>LR990946.1:296051-5096051 GCA_905163415.1 Noctua fimbriata
AAAACTTGTAGGAGGGCATAGAAAAGAGGCGTCCGCGCTTCCTTGGAAGCGACCCTAAATAGGTACAAAAACGCCGCCGCGCCGCGGCGTCGCGCTCCCCGCGATAGACAGTCCGGCTCGCATCGCTGTCGCACACGGTCACATTGTGTAATTTTGTTTTTTTCTGCCTGTACTGGTGTGTTTTCTTATATCTACGTTGAACTGTGACAATAAACAATTTTGTGCACCATACATCGTCCATTAATTCGATTAATTCGCTACCTGGCCACCACAAACTGGCGCTCCAACGCGGCACGCGTACGTAACCGACGCGACGCGAACTCAAATACCTAGTGCAACGTAACGGTTTTTCTTAGTGGACGATACCAACTTTAGTGCACGTTACGTACAACGTGAATAGTGTTTCCTTGTGTTTTAATGACTATTGTGGTGTACTACAATGCCTCGTCGCAAAAGTAGAAGCAACGATGATGACATCAGCGTGCCGCCGGCGTCCCCGACGCCCGCGCCGCTATCGGAAGGGACGCTTACGTCGTTTTTGGAGGCGTTCGCCAAAGCTCAAGCGGATTCGAACCGTCAACTGGTTCAGAGCCTGCTGGCTACGTCGGCCGTCAACGGCTCAGCTTCACCGTCTCCATCGCCTGCTGCACCAGCCACAAAACACGGAAACTTCGCGCGCTGTACGTCGCGATTTAGTGGTGCCCGCCAAGACTCAGAGGCCCTCGAAGCATTCGTCGACTCGATATTAATATACAAGGAGTGTACAGACATCAGTGACGAACATGCCCTTCGCGGCCTACCTATGCTCCTAGAAGGGGAAGCAGCTGTGTGGTTTCGCGGCATAAAATCTTCAGTGACGTCATGGGAAGACGCGCTACAGAGACTTCGCGCCATGTTCGGTGCAGCCCGACCACCACACAAATTATTAAGGGAAATATTTGCCGCGGAACAAACAGAGGAACGCACGGAGGTCTTCGTTGCTCGCCTTCGCGCGCTTATCGCTAAACTTCCATATAAAGTAATTAACGAAATGGAAGTCGACATGATTTACGGGTTACTACATAGACGAATAAGAAAACGGGTAACTCGTGAATCGATCGAGAATTTAGAATTATTAATCGAGAAGGCGCGAAACATAGAAGAATCTCTCTCCGAGGCGTCGACCGAGTCACGTGGCCCCGCCGCTAGCGCGACAACGCCGCGCGCGCCGCCACCGCAGCCCCGGCCTCCGCAAACGCTCGCGCGCGCTCCCGCCGCCGTCTCCGCGACGTGCGCGCCGGCGCCAGCGAGTACACCTACAGCATCGTCGAGTGCTACGAGTAGCGCTTCGGCCCCGCCTTTTGTGGTAAACAGTTCGGACAATAAAGGTAAAAGACTTTTCTGTGTTTATTGCCGTAAAAACGGACATACTCGTGACTCTTGTAGAAATATTAAAAATAAGTTCGATAAAAGTGCGACTTCAGAGTCAAATAGTGTGAAGTGTTACGGCTGTGGCGCTATTGGTGTAATCCGATCTAATTGCGCTAAATGTTCGGGAAATCCGAGAGAATCGATTTCTGTTGTCGAGTTTAACATGTTAGAGCCCACTAGGGTTGATAATACAGATAACCATAATGTTATTTCACACGATTGTAATCATAATACTTGTAATTGTAACGTAAAGAATAGCGAAATGTTTGTTAATAATCCATGTAATGTGTCTCAATCTGCTTGTTTATGTAGTTGTAAGTGTAATGTCGACCTCGACTGCGATGCGTTGCCGATTAGAGTAGGTAACTTGTCCGCGTCGAACTTATGTACTGACGGTCGTCCGATACTCGATATCGAGATAGACTGTCATCGTGGTACCGGGTTGATTGATACGGCCGCTAAGCGTAGTGTAGCCGGTTCGAGTCTGTACGCACTGCTTCGTAAACTACACTATTTGTTTCGTAGTAGTTTTATGTCGGTAAAATTAGCCGATGGCATAGTGCGGGAACTCAAGGTCTTACTCGTAGATGTTGACATACAACTTAAAGGGTTGACGATACCTATTACTTTTGTTATTTTTCCTAATTCAGTTAACAATGACACTTTACTCGGTATTGATTTCTTACGTAAAGCCGGTATTGTTATTAACGTTTCGAACAATACTTGGTTCACAGCTGATCGGCCTCAGGTCATTCACCCCTTACGGTGTGAGACTTCACGTGAATTCGTTGGGTGCGCTTCCGCGGACGTTTTACGTAATAGTGAAGGGTCGATGCTGTCAATTTCAGAGAAGGTACGTCTCGCTCAGCTGCTGCAAGAGTATGAAGATATCTTCGCAGAAGGGGGAGAACCTACACCGTTCGCAGAGCATCACATCGATTGTGGTGATCACCCGCCGATTGCGGTGCCGCCATACCGACTCACTCCCGCCAAGAAAGCCATCATGGAAGAGGAGATAGAGAAGATGCTTCGGGAAGGTATCATCACGGAATGTGAATCTCCATGGGCAGCACCAGCTCTTCTGGTGCCAAAGAAGGATGGTAGTTACCGTTTCTGCGTGGATTATCGTAAGCTGAACGCCATCACCAAGAGTGACTCGTACCCGCTGCCAGTGATCGATGACCTCCTTCAATATACTGGCAAGAGCTGTTTTATGAGTACTATTGACCTCCGATCGGGGTACTGGCAGGTCAAAGTGAGGCCTGAAGATCAGGATAAAACTGCCTTCGTATCTCCATTTGGAGTTCACAAATTTACCCGTATGCCGTTCGGTCTGCGCAATGCGCCCGCAACGTTTCAGCGTTTAATCGATCGATTTCGTTCGGCGTCATCACTTAAGGGGGTGACACTCCTTGGTTACATTGATGACCTGATATTGATATCTGGATCATTTCACCAGCATCTCCAGGACTTACGTGCGGTATTCGACCGCTTACGTATCTTCAATCTCCACGCGAATCGCAATAAGTGCACATTTGCTCGAGAGAGTGTGAAATACTTAGGACACCTTATCACCTCAGAAGGAGTGTCGCCAGATCCAGATAAGGTTACTGCGATATTAGATATGAAGGAACCAACTACAGTAAAGCATCTTAAAACCTTTCTACAAAGTTGCTCATGGTTTCGCAAGTTCATGCCGAATTTCTCCCAAGTTGCACAGCCACTGACTATGCTAACGCGTAAGGATCAGTCCTGGCTGTGGGGTGAAGAACAGATCAAGGCATTTAGAGAACTAAAAGGATTACTTACCTCACCTCCGATTCTTATTCAGCCAGATTATAATGTGCCATTCGTTCTCAGGACTGACGCTAGCAATTACGCTCTGGGTGCGGCTCTCCTTCAGGGGGAGACGCAGCGAGAAGAGAAACCCATCGCGTATGCCAGTAGCCTCCTCACGCCGGCGGAGCGGAACTACTCTACCACCGAGCGCGAGGCGTTGGCAGTTGTCTGGGCAGTCGAGAAGTTCCGAGGGTACATTGATGGCCATCCAGTACGTGTCGGCAGTGACCATCAGCCCCTGAAATGGCTACTTACCTTGAAGTCGCCTGCTGGACGTCTCGTACGATGGGCCATGAAACTCCAGTCCTTTGATCTGCAAATTGACTACACTCCTGGGAAGGCAAACGTAGTTGCTGATTCGCTCAGTCGTCCCCCGTGTGAGGAGGAGGCTCGCGATTCCTGTGGAGTCTGCATGGTGCTCGTTGACCCACCGCGCTGGGATGCTGCTACTCTTCGTGAGGATCAACTCGCAGACCCTGAAGTGGCGAAGATCATGAAGGCTCTGGAAGGAAAGGATGAATTAGAACTTACTCGATGGACAGAGAGAGGTTATCATACGTGCAGAGGTGTACTATACCGATATACTGAAGCGGAGACAGAAGAACCGCAGCTCATCGTTCCTGAGAATCGAAGGAAACTGGTACTTGTCGAATGTCACGACTCAGCTACCTCTGGTCACGGCGGTCTGGACCGAACTCTGCACCGTATAAGTCAGAGATTTTATTTCCCCGGTATGCGACGTTATGTAGCAGAGTATCTGAAAACCTGCATAGAATGCCAACGCTACAAACCTTCCAATGAGAAACCTGCGGGACTCTTACAGACTCCGGTTCCCGCTCAGCGCTTCGAAGTCCTAGCTGTCGACCTTTTCGGGCCACTTCCCAAAGGAGCTAATGGAGAGAGATGGGTGTTGATAGTCGAAGACACCGCCAGTAAGTGGGTCGAGCTGTTTGCCCTCTCCGAAGCCACAGCTGAAGCGTGCGCTAAGGTACTGATTGAAGATGTTTTCTTACGCTTTGGTGTTCCACGGCGTCTCATATCCGATAACGGTGTACAATTCGTTGCCGATGTCATGCAACATGCAATGTTCACGCTTGGTGTGAAGCAGAGTCTCGTGCCACTTTACCATCCGGAGGCCAACCCGGTCGAGCGTAAAAATCGCGATCTTAAGACCCAGTTGGCGATCTTGGTAGAAGGACACCATCAGCAATGGCCAGAAGCACTGCCATTCATCCGATTTGCATTGAACACTTCAATAACCAAAGCAACGCAACAGACACCTGCTTACTTAACATTTGCTCGTGAACTCCGCTCTCCTATTGCAGTACAGAGCGATCTTCGTGCTGTGATAGAGGCTGAAAACTATGTTCCACAGATTACGCCGTATCTGCTGAAGCTAGAGGAGACGATCAGCAACAGTAAGGAGTGCATTGAGCGACAGCAAGATCTCCGTAAGGCTGCTAAAGACAAGACACGAAAAGCTGAGGAGTTTACCGTCGGTGATCTTGTCCTAATGAAGACGCACGTGCTTAGCAGTGCTGCCAAAGGAGTCAGCTCTAAGCTCATGCCAAAAAGGGACGGCCCTTACCTGGTACAGAAGAAGGTTAGCCCAACTACTTACCTCTTGACGTTCCCTGGTTCACCGGATGAAGTCATTGGGAAGTACCACGTTTCGGCGTTGAGGAGGTATCACTCTCGGGATGGTGAATGCCCTGAGGTTCCACAGCCGGTTGCCCCTAAGCGTTCTCGTGGTAGACCGCGTAAACGTGTCATTGTTGACGTTTGACCAACGGTGAGGTCACCAATGTTTGGTCAAAAGGGGGAGTATGTAGGAGGGCATAGAAAAGAGGCGTCCGCGCTTCCTTGGAAGCGACCCTAAATAGGTACAAAAACGCCGCCGCGCCGCGGCGTCGCGCTCCCCGCGATAGACAGTCCGGCTCGCATCGCTGTCGCACACGGTCACATTGTGTAATTTTGTTTTTTTCTGCCTGTACTGGTGTGTTTTCTTATATCTACGTTGAACTGTGACAATAAACAATTTTGTGCACCATACATCGTCCATTAATTCGATTAATTCGCTACCTGGCCACCACAAACTTTAATTTAATAATTTCTTGTTCTTATTACCCATTCACTTTGTCATAATTACACAAAGTATTTTAGTTTAATGCCATAATGCCACAATTGAGGGTGTTCCAAATTATAAAACGCTATAGTGGCGGCCCCGACTTACGAACAGTAAGTCGTGGGTTCGAACCCAGGAAGGCGCATTACTTTGTGTAATTTATTTCATCACCACTACTCTCAAAAACGGTGAAGGAAAACATCGTGAGGAAACCGGCATGTCCTAGAAACAAAAATTCGAAGACATGTGACATCTACCAACCCGCACTGGGCCCCCGTGGTGGATTATAGCCCATTCCCTCTCATAGAGAGGAGGCCTGTGTCCCAGCAGTGGGAACATTATAGGCTGATTATGGTATGGTTATGGTATAGTATTTTTGTTTTAATTATTTGGGGTCATTTATTTTCTTTAATATACAGTCTAAAGAACACATAAGTATATACGCTATCCAGCTTTCCTAAATCAGGAAGTATCATCAAGTAACACGATACGAAAGTTTAAAATGCTTCTCCTAAAAAAATGACTTTTTGCATAAGTGACAGTATTGCACCGGCGGTGGTGCGATTTGTTCCTCGTTGTAACTCGCAAACCGCGACCAACTTCACACCTGATCCGCGTACAGATTTTGACGCGCAAATCAAGTTTCTGTTCATTTATTTTTTAAGTTATAGCTGGTCAAATACAAATTTAACTTTATAAACAAGTTAAATTTGTATTTTACCACTGAATATTGAATAGTATTTCTGTGCTTGCATGACTGCTAAAATAATTACGCTTTGTAAACATTGTTATTAACCCATTGCGCTTTCTAACAATATTGTGTGTGAATGTGAATATAAATGCCTGGAAACCTTTAACATCCTAACCGTGACTTGAACTTTATATTATTTTTCCCAATACCAGACACTAATACTACAAATTTATAGAGCCCTCTATAAATTTGCAGTATTAATGTCTGGCTGCTTGTGAATATTTTTTACGGCATTGGTGAAATTAAAAAACAAAACTTTTCTTTTTCGTTTCGAATTTTTATTTCGATTTCGCTAGATCCTTCGTCATAGCCAATTCTAACTTGGATCTGTGTAAAATGGATTAATTTAAAAACTTAGTAATTCGCACAAAGTTAATAAACAATCAGAAACCATTTTAAATCGTAACAAATGATGATCAATCTCAATTCAGTCGAACGTTCCAGATTGTATGTGTGAGGGCAAACAGTAAAGTTTACGAGAAGTACCTACAGTACCTCCCTTACGTCTTTATTTGTTGTGTTCCCTCCTCTCCTCTGATCTGAGTGATAAGAGGCTGTAAACTGAGCCCTCAGCGACGCGTTACTCTTCAGTTAGCACTTATTTATTCACATCGTGCGCTTGAATTACGTGTGTTTTATTGTACAGCTAAACTGTTGTGCTTTACTTGAAAATTAAGCGGGTTTTTACTAGATTTAAAAGAGAGTAATCTCTTAAAGGCTCTCAAAATGGAGAAACAAAACATCTTAAAGAAACCGGCATGAGCTAGAACCAAAAAATTTGAAGACATGTGACATCTGCCATCCCGCACTGGGCCCGCGTGTTGGATTACGGCGCACACCCACTTATAGCGAAGAGGCCTGTAATTTGTGTGCCGGGAACGTAATAGGCTGACATGCGGGGAACTAGAGGCAAGCGGGAGGAGAACCGAGAAGAAAGAACATAGAAGACACAAACAGCAGGACAAACAATATCTGTAATTTTCTATATTGTTAAAGCTAAAAGAAAATAATTGTAGAACCTTTACACGTGTTCTGTGTACTGAAATATTCCGGAAAATCCATGTTGTGTACGAATCGGTGAGGCACGCGGTTTGTGGTCGGTCTCCAAGGAGAGGGGTAATCTTTCGTCCGTACTGGGTTGTGTCACAAGAGCTGGGTAATACAGTATTATAACACATAGTCCTTAATATTAGCAGACTTATCCGTGTTGAATATCATATTATACGAGCTTTTTACCCGACTGTGGTGAAGCCCAAAAGGAGGGTTATTTAAAAAAAACTAGTATAGGTCTGTAAATGTATTATGACTAGGTAGGTTAGTGTATCCGCGGATCAATTGAGTTGTCTTTGATTGGGAAAAACTGAAGATATGGAGTCCTGATAATATGAATGACGGGATGTCTTACGTTAAGAGTTTGATTTCCAATCTATCTAGACATTTATTTTTATCTAGGAGCTTCTTGAATAACTTATAATTCAGTCTGTCTTATTCAGATTCTACAGGGTGTAAACAGACCCTTTACATAGCAGTCAACCAAGCATTCTGTACATCAAACTAAGTAACTTTACGCAAAAATTATTGCTAAGAATCGACTTTTTTTTTGGGGTGAAAATTCACGTTTTACGGTAGGACGCGATGGAAAGCACTCAAAGCATTGTGCTGATGGATGGATTGAATAGTACAGGGGTGGTGGAGGTGTGTAAAGTAAAAATCTTATATTAAAAACATGTATAAAAAAATAAACTTGTAAAAAAGTTGGAACTTAGACCCACAATATCTCCGTAACTAAAAGGTTCCAGGTATGGTCTAGAACAAAAAAAATGATCGCAAAGACAGGGAGAATAAGTGCCTTTCGGTTATGTTAAGGGTCTATTTACACTCTTTATTTAAATTAAAAGACGTACTACATGATAGTTCCGGTCAGCAGTTTATTCGGCTCGTACCGATCAGCAATTAATCCATTTTGTCCGTCTCTTTCTTTCTACCGAACATACACGGCTGTGCCAATGAACGCAGGACCCGAAAAAGTATGAAGCACGCCTTAGGACATCTTTTTAGTTATTATTTTGTCACAATAACGCCAAGACGGCAGTCTTAGTTGCCATGACAACGGCTTACTTTGATACCTACGGGTATAGAAAGTGCGACAGCTCAGTAAGAACGCTCCTTTGTGCGCGTTGTGTCGCTAACTTATGTTATTACTTTCTAACTTTAACTTATGTATATTGCCTAAATACGTAAGCTGTGAACTCCCTAATGTACCTTTCATGTAGATATCACCGTCTGTGTACTCTTCTCTTATGATTATATCCTAGTATTACTGGAATGGTTATGGCAACATTTACTCTTAAAGCCTGTTATTTGGCCTAGATTTTAATGACCTGGAATAGTACCTATTTTACGCTGATTGTTTGCGATAAAATATTATATCTGTGATTTGTCCCTTTTACCAAAAATTGTGCCAAATATGAGCTAATAATAATTTAAAATCATAGTTACTAATTCCATTCACCATTAATACGTCCCACATATATGTAGTTACACCCACATTTCGCCTGTTATTGTTAAGTACCTTCCATGTGATAAAAATACGTAATAATACTTTGCCCGATCCGGGAATCGAATCCAAGACCTTATTTATACTCAGCAGTACTACTTGCGACTACTGGACCAACGAGTCGGATAATGATATTTGAGTCTATGACATGAACTGTTCTCAAAGAAGTGACTCTGTAACCTGTCACTCAGTTTTTAGTGGAAAAAGGATTTATATAGAAAAAAACTCAATTATTGATACATTATTTCAAATTGATAAATTTATCCGAGCGGTGCCACTTTTTTGAGAACGACCCACATAATTTTAATCACACAGTCAGAAAACAGCTCAAGCTGGATACGTGATAAAAAACATCCTCAATCAAATATCAAATATTATTAAGTTCACCGAGTATCACAAACTTGTGTACTCAACTGTACAATAATTGTACTTTGTCATGCTTTAGTTCTGCTGATAATCTAGCCTTCTTTGTGTTGGCCAGCAGCATCCCCAAGCTGGGCAAATTCCTTTCTGATTGACGGGTAAAGCTACATAGCATATAAAAGTGACATATCATTACATTACGCCTGAATTCCCGGAAAGGTTAGACAGAAGTGTATGTTAGTATAGTACAGGAACAGGACTCTCAGTTATTACTACTGAAAATATTGTAATGAAAACTCCAGTAACATTAACACGGAGCTCGGGATCACATTCTAATGAAAAACGTAAAGCTTTTCAGATCACGTCGTAAAATGAAATAACGAAATATTGAAGTGTCAACTAACTGTGCTTTATTAACATAATAACGAAACATGCCTGTTTTCTCTAAAGACCCGGCTGTCATTTGTAGGTTTTTGACAGTCGTTATGGGTAGTCAGAAAAGTCAGACAAACAATCTTAACAAAGGATTTACCCAGAAACTGGCTAGTTGAGGTCAGATTGGCAGTTGTACCATGAACAATATTGATATGAATTATCTGACTTTCGTTAAATTTAAATTCGATCCCATCATAATTGGGAAGAAGTTTCGCAGATGATGCTTGTGTTTGTGATTCTCCAAAGGGGTACAAATAACTATATTATTACCAGCCACACATTTCAACAGTTATTAACACCTGCCCGAAACATTGTCAACGGCAACTATTCGACAGTTTCCCTCAAACGCTATAAACTTGATGTGTCGATGTCTGTCACGCACACATCACGTTGCGGAACTTATCCAACAAATAGCGATAACAGACGAGTTGTAGATAACGTGTGTGGATGTGACGGGAACTGATGGTACTTGCGTTGTGTGAATATGTTAGGTGTTTAATTGGCATCGGTCGTATTTGACTAAACAAGTACACCATTTTCAAATTATATTTTTAATATGGCCTTTTATGCCATCTATGTCCCTATGGGGTCCAGTCTAACGGACGCAGCTGACCAGTACTTTACATAGTAACTACCCATCTGACCTCTACAACCCAGTATATGAATACCACGCGCTGTACGTACACGTCAAGACCTACAACAACTAATGGTAATTTTCCTATCTCATTTTAAGCCTGAAACCCATGTTTTCATTAGCAGATGCTGATTCGACCAAGAATAAAACATGTTTTGATGTTATAAAACTAGTTATTTAGATTCTGGTCCTAAGTGGCGAATTTATTAATCACTTAAGAGCTGATAGATTATGAAAAGCTTCTAGTAAAACCTGTAAGGAGTATAATAGCTAATAGCCAAAGACAAAAAATTGCGGGTTTTTAAGACAATACGAAGGCTTAAACATTATTAGTATCTCATTCTACAGAATGATTTATAAACCAAATGGTATAATCAATAGTCAGACTATTGCAATTTCCTCAAGAAAGCGGAATTCAATCAATCCACTGGGAGTGAACCGGCACCCCCCGGGCCTAAACCAACAGACAAACCGCACTCATCTCCCATCGAACCAGAACAATAGCTTAGAAACCAATAAATATTCACATTGACTTGAAAGCACACCTGTTCCTTACTTCTGAACTCCTAGTACCTGCTTCTGTTTGCAGAGTGTATAATATTTATGTCGTATGTTAGACTACTGTAAGTTCCCTTTAGACCAGAACAATGCCTCAGACGCCAATACACCGATCTACTTGGAAGAAGTACACAGCACACCTGACTGTTATTTCTGAATTCCTTTCATATCCTGCGCTGCAGATCGTCTAATAGATGTTGTTATTCAGGTGTATGTACGTCTTATTGTTGACTGGCAATTCGAGTAGCCGTTAATATGGTTCAATAGGCACGCACACTGTCTAATAATTAATAATAATGACTTTGTTCAAATAATAACAAGCCTTCCAAAAAGTTGTGCGAAGTGTAGAACAGAAGGCAGATCATAAGAAACAAAAGGAAAATCTTGCTATCGACAATCTTTTACCTTTTCCTTAGTGTAACAACCTAATAAACATACAGCTTTGATGTAAACTCCAAATCGCTTATGCGTGCCTAGTACACGTTATCAGCAAACACTGGAACCCAAAATACTCATATTACGCTTAGGGACGAAGCCCGCGGCGTGCAAACTTGGGCGCTTTGCTATATTAATGGTATAAACGCCGCTCGCTCCTGTGCGCCCGGTCATAAAATTTTCACTGGCTATGTTTCTCGGGTATATGTGTGAGCTTGGATATGATGCAGTATTGGAAAACGAAGCACTTGTTTCATTGTTTTTATAGAATTACTATTTCATGGGTTTTGTGTCATACCTTGTTTAGTTACACAAGCTTAGTATTTTTTAGTGCTTGACTATTTTGATTGTAAGCTTGTCGCTAAATAAGTAGGACCTACCGATTCACTTACAACAACACTACGCCCTTAGGTCTTAAAAATGTTAACAGCGTATTAGTCTATGACAAGTGCTATGCATAAGTTAATAAGTTCGTGTAAACTAATAAGGCTTACAGGCGATTTAAGGGGTGCGTCAAGAGAATGAAGGTTTACTATAAAAAAAAAAATTGAAATTGAAATTGTTTATTGAAATAATTGAAATATAAAAATATTTACAATATGGCCTTAAAAAGTATAGGTATACAATAATTGGATTCTACCTGAACAAGGAATGAACCTGTATCTCGGGTAACTCACTCAAGTGCTTATACTTAAATATTATATCTAAGATTAGCGCGTTCAAGCAAACAAACAAACAAACAAACTCTTCAGCTTTATAATATTAGTATAGATTCCTTAAACAAATAACTAGTAAATTACTTATCTAATTAAAATAATACATATTGATTATGGTCCTGTTAAAGTAAGCTGTTTGTTTACCCAACTTCTCTGCAACGTTCTATTATTTTTGCAATGAAACATAACACAAATATGTAGGTGACGCTTACTTTGTGTCTACGGAGAAACATAACACAAATATGTAGGTGACGCTTACTTTGTGTCTACAGAGAAACATAACACAAATATGTAGGTGACGCTTACTTTGTGTCTACGGAGAAACATAACACAAATATGTAGGTGACGCTTACTTTGTGTCTACAGAGAAACATAACACAAATATGTAGGTGACGCTTACTTTGTGTCTACAGAGAAACATAACACAAATATGTAGGTGACGCTTACTTTGTGTCTACAGAGAAACATAACACAAATATGTAGGTGACGCTTACTTTGTGTCTACAGAGAAACATAACACAAATATGTAGGTGACGCTTACTTTGTGTCTACAGAGAAACATAACACAAATATGTAGGTGACGCTTACTTTGTGTCTACGGAGAAACATAACACAAATATGTAGGTGACGCTTACTTTGTGTCTACAGAGAAACATAACACAAATATGTAGGTGACGCTTACTTTGTGTCTACGGAGAAACATAACACAAATATGTAGGTGACGCTTACTTTGTGTCTACAGAGAAACATAACACAAATATGTAGGTGACGCTTACTTTGTGTCTACGGAGAAACATAACACAAATATGTAGGTGACGCTTACTTTGTGTCTACAGAGAAACATAACACAAATATGTAGGTGACGCTTACTTTGTGTCTACAGAGAAACATAACACAAATATGTAGGTGACGCTTACTTTGTGTCTACAGAGAAACATAACACAAATATGTAGGTGACGCTTACTTTGTGTCTACAGAGAAACATAACACAAATATGTAGGTGACGCTTACTTTGTGTCTACAGAGAAACATAACACAAATATGTAGGTGACGCTTACTTTGTGTCTACAGAGAAACATAACACAAATATGTAGGTGACGCTTACTTTGTGTCTACAGAGAAACATAACACAAATATGTAGGTGACGCTTACTTTGTGTCTACAGAGAAACATAACACAAATATGTAGGTGACGCTTACTTTGTGTCTACAGAGAAACATAACACAAATATGTAGGTGACGCTTACTTTGTGTCTACAGAGAAACATAACACAAATATGTAGGTGACGCTTACTTTGTGTCTACAGAGAAACATAACACAAATATGTAGGTGACGCTTACTTTGTGTCTACAGAGAAACATAACACAAATATGTAGGTGACGCTTACTTTGTGTCTACAGAGAAACATAACACAAATATGTAGGTGACGCTTACTTTGTGTCTACAGAGAAACATAACACAAATATGTAGGTGACGCTTACTTTGTGTCTACAGAGAAACATAACACAAATATGTAGGTGACGCTTACTTTGTGTCTACAGAGAAACATAACACAAATATGTAGGTGACGCTTACTTTGTGTCTACAGAGAAACATAACACAAATATGTAGGTGACGCTTACTTTGTGTCTACAGAGAAACATAACACAAATATGTAGGTGACGCTTACTTTGTGTCTACAGAGAAACATAACACAAATATGTAGGTGACGCTTACTTTGTGTCTACAGAGAAACATAACACAAATATGTAGGTGACGCTTACTTTGTGTCTACAGAGAAACATAACACAAATATGTAGGTGACGCTTACTTTGTGTCTACAGAGAAACATAACACAAATATGTAGGTGACGCTTACTTTGTGTCTACAGAGAAACATAACACAAATATGTAGGTGACGCTTACTTTGTGTCTACAGAGAAAAATGCTGTGTCACTATAATGTGCCTAATGATTGTATAATAACTTGTGAATACTAAAAACTAAAATTATTTTAAGTGCGACAATTTAGTAGGTAAAAAGGTCAATATACTTATGATTAAACTACATATAACACGAATTACTAAAATGAACTTATTGAATAAAGTCTGCGCTCTCATGCGTCATTGTAATCAATGGAATTGACATATCTTGCCTCAGCTATTTTCTTAGCGGGGCATTCTAGATCGCCTGTTTTGTGGTTGCTCGGTTTTTTAAAGCGCAAGCATGTTGCACACTGTGGCAGAAAGACTAGAAAAGACTATTTATTATTTGAACTCCTTCCATAGTTACCTATTTCAGAAAATTAGCGATCTCTTCTTCAGATTTTACTCGTAAATAGTCATATACGTTAAATTATTTTGTAAATCGATACATTTATCTTGCAGAACTTCACCCGATCGACAGCAAATTGTAAGATATTGCTCGTTGAATTAAATTAATGTTAATCTTTAAGCCCATTTGTTTTCGAAGCTAGCGAGCGAACTTTGCTACAGTCAAGTGATGTTAATGTTACGAATAAAACATAAACTATGCTGACAAATTAATGAGTCGAAAATATGAGAGGGTAAAATTAGATTATTTTTAAAATAGGTTTTCATCAAATAACATGGTTCATAAAATATAACATAATGTTAGCGCACAAATATGCCCTCTACTTAATGTCTAGAGGTTTGTTCGTAAGGGTTACTTAGAAAGGCTGCGGTTAATAACTCCCCTCACTGAACTGGTTAGTTTGTTCTTCTTTTAAGCGTATCGATGGTAAAAGTTCTAATATGTTTGGAAATAAAATCAACTCCGCTCAATAATTTTCCTTCCAGCTGATCTTTGGATTAGTAACTAAGGATACCTAAAAAGTTGATAATTATATTGATAGTATTTATGTAGGTCCAATCATATGGTCCTTAAAGACGGCTGTTACTATATATTTAAAAATAAAATGGGCCACTAAATAGTCAAAAGTTAAATAAATAAAGTCATTGAAACGCAAAGAAGAATTCCATAAAATGAAATGACTACGTGGAACTTATTAAATATCACTTATAGAATGTAGTAATCATTTCCGATAGTAAATAAACTAAATAAGCTAAGAGTCGCATTTACTCATCACGTGACGAGTTTGCGAGTTCAGCTCCGCTAGTAGGACAAACTCGTGAAAGGAATCCGAGACTAGTAGCTAGTCATACAGCACTAGTTAACTAATTAGCTCCTGAGGATAGCTTCCCTGCTAGTTAGAACTCGGATAGCAATAGTCGCTAAACTTGGACTAGTATCTACATGGTCTGAAATGTTATACTGTATTTATTATAAATGTGTTGTAATTCGATCTGTAATTATGAATAGAACTTAGAGTAAATATTAATCTAGTGAGTGATCGAAAGCATGCCCATCGAACTTTGGGTAATGAGTACGATCCTCAGGATGAGCCAAGAGACCGGGTTCATACAGTATGTATGTATGTATGTATGTATATATGTATGTATGTATGTATATATGTATGTATGTATGTATTTGTTAAACATCTCGGTTTACCCTCCAAGGGTATACAGGCGTTATGTTATGTGCTCCTATAAGCCGTCGTGTTTATTATGCAACGGCAACCGTTAGTACGTAAGACCCTTCACGTGCCAATGCGATGTCCTGTCACCTACACAATATTACATACTTAAGACTATCGTTAAAGATGTCTTGACAAAGAACACCACGTACTAGTCCAACAACATATAATAAGTTTTCCCAATATTTTTATAAACCTGTCTACATAATATAAAAATATTGGACAATACTGATTCTAAAAAAAAAACCTCTATCACTGCTCAATCCTCAATGCTTAACCCTAAAAGATCAAAAATACTGCGATATTTAATCTCTGTCTAGGTTTTTCTATTCTTTAGTTACAGCAGATGTAGAGGCCTCCTTCCAAATGTAGGAGGGACACTAGTCCTCGACTCACTCGGCATCTATGATGGAAGCACTCTTTAGTAGAGAGCAGACTGTTTGTCGTCCAGTTCAGCGACTACAGCAAGTCGCAGAAGTTTTATTTCAACCAGTCAGCCTCGATTGTTGTTATTAGAAGAGAGAAAGAGACGTTGGAGAGGGAGTGAAGGAAAGAGAAAGAATGGGGCAGATAAATATGATGGTCTGATTAAATTGTTAAATGGGCTGGCCACGTCTTACCCATGCCGCATGAGCTGTGGGCCACCTTAGCCTTGGATCAAAAAAACTAAAAATCATGGGGAGAGGCCTTTGTCCAGCAGTGGGACACAGGCTGATAGTATCAGTATCCGATACCGAAAAATAATAAAAAAAACCACTAATACATGACAATATTAATGTCCTCCATAATTCATAAAGGGGTATTCTATTCATCAAAACAAATCCTTGGCGAAGTATTGAGCGGTTCTATTGTATGTACGTAGATATGGAGGAAAACGTCGAAGCTATCCCAACAGTCAGGAATGGAAATCAAAGATCGTATTACGATAGGCGAGGCCTATCTATTTCAATATTACATTTTGCCTTCACTGAATCTGAAATCTGTGTCAGACTAGAGAAGTAAAAAGGTCTAACCTAGATATTTTTACGAGTCTAAGCTGAGGATGAAATATCTTATTTTTACCTAAATTTTACGAATTTCCTAAGTCTTGTTTAAGACGTGAGGAATAGAAATATTGTTCACTTACTCTCTGCGCCTCACAAACGACGTAGCAACATTTAAAAATAACTTCATAACGTTGAAAAGATAAATAATTGTGTGACCTTCGATGTTTGACATCCGCCCTTTACGAGGTGTTGTGTGAACATGAACACTGTTACAATCAATTACACTCACTTCGACCCCGCTTCAATTTGAGCCCAAAATGAACTTTATGTATTTTATATCGGACATTCTTTACTTCAAACAATTTATCCGATGGAGAGATGCGTGTTAATGGGAATTTGATGGTCGTATTATGTTATTAGGTTCAAGGGTACACTCCCACTCAATTCCTTACTTACGACACGTTGTTGGGCAATAACCCGGTCTCTCTCCAGGCTCTCGCCAGATCAATCAGTCGCCTCCCGATACATGATTGAATGGTCCATTCACCCCCACACAATGGCGCAGTTCCCGCCCAAATATAGCACGAACATCGGCTTGGGAACATTCTTCCACGTACATACACACACATGCATATTCGTGATAGCTAATATAAAAGCTGTCAGTTCCAAAGGCGTGCAGAATACCAAAACACAGTAATCACGAAACTGTGGAGACCACAATGTTGCTGGTTTATAATAACTTTGTATTAAAAATGTTTGTGTTTTTGCGCGTGCTTCGCCGCGTTTGTAGATAATGTTCGCTTGCAGAGACACTAGTTAGTTATGTAGTGAGCTGGAAAGGGTACGTTTTTGAATTACATGAGTATATCCTGGATAGCTAGTACATACTTATATTTCTGTTTTTTTGGTTCTCTTTTATTATTTTATGCTCAAACATAATAATTGATCCATTCACGTGAATGAATTTAGACAGGGTAGAGTTTTGTTTCAAAAAGATGACTAGGGCTTCCGTATCAGGAAAAGATCATTCAAATAAAAGCCACATACGGTTCGTATATTTTAAAAATTTAAGAAATATTGACACCAATTAGAATTAATCTTCTGCTGCCTGTGCATTGTGACTCATTGATGCATTTCATTATATTATTCATTACGATTACGTGGCAGTAGTTTCAGTAGCATTTATACCCCTTAATCAAAAACACAATACAGAAATCGGACCGTAGTGCTTTCCCTGCCTTCGTCGTTTTTTCTGCTGAAAAAGAGCGCTGTGCGTCCACAACGCTCTCTTTCAGCAGAAAAAACACAGACACCTTTCAGTCCCAGTTATACAGTTTTGATTCAGTCCACCCGTTAAGCGGCGAGGTGAGTGCTATCGGCACATCGCACCTGTTGCGACAAACTGAACCGAAGGAGCACGGCGACATAATCACATGCTGCGAATATCGGAACAAGCACGAACTCTGCGAATATCGGAACAGGTAAACCCACTGTGAATATTCATACGAACAGAGAAAATCATAAAAATGTTCGGCTATTTCCGGAATTTGATTCAGTAGTTTAGTTTCAGTATTTGTTGAAAAACAATGCCGAGTGTCGACCAGCCCACGTCGCATAACCACCGTAGACAAGGATTTCTTTGACGGAAGAACAGACAAAATGACATATTGTGTCGACACAATGACAGATTTCTTTGCACTATTTGTCATTTTGTCGATTTTTCCGTCAAAGAAATCCTCGTTGTCATTCGGTTCGTACCGATCGTCAAACTGCGTTCGACGTTCTATCATCGACGAATTATGCTCATGTCGGCTACACAGTTGCTTAGCTCTAATTGTGTTGACAATTAAATTTAAGCAGTTGTCTAATAATCATTTGATTTTGCCACCCGACTGTGCCCTATCATACCGACCCGATCATAGTTTAAAACATTTGAAACGTTACATCTGTATTAAAAACGATACCTATTACTTATTTTTGTGAATGAGCAAATCATGAACTGTCTAGATAATGATATGTTCCATTTAATTAATTATCTAATTACTATTCGTCAGCCACAGCTATCAAACTATTCAAATTATCTCATTACTGGTGATCAAAGCGTGCCTCTACAAATATCATTTTTTTATTTTTTCGCTACAATTAATTACACAAAATATTTCTTGGATATTTCATATTTGGAATTAATTAAAAAAATATATCTGAAGACCACACTAAAATTAATATTTTTTTAAACATTTCTGTATTAGGCAAAGAAAATATCCAATCAAACACGTTCATAGCGTGACAAACATAAAGCCAAAGTTGGTCTTTCTCACGAGTTTAAATTAGCAAGTCCTACTTTAATGAAAATGTAAATGTGAAAGTCTGTTTGTTTGTCTTTCTTTCACGCAACAACGAAGTCACAATTTTTTTGCATATTAATAGTGTACAGGCAGGAGAGTGACAAAGGCTACATTTTAACCTAACAAACAACAACAACTCCTAAAGAAGTAAAATGGGATATTGAAATAACAGGAACAAACTCGTGGCAAAAGCTAGTTACTAACAGTTAAAAGTGCAGCCCAGTCCACGGTCCCCAGTGCCTCTCCATCCAAGGGCTGTTGAGTCGAAGGTCCTCGCCATTGTTATGTCGAAAATAACTTCAAAGTCTTTCTGACTGTATTTCAGGCTCAAACATTTGCCTCACTTCCCCCCCCCCCTCCCCCCCTCCTCCCCCCCGGCACTTCGCCGCAGGGGGAATTAGATTTCAGTAGAAGCCGTATTTTGTTTTCCGTGATATGTGAATGTAAAGTTATTATTCTGGTAAAGTTAGTGCGTTTTAATGTAGCCTGAAATGTTTTCAGAGGGGGTCATATTTTTTTAAGTAATGCAAGGCTGCAGCCATACATTGTTATTTTTAAAGGGAACTTTGCGTATTTAGGTGGAGAAATAAGATGGATTTGGTAACTAATTTCGGTTACAAAATTACCATTCACAGGCAATCAGACTTACAAAGCAGGAGATAAAATAATAACTCGTCTCTCAGTGATTTTCTACGTCGCCTACGTAAGCGTAGCAGCGACGAGCGACTAAGGTGCGACGCTATGAGCTGCAAGGAAAACTGTAGCAAAATTAATTTAGTAGTTTTCTTTTGTTTTATTTTTATTTATCCTATATTGTCCCACTGCTGGGCAAAGGCCTCCCCCATAGTCTTCCACTCTTCTCTACGTCAGCTTTTTCTAAGCCATTAGGGCACGCCACCATAGTAAGGCACGCCACCATAGTGGCGATAAGTCCCCTCTTTGAGGAGTGGCTAGAGAGGCGCCACGGCGCCCTCACCTTCCGCCTGACGCAGGTCCTCACCGGACACGGTTGTTTCGGGAGGTTCCTGCACCGAATCGGGCGGGAGGAAACGCCCGGGTGTTTCCATTGTGAGGATCGTCCGGAGGACACGGTGCAGCACACTGTGGAGGCCTGCCCCGCTTGGGTGAAGCAGCGCCGTGTCCTCGTAGAGGCGATTGGCGGCGGCGACCTCTCGCGCCCGGCCCTGGTTCAAGCCATGGTCCGGAGTGAGAGGGAATGGGAAGACGTCACCTCCTTCTGCGAAGCAGTCATGCTAGTAAAGGAGGTGGCGGAACGTGAGAGGGAAAGAGCTTCATGTCCTAGCCGCCGCGGGAGACGCCCTGGGCGTCGGGGGTCACGTGGTGGCCCCAGGCCACCGTAGGCGCGGGCCTGTGGACGGCGAGTTATGGGCTAGCTCGCCGTCCAGCCGTCTTATGACGACAGGCCGTGTCGACGGCGCGTTCGTGTTCCACGCGCGCCTCAAAGAGATGTCAGCAACCACGTAGGGGTCCGCACGGGCCGATGCCTGCCAGGGCTGCGGGACTGTTCGAAAGAGATACCGCAGCCCTGGAAGACAAAGGGCAAAGAAGGAACATGGATGGGTTTTAGTCAGTACAAGTCTGACACTCCCTTCCGCTCCGCCCAGAGCGGGGGGGGTCATTTGATGAATTCCCATCCTAAAAAAAAAAAAAAAAGAAGCTTTTTCTAAGCCTCCCTGGGCGACGACGCCCATCTTCTAGCAGCCACTGCGTGACGACTCTGGCCGATGGGCCTGATGCATTCTACAGACATGGCCCGCCCACTCCCACTTCAAGCCAGCAGTCTTATTGCCCACATCCGCGATTCCAGTTTTTGAGCGAATTGTGGTATTGCGAATTCTGTGGCTGACCTTAATGCCCAATACACTACGCTCCATCGCCTTTTGGCAAACCTTGACTTTGGACATTTGCGACTCGGTCAGGGACCAAGTTTGAGCACCGTAGGTTAGGATGGGCAGAATGCACATGTCGATGAGTTTGCGCTTCAGGGATAAGGATAGGTCACCCTACATCAACGACTTCATGGACCAGGTTCTACCAGGCGTTTTTGACTCGACGGCCGAGAAATTTTGTAGTTATTTAACAACATTTCGTCATTAAACTTTTTGAAGCAATCTGATGTTTGTCCTAATTCGAAATTAATTGTTCGATTATTAATTATTGCGGTTATATACCCATAAACCGTTATCTTAACAGTCCATTCGCAATATGTTGTACAAAAAGAGTTTAATATAATTTTACAAAACATTGTTAATCTTCATGAACACGACCCCTACGCCTGCCTATTAACAATTCTGCGCAGATGACACGCTGTGAATATACAAACACGCTAAACCGTTCACGGCCACAGAGTTATCATGATGCATGAAAACCTTCGCGTGAATACGCAGTACGCATATTCATATACGTTATAATGCTATTAGGCTGTGGTTATGTGGGTACTAAACTAAACTTTTTGCTGGTTTATTTTTAAATCCAAAATAAAAAGCTACTTAAATTTTTAATTAATCGTAATGGCTGAAACTGTTTTGTATACTTTACGAAGCTTTTATAGAATAATACAAGATTTATAAAAAATAAGAGTGAAAAGTTAGTCTAGTAATCACTAAGAATACTGCTGAGCATGAAGTCCTGGGTATGATTCCCAGGTCGGGCAGTTTTATTTGGTTTTTCTATCAGGAACTTGTCCGTTTGGGCCACAAGTGCAGTTTCCGGGCTAGCAGCCTGGAGTCTAGAATCCAATTGAAGACAATAGGCTCGCCCTCTAGTTCTTACTAGGGACTTAACTGGCGAAGTGTATTTACTACAGATCTAACTCACTCTACTCCTCTATGTACCTACAAACAAACTAAATTATTGATGAAAAATACTGTCCATGAATAATATTTATTCATTGGTACACAGTATCCTATTCCACTCAATTTACTCGAAACACAAAAAGCCTGTAATTCGCTCAGTGCCTACATCAGTACATCTGCCTCTCTACATATTTTTATTCCATTTCATAGAAATTGGATAGAATAGTCGAGTGGTACCGACATACCTAGCAAAACTTGCAAATGTGCCTTATTTTGTAAATGTTCGTTATTTCAGGTTCTATTGTCATTGTAATACGGAAGGTTGTGTACCAAATATATTGAATTTATTACTGTTGTTGGACCCCAGTTTTTGTACTCAATAAGTAAGTTCGACAAGGTTCCATTTGATTGTGTATAATATTCGCTCCCATTCACGGCGCGATTGTTGTTATCATACAATGTAGGTTTCCTGCCAGGTTTCCAAACTGTGTTTGATGTATTATGGTGTAAGGGAACTTTCTTTGATGTAATAAGGTCAAATTCGAACCTAATGTGAGGACTATTGAGCCATTATTTTCTTTGTGGAAAGGTTAAGTTATGAAAAAATATTATTATAGTAGCTAAATAATATGTAAAGGTATTAAAAACAAGTTTCGCGGAATTTCTGATATTCTAATCAAACTTAAACATTTATTTTAAATAGATCATTATTGCATTGTCAAAAACTAAACGATGAAGCTACAGTCAAAAGGCATAATAACTGTGCAAGTACTGTAGACTACTTTTCCACTTGTATCGAACCATAGTTTACAAACGAGCTAGAAGACGCAGTTGGGTCTTATAAGTGTGAGACGTCAGATACTCAGCGGATTTGGATGAAATTTAGTAGAAAGGTAGTTTATAACCTGGATTAACACATATATACTTTTTATTCCGGCAGCATGATCCCGTGGGACAATAACCAAACTTAACGCGGGCGAAGCCGCGAGCATAAGCTAGTCTATAATAAACTAGACTAAATATCAAGTTGTTTAGCCATAACATACCATCCTAATATCTCCTTCACACAATTCAGAAAATATTCTCGTCTCTACAGACTATTGGCGATCAATATCGATAGCACAGCAACTATTCAGTAATAACAGAATAAATACGCGTACATACTGGTACACAACAGTAACTGTCTACCGTCTGGCCTAGACAAGTGCCATACACAATACCTATAATGTGCTGCCTTTTCTAGACGTCCATACCAATGTCTGGGTATTTTGGAAGTAATCGAAAATGTAACCTACATGAGACACGCGTATTGCTATTGGAAAATAGAAAGAACAAAAGCGAAAAAATACCGATATGCAATTGAGAGTTAAATATTAATCATACTATCGTATATCGTATAGTATTCAGACTCTTCACAAAGCCGTCAACCAAGCATCCTGTACATAAAATTAATTAAGACAGCGCTAAAATTATAGATGGGAATCAACCTTTTTTATATTGGTGTGAAAAATCACGATTTACGGTAACCTCAAAAAATTGTGCTGATTTCATTAAATGGCGCAGGGGTCATATCGGTATTTAAATGAAAGTTAAAATATTTCCTACTTGTACTTATAAAAAAGATCGCAGTGATCGGGAAGAATACATGCCTTTCGGCTTCGTTAAGGTGTCTCTACGCCCGTTATAACTAAACTGCAAGTCTGTAATTTTCTAAAACTGGGCAGATGTGTATTATGTACACCAAAATCAAAGTATTTATTTCAAGTACGCCAATTTACAGGCACTTTTGAATTGTCGAAACAAAGACAATAATGAAATGTAGCTACAGTCCCAGTCACAAGGCATAAAAACTGTGAAAGTACTGTAGTCGCCCATTCCCTAACGTAGATCTCTATGGAGAAGAATGAGCACGAAATCTAGGCAATTGTGTTTATAACTTAAATCCCATGTAATAAGGGGCGTGCCTGTTACCAACAACCGGATTCGCACCAGACTCAGAGCTACTACTGAGTAACTCCCTCCCGACCCGTAGACCGTAGACCGGTCCAGGTCCCAGGTCCTCAAGCTTGGGTATTAGATCAACGATATCCATCTCTCTTGACTCCCAAATCCAACATGTGTACCGCAGTGGTGGTGATTTCACACGACTACAAAAGCACTTATCCTCGTATAACTGGCCAGTGCCCATACGACAGAAGGAGTAGTATAAAGTATCTTCGTGTGTGCTAATAAAAACATACGGCGGTCATTATCTACCGCCGCGCGCGATGATAGCCGTAATAAATTAGTTGTTCATTACGCGGGTTATTTACAGGCAACCAGCAGTAGGTGCTACTCATATGGAAAATACGAGAAAAATAAACGGGTGCTACACACGTTAAACGCTACTTTATTTTCATCCATTATTACAATGCCAAGATATTGGGTATTCAAATTATTATTTTTAACAAATGTCGAAAAGTCTCTTGTCTGTACCAGTTGAGCGCACAGATAATAACATAAACATTTCAAAATCAAAATCAAAATATTTTATTTCACATAGGCCTAGATGGGCACTTATAAAACGTCGAAAAAAAGGTGCATGGTTCGGGTTGGTCGTTTCCTATGGAGAAGAACCGGCAAGAAACTCCATGGTTACTCTTTTCAAATCATTTGGTGTTACATTACTATCATGGATACAGCATTTGTACTTAAGTATGGGGGGACAGCGTAGGCCCGACAATAAGTCGTTGCTTACTACACAAAAAATGTAGAACAAAATAAAAAGTTAACAAAGTTAACAAGCAGCTGGGAATCTACAAAGCCTACAATGTTCACACATTTACAAATAATTGATAAAAAAGAATCTATACAAAGGAAAAAAAAAGAATTGTAAAGTACTAAATTAAACAAGTGACACAAATATTGTTATCAGTGCTGTAACTATTCTGAGCAAAAGAAGTATAAATGATTTGAAAACTATTGTGAAAATCTGATTGAGAAAAAATGAGATTGAGAATAGTTAGAGACATCCACATATTTGTGCCGTTTATGAGCTACCAGGGAAGCCGCATGCGCCGAAGGAACTAAAGCCAAACTTCTTTATCTTCAACGTAGTCCTTGATTTTGTAATATGCTTTTTTAATATTGACAAGTTTGATGTAGTTTTTGAATTTTCCATCGGTCAGTTCTATAACTGACTTTAGCAACTTGTTATAAAAGCGTATACTGTTTATATGAAAAGACTTGCTAGTTTTTGTTAATCTGAACTTAGGTATTACAATTTCGTGTTTACTGCGTGTATTTATGTTATGAAAGTCGATTTTTATTTTGCCCTCGATTTTTGCGGACATATAAAATACATTCTAAGATATAAAGTGATGGCAGGGTCAGTATATCAATCTCTTTAAATTTTTCTCTGAGGGACTCGCGAGGACCCATTTTATATATCGCGCGGACTGCCCTCTTTTGAAGAATGAAAATTGAGTCAACGCCTGCTGCTATCCCCACAGCAGAATGCCATAAGACATAATACTGTGGAAATAAGCATAGTATACTAGCCTAGCTGTAGCCACATCAGTTAACTGCCTTGTTTTCCTTACTGCATATGCAGCTGAGCTTAACCTACCCGAAAGAGTTCTAATGTGTGCGCCCCACTGCAATTTTGAATCGATAGTAATCCCTAAGAATACAGTTTCCGCTATAACATCAAGTTTTTTGCCGTCAAGATTCAAATCCAGATCCCGTTGTGGTACATTCGGTAAAGAGAACTTCAGACATTCTGTTTTGTTCGCATTCAGTAAAAGATTGTTAGCTGCGAACCATTTCGAGAGTACGGTTAGACTTTCGTTGACATGTAAGACATTCGTATCTTTTCTATCTATTTTAAAAATTAGCGAAGTGTCATCAGCAAATAGAATTATATCCGATAATTTGGCCATCATATAAGGGAGATCATTAATGTAAACAAGAATTAGGAAAAGACCGAGAATTGAACCTTGCGGCACGCCCATTTTGACTAGAGACCCGGAGGACGTCGCCCCATTTACATTTACTTTTTGCTGCCTGTTAGATAAATAGGAAAGAACAAGATCAGCAGCTTGTCCACGAATTCCGTAGTGGTGTAATTTACAGATCAGTGTGTTGTGGTCGACGCAGTCAAACGCTTTTGAGAGATCACAGAAAATGCCAATGGCATCCTGTGACTTCTCCCAAGATTCCAAAATGTGACTGATGAGTTTTACTCCCGCGTCCGTTGTCGACCTACCCTTCGTGAAACCAAACTGTTGTCTATGCAGAATCCCATTTGAGTTGAAGTGAGACAACATCTGGTCCAGCATGATTTTTTCATAGATTTTACTCAATGCTGGAAGCACAGATATAGGTCTATAATTTGAAGGATCACTCTTACAACCCGATTTGAAAATTGGTACTACTTTACTATGTTTCATTAGATCAGGAAACTTGCCGCTGTCCAAACATTGATTGAATATGCCTGTTAGGACAGGTGCGATTGAGTCAATAATATCTCCAAGAACCTTGGCGGATATCCCCCATAACTCTTCAGTATTTTTTATGTTGAGACTTTTGAATGCGTTTTTAATTGTAGCAATACATATTGGTTTAAATTTAAAGTTTGGTATGTCCTCAGTAAAGTTTTCTTTGAGAAGAGCTTCAGCTAATTTAGAAGAAGAGGGGAGAGATTTCGTAACCTCTAACGGAATGTTGGTAAAGAAAGTTTCTAGAGTCTCAGCGACTTCTAGCTTATCAGAAATGGTCTGATTATCTATTTTCAAAGACAATTGATTCTGATCTCGTTGTTGTGCCTTTCCAGTTTCTCTGTTAATTACCTACCACACAGTTTTTATTTTATTATTAGAAATACCAATTTTGTTAATTATTATTTGTGATTTTGCTTGAGCGCAGACACTTTTGAATATTCTTGAATAGTTTCTAACATAAGTATGAAAAACTTGATCTGAAGTCAAAGATTTTTCGTGATATAAATTATATAAAGTATCTCTGCTTTTTCTTATTCCCGCAGTGGCCCATTCACTTAATTTAGATTTAGAATTGATTTTAACTGTTTTTAAAGGACACGTTTTATTGAATTCTTGACAAACTGTAGAAAATAATGTGCCGTAGTTTATATTATTCTTTTGAATCAAAACTAGCGTTAGAAAGGCTGCTAAGAACATTATTATTAAAAGTTTTTAATTTAAATTTAGTAAGAGGTCTTAATTGAATAGTTTTAGCTAAGTGTAAGTTTTTGTCTAACTCAAATGACACAAACTGACCAGTATGGTCTGACCTAACGCCACTAATTAAAAACGAATCTTTTACGTTACAATTAGTAAATACATTATCTATGCACGATGCTGAAGTTGCTGTTATTCTAGTCGCTTCATTAAATAAATATTTTAAATTGAATGATTTAAACAATGAGATGAGTTTACATTTTTCGGGTGAATTGACTAACAAATCAATATTTATGTCACCACATACAAAAACTAATTTATTATCTCTAAAAAGTCTACTTAATATTTCTTTTATTGTGATTAAGAAAAATGACAAGTTTGTTGCTGGTGGTCTATAGACACATAAGAAAGTATGCCCTTCAACCTTTGCACATGCTACCTCACATAAGCGATCAACAGAGTAAGCAGTGATATCGTTCCTTTCTTTATATCTGAAACAGCTATTACAAAGTATCAGGGTACCACCACTCACTCTGGATCTGTTGTACGCACTGGCAACTGAAAAAATATTTACATTAAACAGCATCCTATCTGGTTTTAACCAAGTTTCACTAAAATATAATATATTATACATAGAATATCCATGTGGTTTTTATCTACTAACATTTCCACGTCTAAAATTTTGCCGGAGAAGCGATTTATATTCTGGTGAAAAAGTAAAATATTACTATTCGTCTTCTCTTTTGTCGGCTCTAAAAGTTTAAAGAATCTACTACAGTATTATCGGAGATACTAGATAATACTGTTTCATCACTTAACCTAGTCTCAGTTAAATTATTATTAACTGCGTGTATATTAAAAGCTAACAATGTAGCTAATAAGTGTCTACTTTTTTTGGGAACAAATATATTATGTTCCTGAATCAAAACAAAATCTCTAACAGAATTGTTAGTATCAAAAAACAATAATCGGTCACTATGACGACATGATAAAATATGCAATAAGTTATTTAGGCTAGAAATATAATCATTTTCTTGATCAAGTAAATTGCCAGAATATGGCAATGCACATAATATTAATGTGCCTAATCTTAACTTAAGTAGGGTGTCGACACCATTAACTATGTCCCTTTTTGATATACTAAGGCCGTTTCCAACTAGAAGTACTACAGTAGACTCCTCATTTAAGTGTGTTTGTTGAATTTTATGAATAAGCTCGTTGAAATGCAAGCTATGGTGACAATGGTTCACTACTGTATGTTTTGAGTGGTTATTTAATAATGATCCAAAACCTGTTCCTAATCTATCAGAGTACACTAATATATTACTTTGGGTGGATTTTGAAGTTGCTAGTATATGATTTGAGATGGGTAAAGCAGTAGGAGCAACATGCTGTGACCTGAGAGGTGGCGGAGTGGCAGCACAACTACAGGTGAGATTGTTGGTCAGTGACTCATACCTCTCTGCATTGTACTTTACCAGGTCCACCAACTCACAGGCCTCCTGCATGCGCTCACTTAACATCTGTTGACTACAATCATATTTACACAAGATTTCCTTAAGTGTATTTTCCCTACTCAGTAATTCCCTTTGAAGGTTCTGTATGTCAACATCATACATTTGTGTACTAGTTTCTAACTTACTATTACATATATTTAACTGGTTCTTTAAGTTTCTGAGTTCTCTTCTGAGGTTAACATTATATTTATAAACACTTTGAACTATTTAAATGTATTTATCTATCATTTGCCCATGTATGTATTTACGGGCGTCGACGGCGGCTCAATGGAGTGTTGCCATTTTAGATATCACATGCTGTCTAGTTGTTTTTATTAAAACAAGGTGTTGATTGATTTTTCATCTACTGAATTTTCAACAGTGAAACGACTGTGCTGAATTTTTTTGTCTTTCTTAAATCTTAAATACCAGAGACAAAATTAAATCGCATTATATTTTTTACTACACAACGCTTCTAAATTCTTAAATCTATCTCAGTCATCTTGTCACTTAAGAGGAAGCTCTCAACTAATAGCGGTTCAATAAATCACTCAACTTTACCGAAATATAAAATCAATAACTCGATACAACGGGCTA
Source organism: Noctua fimbriata (assembly GCA_905163415.1). Classification (NCBI taxonomy): domain Eukaryota; kingdom Metazoa; phylum Arthropoda; class Insecta; order Lepidoptera; family Noctuidae; genus Noctua; species Noctua fimbriata. Next base: position 324,825 of record LR990946.1, read on the forward strand.
CACTTAAGCTTGACATCTTCCGTCTAAAGCGCACATTATGAGATAGTGCGGGTATCGGGGTTCGAGGCCGGGCGGCAAACGGCGGCGCCTAATGGTCGGTAATGGGCAATGGCGGTAAACATCGGCCAGCTGCTGGACTAGGGGAATATTAAATATTTAAGTGTGGAGAGTGTCAGTGTTTCTAGGCTGGGCTAGAATTAGAGGCAAATTACTTTTCAGAGTTACCTAAAGACTGTGTAGGTAGAATTACTGTTTGTCGCTAAAAATACCTACATGACAAAATGTAATCAGGGAGAGTTTTAAAAATATATATAAAGGTTAGTGTCGGGACGCCGTTAAGGTACGACGAAAAAATCACAATTCACTCAGAAATGCTGTGAATTAGACCTAGTGCCATTAATCGGTTTCGAAACAAAATTAATAAATAAACACAACAATATATCACGCTTGTTTTCCCCAAAGAGGTAAGCAGAGGTACAGCCTACTTTCGCCATTATTGTATCGCCATACACCTATCTTTACGACCCATGAAAAAAGGTGAACCTTTTTTTGTCATAAACTGTTACCGAGTCATTTTTAGTGCAAAAACTCATTAACACTATGAAACCCGGGCATCCAAATTAGAAACCTTATCGCACGTCCTAAACAAAACTGTCGTAACTCAAAGATAGCAATATTGTATACACGTATTTCAAGGTCTTGTGTGCTTATCGATGCTTTCCGTAAAAAAACTGTCGTTTGCGGCATTCCGCATCTTATTTTCAATTGTAGAGTAAGGATAATTGAAGCCGAGTGGGGTGTTATCTAAAAACCTAATTTTTTACATACGTTATGCTTAGCAGTTGGACAAAACTTCCACTAGATCAAATTACTTGCATATATAAATTACAATTCCTTAACTTACTTTCAGGCAATCGTGTCTCCCGCCTCCCACATAACTAACCTAGTGGTCTCACAAACATAATGCTCGGACACAATACTACTCATCCATCCACAAGACAAGTAATGAGTGCCATCCACCGCCGCGGACTGTCCACTAACAACTGTACACTTGTCCCTGTCCACTCGTTACTGTACATCGGACACTGGACATGTGTCCGCTAAGTGAAGCTAATGGCTCATACATTATGGACGCGATGTACAGCGCTTCTTCTTTTGTTTGGGAGGATTTACTTCCATGCATTTAGTGGACAATGTAGACAGCTTTTGTAAGTGTTCAGTTGGACCAAATCAGCAATAAACAGAATAGATTTTTTGCTAGACTATCAGAATATTGAAATACACAAATTAAAATTTACTTTAAGCAATGAAGCTCGATTTAAACTTCAGTTTTTTTTGTTACAAATATTAAAAGCTGTTTACACATTGAGAAAAGCTTGTGAAAAATTTTTTGATTAATTTTACGATCATAAAGTGCAAGTAACAGAGCTACTCTTTTACCATGTAGGTACTTGTACAAGAGCTCTGAATGGTATTCCGAATTGCTCATCTCCGGATGTATGCTTTACCGAAATTATCCTTCACCGTCGGTTGGTTCTACGAAATAATCGCTTTCCAGCTGAACGGTTCGCCGACAATACTCGTCGTCTGTTGGTTTTACGAAATAATCGTTGTCGATAGAACAGTACGTCTGAAACACCCTTTATCGATGATCGCTTCGACGAAATTGCCTTTTGCGAACATCTCGAATCATTGAATTGCAATGGCGATAAAACGGCGCGAATACGTCAAAAATAATAGTGGAAGTATCATTAACATTGCGCATATACGCTCGGCGGGGCCTCGGTCACCATTTTAATATTATACTATTGTTAACCAATGCGCAATGGAGCGGTGGTAGCTTCCCCGACTTTTGTACCGTCATTCTTCGGTTGGTACCCAGGCATTCCGAGTTTCCTCCGTGCCTCGGAAAGCACGTTAAGCCGTTGGTCCCGGCTGTCATTTGTAGATCTTTGATAGTCGTTACAGGTAGTCAGTGGCTCAAAAGTCTGACAACCAGTCTTACCAAGGAGTATTAGCCAGTATAAATTGGGTTGTGGTGGTCAGATAGGCAGTAGCCTCATGCAAAATACTGGTATTCCGGTTAGACTGGAAGCCGACCCCAATATATTTGGAAAAAGTCAGGCAGATGATTAAGTAAATGAAGTCTTTCTCGAAAAAACTACTTTTAACAAAACAATACGTAAAACTACAAAATAACCAGCAGGTTTGATTGAAATCACCAACCAAAGATACTCTCTTTTTCAAAATACCAATATTCCAGGGTTGTCAAATATATCAGCAACGAGAACGAACCACTGGGGAGCAAGTGCCAGCCCTCGACTGATTCGCATGTCGGCCGTAATGACAGCCGCGCGGGACTCGGCCGCTACGAGGCACCTCTGGGGCTGGCCGGCGGAATATCGATAGTTTTTCTATATTCAATTACGCCTGTATTTCTTGGTGGGGTAGGCGGTTGAGTGTGTACTTCTGGATTTGATCAGTTATATTTAAATCGCATACACGGGCTATCTTATTCCCATCAACCGTGTATGAATTCAGCCAAGGGCTTTTATATACAAATTGCTCAAACCCATTGTGACCTTGCTTGAACTGGGAACTAAAATGCTCAGAAATTCCCTCTGCGACCACTAGAATAAGAGGGCAAACAAAGTCAGCTGTAATAATAGCACTGTTGGGACACAGGCCTCTCCTCCGTGAAAAAGGATAGGCAGGGGTGCTCAAACTTATAGTATCTGCGATCTACCACAAAATATTTAGGCCGCAAGTGATAGACTGCCAACCTACGACTACGATTTCTTTGTGTGCCCTTGTGTCTTGTGCCAAATAAACGCATTCTGTTTCTCTTTTTTCTTTACGAAAGAGAAACGCAAAGTGTTTAAGAAAATATTGGCTTTTACTACTCTTTAAAATTAAATTTGTACAAACGAACTCACGAATCACAAATGTTCTCTGGATATTGATGCCATCCACTGTCACCCGCGTACTTTTCATAGGACAGCACATAACTACCTACCGCCAGCAAGTTCACATGTGATCGTTAGTTAGCCGATTGCGGTTTTTTAGATTTAATTATTTTCATTTCTGTATATGCTAACTTGCAGAAATAAGTAGATCCGAACAATCCTATTGACTGAAGAGCTATTACTATTAAAAAAATGCAAAGAGAAGAGTACTTTCAATATTTCTCTTCAGATAATTATAAAAGACTACAATTTGGGATGAGGTACTCTGGCTTTGAGATGTATATCGGGAATTATCTGCAATTCCTCATTTTGAATAGAAGTTGTGTCTATATTGAAACTCGCACCAGGCCAACATTATGGGTTACAGTATACCGTGTGGGCTGTAATCTACAACGAAGGCCTAGTGCGATATCCTCCCATGGGGGCAGGCAGCAACTACAAAACGGCACCTGCTACAACGATAAAATCTCTTTCTTATTATGTCCCAACTCTTAGTCCCGCCTCCATGCCTCGTTGAATAGCACTTGATTTCTCTGACAGGCACTATTGGTATCCCTTACATCCGCCGAAAGCCTTCGTGATATACTTGTATTGATACAGCAATAAACAGGCCCGGCGACTCACAATGTTTGCGGTAACGACCACTCTGGACCACCCCTGTGTGTAGTAGGGTTGATCGTTTGATTACATTGATGTAGAATGAACTAAAACTTAGATAATCATACAAATATATTTTCTTGCCACTCCATAGAGTATTGTATAAACTATTTTATAGAATATTTTATTATTCAGTTTTCGCGAAAGGACCGTGGGCAGCTTGCTATGACATCTGTGCGTTAGATCAACAGAATTAACATATATCTCAAAGAGTAGTTTATAATGAGGACTTCTTGCATTTCAGCCTCAGTCGCCGGAGAACTGAAATCGAGTAACTTGAAATAATTTCCTTTTCCTGCATTTTGCCAAAGATTTTACGTAATATTCAAACTCATAATAATCCTAGTTGAACTCGGGGATTCCGTTATTTTTATTTTTTATTTTTTTTATTTTAATAATAATAATATTTGAAACTTTCAGTAGCGCCATCAGGATGGAATTTGGTGTGGACAAATGTGCGGTCATGCATGTAAAGCGAGGGGAGATTGTGGAATCTGTGGGAACCCAGCTCTCGGATTCCATAAATCTTAGATCCCTCTCAGCAACCGAAACCTATAAGTATTTGGGTATGTCGGAAGCGCTGGGCATCAATGTTGCTGACATGAAGCAATCGTTGAAGGAGCGCTTCTTTGGCCGCCTGAAAAAAGTATTTAATAGTCTTTTATCAGGCGGCAATAAGGTACGTGCCTTCAACGGTTGGGTCATGCCGGTTCTGATGTACTCTTTCGGCATACTCAAATGGACTCAAACAGAACTAGACGCCCTGGATAGGAGGGTCCGTACATTGTTGACGGCATATCGAATGCATCACCCGCGTTCTTCTGTTATGAGACTGTATATCCCGCGGAAGTGTGGGGGTCGAGGCTTTTTAAACGCTAAGACTCTCCACAATCGCGAGATATGCAGTCTCAGGGAATATTTCCTTGAAACCGACGTGGGGATGCATCGAGATGTGGTCGCAGTGGACAAGGGCCTCACCCCGCTTTCCTTGGCTAAAGAGAACTGGCGCAAACCCTTAGTGCTTGACACTAACGACCGCATGGAGGTATGGCAGAGTAAAGAGCTTCACGGACGCTTTTTCCGGGCCCTGCATGGGCCCGATGTAGACCTATCAGCGTCCGTAGCCTGGCTACGTTGCGGGGACCTCTTCGGAGAAACCGAAGGTTTTGTCTGTGCAATTATGGATGAAGTTATGATGACGAATAACTACCGGAGATTTATTGTGAAGGACGGTACGGTTGACATATGTCGGGCATGCCACCGTCCAGGCGAATCAATCCGTCACATTATCTCCGGGTGTTCTCGTCTGGCTAACGGAGAGTACTTGCATAGACACAACCTTGTAGCCAGGATTATCCATCAGCAACTTGCTCTAAAATACAACCTTGTGGAATCGGAAGTGCCGTACTATAAGTATGTGCCCGACCCAGTTCTCGAAAATGGCAGTATCACATTGTACTGGGATCAATCCATCATCACTGACAGGACTATTGTAGCCAATAAGCCTGATATAGTGGTGGTGGATCGATCAGAGCGGCGCACAATGATTGTTGACATAACGGTCCCGCATGATGAGAACCTCGTGAAAGCCGAGAAAGATAAGAAAATCAAGTATCTTGACTTGGCTCGCGAGGTTGTCGACATGTGGGATGTGGACTCAGCGATCATTGTGCCGATAGTCGTATCAGCCCATGGCTTAATTGCCAAGAGCCTCGACCAATACCTGAGGAGGCTCTCGTTAGGCAGCTGGATCAAGGGCTTGATTCAGAAAGCGGTACTCCTAGACACGGCTCGTATTGTTAGGAGGTTCCTCTCTCTGGAGCCCTGACCGCCGGTAGCTTGGACCCTGTTCCCGATACCGGTGGGCTACTATTTTTTATATTTTTAAATGTTTTTTTTTATATGGTTTTTGTTAAGAAATATTTAAAAATGTAATTAGTAAGTAAGAAAATAAATAAAGGAGATAATAATATTTAGTTATACAGGCTTTACAGTCCTTAGTTGATTCTAGGACTTCGCCAGGATAGTCCGTTTGAGTTCTATGTGCTTAGCTTTAGCAAAATGTTTTCAACACGATCTACTTTGAAAACAAATGTCTGCTGTACTCAAATCTTGGTCAAAATACAGACAATTGTACCATTTGAATTGGCTCCACGTCTAGTCTTGGGCACCACTACCGTCTGGTCTACGGTACTTGTCGCGACAGTATGCATTGCAGGATTAGATATTATGAGCTAGAATTGAGATACATTTCAATTGTTTTGAACTTACGCACATTTTAACTAAGACATTTTGTAAATATATACAGCTATTACATTTAGGTGTCGCCGAATGTTAATGGCATTACACCTATTTTTGTCAAGTTGTTAGCAGCTCCTTAGGTGTGACTGTATATAAACACTGTTATTTATAAGGCAGTACCACATAGATAGCAGTATTTATCCCTATTTCTATTTTCCTGAGCACTCTGTAAACATACAATACATCGCTAACGATGCCACTCGGGTTCACTCGGGTACAATCGGGCACACTCGGGGTCGCTCGCCACTTGCCAACCTATATGGTAGGGCTGACACATTATTTTGACTGTTTGCTGTAAAGGACAGACAGATAGAAGGCCTATCAAGATATAGTTGAAAATAGATCTTTCGACGCATGGCTACAATCGGAACTAAAACCGTCAACTTGTTTTTTCAATAAAAATTCTCAGACAATCACACAAATGTTTACCAACAGCGCCGTCCTTACTCCGTCATTCAAGGGCTAAAAGTTGCACTGTACGATTGTTAACCAAGCCAAGTGGTTGGTCGACGTCACGTGACCAGAGGACTGGTCGTCTCTTAGCCAAAGATTCATCATCAGCATTGGCAATGCTGATGATGAATGAATCTTGAATCTTGATCAATGAATCTTTGGCCAAGATAATAGAAAGATCCAACGTAATATTTTTGCCGTTTTTTAAAGTTGTTTATATTTTTATTATAATTTAAAATATAGTTTGTAGATAATGTACATAATATGCAAAATAAATAATATGGATTAAACTAAGCCAAGTGTGTAATTTCATTCTTACTGGAATTGGCCATGTTCTACTCATTATTTTTCACTAAACACACCTTCAAGTATTGACAACAAAAGCCTCCGCTCACGATTTAAAATAAAAAAGTAAAACAAAAGCTGAGTGTTCACTTTTACCGCCATTTTCGTGAAAAAATCTTAAACGCACGAAAGGGATAACATTCAAAACCACTTAGTGCGGTGCTCGCTAAGCGGCGGGCTCGGATAATCCTCGGCACGCCGAAGGCCGAGTCGAATAATACGCGAGGTGCCGACCGCGGTAAACATCATAAATTGATACGCCCTTCAATTATTTTTTGGATGCTTTATTGAGAAGAGGAAAACATAAAATGAGAAATAAATAATTATTATTATCTGAGAAAAATCGGTCTTAAACGCATCCGCGAAGCGCAAGGTCACAATTTTAGTTCCTGGGTCGGGCAAGGCCTGCACGAGTTCCCAATAAAAGTACAGTCAACTGGAATGGAACTGGAAACACTCACACCGAATTTGAGACTGCGTGGCATAATATAACCAATGTCTGCTAACCTGGGGGGGTTACCCCTTTCAGTAAAAAAGCTAGTAGTAACCTTTTACAAACCACAAAGTACTAGGCTACCATAAAACCTAAACGATCTCACGACAGTCACCAAACCGACACCTAAACGGCAATTCAGAAGCTACAACGCCAAGGTTTAACATTGACTTTTCAAGAAGTACTAGGACCCCATAAACGTCGCAGATGTGTCGGAACTGTCAACCAGTGACGCTCGTAAACAGGGCGCTACTGGAACAACCACTTGACATACGAGTGTTTGTAGCGGAGTGGTTTGAGTGGAACAATATTGTGTGGAGAGTGATTTTATAGTGCATGCTTGTTTTTGTTGGACGTTGAAATTCGATATAGAAAACATTCACTAGTAAACTGACTGACACTGCGTGGTAGCCGAACGGCTTTGGTTCGAGCCCCGCAGGGCTATGGCGTATCTCTGTTGACAGTTCATAGTTACGAGTTTTGACAATATACAATGACAGATCTTGTTGGTTTCAAATGACGCTACCCGCTACCCGTGCAGAACTATCATTGTATATCAAGAATTGTAACTATGAACTGTCAACAGAGATACGCAATAGCAATGCTGCTCGTGAAAAGTATCAATTAAGGTGGCCAATTTTTGGTGGAAGCAGGTCGATTTCAGACTTATGAAAATCTGGTTGACTAGGTGATATTATTACCATGTTATGCCATGATCATGGAGACGCTTCGGTGGCCACAGCCAACTAGAGACATCAACACTTTTCATGCAAACTAATCATGAGTATTTGCTAGCAGTTCAAAGACAGTCCGTGACAGAAGTTATGCACTCAAAGCACTTTTGGTAGTACCAATTTTGTTACCACGGTATGACAGGTTTTTTTTTGTAATATTAATAGGTGGGACCTGCGACTTTTTGTTTCCCAATAAATAAAAAAACTAGGCTCACATAAAGTGGTGGAGTAGTTACTGAGGCGCGCCAAATGGTCGGCGGTTCGATACCCGTGCCAACGGTACGTGGCGATTAGCCAGCCCACTCCGGTTGTGTCGCACTTTAATTATGATCACGCTATGCCCCGGGGGTAGGCAGAGCTAGAATTTGGTATATGATAGCATGAATTTAAGTAAGTTCGATCCCCGTGCCAAGAAAACGAATGCTTGTGATAACTTCCTACTAGCCTATTTCAGACTCATTTTCAACTTAAAAATCACGGCATCGTTAAAAATACAGTTTAATGGTTCATCAGTTTTCTACAAAAACAATAGATTTCGGCGAACGAAGACGAACTTCAAAATCCATTGCCGATTAACTAAACACATCGATGAACATTATTCACATAAACCACGTATTGGACATTAAACCACGCAGCCAGCTATTATTTCCAGCGCACACACATGTAGCACAAAACTCTGATATTTATGAAGACTTTAAGAAAATACGTTAGAAGCCGCCACTAATACGTTTAGGAGTAAATTCTTTACATAACGTGTTTATGGGCGAGAAATATTTGACACAATATAGGGCGAACATCGTACTTTTATTATTCTCAATACATTAATTTATCTTCATATTTCATACTGAAAGCTAAAGGCCGATGGAGGGGAGGAGGGAATTTTATCGTCTCATGCGTGTCAACGGAAATTTGTTCGGGCACTAGATTGAGTATCCGTGTCTATATGTCATAGAAATAAAACTGATGGAAGTGTTTTGATTTGTATGTTAGAGGAACGTAACTCCCGTCGACACCCCCATGCAAGTTGTGATACTTGCTTCCGACAGGACTTGTAAAATACTTGTCAATAACATGTTGTTATTGACATGTTTTTTTCATTTTAGAACATTAATTGTGAGAAGTTTTCTTTTTCAACGTTTTAACAACTTATACAAGACATATCTTAAAAGCTTGTTTATGTGAAAACGGAATTAGTAGAAACAACATGATTCTGGTTATTTTGGCTACAAACTTTTCTTCACAGCGACAATGATCAAATTATTGTTGCTCTTTACATTGGACATAATTTTCAAGCGAAATCGCCTGTAAAACCTAATGTTGAAGTAATGTTTCTGTTGTGATATCAAACTCAATATGCATTAAGACCGCCTGTTACAACTATGTCCCGGTTATTACAACATGTCCGCATTGTTTCCGATACATTGCGCGTTACAAGCCAGTGAACTTGGAATTTGCTGACAAAACGCGCCGTGTATTACCTACCTACTTATTAATATTGTTATTTTCGTCGAGGTTTTGTTATTCGTACAAAACTTTTTCTTCTAGATCTCAAAGTTGGAGTGAATCGGTTTCTTCAAGGCGAACGTGCTCCATTGTCATTGCTTCACATCAGGCGAGTTGCGGTCAAATGCAAACCTATTAAGCATAAAAAAAAAACTGATGTAACAACAGCACCTAGGCAAAGTGACATGCCCTCAGCGAAAACGATGATCGAAAAGTTAAAAATGTATGGGATTGACATTAGCTACCGAATAGTTTATATCAATTCTATTGACATTCGTTGCAGAAATACGAAACGCTTTAAAAGCTGTTGTCACTTGTTTACGCTTTAGAGTACCTATCATGAAATACGGTTTTATTTCAATGTGTTTTTGTTTGGGAATTAAAGTTGTAATTATGTGTTTTCTTATTACAGGTATGTGACCCATGGTTGAATGCAGGTAGGCTTACCAGCAAACGGGCTTAGAAATATTAAAGAAGATTCAATTATGATTCCATTGCTACCCATCAGGCAATGTGGCTCAAGGAAAAAACCTCAGAATGAAGGAACCGTTCCGCCAGGTCTACATCTGAAGATTGATGTTAAAAAAAATATAAACTTCGTTCCAGATATCAAACTATGTCCCGTAGAAAAACGTTTCGTTCTCTCTTCATATAAGAGGGTTAATCTGTCAGAAAATGTCCCCCCTAATAACATCGATAACGATGACACCAAAAGCTGCACAACAAAAACCTTTGCAATTAAAAGAGAACCTGCGCAATGGCGGGTCGGATCGCGACGGCAGATAAAAAATGGCGCTCGATCATTTTGAATTTTATAAAAACTCTCTCCAAACAATATTTCAGGGCTTCGGTTACAAAAGGCTGGCTGATAATAGGATCTTTGTTATAAAAGACTTGTCATTACCGCGCGGCGGCCATGATCGATGCGATGACGTCGCCACTAGCTTCCCGCCAAAATTAACGTCAAGCTACACGCGTCATATTGGAATATTCTGGAACATTCCAGAGAGTTCCAAGGACCTGTTTGATGTTAGGAGGTACAGTCAGTGCCTTAATTAACTAAATAAATTAAAGCTATAAAAATATTAATTTTATTTAAAACATGAAAGGTAATTATTTGGATTGCTTTGTAAAAAGTTGATGAATACATAGTTAAAATGCCCTTAAAAATAATTATGACGCCATTTTTTTTCTTCATAATTAATTGATTTTATTTTTGATGTCAAATTAAAACCAAAAATGGGCGATAGGTCATTAAAAAAATTGCAAGGTAATTAAATCGCAGATTACATAGGTAAACGGTAAGCGGTGATAAATTTAAAGAAAATCAAAGTGTTTCGGCTCGTTTAGTAAAAAATCACTTAACTAATGTTTCGAAGAAAGCTTTTAAACAAAGTAATCCTTGTTTAGAGGCTCGCGAGTGAATTAGTTGAGCCGAGTTCACTCTTAAGGCGAATAGCGGATTTGACCAAAATAACATTTAAAATTAAATTCATGAGGCCAGATGACCGATAAAGACTGTTTACGTGAAAAACTTTGCATTTTTAGACCAAAAAAATCAGTTTATTGCATTCTCATATGCGAATTAGGAAAGAAACTATTACAAAAAAAAAGTGTCTTGAACTTGCATGCAGAGTGCCCAAACTAATTAGGCTTTGTAACAGGACTTTTTTCTATGAAACTAAAGAAACCAAAATGAAATTTGTCAAACCACAGACTAGCACACTGACCCTACAGCTGATCTCCGTAGCTAAGACCGGTGTAATGTAATAATTAGTCGTCAGCGCTCGGGTGCGCGGCAGTCGGTAGTCAGTGCAAAGCAAACAGATAAGTTTTGTATCGATTGAGTTCTACGAGCTTAGTTAACTTCAATACCGATGCCAAGGCTACCGCAATACTCCAATAAGTAAGCGGATAGCGGAGGCATCATTTCCCAATTTATTTTTTCTTAAAGCCAGATGGTCGTTGGCAAAGCTAACGACCACTGGTCTACATTAGCCCTGGATTCAAAGAACTCTAAAACACGGGGGCTTTCTCCAATAGTTGTATGACAGTAATGACATAATTTGAAATGAATAGTAATTTCAAATTATGATCTAACACACGGTATAGCATCGGAACGTGATGTGATCCGACAGAGAACCAGAGTTGTCGACATAGCTCACAGAATACGTAAGCTGAAGTGGTAATGGGCCGGTCATATTAGCCGTAGAACCGATGACCGTTGGGGTAGACGTGTTCTTGAGTGGAGACCGCGAATCGACAAACGTAAGGTGGGACGCCCTCAGGCTCGGTGGAGTGACGATCTTCGCAGGGTGGCTGGGAGCAACTGGATGAGAATTGCTGAAAATCGAGTTGAATGGCGTGCGATTGAGGAGGCCTATGTCCAGCAGTGGACTGCTATAGGCTGATGATGATGAGACGGTATAGCCAGCAACAAAAGTAAAAAGTAGGTTATTTATACGTGATGTGATCTGAATACACTCAACTTTATTTGATAAATATTTAGCTTTTCATGTAATACATAGTTCAGGCTTTGTATTACCTAACTGAATTTAACAAATTGTTACTTATTTTGATTGAGAATGATGTAAAAACTGCAGTTTTCACCAACTTGTATTAGTGACCGTCCCTATTCTCTACAAAGCCGAACTTTTCCTAAAACTCTGTGTACCATATCAACAGCCGGGCACTGTGACATAATTATTTGATCACTAAGTAAAAGTTCACTGAACTACAATATTTCATCACATCAGCTTATAAACTTCCATTGATGTCCTCCCTGCCAAGCGACCTCTTCCCCGGCCTGTGCGCCTGGTACCTTCGTCACACTAGCGCGTCGCCGCTAATCCTCCGCGGGTCACATCTGCGTCCTTTGTCCGTCATACCTACATCACGTCGGACCTACCTACCGTGGGGTGTAAAAGACCCATCAGTAAGCTGAAATCTACGCATAATGAGGTGAGTTTTATCAACTTACATGGCAAGACAATCGTTGGGAAATGACAAACGACGGAAATTAAACTTTTATTATTTTTGCTATGAAAATTCTGTGTTTGCACTGAACAGACTGTGTGTAGCTAGTTTCCAGGTAGAAAGAAGGTTAGGTTGACTGGTAGAGAATGCCTTGTGGCATTAAGTCCGCCTATGTACCACTCTTGTACATGAAGTTTAAATAAATAAATAAATAGAAAATGGAATGGACATGTCAGAAATACTATGTAAGACTACTTTTTACACCCCTTATATACGAAGTTAACAAACAAAAAAACTGGTATTCGAAATTTAAAATACTGGTGGTATTCAGCTACATCCGGTTGGATGGAAATCGATCCCAACATAGTTGGGAAAAGGGTAGGCAGATGCTGACATAAGAAGTTAGTGCAAAACTTATCATCACTTAACGATCCAACATTCATTAATTACCAATCAGAATCGCTCTAAAGGTCTAAATTAAACCGATCCTTCAGAACACACTCATCGCTCCCCGCTTGCGGTGGGACCTCGCCTCCCACTCACGATGGGACCGCGCCCGACAAATCGTTCGAATTAAACTAATTACCTTTCCGAATCGACTAACTCGTGTTTAGGACCTCTTAAAACTAATCTGTGGATTGGCAAAGCGAATAATTTCCACTTTGCGAGCTCGTGATTGGTTTTCTTCAGCACTCACTGTACTTGATCATTTAAAGTTGGATTACTTTGATCCTGTTAGTTGGTTGCTATGGTTACTGTTGGTTGTCGTGGTTACTGTGATGGTTTGGAGAAATTATTTTAAGTGGTAATTGCTTATTATTGTAGGTAATCTTCAGTGAATTTTGGTTCCCTATGCATATTTCTAACACGACCTCTCCAAATGTGACGTTGAATTTCTAGCGGTACCTATGTGTTTTGGCTTTGTAAATATTCGACGCAATGTGTTTTGGACACCGTGCGTGCAGCCAGTGCGTAATCTTAGATGCTGGTTTAATAAAGTTATTGAAAATGTTTAAATATTTCTTTATAAACCGAAAATGCACCCAAAAGACCGGTGAAATACCATCATAATTTATGTAATAATATCTGAATTGACACTGTAAGACACCAACATCTGTTCAGCACTGGTCCTTGTATCAGGAGCTCATGTATTACAAGAGCTACAGCATTCGCAAACGTAAATGAAATATTATCTTTTTCTATTTCTAAAATACCTAGAACTATAATTCGTTCAACAAGCACATACTCCTTAACTACTTGTCGAGCCACACCCTCCAATAGAAACACAGTTGCCTGCATACTGACGAGAGCACGTCCCAACTTGAAGCAACTTGTTACGTTTAAAGATGCGGCTTTGTGACAAGTCGCAATTGATCGCATCGCATCGTATCGTGCGACAGAGAGTCGTCATCCATCACAGACGAATTGGAGGCACGCTTGCCAATAGCTTGGTGCGATAACACGGCAGGGGCAGAAATGTTTCTCTAATGTGAATAAGTTACTTCAAGGCAAATGTCCTCCGAAATCGTAGCATAACATGTGCAATAGTTGTCAGTTGCGAGCCTATATAAAAAAACCATTTTGATGATGCACAGTCAATAAAATTGGAATTGATTTAGACTTTAAAGGAATAGTAATACACTATGTACTTGCCTAGTTTAAACAACCAACCCGGTCCGGAAAATTGTAACTGTTTCACCATATAAGTGTCGCTTAACATTTTAAATTACACGTAGTATGACAACAAATTAATTAACTCTGAACAAACACGACGTAATTAATCTCAGCTCACCTAAAAACAATTGTAACTCGTTCAAACTGTAAATTAATATTTTCATTCATTCGTTCACTCATTAACTTACAACGTTCATTCACTCGAAATGATTTAATCTCCACGGCGCGCTCTGATTGGCTAGCGTATTTTTAGATGCGCCAATAATTGATTGGTATTTATTTAAGGGTCTGTTCGCTGAGGAACTCCAGACACTTTATTTGCGAGTGAGTTTATGAGAGTTTTATTTACGTTTTATCACAATTTTATTAAGTTCACTCTCAACTTTGCATAAAAGTTGTATTTTTGTTTATAGATTGACTTTCATGATCTACTTTCGATGTTATATTTATCCGAGTCTAATTGGAATGTTTACAGTTACAGGCCCTACACGTGCTAAAATTTGAACTTTGTGTTGAATAACATACATTTTAATTTATAGAATATACATTTTTATTGAAACATTACAATACTCATCCTACATATTTTTAACATGCTAGTAGCAAACTTGCTTTACAGTTTTGTAGATCAGAATTAATATTTTTTTCTAGAAATCACAGCACCGGTATTTACTTGTTTTATGTAAATATAAAAACTAATCCGATTGATAAAGTTTACATACAATCGCGCTATTGGTATTGTTGATGCAAAACTAAAGCCAGGCTTTGACGTCCATTGTAGAGAAAAATAAACTCTCATCCTTTTATTTTTTTTAATATTATAAAGCTCAGTTCAAACAGTTTGCTGATACACACAATGCATTGTTAACTCAAAATTTAGCTTAGAATATTTTCTTTTAAGAATTTTTGTATTATTATTTTTGTATTATTATTTTTAAAACTGTAATTTCTATTCAGTTAAAGAGACGGTCTCGTGCATTACTTATTAAGTATGCTTTTAGAAAAATGAAAGGAAAATATTTCATAGAGCATTTCTCGTTGTTGCGAATATAATGGAGCGAAGATTGTTGTAGTTTAAAGATAATCGCACTGAACGATCTTTCGGCGAGGTTAAGCTGCGCTTGCTGCGGTCGGTCTATAGGTGGGTAACAGTTTTGTTCACATCATAAGTCAGTGTAATAATTAGTCCGTGGCGTTCTCAAAGCACATTTATCCTTCAAGTCTCGTAAATAAATTAATAAGTGAGTAGTTCAGACTATCTACCTACATGTTATTCAATTGAAAAAAGTTATAGAAAAGTTAGTATAATACACACAACACGCCCGAAAGTCTAGCTACCAGTCTAACTGTTGAAGGTCAGTATTCACACTAATCGGTTTGTGGAGGTCAGACGAAAGTAGTCTCATGTATAACATGAGTGATCATATTCCATAGTTAACATAAGCCTAACTAAGTACGAGTAGACTAGTTATGATCGTCATCCCACATTTTACCAAAACAAAAATCACTAAACCTATTAGCACTTCTTACAATTAACCAACAACTTGTCGACAAGAAACACATCAATCCCCAAACTCCGTCACTTATGAGCAGCGCGTATTGACAGCTCCGCCCCCTGCGCTAACAAGGTAGACAAAACAAACATCCTTTCTTACGAACATTGGCCCTAGAGCATTGGTTCCCAACCAGAGGAACTCAAAAGCAAAAATATTATCTTAAACTTGACGAAAGATGCAAGCTAAAAAATCACAATGATGCAAAAGGAATTTTAATTTTCAATTGCAAATGTATGTAATAATATTGGTTGAGAACCACTGCCCTAGAGGCTCAGAAAAATTGACCCTAGAGTCCCACAAACATTGGTCCCTCGTGACTTCAGGACCAAAGTTTCGTGATCCTTCCTTCCACAAAGTTGTCGCAATTTGTCACCGTCGCACACTTGCTGCTTACCCTATATTTCATAAGCACTTAAAGTTGCGAGTAGTTCGAGGTTTGCGTCAATCATGATTTGTGATTGTACATATTTTATGGATTACTTCTTAAGAGTATAACCATGGAGTTTCTTCGCAGTTGTTCTGAGGGAGTTTTATAACTGAATATTTATTGACTTATTATGTTTATAGACTTGAAAATCCGCTAAGCTAAAGTGAGATTGAACTGGCCACGTCTGCCGTATACCCAACGAGCTATCGGCAAAAGTAGCCAGTATGTAGCGCCCGGGCACAGTCAGAAGACGTCTGGCAGACCTCGATGAAGATGTCGATACGAGCTGGACATAACCTTTGTCCAGTGGCCCACATTAGCTCAGGATGGAAATCATGATATTTTGCCTGGCTATAGCATGTCGCAGGCTATCAGTACCAGTTTATTGACCTACGGTAATGAAGTTAGCCGAGTTTAGATACTTCACCAGGATATTTTCGTAATTGAAAGCGCCCCACTGATGGAATTATTAAAACCTTTAAGTAAAAGAAAAACGCTATTAAGATACTCAAATACTTTTAACTTGGCAAAGACAGATTTCGGACGTTAAAACATTTCGCTCATTAAGTTTTAAGTCAATTTGTCTCAACATCCAACGGAATTGCTGTAAAACACCACTTTAAATTTTCTAGCAGCAAAATTGAAAATAATTATGTAAGTGGTCCGGAGTAAATTAATAAATTAACCCCTCCCCGAAGATCTCAGTCACTCTTGCTAAGATAATGATATCTGCCATAATAGCGCCCATTATCATAATAATGGCACAACCCTTATAACCGTTACGGCGTAGGCCCGCTACGACGCTACGAGTGCTACAACGCTACCCTGCTACGGCGTAGAGCCCATAGTCGGCTGATTTTACGAACATTTTCAACAATGTCGGAGTAAATGATTGTATAGAACTAAATTATGTTGGTTTTTAGAATATTCGAGACTTGTTATTTTACTTGATTTATTGTTCGCATTGTGTAGAACTTAAGTCTCAGACAAATTCAGTTGAAGTTTCGTTCATAGTACCTCGATTCTAAAATATCTGTTTAAAGATGTGAGAAGTAAAGTTGCGAAGCGTCTGCCGTTTTGTTTCGTTCATTAGCGAAATAATAAAATATTCATTGAAAGCCAGACGACTTAAAATCAGCCGAACTTCATTATTATTCAAACGGAATATAAAAAGAGGTGGAGGACATTAAACGGCCCATAAATTATTAATATTACGGAAAGCAGTTTGAAACAAAAATGTGAAAGTTATAAATAAGAAGTTTTAAAAGGTTGATTTGATGCTTGAATAACGAAATGAATAAAGTAAGTAGAGTAAAGTATAAGTAAAGTATAATTATTCATTCTATTAACTGATTATTTATGAGTTTTTATCGGTGTCGTTAACTATATAAGATAAACTTAAAATCACTTTTAATGAAGATAAATTATTGTCACATGAATAATTTGTTAATAGTGTAAACCAAGGTCGCTTGTCGTGCCTGTGAGACCGGGGCTTAGTTCTTTTAAGCTTCATATTGGATTTTATTCTGAAAAGTTTATGAATAGTTTCCATACATTTCATAGGCAAGTAAGGTACAGCACATAAATCTTGATTTTGACGACTTGATTTCACCAATGCAAACTAAGGGTGTGTCTTGTCGATATCTGATACTCACAAAAAAAAAAACATAATTTTAACCGCTTCTTTTCAAAATCCTACTTGAGTACCAAAAAGCTACACCGATTTCTGAATTAAATTGCAATAAGTGACTTTAACCGTCAATACTTCAATTGGGGATTCAGACGGTTCAAATGCCAAGTCAAGAGTACATCGCTTAACCACCCAAAAATGCTGTATAAAACCTTTCCCACATGAGTTTAATGACTCCCTTCATAATTGTAAGCTCGTTATTATTCATATGTTTCGGCATGGAGTCATCTCATGGTGCTCATGAAGGAGTTACGCTCGCGTTATGGGCATTACTTTGAGTTTATCGCCCCGTGGAGGCTCCGCGGTTGTGACGACATAACGAGTGTGAGCGCGGTAGTAAGAGTGTTGCTATGTTGGTACGGGGTTTAATTTACGAACATGTAATGTGATTTTCATAGTCAACTTGAAGTTAAATATCAAAATCACTAAGAAAATGTCAAGTATCGTGAATGCGGTTACATACAACTATCTCTGAATCATATAATTAACATGACATATAAAGCACTAATATTCATATTCAACGACAACCTTATCCATCTTCATAAGTTTGCTACGTCTATTGTCCAAGTGGGGTACGTATTTAAATCCCAAAATTTCATAATAACTATGACTGAAATACCGACGTCCAAAACAACGAAATTCAAAATACCGTAAGTTTTAAATGCCGGTAGCCGTTATATCGAAACATAAAACCCGATGTCCTAATGCCCGAAAGGATGACATCCTGAATGAAATACCGATCGATGAAATACCAAACAGCGGCGACGTCGTTCCCGCGATTACTCTTAGATAGCACTACAACACAGTTTCAGTTTCATCATCACCATCATCCACAGCCCGAATTCACCCACTGCTGGGTATAGGCCTCTCTTTTCTCGTGCCAATCCCCACGGTCCAGTCCAGTTCAGTCCAGTCCAGTCCAGGGTCCAGTTTCAGCTTACTCCGACCAAATAGGTTAGGTTAGAACTGTGACCAACTGTGCTACGTCGAAACTGGGTATATTATAAAAAAAAACAATCGGTATGTTGAAGCGCCCTAATTTTATTACTGCGACCAATTTTGACGTAGCGCTCGCCGGCCACTGACGCGGCACCGCTCGTTTCGCTCGCTCGGCTCGCGCGTCTTTCGTTACAACCTAACCTATTTGTTCGGAGTAAACTGAACGGGTACGTATTTCATGTCATTGTCTTAGAGATTTTAGGCTTTGGGATGTAATTTCGGGATTTTGAACTTCGAGATATGGATCCTCAGGATTTTAAGCTTTCGGGCAAATGAACTTTCGGAATTTAAAGCTTTCGACCAAACAATCATTCGGCGTTTAATTTTTCGGGATTTCGTCCATAGGTATTTTAAAATACGGTCTTTTAAATTTCTGTATTGTCATACGTTCTCGTCCAAGTGTACACTGTCCAAGACTAGCATACAAAATGCTTACACAACCGAATATTCTACAGCAGTATCTACAAAGTCCTGAACCCAAATCTGGTCTTTTTACCTGAATTAGTACTTTAAGGCTTACCTTAAAGTCACCTGGACAACTGACAGTTACATCACTGGGTAACCTATCTCAAAGTAAATAATTATACAAACTGACGCCTCTTTCGCGTGGAGGTTGCCAGTAATACCGGAACGTCACCTGCTAAAGATCTAACATACTACTAACACACTTGTGTAAACACACCTGTACTGGTCGAGTACTATACACCAGGCTACTATTCCATATGCGAAAAACACACACAAAAGCTAACTGTTTAGTGTGATGTAATTACAACAGTTTCAGGACTCAACGTGTGCGTGCGTATAGTTTCGCTAGTGAATGAGACACAGTTGTTCCGGCTGCTGTCAGACCGCCGTCACCGGCATTATCGGCACAGAGGCGGCGCACAGCCGTACGGGCACGAGTACTCATAATATGTACACACTTAATATAGTAATAATAATAAAACCTTTTATTTCGAAACCAGACAATTACACGTACAATAATGGTTAAAACAAAAATCACAAAATGTCTCGAATTTCGGTGTGCCTCATGGCATAGGCCTCCTATAACAATTTCCATTGTCGTCTGTCGCGAGGAACCCTCCTCTAGTTTGGACCTGCTGTCAGCTTTATTTCTTCCTCCCAGCGGGTAGGCTGCCTTCACCGATTTCTTTTGCCGTCCCTTGGATACCATTCTGTCACTACCTTGCTCCACTTTCCTTAAGTGTCTCGCATCATGTGGCCTGTCCACCTCCACTTTTGTTGGTCTATTATTGTTCTGTATGGTGTCCGGACGTAAAGAATAGCACCATCCCATATCTTCCCGTGGGTGTCGTAAGAGGCGACTAAGGGACTTACCAGTGAATGGGCAGCAGCGTTCTCTGTGATTTTTTTTTTTTTATAACAAACATACTGCGATCGCCAACCCGCCTGCCAAGCGTGGCGATTATGGCAAAACCCCCCTTGGGGAGGCCTATGTCCAGCAGTGGACGTCTTTCGGCTGAAATGATGATGATGATGATGATTATTGTTAGAACATCGGTCAGCTTTGTTTTGGACCGGAGGTCTGTGTTCCTTATTCTGTCCTGCCTCCCATGCTTCTCTCCATTGCTCTTTGACGCTTGGCAAGCTTTTCTCTGAGCGCTTTCACTTTCACAAGGGAGCATGATGAGTTGAACACTTAGCAACTTTTAAAAAGGATTTTCTATAACTATTTAATTGTATTTTTATGCTTTTCCGAAAAATAATGTACCCTGCTTGAATTTCAGTCACGACGGCCAATCTCAACGGAGGTTGGACAAGTACTCAGGATATATTATAGTGCACAAGTGTATGCGCAAACATGGGCTGCTGTTTCTTTACTCTCGTAATCCGATTGGACGGCAATACGACACGACCGGAGAGAGATCAGGTGTAGGACCAATGGCTTAACGTGCTTTCTGAGGCACGGAGATGTACACCACCAACTTCCCAATTCCTGGCTACTGCTGAGAAATTCGTAATGGAAAAACCTAATAATATTTTTAGAGAATCGAACCCAGGATCCCGCGCTCAGCAGTCACAACCATACTGCTATGAAATAGATCTTATTCTTATCTCAAAGGTGCATCGTTATTAGACGAGAAAATCGCCTTTGTAAATGTAACCAAATATTGGTGCTCAAGACTGTACGACAGCGCTACATAACCGCAAGTACAAGCTGTCTGTTGTTCTGTCATTGTGCTCCATCTTGAGCGGTTGCCTGGTTATTTTAAATGTGTTAATATGGTCATGTTTGGCAATGAAAACTGTGACAGTACATTTATGAATCAACAAAGCATCGGCAAAATCACGAACTTCCATACAAAGTTTCATCCCCATTTGAAAGAACGGGATAAATTCTTAATAACCCTTCATAAATGCCTGAAATACGAGAGAGAGAGAACAATAGTAGGTAGTTACTTTGACAGTCAGTAAAACTCTGCTTAATTTTATTCGGATTTTATTTCTATCGAATTTCACGAAAATAACGTCCAAAATCTCAAACAAGCAGTTAGATAAAAAACGACGAACTCTTTATCCAACTTTTTCCGTAAGATATTGTGAGATCTCAGGCTCAGGTAGGCTAGCTACAAAATGCAGTCAACTAACACTGTTTTAAGCTTTCACGGTTTACAACTAAACTTATACTGTCAATTACGGGATATCTTCCGCCATGAAAAGGGTAGATAGATTTGTCTGCTATTAACAATTTATTTTCCATCCACCCACATTCTCCAGTCAACCCGCGATCATGGCGCTTGCAACGGCGATGAAATATCGGGAGCTCAAAATACTGAACAATCACGGAAGATATCCCATAAGTGACAGTATAAGTGCAGTCAACTAAAGTTAGGAGCGGCATATTGTCCAGCAGAGTAATTAATCTAACTACGATCGTCAAAGTTTATTAGAAGTCAGATTGAAGAGATTTACGACAAACTTATCTTTAATCCCGGAGGAAGTATTAGAAGTTTTCAGTTGTTTGACATAACAAGCTTTAACTGTTTAAGTATCTTAAGATTCTGTCAGTCAGAGGAGGGAGTCCCTTGAGAGCAGGTGTCCTCAGAGAGAGAAGTTCATGTTTCAATATTATTTACGATAGGGTTGTAGTTGGCTAGTTAGATGGACGAGCGAGTGACTGGCTTCCAATCGTCTTGGCTAGTTAGATGGACGAGCGAGTGACTGGCTTCCAATCGTCTTGGCTAGTTAGATGGACGAGCGAGTGACTGGCTTCCAATCGTCTTGGCTAGTTAGATGGACGAGCGAGTGACTGGCTTCCAATCGTCTTGGCTAGTTAGATGGACGAGCGAGTGACTGGCTTCCAATCGTCTTGGCTAGTTAGATGGACGAGCGAGTGACTGGCTTCCAATCGTCTTGGCTAGTTAGATGGACGAGCGAGTGACTGGCTTCCAATCGTCTTGGCTAGTTAGATGGACGAGCGAGTGACTGGCTTCCAATCGTCTTGGCTAGTTAGATGGACGAGCGAGTGACTGGCTTCCAATCGTCTTGGCTAGTTAGATGGACGAGCGAGTGACTGGCTTCCAATCGTCTTGGCTAGTTAGATGGACGAGCGAGTGACTGGCTTCCAATCGTCTTGGCTAGTTAGATGGACGAGCGAGTGACTGGCTTCCAATCGTCTTGGCTAGTTAGATGGACGAGCGAGTGACTGGCTTCCAATCGTCTTGGCTAGTTAGATGGACGAGCGAGTGACTGGCTTCCAATCGTCTTGGCTAGTTAGATGGACGAGCGAGTGACTGGCTTCCAATCGTCTTGGCTAGTTAGATGGACGAGCGAGTGACTGGCTTCCAATCGTCTTGGCTAGTTAGATGGACGAGCGAGTGACTGGCTTCCAATCGTCTTGGCTAGTTAGATGGACGAGCGAGTGACTGGCTTCCAATCGTCTTGGCTAGTTAGATGGACGAGCGAGTGACTGGCTTCCAATCGTCTTGGCTAGTTAGATGGACGAGCGAGTGACTGGCTTCCAATCGTCTTCCTTGCTTTTTGATAGTTTGCTTTTACTCGCGACTTCACTCACGTATAGTTTGAAAATTATTCCCAAGTTTACTTATCATCGGGATGAGAAGTATCCTTTGTCCTTACCCGGATTATGGTCTACCCGTGTGCCAAAGTTCCACCGTTAAGGAGTGAACATGTAACAGACAGACAGAGTTACTTTCCAATTTATATATTAGTATGGATTTAGAGACATGACAAGACATGCTGCGCCGACCCCAAATGAATTGGGATAAGGGCAAGAGAATGATGATGATATTAGTATGGATTTAGGTGCATGCGAAACTATATTGTAAAATGATGGAATATATTCCCTACCATTACTATTAATGGTATAATACGAATACTGAGTAAACAGTACGTTTCTACCTGTTTGCATTTGATTTTCATGACGCATTCTTCTTGAATTTTTTTTTGCTGCGAGTTAAAACCTGCAGCCTAGAAGTTTCTGAAAAACTGTTTTCCACTTCATACCATATTCATGTAACTATTAGGACAGGCTTCACATTTTTCAGAGCAGCCTCACTCACACGTATTTTATTTATGCCGAATTTAAAACGGTCAAAAGTTCCGACCGCCAAACTAGGCAACAAAGAGTGGCCCAAACCGGCCCACTGTGTACACAGCGAGTGACCCACGTCAAGCCAGCAAACATGACCCCGCGGACCTAAAGTCACACAATGCGTTTCAACCCATTGTCGGGGAAAAACAGTCGGTTTGACAGCGGGAGGAGGGTTGAATCTCATCTGCCTCCACGTGAAGGGTTACTTCTGGTCCTTTTGACCACGAAGTTGTGTACAGTTGAGGGTTAACGTGTCAATCAGTGTTTGCTGGACGAGATAGTTGCTTTTTAATTTACTTTCTTTCACTGTCAAAGGGGTGCTTATGTGTTAATAGATATAGTCACTCAGGCGTCCTTGTTAAAACAATAATTTATGGACGAAAATTCTAACACATCAATAGTTAATGTATCACTTATCTTACACAGGCACAACTTCTGAACGTTGTCATTTCACCTGGCTTGAGCTACCGGGTCATATTATCATGATCATTCTCCTGCCCTTATCGCAATTTATTTGTGGTCGGTGCAGCCTGTCCTTATTTTCCATACTTCTCGATTACATAATCATAATAGCTACTTATTGAAACCAGAACAAAAAGTGCTGAAGTCACTTAGTCAGTTAGTGATTTTCTAAACTATTAAGTACTAAAACATCTTTTTATCTATTGGATTCACTACCAAATTGCCACCTTTCACGAAATGAACGAATTATTTTATCGATGTAGTCGAAAAACACTTTGTCGGTATCATTCGGACCGTGTGACGAGCATTCGATTAATTTAAAAATAACCTGAACCCAGCTTTCGATGAAAATATTAAAAATCATTGGCAGAAGCATCCTGGCTTGTTTGTACAGCGGTTAGATAAATAAAAACGCTGCATATTTTTTTTTTTGTATTTTGTAATTTTATCCCTCGTATTCAGAGGAAAATATTATTCAGTAGTTGGTTTTTTACTGGGAATTTGTTTTATCAATTTAATCATAAAACGCTAGGCTATACTGATTACAATACCAATATGTGTATAACTAGTTTATGCCCGTGTAGAGGTCGGACACTGTCTCATGGGAACCTACAATAGCAATATAATAAAAGTATTCTGTGTGCTAACCTAGAGCTTGTCACAGTCCTGGGCAAATGCCTCCTCCCATTCCTTCCACTTCTCCGACGGAGTGATTCTTCTCGCCAATTCGCGAGGAAGCCATGTAATTCGTCATGTTCTCCTCGGTCTGAAGACAGAATTACGTATGAATTTATATTTTGAGTGTGTATTATTCGCACGTATAGTATACAATAGAAACAATAGTATACAGTCGAACAGGAAAGTTTGATAACTGTACGGAAGTTATACGGCATCACTCAGCTGTAACAATTTATCAGGAAATCGTTTTTATAGGACCAAAATACAAACTAGAATTATTGCTAAAAATACAAGACACAGTAACATAATATGAGTAACCAATCGTACCAAGCGTGATGCAGTAAGCACTGCATATTTCAAGTAACTACAGCCCTTAGTACTGACTGATGATGTACTGAAACACGTGGTTCGCAAAATAATTTTCTTCTCATACTTGTTTTTCAAAAGTCTGTGTTCGTATGTAGTTCTATATGACGTTTGACCAATCTTAGTGTAACGTGTAACACAATACATAGCTCGACAGAGCTCAGACAATGAAGCGTCATGTTACATCGAACAATTGTAACCCGAGCGACGACAGAGGATGCACTTAGTGCAGTTATAAAGAAGCTTGAAATTGACGTGATATTATTGTAGTAAAGTTTGTGAGTGGACGTCCCACGTTGTATAAACTGCCCCAATATTGCCAAAATACCATCAACTATGTTAGACGAACTTATTCATGAATTCGTACTATTCATAACTAGCGCTGTACTCTTCCCAAAATCTATACTAATACTATAAAGTTTGTAAGTTTGGTTGTAGGGGCTAACCTTCGAAACTACAAATCCTATTCGAATGTGAAGCTAGATGATCCCCGAGTGTCATAGGCTATTTTTTAAGCGTTCTTGTGGGTTAAGTTCCGACCATAACGCGAACAAAGCCGCGGGCAAAAGCTAGGCCTCAATGAATGAATCATTTATTCAAGTCTTAAAATGATGATTAGAATAATAGATTATAATTCGACCAAAACATTCCATACTCAAAAACAAAGCTAGAACCACTGCACGTTTAAAAAATGGTAACCCGAACTATCTTTTTTTTACAAATAATACAAAACTGAAAAAAATCTGCCTCTACAAATAAAAAGGCTCATTTTGCTGAGTTTTTCATTCTCCATGACAAATAAAAGGTATTCTTGTTCTTCTTAGCGTTTCGATGGCAAAAAGTTCAAATTTGTTTAGCTCAGAACTCAGTCACGCGAACCCCGCTCACTGATGCAGTGAGTAGGTCTTTAGGTGCGCAGGTGATAGGGCCATGCGGTGATGGCAAATATTAATACAGGAATAAGTTTAACAAAAAATTGATTCATAATCATTCACAGTGACTTCATTCGTGGCTGGGAATAGTCCTCGAACTGGGTTTGCGAAAATTGATTATCTAGTTTAAAACTATACAAAGAGAAATGGTCAAAGCAAACTAAGTAGTTAAAACAAATATGTATGTGCCATACATTACAATCATAATCAAACAGTAAGATTTCTCCAAAGTCTATATGTATAATGTACCAGGAACCCAGTACCCGCTAACAGTTAACCTAATTTGAAAGGTTAATGTCTCTATTAGTGCTGCTTCGTTGACGCTTCTAATGACGCGCTGTATTGGATCACTACCAGGATATCATGTTTGGCAGGAGGTAATATTGACAACGTGGTATTATCCATAATCATGCACGGTTGAAGAGAATATTGGATGTGTGGAAGTAACTAGCTTTCGCCCGTGGCTTCGCTCGCGTTTAGGTGAAAATTTTACTATGCGAACGTACTTCTGAGATAAAAACTATTCTAAACCATTATCCAGGTCATGGTCCACCTGTATTTCAAATTTTATCGGAACGTGTGCAGCCGTTTGTACGTGAAAAGGTAACAGACCGAAGACAAGAGTTACTTTCACATTTATAAAATTAGTACCTATGGTTGGTGAAGGAAAACTTGATAAGGAAACTAATAAAATTTGAGCTTAGTACATATACTAAAATCTATCCTCGAAAGAAACGTATTAAAAACTCAAATCACCAATGAAGAGCCAGAATGTCACAGACTACCCTTAGTGAATGTCAGCACTAGAACGTCATTGGTGGTCCGTACACGACGCAACCAATCATCATCTGCCTGCCTTTTCGCAACTATGCTGGGGTCGGCTTCCAGTCTAACCAGGTGCAGCTAAACTCGAGTATTTTGCATGGAGAGTGTCTATCTGACCTCCACAAACTAGTTAATCACGCGTTAGTATGACCCCTATACTAATTTTTCACTTGTTTTGTTGAACCAGTGTTTAGTGAAAGTGAATAGCGAGCCAATGGGACTTAGGATCCTAGCTCGGAAACTGGAAATTCGTGTAAAGTATGTATGAGCTGGAATCTCCAACCCGGGGGAGAAAACGTGCTGATTAATGTTCTTTCCTGTAATCATGGACCATAAGACCAGGCTTTTGGCATAAGTGAGACAAATTATAGCTTTATCTAAGAACAAGAAACAAAACGTTGTAACAAGACTCACAAAAACAGCCAGTAATTGCGAACATATAATTTTGTCACGCAAAGACACTACTTACAATAATTCAGTGGCGAGCTTATCTGCGTAACCGGTCGGACACAGCGGCGGGTGGCGGCGTCCAGCGGTGTCCGGGATCGATAAATAGTGTCCGCGAGACACCGGACACGGCTGGTCGCCATTGTACACTTTCAGCGCAAACGGATCAAATTGCTTTAACATTTCTGTATGTCCGTAGTGTTTGCTTAGACATTGTGTTCTTGCATTTGGCAACGCAATCCTCTGTAAGTGCATTGGATATTGTTAAGTATAGGTATAGAATAATGGTAAAATCTCACCAGAGATAAACAATAACTTTTAAAATGCTAGGAGGAGACGTCATAGAAGGACATGCACTGGACCTTATTGGTGATGTTTACAGAAAGAGCAGGTGTGTGGTAGGTACTCACAACCGGCGAGCGTGTGTGATCGTGGATCAAGCAAATGGAGTATGAATGGATGGTAGCCGGTGCCGTTCCGTGTTCTCTGCCTTCCCCTTAGGAAGGTGTGCGTTAGTATGTGTGTAATAATGTTTCTGTCCGAAAAATGCATCCTTGTTACTGGACATTGAACCAAATTAACGTTCAGTGAAGTAAGCTGTAGTAATACAGGTCAGTAGAACGGTTATTTAAATAACAATTATAACGTTTACGCACAAAATAATGATGACACATGTTTGAACTTTCAGCCATTTCACGATTGTAATAATGGGAATCAAACTTTATAGACAAAGTTCGACAGTTAACTCATATTAGAGTATGTCTTGGGATCAAATTAACATCATCTGTATATCCCTCGGAGCTACATAAGTTTGTCAATTGAACTTTGTTCGTCTAAGTTCCAACTCAAGGCTTTTATTTCGAATAAACCAGTTACAGATACTTTTGAACTGTCAAAAACAAGGAAAAGTCACAAGGCCCAATCAATACCAGTGGAAGTACTATATCGCCCTTTCCAAAGCGTAGATCTCTATGGAGAAAATTGGCCAATATATACCATGGACATTATTTTAAGTTGTAAAGCCTTACAAATCTCCTGCTAAGCTCTTCTAACAGTAGTTGCATTACATGGTGACTATCACTCATTTACTTTAACAACAATACAGCATTATTATCACACACACAAACGACTAGGTGATAATATTATTAAAGGGAATAATTTTCACAGCTATTCAACATGTTCCCATCCACGGAACCGATCTTGGCAAGCTTTACTTAACCTCGCAGATCGACCCGTGTGGCTGTTACTAGGTGCCCACGATCAAACACACTCTACGGCAACAGGTTTCAGCCAAGAAACAAAAGAAAGCTACCAAAATAAAAAGGCCATTAATTGAATAAAGCATTCTTAATGTTTCCTTCATAGGGTAGTTGTTCACTGTCAATTATTATTCGCAGCGGAGCCTGGCTCGCTCGCTGAATGTTAAGTGATACACAAAGTTTTCTTTAATTTCCAACTAAACCGATCTGCGAGCGTTTGTAACTGTCGCCTCGTTTCTTAATAACATTCATTTCGAAATAATTAGGCTGAAGGGGATACAAATGGTTATTCTTTATATAAGTTGTTTATGTGTGCGGAGATGGTACCTCAGGCAGGTACATTAAGGAATTATTATTATTACTTATTCTTAATCAAGTAACATAGGACTCATGACATCATTATGACAGTAATTTAACTCGCATCTCTTGAATGTCTTTATTCTACATTTAAAAATATATAGTTAGCCTCACTCGTGGAGTTTGTGAATGGTAATGAAAAGACAAAAACTTTCTAATAATAAAATGATCGCCATCAGCACCCATCTTTGAGATTTAGAGGAGGCATGAGACTTCTAATACAACAGGCGAAATGTGTGTCTACCCTCTTAAACAATTAAAGACTATAAAAATTTTATATTTTATGAAAAAAAGTGCTTATTGAAAAAACGCCGTACCTACCTAAAATAAATCAATTCTTCGCTAAACCAAATCCCAAATCGAACAAAAACATATTTTCCTTCGAGTAAAGGTAGGCTTAGACCTAAATCAGCACATCACTAGACCCGAGGTCTCTCAGACCCCAATCACGTTTTTATCAAAAATCCAATTTTCCAGTATCTCAGTACAGGCATCCAACCCTCCGCCGCTATTAAAAACGCGCCAATATATTATGTTTTTATCTCCGCATTGTCATCGGGTCCGGTAGACCCTCGCTTTTCATTTATATCGTTTTATTGTGCGATTGTAATTGACTCGGTCGCTGATACGTTGGTATAAACAGCGCGATCAATTATATCGCCATTGAAAGGGTTAGGGCGAGGCTGATGGTGTGTTCATTGGGCAAATTGCTGTTAAATTGATTTGATTTTTATGTTGTAAAATTGAAATATGGCTCTATAGATTTTTTTTTGTACATAAAAATTAAATATTAACATTACAAAACATAACATAATATCAGTATTACCTAAAGAGTTAGGCAGAGATGTATTATGGAACACCCATATTTTCGCCAGTTATGTGTTACAACCCAAGTAATAGGGGCGAGCCTATTACCACAAGCCAGGCTCAAATCCAGACTCAAAGCTACGACTGAGAAATTTCTGATGGAAAAACCCAATTACACTTTGCGCAACCTGGGAATCCAACTGCTCATAATATTACATTGTCAAAATTTGACAAAGGTTATGAACTCATAACGATACTTCTAAACCCTTAAACAACGTCTTAAGAGTGAGCTTAATACATAAAAGTATAAATAAATAAACGTAAGTCCCCCAGTGAATACTCCGCCTTATTCTTTGTACACTTTTTATGTCTTCGAAGTATAACACAAAAAATATGAGTTCATTTGTAGAAGTCTGAGCTTTTCTCTGGCGATTCGGTTGGTACTCTCTCCACTGAGCTGAATTATTTACTGCTGAGATGAAAGAAAGCCAACGATATGCTAACGCTCTCTTTTACATAGAATTATTAAGATTTAGTGCGCTACTCTAGTTTATTGCAGAATTATGTACATATTTTTGTAAACACTGTACTAAATACAGTCTGCTGGGACGTTTTACATTAATTGGAAAATGTGTTACTAAACTGACGTTAGTTCAGAGGTCGCCAACATGACTTCTAAGTGTGGTTTCTTTCTGTGAGTTCGACGCGGCGGCTTTTGTGTTTATCGATCAGGAAATGCTCAATCAATCTTGGCCCTATTTAATTTAACTGACAAAACGACCAGATAAGTTAAAGAATGAGAAAATTGACACAATTATTTTCACAACAAGTGCTATTTAATTAATGAATGCATAAAATATATGAAAAAAAAGTATGTTGGTTTTAAAACCGACTTCTTACAGAATAGGCCTCTTTTTTTGTTGTTAGCCTGAATTGTCCCACTCCTGGGCAAAAGCCTCCCCCCATTCCTTCCACTTTACTCGATGCTGCGCCTCTTCTCGCCAATTAACGAGAAAGCCATTCAAGGCGTCCTGCCATCTTCTCGACGGTCTGCCGCGGCCCCGTCTAACTGTCTCAGGGCTCCAGTTTTGTATTATACGGGCCCACAGCTTTGCATCGGCAGACATGGCCTGCCCAGTCTCATTTTAATTTAGCAGTTTTTTGAGCTTCGTTAGCAATTTGAGTTCTGGAGCGCAGTGTGGTTCCTTATTCGATCGGTAAGTTTAACGTTAAGTGTGCTGCGCTCCATTGCCCGTTGGCAAACCTTGAGTTTGGACTTCTCGATGTTAGTCAAAGACCAAGTCTGTGCACCATTTGTCAGTATGGTGAGAATGCACATGTCTGTTAGCTTACGTTGTAAAGGGGTGGGTAAATTGCCCTTGAATAGCTCTTTCATTCACCAGTGGCTCTGGAGTCTAAATTTTTTCCAACCTGGTTAATGTCAATAGGTTCGCCGCTTGCTCCGTGAGATTAATATTACTAGCAAAACATTGGCCTCGGCCTCACTATTTTCCCGAAGACTTGGCAGGAGTGTAGGCTCTACCTAAACTCCTGCCTAGTCTTCGGGAAAATACAATCGTAATAATATAACGAAAACTCACTTCCCTCAAAGAGAAACGTAAACATTGGGAACATTAAAACGATATCTACATTAACTACAGTTAGCTACAATAACCGTTCCAGATAACCGTTATCGATAACGTTACCGAGTAACTTCTATGACGGTTACCGTCTAGTGAATCATGAGAAGACTGCTTAACTGTAGTACGCAGGCTACATTTGTATGGGAGGTGCGTTTTAACTGATAAAGGTATTTTATTAGTTATGGGGTTTTAGAATATCAGGGTGGTAGATACTATGGTAGTTATTAATAAGGTTTCGTTTGTGATGGTTTAATTAGCATACATTTATCTTGTTTTATCTCTTAGTGTATCTATGTCAATGTCTTCCTGACCGTGTGATGCGTGATTGTGTCTACTTTAAGGTGACCACACCATTCTATCAGGTATTTCTCTCTCTAGTAGATATAATAAATATTATTGTATTGATTAGGTCAAACATAACATCTTGGTTCTCATCATCAGCATCATCATTATATGGCATCTTGGTTTCTTGGCTTGGCATTTATGGCATGGATTTGTTTGTGCAACATTTGCCTGTCATTTGCTGTCTCTGCCTATGTATTCAAATTTCATTAATTATTTACAAATAACACCCTGTATAAATGCCAAGTCACAAGAGCAGCTGTACCAATAACAGCTTGTTTGAAATTACAATTCCATGAGAATCTTTCATTAAACCCACAGAACGAAACGAAAATCAACAATTCGAAATATCAGAAAGCAACGCAATCTGCGTCAAATCACTGGAATCCGAATAAATGAATAACAAATCACCACGCGACCAATTATTGAGGAAATTAACCAAATCATTGGATCCGCAATCCGAACTAATTGAAAAAAGTTTTAAGCGCGCCTCCGTCAAATTGTTTCGCGGAGATTTTGCCGCCATTTTAATTTGCGAGCAATTTGTATAAAAATTAAATGTTTAACGTGCTCGCTAATGGGACGGGAGATGAGAGAGGATGGGGCCTGTCCCCCAGTGTCCCCCATCGTATGATTCGGATCCGACACAGTCGCTTCATTTGCTCCGCTCCTGGTACATTGGCTACGCTCCCGCTACATTCGCGCGCATTCTTCTCTCGCGTTACATGACATTTTTCTCCGTTCATTCGGTTTGGGAAGCAGTTTTTAAATTGCCTCGCGGGTAATTGTGTGCCGTGTGTTCATTTATGCCCGTGATTGTGTCTTTTATTTTTGCAGAAAAAATATTTTAGAAATTGCAAACATGGGGTGAGCAAGCGTTGGTAACCAATGTTAGTTTAAAGAAGGAATTTTATACTGTACCCCTGTAAAGGTTACTATTAATAAGGAATTATAAAAACATAATATCACGCCTATAATCTCTCAAGGGTTAGACAGGCGTGAACCTTGAAGTTTATCTAAATTTAGCCAGTTTTTTGAGGTCCCATATAATAAGGTCTATCTACATTGTAAAAACTACTACTACTGAAAAATTCCCCAGGAATTTCTCTAGGGAATTAATATCGTCCAAATATTTCAAGAAAGGTAAGCTGTACAGGTAGCTGTACAACTTACCTTCCTTACAATATAAATGACAGATACAGGAAACATACAGAAAAATAACTCCGGCGAACTATATCGTCAGACTTTACGGAAGTGTATGACATACGAGCGCCATTGGCCTGTGTCCGCGTTGCTAACGTATAGACGCGCCATCTGTCACTAGTTTGTGACAAGTTGTGATCGGGGAGCCAATCAGGGACGAGGAAACGATTTGTGTAGCGCACCTTGTGGGTAAGACTAACATGATGGAATATTGTCGGTGAATGTGATTTCAGTTCCTTTGTTAAAGGTATTACAAGACAAGAGAAGGTCGGCACTAATAAAAAAAAATGTTTTTGGCGTATATTGTCTTGATAGTTCAAAAACGTTTAAAATGATATTAAATGTCTTTTTTGGTATAACTTTTTTATTTACTGTGCATAACTATGTACATTCTTTACAAACTATAATTAGACTTATAATAAAAATATATGAACTACTATCAAAAAGGTAAAATAACAGGGCGTCATAAAGTTCATCCGCATCGCATACATAATTCGTCATCTCGACCTTAAGATCTTTGACCTTTGACTTAATATGACGTATAGGATTTCATTCGCCAGTGGTTTGACAGAATTCAGAACACATTTATAGTATTAGCTTCACAATATCTATTTCTTAGAACTTGATAGATAAATATGTCATACAAAAAATACTTAAAGAAAAATCCGTCGAACGAGTAAATAAAAAACAAGTACCGAAACCTAGCGGTTTCCTCGATCTCTAAATCTTTTGCGGGAAAAGATTATTCAAACTCCCGTATAAAATATGACTTGCCATTTCCTAATATATTCAGATTGTTTCAACACATTACGTCCTCCATACATTCAAATTACGATTCTTTCTTACCACAGAGTACCGTTGCGCCGTAGATCACGGTGGGAGGACTGCTATACGCCTGTCAATTTGCTCGCAGTTTGCGCAGCATGCGTATCTGTATCAGTTAGGACGGCTGCCAGGCGGATTCGCGGCGCGTAAATAAGAGAGCGGAACCAGAGCGGTAGCAGCACTTAATAATAAATTCCTATCAAAGGGAGTGGTGTATGATGTAAGATTTAGCGAGTAAACGTGAGACTAAGCTTCCTCATTCAAGAAAGAACCATCATTTAAAAGCTTTTGTGTGGTATCATCAAAAAAACTTTTGTCTACGACTTGATTCCTTCGTTTTACAGAAACGAGATGAAGCCAACGAGTTGAATGAATGTTGCCATAATCTGTCGATATTAGAGATCTCGGCAATGGAACACTTTTCGTGCCGAGACTAAAATTCGTTTAAGAAAAGAAAAAAAATATCTTTCCCTCTTGATAGAATGTCTTTGTTTATTTTTAATTAAATCATACAAAAATTATCGTTAATGCAGGTTTATTACTTCATCCGGAACTACTCTAGTATCCAGAATATTCTATTACAGAAAACATCTATGCACAGGAAATAAAAGATTTCTAATCTATTAAACTTTTGGCAATCATCATCATTTCAACTTTTGGCAAGCGCCGAGACAATTGTCGAATCACTGTATAAAACGATTGCTTTAACGATCTCCGCTTGTGGATGTTTTATTTATCAACAGTTTAAGAATTTACTGTTAGTAAAGTATTTATTTTTGTACTATATATATAGCTACAAATTAAAATATCCAAAAAACTGTGTCATAATACTCAATTGTGTACCAAAACATATTTTTCTCGCACACACCCCAATAAAACTAAAAGTATTAATATATCATTCGAGCAAGCGTCTATTTTCAACACTTTTATTCCAAGTGTCCTTCTATTTTCCCACTAAATGTTATTACTCGCGCGTGACATAAATCCGCCCGCGCCGCTCACTTGGACCGCCGCCACCGCGTTGCCTCTGGTACGTTGCCAAGCGTCTCGCGCGAACTGACTTTGTCTCAAGAAAAACTCGATTTGTGTCCCGTATAATGACCGAAACGAATTGTTATAGTTTTTTCTTGTCCCCGTTTCTCTGTGTAGTGGGGTAGCCCTATCCTGGTTAGTCAGTGAATAGTTGGAGACAGAAGGTTCGATACTAAATAAAAGCTGTTTACTCGTATAAACAGCTAACGCGTGCTGCGCGTACTTTGATTTCAATCTCCCTCTCTGATGACTCTTGCGGATATAATACATCGTGTGTCAGAAAGTTGTGGTCATATTATTTCAGGTTGTGGTACAGACCATGAAACTGAACAACTTTCTGCTTCGGACCAATATCGTAAATTTCGCGCAAAACAAAACCCGGTGATTATTATTTCGCGATTTCTATGATGGTCTTATGGAGATAGTTGTTCAGTTTGATGGTCGGTATGACACCCTCAAAAACGTCCACACCTATCTGATACAAAGTGTATGACCATGTCCAAACACTCCTGTAGTTTGTTTTTTGTATAATGATTTTTAGAAACATTCTTAACTATGAACCATTATTCTCTATTATTGAAGAAATAAATGAAAAAAAAATCGAACGACGTTTCTGAGAAAATTAAATCCCACGTTCTAATGAACCTACTGACCTATTTACTCTGTGTCTTAATTTGCTTAAACAATTACTGTGTGTAACAGTATTAGTGTGGCACATATTAACATTTATTTGTGCCGCCATTTTGTACAAAAGCCTTGTTTTTTGCTACGAACGTAACCTAACGTTTACTATTCATATTTTAGTTTTATCTACGCTATCGTTACGTTATTTAGCGTCGCAATTGTTTTCGCTATTTGTTACGGCTTTATGTATGGAACCGTTTAATGCTTTGATTTGAGGGTTATGTGCGAATCCGAAATGTTTTCGTATTATTTTCGCTTACTTATTTGCTTCTTTGTTGTATATGGCCGATTATATGATATTTTTCTCTCTTGCTGTAGCTTTTGTAAATAAATAGGAGGGATTTTGCACATTTCATATGATTAAAGGATTTATTGAAGTTTGTACAATCGTGCATGAATTGAAAAATATTTTCAATGCAAACTGTTTGCTGTACGAGGAATCATCGTTTATTGCAAGTTGAGCTACACCGTCCGTAGCATAGAATAGGCTACGTCGTAGCACGGGGTGGGCTACGCCGTAGCACGGAGTGGTTAACGCCGTAGCACGAAGTGGGCTACGCCGTAGCACGTAGCGTAGTTTAGTGCAGATTGTTACGTGTTGCTATTATAATTTTTCTCATTTATAAGTAATAATTTCAGCACGATTACTTATTACAAGATCACAAAATAACATGCATACATTAGTAGAACAACCTCGTACAGAGCAATTTGGAGCATTGATCGAATCAGAAGGCCAAAGCAATCCCATTACGTTTGGCACATGGAGCGCACACATTATCTTATGTTACGAGGCTCAGACCTCGATAAACACAGCTTGAAACTATTTGTGATTGTGTAACTGTTTGTCTACAGTTACACAATCACAAATGGTGACAAATCGAAAATTTGTTAAGAAAACTAAACTTGAAACGTTACAAATTAGTTTCTACAATCACTAAGTAATTCCAATCTAAAATCAAACAAAACCGAAGTAACTAACAATTACGAGCTTTAAACAAAACTCATTTAATATTTCATATTTGGAACAATCTACCTGCCACAAACTTCGTCACACTTCGCCGACAATCGGAACAGTTCGGGCGAGTTCGGGCGCGCTCGTCCGTCCGGTTACTTCTCGGATAATAACTCGTCAGCGATTCTCAATTTGGTAATAAATTCGTGTAGGATTGTTGCGCGAATTCTCTTTAATTAAATTTAATTTGGCCGCCATTGATTTTGATGAGTACTTCATTGAGGGTAGCTTGAGAATATTGTTGCCAGTTCAATTGTTTGGAGTACCGTGTATCCGATACAATGAGGTTGGAATGAGATCTCGACATTGAACAAAACCGATCATATTTTAGCATTTTAGAAATGGTTTTTTGACAACTTATTTGAGAAAACTGGAGAAGTCGATAAATGTTTCACATAGTTGAATGCAGCGTTAGCCTACCTTCTGATAAAAAAATTACCATCGCCAGCTAGCCTCTGACCACAGTCAGTCTCAACTCCCAACAATTTGTCGCTTGGGACCTACTCAGACAAGGTCCTCATGTCCTCCCACTCGTATTTAATGCTTTCTACAAAGGTACAACTGTGGACGTCCGTTATGTTAATGGGTTGGGGCCATTATTTTCACATCTTAATCTCTGAACCTTATTACTTACGTTTCGGATGTCAAGAGATTTTAACAAGAATAGTAGTTTTGGCTTCATAACTAAAAGTCAGCAATTCAGTTTAGATGAAACGTTAAGTAACGGTTCGTTATCCACTGGATGTAATATAATTGTGCTGTTATCCGCAAGTATTAATGGTGGCAAATTGAAACATTCCCAGCTCAGACAGTTCAACGAGAAGTAAGGCGAGGTGGCGATGAGAGCGGTTTCTCTCAGAACTCAGAATGTTATTGTATAACAGATCATCGCGGCTGTAACTCGCAAAGGGTTAATCAGAACGTTTCTCTGCATCTTATACTTCAATTAGGTAATAGACTCTACGAGTTTTAGAAAAAAAAAAACGAAAAAACAACTTGATTTAACATCTGATAGACACTATATCTTGCTTTTGGCGGATTTGCTCATGTATGGACCCGAGGACCAGAATTTTGCTAGATATATTGAAAGTTAATAATCACAACAACTATATTAACAAAAAAATATCAGTTAATTTGGAATATTCTTATACAAATCTCGACTCTCAAAAAAACTCCTCGATCATTATTTCCAACTGAAACTACTTTGTAATTTAACTACGTGAGAATTTCCCCACCTCAAAGATTTATCTACTGATAGGCCCACCGTAACGACTTCATCCCACACGGTGAAGTTCTGAAGCCAATACAATCTGACACAATGCGACCCCATCGAGGGATCATTCGGGATTAAGGCATGACTAATCAAAATTCCAAGGGTTATGGGTTCGAGGCAATACCCCTTTAAGCCGCTTTACATCGCTGCTCAGTCAGCGCTGAGGTATGCTTGAAAAGTTTTTTAATATGTTGCAGTTTTGATCGAGACAAAGTTTTACGGATAGTACTAGAAGTGTGGTTAACATGAAACTATGAAGTTAACGTGAAATTAAAACTCCCTGGTAGTACGCTGGAAGTTTTAAACGCCGAGAAACTAAGAAAGCCCTCGTGTGGTGATAGTTGTTCTAATGAAATTCATCTTTTCTTTTTTTCTTTTCGAATGACTCAGATTTTGTCTGACCAGTACGTAGCGACCAGTTTGTCATTTGCTTCATTCATAAAAACCTTTACACAACTTACCTTTAAACAAAGCATTTTGTTGACAGGAGAGAATGAAATATAAAACGTGTGCTGACCCCAAGTAATTTAGCATGGCAGGAGATGATGGCGTATACATAAAAGTTGAAACACTCAAAGTAGGATAAGAGAAAAACCTTCTTAGTCTTTTGTAACACAGTCAGCATAACTGCTCTCCCTAACAGAAACCAAACTAGCCTAACCCAAAGCAAACTCCTTCAATAAATTCACTATTTTAAAATAAAAAGACAAAATCCGATAACAACCATCTTCACTTGAAGCTATCTGTTCTCAGTCTCTATTTAGCGGTGACACTATCTCGCTCTTACTCGAAGTTATCGAATTGAAGCATCGTCCGCGATCGG
The DNA here is from genome assembly GCA_905163415.1 of Noctua fimbriata. NCBI lineage: Eukaryota > Metazoa > Arthropoda > Insecta > Lepidoptera > Noctuidae > Noctua > Noctua fimbriata. The sequence continues at coordinate 363,142 of LR990946.1, forward strand.
GCAGACCCCGGCTCCACTCGGAACCACTCGACACCGCTCGGCAAATGTTTCTAATATAATTTAGTGAAATATCCAAACACTTGGCGCTCAGTGGAGACTGCTACTGATTGGTATTTGCAAGATGGTTTTTAATGAAAATAATTCGAATCGAAGTTATTATTTATGCGGCCAAGCATTCTATTACTACTTAAACATATGAATACACTGAATAAATTGCTGAGCTTTTTGGTTACTGATGCTCTTGTAGTTGTGCGCTTCTTTTCTTAGCGTGCCGATGACAATTTAAATTGAGTCAGCCAAAAATTTGGCGACGAGCTTGGCACTTTCAGTAGCGTTCATCAGCTCATGTGATGTGCAAGCAACAGGACAAGCAGGACACGATATCAAATGTCCCATCGTTTGTGTAACACCACATTTACACTTCAGGACAAGGTCATCATGAATCTCCGCCTTAACAGTTTTTCCTTGCTTCGGCCAATCTGTGTGCGCGACTGGCCACCAGTTGGTGGCAATTCGCGGACGCATTCCAACTGGTGGCAAGTCAAGGTATAATTATGTATTCGCCGGTGATGACACCTGTGTGAGGGATGCACGAAACCGGGAATTATGGCAGATGAAAAGGTCGGGCTAAACACAGCGGTGCAATATTCTGGGCAAATGAAATGATATTGAAATGCAACAAAGAACAGGAAACAGTCGCTGCAAAAATCAAATGTGTTGTGTGTTCATGTGTTAGAATTAATTTACTTTGACCAGTATAATAAAATTATGCATCTACAAATTCAACTACAAATATTTATCTCACGTTACATAGAAGAGCGACACAAACCGAAAGTCCGACACCAGTCCCTCAGCCCCAGAGCGCGCAACAGTCCAACTGTCTCATCAGTCCCAGAGCGCTGACACTAAATATGAGTACTTACAGAAGGCAGACTAAATACGACGAGCGAAAACCGTTGCACACACACAATAGCAGTAGCGAGTGCGCTTGCACTCGCTGTACGTATGTGAAGCATGTCTAGGTGTGCCGGCCAAAGATTCAATTTGTTCTCTGTGACTCATTCTTAAAGTCTTATCTATCGTTACATGCGGCATGCGTGAGCTTAATCTTCTCAATGTGAATACTTTTTCGATGGCACATCTAATGTTTTCAATCTTTAGTGCGTGCGTATTAGCTCTTTAGCCTCAGCCATTTTGGAACCTTTTGTATCCGTCCATATTGTGGCGCCGCCTCCGGGGACTGTAAACTGGGAATACAAACTTTAGAGTTGGGTCGCTGTCAACTGGAGTTGCAACTAGCCTTGATTTTTGGCATGTTAACCGGACTATGGTTAAAACAAAATGATGAATGACACGTACTAGCTGTACATGTTATTATTTCATTATATAACATGGAATTAAAAGCAGTGGGTTATTTCTTCATGTTTTCTTCGGAGCTGATTAAAGTCGTATTCGGTATTGAAAAAAATGTTTTTTTTTAATTATTATTAAAAAATATATATTTAAAATGGAAAGGGAAAATTAAATTTATGTATTAAATTTGAACGCGTATACAGTTTCCTGTCCGTGCTATTAACTGTACCTCTACCATGAGATGTCATCGAAAAATTACGCGCTAGCGTTGAACTCGCTAGCGTGCTAACGTGGATCAAATAGATTTCGATAATGCTTGCACCATGAGATTTACGGAATCTTACGCAGGCGCTAAGGTAAGCTCGATAGATCGTGTCCTCTAGCTAACTTCACTCTACTCCTTAGAATACTTTCGTCTATGCTTCACTACTTATGTTTTGTTTCTTTTTTTCTCACTAATAAGAAGAGAGAACGGCTCGTAAGCTCAAAATGTAGTGTTATCGCTATGCTAAAAATGTTAAGACAGTCAGTATCACAAAATAAACCGACAAAATAGAAAAGTTGACGGGTAGTGGACTAGTTATGGTATTTAGGGGTTTTTGAATTTTTATTCCTTATATTAGGGCACTGTCGCCGTTCAATTGGCTATTTTGTTTGTTGACATTATGTCACGGAGTGCGTTGTGTGGTTTAAGAATTTAAAACAATAGATTATTTGGATTATATTTTAATACAATGAGGACCAGTGTCTCACAGTTTCAATTGTTGGTGGAGTTCATGGAAAGGTATGTTTCTACTTTCTATTAAATTATTTTAAAGTTACAGAATTCCCAAATAGTTCCCCCTCAACGCAGGTAGATATGCCAAGCCACTTGAAACTTTGAAAGTGTTATAAGTGAGATAAGTTCAAGTGTCTAAAAATACTAAAAACGTGAGGAAAGCAACAAATAAATAAAAAAATGGTTATGAATATGATTTGACTAAATTTTATTTAAAGGCACAGCTTGTTAGTACGTAAAATAGTAATAATATAGTCAAGTCTAGGTAAAATGTCTAAAACATAACATATTCCATGCTAAATAAGCTCTTGCAGACATAATTTTCGCTTTATTACACTCAAAAATGTATATAATTTTAATGTAAACATATGTTTCACACGACAAAATGCTAGTGAGCTACGTAACTACTATCGCAAGCGTATTAATCGATAGCGTCTGTCGAATTAGTGACTCATGGTACCGTTTTGTATGGTGACAGCTGAAAAACGTTAGTAACTATCGAATAGATTACGTTAGGTTTTGAAACTATCGAAATCTATAGTGCTCATGGTATGTATTTTAATTCATTCTGTGACCGCTAGGGGCGCTATACAATATTTCATACAAATAATTTACGTAGACGCTAGCGAGTTTTGGCTGTGTAAACTCATGGTAGAGGTACTGTTGAGGGGATTTCTCGTGCAGACACGACTCTGGCTACAGGAAAAAGAGTCGTGTCTGTCATTAAATGTATTGACATCAGAATCAAAGGTGTGTGCAATTTGTTTAAAACCCGAAGTTTCAGCTCAATTGGTTGGGGGAACTGGTTTGAATTTCAGTTACAAGCTTTGACCACCTAACTTACTCACAAGACAAGTTAAATAAAAACCTCGGTCAAATAAAAGAGATCTCTTAAACATACCCATCGGCAGTTCTAACACGGACAAACTGGTAGCTATCAAGCTTGTTTCGTAGAATCAGGTAATGTTTTTCATTGCTTGACCAACCAAAAGTATCTAGTAATCCAAATTCTCTGAAGTCTGCTTTTGTCGAACCTGTCTGAAATAAGATCGTACAAGTACAAATTTCTTAGAAATGTCTCCTTCGAAATGTACGATTAAGTACCTAATCGATATACATTTTGTATTCTAAAAATATACGCTGAACTCTTACCTGCAAGTTAAACAAAAACTCTCGGCTCCAACGTAAATGTAGCCTGAAGCTGGCTTTACTTCTCTCGAGTTTCGTTCCGTGTACTTTACCAACATTTTAAGTAAGACTCCGAAAGAGAGAATTGCCTGAAAATGTTCTGATCATTATCGAGTGAAAATTACTTTCATTTAAATAAAACACAAGTAGAAGTAAAGCTACGATTAAAGGAGAACATCAGATTTTCGAAGTCAACAAATTTCAAAAGACAAACAACTCCAGCAGATAACCGCAGGTAACACAATACATTGTGTGCCACAAACAAAGCCCTTCTTTTTATTTGACTCCCAAATACCGGCAACAAATCACTTCAGACCTCACCTCTACCCAATCAGGAGCAACGGTCAAAATTGGCATAGTTCAGGATCGGTGGACCACTGGGGAGTGTATTAAACAACTATTTGGTCCTTCGAGGGGTCACGTGGATCCCGCGGACGGGGGGGAGGGGGTTTGTTTAGAATTCCGATCCGTTTGAGTATAATGCCGTTAGTAATTGACGTAAGTGGAGTTCTGAATTGTTATTTAATGGACATTAATTTTAGGGTAGTTAAGTTGTTTACGAATTGATTTAGGAGTAGTTTCGTTGAGCTGGTGGCCGCAAGCTTGTCGGTGTACGTGAGGTTATGTATTTGATTCCTAGGTTCAGTAATGCTCTAAGATTTTTCTATTTTTGTGGCTGGTCAAGACTTGGATCGCCTTTAGTGGTGCTTCGTTGCCTAAGCAAAATGACGTTCAATCAGCGACAACGATGAAGACAAAGTAAAAGAAATGTATTTGATTAGCATGAACTACAGGTTTTGTCAATCCGCTTCAAAGTTGTTGTAGAAATACGAAACACTTTAAAACGATTGATATCTATCTTAGTTCCGATAACGATCACGGTGCAGTAAAACAGCGCAAGAATAAATAAATTTTTTTTTTTTTTTTTTTTTTCTTTGTGCATCTTGCAATCGGTTGTAAACCTTTAGCAGATTTTTTGTGCGGTTATTGACTGCTGAGGTTCATTCTTCCAGCGAAGAATCTGCCTCTACATACTGTTTACTTTGCTTTATTCTATAAAGTCCCATATGTGGTGGCGTTTGAGCCTTTTCATAGTTATTGGATCACTTAGGGCGACTGCTAAGGTGTTGGTATGTGCCTTTATTCGGTTTTTGTATGTCTTTAGTCGGTGTTCTACTTCCTCTTTTATCGTTCTGATTTGTAGATGCTCGTGTAATTCTGAGATCTTCATAAACCAAGGAGCATGTGTTATGGTTTTTAAATAAATAAATATAAGAACGTTTATTTCGGACAACCAATATCCATAGAAGGCTTTTTTTCCTAGCCTGCTCTGTTCCACTCCTGAGCGAAGGCCTCCCTCCACTCCTTCTACTTCTCGGGAATCCGCGCGTCCTCCTTCCAGTTCGGACGGAACTTATTCAGTTCGTCCCGCCATCTCCTTCGTGATGAAAAATTATAAGAGAGTCTTACGTACCCGTACCGTTCGTATCGTCTTCAGGATGGTGTTGGAGCTGGTCCGTACTCTGCAGAGCAACGACGCAGACTTCTTTCCAATGACGGTTCTGTACAATACATGTTTGTTTCTTTATACGAGCACAAGTGTAACAAACCTACAAAATATTACGAACGCAAAATAGTCCTAATATTTTAGAATATGTTTTTTACATTATAATATAAATTGCTATACCACAAAAGACCCTGATCGCTCTGGAAGGCCTCTGCTGGGAATTTGTGGAATAATAAAGGTTATATTATAGGAATATGCCGCCGTTGTTTGCTCAGGTGATACCTTATTTCGTGTGACGGGTGTCCCTTGAGGCCTAGGGCTCGGGCTGCCCCCCTACGATGATGGATGAGTACTAACATTCATTGTATTGTTGTTAAGATATAAGCGTCGTAATTGGCATTTTATAATGCTTAATTCTCAGCTGTTATATATTAAAAATTTTGTATATGATCACCGGCTCTTATGACATCTGTAGTGTAATACAAACGACACAAACCATTTTAATTCAGATCAGGTTTATTGTGAATGTCTAAAATAAAAATAAAAACATGAATTTCTCATTAATAAATGTCACAAATTCAGTCTTAGAGAAATCGAGCCAAGTGTTCTTTTCTAAGATTCCTTAAACGCATAGTTCCTAATAGTTCCTTGGTGTACGTCAAGGGCGTATCTTGATCACAGCTATGGTTTTGCCAAGTTGTCTTCCTCAATAGTCGATATCGATAAAAATGCTAGATGCCCACTGCTGGGCAAAGGGCTCCCCATATCTTTCTAGGTACTCTTTTCGTGCGCCACCTCATACCAGCCATTGCAGTGCGCTTCCAGACAAGCACGTCGCTTTTTTCTGGGTCAGCCTGGACGGTGACTTCCATAATATTATGTAAAATGGCATAAACTCTCCACGAGTTACAGGAATTAACCTACTAGACGTACTGACTAGGGACAAGATAAGACAACGACCGAACAGTGTGACTCCAACCTTAATATTCAATAACATGCACAGAGTATCGCTTGAACAAGCACAATACAAAACATTCAGAGTTCCAAGAGAGACTATCAAAGCATATCAGTACCCAATCCCGTTACGAATTGAAAATAAAAAGAACATTATAATAACGTAGCTACACACAGGGGCCGCAATAGTCCGCAAAATGTTCGCTTATCGCTGCCTTTCATTTAAAAATAAAGCACCTTCGATGCTCCACAAGCCTTTGAGACGCGTACCTAAAGACCAGATACTCCACACAGAAACCAACTCTATTACGAAACAGACAAAGTTGGAATTTGTATGATAAAAAGTCTATGGATTGGTACGCTTTGCACATTTGAATTTGGTCCAATGAATATATTCTAAATCTGTAGATAAGCAAAATGGATCTAGACAGACTGATATTGTGAGGGTCGGGAGTCGGCAGTCGGGAGCAAATGGTGGATTTGTAACCGGCACCGTAGTTGGCAAGGACGACTCCGTAGATATCTGTTTCGACATTGTGCAGGTAGGTAGGGGTTGGCGGAGGATTTCGTTTGTAAACTTAGCTGATTTGATCGCGTTTCAACGGCTTGAATTTCTTTTCCACTTTTTATTTTGTTTTTATTTACCGAGTTTTACATTATGCCTGAGTTTTGGTAACTTATTAGTTTAACTAGGTGCATAATGCATAACATTGTACATTACATGTTCTTCTTGTTTAAATTTCGACTCTCTATCATCTATCATCTGGATTTGTCAGTCCAAGTCAAAGTCATAAAATATTGATTCGTAGTCCTTAATATCAATATCACGACCTAAAAGAATATAATATAAACAGTCGAACAATTCCCCCGTACGACTATTTTCACTTAAATATTTCCGAAGATTGTCCGTGTTCCTAAAATATCAATAATACTCACTACAGTAGAATCCCCGATCAAATCCCCGTACCACTTCGACCATGAGATCGCAGGTAAACGACATGAAAACGTTTCACACAAACCATTGCGCGCTACACACAGGGGACGTTCGAGGCGTCTCTCTTTTACGCTTACATAGACACGATATTTTTTTATTTATGGAAAGGGTCACTTGGAGTTAAAGAAATCAGTTTTTGTGAAAATGTGGTCGATGAGCCAACAATAGGGTTGTCAAAGTGCCACTAAATTAGGCGAAAAGTTATTTCTTTGTAGACATAAGTAAATAATATATTTTATTTCAGAATTACAGATAATCTCTGCCAGTAAACACTAAAAACCACATATTCCAGATCAACCTTTTCTAGACATTCAACGATAAATCAATAAAATGAGGTCAATTTCCTTGATTGCATTCTGTCCCCCGGCATAGCTATTATTCGTTCTTGTGATATCACCCCGAAATCTTTCATCACGGCAACATAAAGGGGGGTGTGTGATGTTATGCAATACATTACGCCGAGGCACAGAGTTTATCTGTAGAGGAAAAACACATGACAATATGAAACAAAACAAAAGTTGTGCTTACAAATGACGCAGCATTTCCTCCCCTTCGCTTTGAGGACATAGTTGCCGTTATTGTTGTTATCAATACAGATAAAGTTGATCAAAGACGTTCTTTAGACTGTGACTGTGCAGTTTTGTTGAAGGTTTCTTTTTTACTGTGTGATGTGAATATAAATTGGTATACATCCTTGCTTGGGTGCATTTCGTAGTCAAGAAGGAATTTGTCGCTAGCGACCGGAGTCTAGATTTGTGCCCGGTTGATGGCAACAGGCTTGCTCTCTATTACATGACACTTAAACATAGCTAGGGAGATATGAGTGTACTATAGGTAAACCAGCTCTATTATCTAACATACGTGATGTTATTTTATAACCAAACACTGGTTTCTCTTAATAAACATAGTATCAGCCCATGTTGTCGCACAGACTGAGTCCTCTTCCACGGATCTTGTATCATAAACATAGTTTTTGAATGTAGCATCGAATTACGTTGACGTTGACAGGCAATAAATCAAAACAGATTGTTACACGCCACAGCAAAACCACCAATTAGGTAGCGGTTTATGCCCAACATTTATAAAAAAAAATGCTGTCGTTGTTATGTTCACAGAAATTTGCGGTCGCATCACAGCCATTATGAAATACGAGCTCAAAACGCACAACACTGTGTACTGCGACACAATTTGTTTCATATTGTAAATAATGACCAGACCACGTGAGACATATCGCCATAACATTACTTGTTGCAACAAAGTTCAGGAATTTATCGTTGATGCTGTCCGTAGGGCTCATGGCGAATTAATGACTGGAGTAGGTCATTCTGTGAAGCCTTTGAAATAAAGTTTAGTTGTAATGTAGTTATCAAATTTGAGACAGAAGGCTTTTCCTTGGAGAGTCTCTTACGTCCTGTAGAATATAATTTTATCTCGATTTGCATAACAAAAACCTATATTAACGAAAGCACAGTTTTACTTCAAAAGACATTTGCAAATTATAGTAGAAAAATTACATTGGTCACAATGGTTTAAACTTCCAGTATGCAGCGTTTTAACAGCCATTTTTATACCCTCACCTTCAATTTATTCTGTTTTATACTGCGCGTACCTCTACCTACGTATACATACATGTTGCTCTGTTTTTATTCTCCATTCAGTTAACAATTTGTTTTTAATAAAAATGTATGTATCGTGCGTAGACCTTAATACGTTAAAAGCCTTTTGTTATTTATCACGTATCTTTTATGATATTCTCGTTCAATATATCGTACGTTTTAATATAAAAAGTATCTGTTTATGATGTACGTACGACGACCAATCAAGCTATACAAAACCAATATAAGCGAATCTCTCACTGTACGGGAAACGTATATAAAGAGAATCCATGTTATACTGGAAATGTACAGCTTGTTGTGTCGCTGTCACTAGCTGATCTTACAGCTTGTTGTGTCGCTGTCACTAGCTGATCTTACAGCTTGTTGTGTCGCTGTCACTAGCTGATCTTACAGCTTGTTGTGTCGCTGTCACTAGCTGATCTTACTCTGTTTTTAACCGACTTCCAAAAAGAGGAGGTTATCAAGTCGACTGAATTTTTATTTTATTTTTTGTTTGTATTTTCTGCGATATCTTCGCCAATTGTGAACCGATTTTGATGATTCTTTATTTTTGGAAGAATATTATTCCGCGGTGATCCCATTTTTTATTTGGTGAAAATCTGATGCTGATCTTCGGAGATTAATAATGGAACTCTTCAATAATAGACAGCAAATCTGGCGCGTTGGCTGCAATCGCTTGGATATTCATTGTTTACACAAAAGAATAACATAACATCACGCCTGAATGCTCTGAGATGTGTACAGTCTACAGTACACCTCCATTTCAACAATTAGGTATTTTAAGTTTCATTTATTGGAGATAAGCCTATTACCATGACATGTATTGTTAACGGTTCACTAATGTTTCACCAAAACTCCTTTGATAACTTTTAACCGACTTAAAAAAAGGAGGAGTTTCTATGTTTGACTGTATGTATTTTTTTTCATGTACCTAAGTTCACCGATTTCTCCGCCAATTGTAGACCGATTTTCATATTTCTTTTTTTATTCGAAAGCCTATACTATACTAATGAGGTAGTCCCTGTGGTGTTCACTAGAAACACTAGTTAGGGTTTAGAATAAAACCACCAAATTATCAGTAAGTAGATGAACTATTTTAAGGGTACGTGCACTCGCCGCCCGGGATAAGTAAGGACTAGTCGACACGTAACCGTAAAGCGTCACGCTACGTTTATTAGTATATCACATCTCTTCCTTTTTATATGAAAATATTTATTTCAATTAGACCATTAGAGGTCACTTTAGGAAATGAGTTCATTTCATTTTCCCATTCGCTAAGGTAGTTTGTATGGAGAAGAATGGGGAAGAAACTCCATACTTACTCTTTTAAAATGTTTTACAAAAATGTGTAGGTTATATTAATTGGTGTAATAGCTATAATATTAAGTTTACATATCTGGAATACAATTACTTTTATATGTTACCATATAATATCAATTATGCTAACATAGGTACACTTTATAAAAATTTAAACAATTCAGATAAATTAATAATGTTAATAGACATAAGCCAGGTGCAAATATTGTAGGCGTATACATTGTTTCTTTAATTTTTTAATAAAATTAGTTTTAAGTACAATAGTTACAATATTTAGCATCATTTAGAATTCAGTCATTCATTCATTTAAAGTACAATGACAATATTTCTATTTAGAATTTAATTACATTTTAGGTACTTTCAGTACCTGCACTATTTAGCATTAAACTTACTTTATTGCATTATGCTTAACTTTAAAATACGGTAAGTATCTTACGTTTTGTGATCGATAAGTTTCAATTGACCAGTTTTAATTACTCTTATTTATACCTTCTTTAGGTGTTTCATGATCTTCGTCATGTGTCGGTAGTCTTGACCAGTTTCGGCATACCTTATGTTTCAGTACGCTGCAGTGTGGATTAAATTACGGAGGTATATTATTTTCGTTCATCATGTTTTCTACATGTACTTTTTCTCCAATCCCAATTCTCAATGTGTAACTTTTCTGCTATTTCCGCTTATCTGCTCTGGGTGACAAAAGCCATTTCTGGTCAAATCTGTCCAACTTTTGGATGGTTGTATCAACTTCGAGATCCCTTTATGGTTATTTATCTCCACTTTACCTCTAAACGGTCTTGCATGAAACAGCTCTGATGGTGTTTTTTTTTTTTGTTTTTCTGTGTAGTTGAGGTGTACATCATTAATATACATCTTTAAGTACTATAACAAATCACCCTTTCAGGCTGATTTTCGCATTGATTAATTTTCAATTGTTGAAGGATATCCCTGTTGTGTCTCCCCATCTTAGCTCTTTGGTAAGTACTGTCTAGTAGAGGAACTTGTATCTTAGCTCTTTGGTGGGTAAGTACTCTTTGTCTAGTAGAGGACCTTGTATCTTACCTCTTTGGTGAGTAAGTACTCTTTGTCTAGTAGACGACCTTGTATCTTAGCTCTTTGTTGAGTAAGTACTCTTTGTCTAGAAGACGACCTTGTACCTTAGCTCTTTGTTGAGTAAGTACTCTTTGGCTAGTAAAGAATTTTGTTTATTCCTTTTTTATACAGAATCTCTCCAATTCTTGAGACTAAGTTGTCTGTCGAACTCAGATTTTATACTTGCAGGATTCCGGTTTAAGAAAAGATTCCTCAATACCTTTACCGTGTCTTGTATATGTAGAGAGAAAGAATAATTTACATTTCAATCTCCAATCTCTTTGTATCGACTGTAATAGTCGATAATCACGAAAAGATAATCTCCACTTGGCAGTGGATTCAAAAATTAAAGCTTTTTTTTTTTTTTTTACAAGCTCTTGAAGGAAGTTCACGCCTTTTAACTATACTAGAGGGTTTGGTCTTGAGACTAAACCTATTTATGGCGTCTTACTTTACCCATATCGGCCTTAGTATGTTGTCTAGCCTTCAATGTCCTAATCGACAAAGCTTCCACTCAGGCATTATTTTGTTTCCAAATTAGTGATATTAAGAGTTTGGTTGCTCTTTAAAACGGTTTCATGAGTTTCATGTTACTAAAGTTCATGTGTAATTATTTATATAGCAGCGTTTTTTTTTTTAACTTATTATGCAATGCTGCAATAATCATTTTAAGGATAATATGGACCAGGTTCTTTTTATGCTTGCCTTTCAAAGTCCCTTAGGTCACTCTCAAACTTTACATTTTGTGCGAGATATAACCTAGGCTAAGGGTAAGGCTTATGATCCGTAAAAAGTTCATATATTCATGCCAAGCAAATGGTTGTTTTTGAACTGACAGTAATGTTTTTTCAACGTTTACCAGACTCATGTTTCCGAAGGACAGGATAATATTTGTTGTTATACTGACTTAGTACAGTCCTTTAACTAACAGAATATGTTTACTTGGCTTTAATATTTTGGGTCATAGTAGCCAAAAGTATGAATTTAATTCGGGAGGTGTAAATCGTTGCCCGAGCAACAATTTTCAGTACAAACTACTGTTCTCTCATAGTACGTTTACTTCTGATTGGGCATCACTTTTAAAATGACAATGATCTTTATTCCCATTGGAGTAAGGTTGCTGTTCGATTGCAGCCACTGACAAGTCTGTCCATTAACAGTGATCTTTATTCTGATTGTGTTATGGTTGTTTTTGGATTGTTGTCAGACGTAAACCGACATTGTGTACTTGAACATTTCAATAAATATTATTGGCCACTTGTTTATCTGTGGTCTATTTTACTTTTTATTATATCTGTTCACTTTTATTGCACTTTGAATAAACAGTGTGCTCGTGTAACCAACTTAATCAGATTAGTTTTATAATATTTAAACAGTACTTTTCTTTCATTTTTTCTTTTGTTTTTTTTTTTATTGTTTGTTCTTTTTGTCAAAATGCAGAACTAGCTGTAAATTTTGACTCTATTAGTTGTAGTAAACTTTGAACTTCTCGAGTGGTCTAAATGTTTCGATCGCTTTGAATGTACTTCTCAAGTGGTTTAATGTTTGATAACAAAATCTCAGAAACTAAACGGTTTTAGAATTTATTTAACAAACTGTTTTTGTGTAGTAAATCATTTTTCTACACTCTTAATACTTTAATGTCGTCTATACAGATGACAACTTGTTCGCATAAACCGTTAAAGCTCTTGCTTGTAACTAACGTTGAGATTTTATATTATTTTCAACATGATAAAATGCGTTGCACAATAACCAATTTTGAAATATTGCTCTATAGTGGGCAAGTGATGTTTTTTTATAATAATAGCTCCGTTCGCAGCACGCATATACAAGCAAATATGTTTCTCATCATTAGGCTTTAAGTTCGGTACTATCAGATAAACCCAAGACTATGGTTTACTTCCAGGTTTAATGATGTCATTTTACCAGTTCGTCTTATTTATTATTTTTCTTTGCTCCAAATGAATTGGAACTCATCTATAAAGCTGACAACTAGAGAAATTGTTTCATAAATAGTGATTTTTAATTTTACATCTTTGAACTTTGTTATTGACTTAACACCTTTTTACTCGAGAATGAAATAAAATGAACCATTTAGCGACCCATCAATGTTCTACTTGGAGTCGTTTGTTGGTTGTAGACTTTAAGTTTTGCTTCGTGATCAAAATTCATGACTTGATTTTTTGTCTTTTATCATTTAAATCTACAGTTAGATTCAATGATCGTTTTCATGTTAACCTCATCTTTTGGCATTATTGATTCTACTCTAGTTTTTTGACGAGAGTTTCTACTCTAGTCATTTGACGAGAGGTAAACCATTTTCACGATTTACGTTTTGGTCGACCAGAGGTAAACACTTTTTTTTTTTTTTTATTGGACCTTGTTTTGCAATGGTTCTGGTTATGACCTTTTGCCATCTTTTATGCGAATTGTATAATTTGCAGGGCTTCAGCCACTGACTATTATTTGTGATCTTTACTGCCATATCGGCACCAACGTAAACCTCTAGTGAGATATTTGGTTTCATTTGTTGTCAATTTTATTAAGGCTAGGTAGTTGTTGCATTTTGTACTCTGACTCTATTGTGTATTTGTTTAACGGCCTTTTTACAGTTTTAAGATAGAAAACTATTGTTATTATTTTCGATTCTTGCTGTATCACTGAGAATCAAAATAACCTTTCTTAATTAAGTCGAGGTAAACACTATATTAGTAAAATGATTTCAAGGTTGTCTCGACAAATTCTTATTATTTTTACCAAAACATATGTACAATAAAGTTTTTGAAGTTAAAATAAACAAATCTCTTAACTTATTATTTTGGCTTTAACAAAGAAAGAAACAAATTTATTGGTCGTATCCTGCCAATAACAAAGAGTTCTGTGAGTTCTGATAACATAGCACTTAAACAAACTGTAGCTTGCAAGTCTCACCAAGGGTTTCTTTATAAGTCCCCGTTAAGTGTTAGCTAAGCAAAGCGGCCACTTATAATTTTAATACACGTCGGAGCTAGGGATGTACGATACTTGCATCGATACTTTGGATTATCTGAATCGTAACCACGCGATACGATTCTAGGATCGTATTGAACGGCTTCGATCCGATTCACAATAAAAGTAATCGAATTGCATCGTATTTATTTCTTATTTTGTTTTTGATGACAGCACAAAACACATTTTAGATTTAGTCAAAATCATTAGCCTTAACAGATTTCATGATACTTGTTCAGTTTTAACAAAAGGTGAGGTGATAATTATATTACCTTCATTCCTTCGAAATTATCGAACTGGATATAACGAGAAAATGTTCTCGTAGGTAGATTCGTTGTAGATATTTTTTTTTTTCAATAGGAACATTTACCAGAAACGTTCTCGTAGGCACATTAGATTTTTGATCGAAATTTATTTCAATAGGCACGTGTTATTTATTTATTTAACACATCCAGCACAAAGTACAGAGGCGGACTTAATGCCATAGGCATTTTCTACCATTATTTCATTTTATTTGGTTTTTACGATAGATAAAGTAATATTTATTTCGATTATTTCGAGGTTGTCGAAGGGGCACTTGGTTAAAACTGGAATTTACGAGAAAATGTTCTCGTAGGCACATTGATTTTATCGAAGATTTCTTTCGAAACGTCAGGTTTAGATCGAAAATAAATTCCGATTAAAACTGGTATTTACGAGAAATTCATCTCGTAGGTACATTTTTTAAATATTTTTTTATCGAATTTGTCAGAATTTGTCTTTCGATAATGTTGCTTGCAAACGGATTTGGTCAACAATATGTAGGTACTAGGTATTTCATCTTTTTTTTTCTTTTTGTACCTCCATTTTTGATGATTTTAAACCATTTAATTAAAGTCAGAGAAATACAGAGACTTATCAAAATTTCGTAACTTAATTTCAACATTCGGTTCTGTTTACGAGTGACATTTAGTGACGTATACTCAGTTCATCGATCCATGCTGCACATCCCTCAGCTTATCGCAGACGCAGATCGCACATAGGATATTATATAAGTAACAATATACCTAATAACAATTGTTGATCAAAATATAACACAATTGAGGAAATAAACAGTATTCATTAAATACTGTATTATTTTGTATTATACATAATTATTTTGTACTGCAAGTACGTAATAATGTATTTTAGAAAAGTTTCATGTATCCTATAATAGAATATTCTTAAGTATGTACACCATACAAGTAACATTTATACAAGAAAACATTTCACATAGGGTGACAACATGGGCGGTCTTATCGCTAAAAGCGATCTTTTCGAGACCTAGGTAATTTTTAGTTAAATATTTACAAAGTAAACACAATTACGGAAACAAATCATCATTAATACTGAATTTCGCTATAGTAATTGGTTCGCCCCTATTAAGTACTTGGGACTTAAACATAACGAGCGAAATGTTGGAGTACCTAATACAGGCATAATTTTATGATAATGTTTGACACCCAATTTCACTTAGATCACCGTCGGGATTACATGCGTGATGTTATGATGAGGCTTGTTACTAATTTTCACTGAGATCACAGTCACTTTTTTCAGTTTTGTCTTTTTCAGAACTTTTTTTTTTTTTTTTTTTTGTAATTTATTCAGAATTTTGTTGCTGACCAATTTCCGTAAGCAAGTACATAATTCCACTTACTGCGCTTTTACTCGTCGCCAATGTGGTGTTCACTAGAAACACTAGTTAGGGTTTAGAATAAAACCACCAAATTATCAGTAAGTAGATGAACTATTTTAAGGGTACGTGCACTCGCCGCCCGGGATAAGTAAGGACTAGTCGACACGTAACCGTAAAGCGTCACGCTACGTTTATTAGTATATCACAGTCCCATTGTCGCCAAATCAGAATCTGATGATGGAATCCCAACGAAATCGAGGGCAACCCTCGAATTTTATAGGCACATACAATGTTTTTCATATACTCTAACGCAATTTAGATATTTGTGCCTGGTAATCACCATCTCAAATTGATGATGGAAGGTATAAGTCAGGATCCGATGATGGAATCCCAGTAAAATTAAGGGCAACCCTAAAATTTTATGGGCATTGTTTGAAACAGTATACTTTCCTTGTGGTCCCATGGTCATCAGGTCAGGATCTAATGAAGGGATCCTGGAGGTGAGGGGACTCTCCAAATCTTATATTATCGATATCTTCGATAATTGTGAACCTATTTCGACGATTTTTTTTTTAATTTGGAAGAGCGTTATTCCGCAGTGGTCCCGTTTAAATTTGGTGAAGCTGATCTTCAGAGTTATACAATACTAGACACTCTTCAATAGTAGACAGCAAATCTGTCGTGATTGCTGCAATCGCTTGGATGTTTATTGTTTACACAATATCATAACATAACATAACGGCTGTATGCTCTGAGCCCTGAGGGGTACCCAGATTGCGACAGTTAGGTATATTAACTTCCATTTTATTGGTGATAACTGGTAAGCCTATTACCATGAAAGGTATTGTTGACAATGTAAAATAAATGTAGGAGCAAATATTTGTATAGGATATTACAACTAAAAATGGAAAAATAAAAAATCTTTTTTGCAAAAAATAAAACCGACTTCAAAAACACAGAAAAGTGAAAAATAAATTTAGCTTGAGAAGTCGGTGACTTTTGTTTGTTTGATTTAATTTTTTTGTCACCGACTTCTGAAGCTAAAGTTATTTTTCACTTTTCTGTGTTTTTGAAGTCGGTTTTATTTTTTGCAAAAAAGAGATTTTATTTTTCCATTTTTAGTTGTAATATCCTATGCAAAAAAGATTTTTTATTTCCCATTATAAGTCATTTATTTCAGAACAACATACATCGTATAGAAATTATCATTAAGTGATGTAGTATTTAAACATCTATCTATCACAACTGAAACAATTGTCTTTTGCTGGTGATTTCCAGTACTTTATGGCCAGCGTTGCTTGATGTTGAAAAGCGACCCTTGCGGCTATTTTTGTTTAGCCACGAGCCCCTGTCAAATTAAGAAAGATATAAATGTTTACATTTATTGTGACTTTGATTTTACTTCGTAATTTTTTTCTCATATCGAATTGTGTTCGAAAACGGAGGTCCCTAAAAGCTTTGCGGTCAAAAAAATCTATCGTCGCATCTTTCACTCGCTAAATCTTCTTGCACTTTGGAGCACAATCTTCACAATTTTTCGGCGACACCCGGTTCTTAATAGCCGAGCTACGAAGTATAAGGTAATGTCAAAAGGGGGTGAGCACGACTATTAGTGAAGTTGCCCCCTCGGGCGCAGTACTTAAAAGACTATTATGTTATCCGGGACTTAATAAGAGTTGAGGCGACGTCGGGGGAAGACATGTGTATGCATGTCGTTGGAAATTTTTGTTAAGTGAGGCGAATATAGGTGAATAAATAATAGGTTAAATGTTCGGAGAAAAAATTTAGTATCTTGTAGAAAATCTATAGTAACGAATCGAATGACCTTGTTACCTGAATTTTAATGAAAACTCAGAGACATGTTATTGGCAAAATCAGATTTATAGATATCTATAACCAAAACCTACATAATTAGTGTACACGGTGTGTTTTGCCAATAATCTCATCGCTTAATAGAGTTTGAGATTTTTTCCTAAACTCTCTGCAATAAAAATGCGTATACCACTTACAATACGAAAAATGTAGTTAGACGATGTTCTGATCCAAAATCCAAGTAAAAAATTCAGTATATCAGTTTTATGTCTAAAGTTGAAGCATATCCATCCGTTTTATGTTTTAATTATGTACTCCAATCTTATAGAAGTCCAATAAAAACGAGAACCACTCACAAATACTAAAACCTTCCACTTGGGAGCACATAAAAGTATTACATAAAAACAAAGCCAGTAACGGGAGAGGCATAGCCTGCTTTATGGAGTGTGCATGCGATAAAAATTTAATTTACGTGGACAGCGACGAGAATGAGATGTGACGGGCAAAAAGGATGCGACGTCATCCGGTTAGCTGCGCTGTGCTGTGTTGTGTTGTGTTGAGCGTCGTAAAACTAGCAAACAGTATAAGTAGTGGAGTCGGTATTTGATCAATGCGGACATGCTGGACATAATTATTTGGTGATTTTGTGAATGTGAATATGATATCATGCCTCCAGTTATTTAAAAAGCGAATAAATTCACTACGCTATTCATCTTTGCGATTTAATATTATAGAACTATCTCGTGAAATTATCACATTGTTAATAGAGTCAATATCTATGTTACAATATAATCGATCACCGAGCGCTCAAAATAGATGATAACATAACATTCCGTGAATCTTTTGCCAGCTTCTACAAAAACTGTACTGTTTCAGTAAAACACAAAGCGTTGTCAGTAACCACGCTCCACAAAGTAGAACTGACAGAATATCTTTCTTTAACTCCAGTTAGTGCCGGCTTCGTCTCGCACCACTTCAATCTATTTTCTGTCTAGCTAGTCTTAGTCTGGGCTATATCTGTCTTGTTATCAGCAGTCTAGAACTTTTCATACGCGAATATTTTTAGGATGAAAACGTTTCAATATTTTTGTATATTTGCGTTAGGAGATTGGTTTTCTCGAGTTGAATATTGATATTCACCTGCATCGCTTGTGGAATGATTCCATTTCTATTTTTTTGAAAAACGTTTATCCAGTGTTTCAGTGTGGCAATATGGCTGTATAATACTTACTTTTCACGCATGAATATATTAATATTTGTATTTCTTTTTTTACAGGTACGTAAGAGTCATTCACGGGAAGGAACTGGAAATAAATAGAGAACTACTTCAAAGAAAAACGACGCATATGTAAGCACAAGAAATGCACTGGGAAAGTTACAACATAGTGGAAAATATAAAAATGTTATCAGGGTAATTAGGACACAGCTAAAACAGATATTAACATAAGTACTACTTCTCTGACATTACTATCGTGAATAGAATGAAGACATGATCATGTTAGATATGAAGGATATACAAATTCAGTAGCTACTCATAATAATATACCTACTCTAATTCTATCAACATTAAACCACCCAAAATATTTATCTGGCGGTTCCGAACGCTTTGCTACACAAATACTGCTATCGCTGCAAACCGATGCATGTTTGATCAGGGCTTACTGCAGCACTTGCTAAAACGTGATTTATTTGTTTATAATAACGGTTTATTTAACCATAATTTATGGACTAATCCTGGAAGCCGATCCCAACTTGGTAAAGGCTAGGCAGAATTGATAAACTTAAGTAACTCTTAACATTTTAACAAAGTGCTAAAATTATACTGACTTGTGACATTAGGTCACAACTCTTTAATTGTTTACCAAGACAACGGCACAGCAGTGGTAATAATACGATATTGACAGAATCCTTATGTCGTTAGAGTAAGTGTACTTTCTCCTACTCTACTAAGCCGTATGGGAAGCCTAGCCTGGTATAATCTAACAGACACAGGGTAGTTTCTCTAACATTTTTACTTTATAACTCATCTTCAAGGCACACGTGATATTTCTGCTTTGAAATTATTCATCTGGAATATTCCAGAACATACCAACTGGAACAACACAGCTGCATACCCAAACCGATGCAACTTTGATCAGCTGACCGCGCCGCGGTTACTAAAAAATTGATACTGGAGTAAAATTTATTGCAGACACAAGTGCACAAATGCACAGTTTATGCGTCTGTGCAACTGTGGCCTTTTGTAAGTGCTGCTACGTTTTAGCACAACTATTGTTTGTCTCTTTCTTGTGGTCGTCGTAAAGGCGCGAATACTAGCAGTTTTCTATGTGGATTGAATAGAATATTGCTTTCAGTATTCTGATTATAGTGGTCTTGAATTGTAACTTTAGAAAAATAACAGAAGTGAAATGAAGAACCAGTGATAACCACATACTATGTATCTTTTAGAAGGTATAATATATTTATCTTAATCATCATAATAAATGTTGAAAATGCACAACGTAAGGGAATCCCACTTACTATTTAAATACCTGATTGTCAAATGAATTGTAAATTTATTTCTGCTTATTTAATTTACTGTAATATTTAATAATTTTATGAATCAAAAAATTCATGAATTTTATCATCAGAATACGCAACATGTGTATCTGATCAACAATAGAAATGTACATGGACTGTACAGAAACTGTTTGATTATCCAAAAGAAAAAAATCTGTACAACAAGCCTTCATTTAAAGTTTTATCTTTTACGAACTCAGACCCGGCTAAGTCAAGTTCTATGAAACTGCGTGTTACGGGAAGTCGATTCCAGTAATAAAAATATCTGCTTTTCGTGCGCTTTCTTACACAGTTGCACATTTGCACAATTTATGCGTTCTGTGGCTTTCTGCTGACGTCACAGTGTTCGTGCAAAACTTCGTACTTTTGATAACAACGTGAAGTTATGTGCAACCGGCGGAAAAGTGTAGAACTAAGTTGTTCCGTTCAGTTGATGGTTTAACTTTATAATATCGTTCAACAGTTTCGGAAGTGATAAGGATTTAGATTATGAGGGGTATGAATATCCGAAAAGTTCGAGATGTTCTGTTATAGTTTAAGTTGAAATAGTTTAAACTGAGAATCGATCTTTTTATCTCTTTTATTGGTTGTTTTCGCAAACATTACCGGGCGTAAATATGACACCGCGGACTGACTGAGAAATACGAAAGAAACTGTCGCACAGGTTCACACCTAGACACCTAGGCTTTGTAGTCTCGCTCGTCCATACCCAATGGACCCAATGGACGAGCCACTACAAAGCCGAGCTATTTGTTAAACTCAATGTCCCATATGTACTGCTGGATACGGTACTTGTGTGTACACGTTGTTGTAACTGAAGTAATTTCTATCTTAAAAATTCTCGAAATATTTTAAAATCTCGGACAAGGAAACCGATGCAGCCACCGAAACCGCCATATCTCACACGAATTTCCATATTCATACACGTTCACGCGGCGACATTGTTGGCTGGAGTCGCGACAAGACGCGATTATGTCGCGCCCCCCGCTAATATGCGACAGTGCCACATAGCCTAGCGACACGCGTGACAAATAGCCGCGACGTTGCCAATAGTCGACTGACGCGTTGTTCGACGGAAGTGCGAGTTTTATTACTGTTGGGAGGGTGTTGGCGTGATGTGTTTTGGCTAGATTTATTTAGGCTGTGGCCTTGGCTTCAAATTGGTTATGGTATTTGGAGACATGACAGAACGTTTGGTAGTGCCAAGCAATTTTAAGTTAAAAAATATGTCATCTACCCACTAGGTTCCAAGTTCACTTATAGAAGATTATTAATCGTAGCAACCTTCTTTTATCGCAATTCATCATCTTTCTTACGGTCTATTATAAGTATGTTTACATCTAAGCTACGTCTGTGCTCTCCGCGTATAATGAAGTTTCCACAAACTTCGTTCCCTGTTTGCAGCCAATCACAACGCTTCACTTCTCTATATCTCCAATCCTCCCACTGCGCTCCATTTCGTATTGTTGATTAGATTGTTGCCTCTCATATCGGCTTTCATATCCTTCCACCTAGTGAGGGTATATTTGTGACGCTTCTTCGGTTGCCGAGTAACAACGTTATTATAAGGTACTTTCCGCGGTATCGCATGAAAGAAATTACTATTACTATTTGACTATTTCGAAAATATGAGAGTATAATAATGTGAGCTACATAAAACCACTAAAGTCACTGTTAAAACAAGTATTGGAATGAAGCGTTACTTTGCGGAAATCCATGGAAGTAAAATGTTACGTTAAACTATTTAGTTTTAATTCCACAATAATTAGATCCAGCCTTGAAGCAGACTGTAGCACGAACCTATCGCCCGTAAACTGTGTACATAAAGAAGACGCGATATAAATTAACTCAGCCACTCACTCAGTCCCCTCCTGTACAGAGGCATCTTCAATCCAAGAGCCAAGCTTCGTTACAACAAGTTGATGATATTGTGTCTGCTAACACAAACACTCGACCCTTGTTCATCCAAAAAGTTTTGACCCTTGCAGTAAATCCAAATTATAATGAGTGACTTAAGATGATAAGCCATCTATGCAACTAGTTCATCTTTCAAAATGTTTATTCTTAAACGTTAGCATTTAGTCTATCTTCTAAAAGATCTTAGCTTATTTTCTTGGAAATCGTAATCTTTAACTATGTTTACAAATCTAGTGACATAAAACTCCAAAAGACTTTCCCATAAAAACTTTTGATATCTAACAAAGAATATGTAGGACACTAGGTCCCATAATTATGAACTCTGAAACTACGACCACACATAATAACAATTTGCGCCAAACAAACAAATAAAGCTAAAAGCCCTGGCTCTGTCTCCCAACTTGTAGCAGTGGCTGTGATAGCAAGTTGCTGTATTTCGGGACTACTTTCAGTTGCCACTGAAATAGTTTGTTTATGGTGGAGTGGAGCAACTATGTGTTCTACTTTGGGCTAGTTTTAAGGGACCTTGTTCATTTGTTATTGTGTCGCGGCTGTTTTGTAATCATAAATTAATGTAAGTAGAACCGAATGCAGCTGATTACCAGTATTTTAGAAAGAAAGTAAATTGTGTTTATTCGGCATTAGTAAAAACAAAAACTCCTTAAAAATTTTACAAAATGATTAAGCAAAAAAAATAATAATGCCAAAAGGGCCTCACGTCAGCGTAATGCCAGATGGCAACACAAGGTGAACTACCTGACGCTGATTTTCAGCTGCAGCCCATGAGTGTCATACACTCAAAAACATAAACAAACACCTTTAACATAGAGCGACTGCCCTTCTAATTTCCACAATTCAGATTACTGGGTATCACGATACCCCTTGGCAACCGCAATTTCAGACTTACAGGCGGGTGACAACTAGTAACGACGAAGATTGGTTGTTTTGGTAAATAAAAATCCTTCGTAACAGTTCCTGACGAGAAAGTAGCCAGCTGTCACTTCTCTGACAGATCAAGATACTCGTCACGATTCACTCGGCCAACTAAAAGGCCCCTAACCGTTTATGATGTTGTGGTCGGCTCAAAGGGTTGTAAACCAGAGTGATATTGTATTACTTGTGCCGTTAAACTGAGCAACTGCTTTGATTAAAATTGTTCCGCAAGATTTTAGTAATTGCTCCAAGTTGTACCCGGTGCCGGCCGATGTGGTCGGGACGATGAATGAGGAGTGTGATGTATCGCAACGTGGAACTGATATGCACAAGTAATATTGGTAACTGAGGAAGAAACTGTAGGACTACTTAACATGACGCTTGGAAAGAAATGTGTTCACATTGGATACATAATAATTTATCATGTTATAAGCAATTCTTTATTTCAAGTTTTTAGATAAGTAACTTAAAACTAGTTTAATTTAATATCATGTTTTGTACAACTTCCTCATGCATGCGGTATTTACCTTTAAGTGACAACTAAAATGACGTGTAAGTAATAGGTATGCCCACATTTCGCTCTTATATTTAAGTCCCATGGGGGTGAGCCTATTGCTACCATCCGGGCACAAATGCAGACACCGTAGCTGCTAGTGAGTAATTGACCACAACCCAACACTTTGCTAACGCTCAGCAATAATAGCGCTTGCGATCATTTGTTCAATAAAGCCTAATGAACTTGAGAATTTGCTTTCAGATAAATATCCAGGTAAAATTAACTTAAAGTTTCATAGACTCACGAAACTATTCAACATAGGTACTTATTTAGTCTGACCACATTCTTAATTTTTCACCAAGTAAGAACTTCACAAACAACTAGAACTAATTAATTTGTTTAACCTAGATATTTACAAGTTTTGGTTACCACTTGTAACTTTAACACCTTACTAGCATATAATAAGCTAATTATTACTGATTACTTTTAACCTACTTTTAGCTGTCTCAAATGCATAAACTGTTTACAGGTATTCAAAAAGAGTGTAATCAACATTCTAACCTAGAATGTTTGTACTGTATAAAAAGCTTTATAACAGTTTCAAATCGTAGGCAGTTCAAAAATCTTTGGGACTGCTCTTGTCTTTTCTAATAAATAACAAAATCCTACTTGAACTTTGTCTCGCCTAATATACAACATTAATTTTAGTATATGCGAAACCTGAAACACGTGTCTTATATTTTTATGTAAAGAATCTATGTACAAAATTTCAAAACTGTATCATGAAAAATCACAGAGTTATAAGCTTGTTCTGTTACCTGGTTGTCCGTACAAAAACGTGGTTACCACGCGGCGCATACGCGTGCGCGCGCCTCCAGCGTCGTCTTGAGCTCATTGATAATAATAATTTAGCAGTAGGTACCTAAATGATTGTGATAGGTACTTAGTGTCGCTTGGTGTCCAACTTGTAACTTCTTTTAATATTTCTGGGACAAAATATAACATAGTTTAAAAATTATTGGAATCGATTCAATTACTTATTCTGAACAAACTATATTCAAGTTTCGCTTATACTAAAAATAATGTTTTATACAAAGCAGAACTTTAGACATCTCATACTTAAATAGGTTACAAAAACGGTCAATCTAAAGACAAAGCTCCATTATTTTTAATACCTAACTATCTTCACTAAAAAGAAAACAAAACACAAGCACACCACTAGAATCTATTTACTCAGTCAAGACAGGTTGCCGAAAAACTGCGCGAGGCCGAGTGGCCGTAGTGAGTGCGTGAAGGCACGTGAGCCGAATGCCGAATGACGAGAGCCGAGAGCCAACTGATACCGCAAAAAATATTACATGAGCGCCTTCAAGAGAAATGAGTAACGTTTTTCTGGTGTTTTGTTGTAGATGCTTATTGTGGAAGATGGCAGAAATGGGTTTTTGTGTTTAGGATAAAAATAATGCATTTAGATTGGCTTCGTTTTTTGTGTGTTGTTTATGGTTTTATTGAAGTGTAGGTACTTATTATAATAGCTGACAAGTTATATTTAAAATATTTGAGCGATTCTGAAACATTTATGTTTTTTTTATCGTAAAAATTCATGTTTTATGTTGTCAAAATGATAACAAAATTAATATTTATAAAAGCCCTTTCTCATCATACAATTGAATTTAAAATTGTACAATCAACGCAATGGCCATCATTCCATTACAAAATTAAATAGAATGATCGACCATTGAATTTTATTTCACAGTTTTAATTTAGTAGCAGCTAGTCAAATTCTGTGCAAAAAAAAACAAATTGAAAGTCACAAAACACAACTTTACTGTAGGTCAAACGAACACAGGATTAATTAAAAACTCTCGACAAAACTGTATTTATTTCAATATTTATGAACTAACTAGTCAGTGGAGCGAATACACACTTTTATTATTTTTTCAACTCATTTTTAGCCCGCGGCGCCAGCTGTGTGGAATCTATTCTTTCTAGCCCATATTTCTGTGGAATTACAATATCTTTCGCTGGGGATGCCCTCTGCTGAGACTTTCAATCGACCTCGCTGGGCTGGCGCCTGGGTCTTGAGAATATCAACAAGAAGATTGGCCATAAAACATAGTACCTACATACGAGTACGATTACTTGCCTTATAATCATCACATTCACCAAAATACGTAAACAAAATAAATCTTGATTATAAGGAATAGTGCAGCATAAATATATTAAACTAAAAAATCTACATTAATATTTACCATAATAGTTTCTTTTTTCAATCTCAAGTTTGTTATTTTACTTTGTCCTACATAAATATACAATGTATTAATTATTCAGGTCCCTAATTAGTAAAGACGGTAGAATAATTAACATAATTCATTAGAGAACTAACGCAGCGTTTTTACGCGACGAGTTTCCCATAGACTTCGTAGAGGTTCATTTATATGTCCGGTCCCGTTTTTAGTCGACACATTATAAGCGAATAAAACAATGCAGTTCTTAAATCTCAATTGCACTAATTAAATTTGCGCGTTATCCGTTTACTGACACTAGATAAAAATCATACAACAGAATGCCAGCCGGTTTATGCAACGAAAATATCGACGTCTCAACAGTGATGCGAAGACTGTTTACAATTCAGTCAATCAATCATAACTTAGTTGTCTTGACAATTTGTTAGCGAATTTTCGTGTTGACTTTCATTCCGGAAACTGGTAAGTATATTATACAACATTAGTTTTAGCATATGCGAAACCTGGTACACGTGTCTCGTATTTTTATGTAAAGAATCTATGTACAAAATTTCAAAACTGTATCATGAATAATCACAAAGTTATAAGCTTGTTCTGTTATCTAGTTGTCCGCACAAAATCGTGGTCACCACGCAGCGCGCGCCTCCAGCGTCGTCTGAGCTCATTGATAATAATAATTTGGCAGTAGGTACTTCAATTATTGCGATAGGTACTTAAAGTCGCTCGGTGTCCAACTTTTAACTTTTACAAATATTTTTGGGAAAAAATATAACATGGTTTAAAAATTATTGGAATCGATTCAGTTACTTATTCTGAACAAACTATATTCAGGTTTCGCATATACTAAAAATAATGTTGTATATTGCCTTTAGAGAAAAAATAACTTCTTTTTAGTATGATGTGATTATCATCTTATTAGTCCTTTCTTCCTTCTAAGTATAATTGATATAAAAGAATACAAAAGTAAGATACCCACACAATTTAAAAAATATAACGAATATTTAAAATATAACTTTGTTAAGAATATTCAAAACTCTGTGGACTTGTAAACTAGTCTTAAAGATTCAGTAATTTAATCTGGGCCAAGTCAAAGTAAAACACAACCTGCCTACGTAACTCCCAGTATGTACCAGCTACACAAATTAACTTTTCTTAACAAAATATAACCTAACTTAATTGAGTTACGCTCCACTTACATCACGCTCACCTAAAGTTAGTTTATAGAACTTTTTAAAAGAGAACCAGTGTAAATCGATCCCTCACTAAAACGCAAATTATTTAAAATATTTCTTTAGGAGTTTCTGTAAAGTTTTAATTATTTCGCGTCTTGTTAGTAAAGGTAATTACGTTCTCTTGTGTGATTTTCTATGAGAACAGTTTGGATTAAAATTGCCACGTGCTCCAATCAGGCCTGAGTGACTACTTGTTTATTTTCCCGTAAAGAAAGTAAAAAGTTACTAAAGTGTTAAATCCTATACAGAGATGTTACCATGTTGTGAATCTTTAAATGTTGTATGTCGCTTTTCGTGTCTGTCTGGGCAGTTTTTCACGGAAACGTGATGCTTTAGAAAATTTTGTTTCAAACAATACTTGTTTGTTTTGATACCAGTGTGGTATTTTGTTTCACATAAACACTTATTTCATTCCGTTCAGTATTTAGCATTTATTATTTTTACTCCTCAAATAACATAATTATCTTGTTATTCCATTGGTTTATGTAGCATTTAAAGGCCGTTGTGTTCAACAAGTCCTGTTTTGATTCGCTGCCTTAATTTATGTTTTGAAGTGTGAAGTGTGTGGAAGTGCGTGTGTGTGTATTTGCGTTTTGAAGTGTGAAGTTGTGTAGCACGCTTAACTCACTCTTTATAATGTTTTGAACTCTGTAATTGCTGAAAAAACGTTTTACTATTTCTAACTGTTTTTATATTATTTGAATTGGTCTTCTATGGTATCGGTCTGACAAAGGGCTACCCAAAACTGTCATACTTTCCCAATTAACCTTGAACTAGACATTAAATTTGACAGATTGTAGTGGCTTGATGAAATAGCGTCTATACTATCAGTAACCCTTAGTGCGATTGCCTACAATACGGTGTCTCCTCGTAAGGGTTCCACGGTTTTAACGATTCTATTTATTGTCGTTTCGGAGGAGCTCGTGGCTAAATAATAACAGCCTCTCGGGTCGATCTTCAGGTTAGACCGTGATGGCCTAGGCTTGTCCGTGGATGGGTGACCACCCATTACATATTGAGTTTCCTCCGTGCCTCGGAAATCATGTTAAGCTGTTGGTCCCGGCTATCATTTGTAGATCTTTGACAGTGGTTACAGGTACAAGGGGCATCGTATTTAGCCCGTACTAACTGGGTTATGACGGTCAAATAGGCAGTCGCTTCATGTAAAATACTGGTATTCAGCTGCATCCGGATAGACTGGAAGCTGACCCCAATATATTTAGGAAAATGTAGGCAGATGAATTTATTGTCGTTTTCAGTACCGTTTTCTTATGTATCGTCGGTTAAATCCACGTTATGATAAAACTGTAGACTAACAGATGCCAGACCGTTTAATAATTTTAATGAACTAATTTACAAATTAATTTAATGTTCCTAATTAAGGACGCCTCGTTATCTACGTACTTATAACGAACGTGAAAGTTTAAGCGTTAGACAATATTAATTTAAAACTGTCTCAATATTTTTTTTAGTTAACATTTCAGTTTCTAGGAATTAAGAATGATTCTACGATTTTACTCGGGTAGATTTTTATTTTAGGGTTTGATGAAATGTACCTATTACTGTAAAAAAAATCTAGAAACATTCAAAGAACGGTCTGATTCAATAAATGTTTTAAAGTCCCAATATCACTTTTGTTATGATTTTTTTTCCAATACTGTTTAACTTCCATTTTTCTGGGGATTCTGAACACTTTGTAGTGTGTGTTTTGTGTGTATTATCATCGTGAAACAACCTGAACTGAAAACTAAGTAGTGATGAATATAAATTCTGATCTCTGTCTCGAACTAAATTACCTACTTACATATTTTCTGTCTTTCTCATAAGAATTATTGTTTTAACCAAGAAAAGGAGGAGGTTCTCAAGTCAACGAGTTTATTTTTATCAATGTGAAAATAATCTAATTATAAATACTTAAAAGGATTTTTCAACCGGAAAGAATCCATTTTACAATGATTCTAAAATTGGTGTGAGTAGGTTAATATTAGCATCGTATTAGCAAGTTGAACGGAACTCAGTCGGAGTCGTGACCCTTCGCTGGTGTCCATGACACCCGGCATAAATCTGACACTTCCGAACTTTGCAGCTCATTCTAATGTAATGTGGGTGGGGCAGAAGGTTTACTGTCATATTCAATCAATAACAAACGCATAAGTATGCAAAATTATGGCTACCCTGCATAATTTTCTTTGATTCCAAATTTACCCTTAAGAGGTAAGGTCCAACGTATGGAATACGGACGATGATGCTGACACATTGGATCTGGTTCTTCAAACGTAAATTTTACTATTAAGTTTTACGTTTCCAAGTTTAAAAAAAATTAATGTTCAGAAAATAGTATTAATAAGGGTTTTTAAAAGCGAATTCCCTTCACAACCGCGAGATGTGCAGTCTCAGAGAATATTTTTTAAAAGCCGAGGTCTGTATGCACCGAGATGTGGTCGCAGTGGACAAGGGACTCACCCCGCTGTCCATGGCTAAAGAGAACTGGCTCAAACCTGCAGTACTTACTACCGATGACCGCAAGGAAGTATGGCAAGGCAAGGAGCTTCACGGGCGCTTCCACCGGGCTCTTCATGGGCCCGATGTAGATTTTCTAGCGTCCGTGTCCTGGTTACGTTCGGCAACCTCTTTGGAGAAACTGAAGGTTTTGTCTGTGCGATTATGGACGAAGTTATGTTGACGAACAACTACCGGAAATATATTATGAAGGACGGGACGGTTGAAGCGTGTCGGGCATGCCACCGTCCGGGTGAGTCCATCAGACCTATTATTTCTGGTTGTTCTCGTCTGGCTAACGGCGAGTACTTGCACAGGCACAACCAAGTAGCCAGGATTATTCACCAGCAACTTGCCTTGAAATATAAACTTGTGGAATCTGAGGTACCGTACTACAAGTATGTGCCCGACCCAGTTCTCGAGAAAGACCATGTCACGCTGTACTGGGATCAGTCTATCATTACTGACAGGACTATTGTCGCCAATAAGCCTGACATAGTAGTGATAGTGTGGTATCAGCGCGCCGCGTAATGATAGTCGATGTTACCATCCCGCATGACGAGAACCTCGTGAAAGCTGAGAAAGAGAAACAAATAAAATATCTCGACTTGGCACACTCGACTTTCCACATGTCGAGGTTGTCGACATGTGGAATGTGAACTCGGCTATCATTGTGCCGATCGTCGTGACGGCCAATGGCTTTATAGCCAAGAGCCTCGATGACCATCTTTCGAGGCTCTCCTTAGGCGGTTGGATCAAGGGCCTGATTCAGAAGGCAGTACTCCTCGATACGGCTCGTATTGTGAGGAGGTTCCTGTCTCTGTAGCCCTAACCACCGGTAGCTTGGACCCTGCTCCCGCTACCGGCGGACCACTTTTTTAATATTTTTAAATGTTTTTATATGGTTTTTGTTAAGAAATATTTAAAAATGTAATTAGAGTGTAAGAAAATAAATAAAGGATATTAATAATAATAATATTCTTAAGACTAAACACTAATAATAACTACGCTGCCTATTTTTCTGACATTATAACCGTCTAGACAATAATTTCTAAAAGGACCTGTTATTTTTGGGGAAGCAAAAGGCAAAACTCCAGGGGGGGGGGGCAAATGCGGCATAAGGGAGTATTTGGTGTCCTTTTATTGGTAGCAGACCACCACATTACACAAATATCCACACAAAGATGAAAGGTTTCCAAGCTACTTTCCAAATTGGTCTTCTGATCCTCCCTACCCGATGCCACAACTCCTCAAACATGAGTTCTCAACACACATTAGCGTGGTGAAGGTGAGCACGCGTTCAGCATACGTTATGAGGCGCCTGCTTTGCATCAGCCGGATTATTTGTGTCAAAGATTAATGTGAGCTGTGCTGGGTGCAAGGTTGTTGAAACTGGGGCAAAAATTACTGATTTAGAGCGGATTCCACCAATGAAATAAAACCAACTAACCTGTCAATATTACATACCTTCTGACATCTCTTGAACCCGGTTTAGACGAGTTGAACGCGTTCAGTTTTAATGGTGCATTTGCACCATTTTTTCTTTTTTATTAAAGAGTGTGACTGACTGCTCCGTTGGTTCAGTAATTGAAAGTCTGATAATTGATGCGATCCCTATTTTGAACAAGTTATAAGGCTAGTAAATCCTCAGTAGAAATGTGGGCTGCGACTGTTACAGTGGTTTTTCGACTGTGTTTTTGACAGATTCACCATACAAAATAAGTCAAAAACGGACAATAGGCAGACCACTGAACCGTTTCTAAGTCAGTAGAGTTTGGGCCCTGGATTTGAGCTCAGTTGGTTGCAATAGACTCGCATCCAACTACTTGAGATGCAGTCATTGTAATAACAACATATGGGCACGTACTGAATACCTTTTCTCTCTTCTGCTAATGTTAGAGGGATGATCAAAATATCAAGATGTTTTCCTAAATTTTTCTGTCTAATACTAATTGACAAAAGAAAGAAATTGAATTTCATTCAGTCTTATTAAAGTACTAGTGTAGGCTGAAGTAGGTACTGCTAGAAGGATTATGAACGATAATCTTTTAAGTACCAAATGTCTATTTTCGAACTAAGTAAGTAAAAGGTAAGTAAGTACTGTGAAGTTTTTTGTATAATTTAGGGTTAAAACTCTTCAACAAATTTTATAAAAAGTATTTATTTTGGGATAAAGAAACCACTTTTACGTTAGGAGTGGTAGGTATTTCTTTAAATATACTTAATGCCTTTTCTATCTGTGGCTTATAATAAAGATAATTGGTATCGTTTTGTTCATCATCCTCGTCCTGATCTTGTCCTAATTTATTTGAGATCGGCGCAGCATAAGTTATACACAAACTCTCGCCTTTTTCCCATGAGGGTTGGCAGTCTTGGCAGTAGCCACAGAACGCCACCTGCTACGATTCTTACATACTACTTTTGCTTCATCCACATTCATAAATCTGGTTACACACGCACGTTATTTGCGAGTACAGAGCATCTGACTTTTTTGAAGAATGTCCTTTACACAATAAAAAAAATATATAAATAAAATGATATAACTAAAGTTCGTAAGAGCTGCAGCATTCTTGTCCCCACTTCGTACACCACTACAAAATCAATAGCGCTAACCTAACTTATCTCGCAAAGCTTCTCTATTTTATTAGCTTTCCTTTATTTCTTCCAAACAAACAAACACACTAACTTCACGGATCAACATCCCTCCAAACTTCTAATAAGCTCTGCCGTTCCACTTTTTTATCGCCGAAGATATCCGAACAATGCCGAGCATTGCCGAAGATTGCCGAAGATACAATCTTTAGTGAGACGTTACGGGAACTATTCGTAAAAAGTTGAGGGTGGACGACAAAGGGATGCGTTCGCTTTTGTTTCGTAAACAATCTAATTAGTGTTGCGAAAAGACGTCCAATGAGAGGAGGGGTGGGGTTTTTGAGTCCGGCAAGTTCTCGGGGATTTTGATTGTTATTTTCTGCCAATATTTTTCGTTGCTTTAGTTTTTGTTTATAATTATAGACTAGCTTGATGGTTTAACGTGTTTGCAAAGCAGACATGAACTGAAACAGTGCACTATATTGGACATAATTATCTACATACATTTTCATACTGTGACAATTGTAGAATTATCTGTAAGTTTTTTGCAACATACTTTTAGCTAGATGTCAACTACAATATTTATTAACAGTTTATTGTATTGTATACCAGGCTGGTGACCGCAACTCCACGACAAAGCGCTTATTTTGTAGTTTATGTTTTCTTTATTAACATTAAGGTAAACTTAAACCACAATAATTCTAAAGCTAAATATATGATAATTCTAAAACAAAGCACCTCCGATGATAAGTACTACAACCTGATACCTACAGTATGGTCTATTCATTAAACCAGTGTAATTATGCATACGACACAAAAATGTAAATAAACCACCATCCCCGTCTATAACAAGCTTAGCAAAACAAACAAAAGAAAAAAAACCCGGGCTTATTCCGAGCGAAACAAAACAAAGCAGAAAAAATCCCGTTTTTTTATTTCGAATCCCGTAGGTATCGGTAACAACACTAGTGACAATTAAAAAAATTGCCAGACATCTGGAGACGAGTTGTCGGGATCAAAGCGGCCCAATGAGTGCTGAAGTTAAATGAACGACATTGATCCTATCTATCATGGCTTAGTTCGTTCGCTCATTCGTTCGTTCGTTAGTCGTACTCTACGTCGTCTCTTGGCTGTACTACTGCTGTTTTCAACTTTATGGAAATTCTTGCAGTTCCTATTATAAAGTTTTCGGGGTCGGTCGTCGGGTTCCCGAATGTAAGCGAAAGAGGAAAACAAGGTTCTCTGTAAAAAGGAACAGATAAGGTTGTTCCTCTAGATTGAGTTTGTTAAAAGTTTTAGTGATAAATAAACTTTATTTTGGGGTTATCGTAAATAGAATGGGGAGTAAATTGTCTTTGTGACCGCTCAGACGACCAGATTTTCCTGTAGGCTTTACAAATTGTTTTATTTTCAGATTACAATGTAAAAATCGTTTGTGAAATAAATGAAATGAATAATTCCCAGGTAGATGATAATTATGTTAGTTATAATGAGTAGCTTGTTTCTGGAACATATTGCCATCGGCAAGCTTTACACCCCGTTTACGACCTCAGCCGATGCAATTAGCGTCAAGCGGCTACACGCCCGTCTATCACTTGCTACTTACATGCACAACTCGCGTCGCGGTTACTCGTGGCATGCTCAAAACAAATCCTTTCATTTGTTTTCTCCGCAGTCGCACCTGCAATACGCGCGTCTCTTGAGAGCGTAGTTCGTGGCCGAGCCGTTAGGCAGCTAGTATTTACTCACACGTAAAATATGACAACAAAGAAAACTTTATCTGACTTTCCCAAGTAAGATTGTTTGTTACATAATTAGTTGATTAAAGCTAAAAGCTCCTCGGTAACATTGCCGATGGCATGATGAATACGATCCATAACTAATACCATGTTATGGCCCATAAATACTGACAAATGGCCGCCTACTTACACTGTTATGGTCTCAATTCATTTCACTAAGTGTTTTACGTACTAATATTACCGTATTTTGTCATATTAGTCAGTAAATGTCCACTACCGAATATGGGCCGTTATTAGTACTGAAGAGAATAAATTTAATAGAATATTGTTATACTCACCACGCTTGGTAAACAAGACAGCAGATCATCCAGGGCTGCGGGACTGTTCGAACGAGATACCGCGGCCCTGGAACACAAAGGGCAAAGAAGGAACATGGATGGGTTTTAGTCAGTACAAGTCTGACACTCCCTTCCGCTCCGCCCAGAGCGGGGGGGGTCATTTGATGATTTCCCATACTAAAAAAAAAAAAAAAGACAGCAGATCATAAAAATATAAGCAACCTGCTGCTTTGCCCAGGAAATGATCCCACGGAAACTACTGGAAAAAATAATGGCCCTAGCCCAGGTCATTGTCTACCTACAGGGTGTAAACAGACCCTTCACATAGCCGTCAACCAAGCATTCTGTACATCAAACTAAGTAACTGTACGCAAAAATTATTGCTGGAAAACGATTTCTTTTTTGGGGGTGATAAATCACGTTTTACGGTAGGACTCGATGGAAAGCACTCATAACATTGTGCTGATGGATGGATTCAATAGTATGGGGGTCGTGGAGGTGTGTAAAGTAAAAATCTTATATTAAAAACATGTATTTAAAAAAAAAAAACTTGTGAAAAAGTTGGAACTTTGACCACCAATATCTCCGTACCTAGAAGGTCCAGGTATGGTCCCAGGTATGGTCTAGAACAAAAAAACGCTCGCAAAGAAGGGGAGAACAAGTGCCTTTCCGTTATTTTAAGGGGCTATTTACACCCTTTATATGCCGAATTTCATCAAAATCTGTCTCACCGTTAAGGCGTAAAAAAGGTACTGAGTTACTTCCGCATCATATAATTAATATCAATGCACTATGAAACTGAAAATTCTATAAATTCTACATCTTACAGCAATTTATTCATCTCTGGAACAGAATGTTACATTCCATATTTTCTCAACCACCCAGCCAGAACTAAATTACTACGTTTAAGTTAAAATATTTACTTATGGTAATTTAAATTAATAGTTTCACTTCGTTTTCGGCATTTGGGCCTAGAAATACAGCACGAAAGTAGAAATACAGAAGTAGATTTTGAAATCACTAAATTATTATTCAAAGCCAAAAGTCATTTATTCAAATAAGGCTGAACAAAAAAAAAAAATATTAATTAAAAAAAACCTTTAAAAAAATAAGCTTTTATAAAAATTCATTTCGCATTTCAGCTCAATCGGTTAGGGGGAACTGGTTTGAAATTCAGTTGGAAGATTTGACCAATACATACTAACAAACTAACAAGGCAAGTTAAGTAACAGCTTATCGTCAAAGTTTACAAGAGACAGTCCCCCAAAAAGACACTTCCTAGTGTTTTAGCTTATTCCATGTTTGCACCAAAGTTCAAAATATGTGTTCTACACTGGTTTATGCCCACGTGTAGTTCAGTAATTATCCCAACGGGTCGTACTACCGGGATAGAAAGGATCCTATGTGTCAATCACCATTCTCTTGCCCATATCCCAATTTATTTGGGGTCAGCGCAGCA
Source organism: Noctua fimbriata (assembly GCA_905163415.1). Taxonomy (NCBI): domain Eukaryota; kingdom Metazoa; phylum Arthropoda; class Insecta; order Lepidoptera; family Noctuidae; genus Noctua; species Noctua fimbriata. Next base: position 398,402 of record LR990946.1, read on the forward strand.
TGTCCTCTTTTTCCATACTTCTCTATTACTCGTCACCTCATGAGACTCTTTTCTTGGCATATCATCCTTTACACAGTCCATCCATCGTTTCATTGGTATTCCTCTACTCTTATACCGATCCACATTCATACTCAAAACCTTCCTCACGAAATTTTCCGCATCACATGCCCATACAACGACAACCGATTATCACACAACTTTTCAGTCACAGCCCTATGTGTTAATCAAGGTTATTAATTTCATCCAAATCCGTTCCATAGTTTTTGCGTCAAATTGTAACAAACATCCATCTATCCTCACAAACTTTCGCATTTATAATAGTACTAAGAAGTAAGATATTGTGGTTTCTGTCTTCGTTTATAGTTTACACCTTAAACAACTGTTGTAAATAGTTAACTGATGTAACTAGTTGGGTACAATGCTTGTCAAAAAGTTGAACGAAATTGTAACAATACAACGCTGAAACTACAATGTCAGTGTTTGTAACAAAACATGTTTTAGGACTTGTTGTAAACAAGTATTATAAAATATGCCTTTACGTAAACGCGCGGAGACAAAAATCCTCCAGAACGAAAACATGACACAACATCACGCATGTTTTCCCAAAGGTTTAGACACAGGAGTACCTACTTACTATACATAAAATCCGCCAGTTATGTTTAACTCCCATCTAAAGCACCAATGTAAACGCTTCTACGAAACAGTAATGAATATACCAGGACAACATGTATCTAAGACAGTGTCGCGAACGCAGAGCATTAATAATTACATTCCTCGAAGCCACCCGATCATTCCCGAAATAATTACAAGCCACGATTCATTAACCCGAGGTTGTGTTCCTACCCAGCCGAGGGTAGATCCATCATCGCAGTAAAATGGAAGACAAACAAGCAATCACTACAAAACGTTTACAAACAAATATGAGTAGAAAATAGCAAGTAATATTAAGGGTGAATCGTGAATGTCGTGTCTACTCAAGATCGGCAGGCTGTTTATGAATTCGGTTTCAGATTTAGATTTAAGAATCCTGGATTAGCCTGTCGTTCTCCAATTAATCAGTCAATAAAAGATAGCCAGTTTGGCTAGATTGGACATCTAACCAAACTCTCAGAATTTACCTTTATGTACAAAGTAACGTAAAGCTGACGGATTGTTGCGTCACATACTCGTATTTCAAATGCTATATGACAATTCTACACATTGTCAAACATGTTTATAAAGCAATGCAAGGTCAATTTTCAGTAGCTTAATAGTAATAGCAACATATGGGTACGTACTGAATACTCGCGTTTAAATTAATTTTCAGTTGCTTAGGTGTTATTAACGTCATTTAGTCAGGTCAGTCTATATTGTGTGTACTTTTCATCCCAATTCGTCCAGCCGTTTCAGTATATAATACATAACAGTGTGATTTACTTCGAATTTCTTCAAAATCTTTCGGAATGCTAAAGAAAAGTGTGTGTGTAAAATTCCCGGGTCCCGGGATCGAATTCCAGGTCAGGCAAAGTGTTGGCAGTCTGCTCGCCTCCTATTATATGGGAGTTCAATATAACTAGCGAAATTTGGGAGGACTATATGAGGTACACCACTGCCTAACCCTTAGGGCATTACAGGCGTGTTATAAAATTGTAAGTTACTTTATTGGTAAGGTATACTCTCTATCTCTAGTACATCTGAGCCCAAAAACTTGGAACAAGTCCTAATACAAAATAATCCAGGTTCAGTTAATTAGGCAAGTTAAAAGTTTGTCGCGGCGCAGATCTCACACCCGCCGAGTTCTGAGCGCGGTATGTTCGCTATCCGCTAGTTTTAATTATAATTAACGGGAGCGAACATACTTTGAGTTAAGGTAAGGAGTTTACCTGGCTTGTGGCATCGCTAGGAACAAACATATACGTACGTAGATTTACTTGTATTTATTACAACTGCTATTTTTGTGACGACTCCGACTTGCGACCTGTAGGTTGTGGAGCTTAATCTAGGCAAGTGTTACTTTGTGTAGCATATACATTATATATTTTACTTTATACATCACGAGGTACTTTCAAATAATTTAAGGAAAAATATTGTGAGGAAACAGGCTTGTCTTAGAACTAGTGACTACTCGTATTTACTCGTGTCGAAGATCTACGAAAGACAGTCGAGACCAACGGCTTATGATGTTCCGAGGTACGAAGATGTCTCGGTAGCAATACTTAGCATAGCATAATCAGCCTATAATGTTCCCACTGCTGGGACACAGGCCTCCTCTCTATGAGAGGGATTGGGCTATAATCCACCACGCGGGCCCAATGCCGGTTGGTATATGTCACATGTCTTCGAATTTTTTGCTCACGGTGTTTTCCTTCACCGTTTTGAGAGCAGTGGTGATGAAATAAATTACACAAAGTAATGCGCCTTCCTGGGTTCGAACCCACGACTTACTGTTCGTAAGTCGGGGCCGCCACCACTGGGTCACCGCCGCTCTCGTAGCATTACTTAGTCTTGAAAATCGACCAGTGGCGCTGTTATTATTTAGCCACCAGGCCCAATGGTATTGTATAATGTGTGTGGCCTTTGCTCTCTATTTGATTTCGAGTGTCTTGGAAAGCGTCTTATTTCGAGCACGTCGCAGATTATCAAATTAACTTCAACATCTCTACAAACAAAAACACATCAACTTAAATCGAGTTCAAACGAAGACCCACAGTTACGCAACAAACCAGTTAACTCGATCCATGAAACATCATTAAACTCGCGATTCGTTCTCTAATCGATTCTCGAAACAATCGGTTTGACAAAGTCATCTAATTAAACGTTATAATTTAGATTTGTTTACAATAACCGCGTAAATTACTCACGGATCGACTCGCGGAATATTTTGTGTCACAGCGTTAAGGTGGGGTTCTACTGCGAACGAACTTCGAACAAGAAGGAGTTCAAGAAAAATTGAAGACATTCCTTCTAAAATAATCAAATCTAAACCATTTTACTTGTATAAATAAGGTACAGAAAAAAAGGAAAAATACATAGATCTCTTATTCTGCCCTTAAATGCATTTAAGAAATTAAAAAAAAAAAATACCAGGTGCTTAAATCAAGTTAATAAAATAGTGGGTCTGTTTTTTCTTCCAAATCAATAATGTATACAAATTATCATCGTTAGGATATCATTTTATTTACCAAATATAGGTTGGAAGGTCATACACATTTTATGCTTATAAAATACTTTTCCATTGCTAACTTTACTGTCTTGAAAATCAAATAACTACTATACAATAACAAGAATAGTCGGCAAACTCTAACGTAAGATCATAAAAATGTTCGGTCTCAGATGGATCTCTTGTACGTACTTATACCAGTCTTGATTCTATTCGCGCATAGTGCAACCACCCCTTAACAGCAATGAATTAAATTTCCGAATTCGTTTCGCTCCTCTTCGCTCGGAGTTCGCTTGATTGATTTAAAGGTCGTTATCGAAAAGTTTACGCGAACAATTCCAATTTTAGTGTTACAGTATTAAAACGATAAATAAGAGCACGTTTTACAATTTAATTTGTTGTTACACTGATGTGATTTAGGGTGGGATTTTAAAGACCAGTTGTTTTTGTATTAAAAAAAGCGACACCGAGAATGTTTCTGGCAGAAGTTTCCAGAAGTTTATACACACTACTATACTGCCTCGTTGGTCTCATGGTCGTAAAGGGCTACTGAAGAGCATGAGGTCCTAGGTTCTATTCTCAGTTCGGGTAATGTGTTATTGAGTTTTTCCATAAGGCATTTCACATTAGCAGCCCCGAGTCAGGACTCGTGCGCGGTCTATTGCAATAGGCTCACCTCCTATTACATAAGACTCAAGCATATTTGGTGAAATCTGGCTGTAAGGACACTTCTGCCTAACCCTGCTGGGAAAACTGGCATGATGTTAAGTTATACGTTTTTACCGAGAAATTCAAACAATTAGACAGTAAGTTTACAGATTTATCAATTAAATTTACACAACACTCTATTTTCTAGAGTATAGTGTCCACACTGAAGCATAATTAAAAGTATTAGTGTAATGAGAGCGAATCAACGGGACTTGGTGTGCTGTGTTGAGCGCCAATCAGGCGTGCGCTGGACAAACAGGTAAAATGAATGTTCGATACGACTGTGCTAGGGCGCGATGTAGGATAGAATCAGAAGTTTTTAATAATGTAAAGAGATTATATAAGTCGTTATTGATTTGTCATCCAAGAGCAATGATGTGTTGACGACTTATTGTACAATCCGACTTATCCTGTTGAAGAAAAAAGGAAAAAACATTTACAACTTTCTGGGCACAGAAGGAGGAAAGTATTTAACATGATTTCTGGGTCAAAAGACTAAAGAATATAGCTCATAAAACATGTCTCAAATGGATTTACAAGATAGGTACTTATTGTAGTTTTAGTGGAAAACCATCTCTTTTTCCATCAGGTTGTAATTTAATTCAAGATGGCACATTCTCAAAGGTTTGAATTATTCTATGACCACCATTAATTTAATATTTACCTAGGCCCTGTTCAGCATGTTGATACAGGTGTTGGAATCCCAACACCTTACTAAATGTTACGGACACTTCACTGCCTGATTGATTTGATTATTGGTGAGAAATATACCTTCATTATTAAGAACTAGTAGTTTTCCTAAAGTACACTACACTACTACACATCCCTCCAACAGGTAGGAAATAATGATCATGATTTTATAAAGTGCATTTTATTTTTAGCATTTTAATTTTAAAGTTCTCATAATATTGACATGCTCTGATTGTTTTACGAACCATTCTGTTAAAACGTCAAAGGGCTGTCAACACAAAAAGCCCTGCATTAACTAGCAGCTGTGCGCAAACACAGGAGCTCGTGTGTGCCGCCCCTAACAGTATTTGCGTGTCCACCACCGCGCACCGCACCGGCGCGGCGGCGGCCAGCAATTACGGACTAGTGTCAACTTCATCAACACCCCGTATTATATACCCGGCTGTTTAGTGTATTATATGCGAGGGAATTCAATCGCCGGCGTTTTATTTATAAACTAGGTAGTACTGGGTTACATTAAATTAACCAGCGAAACCATAACCGAACCATGGGCATCTATACTGCATGGGAATGCGGCTTCCAGTCTCACCGGATACAGCTGAGTACCATTACTTTACATGGAGTGACTGCCTATCTGACCTCCACAACCCAGTTAGTACTGGGTAATACGATACCCCTTGACAAGACAGGTTGTCACACTTTCGGGTCACTGACTACCTGTAACGACTGTAAAAGACCTATAAGTGGCAGCCAGGACAAACGGCTTAGAGTGCTTTCCGAGATACGGAGGAAAGTCAGGATGTAGATTGATTGCCACTCATCTACGGATCAACCTTGGCAAGTGCTTAACCTTGACGATTAACCCGTGCGGCTGTTATTATTTAGCCACTCACGTTCCTCAAGTAAAAGTTCTCGAGTTATAATTATCGAATTCCACGAGGGCAAAGCAGCGGTCAAAACCTACTATTTCTATAATCTAGATCCAAAAGTAAAATATAACGCACCGAGTTAAATTGGGATTGTTTAATTGTATCAGTGAGTGCTCCAGACATACCATTAGGCCTTTCAGCATGACTACTGACTTTGCTTACTGACTTTTCAGCACTTACGATTAGTTGGATCAAGGTAATTTTAGACTTCAAATCAAAAGTGATTTATCAAAGGGTAAAGTTGTATTTTTAGGCCGAACCTTTTATAATGAAAAACAATCTTCAAAAAATATCATTGAAAAGTGCTTTATCTTCTTTATCTTTAGATTTTTAGGGGCCTTTTTTTGGAGTATAGTTATTTATAGCACGGAAGTGACAATCATCAAGGAGTCGAGTGCGCATCTGCGACGGAGACACCATGGCTTGTCTGCGTGGAATAGCGCTACCTCTGTTCCTCTAGCAAATAAAAATGAAGAAGGTACTTATAATGAATTCATATAATTTGACGCACCTAAGTTCCAAGAGTAAAGTCTCGTGCGATGATTATTGCCGCCATAAGCAAAAGGGTACGAAAATAATGTTAAGCAAAATAAGCCTTACTGAACAAAATAGGTGAATCTAGTAAGGGAAATTCTGCTTTACGTTTTCTCGGATGGGCCCTTTTATCTTATGGCGGCAGTATCAAGTAGGTTCCTTAGTCCTTCGAAGATGAGTGTTATTGCTTATTGAAGCTTGCTTGACATGGGAATGCGATGCACTCTGATATAATGGCGGTGTTTTCGATAGAGAACTTAAAAGCCTAATTACTCAGTCTTTTATACTACTCGCTTTTCCCACTTTGAGGTTATTCACTCATCAGGATTTCCTCTATTATCACATACAAAAGAGTGACCTCACGAAACTGTGGAAGATATTCTTTCTTCCCTACCAACCAAACAAGCCAGCAGGAATTCAAATATACCTAAACTTAATCCACCAGGATATCATAAAAGACTTGTTATATACTAAACATTTTGTATGAGATACTTTTACGCGCTCATATAAAAGGTTTTTGTGTCAGCTGTAAAACGTATGGAAAGGGCGAAACGAGGGAATCTTTCATAATATGCGAATATTTTCACTGAAATGACCTTGGAAAGGTCTTAAAAGAATCCGAGTTCGGAGTTATTTATAATAAGTCTTTATTTTTCACGGAAGCTTTGGCGGAATATATTTTTAAAGAGAAATACGATATTTTCCTTGGAATCGTCTTGTTGGAGTATTAAGTATTTTCCACGGGGACAATGTTATTTGATCTTAACAGCATAATTTGTTGAGGAATGTTGGAACATAAAGCTATCGTTCGTAGATCTTTGAAAGCCGTTACAGGTAGTCAGAAGTCCAAATCTGACCACTAGCCTTACCATGGGGTATAGCACGACTCAGTTACCCGGGTTGTGAAAGTCAGATAGAGAGTCGCTTCTTGTAAAACATTCGTATTATGCTGCATCCTGTAAGAAGGAAGGTTTAGGAATAGGCTAGGTAGATAACAACCAGGCAGGCGAGGTAGGCATTAAGTCCGCCTCTGTACTTTATGCTTGAAGTTTATATAAATAAATAATAATTGGTATTTAAAGATTACCATCTGATTGCAGTTGGATATTTAAATGCTTTTAAGGCCTGTCATATATTTAAGGGCACACTTACACCGCAAATTGATAAGTCCAAAATCCGGGGAGGACGGGACCTTGACCCACAAACACTTGCCACGCGTTCAGTACAATATTCTTACCCAATCCCCACCCTTCCCATGGAGTGGTTTGGAATGATGTCCTGAACATGTTTAAGATATTATATTTTATGTTTAGCGTTAACCTTAGTTATGTGTGGTGTGCGCGGGTCTAAGAAGTGCGTAAACACAATAGTTTCATTTTCAAACCAGAAAAATCCATTGCTCTGTGCAGAAAATTCTTTTTGATGCAATGTAAATTGTTGAATTATGAAAATGGAAATCATTATGAATACGTGAATGTTACGCGATTATGGCTAGGTACAGCCGATTTAACATTTTATCAGTCCAACAAATCCCTGCGATTATACTTGACGGATTGATTGAGTGAAGCACAGGTTAACTTCGCCAATCGATCAATCATTAGCCTCCAAAAGTCCAAACATACCCTTCGATCTACATACTGAGCGCATGGAGACAAACATTTTGGTTCTGTAGAGCGTTGTCTGTCTCTCATTCTTGTGTGACAGTGAGACTGCGCCTCCTTTTACTTGCATTGGACTTATTTGGCAAAAGTAACTGGTGAAATGCTTGCTTGTCTCCTCTTCATGTACTTCTCTGCTTTATCATTCAAGGTAAAAAGGCGTGATGTTGACGCTAATAAGTTCAGGATATATCTATATTTCTGACGTCCACAACTCTATAACTGGGTAAATACACATTGGCAAGAAACTGGAGGGTTAACGTTATGTAACGATCACTCATCCACGGGCCGACCACGTAAAGCGTTGCTTAACCTTATAGATCGTGTGGGTGTTATTATTTAGCCACGAGTACCTCTTATAATATTATATTATAATATCCAGCAACAGAAACGGAATACTAATCTAGGAACGAGCGCCATGTCTGTGTTTGTCACACAGAAAGTTGTGAGGAGTTGCTTCTACGAGGTCCCAGTTTGTTTGTTCGTAACATTAGGAGACAAACATACACATATTAGACGCGAGTTAGCTCGTCACACAGACGGAGTTTGATCGCACTTGCTTCATGAATTTATATTGCAATGCATGGAAAGAGCATCTACGTCTTGGAAAGAAATTGACATACTACGTAAAGTCGTGTTAGAGCGGTTTCAGACTAGCGTATTTTGTAAGCTTGTACCGGCTTACGCGCGTACACGCATGCCAAATTACGCGCCTTAATCGAATGCGCGTACACGGGTTTCTTCTGGCGTGTTCAATTATATACGCGCCAAGACGCACGTTAAAAAACGAACTTATACGCGCCGATAATACGATAATCTGAAACCCGAATTGAAGCAATTTGTGCGACTGATCATGACAGTTTACAATATCAGTTTTAATATACCATGTGCCGAACCCAACATAATTGAGGAAAGGTTAGACAGATGATGACGAGTCAGTATTATAAACAATCCATTTCCTTAACTGGAATCAGATTGTTTAGAAGTCAGGGCAATCAGCCCCGCTACCAACGATGCTAAATGCTGACCGGACACTATTGCAGCGGGGTTCGTATATGCGTAATACACTTGGTAAATCAACAATACTGTAACAGCAATTGTGTTTTTGCATGATGCAATGGATTACTAATATCCAAACTGTGTATTGTACTGTGGCTAAATTGAAAGTATATTTTGCGGCCCGGCTGTGACAAATCTAGCCAAATCAGATCACCCCTAACGCAATTATCTAAGGTGCAGATTTCTTTAGGCCTTCCATCAAATTTCTGAAAAACAGAGGTTGACGAAAAGATAAAACCCAAGACCCCAAGTCAAAAATGTGACACCTAAATCAACAGGGCAGCGTAGTCAGTGCGTTAGCTTAAAAAAACTTATAAAAACACTTTGAAGTAATAACTGGAAATCGATATTAATTCAATTGGAAGCGAGCTCAAGTTAGATTGAAGAACTCGCTGATTGGAGATGAAACAAAAATATTTCCGTCTCGAGTCCCGCCGCAAGTTTTATGAGTTGCTACTTGCAAGAGTTTTCAATAAAACGATGGAATTGAAGTCTTGTCAATTTAACTAGAGCGAACTGTAGACAGAACAGAAATGAGAAGTTGGTTTAGGGGAAGCAAAAAGTAACTTCTCGTTCAGTATGGCTTGTACGGAATGGGCCGTTAATTAAGTGTAGCATTCAGAAGAACTGACTGACTACAGATTGTAGAAAATAATCTACTGTGCGATAACACAAATGAAGAAAATAAATGTAACTGTATAGTAAGTGGTTTGCCTTTTCCGTAGGGAAGATAAGTGATCATGCTCCGAGTACTTGCTCTGATGATGATGAAACATACTCATACATAAATTTTGCCACAAATTTTGAAAGAAAGGAAGAAAAAATAATTATTTGTCGCAGGGACATGACGTGCACGAACAAACAAAATATCGCGGCTAATTAATGCGTTTTGCGGATTCTATGGCTGAGCCTGGAGTGTGACGAATCTGTGACGAGTGATGATCGTGATGTTACACCTAGTAGGTATACTACTGACGGAAATGCACTTCTTATACACTTCACTTCTAGCTAAAAACCTTCAATTACAAAACGCGCTGTCTTCTACAAATCAAAAACTTCCACACCAAAGTCAGTAATTCTTCCGACCCGTCAGATAATTCCATCAGCACTTGTATTCCAACCCTTCCCCACCTGACCTCAACCCCAGATCACCGGAACACATAAATCTCCCTGGCGGGGTATAAATTTGTTTTTTTTTTTCATTACCACCCCCGTACATTTCATTACGGGGTCGTGCGCGGGGTGGAGGGGGCTAATTTATGGTACTCAGTTTGTTGGCAAAAAAACGGTTAATTACGTATATAGGGGATGAAGGAAGACCTCGTTTGAGAATTGACCTTGTGACTTTTCTTATCTGCGAATTGGTATGGATCTATCTATGTTGAAATGGAAGAGGCTCTATGATGGACGAGTCTGGAAAATCGTGGGCAGTTCTGATTACCTAGACAAAGTGGCATTCAACTAATTAACGATTACGGAAAAGTCAAACGGTACTCCCTTACCGAGCTTGTTTCTATATAGAATCAAATCTTGGATTGTTACAGTACAGGCAATGCTCCCGGGAGCGTCTAAAAATGTATTGAATTGACGTTCACTTGGTTAATAAATCGTCTTTTTTTTGTATTTTATTTTTCTTTGTATAGATTGTTTGTGAATTTATGTGAACATTGCAAGCTTTGTAGATTCCTAGATGCTTCTTAACTTTTCTACCTTGCTTTACGTTTTTTTTGAAGTTAGCAAAGACGTATTCCATACTTAAGTACTAACGCTGTAACAGAATAACATAGTAAAACTAAATAATTTTAAAAGTGTAACAGTAGAGTTTCTTGTTGGTTCTTTTCCATAGTTACCGACCATCCCGAACCGTGCACTATATGTATATGAAATATATTATATGAAATAAAAAAAAATATTTCGAAAGTCATAACAAAGGGCTTGGAAAGCAATTACCACTTATGTAGGTCCAGTGATGTGCCCTGCACGCAGCGGTCCATTATGGATGTTGCCTCAGTTTGTAAGCACGGAATTAGCTGTTCTTGTTAGTGCTGATACCTCACCTAGTTCAAAATGGTATGTATTAAAGTGTTGAAGAGTTTGTTAAAACCTACTTCTAAAAATAAATATTTATAACTTTAATTTTCCAATAAATAGTTTTAATCTGTTTAAGAGCAACCTACGCTAATCATAGTTCACTAAAAGAACCTACTTGTAACAAGACAGCTAGTTGTTCTCTGAACTATTTTAATATCAACTACCAATGGACTAGAACTAATCCAGTAAGTATTGGATAAACTATCTCTACTGTGTCCTCAATCAGAATAAAACATTGTCAATACACTCTTCTAACAAAGGAGATATGATACAGTATTATCAACACTTTTCACTTTGAATTAATTATTCTAGTCACGCGTACTAATTAACGAGATTATCCTCCGTCCTCCCCTGCATCTATACACTACGCGGTCAAAAACGACAGCTTCGCAAAACTCCTTAATCAAAATACATTGAACGCTGGCTGCGCGTGAAACGGAGCGAGGCGCAATAAAAACAAGAAAGGGATGAAAAATAATGGCAAAGAAACGAATGGAGCGAGAATATCTGAGTAATTGTTGCATGGAAAGATCTCTAACGAGCACCTCGGGTAATAAAAAGGTTTGTGGGGCCACGAAGCGAGCGATTGTTGAGTAAGACCGGGAGGAATTATTTTTTGCTGTTTTTGTTTGAGTTTGACAATGGAGGTGGTGACATTGAGACAGTTTTAATGAAGGTACGGCTCTATTGTCACAATAATTTCATCAAGATATAGCAAGGCTGATGAGCAAGCCTTTGGAAGAAAGAAAGAAAGAGATATTTAGTTAAAGATAGAAACGCGCAAAATAATAAAGAACCGTTGTTGGGTTTTTTTAATTGCCACAAATACAGGATTAAATTAAAACAAACTATTAAGGGGTGGTGCATATTATAAAATCAAAAATAAATTATACTTTAGTATTATTGGCGTCGGTCGGTGTTTCCTATTCGCCTAGATACTCTTAGAAAAAACTCCGAAACCAACCCAAAGGTCACAGACCCTTTTAAAGACCTGAAATAATCCTGGTCATATGAGGATCATGCACATTATGGGCATGCATCGCCTCTGGCATTTTTAAAATTTCAATTAAAAATCCTGAAAAAATATTTTTGCAATTCCTCGCTTCTCTTATGGCCGCGTCACAAAAAAAAGATAAAATTTTACAAATAAAAATGGCGTCGGTTTATGAAAATAAATGCGCTCCATTCATTATCGGGCGCACTTGCATGGCTCATTTATTAAGTTCTGCAGTGAAGTGAAAGCATAGGGTGGCACCCGGGATCCCGGGGTTTATGCTACGAGTGTGTGTGTGCTTAAAGGATTAATAACTTTTTTTGTGATTAGAATGGTCAATAACATCCATATATTATTATTAATGTGTAAGAGTAACTCTGTCTGTCTGTTACCTGTTTATCATCTAAACAATTGAATGGAAATCAATGCAATTTGGCGAACGGCTAGATAATGACTTTGATTAGGTTATAGGATAGTTTTATCCCGGTAGTAGCCGTGGCATAATATCCGATGTCCACTCGGATGAAGCCGCAGCAAAAATAATTACATAACGGGTTACACCCTTTAGAAGACCCTTAACGAAGCCGAAAGGTACTTCCCGTCATTGCGATCATTTTTTTGTTCTACACAATACCTGGAAACCTTCTAGTTACGGAGATATTGGGGGTCAAAGTTTCAACTTTTTAATGTAATATTTTTACTTTATACACCTCCATGACCTCCGTACTATTCAATGCATCCATTAGCCCAAGGTTTGAATGCGTTACGTTGCGTCCTACCGTAAAAAGTGATTTTACACCCAAAAAAAAAGTCGTTTCCCAGCAACAATTTTTGCGTAAAGTTACTTATTTTGACATACAGAATGCTTGGTTGACGGCTTGGTTGACGGCTTCGTTAACGGTCTTGTTACACCCTGTATACGAATGAATAAAGATTACAGAAAGTCAGTTATTTTAGTGTTGCTTGTGATAACAATACTACAATGCACGCAGCATAGAAGCCTTTAAAAAAATAAAAAAGCCTATCTTTGTAGGATTTTAGTATTTATTGAAGGAAAGTGGTTCATAATTGTTTCAAATAATAGGGAGTGGATATCTCCTTCATGTTGAAAATGATGAAGTTATCACTCGGCTGGTAACTAAGTTAGTTAATATTTAATAGTCTCTCAAATAATTCACAAAGTAAATTACAATCAATCGTTTTAAATTCGATTAAAAGTTTATTTTCACAACTCTGAAATAATAATAATTCTCTCGACAAATTAATTAAAATTATAGCTGTATTAAAATACAATTTCCTTTGATTTAAACATCGTTTACGTTTTCATTATTTAACCGTCAGTTTTTCCCGAAACATATTATCTGTGGTAACTCCGGTACATGATAGGGAAATGTTAACAATTCAGTGCATACGAGGTACTTGTAAACAACACGCCTGAACGCACCTGATCTTTCTGAAGAACTTCACCTATAAGGTCAGTGTATGTCCTTCTTGCTCAGAAGCGTTGTAGTATGAACGTGGACTAGAGGAGCTCTGTGGGTCAGTTGAATCAGTGGTTGGTGAGTTTATGTATGTCTGTATGACGCCTGTGTTTCCCAAAGGGGTGGGCGAACTGGAAGTGTGTAGTGCACTCATTAACGATTAATTAAAAATATAATGATTAACTTCTATGTAATTGGGCGTACATTGCCCGCTCAGGATTCCACTAGGCCTAAATCAAGGCTGCAGTGCTATTGAGAAATTCCTGGTGAAAAACTCAAAAAATAACAGTTTGCTGACCTAAGGAATTAATCTAGGCCAGAACCGCTAGCATTTCAGTCGTGCTCGCAACCACTAACGACTACCGAGACAGAAAATTTCATCATAATTATGATTGTAGTATCTGTTTTAATTAAACCAGCGCATTCTTCACAATCTTCACCCTTTTCAGAATTAAATATACCTCTAAAACGTAACTCGTTTTTTCAAGCGTCAGTCACTCTTCTTAAATCCCGTAAAGTAAAATAAAACGCCACAACAGTGGCACTTACTTTGACAAATACGGGGCTTGCTCCAATCCCGGGCGATAATAAACTTATCCCGTATTTTTATGACGGCCCCATCTCGTCGGACTCCCGGAGTCCCGGCGTGACGGGGCCGACACGGGGCCGATCCCGGGCGTTGGAGACTCTAATGGGCTCAATTTGTGGAACACTTCGTTTCACTTATGAGTGGGCGAATTACTGTGTTGTGTGGGTTATTCTAGTTGAAAGATTTTTAAGTTGCTTCGGTAAGTGACATCATTTGTTGTCATACGGATTCATAGTTAGGTTTTACAACACTTGATTGATATTATTACGTCTGATATTATCCATGCCATCACTAACTGGGTTGTAGAGGTCAGATGCCTTCACTTTATATCTTAGAATGTATTTTATATGTCCGCAAAAATCGAGGGCTTTTCAAAATAAGAAGCGACTTTCATAATATAAATACACGCAGTAAACACGAAATTGTAATACCTAAGTTCAGATTAACAAAAACTAGCAAGTCTTTTCATATAAACAGTATACGCTTTTATAACAGGTTGCCAAAGTCAGTTATAGAACTGACCGATGGAAAATTCAAAAACTACATCAAACGTGTCCTTATTAAAAAAGCATATTACAAAATCAAGGACTACGTTGAAGATAAAGAAGTTTGGCTTTAGTTCCTTCTGCGCATGCGGCTTCCCTGGTAGCTCATAAACGGCACAAATATGTGGATGTCTCTAACTATTCTCAATCTCATTTTTTCTCCTCTTTCGAATCAGATTTTCACAATAGTTTTCAAATCATTTATGCATCTTTTGCTCAGAATAGTTACAGCACTGATAACAATATTTGTGTCACTTGCTTAATTTAGTACTTTACAATTCTTTTTTTTACCTTTGTATAGATTCTTTTTTATCAATTGTTTGTAAATGTGTGAACATTGTAGGCTTTGTAGATTCCCAGCTGCTTGTTAACTTTTGTTAACTTTTTATTTTGTTCTACATTTTTTGTGTAGTAAGCAACGACTTATTGTCGGGCCTACGCTGTCCCCCCATACTTAAGTACAAATGCTGTATCCATGATATTAATGTAACACCAAATGATTTGAAAAGAGTAACCATGGAGTTTCTTGCCGGTTCTTCTCCATAGGAAACGACCAACCCGAACCGTGCACCTTTTTTTCGACGTTTTATAAGTGCCCATCTAGGCCTATGTGAAATAAAATATTTTGATTTTTTTTTTTTTTTTTTTTGAGATAGGGAGTCGCTCCATGTAAAATACTGGTATTCAGCTGCATCCGGTTAGACAGAAAACCGACCTCAACAAGGCCCCAAAACTCGGCAGATGATGATGATTATCCATACCATCAACACACTACGGGTTGCTACTGAAAAGTACAGGTGTAAAATCCTACTATTAACACTTCGTCGGATTTGGAAATCGAACCCAGTACCTCATGCCTCAGTAGCGGTTGCGACTTTTACAACAACGAGACAGATTCTTCGCGTTATTTTTACCTCAAAACAGAAAATCTGGTAATTAAAATTAGTCCCGGGATTTGCTGTATTTGACAGCCCTAGTGAAAAAATAGTGACCTCAAAATTAAATAGAAAACCTGTTCTCAAACTTTACTAATTAATGGTTTTTACGATACAAGAATTAATTAGAAACAATAAATTATTCATAATATCAATATCTTAATTGATTTTAGTGATAAATGAAGAAAACCTGATAGTTAAAACAAAGAATATTTTTTATGATTTTCTACACGATTTGGTTTAGTTTAAGTTTTTACTTAAATAGAACGACGGTCTTAGCTGATATTTCAATTATTTGAATGGCGAAACGTCAAGAACTATGAACTTAATGAATTTAGCTCGTGGCTTGTTACACGTGTAACCGCTAAGTGCTTGTGATTTATAATTATTTAGAACGAGACGAGTCGGGTAAAATTAGATTACGAAGATCGATATTTTGAGGTTATGTATTCTCTGGATACGCTGTCACAGGCGAAGCAATCATAGAACGAAAGGGAGGTGGGCCCGTACTCAATATTGGATAGAATAAGGCTGTTTAAAAAAAAAGGTTGTCATAAATAAATGTTTTGCCATCTTTACTTCAGATTCAAGGAATTAGAAAAAATAACCTAAGTTAGGAATCTTTTACGACCACTGAAGATCATAGAGCATATCTATTTAGTAGTGTCAAAGATTGTAGGTACAGTGCAGCATGATTCTTTTGGCACTTGCATGACATTGTCAAGAGAGTGCTGTTTTTCATTTTGTTGTCTGCAAACCTATCATCACCCCTGTAATCCCCGAATGATTTAGGCAGAGATGTACCCAACATTAGTTATATACGCCCGAACGGAGGCGAGCCTATCAACCGGGCATAAATCTACACTCCATGGCTCCATGGCTACTGAGATATTCCTGAAAAACCCTATAATACTTTGCCCGACCTGGGAATCGAACCCGACTACTGAAAAACCAAATGGCGGCGTCAGGTCCGGCTAAGGTCACGCGCAAAAAAAAACCTTACAGGTCTTAACTTACATCAACTATTACAAGCCCAGCCAAGCTATAATTATTGCGCCCTGAAAGTTAACAAGGCTAGGTACTAAAAACTGCTAATTACCTTTTTACAACAAAATCCTTTATAATGAATAGTGCTAACAGCCAGTGATGTAATTACATGTTTTCTCTTGCAGGTAAGTGTTCGCCTGGATCTCGGGTGAGGATGAATATTTATGAGCCCTGTTAGCCCCCTAGCCATCTAGTAGGTGGCTCACTGGCCTGCTCGTGAAGGCAGTTGTAAGCTGAGAGGTGATTTAGTACTGGACTTATGTCAGCCCTATTTTGGTGATGATATCGGTAAGTCTCTCTCTCTCTGTTTTTGTACATTAATGGTTACATTGTCTGTTCATATGATATGCTGTTTCGAATTAGTATTGACTTGTTATTTTCACGTCTTTTGAGGTATATTAACATTTACAGTTAAACACAGTGGCTTCTTATTTCGTAATCTGCTCGTTATTGAATCTGAAATGGACTTTCGGTTCATAATGAGTAATTTGGCACTGTTACAATAATGTGCAAGCGCGTAAATCCGTACGATTGTTTCATGAAATGTTGTGTAGTATATTTTGCCGAAGACTAGGTCCGGGTTTGATGAAGAATGCAGCACAACCTGAAAAATACAAAGCAGAAAAATATTTTTTTTTTTGGATTTCCGTAAAGTAACGCATGATTCCACGTCCACATCCACACGTATACACCAGCAAAAGAACCAACAAAATTTGTAAGAAAAGCTTTGTAAATTGCGTTGATTTTCTTAAAAACTGGATAATCAACGCAATTTACAATTTATTTTTAAAACATTGATTAAAAATAAATAAGCAGCCATTAACCAATTTCCCTCTTTCTCCCAAATCACTGACTAGAAAGAATAACAAACTCCTTTCGGTTCCCGCAGCCTCCCAACCCGGCACTAATCCAGCGGTTAATATTCTGACTGCGTCCCGGATAAACACTCGTTATAATCTATTCATTAGCACAAACCGATTACACAGACTTCTATTGCAGACTTTCATTACAGACTGTGGACTATCCTTTGCTTTTATCGCTTGTTATTGGTTGGCTTAACAAGAACTGGATTCAAGGTTTTATTCTTGGTTCCGTACTTAGGTTCTTTACTGAGAAGGTTGTTCCTCCTCTTCTCCGCTCCAGCTAAAACACTAGGATGTGGTGAAGGACTGATATTTTGGTAGACTGTCGTATGTGTTGTTGACGTCCAAAAATTGCTGATTATCAGCCTGAGTTGTTTCAAAGAAGTTTAAAAAATAACTTTTTCTTCCCATATAATAGGGAGCGAGCCACGAATGCCTCGGGCACGTATCCCTATGGCTACCACAGACAATTCTTAATGGAAAAACCTAATAACAATTTGCTCGACCTAGGAATCGAACCCAGAACCTCATGCTCAGCAGTCACGCTTGTGGCCACCACCGAGATAGGTAACTATAAAACTTCTTGGCTATCTAAAAACCCATTAAATCTCCAAGAACCGTGCGGTGTCTCCCATTACCGTCGGGCCATTGCCGAGCATTTCAATATAACTTGTGTGGAAACGTTAAAAGCTTCACAAATAGTGGCGACTGACCCTGCACGGTGTTAGGGGCTGATGCAATTACAGCCAACTGACTTGATAGTAATTCTGTTGACGGGTTTGGTAATCTTTTGATGTTAGTTTTATTAATTTTAGTAAAGGATGTGAAATACGGAGATCATAACAATTACGCCTGTTATCCCCGAAGGGTTACGCAGAGGTGTAACCCAACAGTTCACCCACATTTCGCCCATCATGTATAAGTCCCATGTAATAGGTGGCGAGACTATTGCCGTCATCCGAAGATAAATCCTGACTCCGTGGTTGCTACTGAGTTTCTGATGGAAAAAACTACAAACACATGCCCAACCTCAGGAACTCACGCTTGCTACCCCCACACCAACGAGGCAGAGGCAGGTGGAGAGTATAAACGAGTTTTAATTATGATAGCCGTAGCATCCAGTATTTCAGTACGAAAGTTAAACGAGGAAAATGTAAATCCCACTATACATTTTTTGTTGTTGTTATAATTGGTAATTTTCGTTTTAGATTTTTGTGGTTTCAAGATAATTGGGTTGATGTTAGAGATAAAATTGTTTTCCTGACGGTTTGTTTATTGTGGCTAATTAGAAGGAACATTTATGTTACCAATATTACAATTTACAACACTGCATATTTTAATACTCAATACACGACAGTGCATAATTTATAAAATAATAAAATTACAGTTTTTCTTTACTTTCTAGCGAAAATAAAGTCAATGAGGCTTTTTGTCAGCTTCATAACACATTTCCATCAAACTCTTCAAAAACTACAGACATTTCATATCCCCCCCCTAACCCTCAACCGCAAAACTTTCTTCAAAACACAACCTTCCCCCTTCTGGTCTCAGATAGCCGCAGCAAGTTGAGATATGTATAAGTTCCTCAAGTACCATTACGGGAGGATCGTGGCCTGAATGGCGATATTACTTCAATTACAGACGGCTTTAATTGGAGGGCTTTGGTTCAGATTAATCCCTCAACTGGATCTAGGCTGGGACGTAATGGAGTACGATGCAGAATGACCAGCTCGGAGATACAAGGTGGCGTTGAACTGTATACCTGAAAGGGGTCATTGTACTCAACAATACGGAGAGCTTATACTAGGGGCCAAGAAGAAAATATGAAAACAAAATTTGATGTTCTAATAAATTGTAAGTTGAACAGCTACATTCTTCTAAAAGTTTACATACATAATTATAACGAATTTCACCAAAATCAAAGCATTTATTTAAAGTAGGTAAAATGTAGCTACAGTCCCAGTCACAAGGCATAATAACTGTGCTTTCACAGCTGTAGTCGCCAATTCCAAAGCGTAGATCTCTATGGAGAAGAACAGGCAAGATACTCCATTGACCAATGAAACTGAACTCGTTTAGTTCGTCTAAGCGCATTCAACGCCAACATTATGCGTTAATATTCTATAGAAATAATGTCACACCTTTTGAACAAAGTTTATAGTGCTGAATGATTTTAGTTCCATTGGTGAAATTCGCTCTTAGTCCAATATAGGTTCTGTCATTATAATACTAGACTTTATAGTAACTTGCTGACCGGTCAACAGTATGAGATAGATCACAAGCAAGTGAGTCACTAGACCTTCTGGACTCATCACAGTTGTGACCTTAAGCTCTAGTGGGCTGTTTATTGATGTGGTGTTCAAGTTTGTTATGATAATGAGACCGTGTTCCAGTGATGTGGATGTATCCCTTGGACAGGGTTAGGGTCACAACTTGGTATTAAAGCTAATATTAGTGTGATGACTACATAATGCTCCGTAAGTTTACATGATTAGCATAAGTGTAATCAGCCAATAACATTCTCTTTGCATTAGAATAATATCATTATTATGATGATAGATCCGAAACATACAATTTCATGCTCAACTATTTAGAAATAATAAAAGATCACATCACGCCTGTAGTCTCCGAAGGGTTCAGCAATAGTGTACCTAATAGTACATCAACCACATGCTATGTTTTAAGCTCCAAATAATAGAGGCCATCCTATTGCCATCAACCAGGCACAAATTCAGATTCCGTTGCTGCAACTGAGAAATTCCAAATGGGAATACCAAAAAACACTTTTCCCGAACTGCGAATCAAACTCAGGAACTCATGCTCAGCAGTCACGTTAAATGCAGGAAAACTAAAAATATTGTAAAAATCTAAATAATTCTTACACCCCAATCGACGCAGTTAACGGAGAGAAAAACCCCAAATCCCATAGGTTTATAATATATTTCGTACCAAACCAAATGAGCCATGGCCAAGGGTCTCTTCTGCATCAATAAAGCCTCGTATTTATGGGGTCCTGGTAATCGGGTCTTTTGTTTTTTCTCTGTGCGTTCATTAGGAATAGTTTGTGGACCCTTAGCCCCACGTGGCACAGGTAGAGGTCGATAATTGTATAAATTGAGGATATGTTGTTGGTTTTTATTTGGGGCTATTTGTTTGTTGGTTTAGTGAATGGGATCGGGGTCTAAGGCCCGTATCCACGGAGTCAGCTGAAGCGGGTAACAACAAGTGTGTGTTTCGCGTTGCAAGTCGCGTCGCGGTGACTCATGGCATGAGATCTAAGCTTTAATTATCTGAGATTTAATCTTTCATTAGTTGTCTCCGCAGTCGCTGTCACTACAATGTTTGAGCGTATAACCACCAACCGGTAAAGTTATGGGTTTACTGGCAGTCACGGAGCTGAAAAGTTCACCGATGCCGCGATGGTTGTTTCACATCTTGCTTCACTCATTAAAGTGCTGATGTCCCCCGCTCGTCGCTGCGCTAAATAGTTTCCATTTGTTTTATCGGTAGGTCACAACCAAATAGGCGACAACACAAATTACTAGCACTGCATCGGATCAGCATGGCCTTATATATGCTATGAGGTATAAGCGACCAACTTTTCAAACACATTTGATGATCCTCCCAAAATCCCAAGTACTTTTTCTTCGATACCTACAGAACGAGAAGAGTTTTTTCATTTTGTACCAGTACAAAACTCATATTATTTCTCCACAACCCAAACAAGAAGCTGCACACAGCCGCCACAACACAGCACAAGCTATCAGCGATAATACTAATTTCTCTAGAGACGGCTTTGTTCAGCGGATTATCATAATTTTATGGAACACGCCGCTAATCATATTAACTTGTGTGCTTCAACAAACGTGTTTATGTGTAGTTAGTTTGTAGGAAATAATGGAAATTGTATGTTTAATTCTTTGTTTATTTTGCTTTTTCATTATTTTCTTCCCTCTCATACTTCCTTGGATGATTTCTCCTTAACAGCCGTTGTTTATTTTTAAAACACCACAGGGCAGATTTTTTAACTAAAGGGTGTAAATAGACCCTTAACATAACCGAAAGGCACTTGTTCTCCCTGTCTTTGCGATCATTTTTTTGTTCTAGACCATACCTGGGAACCTTCTAGTTACGGAGATATTGGTGGTCAAAGTTCCAATATTTTCAGAAGTATTTTTTTTTAAATACAATTTTTTATTGTAAGATTTTTACTTTACACACTTCCACGACCACCGTACTATTCAATCCATCCATCAGCACAATGCTTTGAGTGCTTTCCATCGAGTCCTACCGTAAAACGTATTTTTGCACCCCAAAAAAAAGTCGATTCCAAGCAATAATTTTTGCGTAAAGTTACTTAGTTTGATGTACAGAATGCTTGGTTGACGGCTTCGTGAAGGGTCCGTTTACACCTTGTATAAGTCATTCTTGAATATTGCTCTTTATCTCTACAATTATTCATGGCACAGCATAAGCATAATCATAAAGTTCCCACTGCTGGGACACAGAGAAACTCTCTTAGAGTGGTCGTGGGCCATAATCCAGCACGCAGGTTGGGTGTCGCATGTTTCCGAATGTTTGTTTCTAGGATTGGCCGGTTTCCTCACGATGTTTTCCTGTACCATAGAAATCGAACCTGTTGCTATTTAAGCATCTTAATTATAAACATTACGACTACGTAAATAAAATCACTATAGCCTAGAAATCGCTTGTAGTAAACTCGCGAGATAATATTAAACTGAACAGGTCTTGTTGCGGCTACATTACCACTTTCGTATAATAAGTATTAAATATGTTACGCAGCTGCAGTAGTTTTATGTGCTTCTCGTAAAAGTACTACTTCGCACAAATACTACACGTGAATCTATTTCTATAGCGAAACATCTAGTTAGTAAAAATTTCAGAAGAAGACTTGTACAAACTGTCAATTAAAATTAATAAAAGCTTTCATCAACTTGTTAATAAACCATTCTGTACAGGTTGGTGATTTAGTTACCTGTGTCATTCAAGGAGGTGAGCCTACCCGTTCCCAAAAAAACTCATGTACGATTAGTTTATTAAAACGACGCGTTGACTCACCTCCTCGGAGGATACAGCTAACTAAATCAGCACCGTACATAATTATGTATTCTTACCTAATATTATAAAGAGGTATAGTTTGTTAGGTTGTATGTAGGGGTCATCTTTGCTACTCCTGTTCCAATTCCGAAAATACTTGTACTAATGGGAAGCTTACAACATTACCCCTGAGTGACGGCCCGACTGTCATAGGCTATATTTAAAACGTTTGCGTCGAATAATTTACAAAAATACTGCGAGCGAAGCCGCGAGCAAAACTTAGTATCTGCTAAAATCACGATGGACATTCCCAAGCGTCAACAATTTGTTTATGTTGTATATAAAAATGAACATAACCACGTTGCAAAAATATTAAAATAAGTATTATAAATGAACTTATATTTTGACATGACATTAATGACGGTATCTAATGGATTACATACAATTAAATGCGTAAATTAATTAGTTTTAGTTTGGAATAATTTTACTTTATGATGTAAACAACCGTAACATTGCATTTATCATTAATCTTGTTTAGTTATGAAGTGTGATATGTTGAATTAATTGATTGATTATTGATGTTTGGAGTAATTATTAAAATGATATAATTTTAGACTGCCTCTCCGGTTTATTGGTCACCAGAGCCACTGCTGAGCATAATGTCCTGGGTACGATGCGGGGGTCGGTAAAGTGTAGTTGTAAATAGGCTTGCTCCTATCACATTGGACTTAAACTCAACGGTAAAATGTGGGTTTAGTATAGAGTACATCTCTGTCTTACCCTCCGGTGATTACAGACGTCATATTTGTTTATTATTTACGTTTTGACGTAGTATGGTCTACTGAACGGTCAGTTCACAAGTGTGTGGGCGCGCCCTTATTCTACGACTTAGCACATTGATTACAGTCTCAGGTTTATTACATTAAAAGGGTTCTATTTGTAAACTGTTTACCGTTATCTTATAGTTCTGTTGAAAATAAAGAAACCTTCAGTCGAGTCTGCTAGTCAGAAAAATGCCGACATTAAAAAGGTAAGCTTTATTTAAATCTTTGGGTGGTTTAAAGAGTTTAAACTACTAACATACTCGTATTATATTATACATGTGGGTACATGCAATTTCTCAGTCACGTTGCTCCATAAAAATTGATCGAGGGCCACCTAAAAATAAATGACTGAATTAGATAAGTGAAATAAAATTGACACAAATCTTGTAAACAAGAACGTTTTAGAGATCTTATCAAATTACACGTCGACCAAAATGTCGTAGTTATGTTACGGATGCTGTCCACAACTTGATGATTGCATTACGTCGTGTGTCTCTCGCACGACAGCACTTTGTTGACTGACAAACTCAATCTCTCTCTAATTTACAAGCGAAGGGTTATCGTAATTTAGTTATTTTGAACCTTTTCGGTTTTTACGTTGAATTTTAAACTTGGATTATACGTAATATATTATATACCTAACGATAGGTAGGTAGAGGAATGTTCGTAAACATGTGGTCAGCTTAGAAAGGTTTAAAAAGGGATTTTGGTCTGTGAGACCCGCTAATACCGTGTTTAGTTTTTTATACCCGATATTTTATGGTAGACTTCTAAACTAAGAGGTCAAGGTCTAACGCTCTTGCGCCGGTCGGCACCTTTTATTTGGCAATATTTTGTTGAACAATAAAGCCGTCCCGAAGTTACTAGACACATTTGGCTCGTGCCGATCGGTAAATTTTTTCAAGCATCTACCATCGGTGAAGCATGTTAAGGGTGACTTACCTCAATTTGAGCTAAAGCAATCGGGTTTTTCCCGAACGTGTACTGTAACTACATACACGATATTGAATTTGATATTGTCACACGGCTCGGCTGTGCCAGTTCATACTGACCTGAACATTTATGTGTAGCATCCCCAACTGGTGCTCATGTTTTTTTTTAACTATTAGCAAAACCTGCGTACCTAGTTTAAACTACAGTGCCAAATAACACTTCTAAACCAACACTTCAAACAATACCATTTCAGCCATCGCGACCTGCCATCGCCCTGTCCCGGCTAATCGATGCCCGATGCCATCAATCATCAGGCTCGCTCCCTCAGTGGTGATGCATCGCCGGATTACCGCGGAACAGACACTTTGATTTAGAACCAATAACGTCGAGGATTTTTGTAAAACATTGGTTATATTTGTGAGGTTTTTTTAGAAATCAATTAGGTACCTACTGCATGGTTTTGAGCGTGTTGTTCATTCACACGATACATCAAGAGTGTGTTTTCTAAAGAGGGGTTTCATTAGCAGTTTACACACATTTCCAGTTAAGTATGAATTTTCATGTTTGAGTAACAATAGACAACTAGCTTCAAGGTTGTGGCGACAAAGACTTATTTGTGATCGATTACTCACAGCTTTGTCTATCATAAACGGTATACTTTATAACATAACACCTGTAATCCTCGAAGGGTAGGCTGAGATGTACCTAACAATACACACACATTACGCCACTTTCGTTTTTAAGACTCATGTAATAGGTGACGAACCTATTGCCATCAACCGGACACAAATCCAGACTCCTTGACTGGTACTGAGAAATTCCTAATTGAAAAATCCAATAAAACTGCTCGACTTGGGAATCGAACAATGGACCTCATGCTCAGCAGTCGTGCTTGCGACCACTAGACGAACGAGGATCTTGTGTAGGATAAAATCCGGACTTAGACAAGTGGTAATCACTTTAAAACCGTTTCGTATTCCTATAACTACTTGCAACAGGTTTGACATAAGTAATTTTTAGTCGGTTTTGATATTTTGATGCCGTTTGCTAGAGAATCGGAAAACGCGTAGTTCCAGCCAATCAGAAACAAGAAACCTCTCTGTCTAATTTGAAGTGAACACAAATTATAAAACGGTAATGTACCATTAGCTAGGTCTAACTATGCAGTTTGTTCTCTCTCCTGTAAAGTTTCTATGTTTGCCTTCGATCGGGAAAAGTATGACTGGGTATTTCCATCAGAAATTTCTCAGTGGAAACATTAGTAGTCTACATTTGTGTTCGACTAATAGCAAGAGGCTCGCCTCCTGTTACACGGGACTTAACATAACTAACAAAATGCGGGTGTGCTATTATACAATATTATTTTTAGTATATGCGAAACCTGAATATAGTTTGTTCAGAATAAGTAACTGAATCGATTCCAATCATTTTTAAACCATGTTACCTATATTTTGTCCCAAAAATATTTTTAAAAAGTTACAAGTTGGACAACGAGTGACATTAAGTACATATCGCAATAATTTAGGTACCTACTGCCAAACTATGTTTATCAATGAGCTCAAGACGACGCTGGAGGCGCGCGCCCGGACGCGTTGCGTGGTGATCACGCTTTTGTGCGGACAACCAGGTAACAGAATAAGCTTATAACTTTGTGATTTCTCATGATACAGTTTTTAAATTTTGTACATAGATTCTTTACATAAAAATACTCGACAAGTGTTTCAGGTTTCGTTTATACTAAAACTAATGTTGTATAGTTACAGGTACGGCTCTGCCTAACCCTTCGGGAATATAGAGGCATGATGCTATATTACAAATTATTGTTTTTACTTTTATTTTGCACAGGATCCCCAAATGGTGCTCTTAGTAAACTTTTTACTATGTTAGTCTTGGATTTTAATTAGGCATTCAGACCATTTAGAATGTTCGTGATTCCCCCAGGGTACCATTATTTGTTTTGATTAGAGATCAAGCCAAAGACCTCGCACCGCAACCTTTGCAGACTGTATACTATAAATACGCTTTATCTAAATAATTACATAGATGACATAAAAAGTACCATAACATCAATCTCCTTCCATCTCATCAGCATGCAAATCAAACACAAAACTTGCATAATTAACAAAATTAGGCCGTTTACACATGGCGCGATTCAACACACAACTTTATCACGCGACCGCGACTAATCCAAGTCGCAAGTTACACAATAACCCACGCCCCCCAGTCCCCCATAGATAGTGTGAGCCCCATGGAGGAGGAATGGGGAGGTCCCGTAATGGTGTTTGCGGAGAACGTCCCGTTCAAGCTCATGCGATTTAATTTGTGTCAATAGTATGATCAGTAGTCGCAGTGTTTGGGATAAAAATAAGGCTTCGACAATACTGAGACAAATTGTTAGCTGTTGATTTAGCTTGATCTTCGAAGAAGCAATATAATAAAGTTTCCTGTAAGCTTATTCCTACACGTGGTACGATGTAAATTTATTTTAATGTCAAATAGACAGTGCCACGTGTATTTCAGACTGTTTAAAAGCGTTATTAGGTAAATATCAGACGTGAGTGTAATAAAGTTCGTCGAGTTTATGTAGAACGTTTTCTCTGTAAGTTATATCCGTGTAACAGTATCTTTCTAAATCAAACTAACCGTTACAGTACAGTTGGAAACAGCTTGACGCCCGTCACAGCGTTAGTGTAAATCTTCATTGACAAAGAAACAATTTGGCACTGAAAACACGCACACATAGAACTAGCCTTAAATCGAGATTAAACTGTGCAAGGGGAACTTGCATCATCCTGCGAACAGAAATATAACTGTTGTACGTCCTACGTCCTACTAATATTATAAATGCGAAAGTTTGTTAGGATGGATGGATGTTTGTTACTTTACTCTTTCACGCAAAAACTACTGAACGGATATGGATTAAATTTTTCACACAGATAGTTTATAACCTGGATTAACCCATACTTTTTATCCCGGTAGTACGATCCCGTGGGATAATTACCAAACTCCTCGCGGGCGAAGCCGCGGGCATAAGTTAGTATTATTATTACAACATCACGCCTGAATCTCTCCCAGAAAAAAACAGCGAAATAATAAAACATTTACATTTTTCCGCAAACATCTCCTCCAAATTCTTCATAGTTAAATTATCAATTATGACGTCATAATAGTGGCTCCGTCTGCTGCTCTGGTGCTAATAGTGAGTAATGTTGCCGCGTCACTCTAATTGAGATTTATATGAGAGAGGATGAGGGCTGACGGAGGGCGGAGGTACCTCCTTGAGGTTAAGTGGACGTTATTAAGTGAAGGTGGAGGACTGGCATGTTCGAGTTGGAAAAACAAAATTAAGAATAAATGTACTTTAATGGTAAGTTTGTTTTGAGGCTTTCAACAAAGAAAGTTATATTTTGTTTGGCCCGGGGTAGGAGCTGATATCAATCTGTCTCGTCTCCTCGGTTGCGGATGCCGCTGAGTATTTAACATGGAGCTACAATCTATCGACCCGTTAACGTGTATCCTTTTAATAACCGCACAAGTCGTTCTTCAAGGATATAAGCATCGTTTGCCGAGGTCGCTCCGTGGATAGGTGAACATCTGTTACAAACCTGACCACTTCCTGCCACATAAAACATGTTAGGCCGTTGAAAGAACGAAATAAATAAAAACATTTATTTCGTAGAACTGCTGATGCGCTGGTTCTGGCTGTCATTCGTAGATCTTTAAAGTAGTTAAAGGTAAAATCGTTCGGAAAACCGAAAAAGCTAGGCAGACTACATACATAACATAACATCACGCCTGTAATCAAAGAAAAGTTAGGCAGAGGTGTATCTAATAGTACCCACATTTCGCCAGTTATGTTTAAGCCACAAGTAATAAGGGGCGCGCCTATTGCCAACAACCAGGCACAAATCTAGATTCCGTAGCTGCTACTGAGAAATTCCTGATGGAAAAACTCAATAACAGTTTGCCCCACCCGGCAATCGAACCCAGGACCTCATGCTCAGCAGTCGCAATTGCGACCACTAGACCATCGAGACAGACAATGATTTAACAATAAGCATCCTATATCCTGTACTTACTACAACAAACATAATTCTTCCACCAGTTCCTCCGAACTATTCCAAAAAAGCGATTATTTCCGCAACACATCCACAAATTCTACACGACGCGCTTGTTTATTCGGACACGTAATGTGGGACAGTACATGGCCAGTAATACATAGCGAGATGTGGGACAATAGTAATACATATCCAATGTGCTGTATCTGATTCGAGATGAAAGGTAAACGTCGTGAAGGACAGGTGGTCCCGCTGCCTTGACACACAAGGGCATTGTTTAATATTTAGCGCCTTGTTTATTGGGAGTGTAATGTTTCTGTTGTGAGGTTCCACGACGCTTGGGATTTGAGTTAGGTAATAAGGATTTTCGCTTGTTGCCACGCTAAAACTACTACCGAACTGCCAAGTGGCTTGCTTAGCCCCTAGTGGCTAGCGAGTATCGAAGTGAAACGAATGTTCTAAAATCTTCGCAACCGGCCACGCTGTCCGCTTGACGCCTTTTCCCCACGCTGCAACGCTAATGGAATCCTGCTGCCACAGTGAGTAAGATTCAACTAACAATTGAATCCTATTCCACCACTCTACCACAGTTTGCAACTCTTTTTTTAACCATTTGTATTTTCGACTAGTTTCCAGGCAGCACGGTGTGTATTTTCGGGCAGCAGTACTACAAACTACTATGTTATTTTATTTGGGAAACTTACAGTTAATATACACAGTGCACAAAAATATTAATTTGAAGGCCATCGACAAGGTTGTTCGCTATAGTTAAGGTTTAATCAGAACGGTACGATGCCGGTCCACAATCTGCCCGAATCGATTCGACCGAACGTGATAAAGCTTTGAAAAAAATTAAGAAAACGTATCTATCTGCTAAGAATTTTTGACAATATTTTTTTTTAATCTGGCTACTTTCAAATCAGCATAATATGATAGTCGTTAGACCGATCTAACTGGCTTTAGAAGACGACGAGAGACCCAGTTCTACTCAGATATAGCAAGATTATTGTCTCATACATCGCAACACCCTCGACATAGTGCTTCACATTCTATGAGATACAGGGTGTAAACAAAACGCCACCGTTCCATTTTACGCACTGATGCGTCCAGCAGCGCTCGTTATGTGAGCAGACGGGTGACTTATAGTAACCAGGACGTTCTTCTTTTAATTGAAATGCAGTGAAACGACGACATGAGTTTTGAGTTCTTTGTCCATGTCTTCTCAGATATCAGTCAAATGGGAAATCTTCGAAATATGTATCTTAGAAGGATCTATTTTCAGTCATACATTATTTTTTCATCATTTAAATTCTTGCCACCACCAGCAAGTAGTCGGACAGTAGTTAAGTTTTTAAATGAAATATATTGCTGATTGTCACGAGCTTCTCTTCCTAATAGCTCTGCTACTTAGACTACTGCTGCCTTATAACTTATAATATTATTTTTTTCACAAAATATTTTCTACCCTCCCCCCCTTTCCGCTCGTCTGTCACCCCCTCCGTCCGAGGGTGAGTTGTGATACGAATGTGAAACATTCTTGCAAGATCTCTCGACGCGTGACTTCACACCCCGTCGGTACAGGAAACTGAATGGATTCAGTCACAATCTGACTGTCACTGTGCGTTTATTTCGTTGTAGTATGGGTGTTTTTCGTTGTTTAAGAGTCATTTCGAAAGGGGGTTGACTGTACCTGCAGGGTTGAGATATTTCTTTTCAGGATTGAGGAGTTATATTGAGTGGAACAGTGAGATTTATGTATAAGGATGTATGAATTTCTTTTAAACTTGATTTTGGCCAATCTAAGTTTTGTTGGTAATATTTCAACGAATCAGCCTGGGATTAATAGGACCTGCCCTATGAGAATCAAAAATTCCTAATGTGGGTTTCTTTTAGGTGTCACCTTGTCATCATCTACCTAGCCTTTTAATCTCCCAACTATGGTGGAGTCGGCTTTCAGTCTTACGGGATGCAGCTGAATACCTAGTGTTACTAAAAACATGTTTTAGAGTTTTTACTGCAACATTAAAACAGTTTCATGTGCACTTCACAGTTGTATGTGCCTGGTCCAGTTCGTCTGAAAATAAAAGAGATATTTTTATTTCGCTGTAATATTATTTTACTTTCCTAAAGCTTTTTTATAAGAATAAGAATTGCGATGAAGTAACTTTCTGAATGTCACATCTACATTGTAAATGTTTACTCCTACGTCTAACGGCCTACGTTACAAGTCCAACATCCCACGTCTCAATGTCTTTCTACATTTAACTTGTAAACCCTCACCTTTCTACCTGTAAGGACTTCCTTACAAATAGCTTTAAAGTATCATCATTACCTGCCTAATATTCTCCTAACTACAACTTTAGAAAGAAAGAAAATTATGTTTATTTGGCAAAACAAAAACACCTCAAAAATTATACAAAATAAATAAACAAACAAAACTGACAAAGGGGCTTCAGCTCAGCATAATGCAAGATGACAACACAAGGTGTACCACAAGACGCTGATTTTCAGATGCAGCCCACGAGCTTAAACGCTCTAAAACATGAACAAACACATTAACATAAAAGTCTAAAATATTTTGCACAAATACCAACTAAAAGCCAGGCTTAGGGTCAGCTTCCAGTCTAAACGGTTGCAGCTGAATACCGGTGTTTTCTGCAACCCAGTAACCAGCCAGACTTTTAAGTTCCTGACTTCGCGTTATGACTGTCAAAGAATTACAAATGTCAGCCGAAATCACCAACTTATCGTCCTTTCCGAGACACATAGCCATTCATTCGATATCGAGACCCGATATGTAATGAACTATCCATGGACGAATCGATAGAAAGTAGCTTAACCTTCGATCGACACGTGCTACCGTTCCTTTATATCCACGACCCCCTGTTACAAATAACCCTCACTCAAATCACCTCAATCACATTACAAGAAAAAATAGTCGCCACATTCATCCCATAACTCTCTTGAAACAACATAATACTTCTAACGTACACTTTTCCTCTCAGCAGAGCCATAAGCTCGCAAATTGTCCCAATTTTAGCCGAAATTACGCCCAAAACAGACAATAAATAATCGCGCATTCCTACATACCACTTAATCTTCCAAATAAGACAACACGCTGTATATTTTAGCACAATTTGTGCACACGCATGCAAATGCGTGGAACACCATGTATGTAGTTTGCCAAATTGCCTTACTGAAAATCTAACATTTGCAGTCACTGAAATTAATTTCAAACCTTATTTTGACAACAATAGAGATGATGATATCAATTTTAGAATGCAATTTGAAATAGTTCAGATAACGATTTGGTTTTGTTTTAGTATTCTATAACAATAGTCATAAGGTCCATAATATTCTACATAGGATGCACTCATAGTTCCAGGCTGCATTCTTATGTCATAGCATAGTCGGAACGCAACTTAAAGAAATTTTGGAACATTATTTCAACAGCAATAAAGTCTACAATTCAAAATCCCGAACGTTATTCCGAAATTGTTCCAACTTGCATCTCTATTTGCGTTCAACAAAGCCTTATTGCTTTTACAAATAGGGTTTAAAATGGTAACTTTACAACGCTAATACCTAGAATTGTGCATTGTTCTCGCGTACGGAGTCTGAACAATTGTTTGAAATCTTGTCGCTTGGTACATTTCGTTGGCGCTTGTAATAATTCCAGCTGAAAGGTGTAAACGCGTGGCTGTGTTATTATTTGGCACAATGGCACTACAATGTGGCACAAAGTACCAGCCAGCGATGGCGGGAATTTTGAGAATGTTGCGTTTAATGCCTTGATACATTGCTGTGTCTACCCACATTTTGTTCTGCATGCTCTTTGCTGTAGGTTTTCTCATTCATTATGAGGTGTTTTAGTTTAAGTATCTATGGAGTTTTATTTCCAGATCTGAGGGCCCAGATCACTTTCAAAATGTTTCGTGTACACTTCAGGCTTGTGCAGGCGGGAAAACACAGAACCAACATAATGTCCCAAGTTCGACATATCGATGCATTTTTTTGATACACAGTGACATTACTTTAACGGCATTCCAAATTTAAGCAAAAATGTTAAGGAAGTTGACACTATACAAACACGAAAATTACCATCTTCCTTTTACGCAAGCCACAGCATCGTTTGGCAAGCAATTAGTCAGAACTGTCACCCGCCACATACACACGCTACACCCACCCGCTGTAACGTGTAACATGCTACAGAACACGTTACACGTTGCGCGCGCTCATCAATTAGTGTCTACGGAGTGGTTATGACGATGCTTTGACAAGGAGCTGAATAATGTTAATTATTATTTTAACGAAGATAGATAAGTCCTGTTCACGGCTTCGGGCGATGACACTTGCGTCGCGTTTGCGTCAAGCGACGTGAGTCACTTGTTATCTCCACGTGACTAACGTCGCGTTGCGGTGACTTGTGGTATATTCACTTTCATTTCTTTCTATTTTTTCCTTTTTTTCTCCGCAGCCGTTGTCGCAACACGCGTGTCGTTTGAGCGTGTAGCTCGTGGCCAGGGGTTAGGAAGGCGCTTAGAATTAATTAGGTGAGGGTCGATTGGATGTGAAAGGGTTGAGCTGTGAGAAGTTGTCTTTGTGAAAGGTCTGTTTTAAACTAGAGGGATGTTCAAAAATAGCCTTTACGAGGAATGGAGACTAATAATAATTGTTAAAGTATTTCTTGAATCAATAAGCTCGTGGCCAAAGTCTGACCTACCGCCACGGTTTCGTTTTTTCAGCATATTTCAGAAATTGCACATTTTTTTACCAGCAGCGCCCTCCTGACAACAGCATCAGATCGCTGTAGCACGGTAAAGCGTGGTGGGTCAATCTGAAAATCAATTAATTTACTTCCCTGACAGAGCGTCCAGCTCACCTTGGGCAGCCCTACTTCCTTGCTAACTGAAAAATATTTTTATCACAACATGAATCATGATATCCATCCGACTAGACTGGAGGCCGATCCTAACTTATTATTATGTAGTTGGAAAAAGGCAACAAGCAAGCAAGCAAACAACACCGTAGGCGCAGGCCTGTGGACGGCAAGTTATGGGCTAGCTCGCCGTCTGGCCGTCTTATGACGACAGGCCGTGTCGACGGCGCGTTCGTATTCCACGCGCGCCTCAAAGAGATGTCAGCAACCACGTAGGGGTCCGCATGGGCCGAAGCCTGCCAGGGCTGCGGGACTGTTCGAAAGAGATACCGCGGCCCTGGAACACAAAGGGCAAAGAAGGAACACGGATGGGTTTTAGTCAGTACAAGTCTGACACTCCCTTCCGCTCTGCCCAGAGCGGGGGGGGGGGGGTCATTTGATGATTTCCCATCCTAAAAAAAAAAAAGCAAGCAAACAAGCAAGCAAGCAACAAGCAAGTGAACATGTTTGTATGTTAAAAAACGATGTGTATTCTAAATAAATTAATTTGAATTTATTTATTTAAACTTTTCCCACACAAAAAAAAAAAGAGACGGACTTAGTTCCTTTAGAGTTTTCCACCAGTGAAACAAGGGTGGTGGAGAAATAAAATGGCAGTCCAGATGCTTAAAAAAAAGAGAAATTAAAATTGAAAAAAAAGCAAAGGTAACTAATCTAAATCAATCGGTCCAACAGTCCTGGCGAAAGAAATGTTCGTGTTTGAGAGTGATCAATTACATGTAGTTAGACTGAGAGCCAATTCCATTAGTGAAGCTACAGGTGGGGGCGATAATTTGTTCAAATAACTTAAAAGAACGAAATAGATATTGTTCAGGGTAGTTTTAAAACTGAAAATGAAATGTTGAAAGATTACCAATACCTACCTACTAAAAGGTAAAACGGTTCTGTATGGTGTCCGGACGTAAAGAATAGCACCATCCCATATCTTCTCGTGGGTGTCGTAAGAGGCGACTAAGGGACTTACCAGAGAATGGGCAGCAGCGTTCTCTGATTTTACAACAACCATACTGCGATCGCCAACCCGCCTGCCAAGCGTGGCGATTATGGCAAAACCCCCCTTCTTGGGGGAGGCCTATGTCCAGCAGTGGACTTTTCGGCTGAAATGATGATGATGATGAAAAGGTAAAACTTGTAAAATAAAGATACTGTATTTCAGTCAAACGTTGCAGATATTATGTCATTGTTTACTAATTAAACTTGTGGTTAAACGATAATAGCCGCAAGTTAAGCTACGCTCGCCGAGGTTGGCCCGTGGATGGGTGGCCATTTCCTATACCCCTCCAAGCCTCGGAAAGCCAGAAGCCCCAAACTTTGACATTCTCACTAATGGTATCGTATCACCAAGTAACTGGTTTGTGGAGTCACATAGGCGGTCGTACTTGTAAAATAATGGCATTCAGCAATCGGATGAACCGGTTAGTGTGGTAACCTGAAAATAGCAGGGAACAGGCAAGGCTGATAATAATCGTCCCCGCATGAACTAAGCTAATATGATTTGAGTTAAAGAATATTTAGAGACAAAATCACGATTACCAAAATGTCATGTTACGAACAGTTTTACATTAACAAGCTCAACATTTTTTTTCAAAAGTTCAAAAATATTCTAGTAAACCAAAACTATTAAAGATGAGGAAAAGAAACGGACCGCTTTCCACATTAACTGCAAAAACTGCGGCAACATAGCAATACTAAATATCTTTCAGTAAGAGAAAACTGGATTTAAAAATCTTAAGTATTCCGAACCAAGGAAGGCCAGTCGTGAATTATTCGCCGGAGAGGTTCTTAAGTGAGATTTTTTACGCCAATAAAATATACTCCCCAGAGTCTGGAATGGTCTGGAATAGTCTGGAAGATATAGTGGAGCAGGTGTTTCAGTACTACCTAGATATAAAATGATTGTCTGGGTAGTCTTCATCCATCTTGAGAACTGTCGTTTGTCTTAGGACTACTTTTTCCTGTAAAAAGATCTATTCCAACTGTCTGTCTACCGGTCAGATTTGTCTTGTAGCCTATGGCCACGTCCTAACCAAAGCCTTCGTAGCACAAATACGTGGTCCGACTTATTCAGCAAAGCCGAACGTGTAGTCGCGCTGACAGCAGTCGCCTTGTGGTTTTTCAAACACGGAGGAGTAATGGAGGACAAATGAACGCAATCGTCGGATATTCGTGTGACCTATCGCTTTGGTTAGAACGATGGATAACGGTTTGTTACTTTGCTTTATATGAAAAATCATCAAGTACGTTCCATAAACAGCACTAGACATTTTTCCTTAAACTTTATTTTTAGTACCAAATTCACCCGACTCAATTCTCCCTTGTCTCTCCATTCAAAACCACGTTTAACACGCTCAGAATATTCAAACCCTAGCTCTCGACTAGCTCACGAGATATCGAGACACCGCCTCCCTCACGAGATTCCGGGATGCCGGCACAACGCCTCGCACTTGACACTTTTGAATCTTTAACCATGACTTATTCAAAAAAGCTTCGTTACGAATAAAGTTGAGCCAAACGCTCGGAATCAATTCAGCGGCGCGCGGCGTCTGAATATTTCAACTACCTGGCTATACGGACGAGTGCTGGCTTGGGGAATTTACCTAAGTTTTATTTGTCGAGAATTTTTACGGGTGGAAGCATTTTTGTGGATATTATTACTTGGTGCATTGTCTTATTTTACGGTATTACTCGTAGTATTAAAATTGAATTTTAATACTACGAGTAATATCGCATTTAAATGCAGGCTAGTACAATAATGTGACTTTCAATTAGGAACGAGTGCCATCGATTATCATCTCATGTTAAAGCATTTCATTGCTGGACATAAGCCTTCTATATATATTCTCCAAGTGGCGCAAAAAAAACGGTTTTAGCCTTTCATATTTAGTCATAATTTCATGGTAGTTCTATAGACTTCTGAAACTATTCTACCACTAAATGTTACGATCCATGTAATAACTACTCCTTTTGTATCGTCTACCTCTTTATACCTACTCGTATATTTTCCTATCCTAGCAGTAAAACCAAAAATATGAAACCCTTGAAGCATAGACACATTACCATTTTAGGAACCACTCTATAAAGACTAAATTCTAGCCAAAATAATTAGCAGTCTAGCATTGCGAAGCGCAGCGGGACCACCGGAAGTCACCTGCGCTCCTATTTATGGGATTGTAGTGTTACTCCACGCTTCCGGTCTGCCGGCTCTACTCCCTAATTGTGTTATATAGTCTGTAGAACGAGTTGGTCGTTTGTTGCCCTTTGTGTTACTTTGTAGCTCTGTGTCTGTGTCCGCGCTGGTACAGGGTGTGCTTCTGAAAGGAATATGTTTGTCTGAGTTTATTTGTTTTTAAATCGTTTGGGAAAACAGTCTGATAGTTATACCTGTTTTGTTATGTAATGTTATGTCAGAATTGAAAACATTTATGACTTTGGCCGACTAGCCGACTGACCGACCTGTCGGCCAAACCGATCATTGCTGTTGGTGGAATTTATGGGGTAATGGTAATGTCTGTGGACTTTCATGTTCAGTTGAGTCGCTCGCATGGAGTTCATTATAAAACGCAGTCGCACCGCACCCGCCGTGCGATCATAGAATTTTTTATTATTTAAATGTTAAAATTACATTTCTCTTGAGTTAAGTTCAATCTTTGACTACCAAAGGAAGAGCCCATTCCTAGATTTTATAACAAAGTGTAGGCTGATTAAGTAGTAGAAATTATAAAAAAAATAATCATAATTTTATTTCAAGCACTCCAGGTAACGTGT
Organism: Noctua fimbriata; assembly: GCA_905163415.1. Lineage (NCBI taxonomy): Eukaryota > Metazoa > Arthropoda > Insecta > Lepidoptera > Noctuidae > Noctua > Noctua fimbriata. Next base: position 435,241 of record LR990946.1, read on the forward strand.
TTAGCTAACCAACCAGTCGCCGACTACAAACATGGCCGGATAGTCGAATTTCCGGATTCGTCGGCACATCCCTAGTCACAAGTCGTGTCTATCATTGGATTTTAATTTGGATTAAAGACCGACAACAAAAGACGAACTTCTATATAAACTTTATTAGCTTCTATAGGGGATAATTTTTCAAAAATACTTCTTCATGATTATTTATTTGTGCAACATTTTTAGTTTCTAGACCCAGCGTTATAATGTGAAAGTTTGTCTGTCAGCAAATTTAAGGTTTTTATTAAGTAGAAGATAATACACCTATCAAAACTTTAAAAAAAATACCATTTTAATATCATTTTCAGTATTCAAACTAAACTCTGAACAGTCTTACCATATAATTTTGAATATTAACTAGTCCGTAAAACTGTCTCAGAAAACTATTTCATAAAATTTTTATTAAAATCTTTTAAAAGTTACACAACGGAGTGTTCAAAGTTTTGAATAAAACATTTTGTTAATGTATTAAGATTTACTTACTTTTTGGTACTTTCAAACTTTGGAAGAATGAATTTATAGAGTATTAAGTTATGTTATGGCCTGATGTAAAAAGACAAAACTGGGTAAAACTACTTAAGTATCGTATATTTAGTGAAGAGAATAAGTTTTGTGATTTTCTGCTTGACACCGTTGTATTGGAAATAGGTACATTGGACCTCGTAATTATTGGACCTCGTAATTATTCAACCCGTATCGTCAACAATGCCCAGTCAATTGTATTGAATTGGCGCTGACTTACGTGTCGCAGATCATGGGTTTTAATCCAGGTAGGCAGTTTACTTTAAGTTTTCTGCCTTATTGGTCTAGTGGTCGCCAGCGGTCAGCAGTCCCGCTTGCGACCACTACACCAATGAGGCAGAGGGATAGGGGATAAGGAGTGGATGGAGGAACCATGTAGGCCCAGTGTTGTGAGGTAGATGCCACATGTCTTGATGTTTTCCTTCACTCTTTGGGTTCAATTCCCAAGTCGGGCAAAGTGTTATTGGGTTTTTCCATCAGGAGTCTGGATTTGTGCCCAATTGATGGCAATAGGCTCGCCTCCTATTAAATAACTGGCGACATTTGGGTGTACTATTAGATACACCACTTAACCTTCGGGGATGGGGATCTCAGCATTGTATGCTGGTTATACGTTACTAAATTAAAACTTGCTTTGTTTCGTAATACATGCAATGTCTCTGGTTTTGCAAAGTAATCCCAAAGCCTTGCCCAAGTCTGTCTGCCGGTGGAACTGCTGCCCTCAGGGAAATCAGATTTGCACAGGCGAGCGCTTCTGCTCATACACTTGATTTAATTTCCAAAACACCTCTCCCAAAGATTAACTAGGGTTAAAGTCACTGCTCGAAAATTAGTTAAATGGTTTCTTTAGCTAACTACACAGATTAAGTTCATGAAGTTAAAATTGACTGACTTTTTAGTCAATAGTGTAGATTTGCACGTTGTAAGAGTTTTTCATTGAAGAATATACTTCAGTAAATCAGTTTAAAAAGAACTTGAAAATAGGTAAGATTGACTATACAAAAGCTACGGTTAATCTGTAATCCCTTACCCCACGTTTACACCAAAGTATAATGTTTGTAAGTGTTCTATTTGTTCTCTACTAGTTTCCCTTATGGTTTACTCTGAAAAAAATCGAAATAAGTCAAGATGTATACAAAACAACCTCACTACTTTCATAAATTTATATATGTATGTATGATACATTTTACATACAGGAGGCTAAGCAACATAACAACAAGTATAGTAAGTACACACATAAACCCACTTGGTTATAACCATAACACACTTTAAATAACTAAAACCGTCGCAAACCCGACCCTAACTTCATCGAAGTTTCTCAAACATCTGTAATATTAACGTGGCTCCGTCTCTGCGACACGGGGAACACAAAAGACATTTTTTCTCCAACTCTAGCGATGTTTGAAATTTTAAGTTAACAAGCGATGTCTCTAGAGACGCGACACTGCGACACTGCAGACACCGGCACGCGACACTCCCGAGACTTGTGCCGACGTCGCATCAACGGATTACTGACGCGGAAATAGAAAATGCATTTTTTGAATCAGGTTTTAGAAGAGAATTTTTGATGAAGGAACGTGCTAGGGTGAGTTATCTTTCGGTTTAATTTAGACTTGGCATTTATACATACTCACGCCTTTTTCCCAAGGGGTAGGCAGAAATTACAAAACGCCATCTGCTACGATCCTTATATATACCTTTTGCTTCGTTCACACGCGCCGTTTGCGATTTTTATTTCAACCTTTGTTGACCCTTGATTATATAATTGGCAATTTCGTAAACAAGCAATTATAATTAACGCCTGCGAACATAAACAAGGAAAACATTTATTTATCGAGATCTTCCCTAAAGGATTTTTTAATCTTCCCTCTTTTTAAAATAAAGCGTTCAATTGTTAATTACTGGCCAATCAAATAATAAAAACTCAACGGTTCTAAAAATAATGTTATTTTTAGCTCCTAGTAACTAACAGCTAGATGCTCCTATCCGAAACTTTTTAATATTATTTTTGGCTTTCGTTCATCATGTCGCAACAGCTACTCAGTCGCTTTTTTCTCATCTTGACATTTCAAGTCAGCTATTAAATGTTTCCTCTATACTTTCCACAAAACCTTCTGGGATCTATAATGACAGTAAAACACCCACATTTTTTTAAACCAACTAAAAATCTTTCAACAATATTTCACAAAAATACAACAAACTACAATAAAATCCTCATCTCCCCGCAACTATAACACTTGTTCTAGGGTTGTACATCAGCACTAACGATCCGTTTATACCGCCGAGATTTAGGGCTGTCACACACACGGACAGTCGCAGTCGAGTGGCTGGCGCGAGTACTCGAGTGAGCGCCATTGTAGGGGGGCGGAGAAATGGCGCGATATTTGCATTTTGTATCTTGTAGTTGTTAGCAGTTAGTTGTAAAGTAAAGGATTATAATAATGAGCGCGATTAAATTATTTCCGTGTAGAGATGCTTGGTTCTTTATAGGACAACACGATAAATAGTTGTCAAAATAAAAACCTAAAAATATTGTTACCAAGACTTGGAAATCCTAGGTTTATAGTATCTTCGACTAGCAAAAAGATCATTGTCTTATTACAAACGTTTCATATTAACATAGTTAAGAATACATAACAGAGCCTTAACAAATCAAATCAATAGTCTACTATTCAAATGACACTCAAAAACAGCACTTTTTAAACGTCAAAATTATGAGTACATAAGACAGTCCTGACGCTCGGTCTGTTAACGCATATGTTTGTTAAGTACAAAAAAAAAACAATACTATATACTTATTTCGTTGTTAGTTTTGTTTACCAATCTATTTACCAAACGGCATAGGATAGTCTAGATGCGCATACATAAGAAAACTCTCTCTAATTGTATGACGGGCTGGTGTCCGCAACTCCACGTCGAAGCGCGTATTTTGCGTGCGGATGGGAGATTTATTCGATCCACCCCAACTCCCCGAGAAAAGCCAGCAGCGCCTTGATGCTGCAGATAATCTCGCGGAGAGTACCTGGGTTACCGAAGTACTTTGCCCTGTATGTTGCAACCGCTGGGCAATGAAGAAGCACGTGGGCTGCTGTTTCGTCTTCCTCCATGCAGGCTCGGCATAGGGGGCTGTCTGTGACTCCTATGACAAAGAGGTGTTTATTAAAAGAGCCGTGTCCAGTGATGGCGGCTGTTAGTGTGCGTAACTGTAATTTGGTTAGCCGAAGCGCCCGTTTGGTCAGGCGGCCATCGATAGTAGGAAGTGCTTCCTTGGCCTGCCTGCACTCGCCATGGTCCAGCCATAGCTTGTGGTGTTGTTCGCTGGTTCGTTTCCTTACCAGTGTGCGTAGATATCCGAAAGGGAGTGGCACGATGGGTTCAGGTCCCACTGCTGCCATGCTCGATCCCCTTCTAGCGAGTTCGTCCGCTGCATCATTGCCTCGGGACTCGCTGTGTCCTTTGATCCATTGTATGGTTATATTATTGAGATTACCAACCTGGTTCAGGCGTTGGTGACACTCGTGTATTAGCCCAGAATTGACTATATGGTTGTTTAGTGCTGACAGTACAGCCATGCTGTCCGAGAGTATGCGAATAGAGTGGTCCACAACCCCCCTGGCTGAGATGGCTGAAGCCGCCAGGGAAATGCCCATGCATTCTGCCTGAAATACTGTGTTGTGGGCCCCCAGTGGTGTGGCTATATGGATGTTGAGATCCTCCGAGAATACTCCAGCTCCAGTGCCAGTACCTGTTTTAGATCCATCCGTGAAGATCCGAAGTTCTGCCGGGCTTAAACCCTCGCAGCGGTGGTCTTCATGAAGTTGGATTTTGTATTTTTTATCGAATACAAACTGTTTGGGTATCCGGTCGTTTATAGCTTTTGCCAGGGGGAACTCATTGTAGAATTCCTCCAGTACCGCGGTGTGCTGTGTTACCTTCTTACCCCAGAGTTGAAATGTCTTAAGGCGTACTGCCGACATCGTCGCTTCCTGCTGTATGAACAGATGGAGCGGTGGGAGTCCTAACATGGCTTCGAGGGCTGCGGTCGGAGTAGTCCTCATGCAACCCGTGGTCGCCATGCAGGCAAGCCTTTGCATGCGTTGCAGTTTGATGGAGGCTGTGGCTAGTCTGGTGCGGGGCCACCAGACCACTGCCCCGTAGGCAATCATGGGTCGGATCACCGCGCAGTATAACCAAAGTATAATTTTAGGGGATAGGCCCCACTTCTTACCTATCATCCTTCTGCATTGCCAAAAGGTGATGCAGGCCCTGTTTATTTTGTTGTCTAGGTGGCTACTCCAGTTTAACTTACTGTCCAGGATGACTCCCAGGTATTTGACCTCTTCGGCTAATTGGAGTTCTGTATCGAGAAGTTTTGGTAGGCGATAGGGGGCCTAGTGTTCGTTTTAGGGTAAACATGACAAGTTCAGTTTTCGTGGGGTTCACTGAGAGGTCAAATTCTCTGCACCACCGTTCAACGATGCGTAGCGCCTGTTGAGTGAGATTGCAGATTGTCCCCGTCACTTTCCCCGAAATGAGGATGGCGAGGTCGTCGGCGTACCCTATTGTATAGAAGTGGTTCGCGTTGAGTTTAGTGATAAGATCATTAATCACCAGGTTCCAGAGGAGGGGGGATAATACACCTCCTTGGGGGCAGCCTCTGGCTATCATGGCCATTTGCTGTACCTCTGCAAGGCGAACCACTCGTTTACTTAGCATATTAGTGATCCAGTCAGACAGTACCTGCTCTACTCCGTGTCGAGAAAGGGCGGTGCTAATGCTGGAGAAGTTAGTTTTATCGAAGGCTCCTTCAATGTCTATGAAAGTGCCCAGGCAGATTCCCTTCTGATGTATCTCTTCCTCTATCCGGCCGACCACTAGATGGAGAGCGGATTCAGTGGACTTACCCGAGCTGTATGCATGCTGGTTCGCATGGAGTGGGATCGTTTTTAAAACGCCATCCCTCAGCTCTCTCTCGCAGATTTTCTCCATGGTTTTAAGGAGGAAGGAGGTTAGGCTGATTGGTCGGTGGGATTTGGCATTTGTATAGTCACTCTTACCTGGTTTGGGAATGAATATAACTTTCACTTCCCTCCATCCCTTTGGAACGTATCTAAAGGCCAGGCACGCTCTCATAATGGGAACCAGTCTGCTGGCGACAGAGGCCCCTCCCCACTGCAATAAGGCGGGAAAGACTCCGTCCGGACCGGCTGCCTTGAAGGGATGGAAGCACCTGATCGCCCACTGGAGTTTCTCCAGTGTTATCACTTTGTGTGCGTAGCGCCAGTCGTTTTCTGAAGGTGTTTGGGTTACCTCTGTCCAGTCGATACTCTGTGCGAAAGCGCAGCCTGGGAAGTGAGTTTCTATAAGGACGCGCATCGCCTCTTCAGCTGAGGTGGTAAGTGTGTTGTCGGGTTTCCGGAGAACTGCGGGCCCAGACGGGCTCTGCTGTGCCAGTATTTTCCTTACCCTGTTTGCTTGTTGGCAGGATTCAATGTTGCCACAGTATTTCCGCCAGCCGGTTGAACTCCTGAATCTGATGCATTTTTTGTAGCTGGATTTGGCCGCGTAATATGCGTCCCAATCCACGTCAGCACAGGTGTTCATGGCTCTGTTTAGTGCTGCCCTTACCTTCCTGCGCTTGCGTTCCAGATCCGCTCCCCACCATGGTTGCTTCCCTGGTGTTGTGGGCGGAGTGAATTCGGGGCAGGATGATTGGTAGCTGTCTAGCATTGATTTTGTGAGATGACTTACACGCTCGTCGATCTGCGTCGTGTCCTCGTAGGTCATCCGATAGTTTGTTGGCGCAAGTTTGGTTTCGAGTTTGCGTGTATAGGCACCGCGGTCGGTGTTACGCGGGTCGCGCCGTGGTGGTGTTGGAATCACACAAACCTGTAAGTCAAAGCGGATCCATCTGTGGTCCGAGCAGGAGGCCTCCTTAGAAACCTGCCAGCCGGTGATGATGGATGCTGCGCTCTCCGTTGCCAGGGTGAGGTCGATGATTGTTTGGCTTCGTCTGTTTACGAAGGTTGGTTCAGAACCTGTATTTAGTAGGGTTAAGTTAGTAGTAAATAAGTAATCTACAAGAGCCTTACCCCTTGCGTTTTGCGTGTCCATGCCCCACAGGGGATGATGAGCATTTGCGTCAGCGCCTATGACTACCTCTAGCCCTGTGCTCTCGCAGTGTGTCACGAGGCGGGCGAGGTCGTGCGGGGGCGGTTCCTCCGCCTCGGGCATGTAAGCGGAGACGAAGACCACAGTTGCTTCTGTGTCCCCACGCTGGATCAGCAGCCTAGCTGCAGAGATATCCCTGCAACAGAAATCTGTTAGTGGCTGTGTTTTTATGTTATGTGTGGTGTAAATGCACGATCTTGGCTTGTCGTGATCTGTACTAAGTAGTAACTTACCCCCAAGATTGGAGAGACCTTGTATTCGGCCACCCCTAATCCACGGCTCTTGGATTAGGGCAATGGCCGTATGTTGAACCTCCAGCCACTTCCGCAGCTGGGCCGTCGCGGTTTGGCTGTGGTGGAGGTTGGCCTGCAGAACTTTACAGGTCGACGAAGGGGACGCCATCAGTGGACGTTCCTACCTCGTCACCTTCAAGCCGCAGCCCGGCAAATAGGGCGCCCGCGTCGAAACCGACCTCCTCAAGGTCAGAAGCCGAGGACAGAATACTGTCGTCAAGCTCCCCGCCCGAGGGGTCGGCGTCCACGCTGGCGATGGCAGGGGCGGCCGGCGCTGCTGCTGCAGGCTCAACCGCGGGTGCCGCCGCAGCGTTTGTTGTGGGGGGAGTTGCCTCCTCCTTCCGTGTTACGGCGCTGGTTGTCGCGGACGGATATCCCTGAGGGACGTCGGCAAATCTGCCGTTCGGGCCCTGAAACTTTACGTACACCGTCCCCACACCAAATGAGAGACGGCGTTCGGCTTTCATCAGGGCCGGAATTTGGTCCTCAGGGATCCCGACCACCACAAACCAAGCGTCAGCCTGCTTGTTGGCACCCAGCAATGCCCATCCCCTGACGTCTATCCAGGGATTCTGATAACACAGAGCATACCCAATGTGGGACGGCTCTGCGAAGATCCCCTGCTCGTCGGGGATGAGTATCCCACACCTTATCCGACGCTGGATCTCCGTCTGCCTCCTGATCACTAGCGATATACCAATGGTTGGAGCCAGCTCGGAGACCAGAGTCCCCAGCCACGACAAGGTGTGATCGCTGCCGCACCACAGCTTGAGAGCCCCGCCGCTGAACACCGGCTTCGCTCTGAAGGTCGGTGCAGGTGAGCCTGGTGTGGGTGAACAATCTCTCTAACCAATTCTATTACTTTTACTCAAAACTTCTTCACCTCAAATACTATTACTACTAACGACAAACCGATGTCGCCAGCTAATAGAAAGGCAAGTCAATTAGCGAGTTCAGCGAAGGTAATAATGCACAAACAATCACGTGGTCGAAGCGAAACCGCACCAAATAGCTTTAAGGTCGCCTCGGTATTGTGCGGCGGGAAATATTATTAGAATTTAGAGTAATGGAGCTAGTGTATGGTTGGTTGGAAACACAACTGTAAAAACAACTTGGTATGTGTGGCTTTACGGTCGCCAGAACGTTGTCAGTTTCTTAAACAATTTTACTGAGTCATAAGTGACAAGTGCTGGAGCAATTTCATAATGTTAAAAATAATCTCAGCCTGTGGTCAAGAAATTCTTGTGATAAAACCTGTATTGAAGAAAAATTGAAAGAGAATTTTTCTTAGTGTAGCAAATTTTATAAAACAACACCCATTTTTATTCTGCAACACACATTTAAGAGAACACAGTTTTTAACTAAAGACTGTTAGCTAAGGACGTAACTTTGTAGTCACCACATCATTACAAGAATACTAAGCAGAAGCTTTCGTATCTAACAAGAGACCGCAGCGGAATGCGACACAATTAGCAAGTGCAGCGAGACATGTGCTAGCAACATCTGTACGCGCCCTTATATTTTACACGTTTGAATTTGGCATGTGAAAACTGAAATTCAAAATTTTATTTTTGAACTAAGTAAAACGTTGGAACTACTTCTCTGGTTGTATTCTTAGGCAAAACCTTAGTGGGTTGTTTTTACCAAGATTTTTCAGTGGCAGAGCGTGGAATCTGAATTTGTGCCCTATTGATGGCAACAGGCTCGCATCGCCATATTACATGGAACTTAAACATAACTGGCTAAAGGTACACCCATACTTTAAGTACACCTCTATCTTATTTTTCCGGAATTGCAGGCATGATAATATGTGAATATATAGGTATGGCTATTTGTAGAATGAATAATTGGTTACATTGACAAATAATTCTTTGTTGCTAACAAAATTGCCTCTAATAAAACATGTTTTAGAGTTAGCTACAACTTGTACGTATGAGCTTGCCTCAAAGACGTAACCTCCACCACATCATTACAAGAACGTCATACATTCGCTACAATAATAATGTTCCTAACAAGCACCGCACCAGCATGCAACACTAATTAGCAAGTGCAGCGAGCGACATGGAGCTAACACCATCTGTGTGCGTCCTTATATTTTGTCTTATAATAAATCGTGTCTGAAGTTTATGTCGATAGATTTAAAATTATTTGAAGTCCTCTTCAGTTCATACAATGTTGTAACTAATAACATTTTATTGAAAAGGCAATTCTTTTACTCTGACCACATACGGACTATCTCAAAACTAGTTTTTATGATGAATAGAATAAAATACAGTTAGTTGTGTTAATTTGAGTACCATTTATATTAAAACTGTCTCAAAGACGACGTAACCTCCACCACATCATTACAAGAATGTCAAACATACGCTTCAATAATAGTGTTTCTAACAAGAAACCTCAACAGCATGCGACACAATTAGCAATTGCAGCGAGCGACACGCGGTGCTAACACAGTCTGAACACACTCTAATTGTCTCTATTATTACTAAATATTATCATGTCTTTACGATGAAGGTAGAAATCAATATTTGTTTTTTACTTTGTTGCTAAATAAAGATTAAAATGATGTTAATTTATGATTACTGTCGATTTTCTTGCCAGTTCTACTCTAAAAAAGAGACCAATCTGAAAGATTTGTGTGAAATAAAATCATTTGAATTTGCTTGTGGTTAATTAAAGACGTTCTGTATGGTGTCCGGACGTAAAGAATAGCACCATCCCATATCTTCCCGTGGGTGTCGTAAGAGGCGACTAAGGGACTTACCAGAGAATGGGCAGCAGCGTTCTCTGTGATTTTTATAACAAACATACTGCGATCGCCAACCCGCCTGCCAAGCGTGGCGATTATGGCAAAACCCCCCTTGGGGAGGCCTATGTCCAGCAGTGGACGTCTTTCGGCTGAAATGATGATGATGATGATGAATTAAAGACGTAGAAAATAATGAAATAAGTTAAACATTAGTGAAGAGGCAGCCGTGTCTGAATGTTTTCTCTCTTTCACAGTAACTTGACAATTATTTCAGGCAGTTAGTCCCCGGACTAACGTTTACCTTACATACAATTTCTTATCAAAAGCTAGCTTTTCAGAAGTTTTCACTCCAGCATTATTACAGGAAGCCGCAGCTAACAAGAAACTAACTGAACGAAGGCAATTAACTCGTGTGTTGTGCTGACAACGTGTGTGCACGCCCTTAATTGCCGTCCTACGCGTCAGTGTGAATGCAGCTTCATATTATTGTTAAGTCAGATAAAATCATCGCTCGTGACGATGCACTACCCTACACAGTACTACTAGGAATATTAGTCGCTCGAGTGACGTTCACGGAGAGACGCTGGTGATAAACATTTAGCTTTGACAACTTAGGTACATATAATTATATTTTGGAAGGCGTCGTTAGTTACGATTTTACACTGTACAGGCTGGTTTCACGGTCAGTGGGTGGTCTTAGGGGATTATATCGCTTCTTGACTTACTAATTTAGGTTTATTTAATTATTCACAATGGTGATTTACTGTTATTAGAATTTGTTGAACCAAATAACTGTATAACGTCTTCTAACATTGAGATGGCGCAACAACTTTTTAATTAAAATTACGTTCATAAAATGTATTTTTTTGCCTTTTAATATTTTATGAGAAAAATAAAAGCCCTGATTGGCTCGAACTATTATGGGATACCCACCTACTGCACCAAGGTAGTAGCGAAGTTGCGCAAGACGAGCATTTAATAGGAGGAAAACAGGCTATCACTGGCATAGATACAAATAAAATACCTTAAAAGGAACAAAAATAAACTGTATCAAAACGAACGCTATATCGCTCACTCTTTTTTTCTTGCTTTCGTCGTGTCCCACTGCTGGGCAAAGGCCTGCCCTTTCTCCTTCCATACCACTCTAAACCGTGCGATCTCTGGCCACGTTAGCCCCGAAAACATGATCAGATCGTCACCTCATCTTCGCCGCGGTCGACCTCGACGGCGCTGTCCTTCCTCAGGCGCTCACTCATAGAAGCTATTTTTTTTTAATAATTCATAATTTTCAGAAAATAGGCAGTCACTAAAGAATCGCAGATTAATAATTTAACAACTCTACAGCTAACTAATATTGTTTCAACAAGAACAATTAGCGAACGACTGCAGTATTCTGTGTATGCTGTGTGCCGTCATAATTGTCTGGAGCCACTCGCACAATGGGATCTCACTCGTTTGCTCACGCCCGCACCCCGCGCCCCGCACCCCTACGATTTGTGAGAAAATTCTTGTACCAACACTGTCAGTTGTTTTAGTTCGAACTTTGTTTAATTAGGGAACATGTGAGATTTAATGTTAAAATTACAGGGGCAGTAGTTCTAATTATTCTGTTTGGAGTGTGAATTTTGTGCGTTGTCTATGACGATAGCCTCACCCGCTATTGTATGGAACTTAGTGTGCGTTTCACAAATTAAAATTCACTAGTGGTTGCAAGCGCGCGACTGCTGAGCATGAGGTCCTTGGTTGGGTTACTAGTTAAGGCAAAATGATATTGAGTTTTAAATAGTAGTTGGGCATTTCTCAGTAACATCCACGGAGTCTGGATCTGTGCCCGGTTAATGGCAATAGGCTCACCCCCAATTTCTTGGGACTTCAACATAACTGGCGAAATGTGTGTGTACTATTAGGTACACCTCTGCCTAACCCTTAGGGCATTACAGGCGTGATCGTATATTTATGTATTGAAAAATTATCCCTTATACTTTTGGAAGGTATCTACAAACTCCCCACCTTTTTGTGGTAACAAGCGTGATATTATATTCTGCTTGCAATAAAATGACAAAATACCGGAATAACCTTATAACAAACACATGCTTCCACAGAACAACAGAAAATAAACGGTTTATCACTAATTTTGAAAATCAACACTGAATGAAAATGGCTGCCATATTGAATCGAAATTATCGGGACCGTGTTGGCTACCTAATTATGGACCAACCGGTTTCTGGGTAATTTATTGTGTTTCCTGCAAAATGGTTTCCCAACGGTTATATTAACATATTGTTTCTTTGTACCCATTGAATGGCTTCATTTTGCAGTGTTCGGAGATTTTCTGAACCATTTTGTGCGTGTGTTCCTAAAATACGCTTCGGCTTATTAACCAACACGAAATTAATAATCCCTATCTTTTGAACTAATCAAAGTCACAATCAGTACGTAAGCTACACAATCCAACAATATTAATTGCGTTATTTACGTCACTGAGCAGTGTTATAGCAGTGATAGCCTAGTGTGGGACCGTCGGACTGCCAAATCACAAGTCTCCAGTTTGAACCAACCCTTGCGTATTATATAATTATAACTTGCTTTGGTGCAGAAAACTTCGTGAGGAAACCAGAATTCCTGAGAGACATTTCGTGACGGAATGTAAAGCCAAGTCAGAGGCTCATGGGCACAAAAACTCTGACACCAGATTAGGCACTAACCACACGATAAAGAAGAAGTAGTTATTGAGCAGACGATTGTCTGAAACATATGAAGCAATGATTTATGCATTCCTTAAAAACCCTTTGGTTTGTGATGGAACGCGTGTTACACTATTGCATTTCTACTGTGCGAGAGGTTCCTCCGCTAATGCCCTCGCATAGTTAATATCAAGCGTGGTGTTAAATAATGTAATACGTACTTATTTTCCTCCAAAATCCGGCAAACAACAGTGTATCAAAAAGCTTATGTTCAGCGGCCATTTTTGTGCTTCCATAGTAATAAAAAACTAACATCAATCTTCTTAATCTTAATGTGTGCCTTTTATGATGTAAGCACACTCCGGGATTCTCCGGGATCCTCCGATAATCCCGCGGGAACATAAAAAAGTAACGCAAAGGAATGGTTCCGTCAACTTTTGACGAGAAAATTAAGTATTCCGAGACGATGAGCTGTAAAAGTCGTCGTAAAAGTAAGAACGATGTTAATTTTAAGTAGTTTTTGTCAAGGACGCTGTGGCTAAGTATGGACGTCTCTTGAAGTTTAATGTTGAGGGGCTCTGAAGACGTGAATGCTGAATGTAATTTAGAATTGATGATTGTCAGTTTTTTTAACCAAAATTTGCATGATGCCTTTTTAAAAAGTGCCAATATCTGGAGTTTACTACTGCCATAAGCATATTGATTATCACCTAAAAAAACAATTAAGCAATCCCGCTTCCCGCTGGCCGTGGGTCCGAATTCAGGCGACATTGCTTTGTGTAATTTATTTCATCAGGAGGAAACCGGCAAGTTCTACAACCAATAATTCGAAGACACGGACTTTCACCAACCCGCACTGGGCCCGCGGATAGCCCACTCCCTCTCCTCTCATAGAGAGGGGGCCTGGGTCCCAGTAGTGAGAAAGTTATTGTTTAAACATAATGCTCATGCCAAGCTTGGATTCCTCTTATTGACATGTGGATCTAGAAACCCTTATCACAAGAAATTTCCTATAAAATCTTAATCAAAGCAACATCCTGTCGCATGTCGCCATCTCAGATTCCTGCGCCCACTGTCTCAGAAATAACCAGCCTACGTGACAGTCCTTACTCCGTGTCGTCCGGAATTCCGCGTGGCTGCGTCCGACGCCGATAATTCCGCATTCCGAATCAATTTGCTCGGAATAACGCGTGGCGCGAGGCGCGCTCACACGGAAAGGTAGGAGTTACTCAGTGTTGCTTATGGTATTTTCGTAACTTGTTTACTACCAGGATTCTGATGCACAAGGAAATGTTGTCATTTGTAAATCTTTGACAGTCGTTATCAGAAGTCGTAGTCAGAAGTCTTAAATTCTGATACTCACAGCTTTACCCAGTTATTGGGTTTCCGAGGTCAGATAGACAGAATCTTCACGAGAACACACTGCCACAAAGTATTGTGCCAACATATTAGTATGTTGAGCTTCATTTAATAGCGGGCGAGTCTATTTGCATGTGTTTTTCTACTTTTGACATACATTCAAACGCGACTGCGTTTTGAAACTGCTAGACCAACTAGTTAATCTGTCGTCCATTTCTAATTGTTTTGGTAAAAAAAAACAACCAAAATCAGATATCACACGATTAATCTCCCCGGAACTTGTAATAAAGAACTCATGTCAACTAAACTTTACCCCCACCATTCAACTCTTCCACTACCCCATACAATATTAGTTGTGGACAGGACCTTCTGTTCGCTTGGCGGCAACACAAAGAGGCGCCGTTTTCTTACGGCGAAATAATAGGAAAATGAACGGGGGTGAAAAGGGGTGTTCAGAGGGGGTGAACGGGCGGATTAAATTAATTTTGTTACTATATTTTCTATTCAAGGCGACGTAATGGTGTGAAATTGATTAACGGAGTTTAGATTGGATGTTATTATGACGTGAAAGGGGGCGAAGGGGGTATTATGCTGATCGTAATTGTGTTATGATGTGTTTCTGTGCGTAGACATGATGTAGTGTAGACTGGTTATACAGGGTATAAACGGACCCTTCACGAAGCCGTCAACCAAGCATTCTATACATGAAACTAAGTAACTCTACGCATAAATTATTTCAGAGAAACGACTTTTTTTAGAGGTGAAAAATGTAACGCACTCAAAACACTGTGCTGATGGTTCATTGAATAGTACGGGGTTCGTGGAGGTATTTAAAGTAATACGCAGGCACACGTTGACGACATTCACGCGATGATTAGGAAGAAGTCTGACTCCCCCCTGTATGATATTTGGGGCTATTGTTCGTACATGAATCTCGAATAACAAGCTTGTATCTAAATAAATAATCAGTTGTAAGTAACAGTTTATAAGTTTTATTTTACTCACCTTCTATGAATGTTGCTTGTCCGAAATAAAAGTTATTTTATTTTTTATTTATAACCTAAAACAATAAAAACTGGTATTTTAAAAAAAAGTTGTGAAAAAGTTGGAACTTTGACCTCCAATATCTCCGTAACTAGAACGTTCCCAGGTATGGTCTAGAACAAAAAAATGGTCGCAATGACGGGGAGAGCAAGCGCCTTTCGGCTTCGTTAAGGGTATAGTTACACCCATCATTACGTATGTAATGCAATATGCGTTAGGGAGACATTATTATAGTTATGTAATAGTAGCTGGGATAAGGATATTACTGAATTTCAAACATTTAATCTAGGTTAATTAGGCTATGTTATCTAAATTAGTAGTTTCTGTTATAAATATTGGATAATAAATTATGTTGTTCATTGAGTACTGACATATCTAATTAACGTTAACAATATATTAGGTTAAAATAAGAAAAACAGAAATTTCTCATTTTTTATTGTATTATACTCAAATTCAGCTGCATGATTTGGTTTGAAACATTCCCTGCGTTTTAATAATATACGATCATTTGGGTAAGCATTACATGGAATTGTCCGAACATCAATGAGATTGATTGATATGTTTGTCAAGCATAGAGTAAAACACTGAATTAACTTTATTGATATATAATGTGCAAATTCATTCGAAAGTCTTCACGTGACACTTTAAGAAAAATGTGTTCTTAATCTTCTTACAAAAGTAACACCAAAATCCTTCTACAATAAAACTACAATTAACAACAAAGTCCGTATCGCGACCGTCACAGCACCTTACGAGCGTGTCACGCAATCCACGCTTCACGCCACCTCCACGCCCGTCACGTCTCGAGCGTGTTATTGTTGTGTCCCGCCCGAAATTGCCAGCTTTTGTCGCCTTCACGCGCGAATCCACTCCAAATGCTACTAAAAGCGCTATTTCTCAACCGACGGTAAACGTTCAGGTTGAGCGGATCCACTACCTCCCCCCAATAGGGGGTGGAAGGGGGTGAAATGCATTTAGAACGTTTTTCCCGTCGTAGTTTGTAGCTAGTGCATTGTCGACCGGACAATGGCACGAAAGCGATTGTTTTCGTCAATTCGATTGTCAACCGAGTTATGATTCGACAATGGACGGTTTTAATTTACTTTTGAACGTCTGTGAGCGCCTGGTATCGAGTCGCGAGTGATACCGCCCGAACAATGGCGACGGTTTCTTTCTTTCCCTTTTTACACTTGAATAAATGTTTTCGATGACTTTTGGCGTTTTGATTGCTTTTGTGTGCTTGTTCAGCGGTTTATGGTAAAGTGTAGAGGTTTCGTGTTTCGCTTTTACGTTTCATTAAAATTTGTCATCTGTATTCTTGTAAGCTTTTGTTGTTATTAGCAATATACTATCTTTTTGTTGCTATGTTTATTAGCTCCTCTGCGCCATATTATTGTACTAATCCTGTTTTATTTTCAGTAATAAAAACATCAATTTGGTATAGCATGTTAACAACGTTTGAAGTTTACAAATTATTCGTTTTATTGCCGTCTAGGTGGCCATTTACTGAACCTTGCGTGACGGACAAAAGGTTAATCATGTACACTGTGTTTACATTTACATCGTCTGAAGCATTTCTTTGCAATAAACCAAGTAATAAAATACGGACCATTGCCTCCCAGCAAACATTTACTTGTTTACACACATCTTAGAATCTAGTTAAAGCGTAAACAGAAAGAAATTGAACATCGAGTATTTTCTCCGATAGATTTAAATTGGATTTGAATTCTATCTTAAACTGTTTGTTGTGTCAACTTCGGATTCGCATTTAATGATTATAAATTCATTGACATAAGCTTGGCTTTTGAGATTTTTTGTGTGCACAATCAAAACGATTGAAATCGTCTCTCGTTTAAAAAGTTCTTGGAATTTTAAGATCGAATTTTTAGATAGCTTTTTATCTTTGATCTTCTTTTGACTTTTGAGTTCAACAATGATATCTTTGTCCGGCTAATTCTTAATCTGAATTTTGCGCATCAATTTCCCGTCCAATTTGACAATTCGTCTTGAACATTCCACTGTCTCAATGTTAGCCTTTGTCTGACAAACACTGATTTGATCTTGAGGTTCGTCAGCCGTGAAATAATCTCTTGTCTAAAAATTTCTGTTTAAAAACAAAACGGTGGAAAGTTCTGGAGCATTCTGTACTGTTGGGATGGCTGTTTGGCCGTTATCAGCAATTTGGACACACACACGAGTATGGAACTAATTAACCGTCAACCTTTGTCCATTCCGAGTCACAATTACATACAATTAAACGTGGCCTAAAATAATATTGGAGTTAATTTGGACAAAGTTCTGAATGGTGTTCCGCAGGGTTTATGTTGGGACCGTGTGGCATTAAGGCGGGTTGGGGTGTGTTCTGACCGCGGGTTTCAATAAAAAGGCTGGAATTAGCCCGGGTGTCAATTAACGCAGCTATTAATGAGGACCTGAAGGGAGTATGTTTCTCGTTGTTTACAAGCTCCGGTGACTCACTTGTATTGGGTTTAGGCAGTTGTTGTTTGAGTCCTAATTTTGTTATTAGATATTTTAATTCTTGTTTTATTTTCCGCCGGGTTTTAAAAGAGATGATTGGGTTTTGGGAACATTTATTTCGAAATAAATCTTGAATTCATCAAGTTTATCCGATACTAACTTTTTTCCGCGGCCGCACTCGTAATTGTCTCACGGCAAACATACTACCGGGATAAAAAAGTATAGCCCATGTCCTAACCTAAGTGATCGTCTATCAATGTTACCAATTCATCGAAAATTGTTCAGCCCTAAAGCGTGAATAGACAGAGTTACTTTCTCATTTTTAATACTAATAATTATGGATAAATCCATCAGCAGTAAATTGGATTAAGCTTCCAACGACGCTAGGTAGTCCAAAGCCGTCATCTTCACGACAACTTGGCACTTGCGGACCTGGCAGCAGTAAATCACGGCGACGTGACAAGTGGTCCTACTAACATTGTTCGTGTAGCTTCTGTTACACAATGGTCAGTTTTAGACACATTTCAAGATCCGCAGACAGATTACTGACCGCTTACATGGCTGCCTTGGGTGATGTCAATCATAGTAGAGATGCAAATAGATTCAGCAAGAAATATTCCTTTTTATTCTGAATATTATTCATTAATTTTATTAATCTACAGTATAGTATTATAAAAAGGTAAAGGTTGAATGTTTGGATGAAGAAGGTAATCTCTAAAACTACTCATCCGATTTTAAAAATTCTTCCATTGATAGAAAGCTATAAAAATAGTAAACATGGTAAATATCCCGTTTCCTGTAGTAATAATGAAAGCTATTCTATTGTCGAGTCCCATAGGACACGTCTTTTGTTATCATTAACACTAGAAACGGGATATTTACCATGTTTACTGATTTATTTGAGTTTCCGATATTTCGGCGCCGTTGCAAGCACCATGATCACGGATAAACTGAAGTTATTGCGGGTGGGTGTTTATGAGCAGACAAATTGGTCTACCCTCTTTCTTGTTCGTTTTTGCACTCAGTACCGCTACCACTGTACTGTAGTAAATATCCCGTTTCTAGTGTTAATGATAATGTTAGTGACCATCATCATCTGCCTAGCCTTTTCCCAACTGTATTGGGGTCGGCTTCCAGTCTAACCGAATGCAGCTGAATAATGTTAGTGACCATGACAGTTTAAAATCTTATAACGTTTTTTGTTGTATTGAGAAACTTCAAGCCGAGCAAAGTCCCGGGCAACAGCTTGTAACTAATACTTGCTGCCATAAAGTGGTTGACTACAAAATAGTACGTTTTAATTAAATAACAAGTCTGTACCACCGATGACAGCCTGTTAGTATTGAATCTAAATTCTAAAAATTCTTGTCGTATCGGATCGAAGTTCTAGGTAATAATTTGAATAACTGTTACAGCTTTATTTGAAACAAGACCAAATCAAAATCCGACAAGTTTACGAGCTTAACAAAACAAGAAACTGTAGTGAGCCTGTTAGCGAACGAGTTAGTACTCAGAGCCGAAAGCAACTGTTAATCCTTTTGATCTTCAGACTCAGAAGTCCAAACATACTTGTAAGACATAGTTCCTACAAGTTCACAACAATAATGAGGGACTTTCTACAGACAAAACTTTTGAGCCTGCTTTAATCAAAAACATATACGGCTTGACTGTCTCGTTAGTCTAGGCGTCATAAGCGCACAGCTGAGCATGAGGTGCTGGGTTCGATTCCCAAGTCATGATACAAAGTGTTATCGGGTTTTTCAAAGTCATTATCTTGCCCTTTTCCCTACTCATTTGGGGTTGGCGTAGCATGTCTGCTTTTTCCATACTCCTCTATTACTCGTCATCTCATCAGACACATCCTTTCGTGCAATATCATGCTTTACACAGTCCATCTATCGTTTCTTTGATCTTCCTCTGCTCTTCTTGGGTTTTTCAAACTAGCAGCATGAAATCTGGTTCTGTGCCCGGTTGGTGACAATAAGTTCGCCTCTTATTCTTCTGTTATTAAACTGGCGGAATGTGGTTTGTACTATAGATACAGCTCTGCCTAACGCTTCGGAAAATATAAATGTGATGCTAGGTTGAAGGGTATGTTCCTAAAACAATGTTGTTTTAATGAAAGAGCTAAGCGAAACAAACATGAAACATCTCAGGTGTACATTACGAGTCGTCTTAATTCGCTGACAACTCTGAACTTAGCATCGAAAAGATATACGTTATTATTTCCGACAGAGAGCCAGGCTTCCGGAGGGTGGTGCAAGATGGAAGCGGGAGCGATTAGGACAAAATAATGGGTTAAGGTAAATTTTGTATTTGATAAAGAGGTATGCAATTGAAAGGACCTAACACTTACCTTGGTTTATGTTTTGAGAACCGATGTCCGTACATATCCCTGGACCATCGTTATGTAATGTTAATTTTATCGTTATTAGCTGACTCGGTGTCAGTTTACCTGGCGCCTTGAAATTGCCACTTGTATCACACAGATAACAATTCATGCTTCATGATGCACACCGACTGAAGAATTGTCCTAAACTATTTAAGCAATGTTAAATGAGAACAAGTCCAAAGCCATTGTGTTACCTACTGAGATTGACTTTCTTTCAAATGTATACTTTTGTTATTTTCTATTCTTTTTTCATCGACGTTCATTTTGATAGGTACTTCTCTTTACAAATCATGTTTCCTGACAATCGCTTCCGCCCAGAGCTCACGCCGTCACCGCGCTCCTCAACTACACGCGCGACAAGTCGTGTTCTCTGCGGCGCCTGTCGCCTGTCGCCTCTCAGCTAATGACTGCTGGCGTGATCAACTCAGATACGAGCCTGAGTTAATGTTAGTCTTACTCCTCAGCGCGCCTGGGACCACATTTTGTTGGAGTGACTTGTTTTTGAAGGAAGGGTTTAAGCATATCCTGGTGTAATGAAATGTTAGTGTAAGATGGAATGAAAGTGATAATAATCCTTCATAAAATGCGCTGTTAATTGAAAGGATTATGCATAACATAACATAACATCACGCCTGTTATCCCCAAAGACTTAGGCAAAGGTGTACCTAATAGTACACCCACATTTTGCCAGTTATGTTTAAGTCCCATGTAATAGGGAGTGAGCCTATTGACATCAACCGGGCACAGATTCAGACTTCGTAGCTGCTATTAAGAAATTCCTGAGGATTATCCATACTAATATTATAAATGCAAAAATAACTGTGTATATGTCTGTTATCTTTAGCCCTAACGACTGAATGGTTTTTGATGAAACACATGACCTGCGTACTTTTATCCGGGTAGTAAATTCCCAAGGGATAATATCCGACCTCAACAAAGGCCAAACCGCGAGAAAAACCTAGCGTTTAATCAAATGTTCTTCACAAGATTTGTTGTAACCCAATTCTGCGTTTTAAAGTCCCTCTGTAAAAAAAAAACAATGTAAAATAAATTAATAACGTTAATTAACAATAATAGCAATGCATTCATAAGACATACGTGATTAAAATAGACTTATAAACAATATCCTACTAATATTTAAATGCGAAAATTTGTGAGGATGAATGGATGTTTGTTACTCTTTCACGCAAAAACTACTGACCGGATTTGGAGGAAATTTGGCACACAGATAGTTTATAACCTGGATTAACACATAAAATATTTTTTATCCCGGTAGCACGAACCCGTGGAACAATTACCGAACTCGACGCGGGCAAGAGCTAGTAATTAACAAATCCGAAAATAAAAATTAATTAATAAAGAAATGATAATGAATACTGCAGATACGTTAACATTTAAGCCGATTACTTTATATTGAAGTAACGGGCTACAAAATGACTTTCATTTCTTTTCTTTTGTTCTATTTTAAATCTGATTGCCCTTTGTCTTTTAATTATTTCCATTTTTTCATCAAATCTTTGGCATTTTCATCCCTCAAAAACACACCAAGCGGCTTACTGTCTTTGCTACCAACCTCTTCCTACCTTGCTCTCTGCTCACCCCCTATTCGCGTGTCGTGAACAAAGAGAGTACTTTTAACGACCAATTACCGATGCTTGCCGAACGGAGACTTTATCATCGTTAGAGAGCTTTGTCGAAGATGTGGAGGTTTTGTGAGGAATTTATACATTTTGTTTCTTTAAATATCGGTACCAAGATACTGTCGCCGGCGATGTCGGCTGCGTGTATTTTGAGTTTCTTCAATATGACAAAAGTCCTATGTTCTCTCCGGCTTCTAATTTGTCAATCATGACGATCGATTCAGTTGTTTAGGTATGAATAGGGAACAGACAGACATACAGACAGATTTACTTTATCATTATAATATTAAGTACTATGTGTTGCCTGTGGTACAGATCTTGTAGAGGTCGGAAGTTATTCCATCATCTGCCTGCCTTTTCTGTGTTGGGTTTGGTTTCCAGTTTGACCGGACACAGCTGCTGCAGTGTGTATGTGTAGTTGGTGACTTTTATTCATACATAAATTAATATATTACCAATATATAAAATTATAATTAATAGATTATTAGAGGCAATGCTGTCATTTTTACTTAGTTTTCTCATAACAAAATAGTTTCACCAAATAATTATGTTAATTCAATTACATGATCACTGTGCCGCCGAAAGGCTAACTAATAAAATCATAACAAGACATTATTATCCTTCACAGGAACAAAGTCTTCAACATCCACATATCACTTTCAGGGATTACCAACCTTTGCTCCAACCCAGGTTTAATACCCGTCTACCCAGAGCTTAAGTCTCGGAGACCAACTACCTTTCAATCCATATAATTACACCTCGCTATGAAGTGTGGCGAAACTTGCCCAACTCAAGCGGGAAAACTTTCTTACTCATAATTAACGCTACCCCCCGCTCCCCCGCGGAGGGGATTATGTAGATAGTGTAGGGCTATACCATGTTTTAACACGGCTGCGTTTTCCAAAGGTAGTGACAACAGTTGATTTAAGAAATTGTGTAATGACGTGTCTTGTCATCTGTGGGAAACAATTAATCTGCTTCAGAAAATTTCTTGACAATCATCATCTGCCTGCTTTTTCCCGACTATATCAGGTTGGCTTCAAGTCAAACCGGATTTAGCTGAATGCCACTATTTTAGATGAGGTGAAAGCCTATGTGACCTTCTCAATCTAATTACTCAAGTTCTTGACAAGCTTACTAAGCATGTTTAAAGTGCCGACAATGATCTTTAAATGATGTTGCCAAGAAAAGAAGACCATTTAAATTACTTTCCATTACATTACGCGTCAACCTTCACCAGGACCGCGTGATGGGCCCCAGCCCCTCTCCCCTACAGAGAGCAGACCTGTTTCCCAGTAGGGAGACGGCTATGCTTATGCTGCATTGTGACAACTTTTTAGGTACTACCGACACTTTATACAATATTGTCCTGAAAACCTTTTCAAACGTTGTTAATTTTCCACATTCTTCTCCATCCCCAAGAACCCTTCCCTGTAATAATGATCTCTAACCACCAACAACCATTATAACTTCAAATATTACTCAAAAATTTTGCTAAAATTCATTAAATTATTCATAAGCATCTCTCCTTCCGCGTTTTACGTCAATGGCAACAAGTGTCAGTTTGTGACGGCGGTTAATTATTAACAGCGCCCTCTGGCGGACACCGGGCGCTTCGTTAGAGTCACTCTAATATTTATGGTATCCTACTATTAGTCGGATGAGTTTGGGAGGAGTATTGTCTATTTCGTGGGCTATGGCAGGAAAACCATAAACATACTTTCGACGGACGGAACAACGTGAGCAACAGTGTAATCTATGTACTTGCAATAACCAATAGTCTCTGGATCATTTTATATTTTCCATATTCTATGTAGATGATATGCTTTTCTAGTGAATTTAGCCACACTGTTGCTTACGGTCCATTGTTCTTCCCATCTTTGAGGCTGCTTAAATCTCATCATCTTTAGAACATACACAAGTCGTGCTAATGCGAACTTAGTACGGTATCAACGGTGTCTAAAGCATCAGTGAGCGGATTAATCCATTGATTTTTGAAATACTGTAAAAAGGTTAGTTAGAATTTAAAGGTTCTCTTTCTTAATCTTATTCTCCGTGTTACTTTTCTTTGTAGCTTATCTTTTCACCATAACATCAACTATCCCCGAAGATATCTAAATCAATCATATCTACACCACGTAATCCATCACCAAGCCACACATCAGTCACTGCCGACCCCTTCACGTAACAGTCGCGATGAATGGCCCCATTGATGACGTCATTGTCCGCGTCCGTGTCCGCTTTATTATTGCTCACGTATCAACCTGTGGATTAATTAGCGAGGTAATAGGCGAGAAGATGTTATTATGTTTGTATAGGACGCTGTGATTGGATGGATAGGATCTATGTTTGGATAGTATAATGTTATTGATTAGAGTTGAGTGCTGTACGGGAATGATGGCGTGTGTAATTAGAGTAGAGTAATCTTTGACAAGATAAACTTATAAAAGTTTTGGTCATAAATGAATATTTTACTCTTGAACAATTGTTACTATCTTTTGATGAACGGGTTTACCTAGCTAATCAGATGTGTACCAGATATTTGATTTAGTTTGAAGCGAAATCGACGCTGAAATGGTTACCACGTATTCAGTACATCAAAATAACTCTGTCGATTACCTTTTGCTTTCTCGCCCCAAGGGTAGATTTCGATGTTCGACACATAGAAAGACCGTGATCGAAGGTAAGAAATAGAATACTTTTTATCCCCGTAGTACCTACGTTTGCGCATCATCAACATAGTCGGAAATTATGATTATAAAGAACCATAAAAGAAAGCGTTTTATGTCGACCTTTGTTTGTCTCAAAACCTCGAAAAAAACATTTACCAACATTGGCAGTGGAATTAAGAATGTCCCAAAATATATCTCTGTAGAACACAATCCTGCACTTTTCATAATTAACCGAGTAACAACAACGAAAATGAACTGGTAAGTTAAAACAGCAGTAAATCCTACAACTGACGGCGACAACACGCAATAACTGTACAGAAATACCATCACAGCATAACATCGCGTGGCTATATGATAATAACCGCACGGTTCCGTCTCCAAAGTTAAACAAAAAGCAGATCTTGCCTAGGTCGGTAAGTGGCTTCGTGACCATCATCATGTACCAAGTTTCCTACGTGCCTCGGAAACCACGTTAAGCCGTTGGTCCCGGCTGCATTCGTAGATCTTTGAGTGGGTTATGGAGCTCAGGCAGTTGCTGCTTGTTATTCTGGCGGTTAGACTGAAAGCCGACCTCAACATAGTTGGGAAAAGGAAGCCAGATGATGACCACGCGTATTTTTCTCCAAAAGGCAGTAGTTGATCTATAGTTGGTTCACCCACGTTCCGCCGATAGGTATGTTCAGATCTCCCTGTAATGGAAAGTAAGTCTATGGCCATCAACCATGCACGAATACAATCAACTGATGGAAATACTCAACAACACTTTGCTCGACACATGAATCGTACCCAAAACCTCATGCTTGTGATTAAAACGAGGTATTCATAAGAAACGAAAAGATTAAAGAATCGTTTCTATATTAAATGTTCCGAAAACTTTTTAGGTATCTGCAAAACGTTTATTTTCATGGACTAGCCTTTCTGTATCTCCCTCTGCCGTGTCCGCTCGTTGGCAACGACTAAATATCTCGGCTGGATGTTTATTTTTATTTCCTTTGCCTGCCCCGTTTGTGCAAGTAATGGCGCTTTTAAAACTATTGCTATTCGCTCTGTTGTTTTGTGATATTGCAATAGTAATAGTTGACCAGCTGCGACTTTGAGTATTAGTCACAGTTGAATAGATAGTGTTTTAGTCGTAAATGGAACAACTACGTAACAAGCGAATACCGTTCGAGTTGATCGATTACCAAAGTAACGTTGTTTTGCTATTGTCAATGCACAAATTCGGGAGTAGGTTTGGTTCATCCATTCTTCAGGTAGAACGTTAAAGTTTTGGCTTCAAGAGTCATCATCTGCCTAGCCTTTTCAAAATTATATTGGGGTCGGCTTCCAGTCTAATCGGATGCAGCTGAATACCAGTATTTTACATGGAGCGATTGCCTATCTGACCTCTACAACCCAATTAGTACTGGGTAATACGATCTACGATCTACGGCCTTGGTAAGACTGGTTGAGACTTTTTGGGCCACTGACTGATCTGTAACCACTGTCAAAGATTTGGCTTCAGGAGTCATACTGGACGAATAACTGTAAAGCTTTGGGTGCAATTCTCGAGCCAATATTTCCATCTGTAACTAGGCCACTGCTACTGGAACGGGCAGATTGACAAGCCTAGTTAATTGATTGATTGATGAAACGATTGTTTTTTCCAGGACCCGACTTTTTGTGCCAATTCAATACGACATCATGCCTGTATTTCTCCAAATGGTTGGGCAGAGGAGTACCATAGTACACCCACATTCCGCTAGTTGTTTAAGTTAAATGTAATAGGGGGTAGGGGTGAGCCTATAGCTTTCTACCTTTTGGAATCTTAATTAAACTGCGCTAAGATAAAATTCTAAGGAAATGCGGAAGTTCTTTGTTTCTGAAAACAAAAGCATAAACATAATAATATTCAAGTTTTAGATTCTGTTTTACCTCAATTGAAAGGTTTCAAGGAAGTTTTACCCTCTGGTAACGAATTCTATAACTTATTATGAAAATTCAATGTTGATCTTTATAAAAGTTCGTTTATTCAGTAGACGTGTAAGTCCAGAAGGCGGTTTTCTTCTATTTCAAAGTTAACTGTGTTTAATATTTTCAAGTTTATTTGCACTAGGTTTCTTTTCTAACTAATCATTGGCCGTTGGCCGACATAACATTTCACCGACACAAGTTTCGTCGACATGTTTCCATCAAAGCAGGATTCGACGAAACCGTCTTACTTCGACGTACCCTTTGAGACCTCATCGTTTGCTTCATCTTTCTGAGTACAGATACTTTCCAGATATTTTTATTAAAATTATCTCGTGAAGTTATACCACAGTAACTTTACGAGATAATTCTACGGTTTGTAAGTAATTGTATTAAACTTTTGAGTGTTTTATCTTTATATCTGTGACACTAGGCGACACCTAAATGACTGCCTAAATAAAAGTGCGTTGTTGGATTTGCAATCCTCGGCCATCAACAGTAAAATTGAAATTGCAACAGTGAAATAAAATAGATGGGTACATTTTATTTGTCAGACGTAGTCCCGGAAGTCAACTCCATTACTAAAATTATTATTTTTTCCACAAAGCCAAGAGGAAAAGATATCCATAACCAAAAGCCTCTCAACAAAGGTACTTCTCCATGATACACGAACAAAAACTTTCAATTTCCTCATAACATCTCCAAAGATTTAATAACATACCGAAGTACAAAAGATTCCTGAAATCCAGCATACTTTTATCAAGTACTTAGCAAGTACTACGTATGAATAATTCAGGATATTTCACGAAAAAAAAACTGCGTAACTTCTTCAGTCAAGGGTTTCTGTGTAATAAAGTGAAGTTGGGAGCTCAGCAGAACCCCAGCTTGTATGAAATATTCATGTGGTCGTTAACAAAGTTCTTTGAAAGAGCTTGACAGAGAACAAAAATAAATAGCGGGTGTTTAAAATTTGGGGGTGAAGGTCGGGGCGGAGGGGTGAAGGAGCGCAGGGGGCAATTTATTGTGGTGTACGTGACTGGTGGGGAACAGAGGAATGTGTTAATTGGTAGAATGTTTGTGGAATAAAAAACATTTTAGTACTACAGCTTTGCCTAAAGGATAGACGTTTGGTTCTCGAAGGGGTTGAAACGGAAAACCATTTGCTGCAATATTACAAATAAGTTCGGATTACAGTATTTTTTTTTGGATAAGTGCTCGAGTCTTATAAAAGCTGCGATGATAGTGTGGACTCTAAACACCTCACTCTTTAATCGGTATTTTTTTCATTACTCCAAAAAACAGGCAAAATTTATATCTTTGTCGCTATCGAATGCTGCATATATTTAAAAATTCTGCTAGACATGTTTACAAAAAACCGCCAATACATGACAAATACGAAACATAAAAAATCCCCTTTTCTCTGAGAAAAACACCCAAAAAACATTATTTTACAAAAAGATTTTAACAAAAACAAGCCTGTTGTACCGTGCTGAAATCTTCGGTAGCGTCCGCAAAACAAATTACTTGAGAGCAAGATGAGAGGGGGGTTTAAGGGGGTGAAGGAGGACTATTGGTTCGTGAAACAGCGTCTATATAATTACACGGACGTCTAATTCTGGGCGAGTCTATTACTTTGAGAGGCACACAGAAGGACCAGTGGAAATGGTCTTTGGAGTATTTGTAATCTATTGCTAAAGTGTTTGTATTTTGTACAAGTAAAAAACATTTTACCAAAGGCTCTTTACGTGAAGTGGTAAATCATGGTTCACTGTCTTTACTTTTATTTGTACAAGTATCATTCGTGAAAATTTATCTTCTACTCGTAAAGGCCAAGTATTGGACAAATAACAGTCAGTTTATACAATTTTAGATGACAACATCTGCACCCTTCATTTTAAGGTCCTTAAATGTTCAAGAGTCTTACAATATTCACTCCTGTAGTTCTTCAATCAACTCAGCAAATCGTAGTCAACTGCTGAACATAGGTCTGTCTCCAGCTGCGCCACAACACTGTATCCTCCGTCTAAACTCTCTCTCAGCAACTCTGAAGGTCATGGCTCAAGACTAACGCCATTCCAACAGGAAGACATTATTCTCATCATCCTCAATTTAGTCAATCAAAGACAGCTCTTATACTTCTACCACTAGCTCACCATCATCCGCCTAGTCTTTTTGTAACAATGTTAGGGTCGGCTTCCATTCCAGCTATTATTTATACATCGTTTAATTGTAACAGGCAAATAGAAGCTCAAGAACCCGATAAACAGTCTTACCACGGGTTATCGTTTAGCTCAGTAATCTTCTCTTCTTCAATCGGTCCCTGATTACTGAGGATCGATGTCACTGGACCCCTTTAAACGGACAATCCACCTCCATCGACTCCGGTCCAAAGTTGCCATCACCACCTGCTGAAATTTGCTTGAGCCCGTAGCTTCTTTTACATGGTCGGATCATCGTCTTGGCTACCGGCTTCGTACTCTCTTGCCTTCGGTATTGCCAACAATGACCAGCATTAGCAATCTCGCTCCATGTAAAATACTGGTAAGCTATTTTGGATTAGACTGGAAGCCGACCCCAACTTGCTTAGGAATAGGCCAAGTAGATGATGATTATGTTATGGTCAGTTTCCAGTCTAACCAGATGCAGCTGAATATTGGTGTCTTTATAAAAAAAAAATATCGTCCTCAGTTACGTTCCCTATCTTATTCCAGTCGAAAAACAGTTAAATAAATCTCAATCAACATTAACTTACTATCCGTCGCCTGTCTGTGTAACGGCCCGTTAGAATGTAATCTTTTCCGAGCGATCCGGCCGGCTGCCCGCGATCCGGTAGTGAGCCGGCTGGCTGGTGGTGAGCCGGGGGTGATCCGGCTGTTAGTCCGGATTAGCTGGCTGATAATGACGTATTTGCGGCAGGAGTGACGGCGCGATCGGTTGGCTGCCAGATGTCTGGCGGGGAGGGTAATGTTATACCATGTTTTTTGGAAGTTTGGATTTTAGTGGGGAGACGATTGGTCCAAGTTTATATCCTGCGAAATTATTGATTTAAAACTTTAAGGGTTAGCCCAAAAAGCAATAGTTATACCCATTTTGACTAATTCCATTCGACACCTTAATGAATGCATAAATAGGCACAATTGGAATTTCAACCCTAGGGAGCCGCGCGTTTAAAATCATAGAAAACTTGTCAAAGATCTAGGAGTACCTCATTATTTAGGGATTCAATTTGTTGTCACTTTGCGTCAACAATTATCACTTAGTCATTTTATATTTGGTGGGTGAAAATCTGACCAGCCAGAGAAATTGCCGCAGTACTAGAGAAAGCTCAATAACATTAATTCCAATTCAAAAATCATATCAAAACACAGATAATGGTTCATCCAATAATTTAACTGTTCCAACGAATGTGAAATATTTTGGAATATTTTCATCCAACTCAAATAGAGTAACCAGGCAGCACAATCCCAGAGTGAATCCAAATCCCAAAATAATTGGTGTAAATACATCCCGTTATCAAAGAGCGAATATTTGGTAATGCTAACCCCGGTAATCCAGTTGTTCGCAATCAGAACACAATCACGGTGACATTGTTACTCTGTGTGCTTCTGAACTGAGTTGATGCGCTGATTGTCTCTGTACTGTGGCGATTTAGTAGTGCTTAGTACTATTGTTTTGATTTCGTGTTGTTTAGAACTTGAAAATGAACTCATAGCTTAAGTCAGATAAAAATAGCTGATATAGTAAGTGACTGGATTATTGGTACAGTGGTCGCGAGCGCTGTTACCGAACATGAGATCCGAGGTTCAATTCCAAGGACATTCAAAGCGCTATTGAGTTTTTCTTTCAAGGAATTTGTTACTGGCGTCCCGGAGTCTTGCTCTGTACCGTGTTGATGGCAATAGGCACGTTCCCTTTAACATAGGGCTTAAAAACATAACTATTGAATTTTGTGTGTACTACTAAGTGCACTATTGCTTAAATCTTCGGGCAATTACAAAAGAGATTTTATGTTATGTTTTTGTGGAAAAAAAAAAACATTTTACTCACTCCCCACGATATAGCTCAAGAAATTGTCCAATTTCTTTCTTTCCGTCCGTAAAAAGACAGCCATTCTTCCCATGATTGATTTATTTGATGCATCTTACAAAGAATTGCCTTTGACCTCAAAAGAAAGAACATTCCAAAAAATCATTGGTCCTTTTGTGGGCCGAACATCCGTCGATTTAAATCAAAAACTTTTCCGACTTGATATTTCATTGATGGCCTTAAAACGGTTTTAACTTGAAGTCGGGTCAAACAAAAGCCGGGCCCGAAGTCGTTTCGCGAAGTGGCTGGCCCGTAATTTATAGCAATTGGACTTTTTAATAAAAAGCAAAGGAAACGCCCGTAAGGCCCGCCTGGATTGTTAGGGTTTTAATAAAATTTCCCGATTACACAGGTATTGGTCCGTTTCGTCGCGGGGTGCGACTGTACCCCACTTGTAAAGTTTGTTTTAACTTTTGTTGTTTAACTTTCCCGCAGTTTGGTGTGACAGAGTTTAGCACTTTTTGCCGGCGTGTGGTGGCTAAAATGTTTTGTGAAACATTAGACAAATAAAACTCAAACTGTTTTTGTGGGAATAAATTTACCTGAATATAACTTTTCTTCGTTCTGTGACTGTTTTAGTTAATTCATCGACCAACATGTTATTATTTTGACAGTGTTTTTGACGTATCGATTCTGTTTAAAACAACATTTTTAATAATTTTCATTTAATACTGCATCTGCAACTGCTGTCAGCAGTTTTTTTATTCATCGCTTTTGCAATTAAATTATCCATGATAAGGTCACAAAGTGATTTCGTAAAATCAACCGTCAATGACGAGTGTTTCAGAGGTACCATACTATTTAGTGGGAACCTGAATATTTCGTTGGTCGCGCGGTTGCAACCGCGACTGCTGAGTATGAGATCCTGGGTTGGATTCCCGGGTCGTGCAAAGTGTTATTGGGTTTGGTTCTATCAGAAATTTCTCAACAGCAGCCATTGAGTAAAGATATGTTCACGTTTGATGGGAATAGGCTCGCTCTCTCATCATCTCTCATGGTACTTAAACATTACCGGCGAAATTTATTTGGGGGATTATGTTATATTATTTCGTAAAATCAACAGGCTTAATTACTTCGATGAACTTTTCAACCGGCTCACGTTAATTTCGTGGAACAGATTATCACTGAAAGATATTCGCCGAAAAGCATTGCCTGAGAAAAGTGATTTTAAATACCCTGGCTACATTATCGTAATCTTTTTGATGTAGCTTGTTCTTTGCTTCTATGAGAAATGAGTTTATGGCCGTTTAAACTAACTCTAAGTGTCACCTAATCGAATGCCTAAATATGATTGCACAATGTAATTTCAACTCTCGGTACGGAGCTGAAAGATCAAGCCAAAATTCCACTAAGTTCTTAAATTTAGGTATCGCCTTATGATAGTAAAAATGGGCACAGTCCTGCAATGTAAAAAACAAACTGTTACTTATCCTAAAAATCGACGTCGCCCATAAACTCCTTAATCCACAGCTTTTATTTCCTGCGACCCCATCCATTTACAAAAAGGACTTTTACAAAAAATCCCTTTATATTTACTGTAACTTTCGCACCGTTATAACCATAACTTTGGAAAGGTATCAAAGTTTCTTATTACATTAAGTTCTGCACGATTGGGCGACACAGCACAACATAGCATAACATAGCATAGCGTAGCAAAACATTTATCTTGGCTCCACCTCGAATCGGGTCCCCGGCGAGAAATTTGTTAACAATACTACGGAGAAATGCGATATTGGAATGCCAAAAATGCTTCCTTAGCAACGGGAGAAAATAAATATGGTTCCAGAAGGACCAGTAAAAAGGTAAATCGGAACGGCTTGTGGATACAAGACATAAATTTAATTAAAATAGTTCAAGGCGTGAAACTGTTTTGTATTCAAAGATAATAAATAAGCGATATGCGAGTAGCGTTTTTGAGAAACGTAGAAAAATTAAACTTGATAGATCTTTGACAGTCGTTACAAGTAGTCAGTGGACCGAAAGTCAGACAGCCAGTCTTACCAAGGGATATCGTATAATCAGATAGGCAGTCGCTCCATGTAAAATTATCGTATTCTCCTGCATCGGGTTAGACTGGAAGAGCGAACGCAACAAATGTATGAGTTGGCTAAAGGGTAGGCAGATGATGAGATGATGATCTCATCAAAATAAAACTCAAAGTGTTAAACAAATATTTACACCTAACCTTAGAATTCTTATCATGTAAGGAAAACTAAACCGACAGACATCGTATTACAATACAATATTATCCACCCAGCAAGCCAGTGTCGCCCACTTGACCCGCGGGTGTCGTAAACTTGGTTTAACGACTAATAAGTCAAGTAGACAGGCAGTAGCCGTGTCTATGGGCTGACCAGAAGCGTAACACAATACTATCTGAAATCTGTTACAAAAGTATTAATCAGGTGTATGATTAAGATATGATTCACGACCGTAACAAATATGGCTTTACAGAGTTATAGTCATTAAACTCATCAATACAACCCTCTAAGTTCATATAATCCCATTGAGTGAGTTTGATGAAAGTTTAAACAAACCCTTCTTCTTTTGTGTCGATGGTTCTTCTTTTCTAGTTTAAATTTCTTGGGCCCAGCATGTGGCCATGTTAATTGCGGAGTCTGTGGCGTTTTGGGACACTTCGGACACTCCAGCAAGTGGGACATCGTCTGGTCGGGAGCACCGTATTAACACTGCATGTCGGAAGATTAAGATAAACGATTAAAGATTAAAGATAAAGGTTCTAAAGGAAGTACCCTATTTTGCCAAATTATGACTGTTTACAGCCTACTTGGGTGCACAATCATAAAACCTATTAAGGTGAAATTTTTAAGCAATCATTTATAAACAACAATGAAGGGAATAAACTTTTCGGTTTATTTAGAACGATTCAACTTAATTAAATTAAATAAAATAATAATAATTAAATTAATTAATATTTGACCAGCTCTTCCAGTATAATCGTCATCATCATTTACCTGCCCTTATCTCAATTTATTCGAGGTCGACGCAGCATGTCTTCTTCCATAATTACGTTATTACATGTAAAAGAAAAATCGTCGACAAAACTTGAGATCAAAAACATTCTTTTTAATTATAATTTCCGTTAGATAATCAAATCAAAGCAAAATTGAATAATTTGTAAGTGGCACTACAAATTGGCATCCACAAATACATTTTCTGCTTTGTTTGTTTATATTTTTATGAAAGGCTTTTGAAATACAGACAGAAACTACAGAATTCTACCTGCTATTATTCTTGCATCGTCTTCCTTCTGATAGTCTACGGTTGAACACCTGGTAATGAGCGCTTTACAAAAACATAACACGACACCGGTTTTCTCCAGAGTTAGGCACAGGTGCACTAGTACATCCACATTTCACTAGTTATGTTTAATTTCCATGTCATACGGGCCGGGCCTATTGCCATCAACCGGACACAAATCGGACTGCTACTGAGAATTTCCTGATGGTAAAACCCCAATTTATACTATCCCCGACCTGGGAATCGAACCCGCGACCACTAGACCAAAGGGGTAGAATTTTTACAATAACTTGTATCAATTAACATGTTCAGTATCTCTGGTCCTTCTGCCCATCATGCCACAGTGTCAAACGCTATCAGTAATACAATATTGTGATCAGTAACGCCTACATAACAAGTTGCGGAAGTTTTTCATAAGGTCAAACGAAGATTCAGAAGATACGCCGTATTCAACTCGATACGGCCATTTTGTACAAAAAAAACATTGTTATTATTATCTGCGGTATATTTTCTATTTGTATTTGTTACAAAAGACCAGGAAAACGTTATAATAAAGTAGAAATGGTGGGTTATTGTCAGCGCTTCTGTGAGGAATCGGACGCTGCAATGTTGTTGAGTTTCCGACTTTGTGAATCTGTAGGGATTTTCTACTAAATCACTGTGCATTCGAAAGGTATTTTGTTATCACATGCTTTTTACTAAAGATCCTGGTTTTCCTGCAACGTTGGACCAAAAGTAACGGTCCGGGTAAGTTCTTTAATACTTCGTGTAATTTATTTCTGAACCAGTGCGAAAGTAAACATTGTGAAGAATCCGACATATCCTAGAACACAGACAAATTGAAAATATATGATATCAAGGGCCCGCGTGGTGTGTCTGGGTTAACGTCCTCTGATGAATGGTGTCCCACAGCGTTACAAGCTGATTATGTGGTCCGTTTAAATACAATAGACGAAATTAAATGATGATTTTTATCCCCGTTTTAACAGCAGACGAGTTTACATAATATTGTTCATTATTTTCACTTAGTCATTAGCAATAATAGCAAATAATTTATAAGATTTCAGACCTTTCATAATGAAATACATTTTTACACCGTGAAAAATTGTGTAAAAGAAAGTTTCATTTTGTCCCAGATAATAGTAAATTAAATATTTACAAGTTCGTAGAAACAAATCTATAAAATATTCAGCGTGGAATACAAAAACAATTCAATTATCGTACCTTCTGAATACATGAAATTCGATTCGGTTCGGCGCGATAGTGATCTCCCTAAATATTCAAGTTTCCTCACGATTCTAAACACGTGCTGTTCAAACTAAAATATCTTTCAAAAACACGTTGTTTGAGCTGAACCTCGTGTTGTTTCCCATTTGGGTTTGTTTTTCCGTGTCTTTGAAACTATGATATTCTGTCTTATTGTTTTGTTTGGGTTACGTCGCTATATCTTGTAGATTATGATTCATTCTAGCGTAATAAGTATTTTTGCTATGGTTCACATTGTTTGAGGGAAATCTTACTTTTTGCTGAGAACCTCGAAGGTTTTTGACTGTTGTGACGAGAAATACAACAAAGAGGTATCGACTATTGTCTTATTCACTAATTGGGTTGTGTAGCGTCATGTAAAATACGACCCCAAAGTAATTGGAAAAAGGCAGACAAAGGTTCTTTAAGTTTTCTTGTCCTTCATTGGAACTTCAGTTTTGGCAAGAGATGCCAATGATCTTCCTAAGTTGTTCTTATTAAGACCTAAGTCAGCAGCTCCTTCGTTTTAATTTGCATATTCTCTATTAAAACTAATTCTTACTAAGATTATAAATGCAAAAGTTTGTGAGGATGTGTGGATGTTTCTTATTCTTTCACGCAAAAACTACTGAATGGATTTGGATGACATTTGGCACACAGATAGTTTATAACCTATAGTAACCCCCTACATCTATAGTACGATCCCGTGGGACCATTACTGAACTCCATGCGGGCGAAGCCGCGGGCATAATCTAGTCCTCTATATTACGAACTCCATGTTGCAACATACAACACAACATGTTCTACAACATGTTTGAAAACATCCTAAGCCCACGACAGAAACTGTACAAAGGCACAAAACTTCCATGGTGTAACTGAATCACATAAACCCGTTGGATGTGAAAACTTTTTATCTTGAACTTCAGTGAAATTGTACTGAACATATTCAGATGGCAATGTTTTTCAAATGTTGTTCACCAAGTATTTTTGTTCTAAACTTATTGCTTTTGGGAGTCTTATTACGTTTAGAACGTAGTTTTTATGTTCAGTTTCGGAAAACGCTGGTTTTTGTAGGAATACGTCTAAATATTGAAAACGTGAATATTTTTTTGTAAGACGAGATTATTACACCGACTATCATTCGTAGAAACTTTCCTTATCTTTGCTTTACTTCTTTTACCTTTTAGCTTAATACTAAAAGATACGCAGGTAAATCGTTAATATTAACGCGCGCGAAAAACATTTCATCAACCGCTAGGTAATAACTTACTCAAGTTAATACACCATTTATAATAGGCTCTGCAGATAGAGATATTTAAGAAAGTATATTCCAATCCTATTTGATGACCACATGAATTGAATCCTGGAACTCCACGCACAGTCGACTGCACATAATTACTAACATCTTTGATACTCAGCTGGCTTAGCGTAATATGAATTTGTAATAGAATAAAAAACCAACTTTGACTGGTTATGTCGCCACAGATTTTACGCCTATTTAACGACTTACACTCATATATTTACGAGCCAATCCCACTCACATGTTAATATCCATACAAAAAGTCACAGGTGTTCAAAAACAGTAATCCAACTTTTAAAATATTTCTGCTCCATTCCAGCTAAAATATGACACAACGCGAGCTTATTTTCGACCTAATTATCACCAACATATTGCCATTACGGCGCGCGTATATTTTACAACCCCATCCCCTTTCAACCCTCTAGGGGGTGTAGAGGAGGTGAAGGGGGTGTAGAAACAGTTCGTTACAGTACAAATTGGCTTTTCTCCAGAGTTCTGTATTTTTGTCGGAATAACAACGTCTTGGTGTCCCCGGCCAGATTGTAATTTATCAAAAGACTTATTATTGTTGAAATTAGACGGTTTGTGGAATGTATTTTTTTGCTGGTATTTCAGTAGGAAAGCAATTGCGGGGAATGTTTTGTACGAAATCTTTTTTTTGGTCGAAATCAGAGGTCCTTTCGGATTCACGATTTGTTAGCGGGCTTTGTTCACTGTGGCGTCAGGCAGAGGTATGACTTCCGCGTCCTCAGCTGTTTGTGTACAAATAATGTCACAATTCGCTTTTTGGTCCTTTTGATCTTTAATTTGCTTTGTTGGACCAAACAAGCGAAAAATACATTTTTATTCAGCTTCTGTTATCTGCCAAGAATAAGGCAGAGGTGAAGTTTCAATAACTCAACATTACACCTATTATGCTTAAGTCCCACGTAATAGAGCGAGTCTATCACCACCAACCAGACATAATTCCAGACTAAAGTCTGCTAAAATCCTGATAGAAAACCCAATATCACTTTTCCCGACCCGGGAAACGAACCCTACTTGGGTTCGTTTCCAGCTCAGCAGAGTAGCGCCTGACCATCGAGGCACTTTTTTTTAAACATTAGGAAAAACAAAGCGAAAAATTCAAATTTAAATACATGAAACATTAAAATAAACAGTTTACAAGATATAATCCGCGATTAGGCAGCCGGCTCCAAAATAATCATGAAAAAGTAGCAGAGGACGTGAACACAATCGGCTTACAGAATCCATGTTTTAATTAGTATTACGAATCCGGGTAACGGGAAGGTCAATTTACATAAGTTGAATTAATTATGTGATGTAAATAGAAAAGGTTTTTAGGAAAAAATAATTATAATGTTTTTAAACTGGTCCTAACACGTTATGGAAATAGCAGGTATTTAATTATAGAATGTTCACCTTTGTCTCACTCAATGCCGTAAACATTATCAAGCAGTATCAAACTCGTATACAGAAATCTTTCTTCGAGAGGAAGGCCAAGAAAAGATGCATGGATTGTGTGAGGAATGATATGAAAGATAAAGGAGTAAATGATGACGTGACAGGGGAGAATGGAAGAAGAAAACGTGTTCCGCCCCCAAATGGAATGGGACAAGGACAGGAACAGAAATCTTTCAAAAAGAGTTTGTTAAATTACAACAACATAATATTAAGGTATAAAGGCTGCCAGCAACAACCAAACGGTAGAGGTGTTAACTGGTAAGCAAAATATCGTGAATATGACCTCATTTCATTACATTATTGATGTGAAATGACTACTACTACCAACAGTCACTTAGCTTAGCTAAAATGATTAAAATAAAAGCAAAAGCAAAATTAATACGCAATCAAAAAGTGATAAGATAACGATCTGCAGGCGTACCGCGAGGGCAGGTTCGAGGAGGCACGGGGAAAAAGCTCATGGAAGGAATTTGGGGAAAGGCCTTTGCCCAGCAGTGGGACAGTACAGGCTATTATTCCCACTCACACTCACTCATTCGCCTAGCATTACACACAAACAGAGGATCAGACCACTATTATAAAGCCTTATATACGAGTACATACTATTCAATGGTATTGTAAAATGCAAGCATATAAGATACCTTATCTAATGTAACTCGAGGGGGTTGGCGCTGTAAGCCGAGATACGGGTTCCTCCTAGTTCGACTCCCGATGATAAAACTTTTGTGTACGTAATACTGTTCATAGCATTTATTTGTGAATTATAATAAGTACTGTTTGTGAAAAAAAGAAATTATTTGTTTCATCATCATCATCATCATCATTTCAGCCGAAAGACATCCACTGCTGGGCATAGGCATCCCCCAAGTGTCGCCACATTGACCTGTCCCGTGCGTCTCGCATCCAGCGGATCCCTGCAACCTTTACCAGGTCATCGGTCCACCTAGTGGGAAGCCTTCCTACGCAACGTCTCCGGTTCGCGGTCGCCACCCCAGAACTTGTCGGCCCCATCGGCCATCCGTTCAGTATTTGTTTAGTATTAAAAAAATATATAAGGCGCTTATCATGCTTTTGAATCTATAAGAAATAGCCTTTTGAATATATATTTGCCAGAAACTGAAAATTAAAAAAAAAACACAAATAAAAATATAATTTGTCACCTAAACCCTTCAGACGACATCCTACCTACTGTCTCTACAGAAACATAATTCATTATCTATTAAAACGTTTTCTCATACATTAGCGAGTGTACGTAAAATATTTGCTTTCTCTTCCTCCAGAGGATTTGTGGCCGAAAATATAATAAATACATAAGAACGTAAGAGGATATTCCTGGTAAAATATGCTCCGATAGGGGTCCCAGATTGCTGGAATGTTCCAGAATTATTTAATACCACATGGAATGGTTGCTTCAGATGTTTTGACGAAATTATACAGGATAATTTAATAGGAGTTTTTTTTTGGATATTTATGCCCCGTTATGCGTGAAGGTAATATGGTCTCGCATCCTGTTATATGGGACTTCAATTATAATAAGTGAAATTAATGTGGTAAAACAAGGTGTAATCTACGCCCAACTCTTGGAGGTAATACAGGTGTCATCATCTGCCTGCCTTTTCCCAACTATGTTCGGGTCGGCACCCAGTCTAACCGGATGCAGCTGAATAAAAGTATTTTACATGGAGCGACTGCCTATCTGACCTCCACAACCCAGTTAGTACTAGGTAATACGATAACCCTTAGTAAGACTGGTTGTCAGACTTTCGGGCCACTGACTTGTAAAGACTCAAATATCTACAAATGACAGGCGGTACCAACGTCTTAACGTGCTTTCCGAGGCATGGAGGAAACTCTCGAGGAGGTAAGTAATGGGTGGTCACCCATCCACTGACCAACCCAGGCAAGCGCGGCTTGACTTGAAGATCGACCCGAGCGGCTGTTATAGCCACGACTTCTAACGAGGTAATGCAGGTGTTATATTATTTTACTATCTTTTGCCCGCGGCTCCGCCCGTGTGTATTTCGGGAATTACCCACGGGATCTTATTTCTAGGATAATAAGTAATCTATGTATGTATTACATACATAGATTTACATGTACTGGCTTATAACTTGCAAATATTAGTTAATAGTAAAATCAATTAAATTTCATGTGTGAAATATTGATACCTTGGTTTGAGATTGGATACCGGTGACAACAATCAAATTATTAATATTAGGAATCTATTTATAGACATAATACTTGTCTTTTACATAATATTTAATATCAATCTCGCATATCACGAGCCAACGCGAAAATCGGTGGAATAAGCCATATTTACAGACACGTCTACTCAGAAAAATCCTACCTACTTACTAATAGGTAAATACTCCCGCGCCCCGCACGCCCCGCGCAACACTGCGCGTCATGCGCCCGTCTACGTGAGCTTCTAAGCCCTTTATCTGATACATATATCTCATAATTTTAATTGAAGAATGTGTACACCAATTTTCGAGTCAATCGACCCAGAAAATAAAAATTTTCACAGAAAATTCAACCCCCTATTTCATCCTCTTAGGGGTGGAATTTCGAAAAACCCTTTGTTAGTGGATACCTACTCTTCACAAAGAGTACACCGTCCAAATTTCATGTCTCTAGGACCAGCGGCTTGGGCTGAGCGTTGATATATCAGTCAGTCAGTCAACCAGCCGGGACTTTGAATTTTATATGTATAGATTTCTGTGCTCATTTCAATACTATGCTTTCTATTCAAATGTTTTCTTCTTACTAACCATCGTCATTTGCCCGACATCAAAGATGTTGGAGTCAACTTCTAGTCTAATCGGTTGGAGCTGAATAGCAGTATTTTACATGGAGAGACTGCTTATCTGACCTCCACAACCCAGTTAGTACGTCACTTCTTACTTACCCAATTTGCACACTCTACCTTCGTAGTGCAGTTACTGGTCATAGCTTCGTCAGTGTATTTTCAATATTTAAAGAAGCTTTTCTTGCTATCGAACCAGTACTAATTGCCTATTAACAGAAGCCAGTAGTTTTAGTCCTACGTTCCTTGTAAGGTTTCTACTACATAATATTCATGTTTTTCCAAAGGGGATGGTTCCTGGCATCTAAAATGTTTAGCTAGAAGAAGCAGCCACGTTCAAGTCTTGTATTATGAGTCCCCCTGCTGTGCCCTACTTCCTCTTAGCAAGCTGCATGCAAATTAATTTAATAATGCACTCGACATTGTCTTGGCATTTTCCGAAAACTTCCTATACAAATATTCCTGAGAGAATGTATGACGTATTTAAGAAAATTATGAACAGTATATAACATAGCATCACGCTTGCAGTCCTCGACAGTTAAGCAGTTGGGTAGGTATAACAAAGCTCCCTCACATTTCGCAAGTCTTGTTTAAGTCCCATGTTATTGGAACGAGCCTATTGCCATTAACCGGGCAGATTCAGACTTGGGGCTGCTACTGAGAAATTCCTGATGTCAAAACCCTATAAAACTTTTCCCGATCTGGGAATCGAACACTAAACTTCATGTTCAGGACCACAAAATCAACGTGGCAGTCTTTTAGAGGCCATTAAAAAGTCTTGGAAATCTTTAATACAATACCTTTAGTATAACTACACTAATAAACATGCTGATCATAAACTTAACAGAATAGTAAAACATTATTTAACAGAACAAAAAAACTGAACCAACAAAGCAGAGGAAGCCTTAATCAATGACTATACGTCTATCCGTCGGCTAAACAGAATATATCTTCAATCTCATTTTCCTCATGGCATCAGCAGAGTTCATTGAGCTAGCATTACTGTCGATTGAAGGCCTTATCTCTGCCCCTTTTGCTCAGTTTTATGGCCCATCGTGTTCCATCAACACTGCTTGCTATTTCCGTGAGTATGTTCTACAAATAGTTTGTTAGCGAATTATTTAGTTGTACAATTGTTTTTTATTGGTGTACATAAAGTTAAGTGGGTAAGAAATCTTACTTAGATGTTTCGGTAAATTGTTTAAGTCATTCATTTAATATTGTAACAAAACAGCTTCTAACACTTAACGATTATTTTTTATTAAAGCATCACCAATCTTTTACATACATATAATTATGTTGTATCTTTTGTACTCATGAATTAGGGTTGCCAATTCTATTTGAACACTGAAGATGTTTCTTGGTTGGCATAATCAGCCTTAGGACACAGACCTCTTCCCTATGAATGGGAGTGGGCTCTAATCCACCACGAGGACCCAGTGCGGTTTGGTAGATGTCACATTTCTTCGTTTTATTTGTTCTAGGACTTATCGGTTTCCTAACCATGATTTCCTTCACCGTCTTTCTTGGTCTTTTATCTGGTACATTATCCATGTCGTTCTTTTTAGCCTTATCCCATTAGGTATGCCCAAAATTGTAGCAGCCCTACTTCTTCCCAAATTCGTACAAAACATCCCGCTTCGTTTTGAAAACACAATAATTAGTGTTGGCTTTCATTACGACATGTTGCCTCGCAGAAATAAGTCCGGTACCATTTGTATTACAAATATTTATAAATGTATGTTTGTCTTTATAATTGCTGTGAGTATTAAATTTGTATTTTGCCGTAATGTCGTTATTTTACGAAGGTTATTTTATTAATACTAATTGTTTTGTTTTATTTTCTCTACTTACATTAATTGTCTTATTTCAGTTTCTGCTTAGGTATGCTTCGTTTTGTGTCTCTTCAAACGTATTATTAAAACAATTAACGAAATTCTATGAACGCCAGATTTAAATTCTTAGCTTTTCTTTTACTTTCGTATCTATATGCTTCATAATTATGTTTCTTGTCTTAGCTGTATTTAAAGTCTTATTATTGAGGAGTTAGACTTAGATGAAATATAATATTCAAACTCCAAAGCGTTTTTTGTTCAATCAAAGAGTTTAGGTACAGGCACTTTTGAATTATCAAGAAGTCGGTCAGTCAGATAGATAAAGCTAGTGACCCATTCCGAAGTATAATAGGTTAATGGAGAAAAACGGGCAAAAACAACCATCCGCACAGCGGCGAATTATTTTTGTACTGTTTTCATGAAAATCTTCTGAATGACATATCATCACGCCTGTTTCTTGGAAAAGGTAGGCAGAGGTATATAGTCCACCTAACTTCTAATAAACTTTACCCACCTACTTTTTGGAATTGTACTCGATAAAGTCACATCTGTGTTACTCAAAAGCAACATCTGCCTTCATTACTCGATCAGCGCCTTGAAACAAAGCTTCAAATGGCCGCACGAAAGGAAATTACGTCGGTTGAACGAAATTTATCGTCAAATCAATTAGCGGTTCTCTCTATATTGGTGACGATAATTACAATTAAGAAATTCCAATTAAGGTAGATTGAGGTAAAAATTTGGTGAATGGTTGCGAACTTTCTTTGTTAATTTGCGTTCTGTTTTGAATTTGGGTGAAAAGGTTTTGTTGTTTACGTTTTTAATGACGAAATAAGTTGAAACAGTAAATTGTTTTAAGATCAAAGGCTCGATAATGTTATGTTTATAGCTCGAAAGCCAGGTTTTGTTTTAATTACATGAGCGATTTTTACATTGGCCAATACTAATATATTTTCTCACTGTTTCC
The DNA here is from genome assembly GCA_905163415.1 of Noctua fimbriata. Classification (NCBI taxonomy): domain Eukaryota; kingdom Metazoa; phylum Arthropoda; class Insecta; order Lepidoptera; family Noctuidae; genus Noctua; species Noctua fimbriata. The sequence goes on from LR990946.1 coordinate 478,195, forward strand.
GGCGCGTTTAACTTAAATCAAAGATATTCTTTTGCTTTTATCATTTCTCATAATCCTCCGGCCCTCATTTCAATTCATTAGTGGCTCAACCAGCATGTCTTCTTCTTCCATACTTTGCATTATTCCTCATCTCAGTAGTCACCCCCTTCTAGCCGCTAGCCATAAAATATAATTATCACTTTGCTTTACAATTCATCTTTCTTACAGCGCATTCATTGTTTCTTGAACTTCTTTGTTCCTTTTCATTTCGTTTTTATAAAACTAAATAACTCATAACAATGCTGAAAGAGAATTATTCCTAGTTTATGAATCCGTTAAGTCTATAAGGCGCGGTAAGAGACTGAATAACTGAAACCTCCTGTAAACTAGTGGAAAATCAGTAAACCTGATTAATTATAAACTCAACATGAATATCCCATGTCCGTGTGAAGTTTTTATTCGCACTCATTAATTCGAGTGATTGTTTTAACAACACAGTCGGCTCAATTTGCATTTTTATTAACGTGGATGGAATAACAGGCGCGTCCATTATGTGGAGTGGTCTATTGTGGGTGGGCAGACGTGTAAGTTGACTGCTAGTGACGGGTGTGCTGTGATACTAGCTCTTCAGTTTAAAAGATGGACATCATAGTATCACACGTGTATTTTACGATAGGCAGTAATTAATCCTGTCTTAGCTGGCTATAGTTATAAGTTGGCTGGCTATAGTACTTGATGTTACTGGTATTCGAGTTCTTCCCAGCTAGTCTGAGCAACGTCATTATCATTTTATCTGGGAGACGCCCACCGCTGGACATATGTCTCTTCCAAGCGTTGCCACACCTATCGATATCGTGATTGTCATGTCCAGTGGATGCCCGCATTCTTCACATCTGGTCACCGGTCTAGAGCAGCAGTACATACTAACATTAAATCTCTTTGTTTTTACTGCTGAATGATCATCTGACTACCAGTATTTAATTGGAGCGACTGCCTATCTGACCTCTAACAACCTAGATAGTACTGGGTAATACCCCTTGGTAAGACTGGTTGTCAGACTTTTGGGCCCCGGCTACCTGTAACGACAGTCAAAGATCTACAAATGACAGCTGGTACCAATAGCTTAACGTGCTTTCCAAGGCACGGCGGAAACTTCTTATATAATGGGTGGTCACCCATCCTCGCACCAACCTGGACAAGCACGGTTTTTTTACTGCTGAAATACAAACCTAATACTTTCTATCACGATTTGAATATTACAATTGCGGACACACAAGACCTTGGGATGGATGATTGGCATTCCCTTGAGACATCCTGACAACGGCAGCCTTTTCTCTTATGTTTTAGAGATGCTTTATTTTTGTTTCATTTCATACTTCAATAATATCTGCACGTATGCGTCATGTTTTATGCAAATGAATATTTTTTCGTTACCTACGGTAGATGCCACAAACGAATTAACATAAACAAATAAACACACAAACAGTAAATTTATTTACGGACGCCATTTATAACACGTTTATCGTGACGTCACACATGACGCCGTCACGTCAAACTGTAATACACGACGTCAAGCGACGTCAAATATGTTAATACAGAACATTAAATTGACGTAATATGACATTCTGACGTCGATATTTTAACGTTGAACGAGAATTACTTACTTTTGGTACATTTTGTATTGAGCTGAGATAGTATTTTTTTGCGTCAATTTGTATTTATTTAAGAGAGAATGAACTTTTTTGGTTTTTGTGGCGTAAAGCTATGTTAGCAGGTTCATTTGACTATTTATTAACGTGACATCACGTTTGTTTTCCCCAAACACACAAACACATGCTAGAGTTCTGTTCAAGGGCTATGTTAATAAGGCAAGCCTATTGGCAATATCTGGCCGCAAATTTTAACTCCGGACTGCTATTGAAATTCCTAATAGAACAATCCAAAAACACTTTGCTCGATCTGGAATTCCTGGGACCTCATGTACAGCCATCATCAATATCTACGTGCATTGTGCGGTACAATGCAGTGTTTGCGTCGACTAGACCAACGTAGCAGTCCTTATTGATACAATAAGCGGATACCAGTGCTTATCATAACCAATTCAAATGATATAATGGTATTTAAGGCTGCTTTCAATTATAAGCATTTTAAATTTTAGAACATTATGTTGTTGAGTATGTAGGTACTGCTGTTGGTGTACCAAATAAATAAATAAATTTACTTTACATTCACACCATAGAATACACCATAACGGCACACAATCCCACTCAAATCACAAATTCCACATGAAAGCGTTCTAAAATGTCGTCCATTCGTGTAGTGATTAGACGTCCACTAACTAACATTTCAATTAGCGGCACAAAGCGACTTCGTTACTAATTGTAACTCCCGCTGTGCGACCACGATCAAATTAAATTTGAATAACGTGGCGGACCAAATAAACTTGCTGCTTGGAACCTAGGGGAATTTGTGCTAACATATGGATGGAAATGTATGAGTACCTAGTAACAGAGCGTGACTTAATAATAACAGCCACGAGACTCCATCTTCAAGGATAAGCAATCCTTCCTTAGTTTGGTGAGTGGATGGGTGGCCAACAAATATCATTATTGTTTCAGAGGTACATTACATCAAAAATAGGTCTCTGGTCTCCACACTAGAGTTCCATGTGTTGTTGAGACCAGTCTCTCGTTGCAGAACATAGAAATTTGCAAATTTACATAAAAGAATTTAACAAAAACGCCACTTAGCTCGGCAACTCTCATCCAGTTGCTAACAGCCACCCTGCGGAGATCGTTCCTGCACCGAGCCTGAGGACGTCCCAACTCATTGAACATACTGCTGTGTGCATAATAATTATTTATTTATTTGCTCTCTCTTCCAAACCTTCTGTGTAGAGCCGCAATAGATAAAGTGAACTATTTTCATTGAAGACTTATAGAATGCTTTGCATGCTGCCTATTCGTAACTTAGATCAATTTATTCATAACAAGAAAGTCGGTATTTCATCATTCCTTTCTGGAATTTAATAACCGGCGCGCTATTAATAAAGAAATAGTTTGCTTATCCTGTTATCTTTGACTATGACTGATCGGTGCGTTTTTTTTATATTAGAAATTGAGTGTTTTTACGTCTTGTGTAGGTAAGTGGAGATACCGCTACGTTAGGGAAACTTTAACTCAAATCATTTCTTTCAAATAGACCAGTTAAATGCACTATTGAATGTCTGCCTACAGATCAGCGACAGGCATAATAACTCTGAAAGGTTGCCATTCCAAAGCATAGATCTAATAGAGGAGAATGCGTAGGAAACTCCATGGACACTCACACCATGAGCTAAATGCTTTTTGTGAAAGCGATGCATAAAGAGTCAGTATACGTGTCTACCTAGCTTTTTCCAAACCACTTCCAGTCACATCTAACTCTAAAACTAACCCTGCGTTTTAGTCAAGGTATAAGACATTTTTTCTACATAAGTCTACTAGTTTCATTAACACATAACACAAGTTAGAAAGACTATAGACCGACCGCTTTAATGAGTCCTCCGCCTTGCCCCATCAAAGGCACATTAAGCGTCCACGAAGTTCTAAAAATATTCCACAGGTTATTTGCGTTAAAATAACCACTATCCGCGTAGGTTTTACGATACTAATTGAACCAATATGTGATCAACCTCAGAATATTCCATTAAAATTGATACCTTCGCGAGGACGCATTAAAGCGGTTGGTTTTGAAAACTTGTAGATAACTTATGAAAACTGTCACAAAGGCTTACAAAACAATAATTTCATAATTTTCATACATTTTGGAAACAACTTCTACTCAAGAAATAGGTATGTGTTTAGACAACATGGTTCTTCTCAATTATCTTGCAATTTGTCAGTCGGAATTCTACCGCTCTTAACTTGATTCTCTGAACTACCACTCGACTCATATGTTCCCATTTTGTTGAAAACTGAAGTACGAGTACATACTTGCCTAGTAATGTAATTCCTGGAATATTGGGTAATTATACTAAGAAAACTAATTCATTTTTAAGGAAATTAAGAGGAGGAGATTGGATGTCCCAGGTTCGATTCTCCGATCAGGCAGTGTTATTGGTTATTCCAAAATTTGGTGGATTGTGGGGTACACCTGTGCTTTACACTTCTAGGATTACAGGCGTGTATATCACCTTATTTGGAATTAGGATTTCACCTCTAAACAAACTGTGATATTTATACAAAACATAAGCAATTATTAAATCAAAACACTTAAAATATAAAATCTGTTCAAAAACAAAGGTTGACGTCGTTTTTCATTAATTTGCTTTTAATTATTAAATATTTTCGTTCTGTTCTGGAAGAAAAGTCGTCATTTGAGATTTGTTTTCTGGTGACTGCAAAGTTCTGAGCGGTATGAACTTAATTAGATTTCAGTTCCTAGAAGCGAATCGTTGTTTTATTCTAGTTTTATTATTTTATTTTTTAAACTAGCTGTGCCCCGGAACCTTCGTCCACGTGGAATTATTATTAAAAAATATTACTTCATTATTTGAATCGGAATTTGTTTACAATTTCAAGTTTTAATTATTTTTCACGGAACTACTTACCCTAAGATACTCCTTATAACATCAGCTATCTGCCAGTAAAAGTCTCGTCAAAATCGGTCCAGCCGTTTCAGAGATTAGCCGGAACAATCAGACAGCCATACAGTTAGACCAATATTGAAAAAAATGTTCTTTTAGTAGGTTTAAGCACCGTATATTAAAGGAGAAGGGAAAGGCTCCATAGTTTCCTGGGCCCAGGTGTTAACTCAATCAAAGTAGCCTTATTTGTAAGAGGATGTAATAACAAGGCCTCGCTAAAAATTTGGTGAAATTTGGAAGTCCAGGTATCAAGTTATATGAAGTATAGTAAAAGTTAGGTTATATGTATTCATCTTCTACACTTCTCTATTACTCTGCCATAATTGTTACAAAAATAACTAAACAATAGGTAGGTACCTAATTAAATTATCCCCTCTAACAAAATGAAATAACCGCTTGAACTCGCTAACTAATTAGATATTTCGGTGAATTCCCTCAACACAAATTCACCAGTAACAAACAAACAGTGGTCAAGTTGTTTCCAACTTATTTCAATATCCGCCGGAACTTAGACCACAGGTTAATAATTAACTTTTAGTTAGAATGTCAATAGACTTGAAGTCAATTGTTACTTGGTATTTCAATCATAAGATAGATAGACACAGAAAGTCAGTTCCATACAAACACTTTTAAAACTAAGGATAGACTGGATAACACGAACAAAATCGTAATTTACTTGCAAGAACCAACTGGAGGCTGTTATTATTATTAACACTTAAAACAGGATAATAGTTTTCATGTTTACTATTTGTTTTGAGTTCCCGATATTCCGGCGCTGTTGTAAGCACCATGATCACGGATAAACAAACAAACAAATCGTAAATAGGATACTTAAATATCCCGTTTTTAGTGATAATGATAGTGTTAGTGACCATGTCAGTTTAAAAACTTATGTTATTATGTTTTAAAGTGTCACTGACATTGAGATCACATTTTTACTGACATTTCTTCTTTATCGTATATTTAAATCTATTTAGTTTATTCAAATGAAAACGCATGCAGACACGCAAGAGCACTCGCGACCGGCATGCATTTGTTTTCGATCGTCGACTTGCGATGACGGCGATTTGCGTCAAGCGACGCGTATGTCTCTTGTGTCCTTTGAGTGCTTTGTTGCTCAAAACAACTACATTCATTTATTTTCTCAGAGGTCACTGTCGCAAGATGAGTGCTGCTTGAGCAAGTAGCTCGTGGACAAGAAGTATGTGTGCTTACACCTGTTTTCAAAATGTATTGAGCTTCTGTACCTACCCATTTTGTGTTTTAAGTCTCAGTACAACAGTACTTTAAAGCCCTATTAATTAGTTTTGTAGTTCAAAGTTTAATTACTTCAAAGTTGGCAAAGTATTGGTATTTGCGCCACTTATTTAGGAGCTGAGGTCGGATAAGAGCTGAATTAGAGTTTGAATGTGGCTGAAGGGGCTGTTCAGAACATAATTTGGTCTGAGCTAATTTGAAATAAAAATTATAGAAGTTATTTAACTTTGTTCTCGCTTTTCCGTAGTTCTTCATTTTCTAGCACGTATCGTTGTGTAAATAGGAACAGCTAACGCGGTTTTGCGAGGCTTAAATTAGGAAGTAGTTAGGAGTGTTGCTTAGTTTGATGTTGAGGCAAGATAATAATTCAGAAAATTTAGAGCATAGGCAGATAATCAAAGATGTCAACATATCTCACAGTAAAAGCAAGCTGAAGTAGCAATGGGCGACCATATTAACCGTAGAACTGATGACCGTTTGGGTAGACGTGTACCTGAATGGAGACCGCGAAATGACAAAATTACGGTGGGACGCCGTCGGGCTAGATAGAGAAGAACAGAAGGCTGATGATGATGGGGATGGGGAAAATCATCCTTTTCGCTACTCATGACACTAAACTTAAATCGTATTGTCCACATGTAATAGCGAGAAAGACCAATTTCCTCGTAACCAATTTGCCTTTCACGATTATTGGGAATTTTCAACAAAAGAAACAAAACTCCACATTGTTTTTAAAAATCCAATACAATTTCCAGTAAAGGAAATATCATTTTTATGTTCCCCTATAATATTCGTTTATTGGCCATCCGATAGCTCTGTCAAAAGCATTAATTACTTAATTTCCGTTTCCACAGTGTAAAATGTTTACTGGCTTTTAAAATGGCGTCGTTTACGCGTTGATCGTGAACAAAGTTATCCCAGGATTACCTTCAATGGTTTTTATGTATATTATGATGTAAATGACGGGACATAAACGTAAATAACAATATGGCTGATCCTTGATGGTCGGAACATAGATTTAGGTGGTAAATGATAAAGCGGTGTTTTAAATGAATAAAGTGAAGGATTATTCATATTTATTGCTTTGTACTAGGTTACGTTGTGAATGCATGACGTAGTTAAATCATACGACATGCGTCATTTTGAAATATCAAAGAGATTTGTGTAAAATATTGATCGTACATCATAGAGCTGATGCCAGTAGGCCAGTCACTTTTGTGGAAGGACCGATGGCAGAAAAAGCATTCGAGACCTGGAGTTAACACCAAGTAACGGTAAGCATCGTGTGGGATACCTCCAGTCCCCAGCTAGACGGACCCACGACCTTATAAAGATGGCTGTGTCAAACTGGATACAGAAGCCGAAGGATAGTGTCATGGTACGGCCTGTGAACCCCTTATATCCAGCATTGAGGTGCAATGGGCTGAGTTGAGTGACACCAGAAATGAAGCAGTAACAACAAGAACTGATTGGCATTGTTATAATGAGTGTCGTGAAAGACAGACGACTAAGATCTTGGTAGCCAAACAAAAGTAAAGCAATTGATCAATAACAATTCACGATTTTAAAAGCCCATTAACAGAAAACAATGACCGTAAATCCACCCCACTTGAACAGTAAAACATTTGAGTACCAAATACATTTGTAAGAAAACGTACAGCAATTTTTTTTCAAAGGAACTCTATCGGTCAACACGATACACAAAAGCCTCGAACCAACTCCTTAAGAGAACAAAACGCACTCAGATTGAATAACTGTACGGAGTAACAAACAGTTAGGGACAGAAGGTCAACTACAACAACAAATAATTATCAACTATATTTCAATAATTATAAAGTTGAAAGATGCATGATTGCGGAATGTGGGGTGCCCTCCAGCTAGAGGGACGGTTTTAAAAAGGTGGCTGGGACAGACTTGATGCAAAAGGTGGAGAACCGGGTCTTGTGATGCAGCATGGGATATGGCCTATGTCCAGGGTAGACTCTTCTTTCATATCAATGGTACGAAATTATCAAATTTTTGTCCATTTTACCCAGCAGGTGGAAACGTTAGTTACCGCTTTTGTGGCGTCTTTAAAGTCTTCTAATAAGTTGTTGTAGGGACACTTTGGACACTTCAGCATGTGGACCATGGTCTGGTCTAGACCACCGCATGTAAACTCAGTTGATTGATACATCAACTTATGACTCACTTGTATACAACACTTAAACCTTACTGGAGCAAAACGCTTCTGCCTGACACTCCGGGGAATGCGTCGTGATTTTATGTTATGCAATCCTCAAAAAAATATTTCTCCATTTCCCTTTTCCCCGCGATCATCGCACAAACATTAACATGTTTATTCCCCGTTCCGCAGCAGCGGGAAACGTCCTAAATCTTACAGATTGGCCACGAGATACACGATCAAGCGACACGTCTTACGATAGTGACTGGGTAGTCCGAAAATTAAAAAAAAAACAAAAATTGAGACCATCCTACGCGCCTCCACGACTTGCTACGAGATAATACTCACACGGAGGGAACAATACGGGTGTCAATTTAATTGAATTTAAATGACACCCGTATTGCAATAGTGACTGCGAAAAAAACGAATGAAAACAATCGCTTAGAGCTGCAAACCGCGACGCAGCTTGTAACGGTACTCACGTGAAGGAAACAAATATCACCCACGTTTAGTCGCTTGAAGCAAAGGGCCCGAGGACATAAACGGGGAGTTCAGCGTCACACGTACTATGAAAGTGACTGTGGCGAAAACAAATTAATGAAAGAAATTACTGAGAGTATGCCACGTGTCACCGCGACGCGACTATACTCATACGAAGACAACAAATGACACACGCGCGTTTCACATAGTCGCAGCTGAGGTCGTGAACGGGGCGTAAATCTTAGCAAGCAAAAATGAAGGCTTTGAGCATTCGCCTCACGCCGCACCGATTTTAAGAGCCCTTCTGTCCGACCATTATTATCCTATTTTTCTTGCTCGGCGCTCCACGCTGCCTTTTACAAACCCTTGAAAATTCCTGCACTTTTTTCTCTGTCTATCCTGAGGTTTTTGTTAAAATGTTTCGATTTTCAAGATTAAACGGACGTTCTTTAGGTTAAGAAAGAATCTTGATGAGTTTGAGGTGGAGTGAAATATTTCTTTGAGAAAATGTATTATGTTGTTAGTTGTACCTTGTTGGTTTTACCACAAACTGGTTGAAACCTGATATATTTCTTTTCTCTCTCTTCTTCAACCTTAGGGCCAATGCTGAGTGCAGGTTTCTTCCAAATCTCTCCACATTTCCCTGTTTTTAATTAGGCTAAATTAGAGTTGTTTATAACTTAGGGTCATAAACATCCAGAGCTTTTTTTTTTTTTTTTTTTTAGCTTGGTAAATCATCAAATGACCCCCCCCCGCTCTGGGCGGAGCGGAAGGGAGTGTCAGACTTGTACTGACTAAAACCCATCCATGTTCCTTCTTTGCCCTTTGTGTTCCAGGGCCGCGGTATCTCTTTCGAACAGTCCCGCAGCCCTGGCAGGCATCGGCCCGTGCGGACCCCTAAGTGGTTGCTGACATCTCTTTGTGGCGCGCGTGGAACACGACCGCGCCGTCGACACGGCCTGTCGTCATAAGACGGTTGGACGGCGAGCTAGCCCATAACTCGCCGTCCACAGGCCCGCGCCTACGGTGGCCGGGGGCCACCACGTGACCCCCGACGCCCAGGGCGTCTCCCGCGGCGGCTGGGACGTGAGGCTCTTTCCCTCTCACGTTCCGCCACCTCCTTTACTAGCATGACTGCTTCGCAGAAGGAGGTGACGGCTTCCCATTCCCTCTCGCTCCGGACCATGGCTTGAACCAGGGCCGGGCGCGAGAGGTCGCCGCCGCCGATCGCCTCTACGAGGACACGGCGCTGCTCCGCCCAAGCGGGACAGGCCTCCACAGTGTGCTGCACCGTGTCCTCCGGACGATCCTCACAATGGAAACACCCGGGCGTTTCCACCCGCCCGATTCGGTGCAGGAACCTCCCGAAACAACCGTGTCCGGTGAGGACCTGCGTCAGGCGGAAGGTGAGGGCGCCGTGGCGCCTCTCTAGCCACTCCTCAAAGAGGGGACTTATCGCCACTATGGTGGCGTGCCCTGCACGGGGTTGCGACAGTCGCTCTCTCCATGTCACCATGAGATCGCGCCGGAGGTTTGTCCGCTGAGCGGCGATTTGCCGCGGCAGCGGAGTTTCCCCCCGATGTAGTGCCTCCGCGCGCCATTCGTGAAGGCGCGCGAGGACTATCGCCTCCAGATCCCATGGCGGCAATCCGGCAAGGAGGCTCGCCGCCTCACCGGAGATCGTGCGGTACCCCCGGACTAGCCTTAGGGCTATCCCCTTTTGGGGCGCGTTCAAGTAGCGGGCGGCTTGCCGCCTCAGAGAACGCGCCCACACCGGGGCCCCGTAAAGGGCCATGGACCGCACGACCCCCGCATAGAGCCTCCGGCAGGAGGCGTTTGGACCCCCCAGGTTGGGCAGGAGCCGCTTGAAGGCAGCCCCGGTCCGTTCCAGTTTGGGGGCCAAACGTCGGAAATGCTCCACGAAGTTCCACCGGCTGTCAAGGACGAGTCCCAGGTACTTCAGCGTCGACCCGACGCCGATGGAAACCCCTCCCGCCGTCAGTAGGGATCCCGACGGTGGCGCATTCCGAGGCCCATGAAAACACATGGCCTCGGACTTGTGCAATGCCACCTCGAGACCCAATTGCCGGATCCTCTCCACGACTATCGCAACCCTGCGTGTCATGTTTTCGGCCGCCGCCTCGTGCGACCTCCCTTGTGCCAGTACCAGCGTGTCGTCAGCGTAGCAGACTACGCTGACGCCGCTAGGGAGGTCGGCGCGCAGCACCCAGTCGTAACCGATGTTCCACAAGGCCGGCCCCAGAACCGATCCCTGTGGAACACCGCACGACATCTCTCGCCGGTTCCATTCTCCGCTCCGACCGGGGTACGTGACGGCCCTATCCGTCAGATAGTCCCCGACCACACGACGAAGGTAGGTCGGCACCCGGTGATACCGGAGTGCTTCCCCAATGCAGCTCCAGGGCATGGAGTTGAAGGCGTTGGCGATGTCAAGAGACACCGCCAAGACGACCCCGCCCCGGGAAACCGCGTCCCCCGTCGTGAGGGCTCTCACGCACATGATGGCGTCCACCGTCGAGCGCCCCTTGCGGAAACCAAACTGGTTTTCCGCAAGATCCGGCCCCATTCCCGCGAGGTGCCCGGCGAGGCGGTTAGTAATAACAAACATCCAGGGCTGCGGGACTGTTCGAAAGAGATACCGCGGCCCTAGAACACAAAGGGCAAAGAAGGAACATGGATGGGTTTTAGTAATTACAAGTCTGACACTCCCTTCCACCCCGCCCAGAGTGGGGGGGAGGGGGTTATTTGATGATTCCCAAACCGAAAAATAAATAAATAAAGTGTCTATAAACATGTCATTGTTATTTCTACAAACAATGACCAACAGCATTGAGTTTTCGATAGCTTCTATCAATCAAATTCCTACTCTTATAATTTTATTGCTGACGGAATTTCTGATTGTCTAAGCTCTCAGGTACTTCACGAGCTAAGGCTCGGACATAGCCTTAGCTATATTGCCTGTCACCTGTATGGGTCTTAACCCATTCAGGTGACACCATAAGTAAGAAAAAAAAAATATCAAAATAGGTCAAACTAAGGAGATCAATCAAATCAAATCAAATCAAATGTTTATTTGCAAGAAAATACATACAAAATTACAAGGAAAGATCTTATATCCTAAAAGTCACTGTATTCTGCCTGCAAGCAAGCGTGCAAATTATTTACTTAAATCTATTACAATTAATATAAAATCAATTATTAATTTTTAAATTCCATAAATTCCTTAATCACGAAGACACTGAATTTTATATAAAAATATTGAATATCGTAGTAATTTACAGTAACACCAATGGTAGATGTTGAGTGTCAGAAACTATATAAAGTCAAAAAATAAATAAATAAAGCCAAATTGAGTGTTACACTTAAAATTGTTCGTAAAGATCACAAGTCAGTTTTTCGTCATCTGCAGTTATAGCTTTCAACCGTTCCACTAGACGCGATCCCGATTCAAATAACATCTCAACGTCAAGCGATCCATCCCTTTATTAAATTGCAAAAACATTTTTAACCGCAGCCTACATTTCTCTCACGTTATAAAAAGACATGCTAAGCACAAAGCTAAGTACACTGAAGGTTGCAGGAACTAAACCGTAATGTGTAATATGTATTGTAATAACAGCGCCTTTTGTAAGCGTGTAATATTTTTAAGGTTCCGTACGCAAACGCGACCTCATCTTTAGAAGTTTATCTGTTAAAGAGTTGAATTTTTCCACATACTGCGTGTAACAATGGCCGCCGTCATCGCAACCTAAATTTCATCACCTGCCTGCCTTTTTCAAACTATGTTGGGGTCAGCTTCCAGTCTAAGGAATGCAACTCAATACCCGTATTTTACATGGCCTATCTGACCACCAAAACACAATTAGAACTGGGTTATACGATTCTCCGTGGTTAGACTGATCACTGTCCGCCTTACGGCCACTGACTACCTGTAACGACTGTCAAAGGTCTACAAATGACAGCCAGGACCAACGACTTGATTTGCTCTCTGAGGCAAGGTGGAAACTCGGTATGTAACCCCATCCACAGACCGACCTAAGCAAGCGCTGCTTAACCTTGAAGACCAAACCGTGTGGCTGATATTATTAAGCCACGAGATCCGCAGCCTAAATAAAGCTACACAAAATACGTTTTCTTCTCAGAGTTCGCGAAACTGAATTCGTGCTCCTTTTGGTAGATTTTTACAAGTCATGCAATATTATGCATCGGATTAGCCGATAATTTTCAACGTTATTGTTTCGGCTCTATCTTGAAAACGGGAATACTATGAAACTTTAAACTTAGTTTGACTATAGTGTTATGAGACTATAGTCAAACTAAGTTAAATTTTCATAGATAAACAAAAAATAAGTAAATAATAAAAAATAAAGAGGAGGACTGCCTGTAGTAGTCGCAAGCGCAACTGCTGACAATGAGGTCCTAGGTTCGATAACCAGGTCGAATAAACTGTTATTGAGTTTTTCCATCAGAAATTTCTCAGTAACAGCCATGGAGTCAGGATTTGGGCCGGTTGTTGCCAATAGGCTCGCCTCTTATTACACGGAACTGAAAACATAACTTGCGAAATCTGGGTGTCGTATATGGTGCACCTCTGCCTAACCTTTCGAGGATGACAGGCATGATGTTATGTAAGTTATTGCATTTTTAGTGTTACGGAACCCTAAGCAAGCAAGTCTAACTCGTACGTGTTCGGATTTTTTGTGAAAGCGACACATTCTTTGTGTAATTTCTCTTATCCCAGCCGAGAGGTATTACAGCGAATGTTGTATAAAAACGACACGAGTGTTAATACAGTCTTTATGACGAGATTTCTGCTCTAGTTTTGTTAATTTTTTGTTTGGATTGTAACTAGTTCTAACATAGCTAGTTTCTTTTGTTCTGTAATTAGTCAATAACTTTGGTATATATTCCAGGCTACTGGAACTTTTCTGTAATAATTGATGAGGAAGTAAAAAGGTTCTTTATTTATCTCTTTTTTCATCACTTAAATAACATTTGGTTAAGACAAAATCTTAGAAAAAAATTAACATAGCTAAATAATATAGGTTCACTTCAACACTTGTTTAATAGTTTTTTTTCTTTTCACAGGTATGTTGCAGATTTTCATGAAATACGTCATTTGAATTAGTTAAGATTGGTAAGTGGAACAGTATTTGAAAGATTGTGCTGTTTTTTTTAACAGTACCTACACATTTAAGTGTTTGACTGTGGTTTGAGTTGACTTACTATTTAACCATTTTATCAAAACAAATTGTTAGTATAATTATTATTACTCTCGGGCGTTATTGTACACCACATAATAATTAATTACTAAAAAATAATTTTGTGAAGTGGAACAATATGGCCTTGTCTTACTGGACGATTCTCTGTAATTCACTTACTACTAAAATTCAACAGAATTTCCCTAGAACGATTTTCTGCTGTCAGAAGCTTTCCATTGAGTAATTTATACGATGTGAAGCTACTTCAGTTTCCAGAAGTTTGACTTGACCTACTAAAACTACAATCGAATCTCAGAAACATAGTAGATACTTGGAAGGTATCAAAACAATATAAAGCTTTGTTCACAATGGTACCACTCTACACTAAACAAAAAAGATCTCATCATCGAATTAAAACAAACTGCAACACCCAATCTAAACTCCAGATCTCAAAATTTAAACAAAAGTCTATTTTCGCGAATCTTAAAAAGTGCCAGCCGAGCGTTGCTCCTTGTGGCATCCCCTTTAATTCTGTGAGATAACGTGCTAGAGGCGAGGGCTGCCCATTGTTATTCTATCCCGGTGCCGGCCCGAATTGTCCCCAACACCTACACAAAGAATCGCTTGTGAATTCACTCGCAATACTCCTCATTTTATTGTAAATCTGTGACCGCAATGTCGAATGGCCCTTAGGGATCCACAGTAGGGTGGCTCGTAATAAAATTATGCGCGATTGTGATTGATAGCTACAATTGTTTTAAGTTTGGGGACATAATCTTCTGGGATTGGTGTTATCTGCGTTTTTGAGGCGTAACACTGAGTTTTAGATATAATTCAATTCTTCCCCGTTCTTAAAACCCAGTAATTTTGACGAACATAGCACGTGGCGTTGTAATCAATATTGCTGAAGGTTTGTTATTTTTTCTATATATATGGGAAAAACCTACTAGCAATATTCATTACCAATTATTAAAGAAAAATAATATTACGATAACAAAAAAATGCGGTAACAAGGTAAACTCACTTTTTTTGTTTTTTTACACCCTAATTGACCTGTAATTAGAAACAGAACGTGATATAACATGGGATATCCCCTATCACATGTTTTTTTCATGTTTCAAAAAAATTATGGTGTTTGATTATAGGGCTCATCCTTTTATCCATAACTCTTGAACAGAAAACATATAATTAAGGTGTCGGAAACAACAGCATTTATCGGGAAAGTATTTTATGTTTTACGAGAAATAAGATACCTATATTTTAGGAATAATACTGGCCATTAATTTGCTACTTGAAATATATATTTTAAGTAATGAAGTACTTGTAATAGTAGGCAGTTCATTGAAAAGGGTTTTCCTTAATTGTTAAATGAAAATTAAAATGATTACTTTATGCAGTTGTATTTAAACCTTAAGTAAGGTATACTTACACCCCAAAACCCATTCGAACTTTCCATCCTGTATACTAAATGAACTAAGCTGCAAGTGACTGATATTGCTAGCGCTAAAGTGCACAAGTCATCTTTAGTCGGATAGTCATAGACAAATTACTTACGGGATTTATTATGGTCCAAGTATTACGGAAGGTATTAAACATTAAAACTCCAAGATCCAATTACGAAATAACACGAAAGTCAAGCAGCAAACGACCCGACTAAACCAAGTGCACCTCGATAAGATTAGTCTGAAAAATCTCATTCAAGTAGCGTTGGCAAAAGTGAGCCACCATGATCCATACTAATTCTACCATACCTAGACGTTTGCAGACATTTCTGCCATAAAAGCAGATTTCTTTTCCAACGCTCCTTTTGTGTGGCTAAAGAGGATTATTTTGATAATAATTTACCGTTCTCGTTGGTAATATTGTACGCGTAAATCCTTTTAGTGGCACTATTTCTTTATTTCGACTTTTTATTTTTGTCGGAGCATTCAAATAGAAACGCCTTGTGAATGGATCGCTTTATTTCCGAAATAGTTGTAGTGTGTGGGTGTTATTTTCGAAATATAATGGATTATTTTCTTTTCCTTTGTGTTGTTCGGCTTGACTTATGTGCGATTCTGGTTCTTTAGGAAAATAGATTTTCATGCTTTTGTTGATAAGACAACGAGCTTATTAACCTATATTTTGGCATTGATGCAAAATACAGTTTAATTAAAATTTGACTGTTAATTGATTTTAAAACCAACCAATCAATTAGTGAACAACATTATTAAAAAGAAACGGACGTAACAAAATCTTTGTAATAATGAGTTCATGTTCTAATTCTTGAATCGCTTTTGTAAATTAAATACAAGATGAAAGAGCTTATAACCTTGTTTATAGCTGAATTAATTTACTTCAGCGAACACATTGTAATTTAAGTATTGTAGTTTTACTTAGGTTAGTGTCCCCGACATAGTTAAGTGCTTTTGTTGAAATATACAATGAGAATACAGTTTAATGTTTGAAATCTTATCTTAATAAAATTATAAACAATTAAGTTTTTGAGGATGGATGGATGGTTGGACGTTTGTTACTCTACACTAATGTTACTGTAAAGTTTTATCAAGTTTTTTGTGTTAATATCATAGGCATTAATTTAAAAAAAATATATTTACGCAGGTGAAACCGAGGGTGGAAGCTATGTATATCATATTATCATTACCTAACTGATAATCTGGTTCTTACAAAAATATACAAAATTATAGGTATCGAAACGTTTTGTTCAAAAACTTCTCATCACTGCAGTTTAATGAAGTGCTTCTCATAGCATAGGATAAATAAACGAAAGATTACCTGCTTAAGGAAATAAAATAATCAGAAAAAAAGCTAATACAATATTCATAAACAAAATTCCATCCTCAAAGAAAATTATACACAGCTGCTTAGGTACAGATAACATTCTATTTGACCCAATTGGCATAACAAACGTCCTCAAATGCTCTACAGACAAAGCATTCAATTTCGCTGATTTCCTTCAAACTGCAGCACAGAAATATTTCCATACCAACCGTTTGATCTCCATTGATCAGAATAATTTCACTCGGACGTTCGCAAGATGGGAAGAACAATATGAATGGAAAAATGTTAGAAGGAATTTTCAGGAACATTTGGGTCGCGGTAGAATAGAAACGGAATACGCAATGGGTTTTTATGACCGACAACTGTATTGGAGAGTTTTGGATGTACTTTAAAAAATTGATGCGGTGGTTGATTTTAATCAACGCATTGTTAGTGCTTTTTTCTAAATACTTGCCTTGGCAAACGGTTTAAAATTAAAGAACAGAAGGAAGTTGATTTTTATATCTGATTTGCTGGTTGAAAATAAATAAATTTAAAACAAAACTGTTTCTGTGACTGGCTAGCCACTCTGTATGGTTACACAACATGTTCAATATTTAGATAGCTTATTGATGTCGTATATTGCACAAACAGTACCATGTATCCAATGAATGAAGTCCACACTTTTACAATTTAAACGACTAATTAAAATATCTACCACTTCCAATTCCACCTTTGGGTAAATATATAATACGTTGTTAGTACCTAAAGCATATCTCAACGGTTTGAAAAAAGAGAATGGTACAAACGTTTCTCAATTTTCCCATCGGAGAGATTCAACAGAAAAAAAATGTGACGACCTCACTTCCATGGGGAATATAAAATTGGAAGATTCATCAATTTCCATCGATGAATCAGTGGAATAAAATCTACAATTCAAAGCGTGTCTTACAAATGCATCTATATCGGGCTGTGGTGGGATGACTTAGAGGCTTTTTGGAGAGAGAGTAGACCCCAGAAAGGAAATGGTGTACCTAAGGAATTTAATTGGAATTCTTATAGGGGAAATGAGTCTTTTTTATTCAACACAAATTATGCCAGCTGTGTGGATTGGTCTACCCCCCGTGTTTGATGACTTTTTGTTAAAAATCTTAATCAAGAAAGTGGTCCAATTTAATTTCAGTTTTTAACCTCGCTTTAGAATCTTCTCCGTTTCGCATTGGCCGCAAATTACTATATCGATTTATAATCACTGGGTTTTCTCGGGAGGTGTCAAAAGACTTGAGTATGATTAACTCACCTTTATAGATTAAAATTATCAACTAATCTTGCCACAAAAGATTCAACTAAAAACCTAAATCGTACCAATCCCAAAAGAACGTCAATAGAAAAAAGTTTGCCCTATCATTTGAAACTCTCAATCGTGAAGTGAAGAGCCTCACAAAAGTCAGGGCCCTTAAAAAGGGGCGCTGGGGTGTTGTAAACGAAGGGAGCTGAAACGGAGGGGGCTGTAGACGATGGCTCTATAAAGAGCAACACACTAAAAGTTTATAAGCCGTAAAGTGTAACTGTAAACTTACTGTATTTACAATTACATGATTTATGGATCGTTGAGTGTGATTTACATTTTGCCTGTTTTTATTTTTGTTGACTTTACGTGATTTTGCATAATTATACACATTTTTTTCATCGGTCCTTAAACCTGCATGTTTAAAATATATGGGACAGCTGACTTTCTGTGCATAATGAAATATGTTAACGTGGGTGGAAAGAATGAATTACGTAGTGAAGCCAATCTGCTGTGTCACAATGTCTCGATGGAGGTCCATGCCCAATAGTAGACTTCTTTAATAAAGCCGAAAAAACCACCGCTAATGATAAATGATGTTTATTTTGTAAATAAGTTTTTAAAAAACACTTTAACAAGTATTTTTTTTTTTTAAATAGAATGGCAAAGGATAAGATGGCAGCGGTGTTTCGTACTTGAAAACTCTGAGAAGAAGTCATAGTCTTTTTTAAAGTCCAGACATAATCTTGGTCAACTTACATGAGGATTATACAGATTAGCGTCTGAGATGGTCCTTTGGAGAAAGAACGACACAGATTTGAGATAACGCTGAATTACATTAAAGGAAAACATCTGTATCAGACCTCGATCCAATATTCTCAAACGGCTTACAAAATGTATTGATAGTAAAGCATTAAGACTTTTAGCAAAAGCCAAGGTCTAGTATAAGAAAATCTCTTTAAGACTTGTTTGTATTAGCAAAGGCCCTGACGTGGGTCCGTTACAAACTAATATGATTACATTTTGACCGTAACTGACCTTTATAACTATTTTCTAGAATTACTCGTTTCTAAGAACGTTGTCGGATCCTATTACCGGCAAGCTATGTAAGTCCGAACTTTTGCGAAGCCGGAAAGCCGAAGCGAAAGTTTTCCCTGAAAATACATCCTCTGGTTAAGAATAGTAGGAAATATAAAAACGAATGAAACTGGGAATGCATTAGAAAAGTCATGTACAGCGGTCTTTAGTTGTTTTCCTTTTATGCAAATGTACGAACTCTTGTCAACTTCTGTTTAAGATTAGTTGAGAGCTTTTGATAATTAGGAATGTTGTTGTGTTTTTATAAAAATAGTAGTCACTTTTTGGACGAATGGTCTACCACTCGTACATAAAGTACACCGTGCTCTTGGCGACATGAATAATGATTATTTCGGTCAAAAATCCAATATATAATGTTGCTGAAAATATTTATATTCTTTATTTCACACAAAAAACTAGTGCTCCAACAATAACACAAAATATTTCTACAAACAAACCAATAAAAAGTACCCTTCATCCCCTAACCTCAATTAACAACTACCCGTAACCCTCACAAAATGAAACAATCGAAAAATACCTTTCTAATGGTCTCACGATTGTGTCCCAATCGGGCCCCAATAGTATTTTATTGGCGCCCAGCATGGGACCCGGTCTTGGGTGTACGGAACAAAAGGGGAGATGTATAGGGTCTAACTAACTGCTTGTAGTATCGCTAATTGGCAAGTAATTGGCCCTTATAAGCTTCCCACTGATGGGTAATAGATAGCGTAATTGTATTGGGGGTATTTATAAGTAGGGTGCTTTTGTTTAGAAGAATTAGGGAGGTTAGGTTTTAACAACGACAAAATATAGAGGAAAATAGCTTCTGTCCTGTGCAGTATAAGCTTGAACCTTGTATGGAACACAATTCATATTTGCATGAATTTTTTACACATTATTGAAAATATTGAAGTCTTTTTCAGATTTCAATATCTGTGAGCTGTATTAATATTTTTATGGCATTTGACTTAAAAAAATCGAAATTCAACAATATTTTATTAAAACATTTAAAAAATAAACTCATTTTTAAATGAAACTCGTTGGGTACTGACGGAAAAGAGGTAGAAGAGAGTATCAGGCGTATAATACCGACGTATCAATTTATTGTTGGTATTACCCTGTATATTTAAAAATTTTGCTGATCGAAATCATTACAAAGCTAAAAGGTTATACAAACGAAAACTCAGGTATAAATAACCCCAAAACTCATACAAAATCACACAAAAGACAGATCAGCTTGAACAAATCAAAAGAAAAAGGGTCTTCCCCATAAAAATCGTCGAGTGCAGACATGCAAATGATATCGTTCCCTAACGCGAGTACCATTCAATGAACCGTTCGGGTCCCAATAAGAAGTACTTACGTACGATCGTCAGTCTCTACCAACGATCGGTAACTATGGAGGGACAGTTTTGAGAAGCATGTTGAAGCAGCAATGTATGGCTACACATTTGATAGTCTATAGTGGAAAAACAGCCGATTTTGAACGTTGTAGACTAGAGTTTTAGGTCGGAAGTTGAATGTGTTGGTATAGTTATATAGGGGTGTTGGAACAAGTATCTTTTTATATCACTCTCTCTAAGACTACAGTAATGAGCCCCTTTTATTTCCAAAAGAAGTTTTAATTATGTTATAAAAAGATATTTTTTTTCTTTTTTTCCTGCCAACTTTTCCTTAGATTGGCGAAATTTGTAACGTCTAAAATTAATTTTATGTGAGTGAATAAAGACGGGCCGTAAACTTCATTATCACTCTTTATTTTAAAGAGATAGACTGTGAAGATATTATGGGGAGGACCATATTATGGCTGACAGTATTTTTTTTTATGGCAAGTTTAAATAAGGTTGAGGGGAACCCTTATTCCAAGCGATTTCATTTACAGAGTTATACCTAGTTCAATTTGCGTTTGCAGATCCTTACTCCAAACATTTATCATGCTAATATTGTAAATACCTGTAAAATATGTGTTGCCACGCATTGTCTGATGAGATGCAATATAACACTTACAGTCTGGGTGTAATGACACAGAGCTTAATAAAGAGACTATCGTACAAGTAGATACAAGTAACCTCGTGAACACGAGCTAAACGCTCTACGACACGGGTCTTGCCACAGCGACTGTTAAAAAAAAGGAAAATAATTATTTAGAGCATGCTACGAGTCACTGAGAGGCGACTTGAAACAAGTGAAGCGCGCGTGTGTCGCTTGATGCAAGTCGTCGCAAGTCGGATCGCCCGAGTGCGTGGACTAGGCCTAACAGTGACGTCAATAACACGTCGAAATTCCTTAAAAACTCTTTACCGTTACAACTGGTTACTATGTGTTGTGTAGTTGCTCCAGTGACGCCGCACGTGTAAGCGTTATAATATCATACACAAACTCCCTAAACCTAATATTGATATATCAATATCTCTCGCGTAGGTACGTCCTAATTAGCAAATAAGGGAATCGGCTTAGCGTAATTACAGTTGTAATTAGGAGTACATAGGTAATGATGGCGGAATCCTAGGCCGTCTAATCTGCTAATAATTGTCGGTGGCTGCAAATTGCAGGAATGCTTTGTTTATGCCCTAATTAGAGTTATTGTTGAGCCGTGACAGTCTAAAGCGTTAATTATATTATCAAATTATCCAGGGTTAAATACTCGTATTGATGAACTAATAGTTGTTTCCACTTTGTTAATTACTACTCTATCTTAGTATCTTCTAACATAACATCTAGCTTGTTTCTTCGAAGGGTTATGCAGTGGTGTATACATGGTAATTTTTTGAAGTGGGCTTGGATGGCCAGATCTGAAACTATGAGGAATAGCGAAAAATACTCAAAGGAGTCTCGAGCTCGATTTTGCAATAGATTTTTGAAAAATCAATATTCTTAGCCTAGCTTGGCCTAGAATCGAAACCATTGATTTCGGGAAAAAAAACACACGCTGTGTATACCATTCGATAGTCTCGCTAATAGGGATCAAATTCTGGGAAATAATGACACGGCAAATTAAAAGAAAGAGTTCATTTTTGATAAAACACATAAACAAAACACATACATGTATCGCCGCGGTGGTCCACGCACGCTACAGTTGTACATAGTTGTGGGTGTGTAGTGTGTACTGCAGTGGAAACATAGCCCCACGTTGTCAAACAAATGATTCCACGCAGGTAGCATGCGCCGCGGTGGGTCTGCGCCTTAAACACGATTCAAAGCAGAAATGCAACGCCATCAGATCTCATCTGACAAGATCGTCACCTCTCGGCAATAATCGGCAATGATCGGCACGTCACGGACGAAATTAAACTGTCGGAGAAGCAATCGAGTTAATTGGAAGGGTGCAAACCGATCTAGTTTCCTGAGACTAAGACACTGATGGAGGTAATAAGATGAGAGTGGTATAATAACTGGATTTGTGCTTACGGAGGCTCTTTGTAAATAGGCATACTCATAGCGACACAGAGTTTTCGAAATACTGTGATAAATATTACAATGATTAAAGATCAGTGACGACGACCGAAAAAAGCACATGGAACCGCATTAATCTTCTTTTTTTTTTAAAACCCCTTTTCTTTCAAACGTATACAGCATATCAATTCTGGCTGGATGAGTGATGCTAATTTTTTCCCTTACATACAAACACCTTATGCACCCAACAACGAAATATCAATTTTCTTTTCTAATCTATATTATCTGACGACCGAGCAATGGCGGCCCCATGGGTACGGGCCGAAAATACAAGTTGCAAGTCGTGGTTCCGAATCCAAGCAAGCACTTTGCTTTGTGTAATTTATTTCATCACCACTGCTCTTAAAACGCTGAAGAAACCGGCAAGACTGAGCCAAAAGTTTGAAGACATGTGGACATCCACTAATCCTAACAGTCCACTCCCTTTTATAGGAATACGGCTCAACTATGGGAACATTACAGGCTGATTATGTTGTCTTCTGCCAACCATCTCAAACACGCTCTTAATTCAGCAGCGGGCATGCAAACATCAGTAATGATGATACAATTATTATCATAGTAATTGACGCAGCATTCACGCCATTCCTATCACAAACAGAGCCATTTATCGAATCCATCGATTCATTAACTTGACATCAATCAAGGTCCCGTAATCAATAGCGATAGGAGACAGCTCAACCACAAGATAGTGAGACAGTAAAAGGTCCACTATTATCTTCATAGTAGACAAAGACATTTAATACGAGTGCTTTAGGGAAGTTACAAAAATAAATTTAAAATAGAAGAACAGACGTGACGTAACGTGAGATCAGACGTGGGAACACTGTTTTTCAAAATTATAAAAAATGCCAAGTTTGACAAGAAACAGTTGACTTTTGCAAATAGACTCGATGCTTGTTCTCCTTTTTTCTCTCTAGTTGGAAATCCTCAATGGATATCCTCCGCCCTGGGGAGAGCGGAGGGATCTTTCAGACTCGTACTGACTAAATCCATCCCGGTGTTGGGTCGCATATTTGCGTCGGGGGGCAGCGGGACTTTTACAACACACCCGTATGTACATTAATCGAAAGAAAGAAAATATTAGAGCATTTACATTATGAAAACTGGCTGTCACTTTCAAGGTAGCCCTAGGTCATAACACAGGCTCCGTTTAAAACACGTCTTCTGCATCAACTTTGTTGTAACCCTTAAAGATAGGGGTAAAGGCTAACAGGTTCTCTGAGCCGTCGTCTCCTGCGTCTCACGAATCTGCCCATTAATCTGATCGGATTGTAGGAGATCGCTTGAGCACTGCTATTCATTTGAATACGTACTACGGTGTAGAAGCTAAATCATTAAGTGTACAGACATAAAAGAGGTAAAGAAATAGTACATTTTGATATAAGTGCGGAAACATTGTTACTGTAGAGATGGAATTCACAATGAAAAAAATCCACGAGTGTGAAATACATTGCATGTTGAACCTAATCGTCGAGCGATAAGAACTAGTTTTCGAGAAAATGTATTGAAAAATTTTTGGTTTTATGTCATAACATAATACAGATTATAATGTCAGCCTGTCCGGCCTTTAGTTATAAGATCGAGCAAGTCGAAAGAAGCTATTTATAGATTGTGTGTAAGATGATATGGCTAGAAATGATGAACACTGTTAAGCCAGATAATAGAAATGTAGGTATGGAAGGATTAGGGTGCCAAGCTGGTTGCAAATCATTTTGCGGTGACCACTAGCTCTGCTTACATCGCTCTAAACAATTAAGTAATAGTCCAAGACGGTGAACACAGCATGAACGTGACATTTCCTAAAAGATGTCGTTTATTATTAGGAGTTTAAAAAACGTGAATTTGTGCGTTTGCGAATGTACATACATAAGTCATGTCATCGGGTACTCTATTTCGCGACCCTGTTGTCATCGTATTGCTCACGTCTACCAAATATAATATCTATTTTGCAGCTGTTTTTGCCGAAAAGCATGATATTTAAAAGTTATCAATGGCAATGAAACGTCGGAAATATCTTCCATTGAAAACAACTTATAAAATAGCGAATGACTTTGAAATCAGCACAATGTGAGTTCTCAGAAGATATCTTTCATAAGTCTACCGTCCATTCAGATCAAATTCAATTTTAAAGATATAGGGGTAGAGTTGAATTTTCATTGTTATAATCGAAAGCTACATTATGCTGTAATATTCTTTTGGAATAACAAAAAGTGTTTGCTGAAGGGGAGATTGGGCGCCGGAGTCGGTGATACCGTATCAATTACAGTTATTAATTTTGCATTTCATCGCCGTCCGTTGTTCCCTCGCTTCCTCGAAATAATAATTATTATTATTTCTCGAAACTCTTTATTGCGTTGTGGTTGTTTTAGAGGTCGTGTTTAAATGTATGTTTGCTATTTAGTAATTTTGAATGAAAAGATAACGTTTTAAATAATTTTTTTTACAAAAGTAAAGATCAATTACTGATTTGGGTCGTATGGGTTGAAACTTTACAGAAGGTGTTGTGATTTCAATAAGTGAAAAAAAAACAACACAATCTTATGAGAAGTTTGAAATTATTTATATTATAACAACATGACATCACTTGTTTACTCCAAGGGTCAGGCAGAGGTGTAAGCTATAGTCACTCTTAGTACACCAGTTATGTTTAAGTCCCACATAATAAGGGGCGAGCGTATTGCCACAAATAGGACAGAAATCCAGATCTTTGGGCCACTAAAAACCCAATAACACTTCGCTCGACTCGGGAATCGAACCTAGAACCTCATGTTTATCAGTAGCGCTTGCGACTACCAGATTAACAAGGCAGATAACACAAAAATACCTTCAAAATTTACACAATTACATTATTCCACGACAACATATTAATAAAAAAACATGTCACGCCTTAAAAGACAAGAAAAATCCCTGATTTTGTGGCTGAGCACGTCTGCGAGGCAGGCGGCCATTTTTCATGAAACAAATGAGCTGCGAAAATGTGTGAACGACGAATCAGGCTCATACCGCCAATCGATCGCATGGGATATGTACGGGAATGTGATTTGCGATGTAAATGTTTACGATTTCTTTGTTCTAATATTTCTAGAACTTATGATAAAAGATTTAAATAAAATATGAAGCCCTTATCGGGATAGTGAAAATCAATCCCCGGCACACACACCTGGCAGTTCGTTTATGACTATTATACCATAAGACGAACAGTAATAATTCCTCGAATATACCTCTAGTCTACCCGATTGAGTAAAAACGTTATGTCTTAGAAACGAATAACACAAAAGGATAATCTAGCTCTAAGAGTATTTTAAACTAAACAGTTACTGCCAATAATTCTGATGTAAAGCTCTCTTTAGAATTAAGACGAAACACTTAGCCCTTCCTTATTTATTTGTGGTGCAGCAGCATTTCTTCATCCATGGATCTCTATCTGCGATTATCTCAATTACCTTTATCATCTTCCAATAAACCTTCCATTGTTGTGAGCTTCTCCCCATAGACAACCAAAACTATCTATGTGTTTGTATATAAAACCGCTTTTCGTATCTCTCTATGTGACTGCTGAGATTGTCTCACACAATCCACTTTCATCATTTACAGAATAAAAAAGAAAAAACCCAGAAAGTTAGTCTGTATAATGCAACAACATTGAACTTGAATCATCATCTGCCAAACCTTTTTCCAACTATATTGGGGACGGCTTCCAGTCTCATCGGATACAGTTGAATACCAGTATTTTACATGGAGCGACTGCCTATCTGACCTCCACAACACAGTTAGTACTGGGTAATACGATACCCCTTGGAATACGAACTTGAATACAATAAAGAAATCTTGATGTTACGTCAAGCCCTGACACCACCGCAAGTAATAAATAAATACGCAATACCCAATCATTATCCCATTGACCAGCATCTCCAATGATAAGACAATTAGTACCACAATGATATGTGAAGCTAACGAGGTGTGCTAATGGCTATTTGGTTGATGCCCAGTCGGCGAGAGCCAGATGTTTTGTACTGACGCGGTTTGTATGAATGTCTCGGTATCACGTTATTGGAGAAAGATTTATGATAGATTGTGGTGGTTTAAGATGTTTAAATAAAAATCTTCTAAGTTTAGTGAATTAGGAAACGTTATATAGGACGCTCTCAGGATAAATAGATCGACAATCCTTGCAGGGAGGCTACAGCCGAATGAGAGTTGCCGAGCATCAAGATGAATGGCGTGTGATTGTAGAGGCCTATGTCCAGCAGTGGACTGCTGAAGCCTGATGACGATACAATACAAAAATGTATTGTATTGACGCTTATGTAAACGTGATCTTTAATGTCGTTGCTACAACTTTGCTTTTGGGTTGCTACTGACAGAAATAAAATAACTGTGGAGGGACTTTAGAAACACAAAACGCTTTGAAAACGTTTGTTGTCCCCTTAATTTAAAAAGAAGAAAGCTATTAACAATCCTACAACAAAAACCTTTACGAAAACTCCAGCAGCTACATCTCGTATCCCAAATTAATACAATCGGTTGTTAAGCGGTTGCTCTCAGCCGGAAGCAATTACAACGAGTCGCTGATTCGAAAAGTTTCCCAATGTAATTTTGTTACCCGTTTGCAACCTAACCGGGTTTTAAAAGCCGTTAGTATGTGTTTAAAGGTTTGAATACGGGTTTAGTTAGTTCAGTGTTTTGTTGTGATTTCATTGTGAGTAGTGTAATTTAGTTTTCGGGGTCACGCAGTGATGCTTGTCCTTGTGAAGTTTGATTGGAGTAGTGGGGCCTGCAGGTCTCACAGACATACTCTTTAAGCAATTGTCTATAGCGTTATCTATACTAATATTATACAGAGGTAAATTTTGTTTGTAAGTTTGTATGTAGGGGGTTATCTCCGGAACTAATGATCTAATTCTAAAAACTCTTTCACCAACAGAAAGCTACATTATTCGTGGGTGCTATAGGCTATAAATTATATTTATATCATGCATTTTAGCCGAGCTATCACAATTTTTGCGGACGAAGTCGCGGTCGAAGTGCTAGTGTTATTATATGACAAGCTCGCCAAGCCGATGTGATATGAAGTTGCTCTCGCCGCTTACAACGCTTGAACATAAATCAGCAATTCCAAAACCATTTCTGGTGCATTATATACCATCCTGGAGATAACGCTAAAATGTATTTGCCCTGGCATCGCTGCTTTTCCAACTGGAAAACATTTCTTCTGGTGGCAGAAATACTTAAGGTGGTAGTACTTTTTCTATATGTGGCCTAAATCAGACTACCAGCGTTTTTTTGTTTTCAAACATTATCTTCATAAATATTTCGTAAACATTTAAATAACAGCCTTCTTCTGTCGACGGTATTTAAGCGTCAAAAGGTCCGTGTATCACGTTAGCAACTAAAATAAAAAATGTGTTTTATTTCAGGCAAAATGCCCATATACAACAATAAATTGGGACGAATAAAATAGTAAAAACATTAAGAAATCATTAAAATTTCATTAAAAATCAATACATATATGGTATAGATCGAATGAAAGGCCGGAAATGAAGAGCCACAATTACAAACAACTATCCAAAATTTCTCTCGAACGAATACCTCTACCTGGGACATCAATCGATCTCCACAATCATTTGAATACGCACCCTCAAATCACAAGAACACACCTACCTATTCTATGTATTCATAGATATCAGAACCAAATCGTTGGCAATCTAACTCCAATATCAGAGGCAGAATAATCGACAAACCACAGTTACCAATGGTATAGTTTGTACTAACGAGATTGTGGGGGTTTGGGGGTCAATCAGTAGAATATGCAAGGGGGTGGTAAACCATGATCGAATAGAACACGAGGGTATTGGAATGAAGCGGTGTGATGTGATGTGTTTGTCAATATTGGGAGATGAACTATGTATTAACATTTTAACAAGTACTACAGACGCATACGTTAAATGAACATTCTTAAAGGTATAAATATTTAGATACGTTCATAAAATTAGACAAAGCTAGTGATGTAGCACAATACTCGTAATAAGAAAAATTAAAAGTGTGAAAAATGCATGCAGTACTAAGTTCTGAAAAAAAAAAACTAATAAATGACAACATTACGCGGATTCTCCGGATATGTTAAGTTTAAGTCAAATGTGATTGGGGAGACCCCATTGCCATCAACCGAGTACAAATTCAGACTCCAATAGAAAGATACACAAGAAAAACCTAATGAAACTTTTCTCGACCTGTCACCGAAATCCAGGACCTCACGCTTAACTGCTAGTCGTGCTAGTGATCACGATTCCCAACAAGCAGTGAGTCGGGAATTCTGCCGACCCCCACTAGTTGTAGGTCGTGGGATCATACTCAAGCAGGCAATTTATCTTCTTTCATTATCTTTGTGTTCCAAACGGTGAAGTAAAATATAATACAATGCAACCCTTATCATAACTCAACTGCAAAAATCTTGCTGTTTGCACCCCTCTTACTACCCTGTTAGAGATTACGGGTGTGATATTATACTGTAGACTAATTGATACACCCAACAGACAAATTCTCAACAATATTTCACCACCTCAAAATTTATTCACACCCTCGCAAAATTATTCCAAATTTTTCACTCCCCTTCTAAAATGATTAGCTCCGGGAGCGTATTAACAAACTACAACAAGTTTCAATTCTCCCCTCCGCTGGGAATGGCGGGTAAACTGTTACCTTTTCAGGGGTAAAGTTGGGGGAAAACTCTGTTAATATTGAGCAGGTACTGTGATAGATTATGCACCTGTGGTGGGGTGTAATGGATGGTGTCTAGGGTTGAGGGTGGTTAGAATTTGTACTAGAATATGTGCTGATCCGAAATCTGTTTGACTTTAAGACAAAGGTGCTCTTACCAGATGAGAAGAGATAGAGACAGAGAGAGATGAGAAGTTAGAAATGAAAACTACTAAAATAATTCAGATTCAAATCACAGCAGTCACTCTTCGACAGTAACTACTGTGCTAACAATCGATATTTTTATAGGAGCGGTCGACAAACGTAGTAACGGACCGCGCTAACGAAAACATATCCTACAACAATACATGTGACTTCTACTAACCCGCACTATGCCGGCTGTGGTGGGTTACGGCCCTCTCTCTCTTATAGAGAGGAGGCCTGTGCCCTAGCAGTGGGAACATAAAAAATGCTAAGGTGGAAACGTCGCAACTATACTAATATTCTGAAGAGGTATTTGTTTGTAAGTTTTTATGTAGGGGGTAATCTTCGAAACTACTGATCTGATTTCAAAAATCCTTTCACCAACGGGTCCGTTCTCGAGTGTCACAAGCTACATTTGAAATGTTCCCGTGGGTTAATTTCCATACATAACGGGGGCGAAGCCGCGAGCAAAAACTAGTAGGTCATAAATGGCATCGCTATTTTCACTTATACTGTTAAACATTCGACCAAGTTTCACGAAAAACAAATTATCGTTGCTTGAATGAAATTCTCTGCATGCTTGACTTTAAGTAAACGCTGCGCTGTTACACATTGAGCTCCATTAAAACTCATAAAAGTGTGGATTTTTAAAACCTAAGAAAGTATTTTGCGTCATATAATAAATCGTAGAAAGTTTTGCCTCGATTTTGTTATATCATAACATCACGTATTCTCTAAGGCATCAATACTCTAAGGCAAACATGTACCTATTTCGCCAGTTATGTTTTATGCCATCAACCAGGCAGAAATCCGTGGTTGCTAATCAGAATTTCTTGATAGGAACCCGTTAACACTTTTCCCGAACTGGGAATCGAACCCAGGTACTCATTCTCAGCAGTCTCGCTTGCGGCTACTAGACCAATTAGTTATATCAGTAGGTAGTATAAGCATAAATAGTCTTTAGTGAGCCTTATTCTACCACGCAAGCCCAGTGAGTGTCGGCGCATGTCCTGACATCTTATCTTCATTTTTTTATTCTAGGATTAGTCTGTTTTTTCCGTCACCGTTTGCAGAACAGTGGTGATGAAATAAATTTCAATAAGGTCAGTCCTTTATGGGTACGATCCAGCCACCGAAATCTCTTCAATCGTGGCCGGTGCTGTAGGGTCACGGCTACTCAATGCTATATGTAGGTACATGGGTATCATCCTATCCTGAAACATCAAACTCAGAAGCTGATCCTTCCATAACAATAACAATGAGCAAACCCAATAAGAACTGACTTACTAAGTAACATCTAATTTGATATCGGAAACAATTCCCAACAATTTCTCCGAACATACTTCACCGAGTTGTTCCGAAGTCTACAACTAACTCTATATGTGAGTGTACTCCAAGTTCCCCAGTCGTATTACTGAGCGGTGTGTTAGCTGGCTCGCTATCATCACGCCATCTGTTGTGTGTTGTCGGAACTTTGATACATTGAATATTAATGTTGGGGAACATTGTTATACTGATTCGTCTTATGCTAAATTGTCAGGAAAGTTGGGGTGCAGAATTTGATACAGAGAAGGTAATGAAATTGTTTTGTTTTACTGGATATTATTCTTAGCTGAAGTATGTTAATCACAAGGAAATTATAGACCATAAAGACAAAAGCACACACAATAATGCTATTAAAGGGATAATACCAAAGGGTAGAAGTTCTGTACTAGACACAGCATTAAGGTGAAAAATTGATACCGAGGAACTCGATCTCATTAAAGTGGCCGGAAGAAACTGGATAGCTATGACACAAAACCGCCAAAAGTGGAGAGATTTGGAAGAGACCTGCACAGCATTGGGTAGACAAAGGTTGAAAAAGAACAAGAGGCAAAATTCTGATTTCTGGCTGCATTCGGTTAGACTGATGGCCGACCCCGACCATAGCTGGGAAAAGCCTAGAGCCCTAGGCAGATGACTAACCTGGTATTTTTTTTTAAAGAACCAATAATAGATTAATAGATGAAAGTAACATTATCAAAGTATTACCAAAAGATAACCATGTAGCTAAAAGCTAAAACACCACTTACCTATAAAAGAAGAAAGCAAAATCAAGGATACACACATTAAAAAAGTTTCCAACAAAATCGATGTTCCCCTAAACGCCTCTTTATAATACAGAAGAAAAAAAACTTGTGAAACATTTTGTCAACGGTAATTGTTCGAGATTCGCTTCCGATAAGACTCGAATGTTCGAGAATAATGTCGAACAAGTTGAGAGTCGAAAGTGAACCGAATAAGTTTGTTTAGGTGACACTTAACAAATGTCGTGGTTTTGAACTTTAGCTCATGAGTGTAACACGTTTTCGCTTTATGGCTAATTGTTGTATCAAGTTAAACAACTTAATACTCATTAACTCTTAAGGAATGAAGGATGAAGTTCTTTGCCTAGCAGTAGGACAGTAAAGGCTAGCAAAAATAATTGTTGCGATTTTTGGTCCCTCGTTTCTTCTATCTGTGGCTCGATTT
The DNA here is from genome assembly GCA_905163415.1 of Noctua fimbriata. Taxonomy (NCBI): domain Eukaryota; kingdom Metazoa; phylum Arthropoda; class Insecta; order Lepidoptera; family Noctuidae; genus Noctua; species Noctua fimbriata. Next base: position 509,913 of record LR990946.1, read on the forward strand.
ATGGTATACAATGACCAATGAAGCCGAAAAGTTATTGTGTGGCCGCTAGGTAGACCAACAATCTCGGAAGAGACAGGACGCCATATTAGTTTCTACTATGTAGACCCCTATTTAATTGAAGAAACTTAGCGCGCGTCAAGCTGACCCCAGCTTGAAGGTGAGACTGGTATTCAGCTGCATCCATTGCAGCTGAATACCAGTATTTCGGGATGAAACACTTGCCTATCTGATTACCACAGTCTAGCAATTAGGTAACATAACACACCATGGCAGTTGTAGGTTTCTGTGTACCCATAACGAATGTCTTCTAAGAATGACACCAACTAGGTAGTCTCTGTATGTATTAAGCAGTCATCCATCTACAGACCAACCCCAGCAACTGTTGTTTAATTTAAAGATCGATCCGCAGCTATTATTACTTACCCGACCCTTGACAACATCATGAAGTATTATTCTAGAAATACAGAAACCCAACCCAAATTCACTCACAAAACTAACCACCAAAAAGCAGATCCTCTTACAAAAGAAAAAGATAATAATAAAGTTTCCAACAAAACTACACTAAAACAATTCCTAGATTATAACCAGAAAGATAAGACAGTTGCTCTCGTACCTTTCTCAAGGTAATTTATGGGAAGAGATAAAATAACATGAGGTACGGTGGCTTATAAAAATGATAGTATTCTGATCTAGAATGGGGGAAGTAATGGTTTGCATTTATCTTGAGGTGCTAGAAATGGTAGTGGAAACGGTGATAATATTGTATGGTATTTCAATATTTTAGTATATCGTTGGTTTGGTCAAATTCTTGTGATGTGATGAGGAGAGATGCAATACATGACTAAAAGAGTGATTAATATAAATGTTGATGGATGGAGAGGGAGAGGAAGACCAAGGAAATGATGGATGGATTGCGTGAGGAATAAGCAAAATAACATGAGACAAGGGCAGGGAGATGATGGTTTGTTCATGTTTTTTATGAAGCTCTGTTTGTGTCGGTACACAACTGATCTACCTTGAGGTTACCCATAATCAGCTTCACTCTTTTGTTTAGCCGTAAACCTTCCTAAGAACTAAATTAAATAAATAGCTTTCCCACTGCTGGGATACAGGCCTAACTCTGTGAGTTGAGCTGTTACCCACTATGTGGCTCTGAGTATATTGGTTGATGATTGGCTTCAAATTTTCGGTTCTGGGACATGCTGTTTTCTGATGATGTTCAATGTTTTGAGAGCCGTCGTGATGAAATAAATTACACAAATTACTGTCTACGATCGAACTTACGACCTTAAAATGAATACGTAAGTCAGGGCTGTTACCACTAGACCACTGAAGCTCCTTGCAGCTTCAACAAATATTAAACCAAAAAATATTCAACCCAATTAGCCATTCCCCTATTCAAATACTATATAATGAATGCATTCATAAAATCCTTTTATAAAGCCGGCTTTTGATAGAAATTGCAATAGCAACTTCCTGCCAAGTCTCAAAGGGCGAAGCGTGATTGATTCGACGGCCAATCGATCGTCGACATAATAGTTAAGTGCAGAAGGCCCATTTTCAGCTGTGATCAATCTTATATATTGTTGTTGATTAGAAAAGGCCTTTATCGTATGTAATCAGTATTTCCATGCTGGTAAAATTATTCTATGCATAAAACCAGAGGGTTCAGACAAGGGGCAACGATTTCAAAGCATGTTGTATTTCTGCAACGACTTGACAGGATTATCAGAAGCTTTTCAGTAGCCTATGTCGATTCCATAGACATTTTTGACGTGACTGTCAGCAACATGATAGAATGCCAATTTTTCTAATGCTACTGGGCAGTAACTATTTGACTGTAATCCTTGTTATTGAAAGGTCTGAAGAAAGAATAATATAAATAGAGCCTTCAACGAAACAATAAAAGAAACACAAAAGAGCACATCTGTTCGAGTGTTTTGTAAAATTTCGCTTCAGCCATGAATCTAGGTGTGGTTTCACCACTCCCAACATATTCCTCTATGCCTACTTACTATGCTTATTCATTAACTCCTCATTCTTCTCTTATCTTGTTCCCATTGCAATAATTTCTACAACCAATATTCCATCACAAAGTGGAACTTCTGAAGCTGTCTTCGGGTTGAACCTTGTTAACATTTTCTTTTTTTTTATTAAATGCTGTTCAGGCCACTTTCTTGAGCACAAAGAAGAGATTAAATTCCGAGGCGATGGCCTGTATTGTTATATTGATTAAAAAGTAACGAGCCTTCGATAGAGGGGTCAAGCAAGTTTAAACATTTCAAATGGAGTTTAAAGTGCACTTCAGAACTGCAATTTGAAGACGTGAATTTTTCAGAAGTCTGACGAATGAAGTAGCTTTGAGAATTGATAGAAGTGTATAATTGTGCGGACAAGTGAAGCTATTTGTAAATTCGTTTCATAATACACTAATTACTATCTTAAGCATGATAACAATACCTCTTCCTTCAGTTTCTCTTAGATGATAAGTAACTTAAAATCATTCTCATCATATACAGAGTGTTTCAGGAATTTGTGGCTTTGTTTAATAATAGGGTGTGGCACAAGATCATCAAACAGAGCAATCATCGAAACAAAAAAGTTCTGATGCATGCTGTATTAATAGAGCATCTTATTAATACTCGTTAGTGTAATTTTGAACATACCTATGGCATCTCGATTTGTGATTTCTCTATCTAATCTGAGGATTCGTAAAAAGTTACGAAGTTCTTTATAAGGTAGTATCTCGGTATTGATAGTCACAATATAATCAGATCTGTCTTTAAAAAAGAAATCAGAAGAACGTCCACCACTCTCCAAACATGACAGCCAAAATATTACAGACCCTCATCATCACCTGTCTGCCTTTTCCCAACTATTTTGCGTTCGGCCTCTAGTCTAACCAGATGCAGCTAAATACCAATATTTTACATGGAGCGACTACCTATCTGACCTCCACAATCCTCAGCCCAAACCCCTAAACACAATCAAATGATTTACACCACGATATTGAAGTCAATAAATCTGACGGAGCCTGTGCGTTAATCTCTCATTTCAATAATCCGGTGAGGGCCCTCTTCCAGAGTGAGGAGGGAGAGGGACCAGGAGGTAATGGGGCTATAACTCAGGAGTGACCTCCTGGAGACACGCCGGTTATTAATTATGTACCTCAGAGATTGTAGGTGGCTTGCGCAAGGTGGGGAGTTTGATTCCAGTCTTAGGTGAGATTTCTAGAGATGATTTAGTAATACCTGTTTGATGAAGTCTCGTTTTCTTGTAACATGTTGAATTTAAAGTACTAGCTTTTGACCACGGCATTGTGGTCGAAAATTATTCCACAGGAACAACCTGTGCATATCCTGTGACATTCGGGATACTGTAGCTTCTTATTAGTGAAAGATTTTTCGGAATCGCATTAGGAGTTCCGACTATGTGGTTATTCTATCTTATAATGTTTAGGACCCCTGTTGTTTGTTATAATACACTTTTAAAGTTAAGAATTCGTCTACATATTGCGCGGTGGTGATTCTTTTGTGCTAGTAACTGTGGACAATTTAATACACTGAGACAACTCCGTTTTCTTTTCTTAGTAAATATAATTTACAACCACAATAATAAATTCTTCATTAGAACTATCTTCATTCATTCCTGTCATCATCAGGATGAATGAATATAGTTCCTATCTTATTATTTTTTGGCATCATCTTTCAGTCTATCTAGACCTTTCCATATTCCACCATCTCAGCTCACCCCACCTGCACACCATCCGGGAAACTACATAAATTAAGCGGTGACCTCGTCGACGCTTCTCTCCGTTATTAATTATGTAGCTGCAGTTTCCTGCCACCCTGGTACCCTAGCAGGATTAGCGCAGTTAAACCTTGTAAAATGAAAGATTTTCTACAGATTTCCTCCTCCTGTGTTTTCAGCTGGTAGGATTATGTGGTTATTTTGAGTGGATTAGGTTAAATGAGGTTGATTATGAAATGTGTTAAACAACACACATTATTGTTGTGTTCATTTATCAGGGCAAGGTTTGTATGAAAGATTTTTTTTTTATATTTCATTAGAGAATTGCTGTCGTGCGAAGCTGAAGCGGGTAGTCCTAGTAATATTCTAAATGCGAAAGTTTGTGAGGATGTATTAAGGGATGCATGAATATTTGTTAGAGTGAGGCCTCATTAGTGCGTTGCGTTGCGTCGTCGTAGCGTCAACGCTGCGTCGTTGTACATATTTTTTTACTTATCTGTTGCGTCGTCGCACGCGACCGTTCAACGGTTCGACGGACGAGAGACGAAACGGGGGGATTGTGATGCGCTACGCTGTCGGAGCTCTGGGGCGACGACGGACAGTGTTCCACTGCTAGACGGGTACACTGCTTCTTCAAATGTGGCTCTAAGGTTTTCACCAAATACTCACAGCTAGCCCTCATTTTAAAAAAAAGCGTTAAATGTATCTTCATCTACAACAACTTTCTATACTCCCGCATAAAATACACTAATCACTATTTATGAATGCAATCAAGGGATCATTTATTGTTTCTACGTTTGTTTCGGCGGTGGCGTAACAAAACAACAAAAGAACACGTTTGTTGATTGTCGATCAAGACTGAAACCCACACTGAGATGCTGCGCTGCTATGGCGTGCGTCGCCCTCTTGCGTCGCGACGTCGTGCGTTGTCGCAACGCAGGTGAGGCATACAATGCGTTGATCCATTGTGACGACGCAACGCAAGCCACTAATGAGGCCTCAGCCTTACTCTTTTACACTTTTTCGTGAAAAAAATACTGCCTGCATTTGGATGAAATTTGGCACACAGATAGTTTATAACCTGGATTAACACATAGGATACTTTTTATCCCGGTAGTTCGATCCCGTGGACGGGATCGTACTACCGGGATAAAAAGTATCCCACGGCTTCGGCCGCGTGGAGTTCAGTAATATTCCAATATTACCGAACTCCACGCGGCCGAAGCCGCGGGCATAAGCTAGTATGTTATAAAATCAATGTTTACGCTCTGATTGCCATATTGTGCCATTACATACGCGAACGATAAAGTCTAAACAAATACCAATCCGATTGAAAAATCGTGTTAGAAATACCTGTGAAAACGCGGCAAATGAATTTCCCTCTTTGTAACAACACAATGCTTTAAAGAATTTGTATAAAACGCTCGTTCGGGATATAAAACACACGTACAGGGGAAACGTTTATGTATCTACGTAAAACATATACTTACAGACGCAGTAAAACATAGTATATTTCAATAGAAAAAGTGGATGTAAATTTAAGTTTTTTTAACCTTTATCGTCTCATTACTGAACAAGTTCTCCCCCATAACCTTCCACTCTTCTCTCTGTGCAGTTTTCTTCGGCCAATCTCTCTCAAGCGCATCTAAATCTAGATCCTTGGAAAAACATATTTATCTTTTCACCCTTCAAATTACACAAAACTACTTTTAATAACTTTAAAGTTTTCAATACGGGTCGAAGCGCTATGGGAAAAATGAATAACCGACATCGTAAATATTGCTTTTACTCTTTTAGCAACAATTTATACTGAATTGAAACTTCACTAAGATTGAAACTACTTTACTGTCACAGAAAAATAAACTATAATCAAGCTACCATACAGTCTAAACGTCAATCTTGTTGAATGTCGTTATAGAATACGAAACGTTTTGAAAGCGTTTGTCACTTTTCTAGGCCCTCATGTCTTTTTATAACGTGCAAGTGAATTTCAACTTAAAGGTGGCAAGACATTAGTTCGAACATGCAACTCCACATATTGTAACACCCATAGCAGGGAAGTACACCAATTTCATTCCACATACGTGCGTTCTTACACTGATATATCACCCCTCCACACCCAGATTTTAACCTTCAATTTCATGGCTAATCAAACAGTAAGACGACAAATAGACCCCCTTTAGACCCCCAATATAATATAGCACCATTTATCATTGGAAGGGTAGACAGTCCCATAAATGAAAGGTGCTCCCTATAAATCTATGCGGAACCTTAATACGTTAGGGCTTAGAGAAATCGGAGTTCCGTAATCTTCCTCCTAGGTCGAATTTCACCGGGATCCTTCATTCAAGGAATTGGATTTATTGTAGACGAAATAGAAATCTGTGAATTTGGGCGCCTTTGAGTGCGGCTGATGAATTCATTTTGAATGTTTGGCCGCCGTTTTCTGTGATTCATGTTCTTGGGAACTGTCGGAGTTTGTGAGGATGGTTTGATATTTAACCGAAACGTGTTTGTCTTAGTTTTAACGCAGGGTAATTTGTACATCCCTATTAATAAATTTAATACGAAAGTAAGTCTGCCTGACCATCTTATCACGCCAAAATGGCAGCTTGGTTATGTAGACCATGACAAAAATATTCTGTGCCCCTAGACTTTTTATAACCATATAGCACATTTCCATCGGAACAAATGCAACCTCCACGCGAACGAAGCCATAGCAAAAGCTATTAAAAAAATACGAAGAAGATTTATTCGTCAGTTTCACATGAAGCGACTACAAACTACGTTAAAACCTAAAATTCAATTAAAGTTTGAAAAATTAGATTTTCAAATTGTAATTCTGCCTCACATTAACTAAAATTCCAGCCCTAAATCATAACCTAAAAAAGCTAAAATTCACTTCAAGTTTAACCTAAAATTGTTCCAAAAACCCCAAATTCCTTCTACACTAATGACAAGATTTGCATCACAAAGAAAGATAAAATTGATCCTCTAGCTTTCAACAAAGTTGGTAGAATAAAGACGATTGTATAGACTTGCGAAATAAAAGACAATGGCAGGCAGCGCCAGGTTTCTACGAAGGGTTGTAGTATGCAAATAAACCGACATTATCATAATGAAACGTGATTTACTGCCTTCTTACTCCAAAAACAAATATTAAGCTGGTGTAGGATGAAGTGCGAGTGAGTTCAAATGAATGAACAGAACTTAAGTATACAGAGGAGCGTTTGTGAAGTAAGGTGTTCTGGGAAAAAGACATACGCAAGGAATATGAGAGATGTATGAGAAGTTTTTGAAGTCATGCATGTGACAACGGTCTCTGTCACTTAGTTAATTGAACTGTCTTTACGTTTACCTTAACATAAGAATAATATTAACAGAAAGAAACATTCCGACGATCCTTAATATTAATGTAACTGGGAAATGTATTTCGATGTAGCACTCGTAGCCCATCATAGCCTTAGAATAGATAGCCATAGGATTAGATAATGATTAAGTATTGTGTAATTTGTTTTGATTTTATTGTAATTGTATTGTGATTTTATTTAATTAAGTATGTATATATTTGCTTTGGGTAATTTTTAATCTGATATAAATGTTAAATAATACCTGGGCACCTCCCTTGTAGTACTTTCCATAGTATAATCTCCCTCCTCTCTGCGAGACACATCGCAGGCAAAAGTTTCTAATGTAAAACAAGAGTTAATTTATATTAATCAGTTTACTACTTATTTGGAAGAGCAACAAAATACTGCAATATCGAGTCTCCAAATCCAAAAATAACAACTAAGCAGGTCAACCCCAAATCTTCTAAAAATAAAGCAACCTCTTCCCAACTACTCACGAAATAAAAGGTAGAAGAAAAATAAAAAAGTCGATCTGTTACTATCACATTAAGGTCTGCCACGATCTTAACGCAATTCCTTGCCGGATCCCGTATCTCCGGGATCTCGGGACACAGCTCAGCAGATCACGGGACGCCAATGAATTAGGTCCCGGGGGAGGCGTCAGGCGTTCGATAATTGTTGGATGGCTATCCGATAGGGATGTCCGGGGGTTCGATAATACCCGGGATGTTTATTTTATGGAGTTTTTTTTTGTTTGATTTGTGGACTTGTGGTGTGCTTCATTTAGTTGTAGGTTTAAAGTTATTTTTAGGTTGCAATAGTTGTATAGTTATTTCATTTTGAGATAACTGCCTCTTTGGTTTAAAGAAGTTGGTTTTGAAACGCGACTGCTGAGCTTGGGGTCCTGGGTTCGATTTCCGGATCAGGCAAAGTGTTATTGGGGTTTTCATCAGGAATTTCTCAGTAGCCTCAGAGACCGGATTTGTGCCTGGTCGGTGGCAATAGACTCGCCTCCTATTACATGGGACTTAAACATAAACTGGCGAAATATGGGTGTACTTGTTAGGTACACATCTGATTATAGGTGTGATTTTATTTTATGTTGTTTAAATATGCATCCACATGCATGTATGTGGTCCAGGCGAAAGGTGTATGTAAGGATCGTAGCAGGTGGCGTACTATAGTTTCTGCCTCCATTTCCACCGTGTGAAAGTCCATAAAAGGGTTGACTACTGAGATGACGAGTAATAGAGCAGTATAAAAGAAGAAGACATGCTACTCCAACCCCAAAAAAGGTGGAAAAAGGGCAGTAAAATAGTGAATAAGATTTTTCAATATGTCATGATTATCAGTCTATCAAATTAATAAACGTTTCCAACAAAAGGTTCAGTCATCATTATCAGCGTTTTCAAGCGTTCTCTCTTTTATGCCATTGTCCTGTATTTTGCTTAGTCGAGGACTCTCAAAATTGATTTTCCTTTACAAGTTTGATTGCCTCCATTATAGCCCAATTTCTTTTCGATCAGTCAGCTCCTTTGGAAAGTATTTTGGATGAATTTTCATTTGGTTGCTTTAGTATTAGACTTTTTATTTAATTACGCTTAAAAAGTGACCATTTAAAAGCTGCACGTGGCTAATTAATAAAAGTTACACGTTTGATCTTCAGAGTTAAGCAACGCTTGCCGGGGTCGGTCTATGGATGGGTCACTAACCTTAAAATAAAAAAAAGCACGTTGAGCAGTTTGCGGTACAAACTGCTCAACGTGCTTTTTTTTATTTTATCATTCGCAAAGTAGTTAGTTAGTTAGTTTCGTAGCCAAAAGTCCCGAGAATCTGATCAACATAATTACTAAAAGGGTATAGTGTTATCCAGTGGGTTGTGAGGATCAGATAGGCAATTGCTCCAGGTAAAACTGGAAACCAACCCCAACGTTGGGAAAAAGCTGTGCTGATGGGCAATTATATCAATTTTATTTCCATCCCGGAAGAGTTGTGTGGTGGTCGGTTGTCTTGGTATGGGCATGTAATGCGGCGAAATTTGGGAAACGGGTCGTTAGGAAATTTTGGAGTATGAATGTGGGATGGCTATAAGAGTAGAGGAAGACCAAAGAAACGATGGAGACTGTGTGAAGTATGATATGGCCAGAAAAGAGGTGTGTGATGAGACGACGAATGGAACAATGGAAAAAGAAGACATGCTGCACCGACCACAAATAAATTGGGATAAGGAGAATGATGATAATGAGTTCCTAACCAGTATTTTGGAATCCCGGAATATCACATCCTAACTAGCCAACTTCAAATCTCAATCCCGTCCTCCCAGTTCATCACTAGGTACCTCCAGTTCTGCCGAGGCTGCGGTTTCCAAATCACCTTGTTAGTATTCCGCAGAAGGATTAAAATTTGGCTAATTTCAAACTTCCTTTGACAAATCGAGAAATTCGGAGGATAATATTATAGTCAAGTTTTATTTGAGCGATTAATATTACATCGTCGCCTCTCAGTTGATGTCTTGCTGATTTTGTACATCTCGCTGTAAAATATAACTTCTCGAAGGTTATAACTGTGAGCTTCCTTATTGTCTCATCTCGTCTTAAAATAAAAATAGACTTAAAGGCCTTAACAATGCAACATTGTATTAGCAACAACGATGATTGAAAGTTTTCGATGTACTCAATTGACATAGACAAGCATAATTTTGTTTTCCAGTTGAATTTAGTTGCAGAAATACGAAGAATTTCGCCACTTGTTTTACTTGTAGCATCTAACCATAGCGTGGTAAAGTAAATACGAGGTCGGCTATGCAGTATAAGCTCAAGATTCTGCCAAGGGTACAAAGAAATTGTTTTCTATTTTGTGATGAAAGTAATATTAGGATGTGCCCAACACAATCCCCGATATTATTAAAGGTTAGGAAATAAACATTCAAAGAGTTTTGTAACATAAACAATGGTGACACCATTTCAATTAATTCTCTCTTTGTGTAAAACTAGAAACTCATGCCGAATTACTGTGTTGTTCGTCGGCAAAGCGCCTTTTAATGAAGCCGGGAATTCACTGAGGAGCTCCTTGTCAAATCAGCGTTCGCTTCGCCAAGCAGCATCGCTGTGTCGGTTTAAACTTTGTGTATCTATGGAGTTGTACCACATGTACTGTTGGTATCTTAACACCGAGTTCTGAAAAAAGCAAATGATTACAAGGATAAACGATGGTTCATATGTCATCATCATCATCATCTACAGCCCGAGTTCACCCACTTCTGGGTACAGGCCTCTCTTTGTTTGTGCCAAGCACCACGTTCTTGTGCCAGCCTCATCCAGGATATACCTGCCACGCTACTCGGCACAGCTTTATTACACACAGCACAGCTTTATTACACCTGCCATCACCGCGCCTTGCTACGTGTCCTGCCCATTTCCATTGGAGTTCCATAACGTGATTTCGAAAATCGAAGACCTTCGTGCGTCATTTATAAAAAAAAACCGCCTCTTCTACACTAAATTAACGCGACGCTCGCATGTTCACATCATAATCGCTTTGGTCAGTATGCGGTATTACACGGTGATAGTGCTAATCACTTTCTAACTTAATAAGTAAACTTTCGTCTTTTTTAAATGTGCAGAACTTATAAAACACAACCTGTAAGAATTCTTGCAGTTTTTTTTGCTTCCTCCACATTCATAAATTACTCTTAAACGCACTGCATCAGCCTATAACGTCTCCAATGCTGGGACACTGGTCTCCTCACCATGGGAAGGAGTGGGCCGTAATACACCACGTGTGCCCAGTGCGGGTTCGTTCCTAGGACATGCCGGTTGTCTCACGAGGTTTTCCTTCCAACACGCACGCTGGTTGCAACATTATATATTTTCTAATAATGAAGCTCATAAAGTAAAAAGAAATACCGCTCTTAACTTTTATTTCACCATCTAAAGATCTTCTCAGGAAACAGCCCAAACATTATTACCGACCAATCTAAAGGATCGGTGCTCTGTTAGCACTGCCAATAGAATTGCCAATTCCGTGCCACTAGGAATGGCACTGGATGACCGGCCAGTGTGTGAGGAGTGGACGTTATTGGCGCAATAACTGAGGTGATGAAGCAGAATGGTCAGTTTTACTTTTGAGTGTTAGTCGTTGGGTAAAGTTATGGGTGGGAATAGAGAGAGGAAGGATGTGTGTTAAAAGTACTGAGTTTTTATGTCTTACGTTGATCTATTTGTGACACTTATTATCGGACCTTTAATCTTCTGAGGTTAAGCAAGAAGTTTACTTACAGTACATCCACATTCTACCAGTTATGTTTGAGTCCCATTATAACAGGCTCGCTGTTGCCATCAACCGGGCACAAATTTAGACCTCTAAACGATTGAGTAAAAACGTTATCTCATAGAAACGAATAACATGAAAGGATAATTTAGCTCTTAGAGTATTTTAAATTAAACAAAAAGTAAAAGGTAAACTAGTGATTTTGTAGGTGGTCTGTTTGCAGGTTCACAGGTCTGGGGGCTATTGGGTTTTTCTGTCAGAAATTTGTCAGTAGAAGCCTGTCTGTATCTGTGCTCGTTTGACGGCAATAGGCTGCTGTTACAAGTGACAAACAACTGTGTTAAATGTAGTAAATGTGTTAAATAATGTACATACATGTTAAATAGTGTGTGTGTGTCATGTTTAATAGTGTGTATTTAACTTATAAATTGTAACCGATAGCTAAAATCAAAATATACATAGCTCAACCTATACACCAATCATAACCACAAAACATACGGCCTGCAATATTTCCACTGCCAAGAGCGCCTCTGCCGGGCATTTGTGCAAACCCATCTATCAGCCAGCTTTACTCAACAAAATTCTCGACTTCCTTTGGTCCATTTGAAATATATGTTTTGATATTTTTCATGCTTATTTCTCGAATATTTTTCAGTTTCCATTACTTATTTGGAGTAGGTTTAATGTAAAAGTATGTTATGGTAAAGTTTTGAAGGTTAACTAAACCACATCATCATCTGCTTTTATAATTTTCGCATAAAAGAGCATTAATTAAGCCTTTTAGACTTGGATGATGTATTTTTTTCTGCACTGTACATAAACATTTTTCAGGCAGAACAAATGTTTTTAAAAGGATTTTTTGATTATAATATTTTGTTTTGCTATTTTTTAAATTTTTCGCGGAAAGAATTTCAAAAAGAACACTAAAGAGCAGTGAATATAGTTTCATATCCAATAAAGTATATTCTATCTATCTAAAAAGTCCTTCCTGCAAACTACTGCATCACTACATGCTCATAAATTGTAAACGCAATCAACCAAACTTAGACAAATCATCACAAACAATCAAGCATTCCAAACACGACGGACAAACGTTTGTGTGACTACACAACCAAGATCCAATCAAGTAAATATAAATACATACAGCGGTAATCAACCACACGGTCTAATTGCGACCGGTGTTGATACTACACCACAAGCTGGAACACAGAATAGATAGCTGACAGAAGGCTAAGAGATATAATATAACGAATGGAAATTCACTCACTCATAAACACTCTATATGGGCAGCGTTACTATTCGTATCCATAGTTTAAGATCGCATTAGAGGGGCAAAGTAACAGATACAAGGGTACATCGAGGTTAAGCTGTTACTCTTTCTGCGCTTTCTGCGGAGATGGGTCACTATTTTTTTTCCATACCAAGATGCCACATTACCTCGGAAAGCACGCAGGGTCGTTACGTATAGTCATAAACCTGTGATAATGAAAAGCAATATTTTAAAGAGGTACGTGTTGATCATGGCTTCTGTAGGTTAGATAGGCAGTAATTCAATACTAGTATTCTTCTACATACAGTAATTTAGTTAGGCTTAAAGCCAATGACTCTAACATGGACAGGAAAAGGCTAGTCTGGTGTTGAGTTTGATTGCATAAGCTCGAGAGTAATTTCGAGTTTATGTGAGAGTGTTTATAGAACCCGCCTTCGGTTGCCTATCTATTCTGTGTACAGACTGACCGTGGAATTATTATAGTGTATTTAGAGATATGGGAATTGGAGTGTTTGCTCCGGGGATGATTATTGACGTGTTAAGGTAGACGGGATTAGTGTGGCAGGTGGGTGGTACAAATAAGAGGTGGCTTCAACCTACGATTAAAGGATTTTTTGTCTATTTACTAAGAATTAAATTGGTAAACCCTAGGCCACGTAGGAAATCCTTTATTTTTATCAATGTGCTATAACTAAATTTTGAGTTGATTCAATTACGCAGTAAAATTTTGCCATACAAATTTCAACCCTGAACTTCTTTTTTCACCCTTTTGGGGGGTTCTTTTTAAAAACCTATAAGGTCACATATTATAGTTTCTATAGGTTTACTAATCTTGCCAAGTTCCACGAAAATCGGATTACGGATTTAGTCATTTCTCAAACTTTATTTACCTGTAACTTAGTCTGTAACTTTGTTTACCATCGAAATTCGAAACATCAAAGTTGCAAAAAATGATATCACTGTTAACCCTAAAACTGCAAGACGCTTGGAATCATTTAAAAGTAAACTCGTGAATAACTTACCATTTTTGTCTAGTGACAATTCTCATCGTCTATATGATGATTTTTTTAATATGCATTGTAAGGTATTTAATTCCATCTTTATTCCCAAGACTATCTCAGTAAATTGTAACGCATCTTTTAGTGACTGGGCTACCATTGGTATTCACAAAAGTAGAACACGGCTTTATGATACTTTTAGTAAAATTTTTGAGAAATTAATTCTAGAACAATTGCAAAGATTTTTTAATAAACATAAATTATTACATAGCAAACAGTTCGGTTTTACGAGCGGTCGTTCAACTACTGATCGGTGTTGAACTTTTAGGACATATTTATAGTGCATGAGAAGATAAATGCGATGCTTTGGGCATTTTCTGCGATTTGTCTAAGGCATTTGATTGCGTTCTTCATGAAACTTTAATCAGGAAACTCCGCCACTACGGAATCCGAAACAGCACTCTGGATCTTCTTACCTCATACCTGAGTAATAGGATCCAGAAAGTTGACGTCAACGGAAAAATATCTCCTGGATCTATAGTAACAATGGGAGTCCCACTGGGCTCAATTCTTGATCCTTTCTTATTTCTTATTTATATTATTGACTTACCTTACCTCATAAAGGATAACCACGATATACTGTTGTTTGCAGATGACACTTCGCTTTTATTTAAACTTAAACGTCAGCAGCTAGTTACTGACGATATAAATAGCGTGATTTCAAAAGATGAAAAAAAAAACAAATGCATTAAGTTTGCACTACCTCACGTTAGGCAGGTGAAAACTAGTATGTTGGTGAAGGGCGAAGAGTTGAATCCTGAAGATAGTACGGTGTTCTTGGGCTTAACTTTAGACGCTAAGCTTCAGTGGGGCCCACATATAGATAAATTGTCGAAGAAACTGAGCACCGCAGCATACGCAGTTAGAAAAATTCGTAATTTAACCGATGTAGAGACAGCTCGATTAGTTTACTTCAGCTATTTTCATAGCGTAATGTCGTACGGCATTCTGTTATGGGGGAATGCCGCCGATATTCAGACCATCTTTGTTTTGCAGAAAAGGGCCGTTCGATCAATTTATAAGTTGAGTCCGAGACACTCTCTCAGAGAAGACTTTAAGGAGATTAATGTAATGACTGTTCCTTCTCAATACATTAAATTTATGAAAACCTTTTGTATGCTCACAAAAATATAAAGCGGTTTAAGAAATATTCTGATATTCACAATATAAATACAAGGAATAAACATCAATTTATTGTACCCACAACAAGGCTCAAGAAAATAGATGGATCATTTAGGTGCCAATGCGCTTTTATAATAAACTACCAGGCCACATTCATGAACTAAGCCTTAATAAATTCAAAAATTTTATAAAACGTAAACTTTGCCAGAAAGCCTTCTATTCTTTTAAGGATTATATCGAGGACAAAAAAGCTTGGGATTGAACTGCTCCAATTGAAATCGATATTAAATTTAATTTGTACATATTTTATTTTTATTACTGTTTGACATTTTTTAATTTTTTTTTAAATTAATTATTGTTCGATTTAGTTGACATTATTTACTTTTTCAAGTACCTGTGGTATTATTTTTTTTTTTTCTTTTTCTTGACTTTATTTTACTTTTTCAAGTGTCGTATTATATTTTTTTTTTTTGTTTGTTACTGTGAATATATCGTGGGTGTCGTAAGAGGCGACTAAGGGACTTTCCAGAGAATGGGCAGCAGCGTTCTCTGTGTTTTATAACAACCATACTGCGATCGCCAACCCGCCTGCCAAGCGTGGCGATTATGGCAAAACCCCCCTTCTTGGGGGAGGCCTATGTCCAGCAGTGGACGTCTTTCGGCTGAAATGATGATGATGATGATGATGACTGTGAATATGAGGACTAAGTGGGTCATACTATTATTATTATTTTTATTTTTTAGTTAAGTTAGTTTCACGATTGTCTGGCAGTTTGAGTACTTTATGCGGCCTACCCAAATGTCCTTTCTTTGGTATTGTTCGTCATGTCGTTGACCTCCTTGGATTACGAGTCGAGCTACACGATCACTGACAAATGCTTGCATTGTCTGGACAGGTCCACTCAAATCTGTATGGTTATTTCTTCAAAATACCATCTAGGACATTAATCTACATGGTCCTCATATGACTTGAGCAATGTCTGGACTTTAAAAGAGACTGTGACCTCTGAGTTTGTTTCGGATGTTTCTTCTTAGAGTAGTCAGGTACGAAACACCGGCCCCATCTAGTTTTAAAACAACATGTTGTGACGTGTAAAAGAGTTTTGTAAACCAATTTACAGAAATAAATATGATTTATGTTGTATTTATTTATGTAGCATTTCTACATTTCAACACATTTTCAGAAAATTAATTAAAACTCTTAAAAAGAAATGTTAAAGTGTCATCCTCTTCTTTAACACTCCATACAGCCCATCTAACTGCTCCACAGATGAAAGCAATTATCAATCCCCTAGCGACTAATAATCCTAAATCAAACAGCTATAAAGCCGTCTTCGAAACAGGCTTTCAATCACAGTATCTTGAGATCTCAACATCTATTGAACAAGCGCTAATCTGCCACAAGATGCACTAATGCGTACAATTTGATGCTTGAGCTTGGAAACTGGAGAGGATGGCGATGAGCCTTTCAGAGGAGTGATATCGATTTCAATCTGATTGGGTTCGTCTGTGTGGCATTTATTGTTTATTGCTTTGCAGTTTGAAAGAGATTAAATTTGTCCATCTCTGCCGAGTTTTACAGCAATTCGATCGCATTAACGTTCAACTGGTACTTAAACTAGACTTGTGCCGTCTGGTGGCAAAAATAGAAAAGAAATTATTCTTCTCAAATTGAAATTTACTTTAACGCGATCTATAGTATTTGTCGAATGTAAAAACTATCACTCGTCCGTTTTTAACTGATTTCGATTCATTTATCTATTCTTTTCAATGACTACACTTGCAAATATCTCATTTAATCAATTTTTACTTTATCAACTTTCATGGATAGAGAAAATTCTAACACGTAGAATCAAAATACAAACAACAACATATTTGTGAAAGAAATAAATATGATTTCAAGGGAGTCATCAAATTCGTGACCCGTAGCTTAAAAGACAATCGATAAACTACTGCACCAATAAGGTAATCTTTAATGATCATCGTCGTTATCATAGGCAGCTTTGTTCTACAATCAGACCAAGGAAACACTGCAAAAATAAGAAGGCATAAAACCTATGAGGAAAACACAGAATACTAAAAAGAGAAGGCTTGTGTGCTTCCTTCCCTTTGTGATATGTTTCCTTGATCTACTCGTGCAGTATTTCTGAAACATGTTATATAAGTGTACTCCTTAGATTCTCCATATGATAAGCCTTAGTAGATCAACATTCATAATCCTCTTTCTTATTACCTTCCCCTCTAATAGAATTAGTAATGCCTTCAATACGTTTATTGCGAACAGAAAGGAGGTTCCTTATGAAGCTAATAATCTGTTACATGTAACTTTTTGTCTTTGTCTACTACTTATTGAGTAGGAGTAATTGGATGTCTGTCTATTATTTTCTAATTCCTCTTTTATGTATTATCGGAAAACGGTATTGTTGTTTTAGTTTGTTGTTAAGTAGGTATTAAAGTTTATTTATCTGAGTCTCTTAAAAAGATATTATCGATCTGATGATATCTTTTCTTTTTGAGTAACAAGCCACGTTCACGATCTCACTTGATGTGACTTGTGACGCTATTTGCGTCAAGAGACACCCGTGTGTCACTTGTTTTCCGGACGATTATGTTGCAAGTCACCTTCGGGTGGTGTACGTGTGTTAAGTATCACCGGATTTCAAACAAAACGTGAGATCCACTTCAACGCGCGGACAAGCGTGATGCCGAGTGATAATCGCTTAACTCGTGGCATGCTGGTGCTCGTGGTGTGCATTCATTTTTCCGCAGTCACTGTCGCTTTGTACGTGTTTTGAGCGTTTAGCTTGGCCAAGCGGTTAACGTTAAGGTCATTAACTTGATTACAGAATATTTTATTCGGATTCGATTCTGATAACTAAAACTCATTAATTAAAATAAAATAAAGATTATCTATTCTCGTCAGCTAAAACCAATAAGGGTTTCATATCAAATAACTTCCATACGTCCCACAAGGATCTATATTAGGACCATCCCTAATCCAACCCAAACCAATCCTCATTAAACTAACGTTTAATTTAGGCCGAATTTTAACCGAAGGGTTAAAACTAACACAGTTTCAGATCAACGGTCAGATTATCCAAAGTTAAACAGTTAATGAATGTTATAACCAAACTTATGAAATCTGCCTGGAATATACGTCACACGAGCGATGACAGGGTTCCTATATAATTAAACGTAGATACAAGGAATTTTAAACTCAATTTCGTTTGTATAAAGGTTGGTTTTGAAAATTTAGAGGTATATTAAAGTAGAGACGAGCAGATGGATATTTCATATGGATTGGAAGTTTGTTCAGAGATCGATTAATTACTAAGAATTGTGCACAGATGTTCGTAGTGCGTTACATGTATATTTTATTGCTGTCTCAATACAGATTCAATTAATGTAACTCAAATCATGTTCTGTATGGTGTCCGGACGTAAAGAATAGCACCATCCCATATCTTCCCGTGGGTGTCGTAAGAGGCGACTAAGGGACTTACCAGAGAATGGGCAGCAGCGTTCTCTGATTCTACAACAACCATACTGCGATCGCCAACCCGCCTGCCAAGCGTGGCGATTATGGCAAAACCCCCCTTCTTGGGGGAGGCCTATGTCCAGCAGTGGACTTTTCGGCTGAAATGATGATGATGATGAAATCATGAAAAGGACAAGGAGGGTTCAAAAAAACGTTAGAATTTTTTTTTAATCATGTTTAGAGCAGACTATTTCGCGTGCTATGGAAACGCGAGTACACTAGATACACAACCCCTTCCTATCAATTTCATCACAATATTCGGATTTTGATGTTTAATACTTACTGTTGAATTAATTAATATCAAAAATATCAGATTTCGTTCAGCCAAGTAATCAAGTGTTTTGAATGCCTATAGGCTTAGTCTCATTACGTCCCAAGTTTCCTAAATCTTGTTAAGCACTAGGCTAAAATTCTTTGACACTGAAAACATCAAGATTTTACTAAAAGCAAAACCAAATCTCCGTATTATCTTAGCTTATAATACAAATTTTCCAGTTCTCCGTCCATGTTGTCTTCTTAGTTAATAAGAAACTGCGACTGTGTATGTTCCACCTGCATGTTCCGAGTCCCTCTCATTAAGTTCACAATATAACTAAGATAATTTAATTAATTAGTGCAAATAATGAAGTCTTGTTTCTGTACGCTTTCGCACGTGTTGTGTGTTCGGAGTCTGCGGAGATGTTGTTCTTGCATAAGTACAACTGTTCAGAAGATTTTTAGGTGGTCTTTGGAGAGGGCTAGAAGCTTTAACTTTGTGAATAACTGAACGATTATTTTATATATAAAAAGATTTTCGTCTGTTATAATCACCGAAGACGACTATTGGCCAGTTATGTTTACGAGCCTATTGCCATCAGCATCTTCATCGACATCGTACAAATCCAAACTCTGCTCTGCTACTAGATATTCTTGATAGGAAAACCCAATAACACTTTTTCCGAGCTGGGAATCGAACCCTCTCTCATGGTCAGCAGTAATGCTTTCGACTACTCGACCAAAAATATGTAATTTGAGTTTTAAAGTAGATTATTACTCCGTTATTCTGACGACTACTCATACCAATGGAATATCGGGTTACCCATTTACTGTGTTGTCGGTATAGTCAGATACGGTTTAGTCAGATATATCCTCCCTGTAAAGAACTTGTAATCTGCGACATACAGAAAGACTATAAAGCAATTCCAACATAGTTGGAATAAAAAGGCTAAGCAGATCATGATTTCTCCGTAATTCTCCTTGATATTCTCCCTTAGATTTTTGTGTTTTATCCATAAATCTTTATCCAAAAGAATAAGAATAACGTAACAATATTCATGTATATACAAAAAATAGTGGAGACAAGTATATTCCAACCAAATAATTTCGTGGAATTGTTTGAACAAGTTTATTAAAACAAACAATTGGTTTTGGACTTTTGTTCAGTTATATTGTTAGCCTGTTCAAATAAATATTTACTTAGGATCGTAACTTAGTTACTTACGGATATAGAGATGAATTTGCCTGCCAAATGAAAGATCAGAAAGCTTGATTGATTTTTTATTTGATGTATTTTTATTATTGCAGAATATGGATACAGTAGTATGATCAGTATCTTCTTCGTAGTCTTGATTTGTGCCCAAACTATGTTTTTTATTAACAGATAAAGAAATTTGAAAGTTAAGCACATGGATACAAAATGTCTCAAAAGCCGGGAAAATTCTCGATTTAAATAAAACATTCTACATGTAGTCGTCGTGTGTCGAAATATCTGGCACATTCAATCGATCGTATCGAGTCAATTTCGAGATTCGTACGATTCCAAGAAACAGAATATAAACTCATTTTTAGATTTCCGTACCGATCACGATTTAGATAGAATATAGAATAATATAGAATATACCTTTGATAAAAGAGGACGCTTTCGTAGTTATTTTCTACGAAAATTTTTAAATGAGGTTTTGTGACATAGGGTGTAACGTTCCTCATACCCCATTGAAGAGTACGATCCTCCGACCAGATAGATGGGTGTTGTGTCTGGTGAACTACTTCCCGACGATGTCTGTCATTGAAAGACTGTAGTGGTTGGTACATAATTCAATGGCGATCTGCGCGAGACACGACTTACCAAAGTGGTATAATTACTTGCGTCGTGTATGATCCACCATTGATATTCTGGCTAGTTTTGAGTAACTTTCTGGATGGTAGGTTTTCTCAGTCTTAGTGTCTCGAATGCAATCTATAAAGCATCGGCTAAGAGCATAGCTATGAGTTTGGCATTATCACTAGCGTCCATCAATTCATGTAGTGTGCAGGACATCGGTACTTAGGTCTAAATGACAGGTCAAACTTCAGTGTTGGATAAAAAGAATACTCTTTGTTACGTAAACCTTGCAATTACAGGTTTAAAAACAAAGCAGACAGGCACCTAAGGTGACACAATGGACGTTCTTAACGCTAAAAGCGATTTTTTCAAGACAACCTTAACTTGTTTCATTACTATTGTTATGTTTAACATCTTACATTTTAACCAAGATCTTATTCCCAAAGCAAGCATTAATCAACTCCTACAGACCTCAACTCCCAACACGACAGCAAACAAATCGGCACCAGTCCGTTACGTCATCTGAAGGTCGTAACAACAAATCCCTGTAAGGGACAGTAGACATAAAGACTGTAATTAGACGGAGCCTGCCGACTGCTACATACCGACAATGGGGCACTCCTTATTCTGTCCTGTTTGTAATACTCGTAGTTTGCAGTTACAAATACGCAGAATTTGGAAGCTATTGATTGCCTTGAAATTTATTAATATTGTGGAGGAATATAGCAATATCTTCCTCAGTTTTATGAGTCTTGCTTGTCTCATTATCTGTACGATACAGCAACTGATGGACTGAAAATACCTCGTCGCCAAATTCTAAGTCGATTAATGTAAGAAGATGGGTCCTTCGTACGCTTAAGGCTGCCCAACCTCAGAGCTGATATCCATCATAGCTTTTTAATACATGGGTTTCCATTTACAGTATACATATATTCTGTTCTTGTTGGTTAGACAAATAAAAAAAAATAATGTGCAAAAGTTGTATTCAACTGCATTCGGTTAGATTGGAAGCCAACCCCAGCATAGTGGGAAAAGATTCGGCAGATGATGAAGAATCACACCACCACCACGAGAAGACAACAAGAACTTCTGTTCTGGGTGTTTTAATTATTGTTTTTTCTTCAGCTGGTACGTACACCATGTATATGTCCCACTGTGAGTTTTCTAACCTCATTGGTTGTGCGTTTTGCTATAAAGTATCAGATGCTGTAATAGAACCGAAGTGAAAGGACAAGTCTCTGTAAAAATAACTATTAGCACATCATTATTGTTAGGTTGATTCCAGCTTTGATGTGGTAAGCGTCCATTCTAAACAGAATACCAGTATTTTTCCTAAAACAAGCACCCTGACCTCCGCGACCCAATTAACGGCGGACACCGATATCCTACGGTGCGGTTACGTGTGCCTTGTTCTGTTCCATTATGTTTTGTTTGATATTTACACTTTTATAAAAATAATTGGGTGCGTCAAATTAAAAGGGATCGGGGTAATTGATCCCTTTACGCACAGTACAGTATTCTGTTACACTATGCTCCCGGTGGAAAACCCACCAGCCAAATGACAAAACTGCCTTATATCTTTAATTTTCTATTTAGCCCTTAAGACGACACATTTTGTTAGATACACTTGTGCATTATTTCACGCTCATCAGTTAATTTATTCATGCATTTATATTAACTATTTATATTGTGTTGAACATTACATATTAAACAAAATTATCACATGCAGCAACAAATACATTTAAAAGCCTATTAAAATTGAATCGATGTCCAGTTCAAGAGTTAATTCATTTAAATATGTCAACAAATAAATACAATGTCAAATTAATAGCAGGTTAAGGTTGTATATTGTCTGTAACAGAATGAATTTAAGATTAATATTGTTGTTTTATGTGACATTATTGTCATCGGGGGAAAAGTCTGGATGAGGCTGGAACAGGAACGTGGAGATTCGCAGAAGAAGGGCGGATCAGGGAGGAGGATTCGTCGCAGGAGGACAGGGCAGCGGAGGAGGTGCCATATCAATCAATCAATCAATCAATCATTTTATTATCAGGCAACTGAGGCCCATAGATAAAAATACACAAAATAATCTTATAAAATAATAAACTAATACATATAAAAAATTAAAAAACCACCACCGACCTGACCATATCGACCTGATGCTGCTCTAGGAGGTTCCAGTGGGCGATAGATAAGCGAAGACTATCGTCGTCGCATTGCACGGTCTTCACGAGTGGTGGCGATGTCTCAGGTAAGCCCGGACATCGCCAAAGGAGTTTGGTGCCCGGAGGTGGGTTGCGCTGGATGGTTCACGAACGTCATGCGTAGCAGTTCTCGGGGCTCATCCACGGGGGAATTCAGGCTGTGGATAGCTGTGGATGATGATGAGATTATTCCGCAAGCAAGCTTGGTCCAGCTGAACAAAGATAGTGAACCGTCACCGACGTCTTTAGGCAAATGCTTTGTGTGATCTTAGAGGCTGCAGTAGAGTGAGCCATGACTATGTTTGTCAAGCAATACACTTCTAAAAACGGCGTGTGTATTAGATGATATTTAAAACTTTGTTCAAAATCAACTCCCCTCTCCCTACAAAATACCAGTCCAAAGCAATCAATCTTAAAAACAACTTCTCCAACAATAGGAACGGGGCCACCTTCTCAAAAACACACTAAGAACGGCTTAACAAGCGTGTAAGGTCTAATCGACGTCGCCGCGACGCCTCGAGCCGAGGGGAGTGTAAACGTGTCGTCGCCTTTATTCACACGGATTCATTTCCGAGGCACGACGATGTGGCCCGAAGTGTTCCGAGTGTGAGGACGTGTTTGGGATGAGGGTGAGTAGGTATTGGTGAGGGAATTGATGTTGTTTTGAGGTATGATAATAGTTTTATTGGACGTGGGTTGTGTTTAACATATTAGTCGTTATCGCGCTTTGAAATTAGGTAGGAGATATTTCTTTCTAGAACTTCAAAAAACGGACAGTCCAAAATTCCAAAAAACTAAAGTCGTTTACTACCCACTCCTATTTAAAGTGGCCATGGGTACATGCAATTTGAACATTAATAATTATGTGGATTATGTTTAAGCTAACCAGAACTACAAAGTTTCAATTATTTTTCAGAATAACGAAAAAACGTTACTCTTTTCCAAAAATCAAAGCTGTTTTCTCCAAATTCAAATCTCGTAACTCGGCCCAGAGAATCTGCACCAATTATCCTCCAAATCCATTGCCATTTCTTTTCCCCATCGCCAGAGCCGAAAATAAACCAAACAAAAAACGTTTCATTGTTCCCTCTAACTATTGAGTGAACATTTCCTCCCTGAAATATCCCCGTGTCAATCCTCCTCGCAAGACATATGCGACTATTACCAAGCCATCCAGTTATTGCCGAGGAGGCGCGGTCATTATCTCAATGTACGCTATACATCGACGCTCGCACGAACACTCCGGAGCATTTATTACGTTCATTAGCTTCAACTGAACGCGCAATTTGATGAGCCTCGCGTATGGGGTGAGGTTAATTTGCCAGAAGATCTGCCTTTGGTGGACTGTTTTTTAAAAGGCTTCTTGTGTGTGTGATGGGGTTTTTATACTCTTCCTAATGCTAATTTAATTGAAAATGGGACGTTTATATATTATGGTTAAAGTGATGAAAGACATGTGGGTTATGGGTAGACCTTCGTCGGTTGTGTTTATATTAAAAGATGTCATGTTTATGTCGTTATGGTGTGTTATGGGGATTTTGAAGGTTTTCTTTGCTTTTTGTTAGTGCATTTTAAGACTGTAAAATAGGTTCGTTACTGATAATGTTTTATTTTTATGGATAGGAGTTTCCTGGAAAGAAAATTTGATGTGTAAATTCCATGTCTCGTTTATTTACAGATTCAAATGAGTACTACGTATCTATCAAAAAATCGATGTTGCGTACCTTTAAAATCAAACGTATTCTCTAAAACACTGTTCCAACAAGAACCTTACTTGAAAGCAAGACATCAACACCAATTTTCCCTCCATTACATTTAAGCATACAGTTAAAGCCGCTGTTAATACTGCTACGAAAAGTTTCCAACAATTAAATGCTTCGAGTTTCGAACGAGTCTCATTCACAAGTTGGTATGAAACACATTTAGGGTTTATTAATATCTAGGCTTCATTATGAGGGTTTAGTTTAACGTTTTTGGGGAAATTTTAAGGTCTTTAGAGGATAGGAGGAAGTCTATCTAATATTAGTAAGCCTTGAATCTTTGGAACTGTCTATAACTGTTGTTGGATGTTCAGACAGTGCTTATTCGTTTAAGTTTGTATATTATAAAACTGCATAAAAACGGATATATATATATCCGTTTTTATGCAGTTTTATCTGCTAGAAAGAGATAGCAACAGTGGTTTACTGATCATTAGAATCTGGGCTTTTGTAATGATTAATTTAACGAATTCAGAGTCTATACATTCGCTCTGAAATCCTTAAATTAATCACCGTAGACCTTCGATCATAATAATGGACCGCCCTTTTTGTGAGTCTTTTTTTTTTTTTTTTGGGTGGGAAATCATCAAATGCTCCCCCCCCCCCCCGCTCTGGGCGGAGCGGAAGGGAGTGTCAGTTTTGTGAGCCTAGCGTAAATGGTTTGGATTACCTTATGATTGAATAACAGTAGTGTGAACTTCTGTGCAATTTGTAGTTAGGGAAGCTCAGCATCATTTTGGAAGGAAAATTGGAAATAATCAAACAATTCAGTAGCCTGGTTGCGAAAGTCAGACATCTTATGTAACCTAGCTTCAAGTAGCAACCGGTGCTACTTGAAGCTAGGTTACATAAGATGATAGCATTTTATATACCACTTATATAGTTAAAGGACAAAAAAAACGAGCATTAATTGTATAAAATGATATCGTCAAGTCAATTAAACATCACAACAACTCAAAAAATCCCATCAATTAGTAACTAGATTCACCAACGAGATACCACCAGATCCCCTTAAGGGTCGGTCTCACCGCAAGTCCGGGCGTTGTTTCCCCAGCTGCGAACACACAACCCTTAATGACTATAGGATTATGCATGCCCACACCTTAATTGATTGTTTGGGAAATTATCTAGATTCACACGAACTTCTGTAATTGTCTTTGTTCTAAAGTAAAGTTAGGATTTTGTTTACCTTGATGATATTCTGGTTTTTCTGTCAAAAGATTAGCTAGACTTTGTGGGCCTAATTTGAATAGATAAGTTGGAGTTCTGAAACTGTTTGTTAGGTTTAGACATATTTATTGTATTACTGACTACGAGTTGTGACCAGGAATATAGAAACCCTAGCAAGCAGAGGAAGTGATTAATGCAAAGGTCTGAAAACTGTGACTGTAATGGTAATCATAGTTAATGGTTTCGTTTCATAATTATGGTATTATGAATAATAACTTCGTAATAACTTAAGGTAAAAAGTTCTTCTTTTTAAATTTCAATCCATTTAAGTAATACACAAAGCATTTAATTTATTAGGTTGCTAATGACCGACCATACAGCTTTGTAAAATATTCAGAAGCAGCAATAAGGTACAAAATACTGAGTATATACAGTTCCATATTCGTCATATTATTGTATTCATCAACTCTAATTTTAAAACAATTTCCTACAGAACATTGCGACACATTTCACTGATTGCACCAAAGTAAACCAAGCCTCAATCGTAACCGAATCAACATGAAAATTGACGAATCCACCCGACCGTAATTCAATAAATCTGCATAACGTCTTCATCGCATTCAATTGAACTGTAACAACATTACTGCCTCACCAGGCGTCCCACAATGCAATCATGGAACAATACCAGCAATGTATCAGACTTGAATCACAACAGTTGCTCTAACATGCAAACAATGTGTTATCTTAGCCTGTTCAAAGGGTGAAGGGTGACAAGCAGACGCAGGTGTAGACTAGCGTCATGTGAATAGGGTCAGAAGGCCCGTGGGAAGATGACCCATATGATGATAAAAAAATGTTTTATTGACTTAAACAAGGTGTTAAAATTCTATTAAACCCTACGTTGTACGGAGGGCAGGCTCTAGGAGCAAATGATACAACGAGTGCTGTTACAGTACTGCCTTTAATACAATAGAACATAGGTTTATATAATGTTATTACGGCTACTACCTCACATCTCCCCCTTACATTTCAATAAAATAAAAGTTACAATTTTATTTTATTGTTAAGATTAAATACTAATTATAATAACAATGGGTACGAAATTAACATGATATGGATTAACATAATATCATGCATTATAATATAAGTAGGTGCTAGCAATAAACATACAATATTATAGAATATGATTACACTGTTGACATACACACTCATCAGTGGCGCTTACGCAAATATAGTATCTGGTGACATTAGTAACTGTGTATGTGTTTGTAATGTTAATAAAAAAAAAATATAATTATAACACTTGTAGATACGTATCATTATTATTTAATCATGAAATGGTTTAGTTCTGTTTTTATGAATAATATTATTTTTACCCTTATATTCAATTTCTACATTTGGTGGCACATCTCTAATCACTTTGTATGGTCCAGAATATAATTGTTTAAGTTTATTGCCAGTTTCATTTTTTATTAAGACTTGATCGTTTGGCTTATAGCGTATTGGGTTGACATATTGATTGTATTTACTTTCCCTATCTATCTTACTGGCTATCAAATTTTTCCGCGCTTCAGTTTGGGAAACTTGAAGGCGGTACTTAAGTTCTAGGGGGTAATTATCGTAGTTATAAAGGGGCTCTACGCATTTTGACAAATTGTTCGGTAGGTTACATTTTCTACCAAACACAAGTTCAAATGGTGAAAATTTTGTTGACGTGTGAACAGTCGTATTATACGCAAAGCACCAGAATGGTAACCAAGCACTCCACAGTTCGGGTTTTTCTTCAGTTTGGATTCGTAAAAACGCTCCTAAATTTTTGTGTGAGTTTTCTAGCGCTCCGATGCTTTGGTGATGATACGCCGTTGAATTTAATTTCTTAATGTGGAGTAATTCACAAACCTGTTTAACTGTCTCAGACATGAACTCCGTGCCCCTATCGGTTGCGATTTCCCTCGGTACACCATGCTGAAGTATAAAGTTATTTACGAAAGTGCGTGCTACTTCTGTAGAGGTTTTAGTGACAAGGGGGTAAGCACACACATATTTTGTTAACTCGCATTGTAGTGTTAATATATAGGAAAAATCTTTACTATCTTTATCTAATGGTCCTACCAAGTCTAAGAATATTTTATCGAAAGCCGAATGAGCAGTCGTCGTGATCATCATTGGCTCTCTGACTTGTATTGTATACTTATGTTTTTGACATTGCACACATTGTTTTACAAAATGTTTGACATCATTTTCCAAACCTGGCCAAAAGTAATATTTTTTTATATTAGTCAACATTCTTCTCATGCCAGCGTGTCCACTAGTGGGCAAAAGATGAAAATCGTTAAGTATCACCTTCCTGTCATGTTTATCTTCTATTCTCTCGACGTCTTTTAGTATACATAATCTGGGTCCTTTCCAGTTACTTTGTTGTGCCCTTATTTCGCTAATAAGCTTTTCGATAAAAATATTATTTTTTGTATTTTTAATAAAATATACTTCAAATATATTAAGTTTTTTACATAAATCACTCAGGTCTCTCGCAAATTCGGCTCGCGTAATTTGTGATTGAGACGCTGGATTTATGAATATAGTTTTCATTTGGGCTACATAAAACAATATTCGAGTTTCTAATGTAATTAACTTATTAAGATTCTTGTAATTGCTACCGTCTGAAAATCTTAACTCCACTGCGTCTTTTGGTTTGATGTGTGTTTCCACGACTTTTGGATGTACTGTTAAATCGTCTGTGGATAGCTCATCTTTTGTTGCAACTGCATCTAGTTTTCGCTTTTGAGCGCGCGTCATCACTAAATATAAACATTCATTCATTTCTTTTAGTTCTTTCGAAGTTATTTTTATTCTAGATAATGCATCAGCGACAGCATTCTCTGTCCCTCTTATATATTCTATTTCATAATCATACTCTTCGAGAACTATTCTAAATTTAAAGAGTCTACTCGAGGGGTCTTTCAAATTGAACAAGTATACGAGGGGTTTGTGGTCAGTAAGTATTTTAAATGTACGGCCGTATAAATATGGTCTAAAGTATTTGACGGCCCAAACTATGGCTAGCAGTTCTTTCTCTATTGTGGGATAATTCTTTTCCGCCTTGTTGAGACTTCTACTGGCGTAAGCTATGGGGCGACTATCCGAATTACATAAAACTGCCCCTATCGAGTATCCGGATGCATCTGTTTGAAGTATAAATTGATTTTGTTCTGAGAAATCTGGGAACTGGAGAATCGGCGGAGATATCAATCTATTTTTAAGGGTTTCGAATGATTTTTGACAGTTATCGTCCCAAATGAATGTAGAGTCTTTTTTACATAGATGATTCAAATGGTATGCTTTGTTTGCAAAATTATCTATGAACTTTCTATAATAATTCGCAAAGGCGACGAAGCGTCTCACTTCGTCCGTATTTGTGGGAACCGGATAGTTTTCCATTATTTTTATTTTTTCCGGGTCAGGCAATATTCCATTGCCTGATACAGTATGACCTAAATATAGAATCTCTTTCTTTAAGAAATCACATTTAGATGGGTTCAGCTTCAAATTCGCGTTGCGCAATTTTTCAAAAACATTTATTAAATTTTTATTATGGTCGGACAGACTCCGTCCCATACATATCAGATCATCTAGATATACTAAGCATTTTTCATAGGATAACCCAGCCATTGCCATGGTCATCATTCGCGAAAATGAGCTCGGACTAGTCTTCAGGCCCATAGGCATTCTCGTCATTTGATACTGACCACTATCTGTACAAAACGAAGTGTATTTCCTACTGTTTTCTTCCAAGGGCACATTATAAAATCCTTGATTTAAATCTAAATGTGTGAAGTAAATACAACCAGCCAAAGAATCTAGTATGTCCGTAATATTTGGCAGGGGGAATTTATCATTCTGTATACAGTTGTTAAGCTTACGATAATCTATAACTAGCCGCCATTTCTTTTCCCCGGTGTGAGATTTCTTGGGCACTAGTACAACTGGACTTGACCACTCGCTGGAACAGGGTTCAATAATATTTTGTTCTAATAAGTTATCCACTTGTTTTTTTAATTCGTCTTTCTGTGAATAGGGCATTCTGTAAGGCTTAACGTATACTGGAGCCGTGTTTGGTTTCAAAGTTATTGTATGTTCGTATAATTTTGTTGTGCCTAATTTGTCTCCCGGAAGGAAAAAAATGTCTGAATATTTCGCACATATTGACTCTATAGACAATTGCTCCTCTTTATTTAGATGATTTAGCGACAAGGAATTGAATAATTTTTTTACACGACTAGCACTATTATTAATTGCTGGAAATGTACAAACATCATAGTCGCTTGCTTTATGAGAAGTGACATTTATTGAATTTAGAACTAAATCTGAATCAGTGGTGTTTAAGATTCTAATGGGTATTTTCCCATTCGTTGGCTTGACTAAAGTACTTGCTATAAAAATCCCTTTTTGTAGTTCTGACGCGTTAACTACGCATTCATCCGTCTCAAATGTCCGAATAAAATGAACAGACTCTGACCTCGCTGGTATATTAATATGCTTGTTTGTCATTATCAAAGGCATGGATACCTTTAAATGGTTATTCCAAAGCAACAAAGTTTGATTTCCGAAATTTAATACTGATTTATACTTGCTCAAAAAATCATGTCCCAATATACCACTACCCTTACAAGGTAATGTTTTAAAAACAAAAAACTTATGGCGCAGAGTATGATTTCCAATGACTAAATTTAAATAAACATATCCTATGCTCTGGACGTTGCCCCCAATTCCATTTATGATAGTCTTCTCATTATGGATTGGAATGTTTTGATCGGAAATATGTTTATACTTTACGACAGAAATGGATGCGCCGGTGTCAACTAATAAATGGTATGAGTAATTATTAAGTGATCTTATGTTTATATAGCCTACGCTATTACATGTCAAAATAAAATTTTTAGTCTCGAAAAAACTGATTTTCGTTTTGCTCTTCGCTTGTTGAATTTTCCTGCGAGTCTGAATTTTCCAAAGTATGTACATGCCGGTACCCCGATGTACTGTTATTATGATAATTGGACGTACCTCTG
Organism: Noctua fimbriata; assembly: GCA_905163415.1. Taxonomy (NCBI): domain Eukaryota; kingdom Metazoa; phylum Arthropoda; class Insecta; order Lepidoptera; family Noctuidae; genus Noctua; species Noctua fimbriata. The sequence goes on from LR990946.1 coordinate 540,552, forward strand.
TTTCCATAAAATGATCGGGTCGACCCGCGCCGACCTGCATGCGATCCTCGCCCAACGTGATCTTGTTGCTCATCTGGGTTCTGGGGAGGCTGCCGGTAACTACGTCCACGTCCTCTACCTGTGTATACGAAGCGGCCTCTCCTCTGCGACCAATTATACGAAGTTCTGCCTCTAAAATTCATGGTTAGGATATCAGAAGAAGTCGATGGAATTGTAATATCTTCATCGATAGCCGCCTGCACAGCGTCTTTTAATGATGTAAAAGTTCGGGCTGAGATTATTGTGCCTAGTCGTTTACTCCTTAATCCATCTGAAAAGCATTTGATGGCCTGTTTCTCGTTTATTGGCTTCAAAACTTTAAAATTAGCGTCACTGCCATCTGATTGAGTTATTGTTAAATCAACAAATAATTCAGTTACTTGTTTGCCGAATTCATCGATCGATAAATCATTTTGCCTAAAATTTTGCAATTTCCGTTGAATTGCAGAAGCTGATTTTTTAGGCAATAAGTGAGCCTTTAAATCGGTTATCAATTCATTAATGTTGGCATAAGATGGAGATAGTTTCAGTTTTGCGGCCTGAGGGAGTCTAGTTTTTAACACAAATTTTAATAATTTTTCTTGAGAATTTTCGTCTAGCTCTGACGTATAATATTCTATCCCGTCTATTAGTTGCTTGACGCTAGCCTCATCGTTTGAACAAACTGGCAATAAATTTAATGCGGTTTTTAAGTCAAATTTACAAGTATTTGTCATATTGATTGAAGTAATGGGTTTTTGTGAACACAAATCTAAAATTTGTTCATATAACTTGTCAAAATTAGAACAAAGCTCGTGGATACTTGAACACTCGCTTTTACTTAAAGTGGATTTAGTTTCAGAATAATATTCTAAAAGTAAGTTGTACTGCTTTACTAAAACATCAGCTTCTTCTAATTTTACGACAACAATATTACCTTTTCTCCTATCTGGGCCAATCTTTATTAAATATTTTCTGATTTCAAATAAATTGTCATACAATGTTTTAAATTTTTCTGCCATGAAATATACCTACTATTATCTTCTTAGAATCTTATTACATAATCTTGTGTTATTCTGCAAACACCCAGTATTTATTTTACTTATATTTTTCACTTAGGTAAGTCCATAATAATGTCACTTATATTTACGTATCTATAAGGTCACTGGTATATACGAATAGATGGATAATATATTTTTTATACTTGCTAACTGACCGCGCACTGATATTAACGCATAGAATTTTCGCGCACAGACACATGATACACTTACTGCATGACTGCACACTATTCTTCATCAGTTATGGGCACACGGTGAAGGTTTAAACGATGTTCTCGTTATCCTTTCGGTAGCTCCTCGTGTTGGCTCGTAATTCTGGTTCTGCATCAACTCTACGCCTCCGAATGGAATATCTTAGTCTGTCATTTCTGATCGCGTTTGTAATCCACTGCTGGTGACAATTTTTATATATTTTGTACACACCATACAAAAACGCCAACGATGTAATCAAGAGTACCACGATCAGGATGATGTTGGTGGTGCTGGCGTGCACTGCCAGCTGTCTGATGTCTGCTATGTTATTTCCACCTGCTGCGTTTTGTGGTACTATAATCTCCTCCTTGCTGTTAGTAGTTCCCATTTTGAGGTGAATGAATTAAATTTTCGCAAAATAGAAGATTGTTAACGCCGACTGCGCGCAGAAGATTGGTATTGATGCAATACATTATAACACCACTTGTTCCGTTTTGGTCAAAGGAATGTAAATACTATCCGCGCCTATTTTACTGTCACGGTCGCCATGTACGGAGGGCAGGCTCTAGGAGCAAATGATACAACGAGTGCTGTTACAGTACTGCCTTTAATACAATAGAACATAGGTTTATATAATGTTATTACGGCTACTACCTCACAACGTAGTCACTATCTACTTGGCCTTAGGATCCACTTTTGTAACAGGAGTCAGCGCCTTAAACCACTTGAGGACAATGAAATCTATGCCATAATGAAAAGGGGATAGATGGATTTTGAAAGACCAAAAACATAATCCTTGCGGGAAGGGACGTACAAGACAGTTACTTCTTAAGAAAATAATGAGGATGCATAAAGGAAAAATCATGATGTTCTTTGTGATCTTCAAAATAATAGCATATCAACGTCACTGCACGGATTAGATCCACTATGTATTGTGCCTGACGGACCATTATCACCCTATAACGTACTCGCTGCCGAAATATAGGTCTCTTTGTGAAAGGCAGTCGTATGACATCGTACCTAATTAGCTACCGTCATCAGTGATGCACTTTCAATGCATTTCGTAACGTCAAACTCGGCACTGAGATAATCGAGTCAACTGTCGGCGATTGGCAGATACTTCGTTTGGGAGATAACTAAATCGATTACTGTATTTTGAGAAGCTGTAGGCAAAGAGATTTTAGATATTTTGGAAAAGCTATCAAATGAAATGACAAAGACTATCATGATACAAAGAATACCGACTTTTTTTCGTCAGTTTAAAATATGATCCTGCTCAAAGTTGCTTAAGCTCAAACATTCATAATTGCCAAGTTTGACACGTTACACTCGCACTGACAGCAACCACTTGGCTATTACAAGTAGATTACAATTTGTTAGCGTTGTCCCATCACTTGAAAGTATAATTAAAGTCTCTTTGACTGCGGAAATTGGAAGCCTGCTATTTGCAATTATAGTGGTTCTTTCAGGGTTCCATACCCGAAGTGTATCCAGCGAGACATATTACTAAGCCTCCGCTGTCCGTCCGTCTGTTTGTCAGCTGGCTGTTTCTCGTGATCCGTAATAGTTAGACCGCAGATTAAAATAAATTAAAAATTAAAGGAAGCTACTACGATGGTACGGAACCCTTCATGCGCGAGTTCAACTCGCACTTGGCAGGTGTTAAATTATAAGTACTAATAATGGTTGAGAAAGATTAAAACTTAATTTCCACTACCTTGGGAGGAAGTGTGTCTTACTCTGCCGTCTTTTCTGATCGATTTTGTTGCGTAATCCAAGTTGCTACGATTGAATAGTTTCTCCACAACTTGTCGAGCTTCATTGCAGCCGCGCTTTCAGGTGGTCGCCACTGTTGTTTCTGGAAATGCAATGGCTGGAAACAGTGTGGGGCAGGATTGTCCCAAAAAAGTAAGCCTTCTTTCTCCATTCCATCGTGTTAGTGATTAGTGATTGCGATCCCTCCAGCTGGGACCCTCATCCTCTGGATAGGGTTACCAGAAATATGATGCTCACCAAAATGGTTTTAAAGGTAGGTTTAGGGTCCGGATTAAAGGAACCGCGGCAAGGGTATCGGGTAAAAAGCTGTGTTGTCGCAAATTTGATCTGGTAAACGAGTATGTGGAGCTAAAAAGGGTTCGAGATAATTATGTTTGTTATAAAATTTGATTCGCTACTCGTTAGAAAATTGGGAAAATAAATAAACCGCTTTTTCAGAACATGTACAATCAGTAAAAGAGACCAAATGAAATATATTGATTTGTGTAGCACGTGTTACCTTTGAAGAAAGTTTTGGAGGTTGTAAACTATGGTATCCCTTCCCTAGGTCGAAAAACAGACACATTTATTTTAGAAAGTTTCTAAATCTAGTAAAGTTACACCCTCTGAGCAAAGATCTATTACTTGAACTGAAGGTTACATACACTTTCATGTGAACCTGATCAGAACCCCAATTGCGTAACACACTTGCAATCATAATCCGAAGGATTTTAAAGGAATTTTAAATCTATTGCTTCATATGCTTGAAAGATTGGTCTGCCCAGGAACGTTAAAGACGCGAAGAATGTTGTTGAACTGTCAAAATTAATGACTGGGATTGTGAGTGTGTGACGCAGTTAGATTCCCTGGAGACTACAAAGATTTCAAAGTTACAAAATACTATCTTACAAAGAACCCTGAAACATAACACAAGGAATGTTATGTATCTTGGGCAGTTGTGTAAAAGATCACTTTCTACCATCTTTAAGAAACACCGCAGTTGTACAGCCAACCCTACAAGCCTCCTTGACCTGCCCCTAGGGAGGTGTACACGCTGCGGCGCCGCGATAGAAATATTGTTTCCGAATCGCTCCTGGGACCCAGATCTCAAACCTTTGTGTGTAAATGTTCAGTAGGCCTTTACCGTGGAAAGATTTACGCAGCATTGGGATACGAACAAATCCGAAATCGTTTAGAACGAAATTGGACATAGCTTTTTGAGGACACTTCGTGATCTCTTAGGTCAAGACGTGTTCAGTGTTACTTGTGAAAATATATTTAGAAATTAGTGGTAACATAACAGCTCAATTTTTTTTTATACCTTGCTCCACCTATTAAATTTGTCCTGTATCGTGGGTGCGTTTACAAAAATTGTCAGTCACATAGAAAAGCAGCAAATTGATACAGAATAAACGCATAATATTACACACCTCTGAGCTGTGGCCGACTTTACCGGTATTGTTTAATCGTTCTGACTATGGTGCGGACTTTCGTAAAATTAATGTTAATATTCGATATATTAAAAAAAAAACCGCACTGTAGATCCAAGGTAAGTTTTAAAATTTACAATCTTAAGTGATAAACCATTATAAGCCACAATCACATCACAATAAAGTTAGAATATAAGAAGAAAAAGTCAGTCTATCTCTCTAAGAAAAAGGAGCGTGATTATGTGAGGTGTACCAAATCAGCCACAGCCTAAACAAACATTTATATAAAACACAACATTCGAGATAATGAAAACGAATTGTTTGCCCAATACCGCTCCGTTTCTATTGTACTAATAAAATACTTACAGCAGACTACTTAGCTGTATTAGAACATCTTTTTATACGTACGTTTATAGCGCAAATAGACTAATTTCTATTACAATAGAAAAAATAAAGGACCAATTACTACTAAGCCTTAGAAACAAATGTCCATAAAAAAACGAAGTATTGTCCTATTTGAACTACATATTACGAAATAATGTTCTTTATTAAGAACATAAATGTATTTGGAATACAATTCTGTAGAGAATTACTTGTTCAAATTGGTAATATATTTTAAGGCTAGTTCCCTAGGGTTAATAGAATAAAGCTAGGTATATAATAATAACAAGACCTTCACCTGATATTTTCTTAATATCATTGACTGTATTTTTTATGTTGTGAGAGGAAGTAATCCCGATTATTTTATATATCTTTCTTGTGAAAGTAATGCCTTTTTGGGTGTTTTGGTAAATATTTCTTGTGAATTGTTATTGATCTCAGTTAGTTTCCATCCGATTTGTCTTTCATCACAAATTGGATGAGCAACAATGGCAGTTTTGTGGCTGCCATTACGAGTGACTGAAGTGGAAATAATATTAATACAAGAGACGATGTAACCAAATGTTTACTGAGGAATAACGTCCATTGAATCACTTATTTGTTACTTAACGTAAACATAACACCAAGCCGGTAGTCCTTGGAGGGTTAGGTAGAAGTGTACCTATTAGAAATACACCCAGATTATGCCTTAAACACAACTGGTGGGTCCTATTACATAATACCGCTATTAACTGAGTGCCTATTACCATCAACCGGGTACAAATTCAAACACTGCGAGACCTGAGAATCAAATCCAGAGATTCATGCTCTGTTGAGCATATGACCATTAATACAATGAGGCAGTTCACTTATTTACTGTTTTATCTATTCGCGTAACAATATTAACCAATCCTATTGATTGATAAACTGAAACTCAAAACCGTTTATTTCAATTATTGTATTTACCGGTACATTCAAGACAATTTGTTTTAGAGAAAATTTGAAGCGTGAATTGATTGATTTTAACTCCTAAATACAGATTTTCGACTATCAGGCCGGGAAATTATATTTTTCTTCAAAGTAACAAACATTAAATTGGCTGTAAACTAATTTTAATAATGTGATAACTAAACTTCTGTTTCTCTTTGCATCCACAGGTGGAGTCTGGTCCCTACGTAACCTCTCAATCTCGGTGCCCCGGGCTGTCCTCTCCGGTGAGGGCCAGTCAGCCATCTTGCGCTGTTCCTATGACCTGGAGGACGCTGCACTCTACTCGATAAGGTGGTACAAGGCGGAGACTGAGTTCTACAGATATGTGCCAAGGGAGATGCCACCGACGATGGTGTTCCCACTGCCGGGAGCGTCCGTTGATGTGAGTTGAGTTCTGAAGTTGTTTTAGAGATCTTTTTAAGAAGTAGTTTGTACTTGTAGTCTTAGTTTAACTATCAGTGTGTGTTATTACTTATATGGAACATATCTGCCGCTTAAAATTACGTCACAATTGAAATGATGGTCTTACACAATTACAAAAATTTTAATGGAATAAATAAAAAAAACATAAGCTATTCACATTTCTTAACTGATGTCTAAAGATATCACAAAGCAGTTTCAAACCAAGTACAATCGAAAACAGAATCGTGCCTCGGGGCAAATTACTTACTTAGTACTTTACCAGTTTTCAAAATCAAGGTTCAATCCCATCTCAATGTTTAAGTTAATTAAAATTACAACCCTACTAAAACAACAGTATTCTTGTTATAATTCGTTGTCAATTTGTATGTAATACTTGTTAAAGTTCTAACTTAATAATAATAATCTCTACTCTAAAAACTATGATCACTTAATATCTTTCATTAAAGTCGTTTTCAAATATAAGCATTTACTAAAGTCTGATAAACAGTTCTCAAAAGTAGCAATATAAAAGCGTTTTGAATTTGCATTCAAATTTAAATTTACATTCAGAATAATATTTCTGTCTTCAGCTTGAATTCATATTTAATTCAAATTATTTTCTATATTCAAGGAATCTCGGTTAAGCCATAGCTCTTTTTGTTACGTCAAATAATATTTTGAAGAAGGTCTAGACAGCCTGTTGGTACCTTTAATGGACCAGTTATTACTTTATTTATGCTACACAACATAAAAGTCTTGGTTGGATTTCAACTGGTAATACAACCAAATAGGTATCGAATGCTTAGTTATGAACTGAAAGGCAAAAAACTACGGCAAATTTTATAACTACTTTTTATTTTATGTACTTTCTCGCAGTCAGATAAAATAACAGGTAGACTTATACCTTGCAAAACCAGAAAACCGATCTCGTGGTATATATGGATGATATTCATGTTTTTCAGATTGATTACTTCTCTTTTACGTTCATTCTAGTACTTCAATAGCAGTTTTCAGAAAATACTTCTGTCCTCATCTAAAATATTTTCTTGTATTCTTTCTGGCCCCCAGTTGACGCAGTCAGATCACCAGCAAGTCCGCATAGTGAACCTGAACCGGCGCCTGAGCGGCGACTACCAGTGCGAGGTATCTGCAGACGCGCCACTCTTCCACACGGACATACGATCAGCACCACTAACTGTTGTTGGTAAGGTTTCCACATAAAACAATATAACACCACGTCTGTTATCCCTGTAGTGCAAAGCAGAGGTGGATAGGTACACCCACTTTTTAACAGTTATGTTCCAGTCCCATGTGATAGGGGGCGAGCCTATTACCATCAACCAGGCACAAATCCAGACTCCGTGGCTGCTACTAAGAAACTCCAGATACACCTATTAATACTTTCCTCTACCTAGTAGTTATTTTACAGTATTCTAATAACTTGCTGGTCTATTGATCGTAAGTGGCTAATCGAAGGTTTTAGAGTTCGATTCTCAAGTTGTTTAATGTCTTCTTTGTCTTTATTTTCATTAGCTCTCGGTAACAGTTAATGTGCAATACGCTCTCCCTGAATGCTTCGAAGATGTAAGCAGAACTGTATGTTAGCACATCCTGCTAGTATTATGTATATGTTTAAAGTCAAAGTCATAGGGGCGAGTATAGTCACAAATCCGGACTTCTGTCTCCCACTAAGAAACTCCTAATGAAAAAACCCAACAAGTAATTACACTCCTAACCGTTATTGGAACAAGGAACTTTAACAATAATTGTTTATTGGAGCGAATTGGATCGCTTCCTCACGGACGGGATCGTATTGTTATCATTTGAGCTTCATTCTTATCTGATATAAATAGATTGAGATGTTTGAGGAGCGATTTGATTTCGGCGGTAAAGTTTCGTGGTTGAAATTAAGTCTGATTCGATGCAATATTACAATTAGAGCCTGCTGTCTACTAAATACAAACGCTGCTTAAAGTTAATTAGGTTATGAGTAACTGCCTCGTCGGTCTTAAGCGCTACTGCTGAGTATAAGGTCCTAGGTTCGATTCCTAGGTCGGGCAAAGTGTTGGAATTCCTATTAGCTTCCAAGGGATTAGTGCCCGGTTGATAGCAATAGCCTCGCCCCCCTATTACACGGTACTTAAACATAACTGGCAGTGGGTGCATTATTTAAGAACACCTCTGCCTTACCCTTGGAGGATTACAGGCGTGATGTTATGTTATGTAAGACTTGACCCTACTGTCTACTAAGTGCTATAAAGGCTGCTTTAAGTTAAGTAGGTATTTTTAAACAAGTGTTATCCTTTAAGAAGCGTTTTAAACGGTGCGTGTTAAAATAATAAAAATGTTAAATAATGATGATGAGATGCAGTCTACCCTTTTGCAACGCATGCGACAGGGTTGACTTATTTACTTGGAAGTTAAAGTTTACTTACGAATCGGTTAAACTGGTTAAAACTGTACTGACAAATTTTGAACGCGGCCCCAAACACGGATACCACAATACACATACTTATTTACTTACCGGTATCTATCAGTGTCAGTGTCGGCACCATAACTGTGTGACCGATCGAACAACTGCCAAAGAAGGTAGTTCTTAACCAAAATACATTACTTTCTACCCAGACCCACCCTTCAGAGCACCACACCTGTCCATCTCGCGAGGCAGCTACGCGCGCGGTGATATCCTGCGCGCCAACTGTTCGGTGGACGAGGCCTATCCCGCTCCCAACATCACCTGGATACTAGATGATCATAAAGTAAGTGGCTTTTATTACTTCGCAGATGATAAATGTTTTAATTTAAGAATATTACTTGAAACATCTTTTGAATCAACAATACGTTTGCGAACTGTACGATAACGACAAATTTTTACAGACGCTCATATCCTTAGAAATTTATATAAATTGGCCGTCGCTGCCTTAAGATGACAATTTGTTGCGGCAGAGCCATGTCCTTATAAAAATTAAAAATTAAATGTTTATTTCTTAAGCAAATCCAGACAGCAAGTTGATGATTGGAGCCTCCTTTTAAGTAAAAAATACCTGTATTAGGTGACTCCGCTCTTCCATAGCAAAAAAGTACCTTTCACGTTTGATACTACAATGTGATACGTTTGGAGCTTACCAGGCAGTCAATCCCGCTACGACTTACTCAATTTGATGACTGGTTTTTTTTATCACGGCTTGGCATAAGCTAAGTGAATGAAACTAATTTTTCGTTTGTGTATTTTTAACCTAGTCAGAAATCCGTAAAAAACCGATCAGGTTGGGGTGAAAACGGACCGAATGGAACAGTTATTTTAAGAGTGAGAATCTCTGAAATCCCATCTTCCTTAATGAACTTTCCAACTAACTGAATCATTTCAACACCAAGTAAAAATATTGTTCAAGAAAAAGCCATCAGCTTGTGTAAACAACGTCGGAATTTCATTAATATCTGCCGTCCGGCCAACCCTTCATATTTCGGATATTAAAAAAATCTTTTAGTAGAGAACCGGGCTTCCTGTATTTTTATTCAAAATGGAGGAAAAACAATAGACTATTATTCATGGATTCTTATTCATTAGTAAGAAAGGATGCTTTTATTTCCTTCTTGGTTCGTTGATCAGTTGGATGGCGTTATGTAAGAACGGTACAAGCAATAAAATTTTAAAAAAGTCGAATCCAACTGAATTAGACAGACTACAATGATTAACTTTAATGGCACAACAATTGTTTTAGTAACACAAGCACCTTAACAAAATTCAAGTGTACATACTTTGTTATAATTTTTTACCGATAGAGCGTTCCAATTTTCAAACATAAGTTGATTCTGATTATTGTCAATGAACAAACTGAGTGTGGTTGTGACAGTTACTGGCTTAAAATATCTGCTATATATATATTTTTTAATATCCTACTGTTTCACTGCTGCGCAAAGGCCTCTCCTTTCTCCATTCAAACCTCTGTATCCTGTGCAATTTCTGGCCATGTCCACTCCAAGATGAGATCGCCACACCACCTTCGCCGCGGTTCACCTCGACGGCGATTTCCTCCGATGAAGAAGATATAACTTTAAATTCAAATTCAAAATCTTTTATTCGAGTGGAGGCTCATATAGGGTTAGTAACACAATCCTTAAAAACTGAGTGTTTGTAAACAACACGTGTAACTGACAGCAGACTTTAACCAATTATTTTATGGCTCACGTTTGACCATTTCTTCATCTGATGGTTTCAGCTACACACTGTAAAACTCATTTTCTGAAAATTATCGTTTGATTATTTTTGCATAACACCTTCCTCAGATTGGTGAAGAATCGCGTTGTTTGGTTTGTTTCTATAATAATGTTGTTCGTCTCAATTTTGTTTGGAATTATGTTAATTAGGAGAAAAGTTGGGGTTGGCTTTTGTAACATTGTGTCAAGTTTATTGTTAACTTTATTTATGTCTTGTAGACGAGTTACTTTTGTCTTTGATATTCTGAAGATATACAAAGAGGCCTGATCGGTAGTGATAAATAAAGAACTTTGAATTAAGATTCAATAACGATTCAACATGATTGTGTCGATACTCTTGCGCCATCACATCGCTACGGTTGCAGAGAACCTCAAGGGGCATAGTAACCTTTAATAATAGTAATATTTTCGAGCCGTTTGGGATTGAAACTCAGGGTCAGAGTCCTCATAGCCATCAAATTCACACGGGCTGGCTTTTACCTTGGCCAGAGGCTAAGTATTCCCATACAACGTGACAACGCCGCCAGTCTCTTGGGCACATTACCAGATGACGGCATTCATGAGAATTTTTTGATGCCCTTTTATAGTTGGTTGATAGTTTATTTAATAGTTTTAAATAACTATTTTAGAAAACGATCGTCATACAATTTTCGTCAGTAACAGGTACTTACTATGATAGCTATAGTATGGTTTGTACAGTCTTAGTTAACTTTGTTCATAAAACGAATTAATTGTCTATTTAATCATCAGCACCCTTATTAGATGTCAAGTTGAAGAAACATTTTTTTCATAAAATATAATTAAGTACAAAAAAAATATAATTTCAAAGTTTAAACCTTCGTTTGTATCACGCTACAACAATCTTTCACATTTTGAAGGCTTCACTGATTTCTTTAGTGGTGCTTGAAAATATTTCAGACTTGAACAAATTCTAAAAATCTATTTCATCCTCCATACAACATCAAAAAGATAAATTCTAGTTTATTTTCGTGATACTAGGTATTCTCAATCAAGAATCTTCGATTTTTGAATATCGGTTCATTCATAGTAACATAAAGTCTAGTTTTCTAGAAACTAAGATCGATGAAACTAGGATCTCGATCTTATTTTAACGTACTCAAATCAAACATAAAAGTATTTATTTCAAGTAGGTCAGGTACAGGCACTTTTGAATTGTCAAATCCCAAATACAATAAAATAAATGAAGCTACTTCTCAGTCATAATACAAGGTATAATCTGTAAAAATACTGTAGTTACTGTGGTAGTTACCCATTGCAAAGAGTAGATCTCTATGGATAAAAACGGGCAAGAAAATCCATGGACACTCGTAAAATCTCTCGTAAAATCGTAAAAAAAAACTTCAAACATTACGTGAGAGCGATGTAGCAAGACGTGAACGTTAAAATAACCACAGTAAACACAAAAACTATAGTTAAAAAGAAATAATTTATTTAAATATACCGTGGCAACTAAGAGATGACCAGTCCCAACTGACAGCGTCCGTTTACGCGCCACTGTAAGGCTTAATCCACGTATCATCCATTCAGACCTTAAAAAGGAGTCTGGGGCAGACTGGATGTGGGAGGCGAGGGGGAGGGGACGGGGCAGGGTATTGTGGTGCAGCTTGGCAGAGGGCTATGTCCAACAGTACACTACAATAAACTGAGTTGATTGTGAGGCTTCATTATTTAGAAAATATTCAAATGTTGTAATTATCGTAACAAAAACTCTGATTTGCATCAAACCTTCTCAACAACTGTCAAAACTTCACAAAATTACTCATCAACCCGTACTTCCAGTAACGCCCTACATCTCATCCCATAATATCTGACACGCAGCTAAGCCACCCTTCAAGGCAGATCCGCGCGGCGCCACTAACTCACATAAGCTGCAAAGCCGGGCTTTAAAGTGGTTTCAACTGAAACCCCGCTGCGACACTCGCCACAGAGCACGCTAAATAGTTTTAGAACTTCCAACGAGCTAAAACAAAAATAAAAGTTGGGAGGTGGAAAAAGTACGGGCGATACCTTTGTATTTATGTTGGGGCTGCTGGCTGGAAGTAAAGCCAGAACACGGAAAAAGCGTTCTTGCTATACTTTTACTACTATCGCACGCCTTTTGTGTAACAGAAGCATTAGTAAATCCATGAACGATGAGTTTCACGTACGTGTTGTACTCTATAATTTACTTTTAAGATAAAGATAGCAATATCTGACCAAGTTAGACAAAATTATTTAGCTGCTCAAAATATACTGGCCTGCTATTAAAATTTTGCCAAAATTACCACTCGTGTACAGTTTGTACAACTTGTACGGATAAATTGGGGATGTTCATAGCTCCGGACATATAACTCCATCAGAAAATATATTGCAATATCTGTTCGTACAGAGTAACTGATCCTTAAACCGTTTAAGAGGTACCTACGCATGGAAATAAAGGCACAAAAACAATTACCCATCAAGTTCGCAAAAAAAATATATTATGTTTTTGATTAGACCGACAGCAACAAAGAAAATTAAAAATCTAACTAAATATTTATTCTTTCGTAACAGATAGCAGAAACCGTATCCTGGCGGACATCAGACCTGGACTTCAAAGAGAGGGGAGCGTTCAGCAGACTGGAGATCTCCATCTTGGAAGCAGAGCACTACAAGATGGGGCTGACGTACACCAGTGCCAGCCTGAGCAGGGCTTACCAGGACAATTACTACGGTTTCGAGAAGCAGCCTGAAAAGGAGGATACTGAAGTCCTAAGGTTTGTTGGTAACCAGTTCATAGAGCAGCTACAAGATGGGACAAGATCGGCGCTGGTCTTAGCAGGGCATACTAGGATATTTACTATGTATTTGAGAAGCAGCTGGAAAAGGAGAATATCTGGTCTTAAGGTTGGTGACAATACTACTCCTGACTGTTTTCAGTCATGACTACTCATCTCAGTGGAGACTAGCTATTGACGCGAGATACTATATTTCACAAGTGTGCGCGCTCTCTCTGCCCTCACTCCCAGTTTGATGAGAGTAATCCGACACCGCCAGAGAGAGATCAGGCGCAGGATCAACGGGAAGTCTGCATGGTTGTTGGTATAGACCGGATTATACACAAATGCATATTTCAGCTGAAATTGGCATATCGAGTATTTTTTAGGTAATTCTTTCTTTTAATTTGAATACCCGCAAAAAATACCTTATGTCAAATACTGCCCTGCCCCCATTAATCTAAGTGGAAGTATAAGACGTGTTATCACTTTTCTCCTAGATACACGCTGATCCCGCCACCCACGGGTCAGTTCTCGCTGAGCTGCGTGGCCACCATCTACGACATCTACGCGCGGAAGGGTGACGCCATCCTCATCAAAGAAGATGCTCCTCATCCTGCCTCGGTCACTGGGGAGGATTCCTCAGGTAAATGAGATATTATTTTGGAAGGTAAATGTCTTCAAAAAATGCGAACATTGAGAACTTTTTTAGGACTAGACTGCTGTTAACAACCAAATCCTCATCCGGCTCGATGAACCAGCTGGTTAAGTTCCTGGGCCAGAGTCTAAAACAATAATCTTCTGAAAGAATAAAACTATTTTCAAGCATCGCCTTCACCCCTTCAGCGAGCAGTTCTATCCTTGTCAGTTTTGTCCCGTACCCAGCATATTCCCAAGACATTGCAAGCTTAGTTACAAATGACCGAAACAACAAAAACAACAAAAGAAACTAACTTCAATCAAATCAGCTTATCACAGTCCACGGCTGGACATAAGCCTCTCCCAAACTGTGCCTTGTCACCCTGTCCTCTGCCATCCTCGTTTAGTCTGTCCCAGCCACCTTTTACAGGTCTTCGGTTCACTTAGCTGGAAGGACCAATGGGGGACCATCTCCCTTTGGTCCTTCGACCAACATGGCCGAACAACTGCCACATCAACTGGATTACTACTCTGAAAGATATTTTAACCAATATTACTATAGCAACTGCTTATTATCGCAATTCATCTCCACCTCTCTTCCGCAGGTACCCTAGTCTCGTACAACGCAGCGCTGACATCGCTGTGCGCGAGCGCTGTCCTGCTGCATACGTTATGATCGGCGCACGTGACGCGCACGCACACACTCAATTAAACTCGCTAATAACGCACTGCGCGCGGTTCTGGTGGTAGAAGTTACATGGATTAGGGAAAAAATTCCTGCAGTCTGAGATGGATCTTAATGAACACGGTACAATATTGAACTAAAATGAATGTACCTACTGGATTTGACAGGTTTTTGACTTCTTTTTTGATAAATAGCGCCATCATGTTCATGAAGATCTAACGGTTGGCTATCCAACATTATTTTATTTAGTGGGCAACATTTTTCTATAATGTCATTGCGCTACAATGAATTATATATACACGCATTTGATTGAATTCTGCAGTCTTTTTATTTACCACAAGAAATCAAGGTCTCCTACATGATCCGGCTCAAAGGACCGAACTGTCGTTACCGACAAAAATGTTGCTAGTAAAATAAAATAATGTGACATAATGTTGGATGGCCAATGCTAGGTAGCAATTTTGTGACAGATTAAGGTCTAGCACAAAGCAGATAATATAAGCGTCAATTATAAGTGACGGGTAAAGGCGATAATTCCCAGAAGTGTCTGTCATTTCTGAAATATAAAGATATAAATCGTTAGATTTGCCCAATCGCATAAAAAATCACAACGTTTTTTTTTTGTTGATAATGCCATTTGAATAATTTTCTCGATTACTTACCCTGAAAATCCGTTACCATCCAAATTTGCAAGCTCTCAGAGTTAACATTGTGTTCCCCCCAACCTTAGAACAGTAAGGGTACATCTAACGATATAAATATTTGTTGACATTCTTCGGGAAACTGTTTTTTATTAAACCAAATTACATCTTTAGATTGGTAACCTTTGGTTAGAATATTGTTAAATATTATAAGAATTATAAGTAGTAGATATTTTAATGTACAAAGGTGAGCTTAATAAATTCAGCGCAAGATTATTGTAATTAAACCTTTACAAAGAAAATTGTACCTAAAAATGTATAAATAAGGTGGTCAATGATAAAAAAGTTTGTAAACCAATTCAGTTTTTTTTTCTTTTTATGCAAGAACAGAATCCATGTTGTCAATCTCCCCTCTCGCTCACTCACATGTATAAATCCGTAAGAGCGACAAGGACAGACCGCGCGCAGTGCAAACGTTACGTAAGGAAACTGAATGTTGTGATAGACACTTAATAAAGCTAATATTTGTACTAGAAAGTAAGAAATATTGTATATTATACTTATTTCAATGTTGCAGATTTAATTATATGTGAATATGTAAATAAATTCATTAGTTACTGATGTTTGTGGTGTTATTTTACCTTCAGACAACCAATCATGCAATTGGGCAAAATGGGCGGTATAAAAGCCCTTCCATCACCCAATGCAAGTGTGACTCCTGAACACATGATGACTTACTTGTTGGAGTATCCAAAGTGTCCCTACTCTTGTCTCTGTCCCTACATTTGATGACGTAAAGAAAGCTACTAAAGTCGTAATCAACATGGTCACATAGCAGGCCTAAGTTATTTACACTCATGGTCACAATTATTTAAAATGCAACTACACGAATGTTGTATCATCGCTTCGGAAAGAAGAAGAAGCATTGTAAAAGATGTTTGAAATGAAGTCATAATTATGTCTTCAAACCCTGCCAGCCCCCGTAGCATGACCACCTCAGACAAGGATTTCTTTGACGGAAGAATCGACAAAATGACAGATTGTGTCGACACAATGACAGATTCCTTTGCACTATCTGTCATTTTGTCGATTCTTCCGTCAAAGAAATCCTTGTCTACGGTGGTCATGCTACGGGGGCTAGAAGGCCTATATCCATGCAGTGGTCGATGAAACAAAAACTTGATAGTAAGAAACACTCTCTACACGCTAGAAAAGTCCTCATAACATAACTTTCACATTCCTTTGTTTCCATCAAAAAGCAGTAATTTGACGTTTAGTGTATCTGCCAGCTGTCACATTTATTACCCTCGTGTTGAAAGACCCTCGTGAATCATTTACACTAGAAGACACTCTCGCTTCGATTAAACACTTAGAGTACGGCAGGTTCCGTTAATCTGACGAACAATTTGGTCAGTGGATACGAAACGGGACACTATGAAAAAGTCGACATAGCCCCGCTACACGGGGCTCCTACTTCTGTCTGCAGGGTTTAAAGTAACCTAACCTAACCTAACGTCGGGATGCCCCAAGACCCGAGCTCACTTCGCTCGCTCTTGCATCTATAAACAATTTAAAAAAATTCTAATTCTTTTTTCCTCAGTGCCCCGTTACGTATACTCCAACCAAGAATTTTGAAACTGGCTGAAAATCATTTCAAATAAAAGTTTAACTATAGCACAGTAGGGATATTTGCGTCAGCTGCTCCAGGAATGGGGGAATCCAAAGTTACAACATGTCAAATTTGTAAAAGAAAGTAGTTTCATAACGCGTCGCAACCTTATGGGATGATTTTTGGGAACGCCTTTTTAAATAAAAAAGTCAGCTGTATATAAGTGAGGGGAATATACGTCATAAGTGTATATGTAATTTTCGGTGGCACATTTCGCCTGGCAACTAAAAAATTGGAGAATATGATCACAGGAGGATTATCGATTCACCAGCGAGAAACTCTCTCCGTGTAAATGAGCCTTGATAGTGACACAGCCTGCAATCCTGAACACATCGTAAACATTGGAAGCAGTATACATTGATCCGAGGATAAACAAACTCTGCCTTTCTTGTTTGTCAAGTCATCGCAACCGGACCTCCTAACGTAAGTTTCTGGGTTCAATTCCCAGGTTGTGCCAGTGTCTTTCCTTCGTTTCGTTTGGTTTTGGATCTTTCGTGTCAGTAGGAGTTTTCAATGAACATTAAGTGACATTATAAAACTGATAACGATCATCCTCTCATCATCTTCCTGCCTTTTCCCAACTATGTTGGGGTCGGCTTCCAGTCTAACCGGATGCAACTGAACAGTATATTACATGGAGCGACTGCCAGTCTGACCTCCACAACCCAGTTAGTACCGGGTAATACGATGTTGGGAAATAAAAATGTATTGGCCTGGCAAAACCCACCGAAAAGCTCATGTCAATTCTGTTAAAAATTGGTTTTCAATACTCGTTTCTTCTCTATATATTACAAAAAGCTTTTACCATGCCACAGAAATAACAAGCTAACATTACTACTTAGTTACTATAAAGCTAGCCATACTCCTGTTACATAACAGCGTAATCCTCTTGTCGGCACCACCCGGTACATAAGTTAATAGGAAGTAACATTATACTTTCCACCTTAATAATAACCTCCCGGCCGAATTTCGGTCACGGCGGCCAAACTCGACGTAGACTAGCATTTTTATGCAGTAGATATTATAGTACACAAGTGTGTGCGCCGACACAGATGCACTCTCTGTTCCTTACAGACGACTATTGGGAGATCAGGACCGAAAACAACCTCTGGGGTATCATACCACTAACTTCCTGCCTACAGAGTAATTCTGAAAACCCAACAACATTTAACAACACAACACACAAAAAACAACAACAACAACACACACAAACACATGTTTTTACCTTTTTTTTCTTTTTTAAGTGTGTCTCCTAAACACAGGCTATTTTGTAGCCTAGCTAGGAGGACAGAGCTTCACCCACTTTATTGTAGACTACAATTTATTGTGTTACCTGCTATTATTTAGGAAAAAGTTGTAAATCTACAATTTGATTATTTGAATAAATTATTATGTTATGTTATTTAGTTCGTCCCTCACGCTCAGTAATCGCAGTTTTGATAACTAGACCAATGAGGCTGGCACCACCAACTTATTACGATTACATCTCGCTTGTTACCCTCGAAAGTTTAGGCAGAAGTGTACCTTATAGTACACCCACATCTCGAAAGTTATGTGCAGTCCCATATAGTAGGGGGCGAGCCTATTGCCGTCAAAAGTTCAAACTCCGGGCTTCTACTAAGTAATTCCAGTCGACAAACCCAAGAACATTTATCCCAACTTGTCAATCGAACCCATCACCTCATGCTTAGAAGTCACACTTCTGCTCACCAACGAGATAGTCACCACCAACTTATTACTGTTTCCTTGTATATTACGACACCAACATCATTCAAGAAAAATAAATCTATTTTAATGGTCTCCTCAATTTGGGAATTTGAGTAGCTACCGGAAATTAAAATGGTCATTAATCATGCTTTAGCGAGGCTTGAGAACAATCATTTTGCTGAAGAAGAAATTGTGAAGACTTTAGAGGGAATCCCTTCAGTTTTGGTTAAGATGGTGGATTTACCTTCGTCTTCCATGTTTTACAAAGTATGCGATAGATATTTTTTCATTGTAGGCATTGCATTGTAGGTACTGTCTTGATGAAAGTGCTTACTCAATCGTTGACATAACATAACACATAACATCACGCTTTGTAATCCCCGAAGGGTAAGGCAGAGGTGTATCAACTACACCCATATTTCGCCAGTTATTTTTAAGGCCCATGTAATAGAAGGAGAGCCTATTGCCATCAACTGGGCTCAAATCTAGACTCCGTGGTTGCTACTGATTCCTGATCGAAAAACTCAATAACACTGTGCCCGACCTGGGTATCGAAGCCAGGACCTCATGCTCAGTAGTCGCGTTTGCCGCTTGCCGACTAGACCGACGAAGAAGTCCAATCGTTGACCATTCCAGTAAACCAATGTCTTGGCAATCTTAGTGACACAATAGAAATGTCTATCATGCCTATGATAGACATTAACTTTATTTTTCATCATATAATCCGAAAAACCCAGATAGCATTGACTGACCTCACAATTCAACCCAAGAATATCGTTCAGCTGTCGCGCTTTCGGTGGCTACACTGTACTTAATTTAAGTCAAGAACCAGACAGACATGCAGAATTACTCATTCATATTTTTTCTAGTTAGGTTTTCTTTTCCAGCGAAAAAACTGCCAACTACTTGAAGAAACGACAGAAAAATCTTAATAAATCCTTCCTGCGTGCTTCTAAAGTTTAAGTTTAAAACTTGTTTGGCAAGTTGTTAAGTTGAAAACATTTCATATCGCAGTTTTGAGCGGAGCCGAGCTCGTGGGCGCTACTTTTTAGATAGTACTTGTGTTCAGTCTTGTAGATGTTTTAAGACCAGATGTGATGTGGAGGAGAGAGAGGGGTATGACAAGAAAAGTGGTGGATTGAACAAAATACTGATAGTATTGCAGCTAGGAACTAATTAATTGAGTGGAGAATGTTATGGTGTCTTTGAAACAATGGATGGACATTGTGAAAGATGACATGGTGGCGAAAAAGGGGGTTAGTACTAAGTTAACGACATATACAACATTAGTTTTAGTATATGCGAAACCTGATACACGGGTCTAGTATTTTTATGTAAAGAATCTATGTACAAAATTTCAAAACTGTATCATGAAAAATCACAAAGTTATAAGCTTGTTCTGTTACCTAGTTGTCCGCACAAAATAGTAGAGAGAGAAATAGAAAATAAAAAAGAAAAGAAAAAGAAAAAAAAATAAATGGGGAAAAAAAAATAATGGGAATAGTTGAGCAGTATAGTTGGTCACCACGCAGCGCACGCCTCCAGTGTCGTCTTGAGCTCATTGATAATAATAATTTGGCAGTAGGTACCTAAATTATTGCGATAGGTACTCAAAGTCGCTCGGTGTCCAACTTTTAACTTTTTTAAATATTTTTGGGAAAAAATATAACATGGTTTAAAAATTGTTGGAATCGATTCAGTTACTTATTCTGAACAAACTATATTCAGGTTTCGCAATACTAAAAATAATGTTGTATAGAAATATGTAAGAAGCCCAAATAAACTAAGAATTAAATTAAGTTCTATGGAAGAAAATTACATGTTGAGATGTGTGATGTACACACAATTACTTGTGATGGCAGAAAGGTTGAAAGGAAAAGAAAAAAGAAAAGATTAAAAATTTAGTAAAAACTACATATCCACTATTAATGTTAAAACGTAACCATGGTTTGGTCTCAGACCATAGAATCAAGCTTGGACTCTTCAACGAACAATGCTTAAACTTGTCTGCATAAAACCTGACTTGTTGACTTGTCGACTTATTGACTGATATCAGATTAAATAGAATCAAATTAAGTGAATTGATTTACGCTCGCAATAGAATTACACAATACTCGTAAATAGCCGCAAGATCTTGATATAAAATGGTTCTTTTATACGAATCTGAAACTAGCCCATAACATCTTTAACCAATCACAGATCTTACTCCATCGCAACACGACATTGTTTGCCGAAATGACCATCAAATATAGCGATACTCAAAGCGGAGTGACTCGTAATTCTGCCAGTGGCATCTCAAGAGTATCCCCCAGGCTGGCTGACGTCCAAACTGGGTGTATCTAGGACCCTTCACTGCTCACCGCCTAGGAATAACGAGCACTTCAGATTTCTACACTAGATCTCCAACTTGCCATTGAATTTTGAACCTTATTCCTGAGAAGTTAGAGTCTATAGATTTCGTTCCCTGAACTCTCCAAGAACGCAATTGCCAAATTTATCTCTGCAGTTCCATCCATTGAATTTAGACTTTGTTCTGTAAGATATAAATGTGAGGGTGGTATATAACAAGTTTTTAAAATTGAATGCTATTGGACATTTCTTGAGTTATCAAGGATTGTGTTCTATTTTAGTACTCGGAGTACACTTTCAGTGACAAATTGATATCGTTTAGGCGATAAAAGTCTATCCCGAACTGCGGATAAGTTGTTTGTAAATATATTGTCTGTGAATTCAATGTATTTACTGAACTTTTACATTCAATGAGTTTGTTTTGGTGGATGAGTTACGTTTTCTTCAGTTACAATTTATTTCTTTTTCAAGATTGTGGTGCCTGAGTTGTTTTTTAACATCAAATTTTGTGAAGTAACAATTTATAAAATGAAGCCTTTACTAGTATGACTACAATAGTTTGCCGAGTGATCTCTTTCAGTTTCCTTAATTTCATTTGTTTGTTCTAATAGTATTAACGATAGACGAGACAACGTTAACAAAATGATAATCTGATGGGAAGACCCAACCGTCTAGTTCTAGAAACTTGGTAATTATGTAACTTTGCTTCAAAACGGCAACGTATCAGATTTCACTTGCATATTTCCTCATAGTCACTCAAATGAATGACCTGTTTCACTATTTCAAGAGTGCAGATTATTGATTTTGAAAATTGCATGTGGTAATGATTCTGAGATGCATGTCTTCTTTCCATATCTTAATAATATCTATATCCATGTTTCCTTTCCCAAACTCACCATCTTCAGAACCGCTCACATCATCATAATTTTCATTAATATCATAATCATTCCTCCCACAATCTATCTCAGTATCTCTGGAAACAATCTGGAATGACCAGGCATGGCCGCACTCAGCGATATGTAGCGATAAGACGATGTTTTATTGTCCAAGTTAGATGAAAACTGGAATGATTTATTTGAGGTCAAACTGCGGAGACGGGACGAAGCCGAGATTCCTCGAGCCCGAGATTATGGATAAATTAACTTTTTTACGTAAATCTGGGACTAGATAGATGGTGGTACTTCAGCAAATGTCGTTGTAAGTATTGCGGAGGATGAGTGGACTTTCTGATAGGATAACTGAAACTAAGAGCCCTGTCAAGTTTTGATTTAGGATTTCTATTACGGCTTGAAGCTGAGCAGCGTAGAGAGTAGCCATCATGTGAGCAATAAAATCTATTTGTAGCTGAAGAACAAATGAATTTCGACATTTTATAACATAACGTCCCGGCTGTAAACCCCGAATGGTGAACATGAGTGTTCTACATTTTGCAAGTTTTGTTTAAGCTGCACGTAAATCATATAATTATATCATCTGCTTATTGCCATCAACCGGATAGAAATATAGACTTCAGGGTGCTACTGCTAAATTCCTGATGGAAAAACCCACTTACACTTTGACAAAACTGGAAATTAAACCCAAGACCTCATGAAAAGACCTCAAGAGTCAGGAATAGGGCTTGTAGCCACGAGGCTAGCGAGGCAGGCGCCTGTTTTACATAGACATACATAACACGCCTTGGGATCCCCGAAGGGTCAGGCAGAGGTGTACCTATTGTGGCTACTACTGAAAAAATCCTGATGGAAAAAAAATAACACTTTTGTTATTAGGTTTTTCCATATTTCCGGATTTTTTTATGATTTTGTTGGGCAAAGGCCCAACCCGCTAATCGAACCCAGGACCTCATGCTCAGCAGTCGCGATTTTGAGCACTAGACCAACGAGGCAGTCACCTGTTTTAAACTTTCTTTATTCTGCTCAAACGCTTTCAATAAAAATATTCGTATATTCGTCGTTTGTATTCGTACCTTTACGTACTCGTGCTTCATAATAATAGCCTCTATTTCAACCACAAAAGAATACTATCTCTTCAAAAACCGCTTTATCCAGTCCATAGATTTGGTATGACAGTGACATTACTTCCCCAGTACATAGCACATTTACTTCAACAACCTGCCTACTAACGTATTCATTGGAAATATTGAAATCCGGACAGAAATTGGGACCCTCTCTATATATATCATCTCCGTAACGACATCGGATAGTAGATTTTTTGGAAGAGAATTCTATTAGACATGTATTTTGTATGAGCTCGCTTCCGATACGAAAGTGGTTGTGTGTCTTTTTAATAATATATTTTTTGTATCTATATTAGATGACAGAGTGTCTTCCTTATAGTTAGATACATATCATTATTCTTTTTACATATTACAATGCTATCACTTCCTGACTGTCGGGTGGTTCGTTGCTCTAGTGGTCGAGCGTGGCGTGGGCTCGACTTCAGTCACATTTTCTGTGCCAAAATTCTCAATAGCAGGCCGACATCAGGACGTTGGTGGTGACACCTCTTGACTCGGAAAGCACGTAAAGCTGTTGCGCCTGAGAATGATCTCTCCCCGATCAGCAGCAACTACAGTCCATTCACAGTTATTTTGTCTAAAGCTGGACTGTAGGTAGCTTAGTTTTGAATATGCAAAAATATCTGTCACGGGTCTATTTGTAATTAATGCTTTGAGTTTGTGGTCGTGTCGTATTTACCATCCCTTTGGATCATGAGAGTAAAGGAATAGGAGTGGACCTGTATTTGCGCACATACTTGTGCACTATTTGTAATATCTTCTGCGTACTAGGTAATATTCGTTGACATTAGTTGCCGTTTCTCAAAACTAGGTCTGGAGGAAACGGTGCCTCCTCTCATGTGCGGATGGTGTCCACCGGCATGGTTTTAGTGCGGTAAAAATCCCACACTCCCCGGTCTTATCCCCAAAGACCGGTCGCCTTTTGAAGGTTTCCCCCCGAAAACAAAAAAAAAAAAAAAAAAAGTCTGGAGGATGTTGATATTAATGCTTTTACCAATTCGTAAGCCAAAGTAATCTGTAACATGGTGATAAGTTACTTGAAAACTTACACCTGATAAGCTATATCGTTCTCTGAAACCTAGAGATAAAACAAAAGGAAAGTACCTTTTTGAAAGAGTGCCAGAATCTAGTTCAAAACTTTTATCGTTACTAGAGAAATGGATGGTGACAGAAACACAGGCGAATGGAATAGCATAGCAATGTGTTTAATAAAATGGAAAATCTTTTTGAAGCTTGAGTTTTTTAAATGACAGAAACCACATTGAATTCATCGTTGGCCTTGAAGTTGCAAGCTTGAAGCTGGCCATGGATCCTGGGTTCGAAAAGTCATCTCAGATCTTTTGTCATTTCTTCCTTTCAACCGTCAAGCTAACATACTTTTCTTTCATATTCATTCCACAGATCATCATCTCCGTTGTCTTTTTACCAACTGTCTTGGGGTATTCTTCCAGTCAAACAGGATGCAGCTGAATAGCAGTATTTTATATGGAAAGACTGCTTAACTGACCTCCACAACCTGTAATACGATACCCCTTGGTAAGACTGATTGTCAGACTTTCGGGTCACTGACTACCTGTAACAATTGTCAAAGATCTACAAATAGAAAGAAAGAAAGAAAATATATTTATTTGCCGCAGGGACATGACGTGCATCGCACAAAATTACAAAAAAAAATAACAAAACACAAATAAAACAAATAAATTCAACAGGACGGAACAAAAAAGAAAAAAAATTAACAGCTTGAACGTCGTGACTGCGACAAGCAGGTTACCACTCAGCATGATGATGTGCTATGGGGGGCCCACAACATAAATGACAGCCGCGACCATCGTGTTAATGTGCTCTCCCAGGTACGGACGTAGCTCGGTATGTAGTTGGTGTTCACCCATCCACGGGCCAACCTAGGCAAGCTAAACCTGAAGATTGAGCCGAGCGGCTGTTATTATTTAGCCACGAGTTCCTCATATTCCTTCCACAGAATCCATCCATATTTTCTTTGCTGCCGTTTTTCACCACCTTCTATGCTTACCTGAGTAAACAAAAGCAGGCAGAAACCACAGAACGCCACCTGCTACGATCCTTACATATTTCTTTTGCCTCGTCCACGTTCACACCTCTGGTGTACGCACGCCGGTAGCGAGTACTACCCAGCTGACCTGTCTGAAGAACATTTCCATGTTAATCTAGTTTAGTTAAACACTTTAATAAACATCACAACACCAAACTTCACCGATATCCTGCATAGAGATTTAAAATTCATAAAAAGGCGAATATACTCGATATCAGCGAGCGAGCGGTCCATTAGTTCTGAATCGCGGAGACTTGGCGATCAGCCAGTGTATAGGCACCTTGAGGAAGTTTGCCGACAACTGGTGTTATGAGTGGTATATTCATTTGATTAGTTGGTTATGATATTTTGTTTTATTACATTTAGTACATATTTGTTGTATTACATATTGGATAGTGTCTGACAAAAAAGTTTTCTATGAAGTTAAAGTTATCAAAGTTAATTCAAACCAATTTTCGTTGAAAGCTTTTTGTGTTCTACAAACCTAATTTCTTTTTTAATTTTCCTCCACTAAGTACTGTAGTTGCCCATTCCCTAACGTAGATCTCTATGGAGAAGAACGGGCAAGAAACTCCATGGACACTCTTTTAAATCAGAATCCTTTCACAAAACCTTGGTTACATCATTCATGTTGAGATGGTACATTATGTAAGAACGATTTATGAATTATCTCATCAACCAAAAAATATGTTTTAGAAAGCTTGATATCATTATTCAAGAGCTGTCGATAGAGTGCCCACACAGTTATATTATTATTATGTATACCTTAAAATATATTTTTTTCATCTCTCAGTAACATGTATGGAGAGCCACCCCTATTTTTATTAATTTGTTAATTTTATATCACTTTTGTGTAGCGGTTTATAGAAGACATTTACTATACAAATTTCAACTTTGTAGTGGCAACAGTCTCAGAGTAAAATGACTGTGACATATGGATGGACAGACAGACAAACGGACAAAACGAACCTATAAGGGTTCCGTTTAGCCATTTGGCTACGGAACCTTAATAACATCACGTCTAGTTTACGCGAAGAGCTAGTCGATGTTTAGAAAGGTTAATTAATTGTGTATAACGCGCAGCCTCTGGCTTATCAGATGGATACACACAAACTCACGCCTTTTTTCCAGACGGATACAACAGGACGCCATAACAGAACTTTGTAAAGATCGTAGTAGGTGCTTTTGCTTCCTCCACCTTCCTCAATCTAGTCATACTTGCCAGTACTTTGATACTTGACGGTGGTCTAGTGGTCGCAAGTGCCATCATGCGGTCCTGGGTTCGATTCCAGGTTTGGGAAAAGTGTTATTAGGTATTTCCATCAGGAATTCCTCAGTAGCAGCCACGAAGACTGCATTTGTGCCCGGTTGATGGCAATAAGCTCGCCCCCTATTACATGGAACTTAAACAGGCGAAAAGTAGGTGTACTATTCTGTACATACATCTCTGCCAAAACCCTTCGGGGATTACAGGCGTGATGTTATGTATGTATGTATAATTATAATGTTTCGAGAGTTAAGCTTAGAGTTAGTAACGAGATCTTCAAAGTGAGACAGGTAATCAATCAAAAATCGCATACTAATAACAGACCAACATTATAATTAGACTAAAACAATGGCTTTCCTCCACAATTTTCATCAACAAATAATTTTAACATCTACATTATTAGAATCATATGCTATAATTACAAAGCAAATCCCGCCAAAATCCAGCGGTTTGCTTATTTTAAACGCGGCTCGGGCTTCACAAATAAACAGGGTGAAGTAAAAATATATTACATATTATACAGAGTGGAGCGTGGAACGTTATCATCATTATAATTAGGAAAACAAGGAGGTTGAACGCAAATATTTTATGTTTTTGTTTGAAATTTTATGTAATACGATTATGTAGGTGCATTGTTGTGAATTTTTTTTGATTCGTTGTTTAGGATCTCTATTTTTTGATGATTTGAGTACTTCATTCGACTTCTGAGTTGATTTTGTAATGAACGATTTCATATTGTATAATAACCGATAGGTGGTCGTGATATAATGTTATAATCAAACAGACAGTCGCTACATGTAAAATATTGGTATTCAGCTGTACCTGGTTAGACGCCCCAAACATAACGCTAGGTAGATGACTATCGTGGTATTATATAACTCAAATGGGACTGGGCAGGACATGTCTGCCGTGGAACAAAATAGCAGGAAACTGGTGCCCTGACACAGTGAGGCGGGGTCGCTGCAGGCCACGAAGGAGATGGTGGGACGAACTAGTCAGGTTCCGTCAGAACTGGAAGAAGGATGTGTGGGTTTGCGAGAAATGGAAGGAGTGGAGGGAGGCCTTTGCCCAGCAGTGGGACAGAGAAGAAGTTAGTGTGATTTAAAGAAGTCTCTAGATGGTGAAATAGATCATGTTCTTCGGATTTATAATATCAAAATTGAACCTCTCCTTTGAACCACAAAATAATGCCTGATCACTGTCACACCGTCATCACCCTGTATATAAGAGTTGAAAACGATTCTCGTGTTCACAGTAAAAGGATAGTTGCATAAAACTGAAATGAACGTTGTTTTGATAAATAAACAGTTTTGCTGTTATTTGCTCGCGTTTCCATGATATATTACTAATGTCCGTCTGTGTTTATGTTGACAATTTTAAAACTGGTGTGTTTCAAAACAAACAATGA
The DNA here is from genome assembly GCA_905163415.1 of Noctua fimbriata. Classification (NCBI taxonomy): domain Eukaryota; kingdom Metazoa; phylum Arthropoda; class Insecta; order Lepidoptera; family Noctuidae; genus Noctua; species Noctua fimbriata. The sequence goes on from LR990946.1 coordinate 568,181, forward strand.
TATTTAATTTAAAAACTATAACAAATTAGCATAATTTGGCAACTCAAAGCTTCCACGTAGGTGAGTGAGATAAGTCTCACTCACCTACGTGGAAGCTTTGAGTAAATGTGAAACTCACAAAGACTAGAGAAGCATGAAAAAAGTGAGGAGCAGAGGGCACAGCTGTCAATGGTGTGTGCTACTACTGACCAATAAAATCATATCAATATCTTCCTGCGGTTATCAACTCACATTGTTAGTTAGTTGTGTATTAACTTTAAAGCTATGCCACTTACTTCTAGTGAGTGCGACCCTTCTTTTTGTTAGCAGTTAATGACTGCTGTGGCTGACGTTATGATTAATTGAGATTACTTGCACTTCAAGAAAGAGTTCTTTCAACTAACACTCTTCAATGGCAGGCAAAAAGGTTTCCGTAGAGGCCAGCTTCTTGACTACATTTCGGTATAGCAAAGTTGAAAAGTTAAATTTATTGCAACTTATTTTTACACTAATATAATTAAACGGTAAAATCATATTTCTAAAGTCAACATAAAATAATGAAAAACACTTTAATTTTAAAGAAATTCAAAGTCAATCGCATAAAAACTACGGGGTTACAATGCATATGTCTTTTCTTTTGACAGTTCGACAGTGTTCATTGTGTAACTTATGAAGTGTTGACTTAGGAAGTTCCTAAAAAATCTTACGGACTGCCATTGAAAGTGTGCTGGTCTATTCGACAACTAGGTCATTCAGTGCAAGATAATTTGTTAATTGGTAACAGTTAAATGAGATTTGAGTAGCTACGTTACGTAATTAGATTGCAGAACTTTAAAAAACAGGCCTAGTACGAGTAAGACTCGCGCATGAAGGGTTTCGTACCATTGTAGTAGGGGAGCCCCCCCCCCTTTAATTTTTAATTAATTTTTATTATTTGTTGTTATAGCGGCCACAGAAATACACATTCTGTGGAAATTTCAATTGTCTACCTATTACGGATCATGAGATGTGGCCCGCTGACAGAAGGACGGACAGCGGACGCTAAGTAATAGGGTCCCGTTGGTGACCCTTCGGTCGGGTACAGAACCCTAAAAAGCATAGTGCTCCAAATGCAGGCACTTAACAACAGGGTGTAGAAACACCACAGCTCATCATCTTCCATACAAAAATACCGGCACTCAACACATCCGTACCCAGTAATTTAATTCCGACCCTTCATGTGCGATCAGTATCGGCAATACAATCCTCCTTGGTAACGCAGACACGTGCGGGCTTTTAACCTTTAAATAAAATAAAAAAAGGTAACACCATAGAATAAGAATGGCACAGAAACGAAACTTCTGATCCAAACGCATTTAAAATGCCTGCAATTTGGGAGTAGGACACGTTACGCGTACTTTATCGAAAAAAAAAAACAATACCCCCGTAACAAATGTGGCCCAGATGGATGGACTGTGTAAAGGATGATAAGGCAAGAAAGGTGTCAGATGAGATGACGAGTAACAGAGAAATATGGAAGAAGACATGCTGCGACCCCTAATAAATCGGGATAAGGGGAGCAGAATGATGATGATGCTCTTAAAATGGTGAAAGAATACTTTGTGAGGAAACTGGTATATGTCCTAGAACCAAAAAATCGGAGACGAGTGGCATGCATGCTGGTTTACGCACCGCTCCCTCTCACGCAGATGAAGCTTGTGTTCCAGTGGGAACATATAAACTACAGCTACTAATAGGTACTTGTTTTAGTTTAGGTCAGCACGTGGCTTAACAGGTTGCTAGGTGAGAATATTTTGGCAGCGATATCAACCAAAAGTACATCGGTACTGTTCAAGGTTCCTTACTCTATGTCAACATTCCTGGCATGGGAACCGATCTATGTGAAGCGTCAGAGTGATTCCGTTCGAGAAGGATTTATCTTTATGTTCGTCGCAATTTAGGGCCCGTTTTTTGGTGTAAAGTTTGCGTAAAATGTGGTAGGGACCTGTAAGTAGTAGGACCCTTAATAGATTGATCACGGAGTACTTAATAATTGAATATCCGGTCGTTGATCAAGCGCGAGTTTACGACTCCGATTTCGAGCCATCGTCGACGACGCTACTCAAAGCTGACTTATTACAAACTTACCGGCCCTATTAAGGGTTTTCCAGTCGGAATCTAACATTTTAATGTCTGTTGCTGTGATAACTTTGTATATTTTACGTTTACTGTCTCTGCAGCACCTGTGCATCGTCTACACGATGTATAGTTTCCGTGCCTGTCTCTTGTCTCAACAACTTAAAGGCTGAATAGTTTACAAATCTGTACAGCAAACTTAGTAATAGCCTTTAATTTGTAAGTTCTCACTAAAGTCATAATCACTATCTGCCTAGCCTCTTCTCAACTATGTTGGGGTTGCCTACCAGTCTTACTGGATGCAGCTGAGTACCTTAATGTGAATAGCGCTCAGAAATATTTAAGTTAAAAAATTATTCATGTAAAACCAAAATAATATGAACATCATTTTGGTTCCAAAGGTTTTTCCCAGGTATTGTCAGCCATTTTATATTCAAGTAGACGCCTCTTTACCTATATTTAACCCCCATCAATCAAAGATAATCCAAGTCCAATATTTTTTAAAACTTAAACAATAAATGACCCTCAACCCATACATCGATCACGAGAGAATTAAAAGCCAATTCACACGTCATTCAGTCAGGACCGGCCCGCTCTTGCACGGTTACCGGACGGCCGCCGGCCGGCAGATATTAAAACATCACGGCTTAATAACCGGGCGATTATCACCGAAGCGTTTTAACGATTGTCGGATGGCTTAAGGTGAGAACTTTTGGAGTATTGAGTTTGTGATAAAAGAAAAAACACTTCTACCTGGGCTTAGCCTAACTATGTTGATGTCGGCTTTCAGTGTATCTGGTTCGACTGGATACTAGTATTTTTACATGGAGTGACTGTCTATCTGAACTTCTGAACCCAATTACTGGATAAAACGATACATACCCCTTATAAGACTACCTACTTGTTAGACTTTCAGGCTTCTGACTATCCACAACGGCAACGCCAAGGATCTAACAATGACGGCACGGTGGGCGCAGCCGCTCAGTGTTGACTGCTGCGCTGCGTGTTACCGGTTTGATCCCGGCACGGAACATTTACTTGTATGGTCTACGGATAGTTGTTCCCTGTCTGGCGGTTCGTGTATTTGAGTTTAAATGTTTGTAAGCGCGTCCTCGAGAAATTCCTACAAATTACGAGAAATTCCTAGTGTGGACTACGTTTACAGAAAAATGACAGCCGGAACCAAAGGTTTAAATTACTATTGAGGCACAGAAGGGTCTCGATATAAAATCAACGATCACCCATCCTTGGACCTACCTCGGTAACCGTTACTTAACCTTGAAAATTGAGTCCTGTGGTTATTGGTTCCAGACAAAAGCCCTAAAAAGAAAAAGAAATACAAATCACAGAAAAAAACTACCTTCCCCAAATAGAAAACTAATCATTTTAATTTGATAGTATTGATGTCTTAGCTAATGAGCGAGCCTGAAGCATCGGATCTCGTTACTTTACGTTAGTGCAGCTTGCCAGTAGTTGGCAGTAGTTGGCACTGATCCACGAATACCAGATGAGGAGGATTAAGTAAGTGTGTAGTAAGTAGATGTAGATAACTATCAAAGGAATCAGGACTTTTGATGTATTTTTAATTTTGGATCGACCGAAAGTCGTTGAAGCGTTTGGTAACCGAGTAATGAGTAAGGCCACATAGAACTAATATTTCGTGGTTTAAGTTTCATTTTCGAAAGTGAGCGCAGACCGCAGTGACAGCAGCTTTGTGGTTGACAATACTTCGTCGGCAGCGGCATTTCTCGTATGCAGTTTTGCGATGAACATTTTAGTCGAACAAAAGAAAATACGTCATGTCGCTGTGTTAGTGACAGCCACTACTAGTCTAGTTTGTGGTTGCTGTTCGACCGCAGCGTCCGGTGATCAGTAAGATTCCGAAGCCATAAAAACCTGATGGCGCTTGCGACGATATCAGTAAACCTTTGATATTATTACAGCGATTACAGGTCTTAAGTGTGGTAAAGCCTCCGGAGTGGACGATATATCAGTTGAGCAATTAATACAGCTTGGTCCAATTGTTGTGTCATTATTGCTGCAACTATACAACAATAGAAGAGAATATTTTTTATTATGTACACTATACAAGTAACATTCATAAAAGAAAAACATTTCACATAGGGTGACACAATGGGCGGTTTTAATCCTTTTTTGGTCTTAACTGTCTGAAATCCCCATCGTCCAAGGTCATCGTTCAAGGTCATCATTTCCTAAGACGGGTAAAGCGGCAGACGATCAGGTGGTATACACACCTATATGGTGCACCTATTCATAGAGTAACTGAAAAACCATACATAGTCATGACGCTGTGGTCTATCTTTGGGACGGGTTTTTCGCTACGTTTTGATGTTGCAGTTGTTATCGTAATTGTACCATTTGGTACTCGGAAAGCATGTTAAGCCGTTGGTCCCAGCTGTCATTTGTAGATCTTCGAAAGTAGTAGTACAGGTAATCAGTGGCTCGAAAGTCTGACAACCAGTCTTATCAAGAAGTATCGTATATCCCAGTGCTATCTGGGTTGGGGAGATCAGATAGGCAGTCGCTCCATATAAAATACTAATATTCAGCTGCATTCGGTTCGGCTGGAAGCCGAACTAAACATAGTTGGCTAAAAAGGCTAGACAGATAATGTTGATGTTGAAGCTGATCATGATCAAACCAAACCCTTCATCTTCCATGACTCACACCACAGCCTAAGTTATATTTCAACAGCCGGTGTTACGTTCCGAGATTATTCATTGTAACGTTTTAATGTTCCTAATGCCAGCACTTGGGCTGTCCGTAAATAGGAGCCAGCGGAATGGACACCGTTTGTCCAGCGTTTTTTATGGGCGCTTCACGTGCGAACAGATTTGCTGGTCATTAAGTGGAATTGTTACCGAGATGTACTGGGTTTTAGCAATCTGTTTTGTGTTATAAAGAGTTTCAGCTTTGTCTATTTAACTTGTGTTTATTTTTAACACTGAATTTAAAAAACAAAACGTGCTAATATTGACTTTCTAGTTGAGTCACGATTTTTCTTACTTCTAGGTAGGTATTATGGACTATACAACATTATTTTTAGTATATGCGAAGCCTGAATATAGTTTGTTCAGAATAAGTAACTGAATCGATTCCAATCATTTTTATAGCATGTTATATTTTTTCCCAAAAATATTTAAAAAAGTTAAAAGTTGGATACCGAGCGACTTTGAGTACCTATCGCAATAATTTAGGTACCTACTGCCAAATTATTATTATCAATGAGCTCAAGACGACGCTGGAGGCGCGCGCTGCGTGGTGACCCCGTTTTTGTGCGGACAACTAGGTAACAGAACAAACTTATAACTTTGTGATTTTTCATGATACAGTTTTGAAATTTTGAACATAGATTCTTTACATAAAAATAATAGACACGTGTATCAGGTTTCGCGTATACTAATACTAATGTTGTATATTTCTATCTTTCGATCAAAAATAACAATAGTCGTAATAGTAACCTACCAGACACAACACGATCCTCCCTTGTCTATGGCGGATGGGTCCAATCTGTTCCTCATACCTCCTAAATATCTTTTGACACATCCAAGAATTCTATCAAAGTCACATAACGCTAGAACAAAACGGCAATGAATGCACTCAAGTACCAATTTCAAAGTCTTAGTAGCAACTCGGAAGATGATTTTGTGCCCAGTTGAGGCAATAAGCTCGCACCTCACTATACGGGACTTTAACATAACTCGCGTGTATCTAGTACAGATACACCTCTGTTAAACCCTCCAGAGATTACAGGCGACATGTTATGTATTAGTATTATCAGTTGTATATATAAATAAGGAACAGATTTCGTGGAAAAACGCCTCCATACGATACAAACGGATTCTCATATTTCCAAATCTCAACGTAATATATTACAATTCGATTTCGACGCGAAAAAAATTGACCTATTTTTAGCACCTAGATAATAATAATCTAATAACTAATTCCTGAATCGATCAGAGCGGCGCACAATGATTGTTGACATAACGGTCCCGCATGATGAGAACCTCGTGAAAGCCGAGAAAGATAAGAAAATCAAGTATCTTGACTTGGCTCGCGAGGTTGTCGACATGTGGGATGTGGACTCAGCGATCATTGTGCCGATAGTCGTATCAGCCCATGGCTTAATTGCCAAGAGCCTCGACCAATACCTGAGGAGGCTCTCGTTAGGCAGCTGGATCAAGGGCTTGATTCAGAAAGCGGTACTTTTGGACACGGCTCGTATTGTTAGGAGGTTCCTCTCTCTGGAGCCCTGACCGCCGGTAGCTTGGACCCTGTTCCCGATACCGGTGGGCTACAATTTTTTATATTTTTAAATGTTTTTTTATAATTTTTTTTTAAGGAATATTTAAAAATATAAAATATAATAAATAAATATAAAATATATTAAAAATTTAAATAAAGGATCTAATAACTAATTCCTGAAACATACTATATTCATCCATACTAATATTATAAAGTAACTCTCTGTCTGTTGGCCTGTCAGTTAGAAAGAAAAGAAAGACAGAAACAGATCAAACCACCCAACATCTCCAGCTGTCCACACCTCAACGGCTGGACAGATTTAGATAAAAGGCATACAGATATTCCTTGACCTGGGTATATATATAGGATCATCATCATCATAATCATCCACAGCCCGACTGCGGGGTACCCACTGTGGGGTATAGGCCTCTCTTTGCTTCTGCCAAGCTCCACGTTCTTGTGCCAGCCTCATCCAGGATATTCCGGCGATGGCAACAATATCGTCTGCCCATATTTCTGCCGGACGACCAACATGGATTCTTACTTTTTATCCCGATATTGCGTTTTCGTTGGATAATTTCTGACTTCGCTGCGAAGCTGCGGGTAAAGCTAGGACTTGTATATCTAGATGTTACTTACTTACGTGGGGTCAACGTCCGCTAAGCTGTTTTACTTACATCGGGATGAAAGTTTCAGAGCATTGACCTTGGGTTCATTCGTGAAAACTAAACCCTTTTAGTGAGGGAGAATTTGTAAACAAAGGTAGTAAGAATAACTTTGAGATTTTAGGTTTACCTAAGTAAGCAACATACTTTTTCGATTGAAGTTTTTCAGAATAAGTATTTTACCTAGGTACTAGTTTTAACAACTATCTTTAATATTTCAAATTAGACTTTATTTCTAGGAAGTAAGGCAAAGCGTTATTGGGTGTTTCCATCACGAATTTCAGTACACGAAGTTTGGACTTGTGCCCGGTTGATGGCAATAAGCTCGCCCACTATTACAATGGGACGTAACATGACTGGCGCAATGTTGGAGTAAAATTAGATACACCTCTGCCTAAGCTTTCGGTGATAACAGGATGCTACGTTATGTTATTCATAATGCAGCATAATTGGCCTATAATGTTCCCACATCTTAGCCCGCGGGGCTCCTCTCTGAGACAGTAGGAGCTTTTCAGACAATCTACTTACCCACCTATGTTATTTTTCCTAAACGAGTGAAGTTAATTAGAGGCTCTCAATGCTAATGTATTTAATGAGACAAACGCCAGCTTCCACGGAACCCATTAGCGAACAAAGTACCCGATGAACACGTTTCAGAATAAAAATAGGGCTTTCAGCGTGAGCTGTTAAAGGGATGCTCTCCTATGTATCTGTTTAAAAACATGTTATTTTCAATGATGAATGTACATAGACTTAACAAAAAGCTTAGGTTTTAAGGATCGTAGGTTGTGTTCTGTAATTTTAGCCTAAACCGCTGTATGTATTACTGTGTAATGTATTACTAGCTGATGGCCGCCGCTTCACTCGTGTGTAGTTCTGTATTTGTCCCACGGAATCTTACTTTACCAGGATAAAAAGAATCCTATGTCTTAATCCAGGTTATAAACTATCTGTGTGCCAATTTTCACCTAAAACGGTTTAGTAGTTTTCGCGAGAAAGAGTAACCATACATCCATCCTCAGAAACTTTTACATTTATAATAGTAGTAAGATTTTAACAGTTAATTGGTAACAAAGGTGATCATTAATTGTGACGTTCTTAGGGGGGTTTCTAAGCCCAAAAGTGTGTTGACAGAGACGAAGACGACTCATGCGGAGAATGTAAATTGGATACTGTTATCTGTAAATTTTGACAAATGACTTACTCAGATTTATGTTCCCCAAAAGAGAAAGCAATGTGTTGTACGCCTACACGTTTCCAATTATCTAATAAGGGTTATCCTATTTCTGTCACACTGGTATTGGATGGTTGAGCTATTTTAGATTAAATTACAGCAAAATAAAATTGCTTTAATAGCACCACCCCTTAACACCACCCATTTAAAAACAAAAAAAAAAACAACAAAACAGAATCTCCCGATTAAATATCTCAAGCCCACCTGTTTCACTAAGCGCTGTTCATTTGTCGCTGCTTACTCCCCATGGAGTACACCTTAATGATAATCGTTAGTATTCAAGCTACACTTCTTGGTACTAAATAAAAATTTGCAATCATTCTTAACAGATGTTACAGACATTACCAGGAGCGTGACGGTGCCGAGATTTATAAGTTATGGAAACATAGAAAAGAATATTGCGGGCAGACACGCGAAGGGACTGTTTCGTTTAGTTTTAGTGGCTGTTTCGAGGATGTATTGTTATGTTTGGAAGTAATTGGGCTAGGTTATGAGGTATTTAGGGTAATTGATGGGCGGTTTGGTGCGAAATATGATAAGCATTAGTAGATTTAGACACGATAAGTGGTCAGATGACAAACGTTCCGAACAAAATGGGTATTGGGTCGAATCAAATAAGCTATTAAACTACGCAGACTTAATGGGAATAAAATATCTAAACAATATTGTAAATTACAAAGCGATGAATAAATAGCTAATGTAATTTCTCAGTTATTTAGTCTCTGAGCAGCAATCCATCAGCAACTCAAACGTGACAAGAAAAATGATAATTGCGGTTTTGAGGGCGATATAAAAACTGTGGTTTAATAAGAACAAGGGTTGTATACATGTCTGAATTAAAACAGAATAATGATATGCTCACATGTTTTATATACGGCACGTTTTTTAAGTCATTTACAACTGTCATAACTTGTTTGTAGACGCGGTTGTAAAAAGAATTCATAACTAGTTACAAACTGCAATCAATCAAAAACAAAAACGCATCGGGCCCACCCCAAACACTCTCTCGTGACAACTCTCTCCTTACATCTCATTATGTAACTTTACAATCTTTCCCCTCCATCGCTCGCTAACATCACCTCGTATTCCGACACGCACGTACAAAAGCCGCGATGTATTCCTCCCGGCGCATTGTCTCCTGGTAGATCCGTTTAATATCCGCTCCTTGATCGTTAGTGATTTCCCTTACAAGTTGACAGGGTGAAGTGGAAATTAGACATCCTGATGTGAGCCAGAGTGTGGCAGGGGATGTCAGGGGGAGGAGGGGAGTGGAGTTGACCTGTAGTTGGATTGTTGGAAAAGATGTGAGAGATTATAAAGTTGTGGAATGATTTAAAGTTATACTGTGCTAGTAAGAATAAGAAGTTCTGTAAATTAGCTAATGGAATTTAAGTATCTACCTCAGCATGGTTATGGAGATTTTTTCTTTCGTCTTTTTCCCTTCCAATTGCGATTCGTTCTAGCTTGCACTAGCTACCTTCTTATTTTCTGCGAAAGACAAACAACTTTCAAATCAAACTAGTTCTGTGATATTTGTAACAAGCCGATTGACGGAATCTTTTAACTGAGAAGCGTTTGCAGTACGCGTCTTAACTTTCTTCTTTAAATATTGTCTAGGTAAGTGGGTGGTGTAGCCAAAAGTGTGACAACCAGTCTCACAAACGGGTAGCATCAATTATAAACTGGATTGTGGAGAATCAATGGCACTCGCTCCATGAAAAATACTGTGATTCAGCTGCATCCTGTTAAAATGAAAACTGACCTTAACAAAGTTCGAATAAAGCTAGGCAGATGATGAAGGTGACTGGTCCACAAATCACCTATTCAATCCGCAAAAGAAACTATAAAAATACCAGCTCATCGGCTACAACCGATGCGCGATGGCCGATGTGAACAAATCGCCTGGAGGAAGACGGATCGACTCACAGATATAGATACTGAATTAACAAATAGATGTAAATGCGATTATGTTAGTAGGTTAGCTGGTCACACTTGCGACTTTGCGAATGCGATTTTATATAATATCCTCATCATCATCATCATTATTTCAGCCGAAAAACGTCCACTGCTGGACATAGGCCTATCCCAAATGTCGCCACATTAACCGGTCCCGTGCGACTCGCAACCAGCGGATCCCTGCAACCTTCACCAGGTCATCGGTCCACCTAGTGGGAGTTATAATATGCATATTCAATATTAAAATATTTTTTCGTGAAAATATAAATATGAAATTGATTAACACAATTTTATTACGACATGACAGACATGCAGAAAGGAACAATGTAACGTTTTTTTCTGCTGTCTATTTATTTCAGTACAATCAATATTTATTTTAAGATGCAATAGCTATCTAAATTACGTTTTTAGGGTTCCGTAGCCGAAGGGTAACCAACGGGACCCTATTACTAAGTCTCTGCTCTCCGTCTGTACGCCCGCCCGTCCGTCTGCGGGCTGTGTCTCATGATCCGTAATATGTAGATAGTTTAAATTTTCACAGAATGTGTATTTCTGGTGCCGCTATAACAACAAACTAATAAGTTAAAATTAAAGGGGGCTCTCCTACTACGATGGTACGGAACCCTTCACGCGAGTCCGACTCGCATTTGGCAGGTTTTTTTCATATTCAGTCCTTTTCTTTTCACGAATATGTTACACTTTGTGACACCTTCAACGTTTCGATGAATGGCTTTATTATTGCTATGCACGCCACAGTGTGCACCCGCACTTACTAAAAATCATACCGCGTACGACGACGACGCGGCACAACACTATCTGCGGTGGTGACAGTCATCTGGCTACACTGCGCGCCGCCCGCCATTATTAGCTGCAATCCTGCAAGCGACATCACGAAGCATAAAATGTACGCGTGTCAAGAGTATTCCAAAACTTGTAAATGCAAGAAAATCGTGTAATAAACGTTGATTCAAGAAGAGGAATTTTCAATGTACAGCCCCTTCAATTGCAATTTCAACAGATTCAATCAGTTTTTAAATCTACATTCAATTAGGTGTCACCATAGACTTGTGACATGTTTAGTCCAACCAAGTTACAAATGTCAACAGACACACATAACGACACTCCCCATCACTGACCGCCGAAGACATCTCATTTGATAAGAAAAACACAAAGCCAACAGCAATAAATACGTTTAGCTAAGTCCTCGTCCAGACGGACAACATTGTTCCCAGGGGAGACTCCCAGGGGACAGGGATTAAGACAAAGACATCTCACTTTTTGAACAAAATCCTACTTAATTGACTCCTTAATAGCCCCTACTGAGATCAGGGCGTAATTCCAAATGTTTATTCTGATTCTCAATGAAAGAATCGTGGGAAAAATAGAAATGTTTTGCAGTAAAATTATATGATCCAGGAAGACGGGATTTTACGTGATTTTCTTGTCTTAAAATTCTTTTGGAAATGGCAGGTCTGTGTAATAAATGTGAAGTACGATTTTGAAAGGAAAATTCTTTATTTATCGCTGGAGATTGTAACTGTGCGTGTTGAATGTCGTTAAGCGTGACGCTGTTCACAATGGATTTAGTTACTTTTTATTGGTCAATATTTTTGGAAAGTAATGAGTCGTCAAAGCGTGACGGCTTGTGGCCGTATAAATTGGAATTTCTTAAACAAACCCGCGGAGTTACACTCAATGTGACCTATTTCTTGGAATAAGTTGGAAAACAATAAGAACGCAAATCTGACAATCAGTTTTACCAAGGAGTACCGGGTCACTCAGTCACTATATTGTGTAGTTCAGATAGGCAGTTGCTCCATGTGTACTGCATCCAGTTAGACTGATAGCCAATGCAGCTGAATACCAGTATTTAAGATAAGAAGGTAGATGATGATGATGTATTGGAAATTATTCCTCATGGCCTTGTTTCATGTTACTTGCGGTCGGTGGAACACGTTTTCGTTCATTCCACTCTCTCTTGTCAATTTTATTAATCTATTTCTGAAAACAAAACGGTCCCAATATTCGCAAAATCGAAGAAAGTCTCCCGTCTGCATCTCCTCCACGATTGGCTTCAACGAATAAATCATCGGGCCCATCCCTAGCGCGATCAATCACCGGCCATTATACAGATATCATAAATACGCACGTCACTATTGTGCGCATTATAGTGGGTTTGTCTGCTGATGCTATCTCATGTGTGTGCTAGTTTGTGTACGTTGTGGGGCTTAACCTGGGGCAAATGGATTATATTCTTACTTTCTTTCTTTTGGGGCAGGGAAATGTTTGGAATATTGGTAACGTGACAACAGTCGACGATCGTTGACGTGTCTTTTTAGGGTTCCGCTCCTGAAGGATAACCAACGGGACCCTATTGCTAAGCCTCTGCTGTCCGTCCGTCCGTCTGTCTGTCTGTCAGCGGGCTGTATCTCATGAGATACAGACCTGGATCATAATCCTTAATAGATAGACAGTTGAAATTTGCACAGAATGTGTATTTCTGTTGCCGCTTTAACAAAAAAATAAAGGGAGCTCCCCTTCTACGATGGTACGGAACCCTACATGCGCGAGTCCGACTCGCACTTGGCCGGTTTTTTTACCCGACTGCGGCGAAGCGTAAAAGGAGGGTTATGTTTTAACATGAACAAAGATCTTTTGGTGTATGGGCAATTTGTTTTCAATTCATTTCATAAAACAGTTTCATAAATGTAGAAGGGCCCTCTTGTAAAGTAATGTCATCGGAACGACCAAGGATCCTTGTAGCACTATAAATGTTTAGACGTTTAAGGGTTAAAATTGGTTGTAATCAAAATAGTTCTGAGTAAAGTACTAAAGACATCTGATCACATGATGAGTCTACCAACCGCTTGGCGATATCCCGAAAATTCTGATGAGCATTCGGACCCCATAGACGACAGCTTTTGAAAATGTTTCAATAACGTCATGGGAACTTATATAGTGGGGCAAAACCATTCCCAAACAACCAAGCTGTGGATTTGTCATACTCCCATTTAAATAATAATTTATACGAAATTAAGCCTTAAAAATCAGCCTCCAGAAAACAGACGGTAACAGCACCCCATTTTATTTTAACAACACTTCAATACATCGTTGTTTACTCCATTTCACATCGCCATCACTCAATCGAGACGCGTCGCTTAAAATAAAAGGATTATATTATTTTTTGTGCTTTATTTTGAGCATTACGCGTTCGTGATAACGGCTCCAATTTATTTCGAGTGCGTGTGTGTGCAGCCTGAGGGTGTAAATCTTAGGTTTAAGTTGTTAATATTATATTTTTGGTGACATATTGTAGAATGGGTTATCGTAATTGGGGACGAAGTGTCTTCATCGATTGAAAATGGTTAGTTGTATTTTCTACATTTTTTTCTGACCACACCACATCATATTGCTCTCATATTTTCTGCTTTCGTAAGTCATTTAAGTATCGAGACAAACTGACTCATTTTGTCCAAAAAACATTTTTTAATGTTCCCCCACACTAGGAGTAGTGGTACTAGTATCCTGTATCGTAGGTGCGTTCCATGTTATGTATTTGTTGTGGAACAAATAATAATGACCTACAAGTAGTTGTTCCGGTTCTGGACCCGATTATTATTTGTTTTGTGCGGGGATTGAACCCATAACGCGCAGCGCAGCAGCCAATCGCTCAGCCACTGCGCCAACTGCGTCGACTTATGCAAAATATGCGGCGTAAATTGTGTAAGTAAGAATTACGAAATGCTGACAAAATAACATCCCATCAGGACTGAGTTTTGAAAACTGACACTTCTATAGGTCACATGCTAAAGCCTTGCTAAAGTTTCACTGTCCAATAAACAAAAATGGAGCAAAAGGAGGATATCAGTATCGTAGGACTTTCTGCCTACCCCCACGGAAAATTACGTGCGTTTATCTTAGTTTGTATGTACGTAAAAACTCACATACATACATGAACCCTGAACAAATAACATGAAATTGGCAGTCATGTAGAAAAACACAAACAAATGAGCAAAAAAAACTAGGTTAAACTTTCCAAAAAATAAATAAACAAAACAAAAAACACAACTCCCCAACTCCGGAACCTGACTAGATTAAAACCAAATTTTTCATTCGATGTTAAAAAATTCACACACACTCGTCCTAAGTAGGTCCTTGAGGGATGGCGGCTAATGTAATTGGCCAATCTGTGGCGAAGTACCATTGGCCATAAATAATGGCAGAAGTAGGACAAGACGCACATACATTGGAATAAACGCCGAGATATGGGAGCTTTTTGGCCAATGGCACATGTTTGGCGGGCGGCGGCCATGTTTGTCCGCCATTTTGATTACACGTCTAGACACGGATTAGGGAATGTTGAAATGTGGTCCTGTTTCATAATTTGAGGTTATGTTCGGTTGTATTTTTGGGGTTATCTATGTTTCGGTGACTTTTGGTATTAGATAATATGGGGCAAGTTTTTTTGTTTAGGCAATAACTTTTCTGTCAACGTGTATAGTGTAACCAAAATATAAAGCAGGAATTCCTAAGGCAAAATAATAGAAACATCAGTTTTATCCATTCTTTAAATATGTTTTGATCAACGTTTTTAAATCACTGTTCTAGAAACACTGTTCTTATAATTTGAAGACACGGTTGGTGCAGTGGCTGAGCAATTGACTGCTGCGCTGCGTGTCGCGCGGGTTTGATTCCCGCACGGAATCAATATTTGGATGTCCTACAAACAGTTTTTCCGCGTCAAACTGTTTGTGTATGTGAGTTTAAATGTTTTAAACGCACCCACGATACAGAAGAAATTCCTAGTGTGAAAACACGTTGCCCGTTTTAAAAAAAAAATGTTATCTAGTTAAGTAGCGTATACTTTTAATTGGCGTATTTCCCCCATATTTTTAGTACTTGGGAGCTGCTTATAATTTGAAGAAACTAATTGAGAGATTATCAACTTAATAATAAATAGACTACAACTGTAGCACCAATGTTGTACTAAATAAAAGATGTTTCACATCACGAGCCTACATATTTAATTATAACAATATTTTCGCCTAACAAACACAGCTTACTAACAAACTAACAATGTGTAAGACAACACCCGTGCATAACGAACCGGCGCTCATTAAAAACGATAAATTACTCCAAGTCATTAGTACCTGAGCTTTTAATTTGAAACTCGATAACTCTGGAGAGGTTACTCGCTTTGTCATAAGTTGTGATGTGAGGGGGGGGGGGGGGGGCAACTGTTTTATAACTTTTAAAAAGGGTTAGTATTTTGTTAGCTATTTTTCATCGTCTTTTTAACACGTTTTTATTTGTTTTACCTGTTACTAACTAACCTATTTTAAAATCTTAGATGTTAAATTTGAACAATTTCTGGTGTCCGATTGAGCGGAAATTTTGCACACATAAACTTATACTGTCACTTATAGGATATCTTCCGTGATTGTACATTATTTTGAGCTCCTGATATTTCGGCGCTGTTGCAAGCGCCGTGATCGCGGGTTGACTGGAGAATGCGGGTGGATGGAAAATAAATTGTTAAGAGCAGACAAATCTATCTACCCTTTTTCTTTGACAGTATAAGTTTAGTTGTAAACCGTAGCTTAAAACAGTGTTTTGCACACATGTTTAGTTTGGATGACAATGCATGGTTAGTTAAGTAACGTCATTCTAAATCCAATATGGCGGATTTCCAAAGATGGCGGACTAGTAATTTTTTATGCATTACCATGCATACGAGAATACGAGAACTAAAATGACGTCATTCTAAAGTGTGGTTTTTAGTTTTTTTAAACTATAATATTTTATTTAGCTTTAAATTGAATTTAAACATGCTTTGTGACCAACCGGTCCCTGTCCAAAAAGGTCCGACTAGCTGTTCACAATATTGTACTGGTGCCTACTGATGTACGGGGGTGAATGTGGAGTGTGGCAAACGACGTATGACGGTCTACCGTAAACGAATTCTAATTCGTTTCTTGCGAAGTATGTGCACGTTACTTTCAATAATAAATAGATGTAATAATAGAAATATGATTTCAAAGATAAATTTTAGTACTATATTGAAAATATTATGACTTGGTCTTGTTGAGCAGATGACTGATAAAGGATATAACCCACATATGAGTAGAAAATTCCCTGTAAAATAGGAATTCTTATCATTCGTTCTTATCCGAAAATGCACAAACCAAATGTATTCAAAGCTAATATTACAGCCAAGTATAATTTTCCCTAGTCATTATAAAATCCAAATCAAAGTCATTTATTCAAATTAGGGTGATATCAGCACTTTTTGAACGTCAAAGTTTATAAGAGACAGTCCCCCAAAACGCCCGCCGTCCGACACTTCCTTGTGTTTTAGCTGCGAAGAAAAAGTGACAGAACAAACTCCCCAGCAACAGATCTGTCTATTAGGTTAGATACCTTTTTCTATTTATCTATACAGACCTCAAACGTCTCCACCCACCATTCCTTTCATAATTGTGGCTGTCATTACTACCAATAACCCTCGGTTCCCTCGCTAACAAGCCCCTCAACCTCACACTTTATTCGACAGCCTACTTCCAACCGTCTGCCAAAAACCGAAAAACCGTAAAGTACCGTCAAGTCTTATAAAACCGGTCATTGGACCGGTTTCTCCTCATTACCATAAGACGCCATGTTGGAAGTGATCTTTACGACAAGATAAAGTAAAGAGTTTAATGTTGAGAGTTAAATGTGACAAAGTTGCAGACCGTTGTATAATTTTTGATGTCCATTGCGTGTAGGTTATGGCTGTGAAGATTGCGAGGAGTTCTTTTCTTTGTGGTTTTATTGTAGCTCGTATTATTCCTTTATTCATTTTCTAAACATACAATTTACATTTTTAAATATTTCTATATACAGTGACATAAAAAAAAAACATTTAAAAATATAAAAAACAGTA
Organism: Noctua fimbriata; assembly: GCA_905163415.1. NCBI lineage: Eukaryota > Metazoa > Arthropoda > Insecta > Lepidoptera > Noctuidae > Noctua > Noctua fimbriata. The sequence goes on from LR990946.1 coordinate 585,318, forward strand.
GTCCTAACGATACGCGCCGTGTCCAGAAGTACTGCTTTCTGAATCAAGCCCTTGATCCAGCTGCCAAGCGAGAGCCTCCTCAGTTGTTGGTCGAGGCTATTGGCTATTAAGCCATTGGCTGACACGACTATCGGCACAATGACTTCTGTACTCACGTCCCACATGTCGACAACCTTACGAGCCAGATCTAGATATTTGAATTGTTTATCTTTCTCTGCTTTCACGAGGTTCTCGTCATGCGGAACCGTTATATCAACAATCATTGCGTGACGCTCCAATCGATCTATCACCACAATGTCAGGTTTATTATATTTCCTTTATTTATTTTCTTACTCACTAATTACATTTTTAAATATTTCTTAACAAAAACCATATAAAAAACATTTAAAAATATAAAAAATAGTAGCCCACCGGTATCGGGAACAGGTCCAAGCTACCGGCGGTCAGGGCTCCAGAGAGAGAAACCTCCTAACAATACGAGCCGTGTCTAGGAGTACCGCTTTCTGAATCAAGCCCTTGATCCAGCTGCCTAACGAGAGCCTCCTCAGGTATTGGTCGAGTCTCTTGGCAATTAAGCCATGGGCTGATACGACTATCGGCACAATGATCGCTGAGTCCACATCCCACATGTCGACAACCTCGCGAGCCAAGTCAAGATACTTGATTTTCTTATCTTTCTCGGCTTTCACGAGGTTCTCATCATGCGGGACCGTTATGTCAACAATCATTGTGCGCCGCTCTGATCGATCCACCACCACTATATCAGGCTTATTGGCTACTAATAGTTCAGGTTTATTATTATTGTTGTAAAAATGCATCTGTCTGCGTACTGAAATTGCTGTTTGTGTGTATGGTTATTTTGAAACTCTAGTGTTCTTAAATCGACTGAAGAAGTGCCTTCATTATAATACCTACAGAGTAAAAATTTGCTAGCGAAACGGCGCACTATGTCTCATCATCTGCTTGCTTTTTCCCAACTATGTTGGGGTCGGCTTCTAGAATAACCAAATGCAGCTGAATACTAGTATTTTACATGGAGCGACTGCCTATCTGCTAGTCCCAGACCCAGTTAGTACTGGGTTATATGATAACCCTTGGTAAGACTGGTTGTAAGACTTTCGGGCCACTGAGTACCTGTTACGACTGACAAAGATCTACAAATTACGGCCGGGACTAACAGCTGACATGCTTTCTGAGGCACCTTTAAAATTCTGTATGTAATGGGTGGTCACCCATCCACATACCAACATAGGCAAGCGTGGCTTAACCTAAAGATTGATCCGAACGAAGGTTATTATTTAGGTAGTAATTTGATTGTTTTAACATGTTTAGATATCGATACGTCTGTAGATTTTTGCTAGCTTATTCATTCGAGACGTTTTATTCGTCGCTATTCAGAAATTGGTCAAAATCAAATCAAACATGTTTATTTGTCAGAATATAGTACAAATAGATGTTACAATATTGGTTCCAGCATATCCTGCCATAATATGGCGCACAAACATTTTTTTTACAAAAAAACAAAGCTTACATTATCATTAGAGAATAAATTTTAAAAATATATTAATAAAGATTGAGTTTGTTTTTGTTGATAAAAATATTTAAAAAAAAATGTCATTAGTAAGTAAGAAAAAATATTAAACGAAATAATTAATAATGACTAGGTAATTTTCATGTGACTTAAGGTTATTTTTATTATTTAGCTGTAATTGTCAGTAACGACTTATCCACTAACTATTCTTAGCACTGTCATAGTTTTTTTCTAATAGCAGTCGGGACAATACCCTTTTGAACAACGGCAATGGCAAAACTTGAATACTATTTGTCAAATTATATTATAATTGCCACGCAGTAAGTATTTCTTTTAAATAGCATTAATTTAATTTGGGGTAATTTCAATTTGTCTTTGTGCCGTGTTCTACTATTTATTTTGTAACTGCTTTTTTCGAATGAATTATATTTTTTTTTTTACAAAAAATGCATATTTCAAAAATATAAAGACATGGTAAAGACAGTATTTTAAGCTTTTGAAATAACGGTTTACAGCTATCTAAAAAGTGGGCTCCACACATTGCCCGGGTGCATTTTTTTGTGCTTTTAAAACTCTTTGCACGTCTACTGAGTTCTCCCAAATTATAATACCATATCTGAGTACAGAATAGATGCTACATAAGCATGGTAAGCAACCATTGCGGTATTTAGATTAACCGTTTGTCTTATTCTTTTCAGGATTAGTAAGTAAAACTTGCTCCCAGTTTTCCCAAATAAAAAATACAACTAGCTTAAGAAATGGTCATTTTCGTCCCGTTTATACAAAGAAACGGTAACAATCTAAATGCAAGTAACCTACCCTCACGTTTAAGAACAGCAGTTTGACTAGCTACAAAATGGATATGAAAACAAAGTTTTTCAACGCAGACGATACTTTTATGAGCATAAAGTGAAAACAGATCAAACGCAACAAATGCTACACAATGCTGCAGTTCACTGTGAGATCTTATTCAAGCGGGTTTCCATTGTGTGGTATCATCGCAGAAGTTGGCGATGACGTGTCGGATGAGCGTAGGATTTAGGATTTTTATATTATTCTGTTACAGAGGAGTTTCTGGCTAAATAATAACAGCCGCTCGGCTCAATATTCAGGTTAAGCTGCGCTTGCCTAGGCTGGTCCTCGGATGGGTAAACACCCATTACATACCGAGTTTCACTTGTGCCTCGGAAAGCAAGTTAAGCCGTTAGGCCCATTGCATTTGTAATTATTTGACAGTCGTTACATTGAGTCAGTGCCCCGAACGTCTGAAAGATAGGCAGTCGCTCTATGTAAAATACTTGTATTTAGCTAAATCCAGTTAGACTGCAAGCCAGCCCCAACGTAGTTGAGAAAAAGCTAGACAGATGATATTATTCTGTTACATTTAACTATCAAAATGAGAACGAACGAAAAATCAAAACGAGTCAGTCACACTGACTCGTTGGTCTAGTAGTCGCAAGCGCTACTGCTGTGTATGAGGTCCTGGGTTTGATTCCTAGATTGTCATATGTTATTGGGTTTTTCCATCAGCCGATAACAGCCCAGAGTTTAAATTAGTGCCCAGTGACTTTCTTTCTTTCTTTTTTTAAAAAACGTGCCCGGTGACTGACGATGGGGCTTCCGTTATCCTTAGGGTACCCTGTTACATGGGACTTGAAACATACCTGGTGAAAGGTGGGTGTATACAGCTCTACAAAAACCTTCGGGAGGTACCTACAGGCGTAATGTTAAGATTCATTACGGTTTTCTGTCTCGCCATTTAAAGTCTGAAAAATGTTCTCAAAAAAACTAATAGACACGATTTTCTGTTAGCGGTATTTTATTTAAAGATCATCTGCCTTCCACTTCCCAACTCTGTTAGGGTCGGCAACCAGTCTAACCGAATGCAGCTGAATACAGTATTTTACATGGAGCTGCCTATCTGACCTCCACAACCCAGTTAGTGCTGGGTAATACGAAACCCCTTGGTAAGACTGGTTGTCAGACTTTCGGGCTACTGACTACTTAACGACTGTCAAAGATCTACAAATGACAGACGGGACAAACGCCAACGGCTTAAATTGCTTTCCGAGTCACAGAGGGAAATCGGTATGTAATAGATGGTCACCCATCCACGAACCAACCTAGGCAAGCGCGGCTTAACCTGAAGATCGACCAGAATGGCTGCTGTTATTTAGCGAGCTCCTCCTTTTATTTAATGATTCTTTTAGAACAATAAAATAATCAAAAGTAAAAAATCGATTTCAACAAAAATTTTAATTTTAAAGTCTTAAGTAAAATCTTCTTGTCGTATTTTCTAATGCTTTCAAAGTTCATTCAAAATTGCAGTTAAAAGGTATCGGATTCTGAATCAATTAAATTAATGCTGAAATCAAAGCAGTTAAGCCTGTTGTCTGCAGTGACACAATAGGCGACTTTATCTCTCAACTTGAAGAGACTTCATCGGAATTGAAAACAATTTCGTAAATTAATTGGTTTGACCTTCTAAAATCCAATAGATCTTAGAAGTCTTAAACAGTCAACTTAAGCTTGTACTGGTTAAAGGTCGACACACAGGTATAAACCCACACAGATACCTTCTGTCTGTCGGATTTGGAAACTTTTGCGTTTATTAGTTAGTCCACTTCTTGAGGAAGTTACTAGCAATTTAACATCACTCTACGACCCTTATTAGCTATAACATTAGACCTATAATCCCCGAAGAGTTAGGCAGATGACGTGTATCTAACCATTTGACCGCCAGGGCATAAACGCACGCGCGTTTGGACATTTGTGTCGTTTGACGTACAGGGCACACGCTTGCTTGTCACGTATATGTGACGTTGGCTGTCAAAAGGTTAATAGTACACCCACATTTCGCCAGTTTCTTTTTTGTTTTGCTTTAAAATCTCATTTAATAGGGAAAGAGTTTATTAACATCCAAATTGGCCATCAAAATTCCTGATGGAAAAACCCAATGACACTAAGCCCGACCCCGGCATTCGACCCCAGGGCCTCATGATCAGCAGTCGCGCTTGCGACCACTCGACCAACGAGGCAGTCGAAGTCTAATTAGCTTTTATCATCATCATCATCATTTCAGCCGAAAGACGTCCACTGCTGGACATAGGCCTCCCCAAGGGGGGTTTTGCCATAATCGCCACGCTTGGCAGGCGGGTTGGCGATCGCAGTATGTTTGTTATAAAAAAATCACAGAGAACGCTGCTGCCCATTCTCTGGTAAGTCCCTTAGTCGCCTCTTACGACACCCACGGGAAGATATGGGATGGTGCTATTCTTTACGTCCGGACACCATACAGAACTACTACTATTAGCTTTTATACATACGAGTATTTATCTCTCGCCTATCTGACCTCCACCCAGTTATTTGTTGACAAGATATTTCTTTTCAAGACATGTTTTCAAAGTTCGGGCTTTTGACCAACATTCATCATCATAATCATCATTCTTCTGCCTTTATCCCAATTTATTTGGGGTCGGCGCAGCATGTCTTCTTCTGACATACTTCTCTATTACTCGTCATCTCAGCAGTCCATTCCAGCCATTTCATTTAACACTAACCCAACAAATCCAACTTGCTCCTAATGGACACAAACCCAATACTGTGAAGAAGGAATTCTGATTCCGACAACGTCGAGGCACTAGGGAGGTGAGGGGGGTGCAGGCTACAAAGCGTGTGGAGGGGGAGGGTAGCAAATAGCTTCTAGACCTCGCGACACATTTTTAGTGAAACTTGTACAAATTCGCGGGAGGTGACTGGAGTGGACCGCGGTGAGCCATTTTAGCGGAGTGGTGACATTTTGTTGAGGTTTGGTCAACGGGAAAAATTAAAAGCTGGATAAAAGGGGAAGGTTTTGGTGTAGAATGACATCGTTTTGGTTATTTTGAGTGCCTTTTAAGGTTCAGTCAAACTGCACCCACGATACAGCAAAAATTCTTAACTGGAGCAAAGTTTTTTTTAAAGAATAAAAGAATGCCGCGTTGTCTTGGCCCTCAGTTGCATATAACTAATCTCTGCTTACTCTATCAGATAGTGTAAGTTTTATATTGTTACTACCTTATGCCCGCGGCTTGGCACGCGCGGAGTTCGAAAATTGTCCCACGGGATCGTTCTAACGAGATCTATGTGCTATTCCAGACTAAAATCTATCTCTGTGCCAAATTTCATCCAGATCCGATCAGCCGTTTTGGCGTGATTGAGTAACAAACATCCATCCATCCAAACTTTCGCGTTTATAATAGTTGTATAGTAAGATTGACAGTTGAAGTGATTACAACTACTCTTAATCAAAAAAGCTTTGAGCTCTAAAAAACATTTCGTTTCAAAACCTCGACAGCAAAAATCAAAGAAACAAAAACACACCATCCGGAGCACCTAATTTCGCTCTGGCAAAAAATTCAAATGTTATTCAAGTAAGTCGTGGGGTAGACAATAAGGCTAAAGGGAGGTGGGCAGAGGAGCAGGTACACAAGTCAAACAATGGCCCTCGTTAGTGCAGTGTCATGAGTGAGTTTGGACGTATTTTTCTACGCTTCCTATGGAAATTAGGTGGGGACGGGTACAAGTAGGTGTGTTTCTGTAGTGCTTTTTTTAGGTCTAAGGTTTTTTGAAGTCATAATATTGACTACTAGCTTCCGCCCGCGGATTCGCCCGCTACAATTTCATTTTTTTCAACAATATCGTTATAAATACAGCCTATGTGTTATTCCGGTGAATAAGCTAAATTACTTTTTTATTTCATTTTTGTCAAAATCTGTTCGATACTTTTTACGTAAAAGAAGAAAAAAATCCATCCATCCATCTTTAGCTTTACGTTTTTACTAATATTAAAAACGCGGAAAAAAGCTTATTTTTACTTCGTAATAAAATAAAATAAAAATTGTGTATTCCGTGATATTTTTCAAAAAACACTATGGTAGAAGAAGACATGCTGCGCCGATCTCCATATTTATTGCGATAAAGGCAGGGGAATTTTGATGAAGAAGACATGCCTCGCCGATCTCAAATGAATTGGGTTATAGGCAGTGGAATTATGTAAATTATCACTAAAGTATGAACTGTTTTATATTTTAGTACATAATATATGTTGAAACCATTTGTGGACAAATGAAGTCTATCAACCCGGACAGGACGCGTGGTTTATCACAGCCTACTCTCTCTCATACGTTATACATCTATTATGCTGATGCTATGGTGGACGTTGGTGTGCAAAGCAGTTCAGATACTATAACACACTATGAAAGGAATCTTTTGAGGTTCTTTTGCTTACAGTTGATACATTTCTTAAAAGCTTTTAGGAAACCAGCGGACCAATACAGTTTCACATCAAAGCAAAAACAAAAAAAAATCACAAAGCCATAACTCAGTAACCTATATCGTCCATATAAACATCAAGATGTCCCATAAACGAAGCGCCGTGGTACATCAGCATTCGCCATAAAACCATAAAATGTGTCAAAACTGTGTTCGTTCGCGATACGAATTCATAAGCTGTCAGTATTTATAGCGTGCTATAACTAAGCTTTATACCACGTTTGCGACCTCAGGCGATACGAAATACGCGCGCGTCTTGTTTCTTTCGCGTCACGCTGTTGCAAAGACGCTACAGTCCGTTCGCAATTATTTCACCTTTGACAGCAGCAGCTAATCTAACAACAATCGAATTGTTTTTTTTTCTCTAGCCCATACTGTCCCACTGCTGGGCAAAGGCCTTACTTAAGTCATTCCATGAACTCTTGTCCTGCGCCACTTCGAACCAACCCTCGCCGTATGCGTCCAGGTCGTCATGTTACCTCTTTCTGGGCCGGCTTCGGCGACGCCGTCCATCTGTAGGCACACAAAAATTTACTGTCACCGAAATTTTGAAACAGTTCACAGTGACAGCAACTTGGTCGCTACGATCATAATGATCACTGTGAAAATAAAAGGGACGCAGAGCCAGAGTAATTAACTGCGATACACTTCAGCAAACTTATCTGTACAGGCGGAAAAACACAAAACTAAAAAAAAAGCACCAACTTTGAAATATCGGTGCAAATTTTTTACCGCCCCTTTGAACTGCACTCTTAAAGTTTTCACTCTATAGGACTGCAGTTGCATGCTCTTAGCAATTTCTTCCATTGGTTATTTCCGCCGTCACTGTAGCAACACGCGTGTCGCGTGAGCGAGTAGGTCGTGGCCAGGCGGTTACTGGCGACCCCCTCGTGTTTTGGTGACGTTTCATTTAATCTCATTCGAGTTTTATCGGTTAAGTTTCGGTTCAATCTAAACTAAATTGTTCGATTTTTGGGATTGTTTTTGTTTTGACGATGTGGAGAATAGTATGTGTCACTTTTTAGGTAAGCAACTGTACAAAATTCTGGTATTCAGCTGCATCTGGTTTAACTGGAAACCGACTCCAAAATTGTTGGGAAAGGCTAGGCAGATGATGATGAGGTAAGCAACAGGTCCTAATATTAACATATATCAGTCTTTCTAAACCTGCATCAACTGCCTCGTTAGTCGCAAGTGCTAATGCTAACCACGAGGTCATTCTCAAGGCTTCAATTCCCGGGTTGGGCAAGTATTATTTGGTTTCTCCTCTAGGAATTTGCTCAGTGCCCAGTTGATGACAATAGGCTCGCCCCTTCTAAATGGGACTGAAAGTAACTCTAAAAATGTGTCTGTACTACTCTGTCTAACCCCAGGGGTATTACAGGCATGATATTATGATATAAATCAACGCTTAAGAAACTAGGTCACACCAAAACCATGCATTTCTTCACAACCAGGAAGCACCTTGCTGATACAATACATATTGAGATTATTTTTCTCAACACCGCCAACGACCCAACAAATCTACTCCGTAAGCTTAGCCCCAAAACACCTCATATATTAATATTAGCCATCATTCAGTTGCACAAACAAACAGTAAGATTATTAATGATAACTTCCCCTAACAATAAATTTTGCCATCCATCGCGGGCTTTGCAAACAAGTTTATTTATTGTCTAGTTTGGAAGCAGCAATGTAATTCGTTTAAGGGTGTAGTATCGACAGATCTGGCGTGAATGTGGATATTTATCAGTCTTTATGGTAATAACTGTTGGGGGAGGGAAGGGGGAAAGGGGGGTGGGTTTAAGAAAGAGAAGCCAGAAGTCCAGTTTTGGAGAAACAGTTAATTCTGTTCATATGAGTTTTGCCTGCAACTTTGCTCGCGTAGAGGTCGGAGTTTATAGCACGGGGACGTATTACTGGGATAAAAAGCATCCTATGTCCTAACCCAGGTTATGGTCTACTCGGGTGACAAATTTCATTCGAATCCGTCCGGCCGTTAGGTAAGTAACAGACAGAGACAAAACCGATAAACTCACCGACGGCGGCGGGCAGATAAACCATTACAAAGACAGTTAAATTATTCATAATTTATGTACCCACATGTTAATTCGCTTTAAAAACATTTAAATGGATACAATGTGTTTCAGTAAATAAGAAAAACGAGAAACGCATTTCAGGTGAGTTTTCAGTAAAACTAAAAGCAATAATCCTGCAGTAAATGTAAATATTGGAAGGCATGAAAAACGAATTGCCTTTGCCCGATATTGACATAAACTGTACACAGAAAAACCAACAAAAAAAACCAGTTTCCAAAACTGTTTTTGCTTTAAAACTGTAAATTGTTTTTTTAATATCTTCAAACGAAGAAAACATCATCATTTTCTTGCCATTTCCAAACTATGTTAGGGTCGGCTTCTAGTCTAACTGAATTCAGCACAATACTAGTATTTTACATGAAACGACTGCCTATCTGACCTCCATAACCCAGTTAGTACTAAGTAATGCGGAACACCTTGGTAGGACTGGTTGTCAGACTATTGTGCTTCTGGCCACCATACAACGGTAAGAACAGGTCTCGATATGTAATGAATGGTCACCCATCTGCAGACCAACCTCGGCAAAGTGTTGTCTAACCCTTCAAGATAGTACCCGTGGCTGTTATTACATAGCCACCACCTCCCACACAATTTGCAAGCATATTAAAATTTAAAAAAAGAAAAAAAAAAAACACTTTCAAGACAAGAAATCAATGGAAACCATTAAAAATATTAATAGTCTTAATGTCTCAAAGAAGATGGCGGTGCATTACTGAAATTAATGTACTAACAGCAGGTACAGCCATTAATTATTTTAAATTGTCAACTGTCTTTACAAGTCCCTCGAGAGAAGGTAATGTAAATAACGGGAAAAGGGAAGAAATAAAATAACATTTTGGAATTTACCTGTTTTGTTTACACTGATAGCCGATCGAAAAGGCATACTTCAAACTGGTTTCCACAACTGGGGTGAGCAAATTTCTTTTTTGATTGGTAGTAAGTTTTTTTTTACGAAAACCCCAAAGGTTCGAATCACGTTATAAGTTTAATTTTATGACTTTTTCAGTACTATTAATTCTATTTATGAGGACCTCGTTGGTCTAGCTAGTGGTCGCAAACGCGACTGCTGATCAAAAGGTCCTGGGTCGAGCAAAGTGTTATTGAGTTTTTCCATCAGGAATTTCTCGGTAGCAACCTCGAAGTCTGGATCTGTGCCCAATTGATGGAAAAAGCTCGCCCCTTATTACATGGGTCTTTGACATGACTGGCGGAATGTGGTGTAGTATTAGGTTCACTTCTGCCGAACTCATTGGGGATTACAGGCGTGGTGTTATGATAATGTTGTGTTATTTATTCTACTTTTCATTTTAAAATACAAAATATACAACTTAGCTATTATACTACTAGTCCGGTACCCTAATTTCCGATATCACTTTTTGTTTCCCATTCGTATTTAGTCTTCTTACGTTCCCACTGCTGGGCCACAGGCATTCTCCCTTGAAATAGAGCAGGTCATAATTCACCAGGCGTACCCTGAGTGAGTTAATGGGTATTTTTGTTTAAAAACTCTTTAATTCGTTTCAGAAATCAGTCTTCAAAACAAAATCTGATAGAAGAAAAACTTTTATGAAATATTTAAGTGTTTTTGTTTAAAATTGAGTTCATTACAAAGTTTTATGTTTTCTACTTAAGCACTTGTTTTGAATACTTTTGATTAGAACTCTTTCCTTTTGATTTCAAAGTTTACTAACTAAGTCAAGTTTTTGTTATAACATTAATTATCTGCTTTTATACGTAGACATATGTACAGATATTTCATCAACATCATTTTTTTTAACGTCGAAGAGTTAGGCAGAAGTGTATCTATGAATAGTAAGTGCACATTACGCGAACTAATTGTCATCAGCCGGGCACATCCCCAGTCACCGAACTGCAACTGAGTAACTTCTGATGGAAAAATCTAACAACGCTTTACCTAGGAAACGAACCCAGGATCTCATGCAGAACAGTTATGTTGGAGACCAAGGAGTCAGTCACATTTAATAAACCATTTTGACTTCAACCAACGTTTTCAGAAAATAATACCTTTTTGAGCAGTCTAGTCTGCCTGCCTTTATATAGTTATAGTCCTAAAGACCGCTTTCAGTCACGACGGCCAATCTTAGTGGAAATAAGCCATCGGCGCGGGAGATATTATAGTATACATGAGTGTGCGCAGACACAGGAGTACTCTCTGTTCCTTTACTCTCATAGTCCTCAGGGACGGCAATACAACACGACCGGGGAGAGATCAGCCGCATGACCAACGGCTAAACGTGGTTTCCGATTCACGGAGGTTTCATACCGCTTCCAAACTCCGGGCTACTGAGAAATTACTAATGGAAAAACCCAATAGAATTTTTTGCCCGACCCGGGAATTGGACCCAGGACCCCACGCTCAGCAGTAGCGCTTGCGGTCACGAGACCAACGGGGCAGTCAAACCTACATTTAACATGAACATATTGCCTCTACAACCCAATTTCTAGGTAAGCCCTGGTAAGACTGGCAGCCACAGTCCTCATGAAAAACTCAAATTATCTAGTAGCAAAAAAAAAAGAAATGACGCTAAAAAAGGTGGTCCTTCTGCGCCATAACTGTTCAGTATGTCAGAATAGAGTCAGCGCTGTCCATATAGCATTAGGTAAATTGCTCAGAAAGTAGGAACTATTTCTTTGTGTTTCCTCCGTATTCGCGGAGAAATCGACTGTTCCGTCTGTACGTATGTGTTCGTGAAGATTGGTACACTCTAGGAGGTATTGTGTTTTAGTCAAACGATGAGTTTTGTTTTCAATGTTATGTTATGTTATGTTGTTAGATTTTGCTAGAGATATAATGTTGTACGACATGTTATGAACGCTATGAGTACGAAATTGAATATAATTGTTCTTCTTTGAAATACTTAATACAAGCTCTTACATCAATTGCTTAACCTGTTCCCAACTAAATATGAGTTGCTTTCCAGCTTCAATGCAGCTGAATATTAGTATTTTACATGGTGTGGCTACCTAGTTTATCTCAGAAACCTAGTTACTGGTTACCAGCAACCAATATAATGGCTGTTAAAAATATACAAATGACATTATCTAATGAACGGTCACCCATTCACGGAGTGACCTTGGTAAGCGTTGCTGAACCTGTAAATCGACACATGTAGTTGTTGTTATTTAGCCACGTTTATGGTTATGGTACACTTCGTCAATAGTTGACCGAGACGGGGCGAAGGAATGTGGGAAGACGACCGACTAGGTGGACAGACGATCTCATAAACGTGGCCAAAAGAAACTGGAAAATCATGACACAAAACTGAAAGATTTGGACGAGACCTACACTCAGCATTGTGAGGCCGAAGGTTGAGGAAGACGAAGAATAGATGACTTATAAGAAGGGATTGTTGCGCCAATAGGAAGCAATGCAATCTTTAAATATCTAATGTGATCTGAACAGAAACTTGATTACTATAGCCTTAAGACTTCTTTCCGGGCATATTCCTTCGAATAAGTTTTATCACTTAATGAAGAAAGTTTTGTCTCCAAATTGTGATGACTGTGGAGTAATTGATGATGTTTTTCATATTCTGATAGAATGTGTCCGGAATGAAAACAGTAGAATTAATATTTTTGGACGATATTAAACATATAATATTGGAATTTGCCATCCTTGCTTTTCCGGTGTCCGAGAAAGCAAAAGAATTGTATGAGCTAGTAATAAGTAGATCGTAAGTTAGTGTGAAATAGCTCGTAAGTAATCTGTTTTCCTGCACTGGGCGATGTGGTCGCTAAGCGACAAAGCCCTTTAATCAAAAAAAAAACTAAACACAATAAAAAAATATGGAATGAACACAGCATTTACTGCTAGTCGTTATAAATAAACACACTTATTTCAGACAAAAAGTCCACAGACAAGACAACTAACTAACTTATAAGTTATACAACATTAGTTTTAGTATATGCGAAACCTGATACACGTGTCTAGTATTTTTATGTAAAGAAGCTATGTACAAAATTTCAAAACTGTATCATGAAAAATCACAAAGTTATAAGCTTGTTCTGTTACCTAGTTGTCCGCATAAAAACGCTGTCTTGAGTTCATTGATAATAATAATTTGGTAGGTACCTAAATTATTGGGCCTTAACACATATACCACAACAAAACTTGAAGGACTTAAAACTATCATTAAACATGGTTGAGAGACAGAACAATGTTCAAGAAAAATATAACATTTTAGAAAAGGCGCTATCAAAAATAAACAAATGTAAAACCAGAGATACAAGCGACAAGCTCGGAGAGGAAGCCAGATTAAAAATGAACGAGAGAAAAGAAATGATAACAAACAGAAAATAAAATCGTGAACAAACAGCTAAGATAAGTAAAGAAATTTCAAAAGCAATTAGACACCATAGAAAAACAAATCGGCTTAATATAATAAGGGAACAAATAAATAAAACAGGAGGAATTAAAAGTGCTTTAAAGCAACTTAAAGACCATTCAACATGGATACCTAAGACGATTAAGAAAGGCAACAAAATACAAACTGCAACTAAACGTCGACACATTTTACAAATGGCAACAGATTTTTACAAAGAATTATATACGGATGACTTAAAAGAAATCGCGGACAAAACAACACCAAAAGAAGACTCAAATCCAGAACCAGTCCCAAATATCATGCAAAGTGAAGTAAGAAGAGCCATCCAAACACAGAAAGCAGGGAAATCACCTGGAGATGATAAGATAACCAATGAGATACTAAAAAATACTATAGAAGAGATAATACAACCATTTACACACATTTGCAATGAAATTTTGGATACAGAACAAATTCCTTCCCAATGGACATCGTCAACAATAATACTTTTACACAAAAAAGGAGATAAAAACGAGATTAACAATTACAGACCCATCAGTTTAATGTCAAACTTGTACAAAGTATTCAGCAAAATAATATTACACCGCATGACTAAAAATCTAGACAGTAATCAACCCAAAGAACAAGCGGGATTCCGCTCAGATTTTTCAACAATTGATCACATACATACTGTCAAACAAATAATTGAGAAATGCAATGAATACGACCGCCCGTACTACCTGTCTTTCGTCGATTATAATAAAGCATTCGACTCTTTGAAACATAATTACATATGGGATTCTTTAAAAAACCAAGCAGTGGAAAATAAATTCATTAGTATCATTAGGGAAATATATGTCAACAGCACAGCCAAAGTGCAACTCGAAAACATTGGAGATCAATTTAAAATACAGAAGGGCGTGAGACAGGGAGACCCGTTGTCGCCAAAAATATTTAATGCCGTTTTGGAAAATATCTTTAGGCAACTCAACTGGGATACCCTTGGTATTAATATAAACGGGGAAAAATTGCACCACCTAAGGTTCGCAGACGATCTCATTTTGTTCGCAGAAGATCCCATCACACTACAAACAATGCTACAACAACTAGCATCAGAGAGTAAAAAGGCAGGATTACCGATGAATTTGTATTCAAAACTAAAATAATGACAAACAAGACCGAAGTCAAAATTGAGGTGGGCGAAGATGAGATCGAATACGTAAACGAATATGTATACCTGGGTCAAGTTATATCGGTGAAAGATTTATCGACGAAAGAAGTAGAAAGGCGAGTAAACAACACCTGGCGAAGGTACTGGTCACTCAGGGAAATCATGAAAAATAAATCTGTGCCCATTTCAGAAAAGAGAACCGTTTACAACACCTGCATACTTCCATGCCTTACATACGGCTGCCAGACTTGGCCACTATCACAAAATATTGAAAACAAACTAGGTGTATGCCAAAGAGGAATGGAAAGGAGCATGATGGGTCTAAGGTTGAAAGACAAAAGGAAAGCTACAATAATTAGGAACACCACAAAAGTAGCAGATGTTAAAGTAAAAACACGAACCCTAAAATGGAAATGGACAGGTCACATGATGAGAACACAAACAGAAAAGTGGACCAAAAAAGTTACTGAATGGTACCCAAGGGACGGAAAACGACGCAGAGGAAGACAGATAAAAAGATGGGAGGATGATCTGCCTAAGGGATGGAGGAATACAGCGAGGGATCGACAAATTTGGAGGAAACTAGAGGAGGCCTATGTCGCAAGACAGCCTGACCTGGTAGCTGATAAGACAAATAAATAAATGAAATATGTATAATCTAAGGTTAGTTAAGATATAATTTAAGTTTAGTTAATCTTATAATTTAAGTTTAGATGTAGAAAACAAATAAGTGTAGTTTATATTTTTAGTTTCAAAATTACTATATATTGTGTATACGAAGGTCAGAGTAAATAAAGGCTATTTTTATTTTTTATTTATTTATTTTATTTATTTTAAATTATTGCGATAGGTACTCAAAGTCGCTCGGTATCCAACTTTTACATTTTTCAAATATTTTTGGGAAAAAATATAAAATGGTTATAAAATTATTGGACTCGATTCAGTTGAATCGATTCCAATAATTTTATAACCATGTTATATTTTTAACCTGAATATAGTTTGTTCAGAATAAGTAACTACTTATTCTGAACAAACTATATTCAGGTTTCGCATATACTACAAATAATGTTGTAGATTACACAAGTCTCGACTCAACAAACATAAGCCGACATGTCACTGCTATGTTTCAAATTACAACTTCTCCACAATTTAGTTTTTATTTTCGGCATTTCAGGGAAATGTTCCAATTATTTTTCACAAACGTTCCTCGAGTTCCTAGAAATTCACTACAAAGAGCTTATTATAAGGACAGAAGCTCCTTGAAGATGGGCTTACCTATTGGAAAGTTGTACTAATATAGTATAACACACCTATAGTATAATATGTATACGCCTACATAACATTATTTCCGCGACGTTGGCGGTTCAAAGTTGATGATGAAAATATTTTTTAAGTTAATTACTGGTTGCATGTTAGAATGTAAAAGTGGATATCTAATTATAAATGCCGTGTTTGCTTCCGTAAATATAGTAGATATTAGTTTTATAGACGTGCTAAGCAAATGAACAAATTCTGTTCTTTTCACATAAAACATTGTAATTTTGGCCAGAATTATTTTATGTGGATATCGATATCAACGAAGATTGCCGTTTACCAAGGTAACCGTTAATGGTATGAAAAAGTTATATTCGTGTGGATACCCAAGTCTATTCGTTGTACTAAGAAGTTTTGTAACATAATCACCTATCATCAAACAGACCGCGGCAAGCGCAGCTTAACCGTCGCAGGTTTATTGACCCGCGCGACTATTGTTAAACCTCTGAATATAATATTAGCCTTCATTAATAAAAAAGTGATAAAGTTATTCTCAACTTAAGTCCTGATAAATAATTATGGTAAATCTGAAGTTTATACTTATAACATCACATCTGCTATTCCCAAAGGCTTGGGTAACGGTGTACCCTTATAGTGCAACACTAAAATTTCGCCAGTTAAGTTTAAGTATCATGTAATAGGGGGCGAGCTTATTGCCATCAACCGGTCACAAACCCAAACTCCGGGCTGCGACTGAGAAATTCTTGGTGGAAAAAACACTAAAACATTTTACCCGACATGGGACTCAGGACCTTACACTCAACAGTCTGTGACCGCTAGAGTAGAGTATGCTGAACTTTTGCCTCGAAAAATATTAAAGGCTAATCTGAATTTCATACAGGTTGTAACTGATCTCCACATTTATTAATAAAGGTGTTACAGTCACGACAAACCCCACCCCTACCTAAACAAACACATCTCCAGCTGGACGCTAAAGAGGGTCGAAGGGAGCTGCACTCACGTATGTACCACGTATGTATTACCTATATATTGGACAGTCTGTCTGTCTGCGGTCGGTATTGGCTACCTTTGTCAAATTACTGCTGGATTGGACCTTGACATCAGTGTGTGAAGGGTTAAAGGGTGGTTCGTGTGTTATTGAACAAAAGTAATGTTTGTAAACTTCTAATGTTTGACTGCCTCGTTGGTCGAGTGGTCCAAAGCGCGACTGATGAGCATGGGGTCCTGGGTTCGACTCCCGGGTCGGGCAAATTGTTATTGGGTTTATTAGCAGCCACTGGATTTGTGCCCGGTTGATGGCAATAAGCTCGCTCCCTGTTACATGGGACTTAAACATAATTGGTGAAATGTGGGTGTACTATTAGGTACACCTCTGCTTAACCTTTCGAGGATTACCGGCGTGATGGTATGTGTTATGTTCTAACGATTATGTAATTGTTATATTTTGAGATAGGCAGTCGCTTCATGTAAAATACTGGTTTCAGCTTCGGTTGGACTAGAAGCCGACCCAAACGTAGTTTGGAAAAGGCAGGCAGATGAATGTATGACTATGTAATCTGAAAATAAGGCAAGGTAAGTACGATAGACTCTCGTAGATTAAAAACATAATGTAACATACACAGTTTATTCGTACTCACACCATCCTAAGATGTCTTCTATTCAATGCAAAACGAAAAGACATAAAAATGTTTCTAAGGCAACACAAAAAAAAATGTCACTTACCGATATTAATTTCAACATTTACACCAACCACTTCCTAAAATTATGACCTTTTTCTAACACAATACGAAGCACTCTAATCCCGACTAAAATAAAAACGATCTCTGAAAGCAATACAGTAACCGCAACAGGAAAAAATGTCTGAAAACTCTAAATACATAGTGGAAAAAAAAACATCATTTACGAAATTCATTTCCCACTATGATAGTAAGAAAGGAGTCATGTCTAAGGGATATAGGACCCTTCGTCAAAACGATGAAATTAATATAATCTTCTTTTTTTTCTTATAAAAGAAAATTCACCAACTTATCCAATCCTCTTAGCCTTTCAATAACCAACCTTACTGCTCCATACAAAAGGTTGGAGATGACCGCATATGTTTTCAAAGGACGTGTAGGACCTTAGCTATTCGATAATCAGTCTTATAGTCGCAAACATAAGGTTAGTAGTGCCTGCATAATGTTATGAGGTTACTATAACTTAAGATGAAGAATAAATCTCTCCCGATTTGAATAACAAAAGTGTATGAAATGCTCTTTGATTCCGACCGGCCAGTGATGGTAACTGCAGACATTGTTGAGCTCTTCAAATAAGTTTTTTATGTAATAAAAAGTTTGTTTCGAAGCCACTTCTGTGGGTACTTGAGTGTGAAGGCTTGAATGTTTGTGATAGTTTATTGAAGTCTGTTATAGTCAGAATTTTTTTTACTAATTTAACAGCATATGCACGCACGCACAGCTTCGTTGGATGCACCCTAGCTTTTACACATCTTCTCTTTTCTCCGCTTCGCACATCTCGGCTCGTCTCCGCTTAGTGGACTCCGGGCCTTAGACTGGCCTATGGACTTTTAAAGGCCAGTGAATAATAATTTATCCACAAAACGTTTGATTTTTCATCCATTTTATATAGCTACACAATAACCATAATTATTTTAGCCAAGTAACAAAAAATTCACCATCAAAAATCCAGGGGAACACCAAGAAAGCGTGTCGCGCCTTATGGGAGTTGTTTCATAAATATGCCATGACCCGCTTCTGTAATAGAAACTGCGGCATTTCCAACTACAAAACAGGATTATTATTTTTTATGACCTCTGTGCCTGCATATAACGTCGTCGTCGTTGACTTATAATAATAATGATTTTAAACATTATTATTTTTTTTTGTTAAGAATCGTTATTTTACACATATATTTTTTTGCTAACTCGTTGGTCTAGTGATCGCAATGGCGACTGCTGAGCATGATGTCCTTGGTTCGATTCCCGGGTCAGGTAGCGTTTTTCCATCAGGAATTTCTCATCCACGGAGTCTGGATTTGTGCCCTTTTGATGGCAATAAGCTCGCTCCCCAGTACATGGGACTTAAACATAACTGGTGAAATATGGTTGTACTATACACCTCTGCCTAGCCCTTTGAGGATTACAGGCGTTATGTTATATTGTTTGTCATTATTATACACATATTTTTTGTCACCCTATATTGTCCCACTGCTGGGCCAAGGTGTCATCTCAGGTTCATTCATCCAGCCGTCTGAACCTTTCGCCTTTTGCAGTCAATCCGGCAAGAACATCTCCAGATCGTTACGCCAACGTTTCCAAGTTTAGTTATGAGTACATTAATGTATAGTGTATGAAAAGTTAGATGTTACTGACTGGGTTATAAACCTAGAGCTGTGTGCGAGATTAGTACTTAAGCTAGAGCCAATCAAAAGGCAGTAACGTTCTGAAACTAATTAAGTGACACTCTCTGTCACAGAGAGGGGGCAGTATCCCAGCAGAAGGTGCATTATCTATACTAATATTATACAGAGGTAAAATTTGTTTGTAAGTTTGTATGTAGGGGTAATCTCCGGAACTAGTGATCCAATCCTTAAAATTATTTCTCTGGCAGAAAGCTACATTATTCGTGGGTGCTATAGGCTATAAATTATATTTATATCATGCATATTAGCCGTGCTATCACAATTTTTGTGGATGAAGTCACTGGCGGAGTGCTATAGACTGATAAAGATATGCTTTGCTTATGATATACGGTTATGTACGAAGGGGAGCTCCCGATCCTTCCACCTGTATGTCACAAAACTTAATATTAACGTTGTGTAGCAATTACATTTTCGTTTCTTTGTGTGATGTTGATAGTCGCGAGTAGTTGATAGGCGCCCGTGTGTACATAATGTACTTCCGAATATAAACATAATGTATTCTACGGATTACATGGATGATAATATGATATAATATGGACGTCTGAATGTACTGTTTTCTCTGAATAGGTAATAGAGACAGGTCTTGGAAATTTTGACGTTTAACCGAATTCTAGTGCTCATTTTTGTAGACAGCCTGGAGTTGGAGCATTTTCTACAAGAAAAATAAAAGTTGTAATATTTTGGTTTTGTTTTCCATGATTGACGGAATATTATATATACAGTAACTTCAGCTTGCTTTCCGTCTGTCCATCAGAATTTTTTTTTTTGGAAAAAGAATGTTAGTTTAAAGTCCGATCAAACTGATAAGGACAAATTGCGGGCTCTGACAGAAGTACCTGACTGTGTCCAGTGTCCGCGGTCGTTTCGCAATCTGTCCGTACCGGTTTGTTCCAATCTTTACTAGTTCTGATTTTGCATAACAGTGGAAACCTACCGTATAGCCGCGTTCATTTATAGTACGGAACCCTAGAAAAAAGATCCTAAAACAATAAATTAACTCAGCCTACAGATCCACTTCTGGACGTAAGCCCCGCTCTACTGCCATCGTCACAAAGAGCAAAAAATCTGTCTTTTAATATCATCCCGAACTATGCAAACATCCCTTTCCTAGCTCTGCAAATATACACAATGTAGTAGAGTCGTTTTTAATAAAACTCTACCGTATCAAGTATCTCTACATTATGTAGAGCACTCACAAAGCCCCCTTTAGACTCTATATTTAAAGCGTTACCTGCTCTATGTTATCGGATCTATTTGTCATTTGCTTTTTTCCTGCGGGTTTTGTCGGATATTTTGTTCCAGAACACTTTATTCACGTAAGTGTGAACATTATGTATAATTTTAAACAATTATTGTGAGCAAATGGCTTTTTGCTAAAATAAGGGAGAAATTTATATTTTTCTGATCAGACGTTTTCTGATTATTAAGTCTAGTAGGTATCCAAGATAGTTTAGGTCCAGGCTTTCCATCAGGAATTTGTCAGTAGCTGCCACGGAGTCTGGATCTGTGCCCGGTTGGCAATAGGCTCGCTTCGTATTACATGGGACTTTTAACAGAACTGCCAAATGGGGTATATGAGTTGGTACACCTCTGCCTAAGCCTTCGGAGATTACAGGCGTCATGTTATATTTTATGTAAGTTTCCAAGATAGGCGGTATGCATTGTTGTCTTATATTTATAAACTAAACACAAACGGTTTATTTTGAAATTAATGCAATTTGTATTTAAAGGAATTATTGTCATGGTGATCTGGTTTTAGCAGAACAATTCACATTTATAACGTAAACCACAGCAAATGTAATCAAAATACTCTTAACTATTTAATTAAATAATAAAATACTCGCGATACATACGCGAATTCAAATGGCTAACAATACTCCAATTTGATAATAATGAAAACTGAAAACCAAACAAAGGTATTTAGAATCAATAAAACGCAACCCCAACCGCAATGTATTACTATTACAAATTATACTGTTATTGACTGAAATCCACACTTCCATTCCAGCACTAGTAGGGTAAAATAGTTTGAATGTTTGTAACAGGTCATAAAACTGCTCATATTACAAGAAATCTTTTACTGATAGATAGCTACACTATTTTGGAGTAACGCTGACATAACATAACATCACGCCTGTAATCCCCGAAGGATTAGGCAGAGCTGCCTAATTTTATGGTACACTCACATTTAGCCAGTTAAGTTTTACCCCATGTCATAGAGGGCGAGCCCATAGCCACCAACCGGGCATAAATCTAGACTCCGTGGCTGCTACTGATAAACTCGAGGTGGAAAAACTCAAAAAGACTTTGCCCGGGAACCGAACCAAGGGCCTCATGCTCGGCTGCTCGACAGTCCTATGCTTTTTGATATGTTTTATGAACACAAATCACATCAGTCATCATCATTTGTCTATCTGTATGCCAAATCTCATTCAAAACTATTGAACCGTTAAAATATGATTGAAAATAAAAATAATTTAATAAAGTTACAGAATTTTTAATACTTATTCACTTCATAAAAAATATATTAATGCCGTTAAAAAGATTTTACCCAACGAACGCCAAAGTCGGAAAAGTTCGCCGAATGAATTGATAACGCTGAACGAATGAATGAGTGAACCAAGTTTATTTCAACGGCAGTGGTGCAGTAAAATGTATAGGAATTATTGCAATTCCATTTTAACTTGCTTTCGTTGACATTTTAATGAAGAATACAGAAATTGTCGAGAGAAAATTTAAATTTATTGAAAACAGAACGCAACTTAGTTAAGTCCTTTTGCCACTTGGAGGCGCTTCTTTTCTTCTTGTCAAATATAACTACAACGTATGTCGCTCTGAGATTTATTTTTAATAAAACTAATATTCTTAAATATTAATCTTTCTTTGCTCAAAATCCTCCAATGAGGGAAGAATTGATTTTAATAATGATTAAACTAGGTTGGTTCAGTTAACTGCCTCTTTTGTCTAGCGGTTGTAATGGCTACTTCTGTGAATGTGGTCCTGGATTTGATTCCAAAACCACGCAAGTTAATAGCTTTATCATCAATAATTTGCCTGTGGACGTGTTCTAACGTAAGCGATTGTTGCGCGAATACACGATCAACCCGTTCATTTTGTTTGGCATACGATAATGAGCGGCGCGTTAAAATTAAACGCAAGTCAAGTGATGCAATGGCACCACTTGACTTGCGTTTAATTTTAACCCGACTGCGTTGATTGAATTGTCAGTCAACCTATCACAGCACTTACCTTGCATTAGCTTGACGTAGAAATCGGTCGTGTGTCTCATATAAGGACATGTTCACGCTACTAACTTTTACAAAAATCTTTATCTTTCCAAATACTTAGTCTGCAAACCCAAAGTTCTTAAGTAAATATTTTTCAGTCACCGTACGACATTTAAGGGAGAAAACATCTTATTTAAAAAGTTTCAGGAAAAAATACGATGGTTAGTGCTATCAGTCTAACTTTGCTTTGAAGGTCGCGGTTGATCAATCTGGTCGAAAACAATAACATTACTCTGTTAGCCTAGTGGTGTTAGCTTAGTTGTGTGACCGTCAGACTATCAAGTTATAGGTCTCGAGTTCGAACCCAAGGCACGCACCTCTGATTTTTCGGATTCAGGTGCATATTGTTTAATTAACATTTGCTTCGGTGAAGGAAAACATCGTGATGAAACCAGCATGCCTGAGAGATACTTCTTGACGGTATGTTAAGCCAAGTCAGAGCCCCATGGGTGGCATAAAACTCTGACACCAGGTTAGGCACCAACCACACGATAAAGAAGAAGTCTGTGATGCGTGGTTACATCATTGTCTTGTGGTTAAAATACAGGTTCAGAAAGTTTTAAGGACTGGTTAAACTGAGGTGACTTAAACGCGGGATTAGAGACGCAACTGTACAATACGTGTCGGTTATTTTATCCATCAGAAAGTCATGCGACTATTCGCACCAGTTCGAACACCTCAATACAAGTTAAGTTGTCGCCTCATACCGCGCAAGAGTTTGCCTGAGTTTGTTCAGAACTTTATCGACTACAATATTCGTAGGCATACACATCATCACGCCTGTAATCCTCTAAGGGTTAGGCAGAAGTGTACCTAATAGTACACCCACATTTCGCCAGTTATGTTTAAGTCCCATGGCCCATGGCGAGCCTATTGCCATCAACCGGGCACAAATCCAAACTCCGTGGCTGCTACTGAGAAATTCCTGATGGAAAATCCATTAAAAATTTGCACGACCCATGAATCGAACCCAGGACCTCATGCACAGCAGTCATGCCATTGCGACCACTAGACCAAGGAGGCAGTAGTAGTACATGAATGTATTATAAAGCCCACACTATCATTATTACGTGGAACCAAACATCAAAACTCACACAAAACTACCTCCAACTGCTAAAACATGATAAAGGCCGAACAAATCTCAGCTGCATTTCGAACCATTCACTTTGAATAATTGAATAGGTCTGACTGAACCCCACAGACCCCACGAACCCCACGGACCCCGGGTCCCGTACCTACTGTTTTACGATTCACTTGGTAATTATTCAGACGGGCAACGCCGGGGGAGCTTGTAGTTCATGAGACATCAGCTGAAGCTTCGTGCATGATTTATTGAGTAACTTTGTGAACGTTTTGAAATGAAGGTGATATTTAATTATTTTGAGTTAGTGTGAGTTGGATTAAAGGATTTTTGTTCTTTTGGTTGCATGTTTAATGGAGGAGAACGTGGCTAAATAATAACAGCCGCTCGGGTCGATCTTTAGGTTAAGCTGCGTTTGCCTAGGTTAGTCCGTGGATGGGTGACCACCCATTACATACCGACTTTCCTCCGTGCCACAGAAAGCATGCAAAGCCGTTGGTCCCGGCTGTCATTTACAGATCTTTGACAGTCGTCACAGGTAGTCAAGTGGCCCGAAAGTCTAACAACCAGTCTTACCCAGGGGTATGGTATTACCCAGTATTAACTGGGTTGTGGAGGTCAGACAGGCAGTCACTCCGTGTAAAATACTGGTATTCAGCTGTATCCGGTTAGACTGGAAGCTGACCCCAACATAGTTGGGAAAAGGCTAAGCAGATGACGATGGATGCATGTTTAATGATTTTCACTTGTTTTCATTGCGTGGTTAAAAGAAAAGCCAATCGTTCTGGTGGGTACAAGCGTTCGTTGGCGTTTGTATGAAGAATTTTAATAGCAAATGGCCTAATCAAGTGGTCATAGCGATTCAATACGTTTCTTATTTTTTCATCACATTGTAGACAGATTAATAGACCTTCAGGTACACATTTGATTCGTACATTTCACTAGTTTTGTCAAATTAAGCTTCTAAGTTTTTTTATTTATTGTATTATTACCTGTATTTTAAACGCAGGGTTCATGAAAATATTTTTTTTTGCAGTTCTACTTTAGCCCGCTTGGACGTCCGAAATGATACCACTGGAACGTACTGTCAGGATAAAAAGTATTCTATGCGAGGTTATAGATCTGTGCCAATTTACATCACGTGTGAAAAGGCAGCAGTCAGACAGAGTTACATTCATCATCATCATCATCATCATTTCAGCCAAAAGACGTCCACTGCTGGACATAGGCCTCCCCCAAGTGTCGCCACATTGACCGGTCCCGTGCGACTCGCATCCAGCGGATCCCTGCAACCTTCACCAGGTCATCGGTCCACCTAGCGGGAGGCCTTCCAACGCAGCGTCTTCCGGTTCGCGGTCGCCACTCCAGAACTTTTCGGCCCCATCGGCCATCCGTTCTGCGAGAAATGTGCCCTGCCCACTGCCACTTCAGTTTGGCTATTCTTCGGGCTACGTCGGTTACCTTGGTTCTCTTGCGGATGTCCTCATTTCTGATTTGATCACGCAAGGAAACTCCGAGCATAGCCCTCTCCATTGCCCTTTGGATGACTTTAAGCCTTCTGATAAGGCCCATTGTGAGCGACCACGTTTCGGTCCCGTATTTAATCACTGGCAACATACACTGGTCATAGACTTTCGTCTTGAGACACTGCGGTAAGTTGGACGAGAAGATACCACGCAACTTCCGGAACGCTGCCCAGCCGAGTTGGATTCGACGATTGACCTCTTTCTCGAAGTTAGACCTACCTAACTGGATCGTTTGTCCCAGGTAGACATAATCGTCTACAACTTCGAGTGTAGAGTCTCCGATCTTGATAGGAGTGGGTGTTACATGGGCATTCAACATGAGTTACTTTCGGATTACAATATTTATTTGTATAAGACTGCATAAGGAGATAAGGAGTCTGATAAGATTACGAGTAATAGAGAAGTATGGAAGAAGCAGACATGCTTTTTTTATTCGCCCACCCGCTCTGGGCGGAGCGGAAGGGAGTGTCAGACTTCTACTGACTAAAACCCATCCATGATCCTTCTTTGCCCTTTGGGTTCCAGGGCCGCGGTATCTCTTTCGAACAGTCCCGCAGCCCTGGTAGAAGCAGACATGCTGCGCCGACACCTAATAAATTGGGATAAGAGCAAGAGAATGATGCGTTGGATAAGACAGCCTCGTTGGCCTAGTGGCCGCAAGCACGACTGCTGAGCAATGACGTCCTGGTTTCAATTCTCGGCTAGGGCAAATTTTATTGGGTTTTTCCATCAGGATTTTTTCAGTAGCAGCCACGGAGTCTGGATTTGTGCCCAATTGATGGCAATAATCTCGCCTCCTATTACATGAGACTTAAATCGAATTGTGGAACTATAAGATACATCTCTGCCTAACCCTTCGTGGATTAGAGGCGCGATGTGATGATGTTATGTTATTTGGAGCAGATAAATCATCACATATATAACCAAGTATTACACGTACTTTCTACAACTAAACAAAATACAGTCACAACTCAATAATAGCCCGTCGTCTCCGCTCGGTACAAAGCAACTAATTGTACGGGATATTCAGAACGGCAGCTTGTTTGTAGCTGTGCTGCGTGTAGCGCGCACTGTGGACTCAGCTTTAGATTTGTGTGTGTGTTTGTTTAGAGTTGTGTTACGTTGTGGTTCTACGTGTTTCTAATTTTATTTAAATAAAATGGCAACTATTATAGAACCTATTGTTTTGTTTTACTTTTACATAAAACGACCGAGGTCGTTTTAAAACATTGATGTCAAAACGGCAGTCATTAGAGTCGGTATTACCCAGTAATTAGATTCTGGAGGTCAGATTGGCAGCCACCATGCAAAATACTGGTATTCGGGTGCATCCGGTAAGACTGGAAGCCAACCCCAATGTAGTTCGGAAAGTTTTTTCCATTGTTATGATGTGATAGACCGTGAGTTTCATTAAAATACGACTCTTTTGATTTCGTGAACTCAAAGACGTTTTCTTGGTTTGTGGGTGAAACCACGAGCACCACAGCTAGTTATTTATAATCCCATCATTATATTTGTACATAAAACACGATATTTCTCCCACTCTTAAAAAGATTTCCAACGACAACATTTTTTGTCCCTTACACTATATTTATAAGAGACATATTGCAACAAATTGCATATTTATGAGGCTCACGGAGAAATGCGGCGGATGATAAATATCTAGCGGATGTGACGTCACGACACACGCTTCCTCTGCAGGTGAACTTAGCGCGCTTGTAGAGGACGTTTACATAGTGTGGGGACGATGCGATCACGACTGGGTTACGACTGCAAATTGATAGTCACGTCTGTGCCAACAAGATAAAATGTAAGTAGGGTAAGACAGAAGGTTAAATGTAGTAAGGTACAATTTGAGTATAAATGTAGATAGCTATAAGAGTAGAGGAAGAACAAAGAAACGATGGATGGACTGTATGAAGGATGATGTGGCTAGAAATGAGGTGACTGATGAGATGACGAGTGACAGAGAAGTATTGAAGAAGAAGACCCCAAATAAATTGGGATAAGGGCAGAAGAATGATGATGATGATAAGTTATAAGGTTGTCAAATGGTAAAGAAGCCACCGGTCTATCTCTTTCTCTCTTTCTTCTTCAACCTTTGGCCACCCGTTGTTGAGTGTAGGTCTCTTCCAAATCTCTCCACTTTTGACGGTTTTGTGTCATGGCTATCCAGTTTCTTCCGGCCACTTTAATGAGATCGTCTGTCCACCTAGTTGCCTCCGGTCTATCTGATAATAAGTGTACGTCGACGTCGCCAACGTGACTGCACTACTAGAGGCATCACAGATGAGTTTCAATCCCAGAAATATATGATACACGCCATACATGGTCAAAATGTATGGAACAGCTGTTTTGTTTTTAATAACCGATGTAAAATTTCTATGTGGCTCAGAATGATGTACTGAATAAATGGTAACCGTTTTCGCGTCGGTGCCACCCCGTGTAGTATTTTCAATGTCGTTGGTTCTAAAAACGTTCGGGTTAAATATTTCAGTCGGAGTATGAAATATTGCTGGTGATATATAAATGTTATATTTTTAATATACTCGTGAATAACACTAATATATCCGTTAGTGGGAGAAATAGTGATACTATTTGTAAGAACTGTATACAGGAAAATATTTCGGGATTTTTCAGGGAGTTTTATTGACGGTTATAAGATGAAATAAGTATTTTAGCGTTTAGGAACGCAATAATCTAAAATGTTGTTAAACCTGTAAAAAATAATCACTAAAAAAATAAATAATATGTTTCTGTTTTTAATACAAATGTTAGTCAAAAACACAATCACAATTCTTGAAATTAAAAAAGTTAAATTGCATTTTGCAGAAACTTTTAAACTTTACAAAATCACTATTCATCTGCAATGCCTTCATAATTTAACGAAACACAAATTCATTTAAACTATTATGCTTATAAACACGGAACATAACAAAATTATTATATACCATCATACTCATGAAACATGATAGACTAAATCACATTGAATTACATCGTAACCTTAGCGCTACGGTGTAACGACGTTACGTAGCTCCGTAGCTCGTAGTCTCGTAGCACGAAGCTACACCGTAGCAAATTCTAGCAAGCTACGTCGTAGCAAGCTCTACGAAGCCACGACGTAGCGGAGAGCGTAGCTAAGTGGAGTCTACGACAAAGGCTTTCGGTTAAATAGTTTCATTCTGTTGATGTTGTTTTGGAAATGTTGTAGTTGAGATGTTTTGGTTATGAAAAGTTATTGTTAAGTAGCTACTTGAGATTAAAATGATTTTGCTTGAGTTAAAAGGAAACTTTGTGCAATTGCAGTTATTTTAATCATAGGTACAATTTTATATGTTTAGCTGATAATTTTGTTTTGCATTTAATTACAATAACTACTGTACTGACTTAGCGGCCAGACTGTTAAAACATATTCAGCGGAGAAACCAAATTACTAACCCGTTCCGGGGAAATAACCCACTAACTCACACTCAGTAGACGAGCTTTTAGCAAAATAATCATTCTGTCTTTGAATAGTTTTGATTATTGCCAGAAGTTCTTGAAAACTACTTTTAATATTAGTTAGAGTAGATTCATGAGAAATAAATATTCGAACTATTGCATCCCCAGAAAATAATCAAAATCATACTCGCCTAATATAACCTTCTTACTGATACAATCCAGACACAATCAAAGAGTTCCTCTGAATAAAGCCTCCTGTTTATCTATAATACAGAATGACAGTTGCCGACAGTTGTGCGAACAAATAGATCCGTTCGATCTGTGACAAACTCGCTACTGCACAACTTTCTTCATTTTTTCCAAAATTCGAGTTGGGGTATGAATGAGACAATGTATTTAGACTACCTAGTACTTTGATAGTTCTCGTACCAGACGAACAGAGCATGGCAGCAGCTCGTCAATGACAACTTCAAAATGTTTCAAGAATGGCAAGGCTTTTAGTAACGAAAATCACGGTTAGAAAGAGATTTTATGAGTACTTACCTACTTCTGAAATTGTTTAATGTTATCACTGAGTTATCTTTGAATCGATGGTAAAAACGTCATGGTGAGCATGTAATTGTACACTGAATTACTTCTATTGTTATGATTCAACAACAGGAGAACATGGTCTTTTTAACAGAGACGATCTTAACAGAGAAGATCTTAAGAAAGAAGCTGATCTTAAGAGATCTTTGAGATTGTGCCGTATTTATTTTTGAACTATTGATTTATTAGACTTGACTCTCTTAATGTGCACGTCTTTTTATAGCTCACAGCTAATTATGTAAAATCTTAACGTGAATGATTTAACCAAGATCTTGGAAAAATATTATGATTTAAGACTGTTCTTGCCCACTCTTCTACATAGAGATCTACGCTTTGGAATGGGCCATTACAGTACTCTCATAAGTTATTATGCCTTGTGACTGGGACTGCATAGCTTCATCTTTTTGTCTTATTTAAAGAAATGATTTTGAGTATCTAAAAGAACTGGAAAGGAATTCAGTTATTTGGGAAATCCATACTCTTGTTCTCTTTTGCCTATCTATACTCTCAGGCAAGTGGGAAGGGGAGCGAATAGGATTAACGGGATCAGTAAGCGAG
Source organism: Noctua fimbriata (assembly GCA_905163415.1). Taxonomy (NCBI): domain Eukaryota; kingdom Metazoa; phylum Arthropoda; class Insecta; order Lepidoptera; family Noctuidae; genus Noctua; species Noctua fimbriata. The sequence continues at coordinate 614,933 of LR990946.1, forward strand.
GAAGTAAAGTTGTAGGAACTGACTTTATTAGCAGAGCAGTTGTGAGAATGAAGGTGGGAGGCTGAGGAGAAGATTTGTACGTATGTATTAATATGAGGATGACATACTTCATGTTTTTATCCGACTGCGACGAAGAACAAAAGGAGGGTTATAATATGTTTGATTTGTATGTAAGTAGGTGTTTATGTATGTCCGTTTCTTTGTTCCCTTGTTAGTCCTAAACGGATTTGGATAAATTTTACGTCATTTGATTTGTCTTGGTGGCGCAAGTGTCACTGGCTACTTTAAAATTAAGAAAACAAAGAAAAATGGCGGATTTATCCATATTGTGGAATTGGATTTTTCTCTTGCAGTTCTAATTAGTCAATGTTCAAAATGTCTACTACCAATCAATTTACTTGTACTTGGCACAATTCTAAGTTCTAACAACAAATACACATAAGTAAAAAAACTCTCTAAAACCCTTGGGTTTCCGACCACACATTCATCAATCATTCATCCACAGTCTAAACAGACAGATCATTCCACTTTAAAACAACATTAACATCTAAATAACAAGCCACTCTCAACCCCTCAGCATCGCATCGAGTCGCGAAACCCAACCCTCCACTGGAACAAGTTGTTTCACCCCCTTTCTCCCCCTCCACCGCCTCTGAACAATTAGCCACTGCATTAAAACAAAGACAGAGGGAACTCGTTATAATCGCAATGTTTCAATTTCTTTGGTGACTTGTTACTTTGAAAGGTTTATTTTGAGTTAAGATTACCGTTGTGTTTTCACGATTGCCGATGCTGTTATCGTATACTAACTTTTTACGGTAAAAGAACTGCTTCGCGAGACTTGCATTTCTGCACATGTTATGTTTACACAACCTTGCCTAACAATTTTCTTTTTCTTTGTTAACTGATGAAAATAAGGAGGAGGTTCTCAATTTCGACACATAGTTATATTTTTTTTTATAGATTCTTTTTTTACCTATTGTTTGCGAATGCACGAACATTGTAGACCTTGTAGATTTCCTAGATGATTGTTAACTTTTTATTTTGCTTTACGTTTTAATGAAGTAAGCAACGCCTTATTGTTAAGCCTACGCTGTCCTCCCATATTTAAGTACTAAGGGCCTATGCGCACGGCGCGTTGCGCGGTTGAGCGCGGCGTCGCAGCGGCGTCCTGCGTATAAATATCCACGACACCCTCCGGCGCCGCGCCGCACGCGTACCGGACATGCTACCAGACATGTTTTTGCCATTGGGAAAGAGAACGCTATAAAATCATATTAACAAAGGAACTAAAACAGACACTCATTCCAAACAACACGACCCTGACAGAATGAAAAATCCACTCACCAACTCGTTAATTCCCAGTGAATAGCTCTTCAAACTGATAGACTAACAGACAGGCAGTGGCAACTGCGTGTGATTGGTCCATCAATCGACTGTGACGTCATACGCGCTAATTGGCTCACTCGGTCTGACGTCAGATTGGCTAACATAGGGTAAACTTAATGAGACTGTAAATACTTGACTAGTTTTGCGGTTGCGATTTGAAAATTAAAGTTTCATTTTTGGAAAAGAAGAAAATATTCGTAATGTTTATTAGATGAGATAGCGCTTTGGTGGCTCAAAGAAAGGGCTCGTGTTGATTGCTGATTTGTTGATTGTTTTTATTTGTAGGATATGGCAGAGGTATACCGTAGTATACCCACATTCTAGTCCCATGTGACAGGAGACGAGCCTATTGCCATCAACCGGGCACAAATTCAGATTCCGGGCAGTTCCTAATAGAAATTAATTAAGAATACTAGACCCAGGACTGCATTAGCCTTTTTTGTAGTGCTTGTTGTTGTGTACTTGTTGTAGTACCTAGTTTGTAGTATTGGTCGACCGGTGACGAGACGGGCAGATGACATTGTTGCCATCGCGGGAATATCCTGGATGAGGCTGGCACTAGAACGTGGAGCTTGGCAGAAGCAAAGAGAGGCCTTTAAACAGCAGTGGGTGAAGTCGTGTGGATGATGATGATGATGATGAGTAGTGCTTACGACCACTAGACTAACGGTGGACGGGCTATGTTGACTAACATAGCCCGTCCACCAATATAATTTATTAAACATTAAATAAACCATTTGTCCTAAATATTAATTACGTGAATTACGAGCAAGCTTTCGCACAAAACACTGCAGTAAGCCATGCATTGCTGGATTCAAGCTAAAATATTTTGCACAATATGATAATGTGTGCAAATGTCAAAGTTATTTCTAAAACGAAATACTTGATAACAACGCACTCACATTACACGTTTCGGTGGCAAATCGTGTGAAAGTGGCCGGCTTTAATGTTGCTTAAACATTTAAGACAGTTTTTTTGACCAGGTGTAGCAGTTGTAGGGTTCATGAAAATTTTATAAACGTATATAGTGTCAGTTTATTTGTAGGAAATCATCGGGAGAATAAAGTTCCCACAGATGGGACAATAACTTCGTCTGTTAGAGGAACTCGGTGGTAACCATCTACTTGGAACGGTGCGGGTTCATGACTGTGGTGAGTTCATCATCATCTGCCGACCTTTTCCAAACTATGTTGGGGTGACTTCCAGTCTAACCAGATTCAGCTGAATACCAGTATCTTACATGTAGCGACTGCTTGACTCCACAACCCAGTTAGTTCTGGGTAATACGATACCCCTTGGTAAGCCTGGTTGTCAGACTTTCGGGCCACTGACTACCTGTAACGACTGTCAAAGATCTACCAATTTTGGCCGGGACCAACGGCTTAACGTGCTTCCAAAGGCACGGTGGTGAATGAATGATTTTACCAATAGGAAATATTACAGTTAATCTAAAAGGAATCGCAAGGATAATCGTTTTATAGAACCTACTTCCAACGATGGAAATAATAATTGAACAGCAAGTCAATTTACCATTTTGAGACCGTTATACAGGTTGAATTTTTCAAGTGGGCGTGGATGGCCAAAAGCCAAACTATGAGGAATAGCAAAAATACTCAATGGAATCTCGAGTTCGATTTTGATTAAAACTAAAACTGCATCATAAGACTTTTGAAAAATATATATTTCCTAGCCAGGAATCGAACCCATTGAGGGTTCAAAAATTCACCCTGTATTCATATAATAATAAAGGTTACCTACCTGTGTAGGTAACCTTTATTTTTGCCATAATTCCATTTAGTATTATTATGTTGAGCATTTTAAGATCAACACAGCTTCGAGTCTGTCATCTGCACCAGATTTGTTTTAGAACATATCTCACAAACAATGATCAAAGCAACAACTTCCTTTCTTTCATCACAGTATGACAACGTGTTCAAAATCACCACAGAATGATATTAACAAAAAGATTTAGATTACAGATTTTCTTCCAATACTTTCTTTTGTAGATTCTATATTCACTTATTAAATAAAGCCTCAAAGACTAAAAACACAAGCTTGTTTAATAAAAACTCCTTTGTCTCGCCGAACAAAAGGCAAAAGAAAGCACGATATTGATATTGTAACAAAAGAGAACTATAATATTAATCTGCTATTTAAGGCTTGTTTACACGAGGAGGGATTCTCGTTCGCCGAGAGACGAGAACTTAGTTGCGAGACGAGCTTTAAAGATAAGACACATTGACATTCTACGAGCGACAACGATATAACGCAGAAATTTCTTTCACAGACATGAGCTATCGGACTTCTTCTTCTTCTTAGTGTCAATAAGCTTAGGACAATCCGATTTGAAAGCGATTGCCACTGATCCTCCCTCAGAGGCTCTAGCACGATCGAGCGGTGAAAACGTAACGTAAATACGTCGATAATAAAATTATTTTTGAAAAATACGTTACACCGCGTATTAGGGCCTCAGATTATTATGTTGAAACGAGAAACAACAACTCGCCTACGATTGTAAATTCATACAAGAATTATCGGGCGATTTTCTAGATTTTTACCGTTACTGGTATGTGAACACTAGCGTTAGTAGGTGTCTCAGATTTCTTGCTTAAACTATCGACGTGATCCTCTTGCTTATGGAGATGATGCTTTAAACAGATGTTTTCATTTTGGGGACGAAGTGAGTCTCAACCTCCATAATTTGAGTGTCAAACATGGCATCTTTCCACATCGTTACATTCTCCTGATGGATGCTTCTGAAGACGCAGCCATGTTCAGAGCCGACTCAATGTAGATTACCGTCGACAACTAAGAAGAAGACTTGTTAAAGTCGAGACAACAATCATCTATTCAAAGCGAGACACTCTCTTCCTCTAAACGAGCCTTTAAAGCCTCGTCTCGACACTGCGACAGAAACGCGAAGTGCCGACAAGTTTTAATGTATTGCATTGTGTCGGCGACGAGGACGCTGCAGTGCGAGGGTTAACTAAGGATTTCGGCGCTTTTTAATTTGAGTAATGGTTTTTTCATTTCTTTCTTTCTTTTATTATTTTAAATCACTTGGGGTTTAAGACTCAAAAGCGGTTAAATAATAAAAAACGCTTGAAAAAATGGCGAGTATAATTCATAAAGATTATTAGAAACAATTTAGTAAATTACAAAAATCAGACATGCCAAGGACAAAGGTTATTATAATGTTATATTGGTAAACTAGCTGTGCCCGCGGCTTCGCTCACGTGAGCGCACATTCTTTTGTCATTCTCAAAGTTTATGAACGTAAGCAAAATATAGATGCAACTCATGATCTATCCTAGGCCCCAACGGTTAATATACTTAACAATTTAAAAAATAATCTTTCAGCTCTGAGAGCTCAATCAACCGATGGAAAAAATGTGATGGACACAAATATTGGAAACAAAATTGAGAATTTGCAAAAACCATGCAATTGAAAAATACTGCAAACGCTTGAATTTAATGTATTTAGCAATAGAACCAGAAAAACTATGCGCTTCGAGAATCTTCATGGATGGACCACCCATAAATTACGTCATACGAATTTTATGATTTTTTCACCGGAGGGGTCAAAAAATCCGTATCAAAAGGTCAACTTTTGTGAGACTCCCGCCTCCCAAGTGTGACGTCACATATTTTGAAATATTACATGCTGTCCGCCGATAGAGTTGGAAATATTTCTTTAATAAGTTTTTCGTTAATAGTTCAAATTTCGTGTTTTAAAACTTAGCAATATTAGTTTTTTAAATGTGACGTCACCAAATTTAAGACCTCTTCCACCCCTTGTCACACAATGTCACACTTTGTTGTCACCCCCCAACTCTTTAACGTATGACGTAATTAAATTACGTCATAAATTTTATGGCTGGCCCCTAATAGACACGTACTTCCATGGTAGCAGCAGCTAACTGTGACTTCCTGGAGTATCTAAAGTGTCCCTACACCTGCGATTTAGAGGACTTACTGTCAAAATCTCTACTGAAACCGCGATTAACGTAGCCACCTGGGTGCTAATAATGTGATAAATCATCGATACAAAAGAAGAAGAAGAACATGGGAATTATATTAGATCTCATATTTCCGAAGATAGACCATGATTGCCGAAGCGGATACTTTTCCAAGGACTCTGAAGAACGGGCAAAAAAAAAAGTTGAAGCGTAGACGCAAGTATTACGCAGATCGATGTAACAAATACTGTTGAAAGCAAGCCCTTTGACTATTCACCATATTTATGTTACTACTGACTATTATTAATATTTTGCTCCGAAGTTCAAATGCAAGTGCAGTCACATTTAAACGTTAAAGATATGCCGCGAGTGAAACAGTTGCTCTTACGGATATAACTCCTGTTCACTCTGGGGTATCTCTACCATTGTAAATAAGCCTGACTAGTATCAAAAAAAATCCCATGTTTACTGAGTCAAAAATATGTTTAATATACATGAAAAAAGCACAACAAATGGGTTGCCTGATATCATTAAGTAAAGACTATTTAAAAATTGTGACAACCGTGGGACTTGACCGATTTTACTTAGACAACCGAACGTTATTACAATCGTGTTTGTAATTCATTTAATACATATTTTAATAAGAAAATGGATGAGTGGACATCTAGTATAATTTTTTCTATTTATAACTTACAACCCTGTAGTAGGGACAAAAAGATGACAACCTAACAGATTATAGGCTCTTATGCTTTGTAGATATGTACTCTAATTCAATTTTGATTTCGTTTGGTTTGAAAAAAAGATTAGTTCCGTTATTTTTAATAAAGGGTAGCCTTGACTTAACTTTATCAGGCAACCAATTCGCAATGTTAGTTTGTTCATATAAGTATTTTACTCCGTTAACGTAAGTATTAAATAGCCGTTCTGAGGCTTGTCACTGCCGCCGGATTTTCGGTAGGCACATATAAAAATACGAAATCCTGAAAGTCCTGTTTTAATATTCAAACGAAACTATTTTATTTAGTTTGTGTGCGGGCAACATTGGAAAAAGGTGGTCTGGTTGAATTTGACAACCTCATTCTCTTATTTTAGTATTGTCCCCATAAAGTTTTTATTTTGTGGGATATTGTTTATCTACCTATTATCTAAGAACTAATCTAATTTAATACATCATTTCACTGGTCACCATTAAATATAGTAAAATCCAAATAATAGTAATTTTATTATTTAAATAAACTTCAGGTTGAGTTGCTCTAATAAAATGGTATATCTAAGCCGGAGAGGTGATCTGTACCTCAGGACCTTCCTACTTCAGACACCTTTCTCTATTTAAGATTGTGCATATACCAGTGCCTGTTACTTCTGATGTTGAATTAAATAAAGATTTATGATTATGATAATTTTTTTAATACCTATCTACTGACGCCTAATATATAATAATAGGTAGCTTTCTCGTATTACTATTTTTTTTTTTTTAATTGCCTCGGAAACGAAAATTGAAAATATTTTTTTAATTTAATTTAATAATGTTATATTCTCAGGTTTTCCATCATGTCCTACTTTTTACATAAAAAGAATGGTCACCTTATTAGAAGAGACTAAATTAGCGTTAACCTCTCTTTTGGTGGCAATTTTTTAATGCAAGCAAGAATTGCAGTTGTACACACGCGGCACATGAAGCTGTAAAATTCCAGTATAAATTGACCTCTCTTTGTATAGATTTGAGAAGATCAATGAGAGATCCGCATAAACTGGTTTGTAAAGCTTGACTGGCCGTCGCGTGCGTACGTAGTCCTTATTACTTCCGTGCAAAGAGTAAAGACAAAAGGAAAAATAAAACAAAATTAGTTTTCAGCCATTCCGAGTGACTACACTGCGACTAAAACCTATTTACGTAAATTATTTTTATCATAGAAATTGCGTATGAGGTTACTAACAAAATTTTAACAATTAATATCTTTTGCTTCTGTTGGTCGATTTTGATAAAATAAACGCTAAATAATACCCACAACAATGCTTCTTATTTTGTAATATTTAGATTTTGAATACAATGAGGGGTTTTTACGTGATGCGCGCACAAACGAACAGACAAACCGACAAACAGACAAAAATTTAAAAAAGATATTTTTAGTTTCTATTACTTATTTCTCGCACATTCCAGTGACTTTTTTGCAAAAATCTGTAATGTACAGACACGGAAAGTCTACGATTTTATTATATGTATATAATAATATAGATATAGATAATACTGCATATTTTTGTAGCCCGTAATCTTCCAAGGAACTAACGCCACGCCGTTATCTAATTTGTTATAAGACCCATGACCCATGCTGTACTGTAAAAGTACTTTTGTTATTCGATTAAGAAGTCCAAGTTTTAATAAAAATTACACACAAAGTATTCGTCGACTGAGATCACTCAACACTACATACTCGAACAAAAGACCAATTTTTCCTCCATCTAACTTACAAATACCGACAAAGTCGACAACTTCAACAGTATTAGCCCCCCATTCGTCGCTGACAAGTAAAGGACTTTACAGACGAGACAACTAAAGGACTTAGCAGACGCTCCAGACATCGGTCGTGCTACAGCGGATTAGTGGTACCCGATACAAATGCTAATTCGCAGTACGTTGCATGTACAGTCGGGGGATGAAAATGTTTAGCCACTGACTTTAGAGCAATATCGTTTCTGTACTCGCATTTCTTCACTAGTTTAATGAGGTAGCACCTAAATTGCAATTTTTGCTCGCTGAGGTTAATCTCCTTAGGTGAGCGACTACATATCAAGACTTTTCTGTGCCCTGGAAAGTACGTTAAACCGTCGTTGGTCCAATTTGTCATTTGTATATCTTTGACAATCATTAAGGCAAGCCAGAAGCCTGAAAGCCTCAGTCTTTTCAAGGGGTATCGTATTAACCAATAATTGAGTTGTAGAGGTCAGATAGGCAACCACTCCATGTACAATACTGGTTTTCAGCTACACCTGATTGGACTGGCAGCTAATCCTAACGAAGTAGGCAAAGCCTAGGTAGCATAACATCACATCTGTAATCCCTAAAGGGTTAGGCAGCGGTGTATCTAATAGTATACCCACGTTTTGCCAGTTAAGTTTAAGTTCAATTTAATAGTAGGCGAGCCTATTGCCATCAACCGAGCACAAATGTAGACTCCGTGGCTGCTAATGAGAAATTGCTGATGGAAAAAGTCAATAATAATTAGCCCGACCCGGGAATCGAAACCAAGACCACAAAGCCTAGGTAGATTGATCGATAAAAAAATTTTCGTCATAGATATTCACAAAGTAACACCTCCATTTTTTTTCTGCTAACCCCATTCTGACCGCGACCGTACATCCCCACCACAATGCCAGTATCTGTCGTCTCTCAAGTGTTCCCTTACCAGAATGTGTCAGAGAGAGGGTAGAATTGAAACGTAATCAGCTGCTTGGCAAGTGAGTTGGACGGCGACTAGAACTGTTCAATATCTTTGATTAAGCCGACTTCTTGGAGAATGACCGGGTTTTGGTTTAAGTTACGTTTAGGTGAATCTGAATTTCTTATTTATAATGATTTATGTATTTCCTATTGACACATAGATGCAGGCATTTTATTTAGAAATGTTTTTTTATGGGGGTAGAAGATGGATGGATGGATGGTGGGTATGTGATATTTCTTTTTTTACGTTCTTAAAAGTAGTTTATTATTTTGATTATTATCACATCATATTGGAATTCGAGGTTATCAGTGAAACAGTTCTAAGAAACTGTAAATGATTACTAGACATTAAATTACTTACAGAAATTGTTGAGTTAGTTGTTGTGTAATATCAATGTTATTAGTTAAAATGGTATCGAAATCTGTCTGACAACCAGTCTCACTAAGAGTATTCGTATTACCCAGTACTAACTGGGTTGTGGAGACCAGATGGGCAATCGCCCCATGTAAAATACTGGTATTCAGCTGCATCCGGGAAGACAGGGACTCATTCCTTACGTATCTGGGAAAAGACTATTCAGGTAGATTAGCTGGAACGCTATCGGATATCTAATTTAAATGGCTTTGTTTACAATATTCCTTCTTATCTTCCACAATTCACAAATGAGCTACAAACAATCAGACTGAACTACAGAACTAACTCCATTAAGTTCACAGCTTATCGTCCTTTGAGCCGCAGTTGGAAGCTAGCTGACACCTCGGGACTAAGTCGTTGTATAGTTGTACCTAGTTCAACTAGTTATAGCCCACGGCTTTGTCCATGTGGATTATCTGTTTAATGACAAAACATCACGCCAGTAATACCCCTAGGGTCAAACAGAAGTGAACCGTATGGTAAAGCTAATTTTATTTAATTCCATGCAATAGGGGACGAGTCTATTGCCATCTACTACACTACTACTGGAAAAGACCTAATAACATTTTACTCAACCTAGGCATCAAACCTTGGACCCTCGTAATTATTGCGAAGAGACGTTTAAACAAAACTGCATGTTATCTTTCATTCATTATAAAACTGTTTTATGTGTTTGTATAGAAAGTGAAGAAAGTCACAACAGTAGTTAAGTTTTATCAATGTTTTAACTTGTTTGTGTGTAGTGCAGTTTTAAGTAGCGCCCTGATACTCATTGTAACTTCGCTTATAGTATTTGGCAATGGCCATGATAGTACAACGACCAGTCTTGAGTGTTATAGCTATTTTTGTTTGTCGTAGTTAATAAAACAGTCTTGGATACCATTTAATTTACAAAAGACCGCATAGTGTTGTTAGTTATTTTTTATTAGGATTTCTGTGTCACGGGCATTCAAATATTTTCGATACATAGACGGGGCAAGACAAGACGAAGAATATCGTAATCCATAACTTACTACTTAGTAACGAATCGTTCTGTTGTCATTTTCGTTCAGAAATTTCTCAGTAGCAGCTACGGAGTCTGGATTTGTGCCCAGTTGATGGCAATAGGCCCTTCGGTGATAACAGGCGTGATGTTATGTTATGTTTTCTTGGTATGCAAACTTTTGCTTAGCCCAGAAAAAATAACATTATAATGAGAACAGAATTCCCTCTTTTCCAGAATACATAAATAATACATTTTCCAACCAATAATCCACAGTTAACTATCCTAAAATCGTCATAATACAACCCACACATAAACCTGTAAGTCAGTCCCTACAGTTGTACTTACCCCGCACGCTCCAATCCAACTTCACAGACAATTAAACTTCACATAAGAAACTTATTTCTATATAAAATAACAGCGTACAACCCTCCACACAAGTTTTGTCGCTGATTGTACAGACAAGGGCAAAAATAGGTTTACACAAATTTTATTCAATATATGGGTGACACATCAGCCACCTGATAGTATGAGGTCACCTCTGCCTACCTAATGTCAAAGACATGGTAGATGTGTTGCATTTTAGACAAAAACTGATGCAAACCCTCTATTTACAAATCACCCAGAGCTTTTTCCGTGGCCGTCAGCAGAAACTAGAGAACGGCACTTGCTATACTATCCTTATTGATTTATGTCTCTTAAGAAATTGGTAAAAAAATCACCAATGATTTTTCCTGAAGATTATATTAAAATGATTCGGTGTTGGGCATGAAGCATCGTTTTACACATACTATGGTGTATTGACCCACATTGAACAAACCCTCTTGAACTTATAGTCAAGTGTATAAATATTATCGCCCTTGACTGTACAGTCTCGGACGTACACCGCTCCACACAAGTCGCGCCACAGCTTGTTGGGAACCCATCGAAGCTGTTAGACACACGCGTCCGCTTCCCTAAGTACTTGTTAAGTTCATTTTTACTCGGTCCACTGGATGAATCGAGGTTTTAAGGTGACATACGGATGTTTGGTTTGTACAGTTTTAATCTTACCAAGACGTATCGTTACAGAGTAACTGCGTTTTGGAGGTCAGATAGGCAGTCGCTTTATGTAAAGTACTGGTATAAGTCTCGCTCCATCCGGTAAGATTAAAAGCCGGCACTAAAATACTTGGATAAAGCCTATGCAGATGATGATGACGGATTACTGTGATTAAAGATGCAATACGGGGTGAACCCGCGACCTGCAGCGCAGTAGCCAATCGTTCAGCCACTGCGCCAACCGTGCCGTACTGCCAGTTGTGTCCAGTAGAATTTTAGTAGTTAGTGAACTAAATAACACTTTGTTCGAGAGTCGTCGATGGTCGACACCTGGACCCCACAATCACTTGAAACTACACCACAAACATCTCAGAACTATTTGCTCGTTGACTTTAAGACCCCTATGTCACCTCAACCTCCCCTCCCTCGCCCCTCTCTCGCACAACGTCTAGACAAGCCAATTAATATTTATTAGCAGCTAATAGCCGTCACACGGCGACTTACTTGCAATTATATCACTGTTACAAGATTTTTACAATAAATTCTATTTTTTGTTGGGCTATAACGGAATATTGTAACTGTTGAAGTCGCTCTTGTATTTGATAGGTTGGAATCTGGAGCAAGTTAAAATCGTTCAGTTTTTTTGCTAGAGGATCTAGATCTAGAATTTTAGAGGATCTCGTAGCTAAATAATTTCAGCCGCTCGGGTCGATCTTTAGGTTAAGCCGTGCTTATTTAGGTTGATCTGTACCACGCATTACATACCGAGTTTCCTCCGTGCCGCGGAAGGCACGTTAAGCCGTTGGTCCCGGCTGTCATATGTTACAATTAGTCAGTGGCACGAGAGTCTGACAACCAGTCTTAGGAAGGGGTATCGTACCGAGTACTAACTAGGTTGTGGAGAACAGATAGGCAGTCACACCATGTAAAATACTAGTACTCAGTTCGATCGAATATTATTGAACTGGCTATCATGATCTATCATAATTATACGTTGGTAAGTAAGACTGCCTCGTTGTTAGAGTGATCGCAAGCGTCATTGCTGAACATGAAGTCCCCAGGACTTCGAGGTGGCAGGTCGGATAAAGTATCATTTGGTTTGTTTCTATCAGGAATCTCTCTGTTAGTCTAGTCGTGGATTCCTACCAGGTTGATGGCAATACAATCATCTTCTATAACGTGGGACAAAAACATAACTGACGAAATGGTCATTCATCGACGGACCGATTTTTTTGCCGCGAGTTCCTCACTATCTGCTGTACTTAATATGAATAATAAATTATCTATAAGGACACCCAAATTAATTTCACAACCTCCAACACGAATTTAATCACCAGTTGGAAGCCAATCCCCAAATCCCCGTGTAACCGCGCCGTCCTGTCCCGCAGACTACAGACTATGAGGTGGGGATTATAGGGGATACAACTTGAGAACATACACAGCACTGTTGTATGCATGTTGTGTTGTGTTGCAGGGAGTATGGGAAGTCGGTGTTTTGAGGAAATTCCTAATGAAGAGCTACTAAACATGGACTTTCAACGTGATCCTTGAATGTACAATTCGTTCTTTAACTTTGCCAAATTAACGGACTAGAATTTTTGATGTAGATAAGTAATTCAATTTTCAAATTCATACCCTTAGTTTTTCACACAAAAACAATATTAAAAAGCAATAAACCATCGACAATAGAGTCCTACCAACCTTCACAAGGGTTAACTTTAAGAAAAGCATTCCAAACGGTACTTGAAAGCAACGAGGCAATAACCTGTCACTAACTATACAATATAAATATGGGCAACGACCCATAAACGGCCCACTGCCGGTAATAGCCTTCCTGGAATGGGCGCAGACCGCTATAAAGAACTGTTGCTTGCAATGGAATATTTGTGATAATCACTTAGGGCCAGGTGGATGTGACCTTGAGTAAGGGGAAACTAGTTTTGTAGATGTGATGGAATATCTTATTTTAGGGTTTTGGTAATATTTTAAGTTGAGGAGCTCCTGGTTGAATAATAACCGCCGTTCGGGTCGATCTTTAAGTTAAGCCGTACTTGCCTAGGTTGGTATGTGAATGGGTGACCACCCATTACATACTGAGTTTCCTCCGTGCCACGGAATTCACGTTAAGCCGTTGGTCCCGGCTGTCAATTGTAGATCTTTGACAGTCGTTTCAGGTAGTCAGTGACCCGAAAGTCTGACAACCAGTCTTACCAATGGGTATCGTATTACCCAGTACTAACTGGGTTGTGGAGGTCAGATATGCAGTCGCTCCATGTAAAATACTGATATTCAGTTGTGTCCGGTTAGACTAGAAGCCGACCCCAACATAGTTAGGAAATGGCTAGGCAGACAATGGTGATGGTAATATTTAAAGTTGACGGCCAGATTCTATGCTGATAAGGCTTATCGACCACGACGCCACTCAAAAGTTACGACGCAACCAATCATAAACTAATAACACGCCGCGTCGGAAATACCGTAGTCTTTCCTATCCGAATACTCTGCGAAAAACACCAAAATCACGAAGATAATGAGTTTATTATCTGAAATGGTCTTTTGAGGAAATAACCACACAGATTTGAGTGGAATTGTCCAGTCAGTGCAAGCATTACAGAATAATCGTATAGCTCGAAAATGGTGTAGTTCACAAAATCATAAACCCCAGTTAAGCTCACAATATCCTTACATCCCATAAGTGTCTGCAACATGAAAGTTCCAGCGCCATACAGTGTTGTGTGCGCCGGTTATTAGAAACTTAGTATCAAACCGGACAATGCCGCTAACTGCAACTAAAGCAGTATCAGGGACTCTGTCCCACCGCTGTGATACGACTAGCTATAGAGTATCATCTCGCTCAAGAAACTTACTTGCAAAAGATCGGTATAAAAGGTCATCATCATCTGCGGCGCCTTTTCACAACTATGTTGAGATCAACTTCCAATCTAAACGGATGAAGCTGAATACCAATACTTTACATGGAGCGACTGCCTATCTGACCTTCACAACCCAGTTAGTACTGGGTATTACGACATCCCTTGGTAAGACTGTTTGTGAAACTTTCGGGCCACTGACTACCTGTAACGACTGTCAAAGATCTATAATTGACAGCCGGGACCAACGGATTAGCGTGCTCTCCGTAGAACGGAGGAAACTCAGTATGTGATGGATGGTCTCTAATTCATGAACTAACCTTGGCAAGCACTACTTAACTTTGAAGATCGACCCGTACTGCTATTATTATGTAGCCAAGAGCTCCTCTAGTGCCGGTAAAAGAAGTATACATATATTAATAGTTGACCGCTGGCGAGAAAACTGTGAAACAAACATCTCGTTTTTAGTTGCTAGCTGTACTCACTTCTCTAGTAGTTGTGACACAGTGGTAACGGCCCCGACTTATGAGTTACAGATCGTAGGTTCAATCCCAGACTGTCACAAAACTTAGTTTAATTTATTTCACCACAACTGCTCTCAAAATGGTGAAACATTTTGAGAAAACCAGCATGTCCTAGAACCAAAAAATCGAAGACATGCCACATCTACCAAACCCACACTGGACCCGCGTGGTGGCTTATAGGTACTATGAGAGACTATAAGGATAGGATGCCTGTGTCTCAGCAGTGGGAACATTATAGCCTGATTATGCTAATTACACTCTACCAGTGGCGAAGGTTCCATACAACTCGATTCCTACCGGCCTCCCTTTGAAAAATGGCACATTATTCTATAGATATAACAAATAATATATCCACAATAAAGATAGCAGTACTCCGGATTATCTCTTACAAAAATTGACTCCTCGATACTGCGCTTTAGTCAGTTCTCGCTTATCGCCGGTGGTGGGGTCGGTACTCAAGTATTAACTCACTTTTTATGCAGCAAAGTTGGAAACCTAGAAGATTAATATTAAATTGAAAAGTAGGAGCTTCGATTTTATATAGAAAGTTTTGTCACACGTCTCTTGGTGGTTGAGAAATAGGGTTTTAAGTAGGTGTATGGTTACAGGACATTGGAGCTAGAATGATTTTTGAAAGAAGTATCCACAAATTGACTGTTTTTTGTGTATTTTGAAAGAGCAATGTTTGACGCTATTTGATTTGAAATTATTTTGAGAAGATTTCCTTTCTTTAGAGTTGTAAGGAGAGGAAATCTTCTCAAATTTTTTTCTTGTTGTATTAAAGAGTTTATCAAGCCTCCTGTATCTTAACTTCTTAAAGCAGACTCCTGATTCTCTTGGAATGTCAGGCAATCAGAGTTCTTGGTTAATAGATTTTTGACTGTTGCAACTATATGGCCTACCCATCTTTCATGGAAACAAACACATGCCGTCCGGTCTCTTGCCATCGTCGCGTGCCAAGCATTTGGGTTCAAATAAAGCTGGAACTCCGACGGTGACAAGAGCTCGACGGATGATGTCGTTTTAGTTCGCGTACCGCGAAAAGCGGCCCGCACTTCGGCTGCATGAAAGGCCGTGGTGTCCAAGGCTGTTGACAGCTTCACCACAGTGACAGCGATGAGGAGAAAAACAAGGGGCGCCTAGGCGTAGAGAAGCAGCGAGGCGGAAAGTAGTGTCGTCGAGCAACGTAATCTAAGATACCTAGAACGATTTGCATAGCATTACAACTGTGGGGTATGGCAGAGGTGTATTTAATGGTAGTGCACTTTTGCCAACTAGTAGGAGCGAGCCATCATGAAAACTGTGCTCTGCCAGCAAATCGAACAAATCAGGTGCTTATACACCTGGGCCCGAAGAATCAGTAATTTGTTCAGCAGTCGAATAAATCACTGATTCCAATTTTAGTTTGTTAGCTTGTGGATCTCTGCTGAGATCTCCCCCATTTTGTTCGCTTCTGTCGATATTGTGCGTCTTCACTTCACCTATTTACTATTTCCTTTATTTATTTTCCTACACACTAATTACATTTTTAAATATTTCTTAACAAAAACCATATAAAAAAACATTTTAAAATATAAAAATAGTAGCCCACCGGTATCGGGAACAGGGTCCAAGCTACCGGCGGTCAGGGCTCCAGAGAGAGGAACCTCCTAACAATACGAGCCGTGTCTAGGAGTACCGCTTTCTGAATCAAGCCCTTGATCCAGCTGCCTAACGAGAGCCTCCTCAGGTATTGGTCGAGGCTCTTGGCAATTAAGCCATGGGCTGAGACGACTATCGGCACAATGATCGCTGAGTCCACATCCCACATGTCGACAACCTCGCGAGCCAAGTCAAGATACTTGATTTTCTTATCTTTCTCGGCTTTCACGATCACCTATTTTATTATTAAAACAAATAAATCCCAATAAAAAAGCGCACCATCATGAATCCCGCTGCCTGTCAGCGATTCGTAACAATAAATACATACGAGTGAACATCAAGCGACGCCGATACATTGCCGGTTATTTACGGCCGCAGTGTGCGAGGCTCAGCTGCACGCGGCAATGGACGTCGTTGCTACTGACAGCCTTTTAATACGAGTGCTGTATAGTGATGTGGAGGAAAATTTGTTTTGGAGAGGAGTTGAATAGATTTGGGTGATCTTTTTTTGGAGTTTTGTGGGTAAGTAGAACACAATGGTAGTAAATTCTTATGATGATTATGAGCATGAGGTCCTGGGTTTCCGATTCGGGCAATAAAGATACTATTCTGAAAGCAGACCGCAAACCACAGTAGCAAAACTGCAACCGCTTTGACAGACTGCAGGGACACTACCAGTTTCTATGTAACACTACTGTAGATGGCAAAAGTGCAACATGTGCGACACTAATTAAAAAAAACCTTGCACTAAATAACATAACAAAACGCCTGTAATCCCCGAAGATTTAATCAGAAGTACCTAATAGTATGCACCCACATGTCGTAAGTTATGTTTAAGTTCCATCTAATAGGAGGCGAGCCTATTGCCATCAACCGGGTACAAATCCAGACTCCGTGGCTGCTACTGAGAAATTCCTGATGGAAAAACCCAATAACAATTTGCCTGACCCGGGAATCGAGCCCAGGACTTCACGCTCCACAGTCGCGCTTGCAGCCACTCGACCAATGATTCAAAATACATCTTCATTCAAGGATCCTTTCAAACCAACCCCAAAGCCCCACGACCCATTCCTCCACCCCTATCAAAAGAAAAAAACACATAAAAATAAAAGAAAAACAATAAATAAGCTACTCAACAGATCAAATGGTAACTGAAAGATTTTCCGATGGAGACTCGACACAAATATAAAAATAAAAAATCAAACATCTGCTAAGACGGTATGGACCACTACGCAGATGAGTTCAAAAGTTCTATGGCTTATTTGTCAGTGTCTCGATTGGATCTATTTACCACAAAAATAGACAAGAGTGAGTTTGACTCGTTTTCTGTCTAACTTTCATCACATGGAACGAAATCTTACCTGAACTCCACAACTCGTTAAATTGACTTATCTCTAACTGATATTCTACCCAAATTAATTCAAAAATGGTGCAAGCAAGCCCTTCGCTAGCAAAAATCAAAGATACTCTGAACTAGCCCTTCTGGCGACTAGATGGTCCCTTTGAGTTGCACACTACTTACTGTTATTTGAGTGGTTTTAATCTAAACCCCAAAAGTCTAACAAGTAATTCTAGTGAACACTTCTAGTAACTTTTATGTTTAAAAGTAATTGGAAATGACAAAAAGTGTAAAAAATTAAATCGGCCTCGAAATCTTTCACATTACTAAACTTAAAAGATGGAAACTAAAAAATCTATAAACCCGACTACGATACAAAAACTGAAAAGCTGAAAACAAGCACATTTAAAATTAGAAGCTAGAAGAAAAGATGGAAGCTTTGTGTCGTAGTCGGGTTTTTTTAATAACTTTTATAAATTTAAGTTTTAATGTACTTTCATTCAGTAATACTTCTGCACATTTTCACCCAGCCTAGTAAAAGTATGAATAGTGATCATTTAGCGTCGTGCCACTTTATGAATTAAAACACATCGTCGCTCAGCGACTCCGTCAAAAGAAAGCTTGTTGAATAGAAGAGTTCGGCTGCGGTACAAGTTAGGAGCTGTAGAGACTTTTTAATACGACTCTAGGATTGTTTCGCTTATGAAATATATCAAATTGGCGGTTTGATTAAAATAAAACCTATAAATTTTCAAAAAACCTTACATCATCATTTGCTATATTCGAGTTGACTTCTAGTCTAACCGGAGACAGCTGAATACCAGTATTGTATATGAAAAGTCTCCTATCTGACCTCGACAACCTAGTTACTACCCTATTGGGAAACATTGGTAAGACTGGTTGTCAAAGGACTATAAGTGACTTTTCCAAAGCACGAAGGCTTCTCAGAATGTAATTAACAGACATCCAACCACGGTCCATCCTCCGCAACCGTCGAATCGTGCGATTATTATTCAACGATTGAGAAAGAAGGTTGATTTTACACTATAATTTGATTAGACATCTTGTCTAGAGTTTGGACCAAATCATACTTCAAGCCTACAAAATTGTTGCTATGGACGACAGAAATAAGTGTACACAAGAAACTCCTCTACAATATAAAACACATTGAAACGAATTCAAAAACAGCATTACAGTACAAAAAAATAATATTTATTTCTCAACCATAAAGACATCTACAGACGCCACAAAGAAGATCGCATCAACGCCGCGGCAACTTGAGCCACCTTCACAGAAGATTCCATTTGCCGCAAGGTACACCCCCCACACCCCCTGCATCACCCCTACTTCACCCCTCTCCGTACAGACACGGTACATCGGTACACGTATGCTAATGCCGAATGCGATACTGCGCCGATATCGGGAAGGGTTAAGAAGATTATAGACAGCTGGTTTATTTTTATTTAATGTTACTTTACACGACTGCCTCGTTGGTCTAGTAGTCACTAGAACAACTGCTGAGCATGAGTTCCTGGGTTCAATTCCTTGGTTGGGCAAAAATTGGGTTTTTACCATCAGCAATTTCTCAGTAGCTGACACAGAGTCTGGATTTGGCCCCGTTGATGACAATAGGCTCGTCCGCTATTACATGGGACTTAAGCAATTATTTTTACCCGCCTATACCGCCCGATATTTATCCCTTTTGATCTGCTCCTAAGGGTCAGGCGTGATATAAAATATTAATAATATACAACCTTCCTCAAGAATAAAGCTACCAAATGCAAAAAGATTCTTTCAAATCAGACCGGTAGTTCCAGAGATTAACGCGTTCAAACAAACAAACTATACAGCTTAATTATATTAGTATAGCTACACATAAAACATAACCACTTATCTCTGACATCCAAACTGCTTACTGCAACAAAGATATTTATTCATGAAAAATCCAATAGCTCTTTACATAGCCGGATAATCAAACACAGCGATCAGCAGTCGCGCTTACAACCACTAGAACAAAGACAAAGTAAAACATTAGATATTACAATCATGTTAGTGAACAGAACTTATAACTTCCCTAACATGAAAGTTTATAAAACACTTTAGATAAGTGCATGGAATGTTGTTCCACGTATCGTCGTGGCGAGCATAAACAATGCATCAATAGCAACTAGCAAGTTTGACAGTCACCGGTCAGCCATATTCTAACACACAGTGATCAAATGCTTTGCTGTGTTGGGAGGTCGAAACTTTATTATGAAACAAAGCGAAACTAAAAAACCACCCCAAACAATTTGATCAAATTTTGAAAGATTAAAATGATTAAAAGAATTTCACGACTTTTTTTCACTTATTTATTTATTTGTTTAGGATCTCCGACAAAGGATGTACACAAACACACGAAATGAATAACCGATGACAAAGTATCACGTAGGTGTACTCCTTCACTTACAGGAGACCACAGCATGCTTAATAAAATTCATGTAAGTACATACAACAGTAACTGTACATAGATGGACAAAATGGTGTACCTATTCAAAACAGGAATACTAAGAAAAAGTTTACATACGCTAACATAACGCCTCAAATCCCCAAGGGGTCATTTAATTGGGGGTAAGTCTATTGCCAGCAACCGGGCACATATGCAAACTCCGAGTTAATGCTGAGAAATTCCTGTTGACAAAATCCAATAACACTTTACCATACCAGGGAATCGAAACCAAGACCTTATGTGCTGGCGGTCGCTAGCATATGAGAGTAATCTAGAAAGAATTGTATCTTTTATTCATCACAAGACACATTCGTTACCATAAAACGCGCAAACAGACACTGCAACGCTCCACTTTAAACTATTTACTTAACGCCTACTTACTGCTTTAATTATAATAACTACTCAACTCCAAGCGACAACTTAGAAGCACAGTATTGTTCCCAAGCGACTGACAACTTGCGATGACTTGTTACAGCTTGCTAGCTAAGTGAATTGTGTCGCTACGAAGTCGCGTCGTGCGCAAGAAACAATGTATCAATAACGCAAGTTTGAGAGCCTGTAGCCAGCCTTATTGTAATGTACTTCGAACTTCGTGAGATCGCTTTTAAGCTTGTTTGTTTGTCTGTTACTTGTGAGTGGGAATGCTAGGATTACGATACATTGTAAACGGATTGGTGATAACACGATATAATATCCTAGGGAGCTTAAAATATATGTTGACTAGTAATTAGTGATACTTAAACACATGACTGTACTCAAGATAACAAACAAATTCAACTCGAAAGAAATTCAACTCATTCACTTTTATCACAAAAACACAACAGCGGGCCGTATGAAATTCGCGCGCGCGCGATTGTGTCCTATCAGCTGTTAGCCGCATGACTAATTGATCACTAATTACCAGTCACCCTATGTAACACAGTTTTCCTCGACGTTCCCTAAAGGAGTAGGTAGGAATGTATTTGCTATACTCACATGTCTTGTCGAGTCCCTTAATTTAGGACCATGAGCCTGTAACCACTAACCGTAATCATATCCCGGTTTATCTTTACTGAAAAAAATAAAATAAGAGAAAAACGGAATATAATACCTTGCATACATGAATCAATCTTTCGAGGAGCTCGTGGCTAAATAATAACAGCCGCCCGGATCAATCTTGAGGTTAAGCCGTGCTTGTCTAGGTTGTTCTGTGGATGGGTGACCACCCACCCAGTGACATACCGAGGTTTCTCCATGCCTCGGAAAGCAGGTTAAGCGATTGGTCCCGGCTGTGATTTGTAGATCTTTGACAGTCATTACAGCTTAGTGGCCTGAAAGTCTGTCAACCCAGGATTATCGCATTACCCAGTACTAACTGGGTTTTGGAGGTCAGATAGACAGACACTCCATGTAAAATACTGGTATTCAGCTGCAAGCGGTTAGACTAGAAGTCGAACCCTTTGGGAAAAGGCTAGGCAGATGATGAGATGATGACATAAATTTATTAACCTTTAAAATTCATAGATGGGAGTCATTTCAGAGTGTATAATATGATGCTTTTTTGAAGAATAATCCACGGGAAGGCCTAAAACCCAATAACACC
The DNA here is from genome assembly GCA_905163415.1 of Noctua fimbriata. Taxonomy (NCBI): domain Eukaryota; kingdom Metazoa; phylum Arthropoda; class Insecta; order Lepidoptera; family Noctuidae; genus Noctua; species Noctua fimbriata. The sequence continues at coordinate 636,602 of LR990946.1, forward strand.
ATTTACCCGTCCTATATATCGAACCAAGGACCAAAGGCTCAATAGCCTCTTTTGTAACCACTAGATCAAAGAATAACACTTTTTAATAAGAAATATCTATCCACCTCCACGTCTATTCTTTCCTAAGTCTACACCTGATTTTTCCGCTTATATAGTTCGGCGCAGCGCTGCCGACGGCGCTTAGTGCAGCGATACCTCTATCACTGAATCCAGGGCCATATCACTGTATACATGGTGTATCTCTAATATACAGGGTGTATTAGTCATCTTTCCTGTGTCAGTGATGTTGTATCCGGAGTATAATCTGTCTTTCAAAGAGATTTGTTTGAGAGATTCTGTAGGTAGGACTCGGTCATCAATACGAAATTATATTTGTGATAACAATTTAGTATTTATACACCTCATCGTCTTTTTAATTTTTTTTTTTGGGAAAAGGGTAGTCAGACATTGTTGGCTACTTTGGAATCCACTTCCAGTTCAACTGGATGCAGTCGAATACCAGTATTTTACACGGAGAGGCTGCTTATCTAACCTCCACAACTGGGTAATGCGATATCCCTGTTAAGATTGGTTGTCAGACCTGTAACGACTGTAGAAGATCTACAAATGACAGACGGGGCCAAAGTGCTTTCCGAGGCACGAAAGGAACTCAGTATGTAATGAATGATCCACACCCATCCACGGACTTCGACAAGCGCCGCTTAACCTTGAAGATCGATCCGTGTGGCTGTTAATAATTAGCCACTAGACACCAAACCACCATAACTTTACTCACAATTATAAGAAACTCCCATAATTTCGCCGAAAGTATCAGGCTCGCATAAGTGCTCTAGAAGTCATCATATAACACTCTCCTTTTGAGTGCGCTAACGTGCTTTCCGAAGCACGAAAGGAACTCAGTATGTAATCGATGGTCACCCATCTACTTACTAACCTCGGCAAGCGTTACTTAACCTTGAAGATCGACCCGTGCTGCTGTTATTATTTTTGCTGTCTCCTTATCCATTGACATTACGGTTGGTGCAGTGACTGGTCGATTGGCTGCTGCGCTGCGTGTCGCGGTTTCGAATCTCGCATGGAACAAATATTTGTATGGCCTAGAGGTAGTTGTTCCGGGTTTGTATGAGAGTTTAAATATTTTACGATTTACTCACAATAACAAAGCCCCATAATTTTGGCAAAAGTACCAGGCTCACATAAGTGCTAGTAGCTAAACTAATACATTCGGGCGTACATCATATTACGCCGGCCGCTACATAATATATGGACACGCTCGTATTTGCATAGCGGGCCAGTGGCTTGGCCCGACGTCCGGAATTTGAGCACGTTATTAAAGGACAGTAGTTTTGTCTGTTAAGTGCTTTCTCTTTATAAGATTTGGTTTCGATGTTGTTGTTCCGGGTTTGTGTTTGTATTTTCTATATAACCACGCTCAAAAACTCATGCTTTTTTCATATGGGGATAGGCAGTAACCACAGAACGCCACCTGCTACGATCCTTTCATATTTTTCTCGCTTATTGTTTCTATTCTGTCTATCCATACTAATATTGTTGATTCGAATGTAACTCTGTCTCTTAAATTTACCCGCATTAACGGCTGAATAAATTTGGATGAGGCACATTTCCTCATCCTCACCATCCATGGCCCACTGCATGACCTAGGATAGTTAAGACACAGTATACTTTTTATTGCGGTGGTACGATCCCATGGGACAGTAACCAACCACAGCGCTGGCGATGCCACCGGCAAAAGCTAGTAAATACAGGGTGATTGGTAATTAGGTGCATTCCTTGAAATGGGTGATACTAGACCTAATTTGCAACAATTTTGAAGGCGATAACTTGAGGTACCCTTGCAATAAGATCATTTGCACGTCTCTAGGTCTCTTGGATTTAAAGATATAGATCAGTCGATTAAAAAAAAACAAAATGGCTGCCTTTTGCGGAGTGTGGGGTTAGGAGTATATATAAACGTGTATTTGTCGATAGAAATGAGTATATAATATGCCCTTAAACTATCGGTAACCGGTAGCCAAACATACTGTATACCTCTGCCTACCTTTTCAAAGAAACAGTCGTGATGATATGTCATTCACAAGCTTTTCATGGAACCAGTACATAAATAAATCGCCCTTTAACACACGTACGACAAAAACAAAAACACAAAGCCCTAATGTTTACCTGAGTAACAAAAAAATACTTTTCTCCGTAACACAAGAAGTCTAAACGTATTAGCAACAGTTTGTCTATGTCTGTTTGTACGTTTTTGTGCTCATTACTGCGAAACATACTCTGTTATCTTGTTCCTCTTTGTGGAAAGAAATGGTTGAGGTTTTTTGTTGTGAGAAGAATTTTTTGATTGTAAATATTATGACTTGTAGGCTGTTTATTTGGAAAATAAGGATATTTTTATCGCATAATTAGAATTTAGTACGAAAAGGGAATTTACTTTGAAATATTTTGTACAACTTGTGTAAAATTCTTGAAATTCATTAATAGTTAGTTACTGTTTTATTTCTTTATTTCAAATAAATACTATTTTGTTATAATTCTCTGGGTTAACTGCCAGAAAATGCTTTTACATCATAAAGCAGTGATAAAGTAATCTAGGTCTTCAAAAAAACTTCTAATACATAATCCACCCTGGGGATCAAACTCAAAAAGCCCAAACTCAGCAGTTGCGGCTTTGCCCCACTATTATCTTACATATATACAAACACAAAAACCCCTTTATAGACAGAAACCACAGCACGCCACTTGCTACGATCCATACACTAAGATCAAAACAGTAAATAAACTGTCCATGGTCAACTATACTGCAAAACCATTCACACAACTCATCATTTGTCCCCAACATTATATTTTATCAAAGCCGACCATATTTTCCCTATCTATTCAATATTCACACAAAACATTTGATGTCCAAAAAACACATGTTATTTCCAAAACATATCAATCCATACACGGGGCTGTTGTTCCACCGCATCCACGCGCGATAAAATATCGCTGCGCGCGTAATTTAAATGTCGTTCAATATTTTATGAGTGACGGTATCAACTAGTTTACGAGTGATCCCCCTTGTTGCTGCAAATCTCTCGCGGGTTATGGCGTCGGGTGGGGTGGAAATGTTAGCGGGTTTGTTTTGGGAATAGTTGACAAGGGGATGGAAGATAAACCATCTTTTTATCTTTTAGAAAACGTTACCCCACACTAGCAATTTCTCCTGTACCGTGGATGCGTTTACAAAAATTTTAACTGACACACACAAACAGCCAGACCCGGAACAACTGCCTGTAGGCCATACAAATATTTATTCCGTACTGGGATTGATACTGCGACTCGCAGCACAGCAACCAGCTACTCAGCCATCATCACCATCTGTAATTGCAAAAAAAGGAGAGACGAGAGACAAGAGGGGAGATGACAAAAATAGCCATTTTTAAGCAATACCACTATCATCATCATCGTCGACTTAGTCTTTTCCCAATAATGTTGGAGCCAGCTTCCAATGTAGCTGGTTACAGCCGAGTACCAGTATTCTACATGGTATGACTGCCTACTTGACCTCCACAACCTAGTTACTTGGTAACACCATATCCCCTAGCAAAACTCATTATCACACTTTCGGGCTTCCGACTATCCGTACCGACAGTTAGGCATCGTTCACACCAAACCGCGGCCCAGTGTGAGTTTGCTCACTGTCACAACGCACTACGTAATAGCGTATAGTCGGTTCGGTGTGAACGAGATATTTAGGAAAAAGCGATAAGCTGCGTAACGCGCGCTCACAGTCTGCGGCCGACAATACGTTTGGCCTGAACAAAGTCTTAAAGATAACAAGACGACCTTTTTGCTTAAAAGGAGGCTCCAAACACGTTAAAATGTACCATTAAACCGATTCATCATCATTCATCATTTCAGCCGAAAGACGTCCAATGCTGGACATAGGCCTCCCCCAAGTGTCGCCACATTGACCGGTCCCGTGCGACTCGCATCCAGCGGATCCCTGCAACTTTCACCAGGTCATCGGTCCACCTAGTGGGACGGCTTCAAACGCAGCGTCTTCCGGTTCGCGGTCGCCACTCCAGAACTTTTCGGCCCCGTCGGCCTTCCGTTCTGCGAGCAATGTGCCCTGCCCACTGCCACTTAAGTTTGGCTATTCTTCGGGCTACGTCGGTTACCTTGGTTCTCTTGCGGATGTCCTCATTTCTGATTTTATCACGCAAGGAAACTCCGAGCATAGCCCTCTCCATTGCCCTTTGGGTGACTTTAAGCCTTCTGATAAGGCCCATTGTGAGCGACCATGTTTCGGTCCCGTATGTAATCACTGGCAACGCACACTGGTCATAGACTTTCGTCTTGAGGCACTGCGGTAAGTTGGACGAGAAGATACCAAGCAACTTCCCGAACGCGGGCAGCCGAGTCGGATTCGACGATTGACCTCTTTCTCGAAGCTAGACCTACCTAACTGGATCGTTTGTCCAAGGTAGACATAATCGTCTACAACTTCGAGTGTAGAGTCTCCGATCTTGATAGGAGTGGGTGTTACATGGTTATTCAACATGATTTTGGTTTTGTCCATGTTCATTTTAAGACCCACTCTTTCGGAAGCTCTACTAAGGTCAACGAGCATTGTACTGAGGTCCTCCATGGTCTTAGTCGTGACCACTATATCGTCGGCAAATCGAAGGTGAGAGATGTACTCGCCATTAACGTTGATGCCTAGCCCTCTCCAGTCCAGAAACTTGAAGATATCCTCCAGTGCAGCGGTGAACAGTTTCGGAGATATGACGTCTCCCTGTCTCACACCTCGCTGCAGAAGGATAGATTCCGAGGTCTGATCCTGAAGTCGGACTGACATGGTGGAGTTTTTGTACAAACACTTCAACACCTCGATGTACCGATAGTCGATTTGGCACCGTTGGAGAGACTGCAGTACAGCCCAAGTTAAACCAATTGAGACTATCAAATATTTGGTATTGTATTTTGTACCTTAGCATAGTCGGAATATGATGATACATCATAAACTATCTCGTATTTCTATCTCTGCCACTCACACCGCAACCCAAACTACGCGTGTCTCGTTTGTGCGCTGTCATACCGTATTCATAGGATTTAGAAATGCAGCATTATACCGACACATATATACACACAGTTACGTTATTTTATACGCACTAAAACTGATGTAGTAGTATAACGAAAGATAAAACATGTTGTTTTCACCTGTGATGTGGAGAAAGTTAAAGAAAACAACAGAGATTTGGGGTTCGTTGTTGAAAAAGAACGTTTTTCAAGTCAGAAATGGGAACCCTTTGAATTTGCTTACATTTAGTGCATCATGGTTCTTTTGACACCTGACTTATGACAGTCAGGAAGGCGCTCTTGATAAACATTCCTGAAACAGCTTAGAATTATTTGGCCTGCCTAACTTTCGCCGTTTTATTTTATTTTCAAAATGGTGTCCACGTATTAAACCTATTTTAATCAATAAATGGCATCAATACAAATAAGTTTTGTATGAGACAACATCATCTTAAGCGTCACGTTTCCGAGATATAAACCATTAAAGTTACAATCTTAGCCATCAGCACAATTTTCATAGCATATAATTACTTTTTGACCAGCTATTGACTTACGTAGGTTTATTGCGTGGCCGCTCTTTTACGTTTTTTTGCGTTAGTTTCGACCATAGCCGAAAGAACTCTGCTGCTCTATACTCATAGTTTTAAAAGCTAAAATTAAATATGTCGACAGATACACAAAAAATAGTACTTTGAGGCTGTGCTAGAGTTAGTCGAATTTACAGTAATAAACTAGTCGCAAATTTAAAACGAGGTTTTTGATACAGTTTTTCAGTTTTTCCATGATGTTTTCGCTTTTTGTTTTTTGCCACCAGTACTTCCACGAATTTCATAACATTTTTTCCTTTATCCCCATATCAACTGTTTAAAAACACAAAATCTACGTTCCCGTGTCCGGACAATCACGGCGCGTGTATGAAACATTCACGGGATCCCGGGAAGCGGTCCCGGGCTGGAATAATTGATGCGCCCAGCACTACAACAAAGAATAATAGCTGAATATTTTAGGAGGCGTTTTGTGAGGCCAGTGGCACACAACAAAACATTTTAGAAGGTTTATTTGATTGTTTTGACGTTTAAAAAAGTGAGTGGGGTAAACTGCATCCTAATAAACTTCTCAATGAAAGTCGTCCCTTGAGTTGCACTAACATAACGCCTGTAATCCCTAAAACGTTAAACAGAGACCTATCTAATAGTACACCCACATTTCGCCAATTATGTAATAGGGGAGAGCCTATTGCCATCAGCCGGGCACAAATCCAGACTACGTGACTGCAACTGAGAAATTCCTGATTGAAAACCCAAATAACACTTTGCCCGACCGGGAATCGAACCCAGGACCTCATGCTTAGCAGTCGCGGTTGCGACCACACGACCTACGAGGCAGTCAAGCAGGCCTGAGTTACACTACTACACCTAATATATCGCCTTCCGTAAACACTCTGACACCTTCATGAGATACTTTGTCCATGGGACTACCAATAAGAGGCTGTCAATCCTAGGCTATGATTTTCAATATGCGGTAATCCACAAAGATTCAGTCATTAAAACAGGTTGTGAGACTGTCAGGCTACGCTATACTCCTTGGTTAGCCAAGAGGTTTTATTTTGTCCAGTAACTAGGCTGCAGAGGTCAGATAGGGTCGCTTCATGTAAAATATTCCACTGCATCCTTCTGCATTTATACGCGCGTTGGGAAAATGTGACGCCACGCAGATGTAACGTTCCCTTTAGCAGCGTTGAGAGGAGTTAGTTTTCTGCTCCCTCTTGTTCAATGCCTCTGCTTACCCTTTGTGCATTTCAATGGAGATTGAATGGAGCTCATAACCAGCTGGGTTTTACGATGATGTCTATGAGAGGAAGCCTGATGATTGTTTCTTTGGTACTGAAGGCTTGCCTGTAAGGAGTACAGCTGCTTTGAATTTGGAGCACGTTTATATGACGGATAAATAATTTTGTAAGTGAATTTTGGGCACATTTTGATCTAAATCAAATCATCATATGGGTGGGTATGGGTATGGGTTGGTGGTGGTACATAAATTAATCATGTTATAAGCTGAGATATTACGTCACCGACGCCAGGGAAACCCGTTAGAGTCCATTCAACTGTGTTAACAAATGTGTTACTGTTAGCCTGTCTCACCCCACAACTGGGCTAAAGCCCTCTACATATGTATTATAGCAGACCTCAAAATGACGTACAAATTGCAGCCTCTAAATCCCCAAATATACAGCTTAAAAAAAAACTTGACCACGCAAAAAAAGCGCACTCAATTTAATACAAACCTAAAAGGCTGTAAACCCTACACTGCCGCTAAAAAAACAAATTTCAATAACGTGAACGTCCAAAAGGAGAATTAACCATAGCAACTATGTAGGGGTTATATGTGCGCTTACACGGGCAACTTTAGTTGCTCAATCCGGGCAGTTTTGTAAAATTATAAGGACACGACATCATAAAACAATAATTACAGCGATATCTTAGTTATTATTTAAGCAAATTTTGGTAGAAGGTTAACTCTTGCGACACTATAAAGAGCATGAGCAATAAGGACCCACTTAATAAAATATTACCTGTGTAAACACAGCTATAGATATTAATGGTACAACAATTATTGCCTCTTTTGTTTTGAGTCGGTTAAGATCCCTCAGATATCACCGGCAACTCTTACGAGCAACAAATGTTGGAAATTTTTGAGAACTTAAACAAGGCCAGTTTTACTGAGTCTACCTCTGGCAACTGTTGCCGGCAAAAATTTCACAAAAATTGCCCGTGTAAGCTCAGCTTTAGAGGGATTGGTGAGGGGCGCGGGGAGGGGATAACGAACCTCCGCTAGCCATATGGGGCTCGGACTTTGAATATTGCATGTAAATACATACTTCAGTATGTTTGCTTAAATTCTGGAGCTGAATTCTAGTATAAAAGTATTGGTGAAAATGGATATTGCGCTTTTTATCTGGGTAGATTATGAGTGAAATTATAATGAGAAAATACTTTATTCTGTGGACATATTAGGTGGGTTTAAGCTGGACACGTCTGTGGCGTGGCAAACAAACTGCGGGTTAGAAGCACCGAATGTGTCCCTTTCAATGCTAGGTGACATTTAGCAAAATGAGGTAATTCTTCCGACATTCCGTGTGAATGCAGTGCTGCCGACCAGATGACCATGAGCCCATGGCCCACTCTCCGGAGTGTCCAAATGTACACCTGCATTTAAGATTACATAAAATGACGCCTTTAAAACCACCAACACAAGACAAAACGTGCCATCGAAATAAAAGATGAAGAAGAAGATCGTGGCCCACCAAGGCGAACCAAAGCGGGATGAACTTACTCTACTCCTACGAGGAGTGTTCAAATGCACAGGCACACATTAACGGAGAACAGACGTGGAAGGAAAGAGAAAGACACCTTCACCCTGCAGCAGTGCAGCAGTGGGCGCATTTATAATTACAATTATAAATGCGAAAGTTTGTCAGGATGGATGGATTTATGTTTGTCACTCTTTCACACAAAAACTGCTGAACGGATTTTAATGAAATTTGGCACATAGATAGTTTATAACCTTTTTTTTTTTTTTTTTTTTTTTAGGATGGGAAATCATCAAATGACCCCCCCCGCTCTGGGCGGAGCGGAAGGGAGTGTCAGACTTGTACTGACTAAAACCCATCCATGTTCCTTCTTTGCCCTTTGTGTTCCAGGGCCGCGGTATCTCTTTCGAACAGTCCCGCAGCCCTGGCAGGCATCGGCCCGTGCGGACCCCTACGTGGTTGCTGACATCTCTTTGAGGCGCGCGTGGAACACGAACGCGCCGTCGACACGGCCTGTCGTCATAAGACGGCCAGACGGCGAGCTAGCCCATAACTCGCCGTCCACAGGCCAGCGCCTACGGTGGCCGGGGGCCGCCACGTGACCCCCGACGCCCAGGGCGTCTCCCGCGGCGGCTGGGACGTGAGGCTCTTTCCCTCTCACGTTCCGCCACCTCCTTCACTAGCATGACTGCTTCGCAGAAGGAGGTGACGGCTTCCCATTCCCTCTCGCTCCGGACCATGGCTTGAACCAGGGCCGGGCGCGAGAGGTCGCCGCCGCCAATCGCCTCTACGAGGACACGGCGCTGCTCCGCCCAAGCGGGGCAGGCCTCCACAGTGTGCTGCACCGTGTCCTCCGGACGATCCTCACAATGGAAACACCCGGGCGTTTCCTCCCGCCCGATTCGGTGCAGGAACCTCCCGAAACAACCGTGTCCGGTGAGGACCTGCGTCAGGCGGAAGGTGAGGACGCCGTGGCGCCTCTCTAGCCACTCCTCAAAGAGGGGACTTATCGCCACTATGGTGGCGTGCCCTGCACGGGGTTGCGACAGTCGCTCTCTCCATGTAACCATGAGATCGCGCCGGAGGTCTGTCCGCTGAGCGGCGATTTGCCGCGGCAGTGGAGTTTCCCCACGACGTAGTGCCTCCGCGCGCCATTCGTGAAGGCGCGCGAGGACTATCGCCTCCAGATCCCATGGCGGCAATCCGGCAAGGAGGCTAGCCGCCTCACCGGAGATCGTGCGGTACCCCCGGACTAGCCTTAGGGCTATCCCCTTTTGGGGCGCGTTCAGGTAGCGGGCGGCTTGCCGCCTCAGAGAACGCGCCCACACCGGGGCCCCGTAAAGGGCCATGGACCGCACGACCCCCGCGTATAGCCTCCGGCAGGAGGCGTTTGGACCCCCCAGGTTGGGCAGGAGCCGCTTGAAGGCAGCCCCGGTCCGTTCCAGTTTGGGGGCCAAACGTCGGAAATGCTCCACGAAGTTCCACCGGCTATCGAGGACGAGTCCCAGGTACTTCAGCGTCGACCCGATGCCGATGGAAACCCCTCCCGCCGTCAGTAGGGATCCCGACGGTGGCGCATTCCGAGGCCCATGAAAACACATGGCCTCGGACTTGTGCAATGCCACCTCGAGACCCAATTGCCGGATCCTCTCCACGACTATCGCAACCCCGCGTGTCATGTTTTCGGCCGCCGCCTCGTGCGACCTCCCTTGTGCCAGTACCAGCGTGTCGTCAGCGTAGCAGACTACGCTGACGCCGCTAGGGAGGTCGGCGCGCAGCACCCAGTCGTAACCGATGTTCCACAAGGCCGGCCCCAGAACCGATCCCTGTGGAACACCGCACGACATCTCTCGCCGGTTCCATTCTCCGCTCCGACCGGGGTAGATGACGGCCCTATCCGTCAGGTAATCCCCGACCACACGACGAAGGTAGGTCGGCACCCGGTGATACCGGAGTGCCTCCCCAATGCAGCTCCAGGGCATGGAGTTAAAGGCGTTGGCGATGTCAAGAGACACCGCCAATACGACCCCGCCCCGGGAAACCGCGTCCCCCGTCGTGAGGGCTCTCACGCGCATGATGGCGTCCACCGTCGAGCGCCCCTTGCGGAAACCAAACTGGTGTTCCGCAAGATCCGGCCCCATCCCCGCGAGGTGCCCGGCGAGGCGGTTAGCAATAACTCTTTCAAAGAGCTTGCCCACCTCGTCGAGCAACACGATGGGCCGGTATGCGGACGGAGAGTCCGCAGGGCGCCCTGGCTTACGGATGAGGACCAGCTTCCCCCGTCTTCCAACGAAGCGGGAACTGGCCTCTCTCCAAGCATGCGCTTAGGAGCCCTTCCAGTCGGGGCCCGAGAGCCTCAGAGGCCAGGACCCAGGCTTTGCCAGGCAAGCCATCGGGTCCCGGGGCGGTATTTCTGGCCTTCAGCCTGCGTACCGCCACTCTCAGGTCTACCCCAGTCACCTCCGGAACGTCGTCATCGGTGTGGTCCGCTTCCGGCACCGCAAGCGGCGGCGGTGCCATAGGCGGGGGAGGATGCCTCCCTCGCGAAGGGAACAGAGCGCTCACCACGTCCTCCACGAGCTCAGGCCGGAGACTCTGCGTCAGCGGGGGGGCCCGGGTGCGGAGTTTGTCCCGCACCATCTTGTAAGGGCGCCCCCACGGATCTCCGTTCAGAGACTCCAGCATCTCCTCGCGGGCCAGGTTCTTGGCCCGCCGGACAGCCTCTTGGAGGGCGGTCTTCGCCGCTCTGTACCCCTCGTAAAGCTCCGCCTCAATGGCTGCCGCATCCGGAGGGCGGATGCGGAGCCTGCGATGCCTGGCGTACCGGTGCCGCGCGGCAACGCACGCCTCACGTAGAGACGTCAGCTCCCGCGACCACCAGTACACCTGACGTCGGGCGCTTCCTGGCCGAACTCGGGGCATTGCCACGTCGCAAATCTCGGACATGGCCTCCTGGAACCAACCCGCCTCGTTGTTGATGTCGGCAGGCCTGGCCGGTGATGACACCCAGGCCTGCACGATCGAGGCTTCCAGGAGGAGCTCCCGGTCCAGCTGCTTCAGCGCCCATCGCGGACCACTCAGATAGTTTATAACCTGGATTAACATAAAGGATACTTTATATGACGGTAGTACGATCCGTAGGACAATTACCGAACTCCACAGGCATAAGCTAGTACTATCGAAATATACATTACTAATTAATTCAGAGAGAACATTTAAATCGAATTTCACTTTTTTTATTGACGTCTACGAAACTTTGCTATGATCATAACAAAAAGCTCACGGGTATTGCACACTGCGCACTGAAAGATAGTTGAATATAATAATAAAAAGTTATTGTGTCTATAAATAGTGCGGAACCATAAAAAAGGGGGGGCAGTAAACTAAGTTTATCAAGATATATGTTACTGTTGCAACTGACACACTAGTTTATATCGTCATACAATTGCTGGAACATCAGTATTTACAGTAGGTATCACTACCATTAGAGAATTGCTTGGTGATGTAATTGCAAAAAAGTGCCGTAAATCTAAGTTGTATTAACCGACCACGACGTAGGGAAGAACTGGGCAGATGATGATGAAGTTAAGAAGTAAGTAAAACACCAGGAAACATTCACTAAACTCCTTTTTTTTGAATAGGTTGCTCGTGTTAGTTTGTATCATGAGGTATGTAATATTCATACACTAACAAGTCTTGAATGAAAAGTTTGTCATACGTGATTGTATTAACGTTGTTTAACTATTTTGCTCACAAATTTTATTAATTTTTCTTCACATATCACATTCTTCACATATCTTAGCATTTGTATGCAATTAATCTTAAATTGATGGTAATGAGAAGCGAACCTATTAGACACAACATTGTAGAATAAATGTTTGTTACCTTGGTGGAAACGCTGTGTAAAAATACAGTCACCAGCACATCAAGTTACCACAATATAATTAATACAAATGATTTTAAACCACAAAATATGGTTGGTTAAGTTCAAAATACAACGAGAAAAGGACATTGAGACCTTTCTGACCCGCTTTGCAAACATTAATGAAACTTATGGTAGCTAGCTAGCTTTTAGATATCATTACGTACAACCTAAATGTGTTGGTTTTTTTTTTATATCTAATGGGAATGTTGAGCAATGAGCATCGCACGAACAAGAAATAGTTTGCACTTTTTGATAACTCGCTATCACATTTTTTAAAGATTAATCGTTTTCATCAAAACGAAAAATGTTATCTGTGGTCCGGTCGTTGGCGCGTTGTCATAGATTGTGGTAATTAATAAATAATGATTTATCTATACTAATATTATAAAGCTGAAGAGTTTGTTTGTTTGTTTGCTTGCTTGCTTGAACGCGCTAATCTCAGGAACTACTGGTTCGATTTGAAAAATTATTTTAGTGTTAGATAGCCCATTTATCGAGGAAGGCTATAGGCTACATAACATCACGCTACGACCAATAGGAGCGAAGCATTTATGAAAAAGATTGCAAAAACGGGGAAAATCCAAACGCAGACGAAGTTGCGCTGGTCAGCTAGTCTACTTATATGAATATTTTTTTTTCTTTTATTAAACTATCTAGGTCAAATAATTCTTATAAAAATAAATAAAGACAACGTAATCTACTTATGGAGTAATAAATAGTAATAAAAACTATATGCAATAAGCATCTTAGCATCCTAAACCTTAAAAAAAATATTCTATTATGATATAAAATATTGTCCTGGATATCTCAATATTCCCATTACTCACAATAATGCGCTTCACGCTTTTCTCGGATTTAAAATAAGGTATAATTCGTTAATGTTTGCCGTGGGTAATTTTTCCATACTTAAGGTCCCAATGTCATTTGACAGTTTATAGTAACTTGATGCGCTGGTGACAGTACATTGCCTCATTCACCTTACTCTACCACCACCGGATTCCAAATTCAAAAAGATCCGCCATCTTGAAACACAAATCATGACAGCATCTTTAAATTAAACTCTCAAACTACCTTCGTAGAAAAAGCGGGTATCAGCACAAACTAAGCGATTCTGGCATTAAGTCCGCTTCGAAAGCTGGAGCTGTGGAACAGTGGCGTAGTGGCGTATTCGAACAGTAAAAATGTAGCGTCATGCATTATGCATTCACTGCGGTACGTCGGCTAAACGCGGGTGTCTGTCACACCGGAGTGGAACAGGAACTGTGAATTGTAAGTTTGTTACATCTGTCATTGCTGTTTTTCCGGTGTACGATGCACCGAGGCAATCAACGCTGTCAACTAGATATCAACTTAAAAAGCTTTTGGTAAATAGAGTTTCTTGTTTATCTCCCCTATCGCAGATTCACTGGAAGTGAATTCTTAATTACAAAAACCTATTATCTATGGCTTATTTTCTGAATAAGTGTTTTGTGTGTACATAAATAAATAAATATACTTATTTCTATATGAAACAGTCTACGATTTGACAAGGGTGGTTGAGTGGCAAATTAGCTGCAATGTCAAGTGTTACTGCCAATCATTTGACCGTTTCTACAACGGTACCACCTTCTGAACCCAGGTCTTAAATCTGGTGTTCAGAACGAACCATTGATCGTATTGAGCAAATGCCACATAACTGTTTCAGTGTGTTTCTGAGATAATCATGCTCAATCCTCACTCACTTAGTTGTAGTAAAAACAAGAGTCCGTACATTACAACTTAACCAAAGAACAATATCTTAGCCATAACACAACGTACTAAAAAAAGAAAAAAAAGTGGTGTCTAAAAGATTCACTCTTCTCGACAAAGTTCGTTTTATGTTGCAAAACACATAGTGTTGTGTTTTGCAACTTACACAACTACGGAAATACACTTCGGTGTAACACACACCCCTACAGTTGCTCTAATGAAATTGTCCATAAATCTCGAATATTGGACTGGCGACATGCCTAACTATGGTGTTCCCTCTCCGCCTCCCCCCCCCTTGTTACCGAGGACTCAGAGCGCTCCAGTTTCTTACGATATATGTCGCGAACCCGCATAAATGTTGTTTTCCCGAATCTTTAGCTGCGTTATGGGGGATGTTATGGCGAATATGCCGTTATACGGATTCAGTAAATATTTCCTACTTGTTTGAGGAACGGATTAGAATGGAATTGATTACTTTATTGGAGTGGGTGTTTTGCGTAATGTAATTGTTTTTGGACGGGTTCTGGTGTTGTTAGCTGGTGATAGGGTTCGTTTGTGTAAACAATGGAGACTTCGGATACTTTACACAGTTAGAATAAATAATATCATTTTCATTTGCGAGCTTTTCATTAAATTCCTTCGTGTTGTTTGAACACTACGAGCATATTGATTGACAAACAGATACATATACAAACGCTTTTTTCCCATAAGGGTAGGCTGATACTACAGTACACCATCTTCTACGCTTAGTTGTATCCATTCGAATAGATAATGATACTTAGAACAGCAAATAATTTAATAGAACTTAATAAATCAAAATTAATAGAAGAGTGATCAGTTGTGGTGACCGAGCAAAAGATTGGAAACACAATCACCGAAAATGCAGACGTACAAAATTCTCATCCCACATTGCATCTTATAACATTCTACTCTCAAACCCTCAGTGTGCCTACTTACGGAAGCTCATAAGAGCAAGTCCACGCCATCATGGGACAAGCCCATCCAATCATAGCCAGCGACAGACCGAGGCTCTACGCGACGATGCCGCGATAGGGGAATCTTACACCGTACAGTCGAGCAAAGAGATTGATATACAGCAAGGTGAAGTATTAGGCTTAAAACGTTATTTCACACAAACTAAAAATGAGCAGTCAAAGAAATTTATAAGAATAAGTTTTTTTAGACGCTATGGTTATTTTGGAAGATGAATTATTGTTTGGCCTGTGCATCTAACGTTTTGTTTAACTGTACCTGTTTGTCAGCTTGTTACTCACCTTGGAAGGACGAATCCTGGTAGATGTGGCAGTGTTGCAAGTGTGTATCAAGAATCTTTGAAAATATTGGAGTCTGATGATTAGATGCTATTGGAGTCATTTTTATATGTAGCTTATTCACAGTGGTACACCCTGTAGATGTCCCATTTTGAATAAGAACGTCGACAGTTCTCAATGTTCGGCAGTGATAGCCCAATACGTGTGACCGTCGGACTGCCAAATCATAGGTCTCAAGTTCAAGCCCAAGACACACACCTCTCATTTCGGGTTCTTGTGCGTATTGTATAATTATCACTTGCCTCGGTGAAGGAAGACATCGTCAGGAGACTAGCATACCTGAGAGATATTTCTCGACAGTATGTAAAGCCAAGTCAGAGGCCCATGGGCGGCATTAAAACTCTGCCAGCTCTTCTTAAAATAAGGACAAATCGATCGATTAATTTAACATACACATGTTAATTACAAAAAGCTTTTAAGCCAAGATCCTTGATCATACAAACAAAATCCTTCTCCCCTCCTCGGTGGAAAAACTTTTTAAATCAGGCGCAGATTTATGTAGTACGTGTTGTGTGAATATTTCATGCCACGGAGCCAAGCTTGGCACAAAACCTGGCATTAATACGGAGAAAACCTCGATTTGTACTGCCTGGCTAAGGAACTCTAGGGATTTGGTGGCTGAACTTTGTAAGTTAGAAAACTAGCTCATAATGTTGTAATAAAAGGTGTTATGTTAGTGGTGAATGGTATAGCAGCTGGACAACCACATTAAGGGTATTCAAAATTAAAATATCTCAACTTTTAAGCACATGAGATCTCTTTACCTCAACCTTGGAGTTTACATTCCTCCTTTGTATTGGTGGTAGCAACACCAAGCTATAATCTATGTGGTTCGGCTTCATTTTACTTATTTATAAAACAATACATATCCCACGGCCTCGTTTGGTCAAGTGGTAGCAAGAGCGATTGCTGAGCATGAGGTTCAATTCCCAGATCATGAAAAGTGTTATTGGGTTTTTCTGTCAGGAAATTCTCAGTAGCAGCCACGGAATCTGGATTTGCGCCCGGCTGATGACAATAGACTCGCCTGCTATTACATAACTGGCGAACTGGTGGGTGTACACCTCTGACTAACCCTTCGGGAATTATAGGCGTGATGTTATGTTATTTTATGTAAATCCCACTACAGGTGACACATAGGTATAAATAAAAAAAACGATGGACTTCAAAATATGAACGTCTTGCTTCAAACACCACATCCACTTCCTCCCACATCCCATCCACACTCGTCCTGCTTGCAACTGTCAATGTGTCCCAACACCCCCCCTCACTTCACCCCCTTCGCACCCCACTGTCCTGAACCTCTCATACTGTCCTCGTTACTGTCTGAACGGACTTAAATACAAGTTTACAACGCCGGGTTTCTGCTGCACATAGAAAAATATATTATGTTGTATTTTATTTAGGTACCTTTTAGTGCGCGTGTTCTGAGATGTCTCGGGTATCTTTTGCGAGGATTTTTCGAGAAAGTAATGGAGGAAATGCTGTAGTATGTGGGGTAGATAGGAAATGCATTGCGGTAGGAAGTGGCCATAATAATGATGAAACATTTTACATTACGATAGGTAAACTGATGGGCTATCTGTTTTTTGGGACAACACCCCCAGTCTATTCCCAAGCCACTGTAACTCTTGATAACCAGAATCAACTGTTGCGACCGAAGAAACAATTTAACTGTCTTGGATTCCGCAATGAAATTAATCAGAAAAGAATAGCGGAGGAGTCGGCTATCTATAAAAGAAATATCAACATAAATAAACTACAAAATGATCTGTGGCCTAACCCATTCAGTGTAATAACTACGGGCTGAATTTGCTTAGAGTAAGTAGACAATAATGCTCTTATCGTGAAGACATCCTATCCGTCGTCATCTTGCGAGACCTGCTGTCTGCTCGTTACAAGAACTGATAGATACTACTGTAGATGCCAAACTCTTCACTGAAATCTAGTCTTCTGATTACCAAAGACCCGGTTAAGCGATTGTCACATGACAAAGCTCGTCCGCGCGGTCTGGCAGAGGCCGCAAAGCAAATGACGGTGCGCCGCGCGGAGAGGTGATGAGCGCCTCTTGTCCGCGCGGTCCGGCGGGCGTTGTATATGTGTTAGGCAGCTACGGATTTCATACAAGCTAATGTAGCGAGAACACAACCGCATGGAGGAGCGGTGTCGTGTCAGAATCGCCTTAGAAGAAGCCAGCCACATACACGTTGTTGCCGAAAGTACGCCACACGTCCCTAATCTGAGGGCATTACATGGCTCAAATCCCAAAAACAGCGTATGTTCAAAGAAATTTGTTGATGAATCCCTTCGTGCGTTTTCCGTGTAAAAAAAGTATGTTATAGTTAAATTCATCACAAATAAATTGTATTGTTTAAAATTTTAATAAACCTCAATTTTTTTTGGTTAATCGTAGAAAATAGGTCCTTTTTCAACCTTAATTGTAAATTATCTCTGTAACGGCTGAATAGATCGGCATGAATTTTGTAACAACAAATAAGTAATGATATACTTAACAATCTGTATTGTTTTTTTTTCTGTTATTTCTTTTAATATTTTTAAATAATAAATAAAAACCGAAATTTTGCGAAATGTGCGGGGCAAGTCAACAAAAACCAGTACAGGGATCAAATCATCAAGGTCATCGAGCAATGTAATGCCCTTAACGCACCAAAAAACAAAGATCTTTGCCGAAAACTATAAAACTAAAACATCCTAACTTTGTCAAGCATCAAATTGCTCTCAACTTAATTTCAAAAACCGATATAACTACTAAAAGTATTTGAAGTTTACGCACGAGGAGTAGAAAGTAATTAGTCGTATAACTTAACTGAGTACACTAACTATCGGGTTCAACTTTTAATTGACCGATTCTCAAAGTTGAGCGTCTTTTGAAGGTGTCTGAATAACTTAACTAAAGTTGTGTTGATTACTTCTCTTTGGAATGAAATAGAAAGTGGTAGGTACATACAATGAGATAAAGAGATAAATTAATATTAACAGATCTTTTGAAATAATACATTTTGGTTTTTTTTTCTTTGAATCTGATATTTGATTTCATGAAACCATTTTTTTTTTATTTTTCCAGTGTTTAAAACCTTAATTATCTACCTACATGCATAGTAAACAAATTAAATTCAACCGAGGGGTCTAGAAACATGTAATTTTATAGAGTACTAGCTTCTTCCCACGATTTTGTAGGCGTGGACCGGTCCAGTTTATAAACGACCTGTATGGCAAATTTCATCCAAATTCGTTCAGCCATCTTTGCGTGAAAGAGTAACAAATACCCATCCATACATCCTCACAAACTTTCACGTTCATAAATAGTAGTATAGTGGATAAAACTATTTGGAGCAAAGATGAGCACTGCAGAAGAGTATCTAGTATCGGTGAAGACTGCCTCGTTGATCTAGTGGTCGCTAGCGCAATCCTGGGTTCGATTCCCAGGTCGGGCAAAGTATTATAGGATATTTTTTTAGGAATTTCGCAGTACCAGACACGGAGTCTAGATTCGTGCCCAGTCGATGGCAAGAGGTTCGCTCCATATTACTTGGGATTTAAACATAACTTGCGAAATGTCGGGGTCCTATTAGGTACACCTCATCCTAAACCATTCGAGGATTTCATGTGTGAAGTTATGTCAGCAATGCAGAAAGGTAACCCGTAAAAAAGGATAAAATCCAATAGGGGTGAAGTTTGTATGCAAGTTCGTTGTTGTAGCCGAAGAGAAATCATACCAGGCGCTAGCCTTGTCATAGCAGAAAAACGTCTACTGCTGGACGCAGGTCCCTCTTAAAGAACTTTTTCTTTGTTTTCCTGGTACTACGTGAGTGTTTTTGCTGTGACTTTCGTCGCAGTTTTTGCAATCTTTACGCATTAAAAAAAACTGGCCAAGTGCGAGTGGGACTCGCGCACCGAGGGTTCGGTATAAACTTGTAGGTATTTTGTTATTGAACTCCTCCAACTCCTTTACAGGTGATATAATATGCTTCTTGCCAAATTTCATGATCCTAGGACAACGGGAACTACCCTACAGAGTTTTGATTCCCTTGTGAAATCGCAAAATAGTGCGATATAAACGGTCATATTTTGTGATCGTGTTGACTTACAAGTTTAATTTTTTCACTGCTCCAAGGGGTAGCAGACTTGAGTATTTGATATTAATTTCAGCTTGATACCTTCACACATTCTTGAGAAATAAGTCTCGTAGTGACAGATGGACAACAGTGATTCTGCAAGGGTTCCGTTTTTGCCGACTGATGTACGGAAGACAAAAAAAAATATATGTAAATACGCTTGCAACCATAATCATCATGCCACACTTTTTATTATGCAAGCAGTACTATATTAACCAATAAAAACCAGCACAAAAATCTACCCAACAAATTACTCAGCAAAATTTTCCTCCAACAAAACTTATTCCAAAGGGTTTTTACTTTCAATATCGTCGGTGTATCGGCGCTGTGTAGTCGAGGGGGCCAATCAAGTGCCCTTATGAATTATGTACAAACTACCCCCGCCTGTATCATCCCTAGTGGAAAACACCTTTCTTTTGTTTTGCGCTCAGCTCTAAAATATAACCGGGGAATTTGGGGGTTGAAAAGTGTTCGATTGAGTTAGATTTCTGAGATATATGAAATGGAATTTGGTGTCCTGGATCTTGAAATTAACTGTAATAATAAAAATGTATAAATAAGAACCTAAACCAAAATACTGTTATTATTGAATGGATATAAGTACCGTTGGCGACCAATTTTTTTTAACAGATAATAGGACTGCGTAAATTGTACGACTACAATGGGGTTAAACTGTTGACATGACGGTTAATAGAATCAATTTAAAACGAACACACATGTCGATAAAAGTTGATAGTGATGATAAAGATGATGAAATAACAATATTCTGCTGCAGTAGTAACAGAGCTTTTTGTGAAGAATCTCTTCCAGGGAATTAATTCAATTTCTCTTATTACAACTACCAAGCAGCGGTGCTATGTTCTTTTTGCTCGATACTTGAGATGATAAAACAAATATTTTGATGTCTCGTATTGCATATTTATGTCTTCGGGTGGTGACCACTTAACATCAGGTTGGTAACCAGCTTGTTCGCTATGCAACTACACACAAAGTGTGCAGATTTTAGTTATTTTCCTTGAAGGTTCCGCGAAATTCAAATTATCTTACGTTTTTTTAACCTTAGGTTGTAAGTTCATTTAACCCCATTGAATGATTTTTTAATGAAATAGTAAATGGGGTTAAATGAACTTAGAGGGTTGTTAATGATTAAAATTCTGTAAATACATACGTGTTACTTGCGCGACTCATTGTTCAGCAACATACAACCTAACACTGACCTGCAAAAAACCTAAAAAAAAAATGTATTTCGCGGGATACCCTGGCGTTTCCACCTTAAACAGTAATATTCTTCAGAACCTACCATACTAAAAATCTACACACATCCCAAGGAATATACAGAAGTGGTTAGATTTGATATTCAAATTACGTTTTTACATGAATAAAAAGTATTTTTAATGTAAATTCAGAGAGATATGTGCAGTTCTTAGTTCATATAACGCGCTACTGCAGCCGCGCGGAATTTTAATTTTAAACATAATTTTTTTGAAACTGTGTGTTGCTACTATGTCACTGAAATTTTTAGTTATGAGATTCCTTTTGATGAGCAAAAGTTGAATGTACGGCGGTTTACACACTTCTCCTTCTGTTTGGCATATTTCTTTCGACGGCTATTGGTTAACTACACCGACCCAGACAATTACTCGTGGCTTAATAATAACAGCCGCATGGCCTAGCTACGCATGTCTAGGCCAGTCCGTGGATGGGTGAACATTTATTTAATATCGAACCTCCTGACAATTGTAGATCTTTGGCAGTCATTACACGTAGTCAGTGGCCCGAAAATCTGACCACTGTGTCTTACCAAGGGGTTTCGTATTATCCAGTAACTGTATTGTGGAGGTGAGGCAGGCAGTCGCTCCTTATAAAATACTGGTATTCAGCTGCATTCAGTTAGACTGGAAACAGACAACATAGTTGGGGAAAGGCAGATGATTCGGCTTGCACTCGGTTAGTGTCGATCAGCAAGCTTTGCTCAGCATCAACCATGGCTGAATAATGTTTGGGTCGGCTCGACACTGTGGATAAGTTACCGGTTATCTCCCGATCGTATATCCACATATATATATATACTTCTTTTGCCCGCGGCTTCACTCGTGTTATGATAGGAAATTATACAAAAAGAATGTTTTAAATATAGCTTGTGACACTTCAGGATGTTGTAGCATGTCCTTACTGGAAAAAAAAATCTAAATCGATCGCTAGTTCCCCGAAGATTACCTAGATCAAAAACCAAAGAAAAGATCAAACTTTACTCCTTTATAACATTAGTATATATGTAGCCGCCTGGGTGAGCCTAATCAAAATCATGCCGATCCAAGCGTATACCCATACATGTGTATTAAAAAGAAAAGTGTGGTTCAAAAGATTTTTTTGTTATTTTATTTGCAAAGTGTCTTGTAAAAAATGTGAATTCGATACACAAATCGCTTTTGAGGCGCTTTTTCAAATCACTGATTTTCAGTTTTTTTTTTTAATCAATTTTAGGATATAAAGTCACTTGTCTATCTGACCACATTGTTCATCTTAAATACAACGGATTAGATTTATCTCGAAATTACAATGTGTTGTATTAATGTTTAAAAAAAAAAAAATTGTGTTTATTATCTTAAATCATTGCAAATAAGTTGCCGGGGCTTCCCAGAAAGTAATCCGAAGATACTTATGATGGGATAAACCTCGCTCTTCCTCAATTAATTAACAATTGATTCGTTGTGCTAATTAGGTATAAGTTACACATTTTTATAAAACAATAAAAAGAAAAATGAAAGTCGTGTTTATGGCCGTGTGAGAGAACTAGAGTGTGTTTGTATAATTGTGTGTTTATACGTGTTGATGTTTAACTTGCTTTTTATAAAGAAATCGGCATTTTTGTCAAGTCTTAAAAGTCCTACGCCGTAGGTAGATGGAGTTGCTTCTTTTTCTCTCATTACCTACTTTCTAGAAACTAAAAGTTTGTTGTAAAGTAAGAGAAATTAATTGTTTATCAAATTGAAAACAAACTTGAACTAACCGTATATTCAAATCATAACCGTCATTCTTTGATAGTTATATGAAATCGTACATGGGTTGTCAACTTGTGGTAAAACTAATTTCCCTGACTCAATTCACCATCAGTTACCTTCCTTTTCTACAACACCACCAAAGAATTTCTCCACACATTACATATTTTCGACACAACTATTATTCCCCAAGAATCTCAATCTCCAATAACATGGCTCTCATAGGGAATATCTTAATTCCGTCCAGTTGAGCTGGAACGCTTCTCATCTCGCCTCTCCAATCCAGCGTGAGGATATTGGGACATTGCCAGTTCGAAGACTCGCCCCCTGCTTGGGGGGAGGCCGTACCATGGGTGGGGCGAGTTGTCTTCGAGAATTTTGGGTCTTCGAAATTAAAGTATGGAAGTGTGTGTGTGTGTGTTCTACTGCTGAACATGGGGTGCACCGTAATTGGCATTTTTGTCATTTCCGTGGTTTAAAGCAAAAAAAATGCCCCCTGACAAAATGTTTGCAGTAAAAGAGTTTTGTAGAACAAAACGAATTAGTCGTTTTGTTTAAACTGACCATTAAAAAAAAAGGACTGGACTCCTTCGGCTTCAGTGCTTGGAGACGAGACGAGAGGAGAGAAGATGTGTGATAAACCACCAATAGAATTTTATTATTTACACCTCTCATCTCCGCTTAGTTTTAGTGGAAACGGTTAAGAAGAGGGTCTGGAGATGTCTTGTAATTGTTTAGGCCAGCGGAGACGAGAAGAGACATGTGCTGTGAACGGCGTGCTATGACCGGCGTGTAATGAGCGGTGTGCTGTCTGCAGCTTCCGGCTAGCAGTGAGCTGTATGCTGTGTGCGGTGTGCTGTGAGCGGCGTGTGGCGTGCCGCTTTGCACATCTCTGCAAAGCTTCGTTGGATAGACCCTTTTTTTTTTAAAGTGGGAAACCATCAAATGACCCCCCCCCCCCCGACATTGCGCATGTTACCTTTTTCATAGAAGAACCAGTCGTGTCGCTAGGGTCTGTCATAGAAATTGGGTGGCCTTGCCGCTGTGATGCAGTTGTGGTCACCTTTAAAATTCGACCTGCTTTTTCTTCAATGTTTAGACGTAACTCAACAAAATAATACATAGTTATTTTCTCTTCTTGGCACAAATGGTAGGAGCAAGATTTGATTTCGCATGATGCAGCGGGCGGGAGGGTGTCTATTTGTCTAATCCGACGCCGACTCGCGGTCATACCTCTGCGAGATATTTTACAACGTTTCTTACTGAAAGATTCATACGTACACACATACATACATGTTTACATTACACATATATATGTGCAGTTTTTTTGTTTATAGGGAGCATAAAAATGTCATGTGCTTTAGTTTTATAGCATTTCTGTAGGAGCATTCTTTCGTTTAAGGCCTTTTCTGTTATTTATCCATTGTCACATGTCGAAAAAAGGGTGATCCTAGGTTAATCCGTGGATTGGTGACCACCCAAACGGTATGTTTTGGGTTTTCTCTGTCCCTCGGAAAGCACGATAGGCCGTTGGTCCCGGCTGTCATTTGTAGATCTTTCACAGTCATTACACTAGGCTGTCAGTGGCCCGAAAGTCTGACAACCAGTTACCAAAGGCTATCGTATTAGCGAGTACTAACTGAGTTGTGCAGGTCAGTAAGGCAGTCGCTCCATGTAATATACTGCGGGCTTCAGCTGCATCCGGTTAGACTGGAAGCCGACCCAAACATAGTCGGGAAAAGGATAGGCAGATGATGGTGAGTCTTGGTGTGGTCAAATCGAGCTTAACGGACTCCGGACTTGCTGTGGTTACCAGATAAGGTGAGATAAGATAATATTTATTTGCATAAACATGTGTCATACATACAGGAAAAATACCTGCATGCAAGATGGTAGAATACATTATTAGGTACAGGCATGTTTGCAACATGATGTGACGTGCAAATATAAAAAATACTATTAATTAAAACATTCTCATAAAATATCAATAAATTAAGTAATTGAATAATATTGTAATAAATTTAAAGTAATAAAAATTAAACAGAACATTAAACACAAAAATAAGTTATTAAGACTGCTATACAATAATCATGTCAACGATAAAAAAAAGAAATAGTAATAAAAACATCCAAAAATAATTTAACTATTCCATTGTAAATTAACAAACACAAAATATAACAACCACAAAAAAAAAAAAATATCAAATCAAATAAGCTGCTATGTCAATATAAATCTCTCCTCTAGGAACTCGTTAATGTTATAGTATGCTTTATTTACTAAATATGTCTTAAGTTTTCTTTTTATGTTTACATTATTTCCCAAATAACGTTGTCCGCCCGGAGTCAATTCGCTCGGTTTTACCTCACCACAAACCTTATCAGGACATTTAACCAAACTTTGAGAACCCCGTACGAACAAAACGTCACCCGCCTTTATTCAACCGAACCCCACCACAGCCATTAACAAAAACCCCTTTCTTTATCTCTAAGGAAGTCTTAAAAAATAATATTCGTTGAAACATGTAAGTTGCTCATGCATAGCAAATTGTCGTATCCATAATTGTTGAGTTCCAAGTGGAAATCCTGATAATATCTGGTCGGAAAAACAAAATTTATTAACTCTGCTGCCCCCCTAACTTGGTTGGCGTGATGCCAATACACTGAGCCTCGAAATAAGGGATGTGTTGAATAAAGATTTCGTTTAAAACTTTACGAACAATGGTGGTTTGCTAATTCTGGAATTCGCTGCATCGAGTTAAACAAAAAACTGACTCCAACGTAGCCTTGTAAAGACAAGGATTATTGATATTTTGGGGCTTGTACAGCACTGACATTTAAGAACCATTTCCTGAAACCTAAGAAACAGTTAAACCCATAACAACTGGCTCAGGCGTCTCACTTCAACCTCCAGGGGCGCTTCTCCTTCCAGGTCCTTAAAACTACTGGCCTAGCACTCTGCTTCTCTGCGGGTGAATTTGGTCTCCAGTTCTGGCCCCTAGGTGTTGCTTTGAACGAAACTTGCTTCCATGATGAAAAAAATATGGTCTCTTGAGGGCAAAAATATTAAACCTCACCAAACACGCTATCACTTAATGGCGCATACTTACATTTCACTCATTGGGCAACAATATTATTTTAGCATATCCATTGATTCTATGATCTTAGACGGATAAGAACAAGACACAAATATGATAAATATGTATACATGATAAATGATAATATTATAAATAGGAAGTATAAACGGACCATACCTAAACGGTTTGGTGTGTAGTGTAGATACGATTGTTTTCGTGTTTGTGTGCCATACCACAGTGAAGAATAAATGTAAAAAAAAAAACAGAAAAAGGAGAACTCAAAGCATCGCACCTCTTCGACAGACCCGGATATCAAATCCAGTCCCAGCAAACGCAATTACCACCACTAAACCAATCCACCCAATGCGGTAACTGTAATACCTGAATGGTTATAATTAGAGTGCCTCGTTGGTCTAGTGGTCGCAAGCACAACTGCTGAGCAGTCCAGGGTCAGTCCTGGCTTCGATTCCCAGGTCGGGCATAATGTTTCCATCCATAATTTGTCAGTAGCAGCCACAAGGTCTAAATTTGTGCCCTGAATTCGATGGTGATATGGTCACTCAATGGTTCTTAAACACAACTGGCGAAATGTGGGTGTGCTGTTAGATAGTTGGTTGATAATGCCAATTTAAAGCGGTCTCCTAATAAAGTACACTTTCAGACAATAAATCATAAAAGAAAATGAAAACATTCAACAACAAAAAATATTCAACTTGCAGAGATTAAAAGCGAACTAGAGTTAATATTAATTCAATTTGCGTTGTATTTGCGAAGTAAATTAAAATCCTTCGCTATCCGAGCTGCATGGTGCGCTTCGGAACACAATTATTCATAAAAAACCTATTTTTTGTTGTTTGTTTTTTTTTTTCATGTTTTTATTCTCTGTTAATTCTCGGAAGTTAATTTTTTACGTTTTTTACTGTTTTTTTATGTAGTTATAGTTTCAGCTTGCTAGGAATAAGTTCGTTATGTCTAATTTGTGATAGATTTATAAGAAATAGTGAGAAAAAAATTGATTAATTTGAATGTTTAGATTGTTCAAAGTTGTTTAGAGGATGAATGGTAAACTATTAGCAAAAGGTTGAAACGAATATACAACATTAATTTTAGTATATGCGAAACCTGATACACGTGTCTAGTATTTTTATGTAAAGAATCTATGTACAAAATTTCAAAACTGTATCGTAAAAAATCACAAAGTTAAAAGCTTGTTCTGTTACATAGTTGTCCGCACAAATACGCGGTCACCACGCAGCGCGCGTCTCCAGCGTCGTCTTGAGCTCATTGATAATAATAATTTGGCAGTAGGTACCTAAATGATTGCGATAGGTACTCAAAGTCGCTCCGATATACAACTTTTAACTTTTTTAAATATTTTTGGGAAAAAATATAACTTGGTTTAAAAATGATTGGAATCGATTCAGTTACTTATTCTGAACAAACTATATTCAGGTTTCGCATATACTAAAAATAATGTTGTATATACATACATATATAACGATAGCAGTAACACCCGGAGGGATGCTCTAGAAAGACAAATACAGAGAGAGCCTAAACAAAGTGGTACTTGTTTTCAAAGTTTTTCGTATTTCTACAATGAATTTCAACTCGATAGATTATGCCAATGCATCTAGATGATGTTTTTTTTTAGTTAATTTTGACTTTTCCGTCATGATTATCGCTGATGGAATGTCACTTTGTCGAGGCTCCTTTATAGATGATGTCTTTTTAAAGGCTCCGTCAGACTGCTATGAGCAGGTTGTAGAATGTCTGCGGGCCCTGACAAATACTTCAGTATTGTCTTTCTGAGTCGCTGTCCGAAACTGCATCCGAGCTTTTAGTGGTCAGATACATAGTGCGTGAATTGGCGTATTTTTTTAAATATTATTAAACTTCGCTCCTCATTAGGAATTTCTTCTGTATCATGGGTGCGTTTACAAACATTTCAACTCAAATCATATACACGAACCGCCAGACCCGGAGCAACTGTCTGGCCATACAAATATTTTTGTTCCGTACGAGGATCGAACCAGCGACACGCAAATCGTTGAATCACTGCGCCAACCATGCCTTCAATTTCTGCTTACGTCCATGAGCGAAGAAGCGTAACATATTATGAGTATTTAAACTACTAATTTGACTATGAAGTAATCCCAGATCTCCCCAAATACCTACAACCATTATTCAACTGAACTTGACACTAAAACCCTTAATTTGCGTACTAAGTACTAACGCCACCGTCTACACGTCCTGAGCTAACACGCCGCAAATCGTCTGACATAGTCAGAACAGTTGCGTCAGACGTTCAGACGCTCCTTGTGTAATTGCTGACACAAAAAGCGGCAACTAAGACAGTTTCTGACTCAATTAATTAGCGATCACCCTGGGAAAGGGTGTTACATGGGGTTGGATTAGAGTATGGAAGAGACAAGCTGTTATAGACTTTATAGGCTTATACAACATTAGTTTTAGTATATGCGAAACCTGATACACGTGTCTAGTATTTTTATGTAAAGAATCTATGTACAAAATTTCAAAACTGTATCATGAAAAATCACAAAGTTATAAGCTTGTTCTGTTATCTAGTTGTCCGCACAAAATCGTGGTCACCACGCAGCGCGCTCCTCCAGCGTCGTTTTGAGCTCATTGATAATAATAATTTGGCAGTAGGTACCTAAATTATTGCGATAGGTACTTAAAGTCGCTCGGTGTCCAACTTTTAACTTTTTTAGATATTTTTGGGAAAAAATATAACACGGTTTAAAAATTATTGGAATCGATTCAGTTACTTATTCTAAACAAACTACATATATTCAGGTTTCGCATATAATAAAAATAATGTTGTATACAAATATTATGTTCAATGTTCCTTGGTAAAACTAGTCATGACCAACAACGAAATGACTCCTATCTCGGTTATGCCACTCGATTACGTACAGGAGTACATATATATCTGGGTCAGCAAATATCCTTAGTTTTAGGTTTGAGTCTTATGTGTGGACCTTAGGGGGCGACCCTTTTGCCATCACTACATGTAGACTCTGGACTACTATTGAGATATTCCTGATGGAAAAACCCATCAACAAATTATTGGTACCTTGCCCAAATAGACAATAAATCATCATTAGAACTTTAACACCCCGTCTACTACCGCAGACCTTACTAATTGCGACGTGACTAGCGTCGTACAGCATGCGCATACGTCACTTGTTTCCTTCGTATCGCAAGTCGTGTCGTTGCGACTCGCGGAATGATCAAAACAACTTCTTTTATTAGTTTTCCTGTGCCACAAGACGTTAGACAGTTGAACTGGCGCTCGTGACCAAGTGGTATTCACAAATTTTTATTAATAACATTATAAACAAAGAATTACAAATTTGGTTCAAAAACCACAATAATTAATTAAGAAAACTGCCCGCCTCTCAACACTTTCTACTTCAACACTTTATCTATTCTCCGATGCGCTCTACAGCCTCCCTACTCCGACCCTCGAGGGGATAGAAGGTGGGTTTTCAATCAACAGCGTCTTCAAATTGGAAATTTGCAGAATTGATGAGTTCAGAATTCATTACGGCACGATGGTGCTGCCGTGGAACAAATTCTATTCATTATAATTAGTGGAAGGTGTCGCTAAACGGTGGATTGTTCCACGAAACTGGTTGTCGGACGAAGGAGAAATGGAAAAGCGGCCAAGTCCGATACGAATCACGAACATTCCATCTGTAAAAGTTTTCAGCCTCAAAAATAAGTTTTTAGATAGATAAATGGGAATAGTTATTACGTAACAAAATTGTTACGCAGCTATTTTACAATATTGCTAATTATTATTATTATGGGTACAACGGCGGTCTTATCGCTGATTTCACAGTTATACTCAAATATTAAATTCCTATGTGCAACCTGGACAGATATCATCATCTGCCTAGCCTTTTCCCAACTACGTTGGGTTCGGCCTCCAGTCTAACCGGATGCAGCTGAACACTAGTATTTTACATGGAGCGACTGTCTGACCTCCACAACTCAGTTAGTACTGTCTAATACCTTCCCGCGTCCCCGTTGACTGTGAAATATCTACAAATGACAGCCGGGACCAACGGCTTAACGTGCTTTCCGAGGCATTTTAGATCTGGACAGACATACTTAACGAAATTGTAAGCGTGTGCTGGTTTGACAATAAGCAAAGTTTTGTTTTAGAGGCATTGTACAAAAATGTAAATACTTTCAATCGAGTCAGCCGATGGACTTAGGGTTGAAAACTAGACTCACTAACTAACGACTAAACTTACAGATAAGACGATTCATTGACTGATTAACACTTCATTAAATTAAAACCAAAGTATATCTTCTCTTCTTCTCGTCTTTGGCCCATGTGACTTGGCGTCGCCGGTCGGCGTAACACGTTTTTTCTTCCATTCTCCTCTAACAATCGTCACGCTATCATTTGCTCCTTTATCTTTCATAGCATTCCTCACACAATCCATCCATCGTTTCTTTGGTCTTCCACTCCCTCCTCATCCATCAACATTAAAAGAAAATCAAAGCATTAAAGCTATATAATGCGTAAACCCACATGCTTTCACGGTTAGAAGCACTCGCATGATATAAAACGCAAAATAATTGCACTGATAACCCCTAAGCACCCTATTCACCCTATTCGCCCTATTCGCCCTATTCAGGGTTGAATGCAGACCTCAGCCACATTTCTGTGCTCCAACCACGCGGTATGACTGGAAGGGGGCTCTATTGCTTTTATTAATACCGTATGCGGATAAACGATGAGCATGCTATTGAAGGAGAATTTTTAGGTCGATTTTAGAAAAGAATAATTATATTACTTCCCTGTGACGGCCTCGTTGGTCTCGTGGTCGCAAGCACGACTGTTCAGCATAAGGTCGTGGGTTCGAATCCTATGTCGAGCAAAGTGTTATTGAGTTTTTCCATCAGGTATTTCTCAGTAGCAGTCATGGATTCTGGATTTGTGACCGGTTGACGGCAATAGGCTCGCCCCCTATTACATGGGACTTAAACATAATTTTCAAAATGTGGGGAATACCTATGCCTAAGTCTTCTATTATTACAAGCGTGACGTTATGTGAATTAAAAACTACCTTGTCTGAGGTCGTTTGTTTGTCACAAGATCGTATCTTCGAAATCATTCTATCTAGCCAGATGAGATTTTCTCGGAATATTTGTTACAATGACCGCTTTTAATGTAAATGTAAAGTCGCTCTTTCATTGAAGTAGAGCCACTTTCGATTGCATATTTTTCCTGATTTATTGGAGGTTTAAAAAGTACTGTCGTTAGCTAAGTATGTACGTGTGTACAGTCAGGAGCACTAATATGTAAACACTTAGCTCAAGTCAAAAGCCAGTTGTTTTTTGTGGAATTGCAATTTTAAACTTTGAAGACCTATTTCTTAATACCAAGAACCAAGAGGCGCTTGATCTTCCCCTCAATGCGATATTTTTTTTTATGGACTTCGATCTTTCCTGGGAGATTTTGAAGGTTTAAATTTACAATCATTTTACTTTAAATATCGCTGAATTTTTGGCCAAACGTATTTAATAAAAAATTGCCATCGACCCTCTATGAAGACTATAATCCTAGTACTATTCAATGCATTCATCAGCACAATATTTTGAGAGAAATTTATAGCACCAAAAAGAAGACGGTTCCCTGCACTATTTTTTGCGCAGTGTTACTTAGTTTTAAGTATTAAATGCTTGGTTGATGGCTCCGTAAAGGATTCGTATACTTTTTTCGTATGACAATTAACACAGAGAAAATCACATTCAAAAGTTGCAAAGTGCCTACATATTAGTGCTCATGACTGTACCTATGGATATGTAGCCAAATATAATATTACGTTTGAGCAAAAATATGCTTTAACTGGAAGTTGTAACAAGTTAGCCAAGTTTTTGATATACGAGTTGTGGTGGTGATGAATGTTGATAAATTATTATAATCAGTGTCGTCGAATGTGTTAAGATTTTAGGCTGTAATTTTCGGAACATTTTTTCTTGAGTGTTAAGTGGAAATCTTTGGAATTTCGTTTAGATAATAAGGTTTCAGTGAAAAGAAAAGGTCAGACTATTTAAAATTTATTTTTAAATCATTGAGAGCTTTTAATATAGCACTTCTCTTATTAATTTTTTGGGAGGTTGATATTTAAAATTGTCTAAAAGATATTAAAACTTATAACGGTGCCATTTACTACAGAAAATTACCAGTCACCCAACCTTGCTATAACACTTATATATCTATACTAATAACCCTTAGTGCTTGACACTAACGACCGCATGGAGGTATGGCAGAGTAAAGAGCTTCACGGACGCTTTTTCCGGGCCCTGCATGGGCCCGATGTAGACCTATCAGCGTCCGTAGCCTGGCTACGTTCCGGGGATCTCTTCGGAGAAACCGAAGGTTTTGTCTGTGTAATTATGGATGAAGTTATAATGACGAATAACTACCGGAGATTTATTGTGAAGGACGGTACGGTTGACATATGTCGGGCATGCCACCGTCCAGGCGAATCAATCCGTCACATTATCTCCGGGTGTTCTCGTCTGGCTAACGGAGAGTACTTGCATAGACACAACCTTGTAGCCAGGATTATCCATCAGCAACTTGCTCTAAAATACAACCTTGTGGAATCGGAAGTGCCGTACTATAAGTATGTGCCCGATCCAGTTCTCGAAAATGGCAGTATCACATTGTACTGGGATCAATCCATCATCACTGACAGGACTATTGTAGCCAATAAGCCTGATATAGTGGTGGTGGATCGATCAGAGCGGCGCGCAATGATTGTTGACATAACGGTCCCGTATGATGAGAACCTCGTGAAAGCCGAGAAAGATAAGAAAATCAAGTATCTTGACTTGGCTCGCGCGGTTGTCGACATGTGGGATGTGGACTCAGCGATCATTGTGCCGATAGTCGTATCAGCCCATGGCTTAATTGCCAAGAGCCTCGACCAATATCTGAGGAGGCTCGCGTTAGGCAGCTGGATCAAGGGCTTGATTCAGAAAGCGGTACTTTTGGACACGGCTCGTATTGTTAGGAGGTTCCTCTCTCTGGAGCCCTGACCGCCGGTAGCTTGGACCCTGTTCCCGATACCGGTGGGCTACAATTTTTTATATTATTAAATGTTTTTTTTTATATTTTTTTTAAGAAATATTTAAAAATGTAAAATAATTTGTAAAAATTTAAATAAAGGAAATGAAATTTTAAATATAACTAAATAAATAAGAAATGAATAGATGAGACTTGCATTTAAAATATATTATTATGATATAAAATAATTCAAACTTAACAACAAGAAAAAATAATAAAGCCTCTACTTATTTATAAAATTAGCTGTGCCCAACAGGGTCCATAATTGTTTCTATACTTTTATTAACCACCTGTAAGTGTTCATTATGGATATAGCAATAAACGATTTGATTTGCTTCATACGGTTTTCACAAATTGACAATTTTTATATTGGCGAGGTTCTTTAGAAAGGTCAGGGTCAAGGTCAGGAAGTAATGGTGCCTACACTTATGTATGGAAGTGAATGTTGGGTGTGGTAAACGAGGCATGAAAGTAGAATTCATGCTGTGGGAATGCGTTCCTTGCGAAGCATGTGTGGTGTAACTCTGAATGATGAATTTTGGAATGAGGTTATACGGGAACGTTGCGGTTTAAAAGAAAATGTAGTGATAAAAATTGAAAATAGTATGCTTTGATGGTTTGGTCATGAGGAGAGGATAAGTGGAAGGCGACTAACAAAAGATATTTACAAGGCAGGTGTGTGTGGCAACGCTAGGAGGGGACACCCTAGAAGGACATACACTGGCCTTATTGGTGAGGTTCTTCATAAAGGTCAGGTGCGTAGTGCTCGCAACCGGCGTGTGTGTATGGCCAGATGTATGAACGTGGACGAGGCTATAGGAGTATGTAAGGATCGTAGCAGTTGGCGTTCTGTTGTTTCTGCCTACCCCCATGGAAAAAAGCCGTTAATGTATATATTTTATGTATCAGTGGCGAAGGTTCCATACAACTCGATTCCTACCGAATTCCCTTTGAAAAATGGTACAGTCTGTGGTATATAGACAAAAAATATAATCACAATAAAGGTAAATGTACCCCGGCTTACCTCTTACAAAAGTTGACGCTTCGCTACTGGTATGTATATTATGATGCTTAAATATTTATATCACTAAATTTTTTTTGTATATATTTATGTTAAATTATATTGCTTGTTTACCTAAAGCTATTAAGGTAAACATGCAATATTTTTAGTGCAATATTTAGCAAAAATATTGTCCACTATAGTCCGGCCACCACGAAAACATTTTGATGCTGATAACCTATGAAAAATATACATCCCGCCAATATGTCTGAACTTGTATT
Source organism: Noctua fimbriata (assembly GCA_905163415.1). Lineage (NCBI taxonomy): Eukaryota > Metazoa > Arthropoda > Insecta > Lepidoptera > Noctuidae > Noctua > Noctua fimbriata. The sequence continues at coordinate 670,584 of LR990946.1, forward strand.
TACGAACTGGGTTGTGGAGGTCAGATAGGCAGTCGCTCCATGTAATATACTGGTATTCAGCTGCATCCGGTTAGAGTGGAAACTGACCCCAATATAGTTGGGAAAAGGCTAGGCAGATGATGATGTCTGAACTTGTATGTCTCTTATCTTTGTACACGAAATAGAAAATCCAGCAACGATGGCTATCGAAAATCATCTGTGTCGTACTAGACACGACAGAATAGGGCCGTAAATCCCGTCGTCTCATTCATGGCAACCTTCATGTCATTTAAGAAAGGAATGTACACCACTTAACGAAACAACGATATCACCGTATTTTAGATCCTCATTCGATCGTAATACATTCTGGCCGCACCACATAAAATGCATTGCAGGCCATACCAGGCTATATGGCCGGGCTATATTTAAGAGCCTCAGGGGACTGTTCTCTCCGCGACACTTTTCCTGCTGCACATCAATGACCTTCTGGCTCCTGGTATTGTTGGGTACGCAGACGACAGTACTGTCATGGAGAGTTATGCATCCAGCGCGAAAGCCAGCGGTGATGAAGTGCGTTTATTGAGAGAGGCCATGGTAGAGCGAACGAATTCTACCTTAAGTCTCGTCTCCAAGTGGGGTGATGAGAACTTGGTTGTTTTCAACGCCACCAAAACACAAGTGTGCCTGTTCACCGCCAAAAGGAGTCCGTTCAATCTGGCTCCTACTTTCCGGGGTGCATCTGTACCAGTCACCGACAGCCTCGAGCTTCTTGGTGCGAAGTTGAGTGCGAATCTGAACTTCGGTGCCTACATTGAGTCGAAAGCCCAAACTGCGGCAAAAAAGCTGGGTATCCTAAACAAGGTTAAGCGTTACTTCAAGCCTGGACAGCTTTTAGTTTTATATAAAGCTCAAGTTCGGTCCGGCATGGAGTATTGCTGTCACCTTTGGGATGGCTCAGCCAAATACCAATTAGCCACACTTGATTCTGTTGAGCGCAGAGCCAAGAGGCTCATTGGTGACGATAAGCTGGTTAGTACCAGGCTTCATAGCCTGGCCCATCGGCGCAAAGTTGCATGTTTGTCGGTCTTTTACAGATTGTACTTCGGTGAGTGTGCTTGGGTTAGCTCGTTCCATCGTCGACCTCATCTCTGTCCTCAGGACTAGATTGAGGTCGAGACTAAGCCCATAAACAATAAAAAAAAAAAAAAAAAGATAATATTGTTGTAGACTGCGTAGTCTGACTGCAATTGGTGCCAATGTTGCCGGCAACTATATAGCAGGCATAATATATAGTAGTAAAAATATTGCCCGTTTAGAAGCACCTAACAACACAGTTACACCGACTACACACGAAAAGAGGCTTAATTATTATCACACGATAATGTACAAATCATCATCTGCCTGCCTTTTCCCAACTATGTTGGGGTTGGCTTCTAGTCTAACCGAATGCAGGTAAATACCAGTATTTTACATGGAGCCACTGCCTATCTGTCCTCCACAACACCAGTTAGTAGGTACTGGGTAATATTACGATACTCTTGGTAAGACTGGTTGTCAGACTTTCGGGCCACTGACTACCTGTAACGACTGTCAAAGATCTACCAATGACAGCCGGGACCAACAGCTTAACGTGCTTTCCGAGGCAGGGAGAAAAGTTGGTATGTAATGTGTAGCCACCTATCCTCAGATCAACCTAGGCAACGGCGAGAATGTATAAATACAGTCGAACAAAAACTCGTTAAATCCTCAACTCCCGTTGACCACACAAAGAATCTAAGTGTAAAGCGAACTAACTACACAAAGAAATTAGTTTTTAATCCGAGCCCAAGTTAGTGGAAGCTGCACAGGACACTGCGATTGCAAGTTCCTGCAAGTTTTATCGTCACAAGTTTTAATCTTGGGAAGAGTGAACTATTACGGTCATCTCGGCTTTTTTATGATGGCCAGGATTTATGGGAGGACAGGGAACTAATTGCTTTTGAGAATTATATTGGGAGATTGCATTTGTAACAATAGCATGTCGTAATCCTACTACAGCCTGACAGTCTATTTTTATGAAGAGAGAAGGTGATATGATGACCTTTGATTAAAATCAACATGCAGAGATGAAAAGGTCATTCTTTCTTCGTTCAATGTAGATCAGAAGACTAAGTGTGTGGGTAGTTTCTTAGATTATATTTATTTATTTATTTATATACACTTCAAGCACAAAGTACAGAGGCGGACTTAATGCCATAGGCATTTTCTACCAGTCAACCTTTGGGTGATGCAGAGACAAACAGTGGTAGGTGTAAATATATGCAAAAATTTAATTTATTATTTAGCTAAACTACAAGGATATATAAAATACTATAACGATATATCAAAATACTATAAATATATATCAATATATTATATATATTATATATATATATATATATATATATATATATATATATATATATATATATATATAATCTATGATAGACACATAAGATTAAGTCACAAAAAGTACTACAGCCCCACTCTTTCTCGCTCCTTGGTGACCTTTGCGAATGGGCAACTGGAATCAAACTGAACTGGCCGCTGGATTGACAACACGCACATACCAAAAACGTCTCAAAAGAAAAGACATTCTGTCTGTACCCTCTTGAGTAGCATAAATACATGCTACACCTACGAGTAGTTGCTCACGCTGGAGAGCACACACCAGCTGCCAAATGTTAATACCACATCTGCTTAAAGTACACAAGACTGATTGCAGATACAAAATAAACAAAAAAAAATAGTGCATTTTATAAATCGGTAAGAAATGCCCCAAACCGGACATAATATGCCGTATGTATGGACGTAGTAAGTTAATTACTCCTTATTTAAACCAGCTTTATCTCATCTGTTAGCAATGTCGTAACTCTAACGTATAACCAAACCAGGTCACTATACCACAATTCTAACCTACCACGTCACCAACATTTAAAACGGAGGGTGGGCAGGATTCCCCAATAAATAACCACCATCGTTCCCAGCACCCGGGATCCATCAGAGTAGCATTTATCTGCGTCAGGCCGCACGTGGCGGTGAGATATAGCTGTCATCTGCTTGCCGAAATATAAATATGGCTGACAAAGATTTTGGGGAACGAAGAGAATTAGGAGCAAATGATAGCGTGACGGTTGATAGGGGAAAATGGAAGGAACATAACAACGACCAAAATTAATATGAGGAAATCAAAATCAAAATATTTTATTTCACATAGGCCTAGATGGGCACTTATAAAACGTCGACAAAAAGGTGCAGGGGTCGGGTTAGTCGTTTCCTATGGAGAAGAACCGGCAAGAAACTCCATGGTTACTCTTTTCAAATCATTTGGTATTACAATATTATCAAGGAAGGGCAGGGAGATGAAGATGATGATGAAATTAGAAACTTGTTTATTTTATTCAACTTTTTAAAAAGCCTCGTGATTAAGTTGTAGTATTAGTAGTATTAGTGTATATATTTATTATCATCATCATCATCATTTCAGCCGAAAGACGTCCACTGCTGGACATAGGCCTCCCCCAAGTGTCGCCACATTGACCGGTCCCGTGCGACTCGCATCCATATTTATTATACTTCTCTATTACTCATCATCTTCGTCATCTCATCGGACAGTCTTTGTCAGTATTAGAGCGAACTCCGCTTATGAAAATAAACGTGATCAGCAAGTCTAAACCGCGTTCAAGAGCAGCTGGCGGTGTCAGTGTCCTATGGCAATGATGACACTGACAATTCTTAAGCGCAGTTTAATTGTGTTGATCGCATTTAGTTTTGCTTTTGAAGTTTGCCCTTCAAAGTAAACAGATATTGCGTTTGGGTAGATCCCAGTAACTGTATTAATTTACAGTTTGCACCCATAATTTAATTGAGACTGTACTCCTACTAATATTATAAATGGGACAGTTTGTGAGGATGTCTGGATGTTTGTTGCACGCAAAAACTTCTGAACAGATTTGGATGAAATTTAGCAGATAGATAGTTTAAAACCTGGATTAACACATAGGATACTTTTTTCCCAGTTGTACGATACCGTAGGACAATTACCGTACTACACACGGGCGAAGCCGCGGGCGTAAGCCAGTTAACAATAATTCTCATGAGCAAACAAACCGCGACACATCATTCGTGATTTGTTCAATACTTCCCTAACTTTCCCAAACAAATTCCAATAGACACCTTTATATGTATAACAGGAATGCACAAACCATTTTTTCACCAAGCCACAGTGAGTTTTTTATTTGGTTCACTAACCGAACCTGTCGAAAAACCCGCTGCGCCAGCACACAATAAATCGGGTGCGGTGACCAGCGTCGCAGCGCATCAAATCAAACGCGCCCGCACCGATGGACAAACAACTGTTCGTACCACTACGAAGAAAAATATACAGAAGACACACTACATACAAGTTGGTTAATCCTTCCAACTAATATTATAAATGCGATAGTAAGTTTGTTTGCTACCGTTTCACGCCTAAACCACTCAACCGATCATCCTGAAATTTTGCATATACGTTATCAGGTGTATGTATTAAACAGACATTTATGGTACCTTTCATCCCGAAAAAAAGTACTGTTCCCGAGGAAAACAACAATAGCGTTCTTATGATAAATAGATGTCGCCGCGGGTCTTTCGAATCATGATCGAATTATATTATTACAAGCAAAGTACAACCCGAATTTAATGTCAAATTCTAAATTAACGCGAGCGAAGTCGCGAGCAAAAACTAGTAGATTAATAAATAGAAATATGAACAAGGTGTACAGTTCCTCAACCTGCATAGTAAAGGGAGGATCCTCTAACTAATCGGAAGCCGTCGAGCTGTGCCTTCGCACCTGTGACTGGCATTTGCTTGAGATCTATGTTCGTACTGATCTGCCAAGAAAAGTAGGCGCTTCGGCAATGATCGTCTATCTTTGCAAATACGAACGCTCTATGATGAGATCCAGTAATATATACCTATTGCAACCATCAAAGTATCTACTTGCCTATTTTGTATTACTACGGTTAGAAAGTTAAAAATAACAACTGCATACAATTCCAAAAAACAGTGACATGAAGAGGTGCGACCGGAGTAGAAAACCAGATATAATCTTAGATATTTATAAATATATATATGGATATTTTATAGTCTTTTTTCTGTTATTGCACCTACTGTTTATTATCTCTGCATCACCCTAAGGTAGACTGGTAAATGCCCAAGGCATTAACTCCGCCTTTGTACAGTTTTTACTTGTGCATAAAGTTTTAATAAATAATTATAACCCGACAGAGAAAAACTTCATACAAAAACAATGATAGGGAGAAAGACTACTACAAAAAATGGCAGTACAAAACTTAGAAGCTTTGCTTCTGTAGGGGGTTACTCTGTGGCGCAACGTTCCTGCTAATTCGGAAACACGAAAATTACCGAAGACCATAACGCTTCTGATTTAATTGTATGTACTTGTATGTCTGCGTGCGCCTGTTTTTACTCCGTGTAAGCATTTGGCCTTCTGAACACATCTATTCTGTGGTATCGTTCATATTGCATGAGGTATTCACGGTGGTCAGAAATTCAAATAAAGTTGTAGACATAATACGATGAAAATGTCTTTTAGTGAAACTATGTGGGAAACGAAAAATGGTGATTTTAGCCGCCTTTGGTTTAGTTAGTTCAGTTTATTTATTAATAATTATCAAAAATTACATGTTTCACTTTGCATGTAGTTATTTGTTGTTGCATGCAGCGGGTCTGAAAAATTCTAATGTGACATTCAATGACGTCAAATCAAAGTTAGAAAGCTTTGACTATAAACTATTAATACTATTTTTGGCGGGAATTGTTGGAAAAGCGCAATGTTTTATCATTTGATTAACAAGATGTCTTATCACCCGTCCTGAAATTTAATTTACAGTTTACACCTGGTCGTGAGTTTACACCTGGTTATTAGGTTCTTTTCACAACTAAGTTTTTTTAAACACTGTTTTTAGCTTTCACGGTTTACAACTAAACTTATACTAGCGCGCGTGCGTAGCGTGCGTTTTGTAATGCGCGTACCAAAAGACAAAGAAAAAGGGTAGATAGATTTGTCTGCTTTTAACAATTTATTTTCCATCCACCCGCATTCTCCAGTCAACCCGCGATCATGGCGCTTGCAACAGCGCCGAAATATCGGGAGCTCAAAATAGTGAACAATCACGGAAGATATCCCGTAAGAGACAGTATAAGTTTAAGTTTTTTTTAGTGTTAGTCACGAGTACATCTCTGCCTTACCTTTTGGAGGATGTTGGCGTGGTGTTGTGTAAATATCAAAGTATAAATATATCTATGGACATTTTCGGGCTATTGACACTGGTAACAATTTAACGATGATGAGAATACTTATAAGTTGCAAAGTTTTGTCGTAATTAAAACTTTATGAGCATCCTTTAGCTTTGAAAAACTTCTCTTCCCTAACAACGATATCATTTTATATAGCGTCGCAAAAAACAACAGAGAAGGGTGATTTTACAAAGCAGTATCCGACTTCAAAAAGAAAAAAATAATAAAATAAAAAATGACATTATTAAAAATATGCTTCTAAAGTTAAAACATAAGAGATCCCTTATTATTTATTTTCTGCCAACGTTACGGTTCTCAATATTGTCGAGACATCCGTTAAAGATATAATAAAATATCTTGTTTAATGTTAGGGTAGTACGGTCGACAACAAAAGTCGAAGACAACCGTTTCAAAAACACAAACATAATTTTCTTATCTAATAATTATTTTACTGATGTAATAGAAGTTTATACATTCGTTAACCATATTTAAATAAATAAAATTTTACTTTACTTTACTTCGTATAAAGGGTGTAAATAGACCCTTAACATAGCCGAAACGCACTTGTCCTTCCCGTCTTTGCAATATTTTTTTTGTTCTAGACCATACCTGGGAACCTTCTAGTTACGGAGATATTGGGGGTCAAAGTTACAACTTTTTTTTAAAATACATGTTTTTAATGTAAGATTTTTACTTTACACACCTCCACGACCCCCGTACTATTCAATCAATCCATCAGCACAATGCTTTGAGTGCTTTCCATCGAGTCGTACCGTAAAAAGTGAATTTTCACCCCAAAAAAAAGTCGATTCCCAGCAATAATTTTTGCGTAAATTTTCTTAGTTTGATGTACAGAATGCTTGGTTGACGGCTATGTGAAGGGTCTGTTTACACCCTGTAGATACTTCGTAGAGATTTACTTATGACACTACGAATAACTACTTATATTAAATTTAAAGTAGATCATTCTCCTTCCCTCATCCCAATTTATTTGGGGACGGCGCAGCATGTATACTTCTTCCATACCTCTTTATGACCCGTCATCTCAGCAGTCCTCCTTACTAGCCATATCATTCTTCACACAGTCTATCCATCGTTTCTTTGGTCTTATGTGTTTTATTGCTTCAGGGTGGCTCTGTGTGCACTATAATATCTCCCGCGCTGATGGCTAATCTCCGCAAAGCTGAAAACAATGAGAGCTGAAAACAAATACTTTGTTCCACAAATACTGCTCATCCGGACATAGGTTAGGCACCCCTTTGATAATAACTTGTAACGTTAATATTACACAATAACTACTAAGTCAAACAACTATAGACATAGGGAATTTTGCGAATAGAATAGTACCAGGTCCTGTACTGTTTGTACTCGAAAAGTTTTGGGTATAAATGATGATGGCTGAAAGAAATGGATGAAGTGACGGAGATGGCTAGAAACGGGGTATTTATTGAAATCAAGACGATCTCAAATAAATGAGGATGAGTGTAAAAGAAAACACACACACACACATAGTATAGAATACTAAGCACAATGTAATAATTATGGTGACGTTGCAACGCTCTAGATTTTCGGATATTACCGTTTAGCTAGCTAGCTTTTAACAGTCATTACCACTGATCCAGTTCAATTTACGTTAAAAAGCATTAAACTAATTATTTAAAACTACCGCCAGGATCATGTCCTTATAGTTGCGCATACAGACTGCAAATTTGCGTTTACATTTGCATAAATTTGTTCTGAGGGTTCAGGGGCCTCAAGTCCTCGTTGTTCCAGCTTTTCGCTTTGTTGCTGGCATCCGTCTCGGCAGTGAATGTTTTCATAATATGGATTCTGTAAATGTGAAATGGATAAAATAATGGGTAGTAATAAAAGCTCCGAAAAAAAATATTAGCATATTAAAAATATGAAATTTACTGCTTTATATTCTAATTTTTTTTACCAAAGAGAAAGGACAAAGAAACGACCGAAAAAAATACTGAAAATTCCGAAAATCAATACAGCATTTGCTGATGTATTATTTTTATTGAGTTTAACCGAAAACTACAGTTAGTCATTTTCATCGCAACTACAAACTTAGAATTAACCAATAAAAATAATAAAACAGGAATATAATCAACGTCAAGATAAATATCAATTCAAAACGTCGTAATAAGGCGTAGTCAACGAAGCCCCGCTACACGGGGCTCCTATTCTGTCTGCAGGATTTAAAGTAACCTAACACAAAGGGGATGGCGGCTCAAACCTAACCTGTCCGGAGTCGGGGTGCCCCAAGTCCTGAGCTTGCTTCGCTCGCTCTTGCATCCTAAGTTATAGAACTTAAGAAATCGATTATTTCAGCAGAACAGGTATTTTTTTCGGAAACTTAGTATGTTTTTCGGAACTTTGGTATATTTATTGGATTTTTTTTTTTATTCTTAGAATTGTAATTTGAATAAGCCCATGATTGTTTCACACAACATTTTTTCGGTTTTATTTAAAAAAAAAAAATCGGTAATTCATTTTAACCAAGTATCAACCACAGATCGTTGAAAGTTAATTTGTTTTTCGGAAGCTTTATTATTTCCCTAAAATAATTGTTTGAATAATACTAAAGGTTTTTATTTGGAACATTATTTCAATTTTAGCTTATATTTTCATACCCTAATAGAACTTAATAAAGACAAGATCGAGAAAAAAAAAGGATAAAATTATTTATACGCGTGAATAATATTTGTGGTCAACGAGGAAGATGACTACTGTCCTTTTCACCAGAACTAGGCTGAGCTCTCAACACTCAGAACAGAGCTGACACTTGAAATTCTAACAGTTCAATACTATTTGGCATTAATTTAGGTGCCTAGTGTTAAATTTGTGACGATCTCTTTTATTTTTGTTAATATTTTGTGTAAATTGCATAAACTTACTTCATTTACTGGTAACATTTGTGATAAGCCTGGACGATTCGATGTCTTCTTGCAAAAGTGCCTAATTGTAATTACAAGTAGCAAGATTAAGGCAACTGCAGCTGTTATTGATGCTATAATCATTACAGTAAAGTAATCTGCCTCTGGAAATAAATCATAATTTGTATATTTTTGTAGCTTTATACATTGAGGAAAATGTCGTGAGGAAAGTGTTGAGTATGAATGTGACTGGCTGCTTGAAATTTGTATTGGACTTATAAAAGCCAAGAAAAACACAATGTCATCAGCAAAGCAGAGGTTTGTTAGTTGGTGACCGCTAACATGTACGCCTCGTGACTACCACGAATCAGGCAGCTTTTTTAAAACCTGCAAAGCGCTTGTGAACAGTTTTAAGTGAGAGAAGGTCGCCTTGTTTGACACCCTTTTCATGCATACTGCACAAATTCCTTTCATGAATCAATTTTACATTGAAACTAGAAGTTATTAAGGGACCATTATGTCGTCAACATAGGCCAAGAAGAAAAAATACGAACTAAAGGAGCTAACTTATAATAAAGTACTCAAGCAAAGTCAATAAAATGGGACCGCTGCGCAGGCTTCCTCTGCCTAATGAAAAAAGTATCCCAGTAGTCACGGAGTAATCAGTGCACATACATGAAATAAAAAGTAGCCAGTGGAACACATAACCTCCTCCTTTTTTTAAAGTTGGTTCAAAACGGCAAAATAACAGAAGTTTTATAACGTGAACTCAACTCACTCACTTATACCTCACATCACATCTTTTTTCAACACTATTTACACTCCGGCCAAATATCTCTGAAATGTGACTATCAAGTATAATTTATTACACAAAGACAAAGCTGACAATTTAAAGTATCACCCTGTTTTCCTGGGGCGTTTCATAAGGTTTTGCGGTCGAAACCCGAGGCATTGTATTACCTGTTACTTCACACGGCTGGGGCTTCATGTCTGAGTCAAATAAAAAAAACTGTGTAATAAACAATCGATGAAACATATCGCATCGTTTAAAACATAATTATAAATTACTAGCGACCCGCCCTGCTTCGCAAGCCTCCTATAACTAAAATTTCATTGAAATCGATAGGATGGTTTTGGAGATTATTAACATGTACGAACATCGTGAACTTTTTACGATTGTAACGGAATGGGAGTAAGATTAATTATATTTTCTTTGTTTTAAAGGTTGACGTTTAATAGTGCCTTTGGCCTATGACCTAATTAAAATAATTGATTTGACTTTGAGTTCACGATATTCGTACATGTTAATAATATCCAAAACCATCCTATCGATTTCAATGAAATTTTAGTTTCCTATGGAGAAGAATGGGCAAGAAACTTCATTGATACTCTTTTAAAATGTTTAACAACATTGATATACAGGGTGTAAGGGACAGCCCTTCGCAGACCGATGGGGTGAATTCAGTATGTCATACTAAGATGACCGGTACAAGAAATTAGTTCAGGAACGTTATGGGATTTCAATAAAATTTATTTATTTTTATTTCCTCATACGTAATTTATCGGTACCGTGACAAAACCCACGTAGCGAATGGCAAGCGCGACGACGAGTTCTATGAACTCTGTAGCTAGGCAGGAAGTGAACAGCTGATTTCAAGCGTCGTTCGTCAGAGTATTTCAACATTCATTGTTTTTTTATTTTTATTTTAGTCGTATTATTTACATATATGGAGCGCTGTGTACAGAGAATGTAATTTTGCATTGAAATAAAGGAATATTGAAAACAAAATCTTGAGAAAAATTCTGATGGAATATTATTCAAAATAAAAAAGGGATGTAAGGGGGCGCACCTACCATCTCAGTGCCCCAAGTCAACCTCACCTGCTCGTGGTGCATCCTGCTAAACAACAAACGAGGCTCTGACGACCGATAAATGGCGGTATAACCATTTCGAAAGTTCGCAACTAAATAGCGCAGACTAGCGACGGGCAGCAGCGTCACTAGTGCGAGGAGTTGTGATCTGCGATCGCCAACCCGCATGCCCAGCGTGGCGATTATGGGCAAACCCCTTAATGGCAAGCTAGAATCAACCACGGCCCCCAGTTCCCAGCGGCCTTGCTATTCCTGATTTTGGCGGCGGTCACGGTAACGGCAAGATAGGGGGTGCTAAGAATCCCCGTGTTACGAACGGCCGCCAAACCTAACTGACCTTGGCGACGTATAATGGACGCACGTTACGGCTCGACGAACATCTAGTGCAGCTAGAGGAAGAACTCGAAAGGGTACGGTGGCACATTCTTGGGTTGAGTGAAGTTCGAAGAGAGGGGGAGGACACAATAACCCTTGAATCAGGCCACCAGATGTATTTTCGAGAGGGAGACCAGCTATCCCAAGGCGGAGTCGGGTTCCTGGTACATAAATCCCTTTGTGACAACGTGGTAGAAGTGTCTAGTGTCTCGAACAGAGTAGCGTACCTCATAGTGAAGCTAACCGAGAGGTATAGCCTCAAGGTTGTTCAGGTCTACGCACCGACTTCGGCACACTCGGACGACGTGGTAGAGGAAATATATTTGAGGACATCTCCAAGGCCTTGCACTCCACTACTAAGGCCCACTACAGCGTTGTCATGGGGGATTTTAACGCTAAAGTGGGAGTACAAAATGGCAGTGAATCGGTAGTAGGATCCTACGGGTTTGGCAGCAGAAATCATAGGGGGCAAATGCTTGTCAACTTCCTTGAGAAGGAGGGGCTTTTTGTGATGAATTCTTTCTTTAAGAAACAGTCCCAAAGGAAGTGGACGTGGCGAAGCCCCGACACTATGACGAAAAATGAGATAGACTTCATCATAGCGGATAAAAAGCATATATTCAGAGATGTCTCGGTGATCAACAGGTTCAACACCGGTAGCGATCACAGACTTGTTCGTGGCACTCTGAATATTAATTTCAAGCTGGAGTGAACCCGTTTGATGAAGTCTAAGCTCCGTCCAAATATGCTCCAAACCATGCTAGGGTCTGAAGCGTTCCAGTCAGATCTGGAGAACCGATTTGCGGCCGTGGAAACCACAAATGATGTTGACCAGACGCTCGACCAAATGGTGGAAATCCTCAGGGAGGAAGGGACGCGTTTTTGTAAAATGCGGCATACGGGCAAGAAGTCCAAACTTTCGGAGGAGACTCTGGAGCTTATGACGGAACGACGTGAAAACCCACCCATCACTTCGTCAGAACTACAGGCACTCAATAATAAAATTAGAAAATTGATACGACGCGACCTTCGATGCTCCAGCACCCGCTCAATGGAAAAAGGGATTGAGCAAAATCGGGGGTCGAAAGTGTTCGTCCAATCACTTGGGAGGAGCCACCTGACGAAGTTGACCAAATCTAGTGGGGATATCGTCGTTTCGAAGCCGGAGATTCTTTCGGAAGTCGAAAACTTCTACGGCCAGTTGTATGCATCGCATGCATCTCGACCTGATCCCGAAAATGAGGATTCCAGAGCCACCTTAACCCGCCATTTCACAGAAGACCTGCCAGAAGTCAGCCAAGACGAAATCGAGGCGGCTCTTAGACAGCTTAAGAATGGAAAAGCCCCTGGCGAGGATGGGATAACGACTGAGCTCCTGAAAGCGGGAGGAAGTCCTGTTTTAAGCTCTCTTACTACGGGAGCTCATCAACTCGGTCCTGTTCTCTGGGAGAACTCCAGAAGCGTGGAGAAGGAGCGTGGTCGTTCTTTTCTTTAAAAAGGGAAACAAGACCCTATTAAAGAATTACAGACCCATTTCGCTCCTTAGCGTGTATACGCTGTTTTCAAGAGTCATCACGAATCGTCTAGCGCGAAGACTCGACGACTACCAGCCACCGGAGCAGGCCGGGTTTCGAGGAGGATACAGCACCATAGACCACATCCACACAGTGCGGCAGATCATACAGAAGTCCGAAGAGTATAATCGGCCGCTGTGTCTTGCATTTGTGGACTATGAGAAGGCTTTTGACTCTATCGAGACCTGGTCAGTTCTGGAGTCTCTGCAGCGATGCCAAGTCGACTGGCGATACATCCAAGTGTTGAGAAATCTTTATGAGAACGCCACAATGACCGTCCAAAGTCAAAACCAGCAAACGAAGCATATCCCATTGCGTCGGGGGGTGAGACAATGGGACGTTATTTCCCCGAAATTGTTCACCAACGCACTGGAGGATGTGTTTAAGACGCTAAAATGGAAAGGACGTGGCATAAACATCAACGGCGTGTACATCTCACACTTGAGATTTGCAGATGACATCGTCATACTGGCTGAATCGCTGCACGACTTGCAGCAGATGCTGGATGGCCTAGTTGATTCTTCAATGCACATTGGTCTCAGGGTGAACTTGGACAAAACCCAGGTTATGTTCAACGAACACGTCACCCCAGGACCTGTTGTTGTCAATGGCGGTCCTCTCGAGGTTGTTCGAGAATATGTTTACCTCGGGCAAACTCTGCAGTTTGGTAAGAACAACTTTGAGAGGGAGGCTAACAGAAGAATCCAGCTGGGCTGGACAGCATTTGGGAAGCTTCGCCGGGTCTTCTCGTCGCGTATTCCACAGAGCCTAAAGACTAAGGTCTTCAATCAGTGCGTCCTGCCTGTTATGACTTACGGAGCCGAAACGTGGACACTCACAGTACGGCTGGTCCATAAATTTAAGGTCGCTCAGCGAGCTATGGAACGAGCTATGCTTGGAGTCTCTCTGAGGGATCGCATTCGAAACGATGTGATCCGACAGAGAACCAGAGTTGTCGACATAGCTCACAGAATAAGTAAGCTGAAGTGGCAATGGGCCGGTCATATTTGCCGTAGAACCGATGACCGTTGGGGTAGACGTGTTTTTGAGCGGAGACCGCGAATCGGCAAACGTAAGGTGGGACGCCCTCAGGCTCGGTGGAGTGACGATCTTCGCGGGATGGCTGGTAGCAACTGGATAAGAATTGCTGAAAGTCGAGTTGAATGGCGTGCGATTGAGGAGGCCTATGTCCAGCAGTGGACTTCTATAGGCTGATGATGATGATGATTATTCAAAATAAGGAGCTCCATGAACCCTGTCAGTTTGCGGAGGGATGTCCCTTACACTCTGTAGTCAACGGTCGATTGCCCTCTTGTGCGTTACTGGGACAGTGCACGTACTAGTTCCAGACCCTTAATTTCAAATTTTTGCGTTTTTTTGGCACACAGATAGGTTATATTAACCTGGTTTAACACATAGAATACTTTTATCCCGGTAGTACGACCCCGTGGGACAATTACCGAACCCCAAGCAGGCGAAGCCGCGGGCAGAAGCTAGTGACCTAGAATCGACTGTACATCCCGCGGAAGTGTGGGGGTGAAGACTTCCCTCCACAACCGCGAGGTGTGCAGTCTCAGAGAATATTTTTTAAAAGCCGAGGTGGATATGGACCGAGATGTGGTCACAGTGGACAAGGGACTCATCCCGCTGTCCATGGCTAAAGAGAACTGGCACTAACCTATAGTAAGCAAGGAAGTATGGCAAGGGAAGGAGTTTCTCGGGCGCTTCTACCATGCCCTTCATGGACCCCATATAGGTTTTGTAGCGTCTGTTTCCGGTTACGTTTTGGCGACCTTTTTGGGGAAACTGAAGGTTTTGTATGCGATTATGGACAAAGTTATGTTGTATATTATGAGGGACGAGATGGTTGACGTGTGTCGGGCATTCCACCGTCCGGTGAGTCCATCAAACATTTATATTTCTGGTTGTTCTCGTCTGTGTGACCAAGATTATTCAACAGCAACTTGCCTTGAAATTTAAACTTGTGGATTCTGAGGTTTTAGACAACAAGTATGTGCCCGACCCAGTTCTTGCGAAAGACGATGTCACGCGGTACTGGGATGGGCCGATCATGACTGACGGTGCTATTGTCGATAATAAGCCTGATATAGTAGTGATAGACCGATCAGCGCGCCGCGTAGTGATAGTCCAAGTTACCATCCCGCATGCCGAGAACCTCGTGAAAGCTGAGAAAGGGATACGAATAAAATATCTCGACTTGGCACACGAGGTTGTCCACATGTGGAATGAGAACTCTACTAAAATTGTGCCGATTATCGTTATTGATGTCCAAGAACCTCAACGAACATATGCTGAAGCTCTCGCTAGGTGGTTGGATTCAGGGCCTGATTCAGAAGGCAGTACTCCTCGATCCGACCCGTATTGTGAGGAGGTTCCTCTCTCTGGAGCCCTAACCGCCGGCAGCTTGAACCTAGCTCCCGACACCGGCGGACCATTCTTTTCACATGTTTTTTTAATAAGAAATATTTCAAAACGTAATTCATGTGCAGAAAGGATAAATAAAGGAAAATAATATGACGACGATGTACCCGGAAAATCGAAGCTAATACAAAGTATTGTTAAATTGAGCAGTAATAAATAAATTAAATATGTTGATAGAAATGATTACAAATATTGCATTTATACAGGAAATTTCCGTACATTTTAACAAATAAATCAGTGTGCGGTCCGTTAGATAGCGTTACTCACACTTTGTAATATTACTGAGTGTAGAATTAAAGTAATAATATAATTATATCATAACACAAATAAATATGAAAACTTTTTGGAACTCGAAAAGTGAAAAATAAAATAAAAGCTTTTAGTCTAGCTAAGCTCCAAAGTTAAAGTACGTAATTAATTTTCGAGTCGGCGCCAACCAAACAAACAGACAAATGAATTACCTACGTAAAGTGTGAAATGATGGTAGCTTGATTGATCTTCGCATTGTTTGTTCTTCTTGGAAAAAATAAGAGCAGAATAGCTCTCATTTTGTTCCTACAGACTTTCCGAAACCGCCCAACCGATTACAATGAAGTTTAGTGAATAATTACTTATGTTGCTTTCAGCAGATAAAACATTGGATAATAGGATAGTAATTTTGGACACGGTGGCCGTGCGAAGCACGGGGCGGTCGCTAGTGTTTTCTAAATATATTCAAGTGTCTAAATCTAAATACTTACGTCTACATGTTTGGGCCAAATTCACAACAGCAGCACAATGATTTTTCTTTAAACAAATGTCGTTGTCTGAAAGTAAAAAAAATATATCACATTTTCTTCTTCATTTACTACATACATAAAAACTCAATAAATTCAATATAGCCAAGCCACAGGGATTGGCTCGGTGAGCTATTACCACCAAGTATCGGGTTGACCTTCTCTTACATCTATTTCGCGTGTCTGGTGCATTTGCTGGCATTTCTCTTCCTTCCAAAATTGTTTCCCGAAGACACGCATCTTTGGTAAACAGCTCTACGTCAATTGTAATTTGTTCGGTCGTCAGCGTCAATGGAATCTTTTTATCGATAGACAAAAAGGTTCCATTGATCTCAAACATTGCAGAACTATAGCCCATGATACCTAAGAATATAATAAGAATAAAAATTATAATTATTACAATTCGTTTTATAATATGATATTTTTATGAAAAGTTATCCATTTTCAACTTACCTGAACTTTTTACAACAACTTTAGCTCTGGTGATAGCCGATGTGTAATTCCGTAATTTTATATAAATAGTAAATTTGTCACCTCTTTGATACATAAATTGATGTGGAGTACAGACGAGTGATGGAACTTTTTTATCTAGAAAAAAAATTCGGCTTGATTAAACATAGCAAAGGACTAATCAACCAATGTCAGATCTCCATCTGACATTGGTTCGAAACACTGCTGCGGTACAAAACCAGTACAGTCGAACCTGACTCAAAAGGCTGCTTAACTTAAATGAGACTAGTCAGGACATGTCTACTTCATGCCAGACAAACTGTGAGACAAATTAGCTCAGCACAGGTGCTATGAGACAGTGAGATGGGGTCGCGGCAAGCCAAGAAGGAGATGGCGGGAACGAACTGGTATGGCTCCCTCAAATGACTAACGTAATCTGGGAACTGGAGGAGTACATGAGCTACTTTACGTCCTGGATCGCAGACAAAGTTGAGGGCAACTACTTGTAAGTTAAGATAGAATAGGTACTTACATTCTAATTTTATTATATCCACTTCATGAAACGACACTTGAAATGCAAGAGTTTTAGGAAAACAAAATATAGCACAAAATATTATCAAATTCATCTTAACAATAACTATGACAGAACAACAACAATTACAATGCTTAAATAAATGTTTAGAATATTCAATAATATTTGAGGTACCAACTTGAGCACACCTTTTAACGTCGGTAGAGGAAGGAATGCCAGTGTAAATGTGTAAGTACAATGTGTTGTTGCTTTCCTGTTACATAGTTTCCCTTCTATCAGGACAACGACTCCACATAACATAATATCACGCCCGTAATCCCCGAAGGGTTAGGCAGAGGTGTAACTAATAGTTTACCCATATTTCGCTGCTTATGTTTTAAGTCCCATGTTGTAGGGGGCGAGCCTATTGCCTATTCGGTGTGACTGTAAAACAACTAATGCCTCTATTCCCCAAGGGAGTGTAGGTGGATGCCTCCTATTTCTTATTTACTTATACGACCTTTCAAAAATCATAGAAGGGCCATGCGTCTTGTTTGCTGACGATATTTCGCTTCTTACTGCAAGCCGTAACAATGTTAGCTTGAGCGAGGACCTAACTACTACATTAAACAAAACCATACTTGGGTGAATAACCATAACCTCGAAATCAATTTCTATAAAAGTAGAATAATGTCCTTCACCCCCGTCAAAAAACTCCATTAGAAATAAACTTCACCTAAAACGGTACTACAATAGAAGTCGTTCAAGAATTTACTCTACTTGGCCTTGACTTGTCAAGTTGCATTGCCTCGATGCTTGTTTGGTGATCGTGACGGGGTGTTCAAGGGTTGGGAATAGTGAGGCGGGCTTGTCGCTTAATTACAATTTTCTGGGGTGTGTTGTTTTTACGGAATTAAAAACACCTGCATTGTACAACTAAATATTTATTTATTTACATAAGGTAAAGAAGATATGAGCGTTAATCCCATTCGGATAAGGTTCGGAGAACGATTATTACGATATCATTGTACAAACTAGTTTGGACACGTTCGGGCGAAATCTTGCAGTGAGTTTTGGCGCACTTACGCAATCATTATGGTGACAAAGCTCTAGAGTTTCGGCCACTATTGTCTAGTACTACTTATTTAATGGTTGATAGCATAGCTACAGTCTAATTTCGGTAACAACGTATTGCACTAATGTTGATGTTATGTTATCTAGAGTTTCTTCACACTTAGAATGTATGGATTATTTATTGCTAGTAATCGTTGATTTCCTCATAGTGATGTTCTGAGGTTGCACGTTGCTCCAGCTGTTCGATTTCTTGTTGGCATCCGTCTCGGAAGACAACGTTCTCATAATATCGATGCTGTAAATATTAAAGGAATTTTTTAATGCATGAATATTTGTAGTCACTTACAGATTCTCATATCTGACAAAGAGGTGAAAGCGGGCAAACAACGCGTCATATGAAACGCAAAATCGTGTTGATCTCTCTAGTTAACACTATTTGAAAAATACTTAAACTTACTACATTTGCGGGTAAAATTTGTGGTAAACCTGGAGAATTGTATGTCTTCCTGCAAAAGTGCCATAATGAAATTACCAGTAGCGAGGTCAAGGCAACTGCAGCTGTTACTGATACTATCAGAATAATTAGTGAAAAGTGTGAAGGTGAAGTTGGTGCACCTGAAACGAATCATAAATTATGTATTATCCTGTAGGCTATTGACCCAATTGGTGGTGTCCCATAGAACATTTAGGTTCGTGGTATGTGCAAGCGGCATGCGTGTATGACTTGTATGAAGGTAGTCGGAGCAAAAGGTGTATGTACGAACGTGGGCGAAGCAGAAGGAGTATGCATGGGTAGTAGTAGATGCCTCCTGTATCTCATGCGAAAAGGGCGTGAGTATGTAAAACAAACCTGTTGAGTTGTCTGTTGCGCTCGAAATATTCTGTGCTGGAGTTAGAGAATTGGAGGTATCCATTGCTGGAAGTACAGTCGTCGTCGTCTTCGTCGTCGTCGTCGTCGTCGTCGTCGTTTTATAGATTTCATTTAAACTTCCCTGGCGCTTGTCCAGTGGGGCTCCTTTCGAAACCAGAGGCTTTGTGTTATCTGTCACTACGCACGGCTGGGGCTTCATGTCTGTCAAATAAAAAAAAACTATAATAAACCATCGTAATGAAAAATATCGCATCATTTAAAACATCATTTAAAAAATACTCGCGACCCGCCCCTTCTTTGCACGGCGTCACGTATCCGGTCTAAAAACTATCCTATCTTTTGAGCTGGAACCAACCATGCACATTTACAAATTTCATTGAAATCGGTTGAATGGTTTCGGAGTTAAGCGTGTACGAAAATGGTGACACGAAATTTCATATGCCTCATTTTTTTCCTCGGTTAATTGGTACATTAGCAAACTCTGATTAAAGGGAATATTTTCGGATAGATAATCTTCTATGACTATATCGATATAAATAAGATCTAATCTTCGAAACCACACCACCAATTATAATGATTTTTGTGAATGTGTATGCTGCTACCAGCTTGAAAGTTAAGACAATTTTGAACACGACAGGTGGCGCCGTGCGAAGCGGCGGAGGGTCGCTAGTGTATTATAAATATGTTCAAGTGTCTAAATGCTTACCCCTACAAACTCGGCCCGCGTTCACAAAAGCAACACATTTTTTTTGGTTTAAACAAATGTCGTCGTCTGAAACAAAAATATAAAATATCAGATTTTCTTCTATAAAATACAACAAGTAAATTCTTAATTTGAACTGAAATAGGCTGTTTCGACACGATACCCGCTCGCCCGCGAGGTCTAGCGGTGTTGTGTGAGAATCGCCTTGGACGTTCTTAAGCCGTTTATACAATAATATACATATTGGAGTGCAGAAACCCAAATTTCTCGCCGAAAAACGCGAGTGCAGACAGCCCATTTGCCTTGTCTCGACGAGAAAACGCGAGCATAAACGTGTATAATATAAATACGAACGAAAACCGTCAATGTTGTTGTTCCATCGAGTGAAATTAACTCTAACATGTTGACATTCACCTTCATTCGGTCAGCTGGACAAGCAACGGTGGGGCAAGGTAAGGCTTTCTATAAATATGGTTTGGTACGCACTCGCCTTCAGTCGGCAAGCTATTCCAACATGTATAAATACATTATACATTTTCTTACGTTTTAAATCCTTGACTGGTGCAGTTTTTGGCATTGCTGTCCCATTAAAAATTGTTTCCCGTAGACAGCCATCATCGGTCAATAGTTCTACGTCAATTGTAGTTTGCTCGGTCGTCAGCTCCAATTCAAGCCATCCGGGTTTTGTAAACACATAACTGCACCTCATGGTACCTAAGCAATTAACGAATGCATTATAAAAGAGTTCTTGATTTCGATTATTTCGATGTTAAGTATATAATTTTTATGACGATTATCCATTTTACATCAGCTTACCTGGAGGTTTGCTTACAACAGCTAGAGCTCTGGTAACAGCCGATGTATAATTCCATAATTCTAGATATATACTAAAGTTGTCACCTCTTTGATACATGAATTCATGTGGAGTGCAGACGAGCGATGGAACTTTTTTGGCTTGAATTAATATAGCTGAAAAAAGACCAATCAACCAATGTTAGATGGAGTTCACCCTCACACTGCTGCGGTGCACAACCAAGGCAGTCGGATCTGGCTCGAAAGGCTGCTTAACTTTAATGAGTGTGAGCAGGACATGTCTGCCGCTTGCCAGACAAGCTGTGAGCCAAAGCAGCTCAGCACAGGTTCTATGAGACAGGTCACGGCAGGACACACAGGAGATGTCTTGAGCAAACTTATATGGTATCTTTGAAAGAGCAAAGGTCTCTACTTCTTGTTTCTTTCGAGACCCCGAAAGATAGAAGAAGTAGAGATGATGATGATGATGATTCCAAACTGATATTATAAATGCGAAAGTAATTCTGGCGGTCTGTTAACTTTGCACGCCTCAAGTACTGAACAGATGTATGTGATGTGTGAGAGATAGGTAACCTGGAAACTGTAGAAGTACAAGCTACTTTAGGTCCTGGATCGCAGACAAGGTCGCGGGTAAATACTTGTTAGTTGAAGCGAAAAAAGGATAGGTACTTACATGTTAATTCTGTTGGATTCGTTTCATAAAACGACACTTGAAATGCAAGAGTTGGAGGAAAACAAAATAAAGCACAAAATATTAACAAATTCATTTTAACAATAACTATGACGGTACTCGATTACAATGCTTAAATAAATCATTTAAATTTTAATATTTTCAATATATTTGAGGTACCAACTTGAGCACACCATTAAACGTGGGTATTAGTGGATGGAGTGACAGTGTAAATGTGTAAGTACAATAATAATTATGTAGTCGCTTCCTGTTACATAATTTTCCTTCAATTAGGAACATTCGACTCCACATAACTTAACATCACACCCGTAACAGAGCTGTACCTAACAGTGTACCCATATTTCGCTGCTTATGTTTTAAGTCCCATGTTGTAGGGAGGGAACCTATCGCCATCAATTCGGGCACAAATCCAGACTCCGTGGCTACTACAGAGAAATTCCTAATAACAGTTTGACTGACCCGGGATCCGAACCCAGGACCTCATGCTCAGCTGCCGTTCTTAGCCCAACGAGGCAGTCATTCGATTCCACGTCGGTGGTAATACTTCTAAATTACGCCGAGCTAACCTGCCTATGGAGCATCAATGGGAAACCAGCTTATGATGGTTGTGTTAAAATTATAATTACAGTTTTGAAGGGGCAAACTATAATAGGTGTATCATCATCTGCCTGTTTTTCCCAACAATGTTGGAGTCGCCTTCCAGTCTTACCGGATGCTGCTGAATACCAGAATTTTAACTTGAGCGACTGTCTATCTGACCTAGAAAACTAGTACTGGGTAATACTGGCCAAACTGGTTGTCAGACTTTCGGGCCACTGACTACTTGTAACGACTGTCAGGGATGTACAAATAACAGCCGGCATTCCTCACATAGTCCATCTATCTTTTCTTTGGCCTTTCTCTCCATCTCCATCTATCAACATTCATATTCATCATTCTTTTAGTCACACGCGTTTCATCCTCCTCGTCGCATGTCCATACTGAAGAAAGAAAGAAAAAAATGTTAATTTGTCGCCTGGACATGACGTGCATACAACACAAAACAAATATTTATGAAAAACAACAGGACGGAACAAAAAAGAATATTATCAACAAAATCAGTGTATGTCTTCCTGGATTATAGATCTAATATTTGTTAATAGGTTGTCAGAATGGATAATAAGCGCAATACCTTTTTTGGTGGTGATTCAGACCATCAAACTTAGATGCTGGAGTCTCTGAACGGAGATCCGTGGGGGCGCCCTTACAACATGGTGCGGGACAAACTCCGCACCCGGGCCCCCCCGCTGACGCAGAGTCTCCGGCCTGAGCTAGTGGAGGACGTGGTGAGCGTTCTGTTCCCTTCGCGAGGGAGGCATCCTCCCCCGCCTATGGCTCCGCCGCCGCTTGCGGTGCCGGAAGCGGGACCACACCGATGACGACGTTCCGGAGGTGACTGGGGTAGACCTGAGAGTGGCGGTACGCAGGCTGAAGGCCAGAAATACCGCCCCGGGACCCGATGGCTTGCCTGGCAAAGCCTGGGTCCTGGCCTCTGAGGCTCTCGGCCCCGACTGGAAGGGCTCCTAAGCGCATGCTTGGAGAGAGGCCAGTTCCCGCTTCGTTGGAAGACGGGGAAGCTGGTCCTCATCCGGAACCCAGGGCGCCCTGCGGACTCTCCGTCCGCATACCGGCCCATCGTGTTGCTCGACGAGGTGGGCAAGCTCTTTGAAAGAGTTATTGCTAACCGCCTCGCCGGGCACCTCGCGGGGATGGGGCCGGATCTTGCGGAACACCAGTTTGGTTTCCGCAAGGGGCGCTCGACGGTGGACGCCATCATGCGCGTGAGAGCCCTCACGACGGGGGATGCGGTTTCCCGGGGCGGGGTCGTATTGGCGGTGTCTCTTGACATCGCCAACGCCTTCAACTCCATGCCCTGGAGCTGCATTGGGGAGGCACTCCGGTATCACCGGGTGCCGACCTACCTTCGTCGTGTGGTCGGGGACTACCTGACGGATAGGGCCGTCATCTACCCCGGTCAGAGCGGAGAATGGAACCGGCGAGAGATGTCGTGTGGTGTTCCACAGGGATCGGTTCTGAGGCCGGCCTTGTGGAGCATCGGTTACGACTGGGTGCTGCGCGCCGACCTCCCTAGCGGCGTCAGCGTAGTCTGCTACGCTGACGACACGCTGGTACTGGCACAAGGGAGGTCGCACGAGGCGGCGGCCAAAAACATGACACGCGGGGTTGCGATAGTCGTGGAGAGGATCCGGCAATTGGGTCTCGAGGTGGCATTGCACAAGTCCGAGGCCATGTGTTTTCATGGGCCTCGGAATGCGCCACCGTCGGGATCCCTACTGACGGTGGGAAGGGTTTCCATCGGCGTCGGGTCGACGCTGAAGTACCTGGGACTCGTCCTCGACAGCCGGTGGAACTTTGTGGAGCATTTCCGACGTTTGGCCCCCAAACTGGAACGGACCGGGGCTGCCTTCAAGCGGCTCCTGCCCAACCTGGGGGGTCCAAACGCCTCCTGCCGGACGCTCTACGCGGGGGTCGTGCGGTCCATGGCCCTTTACGGGGCCCCGGTGTGGGCGCGGTCTCTGAGGCGGCAAGCCGCCCGCTACCTGAACGCGCCCCAAAAGGGGATAGCCCTAAGGCTAGTCCGGGGGTACCGCACGATCTCCGGTGAGGCGGCGAGCCTCCTTGCCGGATTGCTGCCATGGGATCTGGAGGCGATAGTCCTCGCGCGTGTTCACGAATGGCGCGCGGAGGCACTACGTCGGGGGGAAACTCCGCTGCCGCGGCAAATCGCCGCTCAGCGGACAGACCTCCGGCGCGATCTCATGGTGACATGGAGAGAGCGACTTTTTATTTTATTTTATTATTTTTTTTTTTTTTTTTTCGCTGAGAAAAGCTTTATGCATGCCCGTTCGTCGGGGGACGAGACGGGGTATGTGGGACTCCTGTCGGTGTATGACAGTATACCCACTAAAACTCAGCGGTGTTCCCTCGCACACTTGCGTCGGGGGGCCTCATCTCCCTCTCCCGTTCCGCAGCCTCCTTCTGCGACATGACGGTTTCGCAGAAGGACACCACCGCGTCCCAGGACTCTGCGCTGCCGACCATCGAGCGAACGACGGTCGGCAGCGACAGGTCTCCTCCTACCTCCGTAACGAGCGCACGGCGCGGCTCATCCCACGCGGCGCACTCGGCCAGCGTATGCCGCGCCGTGTCTTCCAGACAGTGGACGCAGTGATGGCACCGGGCGTCCGGCTCCCTGCCTATGCGACACAGGTACTTCCCGAAGCAGCCGTGCCCCGAGAGCACCTGCGTCGCCCGAAACGTCAGGGAGCCGTGCTTCCTCCCGAGCCAGTCGTCGAGTACTGGCCGGATCGCCTCGACCGTGTCGAGGCCGGCGGTGGGGAGCTCTAGCCTCCCCCGCCATTCCGCCACCATGACCTGTCGGAGCTGAGACCGGTACAGCGTGATCTGTCGCTGCACCAGCCTCTCGCCCCGATCATTGGCCTCCTCGCGCCACTGGTGCAGTGTCGCGAGGGTCTTCGCCTCCAGGTCCGGTGAGGCGGCGAGCCTTCTTGCCGGATTGCCGCCATGGGATCTGGAGGCTATAGTCTTCGCGCGCTTTCACGAATGGCGCGCGGAGGCACTACGTCGGGGGGAAACTCCGCTGTCGCAGCAAATCGCCGCTCAACGGACAGACCTCCGGCGCGATCTCATGGTGACATGGAGAGAGCGACTGTCGCAACCCCGTGCAGGGCACGCCACCATAGTGGTGATAAGTCCCCTCTTTGAGGAGTGGCTAGAGAGGCGCTACGGCGCCCTCACCTTCCGCCTGACGCAGGTCCTCACCGGACTCGGTTGTTTCGGGAGGTTCCTGCACCGAATCGGGCGGGAGGACACACCTGGGTGTTTCCATTGTGAGGATCGTCCGGAGGACACGGTGCGGCAGCGCCGTGTCCTCCGATTGGCGATTGGCGGCGGCGACCTCTCGCGTCCGGCCCTGTTTCAAGCCATGGTCCGGAGCGAGAGGGAATGGGAAGCCGTCACCTCCTTCTGCGAAGCAGTCATGCTAGTGAAGGAGGTGAGAGGGAAAGAGCCTCACGTTCCAGCCGCCGCGGGAGACGCCCTGGGCGTCGGGGGTCACGTGGTGGCCCCCGGCCACCGTAGGCGCGGGCCTGTGGACGGCGAGTTTTGGGCTAGCTCGCCGTCCGGCCGTCTTTTGACGACAGGCCGTGTCGACGGCGCGTTCGTGTTCCACGCGCGCCTCAAAGAGATGTCAGCAACCACGTAGGGGTCCGCACGGGCCGATGCCTGCCAGGGCTGCGGGACTGTTCGAAAGAGATACCGCGGCCCTGGAACACAAAGGGCAAAGAAGGAACATGGATGGGTTTTAGTCAGTACAAGTCTGACACTCCCTTCCGCTCCACCCAGAGCGGGGGGGGGTCATAAAATAAAAAAAAAACACCATCAAACTTTCCCTAAGGAAGATGAGTCGAAAAAACATGGACTTTTCATCATACTAAATGCGCCGGCCGATGTGATACTTTGTATGATTTTTTTTCGACCCGTTCACCTAGAATTGGGCAAGAAGCAGTGTCTGGGTTGGTGTTTTCTGATTAGTATCGTTGCGGGATCTAAAATGCTGTATCGTTTCTCCGGAACTTTTCAAGTTTCATTGCCTCAGTGGTCGCGACTGGGTGTTCAAGGATTGGGAATAGTCAGATGGGCTTGTTTCTGTCTGTCCTTATTATGGAGTTTAAAATAAAATTTGCCATTTATACCTAAATATTTATTGATTGAGATAAAGAAAAGAGGATATAAGCACCAGCCTATTTGGATAAGGGCAGTAGAGCGATGATTACTTATCTACCTTATTGCTTAAATAGCTTGGGCACTTGATGACAGAGGATTTACGTGATGACCCTTATAATGAGCGGAAACGTAGAGCATTGGCGATTGGAGCGAATATGATCTTCAATAAATTCAATCGGTGTTCAACACAAGTCATAGTTACATTTTTTCGAGCCTACTGCACATCGCTGTACACCCGAAGGTAGTTCAATGCTTTACGCGTCCAATACGACAACGCGTTTAGGGTGTTATCACGGTTGCCACGGGCATGCAGCGCATCAGGTGGACGGCTTTGATGCCATATTGCGCAAGCGGTGCGCCGCCATGTGCTGCAGAATCCGCGCCAGCCCTAACAGCATTCTGGAGATGTTTAGTGACAGACTGGACAGTCGGTTAAGTAATCTTTGGAGCAACCTAAATTTAAGTTTAAATTACGATAAGTAACTTCTCTACTACGATATCATTGTACAAAAAATTTTGAAACCGTTTTTGCTAGTGAGTTTAGGTCAAGTTTAAGAACAGGGCCAGAACAAAAAGACGATGGATGAACTGTGTGGCATACGAAATGGCTGGAATCAAATAAATGGAGAGTACAAGAGTATGATGAGGACAATGAGGAGAATAGAAAACTGAGCACAATGCAATCATTACGGTGACAAAGCTCCAGAGTTTCGGCCATTATCGTGTGGTACTACTTATGTAATGGTTAATAGCACAGCTACAGTCTAATTTGGGTAACAACATATTTTCTTCACACTTAGAATGTATGGATTATTTATTGCTAGTAATTTTTGATTTCCTCATAGTGATGTTCTGAGGTTGGACGTTGCTCCAGCTGTTCGATTTCTTGTTGGCATCCGTCTCGGAAGACAACGTTCTCATAATATCGATTCTGTAAATATTAAAGTATTTTTTTAATGCATGAATGTTTGTAGTCACTTACAGATTCTCATATCTGACAAAGAGGTGATCTCTCTAGTTAATACTATTTGAAAAATACTTAAACTTACTTCATTTGCGGGTAAAATTTGTGGTAAACCTGGAGAATTGTATATCTTCCTGCAAAAGTGCCATAATGAAATTACCAGTAGCGAGGTCAAGGCAAATGCAGCTGTTACTGATACTATCAGAATAATTACTGAAAAGTGTGAAGGTGAAGTTGGTGCACCTGAAACGAATCATAAATTATGTATTATCCTGTAGGCTTTTGACCCAATTGGTGGTGTCCCATAGAACAGTTAGGTTCGTGGTATGTGCAAGCGGCATGTGTGTATGACTTGTATGAAGGTAGCCGGAGGAAAAGGTGTATGTACGAACGTGGGCGAAGCAGAAGGAGTATGCATGGGTAGTAGTAACCTGAACCTCGTGTATCTCATGCGAAAAGGGCGTGAGTATGTAAAACAAACCTGTTGAGTTGTCTGTTGCGCTCGAAATATTCTGTGCTGGAGTTAGAGAATTGGAGGTATCCATTGCTGGAAGTACAGTTGTCGCCGTCGTCGTCGTAGTCGTTTTATAGATTTCATTTAAACTTTCCTGGCGCTTGTCCAGTGGGGCTCCTTTCGAAACCAGAGGCTTTGTGTTATCTGTCACTACGCACGGCTGGGGCGTTATGTCTGTCAAAAAAAAAAAACTGTAATAAACAATCGTAACGAAAAATATCGCGTCATTTAAAACATAACTTTAAAAATACTAGCGACCCGCCCCTGCTTTGCACGGCCCCACCTATCCGGTTCAAAAACTATCCAGTCTCTCAACCTGGAACCAACCATGCTCGTTCACAATTTTCATTGAAATCGGTTGAATGGTTTCGGATATTAGCGTGTACGAACATTTTTTCTATTTCCTCGGTTAAGGAACTTTTTGGGACAAATAATCTTCTATGACGATATCGATATAAATAAAAGCTACTCTCCAAAACCACCCGATCCAACCGATTACTGTGAATTTTTGTGAATGTGTATGCTGCTCCCAGCTTGAAAGATGCGATAATTTTGAACACGACAGGTGGCGCAATGCGAAGCTGGGGAGGATCGCTAGTGTTTTATAAATACGTTCAAGTGTCTAAATGGTTACCTCTACAAACTCGGCCCTCGTCCACAACAGCAACACATTTGTTTTTTTTTAAACAAATGTCGTTGTCTGAAAGAAAAATATAATACCTGGTGTAAAGATAGATGGATTGAATAGTACGGAGATCGTGGATTTGTGTAAAGTAAAAATCTAGTGGTTGATGTGTGAGAATCGCCTTGGATGTTCTAAAGCCGTTTATACAATAATTATTATACATATTGGTTAGCCACGATAAGGTGAATGAAGAAACCCCATTGTCTTATTTCCACGAGAAAAATGAACTCTCACGTGTTGGCATTCACATTAATTCGGTCAGCTGGACAAGCAACGGTGTGGCAAGACAAGGCTTTCTATAAATTTGTTTTGGTACGTACTCGCTTAACGCGACGAGATATTACAACATGTTTAACTGGCTTAACATTTTCTTACGTATAAATGTCTCGACGGGTGCAGTTTCTGGCATTGCTGTCCCTTGCAAAATTGTTTGCCGTAGACAGCCATCTTTGGTTAATAGTTCTACGTCAATTATAATTTGATCGGTCTGCAATTGTATCGTGTCTCCTTGATTAGAGTCCCTGATAACTGAGAATGTTTAATAAATAGATTTTTAATTATTATTCATTTTAGGTTAGATATTTTTTAAGACAATTATTAATTTTACACAAGCTAACCTGGACAAGTTTTTATTATAGTACTAGCTTCTCGAACAGTCGATGTGCTATTCAGTACATTTACATACATAGTAAAGTTGTCACCTCTTTGATACATAAATTGATGCACTCCGCACTTTGATACATAAATTGATGGAACATCTTCATCTAGAAAAAAAAAATGATTTCCGCTTGAATTAACATAGCTAACAAAGGACCAATCAACCAATGTCAGATGGAGTTCGAAACACTTAGCAGTGTTTATAATACAATGCTACAAAACCAGGATATTTAGACCTGGCTCAAAAGGCTGCTTAACTTAAATGAGACTGGGCAGGACATGTCTGCCGCATGCCAGACAAACTGCGGCAGGCCACGAAAGAGATGGCATGAGCGAGCTGGTACGGTTCCTTCAAAATGGGAAAGAGGGGTCTGGAAAGATAGAAGAAATAGAGACCTTTAAAATTATTAAAATTCTGATACTATAAATTTGAACATTTTAGCTAAATTTGCACGCCTGAACCACTGAACAGATAGGTAACCTTGGAGCTGGAGGAGTACATGAACTACTTTATATCCTGGATCGCAGACAAAGACGCGGGCAACTACTTGTTAGTTATAATTAAAGCGACAGGTATGTACTTACATGTAGATGTTGAAAGATCCACTTTATGAAACGACACTTGAAATGCAAGAGTTGTAGGAAAACAAAATATAGCACAAAATATTATCAAATTCATCTCAACAAATGAAAAAACTCGGTTTCAAAGCTTAAATATCCCGTTTCTAGTCTATATAAGAATGTTAAATAATTCTTTAATATTTTAATATTATTAATGTTGGTTGTGGTACAAACTTGGGCACATCTTATAACGTATTAATTGAAGGAATGACCGTGTAAGTGTGTAAGTACAGTGTCTTGTTGTTTTCCTGTTACATAATTTTCCCTCTATCAGGAACATTCGCCTCCACCTCGGCTGCAATACTTCCTACTACCTTGTGCTGACCTAACCTGCCTTAGCTAAACTTGTTTGAACTATTTTAATTAACACCATTGTATACCATGTTTTTTGCAAATAAATTATTTATGATTTATGAAGCGTTCTTAGTATAAGAGGCCAGCCTGCTTTTGCTGGTTATATCTACAATAATATTATGAATAGGAAACCGTTTCTAAGTTTGTATGTAGCGGGTAATCTTAGGAACCATTGAATCGATTCCGATTTTTTTTTACTAACGGGTAGCTACATTATCCCCGAGTGTCAAAGGCTACATTTAAAACGTTCTGGTGGGTATTAACCTACTGGAACGATTTAAATGTATTTGTTTAACGGAAATTATTCCGTACATAACAGGAACGCGAGCAAAAGCTGGTTAAAAATACAATTACAGTTTAAAAGAAGATGTAGTCACAAACATTTTAAAGAGTATGCTTTGATGGTTTGGTCATGAGGAGAGGATGAGTGGAAGGCGACTAACACAAGGTATTTACAACGCAGATGTGACTATGTGAGTGGCAACGCCAGGTGAGGTTCTTCAGAAAGGTGAGTTGCATAGTACTCGCAATCGGCATGCGTGTATGACCAGATGTATGAACGTGGACGAGGCAAAAGAAGTATGAGAGGATCGTAGCAGATGACGTTCTAGGGTTTCTGCCTACCTCATGGGAACAAGGCGTAAGTACTTGTATGTGCGTAAATGCGAAAGTTTGGATGGATGGAGGTTCCTGCACCAAATCGGGTGGTAGGAAACGCCCAGGTGACGATCCTTACAATGGTAACAACCATTGTGAGGATCGTCCGGAGGACACAGTGGAGCACACCGTGGAGGTCCGCCGTGTCCTCGTAGCGGCGATTGGCGGCGGCAACCTATCGCGTCCGGCCCTGGTTCAATCCATGGTCCGGAGCGAGAGTGAATGGGAATCTGTCACCTCCTTCTGCGAAGCAGTCATGCTAGCGAAGGAGGTGGCGGAACTTTAGAGGGAAAGAACCTCACGTCCCAACCGCCGCGGGAGACGCCCCAGGCGTCGGGGGCCACGTGTTGGCTCCCAGTCACCATAGGCACGGGCTTGTGGACGGTGAGTAATGGGCTAGCTCGCCGTCCGTCCGTCTTCTGACGACAGGCCGTGTCGGCGCGTTCGTGTTCCACGCGCGCCTCAAAGAGATGTCAGCAACCACGTAGGGGTCCGCACGGGCCGATGCCTGCCAGGGCTGCGGGACTGTTCGAAAGAGATACCGCGGCCCTGGAACATAAAGGGCAAAGAAGGAACATGGATGGGTTTTAGTCAGTACAAGTGTGACACTCCCTTTTGCTCTGCCCAGAGCGGGAGGGGTCATGTGATGATTTCACATCCTAAAAAAAAGGGCTGAACGGGCTGGATCTGGATGAAATTTGGCACAGAGATAGATAGATAGACTATAGTCTAGAAAACCACATTCTTCTTGCACTTCTCATCCCAGAAGTTCGGTCCCGTGGTCAATTCCCGAACTCCACGTGGGCGAAGCCGCGGACATAGGCTTGTCCATAACCCAAACAAGGTAATCTCGACGTTTTGTAAAGTCACAAAACCCGCGTAAAGGTAAACTTCTTATGTATTTTCATAACAAACAATATAACATTTTCAATGAAAAATTAACAACGTCATTGCACCGATCATTACGTCGTATACAGGAAAATGAACAAAAATCTGGGGCAAAGGATATTAATAAAATAATTAAAATTTAACTGCCTCGTTGGTCTAGTGGTTGCATGCGTGACTGCTGTGCCTCGGTCCTGGATTCAATTCCCGGGCAAAGTGTTATTGGGTTTGTGTCCGGTTGATGGCAATAGGCTCGCCCCCTTTACATGGGACTTAAACATAACTGGCGAAAAGTCTCTCTACTTTTATTGTGGTTGTACTAACATATCCACCTGTTTTTGGCCGCGAATTAAAGGTTTTTTCTAAGTAAATTCATCATTACCATCATCATTGGGAGCTTTGATCCACCCCTACTACGTGATAGGCCTGTTAC
Organism: Noctua fimbriata; assembly: GCA_905163415.1. Lineage (NCBI taxonomy): Eukaryota > Metazoa > Arthropoda > Insecta > Lepidoptera > Noctuidae > Noctua > Noctua fimbriata. Next base: position 702,492 of record LR990946.1, read on the forward strand.
TTTTGATGTACCTCAAGACCTTCCCACTTCAGACACCTTTTGTCTATATAAGATTGTGTATGTGTGTACCAGCGCCTGCCTCTTGGACCCGAGATAAAAAAAATATGATGTCCTGCTTCTCTTCTTCTGCGTTCTTCTTCTTGGTATGTACAAATCTAACTCAGGTCTTCTGTAGGTCATCAACCCATCTGGCTGTTGGTCTACCAGCACTTCTGCTATCCTACTTTGGCAACCATCGCTTTACTCTGCGCGTTTGAAGATTGTGTCGAGAAAACATTTTGTTTCATAATATTGTCGATGATTCAATCCAGTATTGGTTGTCAAGAGGATACTTCATGAGAATTTGAATTATAGGTTCGTCATTCGACTAATGTGAGCTTGTTTCTGTATTTATGATGAAAACGTGACTCCCGTTCACTTGTAGGTGATTATACTCATCTGGTGGACCACCATGACCTGTTAATTCACCATTTTTCACCTAAGATAAGAGGAATCAATCTTCTACTGTATGTACAATATTTATACTAAACTATGAATAAAATCATAAATATAGATTAATAAAGAATCAGCAATTGCCCTCCAACGTGGCAATGCTGCCAGCCTTCTGGGTACTTTTCGTTTTGACAGCGATGCGGACGAATTTTTAGATGCTCTTTTTGTGACCTCATATAACAGTGTTGTTTTAATCTTAGTTCGTTGTGAGAAAAAGACTTTAACATTAAAGTAATACTGCTATAAAAAAGCCTTAATTTAAAAAGATAATTAGGGCATTTTCGTCCGATATTTGTGTGTTACTAGAACTATAGCATGCGTCTTGCGATAGCGACTGCATTAAAGCATAATCAGCCTATAATGTTCCCACAGCTGGGACACAGGCCTCCTCTCCATGAGAGGGAATGGGCTATAATCCACCACGCGGGCCCAGTGTTGGTCGGTAGATGTCACATGTCTTCGAATTTTTGGTTCTACGACGCGCCTGCCTGGGTTCGAACCCACGACTTACTGTTCGTAAGTCGGGGCCGCCACCACTGGGCCACCGCTGCTCTCTAAGCGACTGTGGAGATAACAAATGAAATGGAAATCGCTGTAAGGTTGAATGCCACTTGGAAACAATGCAAATTCAAGGGTTTGCCTTTATGTTTGAAATGAAGTTCAGTTACTCACTGAACTTTCAATTTACTAGCAGTATTCGTACAATGTGGTAAAACAATCGCAAGGTCGACTATAATGGTTGATGCCGAAAGTTACTTCTTCACCCCGTCTTTGCGATATTTTTGTGTTCTAGACCATACCTTGTACTTACGGGGATATTGGGGTCAAAGTTACAATTATTTTTTTAAATATATATTTTTTTTAAGTTATAACTTTACTTAAATACACCCGTACTATTCAATTCATGCATTAGCACAATGTTTTGAGTGGGTTGCATAGAGTCCTACCGCAAAATGTGTTTTTTTTTCCCCCAAAAAAATAAAGTCGTTTCCCAGCATTAATTTTTACGTAAAGTTACTTAGTTTGATGAATAGAATTATCGGTTGACGGCTTCGTGAATAGTCCGTTTGCACCCTGTATACCTAACGAAATTCTATTTCAGCTCCAATTAGTAATCGGTGCCCATGTATGAAAAGAAAAGCACGGTAACGACCGTAGGTACATAGGCATACCTCTAGACGTGAAGATGCTGGTCAGACTCGACAGTGGTCCCTGGAGTATGTACAATGTAGACTGTGTAGAGATCTCCACTTGATCGACCCCATTAACACTGCAGTTACCGCTGGACACATGGGCTGAGTAGATGGACAATTGGACAGTGAGCAGAGGGTCTAAGCAATTGGCAATCGCTTCTAAAGAAGCAATGAAGTATGTCTTGAAAGTAGCGGTCAAAACGAGCGGGCCGGACTGCGGACTAACTGTGGACGTCCTGTGTCCGCCACGACAGATATTTCACAATATTATCTGTGAGAGTCTGGTGTTTGCAGACTGGTCCGCAGTCCACTCCGCTCGACTTTTTATATTGTGGTACCGAAAAGCGTATTTCATATCCTGTTGAACGACATTCTGTAGCCAGTATTTTTTTACTCTTATAACATTATCATCACGCCTGTGATCCCCGAAGGGTTAGGCAGAGTTGTACCTAATGTGTAATAGTACACCCACATTTCGCCAGTTATGTTAAGTTCCATGTAATAGAGGGCGACCCTATTGCCTCGCGCTTGCGACCACTAGACCAACGAGGCAGTCTCAGTTTTACTTTTATGTACGTCGTTATTACTAATTAAATTAATAGAATATCACTTTGCAGAGCAGTCATTCATCAACTTGTCAGCGGCAGTTTCTATTAAATTTTCAGAATATTTAGAAAATCTACCTTTAAGATAAAAATAGAGATGTCGTTCTTTTGTACTTTCCTTTTGCCCAATTTAAGGTTACCTTATTCAACAGTGGACATTTCCAGGATTTAATGGCGACCCACAAAACCTTTATTGGCCATCCTTCCTGGCAGTATGTCAGGACTAATTGACAGGTGCAAGCGACCACAGCGCCAGCCAGCGAATCACACGCGGGCGGCGACATCAAAGCGATTAACTGCCGCTTCTGTTACTACCTCCTTTGATATATGCCGATGCTTTTTATTTTTAAAGATGGCGACGTTTTATTGTTTTTATTGGGTGTTGTTTTCTTGCGTCGTGATAAGAAAGGTGGAAAATTCTTAAAGGTGGTAAAAAGTAACAAAATATGTCTTCTCTTTATAAAAATATGTCTTATTTGCCTTACAGTATTAGTCAGTATTGGAGTATTGATCCTGGGTTCGATTCCCAGGTCGGGCAAAGTGTTATTGGGTTTTTCCACCAGGAATTTCTCAGTAGCAGCCACGGAATCTGGGCTTAGTTTTGTGCTTGGTTGATGGCAATAGGCTCGCCCCCTATTACATGGGACTTAAAAATAAAATGGCGAAATATGGGTGTACGACCTCTGCCTAACCATTCGGGGATTACAGGCGTGATGTTATGTTATGTAGTCTATATTGGTCACATTATGAAATTAATAAGGTAAATTCCTAAATTAGTAATTATTCAATTACCGTTTAAAAGTGTTTTTCCTTGTAAAGCGTTACTCATAATGGTTTTTTTGGTGCTTAAAAGGCATCGTCATGAGGACGATGCGGAAAATATTTGTGGAATAAATGTCTATGTAAAGTTTAATTCAAAAATAAATTTATTTTTCCACTCGCTAAAATACCCGTGACGTACTCCACTGTGTGACTGTGAACTTCTAAAACGCGATGTGCCAAATTAAAGGTAAAATGCGACTGAAAACCAAAAAAGACAGTCATGAATCACACTTTAAACAAGTTTTATTACCAAAACAAAAATCTCGAAAAGAAACAGCTGGTTTCACATTTCAACTTGTACTGTCACTTACGGGATATCTTCCGTGATTGTTCATTGTTTTGAGCTCCCGATATTTCGGCGCTGTTGCAAGCGCCATGATCGCGGGTTGACTGGAGAATGCGGGTGGATGGAAAATAAAGTATAGTATATAGTAGTAGTGTATAGTATGTGGTGTATAGTTTAGTTGTAAACCGTGAAAGCTTAAAACAGTATTTTCTCAATTTCTGGATTTACCTCATCATTAAGATCCAGTTATTTGAATTACACCTTATCATCATTATCCTGCCTTTATCCCAATTTATTTGGGGTCGGCGTAGCATGCCTTCTTCTTCCATGCTTCTCTATTACTCGTCATCTCTCGTCTCGTTTCTTGCCATATCATCATTAATTACAAGTTACATAAATACAAAATCGGGACTGGGTTTTTACATCAGGATAGTATGTGCACCTCTGCTTAACTCTTCAAAGAAAACATGGATGATGTGATGTTTTGTATTAAAACATTACAGATCAGATAGTACCACGAAATCTGCTGGACCCGTAAATATATACAAGGTGTAAACGGACCCTTCACGAAGCCGTCAACCAAGCAATCTCTACATCATACTAATAAACCTTACGCAAAAATGTTTATCTGGGAAACGACTTTGTTTTGGTGCCTCGTCAAATCACGTTTTTCTTCTCGTAAAACTCAATGTAACAACGCACTCAAAACATTTATGTTGAATAGAAAACGGGTCATACAAGGAGGTATTTAAAGTAAAGTTATAAACTTAAAAACTAGTATTTAAAAAAAAAACTTATGAAAGTTGAAACGAAAAATATCATAATACCTCCAAAATCAAGTTGCCAAAGTCAGTTATAGAACTGACCGATGGAAAATTCAAAAACTACATCAAACGTGTCCTTATTAAAAAAGCATATTACAAAATCAAGGACTACGTTGAAGATAAAGAAGTTTGGCTTTAGTTCCTTCTGCGCATGCGGCTTCCCTGATAGCTCATAAACGGCACAAATATGTGGATGTCTCTAACTATTCTCAATCTCATTTTTTCTCAATCAAATTTTCACAATAGTTTTCAAATCATTTATATGACGGAGGTTCGTTATCAGTGGGTCGCGACATCGGAAATAAAACTCACAAAACCTTCGTTTACACTTTTAATTACTTGCTAACACGCACTCAATACAAAATAATCAAGGATGCCTCAGATATGGCTCGATTAAGAATTTAGGAACGCGGGAAGTTTAGCGCGGAGTAACGAACGTCTACCCAGACTGCCGGACCGATTCAAAGTGCCCTCTCTCAACTGTCACCGCACACGTGTACTACCCCCGTTACAGGTTAGCCAACCTACCTGTCAACGTCAGTACCTGTCAGTGTCGAATACCTGATTACACTTCCGGATCGACATTTGACTCGATTATTCGCTCAGTGTCGCCATTACTCCACGCTAACCATCCCCAAGTTATTACTTGACGTTCCCAAACATTAGTTGTCAAATCCAACTACATAGTTCCTCCAGTGAGAGATAGATGGCGCTGATCCAAACCGACTGATATGCGTCGACGCTTCGACACGGCCGTCATGATGATCACACGTCCTCGTGTGGAGTACCTGAAATGAAAGAAAATTCTCGGACAGTACTCGTAACTAGTCGTTCGGCCATTCCTGGCCCAAGCGGGTGGGGAATAAAACGTATTCTGATCAAAATCATTACAGGTTCTAATGAAAATCATAACAAACTCTTTCTCTCAAAGCTGACATGTCGAACAACAACCATACTCATTCAAATAATAGGAAACTCATTAAAATATTGCAGTGCTCATACTCTGACCTCCATCCGGTCTTCAACATCACACTTATAACCTCCATCCGGTCATAAGCATCAAACCAATCGACCTCCATCCGGTCTTCAACATCACACTTATAACCTCCATCCGGTCATAAGCATCAAACTAATCGACCTCCATCCGGTCTTCAACACGTAACCTCTATCCGGTTACCTCCACATGTAACCTCCATCCGGTTACAAACACAACAGGCAACCTCTATCCGGTCACCTCCACATGTAACCTCCATCCGGTTACAAACACAACACCATCAAGACAATCATTTCGAGCCTTTATCAAAATAATTTTTAAAGTAGGTTTATTCAACATGTTACTTCATTTTTCCTCTAACGTTACAGATTATAAGAAAACTCTTACTATGCTAGGTACTTTAAATGTTAAGTTGACTACTTAGTATTCAACCAGTCTTGTCAGCGTTATCATTTTCGTCATGGCTAGTCTCGTCATCGTCACCTACGTGCATGTCAACGTCAGTTATTTTTCGCAGTCGGTCATGTGCGTACTTGTACGTCCGGGCGGAAGAAAGGGACTTCAAAACATAACGGTCACCATCAAGAACCTCGATCACCCTGAACGGTCCCCTGTATTTCGGGTCAAGTTTCGTCTGGTTTCGCTCCTCATTTTGCAGCAAAACAAAGTCACCTACAGAGAATGATTGTACCTTAGCCTTTGTAGAGTCAAAACGTTTCTTGTCATAGGCAGAAGCTTTCTCCATGTTTTTTACAGCCATCTTCCTCACCTCAACGATGTCAACTTGAGGCTCTTCATCATTTGCCGTCATAATATCAATGGGTCTAGCAGCCTTACCAATCAGCAGCTCAAGAGGACTAGCTTTCGTGATTCTACTTACAGTGCAGTTGAGAGCAAGCTGAACGTCGGGCAACGCATCTTGCCATGAACAATTGCTTGTCTCTACAGCAGTGAGCATGTTTTTGAGCGTGCTTATTACTCGCTCAACCTGTCCGTTGGCACGAGAACTACCTGTAGCGATCAAGTGCAGCTTGATATTAACTGAGACACAGTACTCCCTGAACTCCTTGCTGGCAAAGCATCGTCCTTGGTCGGCGATCAAGCGCGATGGAGCACCGAAGATGCTAGAAGCAACACTAACCTTCAGCGCTTTGATGCTGATTGCTGTATCAATGTGCAGGGTGTGATGCAGCATAACGAACTTGGTGAAGGCATCTATCATGACGAAAACATACTCCTTTTTGTCGTTTTTGCCACTCAGCTTCCCGGTAGCATCGACGTGCAGTGTGTGCCATGGTATAGCTACCTTTGGGATTGGGTGCATCTCCGCCTGGGTCTTACCTGTGTGTGACTTTGAGATCTTACAGGTCACGCAGTTCTCTACGAATTTCCTCACAAACTTCGACATGTTCTCGAACCAGTAGAGGTCGTAGAGTTTTTCCAGCGTTTTCTCCCATCCCAAATGCAGCAATCCCTCGTGGACGTTATTAACCACGGACCAGCGAAATGAACGGGGAACAATAGGTAACCAACGATTCTTACCATTTCGTTGCACTTTTCGGTGCAGGACACCAGCTCGTCGCTCGTAAGTTTTGACAACATCAGCAGGGAGCTCATTGTTATCGATGTCAGTTAAGAGCTTTAAAATTTCAGGGTCCCGTTGCTGTTCCTTCATCAGCCAATTCTGCGAAAGCTCTGCGAGGTTTACCTCCTTTTGTACTACCTTCTCACTAACCTTATTTTTAGTATCAGGTTGCGGTAACGGGTTGCTGGAGAAGAAGTCAGCGTGGCACATGTGCTTACCTTCACGATGGACGATGTCAAAATCGAACCCTTGCAGAAAGGCCCACCATCGGTGAACACGCGGCGTCAGGTCCAAATTCTTGCGCGTAGACTGCAGAGAATTACAATCGGTGACTACCCTGAACTTGCGACCATGGAGATAACACCTGAAATGCTTTACAGCATTGACCACCGCGAGGGTCTCAAGTTCATATGAGTGGTACCTCGATTCAGCGTCAGACGTTCGCTTACTGTAATACGCGACTGGATGTAGCTTGCCTTCTTTTCTTTGCAGTAAGACCGCACCGTAGCCAATGGCACTGGCATCCGTGTGGACTTCAGTTTCAGCACCGGGGTCGTGAATCATGAGCACTGGCTCATTTGTGAGAGCGGCTACAGTCTTCTGCCTAACTTCCTCGTGTTCCGGGTTCCAGGTCAACTTACCATTCCCAGAAGTCAGAGCATATAACGGCGCCATCACCTGTGAGAACCGTGCCACGAACTGGCGAAAGTAGGATACCAAACCGATAAATTGCCGTAACTGTGTCACAGGCGTGGTAGAGCCGTCAATGCCTCGATCTTACGCGGGTTAAGACGAATCTTCATCGGTTCCGTGTCGGCTGACGCGGTAGGTATACCTGTAGTGAAAGACTTCTCGAAGGACTGCAAGATACTCACTAACTCTGCTCTACGTTCCGCCGGTACATCAGTATCGATAGTGTTCCAGTCAATTTCAGGAGTTCGCTCTACCTCACAAGAAGCAATAAAAGGATACCTAAAGATCTTAATTCGGTCAGTAGTCATCTGAACAGTCAAACCATGTTCTAGAATCTCACGTCCAATCATAATACCATAACGTAGAAAATGATCAGGCAATACATGAAAACAAATCTCAATACTAATGTCATCGATCTCTACTTTGGTAAGTGGCCAATATCTGTATCGTAGAGTTACGGAAGTCTGCCCTATCCCAGCCATAGTCACAGTCTCATCAATACGCTTTCCTTTAAATTTACAGGCTACATCATCATCATCATCATCATATTTATTTCTGTAAATTGGTTTACAAAACTCTTTTACATGTCACAACATGTTGTTTTTTTAAACTAGATGGGGCCGGTGTTTCGTACCTGACTACTCTGAGAAGAAACATCCGAAACAAACTCAGAGGTCACAGTCTCTTTTAAAGTCCAGACATTGCTCAAGTCATATGAGGACCATGTAGATTAATGTCCGAGATGGTATTTTGAAGAAATAACCACACAGATTTGAGTGGACCTGTCCAGACAGTGCAAGCATTTGTCAGTGATCGTGTAACTCGACTCGTAATCCAAGGAGCTCAACGACACGACGAACAATACCAAAGAAAGGACTTTTGGGTAGGCCGCATAAAGTACTCAAACTGCCAGACAATCGTGAAACTAACTTAACTAAAAAATTAAAATAATAATAATAGTATGACCCACGTAGTCCTCATATTCACAGTAATAAACAAAAAAAATATATGTATATATATAATACGACACTTGAAAAAGTAAAATAAAGTCAAGAAAAAAGAAAAATAATAATAATAATAATACCACAGGTACTTGAAAAAGTAAATAATGTCAACTAAATCGAACAATAATTAATAAAAATAAAAAAATGTCAAACAGTAATAAAAATAAAATAAAATGGATACAATTCAGTTTAATATCGATTTCAATTGGAGCAGTTCAATCCCAAGCCTTTTTGTCCTCGATATAATCCTTAACAGAATAGAAGGCTTTCTGGCAAAGTTTACGTTTTATAAAAATTTTGAATTTATTAAGGCTTAGTTCATGTATGTGGCCTGGAAGTTTATTATAAAAGCGTATACATTGGCATCTAAATGATCCACCTATTTTCTTGAGCCTTGTTGTGGGTACAATAAATTGATGTACAGATTCTTTAAAGAACACTCGGCACCAAAGTCGTAATGAAATGAAAATTGCTCACCGGAGTGACGTAGAGTCCCAGTAGGCGCGTTCAGGAGGCACAGGTCAACCCTCTTTTCATTGACAGGCTTGGATGACCCGGAGTCGGCGCTGCTCCTCTCATTGCGCCGTGGGCAGCTCGATGCGTAGTGGCCTTGCGCGTGGCAGTGGAAGCAGGTGATCCCGGATGCATGAGACTTCGCAGTTGTCGATGAACCCCTTCCGTTGCCATTGCCGTGGTTGTGGTGCTTCGGCGTAGCTTGAGTATCCTGTTTCACGTCCTTGCGGTAGCAGTGCACGGATTTGTGACCCAGCTTGCCGCAGATAAAACACTTCAGAGGCTTCACAGTACTATTCGCTTTGTACCACTTTTCAGGGGCATCACGGTCATCGCTAGGTAGCTTTCTCTTCATAAAAGAAACCGCTTGCAGCTCTTGCTGTAGCTGGCCACGTGTCTGAATATCGGTCGTGAAAGATAGGCGTTGCACACGGGGATCGAATTGAGAAATGTGAGCCAATATAGTAGCAATAGCCAAACGTTCGGTACTAAGGCCATTCCATCTCGCCATGATCGATGTCATTAAACTAGCAGCGAAGGAAGCAAGACACTCGTTTTCTTTAGGGCTGCTATTTTGAAAATCAATCAGAAACGAAGCAATAGTAGTGGAATTATCGTACCTTGCAATAAAAAGTCGCTTAAAATCGGTCCACGTCATCCCAGGAAACGACACGGTAGATAGCCAGCGTGAAGCTCCTCTCTCGGGGCGCCATGTTGGTCTTGGTCCGTCAAGCACATCTCTGCAGTCATCACCCAAGCACGTGCATCCACATCTTGTTTCTCAGGATCGAAATCCGGTAAACGAAAGCCATGTGACGACGTAGTGGGTGTTTTCGTGGCTTGAATCAGCGTCAGAAAATTGCGGTTCTGTTGTTCCAACAAACGCATCCATTTTTCGTCGCTAGCGTCTTCATTTTGAACACGTGGGTCGTCGTGGTCCAATCCCACTTCTGATGACGGAGGTTCGTTATCAGTGGGTCGCGACATCGGAAATAAAACTCACAAAACCTTCGTTTACACTTTTAATTACTTGCTAACACGCACTCAATACAAAATAATCAAGGATGCCTCAGATATGGCTCGATTAAGAATTTAGGAACGCGGGAAGTTTAGCGCGGAGTAACGAACGTCTACCCAGACTGCCGGACCGATTCAAAGTGCCCTCTCTCAACTGTCACCGCACACGTGTACCCCGTTACAGGTTAGCCAACCTACCTGTCAACGTCAGTACCTGTCAGTGTCGAATACCTGATTACACTTCCTGATCGACATTTGACTCGATTATTCGCTCAGTGTCGCCATTACTCCACGCTAACCATCCCCAAGTTATTACTTGACGTTCCCAAACATTAGTTGTCAAATCTAACTACATAGTTCCTCCAGTGAGAGATAGATGGCGCTGATCCAAACCGACTGATATGCGTCGACGCTTCGACTTATACATCTTTTGCTCAGAATAGTTACAGCATTGATAACAATATCCATGATAATAATGTAACAACAAATGATTTAAAAAGAGTAACCATGGAGTTTCTTGCCGGTTCTTCTCCATAGGAAACGACCAACCCGAATCGTGCACCTTTTTTTCGACGTTTTCGCCCATCTAGGCCTATGTGAAATAAAATATTTTGATTTTGATTTTGATTTTGATTTTGACAAGTGCCTTTCGGCTTCGTTAAGGGTATTTTACATCCTTTATACAATAAATAGGTAGTACATGAACAGGAAAGGTAAGCAAGTCCCCATTGAAACAAATAAAATGCTTGAAATAATTCCCGTGGTTATCTCGACTAGTTCGCACAATTATTAAACTTTGTCGTTTCTGCTATCGGCAGTGTATCGTGCGTTTTCCTTCTCACACGAGAAAATGTATATTTTTCTCGTACGGTCACATAATCAGCATATTACGTTACCACTGCTGGAACACAAGCCTCCTGTCTTGGAAATGGAGTGGGCATTTCGTCAGCTATATGTAAGTGTCTGTAAAATTCCTGATGAGAACACCCAATAACACTGAGTTTATGAAAAAGGGCATTATTTTATGTGATTCATAACATCACGAATGTAATCATAAACACTGAAAACTGAAAACTGTGGTTAAAGTTATCCGCGACTTAAGACTCTATAACAGAATCCAACAACAACTGTCGGGCAGTAGCCCACCAGACATAACACCTCCAAGTACACCCCCTTTTCTATGGGGGATGAAGAACTTACACCCTGTTCTTCACACCTCTAAAAAGCTAAGAATCTAACTTCTTGCAACCATAACTCAAATATCAAACAAAAGCTTCATTTAAATGTCCCTATTCTGTGTCATTCCAAAGCCGGGAAGCTCATTCTACTGATTAAGGTTTCAGATAATAACTTTTTAATTAGGGAGCTATCCAGGATTAGGATGGATATGTCTCGCGAGTCTGACTCTCAGTAAGCTTGAAGTTACGTTTAATCTTTTTGATTACCAAAAAGATTGACTGATTGAGTGTATGTGTGTTGGGGTTGTGTGTGAGATTGAGTGGTTGATTGAGTTTTTGATTGTCATATTGTCATGATTGATTAGAGATTAAGATCCTTGCTAATTTGCTACACAACTCTTCTAAACTAGGCAAGTACGTACCAAAGTGATTTTGGCATTCATTATTATGTGCTTACTAAGTTTGTCTGGGATATCACTGAAAGAAAGACTGACTGGATCAACTCGTTTTTCCCCGCGGCGTCGCCCGCGTGACAGTCTGAAATTATTCAACGGGAACGTACGTACTACCGGAATAAAAACTATACTCTGCCCTAATTCTTGCAGCCGTTTAGGCGCAACAAACAAACTCATTTTATTATAAGCCTTTATTTAACTTGCCTTGTTAGTTAGTTAGGTTACTATGTAATCAAATCTTGCAACTGAATTTCAAACCAGTTCTCCCCAAGCGATTGAGCAGAAATTTTGAACACACCTTTAGTTCTGGTGACAATATATTTTTATGATAGTCATGACTTGATTCTGCAGCCAGGATCGACTCCCACAAAAGAGTTCGAGAGATCTCCTCAACGGTTAATAGCACGGACACGAAACTTCGTAAATGAGTTTCATGTTGATAGATAAAACTAATTATCTATTTTTCATTTTAATAAAAGCATGTTTAAATTTATAATATTTGTTACGATACACCTAAGAATGCATTGAGCGCCGATTAAGATAAATAAAGAGTCTATTGTATGCTGTTATTAAACAACATTTAAAGAGGATAATACAGGGTGTAAGGGACAGCCCTTCTCATAGTGGGTGCGTTCAGCTCTTTATTTTGAATCATACTCCACCGGAATTTTTTTCCGGTTTTTTTTCTTTTTTTTTCAGTTACTATTCCTTTATTTCAATGTAAAATAAAGGAATAGTAAACGGCATGTAAAGCCAAGTCAGAGGCCCATGGGCGGCATAAAAACTCTGACACCAGGTTAGGAACTAACCACACGATAACAACAACAACAATGTAAAATTACATTCCCTGTACGCAGCACTCCATTTATGTAAATAATACGATTAAAATAAAAAATACAACAGTGAATGTTAAAATACTCTAACGAACGACGCATGAAATTAGCTGTTCACTTCCTGCCTAGCTACAGAGTTCATCGAACTCGTTATTGCGCTTACCGTTCGCTACGTGCGTTTTGCCACGGTAACGATACATTGCGTAAGAGAAAAATAAAACAAATCAAATTTATTGGATACCCATAACATTCCTGAAATAATTTCTTGTACCAGTCATCTTAGTATGATTTACTGAACTCACGCCATCAGTTTGTGGAGGGCTGCCCCTTACACCCTGTATAATCGTCCCGCCTCAAACAATGGAAACACCAAAAAATTAACATATTATCATAGTTTTTAGATATTTGTCCCTCCCCATCCTCTTTACAGTGCTGTCGAACAAACGGCGGTTATCTGCCGTAACAAGATACCCTCCCGCCCTCCATGCCCTCCCCCCAGAGGGGATGGCGCGATTTACCGCCTCTTCATGCAGGGAGGAAATTGATTCGCGACTTATTTGCTGAATTCATATCATTTCTATATCGCGGAAGATGTATCTGTTCGGTTATTTTTTTGTTTTTTCGTTGTTTTGCGGTCAGATTTAGCGTAGGCGAGTTCGGGTGACTGTGTTTTAGTATTTTTTTGTTGATGTATTATGAGAAATTGGTATTCTGATTTTAAGTAAATGCTTTCTCTCGTAAGTTCAGTTTATAACTTGATCTTTAAAGTTTGTAACATCTTGTGTCACGTTTGTACGCGTAAGTCTTAAAAAATGAAATAATATATCGTTTGTTTGTAATATGCAATATTGCTTTATTTTTAAAACGTTTTTTTTCTTCTTTGGAAATTAAAATGTCCTCCACCGTCTAACTCCTCGGCTAAAAAACCATTACGTCCGTACGTTACATTACAAATATATTTCAATTTGGTATACTTTTCGTCACAGTGACGAGATGAAAACACAAGCGTAAATAATTTAAATAATAATTCACGAATGTATATGACGGAGGTTCGTTATTAGTGGGTCGCGACATCGGAAATAAAACTCACAAAACCTTCGTTTACACTTTTAATAACTTGCTAACACGCACTCAATACAAAATAATCAAGGATGCCTGAGATATGGCTCGATTAAGAATTTAGGAACGCGGGAAGTTTAGCGCGGAGTAACGAACGTCTACCCAGACTGCCGGACCGATTCAAAGTGCCCTCTCTCAACTGTCACCGCACACGTGCCCTACCCCCGTTACAGGTTAGCCAACCTACCCGTCAACGTCAGTACCTGTCAGTGTCGAATACCTGATTACACTTCCGGATCGACATTTGACTCGATTATTCGCTCAGTGTCGCCATTACTCCACGCTAACCATCCCCAAGTTATTACTTGACGTTCCCAAACATTAGTTGTCAAATTTAACTACATAGTTCCTTCAGTGAGAGATAGATGGCGCTGATCCAGACCGACTGATATGCGTCGACGCTTCGACATATACTTTTAATGAATTAATGTTTACTTTTTATTAGATAGTCGTGGAAAACAATAAGGTGTTGGAATACGCTAGGCGATTTAACATAAGAAAATCATGACAACATTGTTACGAACTGAACGTTTATCTTTTGATAGTAATGGCGCGTTTACATTAAGGGCATTACATCCCAAATCCCAAAAACAGCGTATGTTCAAAGAAATTTGTTGATGAATCCCTTCGTGCGTTTTCCGTGTAAAAAAAGTATGTTATAGTTAAGTTCATCACAAATAAATTGTATTGTTTAAAATTTTAATAAACCATCTCAATTTTTTTTGGTTAATCGTAGAAAATAGGTCCTTTTTCAACCTTAATTGTAAATTATCTCTGTAACGGCTGAATAGATCGGCATGAATTTTGTAACAACAAATACGTAATGATATACTTAACAATCTGTATTTTTTTTTTCTGTTATTTCTTTTAATATTTTTAAATAATAAATAAAAACCGAAATTTTGCGAAATGTACGGGGCAAGTCAACAAAAACCAGTACAGGGATCAAATCATCAAGGTCATCGAGCAATGTAATGCCCTTAAGTCAGTCACCGAATGCGGCGACCGCATTCAGTTTAACCGAATTAATTCATCGAATTGGGCTGTTTACATTACGTCGGTCACCGAATACGGCAACCCTATTTGTTAAGTTGTTGGTTTACCGGATTCGGTTACCGCATTCAGCCGAACTGTGTACACAAGTGCAACACCATGAACTTCGATTGAACAATGAGTGGCTTGTTTCAACAAATCAGCCATGTTCAGTCACCGAAAACGGACAGCTGCCGAATACGGCTGACCGAAAACCCGTTTACTCTAGTCGGTGACCGAATCCGAGCTGCCACCAAATCGGTCTAAACGACTTAATGTAGTATTGTAGAATCGCCCCCAAAACAAGTGAATCTGGTCTTGTACCAAAAACTCACAATTGAAAACGATATTTATCGCTGGCGGTACTAAGTGTTGCTAAATATCATATCTCACTTACGTTATAATACAGGAAAAATCTGCTATTCAGTACATACAAAACTTCAATACCTACTCGACCCAAATGTATGGGACTGGTGATATTTTTCCGCGATTTTGATGTTGGTCCCGTGGAGACAGTTGTTCGGTTTGATGGATTGAGTTACGCCCTGAAATATGACCACACCTTTCTGGTACTACACGCTGTAGATCCGGGAGATCTTTTTCCGTTGACGGTGACGCTCTAAATCCTACTACTAAAGTATGGAGTAAGAAGATCCAGAGCGCTGTTTAGGACTCCAAAGTAGCGGAGTTTCCTGATTTAAGTTTCGCGATGAACTCAATCGAATGCTTTGAGTTGGAGACCAATGTGGTAGTACCCTAACAGCGACAAACCGGTGACGCATACGAGACGTGCGCGTGCGTCGATTGATGATACGGACATTACTTTTAATATAAATAAATGATTAAAATCACTCGGTATCGCAGAGGATGCGTTAGGCACGCTAACAAGGTTTTTCATTAAAATAAATGGATTTTTCATGGTAGAGTCAGTAGGTTTAAATACTATTTGGACGATCGATCTTAAAATAGTTAATGTGTTATGTAATTTTCTTACATAACACCATCACGCCTGTAATCCCAGAAGGGTAAGGCAGACGTGTACATAATGGTACACACACATTTCACCAAATATGTTTAAAACCCATGTAATAGGGGTGAGCCTATGGCCGTCAATCGGGCACAAATCTAGACTCCGTAGCACTTTGGCACTACCTCAGCGAGGCATCTTAACCAAACCAATCACAATGAGCATCATCGAACTAAGCAGAAGATAACACAGATTCACAATCCGTCACCTCTCTGTCTGCGTGTGCTCAAAAACAAAATCAAAATATTTTATTTCACATAGGCCTAGGTGGGCACTTATAAAACGTCGAAAAAAAGGTACACGGTTTGGGTTGGTCGTTTCCTATGGAGAAGAATCGGCAAGAAACTCCATGGTTACTCTTTTCAAATCATTTGGTGTTACAATATTATCATGGATACAGCATTTGTACATAAGTATGGGGGGACAGCGTAGACAAGTCGTTGCTTACTACACAAAAAAATGTAGAACAAAATAAAAACTTAACAAGCAGCTGGGAATCTATAAAGCCTACAATGTTCACACATTCACAAACAATCGATAAAAAAGAATCTATACAAAGGTAAAAAAAAAGAATAGTAAAGTACTAAATTAAACAAGTGACACAAATATTGTTATCAGTGCTGTAACTATTCTGAGCAAAAGATGTATAAATGATTTGAAAACTATTGTAAAAATCTGAGATCTGAGAGCTCATCATCTATTTAGCTCTTCCCCAACTATGTTGGGGTCAGCTTTTAGTCTGACTAGATACAGCTGAATACCAGTATTTAACATAGAGCGACAGCCTTTCTGACCTCCACAACTCAATTATTAGGTAATACACTTTCATAAGACTAGTTGTCAGACTTCGGCCTTCTAACAAAGAACACAACAAAGAATTGACAGCGCTGTCACCACGTAAACGTCAACTCCGTAATTTTAAATTATTTTTTAAATAGACAATCAATAGTTAACTGTTAGAAACAAGTGAATTAGTGAAAGGACAAGCCAATACATAAGTGACATTGTTATTCCCTTAAAACTTGCACTCTAAGTGAATAAATAACAAAACAAAAAGGTGTAATGAAAATTTTAAAACTCTCTGATGGATGTGGACAAGTGTAAATATTAACTTCTAAGTATTAAATAGTGACTTTTAGATCGAAATGTATCAACTGCAGTGATTGGAAACTGCACAATTCAAAAATAAAACGATTTCTAATCAGTTTTATACCCACGTTCCTCAAACAAAGAACTGGACTTTGGACTTTACCGACATCGGACTTCTAACGATATCGGCTCTAAGCATAACAAGACTTCCAGTCACCAAATTTGATGCAGAGTAGTAATGTATGATTGACTCAACGGTCAAGCCGTGTGCTTTTAGGCGCCTTGTAATCTGTTGGTCCCGAGTTCGATCCTCACGAAGTGATTTTTTTATTTTTTATTTAATTGTTAACGTTTAGAAACAACACAAAATGAGTTTCTTTGAGAACGTTACTATGCGCACCCGACGTCGTTCTGAATCAGTTATAGAAACATTCGGAGACTGTAGTTCTATCAATATCAATTCGACGATATAGAGGCCGACACAAATAGGAGCGTACCCGTTGTTATGGATGATGATTATGAAGAAATGGAAGAACTAAAACGTCAAATAAGTGACCTTAATTCACAGTTACAAGCGGCGCATCAAGAGATAAATAATATATAATAATCTTTCAATTGAAAATTCCGAGTTAAAAAAGACAATGGAAATAATTAATAAAAAACATAAAATTATGGAAAAAGCAACTAAGAAGTTAGCCAGCGAGACACCAAAACCCATATCTAAATTGTCAAAGTAGCCACACCTATAAAACAGAAATCTGATATCTCAAAATGCGGGACTCTGGAACTATTCACACCAACACAAGTTACTCTCAATAACAAAACAACAGAGACAATGATACAAAGGACAGAGAAGAAGATACATACACAGAAGAGAAAACTTTGTATAATAAGTAGCAATCGAGTCATCAAAATGTTACCTATTGCGGAAAATACTATGCCGTCTTACCAAATTTGCCAGTATCTTTTACAGAACTGTGGAATAATAAATCTTTTAAGTGACATTCACAATAAACTAACCGACTATACAATGAACGATAACTGCATTATATTTATAGGCGAAGAGGACTTTCGGCAAACGAATAACTACTTTGACATAATAATGACCATGCGTAAAATATTATCAGATGTAAAACATACAAACATAATACTGTGCTTACCGACATACAAATTCAGTTATTATTCAACAATGTATAATTTTAGAATAGAAATATTTAATAATCTACTTTATCAAGACATTCAAATTTACAACTATGCAATACTGTTTGACTCTAATTTAAACTTGACGAATGACTATAGTATGTTTAAAAAAACAAATGGTCGGATAAACAATTATGGCATCAAAATTATTTTTGAAGGTCTTAAAACATATGTGGATTATACTAATTTTGACTTAGATACCCAAAAAATTTTACACGGAGAATCTTGTGGAAAAGAGAACTTATATTGTGATTCGCCTCTTTCCTTTAGCTTCTGCAACAATGAAGGTTTTAATCAAAAGTTTTTTCGTGTATAATAGTTTATCCATAATGCATCAAAACATAAACGGACTTCTATCTAAACGTGATTTGATAACAGAACATTTAGACACGCTATCAAGCAATGGGAAAAGTGTTCATATTTTATGCTTTACAGAACACAATATGAAGCAGGATGATTTTGACGTACTGAATATACCAAATTACATTTTAGCTGCAAGCTTCACTACACAAAGGCGTAATGGTGGTTCGTGTATCCTAGTTAATAGACATATTAAATTCACGGAAATAGAATCAGTAAAAGAGTTCAACATTCCTAACGTTTTTGAATGCTGTGCTGTGGAATTAACCGATCATAAAATTATTGTAGTCTGTATTTACAGAGTGCCAAATCCCAAGAAAATAAATACTTTCTTTGATAACTTAACGAACATATTACGACAGTTTTGTTATAAAAGCAAGCAAAGAATAATAATTTGTGGAGACTTTAATATCGATGTTCTTCAGGAAACCAAAAATGCGACACTATTTAAGCTACTTTTAAAGGAGTTTAATCTCAAATTAGAAATAAATGAACCTACGCGTCCAAGCAGTGGTACGTGTTTGGATAATATTCTCCAAAATATGCAAGGGTGCAAAAGTGAGATTATGGAACTAGGTGTATCTGACCACACAGCCCAAGTAATGATGTTCCCGATACAACGAACGTGTTCTTTGAAATATTACTATGTAAAAAAACGAGATTACAGCAAAGAAAATATTGATCTTTTTAGGAAGTGTATCGCCAGTCTTAGCTTCTCTGATGTTTACGAAGTGGATAACGTGAACAAAAGTTTTAATTAATAATAATAATAATAAGGAAATGAGGAGTGCTTTGGAGGGTGCGATTCGAGAATATCGGTTCATGCAACCCGATCTTAGACCACGTATAACACCACGTAACCTCGTTTGCCCATGCATAACAAAAATAGGGCGCTGGTGGCTGTTCTGGATTCGCAGTTGTCAAACTATTTTGACAACTGTGAAGACCTCACCGATGCTCACTCAATCCTGTATTGTGCGGCTGTAGCGGCATGTCGTGTAGCTCATGTCAAATTTTTTGATGACAGAGCTACACGACCTAAACCAGTCGTGCCGCCATGGCAATACAGGATTGAACGACGTATTGGTGGGGCCAGAGCACTCATCGGCAAACTGATCTGCTTCAGGGAGGGCAATACTCGCCCTAGAGTGATGCGTTTTGTGAGGCGGGCATTCTCGGGGACTGATATCAGTCCTCGAGACTACATGTCCCGTATCACAGAGCGCATCGACTTCCTGAAGCAGAAAGTGTATGCATGGGCAAGCCGTATTCGTAGGTATAAGCGGCGGGTGGACCGATACACTCAGAATCGCACTTTCCAAAGAGATGAAAGGTGGGTATATAGGGCTTGGGAGCGACCGGACCAAGGTGTGGCTGACACGCGCATACCGGATGATGATGCCATGTGTTCGTTCTGGCGCAGCATCTGGTCGGTGCCTGTTAGCCATACCGAGGGTGAATGGACTCGGGAGGTTGAGCGAGCGTGCGATCTAGTGCCAGAAATGGGGGCAATCACTATCAGCCCCCAAGACGTAGTTCGTGCAGTCCGTCCGTTGCCTAACTGGAAATCTCCAGGGCCGGATGGGCTGCACAACTTTTGGATTAAATGGTTCACAAGATCGCACGCTCGCCTGGCGATCCTGTTCCAGTCAGCCTTAGAGTCAGGGTCGCTACCAGAGTTCCTGACAATAGGTATAACCCACCTGCTCCATAAATCGGGTAGTACTGCGGAGCCCAAAAATTATAGACCGATTACCTGTCTTCCGACGGTCTATAAAGTTCTTACATCCATTTTGAGAGCAAAAATTAACAAACACATTGATGACAATTCTATCATGTCCGCTTCTCAAAATGGATGTAGGAACGGGTCCCGCGGTACTAAGGAGCTACTCCTCATTGATATGGCCATTAGTCAACAGGTTCGCCGTTCCCGAAGGGATCTGTCGACATGTTGGATAGACTATAAGAAGGCCTATGACTCGGTGCCACATACATGGCTCATGAGGGTGCTAGAGTTGTATAAAGTTGATGCAACTCTGCGCACCTTCCTGATGTCATGTATGGGGCAATGGAGGACAGTCCTTCGCTATCCAGGATGTCGGCAAATCCAGAGGAATAGCGAGCCGATAAGGATAGAGCGAGGTATATTTCAGGGCGATAGTTTGAGTCCACTTTGGTTCTGCTTAGCCTTGAATCCTCTTAGCACGCTGCTGGAGGATTCAGGTCTAGGCTATCGGTTGAGGAGAGGTGGTCAAGTTATATCTCACCTCCTTTACATGGATGACCTGAAACTCTTTGCCCCCAACGATTTGCAACTGATGGAGCTACTGAAGGTAACTGAAACTTTCAGTAGCGCCATCAGGATGGAATTTGGTGTGGACAAATGTGCGGTCATGCATGTAAAGCGAGGGGAGATTGTGGAATCTGTGGGAACCCAGCTCTCGGATTCCATAAATCTTAGATCCCTCTCAGCAACCGAAACCTATAAGTATTTGGGTATGTCAGAAGCGCTGGGCATCAATGTTGCTGACATGAAGCAATCGTTGAAGGAGCGCTTCTTTGGCCGCCTGAAAAAAGTATTTAATAGTCTTTTATCAGGCGGCAATAAGGTACGTGCCTTCAACGGTTGGGTCATGCCGGTTCTGATGTACTCTTTCGGCATACTCAAATGGACTCAAACAGAACTAGACGCTCTGGATAGGAGGGTCCGTACATTGTTGACGGCATATCGAATGCATCACCCGCGTTCTTCTGTTATGAGACTGTATATCCCGCGGAAGTGTGGGGGTCGAGGCTTTTTAAACGCTAAGACTCTCCACAATCGCGAGATATGCAGTCTCAGGGAACATTTCCTTGAAACCGACGTGGGGATGCATCGAGATGTGGTCGCGGTGGACAAGGGCCTCACCCCGCTCTCCTTGGCTAAAGAGAACTGGCGCAAACCTGTAGTGTTTGACACGAACTACCGCATGGAGGTATGGCAGAGTAAGGAGCTTCACGGACGCTTTTTCCGGGCCCTGCATGGGCCCGATGTAGACCTATCAGCGTCCGTAGCCTGGCTACGTTCCGGGGACCTCTTCGGAGAAACCGAAGGTTTTGTCTGTGCAATTATGGATGAAGTTGTGATGACGAATAACTACCGGAGATTTATTGTGAAGGACGGTACGGTTGACATATGTCGGGCATGCCACCGTCCAGGCGAATCAATCCGTCACATTATCTCCGGGTGTTCTCGTCTGGCTAACGGAGAGTACTTGCATAGACACAACCTTGTAGCCAGGATTATCCATCAGCAACTTGCTCTAAAATACAACCTTGTGGAATTGGAAGTGCCGTACTATAAGTATGTGCCCGACCCAGTTCTCGAAAATGGCAGTATCACATTGTACTGGGATCAATCCATCATCACTGACAGGACTATTGTAGCCAATAAGCCTGATATAGTGGTGGTGGATCGATCAGAGCGGCGCACAATGATTGTTGACATAACGGTCCCGCATGATGAGAACCTCGTGAAAGCCGAGAAAGATAAGAAAATCAAGTATCTTGACTTGGCTCGCGAGGTTGTCGACATGTGGGATGTGGACTCAGCGATCATTGTGCCGATAGTCGTATCAGCCCATGGCTTAATTGCCAAGAGCCTCGACCAATACCTGAGGAGGCTCTCGTTAGGCAGCTGGATCAAGGGCTTGATTCAGAAAGCGGTACTTTTGGACACGGCTCGTATTGTTAGGAGGTTCCTCTCTCTGGAGCCCTGACCGCCGGTAGCTTGGACCCTGTTCCCGATACCGGTGGGCTACAATTTTTTTATATTTTTAAATGTTTTTTTTATATTTTTTTTTAAGGAATATTTAAAAATGTAGAACAATTTGTAAAAATTTAAATAAAGGAAATAATAATAATAATAACATGTCCCGTATCACAGAGCGCATCGACTTCCTGAAGCAGAAAGTGTATGCATGGGCAAACCGTATTCGTAGGTATAAGCGGCGGGTGGACCGATACACTCAGAATCGCACTTTTCAAAGAGATGAAAGGTGGGTATACAGGGCTTGGGAGCGACCGGACCAAGGTGTGGCTGACACGCGCCTACCGGATGATGATGCCATGTGTTCGTTCTGGCGCAGCATCTGGTCGGTGCCTGTTAGCCATACCGAGGGTGAATGGACTCAGGGGGTCGAGCGAGCGTGCGATCTAGTACCAGAAATGGGGGCAATCACTATCAGCCCCCAAGACGTAGTTCGTGCAGTCCGTCCGTTGCCTAACTGGAAATCTCCAGGGCCGGATGGACTGCACAACTTTTGGATTAAATGGTTCACAAGGTCGCACGCTCGCCTGGCGATCCTGTTCCAGTCAGCCTTAGAGTCAGGGTCGCTGCCAGAGTTTCTGACAACAGGTATAACCCACCTGCTCCATAAATCGGGTAGTACTGCGGAGCCCAAAAATTATAGACCGATTACCTGTCTTCCGACGGTCTATAAAGTTCTTACATCCATTTTGAGAGCTAAAATTAACAAACACATTGATGACAATTCTATCATGTCCGCTTCTCAAAATGGATGTAGGAACGGGTCCCGCGGTACTAAGGAGCTACTCCTCATTGATATGGCCATTAGTCAACAGGTTCGCCGTTCCCGAAGCGATCTGTCGACATGTTGGATAGACTATAAGAAGGCCTATGACTCGGTGCCACATACATGGCTCATGAGGGTGCTAGAGTTGTATAAAGTTGATGCAACTCTGCGCACCTTCCTGATGTCATGTATGGGGCAATGGAGGACAGTCCTTCGCTATCCAGGATATCGGCAAATCCAGAGGAATAGCGAGCCGATAAGGATAGAGCGAGGTATATTTCAGGGCGATAGTTTGAGTCCACTTTGGTTCTGCTTAGCCTTGAATCCTCTTAGCACGCTGCTGGAGGATTCAGGTCTAGGCTATCGGTTGAGGAGAGGTGGTCAAGTTATATCTCACCTCCTTTACATGGATGACCTGAAACTCTTTGCCCCCAACGATTTGCAACTGATGGAGCTACTGAAGGTAACTGAAACTTTCAGTAGCGCCATCAGGATGGAATTTGGTGTGGACAAATGTGCGGTCATGCATGTAAAGCGAGGGGAGATTGTGGAATCTGTGGGAACCCAGCTCTCGGATTCCATAAATCTTAGATCCCTCTCAGCAACCGAAACCTATAAGTATTTGGGTATGTCGGAAGCGCTGGGCATCAATGTTGCTGACATGAAGCAATCGTTGAAGGAGCGCTTCTTTGGCCGCCTGAAAAAAGTATTTAATAGTCTTTTATCAGGCGGCAATAAGGTACGTGCCTTCAACGGTTGGGTCATGCCGGTTCTGATGTACTCTTTCGGCATACTCAAATGGACTCAAACAGAACTAGACGCCCTGGATAGGAGGGTCCGTACATTGTTGACGGCATATCGAATGCATCACCCGCGTTCTTCTGTTATGAGACTGTATATCCCGCGGAAGTGTGGGGGTCGAGGCTTTTTAAACGCTAAGACTCTCCACAATCGCGAGATATGCAGTCTCAGGGAACATTTCCTTGAAACCGACGTGGGGATGCATCGAGATGTGGTCGCGGTGGACAAGGGCCTCACCCCGCTCTCCTTGGCTAAAGAGAACTGGCGCAAACCTGTAGTGTTTGACACGAACTACCGCATGGAGGTATGGCAGAGTAAGGAGCTTCACGGACGCTTTTTCCGGGCCCTGCATGGGCCCGATGTAGACCTATCAGCGTCCGTAGCCTGGCTACGTTCCGGGGACCTCTTCGGAGAAACCGAAGGTTTTGTCTGTGCAATTATGGATGAAGTTGTGATGACGAATAACTACCGGAGATTTATTGTGAAGGACGGTACGGTTGACATATGTCGGGCATGCCACCGTCCAGGCGAATCAATCCGTCACATTATCTCCGGGTGTTCTCGTCTGGCTAACGGAGAGTACTTGCATAGACACAACCTTGTAGCCAGGATTATCCATCAGCAACTTGCTCTAAAATACAACCTTGTGGAATTGGAAGTGCCGTACTATAAGTATGTGCCCGACCCAGTTCTCGAAAATGGCAGTATCACATTGTACTGGGATCAATCCATCATCACTGACAGGACTATTGTAGCCAATAAGCCTGATATAGTGGTGGTGGATCGATCAGAGCGGCGCACAATGATTGTTGACATAACGGTCCCGCATGATGAGAACCTCGTGAAAGCCGAGAAAGATAAGAAAATCAAGTATCTTGACTTGGCTCGCGAGGTTGTCGACATGTGGGATGTGGACTCAGCGATCATTGTGCCGATAGTCGTATCAGCCCATGGCTTAATTGCCAAGAGCCTCGACCAATACCTGAGGAGGCTCTCGTTAGGCAGCTGGATCAAGGGCTTGATTCAGAAAGCGGTACTTTTGGACACGGCTCGTATTGTTAGGAGGTTCCTCTCTCTGGAGCCCTGACCGCCGGTAGCTTGGACCCTGTTCCCGATACCGGTGGGCTACAATTTTTTTATATTTTTAAATGTTTTTTTTATATTTTTTTTTAAGGAATATTTAAAAATGTAGAACAATTTGTAAAAATTTAAATAAAGGAAATAATAATAATAATAACATGTCCCGTATCACAGAGCGCATCGACTTCCTGAAGCAGAAAGTGTATGCATGGGCAAACCGTATTCGTAGGTATAAGCGGCGGGTGGACCGATACACTCAGAATCGCACTTTTCAAAGAGATGAAAGGTGGGTATACAGGGCTTGGGAGCGACCGGACCAAGGTGTGGCTGACACGCGCCTACCGGATGATGATGCCATGTGTTCGTTCTGGCGCAGCATCTGGTCGGTGCCTGTTAGCCATACCGAGGGTGAATGGACTCAGGGGGTCGAGCGAGCGTGCGATCTAGTACCAGAAATGGGGGCAATCACTATCAGCCCCCAAGACGTAGTTCGTGCAGTCCGTCCGTTGCCTAACTGGAAATCTCCAGGGCCGGATGGACTGCACAACTTTTGGATTAAATGGTTCACAAGGTCGCACGCTCGCCTGGCGATCCTGTTCCAGTCAGCCTTAGAGTCAGGGTCGCTGCCAGAGTTTCTGACAACAGGTATAACCCACCTGCTCCATAAATCGGGTAGTACTGCGGAGCCCAAAAATTATAGACCGATTACCTGTCTTCCGACGGTCTATAAAGTTCTTACATCCATTTTGAGAGCTAAAATTAACAAACACATTGATGACAATTCTATCATGTCCGCTTCTCAAAATGGATGTAGGAACGGGTCCCGCGGTACTAAGGAGCTACTCCTCATTGATATGGCCATTAGTCAACAGGTTCGCCGTTCCCGAAGCGATCTGTCGACATGTTGGATAGACTATAAGAAGGCCTATGACTCGGTGCCACATACATGGCTCATGAGGGTGCTAGAGTTGTATAAAGTTGATGCAACTCTGCGCACCTTCCTGATGTCATGTATGGGGCAATGGAGGACAGTCCTTCGCTATCCAGGATATCGGCAAATCCAGAGGAATAGCGAGCCGATAAGGATAGAGCGAGGTATATTTCAGGGCGATAGTTTGAGTCCACTTTGGTTCTGCTTAGCCTTGAATCCTCTTAGCACGCTGCTGGAGGATTCAGGTCTAGGCTATCGGTTGAGGAGAGGTGGTCAAGTTATATCTCACCTCCTTTACATGGATGACCTGAAACTCTTTGCCCCCAACGATTTGCAACTGATGGAGCTACTGAAGGTAACTGAAACTTTCAGTAGCGCCATCAGGATGGAATTTGGTGTGGACAAATGTGCGGTCATGCATGTAAAGCGAGGGGAGATTGTGGAATCTGTGGGAACCCAGCTCTCGGATTCCATAAATCTTAGATCCCTCTCAGCAACCGAAACCTATAAGTATTTGGGTATGTCGGAAGCGCTGGGCATCAATGTTGCTGACATGAAGCAATCGTTGAAGGAGCGCTTCTTTGGCCGCCTGAAAAAAGTATTTAATAGTCTTTTATCAGGCGGCAATAAGGTACGTGCCTTCAACGGTTGGGTCATGCCGGTTCTGATGTACTCTTTCGGCATACTCAAATGGACTCAAACAGAACTAGACGCCCTGGATAGGAGGGTCCGTACATTGTTGACGGCATATCGAATGCATCACCCGCGTTCTTCTGTTATGAGACTGTATATCCCGCGGAAGTGTGGGGGTCGAGGCTTTTTAAACGCTAAGACTCTCCATAAAGAGAACTGGCGCAAACCCTTAGTGCTTGACACTAACGACCGCATGGAGGTATGGCAGAGTAAAGAGCTTCACGGACGCTTTTTCCGGGCCCTGCATGGGCCCGATGTAGACCTATCAGCGTCCGTAGCCTGGCTACGTTGCGGGGACCTCTTCGGAGAAACCGAAGGTTTTGTCTGTGCAATTATGGATGAAGTTATGATGACGAATAACTACCGGAGATTTATTGTGAAGGACGGTACGGTTGACATATGTCGGGCATGCCACCGTCCAGGCGAATCAATCCGTCACATTATCTCCGGGTGTTCTCGTCTGGCTAACGGAGAGTACTTGCATAGACACAACCTTGTAGCCAGGATTATCCATCAGCAACTTGCTCTAAAATACAACCTTATGGAGTCGGAAGTGCCGTACTATAAGTATGTGCCCGACCCAGTTCTCGAAAATGGCAGTATCACATTGTACTGGGATCAATCCATCATCACTGACAGGACTATTGTAGCCAATAAGCCTGATATAGTGGTGGTGGATCGATCAGAGCGGCGCACAATGATTGTTGACATAACGGTCCCGCATGATGAGAACCTCGTGAAAGCCGAGAAAGATAAGAAAATCAAGTATCTTGACTTGGCTCGCGAGGTTGTCGACATGTGGGATGTGGACTCAGCGATCATTGTGCCGATAGTCGTATCAGCCCATGGCTTAATTGCCAAGAGCCTCGACCAATACCTGAGGAGGCTCTCGTTAGGCAGCTGGATCAAGGGCTTGATTCAGAAAGCGGTACTCCTAGACACGGCTCGTATTGTTAGGAGGTTCCTCTCTCTGGAGCCCTGACCGCCGGTAGCTTGGACCCTGTTCCCGATACCGGTGGGCTACTATTTTTTATATTTTTAAATGTTTTTTTTATATGGTTTTTGTTAAGAAATATTTAAAAATGTAATTAGTAAGTAAGAAAATAAATAAAGGAATAATAATAATAACAATAAGCCCCCTAAACAACCACACGTCCTGATTGACCATCTAATCACGTGGGGGGCGGACACACGAATGAGAAATTACTGGCGTGGCTAACGTGGCTCTGGAAACCCACTAAAAATGGAGACTCGTTCAAAGAAAAAACGTATAGGACCGCTGCCCGGGGGTGATCGCCGGGGCGCACCTGGAGCTGACGCTGGGTGTCTCAGCATGCGAACCGTCAGCGGTGAGGAGTTGAACAGGCGGGCTCCCACCGACAAAGATACTACAGCCGAAATCATTGACGATGGGGACAGACTGACGGACAGGACAGACACCCCTGTAGAACCGTATAGTCCAAGCACAGTCTCATACACACCTTCTAGGCGATCATCATCATCTATACCATCGTCACCAACACTTTCATCACCCCCCATTATTAGTTAAAATACAGTCACACCCACTCCGACTTTGAGTGTTACGCGGGGGGTATCTACCTTTTTGCCCGCGTCCACCAAGGCTGGAAAAGCAAGAGTTCGCATGAAATGGAGTAAAGAAGTAAATCTATTTATCATGCGAACCTACTTTTATATCACTAAGTTAGAGTCCGACATGACCACCTATAGACAACAATTGCATGAGCTTTTTACACGACAATATCCCGAGATAAGCGTATCAGAACAGAGAATTTCAGATCAGAGAAGAGCTATAGTTAGAAATAAGCTTTTATCTCAAGAAATAATAGACCAAATAAAAGAAGAGACTCGAATACAACTAGAATTAGATGAAAATGCTACACAACTATCACAAAACATAACCGATATTGCCCAACAACCACAAACACAACCATATATAGAATTACAACCTAGTATTCAAACTCAACTATACAATCAGTCGCAAGCTAATACGCAAACATCACACACATCCACACAAACTGAATACATAACCATTACGCTAGAAAATGATATTGATACCTTAGTCGTCGAAAATCATAACCTAAACACAGATACATACATCCAAGAAATACATGATAAATTCAGAACAACCCTCGCACAATACTCTGGGATGGACCCAGCAATTCGACCAAGGCTACCTAAACTCCGATATAGCCCTAAACTTTTCCGCTTAGTTAACTTATTTAATGAAAACATACTAAACCAGTTTATTTCCGACGAAACACAACTTATTGATATACACACACTTATATATTGCACTGCAGTAGTTATATCTGAAGAACTTAACTTTAAAATCACACAAAACACGGGAAACATAAGACCAAAAGAGAATATCAAGCCAGCTTGGCAACAGAGGTTAGAAAGAGACATAGAAAAATTAAGAGCAGATATTGGTAGACTTACACAATACATTAACAACAACAGATCAAGTAAAGTGGTTAGGAGAGTTGAGGCTACTTTTAGAAGCCATTTGATCCATACGAGGCACGAGCATAACAACAGAAAACCAGAGGAGTTCTTAGACACTATAAAACAAAAGTTAGCGCTTAAAGTTCATAGGCTCAGAAGATACAAAAAAGCACAACAGCGCAAAAACGATAACGCTTATTTGCCACCAATGAAAAAATATTCTACAGAAACCTAAACAAACCAAACACTGACACAAATTACGACACTAACACAGACACGGAGGAAGAAACAAAATGGAGAGCAATACATGAAATGGAGTTCGTAGAGATTACAGAGGCCGATATCACTCATATAACAGGCAGATTACATAATTGGAAATCTCCTGGTATAGACAAAGTACACAATTTTTGGTTCAAAAAGTTAACTTCATTATACAAACCAATAGCAAGAAATTTAACACAAATCATATTAGGGCAACAAAATATACCAGAATTTATTGCAACGGGCATAACATACATGCTGCCTAAAACTAAAAATTCACCACACCCTTCCCAATACAGACCAATCACATGCTTACCTACAATATAATATATAAAATATTAACATCAGCAATAACAACGAAAATCAACAAACACATTGAACACCACAACATCATGGCAGAGGAGCAGAAGGGATGCAGACGGGGCCACATGTGATGCAAAGAACAGTTAATAATAGACTCCACTATTCATAAACATGCCACCACAAAGAATAGAAATCTTCATTGCACCTATATCGACTACAAAAAAGCCTTTGACAGTGTTCCTCACTCTTGGTTGATTCAGATACTAAAAATTTATAAAGTAAATTCAAAAATAATAGACTTCTTATGCAACATAATGTCACAGTGGAAAACCACACTTCACTTAAATTGTAATCGCAATAATGTTACTACGCGAGAAATATATATCAAGAAAAGTATCTATCAAGGTGACTCTCTAAGTCCCCTGTGGTTCTGTCTAGCACTAAACCCCCTGTCTAATCTGCTGCAGAGCTGCCGAGCCGGATATTGTCTCAAACACACTACATCACAAGAACAACTACAAGAACAAACAACAATTTCACATCTCATTTACATGGACGATATTAAACTATATGCACAAACTGAAAAAGATATGAAGAAACTAGTAGAAGCTACAACAGAGTTCAGCCAAGATATAAATATGCAATTTGGTCTGGATAAATGTAAAACACTTCACATCATACGAGGCAAGATACGACCCGGCAACTATTTAGTAAATAACACAGACACCATAACAGCGATGGAACCGTCTAACTTGTACAAATATTTAGGGTACACACAATTGAAGGGACTAGATCACGTTAGAATTAAAGAAACGCTTACTGCAGAGTTCAAGAGGAGACTTAACGCTGTATGTAAAACCCAATATCTCATCAAGGCCTTGAATACATTTGCTATCCCCATATTAACTTATTCATTCGGAGTGATTAAATGGACAAAAACAGACACAGAACAATTAGAACGAACTACACGCACCATTCTTACAAAACATAATAACTTACATCCTAAATCTGCCATAGAGAGACTCACCATTAAAAGACAAAACGGAGGGAGAGGCCTAATAGACATCAAACACCTATGGCGGAAACAAGTTTGTAGATTAAAAACATTCTTTCACACAAAATCCCACACTAGTAACATCCATAAAGCCATAGTCCAAAATGATCACAATTACACCCCACTTAACTTAAATGAACAATCAGATACCTCACACATTGCTACTGAAGACCCGCAGACACAAAAAATTGATGACTGGAAGAAAAAAGTTCTTCATGGCCGACATCCTCATGACCTAGAACACACGTCAACAAAATTGCCTCAAATAAATGGCTTAAAATAGGTAATTTATTCCCAGAAACTGAAGGATTTATCATTGCTATACAAGACCAGATTATTAACACCAAAAACTATAGAAAATTTATTATCAAAGATCCTTCAGTAACAAATGATAAATGTCGCAAGTGTCACACGCAACCCGAAACCATCCAGCACATAACAGGAGCATGCACCACTCTCACGCAGACCGACTACACACACAGGCACAATCAGGTGGCAAATGTTATTCACCAAAGATTGGCAGTCCAATACTCACTCATACAAGACACTAACACTCCATACTACAATTACACACCACAAGTTACGCTCGAAAATGATACTCATAAACTTTACTACGACCGCGCCATTCTCACCGACAGGACAATTCACTATAATAGACCGGATATAATATTACAAGATAAAATAAATAAAGTCACTTACTTAATAGATATCGCAGTTCCCAACACACACAACATACAAAAAACAATCACCGAAAAAATTAGTAAATACGCAGAACTCAAACAGGAAGTAACAAGAATATGGCGCCAGGAAAAAGTTTATGTGGTCCCGATAGTCCTCTCTACAACAGGTGTTATCCCAAATCACCTACTCCATAGCCTCAAATTACTAAGTCTTAAAGAAACGCTCTATATCACCCTACAAAAAGCTGCAATCTTAAATACATGTCGAATTGTCAGAAAGTTCATGCAAATAGATGAAAATGAAATAGGGCCTTACCACAACACACCCTAAAGATAACACACCACACGCTGCATTTACTTTGGTTTCGACCCGTAAATGTAGTTGGAAATACCAGTAAGCTGAGAAGCAAAAGCACATCCCAAAAATAACAATAACTGAAGGTTTTGTCTGTGCGATTATGGACGAAGTTATGTTGACGAACAACTACCGGAAATATATTATGAAGGACGGGACGGTTGACGTGTGTCGGGCATGCCACCGTCCGGGTGAGTCCATCAGACATATTATTTCTGGTTGTTCTCGTCTGGCTAACGGCGAGTACTTGCACAGGCACAACCAAGTAGCCAGGATAATTCACCAGCAACTTGCCTTGAAATATAAACTTGTGGAATCTGAGGTACCGTACTACAAGTATGTGCCCGACCCAGTTCTCGAGAAAGACCATGTCACGCTGTACTGGGATCAGTCTATCATTACTGACAGGACTATTGTCGCCAATAAGCCTGACATAGTAGTGATAGACCGATCAGCGCGCCGCGTAATGATAGTCGATGTTACCATCCCGCATGACGAGAACCTCGTGAAAGCTGAGAAAGAGAAACAAATAAAATATCTCGACTTGGCACACGAAGTTGTCGACATGTGGAATGTGAACTCAGCTATCATTGTGCCGATCGTCGTGACGGCCAATGGCCTTATAGACAAGAGCCTCGATGACCATCTTTCGAAGCTCTCCTTAGGCGGTTGGATCAAGGGCCTGATTCAGAAGGCAGTACTCCTCGATACGGCTTGTATTGTGAGGAGGTTCCTGTCTCTGGAGCCCTAACCACCGGTAGCTTGGACCCTGCTCCCGCTACCGGCGGACCACTATTTTTTATATTTTTAAATGTTTTTTTTTTATATGTTTTTTTAAGAAATGTTTAAAAATGTAATTAATATGTAAAAAAATAAATAAAGGACATAATAATAAATAATAATGTGCACTCGGCTATCATTGTGCCGATAGTCGTGACGGCCAATGGCCTTATAGCCAAGAGCCTCGATGACCATCTTTCGAGGCTCTCCTTAGGCGGTTGGATCAAGGGCCTGATTCAGAAGGCAGTACTCCTCGATACGGCTCGTATTGTGAGGAGGTTCCTGTCTCTGGAGCCCTAACCACCGGTAGCTTGGACCCTGCTCCCGCTACCGGCGGACCACTATTTTTTATATTTTTAAATGTTTTTTTTTTATATGTTTTTTTAAGAAATGTTTAAAAATGTAAATTATATGTTTAGGAAATGAATAAAGGAATAATAATAATAATAACGTTTATTTAAAGAAACTTAGACATACGTTACAAGATAGTTTAACAAGAAAATTTAGGTCAATACAAGTGGTGTAGTCATCTGTAGTCGAACTAGGCAGAGCCTGTATTTCGACCATCAGCGCCAACCCCCTCGAGTATTAAACATATAAGTTTACCAGTAACAATTCATTTGTATCTTGTACAATATCATTTTCACAATTAATAAAATAATTTCTAAAAAATTCATTTTTTTATTTGTTTAAACTATTTTATGATCTATGTTTCCCAATAGTCAAACGAAAAATGTATACCACTACTAGACCAAAGTGGATAACACGGGGAGTAAAACGTTGTAGCAGAACTAGGCGATCGTTATTGTGGAAATATAGGCTAACACGAGACAATGATTCAAAAACCGCTTTTAGAAATTTCTCGAAAAGATACTAAAAAGTAATTAAATTAACGCAGAAAGCGCAAAACAGCTATTTTATTGGAACGAGTACCAACTAATCTAAGGCTACTTGGAAGGTTATTAATTCAATTAAACCTAACTTTCCGAAAACGGATATAAATGTTGTTAATGTCAATAATAAGTGTTTTAAAAGCCCAAAAAAGATAGCGCAACTATTTAATGACTATTTCATAGACTCGCTTCAATCGACTCGTCAAGCAAATAATAAGTTTAGCACGTCTGGTTCGAACAAATCTATGTTTATGGCGCCAACCATACCGGAAGACATAATCTCAATAATAAACAGTCTGAAAAACACCAACAGCACAGGCTATGACGACATTGATACCAGAGTAGTAAAAGCAGTTTCTCCTGATATAGCCCCCATACTAAGTAACATTATAAACAATAGCATTCAAAATGGTACTTTTCCCGAAAAGTTAAAAGTGTCTGTGGTCAAGCCAGTACATCAAAAGGAAGACAAAACTGATATTTCTAATTACAGGCCTGTAGCGCTAATACCGATATTTTCCAAAATTTTTGAGAAAGTCTTCTATAATAGTATTTATAATTACTTGGAAAAGAATAATATATTTTGTAAGGAACAAATGGGCTTTAGGGAAACTAAAACCATTAATATGGCTGTATTAAACTTCCTTGAAAAAATACACCATTACATGGACAGTAGAAAATCAGTGATGGCTTTATATATGGATATGACTAGGGCATTTGACTATGTGGATCATAAAATACTATTAGCTAAGCTCTATAAATATGGCATCAGAGGTAACGTGCTCAAACTCATAGAATCTTATTTGGAAAATAGAAGGCAAATAACTCAGATCAGTCAAATAAACGCAAAGTCCAGAACTGAAGTAGTATACTCATCTAGTTCCAGAATACTTGCTTGTGGTGTGCCGCAAGGTTCTGTATTGGGACCATTGTTATTTATATGCTATATCAATGACTTTCCCCAAGTAATCAGACATCAAATGTCTCTTTTCGCTGATGACGGCACAGTTATCTATGACACGAACAACACGGAAGACATAGAAGGACAGATAAACACTAGCCTTAGTTCTATTATTAATTGGTTGACTGCTAATAACCTTGTTATAAACCTTAATAAAACTAAATTTATGAATTTTAAACTACGAGAAAATGGAAAATCACGCATTCAAATTAATTATAATGTAACTCAAATACTTGAAACGAATGTAACAAAGTTTCTGGGGCTTTTTATTGATAACAATATGTCATGGAGAACTCAAATAGGTAATGTGTGTGGGAAACTTAGTAAGTTTTCCTATGCTCTGTATATGCTAGGTAAAATTGTAAATAAGACCGCACTACTGACGGCTTATCACGGTTATGTTGCGTCTACTCTGCGGTTTGGAATTATATTTTGGGGTAATGCCTATAAGGTTCATCTCACTTATCGCACAGAAAAAGTGTATTAGAGCTATATGCCAAATAAAATCTACAGAATCATGCAAGCAACATTATAAAAATTTAAATATTTTAACGGTCCCGTCACTTTATATTTTTGAATTATGTATTTTTGTCAAAAACAATATGTACTTGTATAAATCTGTTGAAAGTTTACGTCGCTCAGATAAACTACACACATTGCCTACTAAAACAGAGTTTATGTATAAAAGTGTATTTTCAATGGCACCCAGATTGTACAACAAAATACCGAAACAAATTAAAGAGTGTAAAAGCCTCAATGAATTTAAAAACAGACTTTCAGACCTATTGATAGACAAAGTATATTACTTTGTTAGCGAATTTCTAAATGACAAACTGTTATAATGTTGACATTTTATTTATTCATTCTATTTGCTTATAGATTTACATTAATACTTATATTGACATAAATCTAACAATTGATGCATGTAATTTTAATATTGACATAGATGACATAAAGTTAGGTAATGTTTTCGTTTTTGTTGTTTTATGTTGTTTAATTGATGATTTTAATTATTTAATGAACCAAATTGCATTGTTATTTATTGACTTCTTTATTTATTTTTTTGAAGCAATTTAATTGTATATATCATTGTTAAAAACATTTTGTATGCCTACCGGCGGGACGTAGATAGTTTCTGAATTTTATATATTATACCACCTACTTTTTTACTTATGTTCACAAAATAAATGAATTTGAACTGCACGTACCGTCAAAAATCTACATACGTCAGCCGGGAGCAACGACTTAACGTACATTCCGAAGCACGGAAGGAATTAGGTAAGTAATGATGGTCACCCATCCACGGACTGGCCTTGGCAAGCACTGTTTAACCCGTGCGGCTGTTATCATTTAACCACGTGCCTAATTATAGTCTGTAAAATATGAATTAAAAATACCTGGTCAAGTGGAAATCGTTTTCAACAGTAACGACAGCACTGACATGAACGTTTCGGTAGCTAGGAGAACTTAGTAGTTAGGGCCCAAGTAAATCTTAAAACCTTGAAAGCGCAGTTACATCATCATCATCATCATCATCTTCCTGCCCTTGTCCCATTCTACTTGGGGTCGGCGCAACACGTTTTCTTCTTCCATTCTCCCCTGTCAGTCGTCACGGCATCATTTACTCCTTTCTCTTTCATTATCATTTCTCACGTTCCATCCATGTTTTCTTTGGCCTTCCTCTCCCTCTCCATTCATTAACATTCATGTCCATCACTCTTTTAGTCACATGCGTTTCATCCCTCCTCATTGCACATGAGGAGTTTGGTCGGCACCAAACCAAACGACTTCCTTTCAATTGTTCTGTAAGAGGTGCCACTTTCAAACTTCCTCTAATATAAAAGCAGTTACAAACTAACCCATTCAGTTAATTGAAGAAAAGTGTTAATATGCAAAGCACATTGATTACTTTTAATGTTCGTGATCTAATTAATCGCGGACTGGCTCGTTACAGTCATAATGATTATTTCTTCGGTCTTGCAATGCTTATTAAAGTACCGGTAATTAATTGTTCTTCCGAATCACCTTTCAATCAGCACTGATGGCTTATCATGACTTATGACCAGTATTCTAGCTAGACGTCCTTTATAGGTCCATATCTTTCCGACACTCATCATCTAATGCCTAGCTTTTTCCTTTTTCAACTATGTTGGGGTCGACTTCCAGCCTAACCGGAGGCAGCTGAAAACCAGAATCTTTTTCCCACAAGTGACATTAATCATAATCATCATAATTATAAGTATTTATTTATCTCGTCATCAAGAATTACAGGCACTGGTTTATAAATACACAATCGTAGGAGATCAGTCGGTTCTTGGGTTTAGTTAAAACATGGTTATTGAAAGCAAGAAGTAATACTGCTACAACATTAAAGTCATAACCCGACTGCCTCGTTGGTCTAGTGGTCGCAAGTGCAACTGCTGAGCATGTGGTCCTGGATTTGATTCCCAGGTCAGGCAGTGTCATTGCGTTTTTCCATCAAGAATTTCCAAGGTAGCAGCCACGTAGTCTGGATTTGTGCCCGGTTGATGACAACAGGCGGTTTAACATGGGACTTCAACATACCTAACTGGCAAAATGTGGGTGTACCATTAGGTACACCTCTGCCTCACCCTGTGGGTTGTTAACAGGCGTGATATTAAGTTATGTTATTAAAGTAATCTAGATATAAAATTCAAAGTCGTGACTGACTGACTAACTGATTGATATATCAGCGCACAGCCCAAACCGAACATTTGGAAGGTGTATTCTTTGTTAAGAAAGGTATTTTCGCAATTTCACCCCTAAGAGGGTGAAATGGGGTGTTGAATTTTCTGTGAAACTTTTTATTCTAGGGGTCGATTGACTTGAAAATTTGTTTACATATTCTTCAATTAAAATTATGAGACACGTGTATCACAGTTTTTCCAAAATAATCCCCCAAAAGAGTCACATAGGGTTTCGAAACTCACGTGGACGGTCGGATATGGCGCAGGGCGTGCGGGGCGCGGGAGTATTTACCTATTAGTAAGTAGGCAGGATTTTTCTGAGGTAGACGTTTCTGTAAAAATTATGTGAAATCCCAATCGGCGTATATTGATGCGAAAGTTTTTGAGGGTGGATGGAGGGATGGATGTTTGTTTATGAAATTTAGCATTTTATAATTTGGATTAACATAAAGGACAATTTTAGCCCGGTAGTTCATACTACCGGGATCATTCCCGTGGGACAATTATCGAACTCTACGCGGGCGAAGCCGCTGGCATAAGCTAGTACTGCTATAAGAAATGGCCGTACGGATCCTGCTTCGTCTGCGTCGTCGTGAGGAATGTGTTGAGTATGAATGTGGATGTAGCTAAAAGATTAGAGAGAGAACAAAGATACGATGGATGAATTTGATATAATGGCAAGAAATCGGGTGGCCACTGAGATGAGTACTATAGATGAGAAGCCAGACGCGAGAGAAGAAAATGTGAAGTGTTAACTTGAGTGAATGTGGGTCACTAAAGGAGTTGAGGAAGACCA
This sequence comes from Noctua fimbriata, assembly GCA_905163415.1. Taxonomy (NCBI): domain Eukaryota; kingdom Metazoa; phylum Arthropoda; class Insecta; order Lepidoptera; family Noctuidae; genus Noctua; species Noctua fimbriata. The sequence continues at coordinate 740,149 of LR990946.1, forward strand.
AAGAAGTTATGGATGAACTGGTGAATCACGATTTGGCTGGAAAGTGAGGTACAGCTATTGACTGTGCTGATACTTAATAGAGAAGCAATATTGAAAAGAGACATGCTCCACCGAAATTAAATAAATTCAGACAAAGATAGGACGGTGCTTGATAGTCCGCTCGGCGCACCCCGTCCTCGTGAGGGATGTGTTGAGTATGAATGTGGATGAAAAAAGAGGGATAAAATAACGATGGATGGGCTGCATAAAACATACATTAGAACCAGAAAGATGACCACTTAAAATAATAATACAGAAGTATGGAAGAAGACATCCTGCGCCGACCCCAAATCAATTGAGATAAAGGCAGGAAGATTGTATTGTATTGTATAACGGGCTGGTGTCCGCAACTCCACGTCATAGCGTGTATTTTGCGTGCGGGTGGGAAATTTATTCGATCCACCCTAACTCCCCAAGAAAGGCCAGCATCGCCTTGATGTTGCTGACAATCTCGCGGAGAGTACCTGGGTTACCGAAGTACTTTGCCCTGTATGTTGCAACCACTGGGCAATGCAGACGCACGTGGGCTGCTGTTTCGTCTTTCTCGATGCAGGCTCGGCACAGGGGGCTGTCTGTGACTCCTATGACAAAGAGGTGTTTATTAAAAGAGCCGTGTCCAGTGATGGCGGCTGTTAGTGTGCGCAGCTGTAATTTGGTCAGCCGAAGCGCCCGTTTGGTGAGGCGGCCATCGATAGTAGGAAGTGCTTCCTTGGCCTGCCTGCACTCGCCATGGTCCAGCCACAGCTTGTGGTGTTGTTCACTGGTTCGTTTCCTTACCAGTGTGCGTAGATACCCGAAAGGGAGTGGCATGATGGGTTCGGGTCCCACTGCTGCCATGCTTGATCCCCTTTTAGCGAGTTCGTCCGCTGCATCATTGCCTCAGGAATCGCTGTGTCCTTTGATCCATTGTATGGTTATATTATTGAGATTACCAACCTGGTTCAGGCGTTGATGACACTCGTGTATTAACCCAGAGTTGACTATATGGTTGTTTAGTGTTAGCAGTACAGCCATGCTGTCTGAGAGTAGGGAAATGCCCATGCATTCTGCCTGAAATACCGTGTTGTGGGCCCCTAGTGGTGTGGCTATATGGCTGTTGAGGTCCTCCGAGAAGACTCCAGCTCCAGTGCCAGCACCTGTTTTAGATCCATTCGTGAAGATCCGAAATTCTGCCGGGCTGAATTCCTCGCAGCGGTGGTCCTCATGGAGTTGGATTTTGTATTTTTTATCGAATACGAACTGTTTGGGTATCCGATCGTTTATTGCTTTTGCCAGGGGGAACTCATTATAGAATCTTTCCAGTACCGCGGTGTGCTGTGTTACCTTCTTACCCCAGAGTTGAAGTGTTTTAAGGCGTACTGTCGTCTGCTTGCTGCTGTATGAACAGATGAAGCGGTGGGAGTCCTAACATGGCTTCGAGGGCTGCGTTCGGAGTAGTCCTCATGTAACTTGTGGTCGCCATGCAGGCAAGCCTTTGCATGCATGCGGGGCCACCAGACCACTGCATCGTAGGTAATCATGGGTCGGATCACCGCGCAGTATAACCAAAGTGTAATTTTAGGGGATAGGCCCCACTTCTTACCAATCATCCTTCTGCATTGCCAAAAGGTGATGCAGGCCCTGTTTATTTTGTTGTCTAGATGACTACTCCAGTTTAACTTACTGTCCAGGATGACTCCCTAGTATTTGACCTCGTCGGCAAACTGGAGTTCTGTATCGAAGAGTTTTGGTAGGCGATGGGGGCCTAGTGTTCGTGTGAAGGCAGGAAGATGTCGATAACCTATTATTGTAGATACGAGAATTAATATTATGCTTGGTTAAATTGCAATAGGGGCAGATCAAAGAAACAAAAGATCAAAGATCAAAACCAATAGAGAAGTATGGTAAAAAAGATAATTATGCTGTGCCGGCGCCGAATAAAGGGAGCAAGAGGAGAATTGATAAAGGCAGGTGAATGATGACGAAAGAAGATAATTCTTGTATTTAAGATGCAGGAATCACCTTGCACATTTACAAAGTAAATAACGTTATTTACACCGTTATGACGTCACATTAGTCGAGTTTTATCACAAGTTTTCAATCATGAAAGTAATATTTAAAATCCGTGAAGTAATCATCAGTCACACCGCTATAACAAGATATATTCGGTTCATTATGTTAGTCTTTGCTTTTGACCACGACAGCCATGTTAGTTTTGGGAAATATTTATTAATTATTAAAATCTGTTTGTTTTTTTGTTAAAATGTGTGATATTAGTCGTGTATTGTGTGTTGTATGTGTGTGTTTGGTGTTTAGACTCATTAGTTGTGGTAACGGTGGGTAGATGGTTTTTTTAAGTTAGTAGTTTAACTGACAACTAGGTGAGTGCGTTGTGGAGGTCAAAGACGAAGTCGCTCCGTGCAAGATACTAGTAATCAGTTGCATCCAGTTAGACTGAAAGCCGACCCAAAGCAAACCCAACACACAGGCTTTCCTAACCATATTGGTTGTTTATGCAGAAGTGTGAAGAACACGCAAATATAAACGCGGGCACCACAAACCTGGTATCAATTTTAATTCACAGTTAACTTGTAGTGACAATTTTGAACTCATGTTCATGTTTAAAGAATGGACTTCATCATCATCATCATCATTCAGCCAAAAGACGTCCACTGCTAAACATAGACCTCCCGCAAGTGTTGCTACATTGGCCCGTCCCGTGCGACTCACATCCAGCGGGTACCTGCAACCTTCACCAGGTCACCGGTCCACCTACTGGAAGTGCGTTGTGCGACTTAATTTAGGGGAATTCAGTGAATTCTCATGTCTTCCGTCATGTCATTTCCTCCGTGTCTCGGAAAGCTCGATAACGCTTTGGTCGTAGCTGTCAATTGTAGATCTTTGACAGCAGCGTTAAGTAGTCAGTGGCCCGAAAATCTAACAACCAGTCTAACAAGGGGTATCGTATTACCCAGTATCAACTGGGTTGTGGAGGGCAGATAGGCAGCCGCTCGATGTAAAATACTGGTATTCAGCTGCATCCGGTTAGACTGGAAGCCGACCCCCAAATAGTTGGAAAAAGGATAGGCAGATGATGATGAAGTGTATTCTCATGTAAAGCCGTGTTAAAGCAGGGTCTAACAACTATATTTATCGCCGTTTCGAATACATTTTTCTTACTCACTATCGTTCCTACGACAATTTCGGTTAAATATAAGATCAAGCTGAAATAAAAACAGCTACACCATACGAAAGTTCATGAAAGGCCGCATCCTAACCAAAACGAGCGTTCATTAGACGAGCTACGAGCATTTTTGTTCGTCGGCGCCGACAGAAGGAACTTTCCGGTTTTTTGAAAAAATGTGTTTCATAATGATCCTGGTTCTATGTATCGCTTGATCTAACGATTGTTGAAGACACGGGGCAACAAAAAATAGAACTCTGTTTTTTTCACGTTTCAGAGAAAAATACATCAACTAAAACTACCTTTTTAAAAGTCGGTTAAACTAGTGCCAGCTAATTTTCCCTATTCATTTGTTTTATCAAAGAACTTAAGAAAATAAAGATTGCGGAGAACGCCTTAGGGTTAGTGTAGATTGAGTTCTTTGCGAACAATACAATGGGTAAAATGTACAAAGCGATGCCGCGGGACATAGCTATTACTGGGAGATAGTTTGCACTAGGTTTTTAGATTTTATTTGATGTTTAGTTTTCGTTTATGCTAAGGATTTTTGAAAGCAAATTCGAATAGACAAACTCTCTCTAACTAAAATGAGATATGATTTAAAAAAATAAACGAATACTACTGCAATTCAAGGTGCTAGGAGGGAGAGTTTTGGTGTTGGTAAACATTTATGAGATTATTTTCTGAATTGTATAGAAAAAAAACTTACTATACGGGATGTAAACAGACCCTTGACAAACCCTTCAGCCAAGCATTCTGTACATCAATCTAAGTAACTATTTTTTTTTTTTTTTTTTTTTATTACTTTGTTAATTTAAATTTTATTATTTAAATTTTATTTCAATTGTTTTGTTTTTTAATTGCTAGTATGACATTGTTATTTTTTATTTTATTTTTCCAATTTAATTTCATTACCTTCATATGTTTTGATTTTAATTTTTAAATGCTACTATATCTTTGTTAGCTTAGTTATACATTTTATTAAGCATGCTGTGGTCTCCTGTAAGTGAAGGAGTACACCTACGTGATACTTTGTCGTCGGTTATTTATTTCGTGTGTTTGTGTACATCCTTTGTCGGAGATCCTAAATAAATAAATAACTATACGCAAAAATGACCCATTACTGGAAAACGACTTTTTTTTCCTTTTGGGGTGAAAAATCACGTTTTACGGTAGGACTCAATGTAACGCACTCAAAACATTGTGCTGATTGATCCATTAAATAGTACGGAGGTCGTGAAGGTATTTAGAGTAAGAATTTTGACCCCCAAAAATCTCCATAGCTAGAAGACTTCCAGGTGATAAGAATGGTCTAGAACAATAAAAAGATCTCAATGACAGGGAGAACAAGTACCTTTCGACTTCGTTAAGGGCACTTTTACACCCTTATATTCTTCTTCTTAGCGTGTCGATGTCAATCTAAATTGTTTTGGCCTCTGGGCCATATTATGTTAATACAAAGATTCTAAAATGTTTTTTTGAAAAAATAATTTGTGTTGTTAACTTATGTCTTAAGAAGAAGTCTGTCAAAGCAAAAACTGGCAAACTTGTCCTTTCTGCTTACTGTGAACGGCAGATTAGATATGAATAAGATTATAATAGATGTATGTACTCGTATTATGCTAGAAATGATAGTGGAGTATCCTGCAAAACAATATGGTATTAATGTTTTCTTCAAATCATTTATGTGGTTTATCCAAACATTTTTGCATGAACAAAACACGTTAAATATCATCATAGCATAGTTTTAAATACCTAAAATAATATTACCCAGCTATTTAAAGTTAATTAAGCTCGACGTACTAATCAAATTGTGAATGGTAATGACAAAATAAATATTTGTTTCATTGTTTTAATTATAATTAAAAGTAATTGTAATAGATTCGTCAAATTGGGTGCGTACGGTCAATACACATTAATTCCTGAAAAAGACAAAACCTTGTGGGATAGGCAGACAAGACATAATATGACAGCCACCAAAACCGCACCGGTGGATTTGGGTTCAATCACACCGCTGGGACACAGACCTCCATCTCAGGAGGTGGACCTCCTGAGATGGAGGGCTGTGCCTCCTCATAAACATTATAAACTTTACTACGCTATAAACTATAAGTAGGATGTAATTAACACACACTACTTCTTACTAATCTTATTAATATTGTAAATGTGAAAGTTTGTGAGGATGGGTGGATGGATGTTTGTTACTCTTTCACGCAAAAATTCCTGAACGGATTTAGATGAAATTTAATACACAGGTAGTTTATAACCGAGATTAACACTTAGGATACTTTTTATCCCGGTAATATGATCCCGTGGGACAGTTACCGACCCTCACGCGATCGAAGCAGCGGGCATAAGCTAGAACTTTAAAACCCAAACTATCTTGCTATCTCTGCTTTCGGTAGCGTACCCTAAGTTATTGCTTAACCGCAACTTTAAACGATGCCTACGTGCTTCCACTGAAAACTCATATATCTATACTTATGTATAAGCAAAGCTATATGTTTAGTACTTTGAACTTTCACTTATACAAATACGATACAGAATAATGAATGAAAAAGCGAATCAGAAAAGTAGGGTGAAAGATACATACATACGTTCGTACATTAAATTTTTTTTAAGTGTGCTTTTCCATACATTTTGGCCGTGCAGTTATTGCACTTTTGTAGGAAACAGCAGATTTTTTACAATTATTGATGAAAAATTACTATGTGGGGGTTCGAAATTATGTACTGAACACGTGGCAGTCGTTTGTGCGTCGTGTCGATGTCACTTCTATCCTGTATAACATTGGAAACTTGAGTTAGGTTATAAGTTAAAACACCATAAAGACATGTAGCATATTCAGCATAGGCATGTTCCCACTGATGGGACACATGCATCCCCTCTGTGAGGGGAGCCTAGTGGGCTATAATCTTCTACACGGGCCCAGTGCGGTTTGGTAATACATGTTATGTATATTGGAAATCATCATCATCATCATTCTCCTGCCCTTATCCCAATTTCTTGGGGGTCATCGCAGCATGTCTCTTCCATACTTCTGTCTTCTCCCATACCCCTCTATTACTCATCATGTCTACAGTCACCTCCTTTCTAGCCATATCATCCTTCACACAGTCCATCCACCGTTTCTTTGGTCTTCCTCTATATATTTGAGATGTCTCTAAGTTATTCAACCATTGACAAATTTAACATTTCTGGTTCTATTTAAAAATCAAGTTCTCTGATGCCACCATAGACGTTTTCCTTTCAGTTTTAAAGTCTGGCATTGCCAAAAAGTAAAGCTATCAGTACCCATCCGTGTCGCTTACAGTACGACCCATGCTTTATCGTTGGCATTTCTCGCGCACTGCGTTGAATGATAATGTGCCAGTTTCAGTGAAAATGAGAGTGTTTTCACGAGCTAAGATTAATCTCAGTCTTTTACATGACCAGAGTCTATTTATTTGCCTGCTCTTCGATAAACCTGCGTAGATTTAAATCTTGCAATTTGAAACGATGCATTTTGCAAAACTTTCTGCGATGCTCAAGTCCAGGGATGCAGGGTCGGTACCCTACATCCCTGGCCTTGCGCTTATCGCCAAGATCTTCTATGATCTTCCTTCTCTTATTTTTCTGACTGGGTCCATAATTATGATCTAATTATAAGTTTACCACCTAAGAATACCTACATGTGGAATGAAATATAAGTATTGAGTATGAGATAAAATATTAATGTTTTGTCTGACCCGTTGCGCATCAGACACAATGCAGTCTAACCGTCCGTCATTATTATTGAGTCCGTAACAGCCAATCAGTACGGATTTTGATAGAACGGATCTAAAGGTAGGACTGACCCACCATATGACTTGCACCCATCCATAATTTTTCCAGGAACCTACCTCGGCCGCCTCACACCAGACTGCACCATCCACTACCACAGAATCTACATCACGCGAAGAGTTCCACCTCGCACCTACCTGTACTACCATGAAGCTACGACTTCTGAGCCGGTTGGGATGGAAGAGGAGGACCCTGAGCAGAATGGGCCTGTCGATGTAAGGGTCAGGCTTAAGATGTCGGCCGAACAGTCAGGCCGAGAGCATCCCATTATGGACGTAGGCATCCAAAACTTTTTGTGAACAAATCTTGATTGATTGCATTAAAACCGAATGTAATATAAGCTTAATTTCTGTTTTCAATTGCACTTAGTGACAGCAGTATTATTGAACTGTTGGAATTTCAACTATGAGTATGTGAATTTTTCGATTTGATTTTTGTTTAGATTTTGGCTCAGTAGAGAAAAATTATACAGATGAATAAAAATTGTTAAAAATAAGAAATGGAAGGAAAGAAGTGGCGTGTATGAAAGAAAAGTACCTATAATGATTTTGGATAAGGTTATAAAGAAGACTTCTCATCTATCTAAACTTCTTTTATTACTATCTCCAGGTCCAATGGAGGATAGTAGGCGGCAACCAGGTGTCCATAAAGGAGGTGCCTTACCAGGTCCTGTACGGTCTGTACTGTGGGGGGACCATGATCTCGCCTGTGTGGATCATCACAGCCGCGCATTGTAAGTGAGTATTCTTTACTACTTGATTATTCAGATTGATCCAAATTCTTTTGAAAATGTTGTCAATCTGTGTTACCTTATTCCTCCCTATGTTTCGACGTGTCCACTGTCCAGCCAAGCCGGCAAAACTGAGTCAAAGTTGTTAGACAAATCTTTCCTATGCCTGCTTCGACGAGGACACCCGTCTTCAGTCACCCATTGATTCTTAGTTGTATGAGCATTATCAGCATTATATCTATACCACTGCCGGAGCACAATTTAGATCGATATAATTTCGTTTCATTTCAGTATTTCCCGGGTCAACGAAACTTTTTTTCACTGAACTTTCAGCCACTATAGCAGAATCAGCCTATAATGTGCCCACTGCTGGGACTCAAGCCTCTATGAGAGGGAATGCGCTATAATCCACCACGTGAGCCCAGTGCGGGTTTGTAGATGTCACATGTCTTCGAATTTTTGGTTCTAGGACATGCAGGTTTCCTCACGATGTTTTCCTTCACCGTTTTGAGAGTAATGTAAGTAATTCGCCTGCCTGGGTTCGAACCCACAACTTACTCGTGAGTCGGGGCCGACACCACTGAGCCAGCGTCGCTCCCGGGATGATGGCTTTACCTAATTTCAACCCTTATTTTCAGGGATAAAGAAAAGTTCGTCCTAGCGGGTTCAACGCAGCGGTCTTTAGCTACGAAGTACAGCATCTGTGCTCATTTCATCCACCCGCTATGGAACACCACCAGTCTCCACACCCACGACTATGATTACCAGCTGATCCTGCTAGAGAGGCCCATCCCTGTGACCGCTAGCTCCAGGCCCATCGCGATAGGAAACGTTGATGATGTGAAGGAAGGGGCATTCGTGTCTGTCAGTGGGTGGGGGCATACGAAGTATAAGGTATGTTTTTAAAGTATAATTTAGTCTCAAAAACAACAGTTTGAAATAAGATTTTGAACTATCATGGTCACTAACATTATTACTTAGACAGGAAACGGGATATTTACCATGTTTACTGCTTTTGTCGAGTTCCCGATATTTCGGCGCTGTTGCAAGCACCATGATCACGGATAAACTGAAGTTATTGCGGGTGGGTGTTTATGAGCAGACAAATCGGTTTACCCTCTTTCTTGTTCGTTTTTTGCACTCAGTACCGCTACCACTGTCACTCGCAACTCGATTCTGTTCCCGACACACGAAACTCACTGTGTCCGCTCGCGAACTTTTTTCCGCACTTTTTCGCTTTTTACATAGCTGGACCACTGGATTTCAAGCTCTCGACAGTTGAAACCCATCTTCCCGGTTGAAGTTCCTATATTTGGTAATCTCAATGGCTTCTCTAACCAGTCTAGGAATACAGTGGCGTTCTGTCGAGATGACCTGAGGGACCTGACCTAATATCCCGTTTCCTGTCTAAGTAATAGTTTGAAATAAGGTTATAAATGATTAGTATTTAAGAGTATAAGAAGGGATTTTATATACCATCGGTTTTTCATCAGAGGGCCAGGTTTCTTTCTCCATATTGCAATGCTTACTTATAAACATAAGAACGGCCGGTATCAACTCAGCTTGGGATCAGCTAGTAAACAACATTCCCTGAGCTGACAGCGACTGATCTAATCCAGGTCAATGGTGAGTCGTCTGCTCGCTGTTCAGCTCACCGTTAGTGGGGCGACGTCACGTGGTTAAGTTAGTTGATGTCTGGGTGCCGACGAATTGATGAGAGAAGCAGTGCTTATACGTGTGCGTGTACCTTCAGATACGGTTGCCCTCATCTTCCTGCTTTTGTCCCGTATAACTTGGGGTCGGCGCAACAGTCAACACTTAGAAAATTTATGAATAATAACGACAATAAGTGTAAAGCCACATGGACAGTCATAAAAAGTGAAATGCAAAATTCCGACCCAAAAAATCACATTGAACACATTAAAATTGACAACATTATACTTACCGAACCAGTAGAAATAGCCTCTGCCTTCAACAAACATTATACAAATTGTATCCCAACTCATACTTGTACAAATACATGCCGCAGCGATACCCTAACTGCAAACTCGATGTTCCTCACACCTTTGTCGGAAACTGAAGTGAAAAATCAGATACTATCGTTAAATAACACTAACTCTGCAGGTTATGATGAACTTAACACCCGAATTATTAAGGCATGTGTCAATGATATAAGCGGAGTATTGACCCATCTTATTAACCAGTCTTTCTCTCAAGGAGTCTTTCCAACCACTTTAAAAATATCTGTGGTCAAACCAATATTTAAGAAGGGCGAAAAATGTGACATTAATAATTATCGCCCCATAACTCTTATACCCATCATGTCAAAAATATATGAGAAATGCATGTATGGAAGAATAATTGGTTACTGTGAGAAATATGATATCATCAAGAGTGAACAGTTTGGCTTTCAGAAACATAAGTCCACGACCTTGGCCATATTCTCTCTTTTGAAAACAATACTCAACAGCCTTAATAACAAACACCTAACAACGGGTCTGTTCTTTGATCTATCAAAAGCATTTGACCTTGTGTCACATAAAATATTATTGCAAAAATTAGAGATGATCGGTATTAGAGGATTGCCACTTCAGTGGATTGCGTCGTACCTGACTAACAGACAACAAAGTGTCATCATCACAAAATTAAATAAAATGAGGGATATGACAGACTACTCGTCTGAATATGAAAATATAACACGCGGAGTCCCCCAGGGTAGCATATTGGGCCCTATCTTATTTCTTCTGTACATAAATGACATCGTCAAAGCAACAAACCATAAATGCTTTCTTTTTGCTGATGACATTTCCATAATTGTTACTACCGATAAAAAATATAAATCAATTACTGATCATGAAGCGGACATAAATAATACTATCAACAATTTAATTAAGTGGTTAAATAATAATAATTTATCAATTAATCTAAATAAATCAGTATATATACAATTTAATCAATCTTATAATAATCAATTTAATTTTAAAATGGACATTCCAAAAATTACACAAGTGGCCCTAACTAAGTTTTTAGGAGTCATCATTGACGAACAACTTAACTGGAAAGCTCAGGTTGAAAGCGTATGTAACAAGATAAATAAATTTGCTTATGCCCTGAGACAAATTAAAAAAGTAACTAATATAAAAACGGCTGTGATGTCATACCGCGCATACGTTGAGTCTTCTCTGCGGTATGGAGTAATAATGTGGGGAAATAGTACTGATAACAATAGAGCATTTGTCGCCCAGAAGAAATGTTTACGAGCTATATACGGGATCCCGTCTGATGAATCTTGTCAACCGGTGTTTAAGGAGCTTGGTTTGTTACCATTACCTGCATTATACATTTATGAAACATGTATGTTTGTTCGGAAATATAAAGAAATTTTCAAAACAGCAGGAGAAATAAACTCGAGAAGTCGGCGTGACCAATACAGGCTAGTGCTGGATGAGCTGCCCAGATCAGCTAAATATAATAAAAATACTTCTGCTATGTGTGTAAAAATTTATAATAAATTACCAAATATGTTAAAAGCATTAAATTTTAAGAAATTTAAAACCGAATTGTATGAATGGCTTAATAATAATAATTTTTATAGTATTAATGACTTTTTGAAATTTAAATAATTAATTGTATTCTATGTTAAATTGTAGTATTATAGTTGTAAGTAAGTTTGCATGCTTTATCATTAAGCAAAACATGCTGATCTAAAATGTTTAATAACAACCTGTATACCGTGTTTTATGCAAATAAAATATCTTATCTTATCTTATCTTATCTAGATATGATTAGCAAATAATTCTGATTGCCAAAGATCTTACCTGAAAATCTTGTTGTATTTTTTCCTATAACAGCAACGAACGATGCAAGACTTTGTCCGCCGGGTCCGAGTGCCGATCATGTCCCCCGAGCTGTGTAAGTCCCTTCCCCTCACCAACTACAAGACGGTCACTCCCAGGATGTTCTGCGCCGGCTTGCTCAACGGCACCAAGGATTCTTGTCAGGTAACATAATTATTACAACACCATAATATTACAGATGAATTTTCCCAAGGATCTAACCCTTTATAGGGCTAATTAATATTGGTATACTCGGAATGGCACAGCTACATGGACCGAAGTACTTGTGGTTGGCATGTCCATGTCCAGCAGTGGACTGCAATAGGCTGAGTTGAAGACCCTTCGTTGTTGTTTTAAGTAATAAGACCTATTGCCACCAAGCAGGTAATACAGACTCCTGGCAACCAACCCGAATTGTCCTACCTAATGGTAAGTGTTTACTGTTGGTCAAGACTTCTGAAACTTAAATATCATCGCAGGGGAGTTCATTAGCATTCCAAAGACAGAAACTGAAATATTACATTTGCCCTTCAACCCTGCTCAGAGTAACACAGCTTGTTGCTTGCTAGCTTTCCATACACAGATGAACATCGTCAAAGTCATAGACACCTAGATTAAAAATGATTGAAAATGATCGTGAAACATCCGTAATCATCAAAATGATTAGTTTGCTCAACAACACTGATGGTTGTGGAGTCCAAAGGATTTATCAGCAAACATATTCAGCATGAAAACCTGATAGCTGAGACGGCAGGGCGTGATGAGAGAACGCTAAACTATGGACATATATTTGAAAAGCTTCAGACAGCGCCCCACTACGAAAACAAACTAAAATTTGACGAATGAATTTGTTAAATTTTCATCTCATCTTACGGGGCATGAACCAAAGCGACACAGGCAAAACTTTTAGAAGATTTTGTAGCCTTTCACTAATGTCTATCATGAGAAGACGTCACTTGCAATAAAATTTCTCAGGTTTATTCTTTGAAACCATGCTTTATTCCCAGGGTGATTCCGGAGGTCCAGCTGTCCTCAACGGCAGACTTCTAGGCCTGGTCTCCTTCGGGGTTGGATGCGCGATGAAGGATCAACCGGGGGTGTACAGCAACATCCCTCTGGTCCGGGGGTGGATACGACACATCACGGGGTTGCCGCTTTAGGTCAATAAACTGATAATTTTATGGTGTTGTTATTTCTTTGGTTTAACTTTTTGAAGCCCACTGGCACAATTTGACGTCATTTAAGGCATCGTTGTGTTGAAAGAGCCTCACGTCCCAGCCGCTGCGGCTGTGCTGCTGTCGGAGGTCACATGGTGGCTCCCGGCCACCGTAGGCGCGGGCCTGTGGACGGCGAGTAATGGGCTAGCTCGCCGTCCGGCCGTCTTATGACAACAGGCCGTGTCAACGGCGCGTTCGTGTTCCACGCGCGCCTCAAAGAGATGTCAGCAACCATGTAGGGGTCCGCCTGGGCCGTTGCCTGCCAGGGTTGCGGGACTGTTCGAAAGAGATACCGTGACCCTGGAATACAAAAGACAAAGTAGGAACATGGATGGGTTTTAGTCAGTAGAAAAGTCTGACACTCCCTTCCGCTCCGCCCAGAGCGGGGGGTACAGACTGATGTTTTAAATACATTAAGGTTTTAATGTGTTTGGTGGTTTTTGTACAAGTGAGCCTAACTGCCTTTCGATTCAAAATATTGTTTGATTGATTTATTGATTCTTTAACAAAGATAAATAAATATTTTGTATTTTTATAACAAAGAATATTAGGGATATACAATTTGATGTTCATCCATAATTTGCATTTTCTGTACATTTGTCATTGAATGAAAAAGAATAATAATGAAAAAAAAAAACATTTACCAGGTTTCAATTTTAAGCAATGTTACCCAGTTGGGGGAAACACAGCCCTTTTCCCATGTAACCTGATTACCCCATAACCTAAACAGAAAAAAACAGTCGAATTATTTATATCTGTTTGCGCGTCAGATTGACGGCGAGATGCCTCGTTTGGGGACGCCAGATAAAACATGGTGCGTCTCATCAATCTTCAGAAGTCGTAGAGTTAACTGCGCGAAATGGAACGAACAGCGTTAGCTGCGTAGGAGCGAACATGTAAGTCAAGGTTGAAGGTATTGTGTTGAGATGTGACTTATGCTGGGGTGCTGAAATGACCGGGATTTTTTTTTGAGGAATGTTAGAATTGGTGTAGTGTTACGCAACCCCATGAGCGTTTCATGTTCAAAAGTCAAAAGTTGTTGCTAGGGCAGATGCACTCAGCATCTCATGGTCTTCTAAGTAAATCAGGGAATCATTTTGTGATTTTTGCACAGTCAGTGGGTCTTTGAATCTTCCTCGTGGCGCTGGTACTACACACTTAAAATTTTGTTGGCCCAAAATTGTCTGCTTTCACGGGGTGGTCGGCGGTATCTCAACGGTCACTTTGACTTCATGCTTTGGGGATCAGAGCGCAGGATAGGAGGTTGAGTAGGGTGTATAACACAACTCCACAATTGTTTAATAATAGTGTTATTCATGTGATACGGGTCGTGGGGCTTTTGGGACCGGGACCGTGGTCCCAGCCTTTTCTTATTGGGGTCGGCTTGCAGGTTTTACGGATGCAGCTGATACCAGTATTTTACATGCAACGACTGCCTTTCTGACCTCCATAATCCAGATAGTACTGGGTAATACCTGTACCCCTTTGTAAGACTGGTTATCAGAGTGTAGGCCACAGCCTACTTTTAACGACTGTCAAAGATCTACAAATGACGGCCGGGACCAACGGCTTATGTGATATAAATACCTATACTCTTATAAATTGGTTTTCTGATAAACACACCATATCTTGGGAAATAAGTCTTATCATTTCGTAGAAGAACATCCAGCGTTATACCCGTAGTAAAAAAATTAGGTGCCACATTGCGTTTTCTCCCGAGATGTAACATTTCCACAAAACAAACTTCGAAACTCCTTTTTATACTTAGAAAATACATTACGACTCAAATATTCTAGACCGAACGTTGTCTAAATACGGTTAGCAGGCCGAAGTCAATTCCGCGAAGACTTGGTACATACAACGATCAGGAGTTGATTTTTCGCATTACATCAGACATTCACATATTCAGGAGTGGCTTCCTTGCGGAGGGAGGGGAGATAGTTTTGAGCGGAAGATACGCGAGTATAGAAAGGACGGGGACGCTGATGTGATTTTATTTCTGTTTAGTTAGCGTGGTACTTTGAAGGTGTATATGGGAAAGCTGGTTCTTTAAGTTTGGCAGGCGTAGATATGAAATAACAGTTCTTTAAAAAAATATCTACAAAAAAATGGTCTATTACAGTTTTCATTTACCTAAATAAGTAACATTGGCACGATAGAGGCTTGATTAAATTCTTATTTCGATTTAAGTCTAAAGTCATTGATTTCAGAACAACATACACCGTATAGAAATTTAGTAAAAATAAAATGTAAAATAAAAAAGTACCATTAAAACATTACAATCGAAAAACATGTCAAAGATGGAATAACAAATTCAAAACAGTAATAATCCACATTCAATTTAAAAAAATTAATAATATGTCATCTAATTTCTGTGAATAATAGTAAACAAAAAATAATAATTAAAATGGAATGTCAAAACAAGTTCTTATAAAAAATTCAGTAATAGTAATATGTCATCTAATTTTAAAATACAATAGGGATTTCCACATATAAACTCTGTTTCATTTTCGCTCCCGAAATCTAATATGTACCTATGCTGCCAGTTCTTGGCATGTTTCCGAATGACAGTGATGCGGAGGACACTTAGGCGTCAAAGTACTCTGACGCCTAAGTGTCCTATTGTCGTCGTTGCATATATGTAGGTACTTAGTTTAGTCTTAATTTTTATTATTTTTTAGTTCTATTTATAGTCTGTATAAATGTACATAATAAACTTACATAAATAAAAAATATGTTTGTAGTACCTACTTGTTAGTTCCATTAGTAAAAGTTGACAAACACAGGGAGGACAGGATGACGACGGAGGTAACATATGCCCAGCAGTGGGACAACATACCTAAAAAAAGGCTCTTCTTCACCGTTTCCTTCGCAATAATTCTCCCGTACATTCTTCCCCCTATCTGCATGCAGGCCACGCGGCCGCGAGTGTTTTCCGACCGTTTTCGCGGCGCCTCACAGGGGATGCGGCCATGATTTATTTACACAGGGATGCTGGAATGCTGCACGCGTGACATCTCTGTCTGCCTCTTATTTATGTGCGTCCTACGTTGTGATTTGACAACGTTGTGTCTTGAATTATTGCTGGATTGTGTGCTTTCGGTTGGTAGGTAGTTGAAGATTTTGTTTCGTAATGTGGTTTTCAATTGTTTTTTGGAAGGTCAAATGTTTATAGGGGTTGAATGGTGTTGTTTTGTTTTAAGGTTTAAAACTTAAAAGAAAATACTTAATTTTATAATGTCACTTTTTTTGTCCGCCTGTCACAGAGGTCTTTCTCGAGATTTATGCAACCTAGAAATTAGATTTTTTGCATTATGTTAGTTGGGATCGAGATCACTTGTCAAAAAGAAATAGTTTTGTTTTCTTTCAATTTTTTTTACTCATCGTCTTAACAAGTGTTACCGAGGGGTATCGTATTACCCAGTACTAACTGGGTTGTGGAGCTCAGATAGGCAGTCGCTCCATGTAAAATACTGGTATTCAGCTGCATCCGGTTAGACTGGAAACTGACCCCAACATAGTTGGGAAAAGGCTAGGCAGATGATGATGATTTACTCATCGTGACAATCTGGGGGTTAAAAAACCATTATCTGCCTCGATTTATTTGCAACATTGAATGTTTCATGGCTAATTTACATTTTATTTTGTGCCAACAACATTTTGCAACTTAGAACTTTTCAAACAGCAGCAGCCTTGCGATTCTTAACATTCCTTTTCCACTCCGAAGTCAACATCGAAAAACTTACCAAAGAATATCACCACAAAACATTTGTCACATAAACACATATTTCTTCCTCAATCCGATATGATATACGAGCACACGCCCCACCCATTTAATAATAAGGAATCGCAGAAAAACAAAATGCTTATCGTCCGATAGACATTAAACCGTCCAATACTGTTACTGGGGATATTTCCCCCGGGAGCCGGGACTTCCCCGCCTCTTCGCCGTCTAAATTAAAAACTTTTCTATAATAATGACGATCACCTCGTTCCCTAGCCGTTTCTTTTTCATTAATGTGATTTTATTGGTTTTCTGATTGCGTGTTGTTGTGAACTTCAGGTCTTCAGGGTAATGAGTTTGAGAAGATTTCTGAATGCGGTTTTAATGTTAAGGGGCCGAGAGGTGTGTTTATGTTATTTGATAGTTTACTTGATTTTCACTTTGGACGACATTCCCTAATCCCTAGTTGCAAGAATGAGGAACTGAAGTTGATATGAGCAATTGCTCGGCAAAAGCCTTCATTAAACAGCGAAGAAATGAAGATTGGGGATTGTTCAAAGTGAGGCTTATCTTGCACGGACTTTGATTTTTTTAATGATTAAGGCTGTGAATTCGCAAGAGTTTGAACAACTCCATACAGGGAATTTGACACAACCGGCGTGAGCAAATTACGTCCCGTATTCGGCGCCGCGTTCACCTCAACGTGACCAGAGCGTCATAATCTGCCTAGCCTTTTCCCAACTTCGTCGGGGTTGGTTTCCAGGCTAACTGGATGTAGCTGGATACCAGTATTTTACTTGGGGCGACCTCTACAACCCAGTTAGTACTGGGTAATATGATACCCTTGGTAAAGCAGGAGCGGCAGTCGCTCCATGTAAAATACTGGTATTCAGCTGGATCCGGTTACACTGGAAGCCGACCCTAACATAGTTGGGAAAAGGCTAGGCAGATGACGGTCGATGCTAACATGTTGTGATTCACTATTTTCTAAAGATTTCAATCCTTAAAATTCAGCCCCAACGGTACCAAGTTATTTGAAACGTGGTAAGAATTTGTCTACCCCAAAGAAAAAACATTCTCTGCCCGCCCCTTTGATAACATAATCATAATATGAAATTACTTTTGTGGACCCCTGTCGTAAATAGGACGGGTGGGACGTACAACATTTTGTCGTGTCCATTGTCTTGCATTAGTTAACCCATTTTCGAGGATAACTTTTTTTTTACTGCAAACACAAAGCCTGTTTTCAAGAATATTAAGTATTTTAGGAGGCAGTTCGTTTAAAATAATTTGGATGAATACAAGCCTAAAGCATCATATGGCACTCCATGTAGCTCTGTATCCGTGCAAGATTTTTTACTCTTCTCTATCTACAATACTTAAATAAAATATTAGTTCAAAAGTTTAAAAAAATAGACAGTTTTAATAGAAAGCTCTTCTTTTCATGTTTTTTTTATATGTATCTGTTTGGAATAATAGAAGTTCATTTAGCAGATTATGTTTACAGACCTGATGATGTTGAATTAAATCTTCGGAGAGTTGTATACGCTGCGTTTAACTTACTAATTATTTGATTAAAATGGTGGTGGTGGTGGTCAAGTTGAAATTCGCCACTTCGCCTTGATCATTGCATCTTTCAATATCTAGACAGAGTTTTATAGCTTTTAATGCCGTATTGTAAAAAGTTGATGAAAAATCACGACTCCAAAACAAATGAGCTTCAACTTTATTTAGAACTTCGCCCTACCAAATGGAACGAATGTTTATCAAAGTGATGTTACAATGCGTGACGTGTGAGGAGTGGTACGTCACGTGCACGCGTCACGCGCTGCGGCGTGACGGTGTGGCCATGAGAGCAGCGGATCGAGGAGTAATTACTTAGGTAGACTGTAAAAACAACAGGTAAAGAACGTCAATTAATAAACAGCCAGAATCAATTAACCAAAGCTCGAGAGTTTGACAACCAATCTTACCAAGGGGTATCGTGTTCATAGTAAAAATATAGTACTCCTGACCGTTTTCGGCTACGGCGCGGCGGCCAATCTCAGCAATCAATCACAAGTGTGTGTGTAGGCACAAGTGCACTCTCTGTTCCCTCAACCGTATAGTCCGATGGGACGGCGATCCGACATGACGGGAGTAATCACGCGCAGGACCAACACTTAACGTGTTTTCCGAGACACGTGGGTATCACACCGACAACTTCAAAACTCTGGGCTGCAACTCAGAAATTCCCGACCCGGAAATCGAACCCAAGACCCCGCGCTCAGCAGTCGCGCTTGCGACCGCGAGACCAACGGAGCAGTTCGTAATGTTACCTAACTACTAACTGGATGTGGAGGTCAGATAGGCAGTAGTTTCATGTAAAATACTGATATTTAGCTGTATTTGGTTCGACTGGAAGCCGAGCCCATCATAGCTGGGAAAAGGCTAGGCAGATGATGATGATTTATCAAACAAACATACTTGTATAAAATAAGCTTTTACCTTGGCCAGAAGCTTAGCGTTGTCATACAACGTGGCAACGTGGCAACGTGGCTAGTCTCTTGGGAACATTACCAGTTGGCAGCGTTGAGGCGGAGTTTTTGACGCTATATTTTTAGTTTATTGGTCATAAGGTATTGTATTGAAATATGCCAAATAAAATTATGCCACAATAACTTGTCATCAAAACCCGCTATCTCCAACAACTTACACCGCACTTCATTTTCATAGCTCCACATACAAGTTATTAATCGTCCCGCGTGAGTGATTATTTTTTGAGCGGCCCTGTCTGATGTCCGGCCGGACTCTGCCCTGTCCGAAACTGTCCGGAGTCAAGCGCAGGTGCAGACTTCACATTTAATTGATTGTCACGCATTTTGGGTACACAGTTTATTTTTGAGAGGAGATTTTTAAATGGTTTGGAAGAAAAATGTTTGTATTGAAAAAGTGAGTAATTTACTCAGAGATACTGTGTTATCTTCATGCCTGAATTTTATGGAATATTGCTGTAATTCTAACACTGTTTTAAGCTTTCTTTTCGGTTTACAACTAAACTTATACTGTCACTTACGGGATATCTTCCGAGATTTATCATTATTTTGAGCTCCCGACCAACCCGCGATCATGGCGCTTGCAACAGCGCCGAAATATCGGGAGCTACTAATGTAATTGTTGAGGAGTTCGTGGCTTAAAGAAATAACAGCCGCACAGGTCCATCTTCAAGGTTAAACAGTGCCTGCCACGGTTTGTCCGTGGATGGGTGACCCTCGGTTACGTACCGAGTTTCTTCCGTGCCTCAGAAGGCACGTTGAGCTTTATTCTGTTGAATATGGTAACACCATGGCTTGAGTCACAGTTTCTAGTCTAATATCAAAATAACAGCTTTTTACTGAATGCATATGAAAATACAGGGTGTAAACAGACCCTTCTCATAGCCGTCAACCAAGCATTCTGTACACCAAACTAAGTAACTTTACGCAAAAATTATTGCTGGGAATCGACTTTTTTTTTTGGGGTGAAAAATCACGTTTTACGGTAGGACTCGATGGAAAGCACTCAAAGCATTGTGCTGATGGATGGATTGAATAGTACGGGGGTCGTGGAGTTGTGTAAAGTAAAAATCTTACATTAAAAACATGTATTTAAAAAAACTTGTGAAAAAGTTGGAACTTTGACCCCCAATATATAGAAGGTTCCCAGGTATTGTCTAGAACAAAAAAAATATCGCAAAGACGGGTAGAACAAATGCTTTTCGGCTATGTTAAGGGTCTATTTACACCCTTTATATAATATATACGGCACTTATAATAAAAACTCATTTTTTTCAATTTTTGTGTGTCTGTCTGTTTATCTGTTTGTTCTGGCTAATCTCCGAAACAGCTGGACCGATTTTGACGGGACTTTTATTGGCAGATAGCTGATGTTATAAGGTCTTACTTTTAAAATGATTAGAATTCCGTGCAAAAAAATTAAAACCTTTGAAATTGTTAACCAAATTTGATTAAAAAAGGGAAATTAATTTTTTATAATAATTTCACGCGTACGAAGGTCGCAACAGCATATTGCATATAATTATGTTTATATGTACAGATTTTGTAAAATATTTAATAGATTTTAAACTTTATCGCTAAAGCATTAGGTTCAAGGTTGATTGGGAAAATTTGACCGTTTCGGGTAGCTTGATGTGCTGGCGTCTGTACATTTTCTTGATGAACGCTTCTGAAATTAAGATGCCGCAATACCATCTCATGGAAAAAATTGTATTGTTTGATGGTCTCACAAATATGACCACACCATTCTGACACGTCAAGCTGTAGTTTGCCTCTTGACATTACTAAATCTTTGACGGTCAATACCAGTAGACAAAAGCCGGCTCTCTGACTAACAGTCTGTCTGAAGGTATCGTGTTACCCAGTAATTGGGCGGTGAGTATCAGATAGGCAGGTATCATAGATGCAAAATACTGGTATTCAGTTGCATCCGGTTAGTCTGGAAGCTGACCCCAACATAATTGGGAAAAGGCTGAGCAGATGGTATTTTATTTATTTATTTAAACTTCATGTACAAGAGTGGTACATAGGCGGACTTAATGCCACAAGGCATTCTCTACCAGTCAACCTTTGGGTCAAATAGGATAGCATTGTGATAGAGTACAAAAAAATAAATAAGACAAAAATCCAATTTGTTAACATAGATTGATATACATAAATAGGTACATACCAATACACATATATACAGTAAAATTAAATAAACTAAAATATATTATAATATATACAAATAGTCCAAATAAACGAGAAACCTTATAATAATTACTATGACTACTAACTAATATCTAGCTTGTGACCAATTTAGTCTGATTTCAAATAGTACTTCCGAACTGTTCTTTTGAAAGCCATTTTGCTTTCAGCTTTTTTAATGTCAAGGGGTAAAAAAAAAAACAAAAAAACTGTAGGCTTAGAATGTATTTCTGAATAAACCTATAACACCTCCCCTCAATAGGTTCTTAACTTCTCGCAGAAGGGTTACCAGCGGGACTCTATTATTAGAAGCCTCTGCTGTCCGTGCGTCCGTCTCTCTGTCAGCGGACTGTATCTCATGATCCGTAATAGGTAGACTGTTGAAATTTTCAAGGGATTTGTATCTCTGTTGCCGCTATAATAATAAAAATAAATTAAAAATTAAAGGGGTCTCCCCTACTACGATGGTACGGAACGAACGGCAGATTAGGTCAACGCAAGGCAAAAATATTACAGCCGAGGTGGAGGCGAATGTTCCTGATATAAGGAAAATGATGTAACAGGAAAACAACAAGACACTATACTTACAAACTTACACGGTCATTCCTTCTATTAATACGTTTAAAGATGTGCCCAAGTTTGTACCACAACCAACATTAATAATATTACAATATTAAAGAATTATTTAAGCTTTGAAACTGAGTTTTGTCATAGAACTTATTGTTAAGATGTATTTTATAATATTTTGTGCTATATTTTGTTTTCCTACAACTCTTGCGTTTCAAGTGTCGTTTCATACAGGGAATCCTCGTAAGTACCTGTCGCTTTAATTATGACTTAGAAGTAATTGCCTGCGACCTTGTCTGCGATCCAGGATTTACATCCTGGAAGAAGTACATGAGCTACTTTACAGTAGCTCATGTTGTACTTCTCCAGTTCCCCGGTTACCTATCTCTCAAACATAACCACCTGTTCTGTAGTTCAGACGTGCAAATTTAACAGACAGCCAAAATTACTTTTGAATGTTAGAAAAACAAAGAAGGCGAAGCTACAGTCATAGGCACAAGTAATAACTTTTTAAAGTATCGTAGATGGCCATTCCAAAGCGTAGATCTACATGGAGAAGAATTGGAAAGAAACTCCATGGACACGCTTTTCAATCAAAATATTTTTACAAGATCTTGGTTACATCATTCATGTTGAGATTATTTCTTCTTCTTTCTTCTCTTCCGAGACCCCCTCTTTGCAGTTTTGAAGGAACCATACCAGTTCGTTCCCGCCATCTCGAACGTGGCCTGCCGCGACCCCGCCTCGCTGTCTCATAGCACCTGTGCTGAGCTGCTTTGGCTCACAGTTTGTCTGGCATGTGGCAGACCATCTCCTACCCAGTCTATTTAAGTTAAGCAGCCTTTTGAGCCAGATCCGACTGTCCAGGTTTTGTTGTGCAGCAGTGTTTAGAACTCCATCTGACATTGGTTGATTGGTTGGTAGTCAGTTATGTTAATTCAAGCGGCAACCATTTTTTCTAGGTGAAACGGTTTATTTACCCGAGTGCACTCCACTTACATTTATATATCAAAGAAGTGACAACTTTACTATGTATCTACGAGTACTGTATAAAACATCGACTATGACCGGATATCATACTTTTATAAAAACCTGTACAGGTAAGCTCGTGAAAAATTGATAATTGACATAAAAATATCAAACCCATAATGAATCAAAATTAAAAATCTATTTCTATTTTTTTATTTCTATTTTTTTTCTATTTTTTTTTTCATTCTTAGGTATCAAGGGCTGCAGATCTCACTACAATCCAGGATCCAAGATTAAATTGCAGACCGAGCAAATTACAATTGACGTAGAACTGTTAACCGAAGATGGGTGTCTTCGTCAAACAATTTTGAAAGGAAGGGAAATACCAGCAAATGCTTCAACTAAGGGACATACATTCAGTAAGAGAATTTTAAGCCAGTTATAGTTGTCGGCAGCAGCTCGCCGGGCCACCCCGATTAGGTACCAACCCATAGATATGGAAAGCCTTGCCTTGCTCCGCTTACACCGTTCCTATTCATTGTTCCTATTTATTTATTTTAAATAGAACGGCCGAAGCCAATTACACTATTTAACATTTAACATTTAATTTATTTAACCCCGTCATGCATTCTTCTCACAGAAATTCAAACATTCTGATAGTATCACCTTCCATTCATCCGGAAACATATCAAGACTTGTGCTTGAGTCCAGGAGAGCGTTAATAGCGGCTACTGTCCGAGCAATAGGTGACTTGGAGTGTGCAATAGTACGGCTACTTAGAACAGCCAGTAACCGGTGTTTTCTGCCACGACAGTAATTGTCTGGGACAAAAAGATTGCAGATTTCATTGTGCAGATCAGGATCATCGATAATCCCTCTAATAATTTTAAATATTATAGTTATCTGATCCCGCGACCGTCTTACTTCTAGAGAGTTGAAACTTAAGCAACCCAACAGAAATTAAAAATATATATTTTTTTTTATGAAGGGATAAAACCCGTACATGTGCTTGTAAAGAAATCTGAGGAATGCTTTTTGTACTTTCTCTAAAGCCAACACATATTGCTTCTCAAAAGCATTCCACACGCATGCACTAGACTCAAGTTTGCTACGAACCAATGCCCCGAAAACAAGCTTGATAACGTGAAGGTTGTGGAAGTCACGACAGTTCCTTAGAACAAAGCCAAGGCGCCTAAAGGACACCTTACCAGCCGTTGCTTGTCCAGCTGACAAGGGATAGTACAACAACAAGAATCACGGCTTTTCTCCTCCTCCTCAGAGCCGCTACCAGTATACACGGTTATGCTCGTGTTTTCTCGGCGAGACAAGGCAAATGGTCTGTCTGCGCTCGCCTTATCTTGGCTAGCTATGACCAACATGTATAATGTAATATAAACGGCTTTAGAACGTCTATTTCAGTACAAGTTACGAATTAATTTATTGTAGTTGTAAAGTAAATGCAGACAAAAATTTGCAGTATTTATTTTTCTTTCAGATGACTTTTGTATAAATGGAAACGAATGCACTGTTATTGTGGACGAGACTAAGGAATGTCCAGGTAAGTATTTAGACAATTTTCTATCTTTCAAGCTAGAACCAACCAAACACGTCCACAACATGCCATTGTAATAGGTTGGGTGGTTGCGGAGATTAGCTCTTATTTAGTTCGAACAAACTGTTCTTCTTAAAACCGACCCGAGTTTTGGACCCGATAGATGGCGTCTTGCGAAGCAGCACCGATTGTTTATTACACAATTCTTTTTTAATCTGATTCAGAGCGGATGGAGCTTCATCCCCAGCCGTGCGCAGAGACCAGTTACCGCACGCCTCGCTCTTCGACCATAGAACCATGGGACAAACATTTCGAAAGTTTAAATGAAACCGATACTCTTAAATTGTTGGACATATTGACTGTGTTTGCAGCAATAAAGATCTTGAATTCTCTAGAAAGTCCAACACGAAATATTTCGATCACTTCAAGTTCAACAGGTAACTCAAAAGAAGATTTGTTTTACATACAGAAACTGACACCTTGATCCCATGGGGGTAGAGAGTAGAGGCAGAAACGCCTGAACGCCCGCTGCTACGATTCTTACTTACTCCCTTCGTCCACATTCATAATTATCATCATCATTTCAGCCGAAAGACACAGGCCTCCCCCAAGTGTCGCCACATTGACCGGTCCCGTGTGACTCGCATCCAGCGGATCCCTGCAACCTTCACCAGGTCATCGGTCGACCTAGTGGGAGATATATCATATATCTAGTCATAAACGCGCCCGGTTGCGAGTACTACGCACCTGACCTCTCTGAACTGAACAGCATCAATAAGTTCAATGTATCATCATCTCCCCATAACCCAATTTATTTGCGGACGGCGCAGCATGTCTTCTTCTTCTATACTTTTCTTTTAGTCGTCATCTCACGTTTCCCTTTTTACCCGACTACCAAGGAAGGGTAATTTTTTTTAGTCATATCATCTTTAACATAGAAGTACATCCATCGATTGTTTTGTCTTCCCCTGCTCTTACAGACAGCCCTGACAGACCTGCTCTTATATACTAATTATGATTATTTTCAGGAGCAGAAACTTCTTACTTTACAGTTATGATAATAACATCAATAACAGCTGCAGTTGCCCTGACCTTGCTACTTGTAATTGCATACAGGCGCTTTTGCAGGAAGACATACAATTCTCCAGGGTTACCACAAAACCCAGCAAATGAAGTAAGTTAATGCAATTTTCACATCGTGTAACAATGAAAAAGTAATTTAAAAAAGTTCAGCTTTTTAGTAATGTAATGGATTTCGCAGACGATTTAACTTTTCTTATTATACGATTTATTCACTTTTAATACGATTTGTCGTTTCAAATTACTTTTAAACATATAAGATGCATGTTTTTGTAATCATCCTTCATTTTGACTCGACAGGATTAGAAGAAAAAAAAATCGAACTCCACAATATGGCACCCAAAATCTATAAATGCCTAAATATTATTGAACTGTTAGAATTTCAAGTGTCAGCTCTGTTCTGAGTGTTGAGAGCTCAGCCTAGTGCTGGTGAAAAGGACAGTAGTCATCTTCCTCGTTCATCACAAATATTGTTCACGCGTAAAAATATTTTTATTCGTTTTTTCTCTCAAGCTTGTCAATATTAGGGTATATTGGTATTCAAAAAATATAAGCTACAATAGAAATAATAACGAAATAAACTGATCAAATATTTTTTAATATTACATAATACAAATAATTGTTTATCCATTTAACATTTACAGAATCGATATTATGAAAACATGCTCTTCCGAGACGAATGCCAACAACAAATCGAACAGCTGGAACAACGAGCACTTGAGGACCCTCAACCTTCAGATTCCTCAGAACAGCAGTATGAGGAAATTAATAACCACAGTAACCGTTGGTGAGTTTTAAACCTCACGGCGCGCCGGCAGTACATGTGCTGCCGCCTCCGGGTGACCGCGCGAACGAGCGGTGTCCTGTGGGTGCTATGGAGCTGATCCTGGTGGTAGTTTTAGATAATTAGTTTAATTTTTTGTTTATTATCTAAATTAAGAAAATAATTCATTTTACTCAATATAATAATTAGTGTTTAAAAGTAAACTGTAAGTGAAATATTTTTATATCAGTAGCAAGTTTTGATAATGACGAATTAAAACGTTTGGTCGCGATCTGCCCGATCTAGGTTTATTCAAACCAGGCCATTACTTTACATAACACCATTCAAATGAATTATTGAACTGGATCAGTAGGTACCTACTATTGATGGTTAGGCACCTACTCAGACGATAACGGCCGAAAATCAAGAGCTCTTTCACCACAATGATTGTATTGTGCTTAGTCTTGTAAATACCATCATCATTCTCTTGCACTCATCCCCATTTATTTGGGGCAACACAACACGTCTTGACTTCAACATACACCCCCTTTCCAGCCATAATTGTCATTATCATCTTTCACACAGTTCATCCATAATTTTTTAGGTATTCCTCTATTCCTATAGAATATATGCATACTCAAAGCTTTCCTCGAGACAGGCATTCTATGCGTAGGTATAGCAAGTTGTAACTCGATTTAATACCTTTTTTTTTTTTTTTTTTTATGATGGGAAATCATCAAATGACCCCCCCGCTCGGGGCGGAGCGGAAGGGAGTGTCAGACTTGTACTGACTAAAACCCATCCATGTTCCTTCTTTGCCCTTTATGTTCCAGGGCCGCGGTATCTCTTTCGAACAGTCCCGCAGCCCTGGCAGGCATCGGCCCGTGCGGACCCCTACGTGGTTGCTGACATCTCTTTGAGGCGCGCGTGGAACACGAACGCGCCGTCGACACGGCCTGTCGTCATAAGACGGCCGGACGGTGAGCTAGCCCATAACTCGCCGTCCACAGGCCCGCGCCTACGGTGGCCGGGGGCCACCACGTGACCCCCGACGCCCAGGGCGTCTCCCGCGGCGGCTGGGACGTGAGGCTCTTTCCCTCTCACGTTCCGCCACCTCCTTCACTAGCATGACTGCTTCGCAGAAGGAGGTGACGGCTTCCCATTCCCTCTCGCTCCGGACCATGGCTTGAACCAGGGCCAGGCGCGAGAGATCGCCGCCGCCAATCGCCTCTACGAGGACACGGCGCTGCTCCGCCCAAGCGGGGCAGACCTCCACAGTGTGCTGCACCGTGTCCTCCGGACGATCCTCACAATGGAAACACCCGGGCGTTTCCGCCCGCCCGATTCGGTGCAGGAACCTCCCGAAACAACCGTGTCCGGTGAGGACCTGCGTCAGGCGGAAGGTGAGGGCGCCGTGGCGCCTCCCTAGCCACTCCTCAAAGAGGGGACTTATCGCCACTATGGTGGCGTGCCCTGCACGGGGTTGCGACAGTCGCTCTCTCCATGTCACCATGAGATCGAGCCGGAGGTCTGTCCGCTGAGCGGCGATTTGCCGCGGCAGCGGAGTTTCCCCCCGACGTAGTGCCTCCGCGCGCCATTCGTGAAGGCGCGCGAGGACTATAGCCTCCAGATCCCATGGCGGCAATCCGGCAAGGAGGCTAGCCGCCTCACCGGAGATCGTGCGGTACCCCCGGACTAGCCTTAGGGCTATCCCCTTTTGGGGCGCGTTCAGGTAGCGGGCGGCTTGCCGCCTCAGAGAACGCGCCCACACCGGGGCCCCGTAAAGGGCCATGGACCGCACGACCCCCGCGTAGAGCCTCCGGCAGGAGGCGTTTGGACCCCCCAGGTTGGGCAGGAGCCGCTTGAAGGCAGCCCCGGTCCGTTCCAGTTTGGGGGCCAAACGTCGGAAATGCTCCACGAAGTTCCACCGGCTGTCGAGGACGAGTCCCAGGTACTTCAGCGTCGACCCGACGCCGATGGAAACCCCTCCCGCCGTCAGTAGGGATCCCGACGGTGGCGCATTCCGAGGCCCATGAAAACACATGGCCTCGGACTTGTGCAATGCCACCTCGAACTCGATTTAATACCTAGAAGTGTGGCAAAACTCACTAGCAAGATGTCGCCCAATCGTGTTCAAAGTATTTTGAAAGCAAAATAACATTGTAATAGTCGTCCTCCTGTCCTTATCTACGTGCGCTGTATAATCTTCTTTTCTTGATTTCTTTTCTTTATGTCAATAAATAAATATTTAAGTATACAAGGCAAGTTTATTATTCCATAAAAACAAAAAACCCTAAGAAAAAATTTAAGGACAAGCCAGCCTCACTATTCCCAAACAACCACAACAAAAGCGCCGAGGTAATGAAAGGCAATGAATGCCTTTATTAGTGAGGTGCAGGGAGCCTGTAGCTGGCTAGATCACTGTATTTTGACTCAGGCGGCAAAGCGAGCTGTTGTGAATATTTTTATTGTATTTATGACACTAATTGATCTGATCATTTTCCCCTAGTTTTTGCAATGTTGACACCAAAGTTACCCAACACTACAAGTACTTATAACAACGTTTTGTGGGGTGTTAGAAATGATAAACAGTTCGTCAAATTTACCAATGAGTGTCATATGCGTCTGAATATGATTGATTTTCCTGCTGTTGATAAACATTGTAGTGAGCATGGTCACGCGCGTACTGTGACATTGAGACACAATGTCACAATACATCCTTCGTGGTGCGTGGCGAGGGGACACCAAGGCGGGTGGTAGTGGTCCGCGTGTGGTGGGATGGAAGGAGCTTGTCAGAGAGGCTCACAGAAGGGCTCTGTTGAAGTTTTCAGAGTGGGTAGCATGTGGTAGGCCTAGGTTTGGCATCATTGTATGCAGAAATGTGTGAGACCAGAAGGATGTTTAAATCAAGACCGTGAAGTACAGATTAGGATGGACGGGTGTCCATCCTAATCTGTACTTCACGGTCTTGATTGCGAAAAGCATTCCAGTGGTGACTTCCGTGGGTTTTGGAAACACACGAGCAAAGCAAACGTTTTTAGGGAGCACTTTTCTATACAGTCTCCTCTGGGGTCGGCAAGTAGAATATTCAGTGCTGGGTTGCCTAATGAGGTTGTTGGGGTTCGATACTTAGCCAAAGACGAGGCCTCAACTATCAAGAATAAGACGAGAGTCAAATCCCCTGGGTATGACGGTCTCAGCATTGAACACCTGCGACATGCTGGCCCAAATATTAATCGATCCCCGCGATGTTTTTCTCTCTGTGTGTGAGCCACTCTTACCTGTTCTCGGATATTATGAGGTCTATGGTGGTGCCTGTTGTGAAAAACAAAACCGGTGACCTTGCTGATAAAGCGAACTATAGGCCTATCTCGCTGGCCACCATCATAGCCAAAGTGTTTGACGGTTTGCTTATTAATACACAGTTGAGTAAGTGTGTAAACCTGCATGATAACCAATTTGGTTTCAGACCACAACTGTCTACAGAGAGTGCCATACTGTGTCATAAGCACACCGTCAGATACTATACGGACGTAGGACCCTGGTATACTCGGGTTTCCTCGACTTATCCAAGGCCTTCGACCTGGTTGCGTATGATATCCTGTGCCTGAAATTTATTTATTTATTAAACAGGATACTTTATTATTTCTAACGGATTTCAACAATTAAAGTTATATGCGTATAACTTTACTCGTATGGGTTGATTGTAAGCTATTATAAGTTTAGTGGTCGTGGTCTTTTTATCAAATTCTCTCTCGCATTCTTTTAGTAAACTCATACAGATATCAAACAATCAAAACAGTCCGGCAAAAAGGCCCCCCAACGTTATTTTTACAGGGCCCTTTTACGAACGAGATTTAGAAGTCTGGTGTACAAAGGTGGGTCAATAGTACGACATAAAACAAAACGCAGTTGTTTTCCTCAAAAAAAGGGAAAAGAAGGTAAGCACACAGATATCGTTACCTACTACAGTTAAATACTACAGTCAAACGACATTTAGACGTCCTTTTAATCCAAAAAGTAGCCCAAATTAATCTGTACAGCCCAAAAGGCCTTTTTTAATTTATTCTCCTGATTTATAACCTCCTTCAATTACGTCAACCGCCCCCTTTCGACTAAAAAACTAAAATTTTCTTTCCATCAGCTAAATCAACAAGTTACGGAGCAAAGTAAAACAATGAAGCCCCCCGGCCCCGCCCGTTCTCGTCAACACCAAATTTCTAAGCGAAAGGGAGGATCTTGAGGGTATTTGCACAAAAATAGCACTGAAAATAATTTCACTTATTGTTTCAAAGGAGGTAGTGCTTGGCCAAGGAGTAGGTATAAGTATGTGGGTTGATGAGGAAGGTATTGTGCCTAATTTTGTTTGTGCTCTGAAAGGCTCGAATGACAAACTTATTTTTTCAACAACGAGAAAGGAAAGTCGGTATATAATCGAATCAGTCTTTGTAATGGAGCTCACATCATAGCCATCAAAAGTCGGCAACTTTCGTACGCGTACAATTGACATGGCACCGACAATGCCGACATGTCAACGGGTTTGTTTTGTGTGTAGGTTCCATAACAGTTTTCATGAAACAGATTGCCCCTCAAAACTATTACTCTTCTTGCTTTGTTTATCGTGTGGTTAGTGCCTAACCTGATGTCAGAGTTTTTATGTCACCCATGGGCCTCTGGCTTGGTTTTACATGCATGCCGTTGAGAAATATCTCTCAGGCATGCTGGATTCCTCACGATGTTTTCCTTCACCGAAGCAAGCGATAATTGCACACCACGCACATGAATCTGAAAAATCAGAGGTGCGTATCTTGGGTTCGAACTCGAGAACTATGACTTGGCCGTCCGACGGTCACACCACTAGGCTATCACTTCTACCTTTTTTAACTCTGAATACACAAAACGAATGCCCAGTTATTTTTGAATCCAAGTATTTTTAGACGAAACAGGAGAAGGGACGTACACTTTGAAAATTCTCGTTTTGTTCGACCCGTTGGATCTCCTCAAACTACATACCTGAATTGTCATTTTTACCAGGTTTATGAGTGATTACAGCATGCCGGTTTTAGCATACACTAGACTCAAAAACTGACCATAAATTCGGTGTGCCATCTGCCCACAATTTTAGACTTAATCTTGGGCAGCGGGATCTCTAACGAGGGTCGGCGCAAGGGTTATTTGAACGAGATTTGCCTGATTCTACTCCGGCACAGTGTTTCGTGTTTACTTTTAGACTTTTTTTCCTTTTTTATAGGGGTGGCTATAGACACTAGAGGTTTGCTGTAGATTAATTTGATAGGGGACATTGAGTGTTAATAGAATTTAACTAGTACGTAAGCGATTTTTATTAGGTTGTACGAGAACATGAAACGGTTCTCGGGGCAAGGGTATTCAGAATAAAATTTGGAACCTTACTTAGCTTTTTCAGTGTTTGTTCTGTTTTTTTCCTGAAATATCCTATCAGTTAGTCCATACTACGTTATTGAACTAGTTAGTTTTGGATTGTGGAGGTCAGATGGGCAGTCGCTCCATGTAAAATACTGGTATTCAGCTGCATCCGGTTAGACTGGACGCCGACCCCAACATATTTGGGAATAAGTTAAGTAGATGATGATATGATTGTATTGACCATGTTTTTTCTACATGGATTAAAGGTACATACATGCGAGTGTTATTTATGTAAAAAAGCTTAGTTAAATATGTACAAACTGGCTCGACCCATTTATAAGCCCACATAAAAAAAAGTCAAACATTGTATATTATTTTATGTCAAACGAAATGGATTTCAGAGAACTCGTCTTGCATACCGCGTAGGAATTTTGTGTGTGAAAGTATCGTGTTGATCAAAGATTTTTGTGTAAAATACAACGATATCATTCTCTACTTTCCAAATTGACTTATTTCATCTTATTCTAGGAACTGAATTAAAAATAAGTTAGGTTAGGTCGGTAGGTAAACATCGCGCTCTGAAAAGTATGAAACAAAGATTATCGACTTAGCGAAGATCATAATTATAAATCTAATTGTGATCAGCTAGTATACAAGAGAGTATACGATTACCACGTATTCAGTACCTAGCCTACATCATTCTGAATCATCACTCCACAAAGAAATTTTAGGTATTAAACTTTTGTAGATGAAAATTAATTTCCTTTCCACTCAGTGTATATTTGAATGAATTGATTGTCCTAATTAAGCCCTTTCATTTGATACCTAACATGGAGCCCTTCAAACGGTTTTTTGACGATACCTTATTAATTATTGTCGGACTATGACACGGAGTTTAATGAATCCGGGAACAGATAAATACATACATACGGGCTAAAATCATAACCCTCAGCCGTAGTTGGGTAATTGGCTCACCTTTTTACAAATGACTTTATTATAAATGTAGGTAGTCATTTTTACAAACTAATGACTTTATGCGATACAGGGTGTGTCCCTAACAACCAGTCATACAGTTTTACAATACCCGCGCCTATCCTAGCCCACATTTACTACATGAGTCGCCCAAAACATTGTGTTCTCCTAATTGAGACGGTAATTAAGTCGACGCTTGTCATTCATAATTATGAGGGGACATTATGCTAATCGCATTAGAACAAAATGTAGCCCGCTGTAACACTTTAATAAAGTTTGGGATACATCGGCGGCCATTTCTGATGGTTTTAGATGAAAATCTTGCGGTGAAAAGTTTTTGTAGTTATTACTTCGTGTGGACTATAGCAAAGGAGTGGAACTCTTTGCCTGAGCCCGATACCCCGACTGCATTAACCAGGTATCATTCAAGAATCGAGAGAATAAGTTACACTTGTATTCCCTTAGGTGCTCAAAGTATACCAGGTTAGAGTATTGCTCTCAAAACATTGAACGAAAACACCGTTTGGAAACCGGTACGTGTTAGGGCCAAAAATTAGAGGATATGACACCAACACCACCTCGCGGGCCTAGAGCGAATTACGGTCAAATCCCTCTTGGATTCATTCACTCTTCATGGAGAGGTCTGTGTGTGTCTCATCTGCGGAGTTATTTATTGACTTAGACTCGAACATTTCTGTTAACATGTAAGTGAAGGAAAACATTCCCTTACTGTAATAGTCATCATTATATTAACTGTCACACAATAGTTTATGCTGTGGTAAAAGTATTCACCAATCAGTATATTGGTTAGTTTTAACTAGAAGACTAGGTACTCGAATGATTATATCAAGTAGGTACATCCCTACCTATTGTTGCTTGGAAGACCTTTTAATGCAACCCGTCACGACTGTCACACCCCTCTGAACTAAAAATACCATAACATGTTCTCTCAAAACAAAATACTCTAACGTATCAAACTAAAAGTGACAATTCCATACGGTCGTGTGCATCCCCCCTTACTTCCGTACCCGAGCACAGACAAGGGACCGCTGTCCTCGACACGTCACGTTTTTGTCTGCCCACGCCCCTAGGGTCAGTGCTTGAAGATGTAACATAGACGTGTTAATTTTCAACTTTGTGAAACTGTTTTCGGTACATTTTGCATAGAGTGTAAGGTGGGGTGGCAGTGGAAGCGAGTCTTTTTATTTTTACTACCTTTGACTGCGGCTTCACCCGCGTGGATACCGGTAATTCTCCCACGGGATTTTAGTACTGGCATAAAAAGTAGATAAGTCTCTTATGTGTTAATCCAGGTTATTATAAAGTACCTGTGTGCCAAATTTAAATCAATCTATCCATCCTCAAACTTACGCATGTATAATAATAAGTAAGATGAGATAAGAAGTAAAATAGATACGCAGATCTCCTAAAGATAATTACTGTTTAGATATAATGAAAACTTACAGAATCACTGCGTCGTCGCCAGTCGGTCTGGTGGCCGCCAGCACTACTGCTGAGCGCATGCTCCTACAAAAGTCCTGGGTACCATCCCTAAGTCGGACGAAGATTTTTGCCACCAGGAATTTCTCAGTACCAGCCTAGTCTAGATTTGACCCCGTGGAAGGCAAAAGGCTCTTCCCCTAAAGCATAATTATGGGACTTGAAAAAAACACAAATGGCGAAACATGGGTGACACACACTAAAAAGCTTCTTCTAAAACTTGATAAGCAATATTTCGATTGAACCAGTTACTGTACCAACCTGTTTGACATACAAATGTAAGTACCGTACGAGGATCGAACCAGCCATCCGTAGCGCAAGTCTATCCACTCAACCACTGCACCAATTTTGCCCTCTTTCCAGAGGTTTCCTAATGAGCTCATTCAACCCGCTCACACTGACTACCAACCAAAAGGGTAACTATTTACATAATCATTTTGAACTCAATAGCGAGAACATCTCGAATGACATTTAGTTAACGACCCAGAAATTATGATAATCATCATCAATTTAGCGTTCCCGGCGAATCGGCGCTCTATGCAAATACTAGGCTCTGGTGGTTACTAATGGGCCTATATTGAAAGGTATTTAATACCACGCTTGTAATTTTCGAAAGGGCAGGCAGAAGTGTACAAATCATTGTAATGTATGTGTCCAAATCAAGTAATATCAAATAGGAAATCACAGTAGCAAGTCTCAATAGGAGGCGATTAAATATAAAAGTGACGCTAACTGAGCACGGTCATTGCATAAATACAAAAATTTAAAAAAATAGTTTATTGTCACAATTAGCATAATCAGTACATTTAAACGTGTTTGGAGCCACCTTTTAAGCAAAACAGTGCCTGTATTAGGATACTCCGCGCTTCCATATCATCGCCATAATACTTACATCGAAACCCGTCCGTGTCTTGGAAAACAAGATAAGCCGTTGATCCCAGCAGCCATTTGTAGACTTTTGTCAGTCGTTACTGGTAATCAGCAGCCCGAAGGTTTGACAACTAGTCTTACCAAGGGATATCTTACCTAGTGAATGGGTTGTTGACGCCAGATGGGCAGTCGCTTCTTGTAAAATGCCGGTGTGTATCTACATACGGTTAGAGTTACTACTAGAAACCAACTCCATTTTAGTTGGGAAAAGGCTAGACTGCCGATTATCCTTACGGTAGGAACAATATTGATCCGGACGCGTTACTAGACTCCTAGTAGTGACTGAGAATTACCTGAGAATGAGGGATCGACCTCTACACCAAAGAGGCCGTCATAATAATAATTATACAGGGTAAATTTATAAACTGGGCGTGCATGGCCGAATCCGAAACTATAAGGAATAGTGAAAAATACTCAAGAGCCTCGGGCCCGATTTTGAGGAAAACTAAATCTGCATCATTGGATTTTTGAAAAATCAACATTCTTAGCCAGGAAGCGAACCCGTTGAATGAATGAATTCAAATTTCAAAGTATTAACTCTTATAGTTGCCATCGGGGGAAAAACCTGGATGAGGCTGGCACAGGACCGTGGGGATTGGCACGAGAAAAGAGAGGCCTATACCCAGCAGTGGGTGAGTTCGGGCTGTGGATGATGATGATGATGAACTCTTCGCGGTTAAAGTAAAATAATAATTAAACAATTGAAATTAGAACTTACAAATGAATTGGCGCCAATAGTGTTTTTGTTTCGAGGTTTCGTTGATTACCTACTAATTTTTTTGCTTGTTTCGTATTTGATCAAAACTAAGGTATTCGCTTTAGTTTTCCGTATTTCATTACTTCCCAGAATTTGATCCTTAATAGTGACACTTTCGAGTGGTATATAAATACAATTTTTTTAATTAGATATTATATTTTCAAAAATTCAATGATAGTTTAATTTTCATTAAAATCGGGCTCGAGATTCTGAGTATTTTTCGCTATTTCTTATAGTTTCGGATTTGGCCATCTACGCCCACTTGAAAAATTCACCCTGAATAGAAGGCAATATTTACAACTCGCATTACGACTTTACTAAAAAATATGTTTTCCATATAACCTTTTTCTTTATTTATATTTTTACAAATCATTTATATTTTTAAATATTCCTTAGAAAAAAACAATATAAAAAAATATAAAAAATTGTAGCCCACCGGTATCGGGAACAGCCTCCAGAGAGAGGAACCTCCTAACAATACGAGCCGCGTCCAGGAGTACCCCTTTCTGAATCAAGCCCTTGATCCGGCTGCCTAATGATAGCCTCCTCAGGTATTGGTCGAGGCTTTTGGCAATTAAGCCACGGGCTGATACAACTATCGACACAATGATCGCTGAGTCCACTGCGATAGTCCTGTCAGTGATGATGGATCGGTCCCAGTACAATGTGATTCTGCCATTTTCGAGAACTGGGTCGGGCACATACTTATAGTACGGCACTTCCGATTCCACATGGTTGTATTTTAGAGCTAGTTGCTGATAACCTTATTATTATGTATACAATGTTCATAATCCAACACACCCTGGGCTGTCTTGCAAATAGAGTGTAAGTCAGACTCGCTACATTCATGATATGAACCCGCAGACATCTGGCTAGACGCGGAGATGGCTGATGGAGTAAGGTTTTGACCGAATGGTGGCCAAGGACCAATCTTAAGGATCCAGGATGATGTTTCCATTGCGAGGATCGTCCGGAGGACACGGTGCAGCACACTGTGGAGGAATGCCCCGCTTGGGCGGAGCAGCGCCGTGTCCTCGTAGAGGCGATTGGCGGCGGCGATCTCTCGCGCCCGGCCCTGGTTCAAGCCATGGTCCGGAGCGAGAGGGAATAGGAAGCTATCACCTCCTTCTGCGAAGCAGTCATGAAGGAGGTGGCCGGAAGTGAGAGGGAAAGAGCCTCACGTCCCAGCCGCCGCGGGAGACGCCCTGGCCGCCGGCCACCGTAGGCGCGGGCCTGTGGACGGCGAGTTATGGGCTAGCTCGCCGTCCGGCCGTCTTATGACGACAGGCCGTGTCGACGGCGCGTTCGTGTTCCACGCGCGCCTCAAAGAGATGTCAGCAACCACGTAAGGGTCCGCACGGGCCGATGCCTGCCAGGGCTGCGGGACTGTTCGAAAGAGATACCGCGACCCTGGAACACAAAGGGCAAAGAAAGAACATGGATGGGTTTTAGTCAGTACAAGTCTGACACTCCCTTCCGCTCCGCCCAGAGCGGGGGGGGGGGGGGGTCATTTGATGAATCCCAAACTAAAAAAAAAAAAAAAAGGATCCAGGATCGTCCAAAAGCGAGTTGGTTTGACGATATCGTCAAGATCGCGGGAGACGCTGAAATGATGATGATGATGACACATCATCAAAGACTTGGTTATGTTAGGGCCTGTGCAGACTAGGGACTTTTTTCCGTAGACCACGCCAAAAATGTTAATGTTTCTATTTCGTTGACAATGGAGATTTACTGACAAAAGTCCCTCGTCTGTGAAAATAAATAAATTAAAAACTGGTTTATTTTATATATAAAAGCGTATATTTCCAGGGCACAATAATATTCTTAAAATAAGCAATCATAACGGCTTTTGTAATACTATTTCGTGACCAAGGTATTCGCTTGTTAACTGTCACGAATATAGAATATTATGTACAAAGTAGAAAAATGACTTCACCCGACTGGAGTCGAGCAAAAGGAGGGTAATGTGTTTCGTGATTATTTTGATCATTAGAAAGCTCTCTCTTACCATTAAAGTAGAATTATGTACTATGATTGAAAATATTTAAGCTAACAAGTATTCTTTTGATTTGATATTTCATATTCTTGATATTTTATCGATTTTTGAGATTGTGATAGCGAACAAAAGCGACCGCCGAAATTTGAAATGTCAACGTTCGGTTTAGGGAACAAAGTTGAAAATCTAATAGCACATTTAATGTCCCTTTCGGAATTTAAAATTTCCACAGTCGAAATTTGTATTTATTATTATACTCGTACTAACAAAGATTACAATTGTTAGAAGTTTTTCACCGTACTTAGATTGCGAAAATGAACCTTATTGCATACAGTTAATGTTCTTATTTGTATAATACGCTTAATCACAGTCGCTTGTAGGAATGTGCACTTTAACCTTGTACTAATAAGATTTATTTTCGGAAGTAGCGCGACTGAGCCGAGTTGGAGCGTCTTAGTTAGCTCTTTAAATCTCAGCTTGAGATAGGCCGTTCATATGAAACAATAGATACGATTTTCGGTATGAGTGAGCGAGACAAGACTATTCTGTCATTGTCATTGACACAGAATGTAGCGCTTAAATCTATGATCTATAAAAGGTTTTTTTATAAGTTTTTTTTATCAAACAGGTTACTATGAACTAAGGAAACGCCACAACACAAACCTAACAAAATTTGCCAACAGTTTGAATTTCATTCAATAATTTAACAAAAATAACCAATGATGTCTTAAATAACAATTTGTTGATCACAGACGAATATAGACCTTATAACTACAACTTACAGTTTATTATTATTTGTCCTCGTATTGGACTTGTTACCTATTCTGATGTAGATTTATTTCAAATTGTAAGAAAATATATACTTAATTATGATTTTTCCGAAATCTACACCAATATAATAAAGAGGAAAGATTTGTATGTTTGTAACGAATAAACTCAAAAACTACTGGACCGATTTTAACCATTTTTTCACCAATAGACAGCTAAATTATCAGGAAGTAACATAGACCATAAATTATGTTTATATCATGCAAATTAGCCGAACTAGTCGCGGGCGATGTCCTAGTGTGTGATAAAGTACAGTAATTTACACAGTTAAAATTATTGCCTTTTACAATGACTTCTCGTGGCAACTCTTATGTGGTTGACATAAGGTCTAAATTGCAGTGATTACATCATAAAATGCAACACCTATACCGTCTATGTTAAGGTTGACCAATTCTTCAAAATAAAAATAAAAATAGATAAATAAATGTACTTATACAACATTATTTTTAGTATATGCAAACCTGAATATAGTTTGTCCAGAATAAGTAACTGAATCGATTCCAATAATTTTTAAACCATGTTATATTTTGTCCCAAAAATATTAAAAAAAGTTACTATTTGGACACCGAGCGACACTAAGTACCTATCGCAATCATTTAGGTACCTACTGCCAAATTATTATTATCAATGAGCTCAAGACGACGCGCACACGGCGGCGACGCGTGGTGACCATATTTTTGTGCGGACAACCAGGTAACAGAACAAGCTTATAACTTTATGATTTTTCATGATACAGTTTTGAAATTTTGTACATAGATTCTTAACATAAAAATACTAGACACGTGTTTCAGGTTTCGCATATACTAAAATTAATGTTGTATAAATTCACATCTTTTCTCCATAGGGGTTAACAAAATACTACATAAACTGTTCTAAAATGTGTTGCTAGAAGCAACACATTTTTGAACAGATTTTCTTGGCTGTTCAAGAACGTTATAAAAGAAGATAAAAGAATAATACATTTACTCCAATTGTGCTGACAAGATATTTTACTGACAATTTAAAATCAACGTAAAAAGCTTACCTTTTGATTCAATTCTTACATAGCGTCACTTTCATACTAAATTAATTTTATACAATAACTTATTAATTAACAAGACTATAATTAGTTATTACGTGACTGATCCGAGTCTTTAGACACGGGAATCGAACTCCGCACTTCAGTCTTACTTCCATATTTATTGATCATGGTTGTCGCAGAAAAAGAATAATTATTTCATAATTATGTGCCGGATGCACAGCTGTGAGCCCGAATATCGCAAGACAGCTAGACGTGGTTACGGCAGACCGAGGAGGAGATGGCGGGACGCCATGGATGGCTTCCTCGCGAATTGGCGAGAAGAAGCACACCATCGTGGAAAGTGGAAGGAATGGGGGAGGTCTTAGTCCAGGACTGGGACAATACGGGCTAATTTATAAAATGTGTATCAATGATTTTGATTTTAAAAGTGTCTAGTCTTTCCGCAGTTATTTAACCCAGTAGTAGTAACTAATCAGCAACCTAATTTTAAAATCTTTTTTATTATAACCATGCAAATACATTAGAGTATTTTGGATTGGAATTTCTTGCCCGTTCTTCTCAAATAGACACTGAAACATTGGAAATATACATCTAACTAACGTAACATTATTGCACATCTAGGTGTATCTTCTATACAAATAAATTAAATTGAAGTCTGTAATTTCAAAATAACAGGTTTTACTGAATGCATATTGCGGTCTGTCGGTCTGTGTCTTTGTGCCGGCTAATCTCCGAACCAGCTAGACCGATTCTGACAGGATTTTTACTGGCAGATAGCTGATGTTATAATGAGTAATTTAGGCTACTTTCATTTTACAAAAATAATTAGCGTGCAAAAAAAAAACCCTTGGAATTGTTAACAAAATTCGATTTAAATAGCAAGCGAACCTGTTTCCGCACTTGGCTTCATGCATTTGTTTTTATTTTTTCATTCAGTTGAACCTAAAGTGTATATTTATCTGATTGCAGGTACAATAAAATTGTTTTTACTTCATTGTTCCTTCTTTTTGTATCGCATAGCTTTAGTATATTGCTATCTTGCTCTGTTTTGTATCCCCGTATGATTTCTGCAAATTGATCGCAAGGAAATACAATTATAGTGTAGGTACTGCAGTTTTATTAACTGAACCTTGATTGTTGTAATGCATTTTTTACAGCAATAGATTTAGTTACAGTACAATACACAACGTTAATAGATTTAGTTCATAATAAATTTATTACAAAATATATATTGAAGCAATTTTTTAACAACATTGCTTTCTTAGTCATAAAATTCAATATGTTTATATCTTGCTTAGTAAGCTTTCTTTGATTTAAGATATGAATGTTAAATTGCCCACCCATCCATTCTCATCATCAGCCTAGCCTTTTCCCAACTATGTTGGGGTCGGCTTCCAGTCTAACCGGATGCAGCTGAATACTAGTATTTTACATGGAGCGACTGCCTATCTGACCTCCACAACCTAATTAATACTAGGTAATAAGATACCCCTTGGTAAGACTGGTTGTCAGACTTTCGGGCCACTGACTACCTGTAACGACTGTTCAAGATTACAAATTTAATGACAGCCGGGACCAACAGCTTCCAAAACATTTATAACATGGTAAAACGTCAAAAAATAAGCTTTAATTTTTATTTATAAAATTGGAAGACAGAAAACTTTATTTCAATGTGTTTATAGATTTAAAGATCTAATAAAAATAACTAGAGACTTCTTGGGCGTGATGGGAGGACTTTTTTAAATTATGTTTTGGGGCCACGACCTGAATTGTACAGTCGCCAGCGCATCAAGTTACTACAAACTGTCAAATTTTCTCATTCGATTTTGAACTTAACCATCAACATTTTATGGTTTAAAATCATTTGGAGAAATTTGACAGTTTGTGGTAACTGATGCGCTGGCGACTGTACTTACTCACTTAAAGAATGAGTTCAGAAAATCTGATTTAGATATCAAAACTCATCAAGCCCGATTTTGCTAGTTAAGGTAAAATGGACTTTTTACCACAGTTTGTATAGTTTTGGTGCACATATACACAAACTTGAAACTTGAATGAGAAGAATGCATGACATTATGCCTTGACAACTTCTGTGTAGTGAATATCACCGTATTATGTGCGTACATCATCATTATCATTATTCTCCTGCCCTTATCCCAATTTATTTGGGGTCGGCGCAGCATGCCTTCTTCTTCCATACTTCTATATTACTCGTCATCTCAGCAGTCACCTCCTTTCTAGCCATATCATCCTTCACACAGTTCATCCATCGGTGCTTACATGAATCTGAATACCAAGACTTGTGATTATGCTTATGTGTAAAAGAGGCATAAATATTCTTTGAACGTCTATTGGCTGATATGCATTTCATACACGCATAGTTTCTGAAATGATTACTTAATCTGAAGTCCATTTCTTTGTATCATTAACACTGAAAACTGGATATTTCGGTGCTGTTGCAAGCACCATGATCACGGATAAACTGAAGTTATTGTGGGTGGGTGTTTATGAGCAGACAAATAGGTCTACCCTCTTTCTTTTTCAAATAAAAAGCAAAAATTTTAAACATCCCGTTTTGATAGTGTTAGTGACCATGTTAAAATAAAATATCAATTTAAAAACTTATATCCATTTGATTGTTTTGATCGGCTGATAGAAATAAAAAAAGACAATTAGCCGATTCAACTATTTGACTTGAATGATTTAGCAGAGTGCTCGAAGATAGCCCGCAAAGGAGATGTTTGATTTTGGGCTACGACTATGTACACTACAAAGATAAATAGGAAAAAAATACGAGAATGTCATAAAAATACTAACAAATTAATTTGAAGAAAGGGTACAGGCGTACAAAAGTGATCATTGGAAAAGTTTTTTTAATAAGATAACCCTACTTTTAGGGCAGCCATGACAGTTGTGTTTGACATGACGTTTGACGACTGACAGTTTTAGAAGTAACGTCTTTGAGTCTTTCTTTGCATTGAGTTTGAATTGGTGCGTTGCGGAGTTTTTAGTGATTGTTTTTGTTTTGCGACCCAGTTTACTACTATGGACATTGATTGATTGCTACTCTGTTGACCCCGGCTTTGTTTTAGAGTTTTTGTTTTTATCGCAGAAATTACGTTACTCGTCAATCAAATGTCATTGTCAAAATGCCATTTTTCGCATACTGCTGTTCTGATCCATGTACGGTTGCTCTCCATGACCAAGTTAATTTGAAAGTACATTGAAACGAAGTGAAATTAAAGAAAATTAACAATAAAAACGGTTATTGTATTAAATAGCGATATTTACATATACTGTACATCGTGCTAGCCCAGGGTCTATACATTTTTGGAACATCTCTTTTCAAATATTTGAAGGCGTGCTTCTCCTACGGATCGGTCTGATTCGTCCATGTTTCAGGACAATCGTGCGGCAAGACATACATTCGAATTTTCCGCCCCATCTGTCGATCCGAAATCCGTTTGTAGTACAGGTTAATTTTTAGAGTCCCGTACTCGAAGTGTACCGAACAGGACCATAAATTACTAAGCTTCCGCTGTCCGTCCATCCGCTATAACAAAAAATAAAGGGGGCTCCCCTACTAGGAAGGTACGGAACCCTTCATGAGAAGAAAGAAAGAAAGCAGACACACTAACCAATAGAGAGTCCCCTTACAAAGTTTTTATAAAAAAATCTTTGCAGTTTCAAGACCAGAGATTCAGAGATAAAAAATTAATTAATTCTTCTTTGCAAGAAAAATTATTACACAATATAAACTCGCTTTTAACATAACATCACGCCAGTATTAACCGAAGGGATACACAGCGGGTATACACCCACAATTTGCCAATAATTTTCCAATTTGATGTCGGGAGCT
Source organism: Noctua fimbriata (assembly GCA_905163415.1). Classification (NCBI taxonomy): domain Eukaryota; kingdom Metazoa; phylum Arthropoda; class Insecta; order Lepidoptera; family Noctuidae; genus Noctua; species Noctua fimbriata. The sequence continues at coordinate 783,583 of LR990946.1, forward strand.
AGTATATTTCCTAAAGCCGATTGCTTTGACAAGGTTGAGGTAAGACATGGGACTTTTTCTCTCATAGAAAGGAGGCCTATTTAGCTACCTCTTCGGTTGATGCAGGCGCATGCAGCACTGACTATCAGCCTATAACGTTCAAACAGTTGGGACCCAGGCTTCCTCTCTCCCGAGTGGGCCGTGGAAACCCGAAATAACGTAAGCGTAATATTGAGCGTGTTGTAGTATTTTCAATTTTGGGTACTGAGCTGAGCGTTGCAAATTCAATGACCCTCACAGCATTTCAAATCTGCACTGTCGATATTCTCAAATTTTTGGTTCTCAGACATACTCTGCCTACCATTTCACAGAAAACACGCATCATTTTATTTCTAAAAATCACATACACTGATCAGCCGTCATAATATCTAAACTATCTTCATCAGACATTTCATAAGCTTGCGTCCCTTCGTCCCCGTGTTGCGTGGCGTCGCAGAGCGCCAGCTCGTGTATCCTCTCCAGCTTGGCTTGCACGTCGCCGAGGAGGGCCCTCTGGGAGGGCTCCGAAGCCCAGCAGGACTCCATCACCTCCCAGCAGTCGTCTGTGAAGTGGGGTAACCGTTCGGGGCGAAGACCTGGGAAGGATTATGTGTTTTGATTATGAATGTGAGTAGAGACTTAGGCTTGGTTTTTGAAAACATGGTCTGAATATTAAATCGGTTTTAAGATGGAATTGGGGTAAAAAAATACTCACCAATCGCACACTCTTTTATTTAGTCGGTTAACTATATGAATCAAAATACATCATAAAAAAAGAAATTACAATGATCGTTTTAAGAAGAGACAATATAAAAATGTACAGATAATGGTACAATATGATTTTTTGCTTTTCTTGTGGACGATAGCTTACCTCTTTTGACTTTACTCCATAGTTGTTCTTTGTTTTGGAATGTTTCAAACGCTGAGGGTAGTTTTATATTGCCGGCGCACACGTACCTAGAAACGAAGGTAGTTGATTATTATTAATGAAGAAAAGGAGCAATTTTTTAAAATTTTCACGTCTCCCAAAAAAATGGTTTTATTTATTTAATCAATAACGTGTTACCTAGAAGCTGGGTCATGGAGATCATATTCAAAATACTAGTATTCAGTTGCATCTGGATAGAGAGGGTAGACAGTAGGCAAGACTCGGCAGATCACGACGGTTGCAAGAGATGTTTGCTTGATAAGTAATCCTCACCAGAACAGGATCCCGAATGCGTAGACGTCGACGGCGGCGTCGTAGTCCCCCGCCAGCAGCTCGGGCGCCATGTGCACGGGCGTGCCCACCACGGAGCCCGACATGAGCGCCTCGGCCGCGCAGAAGCCCAGGTCCGACAGCGCCGCGCGGTCGCACAAGTCCAGCAGCACGTTCTTCATCTTGATGTCGCGGTGCACCAGGCCCAGCGAGTGGAGGTAGCGGATACCTGCCAACGAAGAAACGACCTAAGAAAAAATAATCTTCCTAATTGGGTTTCAGATACGGCAGTCAGTCTGAACTAGCCGCGAGACATATTAGAGAGCATAATATAAGAGTGCGCAAACTCATGCACCGTGCACTGCGATCGTCGCAGACTTGCACGAGTGAGTCGTCGGTGTCGGCATCGACCAAATAATAAATCCCACCACCAAATGTCGGAAAAATCGGCCATCAGTAGAAAGCGGCCGTCAGCTACCGCAACTTTACATTTAAGATGCTCTCACTTTCCTCTCAGAGAACAGGACACGGAGTACTATCATATTATACCTTCAACGATGTCCCTGGCTATCCTCATCCTGGATGCGAAGGAGAGGCCGGCTCTGACCGCAGCGTGTAGGTCTCGCACCTTCCTCTCAGAGAGCAGCAGGACGCAGGGTCCCGCGCCGCTGTGACGCTGGACTACTGAGCCGTGTAAGCGGACTATGCGAGGGTGAGCAGGGATACTCCTGGAAGAAAATGAGGCGCTTTAGCCGGCGAACACACGTGGTACCTATGTCACATAACCAATTCATCATTACCGATTAAAATAAGATCAGTCATTTAGTTGATCGTCTTGCGTAGTGTTAATCAGTTGTAGCAAACTGGTTTACTTTATAGACAATAATATGGCGCTAGTTTCATTCTCAAAATTAAAGAAAAAAGTTCAAATTCTGCGTCACATAGCGGGGAAAATGGCCCCGATGCAGGGCCTATGTGTCATACAAACTGAAATGATGACATTCTAGATCTGAAGACGAACTAATGAATTTAAATGAAAAAATAAATGTATTAATTTGGAAAACGAGATGACTTCGTGAAGAATGTTGATTGTTACGATAAATACCTTGTATAAAAGAACTCCATGGCCAGTTCCCGGTAGTGCCTCTCGTCGGCCGGCATCACTGACTTCACGGCCACCGGGGCCCGCCCCCCCCAGCCCCCCCGCACGCTGTACACTACGCCGTACTGGCCGCGACCTAGGGGGGAATATTAGGGAAACATACAACCATAAATAACATGATGACCTTATATGACTGTGTCAAAAGAAAGAGACCACCTACAACTAGAATTGGACCCAATTATGTCAAACTGAGAATGCAGAACTAAGCATTGTATTTCAATAAAAAATCTACAGTCGCCTTTATAACGACTAGTTTTTCTTGGCAAAATCGGGAACCATTTTGTCAATAGTACAAGCAATACCATATAGCTTATTCCAACATGGACAAGAAGATAATTGTCATTTTGGTGTAATCTAAATTAAAAATAATTTATTTAATTAAGACTGCGAAACAGCACTTTTAGAACGTTCTTCTCCTTCGTAGTGTTTCGATGGCAATCTAAATTGTGTCGGCCTAGAACTGAGCCACGTTTAGAACATTAAAATAACAAGACAGACCCGCAAAAGTGTGTTGCGATATCCGATTAAAGATAATTTCGCTTTTAGTAAGTAGAAATAACTTTTTGTTACCTATTTCTCGCCCCAGTTCCGGCGTGCCATACATTAGTAGATCACACATGGATGTACTCTCAAGGCACAGTCGGGCGAACGTGGGCGCGTATCTGAAATTAAATAAACAAATTCTAATAATCTGCATTGTCAAAGTTATATACATCAAATTATGTATATAACTAGCTTAGGCCCGCGACTTCGCCTTTGTGAAGTTAGATAATTGTCCCACGGGATAATATTACCGGGATAAAACGTATCCTAAGTGTTAATCCAGGTTATAAACTACCTGTTCAAAAACCAAAAAGTACCTGAAAAATTTCATCCAAATCCGTTCAGTAGTTTTTGCGTGAAAGCGTAACAAACATCCATCCATCCATCGTCACAAACTTTCGTATTTTATTTATAATATTAGTAGGATAGTACTGTAAGAAGTACTGCATGAGGCTTAGTAATTTTGTATTCATTGATCAGCAATATCTTTTCAATGCATTGCCAATTTTGGGAATAAAGCTGAAACGTTACATGTGAATTTTTCAAGGTAGCGTGGTTGGCTAAATTCGAAACTATGAGCAGTACCGAAAAATACTCAAAGGAGTCTCGAGCCCGATTTTGATGAAAATAAAAAACTGCATCATCAATTTTTAAAAAATAATTCCAAAAAATAATTAAATAAAAATATAGTTCTTGGGTTGTAACGTTGGTTGTTTGCTTGATCATCATTAATAAACGATTTTTTTAAGCTCTCTATTAACGACATCATGCCGTGTATTGGACTGGACTGGACTTGGAAGTGTTTTGGACTTTGCGACGGTTCGGTTCCCTCAGAATTTTTATTTGTTTGCTTTTGCTTTTTTCCTTCAACAAAGCTTGCTTCCTCAAAATGTATCGAACAACTAGTGCTATACTTCGTTGGGAACCAATCTTTATTTCCCGTCGCACCAATTCATTTTTCTTTTATATTACCGTTATGTGGAAAACTAACTCACGAAACGGTAAGATTATTTATTAAAATTGTCTCTGAAATCTGTGTCCGAAATCGATTCTCGAGAATCGCTTTGTGTTGCGTACGATGAACAGCACCAATCGATAGAATTGACAGAAAAATGGCAAAAACACCCGTCCTACGAAACCGAAACTATATACGATAGTATCACTTGTTTCGATATTCATCACTTGTTGAAACAGAACGTCGCATCAACCTCTTCAAGCAAAAGCCGCAATGCATTACGAATTTACAGCTATAATTTTTTGAGAGAGGTCTGATTAGCGTGGCGCACTAATGCATACTGAGGCGTGACAGTGGCCACATTAAGTTTCTTTAGCTTAAGTCGGCTCGCGAAGTAGGTGCTCTTGTGTTATCTAGGTCTATCTATATCTGTGCACACTACATTATTACACCATTCGATAATGTCGCTAAAAAGTATCAAATTCTTGATATTGATTTTTTATATTATTGATTTAAAAAAAATCAAATGACTGCATCATTTGATTTTTTTTTAATTTTAATCTTTATCAAGATCACTTTGATTGCATGTTTGCATGGTACCAACCGGTCTTTAGTTTATAAAAAAAGTTAATCGATATTACAGTATCAATTTGTGACTAAAAAGTCAATAAAAATAGGAATAATTACTTACTTTTTCCTAATAGCTAGTTTGATATCTTCTGTATGATGCAACCGTCCCGCGAGCGCAGATTCTAGGGATGTCAGCGCTGATTGATACCTCTCATGCGCTGTACTCAGTCTTTCTAGGATCTAGAGAGATTTCAATATTATTATCAGTAACTTTGTAAAATTGATTTGAAGTTGTGAGTGAGTGTGTGTTGAGTTTGAGATGAGTTGTTTGTTGTTTTTGTAGTTTGAGTTTTTGTTTTTTTTTTTATTGCACAGAAGCACGGAAGTAGTGGAGGGAGGCCTTTGCCCAGCAGTGGAACAATGTGGGCTAGCTATATTGTAAAATTATGAAATAGAGAACGACTATAGAGTAAGAAGGGACACAGACGCGAAAACGGTTACCATGTATTCAGTACATCATTCTGAGCCCTCCACATAGAAATGTTGCGTCGGTCAAAATGTATGGAAAAGCCGTTTTTTTTTTAATTACCGTTGAATAATTTCTAGGTACAAAATGATGAACTGAATACGTGGTAACCGTTTTAGCGTCGGTGTTTTTTCCACCTTGTATTGAAGCCTACCTGTGCAGATATGAGCCTGGCGAGCCTGTGCGGCGACAGCTGGTGCAGCGCGCTGGAGGCCACGCGGCGCCGCCACAGCGGACTCAGCACACAACACGCTTCTTCTTCCTCTCCACCCACTAACCGGAGCCTGCAACAAATAAAGAACTTTGTAGAGTCTTGACCACAGGTTCGTTAATTTTCGACCGCGTAGAGGTTGGTTTATTCTACGGAAATGTGCTATCCATGTCATAACACAGAGTACACGGGGTATAAGGGACAGCCCTCCGCAGACTGGTGGGGTGAATTTAAAGCGCACGTAGCGAACAGCAAACGCGATGACGAGTTCGATAAAATCTAGCTAGGCAGGAAGTAAACAGCTAATTTTACGTCGTTCGTTAGAGTATTTGAACATCCATTGTTGGTTTTTTTTTTTATTTTAGCCTTATTATTTACATAAATGAGTGCTGCGTAAAGAGAATGTAATTTTAAAATGAAATAAAGAAACAGTAACTGAAAAAAGGATTAAAAAAAACTCCTGAGAAAATTCCTGTGGAAAATGATTCAAAATAAGGAGCTGAATGCATCAGTTAGCGAAGGGCTGTCGCTTACACCCTGAATTTTATCGCTGTGCCAAAAATCGTATCCGAATCTACTCAGCCGTTAAAAGAAAAGGTAACAGATAATATTAGTATGGACTAGTCAAGTGCCAAGCCTTTTCTGAGTTCCGAGTCTACTGTACTGGTAGTACACTCGGCGACACATCAAGCTGTACAATTCCAGTATAACATGGCCTCGCCATGTATAGATTTCCCATACAATGAGGGATCCGCTTATACTGGTTTTGTATAGCTTGATTGGTTGTCGTGCCAACTGGCCTATCGGCTCCTGTATATACTCACTTGTGCAGCAGTCTCCTCAGCGACTCCAATAGACTCCTGAGCACCGGGAAGGTGGCGCAGGGAGACAGGTCCACCTGTCGAGCTACCGACAGCAATTGCCTCATGGCCTCGCTGGCCGGTCTACCGCCCAGCTCCTGACGGCAGGAAGATTCTAGGGATTCTAGACATCTGAAAAAAAGAGAACATCATTAAGAACACACAGATACGCAAAATACGCACTTCGACGTGGAGTTGCGGACACCAGCCCGTTATACAATACAATAACACATAGAAAGAAAAGTTCACATGGAAACTCATCAACATCGTCATAAACCGCTATCTACAGGGTGGAAATGGCACCGACACTAAAACGGTTACCACGTACATCGATATGAACAACCCCTCATAGAAATTTTTCGTCGAATACGTATATATAGTACCCAATGTATAGCAAAAAAACTGTTTCTTTTATACACGATTACTTTTAGGTCGTTCTGGAACCGAAAGCCATAAACTCGATCATCGAACTCGAAACGATTGGGACTATGTTTTTCAAAAAGTAACAATAAAAAAAATCACGAAAAATTAAATTTATTGTTTTTTTTTTGTTAAATAATGAGAACTCGAAGTAACGCGTCCTTGCGGTAAATGCATATGTGTGTGTACGTAACGTATCGACGATCAGCAACACATGCAAACGGTACCCATTGAAAAATCCATTCATCGATCAGACAGCATGATCCGTAAGCCACGCCCCCACCCCACGCTTACACAGTCTAGCTGACGCGATCGGCGCTCTTTCTTCCTAGTATAGTCGCGCGTTTCGCTGATGAGTTAAGAAGTGCGATTGTGGACGCGTTTAATATTGTGAAAAGTGACAGAGACACATTAGCTAAATTAAAAGACAATCTCATTAAACGTGCCCGTTTGTGTATCGAGGAATACAGGATACAGGGAAGTATAAATTGTGAATAATCTAATATCCTTAGCCTTAGTTAGTTATACGTTGATTATTTAGTAAATAGCTCAAATTTTTTAAATACGCCTGCGCCTGCCTTTATTTTTCTTGTCATTAAAAGTGTACAAGTAAGTAAGTATTTAGATACGTAAAATGTATAACTGACGCGACGTTCCTAAGCCCGTAGAAAGTATGACGGAAAACTTTGAGTTAATGAACTGATAAGTAGATAAACGCAATTTAAATCAAGCAATAGTTCGGAGCTGCGTTCTTTATGATAGTTACATCAACATAAATAAAATACATACGCGGTAGATAAATAGGTAAACAAATAATAACACGAAAAGCGAATTCAGACTTTATTTCTTAACCGTAAACGGTGAAATTTAGAATTTTTATCAAACTAGGTAAATACGCAGTTTACTAAAAAAATATTCTGAGAAACCTATTGTCTCGTGTTCGACTGGACTTTACAAGGATGCACAACCGAATTCCACGGTTAACGTTATAAAAATAGGGTATTTTTCTGTTCAATTCGCCTGCCTTTGTAGAAGCCGCCACAAGCATTGCCGCAAGAAAATAGTTTTAAGCTGTAATACTATTTTTTATTTATCATATGGTAGGGTATTGGGTATGTTTATTAAGTACCTATTAGATCGATTGATCAACACTCGATTCAATGCCTTAAAAACAACTCCCAAGCGTACCCGTCGTTGTGTAGTTGAATAAGTACGAGTATTAGCGATTTCGTGATGCAAGACTGGTGAATTAATTGACAATTAATTTCTCTCGTTTACGAGGAGACGAGAGATGATGGAGGTAAATGAACTTACACCAACCTTAAGCGTACCTGAAATGAAATATCTACTTGCAGGTACTTTTTCAGCTGGTTATTCGTCCGACGTCCATTGACCCCTTTTTTTTTTTTTAGGATGGGAAATCATCAAATGACGGGGGTCATTTGACTTTGGTCACTGAATCCGGTCCCCGCTCTGGGCGGAGCGGAAGGGAGTGTCAGACTTGTACTGACTAAAACCCATCCATGTTCCTTCTTTGCCCTTTGTGTTCCAGGGCCGCGGTATCTCTTTCGAACAGTCCCGCAGCCCTGGCAGGCATCGGCCCGTGCGGACCCCTACGTGGTTGCTGACATCTCTTTGAGGCGCGCGTGGAACACGAACGCGCCGTCGACACGGCCTGTCGTCATAAGACGGCCGGACGGCGAGCTAGCCCATAACTCGCCGTCCACAGGCCCGCGCCTACGGTGGCCGGGGGCCACCACGTGACCCCCGACGCCCAGGGCGTCTCCCGCGGCGGCTGGGACGTGAGGCTCTTTCCCTCTCACGTTCCGCCACCTCCTTCACTAGCATGACTGCTTCGCAGAAGGAGGTGACGGCTTCCCATTCCCTCTCGCTTCGGACCATGGCTTGAACCAGGGCCGGGCGCGAGAGGTCGCCGCCGCCAATCGCCTCTACGAGGACACGGCGCTGCTCCGCCCAAGCAGGGCAGGCCTCCACAGTGTGCTGCACCGTGTCTTCCGGACGATCCTCACAGTGGAAACACCCGGGCGTTTCCTCCCGCCCGATTCGGTGCAGGAACCTCCCGAAACAACCGTGTCCGGTGAGGACCTGCGTCAGGCGGAAGGTGAGGGCGCCGTGGCGCCTCTCTAGCCACTCCTCAAAGAGGGGACTTATCGCCACTATGGTGGCGTGCCCTGCACGGGGTTGCGACAGTCGCTCTCTCCATGTCACCATGAGATCGCGCCGGAGGTCTGTCCGCTGAGCGGCGATTTGCCGCGGCAGCGGAGTTTCCCCCCGACGTAGTGCCTCCGCGCGCCATACGTGAAGACGCGCGAGGACTATCGCCTCCAGATCCCATGGCGGCAATCCGGCAAGGAGGCTCGCCGCCTCACCGGAGATCGTGCGGTACCCCCGGACTAGCCTTAGGGCTATCCCCTTTTGGGGCGCGTTCAGGTAGCGGGCGGCTTGCCGCCTCAGAGAACGCGCCCACACCGGGGCCCAGTAAAGGGCCATGAACCGCACGACCCCCGCGTAGAGTCTCCGGCAGGAGGCGTTTGGACCCCCCAGGTTGGGCAGGAGCCGCTTGAAGGCAGCCCCGGTCCGTTCCAGTTTGGGGGCCAAACGTCGGAAATGCTCCACGAAGTTCCACCGGCTGTCGAGGACGAGTCCCAGGTGTCCATTGACCCCTGACTCGCACACACACAGCTGTGTCGCTCTACGTCATCGACGAGCGCATCGCGTACGATCTTGCGTTTATGAATGAAATAGTGAAAGCACTATTAAGATTTAACTCGAATGACAGAATAAAAGTGATAAATTTCTAACTTCTTTATTTGACGTCTTAAAAAAAAACAATAACAATGCTAATAGTAACTATTACTCGACTGGAGTTACTACTATGTTTCGGCTCCAGAATGATGTAAAAGTATTCGTGTATACAATGTGGATCTGGAACCACAGCATTAAATTAAAACGAGCACAGTACTAGTCCATCTAAACATTTTAAAACACTAAAATTAGTAGTTAATGGAACATTTAAAAAGTGCAATTTTCAAACAAAATAAATAGCAGAATCAACTGCATGAAAAGCAAACACGCTTTATCTACGAAAAGTCACTGACCGGTTGCGCGGCGCGGTTCCGGGCGCAGCGGCCGATGGCGAAGGTAGGTATTTTAGTCGCAGAACCAATTAGCGGCATAAACTCACTAAGTTGCACGTTGTTAATTAAAAGATCACTGATTGAATAATTAATCACATAATTTCACATCACAATCAGAATTTACACCATCAAACGTTCGTGTGTCACCATATCTCTCCCGATATGAATGCAATGGTAAAGCCGAATTTTGGTTACATTCTCCTTACGTAAGTACCATGTCGGTGTACTCGGCAGCTGGGTACCTTATTTGAGGCATAATTAAACTAAAAACTTACAAACCTAACCTAAATCACGAAACTAGCTACCTATTAAATACCTTATTAACTAAATAATATTACACTAACACTTAACAATAAGTCACACTAACCTATGCACTAATCCAACTACACTATACAAATCGTCTTTAATCTTAAAACTATTCATAAAATCACGAAAAAGCGCGCGCAGCTGGATTCGTGATAAAAAAAACTAGGCGTGTGCTCTCCTCAAAGGGCGCCGCTATGCACTGACTGACGTAGTTACCGAGTCCGAGACTTTTTGTCAAAAAAATGCCCCACTATTGCATAATTTGCGTAAGTAATATTTTATTTTTCTTTCTAATTGTAGTATTTTGTGCGACTGGGCGGGGCCGGCGGGGCGCGTCAGAGTGGAATCGTATGACACCTCTCTCTGTCTTTCAAGCATATTGAGACGTAGAGAATAGAATCGTACGTTTTGCACAGGTTCTTGACCATACAATGTTTACCTATTATTACGGACTCAGATCTACATCATGTTGTAAAATAAGAAAATAAAAAGTAATTTCCTGTGGCTAAAGTATTCATTGGATTTGATTGATATTTTGTATACGGGTAAAGATCATGACACTCTTTACATGGTTTGAAGGAATGTCAATCGTCCTGCTCCACTTTATATAAAAACAATAAAAACACACTTTTTTACTTTACAGATAAAACGAATGATCGGATTTGTAATAAAACGAGACTTACCTCTGCAACGTTCCGAAGTATGTGTCCTTGAGGCAATCCACGAACTTTGCTAGCTTCAAACTGATCTTCTGACTCAGTTTGGAGAGAACTGCAACAATAAGATATTATTATATTTTTTCAAATATTTTTTTTCGTCACAAATACGACTGTTGGTTGTATATACAGGGTGGAATTTTGAGTTACGGCAGGTACCTTGATTGTTTTATCTAGACAGCTCGTTACAACATCCACAAATCTTGCGACAGCAAGAAAATGGGTAATTTTAACAAAAACTTTTTTCGATTTCATCGATCTAACAAGTCAGAGAAAGAACATTTCGGATTAGTATCCTCTATCTACCTACCTGTCTGCTGCACATCCAGCGAGGCTTGCTTGATGGATATGTTGACGCTGTTGGTGCAGGTGGCCGTACTGCCGCTGCTGAGCAAATGGCCGGGCCAGCTGCCTCTAGCAGTGGAGAGAGAGAACATCTCGGATTCGTTCTCTACTCGTATGTTGTTGAATTGGGGGGAGTCTTCGTCAGGAGGTGGCGGTGACTGGAAAAATAAATAACATCTGATGTTAATAAATATCGATAACACAAGAATGTAGTTTATTGTCGATAACTTAATATACAAAATTATTTTTAGTATATGCGAAACCTGAATATAGTTTGTTCAGAATAAGTAACTGAATCGATTCCAATAATTTACAAACCATGTTATATTTTGTCCCAAAAATATTTAAAAAGGCTACAAGTTGGACACCGAGCGATATTAAGTATTTATCGCAATAATTTAGGTACCTACTGACAAATAATTATTATTAATGAGCTCAAGGCGAAGCTGGAGACGCGTGCGCGGGCGCGCGCGTGGTTACCATGTTTTTGTGCGGACAACTAGGTAACAGAACAAGCTTATAACTTTGTGATATTTTTGAACATAGATTCTTTACATAAAAATACTAGACACCTGTTTCAGGTTTCGCTTATACTAAAACTAATGTTGTACAGAAGCTCGTGGCTAAGTAAAATCTCGGATCCATCTTCAGGTTAAGGACCACCCATTACATACCGAGTTTTCTCCGTGCTTCGGAAAGCACGTTGACCCGATGGTCTCGGCTGTTATTTATAGATCTTTGACAGTCGCTACAGGTAGTCAGTGGCCCAAAAGTCTGACAACCAGTCTTACCAGTCGTATTACCCAGTACTATCTGGGTTGTGGAAGTCAGATAGGCATTCGCTCCATGTAAAATACTGGTATTCAGTTACATCCGGTTAGACTGGAAGCTGACTCCAACATAGTTGGGAAAAGGCTAGGCAAATTATGAACTCAATATGTCTTTAAAGTTTTACTAGCTAGTTTTTTAATGATTTACTAGAGTAATTCCAGTTTGGGAAAGAGATGGCGTTAGACGACCTGTATAGCTCTGTCTCTTTCCCACACTCGAATTACTCCTACTTTAAGACGGCCATCCTCCACGGAGGCTAGCACTACGGCTAGCAGTGTGACGTCACAAACTTTTTAATCTTTTTGTTGTCACAGAGCAGTTCCTAATGAAAAATCAATAATACTTTTCCTGACTGAGGAAACAAAACGAGGACCTCTTGCTCGTGCTTGCGACAGCAAAACGCGATGGTACATACTGAAGTAAACAAATAAAACGTCTGTTTCGAAGCCTAAGTCAAGTGATTAATTTGTTGTGACCCGATACTTACGAGGTTCTACCCATCATCATTAACAACTTTTATTGTCAGTTGTACATTTTTCAATTTATGTCAAGACAAATGTACTGAACAGCGTTTTTTTTTCGTGATTTCATAATCGATCCTTTCTATAAAGTTGTTCATGATAATGAATACATTCACATGTTTAAGTATCGGTCAATAGTTATATTACCAGTTACCTAAACCATGTTATATTTTTTCCCAAAAATATTTCAAAAAGTTAAAAGTTGGATACCGAGCGACTTTGAGTACCTATCGCAATAATTTAGGTACCTACTGCCAAAATATTATTATCAATAAGCTCAAGACGAAGCTGGAGGCGCGCGCTACGTGGTGACTGCGTTTTTGTGCGGACAACTAGGTAACAGAACAAGCTTATAACTTAGTGATTTTTCATGATACAGTTTTGAAATTTTGTACATAGATTCTTTACATAAAAATACTAGACACGTGTATCAGGTTTCGCATATACTAAAACTAATGTTGTATAGCAGTAGCAAAAACTAGATAAATTCACCTTAGCCTTCCCATAAGACTCGGCAAAGCTCTCATCATTGGCCCTAATGATTTCGTAGTCGTCAAAGTTGTAGCTGTCCATGCACACCGCCTCCTCCCCGTCCGACGGCGCGTCGGGCGGGGAGGGCGGGGAGGCCGCCGTGCGCAGGCGCAGCGACACGTCGGGGCTGCGCGACACGGACGACGAGTAGAAGATCGAGTTCGACACTATGAAGCGCGGGTCTTGGTGCCACGGGAGATCTGCGGGAGACAACAATATTACCAATAAGTAGACTAATCATTTGTTTGACAATTAAGGTTACAACGGTGTCAGTACTAGATAAAAAAAGCTAAAATATTGACATGATAAAACACAACGGGTATTGTAGTGATTTTTCTCGAGCATACTTATGACTTCACCCGTGACGTCACGCGGTGCGGGCTGAGCGCGGGGCAGTCGTTGCCCGCACGACAACCCGCAAGCACGTGGCGGTGCGTAGGCGACTCAAACACCATTAAATTGAGTAGCTACTACAGGTATTTTTCCTAAGATACATTCTAACTTCACTAATGCTAATCACTACGTATATCGTACCACAATAAACTATTATATAAATTCAGACTGACTGCTAATTACAGATAATTTCAAACCTAATGATGAACCCTGTTCAAATATATTAACCCAACAAGGCATGACAAAAAAACAATAATGGTAGGGTTGGTAGGCTGGTATTACAGTTTAGTTATCAGAATTGGACAGAGTTGCGAAACAACGAAACAAGCGAGTTTAATGACAATGGAAAATGAGTTTTAAAGTTATACAACATGTAACAGATTAAGCGCAATACCTCAGACACCCCAACTAGAATATTAAATTATAAGTCTAAAACAACATCCGTAATTAAATAAATTTAAACCAAACTTAAGTCTTTTTTTATAAAATAGTTATCCTTACTAAACGCAAAACGTATGTGCAACAACATCCCTGCACACACACTCATGCAATGTTAGCGGCCAACGCGACACGCACACGAGCGCCTGCCAGCTGACCATAGCTGTAGGCATTAGATGTGCGTCAGTTCAAGATCGAATTTTACGTACCTAAAATATCACAGACTGATATTATGAATAACTTTTGATACTTCATTGAGTTTACCGTGTAATGATTGATAATTTTCTAGTAAGTGAAATTATCAACACGAATCTAAGACTTTAGGCTTAGTAGTGGGGATGCATTTAAAAGAGCGATATGCAATGACGGCGTGTTTAAAAGATTTGAATCATAATATTTACAGTGATAAGAATACAATCGTATTGATAGGAAGGAGTAGGTACTTACAGAACTGGATTATTTACACTTTACACTTAGGTTATTAATTTACACTATTTCTGCGATCCACTTTCATTAAAGTTTCAAAATGACCACCGCCTTGTTCTATGCACTACTGCGTACCAACACGCGTGAAGGTACTCTCGTCCGTCCAAAGAATGTTTTGTTGCCAGTTCTCCAACAACCACCTACTGAATTCCAGTCGTGGCAAGTTGTCGGCCGGCGTTAGGTCTTGACACCGTCGAAGATGGAACGGGTATTCACCATCAGCACGCAACGTTCGCCACACGTAGATGTGGCTGCAGTCGAACTGGTGTGCTTCTTCTCTCGAGCCGTCCTCTGAATGTTCGTCGAAATGGTCGAGAATACGCTCTTGCAGACGAGTAGTCCGCACATTCGTCCCTCTGTCCAAAGCCCTATTAGGAAGGAACGTCCCAGAGTCCCTCAGACGCTGAGTTGCAGCCAGCATCGCCCTGGCGCTCACACTGCAGCCAAAACGGTCATTGAACTCCCGACAAACTAACGCGACATTATCAAGACAGCGAGCCAGAGTCCTAACCATCTCCGTGTATTGTATGTTGGTATACCGGAAAGCCATCGCACGCGGAAACAAAAATGTCACGGAAGGAAATAAAAGGACAACTACACTACGTCACTACCGGCGGATGACTAGCTTTTAATGTTAGGTACTCATGTTATTCGGCGGTAGCGGCGGCGTGTGTGTCGGCATTTCGCATAAACGTCAAAGAGGTTGCCGACAAATGCTTTATCTCTTTGCAATAACTTCTAAATTTCTTCTAATTAAATAATTTTATTGTGTGTAGGGCTGCTCTGGTGACCAACTAAGTTTGGTCGTGCATTCAAATAAGCCTTACTCATTGGAGATAAAGTTGGAATTTTTTTAAATTACCTATCTATTTGACGCACACTACTTTTAATGTAAAATGCATTGATATTATTTACGTGTGTATTACGAGCTATGAGCGAACTACAAATAATGTCGTGCGTTTTAGTAGCCTTTACTGCTCTGAGTTAAGGTTTCAATTTCCTTGAATTAAGGATTGTATTAATTTGTCATGATACTGTGTTTCTAATTTAAGTTATTTAAAAGATTTTTCCGTCAAAATTTAACACCTATTTTTTATGACGGAAATCGATTCAGAAGCCGATTCTGAACCAACTACTTTCAGGAATTGCGTTTATTCTGTTACACGTTGTATACATAAAACTCATAATGAAAAAGACATGTTGCATTGACCTCAAGTAAACTGGGATAAGAGCAGGAGAATGATGATAATGAAATAATACGAAATAATGATTACCATCGACACTCCAGTCCATATTGTTGACTTCAGCCCTCATCTCTTCCAGCACTTCCTGCATGATCTTTAACAACTCCTGTTTCTTGTCGCCTTCGGAGAACTTCTCGTTTATAGTCTGAAAATGTTATACTGTCATGATCAATAATGTAATTTATTTTAGCCAAGACCGACGATTTTAGGTAAGTACAGTTATAAGAGAAAAATACACAGTACATATCCTCACGCAAAAACTAGAAAACGCCATCTGCTACGATCCTTTAGTAGTAGTAGATCCTTTAGTAGTAGATCCTTTAGTAGTAGTCCTTTAGTAGTAGTCCTTTAGTAGTAGTGGAGTAGAGAGACGATTAAAGACTTGACATATATCATTTCTCTGTCACTTCTGAATCGCTACAAAACAATTCCCGACTTGCTGTTTAGTGAAAAAATATGTCTTATACTGTCCCACTTTGTTGTAAGTTTTCACCAAATTATTTGCAAACATTGTCAGATGATGACAATTTCAAAAATTTCGCTTAAAGTGCAAAAAATCTAAAATCAACTTAATCGACATACGAATGGAAATTAAATTTCAATAAACTTTCGTTGTATAACTCACCTCATATAATTGCTGTTCTTGCCTGGCCACATATTGTATTTTCTTGGGCACGACTTGCAACTCGCGCGCCATGTCGAACGAAGCCAGGATGAATTGTTGTAGCAGTTTCACGTGAACCTGTAATTGAATTAACTTTAGCCTTATATAACATCACGCCTGTAATCCCCGAAGGATTCGACAGAGACGTACCCATTAGTACACGCACATTTCGCCAGTTATGTTTAAGTCCCACATAATAGGGGGCGAGCCTATAACCATCAGCCAGGCACAAACACAGACTCCGTGGCTGCTACTGAGATTTCGGAAAACCCAATAACACTTTGCCCAACCTGGGAATCGAACCCAGGACCTCATGCTCAGCAGTCGCTTGCGACCACTAGAACAAAGAGGCAACTTTGTCTTTATTACACTACAATTATGTTACCATGTGAGTAAACACGACTTTTTACCGGTTCCTGGATTTTCAACGCTCAGCTGAATGAATGGTGAATACTAACCTCGCTCAACTTCGTACAATACTCCAACAGATAACTTTGGCAGCAATCCGCAGCAAACTTCACAACGGTATTCAGCAAGCCAGTCCTACTCTTAACAAGAATTCTCTCGTCTTTGCCCTTCGCACAAGTTTCGCCCGCGTTCTGTACGGCAGTGCTGATATATGGCGCTAAAGGCTTATGGTCGGGTGTACGCAGGAGGTCGGAATCGTCGAGAAAGAGACATTGGCTTTTCACATGGTGTTTTTGGGGTGGTGTCGCTGAAATAAAGGAGATGGTAGTAGTTTATATTTAATTTTGAAGGTACTCTTAGTGATTCGATGCGGGGAGGGGAGCGGAGATAAACCTCAATTTTTTTCTGACTTTTTCGCTTTATCTCTTAAACTAAGCACATTGTGGACGACAAAGTTAAAGATCATTAAATTTCCCAAACAACCTGTTAAAGTTCCATTAACTAAATGAATACTTTCCAGTTACTTTCCATGATTTATTTTATGAACCGCGTATAGAATTCATTGGGAAAGTTATTTCAGTACAACCAGTAAAATAACTAACAACCAAAATCATTTTAAATGACATTACTTCATTTTTGTCGAGCCAAATGGGTTTGCTGGTGGAATAAACTGGTCAGATTGTATATTCATCTTCAATTGTAAAAATAAAACTATATAACATCACATCACACCTGTAATCCCCGAAAGGTTAGGCAGTGGTACCCAATTATAGTACCTACACCTACATTTCGCCAGTTATGTAAAAATAAAACTAGAGGTGTCTTAAACTCACACATCATCTCCCATTGGTCCATCAAGTCGTTCATGAAGGCGGTTTGCTCTTCAAACAGTCTTTTGTCCTCTCCTTTGTGTTTCTGCTCCGTCGGCTTCTGTGGGTCTTGACTTTGTCTGGAACTAATTTAAAAAATAATTTAATTACAATGCCTTCACCAAGTCTATCACATAAAGATTCAACAGTGTTCATCTCAAACGCAACTGCTGAGTGTGAAGTCCTAGCCATAGGATTTGACAGAGGTCTTGATAAATATAACTGGTGAATTGTAGGGTCAAACAGTGGTATTACTCTTCTGAAGCATTCAGTAATGCTGATGGACTAAACACCAATCCGTAAAGCAGTAAAAAAACACCAATTTATCATTTGCCAATCCTTTTTCAGCTTCAATGAAAAAAGGATTGGAAAATGGCAGACTTTTAAAATAAATAAAATGCATATTACATTAACATGATTTTTTTTTTGTTTTTTATTCGATTTTGGTTTTAAAATATTATTTTTTATTAAAAATGGAAAATAATATGAAAATAAATATATGAGAAAAATAAAAACACACCTAAACTAACAATTACATTAAACGGACACGTGCACAGTGCCAGGTTTAACCGGATGCAGCCGGAGGCGCTGTTGCAAGCACCATGATCACGGATGAACCGTGACCGGTTTATTCGTGATCATGGCGCTTGAAATATCAGGAACTCAAAGAAAACAGTAAACATGGTAAACATCCCGTTTCTAGTGTAAATGATAAGTTTAGTGACCATGATAGTTTAAAATCTTATAAATACAATTATTTTTACTTGGAGCGTTCTAAACACCACAATTAAATTACTGAGAAGCCGGACGCCTCTTGGCAAAGCTGGTTGTCAGAGCTTCTATCTATAACGACAGTCAAAGACCTACAATGACAGTCGGGACCAACTGCTTAACATTCTGAGGCCAACTAACCTAAATATCCACTTCAAAGCTTCCACATTGATCCTCTTCTCGGGCCTTCTGTTCTCTTCTGCGGCGTCTTCTGTTCGGTCCATGTCTTCGCTGGTGGAGAAGAGAACGAATAGCACCTGTGAGTTCGGGTTGATCTCCTTTATTTGATGGAGATCTAGGCAGTTCTGTAGAAAGGAATTCAAGAGTTTGATAGGATTCTACTCACATATAAACTAATAGTATTCAGCGATTATAAGTTTTAGGGCAAAGTGGCACATGACCACGGCTATCGTCGGAACATCCCTATAAATATATATTAAAACCATTAAAATATGTCACGTGTAAGTTGTTTATTTAAGAGACGATAAATATTTAATAGTTTGTACATAATTCAGATGAGAATATTTTCATACATTTTAGAGCGTGATTTTTGAGTAGCCGGGTTTTTTTAACTTATTTCAAGTAATAGTCACAAAATACTAACCTCACCAGAAAACACAGCGGGTTCTCTACTCCCATTCGACACCCTCTTCACCTTACTCTTATCGCCATCCCCATTATCCCCACAATCCCCACTACTTCCCCCCCTCGCCATCGAGTACAAATTGAAAGTATTCCAAAAATCTTCCTCACTCCTCGACGTCGTTATGGTCCCAGAAATATTCTCACTAAAAATATTCTTCCCAATTTTGTCCACGCCAAAAAGATAAACAGGATTAAAATTCTTCAATATACTGTCTCTTTTCGAATACAGGTCTGCATGGATTTTCTTCAAGGTTTGGTGGCTGGCAACTCCTGGGTCTACATCCAGGTCTGGAGGCAGTATGATCCGAAGGCCATCCTTAAGGAATTGATTGTTGATTTCAACCTCTAATATTGTTGTGAGATCAGTCTTATCTTGTCTTATTAGGTCCTGAAATTGTGAAATAATACGTTTTAATATTATTTACAACTCATCATTCGTTTGCCCTTCATTTAGGGTCGGCGCAGCATATCTTCTTCATCGTCATCTCATCAGACACCTCCTTTCTTGCCATATCATCCTTCACACAGTCCATCCCATCGTTTCTTTGGTCCTCCTGTACTCTTATACCTATCCACATTCATACTCAAAACTTTCCTCACGACATTATCCTCATTCATCCGCAACACAAGCCCATACCAAGCCAACCGATTACCACACAACTTTTCAGTCACCGGCGCCATGTTCAGACTTCCTCTTATATTAGTTAGAGCTATAAATAATAATTTACGTGGTAAACTTCGAAATTGCTTTTACACTTTAAAAACAAGCAATATATTGAAACTACTCAAAGTCGAAAGTACCAAATTTTCCTACAGGTAAATATGCTGTTTGATTTTATGACGTGGGCAATGGACTGCATAAATACTACTGATTTTCTTGTGTGGCCGAATGGCAACAGGAAGTCCACACAAACCAAAGGGCATGTTACATTATTCTCTTTGCAACAGTAGTGGGTCATTAAAGGCCAAAGTTTATAAAGGGTGTAAAAATACCGTTAACGAAGTCGAAAGGAACTTGTTCTCCTCGTCATTGCGATTTTTTTTTTGTTTTAGACCATACCTGGGAACCGTCTAGTTACGGAGATATTGTGGATCAAAGTTACTTTTCACAAGTTTTTTTTGTTAAATTCATGTTTTTAATGTCATAACTTTACTTTAAATACCTCCCAGACTCCGGTACTATTCAATGCATCCATCAGCATAATGTTTTGAGTACGTTACATTGAGTTCTACCGTGAAACTTGATTTTTCAACCCAAAAAACGTTCCCCAGCTATATTTTGCGTAGAGTTACTTAGTTTGATGTACAAACTGTTTGGTTGACGGCTTCGTGAAGGACCGTTTACACTTTGTATACTTGAAGTATTCTCACCTCAACAGGCAATGTGTCCCAGGGCCTCTTATTACACTCTAACTCCTCAACCAGTTCAAACTCCGAGTTTCCAAGTGTTAGGTGCACCTGCCGCTGGTTGCTGCTGCCGTATTGGATGCGGACCTGAAGTTCAAAGACGGAAGATAAGATAACTTGCGAGATGAATATGGATGCTGGATTTTGTAGATGTTTTAACCTGATGACATAGACAATTAAGGTTTTCCTTCGTGGATGAAAGCTGATCCTTAAACAAATTGATGCAACTAGCGAGGGTCTATCAAAATAATAAAAACTAATCAGATCGTTGAGTTTGGGCATGGATTAAAATTGACTAGGTATTGAGAATCGGGGTTACTTAAGTTTTCCATCATTTTCTGTTCCTGCAGGGTTCCACTCTTTCGAAAAAAAGCTTTTCGAGTAAAATAAAAACCTTTAGCTTGCCTTTTCAAGCTAGAATTTATTGTGGTTTTTATGACCCCCAAAAAGTGAACCACTCCATTTATCCCACTCACCCATCGGCATCCTCTGGGCGGTGGGTCAGGCAGCAGCTGATGTCCTAGCAGGCAGTGCAGCAACCGAGCGCGGGCAGACGGAGACGTGCCCAGCAGTACTAGAGCAGTGGAGCGGAGAGACTGACTGCCCACCTCTTGCACTGCTGTGAATACTTCTGGATCTGAGGAGAGAGATGATTTTCACGGTAAGTCTATTCATTTTTTTTTTTGCTTTCCTATGGTGTCTTTGTGGCAACATCGACAATTCAGCTGAGTACTGTCATACACGAAAGGGAACAGCAACTTTAATTTAAATGTGATCCTTGTTACAGACTTTACAGCCTACATTCAAACCAGTACAATCCGCACTTGGTTGAGATCCTAACTAGTCCTTTTCAGCGCTTCTCCTCCACATTTATTATGCGCCCGGCCTAAGAATGCAACTCTAAGTCAGCGGCTGTGCTCCCTTTCACTTATTTCCCGTCACCCTTCAGAGCAAGATAAACAGCATCTTCTGGGCACGCTTGTTCCTATGTAGAACTCGTCCATCGCTTTCCATCAGGCGAGATCGAGCTATAAAAATTCGGGGGTGTTTCCATGTGTGCCTTACAATGTCAACCATATATTGTTTTCTGTGTTTAAAAACCCACTGAACTACGGTACAGAAAAGAAAAGAAGCGGTAATCATTGGTTCGAGCGAGCGAGCGATTTGTGAGGGTGTTAGGAGACCACATAAATTATATAATCTGGAGAGATTAACAACACATGCCTATACCAAGACGGACGATTCCCTGTCGATTTCTGTAACCAGAGCCAACATGACTTGCTCTGATAATATGCTCATTTCTTACTTTATTTATTCACAATCCAACTCAACATGCTCATCTCCGAGACCTGTATTTTTTATCCGTCTTTATCACGGTTCAATATTCTGATCCAAATAGTACAAGAGGTCAGACAGCTATGTAAACAAGACAAATGCGTACATAGACTTGGATATTTTTTACAAGATGCTGATGCATAGAGTGCAAGCGTCCTTTACAGTTTTACAATTCTCGCAAGGACAATTGCGCAATATGCAGCTAACCAGTTTATTTCTTTAATCTATTTATAAACGCACAGCGGTCCGGTGACCTCACGATGACGTCAGTTTAATGCAGCTACAGTAATCTTATTACAATATACTAGGTGTTCGCTTAGGGAAGGAAAAGGGGTTTGGTACTAGTTATTAATTGGCGGTTAAAAGCTATAATAAGTAAGTAAGGCTTCCTGTCAGCATTTTAGAAGGACTTTTTCCTGCAATAGTTTTTAGGCAACGTCTTTGCGAAAGAAAAGGTGGATATCAAAAGGTTGACCAGAGGACGGACATAAGTGTAGAAAGGCATGCACTGCCCTCATGGTGATGTTCTTCAGAAAGGTCAGTGGGTGCACCGATGGCGTTTGTGTACATATGAGCTTGATAAATTGAATTAAGGTTAAAAATTCAGACCCAGCTAGTACCTACCAAAGTTAGTATTTTTTTTAAACGTTGCCTCTCACTAGGAATTTCTCCCGTATCGTGGATGCCTTTACAAGCAATTAAACTCACATGCACAATCAGCCAGACCCGGCACAACTACCTGTAGGCCATACAAATATTTGTTACGTGCGGGAATCGAACCTGCTGCAGCGCAGAGCAGCAGCCAATCGCTCAGCCACTGCGCAATCGTGCCGTCCTTGCAAGGCATCAGCAGCAGCTATGTTTTTAAATGGTAAATGGTATTTTATAGTAATTAATTGGCAGTAATGAGCTATTATATGGTAGGTGTGAATAGGCAACAATAGTGCTTCCTGTAAGTATTGTTGTTAGGACATTTTCCTGCTTCAGTTTAATTTAAGTACAGAATATTAAGAGCAAAAATTAGGTAAGGATAAATATGACTGTTATATAAAATTGAATTATACTCAATTTCACTGAACGTTGAATGAATAAATAAAAGCGGTTAGGTTAAATCCGGACCAGTAACTTTTTTTATTTCGAAATTCTGAGGCTCATCTGCATAGCCTTTTCCAACCTATGTTGGGTTCGTCTTCCAGCCTAACCGAATGCAGCTCGATACTGTATTCTAAGCCTCGAAAAACCGCGATGGTGTTTTATCTGAAGGACATAAGCTTTCTCTAGCATCAGCACAAAGCCTCCGCTTCTTCATACAGCGGATTTCCACGACCTTCACCAGGGAGCCTAGACGTCGCAATGGCTTTCTAGCGATTCGTCTTTCTGCGACGGTTTTCAACACAACTGTCACTTTTCGGTAGCTCATGACGTCATTTGTCAGGTCCATACATTTCTAACTTTTTCATCGTAAGCTATCGTTGTTAGTATGTTACTTTGTCTATGCCTTCTGGTCATCGGTCAAATCACTGGCACCCCCTAACTGAGGGGAGGGGCGAGTTCACTGCATGCTCTACTCACCAAAGTGCAGAATATCGGCAACATCGTGCAGCGCGCGCTGCGTGTCTCTCACGAGACCGCGCAGCGTGCGCGTGCGCACAGCCACGCGCCGCGACCACACGCTGCCACCCGCCATCACTGGCGCCCCCTAGCCGAGTGGAGGGGGGAGTGGGTTGCATGCGGTGACACCTGAAAATAAAGAAAAAAGTCTTGAATAAAGTGTTGACGTAATATCGATGAAATGCGCAATTTAAACGAGTCTTCGTATTTAGTTATTTTATTTTTAGTTTTGTCTGTGCTCTACTCGGTGACAACCCTGTATGAACAATGTTTTCAACAATAATTCTCTTATTATTTCCTTAATAAAAGCATCCGAATATCATCAAAAGTTATTTAATTCTAACTTAACCCAATACAGACAGTTATAAACCCATTGTTTCTCGCGTTAATATACGTTCAAGTAGGGGGGTTAGGTTAATTGTATAACATAACATCACGCCTGTAACCCCCGACGGTTTAGGCAGAGGTGTACCTAATAGTACACCCACATTACGCCAGTCATGTTTTAAGTCCTATGTAATAGGGGGCGAGCTTATTGCCATCAACCGGGCACAAATTCAGACTCCGTGGCTAGTAATGAGAAATTCCTGATGGAAAAACCCAATAACACATTGCCCGACCCGAGAATCGAACCCAGGACCTCATGCGCAGCAGTCGCGCTTGCGACCACTAGATCAACGAGGCAGTCAAATCAGTCTGTCAGTCGAGGTTAATTGTAATATGCACATTTATGCTCTGACTGGGCAATCAACGAATTTGTACTGTATTGTCGCTTATTGACTCTTCTAATAGGATGACCTCAGGCGTGATCCAGCGACGATCTTCGCAGGGTTGGACGAGAGTTGCCGAAAATCCTATGACCAGCTTTTCTTTTTAAAGAAACGTGGCCCCACACTAGGAATTTGTACAGTATCATGTTTACAAACATTTAAACTCACATACACAAACAGCCAGACCCTGAACAACTATCTGTAGGTCATACAAATATTTGATTCGTGCGGGAATCGCACCCGCAGCGCAGCAGTCACTGCGCCACCCGCACCATCGAACTATTGTAGCCTGATGATGTCACATTCTATGTAAGTCTAACCTAACTCAACCGAAATACGTTTGTCGGTTATGTTGACCTAAAACAGCATTCATAGTACAATCGCATAGCTCTTATCGTTACGAAACATGCGAGAGTAGGTCATGTCTTGAGATTAGCCAGTGAGAAAGATTTGTTGCGGATTCGACTGCCCTAGGGGCGTACTATATGTATACCTACTACCATCTATACATATAATAAAATTGTTACAGGCCGATGTCTGTACATTGAAAAATAAATATAGGGAGCAACAGAAGCCAAAACAACAGTTTTTAGAATTTTTGTCTGTCTGTCTGTCTTTCTGTTATAATTATGTTTGTACTCGCATCACGCAAAAACAACTGCATGGATTTCAACGCAGTTTTCATCACTCTACTGCTAGATGATTCACTAAAAATATAGGCTACATTAGATATAAGTAGTTTTGGACCCGATATGTGGCGCTGTGCGAAGCAAGGGCGGGTCGCTAGTTATAAATGCAAAAGTTTGCGTCGATGTTTGTTACTCTTTCACGCAAAAGTTACTGAATGGATTTGGATGAAATTTGGCAAACAGTTAGTTGATAATCTGAATTAACACATAGCATACTTTCTATCCCGGTAGTACGATCACGTAGGACAACTGGAACAATTACCGAAATCAACGCGCGCGAAGCCGAGGGCATAAGGTAGTGTGGTTTTAAATTGTATGTATTAGATTGCAATAGAAGATCCTATAAGCGTTACGACGTAAGATTTAAAGTTTCTGAGTTTTCATAATAGCTGACACTGTTAGCAAGATTGCCATACAAGTAAGACTAATAACTGTGGGACGTAATTATTGGAACGAAATTTGAAGGGGATGACGTCATGTCGATGGGTTTATTATAATTTAGCTGAACTACAAAGTCATTATATCGAAAAGTCCCGATGTGGGAAGGACAGACAAGGTACACTAAACGCGCCTAAACTATGATTCATACTATAATCAAATACACTGCGCAGGAGCGTCTGTAATGTGACTATTAAGTAATGCCTAAACTAGACATCTCATTACAGAAAAAATAATAAACCAATATGATGACAGATAAGCCACAAAACTCATTCAAGTACGCTTAGTTCACACTCGGTACTGTATGCCTCATTGAGTGCAAGAGTGATTGCCTCGTCGGTCTATTGGTTGCAAGCGCTACTGCTGAGCATGAAGTGGTGGGTTCGATTCCCAAGTCGGGAAAATTGCATTTAGGGTTTTCCATCAGCAATATCTCAGTAGCATCGCGAATTATCCATCAGCCTAAGCCTAAAATATAACAGGTGAAATGTACCGATGTTAGTGCTATAACTTACAGCTCTGCTAAACTCTTCGGAGATTACGGGCATGATGTTACGTTTAACAAAAAACATTACATCATTATACAAAAAATAAATAAACCACAAGTTACCAAAACCATAAAAAAACGCGTTCAAGTACGTTGAGTCCGCACTCGGTACAGTTCGTTCGTCGCAGGCGCAACTAATACGTTCTTTATCAGCACAGACTAAGTACAGAAGTACCGGCACACAGTGACGCGATAAGAAACTCACAGTCACCACTTTAGCGGTACATTACACTCAATGTCGGAGTTATCATGACGCAGACTTGTGGAGTCATTAGGAAAATCGGGAGTTTAATTTGTAACCGAGACATCAGACCTGAGGTTGATCTGTGGATGGGTGACATCCCCATTACATACCGAGTTTCCTCCGTGCCTCGGAAAGCACGTTAAGCCGTTGGTCCCGGCTGTCATTTGTGGATCTTTGACAGTCATTACAGGTAGGCAGTGGCCCAAAAGTCTTAACCAACATAACTGAGTTGTGGAGGTCAGATAGGTAGTTGCTCCTTATAAAATACTGGTATTCAGCTGCATACTAGTATTTTGGTTAGACTGGAAGCCGACCCCAATATAGATTTGTCAAAAGGCTAGGCAGATCATGACATCTTAGACACTTTGGTTTAATTCACCGCATCTGATAAACCGTTAAAGCTTGATAAAATGGTAAACTGACTGACTGGGTGATATATGAACACACAGCCCAAACCGCTGGTCCTAGAGACGTGAAACTTGGAGGGTGTGTTCTTTGTGAAGAGTAAGTATCCACTAAGAAAGGATTTTTAGGAATTCCAACCCTAAAGGGGTAAAATAGGGGATGGTAGTTTATAAGAAAGTCCGTCAGTTTTGATCTTGAAATGTTGTGTTTAGGCTGACGATTGAAAATTAATTTATACGTATCTCAGCGTTTTTGATAATTCTACCCCCGAAGACCATATCCACGTGGGCGAAGCCGCAGGCAACAGCTAGTCAGATATAAAAGAGTTACTTTCGCAAAGTTTACGTAATTTTCATTACAGCTCAACTCGACTTTCTCCTTCTGACTTTCCGACGGCAGTTAGGACCTTTTTAGTTTCTTCAGAGTCGAAGGTCAAGCTAGCATTTATCTTTATTTACATAACGTTTCATGTTTCATGTGTTTATTATTCCACTTGTGAAAACTTTAATGGTACTTCGTAAGCTAATTTATATTGTGCCACAATCGTTACGCTGATGATTGATATAATGACACATATTTCAGCCCCGATTTTATATTTTACACGTGTTTAACTACGCCGTTGGATCTCGCTTATGAAAAGACCAGATGCAAGATTTTCACCAGAAGATTTTTTTTTTCTGAGTGTCAGCAAAAACACATCGTCTCGGCGGGAAATGCTTATCTAATTTCTTAACTATATAGATCCTTGAACGTTACTTCCTCGAGTACATCAGGATGAAGTAAGTTCCGTGCAAGGCGGTAGGTGTTGTCCGAAAGATGGGTCAGTAACAAAGCACTTTTATATTCGGTTTTAGCACTGTTCAATTTTATTAACTGTAGTAGCCGACCTTTAAATATAGCCCTCTTGGGCGTCGTGATCGAAACATGAAAGATTTCCGATGATATTCGACATTTTACACGAACTTTTTTTTATGTAAGCGTGGGTAACTCTTCGCCAGTGATCTGTCAGCTACCGAATGAAACCACCGTTGCGATTGGATGCTAGTATATTATTGTCGTACTGTAGTAGTACTGGGTAATACTTGGTAAGACTGGTTGTCAGACTTTCGTGCCACTGGCTACTTAACGACTTTCAAAGATCTACAATTGACAGCCGATCACGATTGACCAACGGCTTAACGTGCTTTCCGAGGCATGGAAGAAACTGAGGTATCATACACGATAACCCTTGGTTGTTGTATCAAACGATAACCATGAAGATCGTCAAAGATCTACTAACGAAAGCCGAAACCGACCGGCTAACGTGCTTTCGCAGGCACGAAGGCACCTCGGCATAAAATGGGTGGGATACTCAACTTCAAAAACCAAACAATCAACAATCACAATATCAACACCATATAATCAATAGTTTAATTTTTCAATGAATCAGAATAGCATTAGCTTAAAACATAAACAATTCAGATGAGCAAAGAATGTGAACAACATTTATTTATAACATAAATAGTTAAAAATACCAACACTTTAAATGATCCACGAATCTGAATTTCACTGATTTATAATGTAAATTGTTCACTTGATCAACAGTTTAGAAAATTGATGATTAACAAAATATCGTGAAATATTCAGTCATAATTATAATATTCGTTGCAGACATTGTTAAATACTGCAATGATAGGCAATTTTTGTTAATAATATTAATACTTCTAGTTCTTATCTTTAAAAAAGAGAAGCTATGATTTGAGAAGATATAATTTTAATTGAGCTATAATTTGTTGCAATTTATTAATAGTATTAATTTATTTTCTAAGTGCATTTTTTCTTCTTGGGGGGGGGGGGGGGTCGTTGGGACATAAGCTAATATTCTTTCGATTTTCTGTGTTGTTACTATATGTTCTTTCATGAATTCTGTAAACATTATATTTAAATTCCATTTTTTACAATAGTGAGTTCCACCTTCTGTGCCAGGATTGTACATCATTTTGTGTGCGTGGCATGTTGTTATGGGAATTATCAAAAACTGACCATAGTTGTGGAGCAAACAAAAGCTTGGATTTCTGCATGATTAATGATGTTGCTCCCGTACTTTTCAATTCATATTTATATTGTTATGGGATGCACATACGGTACGAGTATAATGAAATAAACCTATAAAATTAATAGATTACCTATTGTTTAATGATAAATGCAATTTGAATAATGCAATGCAAAGTGTTGATTAAGTGAACAATTTACGTTGTAAATATTTTGAACTATTTATGTTATAAACCAATGTTGTTCACATTCTTTGCTCATCTGAAGTGTTGACATTTTGAACCGTTTATGTTTTAAGCTAATGTTTTTCTGATTCATTGCAAAATCAAACTGTTGATTATATGGTGTTGATGTTTTGGTTGTTGAAGTTGAGTACCCGCATAAAATTTATGTAGAGTGGAAAAGTAATCATGGCCATTGGAGATATGTGTCGTGCGAAAATTAGATGTCAACTAATATTCTTTACACAAAAGAACTCTTCTCGAACAGACATTGTTTTGTGGTTGGCAACAGAAAACTAATTGAGCTAATAACTTGCATTTACCTACTTTATCTTTACTTTCCTCAACTGTATTCTTGCTTTATCGTGTTGTTAGTACCTAAGCTAGTGACAGAGTTTTATGCCGCGGCTTTACAGTCATGCCGTCGACAAATTATCTCTCAGGCAAGCTGGTTTCCGTAAAGTTTCCAACTGTATTTATATAAGGTATATAATTTCTGTATGTCCATAATTTCCTTACTATTTGTAGGTAACTAATGTATGTATATATGTGTCAACTTTCTCTTCACACCTTACAAAACGTGACTAGAAGATGGTATATACTATTATTTTATATTATCTAAGCGGCTAGATTCATTAACTTCTAGAAACCTATGTGATAAGGACTAATTGGCATGTTTACACTGCTATCCTACCTATACAATATTCTGTTCTAAAACTTTCTTTTTCCTACCAAAATTCTCAATTTGTAGTCTAGGTACTATTTCGAATATTGGTGCTTATTTAACAACAAGTGCTCATACCTACCTACCACACCACCCACCACCAAGGTACTAGTGTACCTATTTGCTAATTTTTTTAGGCTGATTATTGTGTCGAAAAGTTAGCTGAATTGCTCAAGGAGTTTTTTTCCAGAGCGTTTGGTCTTAGAAGTCTGTTGAATGAGATCTCTTTAAATTTGTCAGTGTCGGGGAGAATTGTGCAATTGCTTCAAAATTAGTACGTAGATTCGCTTTCAAACCGTACGCGTTATAATGCCTTCTCAACCAATTTGTGGTCTGTGGGTAGCGAAAGATAATTAAAAACCACAACATGCAATTCCCACGCGAAGCTAAAAATATCACGTGAAGAGTTTAGCCACAAAGCTCCTGCATGAGAATAGCTTGAAGTTAAAAAAAATAGACCTATCTTTTGACGATGGTTACCAGCGCAATAATTCGAATCAAAACTCATTTGTTCAAGTGAGGCTGAAAATCAGCTATTTAAACGTCAATTACACAACACAAGTCCCAAAACCCCCGCCCTTCGCCACTTTCTTGAGTTTTAGCTGGAAAGAAATAGTGGCGGAACAAACTCCCCAGCATTGGCTCCTCAACATAAAATGCCGATTTCAAGTAGGTAACGGGTAAAGGTGAACTCAAAGAAGGAGAGGAAACGTATTCTTTTATCAGTACCTTCATTCCTCACTATTTTTGCCTAAAAATAAAACACGACTTAACCGTATCATAAACGTCGAAGTCGTTGAACTATTTGAACCTACATCATGACAACAATTAATCTGTACTGCAATTATCACAAACATCAACCTCAGAAACTGCTGGTCCTTCGAACGCTCAATAAACCACACTAGACATTTATTACGTGGAAACCTAGCAAGGTCATCGCAGCCAGCGATAACCCACAGGACAATTACCTTGGAACCAACAAACAAACGTCACTCGGACCGAAGTAAACAAATCGCGTTGTAACCTTATTCTTAATCTTAGTTTCAAGAGCACTGATAATTTTTAATTGATGTTCTGAGAAAAATTGTGTTATCAGCATGTCTGCTACTGTTTTTAAAAGGGATAAGAGCAAGGTAGATATCCCCGTTTTTCTTCTCTTCTTAGCGTAACGATACCAAAGAGTTCAAATAAGTTTGACCCTGCTCACTGATGCTAGGCATGAGGTCATCAAGTGGCAGGCGCAAGATGGAAGGTGGGCCATTGTCTGTAGGGAGATGCTGCATTTGCACTTGAGATCTGAACCGTCCATGAACCTTCCTCAGCGGTGATTGCCTCTGCTCTGGTCGACTTGGGTTCAAAGTCTAATCCAGAGATTTCAAAGTTTTGGATCTAGGTCATGCCGGTTCCCTCAGGATGTCCCTTTCCTTCGCCTTTTTGAGAGGGGTGATGAATTCGATCTCACAACCCACAAGTCATTAGTCAAAGCTGATATCACTCTCTCACAAAAACATGCACTTGCAAACAATGCAAACTGCGTCACCAATATGTAACAAAATGTGTGTGCAGACAAGTTCAGAAGACCTTTATCAAAACCGGTCCAGTAATTTGGATTGGCGATATTTTCTGCTCAAATAAACACATTTATATTTAACATTTTTGATTCTTAATTTCATCAAATTAATCAAAAAACATAAAGACATTTTTGTAAGAACCCAAAATTAGGTAGGTCATCTGCTGAATGCGAGAAGCATATGCCCGTCGTGACATTAGGGAGAGGCCTCAGTAGTGTTCGGCTTTCGGCTGATCATCATGTTCCTGTCCTTGTCCCAGGTTACTTGGGGTCGGCGCAACAGACGGCAAGGTTGGCGCAGTGGCTGAGCGATTGACTGGTGCGCTGCGTGTCGCGGGTTCGATTCTCGCACGGAACAAATATTTGTATGGCCTACAGGTAGTTGTTCCGGGTCCTGCTGTTTGTGTATGTGAGTTTAAATGTTTGTAAATGCACCCACGATACAGGAGAAATTCCTAGTGCGGGGCAGTGTTTTCTTATATAAAAAAACAAGTTTTTTTCTTCCAATCTCCCTTGTCAATCGTTATGCTATCATTTACTCCTTTTTCTTTCATATCATTCCTCACACAATCCATCCATCATTCTTTCGGCTGATTTGGTTTATTTATTTAATTCTGCTTCCGTACAATTAAGGGTATTTTCGATCGACTACGACCGGTAGTAGCAAATCATCACTACTTATCATTCATTATCACGCAAGGTCATTGATTTTGTGGTCTTTTGGCAATTAAATGATTATCATCTTTAGTAATAAAAGCTATCTCGTTCGTGCTGTAATATTATTACGGTAAATATTAGTGATAAAGCTGATTATGTAACTAGCAGCAGTACCTACCCTGTATTCTCTGTTAGCATAACAGACGCATGTATTTATATTTCCCGAAGGGTTTCATTTGTCTCTGTTCTACATCGATATTAATAAATGGTTAAGGTTCTATTTCAGAATGTTATTTTAAATCATCTACTAGTGATGATTTAAAATAACAGTAGGCAGTCGCTCCATGTAAAATACTGGTATTCAGCTGCATCCGGTTAGACTGGAAGTCGACCCCATAGTTGGGAAAAGGCAGGCAGATGATGATTCGTTTATAGTTAATACAGAACATATAGAGATTGAAACAGAGTGAGAAAAGCATACAGTAACTACACTTGAAGATTGGAGTAACGTGAAACCCAAATATAGTGAGAATTTTGCTCAATTCAAGACGAAATAAAGACTTGTCTGCACTAGGAAAGTAGCAGCTTTAGAACAATTTAATATCGTACCAACACAAACCTGCACTGGGTCCTCGTAGCAGGTGAAGCTTAAACCCCGGTTTGCACCAAAGCGGAGACGAGCTGACCTGCGCAGGAGTTGGTAGACCGACAAGATTCAACTAATCACAGGAGAGACAAAAGACGCGACGTGGACTTCAACGAATGTGATTGGTCGATTCCCGCACATCTCTCCGCTCTGCTCATCTCCGCTTTGGTGGAGTCCGGGCCTTATGCGTCTTGCCAAGGTGAAGTGCGAGTCGCACTTAAGATTTATACAAACTTATATCTCGTCCGTCCGTATTGTCATACACCGGCCGCCCGGCCTTGCGAGGACATCACCTTCAAGACCTTGATTTTGACTGAACAGTCTAAGAATAACCCGGTGACTCAAGACTTATACTGGCGAATTGGCGATTGTATGTGATCAATTCATGTCACTATTGTTATGAATTGAAATTACTGCCTAGTAGGTCTAGTGGTCGCCAGATGCTGCTTAATATGAAGCTGGGTTGATTAGATTACCCAGTCGAGCCGTGTTTTTCCATCAAGATTCTCAATAACAGTTCAGAGTCAGTATTGGTGTTCGATTAACGACCGCTATAACAAGGGACTTGGAACATAACTGGCAAAATGTAGGTGTTTTGTCATTGTCCTGAATAACTTGACCCCTCGTCAAAAGAAAAATAGGGGCAGAAGGGTAATGCTGACTTTATTACGGTGGGTACAGTAACGGTACGGTAAGACAGGTCAGTCCTTCGGGAACTACAGGTCTGATTTTATGCCGTGAATTCAATAGCACTGTTGAGGCAATGTGACAAATGCTGCCAAGCGCTAGACCTTGAATTCGATTCGCGGGTTTAGTAAACTGATATTGATATTGGGTCTGTGAATCATTGACTGCGTTCGCGCTGTCACTTGGATATATGTATATAACTATTAACTACGATATAGCTATAATTTCTCCGAGTCAGGTAGTTATGGTAGTGGAATGTAGATGGTTATGGAGTAGGGAAAGACCAAAAAAACGATGGATAGTCTGTGTGAAAGATGATATGGCTAGAAAGTAAGGGACTCATGAGATGATGACTATAGAGAAGTATGCAAGAGGATGACATGCTGCACCGACCCCAGGGGAAATGTTCCCACCTATTACATATCAAGTTTCCTCCGTGCCTCGGAAAGCACGTTAAGCCGTTGGTCCCGGCTGTCATCAAGTAGATCTTTGACAGTCGTACAAGTAGTCAGTGGCCTGAAAGTCTGACAATCAGTCATACCAAGGGGTATCATATTACCCAGTATTAACTGGGTTGTCAATGTCAGATATGCAATCGCTACATGTAAAATACTGATCGTATTCAGCTGCATCCGATTAGACTGGATGCCGACCCCCACATAGTTCGAAAAAGACTAGACAGATGATGAGTTTAACAAGATTTCAGAAACTGGAATATAATTTTGCACTATGGTAAGTATCTGTGGAAAAAAATCCAATCAGTTATTTAATTTGCAACTCTCGAGGCTGAGCTGAACATTGGTATTATTACAATAGTGCAAAAATATTCAGGCATTGATTTAGAAGTCGCTAAGTGCTATGGCACAAGCACTACACATTCTTAAGTGTTTCTAATGCATTGAAAGTAAAAGAATAAAACATAACGGCGATTTGAAAGACTTGAGTTTGAGAATTCGCCTGTTAGAAGCATTACTCTACCGGTTATTGTCTAAAGTCACGTTCTATTAACAGTTGAACATTATTGAATAGAGGAATAGTGAATTAAACAGTAGATGGGCATTGGGTAAACCCCATCGTACAAATGCCTCTAGCGAGATTTCACAACATCCATTATACCTACTGAGTCATAACAAAATAATATTATTGTAGGTTTAAGTTATTTATTGAATCATTAGTTTCGACCACCAATTGCTGTTTGAGAATTAATTAAGAGTGTTTCCTTACCCAATTTACTTCCCTGTTCTATGCAAAGAAAAAAATATATACACATTATACCTAGCGTCACGCTGCTACGCAGAGGCGTTCCCCTTTCTCCTTACAAACCTCTCTATCTTGCGCGATATCTCATGGTTGGCCCACAAACAAGATCACATTGAAAAAGATAAGCCAATAATAAACACATTACCCTCCTCGTGTAAAAAAGGCCCATTTTTGCCTTGTTCAATACCAAAATCCAGACCAGAGCTTGTGGCTGTACATGCTGATTTATAAGCTAAAGAAATAATTGCCGAGGTGGGCCCGAGGATGGGAGGTGCCCATCCCCAATGTATGGAGACCCCTTCTTGCCTGTTGTTCATAAATATTCGACAGTCATGTTGCAGGTAGTCAGAAGCCTGAATGTCTGTACTCCAATCTGTCCACTCCTTGAAAAAACCACAGGTACGCACCAAGACTAGTGCACCACTGGGCCACCACTGGTCTCATCTCATCATCTGCTTCTGCTTAGCCTTTCTTCAACCATGTTGAGATTGGCTTCCAGACCGATAGCCGTATGCAGTCGCTCCATGCCATGAGTAGCCGCCTATCTGTCTTCTACAACCAAGTTACTAGATAATACAATACCCTTTGATAGACAGGTTGTCAGACTTTTGGGCTTCCGGCTACTCATTACGGCTGTCACAGATCTACCAATGACAGCCGGGACACCAGCATCATGTGCTTTCCGAAGCTTTCACCACTGCACGCTTAGCTTGACCACCATAGAAACGGTCTTTGTCGATGCAAGAATCGACAAAATGACAGATTTCTTTTGTTGATCTGTAATTTCTTCCGTCGAAGGACCCGTTTCTACAATGGTCATGTTACATGTGCTGCTCTCATATAAAACAATGATAATCAATAAATTAATTAATAACAGCTGTAATACATAAGTTGAGAACTTGAGACTGAAGGTGCAAGGTCTTAGAGTTAAAAATGTAAAAGAATGTTTACACAACTGTTTCAAACAATTTCAGTTAATTAAATATGGTAAATAATTGAACTAACAGGTATTTGAGAATATTGTCTTATTAGTTAATTGTTTGGTTTTAGGTAAGTTACATCATTAAGTAATGGTTTCACTAAGTCAACAAGATTCAAGCAACTCAAGTTCAGACAGAAAGAAGCAATTTTTAACATAGCATAACATCATAATAGTCATACTTGCAACTATAAGACCCTGGTAGTTCAGAGAATGTCATGCTCACTCAAATGTCTTGCTGATGGTTTTGTGTGTTGGATTATTTACTTCCCTTTCAAATGGTTGTGCTAGCACTACCAGTAGGAACTGGTCATCTCTTAGCAGCCCCAGTTTATTTAAATTATTTTATTTTGGAACTGTTGATTTTAACAATCAAAACACATAATGTATGATCTCAACATGAATGATGTAAGCAATTTAAGGAATTTCTTGACCATTCTTCTCCATAGGGCTACCTTTTCCACTCACAGTTATTATGCCTTGTGTCTAGGATATTTTTTTTGTTGCTATCGCAACAGACAAGCCTGACAGTTCAAGTAATGGTATATTTTAAATTAACGCTTTCAGTTTCACTTTGGAGTTAGACCATTCCCTCTGTGGAGCCCATTCCGAATACAGGTGTGTGACTGTGTTCAGGTATATGTCACATGTCTATTATTATCTACAAGGTTTTAGTTTTAGGACTAAGATGACCCTGTGACCCAGTTTCTCTCACTGTTTTGAGAGCAGCGCAGCAGTGATAAATAGGTACTTCAAAGCAAACTGCCAAGCTGGGCTTGAACCTACAGCCATCACATTCCTTCAACTAGATAGAAGAAACATCAATACAAACTCGAAGATCTAC
This sequence comes from Noctua fimbriata, assembly GCA_905163415.1. Lineage (NCBI taxonomy): Eukaryota > Metazoa > Arthropoda > Insecta > Lepidoptera > Noctuidae > Noctua > Noctua fimbriata. The sequence continues at coordinate 819,437 of LR990946.1, forward strand.
TCTCAATTTTTTGGCATAATATTTATTATTTTATCTCGGAAAAGGTCACTAACACTTCTTAACTATTATTGTTTACTGTTACAAGGCTTCTTGAGGTCAACTCACAAAAACTATGCAATTATTTAAACAAAAAAATATATAATTCTATGTTTCTGCGACAGATCATTAACTATTGCATTATGGCTGAATATTATTAATGTCATAGCATTAGAGTACAGAGAAAATAAAAGTTTAAATTAACTGTGACAACTGGCAATAGACTGTACAAGAAATATTGTTGTAAAAATGTCATTTGCTAAACTTTTACTTTTACCATACATTTCAGACAAGCAAACATCCATCTTATGTCCAACAAGATTGGAGATATTATTCCGTGCACTTTAAAAGACAATGTTACTGCCCCAAAAACCAGTTTACCCGCTTTATTTATACACAAGACGCACTTTACCGTCAACAAGAACAATATCAACCGGCTTGTAACGAAACAACGGAATAAATTTTCCCAAAAAAATTAAGGTAAACATAAAATTGTTGCAGAATTCGCGCCACAGAAATTATTCACCAGATTTTGAGGCATTGCGCATTGTAAAAGTATAGTTAGCGATCGCAAATATAATTGAGGATGTTACGGGCTGTTGTTACAACATAAATACACTTACCACTGTAGTGAATGTATTCAGAAAACTTTATAATCCAATTAGAAACAGTTCTTGGCACATAACTTGATTATCTCGTATTCAGAACGCCACAAATTAGTAACCGTTATCACTCCAGTCAGATGTTACACCACTATTTTAGTGTTATAGCACTCATTATGCTTTGAAACGAAATTAGCACAAGGAAAGAAAATCCAAACAACAAAAAAAATAGCAAACAGCTTCCTCCACTCGACTTAGTGACATTGACGTTTCAGTGTTGCCATGGCTAGCACAATAACGTACCCTTAAAAAATGTTTTGTTTTCCTTATTTTTCATACATAAATACATTATTAATCAAAAGATTGTAGTTCGTACTAATAAAATTTTCAATCTCGGTAGCATAAAGGGTATCGTTGTGTGTAACATCAATCCAAAAAATCAGTTTAGATGAAAAAATGTCTAACTCTGTCAAGAATGTTTGTACAGAGCGATCGAAATGTATTTTTTTCTTAGTGTACTTAAATGTACTTTAAAACTGGAGTTTTCTGATTTAGTCATAATTCCCTAAAATATAGTGAACATTCATTCACTTGCAACATTATAAATGCCATGATGCGTTTTATTATTGTACCTAAGCGAGAAAACCAATCTACCTAATTTAAATAAGAAATTAACAGAATGTATTGTATGTACCACTAGTTTAATTATAGTAAAACCTTAGAATATTTTTGATTTTGAACCTTATTTCAACGGCAGTAAAATAGTTAAGAATTCAATAATTACTTCAACCTGTACCTTAAAAAATTATTGTGCGAAATAAATAAATAATAAATGTTATCAATTTACCAATTAATTTTTATCTTTAAAATAAATAGAAGAGCAGCTGATCTCTTATAGCAAAGGCGCCACCTACACGTAACACGCCAGAACTAAACTTAACTTAGATAAGAACCATTAAGAATATTCATCCGCTAGGTGTCAACTGGTGACCTAGTTCCCTCGCCTAGTAAAAATAGCGGTCGACAATAGCTCAAACACTATTAATAGTGCGTATCTAAAAAAAATCTCAAATCACACACTGTTATCTTGGTTGTTTTTTTTTTAAACATCACTCGAATACCGTCCTTGTGTCAGTAACGTCGTGGTCCGTATCGCGCAACTCACAAAACCTACCTATACAACATAAGTGCCACTGTAATCGATAAAACCTCGCGTTACAGACAATCAGTTGTTTTTTCGTGAATACCAGTGCCCTTTTAGTTGCCGCTAGAGATTTTAGTTTAGTAAACAAGGGAACATGTTATATTAGTGTTTTAAAGTGTTAGATACAATGGAAAGTGTTAAGAGGTACATAAGGAGTGAGTCTGCGAGTTGCGCTCATATGGTTGAAGAAAGTACGGCGAATAACAGGAAGACGGCAGACCCTCACGAGAAGCTGAAGGCTCTTCTGAACTCTCCGGATGATGACACGGATGATACACTGCCTCCTTCGGACGCCCCAAAATTCGGGACAGTTATACACAATAGAATCTTTGTGGGAGGGTTCTCTTTGACCACGACTGATGAGGACTTGTGGAAGTTCTTCTCAGGGTTCGCGACCGTCACGGCAGCCCGGGTGATCTACGACCGAGCTGGAGTCTCCAAGTGCTATGGTTTCGTTACGTTCGCGAGCCCCAGAGTCGCCAGGCTGATCGTTAAACAGGTTAGTCTCCTACTCTTTATTGGAAAACTTTTCAGCAACAATGTTGGGTGTAGCCAAACGTTTAATTAAAAGTCTGGGAGTTTTCATTCATGGTGTTTGAGGAATGTTACTTTTTTTTCAAAACTGGGGTGAAAATTGTTTGGTGCCATTGTTTCGAGTCACTGGACTGAGACAATAAAGACACGAATTTGTGGGACAGTTCGATTTATTTTATTGTCTGTAACGTCTTAACAACTCTGAATTATTTCAGGTAAGTACCTACTTATTTACATAGTACTGGGGAATATTTTTAGCTGGGCGATGTTCTTTGTTTAGTCTTGTGATACGGAAATTTTCGCTCGATTTTCCGAGGCGTGTTCTTCCTAAACACGAACAAAACATCTTGTTTTATCTCGTCTGATTAGATATCTTTTGAAAAGAAGACGTTGATTACATTTGTTATTTAATTTCCGTAATTTCTTCTCATATTTTTCGGTATGTAAGTCTACCAGTAAACACTTAAAACGGAAAAATTGCAGCTACCTACTTCATCTTTCTTCAGTTCGACATTGAACTTCACTGCATTAACGATAATTTATGCGATAATACAATATTATCTAAAGAAGCTGTTATCGATAGAGAAACAACATGACGTTTAAATGACAGATTGCTAACCAAGAATTGGAGCACAATGGCTCAAGGAGAAACATTATCAGATACGGTAAAATTACGTTGATATTATTTTAACACTATGCTTGGTAACATGTTAATAGTGTAACATGCGTTTTTCGTGATAAGAAATTATCTCGTGTTGCCTACCTACGGTTTTTTGCCATGTGGTTGCTTTTTGTCGTCTGTTTCTCCATTCCCCGAGTCCATTTCCTCTTCATTTTTTTATAGAAGAAAAAACGTGTTGGCAGACCCCAAAAGTAGGTACCTGGTCTAAAATCCTTACGTTCCACGTTCAGCTGTTCCACATTTTTCGGGGTTACCTTATGTTATCCATGCTGATGTGTGTTAGGTACTATAAAATTGATAAGATATCTACGGCCAGTTCCGCAGATTCGGTTTCTTAGATTGCAACTGTTTTCGATTCCAAAACAATTGCTTCAAAATAATTCCTAATATGTGGACGTCTTTTGTTTCAAACGAAGCTTCCCGAAAAACGGTTCTCGTAAATAAATGAGTAGGTTGGTAAAGGTCAATAAAGATCTGAGTTCAACCGGTAGGTACGGTCCACATCAGGTGTTGGAGTCACTTTTCGTTCAATTCATTTCAGTCTATAATTTATTGACAACGAATCGAGTGTTGCTGGCTTTAAATATAAAAACTGGATCTTTAAAGATTGAAAAACTGGATCATTATAAAATAACATAATCACGCGGTTGTGCCATATCGAACCCAAGACCTCATGCTCAGTTGTACGCACGGCGAACAATCATAAAGCTTGATTGGGATTTTATAAACCAGTTTATGCGGATCTCTCATTGTACGGGAAATGTATACAAAGCGAGGCCAAGTTATAAAGGAAATGATAGATTGATGTGTCGCCGTGTTTACCGCAGAATTACTATCAAATAAACTAAACTAACGAAGCATACATAACAAACATCACGCCAATAATCTCCGAAGGATTAGGCAGCGGTGTACCTAATAGTAAATCCGCGTTTCGCCAGCCATATTAAGTCCCATGTAATAGGGATCATCCACCGGGCTCAAATCCAGACTCCGTGGCTGCTACTGAATTTTCTGAAGGAAAAACTCAAAAACACTGTCCGTCCTGGGAATCGCACCCAAGACCTCATGCTCAGCAATAGAGGTTGCGTCGACCAGAAAAACAGGGCAGAACAATGTTAATCGGACATAAGGCCCTCCACTATCCACAGCTCACTACAAAAGCAGCTTGACCATCAGCATGTTGTAATCTTTACCTACCTAGAAGAGGAAGTCGCTCATCGTCCTGATATCTTTCGGGGCTAAACAGCGCCGGATTGGCGGCGGTTTCCGTACATTATCCAGCCGGTACCTACAATCCGTTTTGAAAATATAGACATAGCTGCAGCTATCCTGTTAGACCTTTGTGCAGGTTACCCTTTCCGAGACGTGCGTGTACTGAAAGCGGAAGTTAGATAAATCCGTGTTAAAAAAGATACTTACCAAACTTCCGAAAAAAATACTAAGTTTCCGAAAACACGCTTTGCTAAAATAATCGTTTTCTTAAGCTCTATAACTTAGGACACAAGAGCGAGCGAAGCGAGCTCGGTACTTGAGGCACCCCGACCCCGACTGTTAGGGTACTTTAAACCCTGCAGACAGAAAGAGGAGCTCAGCGTAGCGGGACTACGTATTACAACATTTTGATATTTGTCTTGACGTTGATTTTATTCCTGTTTTATTTATTTATAAGTGCAAATGCAATTAAAGCTGGTGGAAAATATTACGTCTGCAAATGCTGTATTGGTTTTCGGAATTTTCAGTATGTTATTCAGTCGTTTTTTTCAGTTGTCGCAAGATTAGTATTTAAAGCAGTATATTTTGAGTATGCCATTACTAAATGTTGTGTATTTATTACAAACGTCTTGGCCCATTGTGAGAAAACATAAAATCACGGCTGTAATCCCCGAAGGGTTAGGCAGAGGTGTACCTAATAGCACACAATAGGGGTCGAGCCTATTGCCATGCACCGGGCGCAAATCCAGACTCCGTGGCTGCTACTAGGAATTTCCTGATGGAAAAACTCAACAACAATTTGACCGACCCTGGAATCGAATCCAGGACAGTCGCAGATCCAGTCGCGATTGCGACCACTAGACCAACGAGGCATTGTGAGATAGACAATTGAAAATACTGGCGAAACTTACTTGGTGCCTTAAACGTTCAGTCATTTACTTTTATTTTGCTTACTGGCCAGTTCTAAGACATGTTGATTTATTTTTATTATTTGTTGTTATAGCGTCTACAGAAATACATATTCTGTGAAATTTCAACTGTCTACCTATTACGGATCATGAGATACAGCCCGCGGACAGACAGACGGACGGACAGCGGAGGCTTAGTAATAAAGTCCGGTTGGGTACCCTAAATTAATGTTGCAAAGGATAAGGTTAGACCTTTTGATGCCCACCTACTCGATTCTGCCCCAAAACAAACTCGGATCAATATGATCTAACACCCAGGTTTTTCTAGGTTAGTCACGGCCAATATTTGCATAAACCGTAGGAACGTTTCTTGCATATCTTGATTTAGATCAATCAAAACCGTTTTGGATCTGACGTGTAGATAAGAGCGCGTTTTGTGTGCGCGCAGCAAAAGTACTGATGTTTTTATGATAAGTTACGTACCTAGGTAGTGCTTGAATGTAGATATGGGATCTTAGTCGTTTAGAATAGTTTTTGAGCTAAAGGTTACCTATTCATTGACGAATGCTTACAGAATAGAAGGATGTTCAATTGTTTTGGCAACTGACAAAGTCATCAACTGCCTAGCCTTTTCCCAACTATGTTCTAGTCTTACCGGATGCAGCTGAAAAACCGTATTTTACAAGGTAGTCCATTAAGGTACAATTCGAAGACAACGGCAGTCTGATCTGCAGCAGCAGAACCGCCTAATCGCGTTGACAAACCGCAGCATCACCACAGGCCTCTCTGCATCTTTGAAAACACTGCCGCAGATGGCGACATTGTGGCCTGTTGCCGTTTTCATAGCGTTACATAGTAAGAAGTCTTGTGGCTATGCCGCTACTGTTAGCGGTTGCGCCTCATTTGGCAGCACGGAATCGCATTTTTCCATTGCCTTTCCGTCGTTCAGAACCGTCACATGCTACAGAAAGAAACAGGGCGGGAGTGCTATCGCACGCGGCAGCATCGACGATGCGCTCGGCTCGGAAATATGAGGTTCAATGCTAAGTCGCATTTTGTGGAAGTCTCAATCGTTTAGGTAAGGTGCAAAATGTCTTCAAACTCACAGTAAAAGTGCATCCAACATTGCCACGTTGCAAGGCGGTAACTTCAACTTATGCAATTAAACTTGGTAGTGGACGAGCATTGCTGAAGTTTTGAATGCATGACAGTAGAGCTCCAGGTGTGACGTACACTCAACACATTGAGATGGCTACTTCCACATCTTATAGGTACGTCACGTACATTAGTTAGGTTATAGGTATAGGACCTATTCCAGGCTAAGTTCCAGTACTAGAGAATGATATTAAAATGTGAGCTGCGATGGTATTCGAACGCAGCCTGGCACTTTACTTTCGTGTTTTTTTTTTCATTACTACTGTTCACAAAATGGCAAGGAAAACATTGAAAAGAAAACCAACATGTTCCAAAACCAAAAATTTAACTTTAGAACATGTTGGTTATGTGACATCCACCAACCTCCACTGGGCTAGCGTGGTAGATTATGGCTCAGCAGTGGGAACATTGCAATCATGCAACGTCTTCATGATTAGCAAACTGTAGACCTATACTTACCTACTTATTAGCCAATCAAATGTCTAGCTGTTAAAGAGTGCTCCAACCAAGTTTTTGAATCCATGGATGACTTTGTAAAATTATGGCGTTTGAAGAACAGAGGTCGTGGAAAACCCGTTTGTAGCTGGCTGGCGGTGTGTTTAGCTGCTCGAAAGCTTGAGGAAGTAATGTTGATAGTGATGACGTCATGTTGCACGAAGGCTGCGCTACAAAGGCTTGTTCAGTATCGGGGTCACCAGTATGGGCTAGGCAGCCCAGGGGAACAGTTCGTTTTTGCTATGCTGCTACAAAGTTGAATACAAAATCCTTAATTATCTTTTTTAAAGGTCGAAAATCACCATCAATTTCATCACAACTTAATAACATTCAGAAGTAATTAGTGCTTTAACGAAGTCACACATCGGTAGTAACTACGAAGCCCATACGCGCTGCTATCAAAATTAAAATCGCCGAGACCCGAAATGTACCGACATTTCCCGAATATACACGAGTATTGACGAACCGAATAACGGTGTGAAGGCTTTTGTGCTCCGGTACGCTGTTTCGATTACTGTTTCAGGAATATTTCGTGTTGCTTTTTAGTTATTTTGGTCCAATCTAGGCAGATGTTTATTTGTAGTGGATAAGTTTGGTCCCTTAGCTCGTGAACAAATAATAACAGCCGCACGGATCGATCTTAAAGGTTAAGCAGCGTTTGGCAAGGTTGGTCCGTGGATGGGTGACCATTCATTACATACCGAGTTACCTCCGCGCTTCAGAAAACAAGCGTTGGTCTCGGCTGTCATTTGTAGATATTTGACACATCCCGAAAAGCGAAAACTAGAGGACATTAAAAGTACCCTTCGTTACTCAGGAAGCCTATTTCAATTCACCCCCTACTCTAGAACATCCCTTACTTCATTTTTACGACACTAAAGTGAACAAAGAGTGACCTATTCTTCACCGGAAGATAATAAAGCTACTCCTTCACCCGTGACCTTTGGGAAACCTTGGCAGTATTCCGAAAAGCTCAAGGGTGAGGCTTCGTAGAATATTGTTAAAACGACACAAACAAAATGTCTTATTTTTCGTTGAAACTACCATTGACTTGTTCGTCTAGTACGATATTATAGTCATCTTTGCTGAACTTTTATTAGGCATGCCATTATAACTTTGCCTATAATAGTATGATCGGCCTATGAAGTTCCCACTGCTGGGAGCCACGCCTCTTCTATATGAAAGGGCTATAATCTATAGTGGCTTGGCTTGTCCGTATGACTTAATACTCTTCATGATGTTAGGGTTTTTTAACAGTTTTACATTTAAAGTTATGCCGAAAAATGTAAAATATCCCTAGACACTTGATGTGTGTAGGTATGTTCGTTCACTGTATAATAATGATATCTATGGTAGGGAAGACCAGTGGGTTTTTTTCAGCAGATATATCTATACTAATACTATTTTTTTATTTATTTAACAAGTTTAAGTTTGTATGTAGGAGGTAATCTTCGTAACTCCTGATCCGATTCCGAAAATTCTTTCACTAACGGGAAGCTACATTATCCCCGAGTGTCATAAGCTACATTTAAAACGTTCCCGTGGGTGAATTTCTGCACATAACGGGAGCAAAGCCACGAGCAAAACCTAGTTCAGTATAGAAAGGTAGGGCGTGATGAGAGAACGCCAGGAACTACATCACACCCTACCTACTCATACTCACTAATATACGACAGAGAGAACAGTTTCGCAGTTTCCTATGTCCATCAGCGCACTTTCCATTTTCCAACCAACCCAAATACTAATAGTTTTCCACTTCTATTGGATTTCGATAAGTATATTTGGAATCTTAAGTAAACTGTGTCAGCTGCCAGAGAGTGAAAGTAGAAAATAAGTTGTCACAAAAATAATTAATACTAAAAAAATCCAAAATTTCACACCGCATTAAAAAAAAACCGGCCAAGTGCGAGGCGGACTCGCACTTTCTTATAGCGGCCATTTTGTAATACGCACTCTGTGAATGTCAAGTGTAACGGTTCAAAAGATACAGACCTGTGACAGACGGACATACAGCGGAGCCTTAGTATTAGTAATAGGGTGTCGTTCGCACCTTTTGCGTACAGAACGCTATTGAAACCCTTGAAATTCATATTCATGGTATCAGGTGGGTGGCACCTAAATACTGTAATACCTATTGACCTTTACGACTAACACTTAATAGTGCTCGTTACTAACTAAGCTTAACAAAACACTACGCTTGTTTTCATAGTTTCAGAGGGGTGAGAATTGAACCCACGACCTTTGGATAAGTACCTGCCTATTGAAGCTCCTCTGGGCTGTTATTATTACTAAAGGGTTTATTACTAAAGCGAGTATTATTTTACCACAAGATACATACATAACATCACGCTTGTAATCCCCGATGGTTTAGGCAGAGGCGTACGTAATAGTACACCCACATTTCACCAGTTATGTTTTTAAGTCACATGTAATATGGGGCGAGCCTATTGCCACCAACCGGGCACAAATTCAGACTCCGTGGCTGCTACTGAGAAATTCCTGATGGAAAAACACAATAACACTTTTCCCGACCCGGGAATCGAAACTAGGCCCTCATGCTTAGCAGTCGCGCTTGCGACCACAAGACCAGCAAGTGAGTGAACCACAAATTAACCATCATCGGGTTACCACAAGATAAGAGGTTTCATTGTCTACAGGGTGTAAACAGACCCTTCACATAGCCGTCAACCAAGCATTCTGTACATCAAACTAAGTAACTTTACGCAAAAATTATTGCTGGGTATCGACTTTTTTTAGGGTGAAAAATCTCGTTTTAAGGTAGGACTCGATGGAAAGCACTCAAAGCATGGTGAAAACTTGTGAAAAAGTTGGAACTTTGACCCCCGATATCTCCGTAACTAGACGGTTCACAGGTATGGTCTAGAACAAAAAAAATATCTACACTCTAGGGTCTATTTACACTCTTTGGACATATTTGAGACATTAGTATTATGGATACTTTCACTCAAATCCACTTTTCATCATCATCATCATCCACAGCCCGAACTCACCCACTGCTGGGTATAGGCCTCTCTTTTCTCGTGCCAATCCCCACGGTCCTGTGCCAGCCTCATCCAGGTTTTTCCCCAGGTTTTCACCCAGGTTTTTCGATGGCAACTATGTCGTCTGCCCATCTCGCCGCCAGACTTACTGCTACGAAAAAGAGGCTCTGTAAAATTGTTACTACTGACCCGGCGCAACACGTTTTATTCTTCCATTCTCCCCTGTCAGACGTCACGGCATCATTTACTCCTATCTCTTTTCAATCAGTCTTCATACAATCCATCCATCTTTTCTTTGGCCTTCCTCTCCCTCTCCATCCATCAACATTCATGTCCATAACTCTTTTAGTCACATGCGTTTCATCCCTCCTCATTACATGTCCATACCAAGACAAACGACTTCCTTTCATTTTTTTTGTAACAGGCGCCACTAACTTCCTCTAATATACTCATTCCTTACTTTATCCATTCTTGTCACACCACACATCCGTCTCAACATTCTCATCTCCGCTACATGTAATCGTTTTTCATCCATCCAAATTTACCCTGTTCGCTGTTGTTATATGAATAGGGTTAATTTGGAGAAACTACTTGGAAACAAAATAAATTCTATTTAAAATTGTTGACTGAACATAATGCGAGCTAGGCAATTGTATATTTTGATTGACAGTTTTCTCCCAATCATTAGCCGTAAACCCAGAACTGCCGTCTCTAGAGGCACTTCTGTTAGCGAAAATACTTGTTTTTCTAATAAATCTTATTTACCTTATTCAGCGTCAGGCATCGGTAGAGGGGGCGGCGGTGTTGCCAGCCTTCTGGGCACGTTTCCGGTTGACAGTTAAGGTGGCAGAATAAAAATGTTATTTTGTGCAAAAAAAGGCTTCTATTATTGGGTAGGAGGGTACAAATTCTTTTTATTTTAATTTTAGGGTGAAACAGAAAATGTTACAATATTTTACTGATCAAAAAAGGTTTACATCACATAATTTGTAGTCAAATAAAAGATTTTTTGACTTTTTATTTCACAATACAAAAAAACTTTAGTGCCAAAAACACAAAAAGGTTTTACATTACTCAAACTAGGCAAAGCCTGTACCTTGGGCACCAATACAGATCGAGGGTTTACTATAGGTAAAAATTAAAACATATTCGGAGGCGAAAATTTTAATTTTACCAAAGAGCAATTCAGTGTTTAATAAAATAACGGTTTTTTTTTATAAGTAGGAACTTTCATGGAAAAAAACTCTTTCGCAACATAAAGCAAAAATCATTTACATACTTTGCATTTTCTAAACGGCTATGCCTACCTACTTAGGTGTGCGCTATACACTTATTCGAGTCGGCAACGGCATATTAGACTCGGCAGGAAAGTAGAACAACACAGCCGACCCGAATCAATGACTGCGCATAATTTCGGCTTTGCGAATATTGATTGGCAAACTCAGCATCTAGCAAAGCTAATCCCGAGTGGATTTTTCCCGAACTTATTTCTACATTATTCAATTTGTCTGTACCGAATGATGCCGACCAAAATTATAACTTACTAGATTATGCCCGCGGCTTCGCCCGTGAGGAGTTCGGTAATTGTTCCACGGGGTCCTACTACCGTAGTTAAAAGTATCCCATTTGTAAATACAGATTATAAACTATCTGTGTGCCCAATTTCATCCAAATCCGGTCAGTAGTTTTTGCGAGAAAGAGTAAAAAACATACCATCCATCCATCCTCACAAACTGTCGCATTTATAATATTAGTTGAACTTTAAGCACACATAATGTTCATAGGCGGACTTAATGCCAATGGCATTCTCTACCAGTCAACCTTTGGGTGATGCACCCTTAGTACCCCGTAGGCATTTTGGTAAAGTAACCATTTCCACGCGATTGTATCAGCAACCTTAATGGGTTCCTATTATATTGCTAGCCACTAGCCAGTCTCAATTTATCAGCTAATAAAATTTTAGTACGGCCAGCCAACCGAAATATTGATTAGCGGTTTGTATTATCTTTCTGGAACACTAATTACCGTTCAACAGTATGGAAAGCAAATCAGTGGACTATTTCATTAGCCGCAGAGAGCAGATAGACGATTAAAAACGCCAACCTACGAGTTGTACGTCATGGATTCGAAATCAGGCAGGCACTGTCATACATAACACCACGTCTGTAATCCCCGAAGGGTTAGGCTACCTAATCGTTATAGGAGGTACCTAATCGTACACGCACATTGTGCACGTTATGATTAATTTAAATTTTATTTATTTATTTGCATCAGACACAACGATCCATAATTTAGTTAGTAAGTTTACTTCAAAATAATGTTAGTTGGAGATCAAATAATACTATTATAACTAAGCTGTACACAAAATAAAAATTAAATTAATACAATCATTTTTCGTCAAATTAAAATATACAATGTAAAATGTCCGTAATCAAATTTAAAAATAAAAAGTAAGTTTAAGTCCCATGTACTAGGCGGCAAGCCTATAACCATCAACCTGTCATAAATCCAGACTCCGCGGCTGCTATTGAGAAAACCTGATGGATGATGGATGACAATAACAATTTGCCTAATCGAATCGAACCCGGGATCGCATGCTTACCAGTCGCGCTTACGACCACTCAACCAACGAATCACTTTCCTTTGAGTAAAATATTTCATCACCGCTGCTTTCGAAATGGTGTTGGGATTCCAAAGTGAGGGATCCGGCAGTAAGTACGCGTCAGGTGATCATTCATCCTGACGCTTTTTGTTCGGTCTAGTGTGAACGTGGAATGAAATAGGACGATGAACCAGTCACTCACTCCACCAAGGCGAAGACGAGCGGAGATGTGCGAAGCGGAGAGGAGAGGACATACGTAAAAGCTAGGGCGTATCACCGAACCCGTGCGGAGATGTATGAAGTGAATAGGCCCACCTCACGCCGCTCACGTCTCTTCTCATCTCCGCTGGCCTAAAAAATGACGAGACATCTCTTCTCTCTGTTCAACCTTTCCCACTAAAGCTATGCGGAGATAAGAGGTGGAACTAACGAAATTCTATTGGTGGTTTACATCACATCTCGCCTCTTGTCGCGTCTCCAGTTCGATGGAGTCCTGCCCTAAGTATTAAGAAAAGCACCAAGCTGTGTTGCTTTGACCGAAATTTTTGACATAGAGAAATAGAGACTATTGAAAGAATGATTCATTACCCATTAGACATAGCGAGTGTTACAATTTGTAAGTTTTGGCACGGATCGAATGTGTCTATTATTGAGACAGTCCAATTAACTAAGAGCTAACCTAGAGATATGGTTTCTTAATACTTTATCAAACGAGACAATCGAATTAACTGGGATTGGTAAGATTTCTTGAAGTATTTATAACCGAGCTTCGTAGTACATAATCCAAGTCAATATAGTAACCTAGCGAAACCCGTCAGATGTAATGGGTGATCTTTAGTTTGTTTTTGTTAGTTAACTTAATTTGATCTAATGTATAGAAAAGTTTATGCACTTGAAAGGCTGTCGCAAAGATGATTATAGCTTCTTTATCGTGTGATTGTGCCTGACCTGGTGTCAGAGTTTTGATGCCGCCCATGGGCCTCCTGACTAGGCTTTACATGCCGTCGAGAAATATCTCACAGGCATGCTGATTTCCTCTAGATGTCTTCCTTCACCGAATTAAGTGATAATAACACAATACGCACATGAATCCGAAAAATCAGAGGTGCGTGTCTTGGATGGATGATTAGTTAGCTAATTCGTAATTCAAAATGTCTTAAGTATCTTATTCATAATTCGGGATTATTAAAAGGCTATTTGGTATTTCGATTAGGTTTCAAACATAACTTAAAAGCGATCTTATGTTGAAAAAAGTTTCCACGAAAAGCAGACAGTTAAAAGGCCCTCTGGTTAAATCGAGAATTAAAAAACACCCATGGAGCAAAAATGTAACGAGATTTTTATCCTGAGGCTACAATGGAAACTTTTTCAAGCTCGTTACTTTCACATTTTTGAAAAAATCTGGGGCAAATATAATTACACCAAACACTCTGTGCTTTCCCCTAAATGCAAAAAGGTCTTTTTTACTTTATGAATGAACAGCACGTACGAAGAATATTAATCAGAAGTAGCGTTTTAGTCCGAATGCGATGTCCATAATCAGAGCAATTTGTAGAAAGAAAAACAGGTTAGGGCGAGGACCCTTACCATACCTGTCTTCAGGATGGAGTTAGACACTCAGAAGAATTGAATTGACAGCATGATTGGCACAGTGGCTGAGCGATCGAATGCTGCGCTGCGTATCGCGGTTTCGATTCCCGCACGGATAAAATATTTGTATAGCCTACAGGTAGTTGTTCCGGGTCTGGCTGTTTGTGTATGTCAATTTAAATGTTTGTAAACGCACCCGCGATACAGGAGAAATTCCTAGTGTGGGGCAACGTTAAAAAAAAATGCGCAATGCTCGGCTTGGCACCAGGAGGAGTTTCAACAGTGTAATTCTGTTTAGTTAGGCATTCATTTAGGCTTTGCTTAGTGACAGCTAAAACAGATGCATCATTCAAAAAAAGTCACAAACAAGTGACCCGACGGCTTTAGCGATTTCTCACTCTTAGCGTCTCAAAGGATGTTAAGATTTCCTTTTTGCAGCAGCCACACCCTGACTAGCTGTTCAAAAAACATATTGTGCATGTTCAATGTTCGTGTTTTAAGGTTCTCCAGATCTTAAAAGCCGCAATAAAATCCTCTTGAAGAGGAGAAAATCTAAGGAAAATTGCTCTTTTTTTCCAACTCTATAATATTCTATTCACTCCTTACAATGTCGCTGGTACCACTAGCTACATAGCTACACACAACACGCCGATGTCAAAGATATTTATACCCCGAAAAGGGGGAGAGATTAGAACGTCAGTCAGGTGGCAACTCGCAACCCACGTCACCGTCCAACCGTGACGTCATATTAAAAAGTACACAACTTTTTACGAAATGAGGTTGGGCATGTTTTTTTGGGGCTCGTTTCGGAGCAGAAGTTTTTTAGAAGGGGTCAGAGTATAATAAATCTATGTACCTTACCTATACATAGAATAGCTATGTAAATGTAAGAGGCTGGAGGGCTTATTCATTGTTTCAATTGTAAAGAAATAACAACAGATACTTTGGTGGTATAAATCAGCTACTAAAATGTAGCGATCAGCTTCTTAGAACTTTTTAAATATATTCAACTAAACAAATATATTAAACTTTGGTAATTTAAAAAATGCTCATAAGATCTGAAATATCTATGTATATTCTTTAAATATTCGGAAGATTTGGACAGTATAGGTATTTAAAAGACAGCAATAATCCTTAGTCTGCCAAAAGATAGGGCGAATCCATAGCCAAGAACCGCTTGCGGGCGAAAACTCCCCTTGAATTTGGTAACAGTCCAGAATAACAACATGCCCGCTTTGGAACGGGTGACTTTAATACCCCTCGGAATTAATTACCAGTACCTACTTATTTCAATATAGTACGATTTGGATAAAATGTACCATTTTTTCGAGGAGGTTGGTAGTTATCCCATTCGAATGTAATCGTCTGCCTAGCCTTTTCCCAACCAGACTTTCAGGCTACTGACTACCTGAAACGACTGTCAAGGATTTACAATTGACAGCCGAGAACCACGGGACAAAAATCTGGCCAGGTCTGACAAATTTGGACGGATGGCGACCGTACTTACAAACATAACTTGCAAATGTGAATGTGCCAAAACGCCTGCGTTTCCCTTTTTGAAATACAAGCGTGATATTTCACATCTAACCCCCAATCAATCCACCATCTCCCATATACTATAAAATACAAAGATCAAACACCTTTTATTCCTTAAAGGGGGTATCAAGACTACCGCCTTCAAAAGCCGCGAGAGACACTCAACGGCATCTCAAGAGTGAGGGTCTGCTCCTCAACGTGAAGGGGAATGTCTACAGCTCTTGAGACAATAGCTGTCTTGTATGGATACGTATTTATTTTTCAGGATGGTAGATTTTAGGGTAGGTGTTTTTTTACGAGGAAAGTGTTGAAGTTTTTAGGGTTATTGTAAAATTATTGCTTAATTATACCGTGTGTAAACAGACCCTTCACATAGCCGTCAACCAAGCATTCTGTGCACCAAATTAAGTAACTTTACGTAACAATTATTGCTGGGAATCGACTTTTTTTTTTGGGGTGAAAAATCCGGTTTACGGTAGGACTCGTTGGAAAGCACTCAAAGCATTGTGCTGATGGATGAATTGAATAGTACAGGGGTCGTGGAGGTGTGTAAAGTTAAAATCATACATTAAAAACATGTATTTAAAAAAAAACGTGTGAAAAAGTTGGAACTTAACCCCCAATATATCCGTAACTAGAAGGTTCCCAGGTATGGTCTAGAACAAAAAAAATATCGCAAAAACGGAGAGAAAAAGTGCCTTTCGGCTATATTAAGGGTCTGTTTACGCCCTTTATAACTACTTTGGGTGTTATTAATTTATTATTAAAGTTGTGATATTGGTCGGTAGGTACATACATTATGTATAACTACCGTTCTCCAGTGGCGTCTCTAGGGGTTAACAATATAGCAAGCCCCTAGGACAAGCAGACTGTTCAGAAGCCCTAACATCATGAAGAGTAGTCACTACCTTACTTATGACCGCGTCAATATTATTATTTTCTCGGGAAAAAAGTAAGAAAAGTCATTTTTCTGGTTCGTTCCCACTAGCCAAAGTACCAGGTAATAGTTGTATTGTAACAGTTACAAAACATACTAAAAAAGTCATGCAAAAAATGCTTTATTATCGGTTACAAAGACATAAAAAATCCATAATTCAAGTGGCCCAGTACCATAAAGAAAACATCATTAGAAAAAAGAAACAAAACTAAGCCATAAAAAGTCTATTTCTATTAATATACATTGCAGGTTGCATACCACCACATAAATACCCAACCCCCATACCTTCGCATTAATCTTGATAAAAGAACCATAACAGACCGCTCCCCAACAATATTTTATTAATAAAAAAATAAAATCCAAATAATTTTCGTGGTCGAACACTTATAGCTTAGATGTGGCTCCCGATATCGTCCGAAATGAAATCCATTTGTTACCAGTAGCGTGCGACGGGTAAATAATATAGGTGCGTTGGGAAAGGTCCCGTTGGAAGCGAGTAGCGATTTCGGAATAGCGTTTTACTAAATATGTTAGTGTTTTTTTGTAACCAAGTACATAATTATGTAATATGTAGCCTCTCTACCTTCTAGCGCCAACGTCTACAGATATCTCATGTAATTATTAAGTGCTATAAGTACAAATCTGAAACTGGCGCTGATGACTGAAACGTTGTGTGTTGTGTTGGGAGGAAAGTTTTGAGTATATATGTAGATATGGGTATAAGAGTAGAGAAAGACCAAAGAAACGATGGATGGACTGTGTAAATGATGATATTGCTAAAAAGGAGGTGTCAGATGAGATGACGAGTAATAGAGCAGTATGGAAGAAGAAGACAGGCTGCGCCGACCTTAAATGAATTGGGATAAGGGCAGGAGAATGATCTGCTAAAGTTACCACACAGTGGGTCTCAAACTTGATGGACTTGGTGGACTTTGACAGATATGTATCAATGTCCGCAACCAGTCCGTTGTCCGGTCCGCTGGATTCCACTGCATCTTCTTATGTCAAACACCTCGATGCAGCATGGCGGGTGAAGCAGGTACGGTGGTTATATTTCCTAGGGCGAGTTTTTTCATAAAGCAGCCTATTATAGTCGGAATAAATCCATGATTATAACCAAATATCCATAATAATAACCTCATGCCAAGTATGTAGATCAAAAATTATCAAAACAAAGCCGTTGGATTTAGGCACAGAATTTATTTAGGTCGTGCCAAAGCTCTAAAAAAGTAATCCGTCAATTTGTAATCACAATATTATCATCCTTGACTATTCATAAACTGCTTGTTATGCATTAACAAATCGCTTTTTTAATTGGATTTGATATCGTGTTGGTTGATGATTCTGTTGACTTGTGAAAAGCACCCGCTTTTCACAAGTCAACAGAACGAAAATAAGGTAAATATTTTTAAGGCCTGGTGCCACTGGGAACGTAAGGATCAATGATTGAACAGGTTTCCTTTTTTAAAAATACGGGGTGGAATGGACACCGACGCGAAAACAATACCTTCACGGTCAAAATGTATGGCACAGCTGACTTTTTCGAAAAATTTCGATGTGGGGAATGATTAGAGCGATTTTAGAATGATGTTCTGAATACGTGGTAACCGTTTTCGCGTCGATGACCCTTCCACCCTGTACAGTAGGTATCACTTACAATAATAACAAGCATTTACTTATATTTGGCAATACTTTATGCAGTACCTTTACAAACGACATCTTTTCTGTATTTTTGTATTGCACTAGATTCTCAGCCAGACACACACGAATTGGTATTTTATACCATCCCCAGAAGTGATTATCAATCCTGTTTTTCCAAAAACATAAAGAACTACTTATTCTTGAATGCTACTTAAAACTAGAAATAGGATTGTTTTAGTTGTCTTTGTAAGTCTTTTAAAACGATTTTTTATTTCACACTACCATATTACTAACCGTAACATCTAAGTAACATGTACACATTTTTACATAAACACTGTTAGGCACGGTTAACTATCAGCTGTCCCATACATTTGGGTCGTGTAGGTATTGAAATTTTGTATAGAACTTCTGAAATTTTTTTCGCATTATGATATTGGACCCAAGGAGAAAGTTGTTCAGTTTGATGATCTGCAACATATAATTTCATATGACTATACCCTTTCTGTTACACCCTGAATACCGACAGTTTCACAATATGTTAGCCTGGGGAAGGTGTGGTCGCCTTTTCACGCTCTCAGTCGCACCGGACCCTTACCCAGCCCCAGATAGAAAGGTAGGTAGACCAGCTTAGTTAAATGAAATCTCAGGATTGTTTTATTGACATTATAAAAAATGTTTCAGCAGGTACCTTGGGACCGTACATTTGTTTCTGTCTCATATTTCAGTAGGCTTTTAGCTGCGTAAAGAGAAATTTAGGAAGAATTATGTTATGTTACTGTTTTAAAGCTGACACACATTATGGCGGCTCGCACCGCGGCTAGGCTTCCCAGGTGGTTGGAATTCGTCTGGATTGTCCCGACATTTCATATGACTTCCAAGCAAATACAAAATGTCCCGACAAACAGCTTCTTTTATTTTATTTTTAACAAAAAAGGTACGTTTTGATTTGTAATATATATTTGCTTCGACTATAATACCAAAATTCCGACTTTTTTAATGTTGCCTAGATGTTTTCGATTTGGTAACCCAAAATATCTTCTACATAACTTTCGTTTATTTTGTATGAACCAATTTTTACATACTGCTGGGCAATGACAATTCACACATCTTGCCACATCGTTCTCACATAATGTCAACATAAATGATGTAACCAAGGTATCGTAAAATTTTGTATTCTGATTTAAAAGAGTGTCCATGGAGTTTCTTGCCCGTTCTTCTCCGTAGAGATCTACGTTAGGGAATGGGCAACTACAGTATTTTCACAGTTTTTATGGCTTGTGACTGGGACTGTAGCTACTTTTCATTGTTGTCTTTGTTTCGACAATTCAAAAGTGCCTGTAACTGGCCTACTTGAAATAAATGCTTTGATTTTGATTTTGACTGTTTCTAAAAAACAAGGCTTTTCAGAAACCGCGATAATATTTTTGTCTGGGGTATTAACCATAGAATCTAATAATATGTGACGGATTTCTTTAATTTTTTGAAATATTTATACATAGTTGGATTAGTCTCCCAACAGCCGTAGAGATAAAATAAAAAAAAACACATATTTAATTAGACATGAACTGGACGCGTAGAATGGTCGAAATCGATTGTTGAAACTGTGATAGCAGACTACTTCTTTGTTACTACTTTTTAGAGATTTGTTTATAAAAAAATAAGTCGGCAGGACAAGTTTTAACGCTGACGCAGAATATCAATTAATTAAAAAAATAACCTAGAAGACCCCAGTTCTGCCGGATGACAACACTGGTTCAAAATAAATATAACCAAGACAACGGTGCGATTACTACGCCGTAGCTGTTGTGATGATGTCACCGCTACGCCAACTACGCCTACTACGCCTACTACGCCTTCGTAGCAGATACCGCTACGACTTCCCGATTCCTACTCGAACTTTGTTAAGATTGTATCGGATGTGTTATTACAAGACTCTCATGTTTGTTTGTTTAACACTCATCATCTGCCTAGCCTTTTCCCAACTCTGTTGGAGAGAGTCTAACCGGAATACCAGTATTTTACATGGAGCGACCTACACAACGCAGTTAGTAATCTACAGTGGGTAATCTACGGACCAACCTAGACGAGCGGGGCTTAACCTGAAGATCGACCCGAGCGGCTATTATTATTTAGCCACGAGCTCTTGTTTGTTTAACACTCATTTTCACTAAAAGCGAAATTCGTAATTAAAAGCCCGCTGTTGGATTTTCAACGCTTAGCTCAATAGGGAAAGTATATTTAAGCATGAAAACTGCTACAGCTGTCATATTTCTCTGTTTTTGTTTTAGTTTCCGTACCTCAGTCGGTAAAAACGGAACCCTTACAGGATCACATTGTTGTCCGTCTGTCTGACTATCCTACTGTCAAGACCCTTTCTCTCAGGAACGCGAGGAGGTATCAAGGTGAAATTAATACCAAATACTCAAGTCTGCTACCCTTCGAGCAGTGAAAAATTAAACTGTTAAGTGAACGCGATTTTGCGATTTCACAAGGGAATCAAAACCTATTGTACTTCCCGTTGACCTAGAATCATGAAATTTGGCAAGAAGCAATGTATTACAGCACATGTAAAGGAAAAAATCTGAAAACCGTAAATATGTGGTTTAATAACAAAATACCTACATGTTTATAACCTTCGGTGCGGGAGTCCAACTCGCACTTGGCCGGTTTTTTTGCCAGCGTTTCTTGGACCTTCCTCGGTTACGACGGCCGTCTTCAGGCACCCACAATGGGACTATCTTCGCCCATCTGTCCGGCTTCATCCTAGAAACGTGACCCGCCCAGCAGTAGCGAAGGGTCAATTTTTGTAAGAGGTAAGCCGGAGTTTGGCTATTCTTCTGAAGTGGCAGTGGGCAGGGCACTTTGCTCGCAGAACGGATGGCCGATGGGGCCGAAAAGTTCTGGAGTGGCGACCGCGGACCGGAAGACGCTGCGTTGGAAGGCCTCCCACTAGGTGGACCGATGACCTGGTGAAGGTTGCAGGGATCCGCTGAATGCGAGTCGCACGGGACCGCTCAATGTGGCGACACTTGGGGGAGGCCTACGTCCAGCAGTGGACGTCTTTCGGCTGAAATGATGATGAAGCCGGAGTACATATCTTTAATGTAATTATATTATTTATCTATAGAATACTGACTGTGTCATTTTTCAAAGGGAAGCTGGTAGGAATCGAGTTCTATAGAACCTTAGCCACTGCCGCCCGTTTCAGCTTCGCAGACTTATCTCCAACATCGGCGAACTGCAACTCTAAAGTAGAATTCACTAAGAACTAGAAACAGCTCAAACATGTTTGTACAAAAAACACATAACATAAACATTTTAAACCAAAACAAAATAAGGTCACCCTTATATCGCAGTACACTATAAATACTTCGGTCCATACTTTACTGTTCGCCGCTCGATGAATTTTAACATTCTGCACTGAACGAGCAGAAACTACGCGTTCTATTTCAAAAATAAAATAAAAATACCTATTATAAAACGTTTTACTCTGTGAAGTACTGGCTTTTAACGACAAATAATTAATAATCTATGTACAGTAGAGGGAAGGCAATCATTTTCTCAAGACTGCATTAAAAATCTTCCACGGCTGGAAATGCTTTAAAAGCACCAATATGGCAGTCAGCCACCTTGCTGGCTGGCTATATTATCACCACGGCATTGCATGATCAGCCTTAAAGTTCCCTCTGCTGGGAACACAGGCGTCCTCTCTATGAGGGGCAGTGGGTCGTAAGTCAGCACACAGGCACAGTGTGGGCTGGTGGGTGCCACACGTCTTCGAATTTTTGGTTCAAGGCTTTTTTGGTATGCATAAAATGAAGGTAGTACACCTTATATAGGAAATGACAGATCCTCCAACCAGATGGCTGTGTCTATTGGGCTACTGCCCGACGGCCGATGTCGGGTTTCTGTATTATGTTAATCGCGCAAATAACTGTCCTTGTGCCTGACCTCACTATGAAGCGTAGTTCGTATGTGGCGTTGTAGATGGCGCCACACAGAATTTGAATAATCATACGTACAGTGAGTTATAGAAATTAGCTGACCCACCTTTGACCAGTTAGTATAACTCACTGTACTTGCTGTTTTCATCGTCCATCTTCCATAATTTGCCCCAAATACCCCTTTTCCAAGCGTTTCACAGTATGTTGCCGTACGTTTTGTTATAAATTCGGGTCCATGTGTTGTCCTAATTATTTTTCCAATACAGAGGTGACTGGCGAAAGCTTTATGGCTGACTAGGCTATGTTATCGATTCTGTGGGCATTCTCTTCTGCTAAATCATGTTTAGACTTATCTGGTGTTAGTGTGTGGTGGTGATTAGGTGTTTCCTTTGCCTAGATAGGTCTATTAGTCTTTGGATAGATCATTAGCATCATTCTCCTGCCCCTATCCTAATTTATTTGGTGTCGGAGCAGCATGTCTTCTTCTTAAATACTTCTCTATTACTCGTCATCTCGTCAGACTCCTCCTTTCTACCCATATCATCCTTCACATAGTCCATCCATCGTTTCGTAGGTCTTTCTCTACTCTTATAGTTAACTACATTCATATTCAACATTTTCATTATTGATTTTATGCCTATGAACGAATATCTTCTTAATACGAATACCGCTTTCGGAGTTAAACTTTTGACCCTAATGACTAACACGAACTAAACGTACCTAATCTTCATGTTAATTAAGTATAAAAATACTCGTTCGGGAGCAATATACCCCCATAGCACATAAGCTTCGGCAATTTTGGCACTTTCCCTGCCTAATGGGTCATTGACCTGTTTCTCAATTTCCCAACCAAATTCATATGGTCGGTCTTTTACAGACTGTACTTCGGTGAGTGTGCCCATGAGCTCCACGAGCTCATTCCACCACCTCCCTTCTTCTATCGGGAGTCCAGATGTACCTACTGCAGGTTATCACCCATACCTCGTCGATGTTCCGCACGAAGCATTCTGCTACATCTTTTATTATTCGAAGCCAAGGAGTGAAATTCCTTGCCTGCGTCGGTGTTCCAAAGTTCATATGACCCTAATATATTTAAATCGCGAGTTAAAAGGCTTCTTTTGGGTTAGCTCGTTCCATCGTCGACCTCATCTCTGTCCTCAGGACAACGTTTAATATTTAAAAAAAAACTACCTAGTTTAAGAATTTTGTCTGTCTGTCTGTTACGTTTACACACTTTAATGACTTAACAGATTTCGAAAACAATTTCAATTTAGCACACAGGTAGACAAACTATGATCTGGGCTAAGGGATAGTATATTTTTCCGGTAGTGCGATCTCAACGCGGGCTAATCCGCGGGTAAAAGCTAGCAAATAAGTATAATAGGTGTGAAAATACCCTTAACTAAGCCAGAAGGTACTTGTTCTCCCCGTCATTGCGATATTTTTTTTTGTTCTAGACCATACCTGGGAACCTTCTAGTTACGGAGATATTGGGGGTCAACATTTTCACAAGTATTTTTTTAATACATTTTAATGTTATAATTTACATTAAATACCTCCACGACCCCCGTAATATTCGATGCATCCATCACCACAATGTTTTGAGTGCGTTACATTAAGTCCTACCGTAAAAACATGATTTTTCACCCAAAAAAGAAACTCGTTTCCCAGCAATATTTTTTGCGTCAAGTTACTTAGTTTGATGTACATTATGCTTGGTTGACGGCTTCGTGAACGGCCCTTTTACACCTTGTACAGTGCGTGACCCCGATTGCACGCACGAGATAGACATTAGTAATTCAAAATTTACACGTTACAAGCAAAATCTCCATACGATATCCGCCATCTTGAATCTATGATTGATCTAGTTCCAGCGTTTGTCTAGGTTCGTCCTTGAGACACAGACAGGGAAACGAACCTTTCTAGATAATAACATAAATCTGTGTGGAGGCGCCGTAGCGACAGCCGCACTTTTTGCTTTATTTTCTAAGTCGGTTACTAAGAGGATAAGACGTAACAATTTCATCGGACTAGTGTGTGTGCTCTAGAATATCTCAACTCTCATAGTCTTTGATATAATTTTAACATTACTTGTATTCTTACTGAATACTGACTGGCTCTTTGGTCTAGTGGGTTCGATTCCCGGGTGGGGCAAATTGTTATTGGACTTTCCATCAGGAATTTCTCAGTAGGAGCCACGGGGTCGGGATTTATGCCCATCATCATCATCATCATTTCAGCCGAAAGACGTCCACTGCTGGACATAGGCCTCCCCCAAGTGTCGCTACATTGACCGGTCCCGTGCGTCTCGCATCAGCGGATCCCTGACCCAGGTCATCGATTTGTGCCCGTTTGATGGCAATAGGTTCGGCCTTATTACAAGGGACTTAAACATAACTGCCGAAATGTGGGTGTACTATAAGGTACACCTCTGCCTAACCCTTCGAGGATTACAGGCGTGATGTTATGTTATGAGTTTCTTAGTAACTGGCGAAATGTGGGTGTACTAAAGGTACACTTCTGCTTACCCTTCCGGATTACAGGCGTGACGTCATGTATTATACCATGTATTTTATTCTCTGTGGTAGTCAGGTATGAATTGACAGGTGTTATAGTAACCAAGATATCCTGGAGACATCCGTGTCTCAAGTCATATCCTACAGAGGAAGCACAAGAATTCGTTACCCCGTTTAGTCATTATGCGTGTTGGCAATTCCGAGCCATTAGTCAATGTTTTCTCAGAATGTTAGTGCGTGCTGCGTGCTGACATATAATTAAGTTTGACATTGATTAAGTCACACTTGCACACCCCTAATAAACCTGTCCCACAGGCGAGGATTAGCGAAAACTGAGTAAAGCTAGAAAATAGAAACGTGTTGTTTGTTAGTTTGTACATTGTAGTACTAACTAGTGGAGGTATATTTCATACCGGCAGTGTAAACAGTAAGCGATCAACTATTAGTATACTTAATTAAATATCTTCTTCAATAACGCAGGACCAACCTTCATGAGAAAATATTCGAATTAGTCACATCCTCGTCGTTTACGGGACATTGTACGAATCCCAACGCACATAAAAGATTCAAAGCATTTATTTCAAGAAGGCCAGTTACAGGCACTTTTGGATTGTCGTTAATAATCGGATGTATGTAGCTACAGTCCCAGTCACAAGGCATAATAACTGTGAAAGTACTGTAGTTGGCTATGGAGAAGAACGGGCAGGAAAGTCCGTGGACGCTCTCTTTAAATCAGAATATTGGCACAAAACCTTGTTTACATCATTCATGTTGAGATTGTAGGTAGGAACGATGTAGCAAGACGTGCTAAAAATGTCCATAGTAACGACAATATAAGGAAGTCATTAATATGAAACGATTATTCTGTCCATTTTACTCACAGTTACAACATTAACAGTCCCGTTAGAAACACAAAACATTCACTAAATTATCTATTTAAAGTAAACAATAAAAACCTACAAACGACGGCACTCGTCCTCCAGCTACCGAAGTAAATATTTGTCTCTCTCAAATTGTTTGTTGTAGCAATATTATGTTCCTTTAGTCGTCCATGTTTTAGAAACTCGATATGCTGTTACGACGTATATTTTACCGTCCATTTTATGTTCAAACTTTTTAACAACATAACATATCGTCACGCCTGTTTTGTATGAAAGGTAAGACAGAGATCTTTAGTAATAGCACTGAAATGTAGTTTTACTTGTCTTGTCTTCTTTTTCTTTTTTGAGAAGAAGATTCGTAAGATAAGGCCTTGTCGGTCTAGTGGTCTAAGTGGCAGTGAGCAGTGCCTGTGGGCCAACAATATGGCAAGCTCATAAAGCAAACAGACTGTTGACCGAAACCCTTTTTTTTCGGATTGGAAATCATCAAATGATGCCTCCCGCTCTGGGCGGGGCGGAATGGAGTGTCAGTCTTGTACCGACTAAAATCCATCCATGTTCTTTCTTAGCTCTTTGTGTTCCAGGGCTACGGTATCTCTTTCGAACAGTCCCGTAGTCCCGGCAGGCATCGACCCTTGCGGACCCCTTCCTGGTTGCTGACATCTATTTGAGGCGCGCGTGGAACACAAACGCGCCGTCGACACGGCCTGTCGTCATGAGACGGACGGACGCCGAGCTAGCCCATTACTCACCGTACACAGGCCCGTGTTCAGAAACAGTAATATGAAGTATAGTAGATTATAAGGGCAAGCCAAGCTTTTAGACGTGTATGAAAGTACCGCCACTAGCAGTGAACCGTGGTAGCCCAGAAGTAATGAATGTGGCTTACGACCTGTAAGCCATAGGTTCGTACCTGTCCTAGCATCAAATATTCACACACATGTGACATGCTGTCAATCATGCCAATCTTTCTCCCAGAGACGAGACTTTTGCCCCAGCAGTGGGAACGTTATCTTTATGACTAGCAAAGCTTACGGTAACAAGTTTCCTGCAGTTATAATTCAGATTTGTTTGCCCAACGAAAACAAAAAATAACTCTGCGTAATCTACAAGCCAGCCTAAAATGAAAAGCGAAAAATACGTCAAAGAAAAACATCAAACGGGCCACGAAATAAAACAAGCCAGAACCCAGCCTTTAATTACGTCTAGCCTCAAAGCTAAAAACAGACATAATCCCAAAATCCAGACCGAAACGGCCATCATTAGGCTATCATTTTGAAATAGCCGTTGTATAAAAATAAGGCCTCTACTACCTTCCACTTTGAGGCTTAACCTTTTACGGCTTGGCCGCGAGCTTGTCGCTATACGACACTCGTGTTACGACAATGGCTGGAGAGAAAACAAATGAAAGACTTTAGACAGAATGTGCCATGAGTGACCGCGACGCGACGTCACGGTACTCACACGAAAGAAACCAGTGACATTCGCGCGTCTCGCTCGACGCAACTCGTATCGGGTGAGGTCGTGGACAGGGAGTGACACATTCTGGCTTAACCTTTTAGATATCCTTTGACATTTAAAAAGGTAAGTTTTAAAAGCATTGAGTTTGCTAAATGGAGCTTTAATAGCAACTCGTTAGGGATATTCTTTCATTGAATAAGAATTTAATTTTCTTTAGGTTCACATCGAATAATGCGCGCATAATGCTCCTTGACTGGATATTTTCTAATTTTGCTTAATTTCAGCTTTTTATTACGTACCACCTAAAATAATAATTAAAATATATGTAACTTATATTTACATATCAAAAGCAGAAAATACCAAACGGGCGTCAAAAAATTTGATAAACTTAGAATAAATTCGGCTGTTAATGTAATGAATAAAATTACCATTTTAAGTAAAATTCGCTTTTTCATACAAGCTTCCAACTCATCATCTGCCTACCTTTTCCCAACTATATTGGGGCCGGATCCCATGCAGTCTAGCCGGATGCAGCTGAATACCAGTATTTTACATGGAGCGACTGCCTATCTGTCCTCCACAATCCAGTTAACCTTTTGACCGCCATAGTCACACATACGTGACAAGCAACCGCGTGCACTGTACGCCAAACGACACAAATATGTGACAAAATGGTAGTTGAAATTGTGGCCTGGCGTGGAGGGCACGCGCGTGCGTTTATGCTCTGGCGGTCAAAAGGTTAATATTGGGTAATTCGATACCTCTTGGTAAGACAGATTGTCAGACTTTCGGGCCACTGACTACCAGTAGTTACTGTCAGAAATCCACGAATGACAGCCAGGACCAACGGCTTTAAGTGCTTACCGAGGCACGGAGGAAGCGCGGTATGTAATGGGTGGTCAGCCATCCACGGCACTGTACACACGGTACCAACCTAGGCAAGCGTGGCTTAGCCTGAAGCTCGACCCGAGCGGCCGGTATTATTTAGCCGCGAGCTCTACAAGCTTTTAATGAACTAGGGCATGACTTTTCAAAAATTCTGACAAAGAATTTTTAATGAATTGAACTGATTTTGTATGGTGTTTCTGTATGGTGTCCGGACGTAAAGAATAGCACCATCCCATATCTTCCCGTGGGTGTCGTAAGAGGCGACTAAGGGACTTACCAGAGAATGGGCAGCAGCGTTCTCTGTGTTTTATAACAACCATACTGCGATCGCCAACCCGCCTGCCAAGCGTGGCGATTATGGCAAAACCCCCCTTCTTGGGGGAGGCCTATGTCCAGCAGTGGACGTCTTTCGGCTGAAATGATGATGATGATGATGATGAACTGATTTTTACTAAAAAAAATATCATCTAGAGTCTCTCTAGTCCATCAATATTTCATCCCTCGTTTATCAATCAGCCTTAATTAATTAATACCAGGTACATGGATTTTAATCCACTCTTCCAACAGATCCATTGTACAGCCCCAACAAGAACACACTCGCCTTCATCGAAGTGTACATACCCGTATGATGCGTTTATAATGAGAAAACCCCCACGTACACTCAACCACACAATATTAACCGCACTTGCACTATGAAAGTCGCTCTTAGTGCTATGAAAAAATGGCGCTTTCTTGTCAATATCGAACTGTTGCCACTGATGGCTAGAAAGGGACTCATGAGATGATGACGAATAAAGAAATTTAGAAGAAGAAGACATGCTGCGCTGACGCCAAATAAATTTAATAAAAAGAACAGGAGAATGAATGAATGAGTGGTTACAGTCAGTAGTGGCTCTGAGG
This sequence comes from Noctua fimbriata, assembly GCA_905163415.1. Lineage (NCBI taxonomy): Eukaryota > Metazoa > Arthropoda > Insecta > Lepidoptera > Noctuidae > Noctua > Noctua fimbriata. Next base: position 848,163 of record LR990946.1, read on the forward strand.
TAATGACTCCGTCTTATGAATTGTATTCTGTCGATTTGATCCAGGCGCGTTACTGTTTATAATTTATTTCATCAGCACTGGCATGTCCTAGCATGCAAAATGCGAAGAACTGTAACATTTACCATGGATAACCGACTGCCTCTCGTAGGGAGGAGGCCTGTTTCACAGGAAATAAAAGACATGTAAGATGGGTGGATGATATACAGATGATGGCTGCTAAGACCTGGTTGAAACTCGCGAAGATCACAGAAGAATGGGATAAATAGGAGGAGCCCTGACTCAGCAGTGGGTGGAATAAGGCAACTGCCAATGATAATTTATTTAATAAAACTTTATGCACATAATGTACAAAGGCGGACTTAAAGCCTTGGGCCTTTTTTGATAATGATGGAGATTGATTCAGAAAGCGGTACTTCTGGACATGGCTCGTATTGTTAGGAGGTTCCTCTGTCTAGAGCCCTGTCCGCAGTAGCTTGAACCCTCTTCCCGATACCAGTGAGCTGCTATTTTTTTTTTTTTTTTTTAGGTTGTATTATTTATAATTCAATATTTCAAAAAGGTACAAAATATTTATAAAGGCGCTGTCAGTAGCAAGTTTATGCCACTGATGTGTAGTTGAGTGTACGTGCAAGCAGCACATTTTCATTACGACGTCACGTTTACAGCCTTTTTATAGCAGTACATGCAGAGTACCTGGAGGGTAATGAGTTTCTTGCGTGCAATGGAAAGACGCTCGACCGGTAATGGCCGTGCGCACCCTTTTGCGTTTTAATGCTCTATTTTTAAAGACTGTTTAGGTAGTACTTCAGTTATTATATCGTATATTAAGCACACGGCTATCATATGTAGAGATTTGACCACTAGTTTTACAAAGAGTAAGAATTAACTGGATTGGGAAGCCAGGCAATCACTCCGTGTAAAATACTGGTATTCATCTGCATCCGATTAGATTGGGAACCGACTGAAACAGTTGGGAAAAGGCTAAACAGATGATGATTTCAAAAAACCTACTTAAGTATATTTATTCCACAGATACTTTTAGGAAGAAAAAGAAGGTAACCTAGATAGTCTGACAAAAACAAAAAGTTAATTAAAGCCTAGCAATTAAATGATAGTCCATTACTCTGTTTATTTTATGACTATTGACGTGATACAACAAAAGCAACCTTAAACCTTAATTACACTTTTTTACGGCTCTTAAAACAATAAAAGGGGAATTAAACAAAAATTAGATCATTATAGCGCTTCTGCCACAAATCCGTATTTAAGACATCGTTTTGTTGCTGTCAATCGCTTCAAGATGACAGAGACAGAATGCTGTTTTAAACAAGTTTAGCGCTAAACGCATTAAGTGATTTATGGTGCAAGCTTAAATAAATACCAGTTTTTGCTTGCGGCTTCACTCGCGTTATGTTCGGAAATTATTCTACGAAAACGAATTAAATATAGCTTACGACACTCGGAGATAATGTAGCTTCCTATTAGTGAATGAATTTTCCGAATTGGATCCGTAGTTCCTCCTAAATCCAGACTTACAAACTTCATCATCATCATCATCGTTTCAGCTGAAAGACATCCACTGCTGGTCATAAGCCTCCACCAATTGTCGCCACATTGACCGGTCCCGTAAGTCTCGCATCCAGCTTATCCCTGCAACCTTCACCAGGTCATCAGTCCACTTAGTGGGACGCCTTCCATAGCAACGTCTTCCGGTTCGCGTTCGCCACTCCAGAACTTTTCTTAAATTAAACTTTACTTCTTTGTAATATCATCATCATAATTCTCCTGCCCTCATCCCAATTTCAGTAAGCGCTACATGTCTTCTTCTTCCGTACTTCTCTATTACTCGTCATCTCACCAGACACTTCAAATATGAGTGTAGATAAATAACCAAGTTAAGATTTACGATGGGCTAGTAATGTGAGTATTAGTATACCTACCATTATAATGTAAGGCAATTGAAGAAAGATTTGACATAGTATTGATCAATAAAATCAATATAGGGTGTAACAAGACTCTTAACGAAGCCGAAACGCACTTGTTCTCCCCGTCATTGCGATATGTTTTTTGTTCTAGACCACACCTGAGAACCTTCTAGTTACCGAGCTACTGGGGGTCAATTTCCGACTTTATCACAAGTTTTTTTTTTTTTACGTATTTTTATTGTAAGATTTTTAGTTTAAACACCTCCACGACCTGATGCTGATGGATGCTTTGAATAGTATGGGACTATTCAATCCATCCATCAGCACAATGTGAGTGCGTTACATTGAGTGCTACCGTAAAGAGTGATTTTTCACGCCATAAAAAAATGCCGTTTCCCAGCAATAATTTTAGCGTAAAGTTACTCATTTTGATGTACAGTATGCATAATGACCTGCTTCGTGAAGGGTCCGTTTACACCCTGTATTTTCGTTAGCTAATATATCAATCAGAAACATCATTTTAAACTGGTAACTATTCCTCGACCACAAGTCTCAATAATCTTTACAAAACCATGCTATACTTTTACCAACCCGATCACTTTGGGCAAAGTAATCACAAAGTCAAACTAATACCCTGAACCCTCTGCCCTCTGAGTGGACCCTGAGATAAATCTCCTTACATTAGACCCTCCGTCTTATTTCTAAGGGATTCTTACCAAGTTTCTCGAAACTAAATATTTGGTAAGCCCTTTGTGGGTAACTAATTTTGAGGTATTTGAGTCGGGTAATTTTCTGTGGGTGTTTAGACTTTTTCAAAGTTGTGTATCGATTTTTTTTTGTTTAGCCTATACTGTCCCACTGCTGGGCAAAGGTCTTCCCCAATTCCTTCCATGGACTCTGTTCTCCCGCCACCTCGAACCAGCTTTCGCGGTATGCGTCTAGGTCTGTCAAAATTATCATCTTTGGGTGGATTGGTGAAGTCAACCGATAGCAAAGGCATCATTTAAAATTCAATGGTACAAAATTAGGTTTACAATCGGCGGTATTTTAATGCCATTCTTCTTACTACTATTATAAATGCGAAAGTTTGGATGCTTGTTGCTCAATCACGCCAGAACGGCTGAACGGATCAGAATGAAATTTGGCACAGAGATGAGAGTATAGTCTGGAATAGGCTACCTTTTTTTTCTCACACGTAAGTACACATCAAAATTTCCACGCGAACGAAGTCGCGGACACTAGCTAGTTTTACATAAGTCAGACACGGGGTCCTTCAACACTCCCTAGTGTGATATCTGGGACGAAGAGTAGCAGAATAAATGACACAAAAACTCATGCAATAATATGTCTGTTAAGTTAGTACTTGACCAGAATACGGTAAATTGACAGTATCGTGTATGTATTACGTATTTTGAATGGACTTACATCAGGTTGTAAGAACGTTTGTCAGGTTTTTAGACTTTAATTAACCCCCGACCAAAAAAGAGCGGTGTTATCAGTTTTTTTGCAAATATTGTTAGTAAGTTATGTTGATGAGATGGTCGAACAAGTTGAGCAGGCTCACCTATCTTCATATTGACAATCGACAGTGTCACCAAAGCCGAATAAAAATATCAAAAAAGAAAAGTTGTCTTTGAAAAATGTAACCATTAGGAATTGGCACAGTTTTCCCACAATCTCATATTACAACAAGAATTTGTTTGGTGTACTACAACTAAAAAACCCGACTACTGAAAAACGCGCTCTAAAATTGACTCCTCCTATTGTTGTAGTCGGTTGAAATGTAGCTTATGTTACACAAGCCATAATAACGAATAGATTGACAACCTATTCATCAAAATCGGATGAATAGTTTAGGCGCTACGGAGGAACATATGTAAATACAAACAAACATACATACATAGACTGCTAAAATCATAACCCTTCCTTTTAACTTCGCCGTAGTCGGGTAAAAAAGTCAAAGTAACATTTCCATTTCTATCGAGTTCAGATACTAATAGAACAATAATAAAAATGAAACTGTAGCGCCGGCCGCCATTTAACACGAAAGCTGAAGCTTTCAGAAACAAAGCAAATACTTCAGGGCTGTGTGATGTAGTGGTGGATTTACAAAATGGCTGTTTTACGCGGTGAAAATCTTGTTTCTAGACTTTCGTTTAGCTTTTTAGTACTGTGTTAATGTAGACGTATCAGATATTTTTGTGTCGCTTTTTAAAACATCAGCCTGTATCCCTTAAAGTGGTAGGCAGAGGTTCTATTTTCCTTAAAGTGATTAGACCTATGTAAAATGGTCTAGATTTTAGAATGGTCAAGAGCACAACTGCGGAGTTTCGAGTCCTTGGCTACACATGGCCTTTTAGGGTCGAGCTATATCAAGTTTACCTCACTAGGAAATCAATAGTAGCCTCAGAGTCTGGGATTTTGTGCCTATGCTGTGACTAGCACTTCGCCCGCGACTTCGTCTGCGAAGATTGTGTTAGCTCGACTAATATGCATGATATAAATATAATTTATAGCCTATAGCACCCACGAATAATGTAGCTTTCGGTCAGTTACCCCCTAGCTACAAACTTACAATCAAATTTTGCCTCTTTATAATAATAGTATAAAAGACAATACAATACAAATAATAGAGATCAGAGGGCCTGCAAAAAGTGATATTCTGTATGATGACGATACAGAAGTTATTTTTATTTTTGTATTGACTTCAGCTACCGAACAGCTAAGTCAATCGTATTGAATACCTTTGTAAAAATATGAAATGCTTTGCAAGCAACGGATGCTTGTTTAATATAAATAGGGCATTTTCACTCCAGGCCCCGTAGCATGACCACCGTAGACAAGGATTTCTTTGACGGAAGAATCGACAAAATGACAGATAGTGCAAAGAAATCTGTCATTGTATCGACACAATCTGTCATTTTGTCGATTCTTCCGGCAAAGAAATCCTTGTCTACGGTGGTCATGCTACGGGGGCTGGTAGTGGGTCCGTAGTTCATATACAGTCCATGTCACATTCACTGATGATGATGAAAACAGTAGCTGAAGGCAATATCTTCAAAACATTGGCTATATTATCCTTCCATTTTCAACAATAACTTGACAAACATAATCGGTATGGGTTTGTTTATCCAACACTCTTAACTTTATACATATTATATTTATGCGGGATCACATAACCAATATATATTTACATCACAAAACTTACAGACTACCACTATCAAAAATGGGATAACTTAGTTTTATGTATCTTCTTAACTCACTGTAGGTATCGACTATAACTTATTTTGAAAGGCGTTTTAGTGTTTCTAATGTGATATTAGGACAAAAAAACCCAAGAGAGAAAAAAACTATGACGAAAAGAAAAAAAGACGCCTTTAAATGTTAGAATATAATTTATGTTTGACTTGTCAAGTGTTTTTTTTAAAACCAATTAGGAGAAACAACATTATCTATTATTAGTTATCAATATAAAATTGTTCTTTTCGTTTTAGATCAAGAATTTATAATAATTTTACCACGGGAATAAAGTCATACAAAAGTTTTTATCCCGAACATTTTCGATTTTGACACACGAATGCTACTTGACACTGTGTCACAAGTGTCACTAGACAGACCGATTTGTTACAGTAGTAACAAGTATTGGATTACGATTTTCTTCGTCTTGTCCCGTCTATCGTTTATAAATATTTGAATGTCTTTTTCTTTAGAGTGGTTTTGCTGTTGCTGTTTTTTAAAGTTGTAATAATATGATAATTTATTTTGTCATTTTTTAATTTATTATTTTCTATACATACAATTTACATTTTTTAAATATTTCTATACAGTCACATAAAAAAAAAACATTTAAAAATATAAAAAATAGTATCCCACCGGCATCGGGAACAGGGTCCGAGCTACCGGTGGTATAATTTATTTTGTCAATTTTAAATTTATTCTAGTCGCTTGTGTATTTTATTTGAGACGTTTTAATTTAATTCAATAATGTTTCTAATTTAATGTAATGTAATTCTGATATTTAGGTTTTAGCTATAATTTATGTTTTTATTTTTGGTTTTTATATGGGTCTCGGACCTGAAATAAATGGAATTTATTTATTTATTTTATTTACGCATCTCAACACAGAACAAGAATGAGACAACAAACAGAGATTGTAGTAGTAATAATATCTATTCTCCTTTCTTTTGTTCTACTGTACCTATGGACAAGAAAGAGAGTTAATTGCAGTCTAAAACATGAACGAAAAAGAAAACCTACCTAAAAGCGTACTTTATAAATCCAGACTTATTTCCATCTGCCTCCCAGCCCTGTTTCAAGTCCGTTATTAAAATAAAAACGACAGTACGAGTACCTCTAACTTTCATTTAGGTATTGTTCATTATGTTCCTTTTATATTCTCTTTCAACACAGCACATAAATCTGTCCCAAGTTTTTATTTTATACATTTTTACTTTGAAAGGGTTTTCAATGTGGGAATGAAATGGCAATTCGGTGTAGGTACTTTATATTTGTATTTAGACAGTGTAAATGCCTGACAACCAGTCTTACCACGGTTTCGCATTAACCAGTACTAACTGGGTTGTGGAGGTCAGATAGGCAGTCGATCCATGTAAAATACTAGTATTCAGCTGCATTCGGTTAGACTGGAAGCCTACCCCGACAGGGCTAGGAAGACGAGACAGTGTAAATGTATAAATAGTAGAATTTTTAATTGCTGAATTAACTGCCACCTTGGCTTAGTGGTCGTAAGTGCGACTGCTGGGCATGAGGTCCTGGGTTCGAAATTCTCAGTATCAGCCACGGAGTCTGGATTTGTGCCCGGTTGATGGTAATAGGCTCGCCCCCTATTACATGGGACTTGAACATATCTGGCGAAATGTGGGTGTACTATTAGGTACACCTCGGCCTAACTCTTAGGGGATTACAGGCGTGATGTTATTTTTGTAATTGCTTTGTTCCTTTTGACGACATCATACAAATACAAATCCAAATACTTTTATTTGTTAAACATAGGTAGGTACAGATGTTATAATTATTAATTAACGCTATGTCATCATCATCATTTGCCTAGGAATTCCCAACTATTTGTGGGTCCTCTGTCTACCCATAGAGACTGAAAGATTTGCCATATGGGTGTTTCGTTACGTAATGAACGATCACCTTCCACGGACTAACATCGGCAAACGTTGCTTAACCTGAAAGATCGACCCCTGCGGCTATTATTATTTAGCCACGAAACCCTTGAATATAAATAGATTCTCAACTCATAATACCTATCACATTATAACATAGTTTAGACCCTTATAATATTATAATACACCAAAGTGTGGTTAAGGTATGAAACGCGTGAGAAACTCTTGTTTCGCCATCTCCCTTACTCTAATACAAATACATTATTTTGCTATCTCACTCACTCCCGATATTGTAGTTGTCAATAGATATGTTTTTGTCTATTCCCTGTGGCGGCACTAGGAGCTCAAAACCGCACTTTCGCGGTGTACATAATTTAGTAGGCTGTCAAGTATGATATAACATTACTTTCAATACTGTACGAACGGGACTGTTTTTTAAATAAAGTAGTTTACTTATAGAGGAGCTCTCGGGTCGGGTCGGGTCGGGGTTAAGCCGCGCTTGCCTAGGTTGGTCCACGGATAGGTGACCGCCCATTACATACCGAGTTTCCTCCGTGCTTCGGTAAGCACGTCGAAAGTCACGTCAAAGATGTTGGTCTCGGCTGTCATTTGTAGATCTTTAACTGTAGTTACAGGTAGTCAGTGGCCTGAAAGTCAGACAACCAGTCATATCAAGGGGTATCTTACTACCCAGTACTAACTGAGTTGTGGAGGTCAGATAAGCAGTCATTCCATGTAAAATACTCGTATTCAGCAACACCCGGTTAGACTGGAAGCCGACCCCAACATAGTCAGGAAAAGGCAGGCAGATGATGACTTATGGAGGAACATCCCCTGACGCCCCGACCTACGTCACTTTAAAAAAGCGAAACTTTCCCATGGAAGTTGATGGATTGGTCATATATGTATAATATAACGTCATGCCTGTAATCCTCAATGGGTTAGGCAGACGTGTACCTAATAGTACTCCCACATTTCGATTTCCATGTAATACGGAGCCCTATTGCCATCAACCGGTTGCAACCCAGACTCCGTGGCTGCTACTGAGAAATACCTGATGGAGAACTCAATGACACTTTCACCGACCCGGGAATCGAACCCAGCACCTCATGCTCAGCAGTCGTGCTTGCGACTACTAGATCACCGAGGTATTCGTCATATTAATAATTATAAAATAAACGACTATTGATAAAAGGAACAATTCGTTATGATTTAGGAACTGAGGAAATATATTTCATGTGTACTTGTGCTGAACGTAAGCCTCCCCACCGCTATAATCTCCACGCTTGGCAGAGGGATTAATAAATTAATCAGTGTGAGAGTACTTATATAGGTAGACACCTAAAGCTGTCAGAAATATAGAAACAAGTACACAGGTGCTAAACAGAATGCCACGCATCGTGGAAACCACATGCTATGTGGTTTCCACGATGCTCCACCCTAGGCTGCATCATCGCTTACATCAGTCGAGTTGCGGCCAAACGGATGCATACATCATACACTGCTTGTCTCTGCATCAGCCAAAGGTTGACTGGTAGAATATGTCTATGGCATTAAGTCCGCCTCTGTACTTTGTGCTTGAAGTGTTAAACAAATAAACAAATACATCGTATAAAAAAAAAAATCAAAAAGTTCAGTTTTGAGAGCAATGGTGATGACATAATTTACACTACAGTAACGTGACTGAACTCGCAAATCGCAGCCGTTTCTTAGATCCACATCTACTCGTCGTTTAAAAATAATAAGAGCTAGGAATATCATATATTTCTTCAATGACGCAATCCTCTGCAAGTTTCAATAATCGAGCAACCAACCTTGCTGACCAGCTAATCTTTTAACAAAGACATGAGCTCTTCTCGTATAGCTAGGCTGCTCGAAATAGCTCAAACCTAGAAGCTATTGATTTTTATGCTCTTTTCACTTCGTCGTTCCTTCTTAGATTGAGGTAAGGAACGAGTATAATAGAGGAAGTTTAAAAGTTGCGCCAGTTACAGAAAAGTTGAAAGGGAATCGACAGTCTTGGTATGGACATGTGATGAGGAGAGACGAATAAAAGGGTCATGAATATAGGTTGATGGATGGAGAGGGAGAAGAAGACCAAGGAAACGATGGATGGATTAAGTGAGGAATGATATGAAGGAAAAAGGAGTAAATGATAGCGTGACGGTTGACAGAAGAGAATGGAAGAAAAAAACGTGTCGCGCCGACCCCAAGTGACATGGGACAAGGGCAGGAAGATGATGATGATTCTTCTTAGATTAGTCGGATAGGAAACGCCTAAAGGAATAATTATGCAATGATGGATTTTCAACTCTCAGTGCTAAAGCTAGGCGTTGAAAATCCTCCAGCGCGCTTTATTTAGGTATTCAATTAGGTAAATTATATTGTTGGTGAAAACATGTATAACTTAGCCAAAGTATCTCTTTGGAAACAACAACATAAACTTTAATGTTTCTTCCAAGTTCTACTATAATCTTCGCATTTGTTTTATTTCCTATCAAAGATATACAGGGTGTTTGGTAGACGAAATGGTACTATTTTCATTGGGAAAGGTGGAGTCATATCCTTGTTTTCACCCACAAAACCTTTTCACGTAATGGCCACGGTAATAAATTGAAATATTTTTTTGTTAGAATGTTTTTTGTGTCCCACTGCTGGGCAAAGGCCTCCCTTTTATAGAACGCAATGTTTTGTGGTGTTATCAATACAATGTACTTAGATTTCTTCTACAGAATGATGTATGTGTTTGTGTGTGTGTGTGTGTGTGTGTGTGTGTGTGGTTTATGTATGTGTGTGTGTGTGTGTATGCGTATGGTGTATTTTTTTTAAATATTATTATATGAATCTTTTTAATATCAATTAAAAACAACAAAATCTGTGCTACTAAATAACACCCCCAACACCACAACAAATTGTGTGGAACACCTTGTATAAAATAACTTTCAAAAATGTTGTAAAAATCTTAAGTAAATTGAAATGGTGGATTTGGCTTTCTTGGATTTCTTTACGAACGCCATAAATTAGGTGAATAATGTTTTGTAATAAATTACTTACAGTTCCTGTATTTGGAAAGAGGGTAATCAATGTAAAAGCTGTGGTGAAATGCACCATGTAGATTAATAGTCTTCCAAGCATGATAATTGTGACAATGCACACACTGGTAATCTAAAACTTGAATTAGGTTGATTCATGTAAATATACGGCTAAAGATGGGTGTGAACATAAAGTTAAAATTAACGAGGACACGGCGCTGCTCCGCCCAAGCGGGGCAGACCTCCACGGTGTGCTGCACCGTGTCCTCCGGACGATCCTCGCAATGGAAACACCCGGGCGTTTCCTCCCGCCCGATTCGGTGCAGGAACCTCCCGCAACAACCGTGTCCGGTGAGGACCTGCGTCAGGCGGAAGGTGAGATACTAACCGCCTAACGAGAGCTTCGGTGAACATCTGTCGAGGCTCTCGCGAGGCGGTTGGATCAAGAGCCTGATTCAAATGGCAGTACTTCTCGATGCGGCCCTCATTGTGAGGAGGTTTCTGCCTCTGGAGCACTAACCATCGGTACCTTGGACACTAGCGGACAACTATTTTTTATATTTTACATGTTTTTAAAAAAAATGTAAATGAACGTGCGGAAATGATGAATAAAGGACAACACTAAAAAGCACTTAATATGCTAACATTACATACCAATGTATCCATCTACCGCCCAGCATTTACAAGCAAAATAATTTTAATAAAACTCCTAATAAAACTGTTTCTTATTTTAACGACAGCCATAATCTGAACAACAAAGTATCTTAGTATCCATATAAAAGTATTAAAATCCTTTCCGTAAAATTCTGCGAAAAACATCGTCAAAAGGTTTCCTGAAAAATTCATGTAACAATAAGAAACGATGACCTTTTCGTGAGGACGCTTTTAGGGTTCCGTTTGTAATAAATATCTGTAATAATTATAATGTTTAGGGTTAATGGCTTTACAACGACGAATCCTACCTACCTATACTATTATAAACGTGAAAGTGAGATTGGACAAATGTATGTATGGATATTTTTTTAATTACTGTTTTTAATTTAGTAGAATCTAAAAACCTTCTAGTTACGGAGATATTGAAGGTCAAAGTTCCAACATTTCACCAGTTTATTTTAAAATACAGTGTTCTAACTTTAAATACCTCCATAACTCCTGTACTATTCAATGCATCCACCAGCACAATGTTTTGAGTACGCTACCGTAAACCGTGATATTTCACATATATAATATTATAAAGCTGAAGAGTTTGTTTGTTTGTTTGTTTGCTTGAACGCGCTAATCTCAGGAACTACTGGTTCGATTTGAAAAATGATTTTAGTGTTGGATAGCCCATTTATCGAGGAAGGTTATAGGCTATAAAATTTTACGCGGACGAAGGTCGCGGGCAACAGCTAGTTTCACATAAAAAAAGTCGTATCCCAGCAATCATTTTTACACAGTGCTACTTAGTTTGATGTACATACAGCCGTACTACGGCTTCGTGAAGGATCTGTTTACACCCTGTATGTAATTTAGTTTTAGGTAATATTGGAAGTCATAATTATGTAATATCTCTTGTATACAACATTAGTTTTAGTATATGCGAAACCTGAAACACGTGTCTAGTATTTTTATGTAATGAATCGATGTACAAAATTTCAAAACTGTATCATGAAAAATTACAAAGTTATAAGCTTGTTCTGTTACCTGGTTGCCCGCACAAAAACGTGGTCACCACGCAGCGCGCCCGCGCGCGCGCCTCCAGCGTCGTCTTAAGCTCATTGGTAATAATATTTTGACAGTAGGTACCTAAATTATTGCGATAGGTTCTTAATGTCGCTCGGTGTCCAACTTGTAACTTTTTTTTAATATTTTTGGGACAATATATAATATGGTTTAAAAATTATTGGAATCGATTCAGTTACTTATTCTGAACAAACTTTATTCAGGTTTCGCATATACTAAAAATAGTGTTGTATAACCGGTGTATCTACTTATGTATTACCTGATTAATAAACAATTTTCTATTTCGATAAATCATAGCCGGTTCTCTGAAAATCTCAAAGGTAAAAATGCTGTTCATAAAACAGTAAAACCTTCATCTTCAGACTACCTGCAGTATTAACTCTCCCTCCATTTTTTATGTCATCCATTCAAAGGTTTCTTAAAAAGATCGCTTTTAGCGATAAGACCGCCCATTGTGTCACCTTATGTGAAATGTTTTCTTTTTTAAATGTTATTTGTATTATATGAGTTTTTAAACTATCATGGTCACTAACATTATCATTAACACTAGAAACGGGTTATTTACCATGTTTATTGATTGTTTTGAGTTCCCGATATTCCGGCGCTGTATAATCAGCCATGTTCTGTCCATGTTTACAATCAGTAAACATGGTAAATATCCCGTTTCTAGTGTTAATGATAATGACATTTGTATTTACTGTAATGAAAAATATTTTATTTATCTATTCTCATTAAAAAAAACAGCACTGGAAAAAAAAGACATTCTTTTTGTATTATTCTAGCTAGCCCATATTGTCCCACTGCTGGGCAAAGGCCTCCCTCCATTCCTTCTAAAGGTCACGATTCTGTGCAACTTCTTTCCACTTCTCAAGGAAGACATCCAGCTCGTCCCACCATCTCCTTTGTGGTCTGCCGCGACCCCGTGTCACTGTTTCAGAGCACCAATCCTGAGCTTTACACTCACCCACAGTTCGTTCGGCATGCGGCAGACATGTCCTGCAAAGTCCCATTTAAGTTGGACAGCCTTTTAAGCCACTTCAACGATTTGCGTTTTGGAGCGCAGTGTAGTGTTTCGTGCATGATCTGTTAATTTTTTAAACTTTAAAAAATAAACCAACAACTGAAAATTTCCGGAACCCTACAGAAAGAACTCCATTACGCTTGACCGATTTTTTAATAACGAAATCACTGATTCAGCTCCTTGTAAAAAGTCCGAGGAAATATCGAAGACATTGTTGGCCAAGTTTTTGTAAGACTTTTAGGGTATATTACACGTCACACAATGTAGAATCTGAAGTACTGTCGATAAAGTCCACCGTTGACCAATTTTCAACCTTATTACTAAGCGGGTAAGAGTGAGAAGTGGTCAAAAGCAACCTTATCGAGTGTACACTTGACTCTTTAACGCCTCTCTCGATATTTGTATGAATATGATATTGTCAAAGTTTTCTAGGATGAGTGATGAATGTTTTTTGGAAAAGAATAAGTCATGGGATTTCTTTTTAGTAGTTGGACTCTTTGAAGACAGTTAAATGAGGTAGTAAGTTTGTTTTATTTCTTGATATAGTTTAATGCGTTCTTGTCTGTAAATAAAATCGTTTATTGCAAATTAATCGGCTATTCAAGTCCGACAACAAAATTAAATTACCGTTGCATATTGTTTTTCCAACATAATTTGGAAAGCAGATGATGTTATTTGTGCCTACATTGAGTCGAAAGCCCAAACTTCGGCAAAAAAGCTGGGTATCCTAAACAAGGTTAAGCGTTACTTCAAGCCTGGTCAGCTTTTAGTCTTATATAAAGCTCAAGTTCGGTCCGGCATGGAGTATTGCTGTCACCTTTGGGATGGCTCAGCCAAATACCAATGAGCCACACTCGATTCTGTTGAACGCAGAGCCAAGAGGCTCATAGGTGACGATAAGCTGGTTAGTACCAGGCTTCATAGCCTGGCCCATCGGCGCAAAGTTTCAGGTTTGTCGGTCTTTTACAGATTGTACTTCGGTGAGTGTGCTCAAGAGCTCCACGAACTCATACCACCATCTCCTTTCTTCCATCGGGAGTCCAGACGTACTGCAGGTTATCACCCATACCTTGTCGATGTTCCACAGATTCGCACGAAGCGCTTTGCTACATCATTTATTATGCGCACAGCCAAGGAGTGGAATTCCCTGCCTACGTCGGTGTTTCCAAGTTCATATGACCCCATTCTATTTAAATCGCGAGTTAATAGGCTTCTTTTGGGTTAGCTCGTTCCATCGTTGACCTCATCTCTGTCCTTGGACTAGATTGAGGTCAAGAGTAAGCCCATACAGAATTAAAAAAAAAAAAAAAAAAATTGTGTAAAACAGACTCTAATCAGCATTGGGATTAAAGATTAACTTAGAATTTTGTGGATAAAGGTTGAAATTAGCCTTTAATATTCTCAGAGCTGGGACGCAGACCTCCTCAATCAGAGGCAGTAGGCCGTCGTCCATCACGCAGGCATAGTGCGGTTTAATACATACATACTCAAAATAGTGACTCGTGAGTTTTTGAAGTTAGTCTCGATGGCCAAATCCGGAACTATGGGGAATAGAGAAAAATACTCAAAGGATTCTCTAGCCCACACAGGAAAAACACACTGTTATATTTGATAGTGTCGCTAATAGGGATCAAATTCTGAGAAGTAATGACAGCTAAAGTTCGTTGGTCTAGTGGCGGCAAGCGCGACTGCTGAGAGTGAGGTCCTTTGTTCGATTTCCGGGTCGGGCAAAGTGGAAAGGGGTTTTTACATCAAGAATTTGGCAGTAGCAGCCACGGAGTCTGGATTTGTGTTCGGTTGACGGCAAGGCTCGCCCCGTATTACATGGGAATTAAACATAACTGGCGAAATGTGGAAGTACTAATAGGTAAACCTCTGCCTAACAATTCGGGGATTACAAGCGTGATGTTACGAGAAAGCAGAAACAAATGAAAATCAAAGCAAAGAAACCAAAGTAAATATTCTCGTACTTAACAACTGTTTCTAAAGACTCGTTACAATCTCTTGGCAGACAAATAATCGGAATGAGGCCAGATATTGAGAAGAAATATCTTAATGAAAATCGATACGACACTCTCGCCGTTACTTGTGTCCTTGTTTCCCTGAATAAGTTATTGCCTAGCCTTTTCCCAACTATGTAGGGGTCGGCTTACAGTCTAACCGATTTCAGCTGAATACCAGTATTATACATGAAACGACAGCCTATCTAACCTTCACCCACAACCCAGTTATTACCGGGTAATACGATACCCGGTAGTTGGTAAGACTGGTTGTCAGACTTTCGGGCCACTGACTACCTGTAAGGACTGTCAAAGATCTACAAATGACAGCCGGGACCAACGGCTTGACGTGCTTTCCGAGGTACGAGGGAAACTCAATATGTAACGGGTCACTGGTCACCCATCCACAGGCCAACCTAGGCAAGCGCGGCTTAATCTGAAGATCGACCCGAGCGGCTGTTATTATTTAGCCACGAGCTCCTCGAGAGTGTAAGCTGAGACTATAACTGAGACTTCTAAAATTATACCTCTAGAAAATTGAAATGTTCTTCTAATATTTTTGCTTTTGTTTAATTAGGTTTGACTTGTCTAATTAAATATGTCTTCAAAGAGAAGGTATGAAATAGTTCACTATTTTTGCTTTGAGTAAGGCGCGTCCTAATCACATCGATCGGTAACGTAAATACAGTGCTGCATGGCTATTTTGGCGTTGACAGGAGGGAGCTGTGTATTTGTGCAATGGCCTGTGGAAATTGTATTATAAAAACAAGATGGCGCCCTTAGTTCCGAAAGATTCGACATTCTGCGTTGGCCCAACCACGTGGTCGGTATCAGCAACCTGTATAAAAGCGATCGTTGTATCGTTGTACGCGCGAGTTTCACTTTGATTTGGCCGTAGACGTACCAATTTTACGCTTGTCAATAGGTCAATTAATTAAGTAGGGGGTTGGGCTAAAAGCTTTTGTTGTTGGGGATCGACAACATTCCCATCGATTAGAGATGACGTCGTGTCATATTATCGAAATAATTCTATAATACATTTAACGGTATTGCGTTTTAAGCGATACCGCGATGCTGCTTCCATAACCGTATCAAATATTTGCTACAACATAGTTTTTCAATTCGAAATTACATACATACATAAACTCACTCGTTTTTCCCATGGGGGTAGGCAGAAACCACAGAACGCCGCCTGCTACGATCCTTACATACTCCTATAGCCTCGTCCACGTTCATACATCTGGTCATACACGCACGCCGGTTGCGAGCACTACGCACCTGACCTTTATGAAGAACCTCACCAATAAGGCCAGTGTGTGTCCTTCTAGGGTGTCCCCTCCTAGCGTTGCCACACACACCTGCCTTGTAAATATCTTTTGTTAGTCGCCTTTCAGTCATCCTCTCCTCATGACTAAACCATCAAAGCATACTCTTTTCAATTTTTGTCACAACATTTTCTTTTAAACCGCAACGTTTCCGTATTCATTCCAAAATTCATCATTCAGAGTTACACCACACATGCTTCGCAAGGAACGCATTTCCACAGCATGAATTCTACTTTCATGCCTCGTTTACCACACCCAACATTCACTTCTATACATAAGTGTAGGCACCAGCACAGCATTGTGAACAGCTAGATTGTTCATATAAATACTCAATAATTTCCAATACAGTATACCCCAAACGCACATTTCCATTGACATTTAAATAACCTTGAAAGCAAATCAAATCAAAATTCATAACGTCAATACGGAGCCCATTTCCTCGCCCCACACACCTTTTATTCTCTCTTTTATTACACTTAAGTACATCATGCCCTATACCAGGGTATACTATTACCCTCAAATGCTACAATTTAGGTCGAATGCCATTTGTACTTCCGGTCAGTGCCATTCATAATCCGGAATGGCAAATCATTGACTGCGGAAAGCACTTTCATGAGTTCACCCCTTTGTAGGTACGAACTAGGGTTGCGCTATACTTGCATTTGTATCGATACTTTCAAGCATGTGGCTTAAAAATAACAGCCATACGGGTCGATCTTCAAGGTTAAGCTGCGCTTGCGTAGGTCGACCTGTGGATGGGTGACTATCTTTTACATACCGCGTTTCCTTCGTGGCTCGGAAAGATAGGCAGTCGCTCCATGTAAAATACTGGAAGCCGACCCCAACATAGTTGGGAAAAGGCTAGGTAAATTATGACTTTGGATCGCAACTACGAGTTACGATTCCAGTATCGTATCGAATGGCCTTTATCTGATTCTCCAGATATCGAGTCGTATCGTCCCCTGAAACACACGATACTTACATTTCTATCGATACTTTTACTTATTAATCCCTCTAATCTGGGCAAAATCTAGTTTTAGTTTGGTAATGCTTTTGTGTCCTCTTTTGTATACTTCTGATACGATAGAATCCATTCATTCCGATACCGGTAATTTTGTATCAATCCAAGAATTTATCGAATGCTGTTGTATCGATACTGTAAAGTATCGGATCAGATCGTGCATCACTAGTACGGGCCAAGGACGAACAGGTAGAATATGAAAGCGAGACAATAATGCCCTTGTCTCGATATTTTTTCGTTCCATTTTGGGGTGAAATGGGGGTAGGTTATCGTCAGGGGTCCGCGAAATTTAGGAGTGCCTTGTAACGATTGTGAAGGGCTGATATTGGGTGGAGAATTGTTTTTATTGTAGTGGTACGGGGATGAAAACAGTGATAATTTATTGGTAGTTTCTGATACTGTGATTGACGATAACATCTAGAAATTGCTTTGTTTTCAAAAACGTCACGGTCTTATTCCCAAACAGATTAAGCAGACGAGTACCCACACTTCCTCATTTTGCTTTGGCTACACAGAGAGCTGGCCTGTGTCAGAGCTGTGGAAACATAATAGGCTAATTATACTTTGTTTTTGTGATTAGATTAACAAAACAAACCTCAGCTAATGAGCCACGATTATTTACCTATTGATTGTGTTTCTCTTGGGAGCGGTAACGATCGCTAAGACCCTGCTGAATTCGTTCCAATTAACTAATTGTTTCAGACTTTGTTTGTGGGTTACAAACGGCTTGGCATCTTCGATTTGGAAGTATTCTTGTTCTGTATGGTGTCCGGACGTAAAGAATAGCACCATCCCATATCTTCCCGTGGGTGTCGTAAGAGGCGACTAAGGGACTTACCAGAGAATGGGCAGCAGCGTTCTCTGTGTTTTTATAACAACCATACTGCGATCGCCAACCCGCCTGCCAAGCGTGGCGATTATGGCAAAACCCCCCTTCTTGGGGGAGGCCTATGTCCAGCAGTGGACGTCTTTCGGCTGAGATGATGATGATGATGATGATGATATTGTCGAACCGAAGCGCATTACTTACACATGTTCGGTTCTGCACAACTAGAGCTAAGCTAAGTTTTTTCCCGAACATAAATCCACATAATAATTATTAAAAAAATGTCTACCTGGCTTTGCCGTATTATACCAACTTGAATATGAATGTAGCACCTATTTAGCATTTGAACACATGCCCTTTCGTTCAGCTAAAGTGACTCACCTCACTTTTACAGCATTACTTTCATTGATCAAGATAATGCTTTTCTTGCTAATCAGTAGCTATTTAATTCCACGTTTCCACACTTCAGCAAAGCCAATTACCGGTAGGTCAGAGAAGGTCTTGTAGACAATGTTTTCGCTACAAAATTATACTTGCAAATCGTCGCCGGGATGCCGAATTTTGGGCCTCTCGGCTAATTTTAGGCCGAACCCTATTTATTTATGGATGGCGCTTAGCCGGAAATGCATGGTCGTCTGTCCCGAAAGGTTGGATTTGTGTCATTCGTTTAGGGTCGTAGGCAGGGAGGGTAGTATGTCAGGGACATCCATCTAATCAGGGGTTTGCAGAGCTTGTTATTTCAGAAATGGGTGGGGACTGTGGAGCAGATTCACCGGTCGTTATGTGATTTTAACAAAATACAGAAATTTGGTAGGTCCCTTGTACTGTATGCGATTTTCAGTTTTGTGGATAGCGTTCTTAAGTACCTCATTCGTTCGGAACTGTTGGCGTTAGGACGCGGACTTGCACAAAGTTTCATATGGTATAGGACACACAATATAAATTAAAAAAATAAAAATTGCAAAAAATTTAAAATTGCTATTTTTTTTCAAATTGCAAAGTTTTTATTGCATGAATTTGTCAACCGCATTGAAAAAGAGACAGTAAAACATAACAAACACAAAGCCAGGATTTATCAGAAGATTTTTGGTGTGCATGACACAATCAGATAACCAAAAGAAAATAACGTTTAAAAACTCTCAACTCACACCACCAAAAGATATCATCAAGCTTATTACACGAGACGAGATATGTCACATCCTACACGACATATCTCATCTCGTAGCGAGTTACAAACCCATTAATAACGTACCTTAAGAGATTATACTTGTAACGAATGTTTCTCGTTTATAACTGTCTTGTTGGTCTAGTGGCCGCAAGCGCTACTGCCGAGTACGAGGTCCTGCGTTCGATTCCAAGGTTGGATAAAGTGCTATTGGGTTTAGTCATCAAGAACTCCAGGAGTCTAGATTTGTGCCCGGTTGATGGCAATAAGCCCGTCTCCTTTTACACGGAACTTAAATATTACTGGCGAAATGTGTGTACTATTAGCTACAAAACTGGCTAACTTTTTGGGGATTACAGGTGTGATCAAAATATTTTATTTTACATAAACGTTCATTGGCACCTATGAATCGTCAAACGATAGGTGCTCGGTTTCAGTTGTTCATATCCTATGGAGCAGAACGGATAAGACACTCCACTTTTACTATAAAAACCTCCTTGACCCTTGCATTATTCAATGCATCCATCAGCACAATGTTTTGAGTGCGTTACATTGAGCGTTACCGTGAATAGTGATTTTCACACCAAAAAAAAAGTCGTTTCCCAGCATACACTTGTGCGCAGTTTTATTTAGTTTGATGTACAGAATGCTTGGTTGACGGCTTCGTGAAGAGTCCTTATTTACGCCCTGTATTTGGTTATAACAGTTATAAGTTACCAACCAGTCTAACCAAAGGGTATCATATTACCTAGTACTAGCTGGGTTGTGGAGGTCAGATAGGCAGTCCCTCCATGTAAAATACTGGTATTCAGCTGCATCTGGTTAGACTGGAAGCCAAACCTAACATAGTTGGGAAAAGGCTAGGCAGATGATGATGCTTATGTTAATGATGTTTCTCTTTTCTTTGCAGAGCGGTGGTGTGATGTTCTCTCCCCTGGGACGTCTGCGAGTGGCACAGGCTGTCAGAAAACAGGTGAATATTAATCAGTTACCCTCGGATTAATTAGGGGGGATCGTCTGATAACAAAGGGAGAAATGACCTGTCATTCGAAGGGGGAATGGAGTGACGTTGATCTGATCATTAGGGGAATTATGTAGAAGAGATGAAATTGTTTATTACCTTTAATTTACTAGATTATATTCTTAAGTCTTCTTTAGACACAGACTGGAGAGTCGCAAGTACCCTGTCTAATTCCCTCTTGTATGAAAAGTCGTACATGCTTTGCAAAATTTTTAAGATACTTATTATAATTTAAAAAGAAATAGTATAAGGTTGTCAATGTAATCTTTTGGCGTCCGAAAGACGATAAGGAGACGCAGTTGAAGAAAAACTGTGCAATATTGTTGTATGAAATATGTTCATTAGTTCCGATTCTGACCACGCGCCAAGAGATTTTTATCCAGCAACACCCATAAAAACTCTTTCATTATAACTGCGTTATCTTTGCAACTGGTGCTAAATTTTTCAACACGATGACTTTAAGCATAGTTCGTGTATTTCCAGATGAGCCAGCTGCCGGTCCTGGGCACAGAGGCGGCTCCCTTGCAGGCACCGCTTTGCTATCAGCTGCTCTGTGCCCCACCTCTCGCCCCGCTGCAGCCTTGCGCGCCCTGTGAAATGCCACCGCCGCCGTATGCTGTGTATCCGATGCCGTTTGATAGTAAGTAGATTGAAAGTCTTTCAAACTAGTCTTATTTAGAGGCACCGTGCTACTACCGGCAACTGGGATGTGAAGGTCAGATAGGCAGTTACTTCATGTAAAGTTGGTTGCTACTGCATCTGGTTAAACTGAGAACAGACTCTAAGATAGATGAGGATGGCTAGGAAAATTATGGTTAAGCTTTAAATATTGTAGTTATAGTTTCCCAGACGTAAGCTACTGTCCAAAATTATTGATGCAACTAATCTTGTGTTAAGATTAACTTTTACTTCATTATAGTCAGCAATGCTAAGAAAGTTCTATTCTCCAATATTTTAAAATTCTAACTAGGTTTTTATTTTGTTGCTAACTTTACCATAAATTATTGACATGTTCTTTTGTGATTGTGAGAAAATTGTGACTTTCGCGTTCGTGTGTTAATTTATCGCAGTTCGTTTCTGTTTCTTAACCTATATCAATCTCTTTATCTCCAGCCACCCCAGCGATCTACGGGCCACCAGCTCAGTACACCCTGGTCCCAGCTCCATACAGCACCCCCTGCTGTGAGCCGTCGTGCTGCGCGCCCCTGGACAAGCAACCCCGGGTGCCGCCGCCGCCGCTACACCCCGCGTTTATCTACTAAACTCACCCCCGAAGAAATATATTGAAGGCATTGAATAACATCTGATGATGAAGGTATTGATTTATAAGAAGATAGAGAAAACTTAAAATTTAAAGCAATGGTAGAGGCGGTACAGAAAATATAAAACAATACGATTGTGTGTAATGGTAAAGATAAAATAAAAACAGATGAAACTGACTAAGATGTGTACCAGAATAATGTTGGCAATAATTATAAACAACGAAATAATCAAATAACAGATATATATAACTAGTTCTAGGATAACTTACAGATGCTAGATAATGATGAAACACCAAACTGATAGAAGTAAAATCTAAAAATAGTCCCAGATAAGAAATCTTTACAAGATAAGGTAACAATGGTGATGCATCTTGTTTCAACGATAGCATAGTATGTATTTATCAAAATAATAATGCCTATATTATATTAATAACCTCTCTTTTTACTGTCATGTCTATAATCCAAAATGTTTAACAGAAATTTTAATAATAGTTCTGATATCAATGTCTTTAATATATTTCTTCATTCAAAATCATTCGCGAAGAAGATTTATTTACTAATTATATTCAGCTTCTTCGATGTATTCCATCTTGATTGCTCAAGTCTTCCAATCCAGTTCATGCTCATCTATCTTCAATACATTACTCCTCTATAAAGAAACTATTTGTGAGAGATTGTCTGTGACTAATCAATGGACGTCAAAGCAGAGAGATGATCAAGTGTTCAAATTAACTCTCCGATTTGTTTCTATTTCTCTGAATGTGTGGTCGCTTTTATTTATTAGATTTAAGAAATTTAGCTTCAAACTGGTATATTTAAGAAACCGTGGATTCGTGCTATCGTTATTATTATAGTGAATCTTATTGATGTATCAAATTGCGCTTCAAATAAAAACCATTTGTCATCTTGTGTCGTGACTTAGTGTGACAAGTGAATTATGATATCATCTACAAATACCAATGTAAGAAAAATTTTAGCATGTATGTAAATTTTACGAAAAATCTGTGTTCCGAATTTGGATTTGGAATAATGTAGCAAAACTATAAGATTGTTTAAATGACCCACTATTTCAATAACATGTTTTATAGGGATCTGGTGAAAGCCCAAGGTAAGATCAATTTGATACATCTTTAGCTATTCTCATTAACAGTGTTTAAATATCAAAACTGACTCAGGTGCGGATATCTCTATATTTCTGAATATATCAACGTTAAAAGTATTTCTATTGTGGATGTTCAAACTTCTTAAAATATGATATGAATTCGTAAAATTGATAAACGTCATTTTAAACTTGTAAAACGTTTTAGCTATCTAGTTCTTCATATCCGCTCCCAAGTCAAGTATTTTAACACTTTATTTAATAATGCAACAAATGTGCGATATTATAAGCGCAACGAATTAAGCACAAATCGATTAGTTGCTAGTTTTAGATGACGTTACCTCTGATAAAAGACAGATTTGTTATTGCTTGTTATCCTTAAAAAGGATTTTTGTTTATCCTTAGAGTAAGTTGTTTTTTGAAACCCCAACGTTGGTGTATAGGCGTCTTGGAACTGGAAAACGGAATAAAGATTTTGATAGAACAATTTGTAGAATAATCAGTATAAGTGAATATCGGTGTAAGAGAGATTTATCGAAATATGTAGGTAATTGCTTGTACACGAGCTATAGAAGAGAAGATAGTTAGCGAAGTATTTAGAGATCTTTGGCGATTGGCTGCTTGCCTACTTGAGGGACCTAGTTTGAAGATAATAATAGTACTTTTAGAGTCAGATTTTAGTTTCATTCCCAAGACGCCTATGACCTTCGTGATCTAGAACAGAGAGAACAAAAAATATTTTCTAATATTATTTAGTTTTTACATGTTGCTGTTGAAATAAACTGGGGTCCAAGATGTGATAAGGAAATGTGAAATTCAAAATTGGATATAACATTTTGGAAGTCACATTTCTAAACCCGTTATTGTTGTGTTGGAAATAAGAGTTAACTCAGTTTTTATGCACACATTAAACTTGCTATCTTATGACATGTTTGAGTAAGATAAACATACTGAATTAGAAGATCTTAGAAAAGAAATAGAATAATTCTGAGATGTAATTTAAAAAGCACATAATGCTAAAATCAAATGAAAACATCGCAGTTTATATTGTTATCTTACTCAAACTGTAATGCAATCACGAATAAAAATTGTTTTTTAATTGTTACTGATCGAACAGCAATCTGTTCTCCACAAAGTGATTCACAATAGACTTATTAACGAACCCATAAAGCAATAAAATCGTCAGATATGTGATACGGATTAATTTGACAACCGATAGAAATAGATTTATTTAGAAGCATTAGAAGTAGATTCTTTTAAACTTTCATATTCTCATGGCCCGTTGCATCGTCGTTAATATTAATAACATAAATATTGAAGAATTTAAATACAATAAGGATAAGGTCTCTTGCACATGTGATAATTTCAGTATCACGCAAGTTCTTAGTCCTGTCATGGCTAACCTGTATGGGTCACCTTACTTAGCTAGAATTATTTCTGATGCAATTGGGTTTTCTAAATAGTACCAGAATATTAATAGGACCAAACAATGATTCCCACTAAATCAGAAATGTACAATAATCTTCGCGTCTGTCTAGACTAGTATATCACAAATCTCTATACGTAAAATTGTTGTACTAATATTAATCATTTTGATATTGTCTATCACTTTTTATGGCTGCTAGTTGTGTGTCGCTGTGGTGAATGTATTTGCAACTTTCTTTCATTTAGGTTCTCTATTTTCGTCTTTCTGTAACTTAATTTGATTCTTATTATTAGATCTTTCGATGTCACTGGTTAGAAATATAATCACGTTTTCTTCATTTTTCTGTTCCTTTTTGTAACATTAGCAAGCTTTTCCTCATTCTCTTTTGATATGTATAGGTAATTTACTACTGCTATAAATGTACTATCAGCAAGTTCATTCACCCGAGCACTGTCGATGTGGTCTTCTGCCTTTAGTCTTAAGGCTTTCGTCTCAATTACTATTGTACATCATAATTATACGATTAGTGTTACTGAAATGCTGTCAATTTATCGTCTTGGATTTTTACACTATATGTCTATGTTAAGTATAGTACTTAATGCGATGCTTCGCTCAATATATCATTTGTATCTTCGTGTGCTTGTAACTTTAGTTCCTCGACTTTGTGTTACCTCAAACTAAAGTTTAAATTTAATCTATTGTCGTGTCATAATCTATTTATATAATGGTGGTTCATTCGATGGAGATTTTGATTTTGATCCTTGAGGAAGAAGGTTTATTGAGTTTAACTATTGAAATATGGCAGTATCAGAAAGAAAGAGAAGAATTGAAGGATCAGACAATTTCAGAGGACACTAGCTTCCATTTTTCTTGGTCAACTTTGACCAATTCTTCAAGGATCGAATAAAGCAAATACCAGGACGTCGTCTGAACCAGAATAGCACTCATCGTATACATTTCGATGTTGCACTATCGATGTTTTGAGTACAAGGAATCTATATCCAAGCTAAACTTAAGGTCTATCTTAATCACTTCATTGCTTTTACAGTTTTTGGCGTAAATACGTATAGTTTATGATTTCTATTGGTAAGGGTTTACAAACAAATTATGATTTTTGAAAATTATGTTCTTACTAAAAACCGTCATCTTCTCCATCTGCCATACTTTTTTTTCTTGCAAAATTATTTAAGAATAAAATGGAAATTCCCCTATTTTTAACGTTGCTACTACTGCTACCATTTAATAAAGTAGTTCAAATTGTGAAACAGAAATATGAAGGTATTCATTCACAAAATATTTGAGAAAGTTAGCAACTGCTTTATAATAACAATATGTTAAGAGATATAAGAGAGAGATTTGGTGAGATGCTACCTGACGGTTGCTTACTTATAGATGTTGCTACGTACGTATTTACGCCAAAACTTATCACTAAGAACATATAAGTGGCCTAGATACATACTGCCTAACATATCGGATAACGAATCACTACGCTAAAGTTAGTTATTTTTGTTATAAATGTATATATCTCTCGCTAGGTGGTTGTAGTTGTGTGGACGAATGTAATTTAGACAATATTAATGTAATTATAGTAATAGGAAGATAAATGTGTATTTATTGAGATTGTCACTTATCTTAGGGTCGGCTTAGTATTGTGAATCGTCTTGAATGGGACTGGCTTTAGTTTGAAACATAACTTTGTCAAACAAGAGAAGAATATGAAGAAACTCTTTAGAAAGGTCATGAGGGATGGTGCATGAGGGCTAGTAAATACTATGACAAATATGAAGAGTAGCTTTTAGTGGCAGTAAACGAAATAATCAGCAGAGAATATGTCACCATCTCTAATGAATCCAATCTAGATACTACCAAAGTACAAACGATTATCTTACTGATGAGTCAGTAGATTTACTTTCTAGATATTCATCCTTTGCTAGAGAAAAAAACGGAAACTGTAACAGTTAATTTTCACAAAGAAAATGCTCGTTTTTTTACATCTTTGTCAAGAAGACAAGACTTCGTTGCCTCGACACTGTTGATCGTGGCTGATAGTTTAGCGTGCTTGTACCAAATAAAAAAGTAGACAAGAAGTACTAAAGCCAGTCCAATGAAAGACTTATCTGTCGCCATTTGTGAACCGTAGTTATAATTAACTTTAGTGGGAAAGCTGTCAATAGCAGTAGAGACACTTACTGCATCACTGTCGGTATTCTTATCATCATTCTGTTTATTAACTGGTTCGATTTTAACTATGATGGTATTTAATTGTTATCTGAGGCTTACATTTTCAGGTTTCTCTTTTAGTTTTTCCTCATCATCTTTATTTATTGTGAAATATTAGAAAGAATGTCCTGTTTGGCGTGGAATTTAGAATTTTATGGATGCTCTATGGAGATTTTCAAATGATTACGAATGCTCATGTTTCAACAACGGATTCTTACAATAATACCAATCCCAACATTTCAGTTTCAAATTTTAAGATTGTAGAAATCTCTGGTGACTGGTTTTCCCCCATTTTTTCTTCCGAGTATATTATTATTACCTTCTACGAGAGGCTCTAGAACCTTCCTACCAGTGTCCACATCATTGACTCATGACATACAGGGACGAAGACAATACAGTTGTTTTCTTTGTAGTTATTTTCTTAGAATGGTCATCTTGAGATGGTTCGTTACGTCCACTTATTATTTGCTTTAGCGGGTAGACAGGATTAGTTGTTATGCTAAAATAAGTCTCAAGTTTTGGTCGATTGTGAATATTTTGAGGAACTTGGGTAACAGTTTCAGCTATGAATTTTTCATCATAATGGAATAGGTACAGTTTTAAGCAGGAGATTAACGTGAATAAATAATCTAATATGGAAATCTAGTATGGTTACACTGCACAAAATCGTCATCATGTAAAATTGTGATTATGTTAACTCCCGACCTTACATATTCCGTTTCTGAATGCTGGTTATTCCCAAATCTGCACAATCGAGCAAAACAAAATCTACTTCTAATAGAAAACTCTCGATGTTTACAAAAACTGAAATATCCAAAAAAAAAACGTATTTATAAAATAATAATTATTACTATTTAATAATAAACAGAAATAATAATCGTAACTTTTTCAACTCCAGTGTCCGCAGCAAAAAGCTTAATAACTTAATAATAAATTACTTCTAGTGGTCGTTTAAGGATTGTCCAAAAACAAGACATCTGTGAACATTCTGTTGATTTTGTCCAGTTTTCGAATTGTATAACGTGTTGTTTGATTTGCATAGTGGCGTTATGATGGGGAAGATTTAATAATAAATCTTTTATGAAAGGAAATAATAAAATAATTTAATAAAAATCTTGAAAAAGTTTTTGAATAGGAGCAATTATTGTTCTCTTCAGGAATTAAGTAATAAAAATATTTTTGAATGACATTGTTCATTTTACAAATATTTATAATCTGTTAAAAAAATCACAAAAAGGAGACATTCGCTAAAAGAAAAGAATAACATTGACATACAAAAATAATAAATAATGATGGCTGACTGAAGAATTGTTGTCATTATAACGACGAATTTGAACACGTTAAACTCTTTTGAATATAATAATTATTATTACTTGAATTTAATAATTGTAAAAACTTGGGACTGAAAATTAATAATGAAATCGTGGCGTCACTGTCCAAACGAACACATTTTTGATAAAAACCTTTACAAATTTGTAGTCCAACGTTTTTTGTTACGATAGTTTTACCCTTTTTAGAGATACGTATAACGCGAAATAAAAGAATTTTATTTGTTGAATATAGAAAATATTTCATAGCAATATTTTTATTGTTAACTACTTTTAAGGTACCCTCTTAAAAGCTATGCGACATAGTAAACGGCTTTTTATATATCGACCAGTGTTTAGTATGTATGGCACATAATAATTATTATATTATTATTAATTAGTGAATTTAGAAAACTATTAAAGTCACTTATCAAGCTGTCTTTATACTGTATGTAGCAGAAATATAACTATATCTATCCTATTCTATACATGTTAGTATGTGACTCTGTATATTTCCTAATAACTTTTAAGCGTGGACAAATTTTAATGTCGTTATTAATTTCTATGTTTAATAATAATAATAGATTATCTTCAATAAATAATAATTATTACTATTATAAGCGCGCTATCGTGATCATTATTCAATCATTACGCACATAAGTAAAAAATAATAATATACGAATTAATTATAAGTAATAATGATAATTACACCATTGTATCATCGAATGTAATTGTTGATTGTTATATTATAATTATTATAATACAATTGTCTAGTTATTATGTATGTGATATTGTTATTGGAATAATAGATATTTTAAATGCTAATAAAGTAATTTATCTATTACCCTTCTTGTTGACTTGTGTGTGTAATAGTGTTATTAATTAAGACACTAGTTTTAAGTGAGAATTTTAAAGGTAATTTCAGAAACTGGTCAAAGTATTCGTGGTAATATAAAACATTAATAATATCAACCCTAACAACTGCTTGATGTGTTCTTGTACGAATAAACAATACATTTTTGGACATACAGCCTTTTGTCATTGGAAGATTTTAATATTTATGTATTTCACTATGATCTTGTTGTTTTAAAACATGAATATTGTTACTCAACAATCTATTATTATTTTTGTTGTTATTATTACCGTCTTTTTAGTTATTAAATAAAAATAAAAATACCAGAACACATTATTCTTCTAAAATACTATCGATTGCGTCTGCATTTTTAATATTTATTCATGTTTTAAAACAACAATTTTTACATCCATATTATAGTTACCAAATATACGAAAAATGTCTGACAATAATAATAATCCTCATTATTATAAAAGTACCTATTATTATTGCCAGAAAGTTGTCATTTCAATATAAAGCTTGTATGTAAACTTAGTATGATCTCACACAAAAATAAAATAAAAATTATAGAAACCTATTTTACAAAAAAAAAAAATCTTTCCTGGAAACTGTAATAGAAATTTTTTTTTAAATATAAACTAGAAGCTCTCATATCACTTGCAATCTGAATCACCATGAGAGGGTAGATCATGAGCTCACATTTATAATGATAACAACATGATACTTAGCTTGTAATCTTTGAAAGTTCCGCTATATCATCAAAAATAACTCGCCCTATATTGTGTAAAATATCTAGAAATTACAGAGGGTGTACAGACCTCGGCGCATAAACTCTTCCCAAGAATCCAGTACATGATTCTGACCCTGGCGGGACAGAACAAAAGGTTATCAAAAAAATCAGCTGCTGTAGGTATCGCAGTTTGCGTGACGTCAATGTTCTTTTGTTGGCATGTAGTTTTGTTGTTTATCGCGATTTAATTTGGTATCTCTTTCAATCTGAGTAAAAACATCTACGAATCCGGGTCAAACACCATATGTTTGAAGAAAGAATTAAGATAAATCACGCGCCATTGCAAACGAGATATTTATAACTACCAGCTAATTATTTCGCTACTGACTAAAACTAAAACTTATATGCATGAGATTGACTGTAAAAGCAACAGAGTTTTCTTTAAAAAAAAAAAGACGTTGCCCCACACTAGGAATTTCTTATGTATCAATTTTATAAATGTGTGGTCTTGACCCCTTCTATAGAGCTAAGTACAATAATTAATATAATATTGAAGCAATAACGAATAAATAAATTAATTTAAGTCACGTGTAATAAACTTAATTAATGTACAATTTGTTGTTTTCTTTCAAATATCCTTACACAATACCCTAACACAAACAAACAGAAATGAATGTGGAAAGACCCTGCAGTGCACCAGCAATTTTGAAGACACAGGAGAAAAAGAGTATTTTTCTTTTTATAAAACGTTGCACACTAGGAATTTCTCCTGTATCGTGGGTGCGCTTACAAACATTTAGGCGCTGTTCACACAGCGTATAGTAGGCCGCCGACTGTGAGCGCTCAGTAAAAAATGTATGAAAAAACAAACGGCAGTCTGAATTTTCTTCGTTTATATTTTACTGAGCGCGCACAGTCGGCGGCTGACCATACGCTGTGTGTGAACAGTGCCTGAAAGCATACACTAACAGCCAGACCCGGAGCAGCCTGCACAGCGCAGCGGCCAATCGCTCAGCCGCTGTGCCAATCGGCAACACGGTTGGCGCAGTGTGTGCATGTGCGTCTCAGGGACCTTTAGTCACTACAAGAAATACAGTGATATTATGACCATAATTACCTATCATAGAAGGTTAACCGATTGGCGACCACAGTATGTCATACAGACAAACCTGAAGAAGAAGATTATGATTGAGTTCATGAGCCAGGGTTTTTTTGATAAAACCTTTTGACCTCAAATACTAGGAATAATCATTAGGAAAAACTTAAAAGTAAACCAGTATCACCATACCCTGTGTTTTAAGGATTGGTTTCAAGTTTTGAAAAAAAAGTTGCACAATCATTTTGAAAGAACTAATAATTTTTAGAGGTTCCTCAAAGCCAAACACGACCCAAAAAGGAATAGAAATAAAAAATGAACTTAAAGATCACAACGAAAAGGCACTTTCAATAAAAGCCCAGAAATATAATTTCTACTCCATTTAAATAACCCACATACCCAACCTCAAATAAGCCTGTTAACCACATGGCCGTTTGATCCTGTTCCTACGCACTAAACAGGTCACCGACCCCGTGACGCGTAGGCCCAGACAGCTAAATTAACTGGGCCTAATTCTAAAAGCGTCATCTCATTTCCATCTCGTTCAGACAACATAACTCACTACCATGACATAGAACAGACGAATCGATTTTTTTGGTGGTTGACTGTGCGTACTTGAAAACAGACATTTTTTGCATAGGGTTGGATTAAGTTCAGGGAAAAGACTGGTAGGCCGATGATGATGATGAGTATGATCAAAAACTTCTTAG
Source organism: Noctua fimbriata (assembly GCA_905163415.1). Classification (NCBI taxonomy): domain Eukaryota; kingdom Metazoa; phylum Arthropoda; class Insecta; order Lepidoptera; family Noctuidae; genus Noctua; species Noctua fimbriata. The sequence continues at coordinate 879,059 of LR990946.1, forward strand.
AATATTCATATTCAAGTTACTTTTGATTATATAAGGTCTATCTTTTCATACATGAAATATTTTAAGAGTAACTTCTTTAGGTCGTAAAGTCGCCATAGCAACGAATAAAAAAAATATCTAAGTGTTTTTCTTTTTACGAAATTATTATAATTTTTTTTTTTTTAGTCTTTTTGCTTTAAAACCTTTACTCCCTATTCTAAAAATGATAGTAGGCAAATACGACGTAGTAACTAGCGTAATGAATGTTTAAAAATAAGGAGCCAGTATTTATTTTGTGGGTCAAGTACCTAATTTTAAATTATAATTTTTTTATAAAAATATTCTTAGATAAAAAAAAAATCCCTTGAAATGGCTTCGTTATAGCCGTTAGATGATTCTCTGAAAATATTTCGTGTATGAATAGTTAGACCTTATATAGGGTTAGTTTTCAATGACTACGTACTTATATCGCTATAATGAACAGTATTTGAGTGTTTAAACTTTCTAATAAAATGACGTTCATTAAATATTTACGAGTGACGGGACATGACAAAGAAAACCGTAATCCAATACTTGTTGTCAACTACTTTGTAACAAGTCGGTTTGTCGATGTCATACGTCCGCGCCATGTCATATAGCAATCGTGTGCCAAAATCGAAAATGATTGGTATGAATATTTTTGTATGACAATATTCTCAATGTCCGCTCTGTAAGTCTTTTAAATCTCTGAAAAGGCTGGTTATTGAAAACTAACCCTGTTTATATGTCGTAGCCAGATCTTAGAATTTATCTCTTCATGATGTTGCTGACCATTTCATGAAACCTAACATGACCGATAATTATTTTTCGTTAATCGTATTGCTTAAAATTCTGTAATACCTCCTCTTGGGAGAGGTCACTGGCTTTTGTAACACAGGTCTATCATCACAGGACACAAACACAGCACACACAGAACACACACACAGGGCATATAAGTTAGGGACTTCATACAATTTGTAACCTTTTTCTTGTGTAAGATTATTGAAAGAAGTCACGCTAATGTCCACTAGACATACTCAGTGCTATCTTCCATACCATTGACTTACAATAGTAGTTTCATGGGTGCTTAAAAAGACAAATCTCAGATTCGTAAACACGGCTTCGTCTGTCTTTATCCGTTCCCTAATCAATTAATAATTAAACCCAGACACGAAACAATGATGTTTATCTATAGCCTATACTACTACTCGTAATTTTATTTATACTATTCCGAGCGGGCATCATACCCGTCACTCGCAGAGCAGCAGCTAACCGTCTAGCCATCAAATTGTGCCATCAAAGTTGGCCAAAAGGTCGATGGACGACCTGATCATAATCTAACAATGCCTCGTGCCCAGACAACCAGACAAACACATTGAGATAATGTTTATACAATTGCGGTTCTGGTTTTTATCCAGACTTAGGCTCAATTTACAGTGTCGCGGCATCATATTAATATTGTGCTTACTACAGTTTCGTCACAAAATTCGCTACGATTCAGTTCCGTGGCAATGTAAATTGAGCCCTGGACTGATGTGACAGCTTTACCAAGTACGGTCTTAACTAGCGGTTGTTGAGGTCAGAAAAGTATATAACCGAATCCTCTGGTGCACATCTCCCGCCTATACTAGACCACTACGGCGGAGGACATCGTAGAGTAGTGCGTCAAAGGCGAAGTACGTGGCGAGAGTGCAGCTGCTGGAGTCGCGCCGCAATGTCGACTTTAAGACTTTTGGCCGCAGGGAGTGGTGTTCCGACGCTTCCACGGGAAGGGCCGCATGAACACATAGTGCAGTGAAGTACTACTAACTTAGTTTTTAAGGTTCAATTTACTAACACGATTTGTACTTTTACGATATACAGGTATGGTAGTCTGTAAGGTATATCTTATGGGCCAAAGTTGCCTGAAAATAAATTAATGTGTGTATGTATGAGGAACATACTGGTATTTAGCATCTGGTTAGACTGGAAGCCGACCCAAACATGGGACTTTGAGATAATGCTTTAAAGTTGATGATGACGACAATGATGGCCCGGTTTTTGGAATGCTTGGACCCTCTGCTGGATTACATCATAGGTCTTAAACATAAGTGACATAATGTGGATGTACCTAATGTACGCTTCTGCCGACCTCTTCGGGAAATACGAGCATGCATGATGTGTTAATACTACAGACACCAATACAACAATCGATTATAATTATTGGCTAATAAATAAATGATAATAAATTTATGACTGCCTCGTGGGTCTGGGTGGCGAGCATGAGGTCCTGGGTTCGATTTCCAGGTCAGGCAAACGTGTTATTGGGTTATTCCATCAGGAATTTCTCGGTAGCAGCCACGAGAGGCTGGAATCGCATTTGATGGTAATAGGTTTTCATGGGCATTAAACATAACTGGCGAAATGTGGACGTGGATCCCTGCCTAATCATTCAGGGATTACAAGCGTGATGTAATTCCTAACTAGAACAATATAGCTAACCGAGCCACATCATTACTTAACTCGGTGTTAGACCCGTTTAATCTGCAACATACAGTCGGATCCGGTCGCTACACTCGCATCGTGCGTCGCTCCGAATTACCACCACTACTGCTATCCCGTTTGACTATTCATTGGCCGCAATCCAGTTATGGGGGATGCACGAAAAGTGGAGGCGGCAATTTATGACAAAAATATTAAATGAGCTCTGGAAAGGGTAAAAGAAAATATCGAGAAGAAACAAGAATCAAGAATCAAAAATTCGAACATGTGGCGTCCACCAACCCGTACTTCGTACGTGCGGTGGATATGACCCACTCCCTCTCTCTTACAGAGAAGATGCCCATTTCTCTTGTACCATCAGTGGGAACGTTAAAAGGCTGATAATATTTTACGCGGGGTTAGCTGCATATCGTAACAAAATGGTAGGTGAAATTGTGGCTTGGCGTGAAGGTCACGCGCGTGCGTTTATGCTATGGCGTTCAAAAGGTTAAACGATTGATCGCCAAGAAAAGAAATCAGGGCCGGGATTTGGTACTTGTTGAGTAGTAAAGTAAGGTTGTATTGTTCAAAATTGAGTGTAATCCGAGATACTGAATATTAAAACGAGCTATACCATATCCACCTCAACTATATTCTTTGACGGATTACAAGCGGCCTTGTATAAAGGCTCTTCCTCATCGAGTAGTGTAATAAGTTTCTAGAATAAACTTCAACTGATTATATACTTTTTAAGCACTTATTGAGACTGACATTGGCTGTGCACTTAAGTACTCTAAATTAATGTTTCTAAAGGTTTAAAGATTACTATGCAGCTTTATGCAAACGACAGGCCAGGTTAAGGCTCCAACTGCTGCTGTTTGCAGTTCTTTGTGGTCGTCTTCGGAATCGTGTATTTAGTTAACATGTTGTTACTAAATCCTGTTGCATAAGGAGACCCTACCAGGCATTTGTAAATACTTCCAGAATGAGATCTACTAATTTGCATAGAAAAAATATACCTATGTCAGAATGTCAGGATTTATTCCGCTAGGCTCGTACATCATGTGGGCAGACGATGGGTTTCGTGCTATGAAAACACACTAGGTGCGATACACTGTTTATAATAAACTAACAAATTACTAGACATTACAATTTAAAACAATAACACGGGACACAATGAACAGGTACAGTTCTAAGACGTCTCAACTCCACCGCGATCAGACATTCAATGTCGTCCTCGCCTCGAGCTGTAAACATCAGGGCTCTGTAGAAGCACGCTGTGGTGTGTCGGTAGACTAGTAAGTAGGTCGCGTGATGTCACCACCGGCGCACTTGCGATTGATTATGTCCATACTAATGACAGGATCCGACACCTACATAACACCATCACGCCTGTAATCCCCGAAAGGTTAGCAGAGGTGTACCTACAACACTGCCACATTTCGCCAGTTATCTTTCAGCTCCCAATTGGAGGAGCCCTATTTAACATAACAGTTTTATAGCCATTCATGTTCAAAGACCTAAAAACTAAAAGACCACTTTCCACACAACTGGTAAACAGCAGAACACAGCCTTACAAACGCGCGAGGCAACCGCCCAAGCTATGTAAATCCTCAAAAATATTATTTTTAATTTATCGTGGTCAAGTTGACTTTATTATCTGCTTGCTTTATGATGCAAGGGATTCTTGTGAAGGTTTTATTTTTAACTGGCAATGTTAAGGTTTATTTTTAACTGGCAATGTTGCTGTTATGTAGTACTGTTTCTGGGAGCTCTTTATTGAGTTAGAAATGGTGTCAAGAGATTTTTTGGATGGAAATTAAATTCAGTATTATATTAACTGATTGAGATTTAAGTAGTGTCTTACTTTCGGATGTCTATAGTACAGTAAGACCCTGTTACTCTGCATATTTCAGTAATTTGTTGAAAACCTTTACAATTCGCCTGTCAATTCATTGACTCGCGCTGGCCCCCAGTGATTTCGCAGCAATTATGAATGATATTGTGCATACCGCCGGGACCAACGGCTTTTCCGAGGCACGGAGGAAACTCGATATGTAATAGGTGGGCACCCATCCACGGACTAGCCTAGGCAAGCGCGGCTTAAACTGAAGATTGATCCGAACGGCTGATATTAGTCAGCTACGAGCTCCTCATCAGCAGTCTACTGCTGAATATTGGCATCTTCACTCACATATCATTTAACTCGGTTTTCGGCTCTCATACAGCAGCCAGTACTAGCCATCCAGCGGACATCGTCACCTTATCTAATTTAAGGATTTCCCACCTCGCGTTTGCGAGTTCGATTTTTCCACTAAAAAACATGTCTCCTCCCACAGTCAGCAGATGGCCACTTAAGCATAACATCACGCCTGTAATGCCAGGTTAGGCAGAGGTGTACTGAATAGTACTTCTACATTTCACCAGTTATGTTTAAGTCCCATGTAATAAGGGGCAAGTCTAGACTCCGTGGCTGCTACTGAGTAATTCCTGATGGCAAAACCCAATAACACGCTCCCGACCTGGGAATCGAACAAAGGGCCTCATGCTTAGCGACCGCTAGACTAACGAGGCAGTCACTTAGGTACTTATTCTTACGGTAACTATATTATACAAATTTTTCTAACCCTGTATTACTTCAGTATCGGTACTCGTTGTTTTCTATCCAACTACACAATCACACATAACTCGAACCATGACATACGCGTTAAGCCATAAATACTCTCATGTTGTACGAGCTCGTAATATATGTAAAAGTGTGGCCAAATGTGTCCACTGTGTAAAGGTCATTAAACCCGAGCGTCGGGTAACGACCCTTGGACCAAGGGATGCGATGCTGAGCATATGTTAGTATGCACCCTAGGAGTGGGGAATATGGTAACAATTTGTGTGAGAACAGATTGCTCTTGTTAAAGCTAGGTAGGTATGAGGTACTCAATTCACGGATTTTTGACCGATAAGAATTTAAATTGATAATATGACATCTCTGTATTCCTGACTGAAATGATAAATGTAATTAATTTAATTTCTGACGTAATGTATGTAAGATGTTTTTGTTTTAATTATTGACATTCTAATTCCCCTTGATTTATTAAATTTCAATTTTAATTGTAATAAGTATGTACTAGTTTTGCACACCTGTTAGGGTAGGATTTGGTCCTGTGTTTCATCCTTATGTGTACCCAAATTCAAGCAAAATAAATGACTTGATTTGATTTGAAAGTAGTACGGGTAATGAAGACTCAGGTTTTTTTTTATCTTTGACTACAATAACTTATTCTTATTTCCATAGCCAGAACGCTAAAGAAAATGTTACAATTTTCGCTATCAGCAGAACTTTGAAAGCTTATATTTCGGAAATTTGACGCTTTAGAAGATTTTTTCCAATACTTGTTTGTATAAATTCCAGCTATTGATGGATACAAGATTTAAGCGTGGCCGCTATTTTGAAAATAAAATAAAATGCCGCAAGTTAGGCTGGCCACGCTTCATACAAAAATCTTACAACCTATATATCATTATTAAAAAAATATGGAAAAAATCGAAAAATAGAGGCATGGAAATACATAAATATCGGATATTGTCAGGAGTGAATCTTGACAATATTTGACCGTTAGGCTCGTACATCATGTGGGCAGACCATGGGTTTCGTGCTATCAAACACACTGGGTGCGAAACACTGTTTCTAGCAAACTAACAAATTACTTGAGATTACAACTTAACACACTAACACGGGGCACAATGAATCAGGTACAGTTCCAGGACGTCTCAACTCCGCCGCGATCAGACTTTGAATGTCGTCCTCCCTCTAATTGGACATCAGGGCTCTGTACAAGCACGCTGTGTTGTGACTGGTAAGTAAGTCGCATGATGTCACCACTGCATACAGGCGCGCTTTCGAATTCATTTTATGTCCGCACTAATAACCGGATCCGACACACAGATTATATGTATAATAAAAAGTATATTTCCTCCAGTTTTATTTTCCAGGGAGAAAACAGTGTGAAACAAAATATTTTATGAACAGAGTGCATAAAAAAGTTCACTGAATTGATGCAAGTACTTAATAAAACTAAGACGGCAGTACTTAATAAAACTCGTTGCGCTAAAAGTGCGTGGAGGGCACCACTTCTGTCACGTCTTCAAAGCTGTCAGTTTGTAAACTTCACTCACTAGTGACAGCGTCCTAGAAACTATAGCGGAGATTGACCGATTAATAGTTTTAATTGTAACAGAGAATAGGGCAGGAGGGCAACAGGATATATAGGTGCGTTTTTCTCTGTCGTAAGATGAATATACTAGGATGACTGATCTGTCTGGCAAGGATTATGATATGACAGTAAACCTTAACATAACATCACCCCTGATATCCCCAAAGGGTTACAGGGGTGAGGTGTACATCCACATTTCGCCAGATATGTTCTAGTCCCATCTAATAGGGAGCGAGCCTATTGCTATCAATCGGGCACAAATCTAGACTCAATGACGGCTACTGAAACAATCAAGATGGAAAAACCCAACAACACTTTGCCCGACCAGGGAATCGAACCCACGACCTCATGCGACCACTAGACTAACGAGGCAGAAACCAGCTGAAGACCTGTTAAATTATGAGAACAGAATTCGTACTACAACAAAAGTTAAATACTTATTCTACAAATTAAACCTTACTCAACACGACATTCCTAGACATACATACAAAACCTACTTGGACCTCTGCCCGGCCCCCAAGCAAAAAGGGCGTGAAGTCGCCATTTTAAAATAAGCATACGCAATGCGTATTTTATTGGAGTAGCTCGCATTCTATTCCCTACGTTTAGCTACAAAATAAAAGTACTAAATTATAGCTGCGACTGAGGCGACATCTATTGTAGGGATGCACTCAACTTACACCCCCTCCACACCCTCGTACACCCCCCTTCTCTCCTATCAATCAGTACTGTAGCGCAAATGTGAAAAATCGAAAAAAACCGTCGCGAAATCCGCCTGTAGACTGGTTAAGAGCGGGACAGAAGATGTGTCTAGTAAAGGAGTAAGTGAGAAAAAGAGAGGATAGTCTAAATTATTGTATTATACATAATAATATTCGGGTGGTTTAATGTATATGGTGAGATTGAAGAAGCGATATTGGTAGACTGATTTAAATGAGGGTTATGGCTATGTTTGTTGTGACTGGGTGAGCAGATCAAGACATTTGTGATCAACAGTACCTTAGAAGGTCAGTTTGTTAATTTTTTAATAACTAGCCTCAGTTTGTAGTATGAAGTATTTTAACTTTGTCTAATTTAACAACAACATTCATTTATTTTCTCGCAACTTTGGTCAATAGATAATATACAGGATGACTGGTAATAAGTGTCCGATACTTAAACACGTGATTGTACTCATGATAACAAACAACTTTCCCAAAGAAACATTTTCTTTAACACTCATTCACTTTAATCACAATAACACGGCATCCGGCCTGTGGCGCGAACGCCGCTTGCGGAGCGGGCTTGCGAGCCGCGCGGGTCCTCTGCCCACCCACTGTAGCACGGTACCATAGTAATGAGACAGAACGGCATCACGCGGCTATAACAGCTGATAGGTCAAAGGCGCGCGCCTTTGACCGGGCGCGAATTTCATACGGCTGTTGTAAAACACAACTAGGTGACTGACTCATTGGTCTAGTGCCGCTGCTGAGCATGAGGTATTGGGTTCAATTCCCAGGTCGGGCAAAGTGTTATTTGTGTGTTCTAGGACATGCTGGTTTCCTCACGATGTTCTCTCTGATTTAATCTGTGTTTAGAATCAGTTCAATACTTGGCATAAAGACATTTTCACCTAGAGATTTTAAATCATTAGTAACTGCGAGAAGACTCGTAACCATAACCTATAACGTAAAACATGGTGAAATATTTTTTTAAGTCTCATAAAAATCTATTAAACATTTTTTTCTCAACGCGTAAAAAAGTATTCACCATCTGAAATCCAAGCATATACTACAATACTATAATCGTATTGTCTCCATTTTCTTAGAGGACGCTTCGAGCGAGCCCACTACACACCCTCTGCAACTGTCAACACCCTATACTCAAACACAACCCTACCCCATCCACATAGAGTTGAAAATTATCCCTCATATTTTGTCTCATAAGTCTTTTCGCGTCAACCCGTCGATTGCCGAGACCCGACGGCGCGGGCGGTCGAAGGAAACCTCACCACTTAATTTAGGGTTAAAATATACTTCACCCGATTCTGGATGGCGGGGGGGAGGGGGGGGACTCAAGGTCACTCGGGGCTCGTCACGACACGTGTCATCGGACTGGTCTGGGTGACACTGGATGGTGATAAAGGGGAACTGGTTTTTGGGTTTTCAATTTAGTGTAGATGATAATAATCGGCCTGTTATGACCCAATTCTGACATTGGCTAACCGTAAGGTTATGTAATTTGTGGTTTTCGGGGATGATATAGTCTAATAACCACACCTGGCAGAAAGATTGGTAATTAAAAAAAATAAAAAGAATTTCTAACTATTATTATATATAATTAAAAATATCGCTCAATCTTTTTGAGAAAATATTATGAGCGAAAATGTATCTCAGTTTCTTTTTACCATTTACATGTGTTATGAAGGACTTGTATGTCATTTGAATGAGCGAGCCATACAGATTAGAATGCGTTGACCTCGAATTCTTGGATCTGTGATCTGTGGATGGGTTATGTCACAGTGACATGACATCTAACGCCTTAATTAGAACACACTTAACTAACAAACAAACTAGTAGTAAATTGTATATCTACCAGTATACAATTGAATTGTTCACCACAGAGGCAAGTATGTGTATCCAATGTCTCAGTTTGTTGCAGTCCCAACTGTCCGCTACAGTTTTCTGTTTTGCAATACGTACTGGTTGGAAAGCGTTTGACTTCATTGGTTGATTGTTGCCATGCATTACTGAGAGGCTACTTCAACTAATAGGTTATGTCATGATCTTATGAAATTGTTGATTTGTCCAAACAAAAGACAATTACCGCGCAGGTTTTGAACTCAGATTCAGATAACTTTATTTGCACAAACGAGTACATACAATTATAAGAAAAAAAATGCATGCAAGGTGTAATAGGAGTAATACATGGAGTTTTGCTAACATCATCTGCCTAGCCTTTTCCCAATTATGTTGGGGTCAGCTTCCAATCTAACCGGATGCAGCTGAATACCAGTACCAGTTTTGGTATCGTGTTTAACATTTCACTTTTAATTGATTAAAAACCAACAATTAACTCAAACAGCCATTACCATCCCAGAAGCTTACAGTTATTTTATCTGAAGCTAAAACAAAGGCGGAATAAAAAATGTTAATGTGAACATATGAATACAAAATGAACGAGCGACGCCGCGGTATAACTCACTGCACTCTCCATGTGTCCGGACAAGTACAAACTTGTATTCGCTCAGGGACACTGCACTATGGATACTTATAATAAAGTTTTTAATCAAAACTTTTTTAAGAGAACCAGAACGACATTGAATCTCGGATTTCGTCTTGAATATAGATTTGCATTTGATTGATTGAACCGATTTTTCAGTCAAGTTTAAACAGAATCGTTCTGTGATACGGATAAATAAATAAAAAACACTTTAAAACTGCCTCATTGGTTTAGTGGTCGCAAGCGCGACTGCTGAGCATGAGGTTCTGGGTTCGATTCCCAGGTATAGCGTAGATATGCAAAGGTATCTTTAAAAGTGTTTACATAACATCACGCCTGCAATTCCCGAAGGGTTTACTTAATAGTACACTCACATTTCGCCAGTCATGATTAAGTCCCACGTCATAGGGGGCAAGCCTATTGCAATCAACCGGACCCAAATCCAGACTATGTGGCTGTTACTGAGAAATTCCTCATGGAAAAACTCAGTAACACTTTACCCGATCTGGGAATCGAATCCAGGACAACATGTTCAGCAGTCGCGCTTGCGATCACTAGACCAACGACTCAGTCGTTTCATGAACTAATATAGTTTAAAAAAGTAGTATTAAATGAACCTATTAAAATTAACGCAATCCCAGATTACGCGGCGAGACGTAATTCATAGGCAATCAAAGTTAGCGGTTTACCAACAATACGGGTGAAGCCAGATTGATGATATATTTAATGTTTTCATTAGCATGTCATACAGACATGATTCTCATTTTAACCAGGGTATTTACTTTATTTATCACACACTCTCTTCATACGCCTGTTTTGGGGTAGGCAGACGAGTGAGGACGCCACCTACTACGATTCTTACGAACTCCTTTCGTTTCGTCCACGTTCGAAGTTACATATCTTTAAACACTGAAATCAAATAATTTTCAGTCTGCACTTCAAAACAGGTCTTTCGCTAAGAAAAAGAACCTTTTTAAACTAAAACTTGTCTTTTAATACTAAATTAATTCTTCAAGAAGTGGATTTTGCCTTTCATCATCTATCTGCCTTTTCCCAACTACGTTGGGGTCGGCTTTCAGTCTAATCGGATGCAGCTGAATACCAATCTTTTACATAGAGTGACTGCCTATCTGACCTCCACAACCCAGTTAGTACTGGGTAAAACGATGTCCCTTGGTAAAACTGGTTATCAGACTTACAGGCCACTGCCTACCTGTAACGACTGTCAAAGATCTACGAATGACAGCCGGGATCCAACGGCATAACGTGCTTTCAGACTCGGAAAATTTCAAACTCAGTATGTAATGTGCGGTCACCCATCCACGAACCAACCTAGAAGATCGACTCGAGCGGCTGTTATTATTGAGCCACGGGCTCTTTATTTGCCTTTTGCCTTTGCACGAATATTTATGAAAACTATTGCAATCTATCTTTAAATATTCCATTCAAGCACACTGTTAAGGTAATCTACCTACTATCACCACTAAATCATCCCAAACAATATACAGAAACACAGCCAAGTCCATTAAAAGAAAAACACAATAAAACTCTATTTAAAAAATTAAAGAACTTTTCGTACTTAAAATTCATGAAATACATACAATACGACCAAAGCATCAACTACACAATCCCATGATAATATCCCCATGCAGTTTGTTTTATTTATGGTACTAAAATACTTGACAGACTTATATATGGCCGCTTTAGAAATTATTACACTCACATTAAATTCGTAGCTGTTAGCTCCGAATGTGCTACGAGACGATAGTGTCGCTCGTAGCGAGTCGTAGAGGGTCTACGGCGTAGACTCTACGGCGTAGAGGCTTATGTGTATGACATTAAGTTCTCGAACAGTTAGTAGGGGTATCAGTTTTGAATTAGTTTAAGACAGAGTTTAAATGTAATAACAGAATGAAGTTTTATTTGTTTTAAATAACCTGTAGTTACGTACAATCGGAATTTACGAAAATTAAATCGAATACAGAATCGTAGTAGTGCTTTATCGTATGAGAAGAGGTCGTTGACCTAAAGTTTTAATAATGTTTTATACTGATATTTAAATAAACGTTAGCTTGTAGAATCCATATCCTGCTTAGGTCTTACATAGAAGTTAGTTAGAATTCTTCTTCTTTCTAGCCATATTTGTACCTGGAGAGGTGACGGTCGGCCTATTTTAGGACTATCTTTGGTAATTATCGCAACATAACATAACAGGAGCTCGTGGCTAAATAATAACAGCCGTTCGGGTCGATCTTTATCTTAGAATGGTCATGGTAGATGGGTGACCAGCCGTAACATACCGAGTTTTCTCCGTGCCTCGGAAAGCACGTTAAGCCGTTGGTCCCGGCTGTCATTTGTCAATCTTTGACAGTCGTTACAGGTAGTCAGTGGCCCGAAAATCTGACAACCAGTCTTGCCAAGGGGTAGCGTATTGCCTAGTACTAAAACTAGGTTGTGGAGGTCAGACAAGCAGTCGCTCCGTGTAAATACTGGTATTCAGCTGCATCCGGCTAGACTGGAAGCTGATCCCAACATAGTTGAGAAAAAGCTAGGCAGATGATTTAGTAATTAAATATTTCTAAACCTTCGTTACGTTAAATCAGAATCCTGAAACTGGGTTCCCAGTAACTGGGTTGTGGAGGTCAAATATGCAATCGCTTCACGTACACTACCTAGTATTCGACTATCTCCGGTTGGACTGGAGACTGCTGATCCTAAAGTAATTGGGAAAGGGCTCATCAGTCTGTAATGGCCATTTGCATAATCTCTATAAAATACCTACCTTGTCGAATAAGATATTTTATGCAAATTCTGTCCCAGGCTTCCAGCTTTTAATTTATCTAGTAAATAGCAACATTAACATTAAAATCGAACTTAGGACATGTTTGAGATGAAATCGTCAACGATTTTGGATTGTCCTCAAAACCTTGAGTATCATAAAACAGTAAATAACTGTCTTATCTATGATAACTTGCAGTAAACCTTTTCTCTAAGTTCTTTTTATGAGCAGTACATGATAAGTGGCTTAAAGATCTCTATGCATTTCTCGCGAAGATTTCTGAGGAGCGAACGTCAAAAGTATATCTTTATATATTCCATAAGTGTGTGATTTAGGAGCCCAACTCTATTCCCCGGGACGAGGGAAAACATTTGACTTCATTAGCATATGTTGGGTAATGTGGTATCTTACTTCAATAATCTTATGATATAAACGACCTAGTCGGAGATACGAAGGGTATGTCTGCTGAAACTATCTTTAAAAGAAAAAAATCATGAAGAATCAAACTTAAATATGCGCATTAAAGATGTATGATAATGTATTTAATCAAAATTCCACTTTTAATAAAAAAGAAAATTCATATTTTTACGCAAAAAACCCAAAGCAAAAAACGGCGTTGGTTAAATTTATGATATCTAAGATCTGACTGTCTCAGGGAGAACTTAGTTTTTTTCTCCGTCTCGTCTCAACTAGTCATAATTTAACATGAAAACGTGCCCGTCGACGAAATGAAACATCTATATTCATGCTCAATAGTCTTCTAAATTACGAGGACGACTTAGACCGTCACGATGACACGAAACACGAAAATATACAAAATGATCTGATTAAGTTCTTTTAAGCGGAAATCATCTTGACTGAATTACATTCGAGGAGCGGCGAGTCAAGCGAGCGGCCAATGAGGGCTGATGCGATTACTGCCTGACTCATCGCCAAAAAAGAACACGATGCGGCATTCCAATTGCAACTGTGTGTAGTATTTTCTCCCGATTATCAGGGAGCGTTTGAAGGATGCAACTGGGGGGTAGGGCGGGCGGCGGCGGGGGAGCGCGCGCCGCCCAGTCGAGCCGTGGCCGCCGCGCACACCGCACGTGAATGGCGCGCTAGAAACAACCAAATGAGTACTCCGCGAGACCAAACGCGAACCCCGTTCACCACCAGACGACCGGCCAGATACTGTTGACTGTGATCATTTTGTAGTTTAAATTAATTAATCATCTAGTATAAGAGTGTTTCGGACTGTACCGGTTTGTGGCTAATGTGAGTTCAGATCTTGAGGCGTGTGTCCGCGGATCACGTGCCCTACATTTGGGTGTCGTCGCCGGAACGCTCAAATGCTGCATTTTTACGTTTATTTACAATCAGGCAATGCTTCAGTAGTAATAGTCATGTAGCCTAGCTTAATACGTAGTTAAGTAGTCACAGTGTTATTACTGTCATTAAAGTGTATCGTCTCGTAAAATTTTGATGTCATCTGTATCGAACGCATGCGATCTCGCAAAGCATAGCGATTTGGACTCTGTAGTGTTCATGTATCAGCTTGGTGCGATTAATTGTGAGCAATAAATCATTTAAACACTCTTTTTCATGTTTTTAGTATCACCCCCCGTCCGTTTATCGAAGACCAGCCAGTCTTTTGCACTGAGTGTCTTTGCGTATATTTATGTGGCCTAGTCGGTAGCGTTGTAGTTTGAGCCCTACGACTAGTGTTTAGAGTCTAGATTTCTGTGTGGGGCTCTGAATAGAAACATTAAACCCGAATGTCTGTAAATTCACCATCTTATTTCTTCATTTTTAGTTAGCTCCTCCGCAATGCTTCGCTAGTGGCTATATAGATTTCACTATGTGTAGTTTTTGGAGTGTGTAGTTAGTGTAGTTTGAGGTCGGAGTGACGTTGTATCGGAATGCCGTCGGAGTGAGCGATGCACGTGGTTACCTGAAGGTAAATAATTGCTCCCACGTGGCTTTGAGCTCAATTAACCTCCCGGTGGGGTCGGCACGCACACTTTCACTGGAAAACCTGTACAACTAACTGTTGTTACAAATACAACCATTTACTGACATCACCCTCCATTCGGTGTCACTAATTACTGATTTTCGGTTTGATTAGTATTCTATTAACAGTTTTGGCATTGGATTTAGTTCATTTGAACTTGAAAGCGGTTTTGACTTTTCTGGATATGGTGAGCGGATACCATCAGATCAAAATAATTTTTATTTTCTTTTACAAGTGTTACCTAATATTTTCTCAAAACAGAAACTTACCAAAAACATTCAAATTGTACAAATAAGGTGACTTGCCCCTAAAAAATTCAACCAGAACCATGACCATCAGTTTTATATACATAGATGAATTAATATTCTATTCGGATCATTTGGTAGAACACATTAGATACGTGGTGTGTGTGCGTCTGTGCGTGAGGGTGTTTGTGTCTGGCGGGGTGGATGGGTGTGCGAGGGGGGTGGGGGTGTGTGAGGCCCTCCGGCGGCGCGGAGGGGGGGTTGCGGGCCGGCACATGGGCGATCGATGCGGGGCGCGTTGCCCGCGTATCATTTGCGTGCCACAGCTCTGCTCCCCTCTCCCCGGATTCCTTCGATGACCTACAGAGTCCAGGATCCCAACGGATCCCGTCAGATCATTTGTATTATATTGTGGGGAGCACGTGATTCTCACATGGTTTTTATTGAGAGGTTATTTTCGTATGGCATGTCGATTAGCAATTATGTTTTATTTATTAAATTGTCATTGGTTTGTTGATTGCGTTCTTGTTTCTTTTAGGGCATTGGAGTCGTTAGGGGTTATTTTCAAATAAATATGTTCTGGTCGTTAAGATATCATTGACTTTTAATAATTATGGTGGACTCCTTTGGAGATGATTTTTTTTCTAGTAATGATAGCTTGGACAACTTTAGATCTCATTCAAAAAATGATGTATAAGTAGGTATCAGTACTTTTAGAACTGAACAGCAACAATTGGATTAAAATTAATTAACTGATAAAGGTACAAATATTACGAAATTTCAAAGATGACAGTCAAATCTAACCTAATATTTTTTTTTGTGGGGACGATAATTATATCGGATGAACGGTTACATCTTCGTGAATGATTGATTGCACATATGGATGAATCCTTAGCAATGTTGCATCATTTAGAAATTCCAGATGTTTTGCTTTAAAAGATTAATTAATGAGCAGTCTTGTCTTGAGGCCCAGAAGTATAGACGTTATTTACCAAATTATACTGTTCTCACAACTTAAGCTTAAAATAGAGACACATTTGTCTTCATTAACAAAGTAATGCTTGCAGCATTTTAAGTCCTGATATAAGGTTTTGTTTTTTTAGTCCATGGTAAAAAAGTATGATCAAGCATAGCAGAATTATCTGATTTCGGCATAGTAAATTGACTTACATTGAATATTAGATGCTTTATATTCTGGGATATTGGTGGATTCTTGATATGTCTATGATCCCACATTTTCTGATCATAGGGTTGTTTCGATCATGACTTGAGTTAATATGTGAATAGATTGCTTGAGTGAGTGATTGCTGGGCTGCTTACGTTAGGATTGCACAATTTTTATTAAATTTAAAAAAAAGCACTCTCTAAAGTTTATAAAATTGGAGAAAAATGTTTCAAGGTGCAGAGATGATTATGCAGAATACGAATGCAGTATTATGCAATATCTATTTAAATTTAAAAATGGTCCATCCATTCGTTTTCATCCAATTTATTATGAACTTTTAATAAATACTTATTAACACATTCAATTATTCGAAAAAGCTGAAAGAGGCAATCGCTTTTAAAGCGTTTCGTCCTTCTAAAACGTCTTTAGCCAGGATTGAAATAAAAAGTAGGTTTCCATCATTATTATTGCTGATAGATACTCAACCACCCCTTCGGATAGTCAGGTAGGCAGTCACTCCTTGTGGAATACTAGTATTCAGCTGTTCCGGCCCGGTTCGACTGGGAGCCGATCCCAACATAGTTGAGAAAAGGCCTAAAGATCTCTAGATAATGAAAAATTAAATATTGTACTAATACATGTTGATCTTGTACTACACGTGACTTAATTCTAAATTAGAAAAAAATGCAATATAGTTACCGCACACACTGTAGATTATATGATGAAAAAACCATGACTGAGAGTTAATCATCATTTCAGCCGAAAAGTCCACTGCTGGACATAGGCCTCCTCCAAGTAGGGGGATTTTGCCATAATCGCCACGCTTGGCAGGCGGGTTGGCGATCGCAGTATGGTTGTTGTAGAATCAGAGAACGCTGCTGCCCATTCTCTGGTAAGTCCCTTAGTCGCCTCTTACGACACCCACGGGAAGATATGGGATGGTGCTATTCTTTACGTCCGGACACCATACAGAACAGAGGAGAGTTAATGTTTATACCCAAAACTACATGTAATGGCTACCTACCTCAGGAATAGACTTACCCCCTATTACATGAGACTTAAAGATAACTGGCGAAATGAGGGTGTTCTATTAGGTACACCTCTGCTTAACCTTTCGGGGATTACAGGTGTGATGTTATATTATTTTATGACTACCTACCTGACCGGCGAAACCCAGGTACTGGGTACACGATAGTCAGACTTTCGGGCTTCTGATCACCTGTAACGACTGTCAAATATCTACAAATGACAGCCGAGACCACGGCTTAATGTGGTTTCTGAGGTATAGATGGTCTCGATATTATGATCACCCATTCACGGAATGACCTCGACAAGTATGGATTAACCTTCAAACTACCCGTGCGGCTGTTATTATTCAGCCCCTGTAATTTGGCAAAAAACTAATTACCTATTTATCAACATCCGTGAACATGCACCGTTTCATTTCCCTTCATCCATATCACGGGACGATCTCATTTACCTAATTTAAAGGGTCACTCTCCATTGATGGGGTATTAATGGGGTCGTCAACAACCCTTGTTTCCTTCCCGGTATTATTGGGGATGCGATGGATCCCAAATTATTTTGTTGAAATTTTTTCACGGTAGTATGCTCTCTTCCGGTGCGTTATGAGACCCGTTAAGCGGTGATGAAGGAAAATGGTAATGATTATGTAGGCTGAAAAAGTTTAAGCTTAAGGCTCTCTCTCACCGGGAGCATTTGCCTGTAATATAACAGTTCAGATTCGAGCATTACATCAGTGAGTGAGGAGAACCAATCATTGCACTGCGCATACAATTTTTAACAGTCACTTGTTTTTGTACTAAATCGAATCTTGGAACTGAGTGCCTTACAAGCGAATACTTCGGTGAGGGAGCTCGATTAGAGTTAATACGTAAAGGCTGATTCATAACTTAAGATATCATCCTTCTGCTGCCCTAATCCCAGTTTATTTGGGAGCATGTCTTCTTCATCGTCATCTCCTTTCTTGCCATATCATCCTTCACGCAGTTCATACATTGGTCTTCCTCTACTCTTATACCTATCCACATTTATACTCAAAACTTTCTTCTCGACATTTTCCTCATTCCTTCGCATCGCATGCCCGCCCTTACCACGACAACCGATTACCACACAACTTTTCAGTCACCGGCGCCTCTTTCAGATAATTCACAACTTAAGATAATTTGTCTGATTGTTGCGTTTCAGTTGCCTCATGTAATAATGAATCTATCCTTACTTAAAATCTGTTTCAGATTTTAATCAATGAGAGTTTTAATGACACCCAAATATGTAACAGTCGTTCAAATATTTTCCAAAAACTTAATTGGGTCTGTTATTTAATATGGCATACAACTATGAAGTTTTCATATCTTTTTAATAATTGCTTAAAGGCTGTTTAGATATTTAAATATATATTTCAGTGTATTTTATGCTGTAGCTTTTGAACTGAAGACAAAATGAAAAAAAATATTACGACGCTAACTTACACAGCCTCTAACCAATTTCAATGCATCTTAATGAAATAGGCTTCTTGTCTCACCTAGTTCAGAGATGCGCCGCCATATTTTATTGTCCAGACATCATAAACCAAATGAGGTGAAACAAAATACATCATAAAGACACAATTACATAACAATATGTCGTCAGCAGAACAGACAGTCGTTATTCACGACCGATTAGACATGTGTGTTTATAGAAATGAGGTGAAACTCATAACTATTTATTTTAACAAAAAATAAAAAATACAACATCATGTCGTAAGGTAACCTACAAATAGACAACTCTATTAATTGGCAAGGTTAACAAATCAAATAGTAAGTACTAAGTAGGCAAGGATATAGAACAGTATTCATTTTTAACTTAAATTGATTATCACTTGACTGCCTCGTTGGTCTAGTGGTCGCAATCGCGACTGCTGAGCATGATGTCCTGGGTTCGATTCGCAGGTAAGGCAAATTGTTATTGAGTTTTTCCATCAGAAATTTCTCAGTAGCAGCCACGGAGTCTGGATTTGTGCCCGGTTGATGGCAATAAGCTCGCCCCCTGTAACATGGGACTTAAACATTACTGGCGAAATGTGGGTGTACTATTAGGTATATCTCTGTCTAACCCTTCGGGTATTACAGGCGTAATGTTATGTTATTTATTATCACGTTTTCCTTGGATTTCTGACACCTAGTGACTATAGCCTGAAGGCTTCGACAAGCTGCAATAGTTTTCAGAACGTTCTGGTTTCTACATCGAATTTTAGCGAGATTTTCGTAATTTTTTCGATGGTCTATGTTAACTTAATTCATTGTCTTTTGCATCATCATTACCGCTGGTAGAATGTCACTATATCTAGACCAACAGTTCTCAATAACAACGTAGCCTAGACTTCTTGTTTGAGAAATACGTATTTAAAACTGCATTTTACCAAGCCAATTTACCATAATGGGTGAAAAAAAACTCTTAATAAAGTCGAAAGCCACTTGTTCTCCCCGTCATTGCGACTTTGTTCTGGACCATACTGGGCACCTACTAGTTACAGAGATATTGGTGGTCAGCGTTTCAATTTTTTCATAAATACAAGTTTTTAATGTTATAAATTTACATACCTCCCCCGTTCTATTCAATGCATACACCAGCACAATATTTTGAGAGCATTACCATGAGTCCTACCGTAAAACGTGATTTTTCACCCCGAAAAAAAAGTCATTTCCCAGCAATATTTTTTGCGTAGAATTACTTAGTTTAATGTACAGAATGTTTGGTTGACGGCTTCGTGAAAGGTCCCTTTACACCTTGTATACCTACTCATAAGATTTTTACTAATTAACATATATTTTTTAGATAATTATAATGACCAAACAACTACCCAACCTTGCCTAATATCTCTAACAGACCGTCGCTGCCAATTCTTATTGATATGAATATCTCAAGAATTAGTGGTCCGAGGAGAACGCCCGACTGAGCCCGACCTTATTATAATGTCTAGACAAGAAATATACAAATCGATAGACACACTGGCTTCCTTATACTTAGGCTAAATCATAATATTTCTAGATTTTTTTCTAGGACGATGTGGTAGGTAGATATTTTTGTCTAAAAAGTTGTGGCTTAAAATGTGTGGATATGGCTCTTCTTTCCTGCTTTTTATTGCCTGAAATGAGTTAGTATGTGAATCATATAGAACTAGTTTTTAACCTGCTACTTGACTTGCTTAGCTACTAACTTCAAAAGTTATGTATGTCAATAGTTATGCTTGGAATAGTTTCGTAAAACCTGAAGTCTTCTTCAGTTGTTTTTTCAAATATACTTTGTTATAATACTTGAGATAAGTGCAAAACGAAATGTTGGTGTACTATAATGGGTGAAAAAGTACTCTTAACGAAGCCAAAAACCGCTTGTTCTTCCCGCGATATTTTTTTGTTCTAGCTAAACCATACCTAACCTTCTAGTTACGGAGATATTGGGGGTCAGAGTTCCAACTTTTTCTAATACATAATCTTATAACTTTACTTTAAATACCTCCATGACCCCCGTCCTATTCAAAGAATCCATCACCACAATGTTTTGAGTGCGTTACATTATATCTAACCGTAAAACGTGATTTTTCGCCCCAAAAAAAGTCGTTTCTCAGCAATAAATTTAACTTTCAGTTGCTTAGTTTGATGTCCAACATACTTAGTTGAAGGTTTCTTGAAGGGTCCGTTTAGAACTTGTTTATAACCCGCGACTTCACTTGCTTAAATATAAACTTAATTCAAACGTTATTGGAACCGCTGCTTGGAATACTTTCGTAAAACCTGAATTTTCTTTAAAAATTCATAGGTTTTATAAAACACCTAAGGTAATTGGCGAAATGTTGGTGTATTATAAATAAACACGCATCTGCTTTACCCGACGCCGACGATAACAAACATCATCATCATCATCATTTCAGCCGAAAGACGTCCACTGCTGGACATAGGCCTCCCCAAGGGGGGTTTTGCCATAATCGCCACGCTTGGCAGGCGGGTTGGCGATCGCAGTATGTTTGTTATAAAAAATCACAGAGAACGCTGCTGCCCATTCACTGGTAAGTCCCTTAGTCGCCTCTTACGACACCCACGGGAAGATATGGGATGGTGCTATTCTTTACGTCCGGACACCATACAGAAACATGTATATGCATATGTTATAACAAACATGGTGATAGATATTAAATGTTATAAAAAAATTGTGATAAATGGTTTTTGATAATGGATAAATAATAGAACCAGCTCGGGTTGATCCTTAAGTTAAGCCTCCCTTGCCTAGGTTGGTCCGTGGAGGGTTAACCACCCAAAATTTCTCCGTGCCTGGGAAAGCACGTTAAGCCTTTGGTCCCGGCCTGTCATTTGTAGATCTTTACAGGTAGTCAGTGACCCGAAAGTCTGACAACCTGTCTTACCAAGGAGTACTGTATTACCCAGTACTAACTGCGGCAGTCGCTGCATGTAAAATACAGGTATTCAGCTGCATCTGGATATAACCGAACCGGAACCGACCCGACGTCACACAAAGAATTTCTCCGAATATCTGAGTTTCTCTCTTGACGAAAACAACCGTAATATTTTCCCTTGCACAAACATACAAACAGCCATCATCTCTACCTACTCCATTTCTCACATGACGTCACACCTCAGCATACCTGCAAACCTGATCTCATTAAGAAACTTACAAACTCGTCGCGAGCCACTGAATCCCAAAGTTTCCAAGTTTTACAAAGTTTATGTAAAGTTTTTTTCAATGTCAACAAACTATAATACGTTTCTGTAAGGGAATACATTTGTTTACAGGTAGACAGGTGATAGTCAAGTAAAGTAATGGAGAGGAATATATAGCTTTTTGTTTGAATTTAGGAAATGTGATTAATTGTCTTTGGTATTGGGTTCGTGAGATTGATTACAGTAATCAAATCTTTTCTGATGTGTGGTCTACAAATGCGTGCGTTAATAATTTAGACTTCGTTCATATTTTTGTGCCTGAAAACCAAAAAGTACTTTATTTACTGTATAGTAACTAACTATATACATTATTAATTAAAAACTTTTAAATAAACTAACAACAAACTCAACGCTGTCAGCTGGTAATGTGTCCAAGAGACTGGCGGCGTTGCCACATTGTATGGCAAAACCAAAATAATTTATGGTAATGATTTCTATTTCAAAAATCGAGGCGAATCGATTACCTACGTTTACATTTCTGCGTTCTTGAAAGTCCTATGAAGAGAGCTGTTATACAAGATGGAAAGGACACCGATGATAAAACGGTTACCACGTACATCATTCTGAACCGGTTATTAAAAAAAAACGCTGTTTCCTACAAAACTGCAATACCTACCTCCACGGTCAAAATATACGGAACCGCAGATATTTTTTAAATTACCGATTAAAAATTTATATTTTCAGGTTCACGATGTAATCGTGCCATTTCATAAACGTTGTTGAGACATTCCCCGAAATTGAGCTTCATGGGAACCACCATTGCAGCTAAAATATAGTGATATAGGCAACACTAATATTTCAGAGAAGAACTCAGCGTAGCACTTTGCTAACTGGCTTCTAAATATTTTACAATAGGTAATGAGGTTTTTATTTCCTTAACTAATAATGTCCCACTGATGGACAAATACCTCCTTCACAGCCTTCCGCTCTTCTCTGGCAAAAGAAACGGGTCGAACGGGTCGGGTCGGGTCGGGTCGGGTCAGGAACGGGTCTGGTAATGAGTTATTGGTATAAAATTCGTACCTTTAAGAGAGACGACGAATTCACCTTAAACAACAAAAAAGCACGCCTATACTTCCCAAAGAGGTTGACCAGTTCATCCATACCTACATGTTACTATAAAATGAACCTTATCCACCAGGATATAGTGGTCGTAACCTTGAAACCTACCGTAGTATCTCAAGTTCGAATCCTGGGCGTGAACCGGTGCTGTAAACATCAGCGCGATATTTATTGCCGACGATAACAAGACGTGGAAGAAAAACATCGGTGGAGTAGGAATGATTAATTCCAAGGTGTTTAGGTAGTGTAATAGTAAATACTACATTCTTATTGAATTACTAATCGTAGCTTGGAGGTAGATTTCGATAAAATATTCTTTTGACAAATAATTTTTACGCTGTTTAATTGCATTTCTTTACACATCGTTCTCACATAAATGTATAGTCTCCACATGAATGATGTAACCAAGATTTTGTAACAATATTTTGATTGAAAAGAGTGTCCATGGAGTTTCTTGCCCATTCTTCTCCATAGAGATCTACGCCTTGGAATGGACAACTACAGTACTTTCACACGTTATTATGCCTTGTGTCTGTGACTGTAGCTTCGTTTTTTTGTAGCTTAGCTTTCGTTGTTTTTCTGACATTCGAAAGTGCCTGTTATGGTCTAATTTAAATAAATGAGTTTAAGTTTTATAAATAAAATCAGATAAAACTTCGCATTTGTAGTTAATACGTAGACTGATAACAGTGAAAATTGCGCTATTTTTATACAAGGTCTTATGTACTACCGCGTTCACAGACGGTCGAATTTTCAACCTTAATACTCAGGGCTAGTCATCCGTCAGTCAGCGCCGTAGTACCTACTACTGTAGACACTCATTTAGTGTCAGTGAAAACAGTCACTACGGATGAAAAAGAAAATGAATGAGGTAATCTTATTTTGGAATGCGTAAAATTATAATGCAGTAACTGATTCCGTAAATCAAAGTTTTAAAATAGCTTCGAATTGTGTCTGATGTATATTTTCCAAAATTGCAAGGATTTGAAGCTGGTTTATTCTAATTTTCAAAAGGTAAACTTTGTCAGCAATTCACTGTTAAAAAGTTACAACCAATGACATGTCCACTCCAAACCTAAAAGCTTATTTTATCTAAACAAAACACAACCACATCATCCAATACTATTTTCCCCCATAATTCAATTTATTTAGACAAACTAATCCCATCGAATTGTTTTCTAAACTATCTCAATCCGGCTTATCAAAAGAAGCGACTGCAATCAACGGTATTCACAATATCTCCGAATTCAGCAAAGAGACAAACTAAAAGAAACAAAATAAGATTATTTCTCAGAAACAGCGCGCCAAGGTGACCGCGTTGACATTGGTACAGACCATCAAACGATTGGAACTTAATATATTATTTACTTGAATGTCTTACGGTTTTGTTCGCGGCAAAAATTGACCATTTAGATGTTGATTTACTTTATTGCTTGGAGTACAATGTATATAATATTAGTAGTGGAAAACTGTTGTCCCAAAAACATCTTGCTTGACCGGAGTTATCGACCAATGGATTCGGTCAGGCAGAATGTCATACAAAGTGTAAACGGACCCTTCACGAACATATCAACCAAGCATTCTGTACATCAAACAAGTACTCTCTACGAAAAATTATTGCTGGGAAACGACTTTATTTTTTGGGGTTAAACCTCGTTTTAGGGTAGGACTCAAAGTAACGCTGTCAACACATTGTGCTGATGGATGCATTGAATAGTACGTGTGTCGCGGAGGCATTTAAAGTGAAGTTTTATCATTAAAACTTGTATTTAAAAAAAAAATTGTGAAGAAGTTCGAACTTTGACCCCCAATATCTCCGTAACTAGAAGGTTCCCAGGTATGGTCTAGCATGGCATAAGCATAGCATAATCAGCCTATAATGTTCCCACTGCTGGGACACAGGCCTCCTCTCTATGAGAGGGAATGGGCTATAATCCACCACGCGGGCCCAGTGCGGGTTGGAAGATGTCACATGTCTTCGAATTTTTTGTTCTAGGACATGCCGGTTTCCTCATGGTCTAGAACAAAAAAAATATCACAAGAACAAATGCCTTTCGGTTTCGTTAAGGGTATTTTTACACCCAAGTTCCATTGGTTGTTCCATTTAAAAAAAATCTTAGCAACAGCTCCGAATGTATAACTAGCTTATGAATGATAAAATAGGCTTATAAGCCCCTATTACACGGGACGTACAACGTATCTACTAAAATATGGTTGAAGGAAACCTCTGTCCATTTCTTCGGCTTCTTTTGCTTGACTTACGAAAATCTAACCAACCACTTTTAGATCCTTATCATATTACTGGCGAAATGTAGGTGTACTGTTAGGTACACCTCTGCCTAACCCTTCGGAGATTACAAGGCGTGATGTTATGGTATGTCAATGCGTTGCTATTTTAGCCGAACAAGTAGATATCCCGCTGTTCCATAAAAAACTCTACTGTTACTAAGGCTTGTAAAATCAAAAATATAACCTCAAGGTGACCGCCCCGACATTGGATACCCCATCAGTTAATTGACAAACAGTCCCAAAGGGACCAATTGTCTTTTTTGTTCTTTCATTTTTTGATATTTTGCTTTGAATCATTTTGATAGATGGAAAGTAATTGAATTTCTGATATGATAGGTCTTGTCACGCCAAATCTTTTGCTGGGTAGGCAGAAAGATGATTTGATGTGTATACACTATGTGTGTACTTTGTTGGGATATAATTGAATTCAATTTTGGCTTCTCTTTCTATTTTCATATTTATTTAGGAGACTTTTTATATTCACAAATAGAACCTTCTCATCCGTTCCATCAATCAATCAACTTGTCTTTCGCAGTCTCCTTCTGGACCTTGGCTTCTACTAAGCTGTGCCAGAACACCCTGTCCTTAGCTACCGCACAATTTCATACTTCGAATAAACTCCGAGTCCCGACCGACCTTAAATTTATAACCCAACCGGACTGCCACTATTCACGTTTCGGCACCGTATGTCATAAGTGGAGGGACACACTAGTTGAAGACTTTACTTAGCTTCAAACATGTTTTCTCATTCCTTGTCAGCATGATGTTTTATAAACTAATAAAATGCAAGCATATAAGAGACCTTATGTAATGTAACTCGAGGGGGTTGGCGCTGTAAGCCGAAATACAGGTTCCACCTAGTGCGGCTCCAGATGCTAAAACTTTTGTGTACATAATACTGTTTATAGCATTTATTTATAAATTGAAGTAGTTACTTTTTGTGAAAGAAAATAAATTTAATATTATTAATTAACTTCTTGAATTATAAGTTATATAATCAGGCGTTACTTTGCGGAAATCAATGACATAAAATTGTATGCAGCACCGCCCTCTTGGCCGCAAAAATATGCATATGCTGTACTCGACAAGTGTTTCGCTCCATCCACGGCATCCTCAGGAGGTGTTGAGGCGTACCTCCTTTTTGCACAACATTTAATGTTCTTGATTTTTTTAAATGTCTCACTAATTATTTGTCAATCGATCATAATCGATTCCATTTTTCGATTTGAGCCACTCTTTGATTCTATCAGCAATTCCAATTTACGGATTGCATATTGTAAAAGATTAATCTTAAACTCATGAGAATATTACTAACAAATAAGGGATTGATCTGTGTTGCATTTACAAACAACGAAATAATAATTATGACACTCACGAAAAATATCGTCAAAAGCCACCATTTTCCACAATCAGACATCAAACCCCATCCCTCGTACCCAAAACCCTTAAACCTGTGTTTACTCATCCGTTACGATCCACCGCATAACTTTGACAATACAAACTGGCACTTTTCGGTACCACTGCATGCAGACAAGCGGCACTATCGGTACTTTGGTACCGATAGTGACAACTGATGTATATACGTTTGTCCGAAGACCATTAAATTCGTAATAACGCGATGCAATTGCAGCGCTGAGTCGTCGTGATGTTGCGACGGTCAGGGCTGGCAAGAGAGAGGAAAAAATTTGTTTTATTTTTGTTCGTTGCGTAATTCATTTTTTATGTGTAGTTCTTTTCTCAAAAGGAACAACATATAATCAGACGCTAATCTGCATGATCCTCACATGATCTGACCAAGATAATGTCTGGTTTTTTAAAAGACAGAAGAGGAAGAGAAGCATGAGTAAGCTACATAGTTTATTCTATCAGTCACCGAAGCGGGTAGAAAACACTGACCCCATCAAGATTTTATAGTATTGTTTTGACGTGTAAAAGTGTTTGTAAAATCCGATTCGAAGCATTTATCTTTTCCTAAGTTGTAGTATCCTTTAGAAGTTTGATAAATTTTGCAAATTGCATAGCATTTCTTCACGAAAATCGATAAAAACTTTTTCTAAAAGTAAGCTTTCTTTCTAGTTAAGCTATCTGTATCTGTGACTCGGTTCTCAATTTTACTGTAAATTCGACGATCAATCAAGCTATACAAAACCAGTAAAAACTGATCTCTCATTATACGAGACATCTGTTCAAAGCGAGGCCATGTTATACTGGAAATGTACAGCTGGATGGCTCGCCGTGTGTACTAGTTTGACCGAATCTTTACTCTTTTTTGGAAGAAATTGGTAGTGAGGTTATGAGATAAAACTCTTCGAGAAAAAGCTTCCAAACAAACTATATGGACCATTGCAGCACCAATTTCCGTTGCGCCAAGATTGTTCCCTTTGAAAGTGTTTCATGTGACGTCATCTGACATCCACAATCCTTATGAAATTCACAGGTGGTTTTTGTTCGCGATCTTAAGCTCTTCCCTATTCTACTAGGCACTTTACTTTAAATTATTTAAGTCCTAGTTTGGCATCGTTTATGAGTTAACTAAAAATAGAGATTTCTATATTAAATGTAAGTTAAAAATTAATTTAATTACCTTTTGCAATAAATTTAATGCTGGTGAAAATCCGTGGCGTAGTTCCGAAAACTAACACGTTCACCCATACACATAAAAAAACTAGTTTAATTTAAAATGTTATCTCATGTATTGTTTAACTAAAGAGTAGTTAATGAACATCCAAAACTCAGTAAATTAAACCCGGAATACACTAACCTCATTCCAACAAACTGAATTATAAAATCCAACTCAAACTGTCAACCCTAGCCTCATCTATGTGACTTAATATCTACAGGGTGTGGTGGTGTGCGTCTCCCTTTTCACCCCCCTTTGGCAAGCTCCGCTGTATATACACCCCCTATATACTTCACTATGTACAGCATACGCATTTTAACACCAGTTTATATTATATACAAGGCAAAACCACTAGTGTTTGACCGATTTGGCTGCACCACAGTGGTGTAATGCGTTTGAGTGCCTATAGGATTTATGGGCAGTCTTTTTAGGGATTTATTGCTGGTTTATGGTTGAAAAATCAGTTGAACGTAAAGTGGTGAAAAAGACTGTTAAACGGTGTCATTTGGTTGTCGGCGCATTACTATGCGCCGACAACTAAAATCCTACTGGATTTTTTGTTTAAAAGAAATCTGTGGTGTCGATTTTTCGATATTTTTTTTTTCTAATTTTCTAATTCAAATCTATATATAATTCTCCTGTGCATATCCCAATTTATTTAAAGTCGGCGCAGCATGCCTTCTTCTTCCATACTTCTCTATTACTCGTCATCTCATCAGACCACCTCCTTTCGTGCCATTTCAAAATTTTGCACAAATTGACGTTCAACTTAAGCACTTCGTGTGTTCAAATCCCAGTTTGAATTCTTTGACAGTTGTGTGAAACAGCTAGAACACGAAAAAAATAAGCAGTATGTGAACTTGATGCCTCGTTGATCGAGAGGTCGCAAGCTCGACTGTTGAGCATAAGGTACTGGGTTCATTTCCGAGGTCGGGCTAAGTGTTATTGGGTTTTCCATTAGGGATTTCTCAGTAGCAGCCACGAAGTCTGTATTTATGCTCAGTTGATGGCAATAGGCGCCTCCCTGTCCTATTACATGGGACTTAACCATAACTGGCGAATTGTGATTGTACTGTTAGGCACACCTCTGCCTAACTCTTCGGGGATATCAGACGTGAGTTGTAAATCAAATAATTTCTCTGACTGTACATCTCACAGTGGCAGAATTATTTTAGTACATAGCTTGTCGATATTCTCAAGTAAGAGCAGTTTCGTCTTCTCTTTTAACCGTGATCTTGCTGAAGTAAAAAATATTATCTCGGCAAACTGGTGTGTTGGAGATACCAAAAGAATTTTCGAATTCTCAATGCTAGACACAATTGTCAAGCATTTTCAAAGAGTAAAAAACTTGAAGATTGCCATTGAAAAAATTTCCATTTCCATAGTGAAAGTATAAATATTTTAGAGAGAACCTTGGTACAGTTTCGGATTGATACCCGAAAGCTTTTTAAATGTAAATACCATTAAATCTACATTAAAGTAATTGTTTGTTCATGAGGTCAATCGGCGACCTTGTCTATTATAGATCAAATTCTATGCCCATAATAGCTTTGCCCCGTATCCATTTCCGCGTGGCGACCTACGACGTAGCAAGGCCTACGCCGTAGCACTGTGCTACGCCGTAGCTCTGTGCTACGATGAAAAAGATTTTGATATTTTGAAGAGTGTGATTTATTTTGTTCTATGATAACTTACATAATTATAATAAAACAATGTCTTTCTCTCTCTTTGTGTGTGTATATTTGAACACTGTGAGCACTTACTTCAAAAAACAGTACGTTTTAAGTTAACCAAAGTTACAATAAACCGTTAGAACATTTTTAATAGTAAAGTTAAAGTTCACTGAGTATCCTGCGAGATCATAGCTAACCCAGCGCTGGACAATTAACCCACTTTCTTATGAAAATAACATCATTCCATTTATTTGATGTTTCTCGTCCTACATAGAGACATTTTTTCAAGAAAAACTACAAGTTTACAGTTTTAATATGCAGTTTTCTAACAATGTCGTTTTAAGTTATTTTACTACGTCTTTTTAGTGTAAATTGTTGAATAACTAACAAGGTTGAGTTTTAGTAGTGATTCTGACAGTATGAATATTTTTGAAAGAATACTAAGTTTGAAACTATTATGTATTTCAATAAGTTTTAGAGTCCAAAGTGTCTGAATTTGAACTATCAAAATATTAACAGCTTGTCTCATGGTAACAGTGGACAGGGGGGGTATTATATGGGATTGAACACTCAAAATGTGGGTATACTATTAAGTAATTCGGCCTAACCCTTCGGGGATTACAATTGTTACGATGTTATGTTGAAGCGTTAAAAAAAATAGTTTCTCATAATAATATGTTAATGAAAGACAAAGTTAATGCTGCAGTTTGATGAAAAAGTTCTATATCTCAAAAACTAAACATCAAATCTTATTCAAACCAATTTTCGTTGAAAGTTTTTTTTTTACCCTATATTTTTTCAGAATTTTCCTCCTCTTACTGTGGAAATTAGAGGAGGAGGGTACACAAATCTTACCACTTTAGAAGTGTCTTTCAAACGATTGACTTTGAGAAAAAAAGGTTTTAGGAACCTCCATGTATGGGGCCCGCTCTTAATCTTTTATTTTTTTTTAATTTTTGTATAAATTCGTAAAGCGGTTCACAGAATACATCTACCTACCTAGTTTAAACTGTGTGGTCTTAATAGTTTCGAAATAAAGTGGCTGTGACATACGGACGGACAGACATGACGAATCTAAGGGTTCCGTTTTCTGCCATTCGGCTACGGTACCTAAAAAACACTACCAAAGCACTCATTTACACTTAGTGATCATACAAAAAAAGACTCATAGATAGAGAACTATACCAGGAAACAAGCACATAAAAAACGTACTTACCTAAATCAATTACATAGAACTCAGCACTTACCGAACATAACACACACATTATGTGTGTGCCCCGTGTTCGGACACACGTATTACTCATACAACAGCTAGAACTTAAAATCTGGGTCAAACTTTCAAGTGTCTCCCACCCATTAAGGTCACTGTTTTTAATCTGCTCATACTGGTGCATCCATCTTCTTTTAGTTTGTGTTTTTCTTTTTTTTTGAGATAGTTTTGTAAAAAAGAGCGACAACCAAATGACACCACGCCTGTAAGCCACGCCCGAAGGCTTAGGCAGAGGTGTGCCTATTAGTACACCCCAGTTATGTTTAAATCCCATGTAATAGAGGGCGGGCCTATTGCCATTAACCGGGCGCAATTCCAGACTCTGTGACTGCTACTGCGATATTCCTGATGGAAAAGTGCAATAACACTTTGCACGACCCGGGTATCGAACCCAGGACCTCATGCTCAAAATTAAATTAAATTAAATTAAGCACTAATTGCATAGTTGCCATCGGGGAAAAAACCTGGATGAGGCTGGCACAGGACCGTGGGGTTTGGCACGAGAAAAGAGAGGCCTATACCCAGCAGTGGGTGAATTCGGGCTGTAGATGATGATGATGATGATGAAGCACTAACTACAACACACATTAACGAAAACAGTATACGGGGTGGAAGGGACACCGACGCGAAAACGGTTACCACGTATTCAGTACATCATTCTGAGAAACATCGGTATACTAAAACACCAACATGTTCTCCAGACCACAAAATCAGCACCATGGTAGACGGCATATTTTTCGTTATACTTGTAGTAAGTTCTCGATGTGTCCCGTAACATTTCACAATAAAACTTTTGGTTTTCTCGCGTTTTTCCTCAACCGTTTGGTTAGTCGTAAAACCTGTGCATGTTCGTGACTATAGAAAGTGACAAATGTTAGGTATTTTTGCGATGGTTGTGGTTTCCTGAAACTGGTGGTAACATGATGAGATAAGCCGTCATCATCATCATAAGTCTATTGCGGTACACTGCTCCATATCATCATCTGCCTAGCATTTTCTCAACTGTTTAGGGTTGACTTCCAGTCCAATCGAATGCAGCGGCATACTAGTGTTTTATATAACATAACATCACGCCTGTAATCCCAGAAGGGTTAGGCACAGGTGTACCTATTGGTACACCCACATTTCGGCAGTTATGTTTAAGTCCCATGTAATACGCGAACCCATTGCCGTCAACCAGGCGGGAAAAACTCAATAACATTTTGCCCGACCCGGGAATCGCGACTACTCGCCCAACGAGGCAGTCTAGTGTTTTACAGGAGTATATAGATGTCATACTAGTGTTTTAACAGGAGTATATCTTACGTTCACCACTCTGTTAGTGAGTAACACGATATCCCTAGGCAGGATTGCTTGTCCAACTTGCGGGCATTTAATTACCCGTTACATCTGTCAAAGATATACCAAATAATGACAGTAATCAATTGCAAGAATCTTCTCATTTCACCTAATGCAAAAAAAAATTCACACAATCTTTAATCGTCTTGCAAGGTTCTTGATTACTAGTAATTTTTACTTGTTCAACCTTTGGCAACCCAATGCCAAAGGTAGGGGGGGGATAGGGGGGGTTTTTAGGTCTCTTCCAAATCTCTCCACCATTGACGGTTTTGTGTCATGGCTCGTGAGATCGTCTGTCCACCTAGTCGTATTATTATATTTCCCAGACGTATAAAATGATCATGAAACCTACATAAATAAAGTCGTAGGCACAATAAAATATCTATAAAAATACCAATAAAAATATTGACGACTTTAAAAATCTCGAAACAGTAATAAGTAACAGACTATACGCGACTGTCGTAGTCAAAACTAGGGTAATGTTTAGTATCATTTAGCTCATAAAAAAGACCCCCTAATTTGCCCAAAAGCCACCAGGTGGCGACACGATCGGAATGGTTTTTTTATAACCGATTACCCATTTCTACGACCAGCCCCCTTGTGAAACTAAAATTATGCCCCTAAAAAAATGACAACAGTTATAAAAAAGGAATTTTTAGCAACTTTACCATATTAGAAATATATTTTGCCCCATGCCACGGAGTTTACGACGTCAGTTTACGATCGAAGGTTTTACGATTTTTTTATATATACCCAGACGGAGTTATGGGTGGGGTAATGATAACAGTTATCAGGGTTCCGACAATCGGGGAATTATTATCGATTTATCAGAAGAATGCGGGTGAAGCCGGGGTGAAACGTGATGGTACACCGTAATAATTTTATTATGTACAACATACGGTACACGCAACGTGTTATTCATGGTAGGGAAACATATTTTTATGTGGTATTAGGATGTTTTTCGCACGTTGGTTCTTTCGCTTAGGTTTGTGGCTTGTGTTTCTGTGGGAGCGTCTTTGGATCCTTGTTTTCCTTACCCCATATTTCTATGTCTGGTCCAATGCGAGTCTATGCGAGATCTTTGTTACTATTATTTTATATCAAGCTAATGTACCTGTATTCTACAACAATAATCAATTTTAGACAAGGCTTGAATATAAACTAGATTTGAGATGACTCAAATCTAGTTTTAATTTTTACAGTAAAACTGAAATCGTACACGGTCTTTTCTTCTACTAAGTGAAGCCAACGAAAATTCATTGGTCGTTTTCCCCAAATTCTTAACGAGAACCGGATGGAAGTTCCACTAGGCACTACATCCTCATCCAGCTAGCTTTCTGCCAGTTGTATTGTATTGTATAACGGGCTGGTGTCCACAACTCCACGTCATAGTGCGTATTTTGCGTGCGGGTGGGAAATTTATTCGATCCACCCCAAATAGTTTCATAGTTTCGGCCAGTTAAACTGTGGTTGAATTCCAGTCTAAATACCAGTATTTTACATGGAGCGACTGCCTATCTGACCTCTACTCCCCAGTTGCTAGGTAGCACGATACCCCTTAGTAAGACTGGTTATCAGATTTTAAGACATCTGACTACCCGTAACGACTGTCAAAAAATTAAAAATGACAGCCAGGACCAACGTTTTATGTGCTTTCCGAGGGTCATTATCTGCCTAGCCTTTTCCAAACTATGTTTGGGTCGGCATCCAGTCTAACTGGATACAGCTGAATACCAATATTTTACATGCAGCGACTGTCTATCTGAACTCCACAACCCAGTTAGTACTGGGTAATACGGTGCCCCTTGCTACGACTAATTGTCAGATTTTCGGGATTTCCGAGGGTCTCGGTACGGTAACCCATCCTCAGACTAACCTGGGCAAGTGTAGCTTATCCTTCGGTCATCCCGTGTGGCTGTTGTTTAGCCAAGAACCCGACTTTTATTATTACTCACTACAAATAAACTTAAAAACAATCGCACTGCAATTCTAGTTAAGTAGTTAGCCAGGTGGACAATCGTAACATAATAGTCCGTTCCCCTCCCTTCTAACAAATATGCGTGGGACTTCACCAGCTGATACAAACTACATTTTAATAATATTTATGTTGCAATAATGACATAACCATAGACCGACCGCTTTAATGAGTCCTCCGCCTTGCCCCATCAAAGGCACATTAAGCGTTTACAAAGTCCTAACAATATCCCACAGGTTATTTGCTTTAAAATAACCATAATCTACGTAGATATTAAGATATTAATTGAACCAATACGTGATCAACCTTCAGAATATTCCATTTAAATTGATACCTTCGCGAGGACTCATAAAAGCGGTCGGTCTATATATATTTTGCTTTGTTATTCAGCTGTACTGAATTATTTGCATTCAGTTATACTGGAAGCCGAAAACAATGTTGGGGAACATTGTTTGGAAAACGCAGGCATGTGTTATGTGTTGATGTCAATCTTGTGATTTATTTTAAACACTTTACGTTATCTGATGTAGTTAAATAGTTTGACGAAGAGCCTAACTTGATTAAAAACGTAAACATACGTGTGCCTGAGATAGAAGTGAGTTCGCGTCAATAGTGCAACGGTCAGGGTTCGACTTTATGACCTCAGGCTCGACTGACCGACGCCTTTAACTGCTGAGCTTTTGTGTTTTATAACTGCAGTTTTATGTAGGATTCGCACTGAGAATCTTCTATCTACGTATTTAAGAAGCACTAGATTTGACCAGCGGCTTCATCCACCTGGACATCGGAAATTACACCAAACGAACTTAGTACCGGAATAAAAAGGATTTTGTACCCTAACCCAGGTTTATATGTGTGCCAAATTCAACCGAAATCCTTTCAGCAATTAAGACGTGAAAATGAAATAGACAAACAGACAGAGTTATTTTAGAATTTATAATATTAGGAAACATGAATTAAACTAACAAGTTCTAATCGTTTAATATAAATAAAAACAGGCCAAGCGAGTCGGACTCGCGCGTGAAGGTACCATCGTAGTAGTGGAGCCTCTTTAATTTATTTTTAAAATTTGTTGTTATAGTAGCAACAGAAATACACATTCTGTGAAAATTTCAACTGTCTACCTATTACGGATCATAAGATACAATCCGCTGACAGACAGACGGACGGACGGACAGCGGAGGCTTAGTAATAGGCCCTGTTAGTTACCCATCGGGTATGAAACCCTAGAAGTATTTCAAATAGTTTTTTTTTTCTTTAAAATATTCGTTTTATTCTGTAAAGTTTGAATTCACACAAAATGTTATTATTGCACCTTGACACGGTTGACTGAGAATAACGGAATAATAAATACGGAGAATTTTACGTAGATGAACTGCGTAAAATTCACTGTAATTATTTCTTCACTCTATTTTCCATTTACGCATAAAGAACTTTCTATATTTAGACCACTCATAAACAAACACAAACCTAGATAAATATTTAACTTACATTAAATTCGCGACCTCAAGTGTATATTTTAAGCTTGTCTGTCAGACGTCACGCCCAACCTGCTTGGGGTCAATTGAGGTCAAACTTCACTAAGTCTGGTTCAAATGTCTAATTTAGTCAAAGTAGGTGCTTAGAGGTGAAACAGTTGGAATCTTAAGTGTATGCTTTAGTTAGTAAAGGTCAATTTTAGTTACACAAGAATTACTTTCGTGGAAAATTATAGACCAGACTTATGCTATTTTGTAAGTTTAATTTAAATAAAGATATGGTTCTCAAACACTTGGAAAATTTGTCTGGTCTATGGTACTGTCTTAAAAATTCAGCTATTTGCGCCAGTGGTTGAATATTACAAACACAATGTAAACTATCATCATCATTCTTCTGCTTCTATCCCAATTTATTTGTTGTCGGCGCAGCGGGTCTTCTTTTTCCATAACATAAACATATCATCATCAACGTGGCAACGCCGCCAGTCTTTTGGGTACATTACCAGTTGACTACGTTGAGGAGGAGTTTTTTGACGCCATTTTTTAAGTTTATTTTTAAATTAGTTAGTTAATATAGGTTATTTTAATTTATTAATGTATATAATAGCCTTAGTTATAAAAATATAATGATTTCATCACGCCTGGTAACGATGGTTAGGCAGAAGTGTATTTAATAGTACACCCACATTTCGCCAGTTATATTTTCAGTCCTATGTAATACGGGCGAACCTATTGCCATTAACCGGGCACAATCTTTATCTAGACTCCGTGGCTGCTACTGTGAAATGCCTTATGAAAAAGCAAATAACACTTTTCCCGATCCGGGAATTGAACCCAGGAACTCATGCTCAGCAGTCGCGATTGCGACTACTCGACCAACGAGACAGTCTTCGGTGCAGTTCTTCCTCCAGACTTCTCTATTACTCGTCATCTCTTGAGTCTCCCTGTTTCAAGCCATAGCATCACAGTCCATCTATCGCTTCGTGATCTTCCCTACCCAGAAACGAAACGACAGTCTGTTCAATAATCGAAGATCTTCATAATTTAAATTATTATGTTGGTCCCTATCAATCAAACTCTTAGGCCGAAATCTAGAAACATTACGTAACACGTACTTTGGCTCACCGTTATTCTCGTCACGGTCACACAATTGTAAGAAGAGACGGGTACATATCTTACTCAAAGCAAGTGCTAAGTTACGCACGAACTATTCTCGTCCTTTCGAAATCTTCTCAAAAGACGAACTAAAGTACTCGTAATTCGAGAGGAATAATAGTAGTATAATACATAAGGATACATTATCGGAATCTAAACAAGAAACAGGATGTTTTCGAGTTCTTCCGGACTATTCTAGACTGTTCCAGGCAATTTTAGACCAATCTGTGCTACATCTAACGAGTGAGTTCCGATTCTGTGATAAGCGTTTTAAGGTTTGTTTTATGTCAGGTAGTGTAGTTTTGTAAAACTGAGAATAAACTAAGTTATCGTCGCTGTCATTTAGGCGTATTTTTTTCGCGGATTTCTTCCTTCTATTCTTATCGTAACTTATCATATCCCTACTATAGACAGACCGCTTTAATGAGTCCTCTGCCTTGCCCCACCAAAGGCACATTAAGCGTCCGTAAAGTACTAACAATATCCCTCAGGTTATTTGCTTTAAAATTACCATAATCCACGTTGGTATTACGACACTAATTGAACCAATACGTGATCAACCTTCAGAATATTCCATTTAAATTGATACCTTCCCGAGGACTCATTAAAGTGGTCGGTCTATAAGCGATGAATCGCGAAAATATCTTTGATTTTTTTTTTCACTTCTGGGGCACAGACCTCCTTTTATAAGAAGGACTTTCATCAACCACCGGCACACTGGGTTGCTAGACGTCACATGTCTTAGAATTTTTGGTTCTAGGATATGCAGATTTTTTCTTTTACCGTTTTGAGAGCAGTGGTGATGTAATATATTAAACAAAAGAATACGTTTGCCTAGTAACGCGATCTATAAATTAATCGTAAGACACCCAAGTATGATCAGATGAGCTATGCAATTGTTTTTGCCTGTCGTACTGCTGGGTAAAACCTTCCCCATACCCTTTCAAATATATGTAAAAAATATGCTTATGTTTTGTCTTCTCAGACCAATCATATTGGAACGAGTCAATATCGTCATGTTTTCTCGGGCCTGTCTTGGTTACGACGACGCCCGATTTCAGACATCCACTGTGTAACATTTACATCTGCTAAAAATAGGAAGTTCAACAGACGTTCTGTTCTCAAGTACAAAACGGACGTGATAGTAATACTGATACCCCATGTTACAGGAAACATGCCGTCCAACTAAATAAAATTTGTTTCTTTTTGCTGAAAGCGTGTCTGAAGTAATTTGGAGTAGTTTATGATACACGTGGCAGCTGTTTTGTTGACTACGAGTATTTATGTCCTTGCTTCTGACTGTTACTTAGTTTATTGTGCAGAGGGCTAAATCATGATTATGTGTGCTCAAATTTCAAGCCATGAGAGGATTTTTGTCGGGAAATA
The DNA here is from genome assembly GCA_905163415.1 of Noctua fimbriata. Classification (NCBI taxonomy): domain Eukaryota; kingdom Metazoa; phylum Arthropoda; class Insecta; order Lepidoptera; family Noctuidae; genus Noctua; species Noctua fimbriata. The sequence goes on from LR990946.1 coordinate 917,091, forward strand.
AAATACAGTGGAATATGTTCGTAATAAAACAAAGAGAGAAAGTAAAAATATGGATTTCAGTTTTATTTGAATAAAAAGGAAAAAACAATGGCGAGTTACACTCAACGAATTTTTACAAACCAACAAGAAAAAGTGTATTGCCACACTAAAAAAACATTAATCTTGCACACATAAAAACAAGAAAAAATAACAAAATATTTCATTTGATTATAAATTATTATAAATTACTACAATTAATTGCATTAATTTATAATATTTTAGAAATTTCAAAATATATGTTCACTTTGTATTGAACAGAATCTATAAATATTCTTCTTTCTCTTTCGTGTGGTTTGTGCCTGGTGTCAGAGTTTTTATGCCGCCTATGGCATGGACTTGCTTTATCTATACATTGCAATTGTATGACATAAAATATATTTTCGTGTCTGTCAGGGACTGTTTTGTTCCTCATCTTCTTTTAGTTAATTTAGCTATTCCAGTAAGTTTATGAGTAGGTATAAAATATTTTATTGATTAAAGTAGAAATCATTCTATTTATTTGATTATTTACATTATTTTCAAATTACAAATCTATAAAAAAAAAAAAATATGTATGTGTATGTGTGTGTGTGTGTGTGTTTGTGTGTGTGTGTGTGTGTATCAAAAGGGTTACAGGGCGTCAAAAAATTCGTCCACATCACTGTTAGCACAAAAAGTGCCCAGAAGGCTAGCAGCATTGCCACGTTGGGTGGCAGTGCTGATTCTGTGGACAAAAAATAGGGCCTAAAAAAAAAATATGGTTAAATTGAATATTATAAAGAAATCTCGACGTTTTGTCAAGACGTAATAGCCGTGCGGTATACAATATTAATTACAGTTTTCAATGCAATAGAAGAATAAGTTGTCAGATTTGTTCAGGAACTTGCGTCATGAGAATTAACATTCATATTGTCTACACAATGAGCCTTCTTGCAAAATAAACCACAATGTATTATCATAAGGACGTTTTAATTATCTAGCTAATTAGTTCTTGTGAGTCGCTTTGAAGCTAAATACTTAGTCTCATGTATAAAACTCAGCTACTACTCGAATTTGTGCTTTATAAGTAAATCTTAGATTTCACTTTTGTTAAGAGATATTTTAGGTACATTTTATTTTCCAATTTTCTGGGAAATGTTTTCTTTTCTTCAAACCCTTATTAATTACACTTTAAAACATACGAACATTAAAAAAATACCCCCTAAAATATCTATAACCGATCGCTCACACCGTTCACAAGTGATAAGCTTATTAAGGAACAGCATTTTATTAAATGCGAGTTAACGACGATAAGGACGAATTATTATATTTATTTAATTCTTCCGTATTCTTTTATTCGTTATTCTTTTTAGGTCTCTACTTAATATTCAAGTCAAGGTTGTCACAGAAACTGACAGAATCTTTATCCCAAAACCAACTATTCTATCTAAAGGTGTAAAATTCAAGACTCAAAGAAACACGTCTAAAGGAACTTCAGAAACGCATGATTTAAGACACACAAGTTTTCATTAAAATAATATTACGTACACAATATGTCGTCTGTACTCTCCAAAGGGGTAAGCAGAGGTAGAGATTTACTTATAACAGATACATCGACATTTTGCCAGTTATATTTAATTCCCATGTACTAGATCGGTCATAGAATCGGTCTGTTTACGTTCTCATATTTTAATTTAATAAAATATTAGATCTTTCAACACTCCAAAAATACGTCTAAAGAACTTTAGAAACACATCAGTAGAACGGACACTCAAACACTACTTTTCATAAACATTTTTTTTTCTTCGTTGGGAACAATTTGATTTGGTATTCTAATGGGGACATTTTCTGATACTATCTGCAGGAGGCTAAAATTCAAATTCGCTATTACTGATTATTTTGTTAACACTATACAATACAAGTATTTTTTACGATCTCAATTCAAACTGCTAGAGCTGCAAATAGAATAAAATAAACCAATTTAAAATCTAGATTAAAATATAGACAAATCAAATTAATTTAAAACTAGAAAAAATCTTAAATCAAATCTAAGACCTAGCAAAATCAAAACCAAAAACCTCAAAAAACACGTCTAAAAGGAACTTCTAAAACACATCATTAGGACGGACACCCAAACACAAGTTTTCATAGCTCGCGAGCGACGCGCCGCCGCCCTGCGCCGAGACCGGTCGGCGCCTCCCAAGGCTGTCTGAGAGGTTAAGGACTGCCCAGCAGATTGATTAGGTTTATAGGTCCTGAGGACTAGAAGGGAAGGTTTTTTTGGTTAAAGGAATGGATGGAGTTGGGGTTTGATTGATTTGGTGGACTTCATAAGGTTTATAAAAAAAACTGTGAAAATTGATAACAAATTGTCTCCCATAATTTTCGTTGCAAAACCGGGTTTCACTAAAAACTATGGTTCTGAATTTATTGATATATTTTTTTTATTTGACCAAATTCTAAAAGGTGTGTTATTTATTTTTCTACAAATTGGTATGATCGCTGGACGTGAATGTCTTACGTGCACATAATTTCGGAAATATTTTGCTTTCATGTTTATAAAACTTATAAACACGAAATATAGTGACGAGTAATAGAGAAGTATGGAAGAATAAGAAAAGCTGCGTCGACCCCAAATAAATTAGGATAAGGGCAAGAGAATGATGATGATATTTATAAAACTTATAGTGAATTTCGAATACCATGATAACTGGCAAAATGTGAGTGCACTATATAAGGTAGGTACACCTCTGCCTAACCCTTTGGGAAGTACATCTGATGACACACATGATGTATTGTAGATCATTGAAAGACCACCTGTTTTACTCAATAATTGGATTTTCAATGATATTTAAAACGGTTTAAAAAGCTGGTCCATGTATCTGATATCCAACTGTATCTGTCCCATGTGAAATACTAGTATTCAGAGTTATCCTGTTTGACTGGAAGTCGACACCAACATAGTAAGAAAAGGTAAAGATATACAGCGTGGAAGGAACACCGACGGTTGCCACGTATTCAGTACATCATTGATTCTGAACCAGCCCTCATAGAATTGTTTTACCGGTAATTTAAATAACAATTAGCTGATTTAAGCTTTCACGGTCTACAACTAAACTTGTACTGTCACTTACGGGAACAATGAACAATCACGGAAGATATCCCGTAAGTGACAGTACAGGTTTAACAATTAGCTGCTCCATACATTTTGACCCTGTAGGTTTTGGGACACTTTTGTTGGAAACAGCTGTTTTTCCTTCTAATAACCGATGAATTGATACTTAGCTCTCTTCCTCTCTCCTATTGTTGCTATTCCCGACAGGGTTCTTTTTGATATTTTACCTTGTTACACCATCTACGTAATACATGTCATAAGAAATGCAATAAAGACTTAAGTATTGAGTGATTGAGTGATTCTATGTGGGGTACGGAGTGATGTATTGAACACTAACTTACGACTCGAATGACGATGAGAGCAATCTTTACAAGTATATAACTCAGGTATATATGTACACATACCTGCGATACAAACATGTAGGTCATACCGAAGACACGTGGAGTGATAAAATAGTTTATTACGACTGCTAATAAGTAAACAAGTTTACTATTGTACCTTCAATAACACGCCAGGAAAAATGCAGTATCATCTATCCATGTCCGCTGGCCTAAAATCTAACCCGTGATTCAATCAATCTGATTAATCTCAGATCTGGGATTATAGCAGTGATAGGCCAGTGGTGTGACGTCAGACTGCCAAGTCATTGGTCTCGAGTTCGAACCCAAGGTCTCTGATTTTGTGGATTCATGTGCGTATTGTGTATATCACATGCTTCGATGAAGGAACATATTGTAAGGAAACCAGCAAGCCTGAGAGATATTTCTTGACGGCATGTAAAGCCAAGTCAGAGGCCCATGGGCGGCATAATGGCTGCTGCTGCAGGTACTGAAAACCTCAAACGGCGCAAATACAATATGTTAATTGTTAGTTATGTGTTTGAGCCGTTTGGGGTTGAAACATTGTGCCCATGAGGACCGAGTGCCCACCTAGTATTTCGGGATATCGCATAACGGTTGCGAGAGCTCTTCACGTGATCTGAAGGCTGGCCTTTTGTTTGTCTAAAGAATCAGCATTGCCATCCAACGTGGCAATGCTGACAGCCTTCTGGGCACTTTTCCTATAGACAACGATGTGGACGAATTAAAAAAAAACTTTTGATTCTCTGTAATTCTTTTCCCATTTTCCCACGTCAAAGTATTTTCGCGTCGGTGTCCCTTCCACCCCGTATATTTTCATTATTATTTAACAAACTAACTACTACTAAATTCTTAATAACTTCTACTAAAATTTCCTAAGTAAATTGAACATAACCACACTCATTTGAAGCCATCATTGTGATTGTCTTTTTATTTTTAATGTCCTTCAAACCGTCATTTGTTTATCGTTGTCTGAAGGGCAATTCCATAACTTTTAAAATCTAATCGCTATTGCATCACAGTGACAGTCATTGACTAAACCAAACTTCTTGCCAAGAATGTCAGATTCGAGATATTTGTGTGAAATTAAAATACGGGTATTCATATTTAAAGTACCCAACAGGTACAGGAGAACTCAATAACACTTTGCCTGACTTGGGAATACCCCAGGACCTTATGCTTAGCAGACGCACTTAAACCACTAACTTAGCTTGCGACCGCAATCACAAAAACCGTAAAAGTGGTAAAGACGTTGGAGAGATTTTCGAATTTGTATTGGCAGCACTTAACTATTATTGTAAAGGTACATTGTATAGTTTAATGTATTGTAATTATTTTTTAATATAATTCCCACTACTAGTTTTAGTGCGGAGGAGCTCGTGGCTAAATAATAACCGTCACTCGGGTCGATCTAAAGGTTAAGCCGCGCTTGCCTAGGTTGGTCCGTGGATGGGTGACCGTCTATTACATACCGAGTTTCTCGGAAAGCACGTTAAGCTGTTGGTCCCGGCTGTCATTTGTAGATCTTTGACAGTCGTTACAGATAGTCAGTGCCCTGAAAGTCTGACAACCTGTCTTACCAAGGGGTATCGTAGTACTAACTGGGTTGTGGACGTCAGATAGGCAGTCGCTCTATGTAAAATACTTGTATTCAGCTGCATCTGGTTAAACTGGAAGCCGACCCCAACATAGTTGGGAAAAGGCTAGGCAGATGATACTAGTTTTAGTGCTATGGATATAGTGTGCCGTAATCCACGACCGGGGGTTGTTCATTATTGTCACAAAGTTCTCGAACATGTCAGCTACCTGTACTAATTCTGACACTGGTCATCTCAATGCTGGGCAAAGGCCTCTCCCAATGACTTCCAGTTGTTTCGATCCGGGGCCAATGTGGACCACTGGTCGCTGGTCTTGTACCTACAGCTCGTCCCGCCATCTATTTTTTATTCTATTTTATCAGTTTCCTGTAGATATTAAAATTAAACAACGAATTAACGGAGTCCCTTGATATATCTGCGATCCTAAAAATTTGTTTAGAAACTTTACGAAAACAAAGCTCTTGTTCCAAAGAGCGAAAACGTTTTATGTCTCTTCGTGTTGTGGAGACTTCGGGTTTTTATCACCAAACAAAGGTCGATCCGCGTCATTAAACATCTACAGTAAATAGTAGTACTCGAAAACCTAGAAGTCTTTAGATCTATATCATAAAAAAAATTCTTAGGCCTCGTCCACGGCCTCGGGCATTACGACTATAACGCGACTTGTGTCAAGAGAAACGCGCGCGCGTCACTGCTTTCCTTTGCACGAGTCCCGCCCAACACTTTACAAGTCACGTCGCGATTTCTCAGTGATATTACCACTGAAAACAGCCATCCATTAGCAACCTTATTTTCACAAGAAGAATAAATTAAACTTAAAAAAACAAGCTTTTATAAAAATGAAAAGATGAAAATCCGGTTTATCTATCAACATTAAACGCGTGTACAAAGTTTCATGTCTGTGCTATTAACCGATGAGGAGTTTTCTCGTGAGGAGACGATCCTGGCTGTAGGATTAAGTCATAACTGCCATAAAAAAGTATTGTCACTAAAACCAAAAGTTTGTGCAAAATTTCAGCTCAATCGGTTGAATAAAACTGGTTTGAAATTCAGTTGTAAAATGTTAAATTTTACAACTGTAACCTGTTTTCTTCAATACATAAAAACTATGCAATGCAAATAAAAGCTTGCAAAAATCATTATAATTTTATCAGACTTGTCAGTGATAGCAGCCTAACCGCAACCTTTTGTCTACAAAAATAGAGTTCATTGTGATTTTGACAGTGATGCCAAGTCTACACAACTTCTTTGATTGGTGCCCCGCGGTTACCGTAGCAAGACGCGCGTAGCTTGTGGCCGAGCCGTTAGGCGACCTAGGTGACCTTCGAAAGACCTCATAGTAAACAAATTGTGGTAGAACATGACTCACTGTCTGTAGAATAGTAAATACTAGAAAATAGTGGAATTTTGATATTCACACGTGAATAATATAAGGCCTTTATTGTCGTGTTGTGGGTGAAAGGCCTTTTCTCTGACGAAAGAGCCTTGGTAGCTACAAATGCTCTTTTAGGATTTATTTTATATTAGCGCGTTCAAGCAAACAAACAAACAAACAAACTCTTTAGCTTTATAATATTAGTATAGACTAGCTTTTGCCCGCGACCTTCGTCCGCGTGAAATTTTATAGCCTATAACCTTCCTCGATAAATGGGCTATCTAACACTAAAATAATTTTTCAAATCGAACCAGTAGTTCCTGAGATCAATATTACATACATTAATAAATAACCTAAAAAAGCAGTATACAAAAATAGTGTCAAAAAACTCGTCCTCAACAGTGTCAACTGGTAATGTCCTCAAAAGACTGGCGACGTTGCCACGTTGAATGGCAACTCCTTAGCTCTGGGTCACGGGAAGTGTCAACATGCTCTAATATTTAAGCCCCAAGTTTCTAGAAATCTTAATTTTCAATAAAAACGGTATCATGTTCTCCTGTGTGAGTCCCAATAGGTAGATTATTTTCCTTTCTTCCTTCTTAGACATAAGTTTTAGTGTGATTGTTTGTTGCAGTCCTAATAACAACAGAATGAGACTGGTCAGGATTTTTGGAAACCAAGGCAGGTTAATGCTACTTCGCGTTGTTTGCATTATCAACGACAGCTTTGTTAGTAAATCAGACATAATATTAGTATAATGGGTGTAAAACTACCCTTAACGAAACTGAAAGGCACTTGTCCTCCCCGTCATAGCGATATATTTTTTGTTCTTTACAATTCTTTACCTTCTACCTTCTAGTTACGAAAATATTAGGGTGTTATGTTATCTTTCACGACTCCGTACTGTTCAATCCATCCATCAGCAAAATGTTTTGAGTGTGTTACATTGAGTCTTACCGAAAACCGTGATTCATCACGAACCCAAAAAAAAGTCGTTTCCCAGCAACAATTTTTTCGTAGAATTTAGAGAGACTTTCTTTGATGTACAGAATGCTTGGGTGATGGCTTTGTGAAGGGTCCGTTTAAACTTTGTGTGCCTAGGTTTGATAGTGGAGTTAAAGTTCTATCAGAGAGACTCAAAACCTGAATCGTTCTTTCGCCGATCCGTTCATCGGAGAATATATCAGGAACTATGGAGACTTTATTATGCACTTTTGTTACTCTTTGAAAAATACTAACAAAAAGATATCAGCTAAACACTGCAAAGTACTGCTTAGTCCAACAGCTTTCAGCGCTAAATTCAGTAGGTCAATACTTCACTGTATGTGAAGCCGAGCCTGAACTTATATTAACAAAGTTATGCGCGCCGTCCTCATCCATTCCCCTTCAAATTATGAAGCAGAAATACTTGCAAACTCTTGTACCATCCACCCTTAGCTGCCATTGAAAATTCACTTATATGACGGGGAGTGTATGGTTGAAATTGCATTGGCACAATAAATCTTGAAGTCCAAGATGATTTCCTTGAAGTTATCCGTTTATAAACCATTTTGCTTTCTTCCTTTCTTTTCTTAGTTTGTATATATTGATATATTCGGTTAATGTAACGGCCGACGATGGGTCCTCTCGTCAAATGTTCATATATTTTCGTTATTTATGAAGATTGCAGTAGATTTTTGTTCGTTGAAGGAGTGAAGGCATATGGGGCAAGTTTTCCAATAGGAAAATGAGTTTGAAGGAGGGTCCATGATTGGATGCATGGTTTTGGGATGAAATATGAGTGTTAGTGTTGAAAAGTACAAGGGGAATATGCTGAGTGTTCTTTAGTTAAATCACAACATAATAGGATTTCGTAGATGATACTGCAGATGCCGAAATTCTTGGCCCACTCATTTTAGATTGTACTATTTATTTTCATGAATATTAACATAATTATTTACTAACTAAAAACACAAACATAAAAATGTATATAATTATGTACATGTAAAAAAAGAGAAAAAAATTAAGGGCGTCCAAAAATTCGTCCACATCGCTGTCAACGGGAATACGGCAGCATTGCCACACTGGATGGCAAAGCTGATTCTTTGGCGAAAAAATAGGCCAGCCCTCTTGTCACGGGAAAATTCGACCAACCGCTTGGCGATGTCGCGCAACACTGGTGGGCACTCGGATTCCATGACCCTAGTGTTTCACCCCCAAACGGCTCAAACACATTACCACCAATGAGGTTATTGTAGTTTAAATTGCCATCGACGCACTAAGACGAAGATATATTTTTGGGTCAACATTCTACACGTGCAATGATATCTAACCTAAAAAACCTCAGACACGACCCAGACACCATAAATAATTCAGAAAAAAATCCCCAAATTCTATTTCAATACTAAAACGAACAATTATCATGACAAAGGCCGGACTATAGCCCGATGGCCACAAATAGCCCGGATATTGTATACAAAGGCTATTTATACATAGAAATAGGACTATTCTCATATGTTTTCTTGTAAAATACTGCTTTTATTCTGTAGAAGCAATGTATTATGTTTTGTGGGTTAAAGTTTTGTGTGATTATGTAATAGTTCTTTGGGGATTGTGGCTAGGAAGGAAAAGTAGGCTCCCAGCTCCCACTTAATTTTGTTGAAACGATTCTTGTTAGTATTCTTGGTGGTATAGCGGATAAAGAATTTTATATTTTGTATGTACGACTTGCGGATGTGCGTTTTGTGATTCTAATATTTTGTGATCTTTGAAAGTTCGGAAGTCTGACTCTTAGTCTTTCCAAGGGGTATTGTAATTCATTCGGCAACTGGCAGATAAGCAGTCGCTCCATGTAAATCAATGGCATTGAGCTGTATCCAGTTAGACTAAAAGCCGAACCCAACATATTTGGGGAAGCTTAGGCAGGTAAGTGGGTATGATAGTAGTGGATGTGTACTCTAAAGTCGGGGGTTCCGGTTCAACTCCGACACTAAACAAATAAAATGGCTTCTTTCAAGTCTGAATGCTTGCTAGTGTCATTTTTGTTTCTATTTCTATTACCCCAAAAAATGGGTAAAAACGAAAAATTTCATGGGCTCAATATAACCATTTAGGGTTTTAGTCAAAACGCCCAAAAACTCTTTTCTCATTCATCAACAAACTTCACTGCATGCTATAAAAACTATATCTCTGTATATTTATTACGTTACTGTTACTGTTCGCCTTTGGTATCCCGCTGCTGGGCAAAGGCCTCTCCCCATGACTTCCAAATCCTTCGACCCAGGACCAATGTGGACCACCGGTTCGTTGGTTGTGAACAGCTCGTCCCGCCACTTATTGTGTAATTAACTTAAAAAATATCAGTATTGATTAAAGTGACAAAATAAACTCAAATATAGGATCACAAAAACGTCATAACTACCCAAAATAAACAACACCACACTCAATTGCTTACTCCTTTAAATCAGTGCCTAGCAATGAGTCTAAGTAGCCTATATGTCTACCAGCAACACTTTATCATTTTAATAGTACACCCAAGAATAGCCAAAATTCTCCACGAATGCAGTAAAAACATTAATCTGGGAAATTTGGCATCAACGTTGTAAATTTTAATAGGATATCTCCCAACAATGGGGTGTGTCCGTGGTTTATTTGTGGTGGGTTAAGTTAGTTTTTCACGGTTTGTTTTGACGTATCCAGAGGACTTAGATGAGAGGCCATCGTCTTCAAAGTGCTTCGTGTTTCTATGGCGATATGCAACAGGATTGGGTAACCTTTTCGGTAGCAATATAATTTTTTTGGGATGAATTATTTAAATTGTACTTCTCTTACTTTACTACTAGAGAGGAGGTCGTGGCTAAATAATAACAGTAGCTCGGGTCGATTTTCAAGTTAAGCCGCGTAGACCTAGGTTGGTCCGCGGATCAGTGACTACCCATTACAAACCGAGTTTCCTCCATACCTCGAAAAGCACGTTAGCCGTTGGTCCCGGCTAGGCATGGGTCTGTAATGTAATTTAACTGTTTATCATTAATGGTCCATGAGTTAAAAAAGTTGGTAATCGTCAATTTAATATGTCAACGTTTTTGATCAATGACAATTCTGTTGCAGATTAAGTTAAAGATTATTGATTTGATAAGAATTAAGATAACTTTTTTTTTTTGAACTGGAACCTTCCCTTCGTACTTTTTCCAGGCTTTCCTTGCTTTATCCAGCCAGTTAGGACTGCCGAAAGATCCAGGCGTACTTAAAAGACCATCACACACACACACAAGCCCGCGTCCGATGCGTCGACGCGACTAAATTCTCAGAAATTAATAAAATAATATTGAAATAATGCATTAAGTGCGTTGACGTAAATTGACAGTTAATATTTTCAACCTGTTTTTTCATTAATGAATAACAGTTAACACGTTGACGAAAGAAAAGTCGTTAAAAAACCGTTTATTGATTCAACGCCCACTTCTAGTCCCGGCTGGCATTTGTAGATATTTGACAGTCGTTACAGGTAGTCAGTGGCTTGATAGTCTGACGACCAGTCTTACCAAAGGGTATCGTATTACACAGTACTAACTGGGTTGTGGAGATCAGATAGGAAGTCGCCCCATGTAAAATACTGGTATTCTGCTGCTTGCGGTTAGCCTGGAAGTAGATCTCCTTTTATTTTCTTACACTTGATCGATATCCAAGAATGAATCACTAACTTTGCTTACCCCAAACTGATCATAAGCGTGATAAACCTCATAATTTAAGCAAGTAGTCTAGATCTAGACCTCAGTCAGACCTGTTTGCCTAGACACAATGTAAACACTAGTGATGACGTCACCGGCACACAACCTTCGAATGAATTACTGTCGTCCGTTAAAATCGTCCGGTCAATCAGTTGATTGTAAGATAATGGATTAAACTTGTGTAGAAGGCACACAAGCTACACAACATAAGTTTAAACATATACAAGTTTTTAATTAAAAAATCTGTTTTAAAAAACTTACATATAGAACTCCATGTCCTCAAGTACAGTCATAAGTGGGTTCTCTATTTTGTTCCCTAACTTTTTTATCCATAATCTAAAGTGCTATTTTTTTTTGTCCTAATCATCATTTTGTCCGAATGATAACTTACCCGATCTTAATATCACATGTCATAAAATTGAAATCCCTAAATACAATATGCCCTAATGTCGACATAAAAGTAATTAAATAATTAACCAAGGTCAGACGTTATGATCATCATTAAGTACAAAACTTAGAACATCTGCATTTCATTTGTTAAAAACAAAAAAATAAACATTATCGCTCTCCTCGCCATCATTTGCCCAACCTTTTCCCAACTATGTTGGAGTTAGCTTCCAGTCTAACCGAATGCAGTTGTATGTCAGTATTTCACATAGACGGACTACCCAACTGACTTCCACGACCCAGTACCTAACTAAAGGGTGTAAATAGACCTTTAACATATCCAAAAGGCAACCCCGTCTTTGCGATATTTTTTTTTGTTCTAGACCATACCTAGGAACCTTCTAGTTACGGAGATATTGGGGGTCAAAGTTCCAACTTTTTCACAAGTTTTTTTTTAATGTAAGCTTTTTACTTTACACACCTCCACGACCCCGTAATATTCAATCTATCCATCAGCACAATGCTTTGAGTGCTTTCCATCGAGTCCTACCATAAAACGTAATTTTTCACCACAAAAAGAAAAGTCGATTCCCAGCAAACATTTTTGCGTAAAGTTACTTAGTTTGATGTACAGAATGCTTGGTTGACGGCTATGTGAAGGGTCTGTTTACACCCTGTATGTAAAACGATACCCGTCTAAAGACTGGTTTTAAGACTTTCGAACTTTAGACTGCCGTTATGTCGCCCAAAGTTTGTTGTTCTGTATGGTGTCCGGACGTAAAGAATAGCACCATCCCATATCTTCCCGTGGGTGTCGTAAGAGGCGACTAAGGGACTTACCAGAGAATGGGCAGCAGCGTTCTCTGTGTTTTATAACAACCATACTGCGATCGCCAACCCGACTGCCAAGCGTGGCGATTATGCAAAACCCCCCTTCTTGGGGGAGGCCTATGTCCAGCAGTGGATGTCTTTCGGCTGAAATGATGATGATGATGATGTCGCCCAAAGATGTAATTATGACATCCGGGACCAACAGCTACATAGTCATGCCTTTTTCCCATGGGGGTAGGCAGAAACCACAGAATACCACCTGATACGATCCTTACATACTCCTTACGCCTCGTCCACGTTCATACATCTAGTCATACACGCACGCCGGTTACGGGGGCTACGCACCTGATCTTTCTGAAGATCCTCATCAGCTACATTTCTCTTCTTCCATCATTTCAGCCGAAAGACGTCCACTGCTGGACATAGGCCTCTCCTAAGTGTCGCCACATTGACCGGTCCCGTGCGACTCGCATCCAGCGGATCCCTGCAGCCTTCACCAGGTCATCGGTCCACCTAGTGGGAGGCCTACCAACTAGGTGGAAGGCCTTCCTTCTATCTATGCAACGCTCAATTAAAACTCCAAAATAATGGATGTAAGCATACCCTTAACGAAGCCGAAAGGCACTTGTTCTCCCCGTCATTGCGATCATTTTTTTGTTCTAACTATATCCGACCATATCTGCGAACCTTCTAGTTACGGAGATATTGGATCAAAGTTCCAAATTCTGCACAAGTATTTTTTTTTAATACAAGTTTTAATGTTGTAACTTTACTTTAAATACGTCCACGACGTGCGTACTATACAATACATCACAATGTTTTGAGTGCGTCACTTTCAGTCCTACCGTAAAACGTGACTTTACACACCAAAAAAAAAGACTCTTCCCTGCAATAATTTTGCGTAGAGTTTTGATGTACAGAATGCTTGGTTGACGGCTTCGTGAAGGGTCCGTTTACACCTTGTATACAACAAGCTGACCTACATTTACACCAACAACACTTATTCTAATTCTTCTTCTAAGTGAATACGAAATGAATAATTCTCGGCGTCACCTAATTCTCAAGAATCGTTGTCTAAATATAAAGCAAGTATCGATCACACATTGTCTATGCGAGGTAATTGGCTACTGATTTTAATGTACCGCAGTTGACTTAATTATTTAGTAGTAAAGCACATCTAGATGGATAGACCTCCTCGTTGTCCAGTGGTCGCAAGCGGTACTGCTGAGCAAGAAGTCCTGGGTTCGATTCCCAGGTCCAGCAAAGTGTTATTGGGTTTTTCCATAAGGAATTTCTCAGCTACGGAGTCTGGATTTGTGCCCAGGTTATGGCTATAGGCTCACCCATTTACATGGGAATTAAACATAACTGGTGAAATGCAGGTGTAATATTAAGTATACCTCTGCCAAAAGCTTGATTACAGACGTGACGTTGTGTTCTATTATGGAAATTAATAGAATAGTTTCAGTCATGTTATGTTAAACAAGAGTGCTGGTGAATTTACATGGTAAACGTCAAATCATTTATTTCAATCAGAAAAGCACTTTTAAAGGCAAGAACTTACAAAAGTACTTAAATCTATATTCACTAAAATTATAAATGCAACTGTTAGTCGGTCTGTCTTCTATGTGAAGCTTTGCAGACTGGTTGACCCTAACCGAGGTCATGGTCAACCAGGGTGCAAAGCTTATATTTTTTATAGTATATTTCTGTAGGAAAGTCTTGGATTTTTCGAAGACCGTGGCAAAAGCCTAAACGAAACAAAGTTAAAAAAATATTCTGCAATAAACCATAAATATAAAAAATTTCGTGGTAGCATTATGATAGCCTCCTGTACTAACCTGCCTTACTGGCTAATCTATTCAGTACGGTTACAATTATATTTCCTCACTAGCTGTGCCCCTTGACCTTCGTCCGCATAAAATGATATTTAAAATACGAAGTAGAAAAATATGGTCTTTCTGACCGATTCAAATAGGGAAGGTCAGAAAGACCATTTTTTTCTGTTTTAAGTACCACATATACTTTATTTCTTGTGCATTCGTAAAAGGCTGTTATTTTTTAATTATAAATAGAGACTTCAACTTTATTTATTTGTATAAATAACTCAATATTCATTTCCACGATACGAATAAATGCTTTTTTAAAGCAAAGCAAACTATGAAAATTCGTAACGTATTATGTACCGTTCAAAGTGACATAAATGTTCGTGTATAGTTTAATCATTATAATCAACCCAACACATCATTCCTTGTTGAAATCCACAATTAACAAAAACAGTAACAAGAAACACGATTAACAATAATTGCCTGTACTCACCCTAACCAGGGGTGCCCAACCCTTTCATTAGCTGACAACACCACATCATGCCATTACAGTCCTGACACAGATATTATAGTTCTCATTTTGCTACGCAGTAATCTTTATTTTCCTTACCATAAGGTCGATGTTTGGTTGCTGTGAGAGGTAAAATAATTGTGAAAGAAAAGTGTAATTAGGTGGATATTATTTATTTTATCAGTCATGTAGATTTAGAGAAATGAGGTGTTATTAGTATAAATCTGAAGTGCTGTTTAATATTAGTGAAAGTTACTGAACACAGGTAAGGATGACGCTCCAAGGCGCGCAAGGGCCCCTAGATTGTATAATTGTATACAAAATCTGTGTCTGCCTCGTTGGTCTAGTGGTCGCAAGCGCGACTACTGAGCATGAGGTCTTGCGTTCGATTCGCGGGTCGGACAAAAACATATTTATTTTTTATTTTTGTCTGTCTGTCTGCCGGTCTATCTGTTTGTTCCGGGTAATCTCCGAAACGGCTAAGCCGATTTGACGGGACTTTTACTAGCAGATAGCTGATGTTATAAGGTCTAAGTATGGCTACTTTTATTTTAGGAAAAGATAAGGATTCCGTGCAAAAAAATAAAACCCTTCAAATATTTAACAAAATCCGATTCAAACAGGGAAGTAATATGTTTTTATAATTTACGAAGATCGCGGGCAACAGCTAGTTTAAACATAAAACCTGTCCTCTATCCACAACATCTTTTTATATAAAATCAGGGTTAAAACCGGCCGCAACTTAATACCTTTTAACCCAAAAAGTGAGTAAAGTACACAAGATCGTGTTATCAATTAGTGGGCGATCCATCAACTACATCCTAATCTAGATTGAAAAGATTTAGAGGTCATTGACCTGATTTTCTGTCTGGTATACTTGGTTTTTAAACTATACCAAATGTTGTTCTTGGGCATAGACTATTATTTTAAAAAAAAAAAAAAGAAGTTGACCAAACGGCGTTTTACGAGTATAAAGGACATCCTTTGGGAGTGTATCTTAAGGAAGCCGTGAGGTACTTGTTCTTTTCGTCGATGTAATCTTTTTTTCTGGACAATACCTGGGAACCTTCTAGTAACGAAGATATTGAAGGTCAAAGTTCCAACTCTTTCACAAGTTTTTTATTTAATATTATTTAACTTTACTTAAAATACCTCCCTGACCCTATTCAATGCATCTATCAGCATAGTATTTGAGTGCGTAACATTAAGTCCTACCGTAAACCGTGATTTCTACCCCCTACAAAAAGTCGTTTCCCAGTAATAATTTTTGCGTTTGATGTACAGAATGCTTGGTTGACCGACGGCTTCGTCAGGGGCCGTTTACATCTTGTAATATGTCACGTTATATCATCCTTAGCATTTTTCCCGATGACAGCGTTGTTGACAAATTTCTTGACGCCCATTCGTTCTTTACTGCTTCAATACTCATGTACATAATTTTATTATTAACTAGTTTATGCCCGCGGCTTTTCCCACGTGGAGTTCGATAATTATCCCCATGGAATCATCCTACCATGATAAAAAGTATTCTATGTGCTAATCCAGGTTATAAACTATCTGTGTGCTAAATTTCATTCAAATCCGTTCAGTAGTTTTTGCTTGAAAGAGTAACAAACATACATCCATCCTCACAAACTTACGCATTTATAATATTAGTAGGAGTAGTAGGATTTTATTTCTAAAATTCATTACGCGCCATTTTTAACCAACTTCAAAACAAATGATTGTTATCAATTCTCCTGTTCTTAATTCTTCCTATTCTTCATATGCGTCTCTCTCCCTCCATTTTATGTTATAACTAAGGGAAAACTTCGAGCCCCGTTATTCGTTATAACTACTTTATGAATAGGCTTTTTGTACACAAGTAATGGTGCAGTTACTATGACTTACTATGATGGAAAGACCTTTATTTTTCGAAGGGACTTCCCGTTTGGATGGGTGATTGGGTTGTTGGTTAAAAATAAGACGATAAAAATACAAATCTGTCAAGTGAGAACTTTTTACTCAGAGTTTTCTCTTATTTTTTTCATTTCGTGTGATAAAAGTCACACAGATCTAATCATGATAATCAATCCTTCTTCAGTTGATTATTTATGGATGACATTCAGTAATAACATCACGCCTTGTAATCCCCGAAGAGTTAGACAGAGGTGAACCCAACAAGTACACTCACATTTCGCCAGTTATGTTTAAGTCCCATGTAATAGGGGGCGAGCCTATTGCCGTCAACCGGGCACAAATCCAAACTGCGTTGCTGCTACTCAGAAATTCTTGGTGGAAAAACTCAATAACACTTTGCCCGACCCGGGAATTGAACCCAGGACCTATTGTTCAGCAGTCGCGCTTGCGACCACTAGACCAACGATAACAGTAATTAAAGTAAATTATTGGCTTTAGGTACACACTTTCAAAATGATGCTCAATCTAAACATAACACTACAAAGATATGAATGCTTAACAATCTACGTGTTACTTCAAAATCAATCTATACCAATTTTATAAAGAGGTAAAATTTGTTTGTAAGTTTGTATGTAGGGGGTAATCTCCGGAACAAATGATCCAATTCTAAAAAATCTTTCACAGGCAGAAAGCTACATTATTCGTGGGTGGTATAGGCTATAAATTATATTTATATCATGCATATTAGCCAAGCTATCACAATTTTTGCGGACGAAGTTGCGGGCGAAGTGCTAGTACCAAATAATATTAAACAAATAACATTAAAACTCTAAACTCACCCCCAAATTTACTCCAACCTTCGAACTCTGTACAAACAGCAACTTCTCAATTAAACGAGAAACAATAAACAAATATACTCCATTATAACACAAAGTAAAACATCCATTATTGAAGAAAACATTGGAATGTTTTTGTCATTTTTTTCCATTTCAAGTTTCCATCGACCTCTAAAAGTTCGGAGGAGGATTTCTTACAAGTTTTAAGATGGTTTCGGGTTCAAAAATGTGCTGACGTTTGTTGTGAATTTTACTATTGAGTTTTCTTGGTCTGAAAAAACAGTGGTAAGTTTCGTATTCTAAGCGGTTGGAAGAAATTTGTATGAATTGTGGTCTGCCTAACTTCCGCCGTTTTTTTAGGGCCCCGTACCTCAAAAGGAAATAACGGAACCCTTATAGGATCACTCGTGTGTCTGTCTGTCCGTCTGTCACAGCCAATTTACTCCGAAACTACTGAACCGATTGAGTTGAAATTTGGTACACATATGTAAGTCGGTAACCCAAAGACGGACGTGTAAAATAAATTAATGAATTTTAAACATGGGGGCCACTTTTAGGGGTAAATTAGAAAATGAAAAAATAAAGTTTTGCATTTTTTTTATAATTTTAAGAGAAATAGTTTTGAAGTTATTTAAGAAAACGGGAAAAATTAAAGGGGGCTCGCCTACTACGATGGCACGGAACCCTTCATGCCGATTCGCACTTGGCCGATTTTTTTATTTTCAAAATACCGGCAAAATATTTTCTAAATAAGATTTTGTTCCATACAATACTTGTTCGTATTGATGCCAGCTATTGATTACTACAGATTTTATGAGTGACTAATAAAATCAATGTTGTACTGGTGGTGTAGATTATATCTTTGATGGCTTATATCTCGGAAACGTGACGCATTAAAATATTTGAGATTATAAAAATTGTTTATATTGATGCCAGCTATCGATTTATATAGGTGTAATACGTGGCCGCTATTTTGAAAACAAAATAAAATGGCACTAATCAGGCACGCTATATTCAAACATCCTTAATTTAGATTATCATCCCCCATTTTAAGATGACATGACAATACATTGGCTGAAATTTGATTGAGTGCCTCGTTGATCTAGTGGTCGCAAGCGCCACTGCTGAGCATGAGGTCCTGGGTTTGATTCCCATATCGGCAAACTGTTATTATGTATATAGTACAGCCACGGAGTCGATTCGTGCCCGGTTGATGCCAATAGGCTCGCCTATTACATGGGACTTAAACATAACTGGGGAAACGTGGGTGTATTGATAGGTACACCTCTGCCTAACCCTTCGTGAGTTACAGGCGTGATGTTATGTTATGACATTACATACCGAGACCCCTCCAAGCCTCGATAGACACGTTAATCAGTAAGGTAACCCGGCTGTTATTTGTCAATCTTTGGCAGTCATTCCAATTGGTCCGAATTCCGAAAGTCTGACGACCAGTCTTGACAATGGGTATCGTTTTACCCAGTAAATGGGTCGTGAAGTTCAGTTAAGCAGTCGCTCCATGTAAAATACTGGTCTTCAGCTGCGTCTGGTTAGACTGGAATCCGATCACTGAATAGTTGGTAAAATGTATCAAGCATTCAGCAATATAATTCATTATAATCTAGCCGGAAATGAAGCAGTATTTTCCACAAAGCAAATTTCCTCTCCAAATGAGCGAACATTTTTTAAACTTAACCAAAGTTATTGAGCTCTCATTGGCCCACTTTTGAGTCGAAACTTTCTACTCCATGAATAACGTCCTGAGTTCGATTCCCGAGCAGTGCACCGAGCTGATTCAACGTTATTGTGTTGTAAATCATATTATAGTTTTGTTTGCTTTTTGCTGTCGTTTTAATGTAAGCAAGAGTTTCGTGCAGTTTCGATGTTTTGGTAAAATTTTTGGGGAAATAGAAGTTTAGTTTTAGTTGAGATACTGTTTAGATGATCGTATTTTGTAATAATGTATTTCCCATTAGGGTATGACAGTCACCCGGTCTTATATTACGTTGGGGAATCGGTTCCTAATCCCACAATTCTACTAATATTATTAATGCGAAAGTTTGTGAGAAGGGATGGATGGATGTTTGTTACTCTTTCACGTAAAAACTACGAAACGGATTTGCATGAAATTTGGCACATAGATAGTTTATAACCTGAATTAATACATATAATACTTTTATCCCGGTAGTGTGACCCCGTGGGACAATTACCGAACTTCACGCGGGTGAAACTGTGGGCATTATTATAAGCTATGATTGGTTTTGAATTACGATTCGTTATGAAGCTATTCATAAGCTTAGGCATGTAGATAAGACTGATGATTCGTTAGAGACCTATTAAAAATCTTCTATTGCGTGACGATACCGCCTGTTAAGATATTTAGCAATATTATTTGTGACAAGCTATGAGCTGGATGGGATATACTAGTGGCAAAAATTACGAACTTCCATACGACCTTTCATCGCGTCAAAGATCTGACTGTTGGCACCAAATGGTTAACGAGCTTTACAAGACACAAAGAAGTCTCGGCGTGTAACTTACATGGTCACCCATCCACAAACTGACCTTGACTAGCGTTGCCTACCTTGAAGTTCGACCCATGCGGCTGTTATTATTTATAGGCAAGTCCCAAACCAACCAATATCACTCCGTATCTATAAAACCTCATTATTTGACCTCGCCGAACGTAGGTGTAAAGTTAGCACAACTTAAGCAAGCAATTCTCTTAATGACGATACTCCAATATCTTGGCATTATATACTCCCAGAGGCATACGGAGTGTGGGCGTACCCTTATAACGTTTTAGAGTAATGAGATCTTTGCATTAAGCTTTGAGCGTGGGTTTGCTCGTAATATTTGTACTTAATACTCATTAATGTTGAAGCCTGGTGGGGCTTACGAACGGTGTAAGTATTCTGCAGCACTCCGGCCAGAGCTAGTTGAAGAACTAGTAGTTAGGTAGCTAGTTAAAGTGGTTTTAGTCAGTAAGAGTGTGACAGTGAGATCCACCCGCTCCATGTGGTAGTGATGTTGAGGCCTTATGTAGTAGTGAAATGGAAACGGGAATATAAAACATTGAGACAAGCGAAACCTGAAACACGTGTCTAGTATGTTTGTGTAAAGAATCTATGTTAAAAATTTCAAAACTGTATCATGAAAAATCAGAAAGTTATATGCTTGTTCTGTTACCTGGTTGTCCGCACAAAAGCGTGGTCACCACGAAGCGCGCCCGCGCGCGCGCCTCAAGCGTCGTTTTGAGCTCATTGATAATAATTATTTGGCAGTAGGCACCTAAATGATTGCGATAGGTGCTTAATATAGTTCGGTGTCCAAATTTAAGTTTCTTTTTAAAAAATTTGGGACAAAATATAACATGGTTTAAAAATAATTGGAATCGATTCAGTTACTTATTCTGAACAAACTATATTCAGGTTTCGCATATACTAAAAATAATGTTCTATACCGACTTGATATAAACTGTTTATTGCGAATATCATGACTTATTTTCCAAGTTTGGTGTTGACAGCCGGAGTTTGTATGGTCGATGTAGAATTTTGAATTAGCCTTTAAAGCTAGCTAATTAATAAGCAGTGATACTCTAGTGGTGTGACAGTCGGACTGCCAAGTAATAGGTCTCAAGTTCGTTTTGATTTAAAAGAGTGTCCATGGAGTTTCTTGCCCATTCTTCTCCATAGAGATCTACGCCTTGGAGTGTGCAACTACAGTACTTTCTCAAGTTATTATGCCTTGTGACTGTGACTATAGCTTCGCTTTTTTTTTTGTTTTATTTGACATTCAAAAGTGCCTGTAATGGTCTAATTGAAATAAATGCTTTGAGTTCGAGTTTGAGTTTGAACCCTAGACACGCACCTCTGATTTTTCGGTTGCATATGCGTATTGTATAATTATCACTTGCTTCGGTGAAGAAAAACATCGTAATGAAACCAGAATGCCTGAGAGATTTTTCTCGTCGGTATGTAAAACCAAATTAGAGGCCCATGGGACACCAGGTTAGGCACTAACCACACGATTAAGAATGAAGAATTAATTAATGCTGAATATGACTAATATAGTATGACATTGATCTTTGTCTGCCAAATGTATCTGAATGTAACCATAGGCTTTGGTCGCTCTTGAATTGTAATTGTTAGTCTTCTAGATCTGCGTCAGAATTCCAGTGAATAGTTGTGATTCATATTAGCAAGTGTCCACTGATGAACGTAAGATTTATCAGAACTTAGTTATGGTATGTTGTAGTTAATGGCCAGAATAACGCTGTTCTTTAGGTGCCTTTTGCAGCTCCATCCTCGTCATATATATTTAAAAGGCAAAAGGTTTCTAGCCTTAGTCACTTAGTTACGAGCAGTCAAAGAGCTCGTAAGTCTGACAACTAGTCTAGTGAAGCCATATCGTGCTATCTTGTTCAAGGGTCGTGGAAGTCAAACTAGCTGTCGCCCTAAGTAAAGCACTAGACCCCAAATGTTTCTGATTAGGCTGAAAACTGACCCCAACACAGTTAGCAAGATGCTAAAAGCAGGCAATGTTTCAAAAACCAATCTCCTTTACATTTATTAACATACAGTTAAGAAAAAAAAACATGTCCGCCTACCCATTATCATAACTGGCGTGATATCTGATAGTTTAGTATCGACATACGCAACAACTTTGACATTCCAATTCAAAATGGCCGACCCAGTTCTAAAATTACAGTTCGCCAACTTACTGTAATAAATATTTCAAGTTAAATTGCAAAACATGACTTATAGCTCGTTCAACATTTTGTCCATTCGTGAAGTCTAATTTGCTGCTGGAAGTTATGCCCGGTTTCTCAAATTAAATTAGACCTAAAAAAAAATTGTTTACAAACTGACTTTCTTTAATTTTGACACGTCGGCAATTTTCATTTGTGTTGAGTCTTTTTCTCTAGTGTTACATTTAATGTTAGTTTGGCAGTAAGCTTCCTACCACGGTCAACTGCCCACCGTGTCTGCCAAGTCTTGTGGAGTATATTTGTATGCACTTCCTTACATGTTGTACTCACTAGTGTAAGCCAAGAGCTTTTGATTTGTATTACGAAGAAGAAGTGTACTTAGCAGAACATCACTGCTGAATCCACTACGTTTACACCGGATTAGTGTAACGTTATAAGTTACAAAGCTGCCACTGCTGAGGTCTCTCTTCTGCGAGATGTAGCAGGACAAACCCACCACGCGGACTCAGTGATAGGATTGAAAGAGCAAAAAAATGGTTCTTCAATACCTTACCTTTAATAATCGATGAAGTTTATTTAAGCTGATGAGGAGGCAAAAGGAGTATGTAAGGATCGTAGCAGTCGTTCTGTGGTTTCTGGCTACCCCCATGGGAAAATACGTGAGTTTGTGTATGTATGTATGTTTAATAAAACTCTTTTTGTTGTCGTGTCACGTGTCACTGTCATGTAACTCTCGTCTTGGTTTTGAAGTATCTGCTACCATCCATATTAATGCAATAAAACGTACAGACAGTGCTACCTTTGCTGCTTTAACAACTGAACGGATTTCAATGAAGTTTGTCACGCCGATAGACCATGACCTGAGTTATGACGTAGGATAACTTTTATTTCTGTAGTAGATTTCCGTAGGATAATTTGCCACCCACACGCAGGTGATGCCGAAGGCTAAAATAACCTCATAAATCAGTCCTTTCATACAAATTGCCATTCAATTTTCCATCAAATTAAATAAATACGCATTCAGAAGCCGTGGGTGCCCATACAAACAGTAATTTTCTTAAACAATTTTCCTCAGTATGCTCTCTATAGACCGAAAGCCTTGATCTTTACTTTTTTCTATATACGGAGATCAAATATAACGGTAAAGTGGAGAATCGAGACCTTTAATAAATATCACCCACGTGCTCTATATTATCCTCGACAAAGAGGTTTTAGTTCTAGATGTGGTAAAACTATATAAAGAAAGAAAGAAAGAAAGCCAAACTTTGTTTGACGTCAGTTCATCAAGAACACAGAATAAAAAAAGATATAAAAAAGAGAAAAAAAAAATTATAATAAGAGGACGAGGAGGAGGGTAAGTATAATGTTTGAGAGATGAGCGTAGTTGATCCAGGAGTATGAGCGTACTCGGTTGTTGTACCTAACTTAGTAGGTTTTGCAGTTATGGAAGGGTTGGATAAGCGTAATAACTCAGTTTTAGTAGTATTAGTAGTATAGCGTCCAAAAAAAATGAGGTGTTATTAAAGCTGTAAAATAGATGGTGTCTTTTTTGATAAGTTTTATTTTTCTCCCAGTTTTATTTCAAAATAAATGTAATTAAATTATTTATTCTGCCAATATGATTTTGGAATCACTTTTACTCGGCACATTTTAAAGTACTATCAGAAATCCTAACACAATCGGAATTATATTTAAATCAGTTGCCCTGTGATGTCGCCCGTATCAATGTCACATCCAGTCTTTCCCCAACATCTTCGTACTTCAGACAAGATCTCTCCATTAATAGACAATTTACTATAAGTATAAAAAGTATATATGTATAACGGAGTATATAATAGAAGTCCTGAAGGTTTCTCTTCAGTTCTATACTAACTCTGATGAGATGAACAAGTGGTTCTAACAAAGTGACTGAAATAAAGTGGGAACGTTAAAAGTGGTTCGCTTTAAGAGTGGTTTAATAAAGTGTCTTGATTAAAAGTGGGTATTTATAAGAGGTGAGTGGATGGATTGTGTTTTAGTGTTAATGTCTTAATTGTTTGGTTAGAAGGGTAGTTTAGATTTAAGGATTGAATTTTAATTGGGATTTAAGTGAAGTGCGTAATTAACTAGGACAATAATTTATTGTGTAGGTCTGACTAATTATTATGTTTATTTTTTAAACGTAGTGAATTTTTTTTTTAATATTTTAAAAAATAGGTGCTAATTAACTCAAAACACAGATTAATTTTTCAAGATAAGTTTTTTAAATTAGCATTTAATACTAATTCAAACATTGTTTGAAGAGTGAAGAAAGAGTGTTTGTGTGTAAACTACAAACTTGTAACTCTAATACCTTTTGTTAAAACTTGATTCTTTATCGACTAGCATAATTTAAGAATCTCAATATTCTCTAACGAACCTTATAGGCCCACAACCTTATAGGGTCTAGACTAGTGAAAATTGCTAATAAGCTTTTCCGTAGGTTATGTCAGTCCTTTTATACATACAGGGTGTAAACAAACCCTTCACGAATCCGTCAACCAAGCATTGTGTACATCAAACTAAGTAACTTTACGCAAAAAAATATTACTGGGAAACGACTTTTTTTTGGGGTGCAAAATCACGGTTTACGGTAGGACTCAATGTAACGCATTCAAAACATTGTGCTGATGGATGGATTCAATAGTACCTACAAGGGTCGTGGCGGTGTTTACAATAAAAATCTGTAAGATTTTTACTGTAAACGCCGATTTTTACTGTGAACATGTGCATAAAAAAATTATTTAACTTGCAATGTTTGTATATATGTTTAGGCCCGATTGAGCTGTTTTGCGTACATTTTTTTATGACAATGCATGGTTAGCTAAGTGACGTCATTCTAAATCCAACATGGCGGACACTCGAATCTCGCGACAAGCTTTTATATCATATAAATTGTATAATGTAATAAATTGATGGGTTTGATTTAATTTAAAGTTTATTTTCTTCTTTTTAGAGCATTTCAATAAAATCTTCATCATCATCTGCCTGCCTTTTCCCAACTATGTTAGGGTCGGCTTCCAGTCTAACCGGATGCAGCTGAATGCGCGTATTTTACATGGAGCGACTGCCTATCTGACCTCCACAACCCATTTAGTACTAGGTAATACGATACTCCTTGGTAAGACTTGTTGTCAGACTTTTTGAGCCACTGACGACCTGTAACGACTGTCAAAGATCTACAAATGACAGTCAGGACCAACGGCTTAACGTGCTTTCCGAGGCACGGAAGAAACTCGGTATGTAATGGGTGGTCACGCATCCACAGACCAACCTAGGCAAGCACGGCTTAACCTTAAGATCGATGCGAGCAGATTTTATTAAATAAAATCTTATTTAAAAAAAAAAAAAACATCGTTCTTCAATTGTTGATCGAATGTTATTGTGTATAGGCTCTCTTTCTTTCTTCAATGAAATAAACCATCATAACGTCAGTTAACCCCAAAGGTTTGAACGGGTAACAGGCTTCCCGACACCCTCTATACCATAAAAGATAATAACAGCGAAACACAATTGGTAAAAAAAAACTATGAACAGTTTGTCCCAGAGGAAAAATGCCGTAATGAAATCTTTAGACGATAAAATATAATGTAACGATATTTACTTGCTATGTTTATATAATACGGGGTGGAAGGAACACCGACGCGAAAACGGTTACCACGTATTCAGTACATCATTCTGAGCCTCCCTACATATAAAAAAACAGCTATTTCCTATTAAAATACTTATACGGTCAGAATGTATGGAACAGCTGATTTTTTTTTGTAATAACCGATGAAAAATTTTTTTGTGGGTTCGTTCTCTAACGAACGCATGTACGAAAGAATGGTTAGGCCTTTCTGGGATGACAGGTGTGTTATGTGTCTTGAAATGAAAATCAGGTGATCATACAATAGTATGTGATGGAACTGTATAAACCAAACAATTTAGGGTAGCCCGCGAAATTCAAATTTTGTTACGTTTTTTGCATTAAAAAATAAATTAATATAATATAATTCATTTATTTAGGTAATTTACACCCATTGGCAATTAACATAATACAGTCAGACCATAATAACACTAAAAACACAAAAAAAAAAAAAACAAAAACATCACAATTTAGTTAAAAATAAAATAAATTACATTCATCATTTTCATTTCATTTTTTTTTTCATTTTTACATTACATTGTAATCCGAACAGCCGTTTTTTATTTCAGTTTTTTATTCTTCCTTCATAAAAATTGTTTATGGTAAAAAGTTTTCAGTTATTTTAATTTAGTTTGGATATAGATTTTACTAGCTTTAGCTAGCGTAAATTCAAGCTATAAAGTTTTGTCCCAATAAGTTAAGCAATTTTTGCGGAAACAGTAACGAACATCCATCCATTCATCCATTCATCCTCACAAACTTTCACATATAAATATTAGTAGTTAGATACTTTACGACCGAAGTCATCTTTTTAAATCACCAATTTCTGTGGTTTATGTAATCAAATCAAGCCAAGAAAACATGCAACAATGTAACTTAAAACGATTTCAGTAGTAACACTCACCTTTTACGTCACAATCAGTTTTATTCTTAAGCGATTCTTCAAATTTAACTATTTTATATTCAACTGTAAAGTTTATTGTTTCATTGATATGTTCTAACTTAGTAAAGCACCGAAAGTTAATATTCTGTCAGTGCAATAATATTTTGGGCATTCGTTCAGTTGTTACTTAGTACAAGTGGCAGCAAGTATTTCTGATTGTTGTAAATGTACGGTTGATGAGACCGTGCAACGACACTCCTTAAGTAAGACTACTTGTCAGACTTTTCAGCGCAGCGAAAGTTATCATTGTATCTTATTTTATTTTTGACTAGCTGTTGCCCGCGACCTTCGTATGCGTGAAATTATTTTAAAAAAAATACTTCCCTTTTGTAATCGAATTTTGTTAACAACTTCAAGGGTTTTAATTTTTTTGCACGGCACCCTTATTATTTTTCTAGAATAAAAGTAGCCTATGTTAAACCTTATAACAGCAGCTAACTGCCAGTAAAAGTTCCGTTAATATCGGTTTAGCTGTTTCGGAGATTAGCAGGAACAGACAGACAGACAAAATTTGTAAAAAATGTGTATTTTTTCAAGTACCGTATATATTTACATTTGCATTCAGTAAAATGCTGTTGTTTTGATGTTACAAGCACTTCAATTTATTTATATGAATAATTCAATTTATTTTTATGTTTTTTTTGTCCAAGAATAGAATATTATAACAAAAGCAAGCACCTATAGAGAAAGGTCAAATTATTTATAAATACGCGTGGGGGTTGTTCACCTACTTTAATATTGTCTTTATGTTGGATATAAATGTTTCATTTTAGTTTTTTGACATGATTGTCTATTAACCTATTCGATGACATGTATCGCAAAAATGTAGATCATAATTGGGAGGCACTGAGTCCACGTGCTGGATTACTGCCCACTCTCTCTCTCTCTAAGAGAGGACGCCTATCATAATGTATACCAGCTGTGGGATTGTTAAGGTTATGCTTGATGGGATACCTTAGGTCTTCGATCTTCTTCCAATATGACTATTTACCAAGTCAAAAACTCGTGTGAAAAAGCTGAGATTTCCAAAAACATATTTAAAAAATATCCATCATCTGCGTAGCGTTTTCCCAACTATTTTGGGGTCGGCTTCCACTCAAACCGGACAGCTAAATACCAGAATTTTACATGGAGAAACTGCCTGTCTGATCTCCACAACTGTTGGATTGGGTAATACGATACCCCTTGGTAAGACAGGTTGTCAGACTTTTGTACCAATGACTCCCTATAATGATTGTCAAAGATCTACAAATGACAACCAGGACCAACGGCTTCACGTGCATTCCGAGGCACGGATGAAGCTCGATATGTAATGGGTGGTCACCCATTCACGGACCAACCCATGCAAGCGCGGCTTAACTAAAGATCGACCCGAGCGGCTGTTATTATTTAGCCAGGAGCTCTTCTAAAGACAAATATTTATGGAGATAATGTGACACCCACCCATGGCACGTGTGTTGGATGTCGTCCCACTCCTCGTTTTAGAGAGGAGATCTGTGTCTCAGCAGTGAGAGTATTATAGACTGACTATATAAAGTATAACATCACTATGTACAAGTACGGATGGTCTTCTAACAATATTAAAATAATTATTCAATTAACAAGTAACATATAAATATAAGTATCAAAAAACTTAACCCTCCTTTTGGGCTTCGCCGCAGTCGGGTAAAAACATGACTACAAATTGTATTATTTCTGTATATAAATAAATATTTGTAAGCTCCTTTTAATTTCCTTCATTTTGACACCCTACTCGATCGGTTTGGTTAAAAAAAAATATTAAAGACTTACAATTTAGCGTCAAAAATCCGCCATTTTGTTTTTTTTTTATACCCCTGTCTAAGGAGTTATCAGACGAATCTAAGGAAATCCCATTCCAATCCAGCCGTTTGGAAGAAACAAGATTATAAAGAAATTTAAAAACATACAAGATACACGCGAAAAACATAACCTTCCTTGGCAGTTGGGTAACAAAAAGGGACGACAAAAGTTTGGTTTGCAATTCTTAATTTTAGTTCAGAGATCCTACATAAATCCGTGTCGTATATAAATTATACTTTATAAGAAGGACTAATTATGATATCATAAATATAAAATACGTTTTATCGAGTATCAATTTTACATTATAATACGAAGCGAAGTATTATATTATCTTTGATTATAATATGAAAATAATACCACATCGTATTCAAAGACAAAGATATAAAAATGCATATTGTAGAGGATAACTCATAAACAACTCAAGATAAGTTAATAAAATTTATATGGAACCACCGCACAAGCTTCTTCTACAAAATGAAAATAAAATCACCAAAATCGGACCAGTAATCACAGAGAAATCGGTGTACAAACATGAAAACAAAATTTGATGAAATACATAACCTCTTCCTATTTTAAAAGTCGGTTAAAATTATGTTCTAATAGTCCTTAAATATTAATTAGCCTGCTTTACAAAAAAAGATACTTTTTAAAAACCGACATTTATGGAAACTAATACCCCATGTAAGCCCCAAAAAGGTCGTCGTCCTTTCCTATCATTGAGTATTATGGCTGAACTTGAATAGATGGGGCAAATCTGAGCAAATCCCTTTTCTATAATGGAATTGTGTGGAAAATATTAAGTAATACTTGGTGTTATCACAGTTGTTTTATTGAGAACGGGGTAAGCAGTGACACAAGTAACAATATTGGCAAATTAAATACTTTATTTAATTTCTCTGTTCGCCTGTCTGGGGTCAAACTTCTAATATTACAAAAGCTTAAAGTTTTAACTGATTCGTTGGTCTTGTGGTCGCAAGCGTGATTGCTAAGCATGAGGTTCTGAGTTTGATTCCCGGGTCGGACAAAATGTTATTGGGTTTTTCAATCAGGAATTTCTCAGTACCCACGGAGTCTGCATTTGTACCCGGTTGATAGGCTCGCCCCCTATTACAGAACATAACTGGCGAAATGTGGGTGTGCTATTAAGTACACCTCGGTCTAACCCTTCGGTGACTACAGGCGTGATGTTATGGATGTGCTAAAAAACAGTTGTTGACATCTGTCGAAAAAAAAACAACTTCTCTTTTGATTCGCTTTGCGTGAATTTGATTTCTTAATTAATTAGTGTACCAGAACAACTAAAAGACCCTCAAATAATTAATCCCATAAATATCTAAGTGGTTACACTAATAATATAAAATACCACCCACCTGGGGATGGGGTGGCACATAAGTTAGAAAGGGTGCACCACTTCCACCCCATTTCCTTTTAAAACTTTTACTTTAAATGTCTACGATTTTGCGATTTAAGTAGGTAGGTAAGCAAAAGTTTTACTCAGGGGTTTTAAACATTTAGGCAATATCATTTGCTAGTCTGAACTTACGTCTTTATGTTACATCTAAGTAAGAAATACCGAATAACTTGTGAATTTGATAGCTTATAGTTCCAATTAGAATGCTACTACAATGTTATTGATATATACATACATAAATTCACGACTTTTTCCCATGGGGGTAGGCAGTAACCACAGAACGCCACCTGCTACGATCCATAAACCACATTATTTTTAGTAAATGCCAAAACCTAAATATAGTTTGTTCAGAATAAGTAACTGAATCGATTCCAATAATTTTTAAACCATGTTATATTTTGTCCCACAAATATTTATAAAAAGTTACAAGTTGGACACCGAGCGACATTAAGTACCTATCGCAATAATTTAGGTAAATACTGCCAAATTATTATCATCAATGAGCTCAAGACGATGCTGGAGTCGTGCGCGCGGGCGGGCCGCTTGGTGACCACGTTTTTGTGCGGAAAACCAGGTAACAGAACAAGCTTATAAGTTTGTGATCTTTCATGATACAGTTTTGAAATTTTGTACATAGATTTTTTACAGAAAAATACTAGACACGTGTATCAGGTTTCGCATATACTAAAACTAATGTTGTATACTCCGTTCGCCTCGTCCACGTTCATATTTCTGGTTATACACGCACGCCGGTTGCGAGTACTACGTACCTCACCTTTCTGAAGAACCTCACCAATAATGTATCAGTGTATTTCCTTCTGGGGCGTCCCCTCCCGGCGTTGCCACTCACATCTAGCTTCTTCTTCTTTATCGTGTGGTTAGTGCCAAACCTGGTGTCCGAGTTTTTATGCCGACCATGTGCCTCTGACTTGGCAGACATCATCATCATTTCATCATTTTCCTGCCCTTGTCCCATGTTATTTGGGGTCGGCGCAACATGTTTTTTTGTTCCAATCTCCTCTGTCAACCGTCACGCTATCATTTACTCCTTTAACTTTCATATCATTCTTTACATCCTTTTAAATACCTTTTGTTAGTCGATTTGTTATTTTGTTTATGTTATGTTATATACTTACTTAGAAAACGTCTCACTTTTAAAGATTTATCTTAGGGCAATTATACACTTAGGGTTTTTCACTTTCCTTCTTCTATCTGGATAACTGCCTTATTAAGCCTATAATTAGGAACAGTTAACTTTCATGATTTACCAATAATACTAAATTATTACGAAAATAAAATTACTACAGTAAAACAACCTCTTTTTCAATTCCTCCATAGTCGAACAAAGATAAATTCCATCACCACAAACATTTAATCAATTTCAGTACCAAAAATTTAGATCTTAAAATAGACAACAAACAGACTAGAAAGCCTAGATAAAACAATAGAATACTGAAAGCTTCTCTACGTCAAAACCTGAAAGGTTTTCATTGAAAACCTTTTTAGTGTTCCAGTAAAATTAACCGTCTGTGGCGAAAGGTCTATTGAATAATATAATTTAAGTTTATTTTGCGTGGGTATCGTTTGAGTCTATTGTAAATAGTATATTATTATATTTTAAGGCCTTGAGTTTATTTATAGAACATAACTAAGGCTTTCAATATTATAATTTATATAAATAGGGTTATATTTTCGAGCCGTTTGGGGTTGAAACTCTGCGGCTGTGGCGTCCGATTGCTCACAGCCATTTTAAGGAACTTTCGAAAAGCCTAGTTGACACTTCCCGTGACCCAAGGGCTAGCTTTTACCTTGGCCAGAGGCTACGCCAGTCTCTTGAAAACATTACCAGCTGACAGCGTTGAGGAGGAGTTTTTTGATGCGCTTTTATAGTTTGTTGTTAGTTTATTTAACAGTTTTTAATTGTAATAATTGACGAATAAACAAAGAACAACTAATA
This sequence comes from Noctua fimbriata, assembly GCA_905163415.1. Lineage (NCBI taxonomy): Eukaryota > Metazoa > Arthropoda > Insecta > Lepidoptera > Noctuidae > Noctua > Noctua fimbriata. The sequence goes on from LR990946.1 coordinate 949,023, forward strand.
ATGTTACCTATTTTAGTTAGTAGATATTAAAGGTATCATGTTAGACATAGAGGAGCTCGTGGCTAAATAATAACAGCTGCTCGATTTTTAGGTTAAGCCGTGCTTGCCTAGGTTGGTCTGTGGATGGGTGACCACCCATTACATACCGAGTTTCCTCCATGCCTCAGAAAGCACGTTAATCCGTTGGTCCTAGGTGTCATTTGTAGATCCTTGACAGTCGTTAGATAGTCAGTGGCCCAAAAAACCTGACAACCAGTCTTACCAAGGGGTATCGTATTACCCAGTACCTACTAACTCGGTTGTGGAGGTCAGATAGGCAGTCGCTCCATGTAAAATACTGGTATTCACCTGCATCGGGTTAGACTGGAAGCCGACGCCAACACAGTTGGGAAAAGGGTAGGCAGATGATGTATAACCTAGTCATAAGAACAGCAAAAAATATACAAGCTGTTTCGTTTAACGATTGATTCTAAGAATTCCTTCAACAACTTAAAGCTTGAAGAGTTTAATAACGCATTTCATAAAATACTTGCTTTTGCTTATTGACTTCTACGTCAAACGTGTAAAATACATTAAAATGGACCACAATTATCACATAATCTTCAATATGGCTGCTATGTTTAATGTAATACGAAAATTAACATGGGAATTAACATTTCACGGCCACAGTTCGCACCTTGAGTTCACCCATTGCTCTGGTTACGAGCACTACAGGGTTGAATCCATCGCGTGGCACCGTAGAACGCCTTGAATAACTAAACTTATTGACGGGTGCTTTGAAAAATTATTTATTAGTTAGCTAGCACTTTGCCTTTGACTTCGTTTGCGTGGATATTAGAAAGCTAAGCGTAGTGTTTAGGACAAGTTCTTGTTCTTTCAGTAATTTAGATATATGTGGGCTGTGGGTGATTGTGGGTAGTAGGTTGTGGGGTGGTGCAAGACTCATTGTAAATATCTTACTTAATAATAACAAACAAACTGAATCTATCTAAACAATGCATCATCCCCATCTGCTTATCTTTTTCCCAACTATATTGAGGTCGGCTTCCAGTCTAACTGGATAAAGCTGGATACCAGTATTTACTAACCCATTTTTATCAAATTTACTAAACAATTAATCAAAGCAGTAATAGCCTAGTGGTCTGACCGTCGGATGGCCAAGTCATGGGTTTCGTGTTCGAACCCTAGACATGAACCTCTGATTTTTTGAATACATGTGCGTATTGTATAATTATCACTTAAACTTCGGTAAAGGAAAACATCGTGAGGAAACCAGCATGCCTGAGAGATATTTCTCGACGCCGTAAGCTAAGTCAGAAGCCCATGAGCGGCATAAAAACACATTAAATAAAAACAAATTATTGTTTTCCAAGATTCTTTAATGTTTCATAATAATTATCACACCCTTTTTCGTTCCATTATAAGCCAACTTCTTCCTTGTTCTGTTCCAATCTTGTCCCACTCTTTCCGATAACTAAATAGTAGTTTAATTACACCATAGCCCACTCTCGCAATCGGTTCACCAACACAAAATGGCGGTCTTTCAATCCTAAAAGGAGAAAACTCCTCAAAAGATAACCCATAAAAAAATCAAAGCAGACACATCGATAAAATAAAGTAATAAAACAAAAATATACAGAACACGGACGGACAGACGAAAGTACCAATGGTACTAAAAGTACCGTGAAGAGCACTAAAAAGTGTCGGCGTCGTAACGAGGCCTTTAACTGGAGTTAAACCGTGGTACCAAGGTAAAACTTGACGTGAGAGTCTGTCATAAAAATTGTGGGATTGGTGCAAGGTATGAGCGGCAGCGATTGTGGAAAAATATTATAAATGCGAAACTTTGTGAGGATGGATGAATGTTTCTAACTATTTCACGCAAAAACTACTAAATGGATTTGGATAAAATTTACCACACAGATAGCTTATAACCTGGATTAACACATAGGATGCTTTTTATCCCGGTAGTATGATCCCGTAGGACAATTTTCGAAGTCCACGCGGGCGAAGCCGCGGGCTTAAGCTAGTTAGTTTTATAACTGTAGATAGCACAGCTGGATCTTTTTAGGGCCTTCATTAGGTTAGGTTTGGGTTTCGTTTGGTTGTTTATTATTTTATAAGATTATTTTCTGTATTTTTATATATGGGCCTCAGTTGCCAGACAATAAAATGATTGATTGATTGATTAGAATATGACGTAATAGAATATACATTGTCCTTCTAATTTAGATTTTTCATTATTTCTTTCATTTACACAATATCATAAAGGTTCTCTGTGTTCATTGTCAAGCTCCCGTTTACAATAATAAATATATTTTGGATTAGTGGAGACAAGAACTAAACTAAACTATTACCAAAATCTTTTTCTTCCTTTGTTTCGTTTCGCTACTGGTTGGCGCAATACGACGTTTCCTTCTTCCGTTTTCTCCCGTCAACCGTGACGTTATTATGCACTCCTTTTTTTCATTTCATTAATTTTAATGACCCTAATCGACAACAAATTGTATCCATTAACAAAATTTTTAACTCATGACCTCATCATCTGCCTAGCCTTTTCCCAACAATGTTGGAGTAGGCATCCAATCTAACCGGATGCAGCTGAATACCTGTTCTTTTTTGTGGAGTGACCTATCTGACCTACACAACCCAGTTAGTACTGAGTAATACGATACCCCTTGTTACGACTGATTGTCAGACTCTTGGGCCACTGACTTCTTAACGACTGTCACAGATGTATGACAGCTGGGACCAACGGCTTCACGTGCTTTCGGAGGCACGGAGGAAACTCGGTATGTAATGGGTGGTCCCCCATCCAGGACCAACCTAGGCAAGTACGGATTAACTTGAAGATCGACGCGAGCGGCTGTTATTATTAAGCCACGAGCTCTTTGCCTCTGCTGCTCGAGCTCCTCCTCATTGAACTCATGACATTCATCCGTCAAATACAATGACTGCCCCTAACCGCTTCATCCTGTGACCTAGCCCATCCCCGGGAGGGTGTCACCCTATCTGTCCTGCCCTTGATGTAACGCAGCAATAAATCAGTCGAGAGTAACGGATGGCCTGCTTGTCTGCTTACCCGCTTTACGTAGTAAGTTAATTGAGTCGTTATAGTGTTACCGGGCTATGTGTTTGTGTGACCTTGAACGTGTTTCCACGTGTTTTCATTTCGTTTGATACAGTTATGTTACCTTTGTATTACGAGGTCTTGTTTAGACTTCTGATGGCTTTTCTTCTCGGTATTATTTTCATCTCGCGGGAATTAAAAAAGATAGAGACTTTTCTCTGGTTTCCAATCTATAAAGATAAATAAAATTGAAGTATCTGTTTGTGATTTCCAAATACAAGCTTATTTCTGAATGCATATGAAAGTATATACGGTACTTATAAAAAAAAAAAAAATTTTTAATTTATGTCTGTCTGTCTGTTTGTTCCGGCTAATCTCTGAAACGGCTGAACCGTTTTTGCCGGAACTTTTATAGGCAGATAGCTGATGTTAGGAGTTATTTAGGCTACATTTTTTTTTGAAAAAAGATAAGGGGTCCATGCCTAAAAAACCCTTGAAATTGTTAATAAAATCCGATTCAAAAAAGGAAGTGATATTTGTTATAATAATTTCAAGCGGACGAAGGTTGCAACTGGTTGGTACTGTATGGTGTCGGACGTAAAGAATAGCACCATCCCATATCTTCCCGTGGGTGTCGTAAGAGGCGACTAAGGGAGTTACCAGAGAATGGGCAGCAGCGTTCTCTGTGCTTTTTTAACAACCGTACTGCGATCGCCAACCCGCCTGCCAAGCGTGGCGATTATGGCAAAAACCCCCCTTTGGGGGAGGCCTATGTCCAGCAGTGGACGTCTTTCGGCTGAAATGATGATGATGATGAAGGTTGCAACAGTATTTCCTAAATCTACAGTTACGTTTCGGAATTGATTAAAATTAACACTCGTTTCTTCCAAATATGGGACCACGGTTTTAGTTAAATAAGGTTTTTTATATGTATTCATCACCACTGCTCTCAAAACGGTGAAGGAAAACATCGTGAGGAAACCGGCATGTCCTAGAACCAAAAATTCGAAGACATGTGACATCTACCAACCCGCACTGGGCCCGCGTGCTGGATTATAGCCCATTCCCTCTCAAAGAGAGGAGGCCTGTGTCCCAGCAGTGGGAACATTATAGGCTGATTATTATATGTATTAGTTTATTATTTTATAAGATTATTTTGTGTATTTTTATCTATGGGCCTCAGTTGCCTGACAATAAAATGATTGATTGATTGATTGATTGATATGATATCATTCAAATACAAATATTTTTTTTGCATAACATAGGTTCAGAGGATGTTACATTTGATTGTTATTTGTCCACCTAGCAGCATTATATGTACACTGTACAGGCTTTTGTGAGTTTTCTGCCACAATATTTAAACCAATTATTACATGCTGCCATTAATTATGTTTGTCATCTGTTTAACTTAGAAACTGAGGCTAAGTACAGTAGCTTCTCATGAGAAAATGAACCTTACGTATCTATACTAATAATATTATAAAGCTGAAGAGTTTGTTTGTTTGTTTGCTTGAACGCGCTAATCTCAGGAACTACTGGTTCGATTTGAAAAATTCTTTTAGTGTTGGATAGCCCATTTATCGAGGAAGGTTATAGGCTATAAAATTTTACGCGGACGAAGGTCGCGGGCAACAGCTAGTAAGGAATAAATGTGCATGTTCTTGAAAACGACTGTGAATAAGTGCTTCATACGACTAAGCTACAATGCCGGACAAACTGTGGACCAAAATATCGCCAAAACTGGTGCCCTGAGACAGTTGTAGGTATTAGGTATGCTGCCGAGTATTCTCGTAGTAAGATTTAAATTTAACGGTCTGAAGCTCATATCTACACGACTTTCTGTAGATTTCATGAATTTGGACTTGCCTCGTTGGTCTAGTGGTCGCAAGCGCGACTACTGACCTTGAGGTCCTTGGTCCGATTCCCGGGTTGGGTAGTGTTTTTGGGTTTTTCCATCAGGAATTTCTCAGTAGCAGCCACGGAGTCTGGATTTGTGCCCGGTTGATGGCAATAAGCTCGCTCCCTATTTCATGGGACTTTAACATAACTGGCGAAAAGTGGGTGTACTTGTTAGATAAACCTCTGCCTAATCCTTCGGGGATTACAAGGCGTGATGTTATCTTATGTTGTTCATGAATTTGTAATATGTTTATTGAGCAGGTTCAAAGTTACACATTTGCTCTCATCATGTCGTTTATCCTACGTATCCTATGATTAAAAACATTGTGTTCAATCCGTGGGCACTTTTTATGTCATCTCAAACTGTGTCACCAAAGTAAAATGCCATTAAAACCATGATAATTGACGATAAACAGTTTTAACTTTACAATTATATTAATGGAATAGACTCCTTTGACCTAGTTCAACATTTCCGAGGACTTTGCGGTGCTTGGGGTTGAAATATTATAGGTATTTATTTGATATCTAAATGATAGTGTAAGGGTGAATTTGCTTCACACTCGGATGTGGCTATGATTTTGGTTACACATTCATTTTATACAAATATCTACATCCATCTTATAACATCGGCTTAGCCGTAACGCCACGTCCTAAACAGAATGATCGTCACGTGAACACGCAATAGTCACGTTAATTTTGATCAGAGAACACTAATGCGTGGTCTCACCGACAGAGGACGCCATTCAGGCTTGAACAACGAATGAGTGACATTTGAACTCGAGGATTGCTTTGGTTAGGACGTGGAATAGGGTATATGTATATCAAAAGGATATAATGTTGTGAATTAGGAATTTAAATTAGACAAATAAATAGTAATACCAGCACGCTTAGGTACTTAAAGCGGATTGGCGATTGAATAATAATTAATCATTGAAATTTTTGGCTGTACAAGTTGCACCTCGCTTCATAATTGGAGTCATAATATGTTCAAAAGATTATTTTTTCTTCATTCATCACATAGTTTTTTAACATTATTTAACATTTGCTTTTTGTTTTTTGTCAAAGATGTTGGAGTGTTGAGGTCTGACAGAAAGACTGAACGACAGAACAGAAATAGTGCGAGTCTGACAAGTTGCGGCTGACTTCAAACGGAGCTTCTGACCGTCTAACTTCAGAAACCAAACTTGTTGGGACATCGGTATCTTAAGGTTAGAAAAATCAGATCTAAATTATTTGTCTAACTCGATTCGCGAGCCTAATTGATTACGAAATGTCCGTAATGGAAAATTCTGTTTTTTTTACTTTATTCATTGAGGACATTCAACAAAAGATGTACACAAAAAATGCAGTTCATACAGACATTGAAATTTCAGTTGTTTCGACAAATTAACTTAAACCTAAAATACAAAACAGTTGATACTAGTTAGTTGATCGATTGTTTGTGAATGTGTGAACATTTTAGGTTTTGTAGATTCCCAGCTGCTTGTTAATTTCTGTTAACTTTTTATCTTGTTTTACATCTTTTGTGTAAGTAGTAAGCAACGACTTATTGTCGGGCCTACGCTATCCCCCCATACTTAAGTACAAATGCTGTAACATGATAATATTGTTATACCAAATGATTTGAAAAGAGTTACCATGGAGTTTCTTACCGATTCTTCTCCATAGGAAACGACCAACCCGAACCGTGCACCTTTTTGTCGACGTTTTATAAGTGCCCATCTAGGCCCATGTGAAATAAAATATTTTGATTTTGGTTGTTATTAGTAATTATTTGTGTAGTTTTTGTTACGTCTAACTTAACTTATGTTATTTTAAGAGCTTTTTGGCAATTTAAGCGATTGTTGACTTTCTAGCGCTGACAGAAAAACATTACAAAAGAAACCCCAAGATAATTATAAATCAAACAAAAAGAAACAATGTTGCTTAAATATTTAAGAGAATCTGGCAACCCCATCATAGTGTTAGAAGATGTTGACAACGCAAATATTCCGCTGGCAGCAGAGCTTTGTACACAACTAAGGCATTGGTCCCACTCGAAGAGGAAGCGACTATATCTCCTAGCTACTATAGTTATCTATGAACATTTTGTTGCTCAAGAAACGTGAAGATTGTAGGTCCGTGCCAGTAAAAGAGAAACTTATAATCAGTGACGTGCCTAGTGGCTAACAATACGGGAAGCCCATAAGGCAAGCAGACTGTTCAGAAAGCCTAACATCATGAAAAGTAGTAGGTTTTAAGGACAAGTCAAGCTTGAAGGCTTACATGAAGGTCCGCCACTACTTATAATAATAGAGGATCACTGGCAGTTCACACCACCAGTCTAGAACTCTGTTAAATAAACAAGTCGTATTTATGTGCTAGGGTGGCGACATCTATACCATCATATAAGAACTAAAGCGGTAAATCCAACATCGTGCTATTAAAGTTATCCGCACAATTCAGTAGTCCACCAGATCTGTCCACACCCGTCTGATCCGAGGATCCTTCTTTTTATATGGAGGATGAGCATACACCCTGTTTCGCTGACGTTAAACTACTAGTAGCTCTAGTCGCTTATCGCTGACGGTGGGACCGGCGCCTGAGGGTACACGGCACTCTTTGTAGCTTGCTCTTCATTTTGTTTCTAACTTTTAAAGTTTTGCTGGGAAACAATCTAGCTTGTAGTTTGGAATACATAGAATAGAATTATAGTTGCACTTTTTTTAGAATTTGACGGCGTTTCTGAACAGATGAACGGATATAAAAATCTCATTGATTTATAGTGGATAAAAATGATTAGTTACAAAGTCAAAGGAAGCATAATGTAATCGTACTTATTTACTCTCAGAAACTCTAATAGACTATTCAATAACCAATAAGAAGACTTTTGAATACCTTGCTGATGTAATTGGTCGCAAGCGCTACCGCTGAACATGAAGTCTGGGGTTCGAACCAAAAGTTGGGTATAGTGTTACTAAGTTTTTCCATAACGTCTTTCTCAGTAGCAGCCTGAAGGCTTTTGTGCTCGGTTGATGGTAATAGGCTCGTCCTCTATTACACCCATATAATAGGGGGCGAGTCTATTGTCTACTACCAAGTGCATCCACATTTTGCCACTTGTCAGTAAGTTCACTGTCGGCTTCTCTGTTTCCCGATCATTATAAGCTAGATTACTTCAAAGTTCGAGTGAATCGGTTTCTTCTAGACGCACATGCTCCACCCTAGCCCCCGTCATCACTTCACATTAGGCGAGTTGTGACCAAATGCCAATTTAGTGTGTAAAAATGGGTGAACTCTAAGCACTGCTCTGCCTAACCCTTCGGGGTCTGCAACTTGATTTTATGTTACGATAAATAACTGTTTAGTAAACCCGGTCCCTCGCTTCTCAGGCCCGGAGATGTCGCGTTGGCGCGGCTTCGATGGCGCGGGGTGAACGCGCGCCACGGCTAGGCGCCGATGCGCGCCTGGCTCGTCGTGTGTGCGGCGCTCGCGCTGGCGCCCTGCCGAGCGACCGCGGCGCACTCGCAGCAGGACCCCGCGCGGCTAGAGCGCATCAAGTCACAGATATTAGCCAAGGTGAGAGGGACAGAACGCATCATCGCGTGAACACGCGACTGTGGCGTTCATTTTCATCACGACACACACAGATTAGTGATGTACCCCAGTGTCTACGTCTATCGGCGTTATTGGAGTGAAAAGATTGTAATATCATAAATGTTCAACTTGCATTTGCTTACAGTACGTTCTAATTTTGGAAGACAGACATTTAAATAAACGCCTAGAACCCGAGACCTCTCTGGCAAATTCAACTTTTCCCTAAGAAGTATCTGAATGTCCCTCCCAGCAGTACATGTCAACTCATATCCCAGCGGTGTATAGTTTTATCCCTCAACCATGTACTAATACCGTTCTTCTCCACCAGCTGGGGCTCTCATCGCGGCCGACGCCACTAGGGGCGCCGCCGCGCGACGTCGTGCGACAGATATTAGCACGCGCCGCCGACCCGCGGCCCCCTCCCCACCACCACGACTCAGACGCCGAACACGCCATGAGGGAAATCATCGCGATAGCACATAGAGGTACCCAACACCAACATACAGACAAACAGACACACTATAAACTTGGACACTCAACAGACACGACAATTATGTCGACAACAAGTTGACACAGACGTAGAATATGACTTGAGAGTAGTTGAGAGAAATTCTTTACATACACAGAAACCAACAGACAAATCTCAAACAAGAACAGAATATGCGTTGACAGACGGACAAACAGTAAACTCCCATAGCGAGAAATCATCACAATACAGACAGACAATCAAATACATGGAATAACAACGATGAACACAAGTTATAACTTTGAGATAAATAGGTGTACAAATTATGGCACGTTGACCACACAAATTAGAGTGCCATAATATGAGAATCTTTTAAAAAATCAACTGCCAGACAAAGAAAAGACAAGATTTACCAGAGAAAGAACTAACGGAATCACAAATCGGAATAAAAATATTTTCAAAATCATGAAGTGGTATAACTTTCAGATCATTACACAAGTCCGAAAGTAAGGCCAGCACATATTACCGTCACAACCAGACCAAATACTTCTGCAAAGTGAATAAGAAATTAGTAAAATACTATAAAAAGGTGTCATAGCAAAGGAAAAACTAAACTCCATAACATTTACAACTATCCGGCTCCAAGGACCAAAGTCAGGTGTTCGAAATTTTATAAATTTCACCAAAATAATTTGGCTACTTACTAGTTTTCGCTTATTATCTTATTTTACTTTTCTTTACCAAAAACTGTGAAATTATTTAACTCTACACCTTCTCACAAACGGAAATAATGTATAACTAACTTCTATCTGATAGTAAGTTTGCAAAGTTTCCAAGATGGCCACGCAAGGCGAGCAGTGCTAATTCGTGGTTCCACTTTTAAAAACAAGCTTCCTTTACCTATGTCTTACCTTGGGTATGAATTAGCAATAGAGCGAAGTTATACAATCAAAATTGTGACATCATCATTGTTTTCCTGCCTTTGTCCCATGTGATATCTACTTGAGGCCGGTGTAACACGTTTTTTTCTTCAATTCACTTATTTCTATCTAAATTATGTCATCCTAGCTTATGCCCGCGGTTTCGCCCGCGTTGATTTCGATAATTGTCCAACGGGATCATACTACATGGATAAAAAGTATCCTATGTGTTAATCCAGGTTATAAACTGTCGGTATGCTAAATTTCATTCAAATCCGTTCAGTAGTTTTTGCGTGAAAGAGTAACAAACATCTATCCATCCTTACAAACTTTCGCGTTTATAATATTAAGTAAGATAAGACGTGTAATATTGTCCACGCAAGTGTGAATAAATGCATCTCTTCTAGTTACAAAACTGCCACAAGTTGCTATTAGTATTTCGAGCAGCCTCTTTTTATTAAAGAGAGTGTGTTTACTTCATTACTGTCAGCATACAATTTCTAGACCAACACTCATTCCTCAAAGCCTTTGTCCTCATAAAAATCCGTATCCGTATTATCGTTGAAAATGTGATAATGTATCACCAACACAAATCGAAATCAGACACAGAATATCTGTCACCATTTTGTGTGTACCTCAGTAACCGCAGTACGCTCTACAGCTAATTACATACTACAACTAACTTGTATTTTTATTGTGCCCCAGAAGTGGGTCGCAAACATCATTGGCAACTCTATAACGTCCACTTGGGGTAGTAACTGGCCAATAATATAATGTCTAGACCTAGCCATTCTAGAGGCAATTATGTGCTTTGGCATAAATACCGCCTAAACCAGACCGGGCTAGATTTTTTTAGGCAAAAATTGCGTGATAGACATTTGCCGTTCATCAAAGTCTGGGGAGTGACATCATTTTGTTGTATAATCGTCTGGTAGTCTGGTACACTTAGCAACTTTGGTAGTACGAAAACTTTTGGTACGCTGAGTTGCGGACCTAGTTTTTCTAGGTCGTTGAACATCATAAGAGCGTCTGTGACTTTCGGTACAGACTGTTCGATAAAAATATTTTGTTTTTAAAACACAGTCACTAACAATTCGCATCGTAATTGCTAGATTTTATACCGGTCGTTTTCTAACTGGTCCTCCAGCGTCAAAGTTGCACGGTAACAATCATGGTAATAATATTAAAACTTGAGAGAGAATAAATACAGAAACTACTATTAGCCAATACCGACTACTAGCATTGAAACGGATTTTTTCGTTTTTCTATCTGTAATTCTTAGTAGCAGCTGTGGTTGCCGGAGTCTGCATTTAAGCCCAGTTGATGGCAATAACCCCACCCTCTGTTACATAGGACTAAAACATAACTGGCGAAATGTGGGTGTACTATTAGATACACCTCTGCCTAATCCTTCGGAGATAACTTGGGCTATATTATGATGTACTACGGAACAGTATTTCTTTATTTCCCCTCGAATTTTGTCTGGTTTTTGCTCACGTTTGGCCTACAGGCGGTATTAACATATTCGATTTGTGATTCGTAGTTATCTGCCCATTGTCTGGCCGTCAGATTGAGGACTGGGCTTGGCACTCGTTGTACATCATAAATAATCATAGTTCATGATGGATACTACGACCATTTGAGGACTTTTTCCTTTTTCTTTTCGGGAGATTGAATTTTGGTCCTACGGTACTTGTTTTAGTTTTTGTTATTCTGTTGGTTTTGTAATTTATGTTTCCTGACGGTTTGACTTAATTTATTTGTGTATTGTTTAATGATTCTCTTTGAATTATTGGCTGATAATTCTTTGGGAATCAAATTTCTATCTTATTTTTTTAATCTTATGTTGAGACGCATAAACTAGAGACACTAAAGACATACTCTGACTCTTATGAGATTCATTATTAGTTCTTCACACACTTAATTAACAGATTGTGTGCTTACCAGATATTTTAATTATTTAATTAGTTATCGAAATGGCCCATCAATATTTTTTTGTGTTTTTTAACTTATGAATTGTATATATATGTACTGTATGTATGTCTGAATAAAATGCATTATTGTTAAATCTTTTTTGCAAGTATGTTTTCAGATCAACTGACTTTTATCACAATGTGAAACTGAACTGAAGATGTGAGTACCTTTTCAGAAGCTATACCTACTCTTATAATGTGGGTAATACACTAAATTGTGTTGATTGTTTTTCAGGTTAATTGAAACAGGACCGTGGTCGCTCACAATGGGCCTTATCAGAAGGCTTAAAGTCACCCAAAGGGCAATGGAGAGGGCCATGCTCGGAGTTTCTTTGCATGATCAAATCAGAAATGAGGACATCCGCAAGAGAACCAAGGTAACGACGTAGCCCGAAGAATAGCCAAACTTAAGTGGCAGTGGGCAGGGCACATTGCTCGCAGAACGGATGGCCGATGGGGCCGAAAAGTTCTGGAGTGGCGACCGCGAACCGGAAGACGCTGCGTTGGAAGGCCACCCACTAGTTGGACCGATGACCTGGTAAAGGTTGCAGGGATCCGCTGGATGCGAGTCGCACGGGACCGGTCAATGTGGCGACACTTGGGGGAGGCCTATGTCCAACAGTGGACGTCTTTCGGCTGAAATGATGATGAATGATGAAACAGGACCTGAAATGAAAAATGGTCACTCGCACACACATACCATTTTTGGATGAATTACAAGGTAAGTTAAAATACTTAGTACCTACCTACAATATTTTATTTAGTTCACCTATTTTAGTATATTGTCATTGCTACAATTAACTGAAATGGAGAAAAGTGTGTGATCCACGACTCCTACCTTAGTCGAGGCCGATACCAAGAAAACCGTATGGTTCTCATTAGGACACTGTAGTATATCGCAGTCCAAATAATTGTACACAATAAACTGTACGATAAACACAGTCATAATAATATTTTAAAAGTTAACTTTTTACCGGTAACCACTTACAATTTTAACTCTAATGAAGAATAGTTATTAATTTTAAAAAAAGAGATTCTTTCAATTACAATGGGTATAAATCTATGATACCATGAGATAGGTTGCAACACAAAATTTTATCAATATACCCTTCAAAGTTACGCCACGGAGCTTCGATACCCATCACTTGTGTTACAGTATAGATTTCTATGGCGTTATGCAACCGAGCCATTTGGGCGCTCGCCAGGGAACCCCGATTTTCTAGCCAGAACCACATAACGATTTATGTCATACTTTTGAACCGTTTTCAAAATGCAAAACCTTTTGAAATGGGAAATTGGAAATGTCCTCGATGTATTGAAAGGATGTTTGTTACAATGGAAAGTAATGAATTGTAGAAAAAGAAATTTCGTTCGTAATGTTTGTTCCTTGTACAACATTATTTTTAGTATATGCGAAACCTGAATATAGTTTGCTCAGAATAAGTAACTGAATCGATTCCAATAATTTTTAAACCATATTATATTTTTTCCCAAAAATATTTAAAAAAGTTGAAAGTTGGATATCGTGCGACTTTGAGTACCTATCGCAATAATTTGGGTACCTACTGCCAAATTATTATTATCAATGAGCTCAAGACGACGCTGGAGGCGCGCGCTGCGTGGTGACCGCGTTTTTGTGCGGACAACTTATAACTTTGTGATTTTTCATGATACAGTTTTGAAATTTTGTACATAGATTCTTAACATATTAATACTAGACACGTGTATCAGGTTTCGCATATACTAAAACTAATGTTGTAGAAAACGTTCTAATAGCGTGGTTATTTCTTCGTTAAAAAGTTATCTTTATTGTTACCCTGCCCCTACTTCAATTTGTTTGCGGGCAAGGCACAGTATGTCTTCTTCTTCCACACTTCTCTATTACTCAACATCTCATTAGTCATATCATCTTGCACAAATGTACACAGTCCAGCCATCGTGGCATCGTTACATTCATCTTTGAAACATTCCCAGGACTATTACAGCATTCGTCTAAAAAAAATTTCATTATTCTGATTATCGACTCTATTTCTATTAAAACTATAATGTTTTTTAATTAACTTTGAAATGAAGCTCATTTTTTTATTTGCTTATTATGCTGCTATTTTTATGCTGGTTCTTGCCTCTAACTTTTTCATCTTTTCTTTAATTTCAAAACCAACAATGTCTGAGAAATTCACTGTTCAAAATATTTTATTTGCGTGTATTTTTCATTTCTCCAACGCAATGTATGAGCGACTTAAGACTAAAGCTTTAGAGAAAAATGTCGTAAACCTTGACTGAATCGTTCCAAATTGCCAACTCGTAGTAAGCAAGCACTATAGAATGTTTTGTTACTCCTCTGAGTTAGAAAAACTCAAAATCACTTGATAGTAAAAACTTTTTAGCTGATATAAATTATAAAATTAAATTTAAAGCCTATTTTTACTATCAAAAAAGACGATTTGAATATACTCTAACGTTAAGTAGTAGAGAAATATTAAGCTATACATTGCAGCTAGTTTCAGCAGTCAACAAAGCCAAGTCTTTTAAATCTTCAAGCTATTAAATTCTTTTTAAAAATAGCCATTCTTCACACAAACGCATCTCTCCAATTTAATGGGAGCTTCTAAAACTGTCAGAAAAATAGACGAAAAAATACTTTGTCTCAAGTGCCTGCTTGAAAAAGGCCAAGTGCCTACTAAATAATAAAAGGATCACTGTTCGAAGCCATTCCCATGCATTTCAGATTAGGCTACACTATAAGCGGGTAGAATTGAGTTTAAGCGGAGCGTTTTACATCTACCGTTGAAATAAATCTTAGTTCAAAACGCGGTCCTTCGAGCCGGATTGTCGAATAAACACATTTCTCGCTACGCTTTGTTCGTGCCCGCTTGCAAAGAGACAGCAGCCTTATAATTATGCGACGCATTCTTTACGTCGTCGGCTATATATCAAAAATTATGCCTTTTGCAAGGCTATAAAATTTTAAAGTTAAATTTCTGCGCTTTGCGGATTTTAAAAGCGACAGAGTCTTGGGACGTTGGCGCGGATTGTTGCCTCTGTTTCTATGTATTATAATTTGGATTGTGTTGAACAATCCCTTTTTAAACGGGTAAACTGGGAAGGAATATTCTATGATTCCGTGTTTAAAGAACAAAAATGTTCGATTAGGTAAATTATTGAGATATGTTTTTGGGGCCAGGTTGTCCTTGTACATATAATCGGAGGACCAAATTGAGCTTGACAACCACAGACCCTAACTAATTTCGATTATATTAATTAACATTATTTCCACAGAATTGAATTATCTAGTGTTTACGTTTCCTTATTTTCTTTCAGACCAAGCTGAAATAAGAAATGATGGTGTGCCGCATAAGATGAACTGAAAATCCAGCTAGTTCCCGGTCGATGTACAAGATGGCGCTACTGGTCTTATCATCGTGGAGGATAGAGGTTAGTTATAGATAGATAATAACAGATTTATTATACAATGTGTTTAGTATTCGATAAATGTTTTTTTTTATATGTGTTGGTACATTTTGTCAGAACTGCCCAATTTTAGTATGTAGGTTATGATTAGATCGATTTTTGAGTACTCCTATTAATTGTTATTTCAACACGAAGATTTCCGCAAAAGAAAAAAAAGTCAACCTTTCATAACGGCTGTAATGCCCCAAGAGTTGGGCAGAGGTGTACTACTCTATGGAGGTCCCAGAGGACCAGGGAAGCAGATCCGACGCTGATACTGAGAAATTCCTGATGGAAGACCTAATCATACCTTGCAGGACCTCGTTAACAAAACCAGGAGCGTTCAGATCAATAGACCGACGAGGCCATTAAACTACAAGATTCTAAAACTGCCTCGTTGGTCTAGTGGTCGCAATAGCAACTGCTGAGCGTGAGGTCCTGATTGGATTCTCGGGTCAGGCAAATTTTTATTGGGTTTTTGCATCAGGAATTTCTCAGTAGCAGCCACGGAGTCTGGATTTGTACCTGGTTACCCAATAGGCTCGCCCCCTATTACATGGGACTTAAACATAACTGGCGAAATGTGAGTGTACTATTAGGTATACCTCTGCCTAACCCTTCGGGGATTACAGGCGTGATGTGATGTATTATATTTAAAAGCCACTTCTGGTAGCCAGGTTTCGAAGACGCACTTACTGAGACATGGTCCCTTAGCCTCCACCCCACCTGGATACGAGGATGTTAAATAATATCAATATATTACAGGACGATAAGAGTGACATTTGTCTCATTATAATATAATAATTACCGAGTGATTTGTGCAAATTCATCGCTATCAGAAAGTTTAATTAATTGTACTTTTGAACTTTATTATGAGTTTACTACAGGACTGTCTTTTGTTTTCTGGTTCATATTTTACTCCTGTTCTTCGTTTTATATATAAGTGAGTATGTGGAGTAGGTCATGTTTAGGTAAAAATATTGAGAGAGGAGGCATATGTCCCAGCAGTGGGAACATTATAGGTGGATTATGCTATGTTTTGAATT
Organism: Noctua fimbriata; assembly: GCA_905163415.1. Lineage (NCBI taxonomy): Eukaryota > Metazoa > Arthropoda > Insecta > Lepidoptera > Noctuidae > Noctua > Noctua fimbriata. The sequence continues at coordinate 965,423 of LR990946.1, forward strand.
CGCCTTCGCCAAAATACAGCTACGTGAACTCCACTCACTGATGGAGCCATAAAGTCATCAACTGCACATTACGAAAAAAGAATAAAAGACAGTATATTGTAAGCTATGAATATCTAGATTCAGTATTTATGAGCTTGCTAGTTGTTTAGACTATGGTAGGTACAACTAAGACAGGAAAATGGGGAACTACACATAACATATCACGCCTGTAAACCCCGAAGGGTTAGGCAGAGGTGTATGTACCCAATTTTAGAACACCGACATTTCGTGAGTTAGGTTTTGGTCGCATGTAATAGGAGGCCAGCCTATTATCATCAACCGGGCACAAATCCAGACTAGGTGGCTGCTACTGAGAAAATTCTCGTAGGAAAAACACAATAACACTTTGCCCGGCCTGGGAATCGAACCTATGACCTCCAGGACCACTCGACCAACGAGGCGGTCTAAAAAAAAGTAGTGAAAGTGGAGAACTTTACCTAGAAAACCATAACCCAACGTTAGGGATATGGTTTTTGGTGGTCATTTCTCAAAATATACAAGATTAGTTTTAGTATATGCGAAACTTGATACACGTGTCTAGTATTTTATGTAAAAATCTATGTACAAAATTTCAAAACTGTATCATGAAAAATCACAAAGTTATAAGCTTATTCTGTTACCTGGTTGTCCGCACAAAAGCGTCGTCACCACGCAACGCGCCCGCGCGCGGGCCACCAGCGTCGTCTCGAGCTCATTGATAAACATAATTTCACAGTAGGTATCTAAATTATTGCGATAGGTACTCATAGTCGCTCGGTGTCCAACTTGTAACTTTTTTTAAATATTTTTGGAACAAAATATAACATGGTTTCAAAATTATTGGAATCGATTCAGTTACTTATTCTGAACAAACTATATTCAGGTTTCGCATATACTAAAAATAATGTTGTAGATTTATACAAAGGCAGCAAATCAAATAACTATACATTGTTTTTGACATTCTTGTTTGAAAGAGGCTTATATCGAACTACACCTTACCCTCCGGAAGAATATTACATCCTCAAAATATCGCATATAATAATATATCATAGTATAATAGCATCGTAAATATCTGTTGTTGACTATGAGCGTCCCCATAGATCCAGCAGGACACTACTACTGCTCTTACGGTATATTATCTATTGGCATGCTTAGTAAGCGAATATTAATCACACCTGTACGATCAGATAGGGTAGGCAGAAGGCAGTGTTTTTTGTGTTTATGTTAGGGGTCAGTGAAACGGTATGGTAATGTGCAATATGCTTAATAGTAGGTTATTTGTATCCCTGAAGCTACTGTTATAATTGTAGTGATTTTTTCTTTTTTAAAACGTTACCCAACACTGGGAATTTCTCCTGTATCGTGTGTGCGTTTACAAACTCACATACACAAACAGCTAGACCTGGAACGATTTCCTGTAGGTCATACAAATATTTGTTCCGTGCGGGGATCGAACGCGTGACACGTAGCGTAGCAGCCAATCTCTCAGCCACTGCGTCAACCGTGCCGTTGAAAATGAACCTCGGAAAATAATCTATGTCATAGTCAAAATTTTTCTGATGTTTTCTCGTGTAATTCCAAGCCATCGGGTGCTCGCGGGTCTGTGGACGGCGAGTTATGGGCTAGCTCGCCGTCCGGCCGTCTTATGACGACAGGCCGTGTCGACGTCGCGTTCGTGTTCCACGCGCGCCACAAAGAGATGTCAGCAACCATGTAGGTGTCCGCACGGGCCGATACCTGCCAGGGCTGCGGGACTGTTCGAAAGAGATACCGCGGCCCTGGAACACGAAGGGCAAAGAAGGAACATGGATGGTTTTTAGTCAGTAGAAGTCTGACACTCCCTTCCGCTTCGCCCAGAGCGGGGGGGGAGGGGTCATTTGATACTTCCAATCCGAAAAAAAAAGCCATCGGGTGCTTAATGTCTCTGACCCTTCCTGCCCCCGACTGATCTGCTGACTATCAAGTGCTGTGATGGTTGAATGACAGCCACTCAAGTTTTGATCAGTGTACTAGTTTTGTCGCGTCGATCGTTTTTGTTTCAGAAACTCGTGCATAGTGTCATCAAATTTACTTTATGCCCGGTTCATATCAATTCAGTAGTGTTCCAGTCCAGTGATCTCATCCAGTTATGGATTGTAACTGGAATATTCTAAACCATCACTGGAATACACAGATTCCAGTTAGAGATCTAGTCCAGTAACTGCATCATCCGGCTAGACTGGAAGATAATTAGAAATAGGCTAGGCAGATGTTGATGATGATAGATAGCCAGGTGAGGTTATGAAGTACATATTACTAGTTTTCATGAAAACGTGGTCTGTTCTCCGCGGTAACGGTCAAGTTCAAAGCACTCTTACCCATATCTTTTTACGTCTAAAAATTGCGTTGTTCAGTACCTATCGTTTTGGGTTCAATGTCGTTCATTGCCATTTTTTTAATCGTTATCTCCCTAATTTATATTTTGTTTTGCTGATATTATGCGTGACTATTTTCATTCATTAGTTAACGGATATTTATTTAATTATGTTGTAATAACTACCGATTCTAACGGTATACTGGCGCGTCAAAAATAAAACCTTGCTGAGGAGTTTGTTCCGCCATCTCTGTTCTCCAGCTGAAACATAAGGAAGTAGTGATGAAGGGCGGGCTTTGGGAACTATCTTGTGTAAATTTGACTTTCAAAAAGTGCTGATTCGAAGCCTAATTAAAAAATACATCAATTAATTAAAGTTACTGATAGAATTATTTAAACTAAAAACTTAAAAAAAAGTACTAATTTATTTAAAATAAATCAACTAAATAAACAACAGGACGTTTACTCGTCTAAGTACTCCACCACATTGCTGTCATCCGGAAACGTGCCTAGAACTAGCAGCATTGCCACGATGAATGGCAATGCTAATACTTTGGCCTAAGAAAGACCCAGCCCTCTCGTCACGCGATATGTCAACCAGACGTTAAGAAATTTCCTTAAAAAGTAGACAATTTAATTAAATAACTTTTTATTTAGATTTCGTATGTATACGTACTGAACATTCTCATTCTCAATTTGGAGAAGGGTCGTCGATCGAAAACATATACCTTATCTTTATTCCAACATCGGTATATTAGGAGAACAATGGTATTTTTAGTGTTGAAATAGTTTTCAGTGAACATTTTCAAAGTGTTTCAGTGTTTTACTGTCTCATAAAGGGTTTAGTTTCCTTTATTTATTTTCTTACACACTAATTACATTTTTAAATATTTCTTAACAAAAACCATATAAAAAACATTTAAAAATATAAAAATAGTAGCCCACCGGTATCGGGAACAGGGTCCAAGCTACCGGCGGTCAGGGCTCTAGAGAGAGGAACCTCCTAACAATACGAGCCGTGTCCAGAAGTACCGCTTTCTGAATCAAGCCCTTGATCCAACTGCCTGACGAGAGCCTCCTCAGATATTGGTCGAGGCCCTTGGCAATTAAGCCATGGGCTGAGACGACTATCTGCACAATGATCGCTGAGTCCACATCCCACATGTCGACAACCTCGCGAGCCAAGTCAAGATACTTGATTTTCTTATCTTTCTCGGCTTTCACGAGGTTCTCATCATGTGGGACCGTTATGTCAACAATCATTGCGCACCGCTCTGATCGATCCACCACCACTATATCAGGCTTATTGGCTACAATAGTCCTGTCAGTGATGAAGGATTGATCCCAGTACAATGTGATACTGCCATTTTCGAGAACTGGGTCGGGCACATACTTATAGTACGGCACTTCCGATTCCACAAGGTTGTATTTTAGAGCAAGTTGCTGATGGATAATCCTGGCTACAAGGTTGTGTCTATGCAAGTACTCTCCGTTAGCCAGACGAGAACACCCGGAGATAATGTGACGGATCGATTCGCCTGGACGGTGGCATGCCCGACATATGTCAACCGTACCGTCCTTCACAATAAATCTCCGGTAGTTATTCGTCATCATAACTTCATCCATAATTCCACAGACAAAACTTTTGGTTTCCCCGAAGAGGTCCCCGGAACGTAGCCTGGCTACGGACGCTGATAGGTCTACATCGGGCCCATGCAGGGCCCGGAAAAAGCGTCCGTGAAGCTCCTTACTCTGCCATACCTCCATGCGGTCGTTAGTGTCAAGCACTACAGGTTTGAGCCAGTTCTCTTTAGCCAAGGAGAGCGGGGTGAGGCCCTTGTCCACTGCGACCACATCTCGATGCATCCCTACGTCGGTTTCAAGGAAATATTCCCTCCCTGAGACTGCATATCTCGCGATTGTGGCGAGTCTTATCGTTTAAAAAGCCTCGACCCCCACACTTCCGCGGGATATACAGTGTCATAACAGAAGAACGCGGGTGATGCATTAGATATGCCGTCAACAATGTACGGACCCTCCTATCCAGGGCGTCTAGTTCTGTTTGAGTCCATTTGAGTATGCCGAAAGAGTACATCAGAACCGGCATGACCCAACCGTTGAAGGCACGTACCTTATTGCCGCCTGATAAAAGACTATTTCAGGCGGCAAATAAGCGCTCCTTCAACGATTGCTTCATGTCAGCAACATTGATGCCCAGCGCTTCCGACATACCCAAATACTTATAGGTTTCGGTTGCTGAGAGGGATCTAAGATTTATGGAATCCGAGAGCTGGGTTCCCACAGATTCCACAATCTCACCTCGCTTTACATGCATGACCGCACATTTGTCCGCACCAAATTCCATCCTGATGGCGCTACTGAAAGTTTCAGTTACCTTCAGTAGCTCCATCAGTTGCAAATCGTTGGGGGCAAAGAGTTTCAGGTCATCCATGTAAAGGAGGTGAGATATAACTTGACCACCTCTCCTCGGGTTTAGTTTTATTATTAACTAATACATATTTGATTGTAGTTGAACCTCCGTTTCCAAATCTGGAAAAATAATTTCAAACCTCACTTGTGTGACAGCAGAATAATTGGAAAGTAAAGTTTAGAGAATACAGGGTGTAAACAGACCCTTTTTTTATTTGATTTTTGGGGTGAAAAATCATGTTTTACGCTGGGACTCGATGGAACGCACTCAAGGAATTGTGCTGATGGATGGATTAAGTAGTACGGGGGTCGTGCAAGTGTTTAAAGTAAAAGTCTTACATTAAAAACATGTATTTAAAAAATAACTTGTGAAAAAGTTGGAACTTTAACCACCAATATCTCCGTAACTAGAAGTTCCCAGGTATGGTCTAGAACAAAAAAAATGATCGCAATGACGGGGAGAACAAGTGCCTTTCGGCTTCGTTAAGGGTCTATTTACACCCTTTATTATAGTAATAAATACATGGACGGAATGCTACATTCGACTAGAGTTCATCTGAAGAAGTTTGCTTAGAGAAGAGAATTATATATATTATTATTTATTTGCATCAGACACAACGATCCATACTTGAGTTAGTAAGTACACTTAAAAATAATGTTAGTTTTAGAAGTTTAAAAATAATCAGACACACCACACAATAATATTCTAACTAGTAGTAGTAGTAGTTGTACACAAAATAAAATTTAAATTATTTGTTTTTTTTTTTGAATTAACAATTTTCTTTTACTGTCAGATCTGATACGAAAGACTATATACAAAAGGATATTCAGGATTCATTTCATGGGACTATACATCTATACTAATATAAAAAAACAGGTATTATTTGTTTGTAACTTTAAATGTAGGGGGTAAGAATCTCCGGAACTAATAATCCAATTCTTAAAATTCTTTCACTGGCAGAAAACTACATTATTTGTGGGTGCTACAGGCCATAAATTATATTTATATCATACATATTAGCCGAGCCATCACAATCTTTGCGGGCGAAGTGTTAGTGTTAGATATATTTAGTTCTAAAGGTTCGTGAAACAGGTGTGGACAGAATCCGGACACCGGAGTTTGACGGATAAGTACTGTAGTATGAAATAAAGTGTATGCTTAGGGTGCTTTGCTGATTTCGAGAGGATGAGTGAAAAGCGACTAACACAAGCCAAAGATGCGAGTGGGAATGCCGGAAGGGGATGCCCTAGAAGGACATGCACTGATCTTATCAGTGAGGTTCTTCAGACAGATCCAGGATTATGTGTAAAGATTGTAGCAGGTAGCGTGCTATAGTTTCTGCTTACTCCCTTGATAATAGGCACGAGTTTATGTATGTATGTACGGATTATCTGTCCGGTGTCCGCAGTTAGTCCGCCGTATGTCCGCATCGGTTTGACTGAACCCTAACACGCCCTTTAAATACAACAAACGAAAAGGGCGCATGTATCAATGTTCTTGACATTAAACTCGGTGTTCCCGAGTGCAAATAGGAATATTTCTGAGTGCGACCCGCTCTTATCAGTACTGATAACCCGAACAACGCTCTCTGGCATATTGTTGGTATGTAGTTGTCACGGTAAGAAACTTGGAGCGTGTTAGTTTTGTGATGGTCATCAGTTTTAGCATAGCTACTTGACTACACTTAAGTGCGATGGATATTTGAGATCCCGGAACAGATCCGGTATCTCTTTTAAAAACACATTTTATTTAAGTGATTTTTCTTAGAAGTTTAGAATATTTTGTAAAAAGTCTTCTTCTTCGTCGTTCTCTCACTGCTGAGGATCGCGCCCACATATGACACGTTTCTAAGCCACGGACTCCTGCAGTGTAAACCACTCGGTACAGGCTGCCTACAACAGTTGCAGAATCCGCCAGCCATCAAGCGCTCTCCTCATAATACGCTCACAAAAGAGGTTTTAAAAGCTGCGGCGACGAAATACAGCCTTGATGCACGCATTATTCTGCATGGAAAGCCTATGGATTTCTGTTTTTCAGTTTCACAAACCTAGTGCCATCGCCTTTGCGTAATCTATAGTACAAGACCAGTCGTATGTAATAACTTCACGTCGAGGTTTACAGGTTATGTACATAGAGCAACTGTCTGTTTGACCTCCACAACCCTTTTAATAGATAACATGATGACCTTGGAAAGTACTGGAAGTCAGGTTTAATGATTTCAGACTATCCGTAACAACTGTTAAAGATTTATGAACAATAACCGAGACCAACAGCTTAGCGTTCTTGCCAAGGCACGGAGGGGTCTCGGCATATAAGGGATGGTCACCCATCCACGGCCCGTCCTCTGCAAGCATTACTTGCCCTTGAAGGTAGGTCCGTGTGGCTGTCATTATTGAACCACGAGCCCCACATTAATTTTGTTTCTATCGTGTTTGTTTTTCAAATGAGAAATTATCTTTGAATGCATCTTTCTCTTAAGGTTGTTTATTTCATTGACTTCTAGTATGGTAAATAAGATCGTTTTTCCAAGAATATTATCAGTTTGCAGAACTGAAACTTCTTCGAGTGTTAGAAATGAAGATAACAAAATGGGACCAAAAAGAAAATAACTAAATTATATCAGGAATTTCTCAGAAACTCGGAGTGCCCGATTAATGCCATTATATTAATGACTGAATCATCCTCAAGCATGCTGAGGTCGGCTTCCAGACTAACGGTATGTAGCTAATTACCAGTATATGGAGTATATGGAGCGACTGCTTATCTGACCTCCACAACATAGTTAGTACTGGGTAATACGATACCCCTTGGTAAGACTGGTTGTCTAGACTTTCGGGCCACTGACTACCTCTAACGACTGTGAAAGATCTACAAATGACCGTGACCAGCAGCTTAGCGTGCTTTCCGAGGCACGGAAGAAACGCGGTACGCAATGGGTGGTCACCCATCCACAGACCGACCTAGGCAAGCGCGGCTTAACTTGATGATTATTCCGATGCAGTTGTTATTAGTTAGTCACGAGCTCCTCTAATTATATTAATGCCTGAAAATTATTACACTATTGAAATTTCAACTACCGGCGATGTACCGAGCGTGAATGTTCGACGTGTGCTTTCATCTAAGCATTCATTCCATGCGAAGTGAATACTGGCATTACGAATTATTTCTTGTCATTTGTTCTCTGCCTGCTCTCATTCTTGGGCACCTATCTCTCAGTTTCTGATGACATCAAACCGTCATTTCCTGCCCCAGGACACGAGAGTTCAACATTTCCGAACTCGTGCTGAACAAAAACCTTGAACGCATCAAAATATGTAATAATAATTAATATAAAATGATTAATATGTAATAATTTCTCCAGTAATTAATGATAGACCTACCACGTGCATCGCATCCGGCAAAGCTTAGATAAAATACTGCAAAACATACTAAACACAATACAATGTAATTTTGTTGCCACAATCATAATGTTTTATCAATTTGTTGATGTTATATTAATTAATTGAGTATAGCGATTGGGACGGAAAATTCATTCATTATTGTTCTTGCATGCTTTGGTGTCATGCAAGGTCATAGGGCAAGATCGTATCCTGTTTTCGTAAAGACCACCATCAGAGCACAACATGTTACATCGTAGTGCTATCTGTAATACTAACTTGTAACCTCACAATAGTAACTGCACAAAGTGAATCGTTCATCATCTTCCTGCCCTTGTCCCATGTTACTTGGGGTCGGCGCAACACATTTTTTTCTTCCTTTCTCCTCTGTCAACCGTCACGCTATTGTTTACTCTTTTATCTTTCATATCATTCCTCACACAATCCATCCATCGTTTCTTTGGTCTTCCTCTCCCTCTCCATCCGTCAACGTTTATATTCATCACTCTTTTAGTCACATGCGATTCATCCCTCCTCATCACATGTCCATACCACGACGGTCGATTCCCTTTCAACTTTTCTGTAACTGGCGCAACTTTTAAAATTCCTCTAATATACTCCGTTACCTTATCAATTATTGTGTTAGGTATCCATTCTTGTCGTTACATCTACAAAAAAACAGTGGTATTATTGTTGATCTACACTAAGCTTTTTAGCAACTGAAATAATTGGCTATATGTAGTAAGCCTAATTTCTTGGCAAAGTCTCATTCCCAGTTTTTGAATAGGGGTTCGGCAGGCAGGCCGCCTAACTCCTAACTGCCAATTTTTGAGAGTTAATTGAAATTAACATAAGATTATAACAGCCTGTAATCCCCGAAGGGTTAGGCATAGGTGTACCCAGTACACCCACATTTCACCAGTTATGTTTAAGTCCTAGGCAAAAGGGGGTAAGCCTATTGCCAACAACCGGGTACAAATCCGGATACAAATCTGACAAATCGTCTTACCCGAGAACTTGACGAATCCCAGCCCATCGAGCAAGCCGGCTTCCGCAGCGGATATTCGACTATTGACCATATCCATACGGTAAAGCAGTTGATGGATAAGTGCCAAGAGTATAACCGACCTTTATGCATGGCTTGCGTTGATTACGAAAAGGCTTTCGACAGTGTCGAGCATTGGGCCGTGTTCCACGCTCTCCATCGCTGCCATATCGACTCGCGTTACGTGGATGTGCTGCGGAAATTATACACCTCGGCCACTCTGCAGGTTCGCATGCATATTCTGTCTAAACCCGTACAGATCAAGCGGGGAGTGCGACAGGGCGACACCACATCGTGAAATGTTTAAATTGGGACTGTTGCGGTATTAACATAAATGGTGCTTACCTGTCGCATTTAAGATTTGCAGACGACCTCGTCCTCTTTGCTGTGAACTTCGAGGATCTTCAGAATATGCTTCAAGAACTATACGATGCTTCTCTTAAAGTAGGACTTAGGATGAATATGGCTAAGACGAAGATTATGACAAACATCGACAGCTATTCGAATCCTCCAGTCAACGTTGGAATTGAAGAGTTAGAGATGGTTGACCAGTATGTCTATCTTGGCCATATGCTTTCATTTGCCAAAGAGCATCAACAAAAGGAGATATCCCAAAGAATACAGCTTGGGTGGGCCGCGTTTAGTAAATTGAACCACATTTTGAAATCAGCCAAAATTCCGTTATGTCTAAAGTCCCGCCTCTATAACCAGTGTGTTCTGCCCACAATGACGTACGGTGCTGAAACATGGACGCTCACGCAGGAGGCTGTGTACAGACTGAGAGTTGCACAGAGAGCCATGGAGCGTTCCATGCTCGGCATAAAGCTGATAGATCGAGTTCCTAACGTCGAAATCCGAAAACGCACAAAGGTTTTCGATATTGGAAATCGCGTTACGGAACTCAAATGGAGTTGGGCAGGACACCTAGCAAGGCGCAGTGATAACAGGTGGACTAAGGCTGTCACCGAATGGCGTCGCGTCTAAGAACTGGCAAAAGAAACGTGGGTCGTCCGGCGGCGAGATGGGCAGACGACATAGTTGCCATCGGGGGAAAAACCTGGATGAGCCTGGCACAGGACCGAGGGGATTGGCACGAGAAAAGAGAGGCCTATACCCAGCAGTGGGTGAGTTTGGGCTGTGGATGATGATGATGGGTACAAATCCAAACTCCGTGACTGCTACTGAGAAATTGCTGATGGAAAAACCCAATAATACTTTGTCTGACCTGGGAATCGAACCCGGGACCTCATGCTCAGCAGTCGCACTTACCACCGAGGCAGTCTGAATTTGAAATTATTCGTTGCGAAAAAGGCTGCAGCAACTGACAAATTAACAATGGTCTTCCAAGTCTATGGCTGCTGATGAGTTGCTTTCAGATGAGAAACAACTATAATCCAGAATTTATGATTATTTTCTCGTCAAATCTCCAATTAACTGTGGTACTTGATTGACGTCATCGTTTACTTACCTTTTATAAGATAACCCCTGTAGAACCACGTGTACTAATTAGGTTCAAAGTTTGCTAACATTAGCGTCAGATATCAACACGTAACTGGATTAGTTTATTTTAGTTTGTGATAACAAACTGTTATGTTTTTGAAAAAGTTTAATTTTCACTATGTACTGTAGGTAACTGGTGCAAGCTTATGACATACATTACTTGAAGTTTGAAGTTCCTCTTTTTACTTGGGTGGGTGTACTTGTTAGGTACACACCTGCCTAATCCTTCGGTTAGAACAAGGCGTGATGTTATGTTCTCTGTCACAATGTCTAGTTGTACACACGGCGGCACATCAAGCTGTACATTTCCAGTATAACATGGCCTCGCTTTGTATAAATTTCCCGTACAACGAGAGATCCGTATAAACTGGTTTTGTATAGCTTTATTGGCCGTCGTGCGTACCTATTGCAAAAAGAATTCCTTACCAGCATTTTATTTATTTACCACCAATTATAACATCATTACAGACTCATCCAATACGATGCTATAAGACATACCATTTAAAAATATATATATATATATAAAATAAGTTAGTTTACACCCAGTATAAATACTAATACGTAAATTAATTGAACATGACAAAGTTTACAATTGCACACCTCTTTCAATTATGATTTGTGCCCTCTGGACAAATCTCGGTAGGTTTTGCCTAAATATATCTTCCGATACCGTTATAATAATAATAATACGTGCGGCTAGCGACACAGGGGCAAACTTGATCAGGTTAGTCCGAGCCGCTGGCACTTCTAACAGTGCGGGGCGGCGGCGCGCTCCCACGCACCCATCCGGCGCGCGGATTTGCAGCGCAGCCAGCACCGCGGGGTGGTACAGCAACCCTAGCAGTACGCTCGCCACGTACTTGACTAGCGCCGCGTCCCTTCTTACTGCCAGTCTGGTGTACCCAACCATGCCCAGGACAAACAGACTTGGGTACATCAGGGGATAAAAGGGATAAACTCCATACTGTTTGAGGTAGAGGAATCTACAGAATTTATTCTGCATTTTTTTAGCATATCAAACACATGCCCGGAATCGACCATGCATGAATTGAACTCAGGACTGCTTAGCAACAAATCTGCACAGTCACTCCTGCATCTAAACTGAAGTACAAAAATAACCTCAATATAAAGATAAGAATCATTGAACAAAGAATAATAAAGAATTGTTTATTCGTTTCCCAGCGTATCGGGGGAGCAATGTTCTTCAACAATAAACAGGCACTATCTTATGCATGTGATTAATAAATTGTAGCACAATTTACAATTTGTCATGTTCATTTTGTGATCTCTTGGGTGGTTGTACCTAAAGCTTGAAAGACTGGGATAGACGACCGCTGATATCTCCAAAGATATCGTCGTTTTCAGTGTGTTATAAATCTAGGTTTTCTCACGATATTTCATTCACCGTCATTTAAACTAGCTAAGTCATTGTGCACGGCTGCGGGACTGTTCGAAAGAGATACCGCGGCCCTGGAACACAAAGGGCAAAGAAGGAACATGGATGGGTTTTAGTCAGTACAAGTCTGACACTCCCTTCCGCTCCGCCCAGAGCGGGGGGGGGGGGGGGAGTCATTTGATGACTTCACAGCCAAAAAAAAAAAATGCGCACAACATCATCTTGGTGGCTTACCATGACGTCTTAAAGCAGGAGTAATTCCAGTGTGGGAAAGAGACAGAGCTATACAGGTCTTCTAACCCCCCTGACCTAAAATAAGTTTTCGCAAACAGAAGTGAGTGTTTTAAACTGAAAAACAGTGCCTAGCAAATTCTATACCTACATCATTTGCCTAGCCTTTTCCCAACTAGTTGGGGTCAGCTTCCAGTCTAACCGAATTCAGCTGAACACCAGTATTTTACATGGAGCGACTGCCTATCTGACCTCTACACCCCAGTTAGTACTGGGTAATACGATACCCCTTGGCAAGACTGACAAACTCTATACCTACGGAGAATTGTTCTGTTCTTTTGATTCGGGTGTTATAATTTTGTATGTACTTACTGCTAACTGTAATACTGTATGCAACAAACGATTATTCGGAATTTTTCTCAGAAGATTTTCATTTTTTATCGTTATTCAGTTACTATTCCTTTATTTCAATGTTAAATTACACTCTGTACGCAGCACTCAATTTATGTAAATAATATGGCTAAAATAAAAAAAATCAACAACGAATGTTGAAATACTCAACGCGTGAAATCAGCTGTTTACTTCCTGCCTAGCTACAGAGTTGATCGAACTCGTCGTCACGCTTGCCGTTTGCTGCGTGCGTTTTGCCACGGTAACGATACATTGCGTATGAGGAAATAAAACAAATATAATTTATTGGATGCCCATAGCGTTTCTGGAACAATTTCTTGTGCCGGTCATCTTAGTATGATATACTGAATTCACCCCATCAGTCTGCGGAGGGATGTCCCTTACACGGTGTATACTTATAATTCAACTTTAAAATATAATTTAAATGCATTACTTTAACGCTCAAAACAGTCACTCCGTTATTATTCTTACTGACCCGCGACTTTTGCCCCTTCACAACCTCATTATCTGCCTGGCCTTTTTCTATTACGACTGATTGTCAAAATTATGCTACATAATGCATGAGTCTTTTTAGTGTAGCTTGAAACAAATTAAATTCGTTTTTATTCAATCTAATGTAAGATTGATACGTACATACCTATAAATGTATTGCCGAAGGTGACGTTGAGATAACTGCTAAACATAGATGTGTAAACATGCAAACTAGCCATAACAAGAAGATTCGTACCTAGTTATACGATATTGCTGTCTGATTAACAGGTCTAGGCTGACCTGTATAACATAGCAAAACTCAGATTAAAACCATCGTCATCATCATAATCATATTAGCCCGGAATTATCCACTGCTGGGTATAGCGCTCCCCTGTCTTCTACCACAGTTCCCGGTTCTGTGCGCCCCTTATCCAGGTGTTTCCCGCGATTTTGACGATATCGTCGGCCCAACGAGCTTTAGGACGTCCCTGGTTTCTTTGGCCTAACCTTTGCCACCATTAGCTCAAAGCCTAACTCCATCCGCCATCTCCGCGTCTAAAACCAACAGTTTGGAAAATGAGAGTCCTTAGGAAAATGCACTACTTCGGACTCAATTCAGTTGCTAAATGAATTCATGGGCTATTGCTGAGCAGTGGAAATGGCAGGCAGACCCATCATTATGTGATTAATTTTATCACCATTGCTCTCAAAACGGTGAAGGAAGACATCGTGAGGAAACCGGCATGTCGTAGAACCAAAAATTTGACGTGACGTCTGCAAACTCGCACTGGGCCCACGTGGTCGAATAAAGGCAGTGGCCTTTATTCGACCACGTGGGCCCAGTGCGAGTGCCATCGCAACAAAGAGGAGGCCTGTGAGACATATTTATAAGTAATAACTACTTCCTATTCAAAACATAAACAAATTATCTAATTTATTAGGATCTAATTAACCATACCTACCCAGTGCAAATAAACAACTTAACTAATTAATGCTTGTTTGTGTTTGTTAATCACCAAATGTTACCTAATGATGACCGTAACGATTTTAGGTATACAAATGAGGTTTCTGGAAAAAGATTTAACCCATTTGTTTCATAACACGTATGCTAGCTGCACCCAGTAAGACTGGAAGACAGATGTTGATGTTCAGCCCAGTGTGTAATGTCTCGCTTACTCAAACACAAGACATACTGATATGATGAAGGGTAACCAACGGGAACCTATTACTAGGCCTCCGCTGTCCATCTGCCTGTCTGTCAGCGGGCTGTATCTCAGGATCCGTAATAGGTACACAGTTGAAATTTTCACAGAACGTGTATTTCTGTTGCCGCTATAACATCAAATAATAAAAATAAAATTAAAGAAAGCTACGATAGACTACGATGGTACGAAACCCTTCATGCGTGAGTCTGACACGCACTTGGCCGGTTTTTTTGCCGGACTTAAGTACGGTGGAGACGTATGGTGGGTGGCGGGTGGAAAATACCATGATGAGTATATCATGTCGGGGATCAAGTACACCATTGGGTCTACGTGACACGCACAAATGTCTGAAATTGGGAAGAAGGGTCATCAGTCCCCAGCAGTTCTTTTTGTTTCCGACAATCTTTCCAGGTACTGGTTTCCAGGTAAACAATAAATGAAGAAGATTGCTCTAGATAAAACAATAACCCTCTACGGTTTTCAAGTTGTAAATATTTATTACCGATACTAGTAAGTTAGTTAATGGTTTAAACCCGCGTTAAGTTCTGTCATAATCTCTTTTAACGATCTTAAGCTTTTATTTGTTTTGTTACTATTATAGTATTATGGCAGATCCTAGAAGTTTCGAAAAGTTAATATTAACCCAATAATCTGGTTTTTACTTTGGCCAGAGGCTAAGTGTTGCCATACAACGTGGCAACGCCGCCAGTCTCTTGGGCACATTATCAGCTGACAGCATTGAGGAGGAGTTTTTTAATGCCCTTTTATAGTTTGTTGTTAGTTTATTTATTTTAGGTTATTTAATAGTTTTTAATTAATAATGTATTTAGTTAGTTTACTCTACTCTACTTAATTAAATACCCAATAATGAAAATGTTTATCTCTTCCGAAGAAGGTACTTGTGGTGTAAAACTTCTTTTATGGATATTGCAGTAGTTGTTCCGGATTTAAAGTTTATAGGATTGTCAAATGCTTTTCATTGGCATTATTCATCATCAGCATTCTCTTACGCTTATCCCAACTTATTTAGGATCGGCGCAGCATGTCTTCTTCTTCGATACTTCTCTATTACTCGTCATCTCATCAAATACCTTCTTTCTTGCCATATCATCCTCTACACAGTCCATCTATCATTTCTTTCATTGGCATTCTTATGCCAATCAAAAAGAGTTTTACCGTTTCTATATCGTTGTCACTGAATGAAACGTCTAGGCTCTCTTATAGAGAAAAACCAACTTGGAAACAGTATTATTTAGTACATCCATAGAAGCTGATTCTCTATTTGCGTGCGCATGTACGAGTACATGTGACATCGGGACTTCCCCTTTGTAACGATACTACTAGCACGTTTTATAAAACGCATATCAAGTACTGACCCAAGGCAATGAAGGTAATCGATGTGGCCTTCGATGTTCCCACTTCTGGGATACAAACCTATTCTCTATGGGAGGGGTGGGTCATCTTCTACCTGCGTGGGCCCGGGAGTCACTGGCTCATAGACCTCTCCAATCGCAAACAAATGAACTCGATTCTGATCAATCTTAGGCAGATTGATCAGAATCGAGTTCATTTTTGCCCTGAAAGCGTCCAACCATAGAATTGCCAATTCGTGGTCTCCGCTTAAGAGCTACCCTATCGGTCATCAGTTTTATGTCTAATAAGGCCTGTCCATTGCTAATTCAACTTGCAATAGCTGTGCGCGCTCTATATCGAAAACTTTGGCCTTTCTAGATTCGATCCCTTGGAAAACAGGCTCCATGCACACACCCTTCCATAGCTTGACAAAAGCAATGTTGCTTAACACTTCGCTCCCTAAACATTTAACGAAGACACCTCAATTATCTATGTATGTTATGACCTCATAAGTGGGGACCAAAGCTCCCCCAAACATACATCAACCTTACAATGGGATTATCTGTATGTACGAAGAAACATTTACTGGCTAACTTTTAGAAATTACCGTGTATCTTTGTTTTTATTATAATACTAGTTTATGCCTTTGGACGGTCGTGCCGGCTGCCGTGGGATAGTTGGGCAGTAGGATTTTCTTCTTCTGAACTGTGTGAAAATCGTTCATGCTTTGGTATGAATATAAAGCCAATTAGCCAAGTAGTACCTAGAGAGGCTGACTGCCCAGGTTAAACTTCATCATCGTAATATCAGCCGAAAGACGTCCACTGGATATAGGCTTCTCTTAAGCGTCTGGTCTTATGCTGCTCATCTGCAGGTCATAAGTTCACCTTAGGGGAAGCTGTCTTACTCGTCGCCACTCCAGAATGTTTTGGCCTCAAAGGCCATCCATTCTAGAAGCACTGTGCCTACCCACTACTACTTAAGTTTGGCAATTCTTTGAGCTATGTCAATTTCCTTGACTCTCGTATGGTTTTTTTTTTTTAATCGATCCCGCAGTGAAAAATCCTTCTCCCTTAGTGCCTATGCGTTTCGGCTTTATAATGAGGCCCATTGTGCGTTCAACCTAGGCTACCACGGACGTACACACGGCGGCACATGAAGCTGTACATTTCCAGTATAACTTGGCCTCGCTTTGTATAGATTTACTTATACAATGAGAGATCCGCATAAACTGGTTTTATATAACTTGATTGGTCCATGCTGCGCCGACCCCAAATGAATTGGGATAAGGGCAAGAGAATGATGATGATGATGGTCTTCGTGCATACATTTAATTTTACCCTGCTATTTGATTTTGGCCACAAGTTGACCTCCACCTCTTAGCAAAAAAAAAAAGATTGTTCTGAAATAAATATATTATCTTAGTAAAATTCTGAGTACAGCAAACAAACAAACTTCTGACACAAAAACTGCAATATTCGTGGAATCCTTTGGTCGTAGTACCAGTTCAGTAGGTAATGTGCGGATGTTTTCTTGTTCCCATTAGCTGACCTTAGAAATTAGTCACTCACATACTAAGTAGTTCGATATCTGTTTACTTCATAATTAATTACATTCATAATAATATTTTGCATGTTACGACATATTTTCTAACACGACAAAGAGCAATGCTATCTTGCTCTTTGTCGTGTTGTCGTGCAGGCATGAACTATTTTAGGTAAGAAAGAATGAAAGAGTATTTGTTAGGGTTCGTACAGAAGAAAGTGTTTAGGAGCTCGTGGCTAAATAATAACAGCCGCACGGGTCGATCTACAGGTCAAACCGCGCTTGCCTAGGTTGGTCCGTGGATGGGTGACGGCCTATTACATTCCGAGTTTCTTCCGTGCCTCGGAAAGCACCTTAAGCAGTTGGTCCAGGCTGACAATTGTAGATCCTTGACAGTCGTTGAGTAGTCATTGGCCCGAAATTCTGACAACCAGTCTTACCAAGGGGTATCGTACTCCACAACCCAGTACTGACTGGGTTGTGAAGTTCAGATAGGCAGCCGCTCCATGTAAAATACTGTTATTCAGCTGCATCTGGTTAGACTGGAACCCGACTGTCAAAGATCTACAAATGACAGCCGGGACCAATGACTTAACGTGATTTCAATCTTGGTTCTTTCTATGTTAGGGTCGGCTTCCTGTCTAACAGAATGCAGCTGAACACCAGTATATTACATAGAGCGGCTACCTACCTGACCTCCACAACCCAGTTAGTGTACTTATAGGTTGTTAATATGATAGTAACTACTACTGCTAGCGCCCTTTTTATTTAATGTTCTATCTTTATGCAAACAATAGAACATTCATTAACTTCACTATCTTTTTATTTACGCACTAGTACCTACATGCTGGCATACCTACTCTTGGTTTAATTCAGTACAATTTGCTGATAAATATATCTAAACGACTCTTGTAAGACAAGCATTAATAGTTCTAATTGTTGTCCATCAATAAATGGGTGTAAAAATATCCTTATCGAAGCCAAAACGCGTTCCCCGTCATTGCGATAATTTTTTGCTTCTAGTTACGGAGATATTGGGGATCAAAACTCCAACTTTTTCAAAAGTTTTTTTATACATTGTTTAAATGATATAATTTTGCTTTGAATACGTCCATGTCCATGCCCCTGTAAAATAATAAATGTTTATATAATGTATGTATGTACGTGTGTATATATGTATAATGCATCCATCAGCACAATGTTTTGAGTGCGTTACATTGAGTCCTACAGTAAATCATGAGATACCCAAAAAAAAAAATAAGTTTTCAGCAATAATTTTTGCGTAGAGTTACTTAGGTTGATGTACAGAATGCTTTGAAGGTCCGTTTACACCTTGTATACTTGGTAACTATACGAGTATATTTATAAATCGTTGACCACCACGTGTATTCAACCCGGAGCTTATAATAATATGTATGATAGAAATAAATACACAATAATCGATAAATTCTTGATAGACCTTAGTAACACAATAACCCTACGCTGATAATAATAAGAAGTAGTGGAAACAATACTTTATTTATTTTTAACATTTGTTTGTATGATTTTATCTTCACCCCCGACGAAGGGTTAAGGCCTATCATGGAAACGAACCGCCAGAGCCCTTTACAAAAATACCACGATAAATAGAATATTCACATAATATATCATCACGCCTGTGATCCTCGACGGTTTAGGCAGAGATGTACCTTATAGCACACACCACATTTCGCCACATGTACAACTGTGTGTGTACAACTGAGAAATGCCTAATGGAAAACCCTAATAACACTTTGCCCGACCTGGGAATCGAATTCAGAACCTTATGCTCAGCAGTCGCCCTTGCGACCACTAGACCAATGATGCAGTCGAGGTAATTCATTTAATTTGATGCTATATGCATTTAGTTTTAAGTGGTGCAAGTGAGCCTAAGTAAAAAGTACGAATAGCTTATGAAGCATGTTCTGTAATTTCCAATAAAGATAAAAAAACTAATGAAGCTTTGTTGTCAAACAACAATTTACTGATGAGTTTTTCCAAAAATAAATTTTGTCACAATTATAATTTATAATCATTTTAATACAATTTATTTTTGAAAACTGAATGAAAAATCTATCAATAATAGCTGATTGCTTCATGCTACTTTATATTACACTGGGTTCCAAAGTTTATATACTTATTGTCTTTTATTTTTTAACATGCATCGTTTAATAAAACACAAGAAAATAATTTTATCGAAAGAGAGATTTCAGATAACAGCAGACAATTTTTTAAATTCAATTTTTGGGAAAATCATTACCCAATTTAATTACGTGCGAATTATCAATATCTAGTAGTAGTTCAATGTCTTTCATTATTATTTTTATATTTTTTTAAATATACCACGCCGTATTACCTATATAAGACTCCAAGCCAAGCTCGAAGCGTAGCTGACTCTAAAATCTTTAACAAAATGAAATTCTAACATCTAACGCGAAAACTATCCCATAATCAACAGTAGTTCAATACCTACTGACCTTTAACCATAGAATTATCAATAACAAATATTCTTATTAGATGTTGTGTATCCACATTTCGGTGGCCTCTGATTGGTCGAGCCCAAACGTCTATAAAAGGGGAGGTCGGGAGGAACTCCGGCGCATTTACCTACAGACGCAGGTAGCCGAGGCACGTATTATTGTAGCAAAAATAAGACTGATTTTATGTGTTACTTTGAACCCCTTTCAAGATGGGGACAGTTAGTATTAGCGTTTTAAGTGTTATATTATTATTTTCCGTTTTATGGAAACCAACTTACGCCAATGGTGAGTGTTTTTTTTGTGCTTTCGTATTAATTATTTTTGGTCCTGTTTATGTAATTTAACTTAATTTTATTTTGAAATTTAACCCACGGTATTCTTTTAAAATCAATAATTTAAAGCTGTCGCATGTTCTGAGTTTTCTGTTCAAACTTAATTAGTTTTTAAATAATTTACTTGTTTAGATTATACAGGCAATATCTACTCATTCATTTATGTGTTGTGTTACTTAGATTATTTTATTTTGATTATTTCATTATTTAGGCACTACAACTTTGAACTTTCTAAAGGCTCACTTATTTCTTGGACAAATTATCTGGACTCTTTCGTAAAATTATCCAAAAGCTACCGTTTCTAACTTTACGTTACAAAATATTCATTCCAAAACTTTTATTTCGTATAAGTAATATAATGATCTAAACGTAGCCCCAACCAAAATTAAACGCCAACTAAAATAGAAATGTTAGGTATTTCTTTCTTACTATTCAAAAAGCAGCATTCGGAAATATTGTTCTGTTGTATAATTACATTGAAAAACCGCTCGAAATCGTGACTACACATCTGTACCAGAAAATATGATATTTTCCCATAAAGTTGAATTCGGCCCCAACTAAAGAAAATAACACCTTAAAAAATGCCTTAAAAACTTTAAAAATTACTATTAAAACAAAATCTGATAAAAACTCATATTATTGTAACATGATAACCTTATTCCTTTTGTATTTAATTAGATGTAATTAATGAAATAATACTTAATCAGTTGCAAAAAAATGTAAATCAAAAACTATTGAGTTTGATAAAAATGTAGCAATCTATAACATGAGTCAAAATGATAAAATCCGGGAAATAATGACGAGTAGAAATTGATTGAAACAATATGAATAAAATACTGTGAAAGTTTTAGCTTATAGAACTAAAACGAGATATTGGTATTAGTCATAGTAATTCTGAAAACTCTCTTAAACGACTTGTAAATAACAGAAGACGTACAAAATAAAATCAAAATACCTCAAAGCTCTTATCAAGTTTTACAGACTGAAGAAAGACTAACTGTAGCCCAAAACTTCATCTTTGTGTTTCATTAATTTGTATTTCAACTAGTAGGATGAAAAGTTGTAGCCTATGCCGTTCTCCAGGTCTCATACTAGCTATCTATACAATTTTATAATTGTCGGTTTACTTATTTAGACGTGAAAAGGTTTTAGACTGAGATAACTTTTTGATATTAAGAAAGAAAATTTGCTACAACACATAACTTTCAAATGAAACGCAGTTACTAAAGATTACAACACTAAATTCTGCCTAAAGAACAACAGCCATAATTTCGCAGAACTCTTCGAAGATAGCGAAGGAAAAAAACAATAAACTGCCAAAAAAATTCCGCGTTAGGTACAATGAAGAACAAAGTGTAGTTAATGGGCGCGATAACGTGGACACACAATTATTACTTGCTGCAAACATTGATAGCACTCATCTTTGACCTGAGATAGTACTATCGGGAGCCTGAACTCCAATGTCAGCGACGGGTATCAAGACATTGGTATGTTTGCGTTAATTGTTGCTGGATTAAAATTGGCTTCAGTTCTTTAAATTTTTAACTAAAAGTCTTGGAAAGTCTATCGTCATATTTTTTGCCTAAAAACATTATAAAAAGTATTCTTCAGTCACTACTGAAGAATACTTTTTATAATGTTTTTTAACTTTCCCTCTAAAAGTATTGTTATATCATCACCAGCTCTGCTTAAAAGAAATAAGAATTATGGTCTTAAAACTCCCGGCATCATCACCATCTGTTAGTCTTTTTACTACTATGTCAAGGTCGTCTCCCAGTCTGACTGGGTGCAGCTAGATATCAGCATTTTACATGGGGCGACTGCCCATTTGACTTCCCTGTGACTCTTTCAGAGCACAAAATGGTAGAGTAATTTCAAATGTATCTGAGACGTGCTTTGTGTCTTTCATATTCAAACATCCGTAAATTATAACCATGGAGGTAGCAGACACAATTATTAGCTAGGCAGGCTGGCTGGTTTGGCTGGCTGGGTTATTGGTAGGCAGAATTTAGTCTTGTTGCCTTTGGCAATTCTTTTGAAGTGTCTGTTTGTAATATCAAAATAATACTTTTTACGGAATGCATATTATGAAAATATATGCGGCACTTATAACTAAAACACCTTTTTTTTTATTTTTGTCTGTCTGTTTGTTCCGGCTAATCTCCGAAACGGCTGAACCGATTTTGAAGGGACTTTTACTGACGGATAGCTGATGCTATAAGGTCTATCATAGGCTTCTTTTTATTTTGGAAAAATAAATAGGTTCCGTGCAAAAAGATTGAAACCCTTGAAATTGTTAACAAAGGCCGATTAATATAGAGAAGTACGAGCAGTTTCACACGAACGAAAGTCGGGCACCAGCTAGTCGATATATAAAACAATACATAAGTAGGTATTGTTTCGTTATAGGTAAACTTAAAAAAAACTTAAAACATACATGATATTTGCTACACAAATAAACTCTCAATTAAGCTGCTTTACAGCCTAATTTCATATCAGCTTTCAACATTCTTTTATCACTAAAAAGCCTTGACAATGGCCACTGTTCACCGATGATGAAACAATTATTAATATCACTATAAGTGATAACTTTAACGATCTTTAGGTCAAAATGATCACAACTGTTCGTTTATCAAAACCTTTGTTCTTTGTTGTAAGTGTTCAATTGACCGTTGTGTGGTCTTTTGATACGGACACGGGAAGATTATAATAATAGGTGAAGGTCGGTCTTCTACAAGGTCAAAGAAAAGAAAGATTGTATATCCTGAAATCGAGGAAGTTGTAGGTAGAAATGACGATGTGAAAGCAAAAGATAATCTTTTTGATAAAAAAGCGGACGTCGATGCCAAAAAGATGCAAAATCTACACTGCTGAGCAGAATTTTTTGTACGGTTTGTTTTGACGGTAAAATGTAGTATAATAGACATAATCTCAAAGCAGTCAAAGTTTAAAAGTCTCCTACGGTTGGAGTTTTGAGTTTTATAATTCCATATTGAAAAGTACCTATCAGAATGTCATACAATGTATCGAATTCCCGTCGTCAGTAGATCAATTATATGCATCCCAGCTGTGTACGGATGCGTCAGTTTAGCGATCGCTCTTAGATTAACTGACATTAAGAGCTTGGTTCCGCTCCCGATGCATGACCAACCCGAACTCATGGTTCTGTATGAAAATATTAATTTGTTTCGTGTATTTTGATTCTTCCTAATTCCAAATATTGGTATAAATATATGCCAGAAGAGATTTATGGAACTATGATTTGTTTATTGATACGAAATAAAGAAGGATAACAGATGTACCTAAGGAGCTAGTCCTTTTTTAAGGATTTTTAGGTCCGCTAGCGCTACACGTTACTAAATCTGTTTAGCAGCAAGCTGTATGTCTGTCAACTTCAAACAGTTCAAATTAATAGATGATTGTTTAAATTTATTTAGTGCTTCATCACATAGGCCTTAGACTTGTATTGACTTATAATTTCTTTATTACTTCATCAAATCTTACATCGTCAACACCTAAAATAGCTTCGAGGTCTTAAAAGAACAGTCTAGAAGTCCAAATATAATATATGGGTCGTATATTATTTTAATTTAGAGGTCATAGTGACGGGTCGCCAAACTCTGGCTCCTGTCTTGTCCCCTCTGTGGGGCAAATTGGATAATCGGCTGTTTATCGAGAGGGACCGTGTTTGAGAGGGAGAGTGTTCCTGTGTTTGGGAGGCAGACAGAGAGAAAAGCTTTCTAATTTAAAGCTAATTCGAATCATGGTCATGACCAATCATTTATAGGGATTTTAGTAGTTGCTCCGTCAGTTACAATTACAGTTCATGCTTTTGCAATATATGTTGCATCGAGCATAAATGCAAAAAAGTAGTTGGTGTATCGATCTGGCATTTACCTACATAGATTTTCTTTCACGAGACCGAACAGTTATTAGTTCATTTAATTTTGGTGTATCTGCAGGTATATCGTTTTTTTTTTCGTCTTTTTTAGGAACATCACTAATACGTTTCAAAATTTCGTTAAATTCAATGAAATCTTTGAAAGTCTTCCCTCCTGCACCTCCTCCTCCTCTAAAACACTAATTGTATTAGTAATTAGCAACAAATCATTACTTTCTTCAACATCTAGTTATGTAAGAAAGCCTTGAGAACACAAATGTTCTACTATCATAGCTGAGTATGTGCGTGTGTTGGTTCACATCTGACCCCTTTGATCCGGGATCTACTTTGTTGTCAACGATCAGTTAATAGCTGAATTGTACCTTGAACTGTTGTTTACGCATTCTAATTACTGTTTACTTCGATGATAGCTTTGTGATCTCATTTCTTTAGTTTATCTGACTTTCTCCTGGTAGAATTTTCCTGAAACATGTTTATCGTTATGCCAATGTTACCTTGCGATTATATGATGTTGAGATCGTTTAAATGAAAATTTTGATTATTTTCTATAAAATCCATTATTTTTTATACAACCTACCTGTGATAAATCTACAGATAGGTATGATGGTCCCATAATAGATTTATTCCGTAGACAAAAAGTCTTCTACTTTTGGTTCGACCCGTCTTTCTAAAAAATGGCTGAATTATCTACACAGACCTTTAATTGAATGCAAATACCGTTAAGAGTATGACTTCCGTACGAAACCTAAAGATAAATACCAGATGAGAACTCCGTTATAGCAGTAAGTAAAGCAATTTTGACAAAAAAAAATCACGCAACAAGGCGGGTTACGAGATTTTTTTTTGTCAAAATTTCCTTACTACTACTATTCAATAAAACTGGTCCTACGTGCCAATTAAATTTTGGCTTCATCTTGTTATTTGTTTAGATCTTATAAATTATTCTCTTGGGGTTATCAGTACCTATCACCTATGAACTTATTATATTGTTTAATTATTTAAATATTGTAATGGAAATTATTTCATATAATTCATGACTTCTTTTATCTATACTAATATAATATTATAAAGAAGATAAGTTTGTAAGTTTGGATGTAAGAGGTGATCTCTGAAAATACGATTTCAAATATTCTTTCACTGATGGAAAGCTACAGTATTGCCAAGTGCCATATAAT
This sequence comes from Noctua fimbriata, assembly GCA_905163415.1. Classification (NCBI taxonomy): domain Eukaryota; kingdom Metazoa; phylum Arthropoda; class Insecta; order Lepidoptera; family Noctuidae; genus Noctua; species Noctua fimbriata. The sequence continues at coordinate 990,665 of LR990946.1, forward strand.
GTGTTTTTACTCGGGTGAAGTCGCAGCTAGAAGCTAGTTGTTTATATTGTCATTATTTCCAATACGATCGGCCTTAGTGTTTGTTCATCACTAAAGTTCTTCAGAACAAAGAGCTTATTGCCATTAAGGTTATCAACACCTTTAATGAGTTTGTAATTATTCTTAACTGTTATAATTACGTTATTGACACAAATTGCTTTGTTTGTTTCAGATAAATGCTCTATAGGATGCACAGGATGTGAGTATAGCATTTATTTTATATTTATTATCTTTCCCATTACGATATTTTAAATTTAAATGTCTGTTTTTATAGCCTCATATTGTCCTGCAACATTATTTTCTTAAATTCTATTAACTTTATCATTAACACGATCCACCAAACAATTTAATTCCTTATGAATCCTGTTTTTTTTTTTTCAATATCTTTTCAATTTCAATGGTCTCATGTTCGGCCCGAACACATTTGGTATGTGTTCGGCACGGGCCGTGTGACAAAATCAAATGCTTAATTTGCCGCCCGGTATGTTCCAAAAATGCCGAATGAGGCCGAACCAACTCTAAAATCACAAGTTTGTCCCTATACTTATTCTATCTTTCCTCCCCCAGCCCCAACGACTCAATCATTCCTTAACGGACACAAGTACAACTATGGCGTGGAAGGCATCGTGACCATCTACCTGACCGGTGCCTCCAACCAGGAGACCAGCGTCAAGCTCCTCGGTCAGGCCTCCGTGTCTTCCGTCGGCAACTGCGTGCATGAACTGGCTGTGCAGAATCTGGTGATCTCTGGTCCTGATGGCAAGGTTTGTGGAAATGCCTTTCTTTTTTAGTAGCTTGTATTTTAAACTGGATGTTTTTAACAAAAGCTATAGGTAGCAAAGTTTAGCATTCCTTTATTTTCACATTCTTTAATGTTTTCGGAGCGATCCTTTTCTTTGTGTTAGTGCTTGTTAAAGAAAAAAGGTTTCCGTACTGTAGAGGTACCCGTCAGAATTTACTTGATTCACCAACTGGTTGCTGTCCATACAAAGATAAAGTGTCAAACTTGACAAATATGTCATTTTGCCACTCGGCCTTACTGACATGCACTTCAACGCACTAATTTGTGCACACGGGGAAACGCAGATCTAAAATAACTGTACCGAGTTTTTCATATCGATGCATTTTTTGTTGACAAGCAGCGCTACCTTGAACTGCAAAACTTAAAGTAGTCATACTGTAAGAGATCAGTCTTTAGTTTCTATGAAATTTCTTCTGATATCCTCTAGCAACGTCTTAATTTCTCATTTCCTTCCAGAAACACCAAAGCCCGCCCGGCATTGAGAAGCCGATCCGCTTCACCCTGCAAGATGGCCGCACCGGCGCCGAGATCTGCGCAGAGGAGGGTGACACCCGCCGCTCTCTCAACATCAAGAGGGCTATCATCTCGCTGCTGCAGACGGAACAGAAGCCTTCCACTCAGGTAAGATATATTTTTGGCATTAAAAAAAAAATTGTAGTACTTATAATCGTTGCATCAGCTCTCCTAATTTTTTTACTAGCTGACGATGCTCACTCCGTGGAGTATTAAACTGTGTGTAAACCTATAAAATCTAAAGCGAAATTTTTATAGTTTTCATCAATTTATGATCATTTATGATCTATAGCCTAAAGTCGCGATAGTTTGTGCAATTCAGAACAGCATTTCTAACCTTAAATTTTCCCACAGGTGGACATCTTCGGAACATGCCCCACAGAAGTGTCATCGTCTCAGGAAGGAAGCGCCGTGCTGGTCCACCGCAGCCGCGACCTTTCCCGCTGTGGACACCGCGAGCAGGGCAAGACCGACCTCGTCACTGGAGTCTTCAACCCGAATGCTGTAAGTACCTTGACTTATTCAGTATATACATTTTTTACATATAAGCTTATAGAAATATCAATTAAATTTAAATTTCTGCCAAAGTAGCTCGAAGTAAGGATGAGTGCTCGGTTGATGGCAATAGGCTCACCTTGATATTATAACATAACAGGCGAAATGTGCCTACTATAGGTACACTTTTGGGGATTACAGACGTAACGTTATGTTTCTGCCTCAGTGAAAACCTCGTGATGTACCTCAAGTTTTTTTTTATCCTACAGAGCATCAAGATTATTTCTAGATAATTATTTAAGTGTATTTTATTCTTTGTCTTCTTTTTCTTCAACTCATTGTCTCCAACTGCTTAGTAAGAGGTATGACACTTGGTGCACTTCCATTGTAGTTGTCAAATCTAATTTAATATTTTTTTCTTCTACCAGGAAATCAAGGACACTCAAATTCTCCAGTCCGCGATGAATGTGGAAACCAAGGTCAACAACGGCGTCCCTGAGAAGGTGGATGCGACTGAAGAGTACCTGTACCGTCCCTTCTCTGTAGGAGAAAATGGTGCTCGGGCTAAGGTCCACACCAAACTGACCCTGACTGGCAAGGCTAGGGCTGCTAACAACCCAAGTAAGTTTTGACGAATCAAACAGTAGCAAATCAGATAGATTTTCTTTGTATGAGTAGGCCACTAAAGTTACAGGAATACAAGTATACCTGCTCACATCCATCAGCAAGTATATTTTTGTAATTTTAAATAAAAATATTAAACCCCAAGCTAAAAAATAATTGCTGTATATAAATCCTTTTATGAAGTCGGATATATATCTGTGATTCATTGCTGATCATACTTCTAAATACTATATTTGTCGAAACAAAATCAACAGCAATAATTCTATTATTATATTATGGAGAATTTGTAATGCCCCACTGCTGGACAAATACCTCCTTTCTTGCCCTTAGTCCCGGTTCTACACTATTTCTTGCAAGTAATTCTATACAAATATGAAAAGTAACACTTCAAAATGATTGATCGCCATGTTTCTCCAACAGGCCGATGCACGGAGACCCGCACCATCATCTTTGAGAACCCCCATGGGGTGGCCACGACCGGGAACACCATGAGCTCCGCACTGAACGCCGTCAAGGAGACAGCCAAGACCGTAGCCACTGAAGCCAGCTCCAAGTCTGCTGGAAACTTCGCCCAGCTCGTCAGGGTAAGGATCTTCACCTTAAAGAGCATTAGCATAATTAGCCTATCATGTCCGACTGCTGGGACACAGGCCTGTGAGGACCTGCGAGAGGGATTCCGAAATAGTATTGTCTGCCTGCCAGTCTGCCATTATTATCTGCCTAGCCTTTAACCAACTATGTTGGCATAGGGTTCCAGTCTGACTGGATGCATGTGGCTCATTATTATGGTCTGTTTGATCCTCACAACCCAGGATTCCACGATAATGCTTGAAGGACTGTTTGTTAAAATAAATATTTAGACAATCTTCTCTTCATGTAAAGTATCACTATCCCTTGTAAAGACTTCTTTGTCACTGACGTGTGTGTGATGTTTCCTTTTCCTTTAACTGGCCGTGGTCACTAATTATGATTGTAATTTTCCAGATCTTGCGCACGAACAGCAAGGATGACCTCTTGAAGATCTACAGCCACGTCAAGGGAAACAACGTTGAGAAGTAAGTTTTTATCTTTCATTTTATTTCTACAATCACTTTTGTGCTGATAACTCTGATCTAACTTTTACCGATATATTTAAACTTCACTTTTACGCATATCTTTTCTATGATCCAAAGAAAAGTCCAAACCCCAGTGCAATAACGAACCCAAGACTTCAAAAAGTAAAATGCCGTAATTGGCACTGAATATGTTCACTGATTTCCATTCCAAGTTCCATTGCTTCAAAACTGTAGAATGTTCCTAAACTAAATTCAATCTTTTTCCACTAGGCGCGTATTCCTGGACGGTCTGATTCGTGCCGGAACCGGCTACAGCATCGAGGCTTCCATCCAGCTGCTGAAAAGCAAGGAGTTGAACCAGATTGAGCAGAAGCTGGTCTTCTTGTCCCTGACCAACGCTAGACACGCCAACAACGATGCTCTGAAGGCTGCTGCTGTAAGTTGAGAATTTTAGCGACAGGTTTACCAGGAGACTGGTCTGATTGAAAATATCCTTAGAATGTCCTTTCTTTAAATATTTAGTTTTTTTAGTTTAGATATATTTTTATTTAATTAAATCTTTGACGAAGTATAAGTGACCCAGTCACGTTCCAACCCTTTAAAAAAAAATCTCAGAAATATTATGCATATGCCTTTTAACATTGTGTCAAATTTGTATATACAAATTTTTGACGCACTTCCGGACACGGACATTTCCATACAAACACTTAATGAAGTAACTATCAGTGTCCAGTGTCCGCAGTTTGTCCGTAGCAGCTTGACTTTTTTTGACCTGTAATTACTTATTGTTACATTATTTTTTTCAAATAATTGTTAACTTTAATTCTAACAACGATTCTAATAAACTTTCTTCCACGCAGGGTCTCCTGGACCTGCCAAACCTGCCCAGAGAAGTGTACCTCGGCGTGGGCGCCTTAGCTGGTGCCTTCTGCCGCGAGCACCAGTGCCACCACACCAAGAACGACGGCATCGTCGCCCTGAGCAACAAGCTTGGAGCTAAGCTGCAGAACTGCAGGCCTAAGACCAAGGTTGACGAGGACAATGTAAGTATTTGATACTTCTGGAATATTTAGCCAAATTGGCAAAAAAAAACTGCCGTAAAAATATTGCTTTCTTCTAGTCATTTGAAGCATTGAGTTTTGTTGTAACCATTGTAAAAAAATGAGGTCGAAGATTGACCCGAGCGTCTGTTATTATTTAGCCACGAGCTCCTCCATCATGCCCGTTATTTGAAAACCATATTTATATCTTCTTCTCCCTCATCAGGTGGTAGCAATTCTGAAGGGTATCCGCAACATCCGCCACTTGGAAGACTCTCTCATCGACAGGCTGGTCCACTGCGTCCAGGATGCTAATGTCAAACCCAGGGTCAAGGCTGCAGCTCTTGAAGCCTACCTAGCTGATGCCTGTGCTGCCAAGGTAAGATATGAAAGGAATTCCAGAAACATTGAGAAGAGGAGATCATTATCTCACCCTCCTTTGGCTTTGCTGGAGTCGGGTAAAAAGAGAACCTTTTGATGCATTTGAACCTTCTTAAGACATAATAAGACGTTACTTTCAAAAACTTATTTTATTGGCAAGTTCAGTCAGTCAACCAGTTTTTTTATCCTTCGTACGTAGATTTAGAATTAAAAAATTCTGACCACGGTTTGGCGCCGCGATTAACGTGGCCACCCTCTGGGCGCCAGTAATTTTATTACCTCTGCTTAACACGTAATGTATGTAACGAAGATAATATCGTAGATGCTCCTTCTATTTAAACTTCTTCTTTATCATTTCCTTGTTAAAATATTTTACTGTTAGTACTAATAAAGTTTTTCCTAATAGATTAAGAAATCCGCCATCGACATCCTGAAGAACCGTCAGTTGGACTCTGAAATCCGCATCAAGGCTTACCTGGCCGTCATCTCCTGCCCCTGCGCACACTCCGCCACTGAGATCAAGAACTTGTTGGACTCTGAGCCCGTTCACCAAGGTAATTGACATTCTACTTTGTATCGTCATAAGCCGAGCATTGGAAATCCCATAATGTGCTTTTATTTTACAGTAAAAATTTTAAACTTCTTGTTTGTTTTAATCAAAATAAACACCACACAAAATTAATAAGAACATTCTTGGCACAATGAAAGATGTTTCAATCTATTACGTTTTGTACGGACATATTAATACTTACAATGTTTCTTCCCCCCTCTAGTCGGCAACTTCATCTCGACGTCACTCCGCAACATCCGCGGCTCCTCCAACCCGGACAAGCAGCTCGCGCGTCAGCACTACGGCCTCATCCGCACGCCCAACAAGTTCAACACTGACGTCAGGTAAAGACGTTATCATATTGGCTAGAGCTTCGTTACAAACCATTAAAACCTAGAACCCATAAGCGTCATCATGATCCTGCCCTTATCACAATTTATTTGGGGTCGCCGCAACTACTTCGTTCTTGTCATCTCAGCAGCCACCTCCTTTCTAACCATATTATCCTTCAGACAGTCCATCCGTCGTTTCTTAGGTGTTCAAAACTTTTTCCTTATTCCTCCGCATCAATAGAAAATTAATTACATATGGTATGCCATCCATGTCTTCGATTATGAAAATATAGAATTATAAATATTTTATTGCTTCACCAGGAAATACTCGTTCTCCGAAGAAGAATCCTTCAACATCGATGCCCTTGGTATCGGTGGAACCATCGAGAAGAACGTCATCTATTCCCAGGACTCCTTCCTTCCTCGGTCGGCCAACTTGAACCTGACAGCGGAAATCTTTGGACACAGCTTGAACGTTCTTGAGGTTAGTATTTTCTACATAACCTTAGCTCAAATTTATAAAGCGTTGATAAATTTGTAAACAGTGAATTATAGATTTTACTGTACAATTTAGGAATCACACGGCTGTTTTTTTTGCACAGCATTTTTCTTGTGCATCAGTGTGATGTTGACGTGTGATCTCAACACAACTTTACCATCAAATAACGTGTAGTACAGTTTCGAGAGAATGGCTGCTTACCATGAAATACTTTACTTTAAGTTACTTTTATAAGTTTCAATCAATCAATCAATCAATCAATCAAACTTTATTTGTGAACATAGGTATTACAATAAAGGTCTTAGGTATACAATTTAGTCGAGCTCTATGTCCTACCAATGAAATTGGTGTACAAATCTATTCATTTTTTTAGTAATAAGTCTGAATTTATACAATAAAAAGTCAAGTTCGAGTAAATAATGTCAATTAATGATACTGTTATTAGGCAATTAATCAATTATAATTTATTGTTACATGCATGTCAAAGGTTTCTCTATTGCAATACAGTTTATAGAGATAGCATGACACTTACCACAAAAAACAGTATTTTTAAACATAATAATGACCGTCAGCCTCTTCTGAATCAGATCAATTTGAATGTTTATTTGTCTATTATATTACATGTATTCTTCTCCGTCTTTTCTTGTATAATCCATAATCATAATAATAATCCACACCATTCTATCAGATTGGAGGTCGTCAAGGCAACTTGGACCGCGTGGCCGAGCACCTGTTCGGACCCAAGAGTTTCCTCCACACCGAAGACCCGCAGAGCCTGTACCAGAAGTATATCGTGGACAAATTCAACCAGTACAAGGCCAAATTCGAGGGCGAAATCCACAGGGGACGTCGCTCCGTCAAGACTGATGTTGATAGCTTTGACAAGACCGTAAGTCTCATCACTGTGTTCTAGACTGAGATTGACAATTTAAATCAATACGCTAGGCAGATGACCACTGTTTGTCCCATATGTTATTTTGTCCTGTCAGTTCGTTCATTAAAATTTTTGTGTTTTTCGACAACTTTTTTTTGTCGACCCTTATTTTTTGTGTTCAAAATATCACATTTTTATGCCAGTTTCTAAAAAAGTCTATCTGGACACAACACGGGGTCAAAGTCTATTAAACAAAGTCTTGCTTAAAATAAATAGTATTTCAGGCAATTAACTTTTAATAGTCGAAAACTGAAACGCATTGCCATTTGCCTGACTAAATTCTATTTTCTCCCTACAGTTGAGAGCCGAAGCCGCACCTTTCAACAACGAACTGGACCTGGACCTGTACGTCAAGCTGTTTGGAACTGACGCCGTCTTCCTCTCTCTCGGAGACGACAAGGGCTTCGACTTCGATAAGTGCATCGACCAGCTCATCCAGTACCTCAACAAGGGAATCGACGATGTGAAACACTTCCAGGTAAGGACACCCTTCTTTGTCAGGGTTCCGTACCCGAAGCCTCACCATCGGGACCCTATTACAAAGCCTGTTCTGTCCAACCATACATAAGTCCGTCTATCAGCAGGCTGTATCTAATGATCCGTAATATGTAGACAGTTGATATTTTTACAGCTAAATGCATTTATTTACTATTACAGTAACATCAGTGCACTTTATTAAATCGTTTGTTTCGCCCTTGCAGCAAGAAGTCCGCGCGCACATGCTGTTCATCGACGCCGAGCTCTCTTACCCTACGTCCACCGGTCTGCCGCTCAAGCTCGACATTGTTGGTGCTGCCACCGGACGCCTCGAAGTCGCCACCAACGTAGACATCCGCCAATGCATCCACAGTCCCAAGGACGCCAAAATCGACATCAAACTCGTCCCCAGCACTGACATCGAAATCACTGGAGCCCTATTAGTCGATGCTGATGCTGTCGCTACTGGTCTCAAGGTCATCGTCAACTTGCACAGTTCCACTGGTGGTCATGTCATCGCTAAGGTTCTGGAGAACGGTCGTGGATTCGACCTGCAAGTTGGACTTCCTATCGACAAGCAGGAGATTCTTACCGCTTCCAACGACCTGGTCTACTTCAGCTCTGAGAAGGGACAGCCGGAGAAACATACACAAATCAAGATGGATAATGTCGTGAAGGAGAACACTGGTTGCTTCGACCAGGCTGCTGACTACATTGGATTAACTGTCTGTGGAGAGATGACTGTACCTTTCACTGTATCTGGTAGGAATATTTTAAATATCTAGTCTAGTATATCATTTCTTAAACTAAAAATACCTATAGATCATGATGATCACTTTGCTTTTAACTAAAACTATATTTTTTTATTCAGGACCTGATGCTCAAGCTTCGATCGCTAAGTACATCTCAAGCTACCCTTTGACTGGAAAGACCAAATTCCGCGTGATGCTGGAGAAGCAGAACCTTAGAGGATACCACATTAAGGGTGTGGTCCGCTCAGACGAGGGTTCCGGCAGACAATCCTTTGAACTGCTCTTCGATGCTGAAGGTATACATCAAAATATTTCACCCGTTACTAATAAAAAATGATCTAGTACTATATAATTAGAAATATAATTAGTTATCTAGTCGAAAATTTTTCGCGAGAGCCTCATATAAGCACTAAGGCAAATTCTTGTTTTTAGGTGCCAAATACGGTCGTGCCCAAATCAACGGTGAAGTCACCTACAACCAACACGAGATGGGAGCTCAAATATCTCTCAACTCCCCACTGAAAACCGTGTCAGGACAAGCCACCTTCTACCGCAAACCCACCGAATTGTCCGTCATCGTCAAGGGCAAGTACGATGCCAACGAACTCTACGGCAAAATTGGTTTTAACGTGCAAGGAAGCGGCAGCCGCAAGGTCTACAAACCCATTGCTGAATACCAATTGCCAGGAGAAAAGGGCAAGCAAAACGTTCCCGTATCCGGTCAAGTTGTTGAAGAAACTGGTGGTGGAAAGACCAAGTACTCCATTGAAAACATCAAACTGACCTTGCCCAGCGTGAAGGACCCGATCTGCATCGATGGACACTTCACCAGCAGTGCCGAAAAAGACATTGAATTCGATACCACTGTGAAGGACTTGGCTACCCTCAAGGGCTCCGTGAAGAAGAACGACGTTAAGATTGAGTTCCAGAACAGGTTGAACCCGTACATTAACTTCAGGTTGTCGGGACACTTCGAATATGAACCAATTGTAAGTATAGTTATAACCGCTTATAATAAGACTAACATCACAAACATTTTGGATCCTTATGTAATTTTTGTCGACAGTATCGCAATGAAATTGACCTGGTGTATGGAGGTGACCTCAAGAACACACACAACCGCGTCGTCTTCGCACAGATGCTCAAATACCACAAGAACTCACCTGAGGACTTCAACGTTATCACCAAGAACAAGTGTAAGTTATATCTCCTTACTCTGACTATTTCATTTTTACTGTCCACGTTGTCGCACTAATCGATTTATTACACTAGGGCTGATAGTTTTTTGTATTTCAGAAAATACCCTGCATTATTAAAAAATATATATTAAGCCAGTTTTAATTAAAACTAACTTTTAAGTCTTAAGAAATAACTACAGAAGAATATGAAATCAATAGGTGTCAAAGAAGTCATTTATAAAAAAGCTAAAACGCACTTTGTCAAACAGAATTTAATGACTTGATTTTTTTCTCCTAACAGTTGAAATCCACGCCCTCCCTCTGAAGATCAGCCTCGATGCCGACATTGACCCCAAAAAGGTTGACATCGATGTTGAAGGTCAGTACACAGACAAGAAGGCAGCCTTCGACCTGGAAGCCAGACATCAGATCAAGAAACCAGGAGACTACAGCATCAAACTGAAGGCTTTCTACGACAAGAATGGAATTGAAGTCTTCTCTAAGAGGGACATTGTTTCTGCTGATAAATCTAACCTGGAGAACTACATTGAGTTCAAGAATATTGGCAGATACGAGTTGTCGGGAGTGTTGCTGCACAAAAATAAGCCTAATGACGTGAATGTTGGTGCTATTGGCCACTTGAAGGCGACTGTCGGCAGCAAGACCCAGGACATCAAGTAAGTTATCATGGAATCTTCTTCTTAATAAGCCTTACTCAGATACCGCAATCAAACCGGTAAAGGTGTGATTGTAGTTTCTAAGTAAGGTTAGTGCCTATTTTAGGGTTAGGCACACCCTACATTACACATACATTTCAGCAGGTTATTTAGACTCATTTCTAAATTTTTCTACCAGATTCGACATCGGAGCGATCCAAACCCCAGCGCTGTATTCTTCCCACGCCAAGATCTCCGAATCCTCTGGAGACCTTATCGATTTCCTTCTGAAGACCACCCGTGGACCCAACGCCAATGGACAACTGAAGCTTATTGTCAAGAACGCCATCGGCGCCAACGGTCAGTTCAAGGTTACCGATAGCGATGGCAAAGGCAACGGCATGATCATCGTTGACTTCAAACAGGTGAGGTTTTAAGCGATTCTCATTGTTATTTGATTGGACAGTCAAAATTTCGACTACTGATTGATTATTTTGTCATCCTAATTAAGGTAGATTTATTTGCCAAATAAAAGTCTCCTGAAATGAGACCCCGTTTAAGAAAATTCAGGTTTCTATTTAAAACTAGAATCATAGATAATTATCAAGTTTTTAAACTCAAAGCGCACATGATAAAGTGCAATCCATTGCCATTATGCAGGACTGAATTACAAACAATCCAACTAAATTACACTTAGACTATAATTATGTCTCCAAATTGGATATTTGATAGCATGGTCTTGTCAGTAGTCTTTTTATAACAAATGATCCATTCATCCAGGCCCAACGTAAGATTAAGGGAGACTTCAAGTTCATGGCGAAGGCCCCGGCCTACGGAGCCGACGTCGACATCTTCCTGAACTACGAGAAAGACAACAACGACAAGGTCCACTTGAGCACCAACACCAAGAGGACTGACAAGCTGTTCGACTCTAAGTAAGTCTGCTAGAACTTTTTCTTAGAACGTCATTGCTCTATGTCACATCACTAAATTGTCTAAGGATAAGAGTGGAACTAAAAGCATTGAAAACCTACTGAGTCAACACTGCTAGAAATAGATTGAGTTATCAAATAAATTTGTTCTCATCGAAGAAAACAGAGGAACACGTTATACGGCGCAGACTTTTCCTTTTAAAATGTTCATTAGTTCCCAACAGCACAATTCCATTGAACAGCAGTTACTGTTAGCCTCCATCACCCCACTTCTGGGTAAAAGTCTCTACCCAATGTCTTCCAGTTCTTCTATTCACGGCTAATGTGGACTGGTCGTTGATCCTGAAGAACAGCTACAAAATGAAAATATATCATCACTAAACCTCTCACATTTTTCCAGGAATACGTTCATCTACGCTGGCAAGAAGTTCGAGCTTAATCTCCACCAGGATGGAGTATACTCCACAACCGGCAAGACCCACGGCCTCGTGGAGTTGGTGCTGCCTACTGATAGGTGTCTGACCCTGAAGGTGGACCGTGACATCACGCAGACCGGAGACGTAAGTGGATATTGTGGCTTGTAATCCCCGAATGGTTAGGCAGAGCTATACCTAAACCATCCACATTTTGCTAGATAAATTTAAGGCAGAAATCTAGACTTCGGGTTGTTACTGAGAAATTCCTGATAGCAAAACCAAAACCCCAACCAACCCTCATCTCCAGAACCCAGATCCTGGGGAACATGAATAACATGATTCCACGTGGTAGGACTAGTTGGTTTCGGGCTTTTGTCTACTCGTAACGACTGTCAAAGATAAACTTGTGCTATCCGGAACGAACGATTAAACGTGTTTTCTTGGGGACGGAGGGGTCCCCGGTTATCTGCATGAAATTCACGGTCTGACCGCGGAATGGTAGCTCAGCCTAGATGGATCGACATTTACTTAGACAAGAACTTCTCCGAGGTTACTCTTCTTCTGCTATACCTCAACGGTCTTCCTCTTACAGAATTACAACGGCCACGCCGAAGTGGTTCTCTCAGACGCCACCAAACGCGGAGGACCAGCTTCCATCATCGCCTACAAGGGCAAGGCCACCAACACCAATCTGGAAAAGGAGATCATCAACTACGAAGGTCAAGTGGAACTGAAGCTGAAGGATGGACAGCATCTGCTGAACACCTTCGGAGTCAAGAACAACCCTGAGGGAGACAAGTTCAAGTTTGACCTGAAGGTAAATACAAATTGGCACATGAGACTATAAACAGCTCATTTGGGCTGCCTGATTTTTTGCCATTCATATTTATTACGTCAAAAATAAAATACGGGACCCTTATGAGATCATCTTTAATGTCTAATAGGATTATATTACTCGATTTCCATGTCAGATATAGTTGACGTTAATTTAAGCCAATCTTAAAAGTTTGGGCTTGCTCGCATACAAATAAATATTTTCCGTCTGCCTTTTTTACATTTGGAAGTAGCTCTATCCTGCTTGCTATGAATGACATCATTCTTATCATATGTAAGGTCCAAAAATAAGTAAATGTAGTAAATAAACCATGATTTAATAGTAAAATTCCAAAGGTCATCATGCTACAGAGGAATCACCCATTTTAACGATGTTTTTCTACCCCAGTACGACATCACCGGCAACCTACTGCCCAAGCCTGTCAACCTGGTCGTTTCCTACACTTACGCCGACTCCGTGACCGAAAGAGATGACAAGTACCGCATTAAGGGAGGGTACGGAGACGATACCAACTTCGAGTACACTGGAGTCTTAGAGGTCAAGGGCTTGGAAGGAGATAAGAAGTAAGTTTAAAGAACGAAAAACAAAAACCCTTAAATGTTATTATGCTCTCAAAACGACGAAGGGAAAATTCGTGAGGAAACCGGTATGTCACAGAACCAAAAATTTTAAGACATGTGACAGCTACCACACGGCTCAGTTTATACTGAGCCGTGTATTACAGCCTAGTTCCTCTTTAAGAGGAGAGTCATATGTCGCAGCCTGCAGTGGGAACATGCTGATTATTCTAAATTTAATGTAATGTTGATCGAAAGTCAGAATAAACTTGTTTCGTCCGCAAACTCGTTCATCGTTCGATCAAATGAGACCGAGGTTCAGAGCAGGCTCTAAAAATTCGTAGCTCAGTTTGGACATTTTTTCAAAGTCCAAACCATTGATTGACAATTTTTGAGAGTCAAAAATTGTTCATTCCAAAATGTAGTTTCATATAAAGTAGTTTTATCAAAGAACTTAAAGCTCACCTCTTAATGTGCCTCCCCAGATACCTGGATGACTTCATTGTGACCGTCAGACTACCATTCGAGAAAGCCCATGACATCAAGTGGGTATCTACCGTGTTGTACCTTCAACCTGAGAACAAGGATACCGTTGAGGTAAGCAGAACTGTAATATTGCCCCAAATGTCCACATAAAATAAGAAGATAAATGTCGAAAAACTCGAAAATCTGTCAACATTACCATCCTAAATTCTAAAATAATCGGATCCTTTCTTGATGAAAATAAATATCTATTTCACTGTTTTTTTGTTTTCCATTTCTTAATTAGCTAAGTTCCGATAAATATAACTTAGACATAAAAATCAAATGCCTGTACCAAAATTCAATTTCTCTAATTTATAAGCTTACCCGCTCCTATTTGTTTTACACTATTAAACTTAGAAAACTTTCTTGATACAAAATTAAAATCAGAACAAATTATAACTCGCTGAAATATAATTTAGTTTTGCTATATAATTTAATTTAACTCATGTTAAGCAATTATATTAAGTCAATAAGAAATTCTTTCAAATAACCTCAATTAACCTCGTATCTCCCCCACAGTTCACCGTCGTGGAATCAGTCCAAATCAACGCTGACGTGTATAAGATCGACGCGAACGGCAAGGTCAGCCCTCAGACTGGACTGTCCACCGTCAAGTTCCTGGTGCCTCACGTAGACCCAGTGGTGCTGGATGTCAACTACAAGACTGCCCAGAATGGTTAGTACGGATTTCTAGTTTGTTTATATTATACACACGTGAAATGCGTAAGAACTTATTCGTAATCTGATCTCGTATGGAAGAACTATTATCATGTTTCAGATATGTAAAGTCAGAATTAAAAAAAAACTTCTTAAAACAAAAAACTAGAAAAGTGATAACCCTTGATTAAGAATATTAGCCTCATTATTTATATTTCTGTTCGCTTATCTGTTTTGAAAGAAAGACAAATAGCCATTAAATACAATGGGCATCTTTTTATTGCCACCATTTTTTTTTTATACTCATTTTAAAAATTAAAATAATCTATTACTAAGCTTTTGGGTACTCTACTTCTTTTCATTCCTCTCTATTGAACAAAAGGTTGGCAATCGACTTCACATACTTGTCATTGTGCTTCTTCTTGTGAATTGTTACCATTCTTCTAACCGCCATGCCTCCACAGGAGACAGGAGCGACAACCACGTGGAACTGAAGGCCAAGTACGGCAAGGGCAAGTCTGCCGTCATCGCCGTGGACGCCGCAATTGCACCCAAGGACAACAAAGTCAGCATCAAGGCCAACGCACCTGGCGCCGAGGGTCTGAAGAAGCTGGAGTTCACTGTGCACTCTAGGGTGAGTTTGGAGTGAAATAATATTGAAACGAATTTTTCTACTTGTTGAAAATAGCTGAAATCTTATAATATTATGTTGACTAGAAAAGCAAGACTTCTGAAAAGTTTTATTTATATAATTCGCAATATGTCGATACACAGAATCCAGTGAAGAATAAGTAGTTGCTATATTTCATTCAGATCTTGTCACTAGATTGCATTGAAATAGTTTATAAAGGTTAATGATTGATCCTATGTGCATAACAGGATTCTAGCGCTGAAGACACTAGATCTGTGTGATTAACTCAAAACTTCAATAAAAAGCAATACACGTTTGGCCATAACTTTCTTTTCCCTTTCAAGTGAACTCAGGTACTTAATACTTCTCCTTTCTTCCACAGAACCCCGCCCCGGACACTTACAGCTCCAACCTCGTGGTTGACGCTGATGGCCGCGTCTACAAGTCTGATACCACCATCGTCTTCTCAAAGGCTCATCCTCTGATTGACATCAAGTACACCAGCCCCTCCTCACCTAAGAGTAGCTGGTAATTTTTGTCTTCTTCTCTTGTATCGACATGTGCTCAAGATACTATACTAACCACTCTGCAAAATGATGATAGGGTTAACTGGATCAACCAAACTTTAGTTGAAACACTTTACCTGCAAAATAGGCCTTACTGCTGTCGAATAAAGAAACTGCTGTCATTGTCAAAATATTATCACGGACGTGCGGTTGACTGTACATTTAAGTACCGTCAGTCTTAGAAGTTAATTTTGTAATATTCATAATGTTGCACTAGTAAATACTTCATTGGTTGCACCACAATTCTTCGTCTTTTGAAATTGATCAGTGTAAGACTGATGTTCGCTCAAGTTCGCCTTTCTCATCATTCAGTTCGTTAACACCTGCCCCGTCTTCCACAGTCTCTACCTGAAGGGCAGCTCCCTCAGCTCCACCCAAGGCAAGGTCGAGCTCAAGATCGAGAACATCCGTGACATTACCTTCGACTGCATCACCGAAGGCAACGTGCAGAAGGACAACGTCAACTTCAAATTGACCGCGAACTCTGAGAAGCTGGGTCTGAAGAACTACCAGGTTGAGATCGCCAGCAAAGACGCTGGTAACGGCAAGCGGTTGGAGTTCCACGCCACTAATGATAACAAGAACGTTCTTAGTGGAAGGTTTGTTTCTCTTTTAAAATTCATCTTTTTTTTCGTAGCTGGCATTATATACTTCACATTCATTTATTATCACTGAAGAAAAATCTGAAAATATCTCCAAGTTTCTTACTTCCAAAATTCAAGTATTAATTTACTTCGTCATCTTCTCTAGCACATCATACATCAGCAAGCAGGAAGGTCCCAAGATGATCATCGAGGGCTCTGGCGCAGTCAAGGTCAAGGAAGAGCAGAAGTCTGCTAACTTCAAGTACATCCGCACCATCCTCGGAGAAGGAAACGAGAAGGGAGTTGACGTGAGTATATCCATCAAGATCTCCAGAATTCCCGAATTTTAGCTCTCATTTAAAACGAGGTTGCTGGATGCTAAAACGTTGGAGTTCGTTTCGCATGGTCTTGCATCCGACATTATCCATTATCGTAAATGTCCAGAGCGTCCAACAGGGTAAAGACGTACATGATCAACATTTTGACAACACTTTACCTCCTTCGACCATTCGACATCAATCTATCAACCTTCGACCATCATCCTAACCAAATCCTTCTCGTCTCCAGACTTTCTTCAACATCGCCATCGGAGAACGTAGCTACGTTGCCGAGTCTCGCGTCACCAACCTGGAATACAAGAACTCCTATGTGTATTGTGAAGAGAAGAAGCAGTGTGCTCATGCTGAACTGCACTCCAAGATCGATCTGTCCAGTAAGTTTTTGATCATCAATAAAGTAAAAGGAAGAGAGAGATTTGTGTCTAACGTTGACTCTTTTCGCAGATATTGGTGCTGATACCTTAAAAAATATCTTTAAAACTTATTAAAATATTAATCGCAAAGTCAATGTCATATTTAAATTAATTTACCACCCTAGGGTTGAAAGCAGTGAGACAGTGAAATAATCACAACTTTTGTCATGTTAATATTTTCGCGAATTGTTGTCGAGGGTGGTGTAGTAAATACGACTATACTTGCATAGGCAAACAAGATAAACTTCGCTCTTTTGTTTTGTCCTAATCATCATCCTAACCCTGCCTTCCTCCCAACCAGAACCCGGAGTAATCACCAACGTCATCAACGCCGGCTTCGACCTCCGCAAGCTGGGCATCACCCCGGAGTTCGGGCTGATGATCAAGGACGAAGTCTCGGACCAGAAGCTGCCGCAATACACTCTGGACCTCCACATCAACAAGGAAGACAAGAAGTACCATCTGCACGTGTACAACACACCTGAGTTTGGAAGTGAGTAGACCTTGGGGAATTTATAACCTTGTCCAAAGACTTTCAGTACTAAGCTCCTGTCATCCTTGGCTGCATGCGACACTGTGTGTGTCAGACGAGTCATAGAAAACAGAAGTGTGACTAACTTTTGACGTGCTTAAAATTGCTTAACTTAGTATCTGTCTAAGTTTACACTTGTGGCAGAGCACGGCCAAGGCCTTATCATAATTAAAGAAGAATATTGAAAGAATCTAATAAGTATCAAAAACTTGATTATTAACTTGTTTTGTTGAGACAACCTCACCTTTTTACACATTGGTGCGGTCACATGTAAAACAAACTTAAACGTCCACCAATTTCATCTGAATCACTTACTAACCAACAATAACTTTCAGATGCCAAGTCTGGAGTCACCATCCAGCTGCCGCAACGTATCATGGCTCTGGAGTCGGTGGTCAGCTACCCAACAAACAAGGGTCTGCCTTTCCCCGTCCGCGGAGAGGTCAACCTCGACCTGGATAAGAGGAAGCAAGGTCACAGGACCTCTGCCCGGTTCCTGGTCGATTTGGACGTTTCCAATGACAAACAGCAGTCTGCCATTGCAGAGTTTGGTTTTAACCATCCTAAGTTGAACAAGGTTAGTATTGCTTTTTAATATTTTTTTTTTTTCTCTTCACTGGTTTAAAGTTACTTCACCCTATGTTTCTGCTCATAAGCTTTGATCATATCGGTACAGACAAAGGAAATTCGGACACCTCCATACAAATACTGAAGTGTCTATTAGTTTCTGGTGTCTGCAGCTGATCTGCCTTTTTTCGAATTCCTTTATCATAGCCACCGTGAACTAACACATAATTAATCTTATCACAGGAGGCCGTAGTAAAGATCCGTGGAAACCTGCAGCGCCCTCAACAGAACGCCGTCAAAATCGAGACCTCAGCCTCCATCTCACACCCAGTGCTTGGAGCCGTAAGTGTATTGCTATCTCTTTTCCTCTTAGAATAAAGGACATGTGTTGTCTCCGTCTGGTCTTTTTTAGGTAAATACTTTTACTGTCTTGAATATTTTGGATAAGAAACTTATGTCATTATTTTTTACAGGATCGCGAATCTAAACTGTTGTTCGAAGGATCACCAACTCACATCAAGGTTTTGGTAAGTCCACATCTTTATTTATAGTCTTCATCTCTCTTGTAACTTTGACTAGTGTAACTTGCTTTGGTTGCTGGCTGTAACTACTATCAACGATAAAACAGAAATTCTCCCAATTTGCAGTCATTTCACTTTACTCAAATCTCAACAGTCAACCATCTTATTAATCTACTTTATAGACCAAAGGCCTCCCTCACTCATTTCCAAACAATTCAGTTTTTAGTTCTTCCGGTAGAAGCCAATTATCTAATGAAACGTTATTCCTCCAGATCAACACTCCCCTGGTCAAGGTGATCGACGTAGAAGGCTCAGCCACCATCAACGACAATCTGCAGAAGGGCGAGATGAATGTCTGCCTCCTGGAAGGCAAGCCAGTCCGCGTGACAGCCATCGCCAAGGATTACCAGTACTTCGAGTTCACCACAGGTTATAGCGGTGATTAAATTTAAAGTGTTTGGTGTCAGGAGATCACCAAATTTTTGCGTCAGTCACGGGGTTGAATTCGACTTGATATTTCTCTATCATTGTCAATTGACTTTCGATTTTTAATGAGATTTTGGAGTGAATGGATTGATTCAAAATGATTGCTACTATCACGGATGCATATTTGATATTGCATTTGAAACAAAACTTCCAAAATTGGACTGTTGACTTTGGCGTGACTAATCGCGGGTTCGATTCCCACACGGAACAAATATTGGTCTTGCCTAGTTGTTTTGAGTCTGAGCAACATGTGCTAGAAAATAAAACACAGTCCATGTGGGGCCTTTAAAGTGTGGGAACACGAAAAACAAAAGACAATTAATTCTGTTTTCACCCAAATATCATTACAAATTACAAAGAAAAAAGTAGTTAGGAATACAAGAACCGTCCATCTAACGTTGCCTTCCCAACAGACGAATCGGACCGCAAACTCTCCATCGTGGGCCACATCCAACCAGAGAAGCGAGTGGACGTCAGCGCTGACATCATCCTGGGAGGCGAGAAGAAGAACCTCATTCACGGAGCTCTGTTCTTGGATGATAACCTCATTAAGAGCGACTATGGCTTGTCCAAGGACAACTTCAACTACTTTTTGGTGAGTTCATATTTCATAGATGCAAAAGTACAAGGTAATCCCATTTTGAAGTGCAGTGCGTGCCTTTTTTTATTGATTGGGTAGAAATACCGAGTCCTGACAGCTTTGAAAAACTAGGCACTCGGCCTCGCCACACTTCTGTCAGTGTAAGAATCAGTCTTAGTTGAATAAGCCAAAACATAAACAGAATGACGCTTGGAACCGTTGAAGACTTTTTGACTTCACCTAAGATTTCCAACTTCAAACATAATACCTTCAATAATAATAACATCTTCTTTTCCCCCAGACTGCCCTCCGCAAGGACCTGGACAACCTCGAAGGTCGCATCAAGCAGCTCGGAGAGAAAGCCAACAACGACTTCAAGGCAGTTCTCCAACGCGTGGAGCCAACCTTCAAGAACATCGAGAAGTCTTTCAGTGAAGACTTGGCCAAGTTCTACAAGGAGATCGCTGATGACAAGGTGCTGAAGGAGCTCTCGGAAGTGCTGTAAGTTCATATTTTCTGTTTTTTTCCCTAACAAAGTTAATAACAATCAGATTGAACTATAATGAAGAACGTTTTAAATTATGGAGGCCTTGTGCCTAATTCTCAGTAACAAAATATCTGAGAAATGATCTGCCAAGGTAACTGCAACTATATAAATGTTGGAACCATGGTCTCTATTTTCATCCATTAGTGCGCGCAAAGCCTACGGATCTTTAGCCAACTCATAATGTATGCTATCCATTCTAATATAATAAAGCAGAAGACTTTATTTGTTTGAACATAATTACCGGTTGGATTTGAAAAATTATTTTTGTATTTCATAACCCAATTTTTGAGGACAGTTTTAAGCTATTTAACATCACGGTATATCCCTTAGGAGTCGAGCAAAAAAAGAGACCGCGGGAGAAACCGTGGGCCATAATTATTGAATTTATTAATAGTTTCCTCCATTTTTTTATCATAATTTTGAAAAGTCTCTTAACTAAACTCCTTAATTCCAGGGACGTGATCGTGAAGTCCGTCGCCAAGATCATCGACGCAGTGCTGACCGGCACCAAGCCCATCGTGGATACCCTCATCAACGCCTACGTCAGCATCGCCAAGCAGCTCCAGCAGCTGTATGAGAAATCGGTATGTTAATGAAAGCTTTCTCTCTTCAAAATCAGTTACTGTTATGTCTCGCAGAAACTCTCCGAGGCAGGGCGAGTGCGAGTGTCAGTGTTCCTCGGCTGTACATTCTCGCACTTGCATTCTCTCAGGGTGTCCCGGCGAGAGTGTACAGTCACCATAATCGCGGCTAGGCACACTCTCACCGAGATACTCCGAGGCAGAGCGAATGCGAGAGTGTATATCGTATTATCGCGAAAAAATTATCAGCTACCTCGTACACGAACCAAATGTATGAAACAGTAGATTATTTTCTCCTAATGCGCTGTTGGTCACATGCTGAACACAGAACAGATAAGGTCATATTTCGAGTTGATAAATATGATCAAAATTCAAATATTACTCTACAGTACTCTAATTGAATCTTTACTCCTCAGTTCGAACCCGTCATCAAGCAATTCTACGAAACTCTGTCCAAGTACTTGAAGGAATTGCTGGACTCTCTGATCGACATCGTGGCACACTACGCAGCCGTCGTCACCGACTTCTATGAGAAGCACAAGCCTGAGCTCGAGGAGCTGACCAACACCCTTACTGCTATCTTCAAGGGTGAGTAATAGAATAGAATAATTATTTATTGATCACAGCCATACAAATTGTAAGATAATAGTAAGAACCTGACATAATCAAATCGACAAAAGCAAACACTAGCGACATCTTTGAGGCAATTAAATGAAGAACTAAAATCAAAATCCCACATCGCGATCTCAGCTTAAAGTTCTCCGTCATTTAAGTACATATAGAAAAACACTACACCAACTGTAGGGCAGTAGCCCACCAGACACAACACCCGTCTGGTCGAAGGATCCTTCCTTTTTAACTGAGGAACAGAAACCTTACACCTTGCTCCTCATACCACTAAAATATCCTTGTCTGTATGTAAGGGAAATTGTGCTACCTACTAGTATTTACGAAGTATTCCTAGAATTTAATATCTAATGTAAAAATTCCTCTCCCTCAGTAAAATTAACTACCTGATCTAACAGTAGTAGCTCACTATTAATCAGTACAATTCAATATGCATTAGTTTTTAATTTTACTGACTACTAGTACAATTTAATGTCTTACAAAAGACTTGACAGACTTGACTGTCTACTAGAAGAATTTACTGTCTAGCAGTAGAATTTACGGTCTGCCAGTAAACTTTAACATCTGCTCTAGCAGTAGAATTCACTACCTATCATTAGAATTTATTATCTACCGATAGAATTGACTATCTATCTATCAGTTGGGTCAACATCTAAAACTGCATCTTAAAAATGTTCGTGCGGTTAATAATTATATATGCAAATACAGTTGAAGAAGATATATAGCTAAACAATAATTATCTTTTATTGTCATTTATAAATATGATTTATTTTTGCTCTTTAGACCTGACCCGGCTCCTGGTTGCCCAACTCAAGGAATTCCGTGCCCGCTTCGACGCTTTGACTAAGGAACTTGCAACTACCATCAAGGAACTGCCCATCTTCACTGTCATTAAGGAGAAGGTAAGCAAATCATTGCATTATGAAGTACCTAAAACGAAATTTCTGAAAGTGGTCATGAATATACTGAAAGTGTTACCTGATGTAAGTGCTATGTAGTTATCAGATAAGCCATATAAATACTTATATCAAAACTTATGCATAAACACTTTCAAGTAAACGCTCCACGTTTCAGAAGAAAAGTAAAATAAGTGTATTCTTATTCTTAGACGTAGTTCAAATTCTTGGGATTTTTGTTAAAAGTTAATCATTCAATTTGTTTATACTTAGCTACTCTTGAAACGTCATGGATATAAAGCTCCGACCTAATGATTTGTTACCTTCCTGCAGTTCCAAGAGCTGGCAGTGCCCGAGCAGGCGATATCTCTCCTGGGAGACGCGTACAACACCATCCGCGCGCTCATCCCCACGCAAGAGATCAGAGACTTCACTGATGCGCTCCACAACTACATCGTCAAGGTAAGACCGAAATCAGCTATAATAGCAGTTACAAGACCTCCCTTTTTGTTCGATAAACAATCACCGATACAGTTCTACCTTAAATAATATAACAGCTGTTTTTACTTAGTAGCCTAATAAGTGAACAAAGATCGACTTTTTGATACAATTCTGTCCAATAATGATACATACTACACACTCATAGATGATAGAAAGCCCTTGAAACTTGAAAGGCGTGTCTCAAAACCGTTAAAACCTTGAATATCTTAACTGTTCCACAAAATATTAAAAAATAAAAAAGATACAAGCATAGATCGCTATATTTTTACGATTTCGTCTTCTTTTATATTTTTCTAGTCAAATGGGGTTAAAGCCCCAGACGTTTGACCTGCTAGATCTTCGCATTCATCGCAATCTACAGCAGTTTTAATCCTCTCTTTCGTTCTAGAAACTGAAACAAGAGAAGGTAGACGACAGCAAGGAGCTCCGTGTCATCTACCAGAAGCTGTCCACCGCTATCACTTCTCTGATCCAGTTCATCCGCGGCCAGCTCGGACAACTCGGAGTGGGTGTTGCACCTGCCGGATTAGGCTCTGTGAGTATTGAGAAAATTTGGAGTGTGATGCTGTACCTACATGCTTGCTTTAAAGAATATAGTTATCCTTTAGTCATTCAACTTTCAAAGCAAGAATGTACGGGTTCTTACGCTCGTTCCATCGTAAACTTTACACCTACCGTTTTTCACCACCTCCGGTAAAATTGGAGACAGTAGCGGTAAGGACCGCTACTTTATTGTTTAGGAAAAACAACGTACTTGCAATGCATAGAAATCGGTGAAAACTTTCCTAGAATCAGAGTAATCGTCAGCTATTTCTCGCCAATGTCGCCAACAAAACTGACATATTCTTCCTCTTTCCAGCTATCATTAGGCCCCGGCGGATCCCTATCTGCTCCATCATTCGGAAGACCACCAACGACCAGCTTGATCAACAAACTGCTCACCGGCGATGTTCCCGATATCCTCGCTCTCATCAAGGCTTACAGGCCCAAGTCCTTTAACCCGCTGGATGAAATACCCGCTAAACGTGAGTACATAAACCAAAATTTGAAGAAAATATAGGATGAGATAATGCCCCCGATGGTTACACGACTACAACAGAAGGCTGATTTTACTTTTGTAAAAGTTAAAAGCTGGCTTAATAAATAACCTTTAAAAGTTTTATTGACTTATAAAAGTGTCTCAGAAGATCTGGTAACAAGAATAAACAGCATTTAATTATTAATTAAGGATGTGAAAATCAAGACAAAAGACGATATTTATTGTGTAAAAAACTGTCGACATCAGCCACATCCAAAATGGTTCAGATTTCTTCAAAAACAAAACTTCGCATTAGTTACTTATCATTCTTGTGTCACTCGTGTCTTTTTCCCTCATGACATCTATGTCAAATAACATCAAGTTTACTTTTACTCTATCTGCTCTCCCCAGTCCGCGCCGTCATCGTGAACGGCCAGCACATCTTCACCTTTGACGGCCGCCACTTGACCTTCCCCGGCAACTGCCGCTACGTCCTGGCACACGACCACGTCGACAGAAACTTCACCCTGATGCTGCAGCTCGCCAACGGAGCGCCTAAGGCTCTGATCTTGGAAGACAAGAGCGGAAGCATTATTGAGCTTAAGGATAATGGACAGGTGAGAACTACTTGAATTCTTGATGAAAGGCCTATAACGTCCCCACTGTTGGGACATACAAATGCACAAGCCTTTTAGAGTCCCTGTGGGCCCTTAAACACCATGCGGACCCAATGCGCGTTAGTGGAGTCACATGTCTTCGAATTTAATATACTAGAAAAGACTCATCTCTTGTACTCAAACAGAGTAGGAACGAGTATTGATCATTATGATGATATATGATATGTATCTAGAGCAACATCAGATTTTTAGGTCCTGATTTGGTCCTGAGCGGGATTATCCTAGGTCATCGAGAGGTGTGATACTCGTTGTAGTCACTTATTTTCTGATCATAATTTGAACTAAGTATAATTTTTGTGTTTGAGGCCTTTAAACAGCAAAGCATCAAGATATTTTCGACAAAAATCTACATTTTTTTAAATTTATCAATGTAAACTAACGAAATCCTATTATTTTCACAGGTGACCCTGAACGGTGCCACTCACGGCTTCCCAGTCATGGAGAAGGATTCCTTCGCCTTCCGCGAGGCCAACGGCCGCATCGGACTTGGTACACTGTACGGACTTATGGCCTTCTGTACTAATAAACTCGAGGTATGAATCAACGATAAAGGAAATTTCAAGTGCCTCTGGCCTTTCGCATTATACAAACTAAAATCTAATATAAAATAATTAGAAAAATTTAGACTCGCAAAGTAAAACAGTACCTATTTAAAATTAATTTGAACCAGTGATTTGTAAGCTATTGTTGACACTACAGGAGAACTGGAACTGAAATAAAAAACACAGTTGGATCCATGTTACATAGTTTTCATTTATTAATCTCATACATAGGTACATATTCTTTGTTACAAGGGCAATTGTCATAGGAATTGATATTTTATTTCTTTGTATCGTCTTTTATAAGAACTATCATTTATAACACAGTGCTATAATAAAGTTGCGTTTCCGTAGGTGTGCTACTTTGAAGTGAACGGCTTCTACCTCGGCAAGCTGCGCGGTCTTCTCGGAGATGGCAACAACGAGCCCTACGACGACTTCCGTCTACCCAATGGAAAGGTACGTCTTCTAATCACCAGATACAATACTTTCTATCCCAGAAGATGATGTTTAGACAAATAATGAATAATTTCGCGACAAATTATCTGAGAGAAATCTATTTATCTTTTTTACGAAGGTCGATAATTCTCAGGATATTGAGGACCTCTCAAAGATCAAGAATGGTATATACCGCAATCTATGTAATCACTGACACGGTGGTATTAACTTACTTAGTCTTAGTACAAGTTGATGTAAATTTACAGATGTTAGGTTGATAAAATTACCAAATGAATAAAAAGGCATTCCTTTTTTTTATACAGAATATCCAAAAGTCACAACACCACGAACTAACCTTCTCTTTCCTTCCAGGTCAGCGCATCAGAGGGCGAGTTCGGCAACGCATACCGCCTGGCTAAGAGCTGCCCGCAGGTGAAGGTGCCGGAACACTCGCACCACCAGCTCCACCACATCGCTCTGCCGCCAGCCTGCGAGGAAGTCTTCGGAGGAGCTTCCCCGCTTAGACCACTGAGCCTGTTCCTTGACCTTGCACCATTCAGGTACAGTTTTTCTTTGTAGTATAATCAACCTAGAATGTTGGGAACATTCTAGGTTAATTATATCTGCTGGGACCACAGCCCTACTAAAAAAATCTAAAATTCTTGACAGTATAAAAACGTCATCTTAAGCAAAGACGTAGCAAAACCTGTAAAAAAAACAGTCCTGAGAAAGCATTATAAGATTTTTTAGTTACCACCGCAATATCCGTTGATTATAATATTATTAAGTCAATTTTAAACACTGCAACGAAAGATTATGAGGTGGTCTTTCACCACACAACGTGAAGTTTATTCTGACTTCTGTTACTTTTGCTTAACTGCCTTTATATCCACCATCACCACCTAAACCCACCTTCCCCCCACAGACAAGCCTGCATCCACGCATGCTCAGGCGACTCCAAGGAGGCTCTCCACCAAGCCTGCGATCTTGCCCGGGGATACGCTGCCCTGGCCCTCACCGGCATGCTGCCCGCGGTCCTCCCGGAGGTCTGCGTGCAATGCACAGACGCGGATAAACCTAGGAAAGTGGGAGAAAGCTACGAGATCAAGGTGCCCAACAAGCAAGCTGATATCGTTGTGGCTTTCGAGACTACCACGGTAAGTTTTCTTTGAATCTTTGTTTTGGTTTGACTGTGATGAAGTGATCATCAGCATCTGCTCTTTTGACCCTATACTGGGTAAAGCAACCAGTTTTTTTGCGACAATTCGCTTTGATTATTATTTTTTTTATTTGTTTTTCTTTTTTTTTCTTTTATATAATTCAATGAATTTTTCGTTTGCATTATTTACTTCTAATTCCATTGAACACTCTTCACAATATTATGAGTCTTCCGCAGTTTGGAAGCCGTTTGCGATCCGTTATATTTTGAACCAATCAATTTTATAAGGTCTAGTTTACCCTAAAGAATATTTTAACTTCAAAACAAATAATCTACCCTCATCTTCCCTTTCAGGATAACGAGAAGAACTACAAGAGCATCGTGGTTCCCCTAGTGGCACAGGTGCTGAACAGTCTGAAGAGCAAGCACATCACCGATGTGAAGGTCTACCTCGTCGGCATCACCCCCAAGTTCCCCTACCCCATCCTGTATGATACTGACTGTAAGTATCATAAGCTTCATCATTTAGGGTGAATTTCATGGATGAAAGTGAATGCGATCAGCATAATTATCTTAAACGCGTTCAAGAGCTCAGTATTCCATAGAAATTTTATGCCACTGTCAGTTATTAAACGCGGTTTAAGTTAGCCTTTTACCTTTCTTTTTTTTGTGATCTTTGTGAAAAGTGATGTTTTTCAAACATCACTTTTGTTTGTTTAGTCATCGAAATCTTTATTTTAAGTGTTTCTTATCTTGCATAATTGCGCTAGTTGCACCAAAATATCGAGTCTATGGTTCAGATTCATATCTTTATTTGCACTCCACGATGAAATTAAAACTATAGTACAATTACGGACCCCGTAGGGCAAAGCAAAAAATATTATTGTACTATTATAATTTCAACATACAGGCACTAAACCGAGGGCTGAAAATCGTACCGAGAACATTTCTTTTAAATGTCGTTAGACGGGCGTACCATCGTGATTAGTATTTTTTTGCAATTAGACTAAATAATATCTCTTAAAACATATGTTAAAACCATAAATAACCTAATAATAATAATTACAGCGTATCTGAAGAACCCCAAGCCGGTGTTTGACGACAAGAGCCGTTACCAAAGACTTGCCGATCCGTCCTTGAAACTCGTCAAGGACGACGACTACAACTCCATTCGCACAGGCGTGTACGAGGTCCTCTCCCTAATCGACACCCTCAGGATTGAATTCGGTAAGTTTCACAATGATGATGATTTGGATGATGATATATGTTGCTGATAAGGTGATGATAATGTTTCAACTGCTACTTATGGGTGCCTACACTGACCACTGATAATAAATGGAAACTATTGATATACTACACTGTATTATAGTTCAAATTTTCTGAAAATCATAGCTTGATCATTAACGTACTAGCAATTTGATTGTTACTCTGTCCAAGGATGGAAGAATTAGATGCACCGTCAGTTTAACGATGTAAAAAAACATTGTTTTTATTGTGTTCTTTATGCATTGATTTGGTATTAACTTTTATCTCATCATAATGCAAACTGTTGTAATATTCTCTACTAGAACGGAGAAAAATGCAGGCTCCTAATCTATTTTATTTTTTCCTCAGGTCTTACTAACGTTGTTGCTGGTTACCAGTCCATCTTCGACCTGCCTCTCCGTGCTGGCGCCGTCAAACACACCATCAGCGTTGTCGGACAGCAATGCATCAGTCAATTCTTCCTGGTAAGTTTCTATGTCTATCATAACAAGGCTGTAACTCCTATAGAATAGGTTTTGCTTTTAACCCACTGTGATTATTTAGCAGCTTTTTCTGTTCCTCTCTTTTTTTCTTTGTAAAATGTTTTAAGATGCGTCCACATCGAAGTTACTTTTTGTAGAGCAACATTATAACATTAAGTAACTTGTTTTAACTTTTGAGGCCTTTCACATAACTTATTGTTATTCTTTGTGGCCCAATCAGTACTAGCAAACGTTGATTTTCAAAAAGCAACCGATTTTTTTTTTTGCAAAACATGTTTTATTCACCTTCAAAACAAATAAAGCGGTTTGCTGATTTCAGTTTATATTCAACCAGTCTATAAATTAAATAAAATTCGAAATTGTGTTAGTACTTACATCTACCAGATGCATCATCTATCGTCAATGCATCTTTGCCTGTTGTTATTTGTTATTCATTGCTAATGTTTGTCCGCAGCTCGAGATAGCCCGCTCCGTGGGCTACAGCCTTGCCTTCGACAACATGGCGTATACTCACTCGATCGTCGCCGTCACACCTCCTCTCACCATTGGAAACGGCAAGAACGCCGCCCAGATTGTTGGTCAGTATCCTTTAAGATTTTCATTCCTATCTTTTGTAAAACTTGTAGTATAACTTGCTGCTTTTACTTCTCTATTTATAATACAAAAGGAAAATTTTGAACTTTGAAAAATAGCAGATATATGGCATTCTTAAACATAACTGGTGAAACGCATGTGTTAACTATATCTCTGCCTTTCCTTTCGACGAATACGTTACAAGCGTGATGTTATGTTTATACCTAAACACGATTGTGCCGTCTGACCGAATTATCTTTGCAATGGCGTGCAAATCAGCCGCAACACTCATAAAAAAATTGGTCATCTCAAAACTAAAATGTTAAATATTTCCCACAGGTTACACCGAGAAGGCTGTGATCATGCTGGGTGACAAGAAGGTCGGCAAGGACGCTGAGAACCTCAGGAGCACATTGACAAAGTCATCTGACGCCTGCAGGGACTTCGTTGAGTCGGTGAGTCTACACAACTTATTTTTTTACATACGTTACATAAAAATTACTACCTACAGTTAATCTCCAAAGATCAGTTGAATGGTATTTTATTTTATTATTTTGTCATTTTCCAACGATTCAAAATAGCTAGAAAATGCAGGTAGACCTGACAACTTTAGCCGATTTATTTTGTCAATTTTAAAATTTTACTTACCCTGAAGCTCAAAATCAAGAACCTTTAAAATTTCAAAGCCTCTTTAAGACATAATACCTAACCTCTTACCTCCCACAGACCGACGGCATCGTGTTCTCGGCGACGAACTTCCACGGCCTGAACGCTGGACAACAGAAGCAGTACTTGCAGACGGCTGCCGCAGCCATCAGCCAGAGGCTGCTGCATGAGACCTTGATTCAGGACTGCACCTGCGTGTACGCTGACCCCTTCAGGGTCCGCTCCGTGTGCGTTACCAAGGAGAGGAAGGAAGTGGTAAGGAAATTTATCTTTAATGATGATGAATGTGAATGCATCTGATAACCTGTCAGACCAGAGGATATCGTGTTGATTAGTAGCTAGGTTGTGGAGGTCAGTTATACAGTCACTCCATGAAAAATACTGGTATTCATCTGCATCCGGTTAAATTGCAAGCCGTTTCCAACATAGTTGGGAAAATACTAGATAGAAGAATCGACAAAATTACAGAGAGTGCAAAGGAATCTGTCATTGTGTCGACACAATCTGTCATTTTGTCGACTCTTCCGTCAAAGAAATCCTTGTCTATGGTGGTCATGCTACGGGAGCAGGTGTGACTATTTGGCGTAGGGTTCTGGGTTCGAACCCCACACCAGCCAAGAATATTATTGGATTGGAATTCTGTCCTCTGTCATTGTAGTTGTCTATCCTTAGATACGTGGCAATGTCAAACATAATGTATGAGGATGTACCATCTCTACCTTTGTTTTTCCCTTTCAAGGAATAAGGAACACTTTTTAAATAAAATTTTATTTGAAAACGTTTGCCTTGACATTTTTTTAAATATTTTTCATCTTTGTTCACAGGCTCGCAGAAGGAAGTAAGCTGCGCCCGAAACTGTGATCGAATCGTGCCAAATACCAAATACTCTAGCGTTATGTAGTCGAGTGGGAGCGAGACGCACATATACCACTATAAGTGCGTCTCTCTCACACCCTTTCATCAAATAGTCTTCCACGGAAATATGAAGCATTTTAGTGTCCATTGCCGTTTCGGCTTTCAGTAATTTAACGTCATTTAGTAGTTAGACCAGCGATGGATCGTAGGTAGTTTCATTGTGTTCTATGTTTCCGTGGAAGAAGTAATTAATTATTCATTATAACTGTCATCAGCAGAATCTGTTGTATTTATGAATTGCCGCGTACCATGTGGTATTGAGTGATCATGATCGACTCTGTATTAGATTTAATAAAATATGTTATTTAATTTCTGATTTTTATTCTTCTGAGTACTCCCTACACGTCACGTAATGTCGGCCAATAGTTTGACACTATACGGATAACAGTGGTCGCAAGCGTCACTGCTGAGCAAGAGGTCCTGGGTTCGATTCCCGGGTCGGGCAAAGTCTTATTGGGTTCTCCTATCAGGCATTTCTCAGTAACAGCTACGGAATCTCGATTTGTGCCAGGTTGATGGCAATAGGGTCGCCCCCTTACATGGGACTTAAACATAACTGGCGAAATGCGGGTTTACTATCAGATACACCTTTGCCTTTGGGGATTAAAAGCGAGATGTTATGTACATCAAAACCGGGACTGTTCGCAACTCCGACAACACACTGTGCCAAGTGTCTGCGTGAAGAGTACGAGGTGGTGGTGTACAGAGAGTCTGACTGGTGGCTACATGATGGTTGAGAGGCATCTACGTCATATTTACAAAACGACAACGTGATGTGTACGATACACATTGTATGAAGCGGCTACGTAGTGTCTACGTCATGTGTACGCAGCAACTACGCAAAGTTTACGTGGATTGCACTGATGTCTATTTTGAGTCAACATGAAATAGATACAAACAAAAATTATAAATCAGCACTTTATTACAAAAATACACTTCACTTACAAAACTATCGCAAACTTTGGCATCAAATCAATATGGCATTAGTGATAATGAACTGACACTATAATATTTTCTAACAGTGTCAGATGAAATATTCTAAAATACATCAAAAGGAAGTATTCTAACATATAATATGGAATGAAGAACTAGGAATGTAACGTATCATTGTATGTGACTTCTGTACGAGCTGACCGTTCAGTAGACAGTCTTGCGCACCCACTTCATCCGCGGTCCGCGCTGCGACATGATCTTGACGGAAGCACTGGCTGCGCCTTTAACCACGTCTTGGATCTGAAATAAGATGTTATTAATATAACACGTAACTGTCTCGTTAGTCTAGTGGTTATAAGCGCGACTGCTGTGCAAAAGGTGCTGAGTTTGTTTACCAGGCTGGGTTTTATTTGGTTTTCTAGTTTGTAATTTCTCAGTACCAGCAATAATAAATAAATTCCATTTATTTCAGGTCCGAGACCCATATAAAAAACAAAAATAAAAACATAAATTATAGCTAAAACCTAAATATCAGAATCAATCGAGTTTTAATTTGTGCCCGGTTGGTGGCAATAGGCTGGCCCCCTATTAAATAGAATTTAAAAAAATAACCACGAGCACCAATATGCCACTTTCCTAAATTTAAAAGCAATTTTCGCGACAAATAACGATTGTCACTTGGAGATAGGATCTTTTTCATAAAAATGTGAGTTCTAGAATACTATGTTCGTAATAACATGTAATTTTAATCAGAACAATAGAAGAAATACACTTTTAAAAGTTGTTAAGTGTTTATATGTTGGTGCTCGTGACTGTACACTAATGCCTAATCTTTCGGGGATTACAGGCGTGTTATTTATTTAAGGGACTGAGAAGTATGACGTCGTATCTAACGATTTAAAGTTAAATAAGTACTTACACTCTTCATCAAGCTCTGAGCGTTGCCCACCAACATGTCCAAGGCTTCTTTATCCTCTTGCGTACCTGGAAATATTTAAATAATACTTATGAATAGACAAATTTTAAAGTACATAAGAGGAAGTCTGAAAGTAGCACTGGTGACTGAAAAGTTGAGTGGTAATCGATTGTTGTATGGACATGTGATGCGGAGGAATGAGGAAAATATTGTGAGGAAAGTTTTGAGTACGATGTGGATGTGTATAAGAGTAGAGGAAGACTAAAGAAACGATGGATGGACTGTGTGAAGGATGATATGGCTAGAAAGGAGGTGACTGTTGAGATGACGAGTAATAGAGAAGTTGGAAAAAGACATGCTGCGCCGACCACAAATAAATTGGAATAGACAAAGGTTTGATTTATTTATATGTGTAATCATAAGATTGAGACTTAGAATTTATTCTTCTTAGAAAATATTCAAACAGAGTTACGGCGATAGTTTAAACTGAATTTCTGGCTTTGTTAGTAGAAGGCGTTGTGAAAAAAATGTAATAATAAATAATATCAGCTGTATTCATTACCGTGGCGTCCGAGTGAGAATCCTTTGACTGTCGTCAACATCTTCAGCTGACCGCTGATGGTTGGGATCCTCTCGCAGGTTTGTAGCAGGTTCTAGAAAAATAAATTAATAAACTTAGGTAAGTTTAGTACCACCATGTGAGGGTCTTTTTTTGAACAGAAGGGAGAAAGTTCCACAAGATCAAATCATAAGATTTTTTTACTTCATCCAAATCTAATAACGAAATGATTATCAATGCAGTCACATTGATAACCAAATGAAGTGTCCTTTGTTTGGTTCAAAAACTCAAAGATACTTAAAGTTGGGGATTATAATTACAGGTTTTACTAACAATATACTAACCGTCTTAATCCTGTGGTCTGTGCACTCGTGCGCAAGTTTCTTGGCCAGTCGCGTGACTTCGTGCGACTCCGTCACTATCGACTTAGAAGTCGCAAGGACTTCGCGTTGCTTGTCTGAAATATAAAGACAACCATTGGAAATTTGCTCACATATTGAATAGAATGTCTCCAACGGTCGCCTTGCAAATAGTTGTAGTTGCAATGTGTAAAGGACGTCAATGAACAAACTATTACCTGCCATGAATTCAGCACAGAATGTTTTTTTTTATACAAAAAATTAGCTGTTTCATATATTCTTTATGAGCTGTTACATTTATATACTTTGGCCTTGTAGTTATTGCCTTTTGTATGTTAGATCAGATTTTTTTTTTGTCATTCGATGAAAACGATCTGGTGGTTCTGTAGCGATAATCAATTTGACAATAAAAGAACGCTAGCGACATCTATGAAGGAAATTAGAAACTAAATTTCTGCATCGCGCTGTCAGAGTTATCCGCGAGATTCGGATACATTATACAATAACCCGACCACAACCGTCGGGCGGTAGCTACCAGACAAAAACACCCGTCTGGTCGGAGGATTCTCTCTTTTCAACGGAGTAAGGGGAACTTCACCATGTTCAAAAGTAAAGTTCAAATAAAAAGAAGCATGTACTGAAGTCATAGTTCCAGTTTGCTCGTCGATTTCCCTTACATTCTGTATATTTTCTTTGCTAGCTTATGTTCGCGGCTTCCCCCACGTGGAGTTCGATAATTTACGGGATCCCACGGGGTCGTACTACCGGATTAAAATCATCCTATCTGTTAATCCAGGTTATAAAATATCTGTGCCAAATTTCATCCAAATCCGTTTAATAGGTTAAGCGTAAAAGAATAACAAACATACATCCATTTTGACAAACTTTCACATCCATAATAGTTTATTAGTAGTAAGATAAGATTACGTTTTCTTCCTTACCATTGGTCATAAAGTTGGAGAGCTTGGCCATGAGCACGGCCATGCGCTTGGCGACGGCCACGATCTCGTTGTCGCGCGACGACCAGTCGCGGATGGCCACGTGTAGGTTCAGAGCCTCGTTCTGTAGGGCCAGTAACACAAAATGACTATCTAACAATCTTAAAATATTTGTTAACTTGCAATATGTCCGTAGATATAAAAAGAGAAGCTGTGTTGTAATACTGTGTGTAATACTGATTTATGCATCAAGCAGTATGCCATGAAGGGATTGCATATCGGTAAATATGACCTAGTTTCATATAAAATTTCATCATGTCAAAAATCCTTCCTATCTGCTCACCTTCCTTATCAAAGAAACTCTTGCGCAAAATATCATGCCATAAGACCTATCGGTTGAAGCTGTGCATTTAAAGCCAATAAATGTATGATTTTAAGATATGTTAGTCTCAGATCTTCTGTGAAATATGTGACATTACAGCCATATCTTATCTATAGCAGGCGGAAAAACACAGAACTAAAAAAAATGTACCAAGTTTGACATTTTCTTGACTAGCAGCGCCACCTTGAACTGCACTCTTCTAGTGGTCATACTATACAGGCTTTTAAAGATATTTTACTTCTGATTCTGCATTTCTGTCAAACTGACAGTGATTTTTGCGTTACAATAAGATTTCTAATGGACTGTCGCTGACAAGCCTGTCAAAATCGCAGTGATACTAACTTATATTAGGGTTGCCGCTCGCGCTGACACAGACAAAATAACCGGGAAAGGTGTTGTGCAAGCGTCTTCTAAAGTAATTATTCTACGATAATTGAGAGGTATACTTA
This sequence comes from Noctua fimbriata, assembly GCA_905163415.1. Lineage (NCBI taxonomy): Eukaryota > Metazoa > Arthropoda > Insecta > Lepidoptera > Noctuidae > Noctua > Noctua fimbriata. Next base: position 1,025,553 of record LR990946.1, read on the forward strand.
CATAGATGGGTTGGTCCGGTCCCGGCTGGTTCATGAAGACATTCTCTCCGCCTAACAGTGATTCCACTTGCCCGGTCGCTTGCAGGATCTGTTGATAGAGAGCATTGTTACGTTAAATAAATAACTTGGGTGCAATCTCATTAACACCGCTCTGAAGGGGGGTTGGGGTTCAAAAGTAACGCTTATCGAGGTTGATTTGCGAATGGGCGGCCGTGTATTCCCTCGGAAAGCACGTTAAGCAGTTGCACTTTAGACAGTCATTACGGGAAGTCAGATACCCGAAAGTTTACCCGGCTGGTGATGATTACTAGTTATAAGGAACAGGGTGTAAGGTTGCTCGTCCTTCATAGAAAAAGGAGGATCCTTCGACCAGATGGGTGTTGTGTCTGGTGGGCTATAATTGCCCGACGGATGGTAGTCGAGTTTCTGTATTGTTTATGTCAAATGCGCGGACAATTTTTATTTCTGGATGTAGGTATTTTATGGTTAATTATGAGGCTTTATAGATGGCGCCAAAACTATATTAGGTCCAGTCGAATATTACCTTGGCAGTGTGATCTTTCCAGTCCGGCATCCTGCTAGCGCGAGTGTCGGCAGCCGGCGTGGCGGCCGCGAGCTGCGCCTGCGCCTCGGTCAGCGCGCGCTGCAGTTCGGGGTCGCTGCGCGCCGTGCTGGACGACATGCTGACGTGGATCACGCGGTTGGCTAACCTGGGTGCAAAGGGGTTTATCAAAAGTTGATCCAAAGTAAATGTTCTGCAAAATATTTTGTGTTAATTCCATAAATAGATCCAGGCTTGGCTGTAGGATGCCAGGATGGAGCCCAAAAACATTTGCTCAAGGTGATTGATTAGTGTGAATGAAGAAAGTAATATCTCACTTGGTGATGGCGGCGGAGGTGTGCGCGCACTTCATGGGGTCGTTGTGTTTGGTGGACTCCTCGCGCATGCGCTCCATGGTCTCACCTGCAAATATACATAAATAAATGAATAATAAAGCTTATAAAACATTAAAATACAAAGTAAAACTTCTTAATATCAATTAAGGACAACTCTTTGTTTAAAGGCCTCCCCTATTTGTTGCCGCTTTCTTTCTGTCTTCTGCTATAGTAATAAATAATTAGCTCGCTGTTTCATTAATTTCATCGACCTATCTCTATTGGGGTCGACCATGCCTTCTTTTAGATTTCAGAGCTTATGCTGATTCAGAGAAAATAATTATGTCGTCTGCGAAGATTACTATTGAGGTAGTTTTCGTTAACATAGATTCCTTTTTTATTCCAGCAAATATACATAGTTATTTGTTAAATAATAACAGCCGCACGGGTCGATCTTCAAGGTTCAGCTGCGCTTGCCTAGGTTGTTCCGTGGATGGGTGACCACCCATTACATACCGAGTTCCCTGTGTGCCTCGGAAACCACGTTAAAACATTGGTACCGGCTGTCATTTGATAGGTTATTAAAAAATATGTTTGATTGGATGGGGTTTTTACCTGCAGTCTGCACAAACTCCATAGGATCGACCGACTGGTCGCACAGGTCCCGGATCTTGGACAGTGACTCTGCATATCTGGTCAGTAGCGCCTTGTAGTTCTCTATCACAGCCTGAAAAAATAGCAATTCAATACAATTTGCTACGTCGGTATTATCTTCAAAGCAATTTTTTTTATTATTACTTTTACTATCATTGAAAAACGGTTCATAATTATATAAATACTTTTCACCTTGCACTGCTCATGAGCAAAATATATCAGCACAATTAATGTGAATCTTATCTATGGACCGCTATAGCGACAGCTGATTAAGGTTACCTTGTCATCTGGCGATGCAACTCGTTGTTCTGCCGCTTTCACCAACATAGGAGCCAACAACTCCGCCTAAAAGAATTAAATTTTTAATCGTGATGTTGAAACTTGAATTTGTCCTACGTTAGACTGACGATAATCGGTCTGACAAAAATCGACTTTTGTCGAAAACAAATCGATGACCAACATCTCAGACCGAAGGGGTTCTACCCACAGTCAAAGCTCAGTGGACTCAGCGATGGTATGGTATCAGTTTCCCGATCGGCACGACCCGAATGAAAGCCGAATATTTTCCGCAGCAATTGCTACGAGTCGGGCTTGGTTGTTTAACAAATACTGTCGAGTTGAACATCACCACCCAAAACCGAACACACTTGTGTAGCACCATTAACACAGTAAGTTGGATGTAGGTACCTGTTCACTACAACTGTTGAGCTGTGTGCTAACAGTAGTTCCCGCGTCTTTATCAGTGTCCGCGATGAGCCTGGCAGTCTTTGTAACGCGACTCAGCTGAGCTAGGAGCTCCGCTATCTTCTTCTCCAAGAGGAATTTGCGTTTGGATTCGTCTGGGAAAGTTACATAAGTGATTAGAAAGATACAAATCGATACATTCGATACAGATAGCAAAAATTATAAAATATCTTGAAGAAAATCAACCATGAGGTCAAATTCTACACTTTACCAACTTAAGCAAGATTGAGTCAATCGAAGATCCACTTTGGTGGTTTCAACCCAACAGGCAGCCAGCAGCCGGAGTCCTTTCTAACAGTACCTAAGCCTACATCTGCACAATACTACCCTCTGGCAGATACACGGACAGACATACAGACACAGACAGACAGACAGTAACATAAAATCACGCCTGTAATCGTCGAAGGCCCGACTCTTCGACGATGACAGGCGTGGAGGTGTACCTTATAGTACACACAGACAGTGTTACCATCAAAACAACCTACCTTTCTCATAGTCTACTAGATCCAGGTCTGCGAGCGGCGCCTCAGCATCTATAAAGTCCTCTACGACCCGAGTCACTACTCCTCGCTCGATGCCCTTCTTCAGCTCACGGACTCGTTCCATCAGCACACTGGAAGTTAGATACCATGTAAGTTGAGGAGCCGCTATCGTACCAGTGTACGAGGGATGGAGCTGTACAGACTAAAAAGCACCTTCTCTTTCGCAGCAGAAATATAATATTTTGTACACTTCAAAGAAACTACGGGTGGAACACTTCTGGTGGAATAAACCACCTCCCCCTTTTTTGGGAGTCGGTTAAAAATAGAATAGGTTTGTGATGCATTCATGATCAAATTCTGATTTATTTCTTAGAACTGGGCCGAAGAAATAAATCTGAAATTGCAGGCAATGCATTTAGATCTAAAAGTATTCCCTTATCTAAATGATTGTCAGAATGTTGGTCAATTATTTTAAAAACATTTAGCGGTAAATGCGTTTTATTAATTAGTGATACTAGTGGGACTTAAACTTTCTCGTATTTTTTAGTTTAAAACCAAGATATTACTGTAATTCCATTTGCCAATATTCCATTTCAATCGGGTACATACCTGTACTGCTCATGATCATACTTCTTGCTGCACTCAGTGAGCAGCTGTTCAGTTTCCACAACCAAGTTCTTCATGTCCTCCTTGTCACTGCCTTTCAGGTCTACCGTTACCTGAACAAATAGTATCACATGAGGAATCGTTTACACGGAGATCCTGTACAGTGGAGGGGAGAGGGGGGTTTAAGCTCCGTAACAGAAACAAATCACTATTGACCTTGTGTTTTCACTATCATAGTCATACTTATATGTTTTCTACAGCTGGATGTATAAGGGTAATCTTCAAAACTTTAAAACATTCTGTTCTTACCTTATTGGCTACTTCAATCAAGTTGCGCACTGCTTGCTGTCCGTTTGTCTTCACCTCCGCCTTAGATACAGACTTAGTCAACCACTTGGATGCTGAGTCAAACCTGGAGCATAAGTCACATCATTAGGTAAACATAACAAGGCATTAGATCTAAAATAATTATAAAATATGTACAAGTATCAAGATGGGAAATGAATTACAGGGCGTCAAAAAATTCGTCTACATCGCTGTGACAGTGCCCAGAAGGCTGGCAGCATTGCCACGTTGGATGGCAATGCTGATTCTTTGGCCAAACAGAAGGCCCGCCCTCAGGTCACGTGAAGAGTCGACCAACCGCTTGGCGATATATCGAAATACTCGGAGCCCATGGCGCTAGTGTTTCAACCCCAGCCATTTTTTTAAAGTTTTTATACATAATACAGGTCATAGACAATATTCATTACAAGAAGACACTCACTGTTTCTGCACATAACTCTTCTTTTCTTCCTGTAGTGAAAAACATATAGTTATTAGTAAGATAGCCATGTCTAATAGTTATTTTATGAAAATCACGAGGAAATTGATTGTACTGGAATTTACAACAAAGAAACAAAAATAAATTACCTCAGAATCGTCCGTGGAACCTTCTATAAGCTTGACGCGCTGGCCGCTGGTCCTACAAATAAGATATCACTGTTGTTATACATTACTTACTAGGCTATCTGAACATACGAATGCCACTTGCCAACAGATTTTGAAAAGATCTCAAATTAACTCAATTATCATCGTATACATCATTAATTGTGTTTCATGTTTTCCATGCACTACTTATTTAAAGTTATTGAGCAAGTTTCCGAAGACGTGGAGTACGCCCTGTTGTTTAACGTCAACCATTTCATCTCCTATCATTCATCACCCATGGTACATCATCACTTACTTGACGTTCTTGAGCAAGTTCTCGAAGGCGTCGAGCACATCCTTGCGTTTGTTGAACATCACCCACTTCATCACCTCTGGTTCTTCTGGTGCTGCTTTCACCTGCTTTATTAACTCCTCTGTGTTTGCTACAAGAGCTCTGTAAAGGAAAAAAGATTAAATTATTTTTTTGACAGACACAGGCCAGCAGTTTTTTTTTTTCATTTTTATAGCACACGTTCTCACGAGCACTTTTTTATTGTGAATTTTTTCAACACTCCGCGAAAGTTGTGAATCAGAACACGTTAGGGCGCTTTAAATCCAAGCCAAACCATTAATTCAATTTAAGCCATTAAAAAGTACTTTTGAACTTCAATCACGGACACAGAATTAAATTTATTGTCCATTCGCAAAGGCCGTATGGAGAAGAATTCTGAAAAATGAGCAAGAAACGGTGAGAAAAGATAAGTATTAGTAATAAACTTCCACTATGCCGTGGAAATCATAAAAGTGTAAAAAAGCACGCCAATTACATGGCTTTGTGTGTTCTCATTTTCAACTATATTTAAAAAGACGTAAAGTTTATGTTTGTTTGATAGGCAAGAACTGCACGAACTCCAATTATATTCTTTAGTACTCACAGAGAACTCTTCACGACCTCGTCAATATGCTTCTGGGTTTCAGCAGAGACCTCGCCTGCAGTGGGCACTAGGTCAGGATGCTCTATCAAGCTGGAGGCATCGTTCACATCGTCCATTAGATCCATCACCTTTGATATTATTTCATCCTACGAATGAAATGGGTATTAGAGAAGAGCGTAAAACGAAAACGGAACAAATACTATGAAAAATAATTAAAATCAAATCAAAAGAGGGGATCGTTTTTTCATTGCCTCACGAAAAGGACATTCGGAGTTAGTGTGACATGGTCAAAAAATCATCATCATCATCATTATCATCATCATTTCAGCCGAAAGACGTCCACTGCCGGACATAGGCCTCCCCCAAGTGTCGCCACATTGACCGGGCCCGTGCGACTCGCATCCAGCGGATACCTGCAGCCTTCACCAGGTCATCGGTCCACCTAGTGGGAGGCCTTCCAAAGCAGCGTCTTCCGGTTCGCGGTCGCCACTCCAGAACTTTTCGGCCCCATCAGCCATCCGTTCTGCGAGCAATGTGCCCTGCCCACTGCCACTTCAGTTTGGCTATTTATGCTTCGGGCTACGTCGGTTACTTTGGTTCTCTTGCGGATGTCCTCATTTCTGATTTTATCACGCAAAGAAACTCCGAGCATAGCCCTCTCCATTGCCCTTTGGGTATTAGGTAGGGCCCATTGCACTTTAAGCCTTCTGATAAGGCCCATTGTGAGCGACCACGTTCCATACCATCATCATATTGTAGATATTTAAAAGGTGCTCAGTGTGTCAACCCGAACATACTTCGTCATCAAATTGGACATATTTTTTACTCTTTCACTGTTATTCAAACACTATAATAACAAAATGCCAACATTATTCTCCTCTTGCATACCTTGTTATTAGGGTTTCCTTGCACACTGCTGAACAAAGATTTAGAAGACTTGTTGATCTCATTCCTGCATGCTTTCAGCATTTCTCTGAGTTCTCCTTTCTTAGTCTTCTCAATGCCATCGTCTAAGCCCTGCTGCAGATCTTGGACTTGAACCTTTATGATTGCTGTCTCTTCTTTCACCTGAAATACAGTCAAATTAATATTTTATGTTAAGCGAAATAATCTACTTAAATATTTACTAACTACCCCTTTTTTTCTGAAAATACTATTTGACTAAATTAGTTTCAATACTATGATGATTTGAAGTCGAATTTATTTGAATGATTGTAATTTTAACGAAAGAATCATCTAAATATTGGCGGAGACTTGACTTTTAGTAAATAAGTTTGCCTTTTTTAATAATTTTCGGTAAAAAGAGATAAAATCAGCATATTTAAAAACTTTTGTCATTCCTAAGCCATTGCAGATTACTACATTCAAAAGTTCAAAAATAGTTTACAAAAAATATTTTCTGACATAAACATATTTTAACTGCCAGCTTCGTTACCTGTTCCTCATGATTGGCCATGATGATGGAGACACAAGTCTCCTCAATCGCTCCAACAGCCTTGTGCAGCTTCGCCACGTCCACTATACCTTCCTTGCCGATGGACTCGTCTTTCTCTGACACTGATATCTGAGGAATTAATTAAACATAGTTAAGACTAGTTGCAAAGAGTAGATAGACGCTAGTGATAATGTCATACGCGAAGTCATTCTTATATGTAAACAAAAAAATACATATAAATTGTTGCAATCATGTAGCTTATGTAGAAAGGCGGCCAGAATTGGATTCAAAGTTTTGAGCCGACTCATTATATATGCCATCCTAGAGACAGAGCTGAATATATTATCATGTGTTTGTAGTTACACCAGCACCTTAAAGTTCAAACTTAAAGCATTTTCATGAGGAAATTTAGTAAAAGTAGACTACTAGTACATTCAAATACTGCAAAATAATAGTTTGAAGAAAATTAATCACACCAAGAGCCTGTATTTTAATTTAACATGACCGAGTTTCCACATGACTAAAAAGTAAGAAGTCATCGGGGTATACAAACTGACCAAGTAAGCAGCTTGAGCCGCACACTCAGTACTGTTGCTGACTGCGGAGGCGACGTAGTTCAAACTCTTGAAGAACTCTTCGCGGGACATGGCCTGGTCACTGTTTAGTTTTTCTGCAATAAAAATAGAGAATTATGTAAATCTATGTTTATTTGATGAAACCCAGAGCATGACTCCAGTGAATGGAGTGCATGACCTAACATTTATCACGTTACGATTTTTTTACAAAAAATCTTTGAGGTGGCTATGCTAGAAGTTTCTCTGCTTGCTTTAATTAGAAATAAAGAGATTCGCAGGAGAATCAAGGTAACCGAAATAGCCTGAAGTACTGCTAAACTGATCTGGCAGTGGGCACTCATTGACGAACCGAATGGCTGAGTACTCTGGAGAGGCGATAAGTACCAAAGTGCTACTAATTTGGTATTTATCGCGTCTCCTTCAAGGCCGATCAATAATCTGTAAAAGAAGGTGGAAATACGCTGGATATGACAAGCACAGTAGCGGTTGAGCATTACTTGGGGGAGGCCTATTTATTTTATTTCTTTAGAAGACTTACAGCTAGGATACAGATAGTTGATTATTAGTGAAAGAAGGCCAATTATTTGTTTTACTGACAAAATTGGGGTAGGACAAGAGACATCAGTAGCTGTACTCACGAAACACATCTCTCTGCGACTGCAGCGTATCGACGCAGTGCACGTACGGCAAGGCTCCGCACGGCTGCGGCGACGCTTGCAGCAAGCTGCGCTGCAGTTGCAGGGAGCGGTGCACTTCGCCGCATTCCTGGTTCACACGGCCTGACGGGTTCACGCTGCGAACCTGTGGGAGACAGAGGAAGAGCTTCATGATGGGAAACAAGTTGTACAAGTACAGGAATTTTGTATTATTATATTTCACGGACGCTCAGCATGGTTCATATAATAATTATATCACTTTAATTTAATATTTTAGTGCACTCGTTAGGAAACTTGTTGATGTCAAGGAAATAGTTTGTGTAAAACACGGTTTTTTTTTGTTGTGTTCTATATTCCACGCAATAAACATAATATGGTCGAAAGCCCGAATACAACCATCAGGCAATGGCCCATCAGAGATTATACTCATCTGGTGGAATGATCCTCCATTTTCAATATAAATAAGGAATATTTCAAGCTATTTTTCATACAAAGATGCAATATAAAGACTCTCATGCCTCGTGATAAAAGACGTGACAGTTTCTTCTTTGAAGTATAGAATTATGTAAAATACAAACCAGTTTGTTGATACTATCATTAAGATGACGGCACGCGTCCTGAAGCTTTCTTCTTGCATCGTGGTGATTAGGATCCTGAAAAAAATTCAGAACTTCTTAGATTCTAGAAGACACGAAGTCAAACACTAAGCATTATACATCAATTTAAAAGAAAAGACTTTTTTGTTTGCGATGAATAATCACGTTATACGGTAAAACTCAATGTAACGCACTCAAAACATTGTGCTGATGGATGCATTGAAAAGTACGGGGATCGTGGAGGTATATAAAGAAATTAAAAACATTAAAAACTTGTATTTAAAAAAAAAAACTTGTATAAAAATTGGAACTTTGACCCCAATATCTCAGTAACTAGAAGGTTTCCAGGTATGTTCCAGAACAAAAAATAATCGCAATGACAGAGAGAACAAGTGCCTTTCGGCTTCGTCAAGGGTATTTTTACACCCATTAATTATAAAAAATCCAAGATTTACACTCAGCGTCTTAAAAACGTCCCCAGAAAAAGGATGCACAATTCCGAATTGTGACTTTCTTTCACTGCTTATTGACAGCAATTGCTTTTCAGGAATAGAATTAGAAACGAGACAAAATGTGCTTTGCTCACGTTTAAAAAACAACTACTTCATTTATGTAGTCGATGTGACGACTAGTTTGGTTTTATTTTTAGTTTGATTTATCGACGACACTTTCTGATGTGACATTTGCAAGGAACTGTGCATCTAGATTTTTAATATTTAATATCAATTTATCAGAAGTAATAATGTTATTCAAAACAGTTTTTATATAAGACTCACCTGGCATACAAGTTCTGAAGTCTTCAACAAGCTGTACGTAGCGAGACACATCTCATGCGCAGCTTCCTCGATCCTCTTACATTGTACTGGTCTCTGAAAACGAAAACCAACAGAATCATGCAAACGAGATGAAAAAAAGGATGGGGGGAAATATGAAATGCTGGCAATGGACAACTGGGACTTAGAAAAGGAAATAATGGAAGGTTGATAAGCATTTATAAGGAATGTGAAATGTAATAATGTAAGTGGATAGGCAAGGAGAACGTAGAGAAGAATGATGATCAAGAGAAGATGGAAAATACTGGGGGGATGAGCGGAATAGTAAATACAAAAAGGGGCGTGTGTGATGTTATATTTATCCCTCCATACTTCCCAAGCAGAGCAGCGGTGGCCCAGTGGTGGCAGCCCCGACTTACGAACAGTAAGTCGCGGGTTCGAACCCAGGCAGGCGCATTACTTTGTGTAATTTATTTCATCACCACTGCTCTCAAAACGGTGAAGGAAAACATCGTGAGGAAACCGGCATGTCTTAGAACTAAAAAATTCGAAGACATGTGACATCTACCAACCCGCACTGGGCCCGCGTGGTGGATTATAGCCCATTCCCTCTCATAGAGAGGAGGCCTGAGTCCCAGCAGTGGGAACATTATAGGCTGATTATGCAATGCTTATGCTACTTCCCAAGCGTACTTTATCCATGAAAAGTACCGCACAGTTAAAAACCTCTTTGTCATAGGAGTCACAAACAGTCCACTGTGCCCAACCTGCATGAAGGAAGATGAGACAGCAGCCAACCGACGTGCTACTGCACTGCCCAGAAATTACCTAATACAGGGCAAAGTACTTCGGTAACCCAGGCACTCTCCGCAGCAACACCAAGGCGCTGCTGGCCGTTCTCAGGGAGTTGGGGTGGATCGAATAAATTTCCCACCCGCACGCAAAATACGCACTTTGGATGTGGAGTTGTGGACACCAGCCCGTTATACAATACAATACAAATAGGGGTGTCTGTGTTGGAGCGAGGCGTAGTTACGATAGTAATCGACAAAGAAAGGCAGAGGGGGCCAGTAGTGGGAAAAGACTGGATTTAAGAAGGTATTTTTGAGATGGAGAAGACTGTAGAACTGAAGGAAAACACTGTAGGGGGGATTGTAGTGCCCTTGAGAGAGACTTAGACTCACCTTTTTATCCTCAAGCGCGCGCGCAGTATTAGCCAGCTGCACAGCCACATCGGCAGCGGCGTGTAAGCTGCGCGCGAGGGACTCCGGCTTCTTCACGCTTAGAATTACGGTACCACTCATCGAGGACAGCTTGGTGGATAGCTGGTGGAGCTTTTCTTCTAGTTGTCTGGTAATAAGAAGATGAATTGATGATGATTAGCAGAAGGATATTTGTAGGGATTAGAAGCCTTCCCTAGCTAATTTAATTTTAAAAGTCACGCACTAGATACCAGATTTGCATGTTTTAGCAAAGATAGAAGAAGAAGCGAAAAGGCTAAGCACTTCAAACGTCGAAATAATATATTCCTTTAGCCTTTCCATATTGTCACTTTTTCAAAGAACTTTAAAGAAACTTTAATTTTCATTGATTATGAAGGCAGTGAGTAAGTTAGTAACAATCATGCTCAGTGCAAGGTCATACTTAGATTTAGAGATGTCTAACCAATTAATTCCATTAGGACGACATACACGGCATAAGCAACAAATGAGATTAACATATTAGTTTTTTTTTAATTCTGCCATACCTGCATTAGGGAAGCAAGAAAGAGAACAGTCACAGAGATCTCTACTTACTTGGGAGTTCCCTCGACCGGCTGCCTCTTGCACATCAGCAGCTTGTCAATGTCCTCTGCGTTCAGCACTGGAGTTTTTATCTTCCGCGAAGAAATCATATAGTCCAAGTCGTTCAGTTCCTGAAATGTTATCGTTTTAATATGGAAGTATGTACATACATACCGAATTTGATCCTAATTCAGATAATTTTGTTGTCTTATAGACTGAGGTAGTGAGGTAGTTTTTTTATGTTTTGTTCCAAAGCTAGCAATAGAAATTCTGGACACAGTTTCAATTTACATTTGAATTCTAACCCCAAGTTAACACCAATGTATAAAACCATTATCATATTATGATATTAATTTGTTTGACCCAAGACATATTTTTGACAAGGCTCAATATCAAAACAAATATCAATTTTAATTTGACTATTTGGGTGGGTGAGGAAGTTTTGAGTATGAAGGTGGATGGCTATAAGTAGAGGAAGACCAAACAAACGATGTATGGACTGTGTCAAGGATGATATGGCTAGAAAGGAGGTGACTGCTGAGATGACGAGTAATAGAGAAGTATGGAAGAAGGATACATGCTGCGCCGACCCCAAATAGATTGGAATCTTCTTCTTCTTTCGTGTAGATGGACTCAAATTATACGCAACCAGTATAGAGCCACCTACACAGCTCTTTCGATGGCCTCGTTTAAATCATTAAAGGTGCAGGTGGCTGTGCAGGATGGGCAAGAAAGGAGGTGGGGCATAACCTGCAGGAATTAATTGGGATAAGGGCAGAAGAATGATGATAGGTGTAATGTTGGTGGAATGATGATAGGGGTAAGATGCGATTGGGTGGTTGTTGGTTGGTTGGTAGCAATACCAACCAGTTGAAATACAATATACAAGGTGGCGACGACAATACGACAATAAATTAAACTACGTATACCTCATCATGTATACTTATAAATCTTTTGGTCTGACTAAGTATCAACGCTCAGCTCAAACCACTGGACGGATCGGTTTATTGGCAAATAGAAGATCGCTATTATAATATAGGCATCTGCGAAGAAAAGAATTTTGGGAAATTCAACCCCTAAGCAGGCTAAATAGGGGTTGGAAATTTGTATAAAAAACCGGCCGGTGCGAGTCAGACTCGCGCATGAAGGGTTCCGTACCGTCGTAGTAGGGGAGCCCCCTTTATTTTTTATTTATTTTTATTATTAGTTGTTAAAGCGGCAACAGAAATAAACATTATATTAAAATTTCAACTGTCTACCTATTACGGGTCATGAGATACAGTTCGCTGATAGACAGACGGACGGGCAGACGGACGGACGGGCAGACGGACGGACGGGCAGACGGACGGACGGACGGACGGATGGACGGATAGCGGAGGCTTAATAATAGGGTCCCGTTGGTTACCCTTCGGGTATTGAACCCTAAAAGCTATCTTCGGGCGATCTGGTGCGGGTCGGCTAGTTAACTAAAATAATAATTGTATGTCAACTAAATATAATTGTACACTAACCTTGAGCACACTCTGCGCTTGTGTATCAGCGCTGTATACAACATCTACAGCGGGGCATTGTTTGGATTCTGACCGCTGGCATTCCATAGTCACGCTTCTTGTCATGTCCATTATCCTTCCTAGGTTTCCAAGATACCTGCAACATTGGTTGTAACATGACATGAATAAGGCGAAAAAAGAATCATGAAATATTTTGCTTGTATGCCTGCAGCAGGGACCGAAAACGGTTAAACGTTTAGGGGTTTTAATCGGGTATTTTTTAGGGTTCGATGACAATTTTAGCGTTACAGTTAACCCTTTTTATAGGGTTAATCAGTCTATAATAACAAGTTCACAAACAGAGCTCATTTTTGTACATAAAAATATGCAAGAAAGTAAGGGAGTTTGCCCGCGTTCGGTGCTTCGTCTCTTTCATTCCGGTTAATCAGCAATGTTTAAATGGTTAACTCAAATAATATAAGGGTTAACCCGTTTAATGATTAATCAAACGTATGGGTTGTATTTCCGGTTAACCTTTAAACCAGATTAATCGATCCCTGATCTGGTGTATTGTGGTTTAAGAACTTTATTATTCCTCATCAAGAATTAACAATAATTCACTTACTAAGAAACTAAATTTCAATAAAATGTTTATGAGCGTACAGAATCTACGTTCATAGCAAAAAATAACAAATATGAGGGTAAGCGATCACAGTAACAAAAAACAAGATATTATGTATTTAGAGACTAAACTTAAATAAAACGTTTATGAGCATACAGAATCTACGCTCATAGCAAAAAGTAACAAATATGAGGGTATTCCGTATAACTGTCGTATTTTTTACTTTATATTCCAAACATGTCTTTAACAAATGTAATTATTGGCATTTGCTGTGTTATGTTAAAGTAAAATAAATAATGACAGTACTAACTCTTTGACTGCTACTTGTGGCGCCTCCACTACCTCGGTGAGCGTCTCACACTGCAGCAGGCGCGGCTGGCGCACGGCGGCTGCGGCCAGGTACGTGACGGCCGCGCCCAGCGCCTGCGGCTCGCCCAGCACGGCGCGCTGGCGGGCGTGCAGCAGGGCGGCCGACGCGCGCCGGCTGCACGCGTCGGAGCCCAGCTCAGTGTAGTAGGCCTGCGGGTAGGACACGGTGTTTCATTTACTGCAGACTCAGAGTTGCATTTTCATTCAAAATTCCATTCAAAGTTGAAGCAACCACACAATGAATGTGTACATAAGCGGCACGTTATTTTGTTCGCCAGCACGCACGCAAGCCCACGAGTAATTGCATTTCATATTTGTCAGCGTTTATTAGCAGTGCAAATTGGCATAGCTATTTCTGTTTAATGATTTCAGAAATTCAGACATATCATGTTGAGACGGACGGATCGATTTCCAGCTCGATCAAAGTATAATTGGATTTTGCCATCATAAATGTCTCAGTAGCAGCCACGAAGTCTGGATTTGTACCCGATTGGTGGCAATAGGCTTGCCTGCTATTACTTGGGACTTAAACATAACTAGCGAAATGTGGGTGTACTAATTATTAGGTGTCAGGCCTGATAGCACCAAAGAAGTCGCGATTCCTATCGGCTTATCTTCGGGCCTTGATGTCTACTGTAGTCAAATAGTATACTGCATACACATCTGTGGGTATCACATCACAGTACAGACATTTAATACATCATAGGATTGCAGACATTAAAAAAAATGCCAACATTTTTCATGGCAACTAAGAAAGCAACAAGTAACGCCAAATAAGCCGGTGCTCGGGTGTCAGAATTCAGAACTAAAACCGTAAGTACGCGCACACGTGTCTTTGCGGCGGGCAGTACCGTTTTGTAGGGAGCTAGGTATGACGAAGATTATCGAGTTACGACAGGGGCAGAAAAAGAAAGTATGTAGGGGAGAACGAGATAGAATGAGTAATGGTCGATATCGTATTTGGTACCAACTAATTTTTTTTTTGTTGACTTGTTTACGTAAGATAAAATTACTTTAATTTATTTTAGTTCCGTGCATTTCATTCTTTACTTTGTTTTCGGTTTTTCGTCATGGGTGTAATTTTCGTGAATTTCGGGGTCGCTGATAATAAAAATGAGGTCAAAATTAAAATTCAAGATGGCGCCGTTGATAATTTTCGGTTGTTTTATCATGGGTGTCATTTTCGTGGTTTTCGTGATCACTGATAACGAAAATTAGGTCAAAATAAACATAGGAAAAAAATACGAAAAATAATGAAAAAAAAAAAAAAAATACACAATTTTGACCCTTCGCCACTGAGGCTGCCTAACACTACGGGGATTACAGGCGTGATGATTTGTCATACTAATGTTATGATAAGATACCTTCTTCTCCTTCTGGCTGCTCCGATCGGCTTCCCTGGCGAGCGGATGCATGACAGACGTCTTTAAGTTGTCGAGGCTCTCTAGCGCGTTGTCGTATGCCAAGCTTTTTGTAGCCATTATGTGGCTGTTTACCGCGAATCTGTGGTGGGAAAATGTTATAATACAGTTCATGTATAATTAGCCAAAAGATAAATTATATTTGTCCTATGTATAACTAGCCAAAAGATAAATTATATTTGTCCTATTTGTTTTTCTACCCTAAGGTTGCATGATACTTGCAAGTCATAGAATGGTGTTTCTAAAAACGAAGAAAAAAGAAACGAAAAAATATTAATTTGTAGCAAGAACATAACGTACATACAAAATGACAAAAAAAAAAGCAATAAACAAGCGAACGAAAGAAAAAAATCAATCGACTTCAAATGAGGTTATCACCCGTATTTGTGTTATATTATTGGAATTTCACAATATTGATAAAGGCTTTTTGGGCTTCTAAACACTTGTGCCAAATTTCATAATGTAATATGAATGTTTATTTGCCCACGTATTTTTTTGAAACTAGATCATGTTTATCTATCAAAATTGTACGTTTATATAAAGTTTTGTGTCCGTGCTATTAACCGTTGAGTGGTTATCTCGTTACTAAAGGATTCAAGGTGCAGAATCAGGTCATATCTGTCTTAAAATGTATTGTCACAGAACTAAAGTTGTATGCAAAATTTTAGCTCAATCGGAAACCGGGATTGGATCAAATTTAACTTATAAGACTTGATTACAGACATACTGACACACAGGTGAAACTAAAAAAGGTTGTAAAAATAAATAATCAAACTTTTTTGCAAAAATACAAACGACTCCCAAAAATACTCAAAATTTGTAAAACGTTTTATTTTTCAGTTGTATTTTTGTTTCTGTGATATTTTCAGCCCGATGGGAACTTGTACTCGCTATCGTATCGTAAGATCGTCTAGTAGTGAAACATATCTTACCTCAACAAGTGGCAGCTCTCAGTCAGCGGCAAAGCTTTAGCTCTGAGAGCTTGTTTCGCCTTCTGGTCGTGAATGCCTTGTATCGCGCTGTTGATTTCCTTCACTATTACATCACACTCCTGCAAACAAATCGAGTATTGGTAAAAAAACTCTTATGCGAGCGCTCACCCTGCTTTTTGACCGACTGCTGCGAAGCCCAAAAGGAGGGTTATGTGTTTAACTTGTATGTATATATTTATTTATCCGTTTCTTTATTCCCTCGTAACTTCTAAACGGATGAACCGATTTCGATAAAATATACTTTTTAGGTTTGTCATGGTGGCGCGATTCTTTTGGACGCCATATTATTTTCAATTTTTTTTTCAATATGCTGATTTAAGTGTTTGACTGGCTGGCGGTGGCTAAACAATCGAGGAGCTAATGTGCTATTTTGTGGCGTTTGCATAACCGCGATAAATTGTGTAGGATTTAGTCATTTTTCTTGCGGAAAATAAAATGTGTATATTTTTTTACCCTAACTTTTTTTACCATTCTCTTCTTCCTAGTTGGAGCCACAGTAACTAAATAATGTAATTCTCTCACCTGTCCAAACATATCAATGTCCATGATATCATCGACGCTGTTCATCACCGTTACTCCGTCACCGAAGTTATCCGACGGGTTCAATAACTTTGTGGCGTCTTCACTTATCTTACTGCTTAGGAGTTTGATGTCCTGAAAGGAAAATAATTATTAAAATAGTAATTCATCATCTGCCTAGTCTTTTCCCAACTATATTGGGATCGACTTCAAGTCTTGCCGGATGCAGCTGAATACTAGTATTTTATAAGGAGCGACTGCGTTTACAACCCAGTTAGTACTGGGTAATACGATACCCCTTGGTAAGACTGGTTGTCAGACTTTCGGGCCACTGACTACCTGGAAGGACTGTCCAAGTTCTACAAATGACAGCCGGGATCAACGGCTGAACGTGCTTTGCGAGGCACGGAGGAAACTCGGTATGTAATGGGTGGTCACCCATCCACGGACTAACCTAGGCAAGCGTTGCTTAACCTGAAGATCTAGCCACGAGCTCCTCTCTATCGCTATTAGCGTATGTAAGAACGTAATTCATGAACAGTACTTAATATGAGCTGTGTTACAATTTTGATGTTACAGCTTTGTAATTTGTTTTAACAAAGTATAAATTCTATCTGACTTAAAACTGTAACTTACATCAGTAGTTCTCTTGCCAGCGGGTCCTTCGTTCTTCTTAGCAGTCGACTTGAGTTCCCAAGCTTCCTTCACCAGGTCTTGAAGGAAGTCCTGAAATAACAAAAATCATATAATTAACTCCGTATTTAATTTTTTTTTCTACTACGTATTTTTATTTGTTTTTTTTTAATCATAACAAAAACTAGAAGTTGTTTGAAAACATGATTCTGAAGTTAAAAGAAACAATATTTTAAAAACTTTATTTGAAAATTTGCTTAAGTAATTTAATTATTGTAATGTTTGAAATCTGGTTACAAGGCCCAAGCTACGGCATTATAGTTAACACGAAACGTGCACGTAGGTGTGCACTGTGCTAAGGCCTAGCTCATGTGCTCATGACCATCAAGGCCAAATTATTTTAGTGAAAGTTATATTCTAGAATCCTAAACTAACAAAAAATAACTAACGATTCTTGCCTTTACAGATAAAATGATATTAAAATTGTATCTTGGAAAGTGCCTGAATATAAATGGAACTAGAGCCATAGATGACATACCCTGAAGTCCACAATATTGTTCTGTTCCTGCCCAGCCCTCGAAGGTCTGGTCTGCAGCAGTGTCACCTGCAGGTCTTGGGTAGCTATGTCCAGTTCGTCTCGCTTGTTTCTGTCCTGTATTATGGAACGTCATTTTATTAGCATAGTCTTTTTCGCTTCCACACTTTAACAGAAAAGGTATTTGAAAGCTATTGATCTTGATATTGTTCTTATTACTTACTTGAGGTGCTCGCTGGGACCTAGCATTAGCCAGGTCTAGGGCCCGAATAGCCTCCTCTAACCTGGCACCGTAGTCGACGTACTCCTTCTTTTGTTCCGCAGGCATTTCACCGTATTCTGATATGCTCTGAAAGGACAAAAAATATTTATACTTTGTCCTTGAATATTCTACCAAATTGTCCATTACAACTAAATGTAACACACGCAGTACATTCAAAGATTTTTCAGTACATGCTAGGTAATTAGGAAAATACCTATTTACATCACAATTACAATTATATTTTTAGGGCTCTCCCTCACGGGCAGCATTCGCCTGTAATGTAGCAATCCAAGATTCGATTTTGTACAGAAACAAATGAATCTGAACTGTTACATTACAGGCGAATGCTCCGGTGTCGGAGCGCCATGACATACATGCATCTTTCTGTAGCTTTAAACAAAACAAAAAACTGTTGCAGCACATTGTACTAAGATAATAAACACCAAAGCACATAAAATCATTCAAGAACGGCACTTTACGAAAACTCACAGAAACTGGAGATATTTTTGAAGACTTACCGTATAAAATTAAAGCTGTGGCTTCGCAGACAAACCACCGCCTGCATCGCATACGCCATAAAGTGTCAGAATGTATATTTTGTATATTTTATTTTGTTATTAGTTACAAAGTATACAATCTTAGTTTTACTTTACCTTAAACTACTTAAGGGGTCATTGTACTCATCATCATGAACAATTTTTACTAAGAAACGTATACAGTAAAAGTGAAAAGAAATCTGCCGTTCCCTACATTTTGAAGATATAACACGAATGTATGGGGCAACTGATTATGGCCTCGATTTCAAGGTTGGTTCCGTGGTAAAAGTTGTTTATAATGATGAGCACAATTTAATGACCCCAGGGTACACTAAAACTAAGCATGTACAAGATAATTTAAATTAAAGTAAAGGTATATTAGTCACAATAAATAAATCAATTAAAAAGAAAAACCAACCTTAGCCGTCTCAATGATCTGCACAGTCATCTTCCTCAACGGACTATCCAGGTTCACAATCTGTTCCATTTCCCTCCTCTTGCCAAGTTTTCCAGACTTCACATCCTTCCTCATTTTTTCCACCAGGTCTTCAAGTTGGGCAGCTTCCTGAGTCAGCTTGTGTACGGTGGGTTGCTGGGAGGAGGCTAGAGGAGCCCAGGTCTTGGAGAATTTAGTGAGAGATGTTGATAGGTTGTCTGCTGAGGATACGAGGGCATCCTGGCAGGTGGCGTGGTGGATAGTCGGAGCTATTAGCTGTGGAGAGAAAACGGGATTTTAATAGTTACTTCTAGAGGTCATCTTTACCCTTTCCGCAGTCAACAACGTGAGACCCGGTTCCAACCAAAATGGAGACAAGCGGAGCAGTGCAGATACAACCAATCACAGGAGAGACGAGAGACGCGATATGGATCTCAACTAATGTTAATTGGTCCATTACTGCATGTCTCCTACCTGCTTCGCCCGTTTCCGCTTGGTTGGAATCCGAAAAGTATAGATGTTCTGTTAAGATTCATGTGTTGTTGGGGATTTCGTGCCGCCACTTCATTCCCCAGCTGAAACACTTGTAAGAGGCCAAAGGGGAGAGTTGAAGGGGACTGTCTTAGGTCAGTTTGAAGTTCAATTTACAGTTTTATTTACATAAGCGAATTTTGTTTTGTTTGTGTACTTTACTTTTATCTTCGACATATTGGTGGGTCAGGCCACCATTTTTGATTTATTTCAGGTACTAGTTATAATAAATACCTTGGCAGTATACGCCAGCTTGCCAGCAGCATCCACACAGATGGCTCCAGCAGTACAGATGTCGTGCACAAGAGTCTGTCCCTCTGCGCTGCTGTTCGCCTTACTGGCCACGCTACCCGCCTCCAGTGCTAGCCTGGACGCAGTGTCGCCGATTGCCTTGGCTCGGAATATCACCTGGGTAAAAGAATAGGAAAGTGTCACAGTCAATGGAGTTATAGTGTGAAAGGGATAGATGTATAACTCCTTGTCTAGAAGAAAAGGTAACAAAAAAGAAGCATTTAAAATTAACAAAAAGTTACTTATAGTTCTCTCATTTACCTACAGCACTTACAAAACTTTTTCACGTTGATTAGAAAAGGCGAAGGACAGAAAAATAATTAAAATCCAGGGAAAATTTAAGCACACAGATCAGTAGAAAAATTTAATTTAATTCCAAACACACATACCTGTTTCTCCAAAGCCGGGTCGATGTTACAGCTGACCACTCTAAGCAGTTTGACGGACTGGTCGCCAAATGATATGGCCGCGTCGTTCAGTTTCTGTAGAGAAAAAGAGTTCTTTTAGAATTAATTTAATCACTGAAATATAAAACTTGTCTCCAGGACGTTCCAAATAACCTACACACGCGCTAACTCTTCTTGTCATCTTTACAGAATAATAAATTCCGCATCCGCGTGCGCAAAATATGCGCTTCAGTATTGGTATTGTGTGATATGTGTGAAGAATGATATGAAGGAAAAAAGGGTAAATGATAGCGTGACGATTAACAGGGGAGAATGAAAAAAAACGTGACGCGCCGACTCCGAATAACATGGGCAGAAGAAGGATACAATACAATAAAACACAAAACATACTTAAAAGCGATAGAACTACGGACTTGTTCAGTATAAGATAATTTATGCACTACACTATCTTCCATATTGATTCAAGGTGGAGATTCATTAATGACTGCCCTGGAGTGTAATGTGTGTAATGTGGTGCTGTTCTACAAACGATGAGACAGTTAATATCGTGTCCTGCGTGTCCTGTTGTTTGTTCACTACAGAAACTGATGGACGCTACCGAAAGCGCCAAACTAGTAGCTCAGTTCTGGGCTGACACAATTTAGATTGCCATCGACACGCTAAGAAGAAGATATTCCAAATTCTTCATTATATTCTTCATTTAAACAGGCATCAGTTTTCAGAATTTGTCGGATAACTGTACCGGTACCTTTTCAGGGGAGTTCACCCCTTTTTAGGCAGTAAATCAGGCAATGCAGATGGTCATGCGTCTTACCTTAACTTCTTCCTTACTCTTGGCCGCGTCACAGATGCTCTTGGTGGCCTGACAGAGACCCGTCATGTCCTCCACAAACGGCTTGCGAGTTTGTTCGGGCAGAGAACTGTAGATTGCACTGCCATCTGTGATGAAAACACACATATTTTACCACAAAGGTACCACGGACAAGGGGTATTGTGATGATACTCTGAAACTGGGTTTTCGAGTTGAATTTGGCAATGCTTTTGTTCAAATACTAATATTTACTTTATCTGGTAGACTAAAAGCCCACCCTTACATTAAAATTGGCGGTAGGCTAGGCATATAGGGCTGCGAAAGAGATACCGCGGCCCTGGAACACAAAGGGCAAAGAAGGAACATGGATGGGTTTTAGTCAGTACAAGTCTGACACTCCCTTTCGCTCCGCCCAGAGCGGGGGGGGGGGGTCAATAAGGCTAAGAAATAGAAACTAAATTTTTGCTGCTTAAACTTCTATGCCTAGAAGTTTAAGCAGCAAAAATTTAGTTTCTATTTCTCTTCAAATTTTCAATTATTCGATAAAATCGAATACCTATTGGAACAGTTAACCTATTATGTATTGTAGCATATACAGGGCGGAAGGGAAACCAACGCTAAACCGGTTTCCTCGTATTCAGTATATATTCTGAACCCAATATCGAAATTTTCATCACTAAGTTAAAAAAAAACCAGCAGTTTCCTACATTTTGACTGTGTACTGTAGGTATTGCAGTTTTGTAAGAAAAAGCTGTTATTTTTAAACCTACGTAAAATTTGTTTTTCTTTCTGAATGATGTACTGAATACGTGGTAACCATTTAAGCGTAGGTGTCACTTCCACTTTGTGTTTTGTATTGTAGCATAAATTACCATTTACAACGCTTTTGACAGTTTCAGTCAAAGATATAGTAGGTTCCATCGCAGCCTTGTAGTCCAGTTTGTCGGCATCTGCAACAATAAATAATGAACCAATTTGAACCAATAGTTTGTAATGAAAAGTGAGACTATTTTCAAACCCAAACAAAATTTTAAATGATTTGTGTGAAGAAAAAACTGACTTATATTAATGTAACTACGATATTATATGTTAAAGCAATATCCTCACAATTAGCAGCAACCAGCGCGGCCACCTGCACCCCGGCGCGCGCCAGCGAGTCCTCCATATGCTGCTCCCTGCGCGCTACCTCCACGGCTGGCAGAGCTTTACCAGGTGTCGTCTTTGTGTTGTGAAGCTGCAATTTTAACTTTTTTTTAACCGAACGAAAGTTGAAACACACATATTCGTTGTCTGCATGATTTGGCGCAGCCGGGCGGCAAAGATGATGTAAATAAGCGTTTGGAAAAAGTCGCTCGGCTTTGCTCGAATGTTGCCGAGCAAACCCGATCATTATTCAGTTACGGCTGATGCTAAATGGAGTTTGCTGATAGCAAGAGCTGGATGTGCGTTTAGTAATTGTTTTTGGTTGATTTGTTGTTCCAAAAAAAATAACCCTTCACAGTCAAGCTTAGAGGATGTTATTTATTAGAACGGCGACATAATAGTCGGTTCCAAACCGAGTATTTCTAAGAAGAAATCTTCTTTAGACTAGATTTGGTGTTAATTCACAGGGTTTAAAAGTAAAAATGGGGGTTCCGCAAGGCTCAATATTGGGTCCTTTCCTCTTTTTAGTATATATAAATGATCTACCCTATTTATTCAAAAACCAACCTCAAAATATGGTGTTATTCGCTGATGACACTTCCCTAATTTTTAAGATAAATAGACGGGCCCAAAATCTAGATGACGTGAATAATGCCCTACTTCAGGTCCATAACTGGTCCACAGCCAACAATTTAGTATTCAATGAAAAAAAAAAACGAAATGTATAAGATTTGCTTTACCGTATGTTTAAAGTAGCGATTGTGATATAGTATTGAATAAAGAGAAGCTTGAATTTGTAGATAAAACAGTTTTCCTGGGGATTACGCTTGATTCAAGGCCGCAATGTTCTCTTTTAACATCTATTTATTTATTTATTTATTTATTTATTTGGATCTCCAACAAAGAATACACACAGACAATATAGGACACAGTATTACAAATGTTCTTTTAGGTGTGTTCCTTCAATTATAGGAGAACACAGCATGCCCATAAAACTAGGTTTTAACACATAAAATATAAAACAATGAAAATATTACAAAAAACAAAATAAAAACCAGAATAATTATTAAAAAGCATTTGATGCATTTGATAAAATTGTTTCACATACAAATTATAGTTATCACTCTACATTTATAGCAGTGGTCAGTATTTTTTTGTATTTAGAGATTGTGAGGGTTATGTCCATGTCAGATTGCTTTGACAATTCATTGTACTGCCTACAGAGTCTTGGGAGAGCGGCGAAATGTCCTAGATTAGTTTTGGAACCTGAGACATAAAACAAATTGTAGCTGGTTTTCCGCGGCAGGCGAGATGGCGCGTTTATATGTAACTTGCCTAGTAATTCGCTGCAGTCTATGACTCCATGGAATACTTTGTGTAGTAGAATCAGGTCTGCCATTTTTCGCCTCTTGGCTAGTGAGACCATTTTGTAGTGCCCTAGTCTGTCTCTGTAGCTGGTTACTCTTTTAGCTAATCGTTCCTTATAACATAGATGATACAGGAAGCGCCTTTGGACACTTTCCAGGTGTTTGATGTATATGTCGTAGTGAGGATTCCAAACCGGGCTGCCATATTCAAGTATAGGACGGACTAGTGTGTTAAATAATTTTATTCTGGTAGACGCCCTTTTAAATTCTTTACTGTTGCGCAAGATAAATCCCAAAATTTGAAACCCCTTTGATACTGGGGCTGATACTTATATCTATAGTGGGGCGGCTAAGTTCAGCAGCATATGCTATTAGAAAAATCCTTCAGTATACTGATGTGGATACCGCTAGACTGGTCTATTTTAGTTACTTTCATAGAATAATGTCTTATGGCATTTTGCTGTCATTCGCTGGAAATCTAGGCCTTTCCTTGACTTGAATGTACCCTGGCGGAATGGGAAACTACAGTACTTTCACAGTTTTTATGCCTTGTGACTGAGACTTTAACTACTTTTCATTGTTGTCTTTGTTTCGACAATTCAAAAGTGCCTGTAACTGGCCTACTTGAAATAAATGCTTTGATTTGATTTGATTTGTTTGTGTCTCTAAAAAATATAAGTAAAGATTACTATGGGGAGCAAAAGGCCGATCCGAACATTTATGTGTGATACGCCTAAGAAGCAACTGTATGCGAATAGGCTGTCTGTCTCTTTGATGAAATTTGGTACTCAGTTAGACCAAGATCTGTATTAATATACTTTTATACCAGTAGGTGTACGCGGGCCAAGCCGGGGATAAAAGTAAGTATTTAATAAATCTTTGTTGGTCTACTTACCACTTTAAGGCTATCTTCTGCAGTCTTCAGTCCCTTCTCTGCGCTGTCGATCATCTCGCAGTACTGCTTGTACGCTCTCTTCTCGTCTTCAATGGCCTGTGTAGTCTTGGCATCGACAGCAACTACCTTCGCTTTGCCTGTGGAAAAAAAACTCAATGAATTAATTTATTAAATCCTTGAGAATGTAACTAACACGATCATTGAGTATTAGAAGGAAGACCGATGCGTTTCTTAAGTTGATATTTTATTTAATGTTTGATGGTGCGGTGGTGGAGCGATTAAGGATTGCGCCACATCTATCAGCACGGAATCTCATTTTCCATGTTCCTATCCTTTTTTGGATAAGAGTGAACAGCTCAGGTGGGCGGCATTTGGTAAACTGGAACAAATTATTCGAGCCAAAAAGATTCCTCAGTGCCTTAAAACCCGCGTTTTCAACCAATATGTCCTGCCAACAATAACTTACGGTACCGAGACATGGAGGCTCACCAAGAAGCGAGCCATGTTGCCGAGCATCGCTATATAGCCCTTCTAAATCGAGTGCGTAACACCGAAATCCGCCGTTGGACGAAAGTCGACATCGTCGGAGACCGGGCGGTGCGCTTCAAGTGGACCTGGGCAGGACGTCTGGCTAGACGCGGAGATGGCCGATGAAGCAAGACTTTAACCGAGTAGTGGCCAAAGTTAGGCCAAAGAAACCAGGGCCTTCTTAGAGGTCGTTGGGTTGACAATATCGTCAATATCACGCCACCTGGATAAGGGATGCACAGAACCGGGAAGTGTGGCAGAAGGGGAGGTCTATACCCAGCTGTGGGTACTTCCGGGATGATGATGATCCTTTTCTGTCGCTCAGAACCAGTCCGTCATTTGCTAGAGCGAGAAACAGAGTGCTATCGGACGCGGCAGCAACGACGATGCGCTCGGCAGCATGCTCTGTACCCAGTAGTGGGTGATGATGGATGATAAGACATAAAAAAATGAAGTGTTTCCCTTACCCTGACTCTCCTCACCCCGAAGTGTCTCCAGGAAGTCTTGCGTAGTGTCCGCATGTACAGAGGAACGTACTGCTTGGGCGACAGTGTGCTTCGGGTCCCGCGCTGGTGTGGGTGGGGGAGCTCTCCGTACTGGAGCTGCTGGCTTTGAACCTAGGGACAACATGGATTTTATGAAGATCTTAAAATACAGTAGGTACGTACATTTTTTTACAGCGCTAAGAATTATAAAAATGTCGACGGGAAATTCTTTCAAGGCAGGCATAGTTTTTCAGGCAGACTTATCATTCTTTAGCATGAAATAGTTTTTAGACATAGCTTGTATTTATGGAATTCTTCTTGTATACAAAATAATATGATTATGTTTTAGAAAAACGAGAAATCTTGCGAGACTCACCCTGTGCACCTTCAGGACTCACGATATACACCAGTTTGCCTGATGCATTGGCCAGCTTAGCAGAAGCCGCGTTCAATTTCTAAAACAAACAGACAATGTTGCATTATAGTTTTTATATTTCACGAACGCACGTCAATTAATGCAAGTTATACCTTATTCATCTATACTTACGGGTCAAAAAACATCAAAATATTTTTTTTTGAGACATCTCATCTACAACTACTTCCGAAAACCACCCCCATGCAAGTTCAGTGTTTATTATATAGGATTTACAAGTTTTTTTTCAATAGATTTGGGGTAATTGTCGCCTGAACTTGTGTCGTATCGTAAGTTCTAGAAGAGTTGTGAACCAAAAGACTTACCTTCGGTTGTCCCGCACTGTCACAGATGGCGCGACTAGCGTCACACAGCTCTCGCAGATGTTTCAACATGGCTGCCTGTTCTGCCGTCTCCTTCGTGCCGCATAGTGTGTGAGAGTCTGTCAAATTTAACAAAATTAGATAAACTAAAAGAATATAAACACTGTTTGAAGCTTTCACGGTTTATAACTATTTTTTTTTTTTTTTTTAGGTTGGGAAATCATCAAATGACCCCTTTCCCCCCCCCGCTCTGGGCGGAGCGGAAGGGAGTGTCAGACTTGTACTGACTAAAACCCATCCATGTTCCTTCTTTGCCCTTTGTGTTCCAGGGCCGCGGTATCTCTTTCGAACAGTCCCGCAGCCCTGGCAGGCATCGGCCCGTGCGGACCCCTACGTGGTTGCTGACATCTCTTTGAGGCGCGCGTGGAACACGAACGCGCCGTCGACACGGCCTGTCGTCATAAGACGGCCGGACGGCGAGCTAGCCCAAAACTCGCCGTCCACAGGCCCGCGCCTACGGTGGCCGGGGGCCACCACGTGACCCCCGACGCCCAGGGCGTCTCCCGCGGCGGCTGGGACGTGAGGCTCTTTCCCTCTCACGTTCCGCCACCTCCTTCACTAGCATGACTGCTTCGCAGAAGAAGGTGACGGCTTCCCATTCCCTCTCGCTCCGGACCATGGCTTGAACCAGGGCCAGGCGCGAGAGGTCGCCGCCGCCAATCGCCTCCACGAGAACACGGCGCTGCTCCGCCCAAGCGGGGCAGGCCTCCACAGTGTGCTGCACCATGTCCTCCCGACGATCCTCACAGTGGAAACACCCGGGAGTTTCCACCCGCCCGATTCGGTGCAGGAACCTCCCGAAACAACCGTGTCCGGTGAGGACCTGCGTCAGGCGGAAGGTGAGGGCGCCGTGGCGCCTCTCTAGCCACTCCTCAAAGAGGGGACTTATCTCCACTATGGTGGCGTGCCCTGACGGTTTATAACTAAACTTATACTGTCACTTACGGGACATCTTCCCTGATTATCCGTTTATCTATCGTAATTAGTCATCCCGCGATCATGGCGCTAGCAACACCGTTGAAAAATCATCATCAGAAGCTCAGAATAATGGATAATCACGGAAGATAATCCGTAAGTGACAGTACACGTTTAAAAGAATATAGTACTACTAGGACAACAAAGCAGTCAAATATCAACTCACCTTGAACAACTTGCGGCATCAGCTCAATGACAGTTGTCACAGCACGCTCTGCCGCCGGGTAGTCAGGGTTCTTGCCATCTGAAGTACACACATATAAGTTATCTATCATACTATATTGTGGGTGATCCCCATATCGAGAATTGATGATCTAATAAGATTTAACAGACTGTTGGAATCTAAAGACAGGTTTAGCACTCCATGGGCAGGAATGCAAACGTACTGTATTACTAACTGGGTTTTGTAGGTCAGATAGGCAGTCGCTCCATGTAAATTACAGCTGCTCTAGTTGCTCCAGTATTCAGTTGCATCCGATTAGACTGGAAGCCGAAACCAGTAAAGTTGGGAAAAGGCTAGGCAGATAATGGGCAGCCATTTCTTCTCGGAAAAGAAAATGCTATGGCAACTAAATAAGTTGGGATAGGTACAGGAATATAAAAACATATCAGAAGACTTACCCTGGGTGGCAGCGGCGAGTGCAGCGACTGCAGCGTTGAGCTGCGCCAGTCGCCGGGACAGCTGGTGCTGCAGCGTTGCGCTGTCAGCTTGCTTCAGGTTCTGAATTACTACCGGCTGCCGAAGAAGATTGGAAAATATACTTCATAGAAATCGGTCAAAGGATTTTATTCGGGTTATTGAAAAAGTTTACAGTATTAATTCTATGTTACCTTCTTCATCTGCTGTTCTGCGGTATCTAAATGTTGCTTAGCTCCGGACACGCTGCTCACGAACTTGATGCGTTGCTTCTCTTGTTGTGGTGATAATACCTCCGTACCTAAGGTGAATATTTAAGTTATTGTTTAAACAATCAAAACAATCCATGGAAATATGAAGATTTCACTGGGCGAGTAAGTGCGAGTATTAGGATGTGGTATCATGTAAAAGTGTTGTTGTTAATAGATTGTAGAACATGGGCGGCAGTTAATAGTTTTCTAGCAGGAAACAAAGAAACCTTCTTTGGAAATATAGAAAAGCACCCTCAAGTGAAAGTAAAAATACATTTAAAAATTATTCACGGAGACTAAAAAAAATTATAAATCTCACTCAAAAAGCTCAGAATAATTACCTTATTAATTGTTCTCAAAATAAATCAAAGGTGTCATGGCAGATAATTAATAATAACAATCAGTTACAAGAACCTATTTTGCTAATAAATAAAGATAATAAACGGGTGAAAAATCCTGAGCAAATTGCTGAGTCATTTAACGATTTCTTCGTTGATCAGGTACAGAACGTGACTAGGAAACATCTGGGCAAGTCAACTGGCAATACTTATATCAGCAATTCTTTATTCATGCCCCCAGTAGTACCTCAAGATATTACGCGTATAATAAAACATTAAAAAAAAAAAAAAAGTGTTGGATACGACGAAGTTTCTACCGCGCCAGTAAAATTTGTTTCAGATATCATAGCCAAACCGTTGAGCCATATAATAAATGCATGCATAAGCGCAGGTATATTTCCAGATCAATTGAAAACTGTTGTCATAAAACAACTACATAAAAAAAACAATAAGGAAGATATGTCAAACTACAGACCGGTAGCTTTAATTTCAGTATTTTCTAAGATATTCGAAAAAATTATACACGAATATTTTTACATCGTTCTGGAGCCGAAACATAGTAACTCCAGTCGAGTAATAGTTACTATTAGCATTGTTATTGTTTTTTTAAGACATCAAATAAAGAAGTTAGAAATTTATCACTTTTATTCTGTCATTCGAGTTAAATCTTAGTAGCGGTTTCAATATTTCATTCATAAACGCAAGGTCGTGCACTCGCGGTGGGTCAATGGACTCCGGACGAATAACCAGCTGATAAAGTACTTGCAAGTAGATATTTCATTTCAGGTACGATTAAGGTTGGTGTAAGTTCATTTACCTCCATCATCTCTCGTCTCCTCGTAAACGAGAGAAATTAATTCACCAGTCTCGCATCACGAAATCACTAATACTCGTACCTATTCAACTACACAACGACGAGTACGCTTGGGAGTTTTTTTTAAGGCAATGAATCGAGTGTTGATCAATCGATCTAATAGGTACTTAAGAAACATACCCAATACCCTACCATATGATAAATAAAAAATAGTATTACAGCTTAAAACAATTTTGTTGCGGCAATGCTAGTGGCGGCTTCTACAAAGGCAGGCAATTCGAACAGAAAAAGACCCTATTTTCATAACGTTAACCGTGGAATTCGGTTGTGCATCCTTGTAAAGTTCACTCCAACACGATACAATAGATTTCTCAGAATATTTTATAGTAAACTGCGTATTTACCTAGTTTGATGAAATTTCTAAATTTCACCGTTTACGGTTAAGAAATAAAGTCTGAATTCGCTTTTCGTGTTATTATTTGTTTGCCTATTTATCTACCGCGTATGTATTTTTATTTATGTTGATGTACCTATCTTAAAGAACACGGCGCCGAATTATTGCTTGATTTAAATTGCGTTTATCTACTTATAAGTTCAATAACTCTAATTTTTCCGTCATACTTTCTACAGGCTTAGGAACGTCGCGTCAGTTATACATTTTACGTATCTAAATACTTACTTACTTGTACACTTTTAATGTCAAGATAAATAAATACAGGCGCAGGCGTATTTAAAAAAAATTGAGCTATTTACAAACATAATCATTATTCACAATTTATACTTCCCTGTATTCTGTATTCCTCGATACACAAACGGGCACGTTTAATGAGATTGTCTTTTAATTTAGCTAATGCGTCTCTGTCACTTTTCACAATATTAAACGCGTCCACAATCGCACTTCTTAACTCATCTCGAGTAGTAGGTATGTTCCTCGAAATAAACTAGTCTTTTTATCTCAGACCACAAATAAAAATCCAGTGGGGTTAAGTCAGGGCTCCTTGCGGGCCAAGCCACAGGGCCACCACGACCTATCCACCGCTCACCAAACTCACTGTTCAGATACGCACGCACTAAATTCGCATAATGAGCAGGGCATCCAACAAGCTGATAGTACATACCGCGTAAATAAGCCAGAGGCACATCCTCTAGCAACTCCGGTATCAGATTCTGCAGCATATCCAAATAAGAACCACCAGTCAGGTGCCCTTCAATAAAAATAGGCTCTATTATTTGGTCATTAATAATGCCTGCCCAAACATTCCATGATCGAGGAGGCGCTGGGTTACAGCCAGATTGGTGGAGGTGAAGGGAACTTGAGGATCGGTGATTCCACGAGCGCGCAGTGAGTTCAGGTTTTCCGGCTGAGCATACAAGAGTCTAGCCTCTTCCAAGTTCTGGTGCGCCATCCCATAAAAATCCACCATTGCCCATTACTCCACATTGGAGTAGACATATTGCCGAATCATTTTTGACACGTGATTAGGTTACGCGTGAGTGACCTAATACAGCGAAGCGCGCGACAACACTAGGAAGAAAGGGCGCCAATCGCGTCGGCTAGACTGTGTAAGCGTGGGGTGGGGGCGTGGCTTACGGATCAAGCTGTCTGATCGATGAATGGATTTTTCAATGGGTATCGTTTGCATGTGTTGCCGATCGTCGATACGTTACGTACACATACATATGCATTTACCGCAAGAACTACTACTTCGAGTTCTCATTATTTAACAAAAAAAACAATAAATTTAATTTTTCGTGATTTTTTTTATTGTTACTTTTTGAAAAAAATAGTCCCAATCGTTTCGAGTTCGATGATCGAGTTTATGGCTTTCGGTTCCAGAACGACCTAAAACTAACCGTGTATATGAATCTATTTACACATTCGTAATTAAAAATGATATTAAACCCACTTGACCGTTATTCGAAACCTAATAAAACATGAGAGTAGCATTCTTGACTTCCGGCTAGTATTAGCCGTGCGGAAACATCCCCACCACTGTCTGCCTCTCGCTCTAACGTCTCTCCCACCATCCCCACCACCACCTAAGGCAGCTCGCGTGCCGATCGCGAGTTAGGCGTCATTGGCGTTTTGATTTCCGACCAAATAGGTCGCTAGTAAAAAGTGCTTGTCCTACAAGTCACTTTGTTAAAACTATTGTGTCGTGCGGTGATAATATTTTTGTGCAACAGTGCAAAGTGTTTAATGATTAACAAAGGTAAATTATTCGCTGTCTTGGTAAGTAGGTAACCATTGCCTTTTCTGTATACCTACATAGGTAACTAAACTGTTTCTGTCTTTTAAAAAATTTCCAAATTTTTGATCCGTTAAATACCTACTTTGTTTTTAACGGTAACAGTTTGATTTCATTGTTATTTGAATTCGATTTCTAATTACGTAGGTATACTTACGAAATATTATCGTATTTGAAAAATAACTTAATTATAATTTACCTACCTATAGTAATGCAAAATATTTTTAAACGGTGATACCGTTCGATATACTTATTTGAATTAGATTTTTATTTTTTCATTTATGTAGGTTTCTTGAACCTATTAAGTGTTTTATTTCCTAATGGTAATATTGTTTGGTATTCGAAGTATTTTTATTTTTATAAGTGTATATTTTAGTAGGTATCGCTACCTACGGTGTAAAACTTTTCTTTGTTCTTGGATTTTTGAACGTTATAAACTGACGTTTTTTGATATTGCATTTTTTATTCATCAGTATAGTAAATCTAAATTGTGATTTCGAATACGAACATGGATAAGGCAGGCCCATCCACTGCAACGAGGGAGGAAGGTGCGGTTGAGAAGAATCGTAATGGTGCCGATGCTGTAAGGAAGCGTAAACGATCTTCAAGTACAGAATTGAGCTCGAGCAGTAGTCCATCAACATGCTCAAGCTCCTCGTCAAACAGTCTTACGAACCGTAATAACAGACGTCGTAGGAAGCACAAATCCAAAATGAAACATGACTCAAGTAAGTTAAACAAATTATTAACCGAAGTGTCTAACCTAAAATACGAACTGTTCCGGCGGCAAACTAGCACTCCAAGAGAATTTTATCAAGAAGAATGTAGTTCTTATATAGATCCTAACATTAGCGGTGACTTATTTGAAGGGGAGGCCAATGAACCCCCCTTACCCCCGTCATCCGCTGCTGATGCCGGAACATGCTATGATAATACGTTTAGTCTAAACATTAGCACAAAATTGAAGGAACCATCGGTTCCTCATGCTTCATCAGCATTTTTAGATCAGTTAACAATCTTGCAACGCTTTGGGCTTTCCGATTGGAACAGTGTGCGCTACGCGGATGTACAAAAGCTGTATGTTCATGATCCAGGTTTTACTAACCTCGAACTTAATGAAGAAATAAAGCGTTATGATACTTCTAAGTTTACAGCACAGATGGAAAAAGCTTTTTCAGGTATAACTTATGCCTTATTAAAGCAAAGGGATGTGATGCAAAACGAAAGCTAACGTAGCTTTTTAACATGGGAACAACAATCTGAGCAGTTAAGCCATGCCAATATTGTTGAGAAAATAACCGAAATCTTCACTAAAGGTGAGTATCCAAAAATAACAAGTGACATATTTCAACTAGTTTGTGGACACAGAGCTGAGCTTGTACAATACAGAAGAGAGGCCATTATAGCTTCGGTGAAAGACCCGTATCATAAAAGTGCATTGCGGAAAATTCCACCGACATGTTCCCACTTATTTGACAGCGACAAGTTTACAGCTGTCCTGGAAAAATCAGGAGGCGTGAAAAGCGTATTTTGGCCTAAAAATAAGGATCGCACAAACTCTGCACCGCAGAACGATCCGGGGCCATCGCAGCGACCAAGTACGTCGTACGCTCCTCAGTCAAAAATATCCCAGGCCCCAAAACGGGACAACAAACCTGCTTTTAAAAGAAACATCCGTGACCAAAATCACCAATCCTTTCGAGGCAAAGGTGGAAGAGGAGGAAAACATAACGAGGGTCATAAAGGCCGCAGGGCAAACTCTCCCTCATCCCGCCGGGATAGGAGAGAACAAAATAAACGCAAATATTGACTCGAGAATGCCTTTTCGTGCCGGTCAACTTCAATTTTACCACAGCCGTTGGGAAGCGCTCGGGGCACCGCCCTACATTCAAAAAATTATAAAAGGCTACTGTATTCCTTTCAAGAGGAAACCACCGCTCTGTCAACATTTTCGCCGCCGTCTAACTACACACTCGCCAGAGATGTCAAAGATAATTTCGGAAATGTTATCACAAGGTGTGATAACGTTTCCGAAAGGATCCCAAGCGATCCCCGAGTTTCATATCAACAATTTTTCTTCGGCCGAAAAGCGACGGCACGATGAGGCCTATTTTCAACCTGAAAAGCCTAAACGAGTATATGTACGAGGCCAAAATAGATTTGCATCAAGCGTATTTTCATCTACTGTACGAGATGACTTGCTTGCCATTCGGTCTAAGTTCTGCTCCCAAAACTTTCCCACTCTGACAAACTGGGTAGCCCAGATGCTACGGGAACAAGGTATCCGCACTCTAGTATACCTAGACGATTTCCTCCTGGTCCATCAGAACCGTTCCATTCTACAGTCCCATGTTGCAACCACAATAAACTTGCTCGAACACCTGGGATGGATAATAAACAGGAAAAAGTCAGTTCTAGTCCCACAAAAGTCTCTGGAGTTCTTAGGCATCGAATGGGACACATGGAAAAATGTCAAATATCTCCCAGAAAGAACAACATCCAAACTGAAAGACTACGTTTCGAATTCCCTGCAATCTCGTTCGGTGGAATTGAAACAACTTCAGATACTTATAGGGGTACTAAACTTCGCCAGCTTTGCCGTGACAAGAGGAATATTAAACTATCGAAGCCTTCAAATGCATGCAAATGCTCTGCTGAAGACACCTTCCTGCACAAAAACTCAGCTAAGCCCAA
The DNA here is from genome assembly GCA_905163415.1 of Noctua fimbriata. NCBI lineage: Eukaryota > Metazoa > Arthropoda > Insecta > Lepidoptera > Noctuidae > Noctua > Noctua fimbriata. The sequence goes on from LR990946.1 coordinate 1,059,604, forward strand.
AAGCAAAAAACTAACTCCTGTGGTGGCTAACGAATTACAGAGTCCCTTCAACTCCTCACTCCTTCACTGTCCTCTACCATCACACTTTCTGACAACCGATGCGAGCGACATCGGCTGGGGGGCCTTGCTAGACAACACGAGCTTACAAGGCACATGGTCAGCGACGGAACAGGGGTTGCATTTCAACCAAAAAGAATTCATTACCATAATAGACGTCTTACGAGATCACTGTCGTTACCTGAGCTCTTCGGCTTTACTAGTCCAGTGCGACAACAAAACCACGGTATCGTACCTACGCAACGAAGGCGGCACGAAATCTCAAGCCCTAGTAAACCTTGCAGCAGAAGCTTTCGCAATCCTAGATCAGCACAACATCCACATGACGATTTATCACTTGCCAGGCAGTTACAACTCGGAAGTGGATCACCTGTCTCGTCGGAAGACGCCTTCAGAATGGCACCTTCTGCCAACGGCAACAGTAGTAATTTTCTCAAAATGGGACCAACCACAAATCGACCTCTTGGCCTCTCGACGGGCACATATCCTACAGGACTATTGCACACTCTACAGAACCGACCCGCAAGCCAGGAGGTACGATGCTCTAGCAGCGAACTGGACCTAGACGAAACTAGATGGCTTGGGTGTTCCCACCACCCCACTTGATCCCCAGGGTACTAGCACACCTAAACAAGGCAAGAGGCGTTTACCTAATAGTCGCTCCACGGTGGGACAAAGTATACTGGAGACCAGATCTGAAGAGTAGAGCATTAGGTCCCCCATTCACCATCAGGAACCTACCCAAGGTACTAGTAGATGTCTCAACCGGTCTCCCGCCACCAAACGTGGCAGCAATGACGCTCGAAGTTTGGAGATGTGGGGGTGGGAGCCAACATTGATGGATTGGTCTGAAGAACAAAGGTCTCTTTAGTCATCCAGTTGGCGTAATTCTACTCTTAGCACTTATAGACCAGCTTGGAAAAGATGGATGAACTGGGCTGAAAATAATGAGGTGAACTCACTACAACCGAATGGTTCTCAATTTGCATGATTCCTAGCTGATCTGCATCAAGTAGAGGGGCTTTCCCTGAGCACTATTCTCGTTCATAAATCGGCGGTCTCTACTTTTTGTGACCCGGATAGTCAAACAAAAATAAGTTCGCACACTCTCGTAAGACAAGTTCTAAAATCGATCTCTTTGGCTCATCCTAAACTACCCAAGCCACCGATTTGGGATATTAATACGCTCATTTCACATTTAAGTCAGAAAAATCCTGAAACTGTTAACTTCTACGAAGCTTCCTGTCAAACTGCCGCAATCCTACTTCTCTGCTCTGGGCGACGTGTTCACGATCTTACACTCCTTCGGATTTCACCAGAATGCTATATTCAATCCGAAGATAATATAATTCTCTGGCCGGCTTTTGGATCAAAGACAGACACAGCTAACCGGAGACAATCAGGCTGGAAACTTCTACAAAATAAAGAAAATAAAAGTTTAGACCCAGTCCATTGGATCAAACATCTCATCCATCTGTCACGCCCAAGAAGGAAAGTAATATCGTCAGACAACTTGTTTCTGAGCACTTTTGGAGACCCCAAACCAGCGACCCGCACCATAATTGCCGGTTGGATGAAGAAAACTTTAAAGGACGCTGGCATACGGGGCACACCGGGCAGCTTCCGATCAGCAGTAGCCTCAAAGAACTGGATGGAACAGTTCCATCTAGACGACATACTCTTAAGAAGTAATTGGAAATCGGCCAATTCTTTTAAGAAATTCTATTGCCGTGAGATTCGAGCAGATGCATCAAAGACTGATTTGATTACTACTCTCTTTGAGCCTGTAGAATAGAAAAACTCATTAATCGAGTCATTATTAACTAATTATAGCTTATTTGTAAGTTTCGAGATGCTCTCCCATTAATCCTCATACGTACAAAATGTATATTAACAGTAAAACGATGGTTGTACTTATTGTTGTGATTAACAAATAAAAACACAATTGTGATTTTTCAATATTCTGTTATTTCGCTGCAAATATAATACTCATTTACTTTAGATCACATTGGCGACACCACCACCAGGCGATAACAAACACGTCTCTCATGTTTTATTAGGTTTCGAATAACGGTCAAGTGGGTTTAATAGAGACATTTTACCTAAAATAAAATGTGTATTAAACCATACTTACCTTATTCGAAACCTAATAACTTAAATACCTGCCTGGTGGTATAAAAACATGAGCAAACTCAATGACGCCTAACTCGCGATCGGCACGCGAGCTGCCTTAGGTGGTGGTGGGGATGGTGGGAGAGACGTTAGAGCGAGAGGCAGACAGTGGTGGGGATGTTTCCGCACGGCTAATACTAGCCGGAAGTCAAGAATGCTACTCTCATGTTTTATTAGGTTTCGAATAAGGTAAGTATGGTTTAATACACATTTTATTTTAGGTAAAATGTCTCTATTTTATGCGAAGAGCAAAAGGGCTTTCGTAAAAACAAAAATATTAACATGGCAATATTTGATCTATTAAAAGTGATCATGAATAATGTGGATAAGAAAAATCCTGTGTGTGCAATTTTCACTGACATGACAAAAGCCTTTGATTTTGTAAAACATGACACCCTGTTAAATAAACTTGAAGACTACGGTATAAGAGGCAACGTACTAAACCTAATAAAGTCTTACCTCATTAATCGAAAACAGTACACAGAGATATCCAGAGTATGTACTAAAACTAAGCGTGAATTAAAATATTTATCTCCTAGCAGAATACCTAAGTTTGGGGTTCCGCAAGGTAGTGTACTTGGGCCATTATTATTTCTGCTATACATTAACGACCTACCGCGTCAGATTCACCATCCAATGACATTATTTGCGGATGACAGCACAGCTATAATAGAATGCATAGATAAAACGGAATACAAAAAAGATATAAACGACACCCTTATGACTATAATAGATTGGCTTAATAAAAATAATCTAGTGTTAAATCTAAATAAAACACAAATCATGCATTTCTACCAGCGGCTAGAGCCAGAAAATAGGTTAAAATAGGTTAGGAAATTTCTAGGAGTACACATCGACAATAAACTGACATGGAAACATCAAGCTGAACACGTGTGTAATAAATTAAGTAAAACGGCTTATTTACTATATAGCCTTTCAAAAAAAGTTAACATAAGTACATTGGTAACAGCTTATCATGGTTTAGTTGCTTCCTCACTCAGATTTGGTGTCATATTTTGGGGAAACTGCAGTGAGAGAGAAAGGATATTTAGGGCCCAAAAACGATGCCTTCGATCAATGACAGGTCTTAAAACTACAGAAAGCTGTCAGCCTGTTTTTAAATCTTTAAGGATACTCACGTTGCCATCGTTGTATATACTAGAAGTTGCTCTTTTCGTTAGAAGGAACAAGCACCTGTTTACGTCGGTAGTGGATAAAAGACAACGATCAGGACCAATAAGGTCACAATATAAGTATCAACTTTACACAGGTGGTTACCAAACGTCTTTACTCAAAAACAATATTTTAACCATGGGTCCCATTATATACAATAAACTGCCGCTACATTTAAAAGAATTACCCTTCAAAGTTTTTAAAAAAAAGTTAACAAAACTGCTACTGGACAAGTGTTACTACACAATTAAGGATTTTGTCAATGATAAAACTTTCTGTTTAAGGGGTGTAATTTGCTTCCGCGTGATTTAATTTTAGTGACATTCCTATATTCCAATTCTAATGTTATTTATTTTTTGTCATTTTATTTACATTTATAATTGAATTTAATAATAGATTTCTGACATTTTAAAATTAATTTGTTGACATTTTGTAGTTTAATTGATTGAGTTATTGACATTTCGTATTATTTAAAAAAAAAAAAAATTTTTTTTGACATTTGTAATTTTATTTTCTGCCATTTTTAATTAAATTCATTAACATTTTTGTAGTTTAAGTTATTGACATTTTTTATTTATTTCGTTAATTTGTAATATTGGCATTGTGCTTAATACCGAATGTTTAATGAATTAATATGAGTATTTTTAATAATGTTAGTAATGCTGCTTAGTGAATGGAAGGCTTTTTTTTTAATGTGTCTATTTTTTGTTTTTTTTTATTTGTTTACCGAATATTTAAAGTTAAATAAATAATTTTGCATGTTAAATAATTTTGCATGCCGTATGGCAAAATGTATCGGGACTCTCATAAAAATTACCATCATATCTGTATACCTACATTATTGGCAAATAAATGATTTGATTTGATTTAAACAAAAAAAAATTAACAGCAACAAAAATATATTGAAAACTTGTCGCGAAATAACCCTGGTAATAAATCCAACGATTACATTGAATGTTTTACTCTGTATAATTCAGTTAGCCTGTATAATTCAATCACTGCATATAATTCAGTCACTCCATATAATTCATCCCTCTGTATAATTAAATCCTTCTGTATAATTCAAGGACCCTGACGATAAAATGTTCCTGTACAATAATATCTTGTGTTGCAATATTAAGGTGATTACTCCATGTAGGTAATTCGGTCTGTAATACGGTCATTCTTTGTAATAAATACAGACATATGTATATTCAGCTTACCCTGTCGAGCTGCCTTGCATGCCTTAACAAGTTTGTCAAGACTATCATCAAGCTGTTTCTGTGAGCTCGACACTTGCTGCTTCATCTCCGGCTTGTTCGTCAGGTGCGGCGCACATGATGACGTTAACTCGCCAGCTGTGGTGCGCAGTTTCTCAGCCGCTGAGATCAGGTGGTCAGCGCATCCTGGTTCTGATATGGTCGAGGCTGTGATCTAATATGAATGAAACAAAAACTTTAATACTGCCCTTAAATCCCATTACATATGAATAACAAGCAGTTTAGTACTGTTTCTTATGCCTATTATCTAAACAAATAAATAAAATTGAAGTGTCTGTTTGTAATTTCGAAATAATAGCATTTTACTGAATGCATATGAAAGTATATACACACATACAAGTATAAAACAAAAAAAAAAATCTAAATATTGTCTGTCTGTGTTTGTTCCGACTAATCTCCGAAATGGCTGGACTGATTTTGAGGGGACTTCTACTGGCAGATAGCTATGTTATAAGGAGCAACTTAGGCTACTTTTATTTTAGAAAAAGGATTAGGGTTATGTGCAAAAAAATTAAAACCCTTGAGATTGTTAACTATTTCATGCGGACGGAGTACGCGGGGCACAGCTTGTCACGAATAAATTTAAAAAGGGACCTCTTTGACTTACCTGTACCACATTCAGCAGTCCCTGAGCAGCGTCGGCAGCGCGTGCACCACGGTAATCGAGCTCAGCGGCAGCGGCAGAGTCCGGGACTAGCTCAGTCAAACGTTGCACCTGACTCAGCAGCTCGGAAGCTTTTCCGCAAGATGCTGCTGATAGATCTACCAGCTAGACAAAACGTTATTGTTTAGTTTCATGGCTTGAAATCGTGTGAAACAGGCTTGTAGAACATGAATTGTGTAAGATGAAAATAATTTAAAGAAGAAATTGATGGCATCGGTATGAAATTTGCGAAATCTATCAGAACTTAAATTTGAGAACTTAAAAAAAAGCTCAAATCGAAGTCGCAAATTCATCTCATCGACTAGGTCTTCGACATTGATGTAGGTAAGTTAGGTTCCATTTTTTGCGCATTGTGACTGGAGATTAGAATGTGAACGTTCTTAAAAACTCGACAACTGCCCTACTTTTCTAGAGTATAGTTTCTTAAAGGTCCTCCCACCATAGATTCAGAAAAAACTTATAAAATAAAGATCACTGGATTGGAGGCTGTACAATATCTGTCACTATGGCATTGCTTGGTGGAAAACCGTAGGTGGAACAAAGAATTATGGATAAGTAGTATGTGCAGTGGTTTGTGGTATGTGCAAGTAAGCGGTAGTAGAAAGTAGAAGTCGTTTAAGCCGAAATGTTGACATATGAGAAACAAGGCGGAAAGCAGCTCCTGGCTGGAGGCTCCCAAGGTACCCACAGCATAGTCTGGTTAAGCAGACTACAACCTCCGAGGTTGATCTGCGAGATCAATTCACAAAGAAACGAGATAGAAATCTTCTCATCCTCTATCAATCTAGAAAAGGGAGGATCCTACGGCCCGACTGGTGTTCTATCTGGTGGGCTACAGGCGGTTGTGGTTGTCCGGTTGAATGTAGATCTCACAGATAATCAACTCGTTCACTTAGGAATTGTGTGATGAGGCCTAATTCGTATGCGGCGTGATAAATGGAGTCACAGTAAAAATAAAGGGTGTAAATAGACCCTTAACATAGCCGAAATGCACTTGTTCTCCCCGTCTTTGCGATATTTTTTTTGTTCTAGACCATACCTGGGAATCTTCTAGTTACGGAGATATTGGCGGTCAAAGTTCCAACTTTTTCACAAGTTTTTTTTTTTAAATTCATGTTTTTAATGTAAGATTTTTACTTTACACACCTCCACGACCCCCGTACTATTAAATCCATCCATCAGCACAACGCTTTGAGTGCTTTCCATCGAGTCCTACCGTAAAACGTGACTTTTCACCCCAAAAAAAAAAAACGATTCCCAGCAATAATTTTTGCGTAAAGTTACTTAGTTTGATGTACAGAATGCTTGGTTGACGGCTATGTGAAGAGTCTGTTTACACCCTGTATACAGAACAAGAACAAGTAAATTTTAAGACTAACCTGCTTCTCCTGTGCACTATGAGTCTTAGGTCCGGCTGCGACAATCATTTTACCAGATGCGGCTGAGAACTTGGCTGCAGCATCCCCCAGACCCTGTAAGACACTTGTTTTTAATATAATCCTCTTCCAAATAGACTGCCTCGTCGGTCTAGCCACGGAGTCTGGATTTGTGCCCGGTTGATGGCAATAGGCTCGCCCCCTATTACATGGGACATAAAAATGATTGGCGAAATGAGTGTACTATTAGGCACACCTTTGCCTAACCCTTCGGGAATTACAGGCGTGATGTTATCATGATGTGATGTCTTCCAAACATTCCTGAAAGGCTTCCTATCTATGTTCAAAAGTCGACTTTATTGTAGATTCCGCTAAGATCTATTTCATATTTATTGTCTCACCTGAGGTTGTACAGCGTTCAGACATATCTCCCGACTAGCGTCACACAGCGCTCTCAGGTCTTCTGTCATGGCGGCCGCGCCGGGACCGTCCTTAGTGGCTGAGAGCGCACGAGAATCTGCATGAAAATAGTACATAAAAATAAAGCAGTAGTTACTTCTGCATCACGTTATGCCATGTAGGGTAGAAAGAACATGACTTAATATTACTGTTTGATGATTTTTTGTACTTTTTATGTGACCCACGGAAATGTCTTGCAGAAGATTAGCGCCGTGTAACGGGTCTTTGAGCTCTCTAAAATAGAGTTGAGCTACACGATAAAAAATAAAACTTTGTTGTGAACATTTCTTTCAAATTTTCGACTGTTTGTATGAAAATTTTGGCCATTTTCACTTACAGTGACAACTAAATGAATGCTTAAATAAAAGCACTCTGTTGTCGCGCAGCGTTAGTGTAAACAGGCATACATTAATGGGTTATACTTACATTACATCATTCTTTGTTTCACAACCTCTCCAAATGCTTAATATCTCAAAAATCTTTGAAATTGCTGATATTCATGTGTTTTAATTACAGTAATGATGTTTAGTTTGACAATTAGTTTTTGCAAATAGATTTATACGTCAAATAAGAAAATACTTTGAGAAACTAGAAAAAGTCGAGAAGAAACACCGAAACAAACTAGTATCATTCTCTCATACGAAGACCAGCTTGTCTGAGATACAATAAAACCATTACTTACCGTGTATAACTTCTCGTAGTATTTTAGGAATAGATTCCACAGCGCGGTGCGCGGTCGCGAAGTCAGGACGCTCACGATCTGATGGAGAAAAAACGGCATATGTAGTAAATTAATGAGTGGAGAAGCTGCATTGAGTGTTCCGTTGACGATGCGCTGCGTATGTCAGTCCTGTTGGTATGCTGTCATATTAGTGACATCATATGCCTAGCCTTTTACATCATCTGACTAGCCTTTCCCCAACTATATTGAGGTCGGCTTCCAGTCTAACCGGATGCAGCTGAAACCAGTATTTTACATGGCACGACTGCCTATCTGACTTCCACAACCAAGTTAGTACTGGGTAATACGATACTCCTTGGTAAGACTGGTTGTCAGACTTTCGGGCCACTGACTACCTGTAACGACTGTCAAAGGTCTACCAATGACAGCGGAGACAAAGGGCTTGACGTGCTTTCCGAGGCACGGAGGAAACTCGGTATGTAATGTGTTCTTGAGTGGAAACCGCGAATCGGCAAACGTAAGGTGGAACGCCTTCAGAGTCGGTGGAGCGACGATCTTCACAGTGTTACTAGTAGCAACTGGATGAGAGTTGCTTAGAATCGAGTTGAGTGGCTTGCGATTGAGGAGACCTATGTCCAGCAGTGGACTGCTGTAGGCTGATGACTGGGTTGTCATCCACGGACCAACATAGGCGAGCGCGGCTTAACATGAACATTGCCCCGAGCGGCTGTTATGATTTAGCCACGAGCTCCTCCATATTAGTGACAGTCCGTATACGCTATAACGTCAATCACAAGTGACACAAACCTGCGGTGGCACCGGCGAGTGCTGCGACTGCCGCGTTGAGCTGCGCGAGGCGGTCTGCCAGTCTGTGCTGCAACGTTGCTGGGTCTGCTTGCTTCGTCTGAGCCAGTAACGGCTGCAGACAAAAGACCTTTTGTGTTAGTTAATCATAATAATTTGCCAATTAATTAAAAGAGTATTTAAAACAAGCTTAGCATTTTTTTACGTCTGTCAGTTTGTACTAACCTCTTTCAATTGTTTCTCAGCGGCATCGAAATGGTTCTTAACTCGAGATACGCTGCTGATGAACCTGAGACGGTGCTTCTCTTGCTGGGCTGACGGTGTATTTTCTAAATTATTTTTATAAGAAATTAATAAGTAATACAGGTTGTGGCGATACTGTTTGTAAGGAAACAGAATCAAGTATGTTACACGCTAAATAATAAAACTGGTTTAAGATAACCCGCAATAACTTCAGTTTATCCGTGATCATGGTGCTTGCAACAGCGCCGAAATATCGGGAACTCATCAAAAATAGTAAACATGGTAAATATCCCGTTTCCTGTCTAAGTAATAAAACTGGTTTGTTCAATAAAGTCAAATCTTATAACACAATCATGCTGTATAATCGTAAAAATAAAAAAAATATTTTAAAATTATCCAATATAACAGAAATACCCTGTATAAATTACCAAGTATAGCAAAAAATACCCTGTATAATAAAACTAACTAGTATAACAAAATACCCACAATGCTTTTGTGTAATAAATTGTATTTTTTTATATACCGGGCGACTATTTTATCTACCACCCTGTGTGAAATAGCTTACCCTCTTGAGCTGTCTTACAGGCCTGCACAAGCTTGTCGAGACTATCATCAAGCTGTTTCTGTGAGCTCGACACTTGCTGCTTCATCTCCGGCTTGTTCGTCAGGTGCGGCGCACATGATGACGTCAGATCTGATGCTGTGGTGCGCAGCTTCTCAGCCGCTGAGATGACTTGCTCATCGCAGTCTGGCTCTGATATGCTCGAAGCTGTGATCTGTTTTAGACAAAAACTCTTGAATAATGTTCAAAAATCCCATCGTCATTATTTCCAAAATAAAACCATTGTCAGTTGAAGTGTCAACTTTATCGCATCTGTTAGAACCTTATTTCAAAACTAGCTCTTATAATATGTTTATTACAGCGAACACAGCAAGACCTTATTGACTTAAAAAAAAAAAAAACTTTGAGAACTAACAGACACACACACACACAGACACACACACACACAGAACACAGAACACACACACACACACACACACACACATCACACACACATCCACACCACATCATCACATTCTGTACACTCGTACAGAATTTAATAAACTTCAAAATTAAGAAATAGACAAAAGTTTCCAGAATCACAAAGATTCTATCAAAAGGAGTTACGATATCCAGGACCTATATATAATAATCGATATTATTATGATCACAATGACTATTAATTGAATAGTAGTATGATCATTTTTTAAAGAGACCGCTTTGACTAACCTGTGCGACAGTAAGCAGCGCCTGCGCAGCATCAGCAGCGCGTGCGCCGCGACTGTCGAGCTCGGCGGCTTGCGCGGCGTCCGGCACTAGCTTTGTTACATGCTTGACTTGCGACAACAGCTCACCCGCCTTGCCGCAAGATGCTGCTGCTAGATCTATCACCTACACATAATGTTCTTCGTCAGTGGATTGTGGCTGGGTATTTTTAAGATTAAGGTGAATTACAAGAATGCATCTACCACGATCCAAGAATATAATAACGATGAAAGAAAATAATAACAAGAAGACACTGGAAATGGCCAAGTTTATATTATAATACTAGCTGTTACCTGTGACATTATTGCGCTTGAAATTATAATTAAAAATATAATTTTGAATCGGATTTTGTTAATAATTTTAAGTGTTCATTTTTGTTTTGCACGGAACCCAAATGCTTTTTCTAAAATCAAATTAGCCTTATTAATTCTTATAACATCAGCTATTTGCCAGTAAAAGTCCCGTCAAAATCGGTCCATCATTCGTTTCGGAGATTAACCGGTACAAACAGGCAGACAGACAAAAAAAAAAAAAAAACTTTTTTTGTTATAAGTGCCGTATGTACTTCTATATGCATTCAGTAAATAGCTTTTATTTTGAAATTACAAACAGACTATTCAATTTTATTTATTTGTGTAGATTGTATTTTTTTAGTGTTAATGATAATATTGAAAGATTGACACTTATTTTGACATTTTGAGATTGACATTGATTGATATTAATTTTCTTGTAATTTATATATAATGTTGGGGACAATGTCTCTCTATAAACACACATAATCACTACCCAGACCAGGCACACAGGGCCCGAAAGAAATGAAAGACTATCTGGATCTGGTCGCAGAATCGCGACCTGTGGAAGGAATGGAGGGAGGCCTTTGCTCGGGATTGAGATTATTCGGGCTAGTAACTCTAGGTTGCTAAGCGAAAAATAAACACGTATTTAGAAACACGAATCCTTACCTGCTTCCCATGTGCACTGTGAGTCTCCGGTCCTGCTACGACCATCATCTTGGCAGATGCAGCGGAGTACTTGGCTGCAGCATCTCCCAGACCCTGTAACATACTCGTTTTTACTCTCACTCCGACGATGATGATGTCTTTGAGACCAGGGATATGCTTTTTAGCTATATTTATATGCTTTATGTGAAAATCAGGTTGTTTGTTTGTCACGCCTTTACTTATTTGCAGATTAACGGATTTAATACAATTTGACAGACAGTTGGGTGTCGAGTATCCTATATTAGGACATAGAATTTCCCGATAGTACGTCCCCGTGGGATACTTTCGAACCTCCAAGAGGGCAAAAGCTTATTCAAACCTAGCACACCGCCCGCGACTTCATCTGCAAAAATTGTGATAGCTCGGCCAATATGCATCATATCGTCGGGGATAGTGCAAATCTGCGGAACTAGCATTGGATAATTCCGCGTATCTGACAAATATAGCCAATTTCAATTACGCATTGTCGTAGCGACTAAATTAATAAATTTAATAGATTTCTACTGTTAACAATACATAGAACACATGAATTGTTACTATTCATGTAAAAATGAGGTCAAATTTCGTTGAAATAAAAAAAAAAACTTATAACCTTCCCCTGTAAACCTACACGTAGTGCAGATACGCGCACTTTACGTATGGTAGATTCGCGAATTTGCACTATGCCTGACGATATACATATAATTTATAGCCTATAGCACCCACGAATAATGTATCTTTCTCTCAGCGAAAAAAAATTTGAATTGGATCATTAGTTCCAGAGATCACCCCCTACATACAAACTTACAAACTAATGTTACTTCTTTATAATATTAGTATAGATGAATGTAAAAGAATCTAACCTCAACTTGTTATAGGCCTGGTTTGTGAGGGAAAAAGGTGACTACATTCTATAGTGTCACCTCCACCACATCGAAACGGGTCAGAAAGATTAAATAAGTGTTTATTTACTTCGGCGTAGCAAAAGAGGAGAATAATGCTTGTTACTGACTACTCTTCGACTTTCACTCACCTGAGGATGTCCAGCGTTCTCACATATCTCCCGACTAGCTTCACACAGCGCTCTCAGGTCTTCTGTCATGGCGGCCGCGCCGGGACCGTCCTTAGTGGCTGAGAGAGCACGAGAATCTGAAACAACAAAGGGCCGAAGTTGTTTTCCAAAATCAATAAAAATTCTTAGAATATGGGGCATTTTTTTATTTGACAATAGTTACAGATTACGACTAATTTCTGGGATAAAAACAGGATTCTCGGACATGCGTTTCCGAGAACTGTCTTTAAGGGGAGGTCTACTGGAATAACTCCAATAGTTGCCGTTGTTTCAAGACTCAAGAAATAGGTTAATTTAATTTAAATTACGAGCTCTCAAAAGGTTCACATTTCTCATTTGAGGTCCTGGATTCGATTCCCAGGTTGGGCAAAGTGTTATTGGGTTTTTCCGTCAGGAATTTTCATGTAATAGCTGATATTAGTTAGTCTTTATTACAACAAAACCTTCACTTACCGTGTATAACTTCTCGTAGTACTTTAGGGATAGTTTCCACAGCGCGGTGCGCGGTTGCGTAGTCAGGCTGTTCGCGATCTGATGGAAGAAAAGTGAATAAAAAATAAAAAATCTTTATTTCAATTCAGTGAAAAATTTGTTACAGACATCTTAAGATACAACATGCAAACATTATGTTCCATAGATAGTTATGGCTGCCAAACTATGTTTTAACCTGTGACTTGGGAGACAGCAATTACTTGAATAGATTAATTAATACCAAATCACAATCATTGGAAACATGAAAGTGTGTTGTGACGGGGTGAGTGTATCTGTGTGGTTGTCTGTTGGGTGTGTGTGTGTATGTGTTGATGGAGTGTAAAGTGCATATGAAATGTTTATATTTGGTTTAGGGCTATCGAGTAGGGGATAATATTAAATCTTCTACTTCGAGAATACGTAGTAAATTATGTTAAGACTCCTGCTTATGGCGCCCAAATGGCGCTGAAAAAATGCCGCTGATAGTAAACATTTGTGGAATTGTTCCAAGTGCATGTTTTGTCATTTAGGTATAGTAAACAAATAAATACAATCACAAGTGACCTGCGGTGGCAGCGGCGAGTGCAGCGATTGCCGCGTTGAGCTGCGCCAGACGACCTGACAGTCTATGCTGTAATGTTGCTGGGTCTGCTTGTATCGTCTGGGTCAATAATGGCTGTAGACAAAAGATTTGGTGTTATTTAATCATAATAGTTACCCTAGTTTAATGAAAGACTGTTTATTTTTATTTCGAAAAGATAAAATTAATCATCGCAGTAAAAAAAAACCAAGAAACTTAATTAACGTAACATTATCTAAGGATTTAACGTGTGTCAGTTTGTACTCACCTCTTTCAATTGTTGCTCAGCGGCGTCGAAATGGTTCTTAACTCCAGATACGCTGCTGACGAACTTGAGACGGTGCTTCTCTTGATGGGCTGATGGTGTACGTTCAAAATTAATTATTTTTATAAGAAATTAATGCATAAATTACCATCACATAATACAGTTTGTGGCGATGCTGTTTTTAAGAAAGCAGAACAAAGTATGTTTTCGCGCAATATCAAAAAAGGTCTGTACCATTAAGTCAAACTTTATAACCCAGTCATACTTTATAATCCTTATGTTTAAAATTAACATATTTTTGTAAGTACCTGTATAATATTTTTTTAATACAATCATATGCTATAACCACTTTGTATAAAAACAACCTGTTTAACAAATTTACCCTGTATAGCAAATTGAATATTTATTATAAAAGGTCACTGTATTATTTATCTTGTGTAAAATAACTCACCCTGTTGAGCTGTCTTGCAGGCCTGTACAAGCTTGTCAAGACTATCATCAAGCTGTTTCTGTGAGCCCAACACTTGCTGCTTTATCTCCGGCTTGTTCGTCAGGTGCGGTGCACACGATGACGTCAGATCTGACGCTGTGCTGCGCAGCTTCTGTGCTGCCGAGATGAGCTCCTTCTGGCAGTGAGGATCTCCAATGGTTGGGGCTGTTGCCTGTGTGAGAAGTGGGTGGGGAATAAGAGTGGAACATGTAAATTGAGACCATAAGAGTTTTGTCTTGAAATTAAACAGAAGGCTCTTAAATTTCAGGACAAAAATTGAGTCATCCATATAGTCACAAAATAAGCAAGGTGGAGTAAAAATGTGTCGGGTATATAACTGATTGCCTCTGGGGTAGGTGCATATGTCCTCTGGGGTAGGTACATATGTCCTCTGGGGTAGGTACATATGTCCTCTGGGGTAGGTACATATGTCCTCTGGGGTAGGTACATATGTCCTCTGGGGTAGGTACATATGTCCTCTGGGGTAGGTACATATGTCCTCTGGGGTAGGTACATATGTCCTTTAGATGAGACTTCGTATCGGTAAAGCACCCTGAGAACAAAAGTGACCTAACACGAAATTTTCGTTTTGTGAGAAATAACAAAATTGTGTTCGTGTTCGCGGAAATGAAAGAGACGAAATGTTTGTGTTAGTCCTCTTCTAGCACGATATCGTTACTTTTTGATTCACTAGACGATAGTATGTATGAGTAGTTTTAGGTATTTAACTCAATTCGCCGTAATTTTGAATTCTGTATTTCTTTATAATTATGCTATAAGGTAGGAACCCCACAGGCTAGGCGAAGCGATAAGGTTAGGGGGGGTGGGGGGCTGATAGTAACTGGGTGAGAGACCTAAGGATGGAGTTAAAATGCCGTGCGATTCGATCAGCGAAGTCTAGTTATGGATACACGCTTATGGCGATTATGTGTAAACTCTGTCACGAAAAACAAGACAAATGATCTAAAGCGGTTTATCTTTTTCTAATTATCTAGTTACCTGAGCGACAGTAAGCAGCGCCTGCGCAGCATCGGCAGCGCGCGCGCCGCGACTGTCGAGCTCGGCGGCTTGCGCGGCGTCCGGCACTAGCGCCGTCAAGCGCTGCACTTGTGTCAGCAGCTCGCTCGCCTTGCCGCAAGATGCCGCTGATAATGCTATCACCTGTGAAAATTCATTTGGATAGTACTGTCACTACTTAAAACAACAGTCCTGTGGGGTTAACACGATGTCTTAAAGAAGTATTGTTTATTGTCTTTCCAGTGTGGGAAAAGGACAGAGATACACAGGACGTCTAGCGCCTTCTCTGTTCCACACTGGAAAAAGATTTAAATAATACTTTTTTAAAACGTTATGATAGACCACTAGGTATGTTAAATAATAAAACTGTGCCAGAATTGCCCATTTTAATGTTAGTATTGTATTAAAAAAAGAGTAAAATGTTAATATTTCTAATACAATGGATTTCTCACCTGTTTTTCGTGTGCATCTTGAGCTGTAGGACTGACAACATACACCAGTTTGCCGGAAGCCGCTGAGAACTTAGCAGCGGCATCGCTTAGACCCTGCGGTACAAAAGGTAAAGTTATTTGTTAGTAGTTACGGAGATATTGGGGGTCAAATTTCCGACTTTAACGCAAGTTTTTTTTTTAAATCTTTTTTTACTTTAAAACCTCCACGACCCCCGTACTATTAAATGCATCCATCAGCACAATGTTTCGAGTGAAACACCCAAAAAAATAAATCGTTTCCCAGCAATATTTTTTGCGTCGAGTTACTAAGTTTAATGTACCGAATGCTTGGATGACGGCTTCGTGAAGGGTCCGTTTACACCCAGTATACGTATAGGTAGTAGTACAAATAACAAATTATAGCTCACCTGTGGGTGTCCGGCACTGTCGCATATTTCACGACTAGCCTCACACAGCGCTCGTAAGTCTTGTAACATGGCGGCTTGCTCCTTGTCCGTCTTAGTGCCGCAGAGCGTGCGAGATTCTGTAAATAACGGATAATTACATTGCAAGTAACGAGATGGTATCTGTGGCGACATCTATACCTAAACTACGAATAACATCTGAGGCCACACAAATTATTCATGGCAAAAGCTAAGTTTACCGCGAGATCTACATCAAACAACAGCACGGAAGACAGCGCAGCAGACGAACAAAGCACACTGTGGAGAAACAAACATCCCCCCTCTAAACTTCAGCGCACGCGCAGTAACCCCTGGTCACGAACTGCAGTGACCCATATGGAAGTCTTTGAACAGACTGCGTGCTCAAGTTGGCCGCTGCCGATCCAATTTGGCTAGATGGGGTATAATCAACCCATCTTGGACACTATGCGAGTGCGGAGCCACAACACAGGATATGCCACACCGTCTCTCCTACCCGTCCTACACAACAAATTGCACCCTCCAGAACTTGAATAAGGCAAACGACAGAGCTGTCCAGGTTGCTTTACTACGTACTGGTCGGGCAAAATCATGTGAGTCATCGATTCGAGAAGAAGAAGAAGAACAGCCCGACAATAGCTGTCGAGTAGTTGCCTACCAGTCACAACACCCGCTATGTCCTTTTATATATTTTCATATTTTATAAGGAGCATACTTATATTAAATTATAATTAAATAACAATATTAATAATAATGATAATTTATGATAATTTCGAACTATACTATACATTTGAATACTTAGATAAATACATAAGCTCACATATCTTTTTATAAGAATTGTTATTTTATTTTTTATTAAATTTAATATCTTTATTTATATTAATACAAATAAATGATCTCAATAGAATTATAAGTAACTACTAACAATACATTTTAATAGGTACATAAGTTTCAAAATTCAAATCAAAATTCTATAAGAATTGTGTTATTTTTAATTTTTATTTTATACATTTTAATTTTTAGGTTAATACCATGTTGCTGTGTCCTAACAGGGTCCATAATTGTACCTTAGCTGTAAGCTTTTTATAACATCTTTTATGCACATTATGGTACGCAAAATAAATGAATATGAATATGAATACTTATACCCTTTACGTTTTACCCCAATACAAACCAAAAACGAAATTTATTTATTTTAGTGTCTGTTTGTGAATGTTGTATGTGGATTTATATCTAGTAAATAAAAAAATAAAATAAAAACGCTCAACTCTCTTATAGAGACCAGCGCCTTATACGTTGGAAAACAAAGTTGCTGAAACATTGTTTATAAAATACAGGGGACGTTGCCAAATTATTGGCAAGATGTGCCTCCCTAGCCCAGGGCTCTTCCTGCCTCTACCTCCAGGAAAGTGATATCTTAGTGTTTATATTATGGTGCTGTTCCACAAATGATGGGGCACTTAATATCGTGTCCTGGGTATCCAGTTGTTTGTTCATTACAGGAACAGATGGACGCTACTGAGGGCGTCAAACTCGTGGTTCAGTTCTGGGCCGACATTTAGATTGTCATCGACCCACCACGAAGACTGCGAGCTTTATATTGTTTATAAGTTTAAATAAACGAATAACTGACTGACCTTTTACGACGTGCGGCACCAGATCAGTGATAGTTTTGACCGCACGGTCTGCGGCAGCATAGTCGGGGCGTTCGCGATCTGTGACAACATTAAAAGGAACACTATTTAATACAGGGTCAAACAAAAATATTTGGCGAAACTTCGCACGCGTGGCAGTTGTCGATACCTAATTAGACCAGGCACACATTTTTACTGGTTTACTTGGATGAATTGTAATTTTGTTGATTCTATTGGAAAAAAGCCTCAGCAAAAATATTTCTGGCTATGATCTAAAGCGCGAACTAAGATTTAATTAAACTAAGTAAACTAGCTTCAAATCAGCCTGTAATGTAAAATAAAGGTTGTTTTAAAATTCAAAATCCTCAGCTTATCATAAATTAGGTACAAACCTGCAGTGGCAGCAGCAAGTGCAGCAAGTGCAGCGTTGAGCTGCGCCAGACGATTTGAGAGCTTGTGTTCAATCGCAGCTTCATCCAAAAGATGAGGCACGACGCTAGACCTTTTGCTTTTCATCGGCTGCCAAACAAAAATCAACGTTATTTCAACGTAAGAAGCGTTATAGCTGAACAAGGATCTTTTGGAGCGCGGCCAAATTCGAAACTAATATCGTCATCTTCTTTTTATAAATCCTTTTCTTAAATGCGCCCCTCTGTATACGTCATTCGAGCACTAAAACTATCATTGTAGTGGTGTTTAGAAACAACCTGTTTCTGAGTTTCAGGAGAACAAGTGTTGCAACGAAAACACCAAAAACCGGCCAAGTGCGAGTGCAAGTTTCGTACACTCGTAGTAGTAGGGGAGCCCCCCTTGGGCTCCCCTACTACGAGTGTACGAAACCCTTCATGCGCGAGTACGACTCGCACTTGGCCGGTTTTTCGTGTTTTCGTTGCAACACTTGTTCTCCTGAAACTCAGATTTTTTTTTTAAATTATTTGTTGTTTTAGCGGCAACAGAAATACATATTCTGTGAAAATTTCAACTGTCTACCTATTACGGATAATGAGACAGCCTGCTGACAGATAGACGGACGACAGCGGAGGCTTAGTAATAGGGTCCCGTTTCGTCCCGCACGTTTATGGTCGACTAAAATCTGCCCGCAATTTCGTCCGCGTCGAAGAAACATATTCTATGTATGACACTCAGTAATAGTGTAGCTATCTATCAGTGAAATAATTTATGAAATCGAATAAGATGTTTCGGATTATCTCCTGCATACAAACTTTGCCTCTTTATAATATTAGAAGAACCTAGATTGACCACAAGAAAGTCTAAAAAGTTGTTGCTCTTACCTTTTTCAGCTCTAGTTCGGCTACATCAAGACTGGTCTTAGCTCCGGAGAGACTGCTGATGAACTTTAGACGTTGCTTCTCTTGTTGTTGAGCTAATGGCACGTCTACCAAGTTACCTGTGAAATGTTACTCTGTATGAGATCATATGTGCTCAGCAATGTGATACTTAACAGGCTAAGAAGAAAAAAACAGTTTGTACGTAACACAAAATTACCTAGTATAGGAAAATTACTCTGTCATGACAAAATTACCCGATATGTATAATTATAATACCCTGTATAATTATACAGGGTAATTTGATTACCCTGTATAACAAAATTACACACAATAATTCTGTAAAATAAATATTTTTTTGTAGTACAGAGTGACCGTATAATCTATCTTCCTGTGTGAAAATAACTCACCCTGTTCAGCTGTCTTGCAGGCCTGTACAAGCTTGTCAAGACTATCATCAAGCTGTTTCTGTGAGCCCAACACTTGCTGCTTTATCTCCGGCTTGTTCGTCAGGTGCGGTGCACATGATGACGTCAGATCTGACGCTGTGCTGCGCAGCTTCTCAGCCGCTGAGATGAGCTCCTTCTGGCAGTGAGGATCTCCAATGGTTGGGGTGGTCGCCTGTGTGAGAAGTGGATGGGAAGTCAGCTTGGTGTATCAAATGCATTACAAATCGCGACGATATTAAGACCTTCTGTTAAAATTCTAGGAATAAGGCAATTCCAATTCATTTACCGAATTTCGCTATTTTTTAGCAGTTAAATTTTGAGCCGAAAATATTTGAACTTCTTGACCTCGATCGGTTAAGGAGAAGAAGCTAAGACAAACCATGATAAAATAAAATCCTTCAAGATGAATCGCGCGTCTGTAAAGTTAACGAGATCTATGTAACGGTTTTCGCCGGCTCTTCGTCCCTAGATGTTATGGATTAAGTTCACAAAAGGCAAGACACAATTTCAACTAAAAGTATCAATCTTTAATTTTCTTCTTACCAGTGCCACAGTAAGCAGCGCCTGCGCAGCATCGGCAGCGCGTGCGCCGCGACTGTCGAGCTCGGCGGCTTGCGCGGCGTCCGGCACTAGCGCCGTCAAGCGCTGCACTTGTGTCAGCAGCTCGCCCGCCTTGCCGCAAGACGCCGCTGATAATGCCATCACCTGGGTGGAAAATTTTATAGGTTACTATTGTTTAAAGCCCTGTTTAAAAGTATTAGAGCCAAAAAATATTATAAGGTAAATCAGCATCAAAAATCCCATTGCCGTGAAACGGACCTCAAAACGGACCTCGTTGAGAGTGAGCTGTTATCCATGACGCAGGTTCAGTGCACGTAGTCAAATATCACAATTCTTCAAAACGGTTCCAGGACATGCCGGTTTCCTTAAGCTTCAGCTTAAGTAATTCATTACTTCACCGTTTTAAGAGGAGTAGTGATGAAGTAATTTACAAAAATTCAAGGAACTAGGACCTTAGTAGACTCGCAAATCAGCGTCTGCACAACATTGTACATTTTCAGGGCTTATTACAAGCTTTTTGTTAACTTACTCCATTCGCATGTACAATTCTAACACATCACTATAAAGTGACCACATTGAAAAGTAAGGAAACTAAAAATTTCCACCATGATAGTAATAGCGTTGTCTTGGGATGTTTTCACGACCAATCATTAAAAAAATAGTGCTCTATGGATTTTTTGCCGCATAGTACTATTACGAGGAGGGCGCTGCAGGCAAACATTTGCAAAATTGTAATGGAAAAACAACATGGCAACGTTAGCTTCGAGTATGACCACGTCCAAAAGGAACCAAGAAGAACTATAGCAGACGTGGTCCGTCAGACTTGGCAGTCGGGTACAAAAGTCACAGTTCCATTTCCTCACCTGTTTTTCATGAGCGTCTTGAGCTTTAGGACTGACGATATACACCAGCCTGCCGGAAGCTGCGGAGAACTTGGCAGCGGCATCACTGAGACCCTGCGATATAAAGGATAATGCTTACAAATAACACAAAATACAACTGTTTTATTATCTTACGTCTAAAGAACACATTGGGGTTATATTCTTCGATAAATAAGTAGATTATCGTATTTTTTTTTTTTTTAATCGTTGCTCCACACTATGAATTTCTCCTGTACCGTGGGTTCGTTTTAGCAACATTTAAACACGTATACACAAACAGTCCGACCCGGAACACACCTGTAGGCCATATAAATATTTGTTCCGTGCGAGAATCGAACCTGAGACACGCAGCGCAGCAGCCAATCGTTCAGACACTGCGTTAACCGTGCCGTTCTTCATCGTTAATTGGTTTATCATAATCACCCTAAGGGTCTTACATGTACGCCAAAAAACGACAAGGTACATTTTGTCCATGTATCAGTTAGATAGTTGACCTTAGTGAAGTTACAATTTAATGAGAATGGTTCTCAAAAAGGGTTAAGTGGTCGACCAAACTTAACCGTTAATTCTACATTAAGTTCATCTGATCACTAACTACCAAGTTATCAAGTTGTAGCTCACCTGTGGTTGTCCGGCACTGTCACATATCTCGCGACTAGCCTCACACAGCGCGACTAAGTCTTGTAACATGGCGGCTTGTTCTTCTCCTGTCTTAGTACCGCACAACGTATGGGATTCTGCAAATAACGGGTATATTTCAAGAAAACGAGAACGTAGTTGCATCAAAACAGGACGAAACAATGTTGAGCAACACATAAACATGTTTCCGGAACAATGTTGCGCAGTTATTTTTTCTGCAGCTGAAAATCACCGTCAGGTGGTTGATTTTAAGGTATACCTTGTGTTGCCATCCAGCATTATGCTGAGCTGAGCCCCTTTTGGCATGTAAGTTTTGTTTATTTTTTTAGTTTAAATGTCAATAAAGATAAACACACTTTTCTTTCTTTCTTAAAAAAACTGGGCTTAAGAAAGAGGAAATGCTCTCCAATTTTAGATATTAAAATATAACATTTAAATCAAATAAAATAATAGTTTGTGTATATCTTTCGCAATAAAACGACAAAAAATGTCTGAAAGTTCTCAGGCCGTTTAAATAAACGAGTAAACAAATAACTGACCTTTTACAACTTGCGGCACCAGCTCAGAGATAGTTCTGATCGCGCGGTCTGCGGCAGCGTAGTCAGGGCGCTCGCGATCTGTGTCAAAGTACAAAAAAGTACTAATAAATTCTGGAATCAGGCGTTACTTTGCGGAAATCCATGACATGTAGAATTTGTAGTTTGAATTCTGCGAAAAGGATATAGGGCAGTTCTAGTCCGAGCGATCGTTGAGTCAATATCTCCGGAGGATACCCCGTGGAGGAGTAACACACGTATCGAGTATAGGTGTGGGTGCATGGCATGCTAGTTTTCGCATTTCGTCGTTTCATAAGTGCCCAAGTAGGTTTTATGCAAATTGTGTTATTTTTTATTTTTATTTTTACTTCTGCAGCAGTATACACCAAAAATACCAATGAAAATGTAAAAAAAATATTTATATAAAAGTCATAACTCAGTCTGAGTTAATGTGAAAAAAAATTAAGTTCGTTTTGTCAAGGTCAAAATTATGAATGGGTTCAAACCTGCAGTGGCAGCGGCGAGTGCAGCGAGTGCCGCGTTGAGCTGCGCCAGACGATTCGATAGTTTCTGTTCTATCGCAGCTCCATCCTCTTGCCTCATCATTTGGCATATCATCGGCTGCCAAAACAAATATTTATTTATTTAACAATTTTTGTACACACTAACTACTTCACTATGAAGAAGAAAAGAGAAGTTGTTGTCTTAAGAATAAGAAATATAAAGTTCATAATCTTTTAATTATTGTCAGTAAACCTTTAAAACGTACAGGGTGTAAACACACCCTTTACGAAGCCGTCAACCAAGCATTCTGTACATCAAATTAAGTAACTTTACGCAAAAATTATTGCTGGGAATCGCCTTTTTTTTTGGGGGTAAAAAATCACGTTTTACGGCAGGACTCGATGAAAAGCTCTCAAAGCATTGTGTTGATGGATAGATTGAATAGTACGGAGGTCGTGGAGGTGTGTAAAGTAAAAATTTTACATTAAAAACATGTATTTAAAAAAAAAAACTTTTATAAAAGTTGGAACTTTGACCCCCAATATTTCCGTAACTAGAAGGTTCCCAGTTATGGTCTAGAACAAAAAAAATATCGCAACGACGGGGAGATCAAGTGCCTTTCGGCTATGTTAAGGGTCTATTTATACCCTTTATTATATATTTGTTTTTTTTAAGACCACAGAACACAGAAGAAAGTTTAACATGGCTAAATGCTCACATGGCTAAAACCTTGGAATGATTAATACTACGAGCGCACCTCAATCATTGTAATTTGAACCTTATCACACAGAACATAAAGTGTTATTTGAATCCGACTACTGACCTCTTTCAGTTGTTTTTCGGCTGCATCGAGCCGGTCCTTAGCTCCAGACACGCTGCTGATGAACTTCAGACGCTGCTTCTCTTGTTGCTGGACTGATGGTACGTCGACCAAGTTACCTGTGTATTGGAAGTCTGTATGAGAATCGCAGTGAGCTTGGTCGTTTACGAGTAAGCCATCTAAAACTATTATCAAATGCCATAACCACCGTTAGATTGTTAAAGACTCTATGTAATACGAATCATTTTTCTAATCTTCTTGTTTAGAAAAATGTTTTACTTATTCCGGTGTCAGAGGTTTATGTTACCCTTGCACCTTTGACTTGGCTTTAAATGCCGTCAAAACATATCTCTCAGGCATGCTGGTTTCCTCACGATGTTTTCCTTCACCTTAGTAAGTGACAAATTTACGATACGCACGTGAATTCGAAAAATCAGAGGTGCGTGTCTTAGGTTCGAACTCGAGACCTATGACTTGGCAGTCCGACGGTCACACCACTAGGCTATCACTGCTATATGTGTACTTTTCTAGTGACAAGTGAACAGGTGCAACTGAAGTATGTAACCCGGTTGAGAAAACTTCGTTTGAACGCTTTAGGATAGGTGCATTACTACAAAACGCTGCAGTATAAAACTTAGGAACTTCCTGTGTGGAAGCTTTCTCTATGTCGTTCGTGCTAATACGAAACCACGAATATTACCGGAGAGCAAACTTCTCCTGGTTCAACTTTAAGTTTCATTGATCACACGATTATATTATCTTTATACTCACTTTGTATAAACCTTTTTAATGCCACCCCGAGTCGGACAGGTTAGGTTAGAAGAGGATGGCGGGGTTGAGTGAGAGAGCGAAGCAAGCGAATAGACCCCGCCATCCCCTTCGTGGTTATTTTTTTTGAACCATTCAGAAGTAGGAGACCCGCGAAGCGGGACTCCGTCGACCGGGCCTCCCTCGACTGCGCCACATTGAGTGGCGAAGCCCCCCTCCATTACCCCAAATCTTTCCCCATAAATAGGTTTATAATGTCAAAAATATTACGAAAAAATAACCTCAAAATGAGATTTTAAAAAATTTATAAAGAAAGACTATGCATTTCGTAAACTTTTCCCATGCGGGATTACTTTCCCCCCTTTTATTATTTTGAAACCCAATGTAATTATTTCATGATTGATATTATTTCAAAGTAATTCTTATTTAAAATTTAGGTAAGCATTTTAGGTGATTCTATTTAGGTGACAGATCTAATATTTTAGGAACTAATATTATTTATTAGGTCACTGAAAATGCATTTATTAGGTAATTAATAAAATTATACCCTAACAAAATTACACACATCATTCTGTAAAATAGATACTTTTTTTTGTGGTACTGAGTGACCGTATAACTATCGTCCTGTGCGAAAATAACTCACCCTGTCCAGCTGTCTTGCAGGCCTGTACAAGTTTGTCAAGACTATCATCAAGCTGTTTCTGTGAGCCCAACACTTGCTGCTTTATCTCCGGCTTGTTCGTCAGGTGCGGTGCACATGATGACGTCAGATCTGACGCTGTGCTGCGCAGCTTCTCAGCCGCTGAGATGAGCTCCTTCTGGCAGTGAGGATCTCCAATGGTTGGTGTAGTCGCCTGCGTGAGAAGTGAATGGGAAATTAGCTTGGTGTATAATATGCATCACAAATCGCGACGATATTAAGACATAGTAGTCTTTCTATTCATTCTAGGTCTAAGGCTGAATTTTTTTAAGAAGAAGAACCCACTGATAAACTATGATAAAAATGTAATCCTTCAAGATGAATCGCGCGTCTGTAAAGTAGCCTAAATCTATGAAACGGTTTTCGCCGGCTGCTTCGTCCCTTGATGTTATGGATTAAGTTCACAACAAAATGTAAAGCTAAAGTATTTATCTTCCATTTTCTTCTTACCAGTGCCACAGTAAGCAGCGCCTGCGCAGCATCAGCAGCGCGTGCGCCGCGACTGTCGAGCTCGGCGGCTTGCGCGGCGTCCGGCACTAGCTCCGTCAAGCGCTGCACTTGTGTCAGCAGCTCGCTCGTCTTGCCGCAAGATGCCGCTGATAATGCCATCACCTGGGTGGAAGATTGTATTTAGTTTAAAATTGTTTAGAGTTCTGTTATGAAGAATTAGTGCCAAAAAGATCAACGATCACATTATTAGCTAAATCAGCATCAATCGTTGAGATTGAGCTGTAATCCACGAGCAAGTCCAGTAGGTGGGTAGGTGAATATCAGAATTTTTTGGAATCGTTTCTAAGAAATGCCGATTTCCTCAAGCTATTTTACAAAACTTTTTAAAAATTACACAAGGTCAAGTGCCTAGGTTCGAACCTACGATATAAGATTTGTAAGTCAGCGCCGACCCCCACTACAACATTGTGCGTTTTTAAGCCTTATTACAAGTTTTTTGTTAACTTACTTCATTCGTATGTATAATTACAACACATCACTTAACTATCAAGTGACCATTTTGTCTCTTACTATAGTATTATATTGTGAAAGTGTGTCAGGATGGATGGATATCTGTTACTCGTTCAAAAACTACGGAACGGATTTGGATGAAATTTGGTTCACAGATAGTTTATAACTGTTTATAGCAGTATTAAGATCCCGTGGGAAAATTACCGAATTCTACGCAACCGAAACCACGGACATAAGCTTGTTATAAATAAGAAGACTTAACACTTCTGGGAAACGAGTTATGACATTGTCTTGGGATGAGCTTCATGAACAATCATTTAAAAAAAATATGCTCTATGGTTTTTTTGTCGCATAGTTTTTTACCAGGAAGGCACTCCCGGCAAACATCGCAAAATTATAATGGAAAAACCAGTTGACGGCGTTAGTTTCAGCGGTTTTTGTTGTTCTGAAATAAATGACTTATGACTATGACCACGTCCCAAAGCAACCAAGAAGAACTATAGCCGACTTGGCCCGTCAAACTTGGCAGTCGGGTACAAAAGTCACAGTTCCATTTCCTCACCTGTTTTTCATGAGCGCCTTCAGCTTTAGGACTGACGATATACACCAGTTTGCCGGAAGCTGCGGAGAACTTGGCAGCGGCATCGCTGATACCCTGCGATATAAAGGATAATGCTTGTAAAACTATTAACAAAATCAACTGTATTATTAACTTACGTCTAAAGAACACATTGGGGTTCAACGAATAAGGATATTGTTGTATGGTGGACCTCGTAATTTTTTTTTTAAACGTGGGCAACGTGTGGGACGTTGCCCACGTTTAAATTTAGAAACATTGAATTTAGAAACATTTAAACTCGTATACACAAACAGCTGACCCGGAACACACCTTTAGGCCGTACTAATATTTGTTCCGTGCGGGAATCGAACCCGCAACACGCAGTATGGCAGCCAATCGTTCAGCCACTGCGTCAACCGTGCCGTCCTTCATTGTCAATTGATTTATGACACTAAGGCGTACGCTAATATGTACGCCTTAAAACAACAAGGTATGTTTCGTCTATGTATCAGTTAGTTAATAGACCACAGTGAAATTTCAATTGCCAAAAATGGTGTGGTTGTCAAAAATGGTTAAGCAATTACGTTGACGACTATACTTAATTATTAATTCAATAAAACCGGCCAAGTGCGAGTTGGAACCGCTCACCGAGTGTTCCGTATAAACTTGTAGATATTTTGTTATTAAACTACGTCATATTTACGATTTTCAGATGTGCTGTAAGACATTGCTTCTTGCCAAATTTCATGATTCTAGGTCAACGGGAATCACCCTATTGGTTTTGATTCCCTTGATAAATCGCAAAATATGCGACAAAAACGATTATATCTTTTGATCGCGTTGACTTAAAAGTTTAATTTTTTCACTGCTCCAAGGAGTAGCAGACTTGAGTACCTGATATTAATTTTAGCTTGATACCTCTACGCGTTCCTGAGACAAAGGGTCTGGGGACGGACAGACGGACAACAAAGTGATCCAATAAGGATACCGTTTTTGCCGACTGAGGTACGGAACCCCAAAAATGAGTGAGTGTGTATGATGAGTGAGTTTGTGATGTGTGTGAGTGAGTGTGTGTTAGTGAGTGTTTGTGAGTGTGTGAACTCACAAACTGTCAAGTTGTAGCTCACCTGTGGTTTTCCAGCACTTTCACATATCTCGCGACTAGCTTCGCACAGCGCTCGCAAGTCTTGCAACATGGCGGCTTGTTCTTCTCCGGTCTTAGTACCGCACAACGTGTGGGATTCTGCAAACAACGGGTATATTTCAAGAAAACGACAACGCAAAAACACAGGAGGAAACAATGTTGAGAAACACATAAACATGTTTCCAAAACATTTTCATGTCGAATGTTTAAAAGGTTGCACAACAAGCTGGGCTTAACAAAAAGGAAATGCTCTCCAATTAAATTATTAAAATTAAATAAAAAGTTAGTTCGTCGTGTACCTATCGCAATAAAACGACAAAGGGTGTCTGGCAGAGAATGTCTCTGGCAGTTTAAATAAACGAGCAAACAAATAACTGACCTTTTACAACTTGCGGCACCAGCTCGGAGATAGTTCTGATCGCGCGGTCTGCGGCGGAGTAGTCGGGGTGCTCGCGATCTATTTCAAAGTACAAAAAACTATTGATAAGCTAGCAGAACACAGTCGCCGTTTCACAAGTACCCATGTAGGTTTTATGTGAAATTGTGAAAAAAAATATTTTTAATTTTGTCTTCTGCGTCATTATAAACCAAAAAATACCAAAGAAAATGTAAAAAAAAATATGTAAAAAAGTCATAATTCAGTCTGAGTTAAAGTAAAAAAAAATCAAGTTCGTTTTGTCAAGTTCAAAATTATGAACGGGTCCAAACCTGCAGTGGCAGCGGCGAGTGCAGCGAGTGCCGCGTTGAGCTGCGCCAGACGATTCGATAGTTTCTGTTCTATCGCAGCTCCATCCTCTTGCCTCATCATTTGGCATATCATCGGCTGCCAAAACAAATATTTATTTATTTGACAATTTATGTACACACTAACTACTTCACTATGAAGAAGAGAAGAGAAGTTGCAGTCTTAAGAATAAGAAACATAAGGTTCATAATCTTTTTATTATTGTTATCATCATTTCAGCCAAAAGACGTCCACTGCTGGACATAGGCCTCCCCCAAGTGTCGCCACATTGACCGATGAATTATTAATTGTGTATTTATTTTTTTCTTAATGATTTTTTAAAACTCGGCAACACACAAGAAAACTATAAATTGTAACATGTCTAAATGCTCACATGGATAAAACCTTGGAATGATTAATATTACGAGCGCACATCAATCATTGTAATTTAAACCTTATCACACAGGATATAAAGTATTATTTGTATCCGACTACTGACCTCTTTCAGCTGTTTTTCAGCTGCATCGAGCCGGTCCTTAGCTCCAGACACGCTGCTGATGAACTTCAGACGCTGCTTCTCTTGTTGCTGAGCTGATGGCACGTCGGCCAAGTTACCTGTGTATTGGAAGTCTGTATGAGAATCCTAGTGTATGTGGTCGTTGAGTAAGCCATCTAAAACTATTATAAAGTACCAGTCGTGAGACCGTTAAAGATTAACTACTTTATACAATACGAAACATATATTCTAGTCTTTTTCTTCTTTATCGTGTGGTTAGTAACTAACTCTTTATCAAAGTTTTAATGCCGCCCATGGGCCTCTGACTTGGCTTTACATGCCGTCAAGAAATATTACTAAGGCATGGTTTCCTCGTGTTTTCCTTCATCGAAGCAAGTGATAATTATACATTATGCAAATGCATCCAAAAATCATTTTCCACACAAATAAAAATTCCACGATTATATCTCCACACTCACCACCAAGTCCCGGCTGGCACGCACTCACAAGCTTGTCGAGACTGTCAGCAAGCTTTCGCTGTGAGCTCAACACTTGCTGCTTCATCTCTGGCGCCTGCTGAATATGCGGACCGCAGGTTGCTGTGAGGTCTGATGCTGTGCTGCGCAGGTTCTCAGCAGCTGAGACGACGGCTGCAGAGCAGGATGGCTCTGATATGCTTGGACTTGTTGCCTGTGCGGAAATATGAAAAGATAAAATTAGGACAACAAAAGAAAGAACAACTATAATAAACATGACAAAATGGATGCAACTTTGTTTTTTAATTATGCCCATACAGAAACTGCGATTATGATCGTGCATCATTCGAATCAATCAAAATTGTCCCTCGATAAAAAATCTTCATATTACTTCCTTGTCCTGCAAGGATTGACAGCATCCTGTATAAAGATATATGCATATCATCATTCTCCTGCCTTCATCAAAATTTATTTAGGGTCAGCGCAGCATGTCTTCTACTTCCATACTTCTCTATTACTCGTCATCTCATTAGAAACCTCCTGTCTTGCACTATCATCCTTCAAATATATGCATAGTGCGTAAAAAATGTAATAAGATTCGATGCAGTTTATTCAAGAATATCCGGGACCAGCCAAGCAAACATGCTAGTTATCACAAGACGGTTTTACTTAAAATATTGAATCGACAACATTATAAATATATAAAACAGACAAGATCTTACGAGTGCAACCGCATGTAAATTATCCGCAGCATCCTGTACCCTGGCTCCAGCTGGCCTGACCTGGGCAGCCACGACGGGGCCCAGCTGTTCTGATGTAGACTGCACTGCAGATAGGTAGTCTGATGCCTGCTTGCAAGCAGCTTCGGACAGGTCCATCACCTATAAGATAAAATATCTCAGTGACACAATCTTGGATAGGTGGCTACTAAGTATTTATTTATAAAACCTTCGTTAATTTTCAAATTATTACCTATTACGCTGAGTGTGATCCATACAAATAAATTAATGTCTGTTTGTAATTTCAATATAACAACTTTTTACTGAATGCATATGAAAGTATATGCGATACTTATAACAAAACAAAAAGACATTTTTGTAATGTTTGTCTGTCTGTTCCGGCTAATCTCCGAAACGGCTGGACCGATTTTGGCAGTAAAAGGCTACTATTATTTTATAATAAGGTTCGACTCAAATAGTCATAATTTCACGCTCAAACAAGTATTTCGCTCAAAGATGACGCTAGTTGCCCATTCAAAGGCGTTGCAATGTAGGTTTCTATGAAGAACAACTTGCAAGAAAGTCCACGGACTTTCACGGCGTCGGCAGTTCCGTGTCTTTTCCAAGTACAGATTACAGGCACAGATGATATAATACTAGGATGGTCTGGGCCATGTCCTCACCTGTTTCTCCTTCTTCTTATCAGCTGCAGGACTCACGAGATACACCAACTTGCTGGCAGCCTTGTTGAAATCTGTAGTGTTGACTTTGGGACTCTGCAGCAATTTGGAGAGAAATAACAACATGCAGAAACAAAATTTTTTTCAAACAAAATAAACATATGTTATTATGTTTGACCAACTTTAGCAGTACCGATTTTTTTTCCCAAATAATAGAAATTATTGTAGAAAAATTGAAATTAAAAAAAATTGGCCAAACTTACTCACTTTTTATGGACAACGCACAATTGACCAAAAACTACGTATCTTAAAACTGTTTTCATGAAAAAGGACCCAATGGTTCCCAACCCGGTATCTCGCAATTGATTTATATATCCCCATACAGTCCCAGTTAAAATAAACTCTTAATAAAAATATGTTTTATACAGAATTCTTGACAACAACTTACATTTTCAGTGTTTTCACATAAAGTGCGGCTGGCTTGACACAACGCCTTCAAATCTTCCAACATGGCGGTCTGAGCAGCTGGCTCCTTTATGCTTGACAACTTGCGCGAATCTGAAAGAAATAAATAAATACATACAAACTTGCATAACCTCTCGAATTTTCGTAATCAGGAACAGAAATAAGGGTTTTTATGCAATCCACGGTTACTGACCTTGTACAATCATCGGCATCAGTTCAGATATTTCTTTGACAGCTTTCTCCGCTGCCGCGTAGTCTGGGTTCGCAGGATCTGAGGAGACATTATCAGTATTATAATTCTTCATCACCCTGCATTTTCCCAACTGGGGGGTCGGCTTAAAGTCTAACCGGATGGAGCTGAATACCAGTATTTTACATGGAGCGGCTGCCTATCTGACCTCCATAACCCAGTTAGCACTGGGTATTACGATAACCTCGGTAAGACTGGTTGTCGGACTTTCAGGCTACGGACTACCTGTAACGACTGTCCAAGATCTATAAATGACAGCCGGGACCAACGGCTTAACGTGCTTTCCGAGGCACGGAGGCAACTTGGTATGTAATGGATCAATCCACAAACCGACCTTTGCAAACGCGGCTTAACTTTGAAGATATCCCCTTCCAACTGTTATTATTTAGCCACGATCTCCTGTGTTATAGTATTTATTGTAAGATATCAAAGGGCAGGGAAGTTTCCCTGCCAGGAACTGTACTAACCAGCCTTCGCAGCGGCGAGTGCAGCGACCGCCGCGTTGAGCTGCGCCAGTCGGTCCGACAGTCTGTGTTCCAGCGCTGCTGCATCTTCTGGTATCAGTGACTGCCTCGTCAGCGGCTGTACATAAATAAAGTAATGGTAATATTTCATAAATAGTTCACTAGCCGTTGTCCACAATTTTGGCCTGAAACACAGGTTTAAATAAACCTAGATCGGGCAGGTCGCTTTAAATAAATTATTCTTAGCTCATAAAAAGGCCCATTTAAAATACTTTCCTTAAAGATAAGTATTCAACTTTCCAGAAACATAACTTGGTATTTCTGTTTTGCTGTTGTGAACTTTTCATGTGTTTAGTTTTGTGAGTGTGTGTGTTTAGCCAGAACAAAAGCTTAATTCATACAGATTAGGAGCCGTTTATTGAAAACGATGAAACGATATAGCTTCCTCTCTCATATAATAATTTTATTTATCATTGTTCTAGTAATAACTTGCAACAGACCTGTTTGAGCTGTTGTTCGGAGTCATACAGGCGGTTCCTAGCGCCAGTCAAGCTGTTGATGAACTTGAGACGACGCTTCTCTTTCTCAGCCGGCGATATAGTACTTTGAGTACCTGTTTTAGTAAAATGATGATTAAGATTATTCTTATAATTAAAGTCATATTGTATACAACATTAATTGTAGTATATGCGAAACCTGATACACGTGTCTAGTATTTTTATGTAAAGAATCTATGTACAAAATTTCAAAACTGTATCATGAAAAATCATAAAGTTATAAGCTTGTTCTGTTACCTAGTTGTCCGCACAAAAACGCGGTCACCACGCAGCGCGCGCCTCCAGCGTCGTCTTGAGCTCATTGATAATAATAATTTGACAGTAGGTACCTAAATTATTGCGATAAGTACTCATAGTCGCTAGGTATCCAAATTTTAACTCTTTTAAATATTTTTGGGAAAAAATATAACATGGTTTAAAATTTATTGGAATCGATTCAGTTACTTATTCTGAACCAACTTCTACTCCGCATATACTAAAAATAATGTTGTCTAATTAATAATTGTTTAAAAACTGTTATTATGTTAACAGCCTGCACTTTATACAGCCAACTTTATACAGAGTGTCTATAGTTTAAACATGGTGGCCATTTATATATTTTTTTAAATTGCCTGTACCTCGTCCCATTGCTGGGCAAAGGCCTACCCTTTCTCCATCCAAACATTTCTGTTTTGTGTCATTTCTGGCCATGTGTGATCATCACATCACCTTCGCCGCTACAGTACGACAATAATTTATATGGTGTGATAATAATGACACAGAATGATGACAATTTTTACAAACTGATCATAAGTTATACAGGTTGATCATTATTTATACAAGTTAAAAACAGATCGTAGTTTTTTATTCGTAGATTGTTTTTTATGCCATTTGTCGTACTTACCACCAGCAGACTTGCAGAAGTCTATAAGCTTATCAAGACTATCATCAAGCTGTTTCTGCGAGCCCAGCACGTGCTGTTTCATCTCCGGCTTCTGCTCAAGGTGTGGCTGACACGATGACGTCAGATCTGACGCTGTGCTGCGCAGCTTCTCAGCCGCTGAGATGAGCTCTCTCTGACAGTTAGCGTTGGCGATGGTTGGGGCTGTCGCCTGTGTAAGAGTTTGGATATGTAAGGAATTTGAAACTGTTAAGACGGGTTGCTTATAAAAGTCCCGGTTTAAGAATAATCAAGACGACAGACGCGAGGCGGACTTTAACCAATGTGATTAGTGTATTCCCACACGCTATTTCTCCTCTCCGCTTGTCCAAAACCAACCTGCGCAATAGTAAGCAGCGCCTGTGCGGCATCAGCAGCGCGGGCGCCGCGGCTGTCGAGCTCGGCGGCTGCCTCAGCATCCGGGACTAGCTGTGTGAGGTGTTGCACTTGCGACAACAGTTGTGAAGCCTTGCCGCAAGCGTCCGCTGATAGACCGATCGCCTGTCATAAAAAGTAGAATTTAGCGCTTAAAAACCTGCATGACACGTAACATCATCACCATGTGCCTGGGTTTTTCCAACTATATTGGGGTCAGCTTCCAATCTAACCAGATGCAACTGAATACCAATATTTTACATGGAGCGACTGCCTATCTGACCTCCACAACCCAATTAGTACTGGAGAATACGGATCTGCATAGTAACACGCATAATAATTTAACAGCTTACATTATTATGGTAACAAGCGATGTGATGAGGAGGGGCGAATCCCATGTGACTACAAGAGTGATGAATATAAATGTTGATGGATATTGGATGGAGAGGGAGGAGCGTTGGATCTTACCTCATTTTCCTTATCATTGTCTCCGGGTGAAGCAAAGAACATTAGATTCCTGGATGCCGCTGTGAACCTGGCAGCAGCATCGGCCAGACCCTGCAACAAACATATTTGTTACCAAGATCCAATGAACGCGAGATCAACGTCATTTTATAAAAGTACTATCGGTATAGGTAAGAACAATTGCATATTGTGAAAAGTCGGTCGTAGTGGCTTTGGCAGATATCAGGTAACAAAGTTGTGCTAAATAGCTGCTAAGTTACGTGATACTATAAAGATTATGATGATTCACCTCCTCCACTGCCAGGCACTTTGTGTGGTGGCAAAAACGCCCGACACCTTCACTACATAGTATAAAACAAAGTCGCTTTCTCTGTCCCTATGTCCCTTTGTATGCTTAAATCTTTGAAACTACGCAACGGATTTTGATGCGGTTTTTTTTAATAGATAGAGTGATTCAAGAGGAAGGTTTATATGTATATATTGCACCTGTGCGAAGCCGGGGTGGGTCGCTAGTTAAATTATATTTAGTTGTAAGTGAACTTACGTCATTTTATTAAATCTGAATTTTATGTGTGTTACTTGGGTATTTGAAGCGGTTTCACAAGCCGCTAGACAGTTTCGCCGTGGTCAAAGTTAAATGAGTATGTAAGAACGATAGCAGGTAGCTTTCTGTAGTTTTAACTTACCACTGTGGGAAAAAGTAAAAAAAAAGTATGTACCAAATACAGTACAGTTGTGATCTCACCTGCGGTTGTCCGGCACTGTCGCATATCTCCTTGCTAGCGTCGCACAACGCCTTAATATCTTGCAAAATGGCGGCTTGGCCTTCCGCGTTCTTAGTACCGCACAGTTTACGAGAATCTGTAAGTACACATCAACTTTTAACTCTTTTAACTAAACTCGCAGCATTGGCGCTCATATGATTTTACATCTCAATAGTTTGAGTTTGGATGGCATTGTGAATTATCCGGCTCGAAGGACGAAATGTGGATTATACAGCTCGAAGGACCAAACATATATGGATAGATTATAAGCCCTATTAAAGTAGAAATTAGTTTTATTTTTACTTTGGTAGAGCTCTTAGCAATTTCTTCAATCTACATTGGTTTGGTTCTTCGAGCCGCCGGATAATCTAAAGGTATTATAGCACAGAATGCAATAAATTATTGATATTATTGTTACAGACCTTGTACCACGTGCGGCATCAATGAAGTGATGTCCTTGACAGCTTGCTCGGCTGCTATATAGTTGGGGTGCTCGCGATCTGATTAAAAACCATTTCAATGTTTTATCAATCCACATCATTTGGAGTCAGTAACTTATCTAACGTTCTTGGAGATCTAGATCTACATATTTACACAGTATGTAGAAACATGAATGAAATCTATTTATGTAAGGTGCAGTCAAACAGTACACAATAACAATTATTCAGGGTCAAGTTCAATTAATTAGCGAAACTCCGCAAATGTTTTATCGTAAATGTAATAAATAAAAAAACTACTAGACCACCAGCGGTCACTGACCCCAAAGATAAAAACAATTTTTTTTAATTTGTTTTATCCCGTTTAGATATCCCGCCATGTTCGCAGAGTTTCACTAACTAACTATAATTGACCTTGTAGATGGTGACACTTAGTCACATATTCCAGCAACTCGCAAGCATAAATTAACTATCTTTGATACTGCAAGGAAATGAAACCATCACAGTGAACAGCCCCAGCAGTGGGCAGGGCGCACTTACCGGCAGTGGCGGCGGCGAGGGCGGCGACGGCCGCGTTGAGCTGCGCCAGGCGGCCCGCCAGCTGCTGCTCCAGCACTGCTGCGTGCTCATCCGTCATCACGTGACACGCCATCGGCTGGGAGGGAAGAAAGTGTTGGTTTTGAATTACACATTATTTCAATATCAAAGGAAAGGTGTGAAAGTCATTTCTGACCCATCTGTTCACAATTTCATTAAATTGTTTTGGAATAGAGTAGGTTTATTTTTCGCAATCTACGTGTTGTAAAGCACAATCAATTTTCTGACCAAATATCTGACTTCAAGTTTATTCAACTGCCTATAAAGAATAAGGAAAAAGACGTTTTGCGCCGACCCCAAGTAGAATGAGACAAGGCAGGAATATGATGATGAAGTGTAGTCAACTATCTTCAAAGAAACATCGTCAACTAATTCAAAAGTCTGTACACAAAAGTGAAGAGACCAATTGTTTTTCTTAAATAACTTTTAGGTTTTAATACTAATCGTTAAGACAATGTTGTTGGCTTACCCTATGGATGTCCTTCAACTAAGATGATAATGGCAATAAATGCAGCTCTATTAAAGAACATACCTTAGTAAGCTGTTGTGCAGCGGCATCCAGGCGACGTTTGGCTCCCGACATGCTCTGCACGAACTGGAGACGTTGCTTCTCTTGCTGAGCCGGCGAATTGTCCACTGCGTCTGTTCAAGTATAAGTCGTGTTATACGAGTTGTCATTTAGCAATCAACATTTTAAACAATCCAACCTCGCAATTAAAAAAACACTGAAATCTTTATTTTTATCTTTACTGCATATTCAAACTATTAAAAAAAAATGTAAATCCATCAGACGACGACGAGCGTAAGGATCGTATAGCAGATGGCGTTCTGTGGTTTCTGCCTACCCCATGGGAAAAAGGCGTGAGTTTATGTAAATTTGCAAAATCGCGACTATCTCTACTTACCCATATCACACACATCAGCCAGTTTCCCCAGACTATCGCTAAGCTTGCTATGCGCATTCTTCACGGCCGCACATTGCTGAGTCAGCTGCGGCGTCTGCTGAGCTTGGCAGGACGAGTTCAGCTTGTCTGCGGAGCCCTGCAGCTTGGATACTGCGGAGCTGAGCGCGTCTCGGCAGCGGTCTTCGGCTATGCTTGCCGCTGTCACCTGTACACGGTCATTATCTTGTTAATTTGCTCATCC
Organism: Noctua fimbriata; assembly: GCA_905163415.1. Classification (NCBI taxonomy): domain Eukaryota; kingdom Metazoa; phylum Arthropoda; class Insecta; order Lepidoptera; family Noctuidae; genus Noctua; species Noctua fimbriata. The sequence goes on from LR990946.1 coordinate 1,096,523, forward strand.
CTGATAACTTTCTGATTGCTACAGACATAGTTCGATGATTATGATGACTAAAGTAGGTACAGTCCCTTTTGGAATGGATCACTATTGAACGTGACCATTTTTTATGTCACCATCTCCTTTGTTTAATATGACAAGGTTCTAAGTCATCAGCACGTTGAAGAGGACTTACAACATAAACGGGACTAGTATGTTGCATAAAGCGACTGCCTATCTCACCTCCGACCCAATTACAAGATTACACGATTCCCCTCGGCTCTTATCAAGTTCTAGGTTTTCGAAAGCCGACTGTACCAAGACAGTGCTGTTCTGACCATGAATTGCCTTGATATCTGTTCGCCACTGAGCGACCACATGAGGTGTTTTGCGAAAGTTCCAATTCTGAATGTTCGCTGGCTAGTTTAATTAAGTTACAAGAGAAAACCAAAGAAACAATAGATGTGTGAAAGATGATAATTGTAACTAGACAGGGGATGACTCTGTAATCTACTAAAATTGCAGTATGGGAAAAAAAATGCCACTCCACCCCAAAATAAATTTTACTAAGGACATATTCACGTGAATAAAACAAGATCACCCTCACCTGTGCGACAGAGCGCAAGGCCTGCGCGTCGTCGTGCGTCTGGTCGGCGCGCTCACCCAGCTCGCCAGCCGCATCCGGCGGCGCTTGCGCCTGCACGCGGTGAGCTTGCGATACCAGCTCTGAGGCCTGCTGGTGGGCCGTGGCGGATAGATCCATGATCTGTGAATATACCAGAAAGTTAGATTGATGTGAAATCTTCAATAAACATATCATAATATGGCGTTTGTAATCCTCAAAAGGACTGGTGAAGTGAGGCATCCGGCTCGAAGGACTATAAATGTACGGGTTGTAGTAGTTAACTCCGTACACCGATTTGTCGTGAAGGTCTGTAAGTTTAGTTAGTATAGAGAAACACGTTCCACTAAGATGCATTAGGTAGTTAAGTTTATTTAAGTTAAGAGTAAGTTACAGTAGTAGAGTGGAAGGCGATTAATTCTCTCAGTTGTTGATAGCTTCCCAGTTATAAGTTCACTATATTTAAATACATGTTGTTGTTAGTCATGTTGTTTTATTATATTAAAAAAATGTACGGCGATGAGACAGTGAGGCAGAGGTGCACTAAGGCACACATATATTTTAGTTAGTTATAATTAAATCCCATGTATTAGGAGCAAGTAGGCATCAACTTTCAATAAATCTGGGGAAATAATAGATTGAGCAACAATAAAATTTGATGTAGAGCAAAAAAAAAAATTAAGGTTGTTAATTCACACGAGGAAAAATGTTCTGTAACACACAGGTCTTCAGAAACAATGCATTATCTTGCGTAGCGGTATTTTTCGTTATTTTCGAAGTCGCTAGATTTTCGATCTGTCGATTAAGATTTGGGGATACGCTTTTGTAAATTTTAGAATAACGAAAGGATTTAACTACTACAGAAAATAAAATAGAAAGAACATAGTTTACTCACATGTTTCTGCTTTCCTTTATCAGCGCCAGGACTGACGAGGAACACCAGCTTACTTGACGCGGCAGCGAAGTTGGCAAGCGGTTCTCCCTGGGCCTACAATGCAATCTATGTTAGAACAGTTTTTTTGGAAATGCACTGCATGTATGGCAGATTTTGGACATCAAATTTTAATCATCTAGGTTATAGAATACAACAATTTGTTCTGCCACACAAATAATGGGTTTCACTCGAAAAGCGACTACGTTTAATCGGAAATGATTAGGCTAGATACGTCTACACCAGCTCTCTTATATGTAACGGGTGGAGTTTTACACCTCACTCCCCCCGGGACGAGGCCCGCAGGTCAAGCGGGCCGGCACTAGTCCGGGGCAGCGGAAGTCGCATTACGTCCCGCTGCCCCCCGACGCAAGTGTGCGAGGGAACACCGAAGTGATCAGTCAGTACAGGTCTGACAGACCCCTCCGCTCTCCAACGGACGCGGAGGATATCCATTGAGGATTTCTAAAGTAGCAAGCTTAAAACTATCCGCAAGTGACGGATATTGGCTGTAAGCCGTGTGGTATTCTGCAGCATCTACCTCGCAGTAGTCTCCCCAGCTTTAAAGAGTTTTTATTGTTTAATACTAACTTGTTGATACCCGTCTCCTACGCAGATCTCTTGTGCAGCATCACACATCGCACAGAGGTTGGTCCGCATCGCGTTACGCGTCGCTTCGTCCTTGTCATAGCTTGCTATCTCCATGTCTGAAATATTATATGTTTCATAACATAACATAACATCACACCTGTAATCCACGAAGGGTTAGGCAGAGGTGTTCCTAATAGTACACCCACATTTCGACAGTTATGTTTAAGTGCCATGTTATAGGTGGCGAGCCTATTGCCATCAATACTGAGAAATCCTTGTTAGAAAAACTTAATCACACTTTGCCCGGCCTGGGCATCGAACCCGGGACCTCATGTTCAGCAGTCGCACTTGCGACCAATAGACAAACGAGGCAGTTATACTACATGTTTCATAACTGTATAACATAACATCACGACTGTGATCACCTAAAGGTTACCCCAACAGGTACACCTTTGCCCTACAAGTAATGACAAAGTTAAAAAGACTTCTCACCTTTAGCTATCTTCGGCATCAGCTCAGTGATGGTTGACAACGCCAGCTCAGCTGTGTCGTAGTCGGGGTTATTGCGATCTAGAAATAAGAAGTGTAGATTTAATGCATCAAGACGTGTATCATGCAAGCAAAATGCCTAAATGGCAAGAAGCCCAGTGACTCCATTGTCTTGATTTTTCTTCAAAGTTTCAGCGCTCTATGAAAGTGGCATTTATGTGTAAAGGACATTTAAACAAACAAATTATTTTCAGAGACATTCTGCTGCGCTCACACTTTATGCAATATGCAAAGATGGTGCCATAAAGTTACGAGCTGCCGAGGAAAAAAATACCTCGGCACGCAATTAATCCAGTACAAAGAATCCAGCCAGCCTCCTGTTATTGGGGCTGGATCGCAGACTAGGCAGCAGGGACGCGTTTCACTGACGAAAAACGGTACAAAACATTCTACTCTCAACTCTACGACTACGTTACTTCGGTTCTATATCCTTTGACACGTTTAGTTTGTAAGGTAAGCTCACCGGCAGTGGCAGCAGCGAGTGCAGCGACGGCCGCGTTGAGCTGCGCCATCTTCTGCTCCAAGCGACGCTGAGCGGCAGCCTGCTCCTGCTCAGATGGGGCGTCTGCGCTTGAAGGCGGCAGCTGGACATACACAGATAGACAAATATGAAATACTTATAATTATCTTCAATACTGGTATTCAGGTACATCCGGTTAGACTGGAAGCCGATCCCAACTTGTTGGAAAAAGACTGAGCAGATGGTCATGATGACAATAAAAAAAACTTATTATGCTGAGAATACCAAAAAAGGTCAATGGACAACGTTTGATTACAGCTAACGGCTACGTGTATGTATTGGGATATTTATGATTTTAGTCCATAAGAGAGTGGTCTGAAGGTCGAGTATGCAATTGCGTACGTAGGTAGATAATATCTACATACAAACAGATACACTCACAGTTAAATAATGTACATTCTGAAAGCATGTATGTACGTAGATAGGTTTAATCCATTGTTAAATCTGATGTCAAATAATTTAAATATCAATTGTTCGCAATACGAACGTCATATTTGACACTAGCTGTTTCCCGCGATTTTCATCCATGTGAAATTATTATAAAAATGTGAAAATTGAAAATATTTTATCAACAAATTCAAGGGTTTTATTTTTTTTGCACGAAACCATAATCTTTATTTTTCTAAAAGGAGAGTAGCCTTAGTTACTCCTTACAACATCAGCTCTTCTGCTAGCTAGTAAAATCCCATCAAAATTGGTCCATCTGTTTCGGAGATTAGCCGGATCAAACAGACAGACAGACAAAAATTAAAATAAATTTTTGTTTTGTTGTAAGTTGTAAGTTGTTAGTATGTATATATGCATTCAGTAAAAGCTATTATTTTGAAAATACAAACAGACAATTCAATTTTATTTATTTCTATAGATTAGATTAACTAACCAAAGATTTGATTGGTTTCTGAAAGGCGAATCAATTCTGAATTCATTTTTAACAATGTTATCAACAGATCTGAATGTGTATCAAAATCATTGTCTTATACCGAATTCTTATCAGCCAATTTAACATACGTTCAATTTTAACATAGACATACATGGGTATATTGTATATATGTATAACAAAGAGTCGATAATTTCTAACAGAGAGCTCATCGGCGCCGTGGCTTAGTTGGTTAAAGCGCCTGTCTAGTAAACAGGAGATCGTGAGTTCGAATCTCGCCGGGGCCTTGTGGTTGAAATAGTTTTTTTTTGCCTTAACAGATATTTTGAAATAAATAACATTGAATAAACATATTTTCAATAAGTGCCTAATTTGAATAAAGCAGCTGTCGAATAAAACAAGACATACAAACACTATTAAAGAAGTTTTTGCGTTAGCGGAAGATTGTCCTTATTATGATTTTTCTAACAAATATGAATTAATTAAAATTAGTAATCTAGCCATTTTTTTCCAATGTTAATTTTGTATAATTGCACTAGCGTCTTGAACAATCCGTCATTAATATTTGTTCTGTGACAAGATTTATGTTTCTTTTTTTTGTTATCAAAACATAATATTTGAACTTACCTTATTCCACTCATCAAACTTGACTCCTTGCAGCCTGTTCTTGGCCCCAGACAGCGTAGTTATGAACTTGAGGCGCCTCTTCTCCTTCTGCGGTAACATGGCATCATCTTCATCACCTGTAAAACAAATAATTTTACATCATACATAACATCCCATACATAAAAACCCCAATAGTTAGGCAGAGATGTACCATGCGTTCCCATACCAGTAACCACACCGAGCCTATTGCCATCAATCGGGCATAAATCCAGGCCCAGTGGCTGCTACTGAAATTTCTGAAGAAAAAACCCAATTAAATTATACCCGACCTGGGAATAGTGGAAATTGACCATGACCTCATGCTCAGCAGACGCAGTTGCAACCACTAGACTAATGAGGCAGTATTAGAATTTCTAAACTAATAATATCCAATTTCGGGCACGGCGACCAATCTCAGCTGAGATTAGTCAAATATGCAGTAGATATTATAGTGCACAAGTTAGTGCAGAAACACAGGTGCACTCTCTGTTCCTTTATTCTCATAGTCCTCAGGGACGGCAATCCGACAAGACCGGAGAGAGATCAGGCGCAGGGCCAACGGCTAAACGTACTTCCCGAGGCAAGAGGGTATCATACCGTCAACTTCAAGACTACGGGCTACTATAGAAAGAAAGAAAGAAAGAAAGAAAATATATTTATTTGCCGCAGGTACATGAAGTGCATCACACAAAATTACAAAAAAAAAATAACACTTAACACACACACACACACACACACACACACCCACACACACTCACACACACACACACTCACACACACACACACACACACACACACACACTCACACACACACACACTCACACTTTTACTTATAGAAAAACCTAAATAACACTTTGCCCAACTCCTCACCTTCCAAGTTCCCATAGGCATCCCGCAGCCTGTCCAACGCCTTGGCGACGTCATTGGCCCGCGTGTGCAGCAGGTCCGCCATGTGCTGGCGCGTCGGGTCCTCCACCACGGGCCTCCAGGTGCTCTCCAGCTGGTGGACGGCAGAGGCCAGGTTGGCGGCCGCGGCTGTTAGCGCGCTCTGGCAGTGAGGCTCGTGGATTGCTGGGGCTGTCAGCTGGTGGAGAAAGATGGAGGTTAGATTTTGACTCATTCAAAATCGGCTATTTTAATTTGCTCAAGTTGTCGACTAAAGTTCGTTAAAGACTCACTGGAATAGCGACCGATTTAGGTCTAGACTAGACTAGAATTTTAATACAGACTGCATTAAAATTGAAATCGAACTGATCGTGAATCGTGTCCTGTTGTCTGCTTATTACAGGAACTGATGTACTGATTGCCACCATACTCGTAGCCAAATTATGGGACGAATTAATTTTCATTCGGAAGAATGCCATTCTATTACAGCTGGCATTACTACTTCGAAAATATAATCCGACTCTCCATATAAACTGCACCTCAACTGTATCAGCGCAGGAAGTTAGCGTAGTCTCCACAATTGTCGACATGGTGAATGTCGCCGGAATCTGCTGGATGCGGCTTCCCACACCGCATAAATCGAACACTGAGGTGGTGCTTGGGAGAACGCGATTAAATACGATGGATGTTAAAAGTTTGAAAGTCTCAACCAGGACCTAGTAGGTTCTTACCTGTGCGCTATGCAGGAGGTCCCTGGCAGCGCCTGCAGTACGAACTCCAGCGTCATCCACTTCCGAGGAGGCAGGTAGACCCTTCGCTTGGCAGGTCAGCTCGTTGGTAGTCACAAGGAGACGGGACACCTTGCCTCCGACGTCCTTGGCTAGCTGGACGATCTGGATTTAGAAGAAATACGGGTTTGGTACGTTGGTAATAAATCATTCAGATTTGCATGATGGCTTTTTACGGATACAAAAAGCAGTTTACAAATTCAGTAACCTTAATTTACAATGACGAAAAGTCGATAAATATCCGTTTGGCAATAACATCGTTTCCATTAGCGATAACAGCAATACATTGGAAATAAGGATTTGACTAAACTTTACCCATATACCTAATCAGTGGCGTACCTGGGGGGGGAGGGGCAAGCCCATAAGGCATGAAGACTGTTCAGAACCCTAACATAATGAAGAGTAGTAAATTATAAGGGCAAGCCAAGCTTTTAGGGTTGTATGAAAGTGCCGCCACTATACCTAATACCATACACTTTCCCATATTTACATACCTCGTTTTCCTTGTCGGCATTATTTCCATGCGAGAACTTGTACAGCAACTTGCCGGCGACATCCGCGTACTGGTTCGAAGCTTCTTGCATTTTCTGGAAATATACATTTTTTGCATTCAAATAATATAGGGTGGGAGGGACACCGGCACACGCTAAACCGGCTACGGTGGGAGGGTTCAGAATGATGTTCTGAATATGTGGTAACGTTTTACCGTCAGTGTCCCTTCCACTTTATATAGTCTCGTTGTATTAGTGGTCGAAAGCGTTACTGCTGAGCATGAGGTCCGAAGCTTGCTTCCCAAGATTGGGCAATATTTTTTTTAAGTTTTTCCATCAGAAATTTCTCCAATTCAACCTGGAGTCTGGATTTTTGCGTGAAGTTACTTTTTAGCAACATCTGCAAGTATTTTGGGCTACAGCTTATGTTAAAGTTTTAACAAAAGCCACAAAAGTTATAGAAAGTTACTTAATGCTATCGTTGCAAATGTTACTCTAGAAAAAGCAACTTTGGTGCTGATGCACTTTTACGCTAACAAGTGCAAGTATGCAAGTGCAAGGCATACGAGTTTGTCACTGACCTCATGATCCTGGTTGCCGCTCATGCCGCAGACCTTCTTGGTGGCGTCGAACAGGTCTCGCATCTCGTCCTGTAATTGCTTGCGGGCTGCCGGGTCTTTGGTGCTCGCTAGTATCTGCGCATCTGCAAATTCCATACAATCAGGTCAGAAGCCCTATCATCATCTGCCTGCCTTTTCCCAACTATATTGGGGCCGGCTTCCAGTCTAACTAATACCAGTATTTTACGTGGAACGACTGCCATCTGACCTCCACAACCTAGTTATTACTAGGAAATACTATACCCTTTTGTAAGAATGGTTGTCAGACTATCGGGTCACTGACTAACTGTAACGACTGTCAAAGATCTACAATTGACAGCCGAGACCAACGGCTTAAAGTGTTTTCCGAGGCACGGAGGAAACTCGGTATGTAATGGGTGGTCACCCATCCACGGACCAACGCAGGCAAGCGTGGTTTAACCTGAAGATCGACCCGAGCGGCTGTTATTGTTTAGCCACGAGCTCCTATATAAAGTGCAATTCTAACACAATAACGTTGATGGCAATGTCAAAATGCATTGGACTGCTAAAAACTACGGGAAAGCTGATGTAAGACCTGTTGAAAATCGTTTTAGAAATACGACACGCCTTGAAAGCGATAGGGACTTGTCGAGGTCTCAAAGTCATAGTTACAAAGGACTACAAACTAAAAAAAAACGTTATTCTATGAAAGCAAAAAGACAATAGAGAAATTAGGTACCTCTAGCTAACTTGGGCATTAGCTCATTGATGGCATTCATCGAGTTGATCGCAGCCGCATAGTCGATGTTGTCTGGGTCTGAAACAAGCAAGGACACCAATAATCACCATTTATACCCAGTAACGCCCTTCCACAACCTTGCAAAGCTTAACCTAAGATTTACGGAGTGCACGGGGATAAAATTTCGAAATTAATGATGATCACAGAATAGTTCAGAGTTTTACCATTAAGAGTTATAAAATCTTAGAGATACCGTATCTCAGGCTATTTCAGGAACAAATACAGCATTTATAACAGAGAGGTGTGGTCATAAAACCTGCTGCTGCATGCTTTTGCGTCGAGTTGGTATTTAAATTTTGTATGGGACGGCTGAATATTTTTTCGTAATTTCTGTGAGGGTCTCATTGAGAAATTTGTTCAGTTGGAAGGTCTATATCACATTCTTAAGTATGACCACAACCTGCCGATACGTGCTGTATACATAATATAAACTTATACCTAAGTTTTTAACAAGAAAATGATTAACTTATCTTACCAGAATGAGCCATAAGGTAAAGCGCTATGGCTGCATTAAGCTTGCCCAACCGATCCTCCAGAGCTTTCTCCAGCTTCTTCTGTTCTTCTTCACTCAGCTTAGGTCCAGTGTAGTCCTGGATAAACCATACAAAGGATTTTAATAAAGAAACGATGAGGAATAATAGTTGGCCAAATGTTCCATACAAAACGATGGGGTCCAGATGAAAAACAAAGTAAATCATTAAAACCGATAAAAGTTAGAGGCAGTTTTAAGAAAGTGTGGTCAAACGGTGAAGTAAAACATGGTGATGAAACCAGCATGTCCTAGAACCAAACATTCCAAGATATGTGACATCTACCAACCCGCTCTGGACCCGCGTGATGGATTAAAACCCACTCCCTTTCATGTGTCCCAGCAGTGGGAACATTCAATGCTTATTTTTAGACATGGATAATTTGTATCTAATAGACGACGTATTACAAAACCCCATTTAGCGATACTTTGCTGTTTTATTCGATTTGACACATTTTTTTTTTTTTTTTTAAACGGATACGAGAAGATTAAAAATAAAATGAAACGTTGCCCCCCACTAAAAATGTATCCTGCGTGCGTTTACCAACATTTAAACTCACATACACAAAACACCTTAAACTACTTCGCGTTGTGTTACCTCATGTAGAGCCTGTGCAGCCGTGTCCACGGAGTGCAGCGCGGTGGTCGCGGCCGCTATGAACGAGGCGCGTCTGATGGTCTGCTCCGTCTTCTCGCCGTCCTTGAAGCTCTTGCGGGAACGCTGTAAGATGTAACATAACTTAACATCTCGTGTGACCATTTCTCGAATAGGTATAAGCAAGTACCAAGTAATAGGAACAAGCCTATTATAAAAAAAAATTTGCTCCGCGCCTGTGTCGCGAACAGGGTGCAAAGCTATTAGTGGTTATCAATTAAACTCATTGAACTAAATAAATCAGCATGCAAGAAACTAAGGAAACCAGCATGCGTGAGTGATATTTCTCGACGACATGTACAGCTAACCCAGAGGCTCATGACTCTAAGTTAGGCACTAACCATACGATAAAGAAAGATGAAACACTGAAACATATTGCTGGGCAAAAACAAGCTATTATTAGTATTAGTAAAAACATATTTAGTGTAGTGGAAATATTTGGTACCCTGAGGAGTGCACTGCGTCCTTGGGTCTTGGGGTCGATTGAGAAGTACATCTGCGTGGTGAGGTCGGCTATGCTCTCTGCAGCATCCTTCGCGTCGTTGGGATTCTAATACAAAAATAAAATAAAGTGGTTTTAGATTTTTCTCTCGTATCTCGCCGATCATACATGTCAGACTGTCTCTTTCATACAATTTTGAGGGCGACCTTTAGCTTTACATAGAAACGAGTACATTGCATTACATTTAACATTTCATCTCATTTAACAATACTAAATTAATGTTAAAGATATTACATTAGTATTTCATTTCTTTTAACACTATTTTTTTTTCATGAAAAATGTTTAATTTTGTTAAATGAAATGATTAATGTAATAAACTAATGCTTGATGAAACGATCGCATAGCAAAGGCTAAAGTTGCAACATCAATGTGATTGTTAACAGGGGTGATGCCTCTAAGTTGTCACACTCAACTAACAAAACTTAGGCAAACTCAAAATCGAAATCATCATCATCTGCCTAGCCTTTTCCCAACTATGTTAGGGTCGGCTTCCAGTCTAACCAGATGCAGCTGAATACCCGTATTTTACATGGAGCGACTGCCTATCTGACCTCCACAACCCAGTTAGTATCTAGGTAATACGATACCCTTTGGTAAGACTGGTTGTCAGACTTTTTGAGCCACTGACTACCTGTAACGACTGTCATAGATCTACAAATGACAGCCGGGACCAACGGCTTAACGTGTTTTCCGAGGCACGGAGGAAACTCGATATGTAATAGGTGGTCACCCATCCACAGACCAACCTAGGCAAGCACGGCTTACCCCAAAGATCGATCCGAGCGGCTGTTATTATTTAGCCACGAGCTCCTCAAAGAGCAAACTCAAAATCGAAAATCAAACCTTAATCTTTAAAAGGAGTAAATGATAGTGACGATTGACAGAGGAGAATGGAAGAAAGAAACGTATTGCGTCGACCTCAAGTAACATGGGACAAGGGCAGGAAGATTATCGTGATGATGTTGTTACTTACAATTTTCCCCGGCTCGAGGGAACCAGCTAACTTGTTCAAGAAGTTGTCCAGATCCTGCAGCTCGTCCAGAAGCATCTTCTTTGCGTCGTCGATGGTTTGTTTGTCGGCTGTCTCCTTCACGCCTATTAGAACCATATTACGCATGATTAATTTTCATAACATTGTTAAATACAATCACCACCGAGAGAAAAATTAAAACATTTTTTTTTAAATTCGGAACAGGGGAAAGAGACAGAGCTATACAGGTCTTCTGGCGCCATCTCTTTCCCACGCTGGAGTAACTCCTGCTTTAAGACGTCGTGGTAGCCCACCAGCTGTATTGCTCGGGAGTTTTTACCGCCATTACAGCTCAGCTAAGTGATGATGGGGGTAACTGGAAAGTGAGGGTGGACTTCTTGGGACTGTCTTATTTAATTTTGAAGTTTCCAACGATTTGAAGTTCGATCGATCGATTTTGAAGACCGTTAGAAAACCGGCAAGAAACTCCATGGTCTTTTCAAAAATATTTTGTTTTAACAATAATATAACGACACTGCCGCCTATAAATTATTTTGATAGGTACATAATGTATAACTTATTCCAAGTGGCTTACCATGCTCTACTACCGGGAAGTCTTCCTTCATGGTCCAGACGATCTGTTGAGCGTCCCTTATGTGGGTTTCGGTTGGATCTGCCAAAAACAAAACATGATTATGATGATGATCATGATTTTATACAGCGTTTCGTTCTGTATCCAAGAAAACCTACTGTTCTATACATTAAAAACAGTTAAGTTTAGAAACTAGCTGTTAATTAACGAATCGTGTTAGGACGACAATACTGCGCTCTAAAACAAATATAGCTGACGTTGTTCAAAAGGCTGCCCAACTCAAATAACTCAAATGGGACTGGGCAGGACATATCTGCCGAACAAACTGTGGGTCAAAATAGTGGGAAACTGGAGTCCCTGACACAGTGAGCTCGCGGCAGGCCACAAAGGAGATGGCGAGACGAACTGGACAGGTTACATCGGAACTGGAAGGAAACCGCGAGGGTTCGCGAGTAAAGGAAGGAGTGGAGGGAGGCCTTTGCCCAGGAGTGGGACAGAGCAGGGTGGGAAAAAAAATGATTACAATTTTTTTAATAACCGACAAAACATTTCTACTTTGGGAGATGTGCATTTCAGTGATAGCTTACGAAAATATCGTGCGTCGATTTCTCTTAAACCGTGTTAGCCCGCACCGATACAAAAAAAAAGAAGGAGTATAACATACTTGTGAGCAGTCCAACTATCTTGACCGAGTTGGAGTTCAGCCTGTTCAGCTTCCTTATGCAGTCCTTAGACATGTCCCCGCGGAGAGGCATCTCACCTTTCTGCAAATAAAGAAGACATTTTGATAAACTCAGAATGTGGGATGCATTGATATTTAGGAAGGATAAATGTTGACTTAACTGCTCAGTTTCAAATTCATTAATAAGATTTCGATAATGAACCTTAATGTTACGACTTAAGGTTCAATGCAACACCTGAGATAACCAGAATGATAGCTCATACAGCCTACTTCGGTAATAACAACTTACCAATGCTTGTTGCTGGTTCTGAAGATGGTCAGTGACCACAATCTGTTGCACCGTGGTTATCATAGCGCCGGACTGAGCTTGGGAACCTGATTGAAAAAAGGATTAGGAATTTAATTCATATTAATAAAAAAATATCTCTCGTGGTAAGTAGCTCTTTTTAGGATTTTATTTTTTTTAAATACATGCATTACAGCCCACCCCCTCAAATAGAGGAAGCCTGGCAGCGGTGGGAATATTACAAGATTATGCAATAAAATCAGTGTATCAATCAACATCAATTTAAGGTGTAAAGCCTAAACCATACAACTTAATGGTCCTTCGAGCCGGATACGGATTGCATTGAGAAGCTTACCTTGATCGTAAGGCACGAGCTTGGTGGGGCCGACGAACGACTCCGTCACTATCTTAGATGGGTTGTTGGCGACGTGCTGGATCAGATGACTCCTGCAACAGAACATTATTATTATAACGCCTGTTCAAATAAACCAATGGATCCAACTCGTCGTTTTATGTGCTTATTTTATAATTTTGTATCACTCGAGATCTTTGACAGTCGTTAAGAGTAGTCAGAAGCCCGAAAGTCCGACACCAGTCTTTCCAAGGAGTATCATACTACCCAGTTACTTACTGGGCTGTGGCATCTCTCTCTGGCGAAGGTCAGAGAGGCAGTCTCTCCATGTAAAATACTGATTTCGCATCGGCAACTGGTTAACCTGGACGCCAACCCCAGCATAGTTCGAGAATAGGCTAGGTTGATGATGATGCTTATTTTGTTTTAGTCACGTTAGTATTATTCTTTCATCTATCTCTTTTACTACTTACTTGCCCTGCTGCACATTGTCGTGGCAGATGGCCATGGACTCCCCGGGGTCCATGGAGGGCTTGGCCATCATCCGGCGGCGGATGATGTCGATGTAGCCCTCTAAGATGTCACGGATGCGGTGGCAGTCTTGCGTCTTGACGCTGTATTCTTTGTCACTTGGGAAGAAAGATGAGATATTTTAAAACAACCTTGTTTTTCGTAATCGTCTGTTTGTGTTTACAATTATTTAAAGAAATACTGACGACGAGACTTTATGTGATTTTATTAAGTTGATTTAAGAATTATTGGTAGTAGAAATTGAAAAGGGTATTTAAATTATTTTAGAAAAGACAATATTTGTTTACACGTTTGGATGCATTTTTTTGTAAATGCAAGATAAATGTAACTGCTATGCGAGTCTGGTCACAGTGACTTGAAGATTCGTGTATATAACTATTGATCATCCTCGATGACTCTTATAGAGGGAGTCTGTCCTCTCAGCTCTTCATTCTTTGTCAAAAGAATCTTAAGGCTTATTTCAACACCTGATAACATGTCCCGAGTAACGAAGATATCTAGTAGGTTATTTCATCATTTAAACTTTCCGATTTCACTTCATCTACACATTTCTAATTATTACTTTATCTAGTGAAAATAGCTCTGTGAAACAAACCTGTAATCCCCGAAGTTGAGCGTGAAAGTCTGCGACTTCCCCGCGTGGTACGTCTTGACGTGCGTCAGCGGCCATTGCTGTAGGATCTCCTTCGTCACCTCGTCAAGACGCAGGATCGCCTCCGCGTTGATGCCGAGCAAGCGAGGAACTAGCTTCTTCTTGTCTTTTTGTTTCTCCTGTAATTGAAACAAATGATCAAAGGCTTCCCCTTATGATTTCCAGTTCATTGGGGGAAGTTGAAAAAACGGTATGGTGGTTTACCCTGTCGTTGGTAAATTGATCGCTAGTGCGACTGCTGAACACGGAGGACTAGTTTTATTCCCAGGTTGGCCAGTGCTACCAGGTTTTCTATTAGGAAATTCTCAGTCCGGAGACTGAACTCGGGTTCTTTTAATGGTAATAAGCTCGCTCTATCATAAACAGCAATCAAAATAGCTCTGAGGAATACAGACGTATGAAAATACATTTAATTTTATGGTGCCAAAATATTCCTAGGGTTTAGACAAAATACAGACTTAGGGACCTCACACACTACACGGCCACGACCACGACTTTTGGCCGGAGAAGCGACTTTTAGTCGAAACCAAAAAGAAACTTTGGTCGCACAACCGGTCGTCCGACCAGTTTTGTTCAAGATAGCGGCCGGTCATGCGACGTGTCGTGGCCGCGTAGTGCGCGAGTTCCCTTATATGATGAAAAATCGTCGCGATAATCGCATTTAAGACCCTACTGATAACACAACAAGTCAAACAACCAAGAATCATACCTTAACTAAGAAGAAGGTGACTCCATACGTAGGCATAGCCCTCGCAGTCTTGATGTACAGGAACTTAGCTTCAAGCTCGCTTTGGCCCTGATGCGTCGCATACTCTTTCATGATCTTCTTCTCCACGCTCCAGGCGTTTAAGTACTGGTCAGGGAGGTATTCTTCTAGTCTGGAGGAGGGAAAATGGTTGAGTGATTGAGAGAATACTATTTTTTTACCTTTACCAAGATTCTTCTTCTTTATTTTAGGGGAATGAGAACAGGGTGTAAAGTTCTTCATCCTCCATAGAAAAGAGAGGATCCTAGAACCAGACGGGTGTCATATCTGGTGGGCAACTGCCCGACAGTTGTTGTCGAGTTGTGGATAACTTTTAATAGCGCGATGTACAATTTTGATGTTAGTTCTTCATTTCTGTCATAGATGGCGCTGTAGCACTTTTTGTACTATGTTGCTTTAGTACTCTTCGTAGTGCCACTACAGATATTTTCTCGTCTCTATCTTGCTCTTGTAGTTTGACAGTTGTGCGACAGAGACAGGAATACTGTTCAGCGAAAGCACGTGGTACACTTTTCTAAAGGATGCTTCACTTTATGTCCTGGTCGGCATGAATCGTCACGACCGTACGAGAAAACTAAGCCGCTTGTCTTAGGCGCATGCAACTCTGCACTTTATGACACTTTTCATAAAGTGCTTATCCACATACATGATTTCTTCTCCACACGCTCCTTCTAGAAGAATACTTACTTCTCGATAAATCCAGGCTTGTGCTTCTTCTCGTCATAGTCTCCTAATTGGATGTGGCACTGGAGTCCCGCAAAGTTCACCGCTATGAATAAATGAAAACAACATATTTTTATATGGTTAGATACTAGAGATCATTTTTTAAAGATCGTTTGCTCACACGCTTACACCTTAGTTTCATGTGCTGTGGTAAGTCAATGAAAAGATAGAGAACTGAGCCTAGTGCTTGGGAGGTGCTGTCGATCGAGTGCACTGTTTCTGCTCTGCAGTGGTAGGGTCTAGCCACTGGGCTGCGGGACTGTTCGAAAGAGATACCGCGGCCCTGGAACACAAAGGGCAAAGAAGGAACACGGATGGGTTTTAGTCAGTACAAGTCTCCCTTCCGCTCCGCCCAGAGCGGAAGGGGGTCATTTGATGATTTCCCATCCTAAAACAAAAAAAAGGATCTAGCCACTATTCTCATAAATCTATAATCAACTTTTACCGTTTACCATAGCAACCAGGGCAATCAAGGAAGTGATTCCCCGACATCAGCAAACGTGCGGGTAACCTGCCTTTATATTTTTAAGTGCATATTACTGAGCGAATTACTATAATAGATGATTGTTTTTTGTCAAATTAGTCACGCTGCATTTAATATTGTACTAGCGACCCGCCCCGGCTTCGCACGGGTGCAATATATACATATAAACCTTCCTCTTGAACCACTCTATCTATTTAAAAAAACCGCATCAAAATCCGTTGCGTAGTTTCAAAGATTTAAGCATACAAAGGGACATAGGGACAGAGAAAGCGACTTTGTTTTATACTATGTAGTGATGAAAAATAAAAAATAAATAATTATAGAATGTGGGGCAGCGCCTGCGTGTTTGCTAAGAGCAACATACTGCACTTATCATTCTGTTTACCAAGCGTGATGACTAGGCACATTATTGTGACTATGCATTGTGGTAATCACTTATCAGTAGTGTCCGACCGAAGCTCCGGCTTCGGCTATCTTCGGCTTCTGCCAAAAAGGGCCGAAGTTACAAAAGCGCGACAGCGCGATGGAATAGGCAACGCGTGAGAGGCAGGCGCGACCCAGTTCGAAGTGTTATTATTCTTTACAAGTCGCAAAGTACCTAATTGTAATAATCTCGTTAAGTTGGTAATATACAGTCAAAATATACTTTTAATTTAAAGTTTAAAAAATCATTGTAATTAACTTTTAGTCAATCTGTAACTGAATTACTTAGGGTTATGAAACCTTCGGCTCGGCTTCAGCCGAAGGTTGTAGCGATAGCCGATTAATCAGCTTCGGCCGGAATTCGGAGCTTCGGTTGGAGACTACTAGTCAGATATATTTAAATATTCATTTATTTTAGATTCACAAATATCTCATCAACCATTGACTTAAGATAAGAAGTATTTTCGGAACCTCGATATCATTTTACAAGATCTATCGATAGATGCCCGGTACAATTATATCGTAGTTTTTTTTTTAGTCTCAGTTACATATGTATGGAGGGCCACCCCTATTTTATTTTTTCATACTTTTACATCATATTTCTGTAGCTGTTCATAAAAAGCACTTACTCTCAAAATTTCTACCGTATGGTGCTAATAGTCTCGGAGTTAAACGGCTGTGAGATACGAACGCACAGACTGACCGACAGACCGACAGGACGTAGGTATCTATAAGGGTTCTGTTTTAGGCCATTTGGCAACGGAATCATAAAAAGACACTTTACTTTAAAAATAAGAACATGGCACGTGACAAAACGAAATAAAACTCCCAGAAACCATTACAAAAATTACTTTATTTTCTTAAAATAAACCTAACTTACTACAGCACTATCTATTACTATCACTGCTACCAGCCTGCCCATCCTTATTGACAATCTGCTGCAGCTCATAATCCTGCACCACCTGGAAAATCTTACTCTTCGCCTGATTCAAGTAATATGGGCTAAACTTCCGTAACGTAGAACCTATAGTTAACAAGAACACGTCCAAAGGATCTGTGGGACTCAATTCCTGGAACATCGGTTCTGAATACTCTCTTGAAGAATTCCCATCGTCTTGTTGTCTCTTTCTAAAGACTGGTTTTGTCTCTCTTGGCTCTTCGAAGTCGAGAGCCTCGTCAACGAACACTTCCGAAGGCATTTCGACTTCGCAAGCGTCGTCTTCGAGAAAGCCGGCGTACTCTTCAGCTGTGGACCCTGAGGAGATTGGTTCTTTGAAGTAAGGGGTCATGAAGGACAGTTCTTCTTCGTATTTATATTTGTAACTGTGTGCGGTCGGGTTTTTGAGTCTTTCGCGGAATTTTCGACGCATCATATCTCTTATGTTTATCCATCTTGATTTGCAGACTAGAGCTGAAAAATTAAAGGTTTAGATTAATTATAAGATGTGATAAAGTTCCAACTGAGTACTAGGATGTTCTCTTGAAAATGTACAACATTTATATGGTACCAAATCTGAACTCGCAAGAAAAATATACATTTTAGCCGTTTCATGCATTTTGGACTTTATTATTTCAATCATTTTGTTCCAAATAAAAAGTTGTTAATTTTCGTAACATTCGGTAATATTCTTTATGAAAGTATATGTCCCTCATTTAACCTAACAGGAATTACAAAAATAGGCATATTTTCTACATTATCCATGTAATGTAGAAAATATGCATAGATATTGTAATTCTCGACTATTAATATTGGTCTGCTGTGTTGCGCCCTATCATGTTACATACAAATGCGCCAAATAACAAAGAGAAGTCTAAAATTGGATGTATTTAATTAACATGTTCCTATTAGTAAAACATTGACACTTTCCTTATAAGACAAACAAATACAGAATGGTAGCATAGTGATATAACATGCTTAATATGTCTACTAATAATAAATTGACAGCAAAGTAGTCACGTAGACCAATGACTCAAAAGGGTCAAAGGTTGCACTGTAAGTATGACACTGACAGCATGATAGCCCGACAGGTGAGCAAACAATCGACTTGGCAAGTAATATATTCCTTAGCTGGTTCATTTAAATTGCCGCCAAATTATGACCTCTAAAGTCAACCAAAATTAACTATGTGACCTTTATTAGGACCAAAAACAAAATACATAAAAATAGAAGAACAAAACACTAAGTAGCGTTTACTAATTTTGCCTACCTACTTCTCATCATTATTTTAGCTACTAAAAGACAACTCTACTGCCTATCCCCCCAACAAAACAGCGCGCAATAATACCTGACCACAATCAAGCTATTACAAAACACTCACAGATAACCCTTCCAACTAACCTACTTATAATCTACATACAAAATTGACGCCAACTTCACTTTCAATTCACTGATCAATAATAACCCTTATGTGTGAGAACATAAGGTGCAGAGAGAATATTAAATAATATAAGAAAGACACTTACCTGGCCTGCTGAGCGAATCTCCAATCTTTTGCCAAACAACTTCTCTTGAATCAAAGTCTAGATATTTAGCGTGCCTCGTGTTGTAGAGAATAGGGTTTTCTTTGACTAATTTCAGTAGTTTTAAGTCTAAGTTCTTGTTGAACGGCAGAGGCATCGTGTCGGGCGCGGGCCGGCGTCGTGTCGCGAGTGTAGCGACTGCGCGGCGGCGCGGCGCACTGAGCGGCAACGTCGCGTCGCGGCGACGTCACGTGTCGGCGTCGTTGATAGCCAACCGGTTGGTAAGTGAGGGCGCGCATTCTCGATTTGTGGTTGTGGTTGATTGGTGTTTTTACCCGACTGCGCGACGCAAAGGAGGGTAATGTGTTTACAATTGTTGTTACCTACTTAATTCTTGATATGTTGATTTATTCATTAGATTATGGGAATTAGGCCCGTATGATTTTTTTAAGAAAAATAGTTAACTCAATAAATGAGATGTTTCTGATATTATTGACAGATTTTATTAATTTAAGGGCCTTTCTTTAGGATTCCTTTACCAAATATAAAACATTTATCCGAAAAATAAAGTTTGTGACTTAATAGCCGTTATATAAAAAAAATATGACATATTATCATTTATATTTATTTTTTAGGTAAGAGTAAATAAAATATTGAAGAATTGTCGAACCTTATAAATAAAATAAAAAGCTAGCACGGCAAGTCCAATAACGGCTACATAAGTAGGTACTTTAATAGATTAAGTCTTGTCTTTAACCGTTCTATAAATAGAAATCATATTCAGCCGTCAAACAAAATACCGGTAAATACAAAACGTAAATAACAAAAAAGTCGACCATTTTGCCTTCTCGTATCGCACAGTGTGCGCCCGTTCCGACCTGGCAACGCGACGTAGTGTGTGTGAGTTATCGATCGACAAGTTGCCCCGCAACCACTACTGATGGAACTTGATCGGTACTCGCGTATTTTGTTATATGAATGAATGGGGAATGAAAAAGAGAGAAAGATAAATTCATTTGAATTGTTTTTTCAATTATTACATTTATTTTGCGTTAAATAGATGTTTATTCATTTTTAAAGATGAGAATCATTCATAGTTTTTCACAACAGTAAGGTTAGTCAGAGGCCCATGGGCAGCATAAAAACTCTGACACTAGGTTAGGTACTAACCACACGAAAAAGAAAGAAAGCTTACAAATAAATACAACTTTCTTCCAAGTAAACAGACAATCTTCTTTTCCAAACATACGACACGCTAAGAAGATTTTTTTTTTAATTACTTGCTCTAAGTGTAAAAGCTTTGAATTCTAGCATTATAACTATAAATTAAAATAATAAGTACAATCAGTGTTCTAGTTTCATTTCTACTCACAAAATGTAACATTAAAAAACACTGAAAACAATCAACCTTAGAGATCAGTAAATAATTATAATTTAAACCTACATCACTCAAAAACAATTTAAATAAAAAAACTTATCCTAAATACAGAGTCTCATTTGTAGAAACTTTAACATCAGAAGAATGTCCATGTTTCTCCTTCTCAACAATTTGCTGCAGATCGTGATCTTGGACGACAGCAAAAATTTTACTTTTTGCTACATTCAAATGATAAGGTGAAAACGTTTTTAGGGTAGATCCGATGCTTAACAAAAACGAATCGACAGGGTCCGTAGGATCTAACTCGGAACTTTGAATTACAGGCTCACTGAAACTTGGCAAGTTAATCGTTTGGTTAACCTCCTCAAAACAAGGTTCCTTTCGCTTCTTAGATTTTCTCTTCTTTGTCTTAGCTTTCTTTATTATTGGTACGTCGGAATCGTTGTCGCTACCAGCGTTTAAATCAATTTCTTCGGTTGGAGAATCGGTGATTAAGTCATGCCAGTTTTTGCCTTGAGGTTCTTCTTCGTCATCTAACGTGAGGACCACTACGTCTCTGTAGAAAGGTTTCATAAAAGATAGTTCGCTTTCATACTTGTACTGCCTTGGTGGATGCACTGGGTCCGTGATATTCTTTTTCAGAATCCGTCTGTGGACGTCTCTTATGTTTATCCAACGGACTTTGCAGTCGGCACCTAAAATGAATAAAAGTTTAATTGTCAAAATCGTTATTTTATATTATTTTACTTCTTTTTCCAATGAGGGTAGGCGGAAACTACAGAACAACATCTTAAAAAAAAAATATTTTTGCTTCATCCACAGTCATACATCTGGTCATACATACACGCTAGTTGTGAGAAATATGATAGTATGAGTAATATCCACCCAATTTTACGGATGTAAAAATGTAATTATATTTATATTGACATTTAATGTCAATATAAATATAATTACTTTCACTATCTAGATACAATTTCAACCAAGGACAGCTTGCTTGACGCAACCTTTGTTCGAAAATTTAAAAAATGACGACACATCTATCTTATTACATATCTTATTACCAAACATGTAGGTATTACAAAAAAAAACTGTTAGTAAATGATTAATATTTTTTTAACATTAATGAATTTTAATTTGGATAAAATACATACTCTATTAAATTACCAAAAAATATTCAATAAAAAAAAACAAACGCACAAGAAACTCACATTCTCCTCACTCACAAAACTCATCCATTCTCGAAAGCAAACACAAACAAATAGTAGCGTCAAATCGTGACAACTAAATATTACTTACCCGGCCTTTTTAATTCGTCTCCGATCTTCTGCCAGGCCACTTCCCTTGTATTAAAGTCCATGTACTTCGCATGGTTGATGTCGTACAACACCGAGTTTTGCTTCACAAGGCGGATTAGTTTCACGTCTTGTTTGTCGGAATTCTCGTGGAACATTTTGTGACGTGCACTGATCGGCAACGGGTGTCGGAGACTCGCGATCGCGCGGTCGATTCGTCGGGACTCGGTCGTAGTCGGGCTCTCTCGCTCGCACGGTTTTAGGGTCGGTTTTTATGAGGTGGAGATTAGATAAACGTGGTATTTTCATTGAGGATATGATCTCATAGTATTCGGAAGAAATCTATCTAGCCATAATCGAAATTTAATAATTGTAATGGAAAGATTGAGAAAAGCAAATTTAAAACTAAATCCACATAAATGTGAATTTTTAAAGAAAGAAATTCTTTATTTGAGACATTTGGTTTCAGAAAAAGGCGTTTTACCAGATCCAGAAAAACTAGAGTATTACAAAACTATCCTACTCCCAAAAATGCAGATGAAGTAAAACGTTTTGTAGCTTTCTGTAATTATTACCGTAAATTTATAAGAACATTTTCGGATATAGCGATGCCTTTGAATAAGTTATGTAGGAAAAAAGACCCATTTATTTGGTCTAATGAATGTCAACATGCTTTCGAATTTTTTAAAAATGCTTTAATATCGTCACCAATTCTACAGTATCCCGATGTCTCCGAGAATCATGAATATATTTTACAGACAGATGCTTCGGGTACTGCTATTGGTTCTGTATTATGTAATAAAGATCTTAGACCAGTTGCATATGCCCTTGAATAAAGCCGAAAAGAACTATCCGACCATTCAAAAATAACTTTTGGCAATAGTGTGATCCGTTAAGTATTTCTGACCATATTTGTACGGAAACAAATTTACCATAACGACGGATCACAAACCTTTGATATATCTTTTTGGTATGAAAGATCTATCAAATAGATTACTTAAATTTTGGTTAACTTTAGAAGGATATAACTTTAAAATAGTCTATGTGAAAGGAAGAGACAATGTTTTGGCAGTTGCTTTATCTAGAGTTTGTATAACGTCTGATGAACTTAAGATTAAGAGAAAATGACATGATAACTAAAGAATTTGAATGTTTTGCATTTGTAGAGAATAAAAAGACACTACATAAATCTTGATTTCAAGGCGCATTTCTCGCGAGCGGAATTTGTGCAGAAATTAAGCTATTTTTGTGAAAAGATACGTATCAATGAAGTTTGTTTAATTAAAAACAATAACAATATAGAATTTATTAAAAGTGTTTGTGATGAGATAACAACACTTACTAATTGGTCCGGACCACGAATATGTATACTACGAGGCGTTAAAAGAATAATTGATGACAATGAAAAGACTATAATTATGAATGACTTTCATTTACTGCCATCCAGTGCAAGAGCACTGGAGTGCGTAGAATGGTAAATACTATCAAAAGACGATACTATTGGCCAAGTATCGACAAGGATGTCCAAGAATATGTAAAAAAAAGTTTCGTTTAATTAAAGAACCGATGGCAATAACCACATCGGCTTCCTCGGAATTTGAAAAGATTTACTTTGATGTTGTAGGTCCTTTAGATAGAGACAAAAGTGGTAATTGTTATATATTGACTATGCAGTGCGAGTTAACAAAATTTGTCCAAGCTATTCCTTCGCAAAACAAAGAAACAATGTCCATTGCGGATGCATTGGTCAGACAGTTCATATTAAGATTTGGTATTCCGGAAACAATAGCTACGGATCGAGGAACAGAATTTATTTCTGCAACTAAGGAACAGTTTTGTAAAATTCTATATTTTTTATTGAAAAAATATCTTCTACAGTCTATCACCATCAGTCCATTGGAGCCCTTGCAGTCATTAAATAATACTAAACAGATGTGGTTGTTTCCTTTGCCCACCCAACAACCACCCCTTAGGGACCCCAACATTCCAAAATTATTTGAACTTGTTTTCCTGAATATACATTACGCTATTAATATAGCTATCATCCAGACATTCGAGAATGTGTAATATGTATAAGTGTTAAATTAAATTAATACTAATACTGAATGAGTTCTCCTTAATAATTAACAATTTAAACATAAACATTCTGGATTTATTTTCGTAGCTAAACGTAACCTGCGGTTGGTATATCGCAGTTTATAAATGTTTAAGTAATTAAACTGTCGAGTTATATGTGAATTATGTCAAGGTTAAGTATAGTAGAAATGAGAACAAGGTTAAAAACAGAAAACACAACTTTAAATGGTAATGTCGCAATACCACTACTTACTGCTGAACAAATAATAAAAATAAAATAAAATACCAATATTTTGTGTCACATGCCTAACTATTGTCATAACATAAATTGGCAATGTTACCAGAAACCACGGTACCAACTGTACTTAACATTTTTCTTTAGGTACTGCAAGATTTATTTAAAAATATTTTAATTAGGATTGTGAAGAAAAAAAATTTTGCATGCCCTGTGCAAACTAAGGCCTAATTTTAGAATAACAGTTAAAAAAATAAAATGCTTAATGTTTCTTTTATGTTTTATTTTAATGTTTATCATCGATTTTTTATTTATAAGTTTATTAAAATTTAATAATATGTTGAAATTATGAATAGTTGATTTATTCAACGTTTGATATTTTAAAGTGTTGAGATTTTCAATGTTCAGGTTATGATTGTTGATCTTATGTACCAATCCCGTGTGTAATACGGGTAAAAAAAACTTCCCGTGATACTACTGGATCGCTTGGTAGTTCTACGGGTTTTTTTTTTTACCCGTGGTACTACTGGTAGTAGTACCTGTAGTACCACGGGCAACAAATGAAATTGCCTACCCGAAAACTTAATGGGACCTGATCAGATAAAAGTGATGTTATCTTTAAATTATGATTACTAAACTAGTTTCTAACTTAGAAACCCCAAACGAAACAGTTATATAACATCACCCCTGTAATCCCCGAAGGGTTTGCAAAGGTCTATCTAATATTTAGTCCGCCAGTCCGCCAGTTAAAATATTGATTTGTATTACAAGCCACCGCCATGTAAGCCCGCTGTTAACCGATCCATCTGGCTGGGTCGCGTTCTTCGACGCGTCGTGTCGGGCTCGGCCGCTTGCTAAAGTGCTACTTGAATTTTTATATAGCATCGTTACGATAACCAACGCAACGGTAACACTACGATTTGACTCTGTTTTGGTGTTATTTACAACAATTTGAGGTCATATTTAAACCGCATTTGTAAGTAGTAAGTAAATTCAATATGATAAAAAACTCTTTTGCGAAAAAAAACAAAGGAGATCCAAAAAAAAATTTGGAAAATCATTTTATTTTCGGAATCTGTGACTTTGTTTGTTTCATTGTTTTTTATTTATTTTAACCTTTTAAGTAATGGTATCCCACCCAAATTCTTGACTTGTAGGTATTCATTTTACATTATAAATTAGATGTTATTAAGAGATCCTAATGTGAACAACATAGTCGAAGAAAAAGAAAAAACGTATTACAGGAGCAAACTCGAAAACTACTCGAGCAAAGACAATAAAATTCATATGGAATGACCACGCAGGCATGCTGTGCCAAAATAAAAACATAATCACGTAAATCGGCCCAGTAATCAAGGAGTAATCGGGGTACATACATAAAAAATAAAGAATACATAACCTTCTTTTCTTGAAGACGGTTAACAAAGTAAGTTTGTGGATTTATAGATAATTACGGTATTCAATGTCATTAGTTAAGTCTTAGGTATTTTATATTATCGAGGCAGCAGGTAAAGCTAGGAGGAATATGGAAACAAAAACACATAATACCAAATAATCTGAGTGAATTGTTTCTACGTCCTGTTAGTGTCATAAATAAAACCAGTGTCCGGTAGGAACCTACTCTACTTACAGGTAAAAAAGTATGCGAGGATAAATAACTGAAAAAAAACCAACACAAAAACACTACACTATCTTTTTTGGATAGGCGAAATAAGAATAACGTAACGGTGTGTCTTTAGATTTATAGATAGAAAACAGAGGTATTTTGGTATGGAACCTGGTTGGTCTACCAAACTATCCGCCATTTTATTTTATTTTTTTAAATTACAGCCACGCATAAAGCCTGTATTAAATAGTAGCTGACATATATGACACAAAATCTTTTAAAGCTTCTCGTTTCAGAAATTTAAGCTATTAAAGATGCACTGAAGACGCCATCAGTGAATCAGGTGGCAGCAATTTAAAAAAATGCAACCATTGCTGTCAAAGCATTCAAAATTCCTTTATTTCACTCAGGATTTGATTGCATGAAGGGGGTTTTTTCAATGGAAACCAGCATAGCCCAAAAAAAGTTGCAGCGTATGATGAAGCTTGTTTTGCCAATATGGTTTTTAGCCCTTGTATGTTAATGGCATCGTTACACATCAGGGTATATTGAACTGTTCTAACACAGTACGGAGGTTACCAAACCGCTCCGCCCGGCGTCCGACCGCTCCGCGCAGTCGGGCGGTGAAACGGATTTTACGTCGCATTCACTTGTATGAAATCCTTTGATGCCACACATGAACCTACACCTTACAACAACGTGTCGTGTTAAAATAGCCTTAAACAGTCTTCACGTGAGGAGTGTGGTCTATTTCTTCACTAACCTTGCTGCTCAGTGACAGGATGCCGTCCCTTCAGGATCGCGTCTCTGGTCTGCACATAGAGCAGGTGCAGCTGCACAGGATCCCGCGAGTCCACGTTACGGTCGGAGTAGAAGAGTCTTCGCTTGAGAAGGAGGGTTTCTTTGAAGTCGATGCCTTGCTCGCGGATGGTACGGTGCTGGTCTAGCCAGTCAACTGCGGGGCAGATGGTGGGATTAGAATTGAGAGGATTAAGGATATTTTTACCCGTTAACTGTATGCAGACCAGCATAACTATTCACAAACGCTTCGATTCGACAAGTCGTATGTCTATGTTTTATTTGGCATTACAAAAGCGAGCGAGATAGACATACGACTTTCCGAATCGAAATCGAATCAAATCGTTTGTGAATAGCTAGTCAGGCTCAAACATAATAATTTCAACCTGTCAAACAATTACCGTTCACTAAGCATTATGAGGAGTCAAATTGAATTACTTGGCGAAACTTCACAGACTTGTGTGATTCAAAGGGCTCCATGACTAGTTACAGAATTCACGCGGATCGATCAATCAGCTAAGGTAAGGTTAACTTACGTGGGCCTCAGAAAGCACGTTAAGCCGTTGGTCCTGACTGGCATCCCAACATCTTTGGGAAATACTTAAAAAAATAAGACCTATGGCAAATTGGCAACCCTGTAGATGGTGATAATAATAAAATGCACATACCATTATCATCAGTCTTCAGCCTCTTGCTCATCTGCTCCAAGATCACATCTCTCTCCTTGGCAGGTTTGGGTCTTTTCAACGTAAAGCCGCCGCCACTTGGCTCTTTGACTTCCTTGCCATCTTCTGTTTCTTCCACTTCTTCTTTGCACTAGAGATGGAGAAGAAGATTAAGATAGATAAGAACACACGTTTATCCCCGACGGGTAAAGCAGAGTTTATGCCCACAGCCCACATTTGATAAGTCCCATGAACGCCATACTAAAATTAAGAACGCAAACTGTTGTATGTCTGTCCGTCGCCTTTATATGCGTTAGCACTGAACCTGGCTAATCGGGGATACCTTTGATCTTGGTAGTACGTTTCCGCGGGATACTTTCTGACCTCCTTAGTGGGAGTATAATGTATAAATGTGGAACGGTTCTGCAAATCAGGCACTGAATTTTATAATCTGCGTATCGTAATACTTGCACTTTTGAGCAAGGTACGCAATACATAAAACAAAAACTTGTAACTAAGTCCTAAGCTGACACAAATTTCTATTGCCACTAGAAAATTATGAAAGAGTATAAACAAAATCCAGACATTGGGATGCTACCGCGAATTTAATAATATAAAACACTAAACATTGTGCCGATCAGAGGATCGAATTCAAGTCATCTGCCCAGTAGTTGCGTTTGACACAAGACTAACGATGTAGTGAGACTGGATTCAAAACAACATTTGTGTGCCTATGTTGAATAAACGTATTATATTTCTTAATAATCCGAGGCCGTGGGACCAGAACCGCTGAGATTTCCCAGTAGCAAAAACGATGAACTATACAAACTATTATTTTCTGTTTATCTCAATTAGGCCATAAATATAGAAATCTTTCAACTGCGGGCTCAAGTTGGCCACCGCTGCTCTCAAGCTGGCTCGATGGGCTATTATCGACCCATCTCGAAGACAATGCGAGTATGGAGCCCCCACGCAGGGTTTGCCACATCGTCTCTTCTGCCCGTCCTGCACCCTCCGGGACTTGAATGAGACAAACAGCAAAGCTGTTCAGGTCGCTACATTGTGGTCGGACAAAATTTGAGTCATCGATTCGAGAAGAAGGATAATGGGATGAATATTCAAAAGCTTTCCTTAGTTACCTTACTCTGACTCTGGTCCCAGCAGTTTAGGTTGTGTGGTCTGTCAGTATAACAAAGATTTATTGACTTACCAGTCCATATTCGTCATAGTTCTTGATGCCGATGCGAGCACAGATGTCCATCATCAGCTCGCCGACTGTTTTGGCCTCATCCACCGGAAGGGTCTTCACCGTGTCTGAGGGAAATTGTTAGATGCTGTACTGGTTTGACAAGGCTAACGTGCTTATCACATTACATCGGCATTAATGCTCCTGTTCCCACTAACACTAAGGCCAAGATCTATAGACGATACTTAGCACACGATGCTATGGCTTAGCGTTATTCCTGGCAGTGTCTCACAGCTGTCCAACTATGAAGTAGTGCGACATATAGACGGGAGTATTTCTACGCAACAGCAGTTAAGTGACGTTTTTTGTAGATGTCACAACACCACCTACATTATTGCTACATTGTTGGAATACCGACAGTGCGTTTTTATTTGGGCAAAAGTCCCACCCAAGTAAGGAGCAACTTTATATAGGTACTATTATTGCCGTAAGCACTACATTTCCAAAGGATAATTTTCTAACTGAAGCCACATTAGTATACCACATGATACAACGATATCAGATCGTCGTGTAGCTTTAGCTAAATTTTGAACAAAGCAGAAAATTCTGAGTAGTAACAAAACAAAAATCCTCACCATCCAACAGCCTGACTCTCAGGTTCCTCATCCTACAGATATAATCCAGAGAGTCCCCATCTCTGAGCAGATAGTAGTCTAGCGTCCTGTCGTCCTCCAGCCATACTCCAGTCATCTCATCGTCAGCCGAGCGGAGGAACAGTGCGTATTCTGTGGGAGATAGGGTCTTTAGGTTTGAAAGGAAGATAGAGGATTTGTTTACAGTTCTTTACGAGTACATAAAAGCGTGTATCGTTTGGTAACAAAAAATGCTGGCTGGGTGACGACCTGACGGCCACAAAAATTTGTTCAATGCAGGAAGCATCCTATGACTGAATAATTAATTGTAGCAACGCTTAGGGAAAGATTATGTCTAACAGTGAACGTATTTAGCCTGGATAAAGCATTCACGGCAATTGACGAACAATAAAATTGCGTTATTTCTGAGTAAGGAGATTGGTAAAAAGAAAGATTGGTGATGGTCTGTTTGTGCCATGCCTACATCACGTTGGCCAGTCACTCCCCAACTATGTATTATCGTTGTGGAGTGATTAGGAAGCAGCACTGTACAATGTGGCACTCGTTTCACTTATAGTTTTAAAATTGGACAGTGTAGGGGGTTCAACGTTTATTCACTGTTAGGTTAGTTCCAACAATTTTCTTAGCGGTCCTATTTATGGAGCTATAATAGTCTTGTCTCTCTTACCTTGTCCCTTGTTGGCAACGTTGACCTTATCCTTGACGACCTTGTGAGCCTCCTTCACGGTCATGTGCGAGTCCAACTTGACCTTCTTGGTGACCGCACCTTCATCCTGCACTATCTTCAGCGATAGTGACGGCATCTTGAACTAGTCCTGGATTTCGGAAAGATAAGTTAGTTTATTGGTTAAAGGAATTGAAATATCTCCACTTTAGGTAAGTGAATATACCGTGACGGACTGGATTCTCTTTTATTTGTTATGGCTCCGGTAGAGTTCTAAACAAATTGGAGAACACCGCTAAATTGCTCGCCAGTGAAGCCTGAATACTCCTAAATTGAAACTATGTAGGTATCAACCGCCTCCCTAGTTACTTCTATATCATACACTTCCAAAGAACAGAATCATCATCTTTCTGCTGCTCTTATCCCAATTCGGATCGCCGCAGCAGGTCTTCCATACTTCCCTTTTACTCGTCATCTCAGCAGTCATCTTCTAGTTCATCTATCGTTTCTTTGTTCTTCCTCTTCTCTTATATACATCCACATTCATACCCAAAACTGAGGAATCAGGACGAACTTCAAAAGAACTGAATATTACATTATAACAGTAATTATTTGAATCAGTTTTTATCTTGGAATTCCTGAAGATAACACAGATTTTCCTACAGGAATCATTTTAATAGATTTCTGTGTTTTACCCAACATATTATTTTGTGCCATAACTGTACAACTATTTTAAACAAATGTCATTGTTTAACTTTAAGCAGCGAACGAACAAAATGTAAACACGTTACCGCGTTGATTATTATATCCCGACACAATACTAAGGCGCGCGGCGGTTCCATGTTTTCCTGGTAAATCAGACGGGATTATTAATAATATAGAACACATATCATTGAATGTGTTTAATTTTAGATTTTTGCATAGAATTTGCTTTGAATTAACCTGACAAAATAAAACATTTTAGGCACGTTTATTTATGGTCTTTCAACCAACGAGGCTCTGGCGACCCGCCAACACGCACTGGACCACGGTGGCGGGATATGGTCCAAACCCCCCATAAATATGGAAAAGCCATAAGGGAGGCCTTTGCCTGAGACAGAGTAGGCATAAAAAAAAGACAGAAATAGCAGTCAGAACCGAGAATCGTACCCACGGTTCTGGCTGACATGATCGAAGTAAAGGATGCTAACATTGCCAATACCACCCAATCGAAAGACATAGACCAAGGATAGTCATCTTCTTCACAATATCTTGATTCCACTGAATTGTAAATTGTAACGCAAAATACGTAAGTTTTGAATTTTGCGAGTTACATTTAAGTAGGATCACCATACTTATATTTGTAAAGCTAAACTAGAGTTTTTCAAGTTCAACTTCAAATTCAGAAATCATAAACCAAAGGCTATTTGCCGTATGATCTGGCTGTATTACTTAATAGCCAGCTTAGCATAGAGTAGGTTTCTAGAGAGTAAGGACCCAAAAATATACAACAAAATGATAGGACAGAAGCGAGACAAGAGTCGGAAGCCGGCTGTCGAGGCCAACCGGGAAGCATCGTATAGCATCGGTTTACCCAAGAAAGACATAGCATCTTGGAAAGGTCTGTGACGAATGGTATAATAGAAGCCTTCTTCTTAGCGTGTCGATGACAATTTAAATTGGGTCAGCCCAAAATTTGGCGATGCCTGTGATGTGCAAGCAACAGTACAAACAGGACACGATATCAAGTGTGCCATCATTTGTGGGGCAACACCACATTTACGGTTCAAGGCAAAATCATCGATGAATCTTCACCTGAACAGGTTTTCCTTGCATAGAGGTGTGCAGAGATTAGAACTTACATTCCACCCTGAAGGGCTGGGAAGATTGATACCGGACGATAATAGCCGACGTCTTAATAAACTAAATGCAAATCTATGTATCTATCACTTCCTAAGTCCTTTATTCAACCTTTAAAAATCCGCTGCTATACTTTATATCCCAATTATTAAACGCTAAGTTATTTACAAGCTATTTACTATACAGACACACTTTTCACCTTCAAAACACAAAAATTTTCCGCTAACGCCTTTTTTAGCACTTCTTAAACTCACAATACATAAAATGCCCTACCTACACTAATTAAATCTGTACTTACAGTTATTTTTAACCGACGTATTCACAAAGTAAACTGTCCACAGCGATCCACTCGCTGTAATGAACTGTTTACCTCATCTCCCGGATAACTATAACCAGGCTATGATTTCATCGGTTGGTCATCCGACAACGACAATATTTTCCTTAATTCATGTATTTTGATTGTTAGTGTATGTTTCTGTTTCATTAAATAATGTAACCTACTTATCATGTCTTGATAGGGGGTTTATTTAAATCCGAGCTACCTCATCATCTTCCTGGCCTTATCCTATTTAGATGCGGTCGGCGCAACCAGATTATTGTTGCGTTCTCCCCTGTCAGGTGCTACTATACATCATCATCTGGCTAGCCTTTTCCCAACTATATTGGGGGTCCGCTTCCAGTCTAACCGGATGCAGCTGAATACCAGTATTTTACATGGAGCGACTGCCTATCTGACCTCACAACCCAGTTAGTAATGGGTAATACGCAGCTGCCACTATACCTACCATTCACTCTTTTCTCCTTTCGTACCATTCCTCACACAATCTATTTAACTTTTCTTTAGTCTACATCTTCCTCTCCATCCATTAACATTTATATTTATCACTGTTTTTGCCATCTACGTTTCATCCCTTATCATCCTAGGTAACCAACGATTCCCATTCAACTTTTTTGTAATTGTCGCCACTTTACACAGGTCTACTTATGAAACACTAGTTAAGGCCCGCAGTTTCGCGCGCGTGGTGTTCGGTAATTATCCCCCGGGATCGTACTACCGGTATAAAAAATATCTTTTGTGGTTAATCTAAGTTATAAACTATCTGTGTGCTTAAGTTCATCCAAATCCGTTCAGTAGTTTGAAAGAGTGACAAACAAACATTCATCTATCCATCCTCACAAACTTTCGCATTTAATACTTAGTAATTATATGTATGTATATAAGCTGAAAATCCGCTCTATACTTAGCACTTAGGAGTCCAGCGCTGGACAAAGCCCCCTCCAATCCCACTACGGCTACTCATCAATCTGCTGCCAGTCATACTTAGAAGGTCGTCGTTCTACTTAGACTGAGGATATCTTACCTTACGTCTGACAATCCAAGGCTAAACTTAAGAAAACTTTAAATAAAATCACAAAAACACAATTAAATCCTTATCTATGACACAGAACTTCACGGAACTAAAGACCGGTGTTAAGAGCACTTGAATGAACGAGGTTCCGACCTAGACTAAGTCACTTCTGAGGGAAATGACGGCCGTGTTAACAATAATAATAACAAATGACACACGGTTACTTTCAACACGTGTTACTGCAGTGCATAAGAGACCCTTGACTGACTCAGTCGTTTACAAAGATGGACTGTTTAGTTTTGATATAACAAGACATACTTTCGCGCGCCGCACGTGCTAGAAGCTAGGGCTACTTAGGAACGATGTGTGTCATCTAATGGGCGTGGTCAGAACCGGTGCAGGCATACCTATATTATAGGTACATGTATACGATCAGTGAATCAACGTTTAAGTTACGGGTCCAGCATCTGGTTCTGGTCTAGCGGTCGCAAGTGCGACTGCTGCGCATGAGGTTATCTGTTCGATTCTCAGGTCGCGCAGTGTTATTTTGTTTTTCCATCAGTATTTTTTCAGTAGTAGCCAGGAGATACCTGCCCGGTCGATGGCAAAAGACTCGCTTATAACATAGAAATGAATCACAACTGGCGAAACGTGGGTTTACTGTGATACTCCTCTGACTAACCCTTGAGAGAAATACAGGCATGACGTTTATGTCCTAACAAATAGTACTTCGGTAACCCAGGTACTCTCCGCGAGATTCTCAGCAACATCAAGGCGCTGCTGGCCTTTCTCGGGGAGTTAGGGTGGACCGAATAAATTCCCCACCCGCACGCAAAATACGCGCTTTGACGTGGAGTTGCGGACACCAGCCCGTTATACAATACAATACTACAGGAATCTCTTACCAACTGAGAAGAGCTGTGGTCCACAATCCGGATTATCGTCTATAGTGAACGCAGGTTCAGTTCTCAGACGACTTGGAGATCGAAGACATATATATGTACACACAGCAGAAAGCACAGGGAAATAACATTTATAATATTTGAGTACATAGATACTGCTTATTTCTTAAGAAATTTCTGCCAGCAACCTGCAAAAGGAGAAATGAAAAAGAAATGTAGACGATTGTGTATGATAAAAGGAAAAGAATAATGTGTTCAAATACGTGCGTGTAATGTGTGCATGTGTGTGTATATATATCATCTTACTTTAGTTAGAGAGTAGTAGTGTGAAAGGCCCTATCTAGATAATTATTAAAAACAGACATGACATAGTGTACAAAGTCTTAAAAAAATACTAAGAAACATGAGGTGGTAGCACTGGCAAGGTCTAATGAATCATCAGAATGACCTTAAACACGAAACAGTGATAATAAACATCTTTAATTCTCTTCACTGCTACTTAATCTATGCATCATCAATAGGTACACATAAAATACATACCCAAGGAAGAACAGTGTCATCGATATGAATCATACTCATCCGCTGTGACTTCGAAGGTATTCACTGACGTCATCAGCATCACACGTATAACATCACAAAAATAAGATCCCATAATTATCATATTCACCTGAAGTACAATAATATCGACGAAATTTTTTGCATGAGTTCCTGGGTTCGATTCCCAGATCGGGCAAGGTGTTATTGGGTTTTTCCATCGGGAATTTCTCAGTAGCAAACACCGAGTCTAGATTTCTACGCGGTAGATGGCAATAGCATCGCCCTCTATTACATGGGACATAAAATATATCTGGCGATATGTGTGTGTACTAAGTATTATCTAACCCTTCGGGAATTAGGTGTAATAATGAGCAAAGCATTAGCGCTTTAAGAGCGGTTGTACAGAAAGTTGGCAACGTCGCAAATAGCTGTCAAATATTTACCTGTTTTAATTAATTTGGCAATATTTCTGTATGAAAATAAGAAATATGGCTAACTAGTGAACTAAAGTATTGATTATGTCAATGCCAACTTTCT
Organism: Noctua fimbriata; assembly: GCA_905163415.1. Taxonomy (NCBI): domain Eukaryota; kingdom Metazoa; phylum Arthropoda; class Insecta; order Lepidoptera; family Noctuidae; genus Noctua; species Noctua fimbriata. Next base: position 1,131,099 of record LR990946.1, read on the forward strand.
GTACAAACGCTCTTAATAGCACTGATCCTACAACACGAGTGTTGAGCAATGAGCATACCATATAAGGATGCAGTTTAATATATCTGTTTTTAAATGTATCTTATTCCATTGTGTTCAATGAGTTGTTTTACCTCATTAACCATTATTATTATTATGAACGCGCAGATATTGTTAGGCAGACTGTTGAATAAATAGGGATACTCTACAAGAACGTGTGTAATGTTAGAAATGTATGTACATTTATAGTATTGTTTTGCAATGTTGCGAACACCAGCCCGTTATACAACACTATATACATAAATATCTAACATTACACACGTTCTTGTAGCTTGAAAATAGGCACAAAGTTGTTGTCATATCCATAATGTACCTAATTAAGTATTGTCTATAGTGTAGGTACCTAAATGTGGTGCTGTTCCTACGATACGATGGTGCACTGTGATGTCATGCTGCGTGTTCTGTTGCTTGTTCACTACGGAACTGATGGACGCTATTGAAGGCGTACAAAACTCGTAGCCCAGTTCGGCCTACCGACAGTACCGCTATTGAAGTCTACATATTCGTTTGATTCTAGGCATTGGAGATTTACATACCAATTGATTTTAAAACCCACCGTGATCACGTAGCTTCTACATATTTATTACACCTAAATGTGTACACGCTCCTCAGGTTGACACCCCCTTACTTAAGAACATAAAGCACATATTTAGAATATTTTTAGTTTCGTCATGTTATCTTCAGTGGCTTGGTGCTTGCCTTACTTCGCATTTCCAACAAAACATCACGACTGTAATCCCTAGGCAAGGCACCAAGGCACGGCAGAGTTGTACCTCATGGTACACCAATATTTCGCCGGTTGTGTTTTAAGGCTCATGTAATAGAGGACGAGCCTATTGCCATCAACCGGGCACAAGTCCAGACTCCATCGTTTTACAGAGAAATTTCTGATGTAAGTTCTATCCATATAACATTAACCGATTTCGAAGTCAGGTGGGACGCTGCAGATACAACCTGGTCTGGTGAAGGTATTCCGATGCAGCTATGTGTGGCTGCGGTACCTAATTGCAAACTATGGCTCTCCTCCTGTCCTGCACTATGTGTGGTTCCAGGTGCACTTTGAGGGACCTGTCCGAGGCCACCACCAACGCCGTCGAGGTGGCAGAGAGTTCTGGTCACAACTAATTTAATTTAAAAAAGGAAAATCATCAACCCGACGAAGAAGAATCCAAACCGTTCTCTACCCTAATATACTTACTTAGGTACCTAATATAAAATGAAAACAACTACACAGTCCAGCCGCGCAGTTTATCCTGGTTTTAATTTTAGGTTTAAATAATTACTTGTAATTCCTTCTTAGGTATCTAACTTAAATAGAAGCCTAGTAATGACACAAATATTTACTGGAACTAATTATATTTGTTTTTCAATTAGTCATAAAACCACAAATAACTTTGACTTTATCAAGTATTTTAAGTTAGCTCCAGGATAATACTTACCAAGCTTGTTAGGGTAAAACAATATCAGACAGCATAGCATGGTACTTTAAAACTTTCCCGTTCCAGGCTGGGGTCCATCTGGGATCCGCATCTGGTACCTTGTACAGCATGTCCTGTCACCTGTCCACTTGATGACTACATCACTGAGTGGAGTTCTCCTAGCTGTGTTTTTGGCCAAACATATTCGAGCTTTACACATCGATACGCTAAGAAGAAGCTGCTTGTCTTGAGGCCCCTTATATTGCTATGAGTGAGATAGGTGCATAATGCCCTAGCTCTTCGTCCCCTAAGGCGCAGGCCAAACAATGACAGAATGCACTTAAGGCGCGGACGGGACGCGGACGTGGTGCCTTTTAAATGGATTTTCGTACAAAACAGAAGATAGTCTCCCGATCCAAAACATATAGAAGGGACGGGCCACAGACTCCACATTGCACCGTCTTAGGCCCATTTGAAAACACACAGAGGCGAAGAGGTGTAGACGCGGCGAGGACAGGGCACAGATGAAACTGGGGTGTGGATGCGGGGGGTACCGACCGCTGATTTCTCTACAGTAAAATGTCGCGTATCGTGGCCGCGTCTCGTCTCTTCTATATAGTTTCAAAAGTCGCGTGCGCGTCCCGTATCTGTCCTGTCTGCGACGCTTCCTCGTCTTACTTTTCAACTGTCAAGCTTGCGCCTTAGGAATCATCTGAAGAGCTTGTAGGTATGCTGTAAAACTTCTTATTGATTTGTGGGCTACACTCACGTATCGCGGATAAATAGTATGAATGTGTAAATAAAACTATGTACTGCATATAAGAATAAGTTTATTTCTATAGGAAAATAGTTCTGTCTATTTATTGTTAGCTACGGCATAAATATCTAAATACTACTGGTTAATTTAAACCTTACATAATACATATATGCGTATGCGTGAATTTCTATAGTTATCTGTTTTACTTATAATTAGATATTTTAAATACAAGATATAAGTGAGATAGTATGTTTCTAGCTACTCATTTAGGCCAGGTGGAAACTTGCTCATTGTGTATGTTATACAATTCTATTTAGACACCTATTTACATAATATTAGGTACTTAAATTTAGTTATAAACAAAATTAGGATAAGATCAATAAAATCTACTTACTTAAAATCTTAAATTGTAAATCAACGCACAGATAGAAGCCTGATTTTTTTTAAGGATGCATTTCCGAAAAGATTTTTATTTTACACGATGTATACTTGCGTTTGGCAACTCGCCTGAAATAAAGCGACGATGCGGCCTAGAGTGGAGCACGCTCGCCTAAAAAACACCGATTCAATATGTCCCCTCATACCTCGTTCACCTCAGTAGCTTGAGCAAGCAGCTCTTGGCCGGTAAACGTGTTAAAAAAGGGACACAAGTTTATAAGGAAGTTTAACCATTTTTTCCGACAGGAAATCCCATCTGGTACTGTGGCTGGTATCATTATTATACCCAAACCCAAAATGAGGATAACATCATATCATATTCTAACATAACAAATATGATCCAGTAGGATTCACTAGTCTTCTCGAATTAGAAGTTTAGAACTCGAGAGAATATTATGGATTTGTCATATTTGTTGTAGAGGTTCATGGCTGATAATCTTTTTAAAAAAGATGATGAAAGGGAAAGGGAAAAGTCCCCAATCCACCAACACTGGCGCACCCCTCGTGGTGCCATAATCAAGCCATTTTTCGTGAATCCAATTGGGTTTTATTTCCTCTTAGTAGGTGTGTATAGTATAGGAGCTCGTGGCTAAATAATAACAGCCGCTCGGATCGATCTTTAGGTTAAGCTGTGCTTGCCTAGGTTGGTCTGTGGATGGGTGACCGAGATGAGGTGTGTATAGTCCTCGGGGATGAAGGTGTCTTCGTCTTGGGCGAGCAAATCCCTCACTGCTCTCAGGATTCTAGTCTTAGCTATCCCCACTGATGGGAGACAGGAGACCTTCTCTTTGTGAGAGGCTGTAGGCTTCCACCACGCCGGCTCAGTGAGGGTTGTTGGATGCCATATGTCTTCGAATTGTTTGTTCTAAGACACGTCGATTTCCTCACCTTTTTGGACTGACTCCGTAGTACATAAATAATCTTTAGTCAACGGTTGAGTAAGAATTTTCAAAAGAAGAGGAATATTATTTTTACTATTTTGTTTTTGTTGCATTCGCCTTCAGATACTTTCTTATAGCTGGACCAGCTGGTATCAGAGACATCTTTAAGGATACTATAAAGATTATGGCTTTTCATTTATTTTACGACACCGTTATATGTTTTAGAAAACAATAATTACATTCCAGCATCGGGATTTTGGATTTAGTAAAACCAAGAATTATTTGCATATTTTCACTTACTTATACTTACTATTATTATTACTAGATAATTGTGAGTCTTACAAATCACATTTTAAACTAAATCTACAATTAACTAAGGAATAAAAGAAAACAAAAATCTAAATAAAAAATCTTTATTAGAATAAATAAAATATTAATAACAGAAAATTGTGTAAATTGTACAGATATTTATTAAAAATAATAATATGAAGCACGCAATTTAGTTAATAATAAGTAAAATGTATTCGATAGACTTGCTAGCTATTTAACATAACATCACGCCGGTAATCTCTGAAGGGTTAGGCAGTGGTGTAGTTACCCAATAGTACATCTACATTTCGACAGCTATGTTTAATTTCCATGTAATAGGGGGTGATCCTATTGCCGTCAATCGGAATCAAATCTGGACTCAATGCTACCGAGTTATTTCTTATGAAAAAACCAAAAAACATTTAGTCTATCCTGAGAACCGAAACCAGGACCCCACGATTAGCAGTAGCGCGTGCTACAGCAGCAACTTGGCTGAACCGGTCGTTGACCCCATCGCAATATATCACAACGGAGTTTTGCTAGCTAATTCTTGACTGTTATCTTCAAGTCAGGCGTTCTAGCAAGTCTATAGAACACACCATACCTACAATATTTCAGCATAAAGTTATTTACAGACAGAATACGTTACTTAAACGATACTTTAGCATAATTACGTACCATATTAGATTAGTTATTACTGAATTACACTCTCGTTCGCATACAAAAATATTGCTATCACTCTGCTTAGGTCCTACGTTTGTTCTGATAAGAGTTTTAGAGAGTAACCACACTTGTCGACGTGGAATCGGCATGAGCCGATCAGAAAGCACCTTATGTCCATGTAATAAAAGCGAATAGCTACTACAATGTGTCAAATTTCTTTAATAGATTTTCAACTTTATCGCTGAATCATTAGGTTCAAGGTTGATTGGGAAATTTTGACTGTTTCGGGTAGCTTGATGTGCTGGCGTCTGTACATAGCTGTCTGATTCCGCGTCTAAAAGTGCGTTCACTCTTTTCAGAAAGAGAAGAATTTGTAAATAGTTTATAACTACAGTTTAATAGCTGCAATTCTAAGGCCACTGGATTGTTAGGTGTAGAATAGATCATAACAAAGCCGAAATCTACGTATACTGCGTTCGCGACTTGGTTACCAAACATACATCACATAACATCACGCCTGTAATCCCCGAAGGGTTAGGCAGTTGCCAGTTATGTTTAAGTCTCATGTAATAGGGCGCAAGCCTATTGCCAGCAACTGGGCACAAATCAGGACTCAGTGGCTGCTACTAAAAAATTCCCGATGAAAAAACCCAATAAAACTTAACCCGACCCGGGAATTGAACCTAGGATCTCTTGCTTAGCAGTCGCACTTGCGACCACTAGACCAACGAGGAGGCAGTCATTACCAAACATGTTTTTTATGATTGGAAACAAGCATTTAAATAGATTTTACGTACGTCGAGTCAATTAACAGTAGTCAGTAAGTATTGCTTCAATGTGTTACGCGTAATGTTATGCAATCAACAGACTACGCTTTTGTGGGTGTACAATACAAAAGTCAATACAAAAAAAAAATATATAGCAATAATTTTTAATTTAACCATAATACCTTGTTGGTTCCTAGTCTTACCAAGGGTAGTACCAGTACTAACTGGGTTGTGGAGGTCAGATAAGCAGCCGCTCCATGTAAAATACTGGTATTCAGCTGCATCTGGTTAGACTGGAAGCCGACCTCAACATAGTTGGGAAAAGGCTAGGCAGATGATGATGACCTTGTTGGTTCCCAGGTATGACACAGCGCAAAGATGGATAGAATATGCAGTTTTCGGTTTCATTAAGTCCTTTCCACACTAATTATAGGCATCTATAGTGTTCTCTACCTCCACCATCCAAAACTACATACAAGTTAGAAGTAAGTATATAAGACATAGTAAATAGCACTATATAAGTTAGCTACCATTAGATTACAGAAGACGTCGGACCTACCCTACTACTAATATAAAGCACAAAGATGGCACTTACGTTCAGAATCACACTTGCTATCACTATCTCAGTAAAAATCGGACAAATCGATACGGACAGATTGCAGACCGGACTCCGGACACTTCACTTTGACGGATAATTAACTGAAGTATCTTTCAACTAACAATCAGTCCGTAACGGTTTGAAAGACCCTAATTTATTACATTTAAAAAGAATTCGTTGTTCAAAACATAAAATGTACTGTACTGTCAATCATAATTATAATTAATAATATATAATTTCATTTAAAATATGCATAATGTCGACGGTAAAATCATTATTTCGGTACTTTTAGTTAATTATTGTAACTGGAATCTCACAAATCGGTACTACTTTAGTTTAGTACTATCTATAAAATAAGGTTATACACAAAATTGTACTTCTTACTAACTTGAATAAAATGCTTAAAGATTTACTACTTATGATCTGATGTAAAGTTTATTGTATATTTGATTATTAAGAGCTGCCGGAAATACACATACCTTGACGACATAGACCTAAACAGCCAGGAATCATAGGTCGACTGCGCATGCGCAAGGGAGGCCGGTAAGTACGGTTTTGAAAGTTGTCAGGTTAAACTGAGTCATCTTTCATAATCGCAGATCTATTCTCGCTTGCACAAAGAGAAAGATATCCGAATGTTGTTAAATTGTGAATTTTTCATGATACCATGATATGGTCGTTTTGTAACATGCAAACATATGTACATACTTCCTGGCTGTCTAATGCGCTATTAATATAATATTGTGACCAAACGAACTTCAATTGGGGTTTTTGTACCAAACATTAAGATATACAGCTCTTAGGTACATTACACAGGGAAGCTCAATACTATCATAAAATATATAATATCATCTACAAAATATACTTTAAATCAATATTAATGTAACATAATTATACTATGTTTAATTTACAATCACATATAAATAATTACACACAACAGTATTATATTTGTATAGATGAACTTAGATATTTGTAAATAATAATTAATTGTCATTAATATAAATGTACTATACTTCTACAATATTTTTTCTCTCCGATGTACTTAAAATATTATTATGTGACGATCATTGATGCGTGTGCGCAAAGTTGAGGTACTGAGTCCATTAGAGTGTAACAATAAAATATTCTTGTAAGATCAAGGATGGCAAAAAGTTTAAACATTTGATAAAAAGTACAAACATTCAGTTACTCAAACTATGCTCACTGATGCTGTTAAAAGGGCATCAAGTGCATAGGTGACCATGCCGCGCATAGATATTTCAACTAGAACATAACATCACGACTGTAATCCCCGAAGGGTTAGATAGAGATGTATCTAATAGTACACCCACATTCCGCCACTTATGTTTTGAAGTACCATGTAATAGGGAACGAGCTTATTGCCATCACCGGGGCATTAATCCAGACTCCATGGCTGCTACTGAGAAATTCTTGATGGAAAACCCTAATAACACTTTGCCTGACCCAGGAATCGAACCAACCAACCTGATGCAACGAAGCAGAAAAAATATATAAGAGGAAGTTTAAAGAGGAAGTTTAAGGAGATCAGTAAGGATACAACCAATTTGAGGTATAGGCAGTGATGAAAAGGCAGTCTAGGTAAAATATTAAAAAAACCTCGAGGTATTTCTCACTCCAGACTAAAAATCAAGATGGTACTTCAGAAAACAGTCTTCTTGTAAAAACAACCATAATTTTATATGCTAGCTTTGAATTCTTTCAAGTCCAATAAGTTCTTAGATATAAACAGTATTTTTCAATCAGAGAATAGAATCTAAAGAAAACGTTACACTCTGACGCACACAGTCCTTTACCAATTTAACTACATTACAAGTACAACTTATTGCTGTTAAATTGCTACAATATTACACTTTCAATAAAACAAACTTTAGTGAGTACTCGACCTGCAAACCCTATAGAACACATAGTTTGATTGACCCTTTAACGTAAAGAATATCGCCCATTTTAGATCTCTAGAAGTTACCTTCGGTTTCTCCACTGATATAGATATACTTAAATAACGCCAGAGCACCTACTTCGCGTGCCCGGCTTAAGGGCATTACATTGCTCGATGACCTTGATGATTTGATCCCTGTACTGGTTTTTGTTGACTTGCCCCGCACATTACGCAAAATTTCGGTTTTTATTTATTATTTAAAAATATTAAAAGAAATAACAGAAAAAAAACAATACAGATTTAGGTTATGTATACCATTACGTATTTGTTGTTACAAAATTCATGCCGATCTATTCAGCCGTTACAGAGATAATTTACAATTAAGGTTGAAAAAGGACCTATTTTCTACGATTAACCAAAAAAAATTGAGAAGGTTTATTAAAATTTTACACAATACAATTTATTTGTGATGAACTTAACTATAACATATATTTTTTACACGGAAAACGCACGAAGGGATTCATCAACAAATTTCTTTGAACATACGCTGTTTTTGGGATTTGAGCCATTTAATGCCCTTAAGCATTTTATGCTTAACGTGGCTACTGACGCAGGAAGCTAATTTGTTTAGAACGACAACGTTACAACTCAAGAACTTCATTCTAAACATTTAAAAAACAAAAACGTAGTCTATTTTGTATAGTAACTAACTAGTGCTTATGACGTCATAGTAGCCAGCCAAAAAATGGCACGCTTGGTTTTCATACGGAACATGATACTTGCGTTATCTAAGTATACATATCCTTAGGTTTCTCATTTGAAGCGCATATAGTTCAAAATCACATAAAATAACTTACAATGAAAACATCTGAATGATTTGCGACCGCAAAATGAGTTCTAATTTTGCTACAAGCCCAAACTTCAGAGCCTGTTATTGTATTTTGAACCTTATTTTAACCATTGTAAAGTTCTGCATACCACACTAACCGTTTAAAGAGTCTGGGTTTTTATCAGTTTTTTTATGCGAAACATCTATATGCGCGCGTTGGCAGTAAAACCGACGCGTATGCCGTGACGGCTAATGGCATGACACTGTCATGCCGTGATGCCCTCTACGCGACCGCTCTCGTCTACCTTATGTGTGCGCACGCGTGTTCTATACAGTTTTTTCTTTTATATTTCGTTATAGGTTTTTATTAATAATGAATTCTAATATTAACATAGATTTTTCACATCTGCTGGACGTCCCGTGACAACCAACTTTTTTTATGAAGAATTTTAATTAGAAATTTAAAAAAGACTTTTCGGGTGTATCGTTTCTCATGATAAGCTTTGTTTTGTAATAAGATCGAACGTGCCTGTTCACCCTGAGGCCGCAGGTCGAGTACCACAGTAGCAGATGTACAGTCTAACCGGCAGTGGAGCTAGATCTGGTACCAGGGCGAGCGGCGCACCCAGCGCAGCCTGTAGCCGCCCTGCTCTGTGCGGATCTTGATGGACGCACCCTCGGCTGCTTTCACTGTTTCCTTTACCTGTGAATGAACAATAAGATTTTAAGAAAATAGTATTTATCAAAACATTACTACTATTATAAATGCAAAAGTTTGTGAGGTTGTATAGATGTTTGTTACTCTTTCACGCAAAAACGGTTGAACGGATTTGAGAGAAATTTGGCACACATATACTTTAGAACCCGGATTAACATATGGGATACTTTTTATTTCGGTAGTACGATCCCGTGGGATCATTACCGAGCTCGGTGCGGGCGAAGCTGCGAGCTAGTAATCTAATAAAATTCAGAATACGTTGCACAGAGGCGTCCCTCAAGTCCCACTCAAATATTTGTTTATTATCCTGTATCTGTACTTAGCCGACTTTTATTGTTGGAGTCAGTTCCTACGGCAGACACGGCATTCCTCGACCGATTCCGTCGTGACGGGTTAGAGAGGGCCCTTTATTCAAGTAACTGGTGATATCTATGCAAACATAGACAGTAAAATAAAGTTTAGATAAAGTTGCTTACGCTTTGCATCAAGTTCTGTGCATTTCCAACCAACATCTCCGTCGCTTCTTGGTCCTCTTCGCTACCTGCAAATCCAGCAAATAAAAATTTGTTATCACTTATTACTTCAACAATATATTAGCCAAACCCATGTATTTTTGTACTGTGTTATGTGCCCATGTTTTTTATTACTATATCAGATTATGATTGTAATAATTTTTTTTGTACCCGTCTTAAACCATAGACGGGATGATATTTCGCCACATAAGATAAATACACATATGGTAACCTGTGAAGGAATCTTTTCCTTTGAAACTTGATATAATACGTTTATCAAAATAATTAAGTGTCAGATTCACCAGAATATAAAAGCATTGCTGTCTTAAGAGTACACAAGTCGGCGGCACGAACTAGTTGGTGGGCGGGGTTAAAACGCATGCTATATCATCTGACATCACGTGCGAAAGGGATAGACGCTGTGATGAGCAGTAAGAAGCTAGTGCGCGTACACATAGATACTCCTAACGCTGAGTGACGCATACATGCGCGAAACGAGCGCACGAAATTTTTTATACTGACCTTTGGGAATATGGATATAATGAAAAATCTATTGAATGTATCTGTTCAAAATAAAATTATTTGCATTTTTGAACAATTAATCTATCCCTGTATGGTAACTATTTTGCAAGTTTCCTTCTTCTTATAGTATTTTATTTCCGCCCAAAGATGCGTTAAAATTAGTGTTGAAATATAGAATTTTCGACGCTTATAACTTTCAAGTATATGTTTTTTTTACTTTTTTGTTTCCATACAGGGCTAGATAATGATGAGACAAATTGATATCATTTTTTATTTTGAACGTACACCATCAAACAGTGGAGTAATCACCATACTACGTTTGTATTGAAGCATGGCCGGCTAGTGTACACTTAATGAACGATAAAAACAATGGCAGAATTATGTAAGTACTGACAAATAGTAAGGGCGAATTTCTCCAATGTAACTAAACGCTATTAGCACATCTAAGCGCTCCGCTTTCAGCGGTCAATGTCATCATTGCTACGGAATATTGACACTGATTGCTGATCGCGTTCAATTACAATGGTAAAATCCGTTTCTGTACTAAGGAATATGTATTACATAAATTTAAGTATGCGTATGTATGTATGGATGTAATGTTAATCACACATTGACGTCATAATGTTTTACCTTTGTAGTCCGGCATGCCGACTGTTAGAAAAGCGAGAAGCAGAGCATTAATATAGAGAAAGCTTTTGATATAATGTACTAAGCTACATAATAAATAGGCTTTTAGAAAAATATTGACTTAGTGAGAATTTCACCAAAAAAACTGAATGCTATCAGCATATCTAAACCCCTTTCAAGATTTATCACATATATACACTGACAGCTCCTGAACGCCGTTTAAAGGTTTTGATCACGTTCAGTTTATATGGTGAAACTCGCGCTTATTAGGTCACAATCGAAATGAATCGTTAGGTGCTTTAGAAAAACGAAAGTTTATTTTTTTATTTATTATCACTGTTATTTCTGAGTTTCGATCGTTATCAAAGCTATTGACTTGTATTTCAGGAGTATTTCGATGGGCTTATTTTCTCTGAGCTGATAGATTACATTGTTAGTTTATTTATTTTGTTAAATTTTTAAGGTGTTTTTGTTTTTAATAATGCCAAATAAACACAATTTTCATTCTCTCTATATCGTGTGGTTAGTGGTCAACCTGGTGTCAGTTCACCTGCCGCCCGTGGGCCTGTGACTTGGCTTTACATGCCATCGAGAAATATCTCTCAATATGTTTGGTTTCTTCACGATGTTTTCCTTCACCGAAGCTAGTGATAATTATACAATACGCACATGAATCTGAATAATCAGAGGTGCGTGCCTTGGGTTCGAACTCTTGACCTATGACTTGGCAGTCCGACGGTCACACCTTTAGGCTATCACAGCTTTTAAAAATAATTCTGTAATAGTGCGATATTTGCCTATCAATATCAGACTCTTTAAATAAACAGAAGATATGTGTAAGCTCAGAAAGCTGATATATTATAAAGCCCCTTGATTAAAAGTAAAAGATATAATATATCCAAAGATAAAATTAAAGATTATATAATGTAAAGGCAATTCAAAGAAAAACTAAAGGATAGGGTGTTCTTACCTTGAGCGCCCAGCATGGTCGCCTTGACTGTGGACAAGATCTTGAGCTGCGTGCCGATCGTCGGGATACGCTCGCAGACTTGCAGCAGGTTCTGTAACAAATAGGAATAATTGTTACATTCTAGCTAGACAGGGCAAACCTTTCTTTAATATCTAAATCAAGCAGTAGCGAAGGGTCAATTTTTGTAAGAGGTAAGCGGAGTACGTATCTTTAATGTGATTATATTATTTGTCTATAGAATACTGACTCTGCCATTTTTCAAAGGGAAGCCAGTAGGAATCGAGTTGTATGGAACGTTCGCCACTGAAATCAAGTCCTGATGGACGCTACCGAAAGCACCAAACTAGTAGCTCAGTTCTGGGCCGACATAATTTAGATAGTCATCGACACGCTAAGAAGAAGTATTGATACCTTTTCGTGGAACCATATTACTATGTAAATAGACCTATACTGACCGTACCAGAAAGGTAACCAACGGGACCCTATTACTAAGCCTCTGCTGTCCGTCCGTCCGTCCGTCTCTCTGTCAGCGGGCTGTATCTCTCGGTCTCCTCTACTGCGATGGTACGGAACCCTTCATACGCAAGTACGACTTGCACTTGGCCGGTTTTATCATTGATAAGCTTGAGACTGAGTACGGCCTTTCACTAACAATTTTTTATTGTTTGCATCGGAAATTAATAGTAGTCCTGTCTTTTCGTGAAATCGAAAAATAATGGTGATGGAAATCGTCTAAAGATTGCTTGCTTATTAGTATTTCTCCTTCTGAAGTAGGGGCAATTCGAAAAGTATTATTTCATTTTAGGAGTACGCGGGTTTTGTTACGGATCTTATTATTTTTTACCTCTAACTATGTTCAAAAAAATCTTAGAAGTTTAATTTGACCTACTATCCAGGCCCCGAATAAACTGAAAGGTTGCAAACATGTTTAGTTTGGATGACAATGCATGTGAGCTAAGTGACGTCATTCTAAATCCAATACAGCGGTCACCCAAAGATGGCGGACTAGTAATTTTGTATGCACTCCCAGGATATGGATATCAAATGACATCAACAACTATAGTATTTTTTTATTAAGTAGTCTGTTAGGTTCTCCCAGTCTTAAAACGTACTTTTCTTGTCCACCTAACCAGCTCGAACGGATTTTACTAGTTAGTCTCACCAGAAATGTATAAAATAAACTTTTCACAATACGTAATCAGCCCACAATGTTCCCTACTGGACACAGGCCCCATCTCTTTGAAAGGGGCAGAGCCGTTTTTCACCACGCGGACACAAGCCGGGTAGCTGGACGTCACACGTCTTGGATTTATTCCAGGACATGCCGGTTTCCTCACGTTTTCCTTTACTGTTTTGATAGTAACAATACGTACCGTTCTGATCCTCTTATCAGTACACTCAAGCGCCAACTTCTTGGCAAGTCTGGTGACCTCCTCGGAAGCCTCTGCGATCGCCTTTGCTGTGGCGATAAGTTCCCTCTTGCTACCTGGTGGTGGGAGGATTGTAGGTTAGTGTTTGATTTACAGGCGTGTTGGGGAGGTGGCATGCTCATGTAGAAATTATAAAATGACCAAGAGCAAACAAAACTACGAAAGACGTTTGGTAATCAAAAACTTATACTGTCACTTACGGGATCATTTCCGTGATTGCGTTTGTATCACGGAAGATATACGTAAAACTGTTTTACTCCATGCATCTAATTTTTTGATGGGATGCCAAATCATAAGAGAAATACTGGTACAGTCACGAGCACAAATATGTATAGCAAAATATAAAACCGAATTACACGTGGAATTGCGATTGCTACTTAGAGATCTTAATTTATAATAGTACAAATTTCAAAACACAATTTTTGTAACATCATACAATTGGGTAGTTGACACCATTAAACAATAATTCAAAGACACAACTTCTCTAAAAAATTACTTCTTTTTAGACCTGAAAACCCGATTAATATTCAATTAATTGCAAAAATAGATTTTTAGTTGCTTTGAAATCAATAAATAGTTGAGTCTTTGAGTTGATTAAATAGTGATGTCATAGCGTGCTATTTCCATTCAAAATATAAGGGGGAATCACGTTTTGACCGCTCTTAAAAAGTATGTCAATTGATTGGTTTGTCAACTACCCTATTAAATCAAAAGTAGCAGAAAATCACATTTAAAACTTGTTACCTGTACACATATGAGTGCCAGTGACTGTAATACTGAAACCTTTTGGAAATCATAAACGCCTGGGCGTTAATACACATCTACATAACACAAAAAAGGTCATAATACTAATGATAGCTACGTATCTACAACCATGGTGTGTGACTTACCACTGAGATTTAAATAGACCTCTGTTCCGTCGGCGAGTGAGAGACATGTACAATGGTTACAACATCGAACGTATAGCTTCGTAGGCGCATATTAATATTGTGTACAAGCGTTTTATATAGGTTATGTAAAAATAATAAAGTATGGTACTTTTTGGTGAATATTTAAGTAAATTTCTTCTTCAAACAGAAGTGAAATCATTTATAATCAGGCCATTATAATGCACTTTTGACTGTAAACTTTAAAAGGATATAGAATTGATTCTAGTAGTCCATTCGCAAATGCGCATCCATTATTCTTAGATAGAGAAGAATGGAAGGAATAATTATGCAGTTTCTTGCCCATTCTTTTCCATCCTAAACCACCCCTTCCGAATTGGCAGTAGAATCAATTCCATTGTTAAGTTTCGCTAAAGTATGACGTTCAAAAGTGTCTTTTAATTTCATAATTGAAGTAAATATTTTAACTTTGTACCATTATATAATATGCGCCTAGCTATACATACATAGAAGTCAGTGTTAGCATGAAATAGTGCATATAAGTAGAGCATTGTTATAGTTACATAGCAAGTAAACAGCGACATATAGTTACACATACATAATATACGCTGAATATTGCACCTTTTACTTTACGATATGAAGCCGTATTTTAGCGTGTTTGAGCCATAACAATAAATACATTAATACACTCAATTTCATAAAGCGCAACGTTAATTAGGGGGCGTCCATAAATTACGTGAGATGTTTAAGGGGGGGAGGGGGTCGAGTCAAATCTCATCTAATCTTACGTTGGAGAGAGGGGGGGTATCGGCAAATATCACGCAATTTTTTTTCTGATTGAAACAAAAAAAAATTATACTATTTTGGTCCATTTCATCCAGATTATACATGCTTAAGAATTAATCTTAAGCGTATATCGCAATACGATTAAGATCATTCACTAATTCGTTGGAAAAAACTCTCAGCAATATTGATTACTAGTCGTAAATAAAAGTACGAAGTAAATTTTTTTTCTTTTTACAATAACAATCCAACGCGTTTACATAAGAAACCCACATTTTGAAAAATCTCACGTGAGATTGGGGGATGGGGGAGGGGGTTTAATAAAATCTCACGACATCTCACCAGGGGGGGAGGGAGGGACAGAAAATTTAAAAAAACACCTCACGTAATTTATGGACGCCCCCTTATAGAACAACGTTTGCTTGTGTTGTTATTCCTTAAAAGTCTCTGGCATGGTATTAATACATATGCATACAAGGTGTAAACAGACCCTTCACGAAGCCGTCAACCAAGCATCCTGTACATCAAACCAAGTAACTCTACGCAAAAATTCTTGCTAGGAAACGACTTTTTTTTTGGTGTGAAAACTCACAGTTTACAGTACGACCCAATGTAACGCAATCAAAACATTATGCTGGTGGATGCATTGAATAAATAATACAGGGGTCATGGAGATATTTAAAGTAGTAACTTGTATTTTTTTAACTAGTAAATTACCAGGTATGGTCCAGAACAAAAAAATGCTTGTAATTATGAGGAGAACAAGTGCGTTTTGGCTTCGTTAAGGATCTTTTTACATCCATTATAAAGGATGGAAGACGCCCATTACATGTGGAGACACCTCCGAACCTCGAAAAGTTCGTGAAGTCGTTGGTGATATTTGACTGTCGTTACAGGTAACCTAGATGCCCAAAACCGTGACAACTTGTATTACCAAGGCGTATCGTATTACCCAGTAACTGGATTTGGTCAGATAGGCAGTCACTCCATGTAAATCCTGGCGTTCAGCAGCATACGATTACACTGACAAATGCTAGGCAGATGATGATGAATTGCAGATATATTTACCTTTCGAGTCGGAGCGCACGAGCTCGGACAGTCGCGCCATGAGGATGGCCATGCGCTTGGCGGCCGCGATGATCTCGTTGTCCTTGGACGACCACTCGCGGACTGCCTTGTGCAGGTTGTGGGCCGCGACCTGGGTACGGGAACGTAGTTTAGTGCCGATATGAGTAATCACTCTCACTTGGATTAGAACGGAGACCAAAGTATAGATTGATGTAGCGAGGTAGATTATAGATATTTTCAAGATATCATCATCATCATTTCAGCCGAAAGACGTGCACTGCTGGACATAGGCCTCCCCCAAAGGGGGGGTTTTGCCATAATCGCCACGCTTGGCAGGCGGGTTGGCGATCGCAGTACGGTTGTTCTCTGGTAAGTCCCTTAGTCGTCTCTTACGACACCCACGGGAAGATATGGGATGGTGCTATTCTTTACGTCCGACACCATACAGTAGATTTTAAGATATATCTTGTATTTAAAAAGCAACTGTCACTTGTACCAATTGCTTCTTCTTGGGAAGTTATAAAAAAAACTCATATTATCTTATTATCCTTCATCGAAATGACTGGAAGTCATGAGGTCTTCGTCCAACAGTGGGATGATGGAGGTTAACAGTAACAGTAATTCAGCAATATTTATGGCAATATTAAATTGTAGAAGCCACATTTTTCTTTACATCATCATCATCCACAGCTTGATTTTTTTAAGACGTCTAATGAGTTTACTTACCAAAATAGGATGACTAGGATGCGGCTGCCTCCTAAAGATATCCTCTCCCTCGTCATCCGTGTCCGCGGGCGGCGGCGGGCGCGGGGGCGGGGCCTGGCCCGAGGGGGGCGGCGGGCGGGGCGGGGCGGGGGCGGTGGAGGCGGGCGCCACGTGCAGGCGGGACAGCGCCTCGGGCAGCGCGGGGGGAGGGGGAGGGGGCGCGTAGTGACCGGACAGAGCCGATTCTACTTCTCCGGCGGCGCTGATTATCTGGGGAAAGATCGTAGGAATTTGTACAAAAATGAATACATCTACATAACCGTTGTACTGACATTTACAATACTAAAATTTACTGTACTAATTAGGCTATGCTTAATTATAACCATACTGTTCACGGCCTCAGGCAGCGACTTGGCGTCAAAAGCATGCACGTCTCTTGTTCCCTTCGTGTGAGCACGTCACATGCTCTAAACAATACCTCTCGACCAATCAGTAACGTACCTCGGCGTTAGCAGAGCGCCACGCGGCCGCTTGAGCCCGGTCCCCTAATGCGACGGCCTTGGCGCGGTGCACGGCGGGCGGGATGGCCGCCTGCAAGCGTTGCTGCGCGGATGTGAGCGAGCGGGCGAACTCCGCGTCTTCTGTGTTGTCGCGTTCCGAGCCGCCTACTAGGAGGACGCGGTTCGCTAGCCTGGGGACAGAAAAAATATTTATTATTATAGAAAAGTAGCTCGTGGCTCAATAACAGCCGCTCGGGTCGATCTTCAGGTTAAGCCGCGCTCGCCTAGGTCGGTCCGTGGATCGGTGACCGCCCATTACATAACGAATTTCCTCCGTGCCTCGAAAAGCACCTTATGCCATTGGTCCCAGCTGTCATTTGTAGATCTTTGACAGTCATTACAGGTAGTCCAGTGGGCCGAAAGTCTAACAACCAGTCTTACCAAAGGGGTATCGTATTATCCAGTACTAACTGGGTCTGGGTTATGGAGGCCAAATAGGTAGTCACTCCATGTAAAATACTGTTATTCCGCTTGAGCCGGTTAGACTGGAAGCCGACCCCAACATAGTTAGGAAAAGGCAGAAGAGGCATATAATATGAGGATTATCATAGAAAAATAAATAAATAGTGTGCGAAAGATGAGATGCTCGGATAAGGCTCGGTTTCCACTAAAAACCAACGAGCGGAACCGAGAGTTGTACAAGATTCTAATAATCAAAGGTGAGAAGAGAGATACGGTGTGGGTTTAGTTACAGTATTTTGCACTTTATTCCGACTGCACTAAAGTTCTTAATAAAAAAAATACAGCTAAGACTTAGTATTAAAAACTTTACACTCCTCGAAATAAAGTTCAAAACACAAAAATTGGGTCAAAAGTTAGACTTGGAAT
Organism: Noctua fimbriata; assembly: GCA_905163415.1. Lineage (NCBI taxonomy): Eukaryota > Metazoa > Arthropoda > Insecta > Lepidoptera > Noctuidae > Noctua > Noctua fimbriata. Next base: position 1,149,323 of record LR990946.1, read on the forward strand.
AAAATGAAGTGTTCGTCATAGTGTTACCTGGCGATAGCGGAAGTATTGTCGACCATCTTCTGTGAGTCGTTGTTGCGAATCGCATCCTCGCAGAGGTAAGTGTGCTTCTGCATCAGTTCACCTGCAAGAGAAAACGGGTATTAGAAGACTGACCAATAAGAAATCTAATAGCATGTCCAGCTTTGACTAGCGAAAACTTTAGAATGTAAATATTCGTATGCCGCGTCTAGCGGCGGATATGTCCTGAACCATGCTATTTTTATTTAACAACTTTGTGCCTACGGTATCCTACGAATAAATGCATTTGTCTTTTAATATTGATTTTTCAAAAGATCTAACCGCTCCTCGCAAATCCGCGAGATTATCAGAATGTTTTCTCACCTGCACGCAAGATACGCGCTTTGGACTCCGGTTGCAGACACCAGCCCTACATACAATACAAATTGATCCATACCTATGTTATTAGCTTATTGGTTCACGAGTTTCTGTAGTATTGTAAAACATCTCCTTACCAGCAGTCCTGACAAAGTCGAGGGGGTCTACGGCCTGGTCACACAGGTCTCTGACGCGCAGCACTGCGTCCGCGTACTGATTCTTGAGGTTGTTGAAATGCTCCTCGGCTACCTATAATAGGGTGTTCAATAAGTTACGAAATAAGATAAACTTGAATGAAACTAACAAGAAAAGATACGAGAATGCAGACCCACTCTGGGCTCATCCCACTGCTGGGCAATGGCCTCTCCCCATGACTTCCAGTTGTTTCGATCCAAGACCAAAGTGGACTACTGGTTGCTGGTCTTGTCTAGCTCGTCCCGCCATCTTCTACGAGGTCCTGGCTGTGTCAGGACTCCAAAAAGTGGCTATTTTGGCCCACAGCCAATTGGGCATGCGGCAGACGTGGCCAGCCCAATCCCACTTCAGCTTAGCGGCTTTATAAGCAACGTCAGTAATTTGTGTTTTAGAATGCAGTGTGGTGTTGCGTACACGGTCGGTTAGTTTGACGTTAGGGAGAGAAGCAAACAATGTAAATATCTTACCTTGCTGTCTGGATTGTAGAGCCTGATCTTGCCAGCAGCAATCAATTGTGGTGACAGTTTCTCCACCTGTGAAGATATGAGATAATATATGAATATATGATGATATGATTTATGTATATGATGATATTTCCTGAATATTCCGTTTATTTTTACTTTCACCCACACACACAAACAGCCAGACCCAGAACAACTACCTATAGGTCATACAAATATTTGTTCCGTGCGGGGATTGAACCCGCGACACGCAGCGCAGCAGCCACTACGCCAACCGTGTCGTCAATAAAATTATTAGCTTATCTTGTTCGTCTGGTAGGTTTTTCATTTAACAATGAATGCATTTTACAATATCTGGCACCATCTAACTGACTAACTGATGACTCCCACTGGCTGTTTCTTACACACCCCGTGATGGCATAGGGGTAAGGTGTCCATGTCTACAAGTAGGCTGTCTCTTACCTGCTGCGCGTTATGTACGAGCTGGTCAGCGAGCCTCTTGTTGTGTCCCACTCCAGCTGCAACGACTCCTGCAGCGGCCACAGCGCGGTGACTGAAGGCTGCTAATGCTGCTGCCTTGTCGTGGAAGTTGGGCTCGCGGCCTGGGGTACCTGAGGGAAGAATTATACAAATTATTTGTAAAAATAAAGAAAAATAAAACTCCCAGTTCAGACCCTCGCCATAAGTTTCTAATGGCCTCCCCAGCTTGATGTTGGTAAAATGTTATACAAACTACTGGAATCTTTGGATTCGTGGTCTACCCTGTGTGACCCTGCTACATAAATAGAGAGCTCCGTATAATTCGAAAGCGGTCGAACAAGCCCGAAAGATACTCGTATGTAATAACTAGCGTATGCCCGAGGCTTTGGCGGGCGGTATTTGTCCCTCGGGATCGGACTACCGGGATAATAAGTCTCCTTTGTTTTAATTCAGGTTATAAATTTTCTGTGTGCCAAAGGAGATGTTTCAATGTATGGAGCCTGGGCCAGCACTATGTACACTATATGTAAATATCGCTATATAATACAGTAACCGCTTTTTATTGTTAATTTTATATAATTTCACTTCGTTTCAATGTAAATTCAAATTAACTTGGTCAAGGAGAGCAACACAAAATAAAATTAAACATGGTGGATCAGATCAGCAGTAGGCGAAAAATGTAATTTTGACAATGACATTTGATTGACGTATATCGTAATATCTGCGATAAAAAACATACAGAAACCAAAAAAACAAAGCCGGGGTCAGCAGAGAAGCAATCAATCAATGTCCATAGTAGTAAACTGGGTCGCAAAACAAAAACAATCACTAAAAACTCCGCAACACATCCAATTCAAACTCAAAGCAAGGAAAGACTCAAAGACGTCACTTCTCAAAACTGTCAAAAACGTCAAACTCAGCTGTCATGGCTGCCCTAAAAATAAGGTTATCTTATTAATAAACTTACAAATGATCATTTTTATACGCCTTTACCCTTTTCCAAATTAATTTGTTGGTATTTTTATGAGAGAGCAGCGGTGGCCGAAAGAGCAGCGGTGGCCCAGTGGTGGCGGCCCTGACTTACGGATAGTAAGTCGTGGGTTCGAACCCAGGCAGGCGCATTACTTTGTGTAATTTATTTCATCACCAGTGCTCTTAAAACGGTGAAGGAAAACATCGTGAGGAAACCGGCATGTCGTAGAACCAAAAATTCGAAGACATGTGACATCTACCAACCCGCACTGGGCCCGCGTGGTGGATTATAGCCCATTCCCTCTCATAGAGAGGAGGCCTGTGTCCCAGCAGTGGGAACATTATAGGCTGATTATGGTATTTTTATGAAAATCCCCTATTTCTTTCCTATTTATCTATGTAGTGTACATATTGGTGGCCCAAAATCAAACATCTCCTTTCATACAAACCCGTTCAGAAGTTTATTGCGTGAAAGAGTAACAAATGTTCATCCATCCAGCCATCCTCACAAGCTTTCGCAATTATAATAGTATAAGTCAGATATTGGTATCCAGTAGCACTGACCCTGCGGCGAGTTGACGGCGTCAGTGAAGTGCCGCAGCGGCGCGGCCACGTCGATGAACTCCTCCACGACGCGGTTGACGACACAGCGCTCGGTGGCTCGCTTCAGCTCGTGCAGTTTGTCTGTCAGCTCTCTGAAACAAAAATCGCCATAATATCAAAATCTGTTGAATTAACCAAGCAACTGCACTGAATGTTTAAATTTTTCTGATATTTTTTAGGATAATGACCCCATGTGCTGTTGTCGTTTGAAAAATCATTTTTCGATTTTATTTTCTTAACTTCATGGACATTATGTACTACGGAGTTCACCGACAGATACCGCCATCCACACGCTAAGAAGAAGAATAGAATTTCTCTTCGATAACCGTCATGTCTGTGCAGTTTCGCTAGCTAACTTAATTTGTCGTCGTAAAATACACTTAAATGTCGTTAGCACGTACCTGGTGATAGCTCTCGCCTCCTCACTATCTCCCTTCCCGCTGGCACACAAGTCGGCCAACTTGTCGGACAGACGCTGTACTTCTGAGCACAGCTGAAGAACTTCGGCCTTTTCACGACCTTGGAGGCCATCAGCGATCTGTAACAACAATATCGACATTAGCACAAACCTTAACTAATATTTTCTTAATACATAACATCACGCCTGTAATCCCCGAAGGGTTAGGCAGAGGTGTACATATTAGTACACCCACATTTCGCCAGTTATGTTTGAGTCCTATGTAATAGGGGGTGAGCCTATTGCCATCAACCGGGCACAAATTCAGCTGCTACTGAGAAATCCTGATGGAAAAATCCAATAAAAATTTCCCGACCCGGAAATCAATCGAACCCGGGAACTGTGTGAAACATATTTATTTTAAGAAGTGTTTTATTTACCCTTTGTCCTTGAGAGACGATGCTGTTGATGGCCTTCTGACCTTCGATCCTAGTAACTGGATCCGCAGCCGGGTGCAACAGCCATTTGTGAGCAGTCTCCAATCTATTGAAACGCAAAAAAAAATATAATTAAGAATAATTTAAACGAATCAATTGTATGAGAAGAGTTTTCTCCTAGATTCTTCTTCTAGTCTTGAACACCACGCCTGTAGTCCCCGAAGGTTTAGGCAGAGGTGTACCTTATAGCACACCCACATTTCACCAGTTATGTTTAAGAACCATGTAATAGGGGAACTTCTACTCTTGAATTGGTACAAAATAGCTAAAGCCATAAAATTACTCACCATAACATGACTGCCCTAAACCAAACAGTTAGTATGTACCATCGAGTTCACTGACGGTCTACTTTTCAGCCTTATGCCATGAGTAATAAGGTTGAAAATTGGTCGTCCGTCAGTGAGCGCACTAGTATCTTGATGCTCCATACTAACAGGTTGCACGTCTATGGCAACAATTAGTTTAGGACAGCGACTTTATGTCGTAGTTTAATGAAGAGTTCTCACCTCGCTTGCATGGTCTTCCCGCCCTGCTTTTCGGCCGCCCTCACGCCCTCGTTCACGATGACATCCAGCTCGTTGATCTGGTGGCGCAGGTCTGACGCCAAATTTTGTGCCTAAAAATAAATTTGTGAATAAAAATGTATGGTTTACTCAGGAAAGTTTTAAGTATGAATGTGGATGGCTATAAGAGTATAAGAAGACAAAAGGAACGACGGATGGACTGTGTGAAGGATGATATGTCTAGAAAGGAGGTGACTGCTGAGATGACGAGTAATAGAGAAGTATGGAAGAAGAAAACAATAAATGTTGCGCCGACCACAAATGAACTGGCATAAGAGCAAAACAATTATGTGTGAAATTTGTAAAGAAACAATGGGAATAATAATGTATGTAATGTTCAAGTGCAGTATGGACCTTTTGCTGCTTGAGTTACATTGCGAGGTATCTTTTTGTCCCAGACAATTACTGTCGTGGCAGAAAACACCGGTTACTGGCTGTTCCAAGTAGCCGTACTATTGCACACTCCAAGTCACCTATTGCTCGGACAGTAGCCGCTATTAACGCTCTCCTGGACTCAAACACAAGTCTTGATATGTTTGCGGATGAATGGAAGGTGATACTATCAGAATGTTTGATTTTCTGTGAGAAGAATGCATGACTGGATGTTAAATAGTGTAATTGGCTTCGGCCGTTCTATTTAAAAATAAATAAATAAATAAATTGTGTATTTGTTTGCGGTTTCTTTATCTTTTGGCTTCGCGTTAAAAGATCCGTACAACTATACTTTGAAGAGGTTATCAAAAGAAATGTCATAGAAACTGTAATGCCATGTAAGGCCAAACAAGGTGGAAGGGACATTGACGCAAAAACAGTTACAACATATTCAATACATCAAAATGTATGGAGTAGCTGTTTTTTTTTTAAATTATCGATGAAAAAATTCTGTCAGAGGGTTCAGAATGATTTACTGGAGATGTGGTAAGCGTGTTCCGTTTCACCTTTGTATAGCAAAACGATAGGAACTAGTTGAATGTTACAAGTGGCTTACGATGTTGTTCGCAATGTTTTTCCGATGGTAAGTATATTAAAATGGCTTTGGCTTAGGACTTTATACAACATTAGTTTTAGTATATGCGAAACCTGATACAAAATTTCTAAACTGTATCATGAAAAATCACAAAGTTATAAGCTTGTTCTGTTATCTAGGTGTCCGCACAAAATCGTGGTCACCACGCAGCGCGCGCCTCCAGCGTCGTCTTGAGCTCATTGATAATAATAATTTGGCAGTAGGTACCTAAATTATTGCGAGGGGTACTTAAAGTCGCTCGGTGTCCAACTTTTAACTTTTTTAAATATTTTTGGGCAAAATATAACATGGTTTAAAAATTATTGGAATCGATTCAGTCAGTTACTTATTCTGAACAAACTATATTCAGGTTTCGCATATACTAAAAATAATGTTGTAGATGTTGGAGAAAAATTGAGGTCTCAGTGATGTCATGTGGTTACCTTGGGTTCCCTGCCGTGTCCATATTGTCGCTCGTCGCAGAGATGGTCTGCGTTAACACCGCCAGATCTGAGGATATAAATAAATCATTATTATATCAATTTGATGGTTTATTTTAGAAGGCCGTAGGCTTAGATAGGTTTAGTTGTAGGTTTTAGGTGGTAGGGCGGGCCACCTACTGCTGCGGTAACTATACTTGTACCTACGGGAGGCGCGACTAATTACTTACTAACGCGAACACCGCGGATTAGCATCCAACCTACTCTAACTTAGTTATGATTGATGAACTTTTAGTTCTACCAAATCTGTGTATTTACGTCAACTCACCTAACTCAAAATACTTACTTATTTGCCACTTTAACTTAAACTGCAAGTGTAAGGTGCCAACTACTACGGGACCTCACAGTACTCGCGTGGTTTACTTGTTTGCTAGACGCGTATTCGCGGCATGGCCATCGCAGTGAATGTCTCCACGAAAAATTTCATACAACGCAAGATTAAATACAGGTAACTGAGCCATAAACCGCTATGGAATGATACCTTTACTGTATATTTCTACTAGCAGCTTCATCAGGAATAGTTATTAATATTACTATACATACACAAGAAGTTACTATATAAGTTAAGAAAAATGACTGCACTAGTTCCACAGAATAGTTCGACAGCTCTAATGCACAGGGACCGAATTACCGTTACTTTTTTCTTAACGTTACCGATTACCGTTATGTTAACGATAAAAAAGTAACGATATATATAACGTTACCCGTAAGTCCGTTAACGTTATCTAATAACTAATATTAGTATCGGTAAAAGTAACAATACTTATACCGGTAATTTATTCGCCTATCTCTTTCTAACGATGTCGGTCGCTCATCAAGGTCGACTGTTTGGACTTTGAACTATTAGAAGTTGAACGCTGCAAATCGTGCGAGAGGGTCCGATATGTTGTTTTTATTTCGTCTCTCTCACGCGCAGACCGTATGGTATGGAAGCGCCGCGCCGCATTCTAACCGTAACTATACGTAGATATCATGTAGGCATTTCAAAAATATTATTTTGTAAGCGAGTTAAGTTCGTCGCATAATGATTGTTATGGGTAGATTATTTTTGCTATTTGCGCTACACCTGTGCACTAATAGGTCTATTATTAAAAGTTATTATTTTATTACCGTTTTTAACAACGATAACTATTGAAGAAAATGTTTGTTTAAGAGTATAAAAGTATTTATGTCTTAGATTTTATTCATAAAACAAAATAAAAAGTTGAAGCTAGGAAATTATGAAAAAAAAAATTAAACCATAAATGTTTTTTTTTCCATTCGCACTGGCATATAAGTGTCTACTATGAAATTTAATCATATTACTATTAGGTATGGTTTTTGACAAAATAGCAAAAGGCATTTCAGTTTTACAATTTCGTGAGGCACATTGATTGGTGCCAAGCAGCTTAGACGAAATAGATAGCTAGAGCTACCTATAAACTGGATAGCTACCTATTAACTGGATGAAAAGACGGCAAGGTTGATGGCGCAGTGGCTAAGCGATAGGTTGCTGCGCTATGTGTCGCGAGTTCGTTCCTGTAGAGAACAAATATTTGACCAACTCCGGGTCTTGGCCTACAATCGCACTAGACCGCGAAATGTGGAATAATATATGATATAATGTTCCGGGTCTGGCTGCTTGTGTATGTAAGATTTAAGTTAGTAAACGCACGCATCATCCAGGAGAATTCCTAATTGTCCTTTTCGTCACAACAATCGACGTGATTATTCGTAATGACCGTGAATCCCGTGTGCGTCAGAATGACTGACTGGCTGTCTGTATCAGTTCACGTCTGGCTGGTGACCAAAAATTGCTACTATTTGCTATTTTTTAGTAACTACATCAATTAATTGCTACATAACTTGGAAAATAAAAGGACTTCAAAATGACCAGCCATTCTGATATTAGGATGGCTGGTCAACTCTCCGTTTGTGTAGACTATTTAAATTCGTGTTATTATTTTTACTTGAGTGATTGCTACCCTCACATCCTTCAATGCCCACCTTGTAGCTTTAACAAGTAAAAAGTTATGAACATTTGAATTTTTTACAGGGAATGGATTAAGGTTATTGAATAAAGCAATTTAAAACGATTACAACAATGTTTCTTTTTATTCGTCATTTTGAAGTCCCTTCATTTTGTTTCCAAGTTAGATAGCAATTAATTGACTATAGGTAGCAGTGGCGAAGGTTCCATACAACCCGATTCCTGCCGGGAGAAGGGAAGCCCTTTGAAAAAAGGCACATTCAGTATTCTCCAGCCAATCATATTCTATACAGTCAAGATATGTACTCCGGCTTACCTTTTGGTCTCAACAACCAGCCATTCTGACGCACACTGAATTTCAGTCGCGCGATATTTGGGAAGTGTTGACTTGAAATGGTTGACGGACGACACGACACGATGCAAAAAAGTGCAACTGTGTGTCTAAGTGCAAAGCATTAAACGCTACCGCACTGTGATTGGCCGATGCCTCGATGCTTAGTTCCTTTCCGACGATTCTCTATATTGAATGTAGCGTAGTTATAGTTGAGTTCCTGAGAACCGCGGGTCTTGACTTTCGGAATTTTGATTTTGACCTCAAGGTCAATGCCCAAGAGGTGTCCCATGGTGTTCCCCCACCCTACTACTCCCACATCCCACCGGGTCCCGAAGGCTCTTATTTTAATAGTGCCCCGTTTCGTATTATCCACATTAATTTTTCTTTAAAATGTTTAAAATACTGATATAATTATCAGTATTTTAAACATTATATACTTTGTTGCACTTCTTTCGGCCCATAATTATATTTTTTACAAAAAAAAAAGTAATAATTAGAACAACAAAACAAATAGTTGTATCTTGTCCTATAAAATGAAAAACGTGCGAGTCGTCGCGTTTTCGTAGGTATCTGTCCGATCGTCGTAAAATGCTATGTGTCGTAGTTGCCGCTCCGATTTGAAGAGCCGAACGCGGCGCGCGTTCGGTTTGGCAACGTCGCGCCAGATATTGTTAGTTTTTAGCGAAGTAACGTTATTGGTAACGCTATTTAAATACCGGTAAATCCTATGATTTAACGATATTTTTAACGTTAATAGTTAACGTAGCATAACGTTAAGGTTTTGGTAATTTTACCGGTATTTTTGTGGTAACGGTAACCGTCCCTGCTAATACATCGCTGTCTGTAAAGGAAAGATACACTCAATTGATTCATGAGTCAAACTTTATTAACTCATGAATATTGATAGAGAATTTGAGGTGTGTAAGTATGAGCTACCTAGCGATCCGCCTGACAGCATCAGCAGGTTGCGGCGCCAGGTGGGCGGTGGCCGTCTGCGCCGACGTCAGCACGCCGCGCAGTGCGCGCTCGCCGTAGCCGTTGCGCTGGGCGCCCGAGTCCTGGGGGGGTTGGAAACTTAGTCTCAACATGTCAAAAATAAAAATGTGTATCTCAGAACTCTGATGTGTTATTTTCAGCCATTACTAAACAATTAAGGATTACTCCTTTATTTATTTTCTTACACACTAATTACATTTTTAAATATTTCTTAACAAAAACCATATAAAAACCTTTTAAAAATATAAAAAATAGTAACCCACCGGTATCGGGAACAGGGTCCAAGCTACCGGCGGTCAGGGCTCCAGAAAGGAACCTCCTAACAATACGAGCCGTGTCCAGAAGTACCGCTTTCTAAATCAAGCCCTTGATCCAGCTGCCTAACGAGAGCCTACTCAGGTATTGGTCGAGGCTCTTGGCAATTAAGCCATGGGCTGATACGACTATCAGCACAATGATCGCTGAGTCCACATCCCACATGTCGACAACCTCGCGAGCCAAGTCAAGATACTTGATTTTCTCATCTTTCTCGGCTTTCACGAGGTTCTCATCATGCGAAACCGTTATGTCAACAATCATTGCGCGCCGCTCTGATCGATCCACCACCACTATATCAGGCTTATTGGCTACAATAATCCTGTCAGTGATGGTGGATTGATCCCAGTACAATGTGATACTGCCATTTTCGAGAACTGGGTCGGGCACATACTTATAGTATGGCACTTCCGATTCCACAAGGTTTTATTTTAGAGCAAGTTGCTGATGGATAATCCTGGCTACAAGGTTGTGTCTATGCAAGTACTCTCCGTTAGCCAGACGAGAACACCCGGAGATAATGTGACGGATTGATTCGCCTGGACGGTGGCATGCCCGACATATGTCAATAAGTAGGATTACTTATTATTATACCGGGTGGAAGGAACACCGACGTGAAAACGTTTACCACGTAATCAGTACATCATTCTGAGCCCCCCCCCCCCCACATAGAAATTTTTCAAAAACAAACAAACTGTCCCATATATTTTGACCGTGTAGGTATTGCACTTTTGTAGGAAACAGCTGTTTTCTTTAATAACCGATGAAAAAATTCTTTGTGGGGGGCTCAGAATGATAGACAGAACACATGATAACCGTTTTTTTGACGCGACCATCACACCACCACCCCGTATAATCTTTGGTAACAAATGCTACAACTACACGCTTGACGCAGTAAAACTCAACTTCGTCTTAAAGCCTCAGGGAAACATCAGCGATAAGAAAATTAACCGCTTTGCAGAAACTTACAGACAGATAGCGACAGATATGAAACTATGAATTGCTTTATTTATTAATTTTAGTTTTCCCTAAAACAATACATAGTAAAGATGATAAGTACAACTCACATTAAGAAACTCGTGCGCAGCGCCCATCTTGGCGTGTATCTGTTGCTGCAACGCCTTCAATACCGCAACGTTATCCTTCTCTCCGCCGTCCTCCACGTATGACGTCAGTTGAAGCACGCTGGGAAACAATCATAACACATTTTATTTAAATAGCATTTAATATACTAGTCTAACCAAGGGGCTCCTGTTACCCGTATAAAGGTTCGATCAAACCGGTGCGCACAAACTGTTGGCGCGACTAGAGCGGCCGGACTCTGACAGAAAAATGCACTGAAATTTCAGTGTCTGGTGTTCGCAGCTGATCTACAAACTGTCCGCAAAGGTTTGTCTGATATAAAAGCAAACCTGAAATGACTTTTGACAAAACCAAAATTGAATAATTTTATTCCACTTAAGACTTACATGGATACTTATTATATCGAGAAAAAGTGCACGGGTTGGTCGTTTCCTATGGAGAAGAACCGGCAAGGAACTCCACGAATTCTCTAACTCCACCGTCATAACTGTAATTACAGTGTTTTGTTATTTCAGCTTGTGAACTCACCGTATAATTTCATGTATTTCATCCGCCATTCTCTGCGCCAGATAGTTTCTGTTTTCTGCAGCTTCTTCCATACCTTTGCCTCCTGTAATCAAAATAATTCAATTAAAAACAAATAAGTTCAACATGCAATCTCACAATGCATAAAGAACTCTTGATTAATCAAGAATTCAAAAATTAGTGTTTTATTTTAAACCACACATAACTTCACGCCTCTAATCCCCGGAGGCAGAGAGAAGGCAAAGGTGTACCTAATAGTACACCAGCATTTCGCCAGCTATGTTTTAAGTCCCATGTAATAGGGGGCGAGCCTGTTGCCAACAACCGGGCACAAATTCAGAAACCGTGGCTGCTACTGAAAAATTCTTGGTGGAAAAACCAAATAACATATTGCCCGACCTGAGAATCGAACCCAGGAACTGGTGCTTAGCAGTCGCGCTTACGACCACTAGTCCAACAAGGCAGGCAAAATGTATTATGGTTAATGGTTTGACCATTAACCATAGTACATTTTAAACCTATCATCATTTTAGCCAAATAATCTACTACTTGAAATAAGTCTCCTGCAAGCTTCGCCTCAATGACCGGTTCCGTGCCACTAGCATCTAGTGGATTCTCGCGGCCTATATCAGACCTTCTGCCAACATTGAGAAAACGCATCATGCCAAGTGGTGAAGAAGCTCACCTTCAGTGAGGATGTGGATATAGATTTTCATGGAGCATATGAGCACCGGCGCCAGTTGTTTGACGCTCTCGAGGCAGCGGTTCAGGGTGTCTGCGTGCGGTGGATGGGTCAGCTCAGCTGCTCTGGCTGCTACCTACGGATAACAATGGTCTAGTTCAGGCCCGTCTAACATACGGCCCCCGGGCCACTTAGCGGCCCGCAAAGGTCTTTCACACGGCCCGCGAGCGATTTAAAACTTTATAAGACATCAATAAATATTGCGCAAATATGGTTTAAAAAAATTTAGAGATCACTTTGCATGTCTTTTGGCCCGCTGCGGTTACAAAAATACTTAACTGGGCCCTCCATAAAATTATTTTAAGTCACACCCCAGGTCTAGTTCATAAAGTTCCACATACAGACGTTAAAAATATGAAAGCAGTTCTTAGAACCTCTGTGCGTACCTTAGTCCTCATGATTATTCGCCCGGCCTTTTCTCACTAATGTTGGGGTCGGCTTCCAATATTACTGGATGCAACTAAATTATTTTAAATGGAGCGACTGCATATCTGACCTTGACAACCCATTTTCAGGGTAACGCACTTTTCTGGCTTCTGATCACCCTATGATCTTTGAATAACAGCCAGGACCAACGGCTTGACGCGCTTGACAAGGCACGGGAATACATTGCATCTTTGAGCCGTGAAGACATCATACAATACATTTATAGTGCTTACCTCTCTGGCAGCCCTGGAGAGTGCAGGCGAGATGTCTCTGAGGAACTGCACCAAGTCCTCCATGGTGTCGATGACCTCCGCCACGCCTAGGTAGTCTAGCACCTGAAATACAATACACGCATAATGTAAAGTAAGTTTTTAAAAGAGTAAACATGGAGTTACTGGCCAATTCTTCTCCATAGGATTCGAACCGTTCACCTACCAAACTTCTGATGTTAATATGAGTTTCATTTAACTTTTAATCGTTAGAAATACTGTCTATAACATACTACGGTCAGACCAGAGTAGCTTTTCAGACCTAAGTTAGTATGTTCACTTAACTAAAACATAACTTATATTAACTTTCTAAATCCCAAGTAACTACAAACTCGAGGCATTTCTAATATTTTCCCATTGTTTTTTTCCTTATAAAACCGCATACAGTACCTATACTTCTCACGGCGTATACAATACGTCTTCACTCATCCACTAGATAGCAAGTCATTATGTAAAAACGAATAGAAATTGCTACTTTCATTTTCACACAGAAATATGAAAATAATTGCAATTTGTACAAGTCTGACGTGACGAAGTAATTCGTCAATTTAGTGCGTTAAATTAATTTATATTTGTAGTTAAATTAATTATTGCCTGTCGTGATGGGCACTTTATTCCGTAAATACGTCTACTTATTTTGACAAAAGCATTTTGCTGAATAAAATCCCCGGTTATGACGTACTAGACACTGTTTTATGAATGAAGATAGCAATAATTTCCACTGAAATCATATTTTACTAAAAAGTAATGAGAAAAGCTCTGACTCTTCATACTGGCGAAATCCTCACAAAATTACGGCACACACCAGCTCCAGAATAACAAGAAACTACATACCTTTTTACACTCCTTCACAATCTTCCGGACCTCAGACTCGTCGAAGCACAGCAGCAAAGCGGAGGTCCCCTGCAGGATCCCTCGGGAGCCTTCAATCAGCTTCTTCCTACAAACAACACTGAGTTTCAGCTCCTTAACACTCGCATTATCTGACTCGAAGGTGAAGAGACTAGCGTCAATAGACATTGACATCATGGCCGTGTATGGAGGAGCCTTCGGGCTTTCCGTACCTAGCATGACAGTAACGGAAAGACGAAACTTAGTAATATTATAAATGCGACGTTATCTGTCCGTCTGTCTGTTCGTCTGTCTGTCAGTCACTACTTCACGCCTTAAGACCGTAATACAAATGCCAGTAACTTGCATAAAAGCATGCAAGAAGCTGGCAACAACATAACATTCGCCAATGGTGGCTCAATGGTATGCAAACTACTTGCATGACATGTGGAAGTTACTAGCATGTGTATTGAGGGCTTTAATGGTTGACACACAGGTCGACAAAGACCTGGATTTTTTTAGTATAAGTTTAGTCTGCCTCGTTGGTCTAGTGGTCGCAAACGCGAATGCTGAGCATGAGGTCCTGAGTTCGATTCAAAGGTCGGGCAAAATGTTATTGGGTTTTTCATCAGGAATTTCTCAGTAGCAGCCACGGAGTCTGGATTTGTGTACGATTGATGGCAATAGGCTCACCCCCTGTTACATGGGACTACATAACTGGCGAAATGTGGGTGTATATTAGGTACACCTCTGCCTCACCCTTCGTCCCATTACAGGCCGGATGTTATGTTAATACGATTATCCTGGTAGTACCTTCCCATAGGATAGTTTCCGATTTCAAATTGGGTGAAGCCGCGAACAAATGCTAGCGGAAAATATTTTTTAAAATATCTTGAACAAATGTTTAAAGTTATACTGTCATGCAAAAGTGTAGTTGTAAAAGATTTATTTGTGGAGGTAAATGACCTGCATAGCTTTGCGTTATTGATCTTTTGAACTGTTATTGGTTTTGCAACAGCTGCGGAAGCTTGAGAAGTGCTAATGTTTATTTTAGCGAAATATGTATGATGAATTTTAAACTGTGGGAAGTTACAGTATTGGCACGATTGTTTCGTAGACATCCCATTTTAATATTATTTTCATTGAAAAGCTACCTCATCTCGTGGGGCTATCAAGCTGCTTGGCGGTAAAATAGCTACGGTGCTACTACTAGGAAGGTCGAGATCCTTCACTAACAGACTTCGTCCACTGCTGGCCATAGTTATCTTTCTGGTTGAGCCAGTCTCATTCTGGTTGTTAGCAAGATGATAGTACGATTGTCCACCTAAATCGCCATCGGACAATCGACATCGACACTCCAATATTCAGTTCTTGCACGGTCACAAACCTTAGTCAACCAGTCATCGCTATACGCCTTATCTAAAGCTCTATTACTCCTACAATAAAGATGATATTACCTTGCAGGTCCTGAGTACGGGTCAGATCGCAGCATGTCGGAGGCCTGCTGCAGGAGGGTGGCTGCTGTCTCCACGCGGTGTAGGGCGCCTGGCATGTCGTGTCTGAGGACAGAGTCTTCGGAAGACTCGATGGTTTCGTGGCCGACCTGGGAATGTGCATATGGTGTAAAGGATTTCATGAATAGTATAAGGGGTGATCGTAATTCTAAGATGCTTCAGCATCCAGTGCAGTTGCATTATTTTTTACGAATACTTCTGGTCTTCGTGCAATTCCGATGGCCACCACAGACCGAAAACCTTAGCGACAACTCTGTGGAAACGGCAGCAGGCAGCCTTTAGCTCTCGCTAAAAGGTGAAACGTCACTCCAAATTCCCCTAAAAAATACTTTCGAAGGAAAGCTGTGACTAAACGTTAAAAAAGTGCGGATTCTCACCCTATTTTGAATAGATTAATGACTTTTGATTGATTTTGAATCACTCACCTTGACCAGATTGTTGACGGCAAGAGACACAGCTTGCACCGGCCTCGCCAGGTCTGGCATAGCGTTGCCATCTTCGGCTTCTTCATGGAGGATCACCAGACGAGAAACCTGAGGACAATAGAGTGTAGATTTGAGAAATGATTCAACAGTGTGTGATCGCGGTGGCGATGGCGTGTGACTGCGAATATAATTAGATAACATCTTCACCGACCTATGAGGTGTGCCCTTTTCGGTTGCTCCAGTAGGCTGATTAATCAAAATACACAAGTAAGCATTTACTACTATTTGCTCCGGGTCGGCTATCTTGTTAAAAAATGCGGCCGAACAAGTGTGTAAACCCCTAAGCTCCCCTCAGTTCTTTTGCTAGACACCGGGAAAATATTGTATAAAGTTTTACAAAAAGCATTACTAGTAAAGTACTTTGTCAAAGAAATCTGAATTTCGCAACTATCTCAGTCCCCGTTGGCTTATGTTTACCAAACTATCCAAGTCTCTGGTCGAGCTACTATAATATATCTTGACATTTATTCCGCTCCTTGAGCTTCATAAATTATGAAATGTCACTTCGTTTCGCTCACATGAAATAAGACATTAACTTATGCTTGAACTTTAAAGTTTAAGAACATAACATACAAGTATACAGATGATACATATAGCGATATACACAGCTTATGGACCGGCTAGGTCAGTCGTTTCCGCTCGTAGGAAGTTCCGCGCTTTAGAGAGCCTACATAAAGATTTTGTTTTCATATTATTTCCAGAAATAGTGTTTGAGTCCTGTACATTTAAATATCCGACAAAGAGAAAAACAACATGATAATCTACTTGTAATAATCAAATGGTTGGTGTCGGTAAAAGTATCTAACTTGGTAATTAAGATCATCACCATCATTTCAGCCGAAAGACGTCCACTGCTGGACATAAGCCTCGCCCAAGTGCTACATTGACCGGTAATTAAGATATATTGCTATAATTATGGTCTAACTAAGATCTGAGATCACTACAGTTTTCTATGACATTCCTTCTGCTAGATCTCTTAGTTTACAGCCAACTACAATTACCTTTTATCCTGACTTTATCTTATCCCAACTATGCATAATTACGCGGCACAAAGTCCCGTAGGTACTGCAGAAAGTTCGAGAGCAAACAATGCATTGTACACGGCGTGCTTATCTGCAACTTTCACTGACACAACGCCTGTTGTTCGTTCACATTCTCCGGAGATAAGCATGTCTTTGTGCACAGTATGGTATGCTAGGTATTAGCTGGACGCGATGATAAAGGGTTTTTGGAAAATGTGTTGTAACTATTAAAGTATGTTATACTCGTATATTGTTAAATATCGCCGAATCTAGCAAGAATTCAGCTTATTTCGTGCAGTTTCTAATTTACCTTGTTCTCACCATCCCCAGGTAGCTGAAATTACTGTAACCCATGGTTGACAATTACTTTTCTTTACAGCACCGCCTGGAAACAATAATTTATTTGCTGTAAGGGCAACGGGCCCTGGGATACCAGGTCTCTGCCAGCGAAAACGAATTATTAGACTCATCATAGTAATGCTGAAGCGGCAATAAACTCTTGACGCCTTAGAATGGATAGCCCACGCTTCCATACCTCGAACAATCCCATATCATAATGGTTAGACAGTAAGACACATCGTCAATCTTAACTGATCCTTATCAATTTTCGACAGACTTCCGAATCCATCTAGGCAATAAATTCGATGGAAAATCTGACTGATTATGTAACTCCTTGAAAGGTATAATAAAATCCAAGATGCGATGATTTCTGCTAATCTATGGAATGGAAAACCCACTCTAGTATTAAAACAGCACTTCGCCCGCGACTTCGTCTGCAAAAATGGTGGTAGTTCGGCTATATTAGCCGATATATAAATATAATTTATAGCCTATAACACCCACGAATAATGTATCTTTCAATCAGTGAAAAAAAAATCTATTAGTTCCGAAAGATACCCCCTACAAACTTCCTCTTTTTTTACCTCTTTATAATATTAACCATAAGTAGAAGAGATCATCAAACTATTCAGTCCCGTCGTCTATTTGACAACTAATTAATCTTAACTGACCCTTCTTTGTAGTAACTTCCGAATATTTGTTGAAAATTGATTCGATCCAGCCAATAAATTCAATCCAAAAACCGACATATCTCTTTAATAACCAATCCTCGATCATCTAAGCCAAACCGTAATGCCAGCTAAGGCAGATAAGCATCCGCCATATTAGGTGCGCGCACGCAATCCGTCCGGCCAACGCAGCATTCATTCATTCATAGTTTTTTGTGTACAGCCATAGTACGAGTATGTACTTTGTTTTTGTCTGAGCTTTCGATTTTAATCTTGATGTATGTCAGTAGTGTCTAGCGTATTATGAAATTGTATGTTTGTAACTGTATTTAACTGTTCGTCACGTATTTTTGACTTAAGGCTATGGCTTTATTATGGACGTTACGTATCTTGTTGTGAGAGGAGTGTTTTTGTCGTTTCTTATTCTAGTTTTACGCAATTCACTCTTGCAGCATCTTTAGCCATAGCTCAACCAACGCTCAAATCTTCAAAACACTGCATAAAGCTATTTCAATTTTATGACTATAAAACCAAAAGCATTTGTGGATCTTCATCATTATCAAAACCATAGGTAGCTACACCTTTGCCTAACCCTTCGGAGATTACAGGCGTGACATGATGTTATGTTGTCAAAACATCCAAAAAAGCTTTCAAACACCCTGTTACCCTACATCAACCACTTAACAAAATAAAACATCCTTATCAACACACAATATTCCAGAAATGACTCCATATTTTTTCCACATTCGTGACTTTTACAAATCACCCTTCTATCTCCCCCATTCACCTGGGGGAGTGGCGGAAAGGGCGCGGCATTTCAACCCCCATGGTCTAGCCTTGGGGACTGATTGTGTTTGTCCAAGATGATTACGAAACGGACGGACGGATGCTTAATGTCTGCAGACTGATATTGGAATGGGGTGTAGACGAGGGTAGGGTTTGGAACGAATTTGAGATATTAAAAATGTTTGTGTAACTGGCGAAATGTGGATGTACGATAATAGGTACACCTCTGCCTAACCTTTTAAATCCCAGTTATGCGTAATGTGCCAAAACTTCGGAAAGCCATCAGAAAAACAAATATGATAATAATAAGTTTGTTTTTATAAACATTGGATTTGGCCCGACATTTAAAATTGTTTTAAAGTCCAATGAGTTTGTGGAGGACTTTTCGCAGCAAAGGCATTGTTATCAGCCGCAGTTGGTGCAAAATAGTCTCATTGGGTAAGCTTTTTATCTAATTTTAGATTGCTCCCAAGAAAGTATACTAAAAACTAAAGTAACAAAAAAATTTTAGAGTAAAATATCATTTCTACGAACAAACTAAACCAAAACATCTTACCACAATTCCTAAATTAGTCCCAATGTCTCATACAAGGAAAATAAACAAACCGTGGACATAAATAATAAATAAATAAAATAAGTTTATTGTCACAAAAACCTTTGTAAACAATACCATTACATTTAAAACATAGGTACATTTAAATTAAGTAGAAGGCTGTACAAATAGTGAAAAACCCTGCCTCCTAAACTAGGGGGACCCTGTGACCTAGGAGTCAGTGTTCTACTGTTACTTTGTGTACAAAATAAACCTTTATTTGTGTGTTTATAAACCTACAATGACCTTGTTTAACTATGCTTGGGGGGATGGCTGTGTGAGTGGGATGTGGTGTGCTGTGGTGTGGTGTGGTGTGGTGTGGTGTGGTGTAGTATGCTGTGGCGTGGCGTGGTGTATGAGAAGGTGGGGTGTGGTGTGGAGTCGTCTACGGTATGTTCGTGTGATGTTGCATGTATTTCTATATATATATTTCTTTTTTTTTTTTTTGTCGTAGTAGTATTATTATTATAATGTGCCTACTTTATTTTAGATATGAGATCTTCTGTACAGGAATAATCATGATTATACAGCCAGTTTTGTAATTTGTTTACATTTACGCCTAACTTTGTGTACCCAGAATCGTATACAGTCACAACTCCACAAGTATAAAGTATCGACAAACGAGAGCCAGTGGGTCAAGGTGACGCTGAGATGTAACTAGCTAGGCTTAGTTTAGGTCTAGTCTAGCTGATACTGGATCTAAGCGCCAAGGAATGGTCGACAATATCTAAAGTGTGAATGCTGTTAAACATTTCAAAGATTCTATAGTTCCCCAAGTTAATTTAACTGATCAAGCTGGTACAGTGTTGCATAAATCTATTGACGAGTGGTTTTAAACGGAAGTAACACAACCATCTTGGTTTTTCTAAATAATTTACATTTGTGTCCGGACAATATCATTCAAATGCCAAAAAAAGATGCAGCACTAAAAACTCCTAGAATCTAGCAATTCGGAAACAGCAAGTAAGAGTTCTTAGAGGTTTATGACAGGTTGAATAAATAGCAGTGGTAAATAGCTGTTCGACTGAACGTCTGATGATGAATGAGTGTGTTTGCGAAAACGATGCAACATTGATTGGTGCAGCTGTCGCAATATGCGACCGAGTGTTGTCAATACGCGATGAAGCATCGAATTATTGATGCAATTGCGACAATGATAGTCTTGTGAATGCAAAGATGTGTTGCTTATTGTGTAACATATGTATAATTCTAGCAAAGGTTTTGCCTTTAGAACTAATAAATACCGTAGAACTTTGAAGTATTTTAACTTAAAATTTCAAATAGCACCGAGAGGAAGCTTTTCAAGAAAAAAGTGACAGTGGTGTTCCATTTTTGGGACAAAACACGTTCGAAAAAAAAGAATATGTACAAGAGAGACCTAGCACCATTTTTAACACATCACCTCAAGTCATCACTTGTTTAGCTCAGGCGATGTAAAACATGAAGTTAATCTACCAAAGAGACGTCTAAATGCAAATGACTAGTAAGGACCTCCTACGCAATTTAATATGGCAAATAATAAAATCTAAGTATTCAAGCGGTGTCGTAATATTATCTCCAATAAGTCCACGGCCACTGCCACGCGTGGGATGCGACCATATGGTGAGTTTTAGCGGTGACAGCTTGCCTATTATAAAATTGAGTGGATAAATTCTTCACGCCAATTTTCACTTATTGATTGTGGAGACTGGAGAGCGATTTCTCGGCAAACTGCCAGTTAAATGCTTCAAGGGTGTTGCGCCTTTTATAAGTGCTTTTGCTCCAATAAGGTTTTTTTTCTATAGTTGG
The DNA here is from genome assembly GCA_905163415.1 of Noctua fimbriata. Classification (NCBI taxonomy): domain Eukaryota; kingdom Metazoa; phylum Arthropoda; class Insecta; order Lepidoptera; family Noctuidae; genus Noctua; species Noctua fimbriata. The sequence goes on from LR990946.1 coordinate 1,170,056, forward strand.
TTAGGTACAGAATAACAGGTCTGAATTCAGGACAGCCCAGATGCAGGTGAAATTTCCGAAAATAATGTTTTTTTGCTCCAGTTCCAACTCCAACTCAAAGCATAAGAGTTTCAAGTTGTTGTTTTGACTATAAATGTGGATGGGTGTAAGAGAAGAGGAAGATCAAAGGGACGATGGATAGACTGTGTGAAGGAGATATATGGCTAGAGATATAGTTTAATGAGATGACGAGAAATAGGGAAGTATGGTATAAGAAGACAAGCTGCGCCGACCCCAAGTGAATTGGGATAAAGGCAAGAGAACGATAATGATGACTTTAGAGTTGTCAAAGTATAGAAGAAAAACCAAAACAAAAAGATGAAGCTACAGTACCTTCACATCCACATAGCAACTGTTCTGCGTAAAGACTTTAGTTACGCATTCGAAAGCCTAAATCTCTATGGAGAACATCATGCAAGAAACACCATCACCAACGACATTCTTTTAAATCGGAATTCTCTCTTTTAAATAGAAGTATTCTGATATTCACAATATAAATACAAGGAATAAACATCAATTTATTGTACCCACAACAAGGCTCAAGAAAATAGGTGGATCATTTAGATGCCAATGTATACGCTTTTATAATAAACTTCCAGGCCACATACATGAACTAAGCCTTAATAAATTCAAAATTTTCATAAAACGTAAACTTTGCCAGAAAGCCTTCTATTCTGTTAAGGATTATATCGAGGACAAAAAGGCTTGGGATTGAACTGCTCCAATTGAAATCGATATTAAACTGAATTGTACCCATTTTATAATATTTTTATTACTGTTTGACATTTTTTATTTTTATTAATTATTGTTCGATTTAGTTGACATTATTTACTTTTTCAAGTACCTGTGGTATTATTATTTCCTTTATTTAAATTTTTACAAATTAGTTTACATTTTTAAATATTCCTTAAAAATAATATATATAAAAAACATTTAAAAATATAAAAAATTGTAGCCCACCGGTATCGGGAACAGGGTCCAAGCTACCGGCGGTCAGGGCTCCAGAGAGAGGAACCTCCTAACAATACGAGCCGTGTCCAAAAGTACCGCTTTCTGAATCAAGCCCTTGATCCAGCTGCCTAACGAGAGCCTCCTCAGGTATTGGTCGAGGCTCTTGGCAATTAAGCCATGGGCTGATACGACTATCAGCACAATGATCGCTGAGTCCACATCCCACATGTCGACAACCTCGCGAGCCAAGTCAAGATACTTGATTTTCTCATCTTTCTCGGCTTTCACGAGGTTCTCATCATGCGAAACCGTTATGTCAACAATCATTGCGCGCCGCTCTGATCGATCCACCACCACTATATCAGGCTTATTGGCTACAATAATCCTGTCAGTGATGATGGATTGATCCCAGTACAATGTGATACTGCCATTTTCGAGAACTGGGTCGGGCACATACTTATAGTATGGCACTTCCGATTCCACAAGGTTTTATTTTAGAGCAAGTTGCTGATGGATAATTCTGGCTACAAGGTTGTGTCTATGCAAGTACTCTCCGTTAGCCAGACGAGAACACCCGGAGATAATGTGACGGATTGATTCGCCTGGACGGTGGCATGCCCGACATATGTCAACCGTACCGTCCTTCACAATAAATCTCCGGTAGTTATTCGTCATCATAACTTCATCCATAATTGCACAGACAAAACCTTCGGTTTCTCCGAAGAGATCCCCGGAACGTAGCCAGGCTACGGACGCTGATAGGTCTACATCGGGCCCATGCAGGGCCCGGAAAAAGCGTCCGTGAAGCTCTTTACTCTGCCATACCTCCATGCGGTCGTTAGTGTCAAGCACTAAGGGTTTGCGCCAGTTCTCTTTAGCCAAGGAAAGCGGGGTGAGGCCCTTGTCCATTGCGACCACATCTCGATGCATCCCCACGTCGGTTTCAAGGAAATATTCCCTGAGACTGCATATCTCGCGATTGTGGAGAGTCTTAGCGTTTAAAAAGCCTCGACCCCCACACTTCCGCGGGATATACAGTCTCATAACAGAAGAACGCGGGTGATGCATTCGATATGCCGTCAACAATGTACGGACCCTCCTATCCAGGGCGTCTAGTTCTGTTTGAGTCCATTTAAGTATGCCGAAAGAGTACATCAGAACCGGCATGACCCAACCGTTGAAGGCACGTACCTTATTGCCGCCTGATAAAAGACTATTAAATACTTTTTTCAGGCGGCCAAAGAAGCGCTCCTTCAACGATTGCTTCATGTCAGCAACATTGATGCCCAGCGCTTCCGACATACCCAAATACTTATAGGTTTCGGTTGCTGAGAGGGATCTAAGATTTATGGAATCCGAGAGCTGGGTTCCCACAGATTCCACAATCTCCCCTCGCTTTACATGCATGACCGCACATTTGTCCACACCAAATTCCATCCTGATGGCGCTACTGAAAGTTTCAGTTACCTTCAATAGCTCCATCAGTTGCAAATCGTTGGGGGCAAAGAGTTTCAGGTCATCCATGTAAAGGAGGTGAGATATAACTTGACCACCTCTCCTCAACTGATAGCCTAGACCTGAATCCTCCAGCAGCGTGCTAAGAGGATTCAAGGCTAAGCAGAACCAAAGTGGACTCAAACTATCGCCCTGAAATATACCTCGCTCTATCCTTATCGGCTCGCTATTCCTCTGGATTTGCCGACATCCTGGATAGCGAAGGACTGTCCTCCATTGCCCCATACATGACATCAGGAAGGTGCGCAGAGTTGCATCAACTTTATACAATTCTAGCACCCTCATGAGCCATGTATGTGGCACCGAGTCATAGGCCTTCTTATAGTCTATCCAACATGTCGACAGATCCCGTCGGGAACGGCGAACCTGTTGACTAATGGCCATATCAATGAGGAGTAGCTCCTTAGTACCGCGGGACCCGTTCCTACATCCATTTTGAGAAGCGGACATGATAGAATTGTCATCAATGTGTTTGTTAATTTTAGCTCTCAAAATGGACGTAAGAACTTTATAGACCGTCGGAAGACAGGTAATCGGTCTATAATTTTTGGGCTCCGCAGTACTACCCGATTTATGGAGCAGGTGGGTTATACCTGTCGTCAGGAACTCTGGCAGCGACCCTGACTCTAAGGCTGACTGGAACAGGATCGCCAGGCGAGCGTGCGACCTAGTGAACCATTTAATCCAAAAGTTGTGCAGCCCATCCGGCCCTGGAGATTTCCAGTTAGGCAACGGACGGACTGCACGAACTACGTCTTGGGGGCTGATAGTGATTGCCCCCATTTCTGGCACTAGATCGCACGCTCGCTCAACCTCCCGAGTCCATTCACCCTCGGTATGGCTAACAGACACCGACCAGATGCTGCGCCAGAACGAGCACATGGCATCATCATCCGGTATGCGCGTGTCAGCCACACCTTGGTCCGGTCGCTCCCAAGTCCTATATACCCACCTTTCATCTCTTTGGAAAGTGCGATTCTGAGTGTATCGGTCCACCCGCCGCTTATACCTACGAATACGGCTTGCCCATGCATACACTTTCTGCTTCAGGAAGTCGATGCGCTCTGTGATACGGGACATGTAGTCTCGAGGACTGATATCAGTCCCCGAGAATGCCCGCCTCACAAAACGCATCACTCTAGGGCGAGTATTGCCCTCCCTGAAGCAGATCAGTTTGCCGATGAGTGCTCTGGCCCCACCAATACGTCGTTCAATCCTGTACTGCCATGGCGGAACGGCTGGTTTAGGTCGTGTAGCTCTGTCATCTGAAAATTTGACATGAGCTACACGACATGCCGCTACAGCCGCACAATACAGGATTGAGTGAGCATCGGTGAGGTCTTCGCAGTTGTCAAAATAGTTTGACAACTGCGAAGAAAAATATTATTTTTTTCTTGACTTTATTTTACTTTTTCAAGTGTCGTATTATATATTTATATATTTTTTTTTGTTTATTACTGTGAATATGAGGACTACGTGGGTCATACTATTATTATTATTTTAATTTTTTAGTTAAGTTAGTTTCACGATTGTCTGGCAGTTTGAGTACTTTATGCGGCCTACCCAAAAGTCCTTTCTTTGGTATTGTTCGTCGTGTCGTTGAGCTCCTTGGATTACGAGTCGAGCTACACGATCACTGACAAATGCTTGCACTGTCTGGACAGGTCCACTCAAATCTGTGTGGTTATTTCTTCAAAATACCATCTCGGACATTAATCTACATGGTCCTCATATGACTTGAGCAATGTCTGGACTTTAAAAGAGACTGTGACCTCTGAGTTTGTTTCGGATGTTTCTTCTCAGAGTAGTCAGGTACGAAACACCGGCCCCATCTAGTTTTAAAAAACAACATGTTGTGACATGTAAAAGAGTTTTGTAAACCAATTTACAGAAATAAATATGATTTGATTTGATTTGAATCAAAATATTGTTACAAAACTACAGTCGAAAACAATGTTATTGGCAGAGCAGAGAGTTTTTCAAAACCTACAACAAAGTTACGATTGATACCCAACTTGATGAGCTTTCTTTCCGATTCATCGAAATCGGTCGTAAGGGGTGGTAAGGGTCTATAGATTACTCAACATACAAATGTCTGTATGCACTTATATTGAAGGGTGAAATCTAATACCGAGGCGTCAAATAACTACTAATCCAAAAAGTATTAAGCTGTTCTTGAAAGAGACGCCAATATCAAACTCGTATACCTCCATCCCGCTTTCACTGCCAAACAATAGAAGCTCTATGTTCCAAAAATATGTATTCAGTCCGAATGTTTATCAAATTCATCGATGAAAGTTTATGGCAGGCTGGTAATGCGATTATGTTAAAGTGTTTTGTATTAAAGAATGTCGAAATAACAATAGTGGAGAGAGATTTAGAGAAAGACTGATTGACGGCGAACAAATTGTACATTGTAGTTAGAAGTGCCCAAACCGGTCAGAAACTTACATGAATTCTTAAGCGATTAAATACGAAAGCGTATTACCATGAAATTGAATTAATCAAAACTAGTATTTGAATTTTTTTTTTATTTTGGTTGCGAGGATCCGCTAGATACGAGACGCACGAGACCGGTCAAGATGGCGACACTTGGCCTATGTCCGACGACAGACGACAGTCTTTGGCAGACGTATTTCGGCTGAAATGATGATGATGATGAATATTGAATATCATCATTCCAGCCCGTAGCCGAGTAGCAGAGGCTAATGGTATGATTGCGAATCACGTGTTGAGCAGGCTTGCCTAGCAACAACTTTTTAATCTAAACAAATAAATAAAATTGAAGTGTTTTTTTGTCATTTAAAAAAAAAAAGTTTTTTACTGAATGGATATGAAAGTGTATACGGTCCTTTTAACAAAAGAACATTTATTTCTTTATTTTTGTCTGTCTGTATATTTGATCTTGTTTTATAAAATTAAAGTAAGTACTTAATATTTTCATAATAATTTCACGCCATTGAAGGTCGCAGGCAACAGAAAGTAGGACATAAAAACGTTAAACTAAGCATCAGGTGCTGTTAACTAGGAGACTACTTAGTACCTTAGTTAACAGCACCTGGTGCTTGTTCTTACTAGAACTAGGCTACACCCAAATAAATGCTTAAATAAAAAGCCAGCAAAGCTGTATTTTCAAAGATCGACTTAGCGCCGAAAGTTGAAATAAAGCAATTATTTATAATTATTTTCTGGTGTTAGTAGAAACAGGAATTCATCTTGCAATTTCCCAACGTTACAAACTTCAAGCAAAAATCTAACTATTATCATTATACTCATAAAAGCTTACTGATAAATGAAAAGCCGTAAAGAAACCCTCATGACGAACTGCAACACCATCCGAACACGACTTCGCGCAATTAAGAACGTTCCCCACAATTTCAAACAAACTAGTGAAAGAGATTTACTAGCTAAACCAATTAATCAAGCCATAATACAAAGCGGTTTACCACGTGCTATTTGTAACGCTTATTTATAGAGGACTACATGTATTATTTAACCTACTTATTATAAAGTATACGGACCTACTTTCGATTTGTGGTAATGCAAAATAGTTACACCTTCGCCGTAGGAAATATTTCTAGTCATATCATACCGCGGAATATTATGACGTGAAGAAGATGGATGAAAAAGAGCGACCAGATAAATAAGAAGTTTAAAGTGACCCCAGACAGTAATACTGAAAACGTTTAGTTTGTGATGTGATTAAGAGGGATGAAAGGCATGTAACTAAAATAATAATGTAATGTTTATGGACGAAGAGGGAGAGAAAGAACAAAAAAAAGATGGATTGTGTGAAAGAAAATCCGAGTAGATTGACGGTTCGCCGAGGAGAATGGAAGACGAAAATGGGTTGCGTCGACACCAAGTAACATGAGACGAAAGCAGGAATGATCAAGAGCAACCGTGGTGGATAGTGCGATTAATGCTCATTCTAATTGAAATGAAAAAATAACAAGCACATATTTGTTAGAGCAAATATCAGGCAGGACACATTCAGCCCACTTCAGAATAGGAAATCAAGAAAGTCCTCCAGCAAATAAGGAAATTGCGGAGCCGGAGATTGTGTCGCTTGGCAAGGCGGCGACAGAATATTGAATTACAGATACAGCTACGTCTAAAGAAACATATGCGATAAGTCTGATCAGACCACAGCCTACAACAGACCGCCCAGACAATGTTTGCTTTATACGGGGTGTAAACGGACCCTTCGCGAAGCCGTCAATCAAGCATTATGTACATCAAACTAAGTAACCCTACGCAAAAATTAAAGCCGGGAAATGACTTTTTTTTGGGGTCAAAAATCACGTTTTACGGTAAAACTCAATGTAACGCACTCAAAACATTGTGCTGGTGGATGCATTGAATAGTATGGGGGTCTTGGAGGTATTTAAAGTAAAGTTATATCCTTAAAAACTAGTATTTAAAAAAAAACTTGAAAAAAATGATCGCAAAGACGGGGTAGACTTCGTTAAGGGTCTATTTACACCCTTTAGACTCATATCACATTTCAAGCAAGCTTGTTCAGGCCCATCTCCCAAGAATATCTTAGAGGCATCAAATACTTGAATGTGCGGAAATTTAATTGGCGACGTTTCATCATTCTCCTGTTCTTAACCCAATTTATTTGGAGTCTTCTTTTTCCATACTAGTCTATTACTCGTCATCTCATCAGTCACCTCCTTTCTTGCCATCATCCTTCACATGTTTATTCGTCTAGGCACAGAGCTTGGCCTCAGACCTACGCCACCAGATCAAAACTTTCCTAACGGCATTTTCGACATTCCTCCGCATCGCATGACCATACCACGACAACCGATTACCACACAACTTTTCAGTCACCGGCGCCACTTTCAGACTTACTCTTATTTACATAGCGACATAGGTATACTGAGTAAAACTGAATTAGCTATTAGCAAAGCTCCTCCTACAGACGTAACGGGTGACAAACTTACGCGATATCTAAACAAAAACAATAGTGTTTGCTTGCTGTTTTTGTGCTTGCGGTCAGTAACCGCAGCTCGTGTAGTAAACTAATAAAGGAGGCCTATATTTGAGAAGAAATATGTTGATGCGATCAACGATCTTAACAGTATGCTTACTATAGTTACAAAGTTATGACATTATTGCCCAACTCGAAACTAATCGCAGCATTTATAGACGAGTATAAACAAATGGCGTCAAGACTTTTATGGTTGTTATAAGAGCAGCCATAAACGGCGAATCGTTTTCTCAAATTTTTATAGCTCTATTGGTGAATCAATCATGATTTCATGCTCGTCTTATGAAGGATGATGCTGTAAAAATAGAGCCATAATATTCTCGCCGTTCCCAATCGGCGCCGCTAAATAATAAAAACTTTAGCCTCTCTGGTTAAAATCAATAACTATAATATGACGTCATCATTACATGATTTATACAACACAATCTCAAGCACTTCATCTCATCTCAAGTAGTAAGTAGAAGAGTGAACCATTAACGAACGAGCTCCGTTTCGTATTTGCTGTTAAAAAAAAACTGTTTGTTTTATTTGATCCAAAAATTCATTAAAGTTTAATTTAAGATTCGTCTTTGTAAAACAATTAATAAAATACAAAAACAGTTTTAATGTGATGCGTACTTTTTCATAAAATTGTTCATTACACATTTCATATTTGGAACAACGAAACGCAACTGTCACTTGAAATGACAGACGGACAATATTTTTGTGTTGAGTTTTTGTTAAAATGATAAAAATAATGGAGCCGAAGAAGCAAATATATACACATCAGGAAAAGAAAAAGTTTTTGGACATATTAAAGAATTACTCGAAAGTAGTGGAGAGTAAACATACCCACAGTTCAGCTTTGAAGGCGAAGAACTTAGCTTGGCTGAAAATAACTTCGGAGTTCAACACGAGTCCGGTAACAAACTTGCATGTAAGTATTGAATATTGTATGTTTTACTTGTTGTATTAGAACTTGCCTCCGGAAAGTTGTAAGATGTTGAAACTAGGTTGACAGTTCTTGAGATTGAGAGATTGTGAATTGAGTTTGTCTTGTGTTGACAGTTTCAAAGATTTGTATGAACTGTTTAGCCTCCTTATTTAAATATTCTAAGTTATGCGGATTTTCAGTAGATGGATTGTTGAATATTCCTTCAAGAAAAATATTTTCTTTTTAATATTTGATTGCTAAAACTTTTAATTAGTATTTCATGAACAATTAAATATTTTCTCATTTATCTAAATATAAATCCTAGCTCCATATACTTAAAAAGACTAAGGTATAAGGTAGAGTATTTTATAATTTTTGATAATGATGAATTTGTACAGTACAGATTAATCAATGAAAAATTCAGTGTTTTTTTTTTGTACTCTGTTCCCACTGCTGGGCAAGGGCCTCCCCTTTCTACTTCCAAACCTCTCTATCTTGTGTGATCTCTAGCCATGTTCACCCCGCAAACAAGATTAGATCAATACAATCTATCTGTTTAATAACAATAATTCATTTCAAGATTAATGTAATAAATAAACCAATATTTAATTCCAGAGAACACCAAAACAACTTAGAAGACTATGGATGAACTTGAAACACCGTCAAAGAGAAGCATTAGCCAGGACCTTACACTCGACGCCTTCGAGAGGGCCTGTAGATGATATTATATCAGGATCGAATGTACTGCAAATTGCCCATGCGCTTATGACTGGGGTTGATAGTTCCATGGACTCTGATATTGTGTTAGGTACATGATAACTTAAATGATATACAATAATCGCTGTAGATAGACAAAGTACAGATTTATATTTTTGTCTTCATCATCATATCCGCCCGGCATCCCCCACTGCTGGATATAGGCCTCCGCATTCTTCTGACACAGTTCCCAGTTCTGGTCGTCCCTTATCTAGGTGTGTTTACCACGATTTAGCCGATAGGCGATTTTGCTCTTTAGTCTAACCTTGGCCACCATTCGGCCATTTGTCTTAATATCAAGTACTGTTCGTACCTATTGCTTGCAGGCCAGGGAAGCAAGAGAGAGAAGTATAGGCCATACTCAACAGTAGGTAAACCAAGGATGCAACTGATGATGATGATCCCTTGTTGCTTAGTAACTGCCTAAAGTTGGGCTAAGATGCCTTGATAGTTATAAATCTCCAATGCCTTTGCTAGATAAAATTCAGTATGTCTTCCAAAATAACTACAACAAAGTCTCATGAAATGCTTTATTTATTGTCAGTATGTTCTTTTTTTTGTAGAAAATTTAATAAATGACGACCAAGTACAATCAGAAGCTAGTCTTTGTTTAAGTGAAGAATCTCAAAACATCTCTAATCAAGAAAGTCCATTATTTAACACTGTAAAGATTGAACCAATGTCCCCTATCAATATTAATCCTGCAGAGCCTATAGAATCTACACTTATCAATCAAAATCAAACTTTAACACCAAACAATAAAGCACATATCGCTCAGCAAGAAGATCAGGATAACAGAACCAGACTTCAAAGCAATTTAGAACTTCAGGTTTTGGAAAAACAGCTGTTAAAAGAGAAAGTGAGATCTCAAAGAGAAGAGAATAAGAGTAGAGAGGCACATGCTGCAGCCATACATAACTTAGAGAAACTGATTTTGAAGGAAAAGCTCCGTGAGGCTAAGGCTAAGGCTGACTTAGCTGAATTATATTTGCGAAGACAGAATTACTCAGACGGTAGGTATAAATTATTTTTTTATTATGTGGGCCAACTTAAAACCAAAGCAAAATTAAAATTTAGTACATCTCAGAGAGATTTTGGCCTGAACAGACCTATTGTGTTGAAACTGTATACTAGGCAAGGCCCAGGTCACGGTGTGTGTTAGTGTGAGTCAGTTACAAATATTTGTTTTTTTAGTTTAAGTCAAAGATGTTTTGTTTTCTATTTTATATAACTTAACAATGATATAGCTTTATTCTAATAAAGAGAATGTTGTGTACACCTGTAATTGAAACCTACATAAGCACCCTAACCTATATATTTTTATTGTTAGATGTATGTACTGTTGGCGACCCAAATATTTTAAATAAATTAACACTGCGTGCGGTTGACTGTACCTGTCTTCTACTTTCTAGTTATTTTGAGTTATTATTATAGCCCTAAGCAAACAATATAATAACTAAACAATTTTTCTTTCAGACTAAACTATTACAAAGAAGAAGCAGCAGTTACTTTATAAGAATTTAAAATAAATATACCAAAGCAGTTACATTTAATATAACATTAAAGTGTTTTATTGATGCCAGATTCGCAAGAAGATCTTCAACAATAAATAATCGTTGATACATTTCTAATGTCTAGTTAATTAAAAGGCAATTAAATCTTGAAAACACTCCATTCCCATCACACTAAAGATTGGTTTATCTCTGGGGGATTCCAAGAATTAATCTTATATTAGATCTTGCAATCTCCTTAAGACATTATCCAGACGAAGATCTGCTTTACGTCAACCTGGATTGAGGAAAAGATCAATAACATTCAAAGGGCACTAATAGAAACAAAAACAAACATTTTAATGTATCCTATTTACAAATCACCATTTTCTACAACTCGCATAAATCGCCATCAAAACGAGAATAAAAACAAAACGGTTACGAAATAGTTGCCGGCCGATTCCAAATTTAAATTTAGGCGCGAACACTGCGCGCTAAAACGATAACAAACAGCCAGTAGTGAGTCAACGTTTAAATATAGAATATTTGAATTATATCACCTGGCAACATTATCGTTTGTAGAAAAAAGTTTTTTTTACATGTTTACAAGATTGTAGTCATCTGTGAAGTAACGTTACTATTAGGGATTCTGAAAATAGTTGGCATGATTATCGTTTTCTTAGGGAACACCGTCTATTTATGAGTCAACGGAACGCTGACACGGCGTTTTATAACGCATCAATCAATTACCTTGGCCTATTTCAATCTGTTTAACCGACTTTTTAAGTTATTTTTGAACTTTCTAAAAGCACCACAACGTCCTCATCCAAACAGCGTAAAGTAAACTGGCATGTCCTAGAACCGGAAATTGGAGGAACATGCACTAGCCCCGCGTTGTGTATTACGGTCTACCCCTCTCTGGAGTGGAGGTCCGTATCCCAGCATTGGGAACATTTTAGTCTAATGCTATGGTAGTATGATTACACATTACCAATTTCGTTGCTTAGGAAAAGGCGGAACTGCGCTCCAGAATTCAAATTGCTGACGTAGCTCATAATGCAGCCAAACTAAAATGAGACTGGGCAAGCCATGTTTGCCGGCTGGCTGGCTGTGGGCCCGAATATCACAAAACTGGAGTTCTGAGAAAGCTAGACGGGGTCCCGGCAGACTGAGAAGATGGCGGGACGGCTTGGCTTTCTCGTTCATTAGAGAGGCCTTTGCCCAGGAGTGTGACAGTTGAAACTAACAGCTAGCCAATGCTGTCAGATTCTTTAGACCTTGAGAAAAACATGCTTTACCTTCGAGACTCCTACAAAGTAGCCACTAGGCAAGTAGGTTACCATTTCCATGATGTTTATGGATTGAGGAAAACTCGATCGTTTACGATTCAATGCGAGTCATATGCTTGCATTTGGCTTGCGGTGCGAAAATACTTTTACTATTAGACACCAACCCGCACCCGCATTGAGAAGGATTACGGCGAGTTCCCCCTCGAAGAGAGATGTTTATCCCAGCAGTGGGAACGTTATAAGCTGACATGAGTGTAATTATCCTTATCGCACTTTATTTGGGGTCGTCGCAGCATGTCTTCTTATTCAGTACTTTCCTATTACTCGTCATCTCAGCAGTCACCGTCTTTTTAGCCATATCATCCTTCACACAGTCCATACATCGTATCTTTGATCTTCCCCTAATCTTATAACTAACCACATTCATACTCAAAACTTTCCTCACGACATTTTCCTCATAAATTAAAAAAAGACTTGGTCTACAAAACTGATTCTTTTTTAGTTTGTCTCGTACATCAAACGAATATAAAGCCTTCAAAATTTATTTGGTTTGTTACAAACGTCTCATTCACAGCCCAACGCTTGCCCGCTTACCTACCTACCTAGCTATAGGGAAGTCTGAACCCAGACGGCGAAAAGCAAAAAGGGTAAAACGACTGGGACTCAGCCTGAGTTTATTTATAGAAACGGGAATGCACGGGATGAATGCTAAATGCCTTGTCCACTTTGCAACTAACTATTGATTTTACTCGACTTTTAGTACCTGTTTTTGGCACAGATGAACGGTAGACTGAAAAGGTGTGCAAAGGAGCATGGAAAATAAATTTTACTTCTTGCTTGTACGTAACTTTATATTTAGTCGACGCGAATATATGAGAGATATCCTGTTTTATGCGAAAGATATTTAGATTAGAGGCAAAATTTTAAACTAACAGAAATATACTGTCGTATCTGCGACATGATAAAAGAGAATGGACTGAAATAGACGTAGCACCTAGTCAGGACATGGAGCGTATATACTCCTGTCTCTGAGTTCGGCAGCTCGGAAAGACTGATCCGACGGGTGATCGATGGTTGCGAAGTAAATGAAAGGGTAAGGCAACTGTCTTAAAAATGTGAAAATTATCCATTTCGTTAAAAATATCTTTTGCTATCGAGAGTCAAACATTCCTTTGAATAATATCATCATCATCATCATTTCAGCCGAAAGACGTCCACTGCTGGACATAGGCCTCCCCCAAGTGTCGCCACATTGACCGGTCCCGTGCGACTCGCATCCAGCGGATCCCTGCAACCTTCACCAGGTCATCGGTCCACCTAGTGGGAGGCCTTCCAACGCAGCGTCTTATAGCCAAACTGAAGTGGCAGTGGGCAGGGCACATTGCTCGCAGAACGGATGGCCGATGGGGCCGAAAAGTTCTGGAGTGGCGACCGCGAACCGGAAGACGCTGCGTTGAATAATATAATTCAACCTTTTACGCGATTTGCGCGGAATAATAGGCTCCTTCTACAGTTCCAGGCCAGCGCAGTAATTTATACTGCACTGGCTTTTACCAGCCGAGCTACTCGTGTAATTCTAAACAAAGCATAATATACAAGGAGTAAATCGTTCGCGCTCTCAATAGTGCAACAGAGCTCTTAGATTGAATAATTTATTGCCATACTGGCGCCTGTATTTCAAAACTCTTCGCTATTTTTGTAGTCTGTAACCTGTTTAAAGTTTTGACGAAACACGCTCCGATTTGGCTTGCAAGTTTTTGTATTAAATAGTTAAATGTAAAACTGTGTGAGACTAATCGAGCAAAAGAATCTATTTAGCAAAAAAAACGGTGTAAGGCATAAGAAGAATTATTTTTCATGCTTTCTTCAGAAGTTTCCTTAACCCCTATTTGAACCATTCATTGATGTTAAGTCGGGCAGATGTTAAACCCATGGATATCCCACGAAACGTAAGCTAAAATCATTTCAATTATACAATAACAATCCTCAAAAACCTCCATGGTTTATCGAGACAAGACAAACATCGAAATACTGAGACTGTAAAAACTACAACAAAAGAAAGACCTACAAAATTCTATTCTTGTGGGACACACAAGTCAAGTAAACAGCCAAGACGACCTTGCCGTGACCATTAGTCGACTAGGGCCGACTGGCCGAGCCCAGCAGTCCCATGGCAGAAATAGCGGCGGATACAGGCGAGGTTACACACCTGCCCTAATTACTGGCACGTGGCTGGAAATATGATGGATCTACAGTTTAACTTTCCAACTCTCTGATAAGAATGGTTGATTATCTAAGGGCTTTAGCAGAAATCGGTTTCGGGGATTATCGACTTCATCAATGCTTTTTCGCGTTTTGGCGATTCTCTGCGTTCGGGCGTGTTTGTAAAATCATGTTTTTATTTGGTTTGATCAGAGATCCATGATATAGGTTCGATTCTGCATGTACTTTTGCATTTCAAAATTGCAAAATTACGGGTCGCTGTATCCACTTTTTGAAAAGCGACAAAACCGCTGAATGCCCATGCTAATACTACTATGTCTGCTGGGTCTTAAATATTCTGTTATTATGGAATATTAAAACCGCGTAGGGACCGTAGCTAGTGCCAAACCAAACAAACAAGTCGTTTTTAATTTTGTTTGATAACCAAACGATTGTAGACTCATGCTTATTAAATTTTTGTCATGTCAATGTCCACCTGTCCCCGATACAGGGTGTTGTTGAAACTTGTGGGAAATTGTTTGAAAGGAGCTTTTGTTAAAGCCTTAGCATGCGTCTGACTCTGAACTGACAAAGGTCAACCCGTAGACTATTTAAAACAAAATTGTTCCAAAAGTAGCTTAAAAAAATAAATTATAATTCTGTCATACTAATAAAAATAAATAAAAATTATAAAACTGAGCCCAGTAACACGAAAGTGTACTTTACACGCAAATACAACTTTATTTTATACTATTAAAATATTTTCCTGGTTGATGGCCTTTCGTGTCGTGAAAGCACGGCTTTTTAGCTTATTAGGAACCGAGCTTACTGATTGCTACGCCCAGATACAGACTAGGCTATAAATGTCAAAAGATTGATGTGCTGGCTATAATTTGAAACTGAGAGCACGTCCTATGCAAACTCGGGTGTAGGTTTAAAATAAGAATGTTATGACTTCATTACGATTGATTGTAAAATTGCCGCTTTAGGAGCTTACTGATTTCCCATCGGCCGAAATGACGAACCTATTTAACCACTTTGGGGTTAGAATTTTCAAAATCTATCCGTAGTACTCACCTTCGTTATAAAAAGAACTCTTAAACAAAATTGTATGCTTCTGGACCCAGCGATATATGCTGTGCAGTGAATGAATGAATTCAAGATTTTTATGAACCGGTATGCCCAAATTCTCTTCTATAAGTTCCTTTACTGGTTCTCGTCCATGATATTGATTGTACAGTGGGAGGGTTGGGTTGTCTGTCTCTCTTGACTTCGCTACCATTAGACACCAAAAAAATCACCTAGAAAAACTTTTTAATTGCTAAAAACCAAAGTTTAGATGCCGAAGATATTACGATTACAAGACCCTTCTAAGGGGTCTTTTGGGCTAGCCAAAACATCCTGCGTATTTTTTTCTGCCTCTACCTACGAAAAGTGTCCGAAAATCGTAACAAATAGGATCTATCAGCCTCTCCGTTTCAACAAATCAATATGCAAATGTAAGTGCGACAATATGCAAAACCTGTCTAAAGTACAATGTCAGTCATCGAACCCAGGACTTAACGGTTCAAATCTCTTTATGGACCATTGTTTCTATGATGATTTCATTTACAGCTGGTGCAATAAATGACTTCATATTGTAAACAATCGTTACTATGTCCAAAAACAACTAAAACAAGAGATTTATGACTAACCTTGGCATGAAATTACTTAGTCATAAGTTTTTTTTAACTCTTCACGTGTTTTTCTTACACTTGTACGTACTGCCAGTGTCATGGCCGATTACATGCGAATACACATTTAAAGAAACACGATTTATTTTTCCGACGATAACCTTGTGCCGCATGCACGATGACCGCTGGGCAAAAGTCTCCAAATGATGGGTGCCGAGAGATGGACGGCCCAGAAACAGGAGGCGAGACGGCCTGGACACGTACCGCGAGGGCTGCTGGAGCTCATGGAAGGAATTGCGGGAGTCCTTTACCCAGCAGTGGGACAACACAGGCTAACAAAAAAAACCTTTTGGGAAGCCTTATCTATGCTGCTTTAGGAACTTATTGGCCACACCATGTAATATTGTATCCGTCGGACACTGGCTCAGTACTGACAGGGTCATTGATTACTTGGGTTTAGGTATAGGCATAGCCTCTACTCCTAGCCTGCCGTCATCGGCTTGCAATAAAGACCTGTTTGTTTACTAATAAGTTATTTTACATGGTGTATGGACGGCTAAAACACTACCCCGACCCAACAAGTAAGAGTTAGCAGAAAGGTGTTCTGGTTGCAGACCTTCGATATGAATGTCAAGATACATTCAAGTTTCAATACTGTCTAACCCCTCCAGACTCTCCTACCGCCTTGATTGTCGTAGTTATTGCTATCGTTTGTTGTCCACGACTAATTACCCGCATTCGGACATTACCAATTGGAATCGTTCGGTGTAACCAGTCATGTCCTTAAATGCGATGACTATTGACTACAGAGTCGTCGTAAATCAATTGAATTACTTATTGACAAATGAAGTCTAGAAATGTAACGCTATCACACGGACTACGCTTTTTCTTCTTAACAAAAAGGCGAAAACAAAACGTTTTATATTATAGAGCAAACTGATTTGCTCTAAAAACACAAAAATGCTTCTTTGTCTGCACAAGAAAAAAAAACTATTCATAGTTTTAAGAAGCTCTGTCCAGGAATAGTCCTGTTTAATTCGATCTGACAAAGTTTTGATGGATCATTGTGAATAATGAAAGATGATCTTTTACTTTAAAGATTTTTGTTCCTAAAATATCATGGCAAAAACAATAGACTAAACATATAATAAACTTGATAGGTAATATACAAAGCAGCTACATGTGGTTTGTTTTTGAAGTCTGACTAGTGCAACAATTTTAAATTGGATCCGATTTAAAACAGATTTGTTTCTAACGAAGTCAAGGCTACATGGAATATAGAGAAATATGATGAGATATGAGATCTAGCTACAAAAGAAATACACATTCATATGGCCCAAATTATTAAGTAGAATCTCACTTGTGTCAAGTATTCGAACACGAAATTAGCAGAATTATTGATAAAATGACATAAATGCTTGTAATTAAAACACACGGACCTAGTGTCTTTATTCATGAAGTCAAATGAAGTCTACTATACAATAATATGGTACGGTAGTAAGTGTAAAGGGTAGTGTGGTTCAAATTTTTACAATACATTCAGTAAAATGCTGTTCAAAATCAATGCTGTGGTAGGGAATCTTGAACTGAATGCAAGGTTTTTTGTTTTTGTATTTTTTTTATAAAACTTAAACAGCCAGACCCGAAAGAACTACCTGAAGGTCTTGCAAATACTTGTTCCGTGCGGGAATCGAACCCGCGACACGCACCGCAGCAGGCAATCGCTCAGCCACTGCGGCATTCGCGCCGTCACAGGCAATTTTCATAGTTGATCAAAATGATATTGTACAAAAATACTTTTTCAAGTTCAGACAATAATTATGGATGTTTATCAACCAACATCTTTACCTCAATAAAACTGTCCCCAAGTAAGAGTATCAAGTTATCAATTAAATGGTTGGTTTGAATACTTTATAAGTGTGGACCTTGCAGTTTCTACCTTGACTTTTGATAAAATCTGACTTGTTTACTTGTCTTAAATAAACAAAATGATAAGTATGTAAATGCACACTGGCTTGCGGAGCGAATCTTTTATACTAACTTGCTTATTTAACTGTACCTAGACCTACTAGAGAAATCTTGTCAAGTGCAAAACAAACTAGGATAGTATGCAAGTTAGTAAGTAAATCTCTCTATATCTTTGTCTATGCACATTTTGTTATAGTAACGTCAATAGATTTAATGAATCATTAAAAGAATATTGTATCTGGAACAGTAACCTATTTGATCATGATTCCAATCTAAAGATTTTTGTAGCTTTAGTTTACAATTAGAAGCCCACAAGCAGTATGATTATTTCCCATTAGCTATATCATGAACTTTCTTGGAAACTTTCATCTTTGGTTTGGTGATGAATTTTCAAAAATCCTTCCTTAGTATTCACTTTCTTTACATAAGGAATTCTGTGCTTTTAGATCCAGCGGTTTTTATGTTTCTAGATCCAGCGGTTTAGCCCTTTTTAAGGTAGAGGCAGCATACGTGCCACCAACAAAATTATTTTTTATACAGAAATATCACCACTTTAGTATGGGCAGTGTAGTAAATATAGTGCTACAAAATTTTCCACATAATTTCCATATTTTTTTTTATAAACAAAGAAATAATATTTTTTATTTATTATTTTTAAAAGTTAAAGAAAAACAATTATTTTATTCTTAAAAATCATATAAAAATATCATTATTAACATACATAAATTTCGTTTTCCTACCACTTCAGATATTCTCTGCCTAAGGGTTAGGCTGTGTATGAATTTAAAATTGAATTTCATGGATATTTTATACATCTTCCTTAGAGAATTTAAGGGTGGCTAATCCTACAGGTAACAGCTTAGTTAATGACAAATCAACTTGTAGCAATGATTAAACTCAATACTGACCTTTAAACCTGCTTTTCTCAGAACAGTTTATTGACAACAGGTGAGTCAGTGACCATATCCTTAACGCTATTAGTTTTCAAAACAATGACCATATTAATACAGTAATTATAATAGATCAGTTCATGTTCATTCATTAATTGTTTATGAGTCATATGTTCTTTTGGAACTATTGGCTTGTGGTATAGGCCTATTTCTTAGTAGCATTGTAGTCAGAATTTTGTTATTTCAATTGTGTATCTTTTAATAAGAGTGTTTCGGTTTCATAGTAGAGCATTAGGCTTGCACAAGACACTTTTTTAGCATCAAAATCAAATTATTTGCCACCCTGTCTGTGAAGAATAAGAAACTGGTCCAGAAATATGTTTGGCAACCCTCAATGTTTATGTCAGCTGTGGACCAGAGCTTTAACTGCCAAGGTACAAATGCTTTAAGTTGGACCATTTTTTATTTTAATTCTTTATGGTATAAATACTGCTGGTACATATGGCAGACTTGGTGGTTATACTTGAAAAGTTCTGTATTTTATTTAACAGCAATCATAGTGATGAGATATGCATGAGAATATCCTATAAGTAGCTATAGCTAGGACAGATGTCTGTCCTAAACTATCAATTAAAAACTTTATGCCAAGTAGAATCTTACTCAGAATGTGTGATTTGTGTAACTCTAGACAAACTTAATTCGTCACACTTTAATTAATTCTAATGACTGACATTACATTCAAAAACAGAACAGCAACAACTGAATCACTTCACACTTCTTACCAGCCAAGGTTAACCAACATACGACACCCTGGTTCGCCCGCTAACCAACCGAAAAGGCCGACACAGCCTCGCGACCAAATAAAGTGATTTCCATCGCATACCTCCTGCGTTAATCGCTGCTATGACATAATACACCGATAATATTGTAGTAAACGACCGCTGTAAACAATAATCTACTGATCTTACACCTACACTATTAAACTAGAACGTTTTTCTATAAATAATATCGTGTTAACTCTCACCTGTTGAGCAACTGGCTCCAAAATACTCTCGATTATCTTCGTATGAAACACAGGCATTTTGTATTTTTAAGTCTGACACTTAATTACATTAGATAATAAACACAAATAACAATGATCTCACAAAATATTCACAAAATAAAAATAACACAACCGAACGAGATACGCGACCGAAAAATACTGACGGAATAGTGTTGCGCCAGGCTACTCGACGTGCGCACGAATGTGTTGTCGATTGTAGTGTCAAATAGTGTGGTGAAATAACAGGGAAATGTCACGTTCCTGCTTTTGATAGTAATAGTATCTGGCATTATTTTGTATACTTTTTATCTGAATAAGTCACGCAAACTAATATGAACGAGAAAATGGCTTCAGTTCTAAATAATTCAGGTTATTATAATAATTTCGATTCCTGGAAATCATCCAATAAGAATCCTATTGCTTGCATGTGTGTTTTTATTTACGCACTGCTTGATACGGTTGGATAGCTGGAGCCTTTCATTTCAGACACTTAAAAATGCTGGCTTGAGTGAGGTTTACAGAGCCTATTATCTTAGGTTTTATACAGCTAGTAGTACTAAAGTCTGTGAAACCGTTCGTCTGTAAACTCTGATATTCTGCAGCACCAGGCAAATAGACTAGATTCATTGTCGCGCGCTATAGAATCGAGCTATATTGAGGTAAATCTTAAGGGTTGGTTGGTTGGTTGGAATTGGTTGGTTGATTGGTTGGTGTTTAGGAGATCATGATCATGTTTGTAACCTACGTAAATTATGTGTTGTAGAACTAATTTAACTCATGATTGGTAGTGACGGTGTTCTGATTTTCTTTTATAGATTTTAGATAGAGAAGTATTGAAGACATTTTCATTGCAAAAACAAACACTTCTTTAATCAAATCATTTATTATATTTAATCTTATAATTTATCAAGTCTTTAAAATTACGTGCAAATAGACAAAATTTTCTTCCTTAAATATTAGGAAAAAATCATATATAACAGTCGGTTTGTCATTATACATAACAACTTTAACATGTTGGTCGTAAATTAAACATTTGATGGTGTAACCGACTTTCTTGTAAATAGTAATATCTACAAATTAGGTAAAATTTACAAACAATTGAACACATAGAATCTAACAACTAATTTGACTAGGTTTATCACAAATAAATAGAATCGGGAAGTTTGCTCAACAGTGGGAATTCATTGTTGTGCGTTAACAGATCCTGTGCAATTTTACTAAAACTTTTTACACTTATTCGATGTTAAAAATTGTAATACTTTCGATATTTTTACATTTTACTTTATAGACCCGTGAGCGAACTTGTCGATGATTTTTTTTACATCTAAAATATTTACTTAGAATCTTGTACTACCATCTGTCACATTAACTTTTCTAATAACTGATAAATTATTGAAACAATTTTAAGACCAAATGACAATCAACATCATCTCTCTAGACTAGACTTTACATTTTCATAAAATAACAGGTAGTAGTATTTTCACTACCCTGTTCCATTTCCATCAACAAAAGACTAGGAACAGGCTGTTACTTTAATTCCTCTCTACACACGACGTTCGGCGGGAAAAAACAAAAACGTAGTTTTCTTTTGATTTTAATAACTACCCCTAGAGTTCCAGACTCCAGGCTAATGTCCTCCGCCACAAAAAAAGCTTGGAAAGAATCCAGTGACAGTTTTCCTTCAAAAACAATAACCATAATCGTCCGTCTTACACCGTTTGTCTTTATCATTTATTACCACTATAAACTAAAGGTCTTTCAATACCTAAACTTTGACATCTTACAAATACTCTACTATATCGCACTTGATAGATATATTGGGACAGCTGACTCCGTAGCTGAGGTTCAGTCCATGCGGCTGGCTCTTGTGCCTTTCCGTAAGGAGTTTGTGGAAGATTGGCAAGATGGCGCACTCGAAGAGTTCTGACTCCGAGCTGGCGGTGTACATTTTGCGGGTGTCTACTGATTCCTGGCGTTTTGTGTCGCTTCTATATCCTGCTGATTTTCGGTCTTCTCGTTTGTTTGGAGAATCTGAATAAAATATAAAATGTTGAGTAAGTAAGTACGTATCTGACTTTTTGCCTGACTGCGCGACAGCAAAAACGAGGTTATTGTGGAAGGGTGAATTGTATGCATGGACACAAGCGTTCTACTGATCAGGGAAAGGGAAATTAGTATGAAGGAACCGTTGTAGTGAAGTAGCAGAACTATGACTCATGCTTTGTTATTAATACAATTACTGACCAGGAGAAACCAATAAACTTTTTGATTTGCTGGCGCATTTGGGCAATTGTTCCCGTCTTTTATTTTCATCTCTCATCTGAAGACTATGAAGAGATGAAGAAAATGATCCATGACATTTCTAAAGATTTGGAAGAGAAGGTTACATACCCGTTTTATGTCTCGAAGCTACATTAGGGCTGCTCTTATGATGATCAGGTCTCGGCGTGTGACTGGCTTGCGTCAGTCTTGGAGAATCCCCTACTCCTTTCGCCCTCTTTAAAGGCTCTGCTTCTTGCCTCAACCTTTTTGCTGGAGAGTCCTGTGTTTTCACCACCCTGATGGTATCAGGGTCTGGTTTCCAGGTGTCTGCTTCCGGGACAGATTCTGGCAACGTTTTCCGAGGTATGTCGTCATGCCTTCTGGGTGTTGAGTCTGATTTCGTTTTGGTTCGCTCTTCTATTCTTTCTTCGTGGTATGGTCTAACCTGGAATTAGTAAAGGTTGATTAAAACCCGAACTTTTACAGGTCTTTACTGTTCCATTTTCAAAAAGAAATGGAATATTACATTTTTTTCTCGCATGGATCTATAATGACTTCATTGGCAAGGTATACTAGTGTCCCCCCATCGATTCTTGGTTAAAACTAACAGTAAAAATATTCTGTACTCACTTGGGCTGCAGATTGTCTTCGTTTGGATTGACTCTGCTGTGGAGGTGTGCTGACAGGCTGCGGGAACTCTGACCCTCGACGCTGAAAAATATAAATCATTTGCTATCATCAGATCAAAACAATTCTTTATACATATTCAAGGTCTTTTGATCTGCTACCAGTAGATAGAACAATGAAGAGGATACAAAAATATACACACACAACTCATTTTGTACCCCGCCACATTAGGATAAAAATAATCACTTAGTTTTACCTTTGATATCCTATCGGTCATCCTGAGGGTTTCTGCTTCCCGATAACCTTCAGGAGTGCCTCCTCTGGT
This sequence comes from Noctua fimbriata, assembly GCA_905163415.1. Taxonomy (NCBI): domain Eukaryota; kingdom Metazoa; phylum Arthropoda; class Insecta; order Lepidoptera; family Noctuidae; genus Noctua; species Noctua fimbriata. The sequence continues at coordinate 1,192,997 of LR990946.1, forward strand.
ACCGGTGCCGGTACCAGTGCCTGCTGAAAATAAATTTTAAAGCGGAGTTTATAAGGTTCATATTTGAATTAACTAAAGGATCACCAGAACTGGTAGGATAGTCTTACCGTAGTTGATGGAAGCGTTTGACGCTCTTCTTTCTATACTTCTAGTGTCAGTTTCCCTGAAAGCAAAAGGAGTTAGTTTTCAAAGGACACTTAACATTAATATTTATGCCAAGTAGGTTATCCCATTGCTGGATTTTAAAGATATTGATGAATGAAATCCAATTCTAGACTAATGTGGACTGATCGTCAAGGTCTATCGCCACGCCTTCTGGCGCTGTCAGAAGTAGATAGAGTAATGGAGTACTGGAGTTACCTGTGATGATGAGGTGAAGACTGTGATTGTCTGGTCTTTTCTGAAACACTCCTCTGCATTGGAGAATGATGATGACTTGGTACTGCAACCAAACAGCAAAATAATCATTTTGGGAGATGAATTAAATACTGTTAATACTGCTACCCACTACGTTATTTTCAGCTACGGAATGGGTGCTTTCTAACAGACAGCACCACCAAACCAACCACCGAATATTTTTAACAAGACATGAGCTAGTCTCATGACTTTTCATACGTGATAAGACGAAGAAGTCAACAAACCATCGCTTACAGGACATATTTATAGAAGCCGTTGTCGAAGTCTTGGTCAGGTTTCCTGTTGTCAGGGTCAGGGACAAGACTTTAGAGGACTTTAAAAACGCTAATGACCCCAAGATTAATGTGGCCACCTACTAACTACTACTATGTCTAATCAAATTACGTACTTGGCCCATTAGTGGGCCAACAACAAGAAGAAGCAACAACTGTCTACTTCTAAATACCAACTCTACCACTACATCTGCTCTACAAGAGAGTGGCTTCGTGATCACCTGTTGTCTCACCTGCTGGCGGAGACTTCTGGCAGGTGTACTGGAACGTGTTGGTGTCCCACAGGTCACTCTGCACCACTATGAACTCTTTCTTTCTCTTCTCCGAGTCTCTTCTTTGACCTGGAAAAGAAACGATAAGTAAATGATGGCAAAGGGTCGAGGCAAAGTAACATTCAGCGATGATAGAAAGATGTATAAAATTGCCTTAAGCTGCCAAAAAGCTTTTAATGTCAATCCTGTTCTAAGTCGTTGTAAAATACCACTTCCACAAGTCTATAAGAAAGGTCTTCTGACAAGTTTAGTGAAGCATCTTAGCAAAATAACGTCCAAACTCCAATCACTTAATCTAGAGAAGCAATTGACTTACTCTGTTTTCCGTTAAGACAAAATATTGTGATTACTTACATGATTTTCTCCTTTCTGTCGAAGAATAATCATGGTCTACATCCAGAATGTCCTCTGGTTCCACTTTTGGTTTGATTATAGGCACTGGGTCTCTTTCTTGACCTGATAACATTCAAACAAAAAGAGATATATGTAGATGTAACACTACCGTCGACAAAGTCGATCATCTCTATTTGTAGCGACATCGACACCTAAATATAATAATATAATAATATAATCGTCTTAATATTATTGCTCTGTTGGAAATTCAACTGTTAGCGCTTAGGTGAGCGTCCAATCGAAGAAAGCCTGAGAGTGCCTTCTTATTTAGCCTTAGGACAAAAGCTATTCTCAAAAAAATCCTGCCGATACGAGAAAATAAGAAGTACAATAACCATACCTATAACCTTCCTCTCCATACCAGGAGGTGGTTCCAGGTCATCCTGGTCCACAGACACATGCATCAGATCAGTTAACAGCGCCGCTTGACTGACGCTGGACATCCTTCTGTGCCCCCTGGAGGAAGGTTTGTGCTCTCGGGATGGCGTCGTCTTTGTGGATAAGGAGTCCTGCCGGTCTTGGGTCTTGATTATCTTCTTTTGTAGTTCTGGCGTCTGTAATGGAGATTTAAATGAATGGATGAGAATGTTTTTACCATGATTAATCTTGATTATACTTAATTGAAACTGTTGCAAAAGATGACTAAAATTACACCTGAATTAATTTAAGAGCCTCGTTTATCACAACCGGTTCTTAGGACCAAATCATCTTTTCATCCCTGAATCGACCACTGCTGGAGAGTAGACCCTTTATAGGACCAAAATCAAGCTTAAATTACTTATTTCAGTTAACATTGCCGCAGCTATTATTACAACCAAAATCAAGCTTTACCTAATGTTTATCAATATCTAACAGTACCTAACATGTGTTTCCTAGGACCGAAACTAGCTCGCAAAAGTAAATACACTCTCAAATTACCTTGTTTACTTTTGGCGTAGCTGCCTTCGTGTACATAGGCTCCTGCACCTTTGCCGGAATGGACTTGACAAGTGGAGTGTCGCTAGTCTTCAGCGCTGGTATTGTCTTTGCTTCTGCTCTCGCGGGTTCTGGTATCTTGGTAGCCTTTGGAGGTGGCTCTGCTGTTTCCTATGATAAATATAAATAAATATGTTTTCATCAACGATTCACACATAAATGGGGATAATGGCCGAATAATGATGATGTTTTCATCATCGTCAAGTCGAAAGATATTCACCGCGGGACGTAGGCCGCCCCAAGCATCCTCACTACCCTTTTGAAATTGAGTGGAGGAAGGCTATAGAGGAAGTTCTTAACTAAATAGTGAGTTCGTTGGGGGGGAAATCACTAGCATTTGAATTTAATCGTAGCTCAAGCTTGCTTTAAACTAGAAATAATGTCAACACCGAAAGTGCATTTTATAGCAGAGTTCGCTAGTAGGTACCTACTCTTCATCCACTAGGTTCCTAACTTCCGAACAAACCTTTTGCATTCAGGCTAACATTATTTCGGATGCCAATTTTGGCTAGGGCAAGATTGCCTACTATTTATTGCTTACCTCGGCACTCCACCCGCCATAAGGAAGCTTAGCAAGCTGGTCCTTCTCTGGAACAGCCTTAGAAGAAGGTGGACTGGTGTAGTCTAGGTGGTTCTTAAATGACACGTTCTTAGTCTGTTCCTTCTTAGGTTCCTTTGGAGGCGGATCTTTGAGAACTGGCTCTGGCGGTGCTGAAGGCTTTGGTCTGTAGGAGAAAAGGAAAATCAATGTAAGTACCTATACGTTTTGAATATCTAGGGGCAATATCTACGAAGGAGATGATGGCACGAACTGGATAGTTTCCGACAGAACTGGAAAGGAAAGAGAATGCGCGGGTTTACAAGAATTGGAAGAACGCCTTTTCTCAGGAGTGGAACTGAACAGGCTAGGATACAAAAGGGACACATCTAAGTCACCGCCCCGCAAGGAAAACCTCGTTGAAAAGAATATCAATAAAAAGAAAGAGAAAAAATTTGATTAAGACATTGAGATAACCGGAAAGTAAAAAGAGGTGGCTTAACCAGCAGTAAGACTGTCTGTGGTGGGATTTAAGTATTATATAGCTAAGCTAGGTAAATTACTTCTCAAGAGGCAGTTGAGTCTGAAGATTGATGTATTCCGCTTCAGCACCAGCCGACGCACTGAGGCTGCATACCGATGTTATGTCACTGGTTTCTGCAAGTTTAATGTAGTATTGCTTTAGCTTAATAACAGTCAACTAACGCATTGAAAAGGTATTTGCATATCCAACGACTATTAAAATATCATCTAGATAATTTACGGCTGCCATTTTCTAAATAATAAGTAAGTAATTATAATAATTACCAGGATGACTGATATTCTCCTTAGGCACAGGAAGCCTGGTCCTTGAGGGTGCTGGTGACCGGGAGTCACGCGTCGTCGATGACTCTGAGCTGGCATCGCTTCCCAGTTTACTGAGCAGCATCTGAAAAAAGCTTGTATTAGTATCCAATCAATATTTTTACTTGTATTGTTTACACGTTTTCATACGTGTTTGCCAACTTTATTTTAATCGTACGTATAATTAAATCGGTTTCAAACCAAGTACCTACATTGAATAACACAGTAAAACAATTTAAATACAAAAGAAAAGTTTATAATACTTTCATGAATCTCGCTCAGAGTACTATTTCTGAAGTTCTGACAATCATGCCAATAAAATCTCCGTCAATTCATCCGCTAGCAAATCGTTTGTTAATGTGTCTGATTTCTTGTCTAATAAACATCAAAGCGTATTTTAATTTACATTATTAAATCTTACGATTTGAATGGAATTTAAAAATAGCGCTTCTTTATGAATGAAATCCGGATTTGAAATATTAACCGTGACTAATTTCGTAAAAAACTTCAAACGTTCAACGTTTATCTATAAAAATCTTTGTTTGATGATTATTCGCTTGGCAGCATTTACAAATTAACATAGGTATTGAAAAAAATAGTGTAGGTATAATAGGTACGGATATAAAATATTCGTAGTAGGTACAACATTTTTTTTTCAGAATGTTTGGAAAGGTTTCAGTGAATCGCAAAATCAAAAGACCGAAATAATTTGGTCCGTTGTGGTGCAACTATTGTGAAGTAAACGTTGGAAGATCGCATTTGTGGGTTATCTGTTATCAATCAAACAGACAGACAAACAGACAAAAATTTAAAAAATATATTTAATGAACCGTATATTATAATTTAATTTAATTTTTTCATATGCATTCAGTAAAAAGATGTTATTTTGAAAAACAAACAGCCACTTATTTTATTTATTTGTATGTATGTACGTATAGACACCAAGCTCAAGTACTCCATATTACCTGCAACTCATTCTCCTTAGCCTGTAGCGTCCTGCGGTAACGGTTGTTGTATTGCCTAAGTTCTTTCATGCGTCGCTCCAGCTCAGGCCCAGGAGACCGACATTCATGCGTAGAGGCGGGCCGCAGGGTTGCTCTGATGCGGCCTGTGCCGGCTGCACCCGGCCCGTTGCGACGAAGCTCCAACAACTAGAAGATGAAACAACAAGTGATAGAGACGGAGGCACTAGGGAGGAAAACACTCGCAAAAGGAAGAAAATAAAAGGAAAATGTTACCTTTGGTACAAAAACCAGACATAGGGTGCCCGTCGTGCAGAATATAATGAAGATGGCGATGAGCACGAATAACGCATCCTTGTGATCTTGAAGAACCTGAGAAACAAAAGAAAGAGTAAAATGTTAAGCATTGTACAACTGCTTCCCTTCCTAAGAGAGAGATAGAGTGAAAAGAGATTTCGTCAATCGAAACATGAAATAAGACTAGACTTTACTTACTAGTGTAATAGCAGCTCCCATAATGCACATTATAAGTACATTGTACACCGATAGGCCGATGTGTTGCGAGTCATTCAGAGCTGGTATGGATACATGACGCGTCTCCCATGCGAGGAAGGCGCCAAATACCTGGTTGAAAACGGATATGTAGTTTAACAAATAAGTCAAGAATACCAAAGGTCTTAACATCGAGCCTTGCGGTACACCAAGCTACATAGATGATGAGATTAATCGTGCACCCTTGCTACTTGTAAATTGACACGTTTATCCAGGTAGGTAATCAACATCTTTCGTCAATTTGTGACGCGATATTGACAAAGTTCACTAGAAGCACGATATGGTGAACACAATCAAACGCCTGGTTAAAATTAAATCTGTAGTACCTAGGCATCTTTTCTTTCGGATTATAGAAATTAAATATTATGTGAAGGACTTGTTCCTTCACATAATATTTAATTTCTATTATAATTATATAATTTCTACTATACGACTATACGTAATAAGTATTATGAAATGAACACTTACCAACAACAGTCCCTTATACGCATAGATGATTCCAATAAAGATAGTCATCCGTTCTGACTGACAGTACTCATTCTCTTGAACTATCACGATATCCTCACTTGAGGGATGTGGCTGAAACATAAATGACAACCATCAGCAGAAGTTACTGTAAATACGTTTGGAACTTTTTGAACAGCGTTTTTGCTGTTACTGTTACCTTTCTTAAAGTTTTGTTCTCTACAGCCATGTATGCTATAACAACGAAAGTGAAACCTAATAGTGTTATCTACCTTCCATCATGATTTAAATGCAAATAAAGATTCTTACATAAGGATCCATCTGCTTGGTAGCCCGGTAGAATGGGTCAGAGACCTGCCACGTGGTCATGATGGCCAGGTCGATCGCCAGCAGTACTCCGACCACCATAAACAGTTGATAGTCTTTTATGACCTGCAAAATATTTCCAGAAGTAAGCCATTGTGATAAAGTTAGTTCAACTTATAGTACCATCGTACCATCTATTGTTTTTTTTTGTATTTAGTTCATAATAAATCCTCCCTGTTTCTTTGTTCTCGTAATTAAATATTTTAAATAGCATTACCATTGATCCCAAGAAATATAGGACAAGGGAAGGTAGATGATGATGAGTTGATAAAATAAACTGATCAAATACAAAGTACCTTCTTATTCAGCTTGACGTCAGTAAAGATGGAGTGGACCCGCCAGGTCTTGGAGAACATAGCACCAAAGGCGAGGCTGAACCCGGCCATCAGAAGCCAGGCTCTGGCAGTACAGATGTACGGAAACGCCGCTGTGGATTCAGAGGCCACAATATTATAGGTAAGGTTGAATTTGTTAATGTATCATTAATAATGGTGTATAATACAATTTGTACATTAGCGAGACTCAGCAAAGTGATTTTAATGAGAACCTGAAAATTATCTGTACCGTTTCTAATTGTCGAGATGCAGAATTTATTCACCTGTCAATATGTGGGTAAGTATAAATACCAAGATTAATGCTGAGCCTCGTTACAATATTGTAAATCGTCACACAACAACATTTCTAAATAATTTGATTTTAAATTCACACATTTAAAAATTGTTATTAACATTTTAATTGCAGAACTGAATAAAACCTCATGCACTTTGGCAAAAACAATTTAATTAAATAAAAAATAAAGTAAAGATAAAATGGTTGATATGAAAATGGAAATTAAGAGAGAACAGATGATGCATGTGACAAGAAATATGAATTCAACATTCATCAAACAGTCATCCATGGAAAAAAAACACAATAACCGTTGGAAACTAAAAAGTTACAGACTACAGATGTACACGGTCGGAACGAATGGGCGAAATAGACAAACACGGAATTCAAAGTTATCAACAAAGAAAATAATGAGAATGCTTCAATGGTTAATCACAGCACATTTGTGGTCTGTCAATATAAAGCATAACAATAAAAAGAAGCTGTAAGAGAAAACAGAGACATACGAACCGACAACAAGCATCGCGGATGAAGGAGCAAACAAACCAAAACTTGGAAACATGCGCGACTCCTTGGACCTAGAAAATGCCTAGGTCTTTCTCAGAATTAAAATTCCATCAAGGATTTGTGAGAGCCCCCAAAAAACAATGGCAGAATTGGCAGGTCTCCATGCAATCTCAGAGTCGCATTTAGATTGTGCGTTCATTGGTAAAATACTGCCAAACTTTAGATCTAAGTGAAATGAAAAATTTTGGGTAATTACAGAATATTTTCATACAGTGGATTTTGCCAGAAAATCGTAATCTGGTGGCCCTGTTTATACTGGCCTCAAGAAAGAACGGCATGACATTTTAAAAGATGGTAAAGAGCAGTTCCAAGACTTCTATCAAGGATGGGTTGAGAGTTCCCAAAATTTGGTTGAGGATCCACATAGCCCAGGATTGAAGCTCAAGCTTTGGGGGGTGGGATCAAGCTTTTACCTCCGTGCGGCGTGTCCTGAGAAAGACCTAAGAACCAATGGCATTGATGAGATCAGATGACTTTGTAGCGTGGTCGATGATTGTGCTAGCGACATGCGAGTCGAGAGTGCCTGTTTAACAAGTTAGTTTAGTTTCGTTTTTAAATTTTGTTGTTTATGGAAGTGGGAGCTAAGCAACGTTGGTTTTTGTTTTGAAGAAATTATTCTAGCTGTTACTATCTCGTTAGGAGTTTTAAGACGAAATAGATGGTCAACTACTGCCCCAAATGTATTTTCCATGATAATATTAAAAACCAGATAGACTTACATGGCAAAACCAAAGCCTAGGAAGGTTCCTGAATAAAACATAATTTAAAGATTTCCAATCATAATAGCCAATGTACGAGCAACAAAACTTTTAGCATAACAGCACTTGCTTAGCACCAGCACTCCTCAAAATGATGAGCATGATCGTTACCTTCAGCTCCAAAGTCAGAAAGAACACAAAGATGTTAGTAAGGCAAGTCAGCACAAGATGAAAGTCCTGAGGTACGTACCGATGCTGCTGAGGCTGGAGTCGAGGCCGAGGAAGATGACGCTCAGGTAGGTCAGCATACACCCTACGATGATCAGGTTGTTCAAGTGGGGAGATGACATTTTTATGTACCTGGGGCAGAAAGAATCACGTTTTATAAACAAGCGACACTGCTCACTAACTAGATTTACTAATCTAGACTAACTGTACTGCCTCACATAGGATTATTTATTTTACATACACACACAGTACAACAGCTAAGATAGCTAGTTTATTTGTGAAAAAAAGGAAAATGAATAAAGCTTATGAAACGTACTCGATTCAAGGTTATCAGATCTTGCTTGCCTTGCCTTACCTACCTAGACAGCAGCTGCATCTGACTGGCAGGAAGTTGCTCTGGCAGTTGGTTACATAGGCAGTTAATAACTACGCTGACTTGGAAGCAATTCAATCAATTTAATAGAAAACGTACGTGTATCTTTGGTAGCAAGTGTATAACAGGGGGTATCTTACCTTTGGTTCCTGTAGTGTATATTCATGGCGAGGAAGCCGGTGGCGAGCAGGATGCCGAGCACGGAGCAAGACACGAGGATGGAGTAGATCGTGATGTTCACCTGCGTGTGCTCAATCAGGCGGAGCGTGCGGTCTTTTGGAGGGTTCCTGAGGAAAAGGGTATGATTAAAGTTTAATTGATGTAAAGGTTCGATGTGAAGGCAACGCATTCATTATGCTTTGAAGGTTTGATGAATATTTTACGTAATTCAAGCCATTGTTATTAAAGATCTTGTTTAAGATATTAGAATGCAAACAAAAGTATAAGTATCACAGACACAGCAGTTCCACGTACCTGCCGAACCACTTGAACGGCTCTCCACTGGCCAGGTCCAGGTGATCTCTTTCCGCACAGTACTCTCCGACCTTCACCTCTCCAGTCCCGTCGCCCTGGAATTGCTTCAGCAAGATCGAGGCCTTGCGCTCGTTGTCGTAGAAACGAACTGGACCCTGTCATCAAAAGATTAGAGAATGACGAGAGAGCTTGAGAATGGACGAAGAACAATCAAATTAAAATGAGATTTCAAGAATCTTACATATTGAAAAGTAGGCTGTCTAGTTTAAGGTTCTACATAATTATTAAAATGTTTTGTTACTAAAACTCAGCCAATTTTGATTATTCATCATAATTTGACTTGAGTTCTCTTTAAGGCAAAAGTCTGGATGTCGTTGTCATCGTTTATCAAATTAAACTTTAAAGGACCCTGACCGTAACACCTTCAAAGGTGACATTGCTGAGAGCGTCCAAGAATAGCGACTCCCACTCCTTGTCTCTGTACTTGAAGTCCTGGACTGTCTTCTCTTTATACTTCGATCGGACCCGCTGTGCCACCGTTTGTATAGCCAGCGCCATTGCCCATATACCTGGACGACATTTTAATGTTTTAGTATGTTACTAGTGTTAATAAAACGTAATTTAATTAAACAAAACGAGAACTTTACCATCATAGGTGTAGCCATGAAATCTGGAATATTCTAGGCCTCTTCTTCGATCGTATTCCACTTGGTAGTCTTTCGCAGTCTGGAACAAAAAGAAAATGAAAGACAAAATAAGCAATAGACTCCAATTTTTTCGGTCCTGTTTGCTCACGAATCATTTGCCGGGACATAGCGCTGCTAAAGGGAAAAATCGAAAGATACTAGTTAGTTTCGAGTTTATTTCTTGTCCTTCGAATTCAAACAGACGAAGTTGCAGAGTATACTTACAATGCCCGACACGGTCATCTCGCCAGTAGTGGACAGCGGCAGCAGGTCGGTGAGGATGGTGGTGTCGAGTGCGGCGGTGAGGTTCCGCTTGGAGCAGGGTGCGTGACGCATCCACCACTTGTTGCTGTACGTGCCCAGCAGGAGCCATGTGTAGGCGCGCCCGAACATCTCTAGACTGAGGAGCAAGGAAAGGCTGGTTTTCAGTAATGTGCGTAGAGCCACTAGAAGAAGAAAAGTAGTTTGGTCAATTTCAGACTGGAATATTGGTTAAGTTAATGGAACAGATGGGTCGGAGTCGTCACGCAGTAGGAGCTAGAAACAGGGAATTACTCCTCATCGTCTAGGGTAAGAGAAAACGCTGGCATGATCTAGAGGCATTTGTGGGGAATTTTCCGTAGATTGCCACACACAGTTTCTTATTTGCACCTTATGTTTTGAGATTGAGCTTGAAGCAGATAACTTAGATTAGTTGTTATCGACATGTTGTTTAAGGCGATTCTCACACGACATCACTCGTCCGCGCGGTCTTTGCAAGGACCAAACTGAAACTATGAAACAAAAGGCAAAAGACACGTTAAGAAAATGCAATAGAGGTCATACTTATAAGCCTCGCAGAATATATGCAACGCCCAGGTCTCGTTGAAGTTTCCCAGGATAATCCTGACATCCTTCTCTTTGAGCTTCGACAGTGCAGTCTTCACCTCCGTGGCGAAGCTCTGGGTCTCTTCTATGAGGAACCCGTTGGTGTCCAGATCAGCCAGGAGACGGTTGTGAGCCTAGAGAGAAATAACTTTTAGGTGGTTCCTCATAGGCCTAGTCGAGAGGAATTTATGTGTTCAAAAAATAAAAATCATTATGATGATGTCAATGCTGATCGTTGTGCATCAGAATAAATGAAACAAACTTCTCTTGCCATCGATGCGTTGTTACGAAGAACCAAGCATTTGATTGTCCTTTGCCATTGAAAAAGCTAATGAAACCATAGGTATACTTCGACTCTTACTCGATTGTTAGGACCACTTATCACATGTTTAAAATCGTAACAAACAGGTCATAAAAACTAAAAAAAAACTTACCAAAGCATATCTCGGCTCATTCTGATAGATAGTTCCAACTCTGGTCCAGTTGAAGTGCTGCAGCAACCGAATCCTGGGCAGATTGAAGGCGTTCTCCGAGGGTACGATGCGGAAGAAGTTGGGGAAGGCTTCCTTCGTAAACATCGGGTGGGTATCCGCGTAGGACAGCTGCAAGATACGGACAAGGAGGACAACCGAACCAGAGAACACATACACGACGAAGAAGAAGTGTATGTGTACACAGGACAAACATTTATGACCTAAGGCCTGAGAGCATTTATCAGCTGCCTAGCCTTTACCCAACTATGCTGGGGTCGGCTTCCAGTCTAACCGGAGGCAGATGAATAATGCCCTAATGAATTCTCAATCATGCTCTCGCACGAGAGACTGGCACGAATAATATTCCTAAAACCAACTAAGCTTTTGCTCAAAGGGCCTACCAAAATAGTAAAATATTTACGGTTCAGACCAACAACCGTTCAATCGTCAGTCCAACGTCTTTTCTGATTCGCTATTTTAGCGTTAATTTAAATAAGATTGCCAGTTTATCCCTTTCCTCCACCTTTCTACCATCACCTGTTCTCTCTGTGTCTTCTCTTAAAATTTTCTTGAGTTTGGGAATATATACTGGAGCTATACATCCTTCAAAATCAACTTCAGAGTATTTGTTCAAATTTAATAGGCCAGATAGAGGTACTTTTTTCGAAATAAAGACACAATGAAAAGTAGCTGCAGTCCCAGTCACAAGGCATAAATACTGTGAAAGCACGTAGTAGCCCATTCCAAAGCATAGATCTCTATGGAGAAGAACGGGCAAGAAAGTCAAACTCCATCACTTCAATAAGAAGTGGTGGCAGGACGCCTGATAAGCAAAACTGCTTTCACTAAACCAGGATCTAGTTTACCAATACTATTGTTACAATTCTATTAACAGCTAGAATTTATAACATTTTTGTTGGCTCCCGTTGTCCATAAGCCAATACTGTAACCATCGTAGTAACCTAACCTTATCTATTTACACTAACTTATTCCCCCTACCTGAGTGAGATGCCAGTGCTTCGACGCCTTGGCGATGGGATCCGTGACGTGGGTGCAGGCGGCGCCGAACAGCATCAGCTTGTGGGGGCCGCTGTGCATCATGTCGAAGAATGATTTCACTCCTACTGCGGCATTGCACTGGTGAAAATGAAGTACGTTAGTTAGAACTTCCATGTCAGTTTCTATTTCGTTCTTTATCAAATATATTGATAAAGATTCAGATTTCGCATATACTAAAACTAATGTTGTATATTCAGTGATCATCAAAATTAATTTAAAGGGGGAATTCAATTTAAAATTGAAGATTTGATGCCCTGTGCCCTTGTCCAGGGACAGCTGGAAATTACTTCACCAACTGGAAATTATTTCTGTTACCCAGCTCTATGGTTCATGAAGGTTGGTTGCCTTTCCATGTGGATCTGCATCAGGACGTTTGAATGTTCTTGGCTTTCTTCTTTTCCCGAAACGTATACTTTCCTTCTCACCTCGGTATCGTTCCACCACATGTGGAGCCGGTAGTTCCTGAGCACGGAGTCGTGTTCGTTGACGTGGTCCAGAGCTAGCTTCACACTGGGCATCACCCCTCGACCTACAACAGTGTTCACCGCTTCTTGGTACATTGGATTGGATAGGTTTCTATACAATCCAAATGGACTGATTAAAGTTTTGAGTATGAATGTGGATGGCCGTCAGAGTAGAGGAAGACCAAAGAAACAAAGGATGTACTATGTGAAGGATGATATAGCTAGTAAGGAGGTGACTGCTGAGATAACGAGTAACGAGAAGTCCACATGCTGCAGCAGCGACTCCAAATAAATCGGAATAAAGGCAGGAGAAAGATGATATTGAATTGGTAAAATCCGTTGTCATACCGTGTTTTGTCCTGCCAGTGAGTGTTTAAATTATGAAATTAATTTTCAACAACTTTTACGTTTTAGCTTTTAGGGGTAGATCGATAAAGAGTCATCGAAGTATAGCATAGTGCATAGTATAGTATAGTGTAGTGTAGTAGTAGTGACTCTCTTAGTATTACGAAATTGTATGGGTAAAGAATCTGGAAAAATATGAATGACGCGAATGAGATCTTAGAGAATTGCCCCCAAGTTATGAGTGACCTTTACAAAAGTTTATCTTACCAAATGAATAATAAGTAGGTATCTCGTCTAAGTGAACTAACAAGCAAACTTCTCCAAACTTGGACATTAACCGTACCTAACTTCGTAGAAACTGCCTGAAGTGGTTTCGCTTTCTCAGGTAACTTGTTACTTAAACATAACAAGCAATTTACTTAGGCAATGCTCTTCGTGAAGTAGGTGGATACGTAAAAAACAAGCTTTTCCAATATCCATAAGTATTAAGTAGACCTGCGATTAATTCGAGAAAGAATTCTCAAAGTTTTTTTTACGAAGTGCGATTTGCGAACATGCAAGTTTAATAGTCAATGCGAGATCTTATAAAGTATTGAAAGACAATCTTCTTATCTCGTAAAAGTGCTTAATCATAGCTCATAATAGCAAAAGCATAGCATAATCAGCCTAAATGTTTGAACTGCTGGGACACACGCTGACACGGCCTCCTCTCCTTGAAATAACGGGCTATTAATCCACCACGCGGGCCCAGTGCGAGTTGGTAGATATGTCACATGTTTTCGAATTTTTAGTTCTACGAGATGCCGGTTTCCTCACGATGTTTTCCTTCATCGTTTTGAGAGCAGTGGTGATGAAATAAAACACACAAAGTAAATGCGCCTGCCTTTTTTTTTTTTTTTTTTGGGATGGGAAATCATCAAATGACCCCCCCCGATCTGGGCGGAGCGGAAGGGAGTGTCAGACTTGTACTGACTAAAACCCATCCATGTTCCTTCTTTGCCCTTTGTGTTCCAGGGCCGCGATATCTCTTTCGAACAGTCCCGCAGCCCTGGCAGGCATCGGCCCGTGCGGACCCCTACGTGGTTGCTGACATCTCTTTGAGGCGCGCGTGGAACACGAACGCGCCGTCGACACGGCCTGTCGTCATAAGACGGCTGGACGGCGAGCTAGCCCATAACTCGCCGTCCACAGGCCCGCGCCTACGGTGGCCGGGGGCCACCACGTGACCCCCGACGCCCAGGGCGTCTCCCGCGGCGGCTGGAACGTGAGGCTCTTTCCCTCTCACGTTCCGCCACCTCCTTCACTAGCATGACTGCTTCGCAGAAGGAGGTGACGGCTTCCCATTCCCTCTCGCTCCGGACCATGGCTTGAACCAGGGCCGGGCGCGAGAGGTCGCCGCCGCCGATCGCCACTACGAGGACACGGCGCTGCTCCGCCCAAGCGGGGCAGACCTCCACAGTGTGCTGCACCCTGTCCTCCGGACGATCCTCACAATGGAAACACCCGGGCGTTTCCACTCGCCCGATTCGGTGCAGGAACCTCCCGAAACAACCGTGTCCGGTGAGGACCTGCGTCAGGCGGAAGGTGAGGGCGCCGTGGCGCCTCTCTAGCCACTCCTCAAAGAGGGGACTTATCGCCACTATGGTGGCGTGCCCTGCACGGGGTTACGACAGTCGCCCTCTCCATGTCACCATGAGATCGCTCCGGAGGTCTGTCCGCTGAGCGGCGATTTGCCGCGGTAGCGGAGTTTCCCCCCGACGTAGTGCCTCCGCGCGCCATTCGTGAAGGCGCGCGAGGACTATCGCCTCCAGATCCCATGGCGGCAATCCGACAAGGAGGCTCGCCGCCTCACCGGAGATCGTGCGGTACCCCCGGACTAGCCTTAGGGCTATCCCCTTTTGGGGCGCGTTCAAGTAGCGGGCGGCTTGCCGCCACAGAGAACGCGCCCACACTGGGGCCCCGTAAAGGGCCATGGACCGCACGACCCCCGCGTAGAGCTTCCGGCAGGAGGCGTTTGGACCCTCCAGGTTGGGCAGGAGCCGCTTGAAGGCAGCCCCGGTCCGTTCCAGTTTGGGGGCCAAACGGCGGAAATGCTCCACGAAGTTCCACCGGCTGTCAAGGACGAGTCCCAGGTACTTCAGCGTCGACCCGACGCCGATGGAAACCCCTCCTGCCGTCAGTAGGGATCCTGACGGTGGCGCATTCCGAGGCCCATGAAAACACATGGCCTCGGACTTGTGCAATGCCACCTCGAGACCCAATTGCCGGATCCTCTCCACGACTATCGCAACCCCGCGTATCATGTTTTCGGCCGCCGCCTCGTGCGACCTCCCTTGTGCCAGTACCAGCGTGTCGTCAGCGTAGCAGACTACGCTGACGCCGCTAGGGAGGTCGGCGCGCAGCACCCAGTCGTAACCGATGTTCCACAAGGCCGGCCCCAGAACCGATCCCTGTGGAACACTTCACGACATCTCTCGCCGGTTCCATTCTCCGCTCCGACCGGGGTACGTGACGGCCCTATCCGTCAGATAGTCCCCGACCACACGACGAAGGTAGGTTGGCACCCGGTGATACCGGAGTGCTTCCCCAATGCAGCTCCAGGGCATGGAGTTGAAGGCGTTGGCGATGTCAAGAGACACCGCCAAGACGACCCCGCCCCGGGAAATCGCGTCCCCCGTCGTGAGGGCTCTCACGCGCATGGTAGCGTCCACCGTCGAGCGCCCCTTGCGGAAACCAAACTGGTGTTCCGCAAGATCCGGCCCCATTCCCGCGAGTTGCCCGGCGAGGCGGTTAGCAATAACTCTTTCAAAGAGCTTGCCCACCTCGTCGAGCAACACGATGAGCCGGTATGCGGACGGAGAGTCCACAGGGCGCCCTGGCTTACGGATGAGGACCAGCTTCCCCGTCTTCCAACGAAGCGGGAACTGGCCTCTCTCCAAGCATGCGCTTAGGAGCCCTTCCAGTCGGGGCCCGAGAGCCTCAGAGGCCAGGACCCAAGCTTTGCCAGGCAAGTCATCGGGTCCCGGGGCGGTATTTCTGGCCTTCAGCCTGCGTACCGCCACTCTCAGGTCTACCCCAGTTACCTCCGGAACGTCGTCATCGGTGTAAATGCGCCTGCCTGGGTTCGAATCAGATAGCTCATACCGAGACAAAAATATTCAGCGAGCTGATGGTAATGGGGCCGGGGCTGACAGTCTCATGTGCGCTAGAGGTCCTCTACACATAGGTGCACCACAAATCAATAACAATTACCGTTCTGTTTCTGTCAATCATTGATGACTTTTTGATGTCGGAGACAGACTCATGTTGTAAGTGTGTATAGGTCGCATTAAACTGATAGGTACGAGTACTTAAGTCGCCTGCAGATTGTTTAATTTTTTTTTATGATAATGAAGATGTTTAAAAAAAACAAATAATTTATTATGTACATTATATAGAGACTACAAATAGAACTAAAGTACCTAATGATAAAAGTAAGAAAATTTAAACATCTAAACAACGACGACAATAGGACACTTAGGCGTCAAAGTATTCCTCCGCATCGCTGTCATCTGGAAACGTGCCCAGAAGACTGGCAGCATTGCCACGCTGAATGGCAATGCTAATTCTTTGGCCAAAGAAAGAGCCTCTGGTCACGCGAAGTGTCGACCAGTCGGCGTGAGATTTCCTTAAAAAGGAGACGCGCGCTCGGGCCCCATGACCCGAGCATAACATACAAACATAATCAGCCTATAATGTTCCCACTGCTGGGACACAGGCCTCCTCTCATTACCCGAGCGTTTCATGATAATGAAAATAAATATGATAATAAAGACGTTTAATTGGTCCTCAACTATGATCAAAAATTGAATAGATACCAGTATTAGAGTTCTCGACACCCTTCCCGAACGGGAAGAAGCCCGCGATGTAGACATCGGTCCTTCTGTTCAGGATGGCGTCCAGGTTCGGCTTCTGCGGGAAACCGTGACTGACGGCGACAAGCGCGAAGAGTAGCAGCAGTTCCATGGCTAGAATAAAGGTTTCATTTAGCCTTTGAAGTTGAGTCAAGTTTATTTAAATATGAGAAACGTATTTCGTCGTAGACCACATTCACACTCAAAGAACGACGAATACATTTTCTCAAAAATAACTAAAAATCCTTACTACCTTTTGTTTATTAATACATTCTCATGGTATCATTCTTGTGGTATTTTATGGAAATTAATTAACTAAGACGCAGAAACTTAATTAGTAATTAAAGTATCTGCTTTCAAGTCGGTGTCCAAAACAAGGTTTTTAACGCACAAAGAATATGAAGCCAAGTAATAATAAACAAAAGGTACATTCATAATTCCGAGACGGGAATTGTTATTTCTTATTCATAATATTCTGCGGTGAAGTTGCGGTGTGTCTCTGCTTGGGAGGCCGGTTGGTACCTCTAACCAATATTGGTAACAGGTGTGTGGTATGTTATAAGACGGCCCTATATACCTAATATAAAAAAAACTTTTGCAAAAACTGCTGTTCTATTTTTGCCGCCAATAATGTGGGCAGAAATTATTAATGGACGACATAGTAAGTTATACCTACTTGTAAAGCTCAAATGAATTTCAGCATTGAAGACTTACTAAATGCAGTCGTTATTTTCGGTAATGGCGCCCAACAAGACGCAGTTGGGCGCCACTAATGATGCACACTGTACAATGCTCGCTAAATATCAATCATAGTACAATTATTCACACTATTTTTCCGAGCTTCACTTTTGATTAGGTAAATAATGGTATTTAGCTGCATCCAGTTAGAGTCCTTCTGTCTCAGTTCCAGTCTAACAAGATCGGCGACCCCAACATAGTTGGGAAAAGGCTAGGCAGATGATGATGACTTTTGATTATGTACCTAAAGGAAACTTAGGTGTCTTGTTAGTACTTATTTAGCTGAATAATTTCGCGTCCGCCAATGCCGAGACACAGCAGTTGTCGTAAGTCTTGCACTGTACACTGATAAGTTTACCGAGCGTCTCTGCACGCCATCGCCATCGCTAGGCGTATGATCGTTCGCCATTGCTACAACGCGTTTTGCGTACTTTAACGTAGTGGGAAGCAACTGGTAGCTCATTAATGACATTATTTTCCTCCTTATTTGCATCATGAAGTAATCATTATACTTAGTCAATAAACTAGGTAGTCTCCTGCCCCTTAAGTTACAAAACCTAGATTCGGCAGTAACTGGAATACACATGGGCGAAAGGACCAATGAGGTGTAATATCTTAGCTGGTCCTGGGTCAAGGGGTGAAAATAAACACGTAGCTCAAGAACTTAAGTGCCAGGTAACTAACATCCCCTTGAATCCTGAAACCTATTCTACCAAAGGTCTGTATGATTCCATCTACATCCAGGTCGATATAACTAGGCATAGATAAAACCACGCCAATAAACCAGAAACTTTCAAAATTGGTACTGTGATCGATTTTCCAGACGATTGTTAGTAATTATTGAAGAATTATTAATTATTCACATCTCAATTACGAAGATCATTACACTACTTACAGTTGAAACCAACCCTGTCGATCTACACACCTACTTAGATTATCAATTCATGTTTAATATAGGCAAAGTCTAGCTCAGTCATCTTCACAGAAATTCATCAAAAACTTGAATAAACAGAAAAAAAAACTCACCTTTAACGTCCTTAGTCCACTTTTAATGTTCTAAAATCACACAATTGTGTGCTATAAAAAGATCGGCATGAGGTCACCGCGAAATCACCACATTTACACCAATCACCAATGAAAATAACCGAAACTATGTCCTCTATTGGCTAGAAACACCATTTTTTGACGAATTTTGGCTAAGAATCATTGAAAAACGTGAAAGCGCAACTAAAATCTACATTTTCACCTGGAGCCGAGCTACCAGACGAAGGCAAGGGCATGAAATGCCGTCTGAACCTTCATGGCATAGGAAACTTGACTTTATTTCAAAGAGTATAAGATTCAACGCTTCTCCACTAACTTTGCTTCGTACAATTTTTTCTTTCAGTAGCTTTAGACGTAAAACGCTCCCGTTGTTGAAATCAAAACTGAACTTTAGGGAGTAAGAGGATAAAGTGCAATTTCAGTTGCCTGGTGAGGCTCGTAAGGGTGTTTAAGCAAGGGTAGGTTTGTGCAAACAGATAAAATTAGGCTTCAGCGGTGGAAATCGATAGAGGGGTGGTTTCAGACGTAGCGTGGGGCAGAATTCAACCCCTGATATCGATGACATTTTATCGTGCAAAATCAGGGCTGGCGACAAGACGAACAGATGATCTGAACTACTAGTTTAGGTAATACTGACATGAGGAAGGAGTTTGTAAGTTTTGTATCAATGAATTCATCCTTTTCATCTTTTTATTGGATTTTTACTTGGTGGGGAGCTCGTGGCTAAAAACTTGCAGCCGCACGTGTCTTCAAGGTTAAGTTGCAAGACAGCATGTTAAGCTGTTGGTCTCGGCTGTCACCTGCAGATTTTGACAGCCGTTACAGGTAGGCCTAGTCAGTGGCCCAAAAGTCTGACAACCAGTCTTACCCAATTCTAAGAGCCGCTTCCAGTCTAAGCAGATGCAGCTGAATTGGTATTCAGCTCCATCTGGTTAGACTGGAAGCCGATCATAACGTAGTTGGTAAAAAATTAAATTACCTTTTGAAATGATGAAATTCTGTCTACTAGCAGACCTAGCAGTTGATTAAATTAGGATAGCTATGGACCGTGAAATGACAAAACATGGTTAACTGTAAGAGACAACCCAAATACGGGGGATCCGGCCAAGTGGAATTGCGCCATAATACACGACAAACCGTCGCCCGTCGCAAGTCGAGTAGCTCCTGGCCAATGGGTACACTTGCTCAGACATTTCTCTCAATTCTATCGACACCATACATTGCACCTCCCCATCCCTTCGCTCCGCTCATCATAACGCATGCGCGGACCTGGGGGCAAGAGGCAAGGAGCACGGGTAACGGGCAAGGGACGGGTGTGTCGTACTCTATTTTGTGGTCCAGCTCACTATTACCGGGGAAGCTACGGCTCCCAAATGAATATATCAACACACTTTATTGATATTCTCCATGTTTTTCGTACTCTTCTGATATTTATTTAACGATGTTGAATTTTTTATGTCATTTTCGTTTTAGGCCAAGGTTTTCGCTGCACGCAAACTTTTGCAGACTTTTTTTTAAACTGGTTATTTTTTATTTGCGTGTGTTCTGATAGTTTGAGATTTAAATCTTCGGGTAATGTGCTGAGCGTCATTGCTTGGAGTTCTAGGCTATGTGTCACGTATTGTATGTACGTTACTTAAGTGGTAATAATAAGTGACCTCTGTCTTATTAATGGAGGGAAACTTCGTTATGGAATTAGGTACCTTCTTATTTGTTGGATGATAAATTATGGGGTTTTTATAAACACCATTGTTTCGTACCTGACTACTCCAAGAAGAAACAGCCGAAACAAACTCATGGTCTCTTCTAAGGTCCAGACATAATCTTGATCAAGCAAGTCACATGAGGACTACGCAGATCAATGACATAAGATTAAATACCAACCTACTTTGTTTCAGTACCTTGTTCATTGTATTTCTCATCATGATTATGCTATTTTATACATGATGTAAGTAGGTACCTACCTATTGTTTGTGTGCCTTGTGAATCATTTAGATAAGCTTACTAATTATCACCACGTCTTTAGGTATTGATTATTTAATAAAAGCAGTAACAGGTACATACCTTTCCCATATTAGGTACCTACCTACTAGGGGTCGGAGCAGCACTATTTTATGTAGGTAGTTCTATAAGTTATCTAGGCGAAAAAAAGAAGTCCACAAATTAAGTCGCTCAAATGAGTCATTCTTACCTCCTATAAGTTCATGTCATGCTACGAGTTTATTTCAAAGATCTTCGTTACAGAATTGATTACCAATCTAAAAATAACACTCCAACTCTTATAGGTATCGAGAACAAAAATCTCGGTCATGGAATCTGGATTGGCTTCAATGAATATACATCGTGCTCATAAGCGGCGAGGGGAGCATGCAAGGGGTGAACTTGTACCGCTCTCGTTTTTACATTTGTATAGAAATCCGACGTAAAAATCATCCAAACATCCCGTACTTTCTCAACTTAACTTGACAATTACGTTTACTCTTGTTTCTGTACAAATTAACAAAAAAAAGAATATACTTTAATTATCGGAGGCCGGGTCCTCTTCGCATTCTCTTACTTCTGAAAACTTTTCTGCATTGTGGACAAAGTAGCTACCTACCTACATAACACTTATTTTTCTATGAATGGTCAAAAAATAGTAGTAAAAAAGTGCTAAAATTTACCTTTATATGTGGACAAAGTAACTCCTTGTATGAATGGTCAAACCAAAACCTAACATTTAAGGTGTTTTCGTAGAGCTTAAGCAAACAATCCTGTCAACGCCCATGATCGCATGATCGTGATGTTGAGATCAATCCAGAGACGGTCGGCCAGCATGTAATAAAAAGTTTATTATGTAAAAACTGAACCCAAGTAAAAAGAGTCTTGGGTTCTTCTAGGCAGTTTTCTTGGTCCCTCCAGGGAAAGCGTAAAACTGTGTGTGTTATATTTATTTGTTCACGTGTTGTGTAGTGTTACTTAAGAAAGGAGGTGAACCCGAACCTACCTCGCATAACAACAGCCATTGTGTGTGTCTATACCTAATGTTTTGTTGTGGATTTCTACGGAAATTCGTCACCGCAGAATGTCAGAATCTAAGACATAATTAAATAATAACATAGTTTATGAATCATGATAAAACCGTGAATTATTTTAAATTCTTCCACGCATGTAAACGTTTTGATAAACGAATTTCAAATCACACTTAATACAAATAGAGTTTACTTTTGAATCCATACTTTGAGATTTTGACATTAAACAAATCGTGATTGCCATACTGACTAAAAACGTTCCATTCCTTCCATACAGTGTGAGCGTGATGTTTGGTTTAATTTTAATTTTGCATCAACCAATGGCGTAAAAAAAACGGTTTTACATTAAAAAAAATAATGACACCGCTACCTATTTTTTGTTAAAACATAACAAAAAATTACCTCCAAAACCTTAACATTTTATTTCTTCGTTGCGTTCCGTTTTGCATAACTGCGATGAAAATCAAAAAGTTCCACATAAGCGGTATCCGACTGACAACACTGCCGAATACGTGGCCCCGAAGTTGTGTGATTAGTGAGACTTGTTTATATTTTTTATTGTGTTATTTCTATAAAAATCTCCTCGGAAGCCGTAAGTAATTGAAAGTATATTATTCCCCTTCATCCCCATATATTTTCGTAGGCGAAATCATTATAGGTCTTTGTGTAAATTATTTACGAAGTTGAGGTTGCAGCTGTCAAAATTGTCCTGCCAAGATTTCGTTGTATTTTTTGTGATTATCTCAATATTTTAACATTATATAACGTAAATCTTGAAAATTATTTCGTAGCCTATTGCTAAATGACCTTTGTATTCATAAAAAAGTGTAATTTGGTGTAATTATAGTGTTGTGTTAGTTGTCTTGTCAGAGGTATACCATCCAATTAAAAGTCAGGTTTCATCGTCATTACGCTCAGGTTTCGTGTTTGCTTACTGAAAGACGTTGCATTCATGACACAGCACCTAATTTCTCCTCGTAATAGCATCGAAACCCCATTCATTTGTAATGTATGTCACCGAATGTGTTGTGATTTCTTATCGGATTTCGTAACTTCCATCTGTGTGAAGTATTCTAAATTACAACTAAGATAGAAGCGCAGATTCTAATAAGAATGATTGTCCGTAAATCATTAGAATATTAGGACAGTGCTTGAATGTATGTGTGATGTGTCAGCTGCTACTTATTGGTTACACAAATTGTTTTAGTGAAAGTGATGACTATAATATTATGTTAAGCTAGTAGGACAGGGTCTGTCGTTATTACATTATAAACATCTATTGTAATTTAGTAACAATGTGTGCCAGATACCTACATTAATTTGATTCTTATGATCTGAGAATCTGAGATACCTACAGCTTAAATTCTGTGCATGAGAATGTTTGGGTATCTTATCATTTTCTTTGAGATTACTTCTTTCTAATGTCTTTGTCTAAACAAATCTTAAATACATTGTTCTGTGTTTAAACACATGTTTCTGTCATAGGTCATGTTACTGGGGTTTTGTTTTGGGGCTTCAAAACTCATCATTACAATAGAGTAATTGAAAATAACACAGAAGACAGCCCAACAATGTCACACAGCTGACCAACAATAAAAAAGAACTACAATATTTTGGCTAAACTCAATTTTTTACTTACTTAATTTTTTATAATTATGTCTATGATGGCATCATTAGAGAGGCATAAATAAATTAAAAATTGAATATGAACAACATCCCCTTATCATGTTATCTTTGTAAGGAATACAACTGAAAGATGAATGTTATGAAAATTACCAAACCAAGAGCACCTGTATGTTGACATTATAATATGACCCATTTAAAAATATTATGTTATGGACCATGTGATTAATTGGGCATTGTTCAAACACCGGGCATTTTGACATGTAACTTCTACCAACCCGCACTGAGAGAGGAACATTATAGGTTGATTATGCTGCCCAGCTGATTGGTCAGTGCATGTCACATACTTGCTTCTAATCCCGCCAAATATACTCAAATTATCAAATAGCTCAATGATAGCATAGCATTCACTGTTATAAATATTGAAGTGTCACTGACTACTATTCACTGCCCAAATTGACTTGTCTGGGCAATATGTATTATGCCCTCATTTAAAACTTGCTCCATAACATATTGTTTTCATTTAGTGATTACTTTACTAAATAGTGCTCTAAAGCAAGTATTAAAAACTATTTTCATATAAAAAAAATTTTTTTTTTGGTGTTTGAATGTGAGATGAATTGATTGTAAATATTTTATTTCTGAAGTTAACTTCTTTTAAATAAATGTCTGTTTTTGGCAGGGTAATCGGCTCCAAGTACAATGATGAATCCTCAATATCAACCACCAGGGCAGAACAATAACGCACCAAACAACCCCATGTTTCCACCAACGTCTCAGGATTATAACGGAGTCCAAAATGCCAACATCTACAGTCAGATGCCACCAAACGGCCCACAGATGCAACAGAAAGCCTTTGATCCCCTGGACATGTCGCAAAAGATGCAGGGTATGAACTTAAATGGACCCCAAGGCTTCCAATCTATCCCACCTACCCAATTACCCCCTGGCCAGGCACCCCCTGGACAGTTTCCCCCTGGAAGTTTTCCTCCATCACCAAACTTTGGTCCAGGACAAGTCCCTGTTGGTCAGGCGCCCCAAGGGATGCCTGGTCGCCCTCCAGTTAGTGGAGCCCCTCAATTCCCTCCAATGGGCCAAAAGCCTCAGATGCCCCCTTCGCCAGCACCAGGGCAAGTGGCAACATCTCTTCCTCCAGGCTATGGTATGCCTCCTCAAAGTCAAACTCCAGATCCCCAGAATAGACAGTACCAACCTCCAATTTCCATGCAGCAAAGACCTCCAAGTGCTCAACCTAGTCAACCGCCTATGGGTCAACAGCCTGGTTTCCAAGGGCCTGGCCAGATGCCTCCACATTCTCAACCTGGTCTTCCACCCCAGCCTGGCATGGGCCGGCCAGGCATGCCGCCGCAAGGTGGTCAGCTACCTCAACAAGGGATGCCTCAGCAACCTCAGATGGGTGGACCAGGTATGCAACCTGGTCAACAAGGAATGCCTCCACAAGGAATGTCTCAGCAGATGAACATGGGCCCACAGTCGCAGCAGCAACCTGGCATGCCCCCTCAGTCAAAACCTCCAGGCCCACCTGGGCAACCTCAGCCGGGTCAAATGCAGAGGCAACCAGGGATGCCACCACAGCCAGCCATGATGTCAGCAACTTTGCCTCCTCAGCCTGGACAACAGCAACAACCAGGTCAAATGCCTGGTCAGCAGCAGCAACCTGGTCAGTTGCCCGGGCAACCTGGAAAAATGCCAGGACCTCCACAACCGGGACCACCTGGGCTACCGCCAGGGCAGCAACATCCACCACAACCTGGACAGATGCCAGGCCTTCCTCAACAACCTGGGATGCCTCCACAACCTGGCAAAATGGGTCAACCTGGAATGCCTCCTCAACCAGGGCAGATGGGTCCACAGGGAATGCCCCCACAGCCTGGTCAAATGAGTCAACCAGGGATGCCTCCACAGCCTGGTCAGATGGGCCAACCTGGAATGCCTCCCCAACCTGGGCAACTCAGTCAACCTAGGATGCCTCCTCAACCTGGACAGATGGGTCAGCCTGGTATGCCTCCACAGCCTGGCATGAACCAACCTGGGCTACCCCCACAACCGGGAATGCCTCCACAACCAGGTCAGATACCGGTTCAACCGGGTCAGATGTCTCAGCCTGGGTTGCCGCCGCAGCCGGGCCTTCCACCTCAGCCCGGTTTCCCGGGGCAGTTCCAAGCTCAGCAGCAGACGATGCCGGGTCTTCCTCATATGCCGCCTCCTTTGCCGCAGCAGCAGAGACAGTATCCTGCGCAGCCTAATCAGCCAGGGTATGGACAACCTGGACAGCAGCCTGGGGCTCAGTATCCTAGTAAGTTATTATTTTCTTAAATAATCAGATCTCACAGCTATTGCAATTACCTAGTTGTATCCTTAGGTAGTGCTAATCCTAAAGTAGACCGAAAGACTTAAAACCAGGTTTACCTTGGCTTATACTATCCAGTATCTGAGCTAGGAAGGTCAGAGAGGCATTCACTCCTTCCATGTAAAAACTGACACAATATTTTGCCTTTTGCACCCAGTCAACTTGTGTTTTGTCAATTATTTTGTTATGTCGAGTTAACCTCTGGCACTTCAATTAACGTATCAGTTGAAATATTCACAGTATTTTGCAAATACGCTATATTCTTATAGTAACAGGGTACACAAGTATGTAGTTTTGATTTCCAGTGAGACCTATTATAATTCCTTCTGTTCTTCTAATTTTTTTCATTCTTTTAAATCTCCAGGTCTACCACCAATGCCGAACCAGATGCCTCCCCAACCGCCCATGCCCGGCCAGCAACAGCGCGGCTACCAGCAGCCTGCCTCAGGGTACCCGCCGCAGTACCAGCAGCAATACCCCGCACAGCAGCCATACCCTGGCCAGCAGTACCAACAGCAGCCCGAGCAGAAGAGATTGGACCCTGACCAGATGCCTAGTCCAGTGAGTTCACAATGATGTGCAAATCCTTGCTTTACAAGCTTTGATTTGGTCTTTTTGCAATTTTATTTTCAACCTATGAGAACCGTTTGAGAAAAGTTTGAGACGGAGGTCTATCCCCAGCATGAGTGGGACATTACAGCCTCGTTAGGTTTTAGTCATGCTATTGTCTCGCTCGCTCAGTTGTGAGTAATAGATTTAAAACCAGAACATGCGTTTTCGAAATTTAGTGACGAAATGTATCAACAAGGCAAAAAGAGATACAAATGGCTTTTTATAGATGTTGCGTAGCCTTATCTTAAAAAGCATGGTCTTCTGTATCATTCAAACTGTCGGATGTCACGATTTCCTAATTATTCCACTCGTATCTTACATTGAATCTACCACTTCCGATGGAGCATCAACTATACCATCATGATCTTGCTCTGTCCTCAGATCCAAGTGATGGCAGACGACCAACAGAACCGCGGCGGTATCTTCGTGACGAACGAGAAGGGGCTGGTGCCTCCACTAGCCACCACCGACTTTATAGTCGACGATAAGGGGAATGCCAGTAAGTCGACATACTTTTTGTATTGACAACTAACTAAATAATGGCAGTAAAAGTCCCCTTAAAGAAGCCGAAAGACACTGGTTCTTCCCGTCATTGCGATAATTGTTTTTTAATGCTAAACTTGTATTTTCCAGGTCCTCGCTACATTCGAAGCTCAATGTACACAGTTCCAGTAACAGCTGATCTGCTCAAACAGACGTCAATGCCGTTTTGTTTAGTTGTAAGTCGAATTTTCATGTTTGCTGCATTGTTTCAAAATCCAAATTACCGTTTTAATGTTACAACAACATTTTTATATTAGTTACATTTAAATCGTATGTTGTAGGAGACGAACCTATTGCTATTATTAATGTCATAGTTTTCTGAAAATAAAAATATGAGTGTCGGTGCTCGGTCGGATCCGTATCCGAAGGGCCACCAAGCGGACCCTATTACCTATTACTAAGCCGTCCGTCTGTCTGTCAGCGGTCTGTAACTCATGATCCGTAATAGGTAGACACTTGAAATATTCACAGAAGGTGTACTTCTGTTGCCGCTATAACATTTGAACCTAAAAACGAAAATTATATTAATATAATTATAATAATTAACTTGTTGTCAGGCGCAATATGTTCTTGCGTAAATGTGAATGTATTTTTACCATATTATAACACCTCATTTTCCCCTCCACAGCTGTCCCCGATGGCAGAACCCATAGGCACGGAGCAGGAGCCCCCGCTCATCGACTTCGCAGCCCTGACGGGCTCCCCCACTCTGGGCCCGGTGCGCTGCTCGCGCTGCAAGGCCTACATGTGTCCCAACATGAAGTTTGTGGACGCGGGCAGGCACTTCAAGTGTGCCTTCTGCAAGGCTACTACTGAAGGTACGTGGATTTGAAGTTGGTAAAGATGGCCAGCTCAGTATAATATTATGCTGAGCTGTCGAGTCTTTACCCCTCTATGTCTCTGAGCAAGTTAATCTGCCTCACGTCTACATTGATAACTAGACATGCATTGATTATAACAAGGGACCATATTATGAAGTATTCAAGCCAAAAAAAGATATGCTTTAAGTCAAGCTCAACTCAAGAAAGTCAGCGCTATCACCTCTCTTGCAAAAATTATAGTATTCATACTTAACAATACAGGCCCCGAAGACAAGAATGTCTGGACAGTAAGCGGCATAAACCCACTAGAACTAAAAACCAGCACCAACTGAGTTTCTAAAAGTTTAGGCGTATGGCAATAATTTTACATCCCAAATGTTTACTCAATTTCGTCTCTTTGCCCTCCTCAGTTCCAATGGAGTACACGCAGTACATCAACAGCATGCAGCAGTACGGCCGCGTGCCCGCCGAGATGGCGCTCGGGACATACGAGATTGTCGCAACAAAGGAGTACTGCCGGGTTAGTAATATCTGCAAGAATTACTTCAGGTATATGAGCAATTTACTGCGGCCTTCTGCAGATATTTTTTTAAATTAAAGCTAGATGGGGTCATTGTTTCTTGTCGAAATAAACTGAGAAGAAATACATATGTATAGTGACGACAGTCTCTTTTAATAACATAACATCACGCCTGTAATCCCCATAGGGTTAGGCAGAGGTGTACCTTATAGTACACCTCCATTTCGCCAGTTATGTTTAAGTCCCGTGTAATAGAGGGCGAGACATAATCATGGTCAGGCCATATGAGGATCAGGCAGATTAGTTATAATTTGACGGCACGGTTGGCGCAGTGGCTGAGCTATTGCCTGCTGCGCTACGTGCCACAGGTTCGATTCCCGTACGTAACAAATATTTGTATGACCCACAGATAGTTGTTCCGGGTCTGGCTGCTTGTGTATGTGAGTTTAAATGTTTGTAAACGCATCCACAATACAGAAATTCTTAGTGCGGGGCAAAGTTTAAAAAAAAAGTGTCTTTGATGGTGGTATAGTCGGGTCAGTGCACGTATTTACCAGTAACTATCTTTCATGGGCACTGCTAATCTACCTCTGTCAACCTAACTTCATGTGGTCCTCTAGTCTTTCTTCAGCAGACATGGCGTTTCCAATCAAATAATTCACAAAACATTTAACTATGTTTACTAGTAACTAAACCCTTGTTTTATTCACAGAATAATACCCTCCCGAACCCGCCCGCGATAGTGTTCGTGATCGACGTGTCGTACAACGCGATCAAGAACGGACTCGTGCACACTGTGTGCGACAATATCATGGAGATTATTGATGTGAGTCACCTAATTTTTTTAAACCCTTACACTATGAACATGGGTAAAGGAATTCATTGGAAGGAATATGAAAATTCAACTATGATTATGAGTATCTTTTGCCCAGAATTATCCATATCAAAAATAGTTAAAGTTTGAGCGAGAATCAGCATGTTTTAAACGTCAAAATTACATAAAAAGACGTGCTACGCACAGGAGAGTGATTCGGCCCAATTTCATCAATCAGTACTTTCATACATTTTGACCATGCAGGTGTAGTATTGATTTTTTAAATTTTTTATTGCAGTTTTGTAGCAAACAGTGTTTTTTTTTTTAAATTACCGATTAAAAATTTCTTTGTAAGGGGGGGGGGACTCAGAATGATGTACTCAACTGAAACTGAAAAACAAAACAGCTGTTTTCTACAAAACTGCAATACCTACACGGTCACAATGTATGACACAAATATTTGTATGACATACAGGTAGTTGTTCCTTGTCTGGCTGTTCGTGTATGTGAGTTTAAATGTTTGAAACTCACCCTCGATACAGGAACAAAGAATCAGACGGGAAGGAAGAGTCCTAGTGTTTCACATATTCATACATTGTTAAAGCACCATGTGAATGTTATCTACTTATTTGTTGTGGACTCCTAAAGATCTTGTTATAAATGATGATGGTGATGATGATGATGTATGTTGTTGTTTGCAGTCGATGCCCCGTGACGAGCAGACCGGAAAGAGTTGGACCCGCGTCGGTTTCATCACATACAGCTCAACTGTACACTTCTACAATATCAAGGTAAGAATTTTACTTATTATTTACTATTGTGAAAAAAGACAGCGCTTACTGTTAAACAATCGGATTTAGTGTTAAACTTATAGTGTAATTGGTCCTAAAAGTACGTATTAAACGTCTTTGGTTGTTTAATGCAGAACTCTTTTCCTTAATTATTAATGTAATAACATTCAGTAACAGCCGATTTCTCAAATAAAAAAACATAAACCTGACCTGTAATGATTCAATTCTGGGAGTAAAAACAAAATATGCTATATTAAACTTATACCGTCACTTACGGGATATCTTCCGTGATTGTTAATAATCAAATTAAAGGAGGCTCAAAATAATGAACAACCACGGAAGATATCCCGTAAGTGACAGTATAAGTTTAGTTTTTAACCGTGATAGCTTAAAACAGTGTTTGATAATACTATGTTTTTGGTGTACCAACCATGAACCAAAATTCTAACCGTTACTCTCTCCTCAGGGTTCCCTCGCCCAACCACAGATGATGTCAGTAGGCGACGTGAGTGACATGTTCGTGCCTCTGCTGGAAGGCTTCCTGGTGTTGCCAGATGAGAGCGGGCCGGTGTTGCAAGCGCTGCTGCAGCAGCTGCCGCTCATGTTCCAGGACAATAAGGAGACAGAGACGATTCTGTTGCCTGCTGTACAGGTATGCTATCATCTGCCTAGGTTTTATTTTACTAATAACACGCTCAGCAAATAGTAAGTTAAGATGGTAACTGCGGCCCAGGGGCGCCCCTGAGGTCAGCAATACAAATAAGCTTCGAGCGCATGTTTGTATCGTTTCGAAAAGTGCATTTGAATAGATAAAAACGTAACAATCTGCTTTTCAGCATTTACGGTGCTGTGAATGCGCACTCGTGAAACATACGTCGACAAATACGTCTTGTAAATACGTTCCAAACCCCTCTACCTAACTAACCCACTCTATCCTCCCCAGGCCGGCCTAGAAGCGCTAAAAGCAGCGGACACAGCAGGGCAACTGCTAGTGTTCCACACCTCCCTGCCCACATACAACGCGCCCGGCAAGCTCATTAGCAGGGAAGACAGGAAACTGCTGGGAACTGACAAGGAGAAGCAGATATTGGGTGAGTTTATGTTTAACTTTGGTTCTTTGAATTGTTAAATTATGGACATACTTCCGAACTTAGATTTTCAGTCGATCTCGTGCAATCTCTCTCTGCTCCGCCCTTGTAGCAAGCATTGTTTTTTCTTTTGAAAAGATCTGGCATTTGAACAAATTGAACGTCTTCTTTTCCCTCCGCCAGCTCCGCAGACCACGGCGTACAACGAGCTGGGCCAGTCGTGCTGCGCGGCGGGCGTGTGCGTGGAGCTGTTCGTGTGCAACAACTCGTACGTGGACGCCGCCACCATCGGCCAGCTGCCGCGCCTCACGGGCGGCCAGCTCCACAAGTATACTTACTTCCAGGTAACTGACATCTATAAGGTTGTAAAGTGATCCCCCTATTTCTTAGGCCATCTATCCATCTATCGATGGCATAAAGTTCAAATATGTTTTACACAAAATTCAGCGAACTCTGCTCACTGGCGCAAACATCAAGTGCACGCGGCGTAAGATGGAAGATGATGCTCTTTGAAACAAGTTTATTCTTGAACTTAAAATCCTTGAAAACTGACTCAAACTACTTTACCCCAGCTTATTGACCCCAGAAAAGTTAATATTTGTATGTGGTATTGCATCCAGATTTAGATCTTACTGAAGTACTATTTCTAGACAAGATCCTGATAAAAGATAACGTCTATCCTTCTCGCTAAATTTGTTTCTGATAGCTCTGCCTAATTTGCCAACTTGTGGGGTAATTGCAAAAAACTCATTCCCTGTGGTATTAATTTTGACAATCAAAATCAAAATTCAAAATCATTTTTATTTGTGTAACATAGGTATTGAACAACAACAATAGAACAAAATTCATTGTTGATCATCTACATTGCTGAACGGACTGATACTGATACTGATACCTTTAGCCTGCGTTATCCCACTGCTGAACGGACATATAAAAAAAAAGAATTTCCTTCAAAATCTATCATTGGGTGTTGAACAAGTGTATGCAGACCAATAATTACAATTAAACTCTTATATCCTTCAGTCGGAGATGGACGGTCCGCGCCTAGTGCTGGACGTGCAGCGCGTAGTATCGCGGCCCACCGCTCACGACGCCGTCATGCGCGTGCGCACGTCTACTGGCGTCAGGCCTACGGACTTTTTCGGACACTTCTTTATGTCCAACACTACGGATGTTGAGCTGGCGGCTATTGGTGAGTTCAAAATTATTTTGAGTTCAAGTCATAAATTATATCTATTTCTGTAATTTCGTTGAAAAAACACTTTACATACGCTTCAATAAATTATGTTTTAAAACGAGATGAGGTCTAAAATTTTTGTGTGTGAATTAAATATGGCTAAATTACGATGATCTATAAAAAAAATCCCAACACTTGGAATAAGTACTCAAAATCACACCATATCTGACAATTCACCGATCTTGACTAACAGGAAGAAAATACGTAACACTAGCTACACATTAGATACAGCATGTGGTCCTAAAAGCTCTAATCAGGAAGTAGCTCATGAATTTGTAAATTTCTTTACCGAAATACCGTTAAAAACTACGGAGGCTCTAAATTCCTCTCCTAAAGTCTCAATTGGTTTATTAAAGGCGAATGTGTCTGGCTGCCCGGCTGAATTTAAATTTAAACACATAAGCCCAATGATAGTTATTAAAGCTTTCCGGCAAATAAAAGTCAAACTGACCGAAGATCTTTGGGGAGTGTCTATCAAAGTTTGTACATCCATAGTTGAGACTATAGCACCATACCTAGCTTTAATTTTTAATTTGTGTGTAGATCAAGGAGTTTTCCCTGATTTAATGAAATACAGTAAAGTCATACCTCTGTTCAAATCCGGAGATAGTAAAGATACAAATAATTATAGACCTGTATCCGTGTTGCCAGTTTTTAGCAAGGTGTTTGAAAAGGTAATGTTGAATCAAATGCTCAATCATTTTAACACCAATAGAATCTTACACGATCAACAGTATGGTTTCACCAAAGGACGTTGTACTACTGACGCCGGTGTAACCTTATTAAAGCACATTTTTACTGCGTGGGAAGAGTCCCAAGACGCCATAGGAATATTTTGTGACCTCTGCAAAGCATTTGATTGCGTAAATCACGACACATTACTTTTGAAACTTGAGCATTACGGACTAGGTCAACATGCACTTGGTTTGATTAAATCTTATTTGAATAATAGACAACAACAAGTTCAAATAAATGGTGTTAATTCACAGGGTTTAAAAGTAAAAATGGGGGTTCCACAAGGCTCAATATTGGGTCCTTTCCTCTTTTTAGTATATATTAATGATCTACCCTATTTATTGAAACACCAACCTCAAAATATGGTGTTATTCGCTGATGATACTTCCCTAATTTTTAAGATAAATAGACGAGCCCAAAATCTAGATGACGTGAATAATGCCCTACTTCAGGTCCATAACTGGTTCACAGCAAACAATTTAGTATTAAATGAAAAAAAACGAAATGCATTAGATTTGCTTTACCGAATGTTAAAGGTAGCGATTGTGATATAGTATTGAATAAAGATAAGCTTGAATTTGTAGATAAAACAGTTTTCCTGGGGATTACGCTTGATTCAAGGCTACAATGGGGTTCTCATTTAACATCTCTAGCGGGGCGGCTAAGTTCAGCAGCATATGCTATTAGAAAAATCCGTCAATATACTGATGTAGATACCGCTAGACTGGTCTATTTTAGTTACTTTCATAGTATAATGTCTTATGGCATTTTGCTATGGGGACGGGCTGCAGACATTGAGTCTATATTTATTCTGCAAAAAAGAGCCATCAGGGCCATATATAATCTTCGAAGGCGTGATTCTCTAAGGGAACTGTTTAAGGAAATTAACATCATGACGGTACATTGTCAATACATATACGAAAACATAATGTATGTAAGAAAAAATCTACATCTTTTTAATAAAAGAGGCGACAGACACAATTACGGTACTAGAAATAGAGACCAATTAGTTCAGGGTCCATATTGGCTCACCTAAAGTTCTTTACCCGAAATTGTTCTTCCTAATGATTTGTAATCCGAATGAGCACTCTTCCTAAAATTTTTCATCTTAAAGTTTTCTTTCATACTATTTGTAGTGCTACCGGCGATGTTCATAAAACTCATGTTTCCGAAAATTGTAATTAATAATATTATTAATGTAAATATATTTAAACTCCTACTGTTTTTTATCATAACGCTTTTATCCCTAATCATAATTACCATAATATTTTCACTCAAACTCAGAAAGAAACATTTACCAAGTGTAATAAAAAATATATGTGGGTAGAAGATGATATTTATAGTTTTAATTTGAGGGTATGATTATTATTTGGGGGTATGCTTTACATAACGTACTGAGTTGTGTCGATTGCAGGTCGTTTCACTGATTTTTGTCGTAAATGAATGAAATTCAGGTCAGAGTGTCGTCTTGGGGGGGCACTATGAAAAAAATACATAGAAAAATTTCTTGACCAATTTCGAGGTAGTTCGTCACAGTTCTAACCTACCCTAACCTATGGATCCCTTCCACATCGTTTTTACGACAAACGGTTAGTCGGAGACAAAAAACACCAAGATACTTTTAGCCTTATATTTAGGTGTTTTATACGATAGAATCGAGAAAATAAACGATTTGCAAAAATAACACTTTTTTGGCTAAATTTTTCTAAGTCCTCGCGCCGCGGCGCCCCCAAGGCTACACTCCAACCGAAATTCATAAAACACGGTTTTGTTTATACATGTTATGTGAAAATAAAGTTACGCAAAATTAATGTATATAATACTGATTATTATGAATAAAAAGAAATCTAAACAAAAAAGATATGACTTTGAATAATAGTGTAAAAGATGGTTATGTTGAGAAAATATAGGAAATCAAATAAAAGTATAACAGATGTTTATTGCTACTGACATTATGAAGTTGAATGCTTCGGAATTATGAAGATTAGAGACAGAGTAGTTAGGAATTGTGATTGTTAGGATGCAAAATGTTAGGAAGAACATTTTCGGATTTCCAATTATCGGAGTTGAAAATTTAGGTGAACTTTGGCGCACCCATTAGTTCAGCCAGGCTTCAGACTCGCTAAAGTAGACTCATCTTTCATGGGGTACTGTTTGAGATGCTATAATAAAATTCCACAAAGTATACTTGAACTGAATGAAACTAAATTTAAAACATGCATTAAACGCACACTATGTAAGCAAGCATATTACAAGTTGAACGATTATATCGCTGATAAAAATGCTTGGCTCAATGCTGGTCCTGCTCCACAAGGACAGGGGCGCATAAATGGATAGCATTAAACAGTATGTTGGAGCTGCTGAAGATTGTAGAACTATCTTTGCAATGTATAAATTCAATCTCTTTTGTATTATATAACCGCATTGCCCATATTGTGTGAGCACTCTGTACTAGAAAGCTGTCATTCGCTGGAAACCTACGTATTTTCTTGACTTGAATGTGCCCTGGCGGTTAAGAGTATGTCATGCTCACTCAAATGTCTCGCTGATGGTGGCGCGTGTGTCGAATCATTTAGTTCCCTTCAAAATGGTTGAGTTGAATGGTGCCGATACATGCGTCATGTTCGTGAACGGGCGCTGTCAGTTGTGACTGGTCATCTCTTGGTTGCCACGGTTTGTTTGAATTATTTATTTTAATTTTACTATGGACACTTTTAAAGTACACTTCTTGCTACATCGTTCTCACATAAAGTACCATCTCAACATAAATGATGTAACCAAGTTATTGTAAAGTATTCTGATTTAAAAGAGTGTCCATGGAGTTTCTTGCCCGTTCTTCTCCATAGAGATCTACGTTAGGGAATGGGCAACTACAGTACTTTCACAGTTTTTATGCCTTGTGACTGGGACTGTAGCTATTTTTCATTGTTGTCTTTGTTTCGATAATTCAAAAGTGCCTGTAATTGGCCTATTTGAAATATATGATTTTGATTTGATTTGATTTGACTTGAGTCTCACGGTTCAATCCCGAAAACCGTTCGATCTAAAATTAACCATCCGGTTTTTCCGACAGACGCCGACAAAGCCATAGGCATCGAGGTCAAACACGACGACAAACTAACAGCAGAGGACGGAGTCTACATCCAAGCTGCCTTACTCTACACCCACCGGTCAGGACAGAGGAGGCTGCGAGTCCTAAACCTGGCCCTGAATGTGGCACATCAGCTCGCTGATGTATACCGGAGTATGGAACTGGATACCTGCGTCAACTTCCTCACTAAGCAAGGTAAGATGAAGTGGAGCCTGTACCTCACTCCTCAGGATGGAGCCCTTCAGCAGTGGAGTACCCAGGTCAACATCAGGGGAATCCCAAAAGACAAGACATTCTTTAGAAGGCTTTAAATTACAATATATAGTAGTTGGTGCAAGTGCAAGCCACGCTTTTAGGCTTATATGAAGGTGCCGTCACTATTTATTTGATATTTTCAGGACAGCCTCAGGGTTCTATGCACATGTTCTTGTCGGCCTGATTCAGCATGATTCGCTATAGGTCGGGCGACAAAATCGGATACAAATTTTGTGGCCCGGCCGTGCCGAATCTTGTTTGATTACCATACTAATCGTCACTTTCTTTTACAGCTGTCTGGGCCCTTCGCGAACACTCTCCCCGCCAAGTCCGCGAGACGCTCTCGACTCGCTGCGCGCGATCCCTCGCAGCATACAGACGTCACTGTGCGTCACCATCGTCAGCGGGACAGCTGGTGCTACCGGAGCCTATGAAGCTACTGCCGCTGTATACCAACTGCGTGCTGCGATCTGATGCTGTAGCTGGAGGTCAGTACATCATCATCACTAAAGATTTCTACTGCTGATCATAGATAGCTATGATCAGCCTCCAAGCACCTTGACTGTTCCTGTGCTTCCCGCATCCAGGAGATACCAGCGTTTTCAACAAGTTATCTTTCAACCTTACTAGACGCCTTACCAGATTACGTCAACGTATCGATAACGCCGCCCTTTAAACACGCAACTATGTAATCAAATCTTAGAAGTTAAATTTGACCCACTTCCCGGCTTCCGATTGAGCTGAAATATTGCACACACGTTAAGTTTGGATGACAATGAATAGTTAGCTAAGTGACGTCTTTTTAAATCCAATATGGCGGACTCCTAAAGATGGCGTACTAGTTATTTTTGATGCGTTCCCATGATATGGGTACCAAATGAGAGTATTTACAGAGAAGAATACGAGAAATAAAATGTCGTCAGTCTAAAGCGTGTTTTTTAGTTTTATTTAACTATAATATTTTATTCGCTAAGTCAATGCCTACGCTGAACGCATTTAAAGAATACTTAGGCCAGTTACACTGCTTCACCGACCGTCGGTAAGTACCTCGGTCACGGCCGTCGCTTCTATGGAAATCAGTAAACGTTGCTTAGCTACGCATTGCGTACGAGGACCGACGATAAACGGCGTACCAGTTCGCACTGTTAATCGATCAGATCTGTAAACTTTTGGTCGATCAATGTGTATCGTGAGGAGGAGACACTAGGTCCCGACTGTCGTTGAAGCAGTGTAACCGGGCTTTAACTGAACATACGCTCATTTCTCGAGACTCCTATAAGTTTGAGTTTGAAAAATTGACTACTGTTGTATAAAACCTGTCTCATTCTCCCTAGGTCCCGACCTAACCTGCGACGACCGCTCGTGCGCGATGTACCGCGCGCTGGCAGCCGACGTGGAGACGTCCATCGTGTACACGTACCCGCGCCTGCTGCCGCTGCACCGCCTGGCCGACCAGCCCGCCAACACGCTGCAGCCGCTCAGGGCCTCCGTCGACAAGATGAACGAGCAGGGCGTCTACTTACTCGGTGAGTTCACTGATGGATATAGGGCACTGTTAAAAATGGTGATAATGAAAAGAGCCTGGTCAATATTATGAGGCTGAAAAGAGCATACCGATTCCACTGCCTCACTTGCTTTGATTCTAGAGCTCCGTCTGGTTATTAGTTTTACTGAATTTGAATATAAAATAGAAATATCCCTCCTAGATATCTGAAATAAAGGCGGCTTCTCTATGGAAAATACTAGTTTTCACCTGCATCCTGACCATGGTTGGGCAAAATTTGGTCAGAAGAGCCTACCTACTGCTTAGCACGAGGTTCTGAGTTCGATTCCCAGGTTGGAGTTTCTAGTAGCAACCTATATATGACTTTCTGCCCGGTTCATGGTGATGGGCTCGCCCGTAATGTGTATGTATTTTAGGTACATCTTCTACCTAAACCTTCGAGCATTTCAGAAGTGATAATGTTATGTTGATTAATTAAGTCTATTACCAGGGCTATTTCATAAAAAACCCCTGACCATTTTAATGTGGAAGTACAAGTAAATAACTTCTATTCACATGCACTTTCTAACTGATCCCTGTCCAACAGAAAACGGCGTCCACATGCTGCTGTGGGTGGGCTCCCAAGCGAACGCAGAGTTCGTGCAGGACGTGTTCGGTGTGCCGTCCGCGGCGCAGGTGGACACGCAGGTGTGCGAGCTGCCCGCGCTCGACACGCCCGCCAGCGCCGCCGTGCGCGCGCAGGTGGACGACGCCCGGACCAGGAGGCGGACTGCCATGAGGGTGAGTACACGCAGGTGTGCGAGCTGCCCGCGCTCGACACGCCCGCCAGCGCCGCCGTGCGCGCGCAGGTGGACGACGCCCGGACCAGGAGGCGGACTGCCATGAGGGTGAGTACACGCAGGTGTGCGAGCTGCCCGCGCTCGACACGCCCGCCAGCGCCGCCGTGCGCGCGCAGGTGGACGACGCCCGGACCAGGAGGCGGACTGCCATGAGGGTGAGTACACGCAGGTGTGCGAGCTGCCCGCGCTCGACACGCCCGCCAGCGCCGCCGTGCGCGCGCAGGTGGACGACGCCCGGACCAGGAGGCGGACTGCCATGAGGGTGAGTACACGCAGGTGTGCGAGCTGCCCGCGCTCGACACGCCCGCCAGCGCCGCCGTGCGCGCGCAGGTGGACGACGCCCGGACCAGGAGGCGGACTGCCATGAGGGTGAGTACACGCAGGTGTGCGAGCTGCCCGCGCTCGACACGCCCGCCAGCGCCGCCGTGCGCGCGCAGGTGGACGACGCCCGGACCAGGAGGCGGACTGCCATGAGGGTGAGTACACGCAGGTGTGCGAGCTGCCCGCGCTCGACACGCCCGCCAGCGCCGCCGTGCGCGCGCAGGTGGACGACGCCCGGACCAGGAGGCGGACTGCCATGAGGGTGAGTACACGCAGGTGTGCGAGCTGCCCGCGCTCGACACGCCCGCCAGCGCCGCCGTGCGCGCGCAGGTGGACGACGCCCGGACCAGGAGGCGGACTGCCATGAGGGTGAGTACACGCAGGTGTGCGAGCTGCCCGCGCTCGACACGCCCGCCAGCGCCGCCGTGCGCGCGCAGGTGGACGACGCCCGGACCAGGAGGCGGACTGCCATGAGGGTGAGTACACGCAGGTGTGCGAGCTGCCCGCGCTCGACACGCCCGCCAGCGCCGCCGTGCGCGCGCAGGTGGACGACGCCCGGACCAGGAGGCGGACTGCCATGAGGGTGAGTACACGCAGGTGTGCGAGCTGCCCGCGCTCGACACGCCCGCCAGCGCCGCCGTGCGCGCGCAGGTGGACGACGCCCGGACCAGGAGGCGGACTGCCATGAGGGTGAGTACACGCAGGTGTGCGAGCTGCCCGCGCTCGACACGCCCGCCAGCGCCGCCGTGCGCGCGCAGGTGGACGACGCCCGGACCAGGAGGCGGACTGCCATGAGGGTGAGTACACGCAGGTGTGCGAGCTGCCCGCGCTCGACACGCCCGCCAGCGCCGCCGTGCGCGCGCAGGTGGACGACGCCCGGACCAGGAGGCGGACTGCCATGAGGGTGAGTACACGCAGGTGTGCGAGCTGCCCGCGCTCGACACGCCCGCCAGCGCCGCCGTGCGCGCGCAGGTGGACGACGCCCGGACCAGGAGGCGGACTGCCATGAGGGTGAGTACACGCAGGTGTGCGAGCTGCCCGCGCTCGACACGCCCGCCAGCGCCGCCGTGCGCGCGCAGGTGGACGACGCCCGGACCAGGAGGCGGACTGCCATGAGGGTGAGTACACGCAGGTGTGCGAGCTGCCCGCGCTCGACACGCCCGCCAGCGCCGCCGTGCGCGCGCAGGTGGACGACGCCCGGACCAGGAGGCGGACTGCCATGAGGGTGAGTACACGCAGGTGTGCGAGCTGCCCGCGCTCGACACGCCCGCCAGCGCCGCCGTGCGCGCGCAGGTGGACGACGCCCGGACCAGGAGGCGGACTGCCATGAGGGTGAGTACACGCAGGTGTGCGAGCTGCCCGCGCTCGACACGCCCGCCAGCGCCGCCGTGCGCGCGCAGGTGGACGACGCCCGGACCAGGAGGCGGACTGCCATGAGGGTGAGTACACGCAGGTGTGCGAGCTGCCCGCGCTCGACACGCCCGCCAGCGCCGCCGTGCGCGCGCAGGTGGACGACGCCCGGACCAGGAGGCGGACTGCCATGAGGGTGAGTACACGCAGGTGTGCGAGCTGCCCGCGCTCGACACGCCCGCCAGCGCCGCCGTGCGCGCGCAGGTGGACGACGCCCGGACCAGGAGGCGGACTGCCATGAGGGTGAGTACACGCAGGTGTGCGAGCTGCCCGCGCTCGACACGCCCGCCAGCGCCGCCGTGCGCGCGCAGGTGGACGACGCCCGGACCAGGAGGCGGACTGCCATGAGGGTGAGTACACGCAGGTGTGCGAGCTGCCCGCGCTCGACACGCCCGCCAGCGCCGCCGTGCGCGCGCAGGTGGACGACGCCCGGACCAGGAGGCGGACTGCCATGAGGGTGAGTACACGCAGGTGTGCGAGCTGCCCGCGCTCGACACGCCCGCCAGCGCCGTATATGATATATAATATGAACCTTATTCTCATGAAGAAGAAGATTTTTGTAACTTGATGCCAGAGCTCTAGGTCACGGATCACATAGCAATGTATACGAATATGAACCTTACTCGAGTTTATAAATACTCATATTCGTATAATCGAAAATATACATTCTCAGAACTGCCAGCCCAATAACGTTTGTATTGGTCTCGGCCACTCGGCAGGAGTGTACATTAAAATAAGTTTTCTCATGCCTGAGAGATATTTCTTGACGGCATGTAAAGCCAAGTCAGAGGCCCATGGGCGGCATAAAACTCTGACACCAGGTTAGGCAGTAACCACACGATAAAGATTGAAGAAGAAGAGAAGATTTTTTTTTATTTTCAATGTTACTTAGTTTGATGTACAGAAAGTTAAAATTTTCACCCTGTATATAATTATGAAGACACACACACAGCTACCCAAGTATTTTTTACCTACTATTGTATACGTGTTTTGTGTGACACCTTTTTGCTTAGACGGCATGCAATTGATACACTGCCAAATGCTTACTGAACAATTATTTCGAAATGGCGCTTGTGTCTGATGTAGACACTCTGTATGTATGATGCAATCTTTCTTTTTTCTTGAACTATTAAGTCATGTAAATATTTGATGATTAATTTTATTTTACGCATGTAGTGATAGTGTTTTGTTTCTTGTATCTTTTTCTTCTATTCTATGATTTTCGGCCTATCGTGTGTTACTATTTTATCGCTAAATGCAACAAGACACTTCCCGTATCTGTGATAGAATGCAAAAAGGCGTATTTCAATCCTGTTTTATACAATATAGACACGCTTTGAAAGCCAGTGCACTTGTCTAGGCACTCAGGCTATTAGTATAAACGCACTTAGACTAACGATAGACCTGAAAATATTTACCACTAAGCATGGTCTACGCATGGCCTACCATCCTGACCTTTCGGGCTCTTGTTCACGGCCGGTATTCACCCGGGCCGGGCCGGCCCAGTCGACTGTCGTGTAGCACAGACTATGAGCGCTTGTTAAAGACGCTAGCCAAGTATGACAAACTTTGAGCGCTTGTTTACGAAGCCGGAAATACGCACGGGGCATGCAAATAAAATGGCGTCTCTTCCCGGCTAAAAACGGGGTTACAAGGTCAAGCCGGCGCCGCCTCGGCTTGAAACCGGTCGTGAACATGAGCACTCCCTTTCCTCCCAGCTGACCGTAGCGCACCAGCTGGCGTCCACCGCGCCGCAGGTCCGTCGCTTCCTGGTGGAGGACCGCGGGCTGGACGGCGCCGACGCCTACATGGATTACCTCATGTCCGTGCACAAGGCTGTGCAGAAGATGATGTATGTGACGACGGGTTTTTGATGGCTGCTTATGGTTTCTGTGGGTTTATGTGATCTCTTATGGATTTCAGGGGTTACTGTGATTTATCATGGGTTACTCTTAGTTTCTATCTGGGGGCTTTTGGTGAATTTTTGGGGCCTGTTTATGGTTTCTGGGGTCTGGTCGAGTTGGGGCAACTGGGGTCATGGCTTACGCCGCTGATCCTCCCCGTTCCTCCCAGCTGACACTAGCGCACCAGTTGTCGGCCACCGCGCAGCAGAACCGTCACCTCCTGGTGGAGGACCGCGGGCTGGACGGCGCCGACGCCTACATGGAATACCTCATGTCTGTGCAGAAGGCTGTACAGAAGATGATGTATGTCTGTCGAGATTCTGATGGGTTTCTCATGTTTTCTGGGGGTTTTTCAAGGTTTGCTGAGGGTTTTTGGGGTTGTCTTCGGGAGAAGCTGGGTTTTGGTGTGGCGTGGAATTGAAATACTTATTCAACCGAATGTATTATACGGAGTGAAAGGGACACCGACGAGAAAACGGTTACCACGTGTTCAGTACATCATTCTGAGGCCTGTTTTTTTTTAATTACCGATGAAACATTTCTATGTGGAGGGGCTCAGAATGATGTAACGAATACGTGGGAACCGTTTTCGCGTCGGTGTCCATTGCAACCCGTATACTGATAGATTCTGTAATTTAGAAAAATGCAAACATGCTAATTTTATCTCATCCGGGAAACTCATAAGCATGTATAATCAGTTTGTCCATTATTTTTTTAATGTAAAATCAAGGATTTGATGAACTTTCAATTCCACTGCCTTTTTTTACAAAATGTGATTCGCTAAGACGCATGTATCGAAGAATTTTCTGGTAATTTATCCTGTGATCGGATAAACGGTGATTTGGTGATGCTGGGTGATGTGGCGGTTTTTGCAATCTTCGGGTATTGTGTGACGGGTTTCTTTTATTTTTCTTAGATGGTTCCTTGCATCTATTTTGTATTTA
This sequence comes from Noctua fimbriata, assembly GCA_905163415.1. Classification (NCBI taxonomy): domain Eukaryota; kingdom Metazoa; phylum Arthropoda; class Insecta; order Lepidoptera; family Noctuidae; genus Noctua; species Noctua fimbriata. The sequence goes on from LR990946.1 coordinate 1,236,001, forward strand.
TGGTTTTATATTTAATTATTTTTCGCTTTTTAGTCCAAAACAATGTGAATACTTCAGGTTCATTGAACACGATATCATTACTCTTTATGGTTACATATTTATGTAAATTACGTATGTTTATATTTGTATAATGGTATTATAAATTATTTTATAACAACTCACAATACTACATCATAGTGTTTTGTTCTCAATACATTTTAGTTTAGATAACAATTTAACATTATTACATGACATTTGAAGGATGATATACTACAAATTGACCGCATGGTCAATTTGTAGTAGCAAGTGTAGTGTTTTTGGATGCACGTCCAAAAACACTACTACCCGAATGTAGATATGGCCCATCCTGTTTTACATAAAGTTCGGCTTTGCATAACGTAGTCATATTCTTAGTCTTCATCCACACCGAAGTTGCTACAACGGGTAGCAGAAAATTGTAGCAAGATACTTAATGCTATCATACTGTTCTACAAGAAGTTCCTTCGCTCGGATGCACTTTGAAACACGATGTGCCGTATTAACACTCGGGTACCATTCCTATCGTCCACTTCTAAAATCCCCCCCCTATTGTTTCAGCTAACCACAATGCGCCAACACGACAAACTCGAGGCCGTGCTCCGTCACTTCCTGGTCGAGGACCGCGGCGTGGACGGCAGCTCGTCCTACGTCGACTACCTGTGCCACATACACAAGGAGATCCGGGCGCTGCTATAGCAGATGTACGGCTACTATTAAGCGTAGCCGGATGCTGGACGAAATTGTGCGACGAAAGTTTGGCGTGGCTACGTTACTTATGCCTTATGACATTGTCTTGAATTCAGAATCTTAGGTAATTATTTACATTCGTTGCCACTTAGGTTTATGAAGTTTAGCGTTACGTAGTCTAAGTTGATTTTTGATTGAGTGTAAAGCTAAAAAAATGACGAAATAATTGTGGGTTGCAATGGAATTTGAATGTAACTCAAAAACTTGATTATTATGTAAGTAATGCTGCATACATATTCGGCTCGGCTGCAATCGGCGTAGATTCCCTTAATTCGGACTATGCCGAGCCGGCCTGAACACGGTTTAGCAAGGGAGGAAAATGTGTAGTAAACTTCGGGTGCCAAGTCGAATATGTGTGTTCTAAGATTCTGAATTCAAGTATACGTATTATAGCATAGGAGACAAATTTTCGGTCGCGTATTTTCCGCCGGTAGACTACGCTGTGGTATCGCCGCCCGGTCAATACAATGTGGGACACTTTTACATGGAGTGTTTGCTTTTCTACTGGTTACAGTCTTCGTTGCAAGTTTCTTAAAGTCATAAAAAGAGGTTCTGAAGTATTGGTGAGTGTGTTGCTTCAAAAATGTAGGTAGTACCCGAAGATTTTTTAATAGAAGTGTAAGGGTATGAGAATGTGTATTATATATTTATTATATTCAGGTAAAAAAAATATGTATCGTCCTGCAATTATGTGTTTTAGTTTTGTTTTGTATTCATGAATAGTTTGTCTCAACTAGAATATTTTTAGCCCAAAACATGTCGTGCTTGTATATTTCTAAATATTATAATTGGTGTCAAAAACATTCAGACTCAATAACTTGTAAATAAATTACGTAGATATGTGTTTGGAATTGCACATTTTTATAAGTATGTAAAAAGTAAAACTAAATGTAAAAGTTTTCCACATTCCAAATTTGTATAGTTGTGAAATAAATGACTTTTGTTTTGCACTAATTAGTATCAATGCTATTTTTAAAGGACTATTTGAGATTTCTACCAAAAACTACCAAGCAGGGTTGCTAGTAGTGAAAATTGTTAGTAAAATATCGTAATTAAAACGTGCAGTTTGGTGATGGTTCAAAATGGCTTCCAAGTATTCACGGTACAATTAAAGCTAAAGGCTCGACATACAGCGTGAAGTCGCGCTTGTGTACGAGGGACGCTAGACACATGCCCGGGTCGGCATGAGACGGCACAGCCAGGTGATGAAATCGAATAGATGTAGATTTGAGAAAAAAACCGCTCGGTTTAGCTCGTATTGTGTCGAAAACGATTCAATGATTGTAGGCGCCGAATTGAGCATACAGCCACGGGCTGAATATGTATGGTGATCCGTTCAGAGTGGGTTTGCAGTTCAACAAATGCTGTCTAATCAAATGTGCACAACCGAGCAAGTGTGTAGCGCTTCTGACAGCCTAAGGGTCAGTTTAGACAGATCGGTGAAATGCGCGAGCAATATACTAGCTGCATTGAAAATAGTTAATTGTTTAAGGGCGTGGGACCGAGGCGATGCTTGACGTACCCGTCGATATTCAATAAATATATTTAGATTTTTTTGATTCATACAATTGTCTACTTTAAACAATGATAATACAGTCCTATTTTCAATGCAGCCAGTAAATTGCGAGAGTATCTTTTCGATCTTTCTGTATTGCCCCTAAGTCCTAATCTTAATGTTCTTAATGTATTCGTTACGTCCAAGATCTACGCGTAAAGATCAGCATTTAATAAAGACTAGTTAATTCTTCGAATAAAACATGTTTGGCCCCTTATTCATAAAAACGTGTAAATACATCACCTTCACCCTTAGAAAATATTATTGGGGGTAGACAGACGTGTACTAGAATATAGGTAGATTTTGTCAAACACTTTGGGTAAAGAAGCTGCGAACTCGGCTTACAGCCAAAAAGACTTCAGTTTGATTCCCAGACGGGTGTATTTTTGTTAGGAAATTCTTAGTAATAGGAAATGTGACTGTTAAAAAGAGATAGGCTTGCCCTAAATCTGTAGTACACCTTTGCCTACTCACTTAAATAAATTTGGTAACAAATATGAATAAGAAATTAGCACATGAATAAAGGGAATTTGATAAATAAATATATAATTGTTAACGATTGCTACAAAGTTATTATTGAGGCTAATGCCATACAGCACGGTAAAAAGTTTACACCACATTAAGGTCTTTAGATCCTGAGGTCTTACGTTACGGGGGCTTAGGTCTTAAAGTTTAAGGTATTTAGGTCATAGGTCTAAAGCCTTAAGATCAAAGGTGTTTAGACAAGCCTTGGTGTCCTAAGGTCTTACGATAATAAGGTCCTAAGGCCTATAGCACTTAAGGGTGATAAAACAAGTTGAGGTTTTAAGGTCTTAGGGTCAATTTAGACCTATAATCTTCACAAGACAAATGACATGGACGTTACACTAATATAAGACTTATCTTGTACAGAATAAAAATGTTACGAAAAGCATTTTGTATGACGACTCCTTAATTGATAAGTAATTCTCACTGTATGACGTCAACTTAGGTATTGTTTTTTTTTTCTACTTAAAAATAGGATGTTACAAGACCTACTTTGTTTAAACTTACAAAGTAGTTGACCAAGACAATTTTATTTGACAGCCATTTAGTGTGATTATTCTTTTATATTTCAATTTGTTGATCATCAACATCTGGCTAGCCTTTTCCCAAATTTATTGGGGTCGGCTTCCAGTCTAACCGGATGCAGCTGAATATCAGTATTTTACATGGAGCGACTACCTATCTGATCTCCACAATCCAGTTAAGACCGACCGCTTTAATGAGTCCTCGTGGATTATGGTTGTTTTAAAGCAAATAACCTGTGGGATATTGTTAGGTCTTTGTGGATATTAAGCGTCCACAAATTCCTTTGATGGGGCAAGGCGGAGGACTCATTAAAGCGGTCGGTCTATGGTACTGGGTAATGCAGTACCCCTTGGTAAGACTGGTTGTCAGACTTTCTGGACACTGACTACCTATTTATTGCTGAGGAAATTAATTATTTTTATAACATATTTAGAATATTCTGTCAATTGCCTATTTAACTTTGTCGAGTAGTGGGTTTGTATCCGAACCCAAGACTTTTTCCAAGTAAGAACAATTAAGATATCTTCCATTCGTAGTTTTTGTATTCAAACTAACTTGCAAGTATTACAATAATGTTTTTTTTTTACAAACCTTTAGTAAGACTTAGGGCGTATTTCACGATGTCCGAACAGCCACTAGTGACCGAATAAATTCAAAAATGGATCAATTTGAATGAAATTATCTGCCAAGTAAGTTAACGGGAACTTATTCGTAGATGGTGAAACAGGCCCTAATCTTGGTATCTATAGTCTTGGTATATACAACATTATTTTTAGTATAGGCGAAACCTGAATATAGTTTGTTCAGAATAAGTAACTGAATCGATTACAATCATTTTTAAACCATGTTATATTTTGTCCCAAAAATATTTAAAAAAAGTTACAAGTTGGATATCGAGTGAGATTAAGTACCTATCGCAATAATTTAGGTACCTACTGCTAAATTATTAATATCAATGAGCTCAAGACGACGCTGGAGGCGCGCGCTGCGTGGTGACCGCGTTTTTGTTCGGACAACTAGGTAACAGAACAAGCTAAGCTTAGAACAAGCTAAGCTTATAACTGTGATTTTTCATGATACAGTTTTGAAATTTTGTACATAGATTCTTTACATAAAATACTAGGCACGTGTATCAGATTTCGCATATACTAAAAATAATGTTGTATATATGTATATATATATATATAGTTAAAGTAATTAAGTACTTGAGTTTAATTAATTACTTATGCAACCTTTTTCAGAATTTGAACGAAGTAAGAACCGTCAAAGAAAGCAAATCTAAGAATTATAACTTTTGACAATTGTAACTTCAACCAATAACCAACTACAGAATAAAATCGTATTTTAAGTTAATTACTTTTACTTCAGTAATCACTTGCGACTTGTTTATAGATACGGATGTAACAGTGCCTGGTCGTAAATAAGACACATCGAATTGAAAAAGAGTTCGGCTATAGCATCGTCACTCTCACTCATACCTATGTAACTGTCTCTTTCTAAACTCCGATGTTTGTAAATACAGGGTGGAATACATCACAAACGATTACCACGTATTCATTGCATTCGGAATACCCCACACATAGAAATTTATCATGGGTAAAACGGATTAAGAAAAAAAAATCAGCTGTTCCCCATACATTTTGACCGTGTAGCTATTGCAGTTTTTTTTTTTACCCTGGTAAAACATTCTGTGGGTTCAGAATGATGTTCTAAAGACGCGGTAACCGTTATAGCGTCGGTGTCCCTTCCATATTGTATACAGCAAGTATTAGAACTGTTTGGTCATATTGGATGTCTTACAGAGCATTAAAATTAACAATTTACTCCATGGGGTCTCACATTGAGATAGTTGTTCAGTTTGATGGTCGCGGCACATCCTTAAATGTGATGCCTGGCCAGCAGTGGCCAGACAGGAATATCTACTGATGGCCTAGATACTATTTAAAAGAAGATAAATAAGCTTTTATATAACAGACGCCAAGAGTTATTTTATATTGACATGTAAAACAATATTTACAATAATTAAAATTGTCCAAGTATTGAATAAACTGCCTAAAAGTGTTGCTACACGAATGAAAATTATTAACTTTTAGTAGAAAATTCCAATTAAAGAATATAATTATCAAAATATAAGTTTGTTTTGTTAACAATTGGATTAGTTTTGTTGTTTCCTACGATATTAAAACTAGATATATTTTTATCTTATATTGGATTGTATTGTAAATGTAAATAAAATATGGCATTATTTAATTTTATTTGTTCTTATTTTTAGATTAGTGATCACTTTAGTTGATTTTCGGTTATTAAACTGGGATTAGCAATAAATTTCCTACTTATTTCTACACAATGTGTAATTGTGTGACATGGTCGAACACGTTTCAGCTTCTTTCGAGTTCGAAACCAATACCGAAAAGCGCTAAAGCTGTACTTAAGTCGAAAATCAACTAAAATTATTAAAAACAATCATACATAGTCTATTTTTTTATCTAGAACTTTAGTCCTAGAAGCGAACGAGGCGTTCCCACTACAACATCAATATAATGTCAGAATAGTGTTAATATATAAGATATATACCTTATAGTTATGTTCCCTAGGCACTGTGTCACCACATTTGGCAAAGTTATAGTAGCAATTCTGCACCGGAAAACTAAATATACAAGGTGTAAACGAACCCTTCTCGAAGCCGTCAACCAAGCATTCTGTAACTACGCAAAAAAATTGCTGGCAAACGACTTTTTCTTAGAATGAAAAATCACGTTTTACCGTTTTAAAACATTATGGTGGTGTACGGGGGTCGTGGAAGTATTTGAAGGAAAGTTACCTACACCATTCAAACTTTTTCAAAAGGTTGCCAGGTATGGTCTCGAACAAAAAAAATATCGCAATGAAGGGGAGAACATGTCTTTCGGCTTCGGTCTGCGCATTGTTCAGTCAAGACGATGCGTCCTCTGCGCCCCGCTGATACCTAAAATTGTGATCTGCGCAGCTTTACGTTAGATCTTCCGAGCCTCCATATAGTTTGAACAGAAATATACCTTAGCCTTGAGCCTGTAGTTCTCTTTGTCATGTCAATCGTCAAGTTTAGTAAAATAAGGTATTTTGAGTGCATTTCTGATCAATGAAATAGGTAAAATAACTTTGATCAAAATGTGGTGACACAGTTCCTCTTAAACCTGGCAGTTAGCAGCCAAACTCGAGAGTAAGATGCAATACCAGTTCCGTTAACAGTAGCTTAGTCAGTTAACTTCAGTAAGGCGAGGAGATTATTGTTAAATAGTGTATAATCCAGAACTGTATTGAGCGTGTAAGTTTTTAATAGTTAATAAATCCTTTTGTATAAAAGATTGTTTTTTAATCACAAGTTTTCTAGTTTTAAGTTTTCTTCAGATAATAATCCTGTGTCCCAGGTGTGGGAACTAAAGTGGGCTGATTATTCCAAAGGACCAAAACATAAATAAAACGATCTCTTTTAACTTACATTTTTTTTATAATTAAGTTACATTATAATGAAAATATTAAATTGAACATAAAAGAAACTGATTGATTTCAACAGACCAGTGATTTTTGCAGTTGCATTGCATTTCTTCCGAAAAGGGCGTTATTTTGACTGGAAAGAAAATAAATATAAGTACAAAATAATACAGGCTTGTAATTTGCCCACAGAAGTGTAAAAGTAACTTCTCATATTTAAAAACGTTTTCTATAATTTGACTCACCAACAATTCAATAAACTGATACAAATAAAGGGTGTAACAAGACCCTTAACGAAGCCGGGAAACACTTGTTTTCCCCGTCATTGCGTTATTTTTTTTGTTCTAGACCATATCTGGAAACCTAGTTACGGAGATATTGGGGGCCAAAGTTCCAACTTTTTCACAAGTTTTTTTTTTAAATACTTGTTAATAATGTAACATTTTTACTTTAAACGCCTCCACGACCCCCGTACTATTCACTATTTAAAAAGTCGTTTCCCAGCAATCATTTTTGCGTAAAGTTAAACTAAGTTTGATGTACAGAATGCTTGGTTGACAGCTTCGTTAAGGGTCTTGTTACACTCCGTATTTATACACGGTTAGTTTTAGGTCGTTCTGGAACCGAAAGCCATAAACTCGATCATCGAATTCGAAACGATTGGGACTATTTTTTTCAAAAAGTAACAATAAAAAAAATCACGAAAAATTAAATTTATTGTTTTTTTTGTTAAATAATGAGAACTCGAAGTAGTAGTTCTTGCGGTAAATGCATATGTATGTATGTGTACGTAACGTATCGACGATCGGCAACACATGCAAACGATACCCATTGAAAAATCCATTCATCGATCAGACAGCTTGATCCGTAAGCCACGCCCCCACCCCACGCTTACACAGTCTAGCCGACGCGATTGGCGCCCTTTCTTCCTAGTGTTGTCGCGCGCTTCGCTGTATTAGGTCACTCACGCGTAACCTAATCACGTGTCAAAAATGATTCGGCAATATGTCTACTCCAATGTGGAGTAATGGGCAATGGTGGATTTTTATGGGATGGCGCACCAGAACTTGGAAGAGGCTAGACTCTTGTATGCTCAGCCGGAAAACCTGAACTCACTGCGCGCTCGTGGAATCACCGATCCTCAAGTTCCCTTCACCTCCACCAATCTGGCTGTAACCCAGCGCCTCCTCGATCATGGAATGTTTGGGCAGGCATTATTAATGACCAAATAATAGAGCCTATTTTTATTGAAGGGCACCTGACTGGTGGTTCTTATTTGGATATGCTGCAGAATCTGATACCGGAGTTGCTAGAGGATGTGCCTCTGGCTTATTTACGCGGTATGTACTATCAGCATATTGGATGCCCTGCTCATTATGCGAATTTAGTGCGTGCGTATCTGAACAGTGAGTTTGGTGAGTGGTGGATAGGTCGTGGTGGCCCTGTGGCTTGGCCCGCAAGGAGCCCTGACTTAACCCCACTGGATTTTTTATTTGTGGTCTGAGATAAAAAGACTAGTTTATTTCGAGGAACATACCTACTACTCGAGATGAGTTAAGAAGTGCGATTGTGGACGCGTTTAATATTGTGAAAAGTGACAGAGACGCATTAGCTAAATTAAAAGACAATCTCATTAAACGTGCCCGTTTGTGTATCGAGGAATACAGAATACAGGGAAGTATAAATTGTGAATAATGATTATGTTTGTAAATAGCTCAATTTTTTTTAAATACGCCTGCGCCTGTATTTATTTTTCTTGACATTAAAAGTGTACAAGTAAGTAAGTATTTAGATACGTAAAATGTATAACTGACGCGACGTTCCTAAGCCTGTAGAAAGTATGACGGAAAAATTAGAGTTATTGAACTTATAAGTAGATAAACGCAATTTAAATCAAGCAATAATTCGGCGCCGTGTTCTTTAAGATAGGTACATCAACATAAATAAAAATACATACGCGGTAGATAAATAGGCAAACAAATAATAACACGAAAAGCGAATTCAGACTTTATTTCTTAACCGTAAACGGTGAAATTTAGAAATTTCATCAAACTAGGTAAATACGCAGTTTACTATAAAATATTCTGAGAAATCTATTGTATCGTGTTGGAGTGGACTTTACAAGGATGCACAACCGAATTCCACGGTTAACGTTATGAAAATAGGGTCTTTTTCTGTTCGAATTGCCTGCCTTTGTAGAAGCCGCCACTAGCATTGCCGCAACAAAATTGTTTTAAGCTGTAATACTATTTTTTATTTATCATATGGTAGGGTATTGGGTATGTTTCTTAAGTACCTATTAGATCGATTGATCAACACTCGATTCAATGCCTTAAAAACAACTCCCAAGCGTACTCGTCGTTGTGTAGTTGAATAGGTACGAGTATTAGTGATTTCGTGATGCGAGACTGGTGAATTAATTTCTCTCGTTTACGAGGAGACGAGAGATGATGGAGGTAAATGAACTTACACCAACCTTAATCGTACCTGAAATGAAATATCTACTTGCAAGTACTTTTTCAGCTGGTTATTCGTCCGGAGTCCATTGACCCACCGCGAGCGCACGACCTTGCGTTTATGAATGAAATATTGAAACCGCTACTAAGATTTAACTCGAATGACAGAATAAAAGTGATAAATTTCTAACTTCTTTATTTGATGTCTTAAAAAAACAATAACAATGCTAATAGTAACTATTACTCGACTGGAGTTACTATGTTTCGGCTCCAGAACGATGTAAAAATATTCGTGTATACATACATACATCCAATAGATCGACTTCTAGACTAGTGTACCAATTTCTTACAAATAAGCGCATCATGAATTACTTATTTGATGAAGTCTAAAAAAACACAAATTATTTTCCAAGTTTTTGTACCTATACAATATGTTAAAAAAACCCTCTCCGATCCGTGAGGGTACCTGTTATTAAGTATCGAGATTCGATTCTATTTATGTAATCCTTTTTGGAAAACAAGTAAAAAAAAATACTAATAAAATGAGGAAACTGCTATAGCAACACGGGAGTTCTAGGATAGTGACGTCATAAAAGAACAATTGAAGATCGAACATACATAAGCCGGAGATGGTGTTGTCACGTTTTAAAAGCTTGTAACTTGTTTTTAGGGAAACAGTGGTAATTTGGGATAAAAATCGTGCTTTTTAAAATTCATTAATATTTTTACTTTCATGAATATTTTGTTTCTTATTCTATTTGGCGATATCATTGGTATATTCCCCTTTCGGATCGGACCGGGTTTTTTAACATATTGTATGTATAATGTTATTATACTTTTGCGACCTGACTTATAAAACAATCGGTAATCAAATTATTGGATTGACGATTAACGATTACTTCAATTGATCGATTAATCAAGAATAAAACAGGTCTTTCATCACCACTGCTCCCAAAACAGTGAAAGAAAACATCGTGAGGAAACCAGTATGGAGCCGTCCTTTAATCACGTGACGTTTGAACAGAGGGGATCAGATAAATATGCGAAAATCACAAAAATTAAAAAAAAAAAACCAAAAATTTGTGACGTGTAATTTTGGAGGGTTATAAAAAAGGCTTACAAACTTCGTGATTAAAGGATGGCCCCCATGTCCTAGAACAAAAATTAACCTGCACTGGGCCCGCGTGGTGGATCACAGTTACAACCCACTTCCACCCATACAGATGAGGCCTGTGTCCCAGCAGTGGCAATATTATATACTGATTATGTTCACTATTCAGGGCGAGAGTAAGCCCATTAAAAAAAAAACTAGGATCACTAAAGAGATGCATGTTAAAATTAAGTTAAGATTATGCTAAAATAAGTGTGATAATCACCAGCTTAGCGTGCATTGTCACTTATAGTTATAACAATGCGCGGCTCAGGGTCGGAGCAGGGTACGCAGTTGGTTTTAGGGCAGGCCTGCAGCTCAACCTTGCGCTTGCACCCAGCCGCTTTCAGGACCAGCAAAAGCAGGAGCGCTAGCCCCATTCTAGAACATGACGTGACATCATCTGCCTAGCCTTTTTCCAACTATGTTGGGGTCAGCTTCCAGTCTAACCGGATGCAGCTGAATATCACATGCAGGGAAACTGCCTCGTTGGTCCAAAGGCTTGCCATAACCAAAACTCATGCATTTTAAAATTAATTCATATATTTTTACGTTCATAAATATTTTGTTTCTTATTTTATTGGGAATGTCATTGTTATAACTATATGCCCCTTTCGGATCGGACAGGGTTTTTCGAACATATTGTATATCCATGCGAAGGCCATTAGCCTCTTTTCGGTGCGGACGACACGACTCGCCACCGCGCCGAACTGAACGTGACCATGTCCATGTGATATACTCACCAGCTCATCGTGTTTTGTAGTCAGTCGTTAAGACACTGACGGGATCGGAGCACGGGGACTCTTATGCAGTCGCTGCAGGCGGCGGCACTCGGGTCCGGTTGCACGGGCTTGGGCTTGCGCTTGCATGCGGCCGCTTGCAGGACCAGTACCAGCAGCGACACGAGGATGTGTGCCACCTGGGCTAGCCGCATCCTGGAAAAACACATGGGTTTTAGAGAAAGTATGTGTAGTTTTATAGATAATTTATAATATTGTCAACGCGCCTTTATAAGCAAGCACTGGATGAGAACAGTCTGCCTCGTTGGCCTAGTGGGTACAAGCACGACTGTTGAGCACGAGGTCTTGGGTTCAATTCGTAGGTCAGGGATAGTGCTTTTATTTTCCATCAGGAATTTTTCCATCCCGTGAAGTGCATATACTATCACTGACCTTTAACCACATTGTCCTTTAATCGCCAAGGCCTGCCAGCATTTTGATAATTTGTCCACAATGCAACTGGACAAGTCACAACACATGTTATGTAATACTTATGCATACCTACACAATCCTAGTTTTTGTTCACGTTAAACTCTTTAAGAGGGTATTGTACATAATGCATTTTTTTGGGACGAAACCTGAAATCAGGATAGTTGAAGGTGGCATTTTGTCCCTACTTCTAAAAAAATAGCGTAACTATGTTTATATATGTGCGTACTTTCACTTTAAGGATAAGTGTAATGTGCAATGTTAGGTATCCTGTGTCTTGGGGGGCAGCTGGCCCGCATCGCCTTCCGTCTCTTAAGGACAAATCTGATCATCAACACGCTCATCGGAAGCAGAGCAATCAACACGTTGCTTAGTCTCATTGTTTCGGCTGCCGACAAACATGTGAAGTTAACAAAGAGATAAGAGAAGAGAAAGATAAGAGAATCAAAGTCTACACGCACTGAAAAGAGAGAGAGTGCACCTGAAGTCTCTCTCTTTCCTCACTCTTATGGTGCTTGTAGATTCTCGCCGAGACACTCCCGAGGCAGGGCGAGGGCGAGAGGGTATATTGTAGCGCTAGTCGAGCCTTGCTTGCCCTCCCTCCAGTCTTGGTTTTTTGCGAGACATCGGGTCTTTAGAGAGACAAAAAAATTACTCTCGGTCGAGAATGTACAGCCACCATTATAATCCAAACGGATGGGACAGTAAGTCGATACGACAGCTTAACGTGACTTCCAATAACTAATCGCATCGCTTCGTTTTCTCATTGCAATTGCATTACAAGATTTGTCTAAAAAAGTAAATTCTAATAACTAAAAAATGAGACTGAAAAGCAAAAAAACAAGCGCATTTGGAAGCAGGCAGGACGCATTGAAATATAAAATTATTAAAATCTGGAATCAGTGGGGTTTTTTAGGTGTTATAATTACTTTTTTTATTTCCAGCTTTTCAGTTTAATAATTAATCATCATCGCTTTCTATCAGGCGTGATCGAGGTCCAGAGCAGGCCTATTTTGTAATAAAGAAAAAATGTGAAAGATTTCACAGACGATTTAACTTGTTGATTTTTACTCTTTTATATAATAATAATAAATATTTTAATTCACATCAAATTAAGAGATCCATTTGTTGTTAAAGTCTTAACCTAATGTTAGTAAAAAAAAAAACAGACTATATATAAAATTGACACGACTGACACCTACGTGTACAGCCGTATCCAGTGAGCCCAGCATGGGGCTGTCCCACCTATCACACAATACATTCAGAATGCTGTGGGAGCTTGCACGTACTCTACCGAGAATAGAAAAATTAAATAAAGAACAGTATAGTCAACGCAGCTTTCCTTCCGCAGCTTTTCCCACAAGATATCTTATGGCACCAGGTCAAAAGCCCTCGATAAGTCCAGAAAACATACATTAACCGGAGTTTTCCTATCAGCATAATACTGAACAGTCTGCTTAAGACACATGATGGCCAGTCTCCGTCGATAGTCCGGGTCTGAAACCAAATTGGGAATCATGGAGATTTATACGACTCGCCATATGTGTATCAAGCAAACAGTCCAGTAGTTTAGCTTTAACAGTCACCAAGGAAATAGGCCTATAGTTTGCGGGGTCTGTAACACCGCCCGTTCTGTTTTTAACTATAGGCCACGTCTATATTTCTCATAAGCTTCTCTTTCAAATACGAGTGACTTGTGCATAACGAGTAAAATGTTGCCAACATCCTCGGTAAATGAACTCCCGCGTGTCGCAAGTGCTCGCTGAGGTGGTCATGTCCCGGAGACTTGCCTCCGACGATCTTTCTAATGACATCAGCTATTTCTTTGGTCAAAAATCTTAAACACTGAGAACTTACCTCGGCGCCAATCACCGACGAAGACATGGACGTAATCGGTCCCGACAAGGGACGATCAACTTGGAACTGATGCACAAACAAATTTGAAATGGCTTGAGGGTCCTGCTACGCTCACCGGCAGACTCGGCTTGGGGTTCAGTTTACAATACTCTTCCAAAACTTCTCGAAATCTTTGGATTTATATATATATGTACATATATAAGATTTGTCATTTCGAATAACCAAATTTAAATCGTTATAAACTTTAAATGACCATTCGAAATTAAAAATTATATGAGAAACCTAAATGATTTTCAAATACCTATTCAATTATACCCCACTTAGCATAGTTCGTCGACTTTAATTTTTTTTCACAATATGGCGTCTGGTTGTCGCCATATCAAATTTTGATACTATCATGTCGTTAATGACACTTGCAAGATTAATACAAATCGATTGACGTAAGTATCATCAAAATCGGCTTACGCGCTTATTGTCTAGAGTAGTCTCTCACCGTTTTAGGTTTAGGTTATATAACTTCAATAATGGGTCCATTATAAGAGCAGGGGGTCTTTATCAAGCGAGTCTCTTGGACGATGGGGGGCCATCCTTGGTTTGCAGCCGAAGACGCGACTGATCATCGCACAAAACTGCAGCAGAACCGCCAACAGCTTCACAAACTTGACTTGACTTAGCTGGAACAAAAAACACGTTTGTATTTCCAAAGACTGCACTCCCGTTTGTCTCGTGGTCGTAAGCGCAACTGGCTGAGAGTGGGATTCGATTTTCGGGTCGGGCAAAAGTGTTAATAATTTTTCCATTAGGACGAGCCCGTAGTTTGGAAGTTGGCGGTATGGTACCCCCGTGCCTCGGATCGCACGTTAAGCGGTTGGCCCTGTGTCTGATCTCTTTCTGTCGGATTGCCGTCCCTGATGACTATGAGAGTAAAGGAACGGAGAGTGCACATGTTTCTGCGCACACACGCCTGTACTATAACATGTACTGCGTTTTTGGCTTATTCTGTTGATATTGGCTGCAGTGGCTGAAATGCGGTCGGGAAGATATTATTATTCCACAAAGGATCAGACAGAGGTGTAACCTACACCACGTTCAAGAAGCGAGAAGGGCTAGCAACCGGAAACGAGTAGTTTGTTCACATGACAGTATTGAACATGGAGCAACATACCAGTTACTGGGCAACATGATATCCTTTGGTGAAAGAGACAGGTTACATGAAAAGGAAAAGGTACGAGATACAACTGCGTTATCTTTAGGCTTAATACTTAGATGACTTTTGGGCTTCTGACTACCAGTAACGACTGTCAAAGATCTATAAATGAAAGCACGCGAGGGGTTTCCTGTCGTATGTTATGATGGTCACCCATCCACGGACATTTAGTGTTGCTTAACCTTGAAGATTGACATGTCCGGGTTTTATTACTAAGCCCCTCCTCATCTTACCCTGAGGCAGTACAAAAAACAATAATAAATATTACCATTTAGGTAATATTGACCTAAATGGTACTCACGATTTTTTCTTAAGCTGGTCTACAGCAAACTTTTTTCTTCTTGCAAGCCAATGCATTTAGTACTAACTCGATAATGAATAGAAATATCGTCAGCATCATGTTCTCTGAAAATTATCAAAATCAGCTGTTAAATGTAACAAAATACAGGACTGGTGTTCTACAAACTTCTGCTTATCGCTTCGGGGTATGTTAGCGTGATGTATTGTTACTGTTTATATCTTAAGATTCGGCTTCAGGTTAGCGTTTTCCGGCGCGTATAAGCTCGTTTTTTGAAGCGCGTGTGGGCGTGTGCGCGCTCCTTATGATAAGCGTGCATTTCTACATGGTAAGTTGCCCTTGCCCCGTGATTCAGGCGATGAGCAGACGATGGACTATTCGTCTACCAGACAGACGCGGACAATTTGCAACAACCAATAGATTTCAACCATCTATATCATTCTCCTGACCTTATCCCAATTTATTTGGGGTCAGCGCAGCATTTCTTCTTCCATAATACCCTATTACTAGTCATCTCATCAGACACCTTTTGTATAGGTGTTTCTCTCTCATATCGTCTTTCACACAGTCCATCCATCGTTTTTAGGGTTCCGTAGCCGAATGGATCTTTTATAGATTCGTCATGTCTGTCTGTCTGTCTGTCCGTCTCTATGTCACAGCCACTTTATTTCGAAACTATTAAGACTACACAGTTGGAAATTGGTAGGTAGATGTATTCTGTTAACCGCTTTACGATTTCTATACAAAAAAAAAAGATTAAGGCTCCCGATACATGGAACTGAAACTTAGTTTTTTTTTCATCAAACCTATACGTACGTGGCGTCTAGATAGGTCTTTAAAATGACATTGAGGTTCAAAAACATTTTTTTTTCAAAGTAAACCGTTTGAAAGATAGACACTTCCAAAATGGTAAAATGTATTTCCCCCCCCTCTAATTTCTAAAGTAAGAGGAGGAAAATTCTGCAAAAATTGGTTTGAATAAAATTTTGATGTTTAGTTTCAGAGATATGGGACTTTTTCATTAAACTGCAGCAGTAATTTTGTTTTTCATTAACATTCTATGAAAATCAAATATAGTTTTGCTGTTCAATGTAATACAATACAACATTTATGAATGAGCCATCAAAATATTTTTATTATATTGTTTGGTGCTACGGAACCCTTTGTGCGTGTGAGTACGACTTGCACTTGGCCGGTTTTTTTGGCCGTACTCTATTCTTATACCCAAAAACAAAACACACAAAAACATCGCGTACGCGACAACCAATCAACAGGATGCATTTCAGCAGTTATTTCTGTCCGGTGTAAACGGGTTTTAGGAAAAACAGTTCAACGGCCGGCCGGCCTGTTTTTCTTTAGTGAAACTACTTACTGAAGCTCTTAATATAAAAATGACTACTTTATCGGTATTCTTAGATATGAGCAAAGCGTTTGACTTTATATCACACGAACGACTACTCTACAAGCTAGAGAAATATAAGAGACAAAGCGCTAAAAAGCTTAAAAGTTATCTATCTAATCGCCAACAGAGAACGGCTATCTCTAGGATAGAAAATGATACTAGGACAATATATTGCTCAGAACTAAAAATTAATAGGTCTGGCGTCCCGCAGGGAAGTGTACTGGATCCGCCACTATTTATATTATACAATTAATGACCTTAAAAAAAAAATGAATGTATCGAATTGGCTGACGATACTATTTGACGATAAAATGTTCCAACAAAACTGACATAGAAATTGATACAAACAATGAATTAATTAATGTGATAAAATGGCTGAGGGGCAATAATCTTCAAGTTAATATTGACAAAACCAAAATAGTTCAATTTCTAACATGTAACTTGTCAGATATACCGACAGCAATAAAACATAATAATGCAATTCTGCATCCAGGACCATCAGCTTTATTCTTAGGTATTGACAATAAATTAAACTGAAAAACGGAACATGTAGAAAGAGGATGCAGTAAGCTTGATAAGTTTGTATATGCTCTTCGCAAGTTAAGACTAGTGTCCATTAAAAAAACAGGCCTATCTTGGGTATGTTTCATCAGTATAGCGTTACGGTCTAGTGATATGGGGTAATTCGGTGGATGTGGATTTTTTTTGCATTTATAGCACAAAAAAAAATGTATCAGAGCCATGAGTGGAGCAGAATATTTTGACCATTGCAGGCCATTATTTAAGGAATAAAAAATTCTTTTACTCCCATGTCTGTATATTTTAGAAGTTTGTCTATTTGTAAAAAAATACCCTCAATTATTTCTATTAAATAAACAAGTCTCCGAAAGACTGAAGAAAAGAAATGCCGGGAAATTATTAGTACCTGCTCAGAGATTGCAACTATACGGTAGAAATGCCAGTTGTATGACAATTAAAATTTATAATAAAGTAGCACCAGCCCTGAGAATGTTACCAATTAATAAGTTTAAATATAAAATGATTGCTTGGCTCTTAGACATGTGTTTTTACTCCGTCAATGAATTTTTAAATCATACATTTTGATATTATAATTAAGATCTTAATATGACATTAGTACTTTGATTATGAATTTTTTGGACATTGTAATTTTTGTTTTGACATTATGATTCATATTTTTGAACATTGTGATTTTTTTTTGTTTACATTTTTATTAAAATTATTAAATTAACCATAGATTTTTTGTTATTATAATAATCTTAACCAGCCTAAAGGACATTGGGACCTTAAGTATGAAAAATACCAACGGCGAACATTAACGAATTATACCTTATTTTAAAGCCTGCGATATATATATATATATAACAGCGTGAGGCGCATTATTGTGAGTAATGGGAATATTGAGATATCCAGGAAAATATTTTATATATATATTTTTTTTTAATGCTTATTGCTTATAGTTTTTATTACTAATTAGTCCATAAGTAGATAACGTTGCCTTTATATATTTTTATAAGAATTATTTGACCTTTAGTAAGTAATCATATAGATAAATCATTATTTATTAATTATCATAATCTAAGACAATAATATTAATTATCCAAAAATGGAGCTGTCGATGATGTTGATGTCAAGAAAGAGCGCGACAACGACCGGACCACTGATAACATGTTCGATCCATCTTTAAAAATGTGATAGGGAGTTAGAAAAAGTGCAAACTATTTCTTGTTTGAGCGATGCTCATTTCTCAACATTCCCATTAGATATTTAAAAAAAAAACATTTAGTATGTACGTAAAAATATCTAAAAAGGGTCAGAAAGGTCCTAATGTCATTTATAAATTCATTTTTTTTTTTTTTTTGTCTTCATTGTATTTAATAATTCTTGACATTATAATTAATAACCCTTGACATTGTATTTAATAATTCCTGAAATTATAATTAATAACACCTTTCGGATGGGAAATCATCAAATGACCCCCCCCCGCTCTGGGCGGAGCGGAAGGGAGAGTCAGACTTCTACTGACTAAAACCCATCCATGTTCCTTCTTTGCCCTTTGTGTTCCAGGGCCGCGGTATCTCTTTCGAACAGTCCCGCAGCCCTGGCAGGCATCGGCCCTTGCGGACCCCTACATTGTTGCTGACATCTCTTTGAGGCGCGCGTGGAACACGAACGCGCCGTCGACACGGCTTGTCGTCATAAGACGGCCGGACGGCGAGTTAGATTAATAACCCCTGATATTGAATATGATAGTAGTTAACGTTTTCCATAATCTCGACATTGTATGGTTTATTATTGATTTAATTTTTTTGAAATATTTGTACGCTGGAAACAGCAGAATATTATGGACATCATATTTTGTGTAACACCTAAGTAACAACAATATTCTAACAAATAAATTTTATTATTATTTCGTTTATTTATCTTCTTACATACTAATTACATTTTTAAATATTTCTTAAAAAAACATATAAAAACATTTAAAAATATAAAAAAATGGTCCGCCGGTATCGGGAGCAGGGTCCAAGTTACCGGTGGTTAGGTTAGGTTAATGGGGGCCGTGTTAGGTGCAAAGGTGAGCGAAGTGTGATTGTGTTTTTAATTCATTTGTTCATGAGCTATCAAAAAAGTAACAGTTTTACATCCTAATTGGTGTAAAAACTACCCTTAAACGAAGCCAAAAGGCACTTGTTCTCCATGTCATTGGAATACTTTTTTTATTCTAACTAGACCAAACCTGGGAACCTTCTAGTTACGGAGATATTGGGGGGGTCAAAGTTCCTTTCACAAGTTTTTTTTAAATACAAATTTTTAGTCTTATAACTTTACCTTAATTAGGTACCTGCACGACCCCCATACTATTCAATGCATTCATCAGCACAATGTTTTGAGTACATTGAGTCCTACCGTCAAAGGTCACCCAAAAAAAAGTCGTTTTCCAGCAATATTTTTTGTGTAGGGTTACTTAGTTTGATATACAGAATACTTGGTTGACGGCTTTGTGAAGGGTGTACACCTTATATGTAAGACGTAGATATAGCTCTATCTTTTTCAATCATTGAAGTAAATTAATATCCCCAACAAGATATCTCCCAGATACAAAATACATATTTAAAGGATTTCCTACCCTCATTCCTCCTTTGATCACTTTGACTCCTGTGCTTATCTGATTTATATTTTTCTGAATACCCTGATTTCTCATAAAAACCGCATGTCTCTGAATTGCCGCATTTCTCAAAAAATCTGCACTTTTCCGATTCGTCGTCATTGCATTGCTCCTACTCCGTTTCATTTTGCAACCCTGGATCACCTCGAGAAAGGCCACCACTAGTTGCAGGAGAATCAGCAGGATATCGTTTAAGTGCATCGTTATAGACTTCTTAAGCTTTTTATATATTAAGGCCGTAAATTGGCTATAGCCTGTTGAATAACGTAGTTTTTTGTTAGAAAGAAAAATGTGTTCATTGGCATTAAAACAACAAAAAATACCTTAAAACAAAAAAATAAAACAAAGCTTTTCTGCCAAAATATAAGACCAGATGGCACACCTGACGCTGACGCTGCCATTTCAGCTGCAGCTCTTGAGATAGTGTAAGTAAGATCATCACCGTCATCTGTCTGCCATTTCCCAATTATGTCGGGGTCGGTTGCAGGTTTCTAGTCGAACCGAATGTAGCTGAACACCAGTATTTTACATGAAGGGACTGATGACAGTATGACAATCGATGTGTGGTGTCAACTATTATCGGATGCATTCGGTTTGAAGTGTGTAAGGGAAGGAAAACCACTAAACATTAATATTGACCAGTTAGATACTCACAGCGTCACTGTGGTTTCATACAGCAAGGGCGATCGCCTGTACGAATAATGAGTCGGGAGCGGGCTTCCTGAGGTATCTTTTTGTAAGCCAACACATTTAGTACTAACATCAGTATATATAAGATATCGCTTTTAGTATTATGTTTTCTGAAAAAAATCAAAATCAGCTGTTAACCCAAACAATACATGACTGTTGCTCTACATACTTCTGCTTACTGCTTCGGGATTTATTTGAGTGATGTTGAGTGTTTGTATTTATAGTTCCTGTTTATATCTTGATAAATCACTCAAGGGTGCACTCCAAGTTTATTACAAGATATTTTTTCCGGCGACAAAACGTCTCCCGTCTGCTCAGGGCCTTATGTTAGAACTGAACTGAACTTTCTGAAGCTATCCGGAGCCCAAACCTAGCACTCGACGAACTGCCTTCGATTTTTTTTGTGTATGTAACGACGCCTGTTAACCTAGGAGCTTGTCGTCGTTTTAACCGGACTATCCTGTGGGTGCCTTGAGTTAAAGGCCAGGGGGCATATAAAGTAAAAACTAAGCGACCGCAGTCTAAGGGCCTCGGCTTAGGGCGTCCCGGGGGGAGGGACAGCAAGGGACAGGCTGAATCGGATCAAAAGACCAGTACCACCTCTTACAGCAGTATTATTGAATCGTTCTTCACCCTATTGCAACTAATTGCGCCATCTAGGACTTAAATGAGGCAAATGACAGAGCTGTCCAGGTCACTACGTACATACTGGTCGGTCAAAATCTGAGTCATCGATTCGAGAAAAAGAAGAAGAAAATCGTTCTTCAGAGTGGGAGAGAGAAGCATATACGCAAGTCGTATGTTTAGCTCGGTCTCTTTCCCACACTCAAGTAAGATATCTCCCAAATACAAAATACACATTTTTATGGTTTCCTACCCTTATCCCTTTCATAATTTTAACTCCTGTTTTCTCGTAACCTAAATGTTTCCGATCTTGCGGTAGCCGTATCCGGCGCTCCGGACGTTCCCGTTGCAACCTGCAACCCTGGGTCAATTCGAAAATGGCAACCACTAGATGCAGGAATATTAGCAGGATATCGTTTAATAGCATCGTTATAGGTTTCTTGAAGTCTGCAGCCTTTTTATTTTGAGGCCGGAAATTTGGTTTTACCTGGTGGACAACAGACTTTTGTTATAGCCGAGTGCAATTAGACAAAAAATACTAAAGAGGTGGAACAAAGTTTATAGTGGTCGGATTTTCATGGGACTTTTTTTATGGAGTTCCTAGAGGAGAGGAAACAAAAGGAAAAAAAAATTTCGCCACTCGCGACTTTTTTTTTTTTAATTTCCTTTGGAATATTTTTTTTTTCGTTTTTGTATATCTTCAAATTCGACGAATTCATATTGTGGCGTAATAGTGTGACCTGTGTGCATCAATTAAACGCCAATTTGGTCTGTTTCTTTGTTCATTGTTGTCGATGTAATGCATATTTCAAGTATTTTTTGAAAATTTCCTATTTTCTTCAATGATTTCTCAAATATCGAATTTTAAGACTATTATTTGTTTTGAAATTGGAAACTAATGCTTTTTAACAGATAACTGAACGTAAAAATATTAAAGCAAACCACTTTTACGAGTGAAGTGACAAAAGATTGATTCACAATTATCAGGAAATCGTCTATGTAAAAATTAAAGGCCATTTTTCTCAAAATATTTCTATGACGGTCAACGTAAATATTATCCTGAAAATATCTTTATTATCTCTGCTATCCAAAGACAATAAAAACTAAAAAAAGTATTTAGAGGTACTCGATAAATGGTGATTATTGCTGACGAAGGTGGAATGGGGCTGCTGGTAAATCTTTTCGGTAAATCGTTTCTCACGATTCTTATCTAAGATTAGTTGCAAGCTTGGGTCTCTGCGCGCAATTTAATATCAGTACCGATACCGATACCACTCCCAATTCTTAGCGATATAGGCCTTTTGTCATGTTTTACTTTTACAGCAGTAACTAATGTTTAACAAGTATCTTTAAATACTTTTCTAGTTATTATACATCATTAGATAGTTAATAAAATGAGAATTTGTACAATAATTTGCACATTGAGTTTCATAGAAACAATTCGAAAAAAATTGCCTTCGTTAACAGACGATTTTCTGACATTTGCGAATGAATTTTAAGTCACTACACTCATGAAAGTAGTTTTCTTGAATATTTTTACATCCAGTTATCTGTAAAATACTTGAAATATGCATTACATCGACAACAATGAACAAAGACACAACCAAATTGGCGTTTACTGGATGCACACAGGTCACACTATTACGCCTAAATATGAATTCGTCGGATTTGAAGTTATTCATTTAAAAAAAAAGTCGCGAGCGGCGAAATTTTTTTTTTAACCTTCTCCACTTCTCAAGGAACTCGATAAAAAAAAGTCCCATGAAAATCCGACCACTATAAACTTCGTTCCACCTTATTGCCTAACTGCGCTCGACTATTAGTAAGGTCTTCGTCACCTGCCGGGCCTTTCCCAACTATGTTGAGGTCGGCTTCCAGTCTGTTTGTATTATTTAGCCCCTCTAATCCGTTTGCTTACACCCCTCACACAACCATCAGTTATTTTTGGATCAGACCGAGGGGTACACATGCCAATAAGTTGAGCATATAGCATTATCAGCCTTTAATACGTGGGAGGAGTGGTGGGAACAGGCATCGTCTTCGAGCTTTCTTTTCTAGGACATGCAGTGGCGATGAAATAAATTACACGTGGGTACACCACGACCTACAACTCCGGAATATCGCTAGCCAAGTTAATTTGACCCGGTAGAAGGTGGATGAGTCGAGGCCGTTTACTACCGAGGCATCGTCAATAAGTTAAACAGACCAATATTCAAACCTGAAAGTTCTAGAAGCTTCAGATCTCCTCACTTTCAGTTCTCCTGCAAAGCTGGTAGGAGTCGGTACAGTCAGTGTACGTGGTTCGGACGCAGCCCAGACAGGTCTCTAGGTATGACAGCAGCAGAGTTACTATTAACACTACTACCTCTTGGAAGAACGCTTTATCCATCGCCAGTAGCCAATGTATCTGTGATGGGTAGTAATATGCTGTTAGAGAAATTAACACCATAGTCAAATTGTCGAGTCGCTCAAAATATTGACACAAAAAGAGTGTGAGTGAGACGGTAGAAAGGTAAGGGAGTGAAGTGGGTACATAATAGCAGCCACATGGGTCGATCTTCAAACTTAAGCCGTCATTTTCTTGGTTGGGCCGTGGCTGGATGACCATATATTAAAGGGAAATAATAAAGCTTCCGAAATAAAAAAAACTTTTTTAAAATGAATTACCTACCGAAAAATTAATACAAAATTAACCGACAGAAAATGTTGTATTTAACAAAAAAAACATGAGCTTAATCAAATATTAATTATACGAAAAAAAATAAACAAAATTTCCGAAAAAAAAATACTAAGTTTTGCGAAAAAAATACTAAGTTTGCGAAAAAAAAAATACAAAGTTTTCGACTTGAGGCACCCCGACTTTAGGTTAGGTGTTCCGTGTGGTGTGCCGGACTCAAAGAATACCACCACCCCATCTCATCCAGCGGGTGTCGTAAGAGGCGACTAATGGAATACTTAGCATATTTACAATAAATTATACAGTATGCACAATAGAAAAACCCTCCTTGGGAATGCCCAAGGAGGGTTGACGTCAGGCAGGCGGCCGGTCATAAAATCTTTGCCAAAACCCAAAGCAGTATGACGATAAGTTTAAATGGAAGTAACGTTAGGGCTAGGGCGTACCCCGCAGGCGACGCGCAGGGGCAGCACCCGGCCACTGCGGAAAGTGGACAAGGGTTGTCGCACCAGAACGGGCGGGTGTGACGTAAGACGCAAGCTCGGAGAGTAAGAGAAGTAAGAATGAGATGTGCGAGCTGGAATGTCGGTACGATGACTGGAAGAGGAAGAGATTTAGCAGATGTGCTAAAAAGGCGACGGATAAAAATAGCGTGTCTGCAAGAGACTAAGTGGAAGGCTGAGAAGGCAAGAGAAATTGGAGAAGGATATAAGTTTTATTGTTGTGGCAGCGATGGCAAGCGAAATGGTGTGGGAATAGTTTTGGATAGGGAGTTGAAAGAATGTGTGGTGGATGTTAAAAGAGTGAGCGATAGAGTGATAGCTGTAAAAGTGGTTCTGGATAGTTTGGTGCTAAATATAGTTAGTGTGTATGCACCCCAGTCAGGAAGTGAGGATAGCGTAAAACAGAAGTTCTGGGAAGACTTTGATCGAGTGATGTTGGATGTGCAAGAGAATGAAGAAGTGTATGTGGGGGGTGATTTCAACGGGCATGTAGGAAGAATGAAGGATGGGTATGAGAGAGTGCATGGTGGCTGGGGGTATGGAGACCGTAACAATGACGGCGAGACACTGCTTCAAGCTGCGTCTGCCTTCGACCTGGCAATAACAAATACGTAGTTTAAAAAAAGAGACGAACATCTCATTACTTATAAAAGTGGCCGCCACGCGACGCAAATAGACTTTTTCCTGGTCAAGCGAGACTAAAATTAAAGAGACTTAAATATGTCAAAAACTGTAAAGTGCTGCCAGGCGAAGACTTAGTCTCCCAACACAGATTGGTCATAATGGAGGTAAAAGTCCCGGCCAATAGAAACAAAGATCGGCCCCCACCCAAAACCAGATGGCGTATGATTGAAAAAGAAGAATGTGCAGCTATATTTAAGAGTCAAGTAGTAGATAAGATGATTGAAATGAAGGATATGGAAGGAAAATCTGTGAATGTTGGATAGAGATGGCAGATTGTATAAGAAGAGTAGCAAAAGATGTTTTTGGAGAATCCAAAGGGAAGGGTATGGTAGATAAGGATACATGGTGGTGGAATGAAGAGGTGCAAAAGAGTCTGAAAGAGAAAAAGGTTGCGTTTAAGGAATGGCAGGGTGTAGCAAACGGGAACGACAGTTTGAAAGAAGAAAAGAAAAAGATATATAAAGAATGGAAGAGAAAGGCAAAAAAGGCGGTAGCAGTTTCCAGGGCTAAGGCGCAGGAGAAGTTATACGACTCACTGGACAGTCCTAGAGGCCAGAAGGAGCTCTACCGGATTACAAAAGCAAGAGAAAGGAGAACGAGAGATATAAATCATATAAAGTGTATGAAAGATGGCACTGGTAAAGTTTTGTCTAAAGATGATGAAATAAAAAAGAGATGGAAGGGTTATTTTGAAAATCTAATGAATGAAGAGAATGAATGGAGCGGTGTGCTTAAAGAGGTACAAGTAAATATATGTTTGGCGAGGGAAATTAGCATGGATGAAGTGAGGAAGGCCGTTCAAAGTATGAAAAATGGAAAGGCCATGGGCCCTGATGAAATACCAGTAGAAGTATGGAAGTGTTTAAAAGAAGACGGATGTATGTAGCTGACTTTATTCTTCAATAAGTTGTTGCATGAAGGAGCCATCCCACAAGAATGGTGCAATAGTTCGCTAGTGCCCATCTTCAAGAATAAAGGTGATGTGCAGGACTGCAACAACTATCGGGGGATAAAGCTCATGTCACATAGTATGAAAGTATGGGAGAAAGTGATAGAGAAAAGAATAAGAGAGGAGAGTAAGATCACCCAAAACCAGTTTGGGTTCATGCCAGGTCGAGAAACAATGGACGCCACTTTTGCACTCCTCACTCAGAAGTACTGGCGTGCACACAAAAACTTGCACATGGTGTTCATTGATCTGGAGAAAGCGTATGATAGGGTACCTCGGGATGTGTTGTGGTGGGCCTTGAAAGAGAAAGGTATACCTGGAAGTATGTAGAGTTAATTCGCGCTATGTACAGCCAATCTTGTACCTACGTCCGGTCAGCTGCTGGCAACACCGATGAGTTCAGTGTGGCTGTAGGCTTGCATCAAGGGTCGGCTTTAAGTCCTTACCTCTTCCTGTTGATTATGGACGCTTTGACGTCGGACATACTGGTGCATGCTGTTTGCCGACGACATTGTTCTTGTCGGTGAAGATGGACCTGAGATCCAGAGCAGATTGGAGAAATGGCAACAGAAGCTGGAGAATGTTGGGTTAAAAATCAGCAGAACTAAAACAGAATACATGTTCTGCGATTTCGGCGGTCTCTCCAGTTCTGGAGCCATAGCGCTAGATGGCGCGTTTCTTCCTGTCTGCTCCGACTTTCGGTATCTAGGTTCACTCGTGCAAAGCGACGGCGAAATAGATCGTAGTGTAAAGCACAGAATTAACACAGGATGGATGAAATGGCGGCGGATAAAATAAGAAATGAGTATATAAGAGGAAGTCTGAAAGTGGCGCCGGTGACTGAAAAGTTGTGTGGTAATCGGTTGTCGTGGTATGGGCATGTGATGCGGAGGAATGAGGAAAATGTTGTGAGGAAAGTTTTGAGTATGAATGTGGATGGGTATATGAGTAGAGGAAGACCAAAGAAACGATGGATGGACTGTATAAAGAATGATATGGCAAGAAAGGAGGTGTCGGATCAGATGACGAGTAATAGAGAAGTATGGAAGAAGAAGACATGCTGCGCCGACCCCAAATGAATTGGGATAAGGGCAAGAGAATGATGAATGATGATAGGTTACTTTAAACCCAGCAGACAGAAGTAGGAGCCCCGCGTGGGGCTACGTCGACTACGCCTAATTACAACATTTTGATATTTATCTTGACGTTGATTTTATACCTGTTTTATTTATTTTAAGATTAATACGCAATTTAATCTGGTGAAAAAATATTACGTCAGCAAATGCTGTATTGATTTTCGGAATTTAAAGTATTTTATTCGGTCCTTTCTTTGTCGCAAGATTAGTATTTTAAGCAGTAAATTTAATTATTTTGAGAATGCCCATTTTTTTTTTTTTTTTTCGGAGTTTTTATTACTACCCTATATTAAATACTGAGTTTCCTTCGTACTTTGGAAAGCACATCATGCCGTTGGACCCGGCTATCATTTGTAGATTTTTATATCATTCTGTAGGTTGACGCAAATACAAGGCTGATATAAAAACAATTATGCAACATTCAGGTGTTCATTTTGCAATAGAGTAAAAAAAATGAGTAATTTTTCTGTAAAATTTCGTAATTTCTTATTTTTGTAGGCTCTTTTTGCTTATTATTCAGGAAAATGTATGTAGTTTTTCAATAGCCTCGACGTTGACCCTTGCAATAAAGTCATTTGCACGTGTGAAGGTTTCTTCCATTCAAAGATATCATTTTATTGAACATACCCTATATCAGCCAATTAAAAAAACAAAATGGCTGCCATTCGCGGGGTGTTGGCTTAGGAGTATTAATAAACGTGAATTTGTCGATAGAAATGAGCATATAATATGCCCAACCGTTATCCAAACACATAGTATAAAGGGCCAGCACAACAAGACCCTTAACGACGCCGAAAGGCACTTGTTCTCCCCGTCATTGCGATATTTTTGTGTTCGAGACCATACTGGGAATCCATCTAGTTACGGAGATATTGGGGGTCAAAGTTAAAAAATTTCACAAGTTAAATACATGTTCTTAATGTAAGAACTTTACTTTAAACACCTCCACGACCGTCATACTATTCAAATCCATCAATCAACACAATGTTTTGAGTGCGTTACAGTAGGCTGTAAAACGTGATTTTTCACCCCAAAAAAGAAAGTCGTTTCCCAGCAATAATTTTTGCGTCAAGTTATTTAGTTTGATGTACAGAATGCTTGGTTGTCGGCTTCGTGAAGGGTCCGTTTACACCGTGTATCTCAGATGGGTCTCCCTTGTTTCATCAAAAAGAAATTGAGAAATTAGCATTTCCCAAACAATATTCTTCATAATTTCATTTGCCTCGTTTCTTGGTCTCCCGTTACTCTTATAGCCGCCACCCACTTTCATAGCATATGTAGTTATAGCAATAATTACCATTAGTTATTTCCTACACGGGGTGTTATTTTCGGTGCAAGTGATGGTTTTTTTGCAGCCTGTGACTTCGAGCAGCAAGGAAGCTATCAGGCAGATGAAGAATGCTACGCGCCCCCAGTGAACTGGCATCATACTCTGAAACAAAGGTGAAATATTTAACATCACGCCTGTAATCCCCGAAGGGTTAGGCAGAGGTGGTAAATTTCGCCAGTTATGTTTAAAGTCCCATAACAATAGCGAGCCTATTGCCATCAACCGGGCAGAAATCCAGACGCCGTGGCTGCTACTGAGAAATTCCTAAAAGCAATAAAACTTTGCCCAACCTGGGAATCGAACCCAGGACCTCATGCTCAGCAGTCTCGCTTGTGACCACTGGACCAACGAGGCAGTGAATATTTAGTGGGATTATATGCGAGTATGACTATACAACATTAGTTTTAGTATATGCGAAACCTGATACACGTGTCTAGTATTTTTATGTAAAGAATCTATGTACAAAATTTCAAAACTGTATTATGAAAAATCACAAAGTTATAAGCTTGTTCTGTTACCTAGTTGTCCGCACAAAAACGTGGTCACCACGCAGCGCGCGCCTCCAGCGTCGTCTTGAGCTTATTGACAATAATAATTTGGCAGTAGGTACCTAAATTATTGCGATAGGTACTCAAAGTAGCTCGGTATCCAACTTTCAACTTTTTTAATATTTTTGGGAAAAAATATAACATGGTTTAAAAATTATTGGAATCGATTCAGTTACTTATTCTGAACAAACTATATTCAGGTTTTGCATATACTAAAAATAATGTTGTATAAAGACTGTGATGATGGATCGCCTGTGTGATGATGATGATATGACTAGACTAGGGGTGACTAATAAGATGACTAATAGAGAACTATGGAAGAAGAATAAAGACAAAAACGCTCCCTCGCCGGAGCACTATGTAACTAACTAACTAGATTCGATTTCAAGCATTATGTTACAAATAGACGCTCGCGGTGAGTATTCCCCTGTAATGTAACAATCCACTGACATGACATTGTAAAGAAATAAGTGGTTCTTACAAATTGTATTGTTACAGGTTGCGCACTGTAGTGCACGGTTCTCATCCATCTCTCTGATGTACCTAATGCTAGAATCTGAACTGTCACACTATAGGCGAATGCTCCTAGTGATCCCGAGCGCCTTAAAGCTGCAAGAAGCTAACTAATTAAAAGGCAGATACTTACAAAAGTAGTGTTGGCTTACTTCTCGTTTTATTTTTTTATGTTATTCGCCACTGAATGTCATGCGGCCATCTTCCCTCTGCAAACGAAAAATAATCGATTTGAGTCATTCCACCGAAATACATTCACAAACTAACTAACGCTAAAAGAACAGCTCAATAATAAGCTAAAATGAAGAAAGTTCTAATTCAAACTACAAGGTGGAATTTGACCCAAATCAATACTTTACGTTTGCAATGGAAAAGATCAAGAATCAGAGAGAGAGAGAAAACATTTTTTTTTAGGATTTATTCTTATTTTTTTGCATGTCCTTATAGATTATAAGTTGTGGAATGAGAATAATTACTGTTAATTTATAAACATTATTTCATGAGGTCGTTTTAAAACTGGCTCGTTATCCAGTTTGTGACCTAATACACCAGAAACCTGTTGAGATTGGAACTCGTCAATGTTGCTGTTTATTTCCATTTTTCTGAACTGGTTCAACCAACAGTAATAATTTTCCCAGCAACTTTCTGCAACCCATAAGTTTACAAAATGTTTGTACATCATGATGAAAGAGTTGCTTTCTATGTCTAGTTTATATTCTTTATTTGTTCGTGGTGGGCTGGTGTTGCTAGAACCTGTAGGGACCTCGTCTACACGGTGCCTTGCCCGTGCACGGGATCTTTTTCTTGCACGTTGATGTGCCCACGATTAGTAAAGAGAATATAGCAAATAGGACTGCATACAGACGACTCAAGAATTCACCCATTCTCAGTTACTGAAACAAAGAAAATCTTGTGTTACGATCAAACAAAAAAAAAAAATTGCAAGGCCGAAAATAGGCACATTTTAATGCAAAAAAATTACATGGTCCTTCAAAACTACTTTCCCTAGTGATGACTGGTAAAAAGTGGCAGAACAAACTCCCCAGCAAAACTTCTGAGTTCCGTATGTATGTATGTACGTGAGTTAGGTTAGAAAGACCCGACACTTCAAATGGCTAAAAAGTGAGAATAATTAAAAGGAAATAGAACTGTGTGCCTCATGGGTAAATAGCTGATGATAAAAGCAACTCACAAGTCCTACAAACTGTGGGGCCTGAGTCCTATTCATCAAATCCAAGCTGCCTTTTACAATAACCAGAGAAATAAATAGAAGATTCTATAAAAAGCGTTGACAAATCGACCGATTTTTTTCGTTATTGCGATAGACCAAGTACATATTTTCAGGTCATCGTCACTTGTAAAGCTACAAAATAAAGCTCTAAAAACTAGATCAACCAAACAATATTTCAGACATTGAGTAACCAGACAAGCAGACAGATAGTAAGGCCCTTTGTTATCCATTTTATAAGCATCGTGTCATCGCTTGGCTCAGTGCGCGGGCGCCGGTCAAAAATAAACAACGCGTTGAATCAAACGCAAATGATTGGTATTCATCATATGGCTTGAACTAATTACATGCTTTGAACATCGTGGAAAAAACCGGCCAAGCACGAGCCGGACTCGCACAGGATGGGGGGTTCCATACCATACAATATTTAACACTACTCACTCACTAAGTATTAATCATACGATTATCGAGCAAAAAACGCCGAAAAAATCACGTTTCTCGCTATTTTCACGGTAATAATATCTACAGTAGTGTATCTTCATACAAACGGTCGGAACGCGAATCATACCTACACGCCTCGAGTTTGGTATACACTCGGTACGCAAGAAGTCACGACTGCGACGCTCTGGCGAACGAACGTTGTGATGGTTTTGTAAGCAGTAAGCGTGCGATTTGTGAATATTTGATTGAAATAAGAACAACTATTAACTAAATATGGCAAAGAGTTATAATAGACTATATTGTGCAGTCTTTGGTTGCTTGAATTCTTCAATAACGCATTAAGAGATAACATTTTTTAAATTACCTGGAAACTCCGAAAAGTAAGACTATAAAATTATTTATATTTACCTACTAGTAGATACGTAATTTGTATATTTTTAATAGGTAGATATTTCGCTTTTTCCACCGAGTAAAATACCTGTATTATTAATAAATAAGTGAATAGGGTGAAAAAACTGACACACGAGTGATGTAGGTACCTACGCTCGCGTTAAAAAAATCTCGAATTCATAATTTTTATTAAATTTAGTAATCAAAAGACACATCTTGTATTTTTTGTTGAACACTTCCTGTTTAATTCACAAATAATTTCATTTTTTTTAAATAAAAAATTTAATATTTACAGTCACAAAACTCGAAAGAAATTCAACTAAGTAGATGAAATTAAAATACTGTAGGCGCGGTAGCCCTATCGCTTGCGAACGTACCGTCCGGCTGTAGGTAATTATTACAAGGACAGGGCCGAGTCACAATACTGTATATATTTATACTGTGCTATTTTCATCGCTACAACTTCAACTTATCCCTATTACACACTGTGAAAATTTCAAGTGTTCAAAAGATACAGCTCTGTGACAGACAAACGGACGAATAAACGGATGAACAGACATACCGCATTGGGTAGGGAACCCTAAAAATATAAGCGGAAAACCAATGCGATGATTGTGATGAAGACGATTCGAGGTCTCGTCGAATATATTGGCCAAGGTTATCTTTAATGGAATATAATTTATTCATAAAGAAACACTTGTTTAGGCTGATGTAAAATATTGATGTTTAGATGCTTGTGGGTGGAGTGGGAGTCGGCCAATCATACCTGAGAAAGAGGGTTAATGATGACGATGAAGTATTTGTTTAGGCTCCGTGGTAAAAACGCTTTTACAATTCACAAAAACAGACTTTTCAAAAATCTTATAAGGAATGTTATTCAAGCGGCCAGTGGCTGTATAAAGACAGCCGTAGTCGATCTTCCAAGGT
This sequence comes from Noctua fimbriata, assembly GCA_905163415.1. NCBI lineage: Eukaryota > Metazoa > Arthropoda > Insecta > Lepidoptera > Noctuidae > Noctua > Noctua fimbriata. The sequence goes on from LR990946.1 coordinate 1,268,244, forward strand.
TAAGCAGCAATGCTTGTCAAGGTTTGTCCGTGAATGAGTGTAGTTCAGCAGTTGTGATCTTTTTACCTGGAAAGTATTCCGAAGTTAATGGAATAGGGTGTTAGGGGGAGTTCACTAGGAAGACTATCCTAAGTTTTCGACCTCGAGGACCCTGTGCTAAATTTGAAGGGGTGCCCAAAACCACAAATTTTTCGACTGTCTTCAGTTTTTCGCTTATATCTGTTAAATTAAACACATTTTGAAGCCTTTTCCCAACATGGATTTTGGGATCGGCTTCCAGTCTAATCAGTCTAATCGGATGCAGCTGAGTATCAGTATATTACATGGAACGACTGCCTATCTAACCTCCACAACCCAGTTTGTACTGGGCAATACGATACAACAACAGCAACAACAACATTTCCAGACAACTTTGGTCCATAGATATAGCTTGATACCCCTTGGTTGTAAGACTTTCGGGCTACTGATTACCTGTAACGACTGTCAAAGATTTACAAATGACAGCCGGGATCAACTGTTTAATGTGCTTTCCGGGGTACGCAGGCAACCCGGTATGTAATGGGTGGTCACTCAACCACGGACCAGCCGGCACGGATCAACCCGTACGGCTGTTATTATTTAGCCACTAGCTCCTCTTAAAAAACAGACACATAAGAGAATACAACAGAACATAATCCTTACCAATTATTCCTTGGTACAAAGTGCGGGTTGTCTGCAAGCGAGGTAGATTTTCCTGGTGCAAGCATTAACAAGTCCGAAGAGTGTCAGGATCCCAGTGAGTAAGAACAGCACGGCTTTCTGAACGCCCATGTTCTAGCTCTTCATGGCTGCGTCGGCGGCCAGAATTCTGCAATCGTGAGCGGCCTTGGCTCGGCCTTACAGCATATAAACAATGGGTGTAGGCAGGGGAATAGAAAGGCTAAAACCAGTCCCAAAAACCAATTACCAGTGGTTAGGCAGAAGTGTACCACATTAATAGTACACCCAAATTTCGCCAGTTATGTTTAAGTCCCATATAAAAGGAGGCGGGCGAGCTTATTGCCGTCAACCGGGCATAAATAGTGACTCCGTGGCTGCTCTACTGAGAAATTCCCAATAACAATTTGCCCGACCCGGGAATCGAACCCAGGACCTCATGCTCAGCAATCGCGATTTCAACCACTAGACCAACGAGGCAGTCTGGCAACTTAAAAATCTACCTTTATAAACCAATTTTAACTCGGTCCAGGCTGAGTTTTAAGCTTTACCGCCATACAAAATTTCGTTTGTGTTATTTTATTTCCAACATGTATAAACTTTAATTACTGGCTGCGTAGAAATAGGAAGTCACCAATCCAGGTCATTGAGTTTAGCTTAACACACTTTCTATTAAATTACAATCAGAAGGGTTTTGAAGTTCGTAACGCATAGCTTCACACGTTTGAAACATTCGTCTTGTCGACAGCATAAATAAAAATATGAGTTTAACTAACGCAATGTTTTTGAATCGTCAAATTGAAGGGCACTGCTATTATAAGTGTGTTACGCAATCACGCCGCGGCATGAAGCATGAATGATGAGATTCATGGGTGAGAGATGAAATGCATGGTCAATGAAATTAGATGTACGGTTTAGGATATAAACACATATACATTTTCCCCAAAATGTGCATATACACGGATATGCACATTGTGGGGAAAAAGAGATTATGTCACAAGGATAAACTATTTGATTATTTTCTTCCTTGATCGTGCAAGGAAGTAGTCTAAAAGGCCAAGAGCTGTTGCTCGACGAGGTGGGCAAGCTCTTTGAACGAGTCATTGGCAACCACCTCGCCGGGCACCTTGCGGGAATGGGCCCGGATCTTGCGGAACACCAGTTTGGTTTCCGCAAGGGGCGCTCGACGGTGGATGCCATCATGCGCGTGAGAGCCCTCACGACGGGGGACGCGGTGTCCCGGGGTGGGGTCGTCTTGGCAGTGTCTCTTGACATCACCAACACCTTCAACTCCATGTCCTGGAGCTGCATTAGGCTGCACTCCGGTATTACCGGGTGACGACCTACCTTTGTTGTGTGGTCGACGGATAAGGCCGTCATCTACCCCGGTCGGAGCGGAGAATGGAACCGGCGAGAGATGTCGTGCGGTGTTCCACAGGGATCGGTTCTGGGGCCGGCCTTGTGGAACATCGGTTACGACTGGGTGCTGCGCGCCGACCTCCCTAGCGGCCTCAGCGTAGTTTGCTACGCTGACGCCGCTAGGGCCGGTGACACTACGCGGGGGTCGTGCGGTCCATGGCTCTTTACGGGGCCCCGGTGTGGGCGCGTTCTTTGAGGCCGCGAGCTGCCCACTACCTGAACGCGCCCCAAAAGGTGGTAGCCGTAAGGCTAGTCCAGGGGTACCTCACGATCTCCGGCGAGGCGGCGGGCCTCCTTACCGGATTGCCGCCATGGGTTCTAGAGGCGATAGTGCTCGCGCGCCTGCACGAATGGCGCGCGGAGGCACTACGTCGGGAGGAAACTCCGCTGCCGCGGCAAATTGCCGCTCAGCGGACAGACCTCCGGCGCGATCTCATGGCGACATGGAGAGAGCGACTGTCGCAACCGCGTGCATGGCACGCCACTATAGTTGTGATAAGTCCCCTCTTTGAGGAGTGGCTAGAGAGGTGCCACGGCGCCCTCACCTTTCGCCTGACACAAGTCCTCACCGGACACGGTTGTTTCGGGAGGTTCCTGCACCGAATCGGGCGGGAGGAAACGCCCAGGTGTTTCCATCGTGAGGATCGTCCGGAGGACACGGTGGAGCACACCGTGGAGGTCTGCCCCACTTGGGCGGAGCACCGCGGTGGCGGCGACGATCTCTCGCAGCAGGCCCTGGTTCAAGCCATGGTCCGGAGCGAGAGGGAATGGAAAGCCGTCACCTCCTTCTGCGAAGCAGTCATGCTAGCGAAGGAGGTGGCTGGACATGAGAGGGAAAGAGCTTCACGTCCCAGCCGCCGCGGGAGACGCCCCGGGCGTCGGGGGTCACGTGGTGGCTCCCGTCCACCGAAGGCGCGGGCCTGTAGACGGCGAGTAACGGGCTAGCTCGCCGTCCGGCCGTCTTATGACGACAGGCTGTGTCGACGGCGCGTTCGTGTTCCACGCGCGCCTCAAAGAGATGTCAGCAAATATGTAGGGGTCCCGCAAAGGCCGATGCCTGCCAGGGCTGCGGGACTGTTCGAAAGAGATACCGCGGCCCTGGAAAACAAAGGGCAAAGAAGGAACACATTTTAGTCAGTAGAAGTCTGACACTCCCTTCCGCTCCGCCCAGAGCGGGGGGGTCATTTGATGATTTCAAAAAGAAGGCCTAGAGCTCTAAGGAAACGTTTATATTTTTAGCAGTTGGCGTTGTCAATGTGGAAGGGCACTTATATACACATAATTAAGGTACATTTGATCCAGTTGACGTCATCAGATATTTACAAACTTGAATGTGAGGAACTTACCAATTTGTTGCTTTAAAAAGTTTGTACCATAAAATAGTGATCCTACAGTTTTCTTTAACTCTCTAATAGTTCATTTTGCCACGTACAGGTAATAAAAATTACAAGCTGCAAGCCGGCAATTTATGTCGCTTTTTCAAGTTTTGTGGAAGGATAATCATCGACTAATGCCTCATTCCATTGAAAGTTTCCAACGGGCGTTTGCGAGTTGGCTTCGGAGCCTCGTACACAAGTTCCAAAGTCCAAGACTTCAGGGTCCCGAGATATCAAAGACATTTAAATAACATTGATATACCTACCTATTACTGTCCCACCGATTTGAACTGTGATTTTGCATACAGAACTATGGATTTGGGTCATAATCTTAAAATCTACGCAAACTATAGAAACACTATGTTTTTGCTAAGATCGATAGTCTCACCTGTTTTATGTTAGTTGCGTGGGGTGATAAAGATTAAATTATGTTACTGTGAATTTGGGTTTGTGATTTTTTTCCTGAAGTTTGATTTGGTTGCAGTTTTGATTAGTATGCCAGATGGAACTGGTCATTTTGAAATTAATGACAGCTAAGACTGGCCGGCCATCGCTGCTAGAAAAAAGGTTGGTTGCTTAGAAAGAAGGTCTTCATTACTCATGATTCTGTGCCTTATGTATGCCTTGTGTATGACTCTATAACATAGAAATGCGAAATTCTAATTTTCTTACGATTCTTTGCAATTTTGCAGGTGTCCGGTTGTATGTTAAACAAAATATGATTCGCGTCAAATATTTATAGTATCCCAAGAGGGGATTTGAAGAGTTACTCGAGCGCGTCAGAAAACTATATGAGGAGAAACCTTATTCCTTGTATTGTACTCCTACCATATATAAACTCTTAATATAAGGGCGTGCTCCGAGGACAGCCCGTGAGATTAGTAAAAAAAAAACAATTCTCAGAAAAACTCGAGCGCGTCAGATTAAGGCTAAGGTAAGGGGTGGGGGGGGGGGTGGGGGGTGGATAAGTTAAATACATACAGAACAGAATATATTTAAATAATCTGATGATTTTAGCGTGGCATAAGGAAATGGGTGAGTGGCAAAATTGTAAAAAAAAAACGTCACTGTGAAATACTCGAGCGCGATTAAATTTTTTTTTATTTTGAAGGAAATCCTGTAAGAATAACAGAATAAAAATAATCTGACGATTTTCATGGGGCGATGTAGCTTAAACCATAAATAAAGTGTGGTGCGTACAGCTGCTGAGAACTGGATTGAAACTCCGCGCCTCTGTTTCCTTCTCACTCTTTCTTTATATTTCACTCACTCCCACCATCCCCACACTACTATCTGCCGCCATACTGATTTAACAGCTGATCATAATAACTTGTTTGTGTTTCATAGATGTATGGAATCAATTTTGAAGATGAGTCCAGAGAGGATGAAGATTATTATTTTTTTTTTTATATTTTTTAATCTATTTTTGTATTAATAAATAATAATAAAATTATACCTACATCATCATTCATCATCATTTCAGCCGAAAGACGTCCACTGCTGGACATAGGCCTCCCCCAAGTGTCGCCACATTGACCGGTCCCGTGCGATTCGCATCCAGCGGATCCCTGCAACCTTCACCAGGTCATCGGTCCACCTAGTGGGAGGCCTTCCAAAGCAGCGTCTTCCGGTTCGCGGTTGCCACTCCAGAACTTTTCGGCCCCATCGGCCATCCGTTCTGCGAGCAATGTGCCCTGCCCACTGCCACTTCAGTTTGGCTATTCTTCGGGCTACGTCGGTTACCTTGGTTCTCTTGCGGATGTCCTCATTTCTGATTCGATCACGCAAGGACCTACATATATGCGTAATAATTTATTCCACTCAGAAATTAGAAAAAAAAAAAAATTCTTTCAAATTTCCAGATTAAGAATATTCCTTCATATATTTGTCAGATTATCATTTGGGACGACTAGAACATCAAGTTAAACCGTTTGTGTAAAAATCTGATGCGCTCGAGTATTTCAAGGTCACTTTTTAAGTTCATATACTCCCATTGAATCACTTTTTCATGAAATAGTCATTCAATGGGATTATATGAACTTAGAGGATTGTATTGATGAGTTTAATGACTATAACTCTGTAAAGCCATATTTGTTACGGTCTCGAATCATATCCTAATCAACATACAACCTGACACTGACCTGTAAATTAAAAAAAAAAAAAAAAAAAAAATTTCGCGGGCTTTTGAATAATATTACAAGTAACACCTTACTTGTAATATTATTCAAAAGCCCGCGAAATTTCATTTTTTCATTGTCATTGAAGTGATCAAGCTCTTGAGTTAAAAGTACAATTTACGAACCAAAAAATGGGACTGGGGCGGTCAGATTTTCGGGTTAAATCACGACAGATGGACCGGGAACGTCACCCAGTGTCAAGACGGGCGTTCGTCACCGAGGCTGGCCCAAGAAACGCTGGCGGTACGATTTGGACTCGTCACAGACTGATTGGCAAGAAAAGGCAAAACATAGGGAGAACTGGAAAGAAATAGGGGAGGCATTTGTGATGTGATGTCAGTGGGACAGACAAATAAAAAAAAAAAATGAAGTATTATATACAAAAATAAATTATTAAGAAAAGGAGGAATGATAGCTTGACGGTTGATTATGTTAAGCTAATTTATATTTGATACCTCAATCCGTTCTTGAGAAAAAGTGTCCTGCGACACGGATAACAATTTGATCTTGATTTGAAACACCACTTAATGGATCCCAAACAGCAGCAAACGGCAACACGGCAAAAGAAGAAGATGGCGGGACAAACTAGACACTTTTCTAAAAAATTGGCCAATAACAACAATGGATAGGGATATCTATATTTAAAAAAAGGGATATTTTATTTATTTATGTATTTAAACTTCATATACAAGAGTGGTACTTAGGCGGACTTAATGCCACAAGGCATTCTCTACCAGCCAACCTTTGGGTCAAATAGGATAGCATTGTGATAGAGTACAAAAAAATAAATAAGAAAAATACCATTTTGTTAACATAGATTGATATACATAAATAGGTACATACACATATATATATATATAGTAAAATTAAATAAACTAATATATATTATAATACATACAAATAGTCCAAAATACGAGAAACCTTATAATAATTACTATGACTGCTAATATCTAGCTTGTGAGCAATTTAGTAGATATTAATGGTAGGTCCCATCCATTACATACAGAGTTTCCTCCGAACGGCTGTCATTTGTAGGTCTTTCACAGTTGTTACAGATAGTCGTACATCGTTGTGGAGGTCAGATAGGCAGTCGCTTCATGTAAAAGTACTGATAACATGCATCCTTTTAGACGGGAACCGACCCCAACTATTTAGAAAAGGATAGGCCGATGTTTATGAATAATTTTTCGCCACTCTTTTACCAAGAAACCTGATAGAGATGACGTTCGTTTCATCTTTATTTTAATTTCAAGTGAACTTTAAAACTGTTTGTAGAAAACTGATGAATCGTAGGCCGATAAGTGGAGATCCGGGATGTATTGTGCTACCAATCCCGTATTGAATATTTAATGCTAATACATTTCCCGCTCGTGTCTCTTCGATTATGTAAAGTTATGTGTAGGGCATTCAACGCCCCAGCCTCAACCTCGTGTGACGCCAGTAGCTACTAGCGTCGATACGTGTGTGCATCACATGTTTCCTACGCGTTCATACTTTCCAGACATGATCTAATGCTGGGGTAAAGTTATCGCATGAATATAAGTGTCGGGTTGTCGTGATAAAATCTTCGTGTTCGGGCATCGGCGTTGTTCCTGTCTTCCTGAGCAAATTAGCGTCCAAGCAAATCGCAAATCGCGCATGTGGTGTTCGGGCGATAATTCGGGCATAATAAAATGGAGGAAGCGATTGCATTGTATTACAAGTGTAGCCACGTGAGCGAAGTTTGTTGCGACAAATCTCTTTGATGCGCGTCAATTTACCGACAGTAACGCGACAGGCATTTGTGTTTGCACGAATATTTTGCAATACAACGAACTTTCAGGCCTGACGTGTCGCGATACCGTAAACTTTCGCCAAAACCCTGGCATTAAAACTCTTTACCTATAAGACTGTGCAAAATGCACACGAATTCACAAAGGGAATTTATTAATCGGGTGAATAAAAATTTAATTAGCGACCAATATACTGAATGGACGACTATTGTACCAAGTAAGTAACTATTTATCCGGTCATTGCGGCAAGGAGAATATAGGAAGCAAGAGCGGGCGAAGGCTGAGAGACACTTGTGGCACCCCGACTCGGACAGGTTAGGTTCGAAGGGGATGGCGGGTGTCTAGTGAGCGAGTGAATGACCGAACTAAGACCCCGGAATCCAACTGTAGCTGCCAACCTATTATTTTTGCTACCCATTTTAATTATTTTTAAAACCCTAAATCAAATTAGTTTGTCGCCGCGTTAAATATATTCGCAAACCAGCCGCTAATTACTGGTAGATGTCAAATACCGTATACTGTAGAACAGTTTTGATTTATTTTTACGGCGAACCTACATGCACAGATCTTTGCAAATGTTACATCAGAAAATGTCGACGAAAATTCAAACTAAAAAAAATAAAAACAAAAAATCACAAGTTCGGATTGACTAAACAAAATTCTGAACTTATACCGAAAACATAAAGTTGTTTTCTAACCGCGAGCAACGCGTATAATGTCACGTTTTTTAATTCAATTCCCGAAAAATAATGGCTGTCACGATCAGTGAAAATTGCGCACAATTCGAAATTGTGCGCACTTTTTCTTTTGACGTTTTTGAGACGCTGAGTGTGTATCTTGGGTTTTTGTCGCAACACGCGTGTAGCTGTAGCGCAAAGCCCGTGGCCAGGCGGTAACTCGGTATTCGTTCCACGTTATGCACAGCACTTTCTGCTTATCCCCGACATTTGTACAACAGTTTTTAAGTGTTTGGTCTCAGGGGTTTAAACGAGAGTTAGATTTTAAGTTCAAGCTTTTAGAACTTACATAAATGTCTGAGCCACAGATGCCGTTAACTTTTCTCTAAGACAGGACATTAGTAAAAAATACGTCAAGCTTATATTCTTTGAAAGGGTAGGCAGATGTACATCTACATATAAACATTTCGCCGGTATTATATGTCCTAGTTCTTACTAATTTAATTTTATATTCACTTCTCCTATTACACTCCTATTAAGGAGTGAATTTATTAAATTCAGACTTTTACCAAGCCATAGAAAAAATCCTTATGAAAGAGCCCAATGACACTTTGCCCACCCTGAGGATTCAAGCATGACCTCAGACTAACGAAATTTAAATACATGGACTAGTGATTGCAAGCGCGACTGCTGAACATAAGATCCTGGGTTAGATTCCCAGGTCGAGCAAAGTGTTATTGGGGTTTTTCATCAGATATTTTTCAGTAGCTGTCACGGAGTCTGGATTTGTCCCGGTTGATGGCAAAAGGCTCGCCCCCTATTGCATGGGACATGGGATGGGATGGGTGTACATTAGGTTTACCTCTGACTTATCCTTCGAGGATTACAGACGTGATGTTATAATAATATAATATACAAATAAATCTCGTTCCGTGTGGTGTCGGACGCAAAGAATAGCACCATCCCATATCTTCCCGTGAGTGTCGTAAGAGACGACTAAGGGACTTACCAGAGAATGGGCAGCAGCGTTCTCTGTGATTTTATAACAACCATACTGCGATCGCCAACCCGCCTGCCAAGCGTGGCGATAACACAAAAATGGCCCCTAGTAACCGGCAGCCCGTCTATCCTCGACTATGGTAGCGGTTGAGGTTACGGCGTGGCAAGGAGTGCGAAGAATCTCCGGAAGGGATCAGGCTGCCTATACCGACTACTTGACCTGGAAACATACAACACGCGTACACTCCGGACCAACGAGAAGATAACGGAACTCGAAGAGGAATTGAGCAGGCTGCAATGGAGTATTGTGGGATTATCTGAAGTCCGAAGAGAGCGGTAGGACACGATAATCCTGAAATCCAGCAACCTGCTCTATTTCCGAGAGGGTGACCGGCAGTCCCAGGGTGGTTTTGGGTTTATCGTCCACTAGTCCCTCGTGAATAACGTGGTGAAGATCGAGAGTGCGTCAACCAGGGTGGCGTACCTTATACTCAGAATATCCTCAAGATATTCGCTGAAGGTCATCCAGGTCTACGCCTTGACCTCGGTACACCCCGACGACGAAGTGGTGACCATGTATGAGAATATTTCTAAAGCCCTGCATGGTTTAAAAACTCACTTCACCGTTGTCATGGGGGACTTCAACGCGAAACTGGGCAAACGAGACGGGGATGAGCTGCAAGTGGGGCAATTTGGGGTTGGACGTCGGAACCACCGGGGTCACCAACTGGCTAATTTTATGGAGAAGGAGCTCTATATGATGAACTCCTTCTTCAAAAAGCGTGAGCACAGGAAGTGAACCAGGCAGAGTCCCAATGGTGCAACTAAAAATGATATTGACTTCATCGTGTCAACCAAGAAGCAAATGTTCAATGATGTCTCTGTGATCGATTCGGTGAAAACCAGGAGCGATCACCGCATGGTAAGAGGCACATTGAACATCAATATAAAGCTTGAAAGGTCTCGACTGATGAAGTCTACGCTCCGTCCAGCACAGATCCAGATACGAAACCCTGAGAGCTTTCAGCTTGAACTCCAGAATCATTTCGAGTGTCTAGGAAGCTCAGTGGAAGAATACAATGATGGGTTCGTGCAAACTTTCCATACGACTGGGTCTAAGTTCTTCAAGACACGCGTGCACATAAGAACAAAAAACTCTCTGATCATAATCTCCAGCTCATGACGGAGCGGCGTGAGATGATCCTGCCGTCTTCAGACGAGGCGTGTAAATACTGGCTCAATAGACGGATCTCTAAATCCTTAAAACGCGACCTCCGCCGCTTTAATACCGAGCGTATTAAAGACGCTATTGAGCGGAATAAAGGCTCCAAGGTATTTTCAAGGCTGGCTATTGGGCAGAGCCAGCTCACGAAACTGAAGACCGACGATGGCAGGATCATATCCGCCTAACCAGAGCTGCTGAGGGAGATCGAGAGTTTTTATGGGCAGTTGTACACTTCAACCAGTAAAACCCGTTGCAAATCTAGCTAACCACCCAAGAGCTAGACTGACCCGACACTATACCGAAGGCATTCCGGATGTAAGCCTGTACGAGATTAGGATGGCCCTGAAACAGCTTAAAACAACAAGGCACCGGGTGATGACGGAATTACGGCTGAACTCCTGAAAGCAGGTGGAAAACCGGTACTTAAGGCCCTTCTGAAGCTGTTTGATTCCGTCATTCTCGAGGTGAAAACGCCACAGACATGGTGCAGGGGTGTGGTGGTACTCTTCTTCAAAAAGGGCGATAATGCCCGGCTGAAGAGCTATAGGCCCATCTCACTTCTAAGCCATATCTACAAGTTGTTTTCAAGAGCCATCACGAATCGTCTCGCGCGCAGGTTTGACGATTTACAGCCTCCCGAACAAGCCGGATTCCGAAAAGGCTTTAGCACCGTAGACCACATAAATACGCTGCGGCAGGTTATACAGAGGACCGAAGAGTATAACCTGCCTCTCTGCTTAGAGTTTGTGGACTACGAGAAAGCCTTCGATTCGATCGAGACATGGGCTGTACTGCAGTCTCTCCAACGGTGCCAAATCGACTATCGGTACATCGAGGTGTTGAAGTGCTTGTACAAAAACGCCACCATGTCAGTCCGACTTCAGGACCAGACCTCGAAACCTATCCTTCTGCAGCGAGGTGTGAGACAGGGAGACGTCAAATCTCCGAAACTGTTCACCGCTGCACTGGAGGATGTCTTCAAAGTTCTGGAATGGAGAGAGCTAGGCATTAACGTCAATGGCGAGTACATCTCTCACCTTCGGTTTGCCGACGATATAGTGGTCATGGCTGAGACCATGGAGGACCTCAGTACAATGCTCGATAATCTCAGTAGAGCTTCCGAAAGAGTGGGTCTTAAAATGAACATGGACAAAACCAAAGTCATGTTGAATGCCCATGTAACACCCATTCCTATCGAGATCGGAGACTCTACACTCGAAGTTGTAGACGATTAAGTCTACCTGGGACAAACGGTCCAGTTAGTTAGGACTAGTTTCGAGAAAGAGATCAAACAGCGAATCCGACTCGGCTGGGCAGCGTTCGGAAAGTTGCGTGGTATCTTCTCGTCCAACTTACCGCAGTGTCTCAAGACGAAAGTCTATGACCAGTATGTGTTGCCAGTGATTACATACGGGACCGAAACGTGGTCGCTCACAATGGGCCTCATCAGAAGGCTTAAAGTCACCCAAAGGACAATGGAGAGGGCTATGCTCGGAGTTTCCTTGCGTGATCAAATCAGAAATGAGGACATCCGCAAGAGAACCAAGGTTACCGACGTAGCCCGAAGAATAGCCAAACTTAAGTGGCAGTGGGCAGGGCACATTGCTCGCAGAACGGATGGCCGATGGGGCCGAAAAGTTCTGGAGTGGCGACCGCGAACCGGAAGACGCTGCGTTGGAAGGACTCCCACTAGGTGGACTGATGACCTGGTGAAGGTTGCAGGGATCCGCTGGATGCGAGTCGCATGGGACCGGTCAACGTGGTGACACTTGGGGGAGGCCTATGTCCAGCAGTGGACGTCTTTCGGGTGAAATGATGATGATGATGATGACAAATAAATGCCAGATTTTTTGCCTTCGCATCCAGTCACAATTTCTCAGATCAATCTGTACATTAGCCAGTAGGTAACCTACAATCTACAAACCAACATTAAATCATCATTGCATGTTTTGAAATTGACTTATTTTTATCACCGGAAACCGTATGGCATAACATTCAGCATTTCATATCGACCGATGTTTTGCCAGTGTAATAAATGTTAAAAATAAACATTCCGTTCGCACTCACATTAATAAAAAAAGTTTTGAATAAAAAACTGGTGTAATTAATTATAGAACACATTACTATCGCATTGTTTATGGTTGTTAATTTAAATAACGACATATTTTTAAACAGAGAATGTTAATTAATTACTAGTTCCTTTTTTATGAAATTGTTGGCCTAACACGAATTTGCGAACGTAAATGTAACGAGAACGATATTTAAAAAAAAAATGTTTTTTTTTTTTGGACTTTGTTTACTTTTGGTTCATATTTTAGGGGTAACGCTAATCGAGATTTAGCAAAATGTAATAAGAATGCTACAGCACACACATTTTGCTTGCTGTAAGCTGGCTGTGTGCTGTGTGTGTACTTGCCGTGTTAGTTAGTATGTATTGGTCAAATCTTGCAACTGAATTTCATACCAGTTCCCACCAACCGATTGAGCTGAAATTTTGCGAACACTTTTGGTTCAGGTGACAAAACATTTTTATGACAGATATAACTTGATGCAGCCAGGATCGTCTCCTAACAAAATAATAATATTCGATAATATTATTCGATTATGTCGCGCGTTCGTGTCTTCATATAAACTTATAGTGGCTATTCTCGACGGTATTGGAAAGTGGGTTGGTCGTTTTCTTCCGGAAAACCCGGAAAATGGATTGAAATGTCCTTTACACTACATTTTAGAGATTTAACTTCGTATATTAACGTAGTCAGGTCAACATGATCATAAAAAAAGAATCCTCGGACGGATTTAGATAAACTTTTGCCAGAATGATATGACAAATATGTACTTTCATTCCCCACAAGTCTCATCAGTGGAGGCTCATGGACCAAGTTCCATACATTTTTGTCCATTGTCCTTTAGCGATTAGAGTAGTGGAACAGTTTGTGTGGGAGATTGGTAAACTGTAGATAGATATGTAGAAATATTAAAACATTGGCGTGGACCCGAAGTAATGATGATGATGAGGTCTCCTTCAACTCGTAGGGGCTCGCGACGATCCTGGGGAAGTGATGTGGTCGTCATCATACATTATGGAGATAGCAATTCATCACTTGCATAACGTTTTCCCAGCTATGTTGGGGTCGACTTCCAGTCTAACCGGATGGAGCTGAATACCAGCATTTAACAAAAAGTGGCGGCCTATCTAACGGCTTCATTTTGTCCGACTAATCAACAAGTAGTTAACATTTTACGATCGATAAGCTAAAGTAATTAAACAAGAAATGAAATTAGCCGAAAGTGTGCAATTAACATAATTTTGATGTTGATTGTATCGTGAATTTTAATCAAATGAGGCAGTACAGTCAAATCGCGTGAGACGTCGTAGTGTTGTGAAAATTTATCGATACGGAAGCTATAGCGAATGTAATGGTCGGAAATGGTGTGGGAAATAGTAGCTTACGTAGGCTGTATGATGGGATTGCAATCGTAGTGATGTGTCTAGCTAATGACAGAATAAATAACTTGTAGGGAACAAATTCATACATACACAAACTCACACCTTTTCTCCCAGGAGGGTAGGCAGAAGCCATACAACGCTACCTGCTACGATCCTTACATACTTCTTTTGCCTCGTCCACGTTCATAAATCTGGTCATACACGCCGGTTGCGAGTACTACGCACCTGACCTTTCTGAAGAACCTCACCAAGAAGGTCAGTGTATGTCCTTCTAGGGTGTTTCCTCACATCTGCCTTGTAAATACCTTTTGTTAATCGCCTTCCACTCATCCTCTCCTCATGACCAAACCATCAAAGCATACTCTTTACAATTTTTGTCACTACGTCTTCATTTAAACCGCAACGTTCTCTTATAACCTGATTTGCCAATTTATCATTCAGAGTTACACCACACTTGCTTCGCATGGAATGCATTTTCACAGCACTCAACAGTAGCAATATCTGTGACTAAAGTTATAAAAGCTGTTTCAGCATTAGTAAGTTAAAGAGGGACTAGGCAATAGCCTACTACACGTGGGTACACTGCTCTGCTTACCAACCTTTTTCGATAGCATTTACACAGGTATAACATTTTTTTTTAATGCTATATAGGCTTGCGTTTGGTTTCAACTCGCCTGATATGAAGCGATGATGCGGGCTAGGGTGGAGCACGCGCGCCTAGAAGAAACTGATTCACCCGAACTTGGAAGAAATCTAGATTATAATCATCGGGGAACAGAGAAGCCTCAGAATGGCGATTTGTGAACATGTCCTGGGGTTGGGTGAGGCCCTAAGATATATTTAATACCGATAGAATGTTCCTGTGGATGGATTGCCATTACCACTTCCAAACGCTTGAAAAATTTATTCTCTTCTGTCAACCGTCACGCTATCAAGTACTCATTTTTCTTTCATATCATTCCTCACACAATCCATGCATCGTTTTCTTGGTCTTCCTCTGCCTCTCCATCCATTAACACAAAAAAACATGCACCAGTAATGGAAAAAATTGCATGACATGCCACCATACCTATACTCAAGAAAAGCGCGATTGGACGTCTTGGTGTTTTATAGGGATACCCCTACCTTACCCTTCGGGGATTATAGGCGTGATGTTTGATTCAGGATCCCGATTTTAAGAGTCCATTGCTCAACTTGGCAACCGTCTAGTAGTACCGACTGGTCATGAAGGTCAACCGAAGGTGAACGGTACCATAAAACATGGATCGTTTGTTCTCTTTTATTATCTTTTGAGTAAACAGTACCTAACTACGTAATTATTTTTAGAAGCATCTTATCTTCAGTCTACTGTCTATCTATCATGATGCTTCAAAATTGGTTCTTTTAGGACGTGTCACCATCTGTCTATTCTTTTCACAGTAGAATTCTTCTTCGAGTCTAACCGGCTGATGCTGTTTACTAGTATTTTAAATGGAGCGACTTGCTTACTGACCTATACAACCGAGTTAGGAATCATCAGAATACCAGCGATGTGACATTTGTTTTAAATGTTGAGATAGGAGCCTTTTGGCCTCGTTCATGGAGTTTCTTGCCGGTTCTTCTCCATAGGAAACGACCAACCCGAACCGTGCACCTTTTTTTCGACGTTTTATAAGTGCCCATCTAGGCCTATGTGAAATAAAATATTTTCTTCATGATTCCCTTTCAACTTTTCTGTAATTGGCGTAACTGTCAATTTTAGTTTAAAGTACGTATATCTTATTTTTAAGTTTTTTTTTTATGTTTACTTTGTTTTATTGTTAACTTTAATCATCTTGTTTTGTCAAGTGCGAGACAAATGAATACTGTTTCTTTGTTTCTTAGGTACAGGGAAATGCAATACCCCATGGTATGACTGGTTGTAGGACTTTCGAGATTTTGATTACCGTCAAAGATCTGCATTAATGGCAGCCGAGACCAACGGCTTCTTCCTTCCCTTTCAAGTCCAGAATAAATTCCAAAACTCCTTAACCCTTTGACGCTTAAAACCAATTGGAGAATATTTTTAAATACTTATATGGATTTAAGTGATACTTTTGATGATTTTTAAGTATATGTAACAACATAAATATCATACATTTATTATTTTATGTTTTATTGACGGGGACAAATATGTCCCAATATGCGGTAAGGGTCGCAGATTATACTGATTTGTCGATTTTCGTTATCAGGTTTGATAAAATAATTATCTAGTATTAGAAATGAAATAATAAAAGATCTTTCATATAAAATATATTTATAATGACTTTATATATGAAAATCTGCAAAACAATTTCTATCCGCTGTGAAACATAAGTGTACACCGCATGTTTCACAAATTCTAACGATACGTACGATTTTCTTTGTGCCTTAGCATACTGAACGCACCTTTTTCGGTTGCTTGCCTTCATCATTACGTGTGTCGGCAATGACGTCTTCTGGCTCATCATCATCAGGCTACAGCAGTCCAGTGCTGGACATAGGCCTCCTCAATTGCACACCACTCAACTCGATTCTCAGCAACTCTCATCCTGTTGCTAACAGCCGCCCCTCGAAGATCGTCGCTCCACCGAGCCTGAGGGCGTCCCGCCTTACGCTTGCAGATTTGCGGTGTCCACTCAAGAACACATCTGATGAACACGTCTACCCCAGACGTGTTCTTGAGTTCTACGGCTAATATGGCCGGCCCATTGCCACTTCAGCTTACTTATTCTGTGAGCTATGTCGACAACGCTGGTTCTTTGTCGGATCACCTCATTTCGGATGCGATCCCTCAGAGAGACTCCAAGCATAGACCGTTACATAGCTAGCCATAAATTCAAGGTAGCTCACCTTGAATTTATGGACCAGCCTTACCGTGAGTGTCCACGTTTCGAGCCCGTAAGTCATAACAGGCAGGACGCATTGGTTGAAGACCTTAGTGTTTAGGCTCTGTGGAATACGCAACGAGAAGACCCGAATTTTGATGAGCTGGGCAGCATTTGGGAAACCAAATGCTGAATTCTCCTGTTAGTCTTCCTCTCAAAATCAGGTTCAGTTGACCTATAATTACAAAAACTAGGCAGGTTTTGATAACACATTACGTAGTTCATCTCTATGAATGCGGTTAATTCGTCGTAATCAGTGGTAAACTAGAAGCCATTTTGTTGTGCATATAACATGAATTCTAGCACAACTATTTCTTCAATAAGACCTTTGATTTTGTCGACGGTCTCAAAAACATCAGTTGAATTCGGCGAAACACATTCTTCGCTTACCAAATTCATAATCGCTTGCTGAAAAATTGTATGGCCTGTAGGTATTTGTTCTCCATAGAAAAAATCGGTACTGAGCGTGAATGGGGTAATGATGTAGGCGGCGAAGGTGACGATAATGAGGTAGGAGCTAGATCTAGTAGTGGGCAGGTCCGATTATAATTCTCTTCATCCAGAATCAAAGCATCTTCACTGTAGCTAGTATCGGCCATTAGATACTCTTCTATCTCAGTAGACTGCAAAGAAAACACTCTTGTGCTTTTGTAAGCCTAAAACAATAAATAATAATAAGGATAAATTAGTCTAAATAGGTATAAAAAGCCATAGAACAAACAATCAGCAACAATAACAATAACAAGAAATCAGTGAATAACCGACCGATAGCGCATATTGGGACGCCAGTGTCCCTTGTAGTTATTACCCATAATTATAACTTTACACTTGCAATTTATTTAAAAAATATATCAATTATACATATTTACTTACCATTGTAATAAATCACGTCACTGATAATATGCTGAAACTTGAAGAACGCAATAAAAATCTTCTTTGAAAAAGTGAAACACAAACTTAAACTTTACCGTGGAGTTTTAATTTTTTTTGACTCTCCGCCCCCCATTTCTGACCCCCAACATTGTAAAAAAATAAAGATGCGTTCAAAATCAAACGATTCAGATTGAATAACACGGTGTACATCATTGAAATTTAAACAAAAAATAATAATTTAGCGTGGGGACACCCGTGTCCCATTTACGTCAAAGGGATAACCTCATCATATGACGAACTGACCATTTCCTTCTTCCACTCAATTCGTCACGTTCCAGCGCCAGAAATTCCAGGAAGTTCCGGCTAACCGATTTTTCCATCGATACTTGCATCGTTCCCGTCCCGCTGCGTGAGATCACCACTAATGCACGATCTCAGGCGGCATGCGCCCGCGTCGCTACGCGCATCTATTTATAACGAAAACTTCCGATCGACCAAACGAATACATTTTTAAATCAGTAAAAATAGAATTTCTATATTCAAATCTCCTTACTTAACATTAAAATGCACTAATTTAGTTAGTCAGTGACAAAGTACGAAAATATGTGTGTGTGATTTTTTTTATGACGAATCCTGTAAGTATTCCCTTAATGCAATTTCAGAGATTTTTGTTGAGTGAGTGATGGATATTTTTGCCGAAATTTCTCTGAAATATGGGTGAGTGTTTCGGTATACGGGATCTTTGGTTCTCTTAACTTTCCTGCCAGTGTTAAATCGTCATTGCATACGGACTGTGATGTGTTGAAGTGAATTGAAAGTGCGTGTTTTTAGAAAGATTTTCCAGCCTTCACAAAATTTTCTTGGTAAGTTTTTGGACCCTTACTTATCATTTATTTGTTTGTTAATTAAGGAATACGATTTAAATCAAGTTAACAGTCTAGTTCAGAGAACGGTTGTGTATTTAAACTCGTAATCAAAGTCAAAAACAAAAAGATGAAGTTAGATAGTTGGCCATTCCAAAGCATAGATAATATAAAGATGAATAGGCCAGATTCTCCATGAACATTCGCTTAAATCATTGGCTCTACATTAGTTAGGCATTTACATATTCTCTAAACATAGGTACACAAAATTCCATTAATATTATAAATGTGAAAGTTAGTATGTTTGTTACTCAATTACGCAAAAACGGCTGAGTGAATTTAGATTTTAGGCACAAAAGTAATGTCTGGATACCTGAGTACTTTTTATCCCGGTAAATGACATGGCTTAACAAGTGTTATCAATTTATATTGAAACTAGCAAAGCAATGGATCCAATTCTGAAGACCAGGTAGACACTAGCGGAACCTAGTGCGTCATGAAGTTCACTTGATTCGGTATTTTCCCATCACTTGTATACCACGTTGCGAAACTCACGTCACAGACGTTATGACGACAGATTCCGTACGTCAAATAACTTAAAAAAGTCTAGTCAGCTCACGCTTTCTACCTCTAACGGCATCAACCAATTAGCAGCCTTATACTAACGGAAATAAAAGTCAGTGATTTTGACAGATTTGTAATTGGCTGAAACTGCAACCTTATTTCAACGGAGTTAAAGTTCGCTGTGGTTTGACAGAGATGGAAAAATAAAAGGTAAATTAAATACGAAAGGACTGTATAGAATAAATTTCTTTATATTTTTCATATTAGTGCTGTAACTGATGTGTACGATTTGTTTCACCGTGTTCTAGATTTATTATGCTTTTTTACAGAGCCGACAATTTGTCGGAATGTCGTGAAAAATTAAAAGAACGATGTAAATAAATCTAGTTCTAGAATAATTTTATAAACTCTAATATTTTAAAATCTAAACTTAAGTGGCAATGGGCAGGGCACATTGCTCGCAGAACGGATGGCCGATGGGGCCGAAAAGTTCTGGAGTGGCGACCGCGAACCGGAAGACGTTGCGTTGGAAGGCCTCCCACTAGGTGGACCGATGACCTGGTGAAGGTTGCGGGGATCCTCTGGTTGCGAGTCGCACGGGACCGGTCAATGTAGCGACATTTGGAGGAGGCATATGTCCAGCAGTGGACGTCTTTCGGTTGATATGATGATGATGATGATTTTAAACTCTGAAAATATTTCTTCGTAACTTAACATCATGCATGTAATCTCTGACAGGTTAGGCAGGACTGTACCCTAGTTTAGTTACCAGTTTTGTTTAAGTCCCACGAAATAGGGTGCAAGCCTATTGCTATCAACCGGACACAAATACAGGTTGAGACTGAAAAAATACTAACCCAGGACCTTATGCTCAACAGTAACGGCATTTATTTATTATTTAAGTTTATTAATTATATTATGATTTAAAAAAAACTCTGAAAAGAAAATCCTAACCTCTTTTAAACTGCGTCTGGCGGTCAATGCCCAGGTTAAGTAAATATTTTAAAGTATTCTGCAATAAAAAACGGTAGGTATTTAAATCTCTGCCAACTTCTTGCTTATTTATTTTACTAATGCATTTTACCGTTCCTTGTTATTTCTGTAAAGACTTTACCACACTTTTACTCACGTGGATGTCGTTACCAACTATGGGACCAGCTCCCTAAGGTTACCTGAGGGCCTAGAAGTGGCAACCGCCTCCAAAGTGTTCGTATTTATACGACATTCGACAGGATCGACTTTACGGCAGATTATGTTAATCTTACCAAAATCTTATTCCTTATTTAAAAAATGCGGAAGTATGGATGGATGGATGGTTGGTTACTCAATCACGCTAGAATGGTTGAACGGATCTGGATGAAATTTGGCATAGAGATAGATTATAGTCTTGATTAGCACGTAGGCAATATTTTTTTTCTCACACATACCCACCAAAATTTCCACGCGAACGAAGTCTCGGGCTACCGCTAGTACAACATATTTTTGATTTTTTCGTTATCGAAGATATAATGACATAAATTGTGTAGACCTCTGAGGGTCTAAATGTTTATGTAAATCTTGTTGAGTATCGTTGTGGAAATACGGATATCGTTGTGGAGGAACGGATTGAAAGTGATTGCCACTTGTTGCCCTCTGGCTAAATGGCCAATCTTCATCAATTCGTAAGTTCAAAGGTGGAAGAGAATACTGACGCTGGTAGGAAGTTCCACGCTTTGGCTTTGCGCTTAGGAAAATGTTTAGTTAGAGTTTTTACTAGTGCATGAGCGCGACGATCACCATTAGTAACACGGACCACGGTCAGGTCAGAACAATGACATTATAGATTTCTTGACAAGTCCATAGACAAGAAATTTAAGCTCTATTATCTTCTGGAAACCACGCGGTACTAACCTGCAGTTTGCACATTACATACTCAATGTTTCTGTAGCCTGACATTTCATACATTTTGTCACACTTGTTTAGACAAATCTGTTAACTATAGTCTTCTTAGGTGGTCTGTTTGAGTCGTCACAAAAGTCCAATATAAATGAACTTTAATGCTCTGGGGGACTAGTGGATTTTTTTTCTAATTTTGACTTTATTGTAATGAGTGCAATGTTCGTATTTGTTTAGTGTGGACATGTGATTAGGAGACATTGAACATTTGTGACTAAGGGTGATGAATGGAGAGTTGATGTATGGAGAGGGTGAGGAAGACCAAAAAAAAATGGATGAATTGTGTGGGGTTTTTTTATACTAAAAGGGCTTACTCTTGACCTCAATTTAGTCCTGAGGACAGAGATGAGGTCGACGATGGAACGAGCTAACCCAAAAGAAGCCTATTAACTCGCGATTTAAATAGATTGGGGTCATATGAACTTGGGAACACCGACGCAGGCAGGGAATTCCACTCCTTGGCTATGCGCATAATAAATGATATGAACGAAAAAGGAGTAAATGATAGCGTAACGATTGACAGGGCAGAATGGAAGAAAAAAACGTGTTGCCCCGACCCCAACTAACATGAGAGGAACAAGGGCAGGAGGATGAATTTTCGTATTAGTTTCCCAGTGTTTCGTCAGGTATGAGCTTATACTAAGCAGTATATACTTCTAAATTGGAGTCATTATTCATGCTTTGTTTTCATATAATGTCCGTATTGCATGCAGGACACATCGATTCGGTTTTGTGTCTGTTATCACTTCGATAGCGTGTGGGTTGCTGAATTTTACCGTTTATAGAATTTATAATGTCATAGTAATTGGTTTGTTTTATTTAGAGGAGTTTGTGGCAAAATAATAACAGCCACTCGGGTCGATTTGCACGTTAAGCCGCGCTTGCCTAGGTTGGTCCGTGGATGGGTGACCAACCATTACATACCGAGTTTAGAGTTTAAACTAGGCAAAGTTCCGAGGCACGGAGGAAACTCTAAACTAGAACGTATCAACAGCGTATCATATCCGACATTACAACTGGTTTAAAACGGTCATCATACGCGGTTAATATTTTGCTGGTGCTGAAAAGCTACGTGCATGGCACGTGACGGTGTTGGTCGGTGCCGTAACAGACTAGTAGGCGAACATACTCTCATACTTTTCAATACAAAAAATATATTTTTGCCTGATACGTTCATAGCACGGTCATGGTATGGTACGGTGTAGTAGGCAGAATCCTTTAATCGATATCATCTATTTTCCAATTCACTTACATAACTTAATATCATAGCAGTGATAGCCTATTGGTGTGACCGTCGGACTGCCAAGTCGTAGGTCTCGAGTTCGAACCCAAGACACGCGCCCCTGATTTTTCGGATTCATGTGCAAATTGTATAATTATGAGGATGCCTGAGAGATATTTCTCGACGGCATGTAAAGCCAAGTCAGAGGCCCTTGGGCGGCATAAAACTCTGACACCAGGTTAGGCACTAACCATACGATAAAGAAGACTGTATATCCAAGTCCAAATATTAATAGCAGCAGTATCAAACTAATCAGGTCAAACAGTTAATAAAGATGACGTTCTCTCTCAGCCCATAAGATTTGTGGCGGACTGCGACTTCCTGCTTCAAAAAGAAATATTTAACTTTTATGACTGTGTTGATGTGCATGATTGAAAAATACCGTTTAAAAATATCATAAATCTGTAAAAATACTAAAGTAAATCTGTATTTTCAGAGACATTTTTTTTAAACTCGTAAATGTATATGCAAGTTCTTTATGATTAGATATGATTTACGATGAAGAAATATTTGTGTGGATAACTGGACTTTATTTAATGTTCTGAAGGAAAATAAAACTAGGTACCTACCTATTTGTTTTATTGCCCTACTATACTTACTAACTATACCTAGTATGCTGACATTTCGCTACATAACACGAAAGTCCCATGAAATAGTTAGCGAGTCTATATTATACCAATTAAGTAGACCCGCAAATCTTAGACCCACATCTCAACCATTGTGCAACACACTTTCATTATTGCAAATCGAAGGATCTTCAAGAAAACTGATCTATTGCTTCGTGAAGTACTTATTTGAAAAAATTGTCTGGTTAGCGACGTCAATAATACAATGAGTGTGGCATTTGTATTGTTTATTCTATTTGTCTGTTTTCTTTTAACTTTTTTTTTGTGAATTCGTGGACAATGTTGTGGGTTACATGTGTAGTAACATAGATGTGGAATAGATTGTTTAAATGTATTTCTAAGTATTGTGCTAATTTAAGAATCTTTAGTTAAGCCTGGCATGTAACTGTTTTTAGTCTCTAACAAATAAAAAAACAATGTAAAATTGAAATTGTATTAATAAATAAATTGCATTGAAAGGCAATCACAACAGATCAGGTATCAGGTTGTGATAAGCAATCACACTACTGAAAATGTCTCATAGAAAAGGCCACCACATCACAAACATCTAACGAGACTACTAGCTTACGATCACCACAACGGGCGAACGTTAGCTTTATTGTTTAGACGTCTGTATACTCCTTCAGGAGACAGGCGTGACGACAGAACGTCATCTGGAACGATTCTCACACACTCGTTTTGTTTCATCCATGTTCCATACGTGATGCGAGGTATTTTATACATGTAGGTAGGTAGGTATCTGTTTATTTTTATTTCAGCAATAAATTGATCCTCTCACTCACTCAGCAGCTAGTTACGGGCAATCACCTTAAATCTTCCAGAAAATCCCCGTTTTAACACAAATCACATAAAAAAACATTCAAATTAATCACCTTTTCTGACGTTTTACATTCATTTGTAATCGTTAAAGTCGCTCCTAAGAAAAAACAATTTATGACTAAACTGAAATGGCAGTGACATTCAGTATAGCACCTTACCTGATGGAAATAAGGTTAATTTTTTAGTAAATTATGTTAGGTGAAGTAAAAACACAAATGAAATTAAAAAGTACCACTCCTTACAATTGTTAATATAAATAGTGCGTTTTCAGTGCAAAAGAAGAAATTAAAATCAAAATAAGACAAGAAAATTATAAGAAAACTGTAGGTAGTTTATAATTATGCAAAAATTGAGCAAATATTTTATATTGCATGCTGTAAGATAAATGCATGTTGTGACCCACTGGGTGCACTATCGTCCAGACAAAAAAAATCAAACTGATATTATGTACGCTAATTTTTCGTGTTTTAGCCATTTCAAATATCTTTGAAAGTATTATGAAATGCGCGATGGTATTTGAATATACGAAAAATTTTATTTTGCTGTCAATTTGCTAAACCCTTAATTTCACTGTTACAATCAGCTAGGCATTTTTTAAAATCACTGCAAACTTAACAGTGGTAAAACATGTATCGGAAGTAGATCATCAATCATAGTTAACATATTATTTATAAAAAAAAAAACATAATACTTTATGGTAAAACAGCCAATCCATCTTCTGTAATTCCCTACATCACGACCACACGGTATTTTAATAATAGCCAGGCGTTGAAAACCAACTTATTACGCGTGCTAACAGATTTGACAGCTCGCTGACAAAATAAACGCGCTGTCAAAGATGACATCCTATTTCTGACGGAAAGGTTTCAACTAAATATTGTCTATCCTTGTAAAGATTGCAAGGATGTCGAATGTCGTAAAATGTGCCGTACTTGGGTTGAAACACTGAGCAGAGTGAGCAGCATGGATAGATAGATACAATTTACAGTGTGAGTGAGCGAGACTTCAAATGTCAAGGTGAGCAGTGGAGAGCGGATTTATGCAAATGCATATTTTCATATTATGGTCGTTTAATGATCATAATGCATATTTTAACTAAAATCGGCATATCGTGAATTTTTAGAGCGTATTTCCTGTTTTTTTTTTAACTCTAAACTAATTGGAAATTGGGTATTCAGTTGCATCCGGTTAGCCTGAAAGTCGACCCCAACATAGTTGGGAAAACGCTAGGCAGATGATAAATCAACTGGAAAAATGCAAAAATGTGCCAGAGCTGAAACCCGCCTAAAGCACCTAAATAAAAATATTTATTTATATGAAGGTTCAATAGTACTATTGATAATTTGGAACAGTATTCAGTTTTCAAGATAAAAAAAATGATAATATCTCGATGAAAATGTAGTAAATTAAACAAAAACAGTATTTTGTACTTTTCTTACAAATTTATATAGTACATTTTGGCAGTTTTGTTGCATATTTCAAGCATTAATGATGCATATTTCGATGATTTTAAATAGCCTATGATACGGTATCTAGTGATCAATTATTGACGCAGTAAGGTGAAATTTTTCCACCCATGTGTCTGAGAACTGAGATTCCAGATAAAATTAGAGCTAGGTCAAAGACATTTCAGATTTTCCTGGAGAGATGTCATAAGACTATTAAGATATAAATATATTGATGGCATAGTTGGCGCAGTGATACGACAGAATGACAACTGTGCTACGGGTCGCGGGTTATATTCTCGCAATGATATGCATTCATTAATTTAGGCGTTGTTTAGTAAGTCTGACAACCAGTCTTACAAAGGGGTATCGTGTTACCCAGTACTAACTACGTAACGACTGTCAAAGATCTTTGAATGACAGCCGGAACCAACTGCTTAACGTACTTTCCGAGGCACGGAGGAAACTCGGTATGTTATGGGTGATCACCCATCCACGGATCAACCTAGGCAAGCGTGGTGTTGAATTTTTACTTACGGTGCTGACCCAAGCGTTTTAATTCCAACAACGTGATTTTATTTAGGCATTCATTTGGGAGTGTTGTAAAGCAAAGTTCTAGGTCTGAAGGTTTCTGACTAAATCATGCAAATACACGTACAGGAGACATATCTAGTGACAAGAAGGAAAGCCGTTCTCTATATTTATATTTTATACATATAAAATGTCCGGCGAAGCGCGTTCCGCACGACACACAAACGGGGAAATGTTTTACTGTACGTAACCTCTGCTGTATGCTTCAGAGATTACAGTTGTGATGTTACGCTTAATTTTTTACATTGAAATACTACAACGCTTTCAAAGTAAAGCACTGAAAACCTTGAGCAGCGCACCATGGTTCACAAGGAACATTGAAGTACATGAGTACCTACAAATACCAACAATCAAGGAAGTTGTAGAAAAGTCAAAAATGAACTCGCTGTGACTCTACTAAAAAAAAGTGTTTATTTCTCAGCACAAGCCAAAAAAATACAAACAATATTGACACACAAGCAGTAGCCAACGATTTTTGGTTGTGGATCGCTGGTGCCTGTGGTAGGTAGTAACACCTGTATTACAGGTCACCAGGTCCCCACCTGTTTAAAGTTACACATTTGATAGCTTACATCTGGTATCACAGCAAATAACAAAAGTTTCAAGCAATTAGTGAGCTTATTAATAAAGAGACACACATACTCTCTGTATTAGATTAATAAAAGTAAAACAATTAAAAAGTTAAAGTATGTTGTGTGATTATTATGAATAGCGTCAATCTGATTACTATCAATACATAATGGGATGACGCATCACAGGATGCGAAGAATCTCAAACTACCAATCAAGCAACAACCAATCTGATTAAAGCTGATTGCAGATGTTAAAAAAGACGTTTTATTTATGTTGCTTAAATAATGCAAAACCCAACAAAATAATTATCGAGACACGCACAATAATAATTCCTGTCTGCACTTCGATCTAACAACTGGGTCAGGGCATCAAACTAATAAGGACAGCACAACCCCAGCCATCCCCCGCCAGCACCCAGGCTCCCAGACATCCTGAATGAATTTCCAGCAACATGAACGCTTCTCGCTACATTTCATAATCAAAGTGCACTTTCCGATATGAAGGAAAGATACTTTATGTTATTTTTAGGGTTCTGTAGCCAAATGTCAAAGACGGAATATATTACTCATCATCTGCCTAACCTTTTCCCAACTATGTTAGGGTCGGCTTCCAGTCTAACCGGATGCAGCTGAATACCTGTTTTTTACATGGAGCGACTGCCTATATGACCTCCACAACCCAGTTAGTACTAGGTAATACGATACCGCTTGGTAAGACTAGTTCTAAGACTTTTTGGGCCACTGACTGTAACGACTGTCAAAGATCTACAAATGACAGCCGAGACCAACGGCTTAACGTGCTTTCCGAGGCACGGAGGAAACTCGGTATGTAATGGGTGGTTCATTCCCAGTCACCCATTCACAGACCAACCTAGCCAAGCACGAAAAAACAGACGGATTATTACTGAGGAATAAAAATAAAAATCAATGAAATAAGCGTTTAGATTTCGTTGGATCCTATAATCTAAAAGACGTTTCCAAGCGATTTCGCAATTTAAGTCAAAGATCAAGATAAAGATATATTTATTGCAGAAAGCAGAAATCACTTTCGTATATGCTTGGAGAAATACCTTGAAACTTACTTATAGGGTTGATAAAATCAATCATGTGCACGCGGAACTACGGAACCCGTCCCTGTCTTGTACGACCCACTATGTGCCGGTTTTTCTTTTTTTGCTGGAAAGGTCCTGATTAATGTAGCTAGGCTTCAAAAGGGTCTGTTTACTTCCAGTGATTGTTGGCTAATTTCAATTGCTATTATAATCAACTTTACTGGGGACAAAGGACAGACAGAAAGGTACTCAGAAAAGATACAAGGTGATATTGGGTTTTATCAGGAATTTCTCAGTAGTAGCCACGGAGTCTGGATTTGAGCCTAGTTGATGGCAATACGCTCGCCCCCTATTACGTGGTAGTTAAACATAGCTGGTGAAACGTGAATGTAGGTACTATTAGGTACACCTCTACCTAATCCTTCGGGGATTACAGGCGTGGTGTTATGTTAAAAAGCTAATAGTGCTACTTTGAATAATAATGTGTCTATTTTCGAAGACAAACCTTAGGTAGTGATAAAAGTGAGATATTCGTATTCTACCTTCACGAATGTATTCAATTCTAAATCGAACAACACCCATTGGGTTCTTGACAAACCTTATTTCACGTACAGACCATAGACATATCATATCAGCATACAACGTTCAATTCAATGTACAGTAGCGCACGGTATTAACAAAGCCTATAACAGTCGCAAACAAAAGTAGTTCGGTAGCGTACAGTCGTGTGGTGTGACGTTATCTTTGCGGAACGGATGGGGCTAGAGAACTAGCGTTGATAGGATGTGAAGAAATTTTAGGTTTTTAAATGGTCTTAGAGAGTACTCCTGTACATTTATTGACATCGTGTTAATGTCCATCAAGTGAAATTTCCAGCGAACCGATCAAAAACAAATAGTTATATATAACAGAAGGTTTAATTTTTTTAATGATTTCTAATGTTTAAATTAACAAAAGGTATGAATTTACCATTTCACTGTGGCCGTGCTTGATGTAGCAACGCGTTGAGGGGCGAGTTTTAACGCCCGTCAGTGGACGAAAGGCAGAGCTCGCACGATACCTGACCATACCCGTCCCACTTTGCTCCATTCACATCAGACAATCTCATATAAACGGTATGCCTATAAACAAAAGCCTATTTATTGACCTATTGCATTACTATATGTAGCAAATCTAATGGTAATGGCTGCGAATATCTTACTCAATTGAATAAAAGCCCAATATTACTCCTGTTCATTTTTCTCCTAGAATATACATGCAACTTTAATCATAAAAATCAAAATTCACGAGATTTCACAAAAAAAACTGGTACTTTGTATTATTTCCATTGTCTTCTTCCCCTTTATCACGCCCGCCGTTTTCCTAGCCCAACATGACGTGTCACACAGCTGTCAGATCGCGCTCATCGTGAC
Source organism: Noctua fimbriata (assembly GCA_905163415.1). NCBI lineage: Eukaryota > Metazoa > Arthropoda > Insecta > Lepidoptera > Noctuidae > Noctua > Noctua fimbriata. Next base: position 1,296,954 of record LR990946.1, read on the forward strand.
TGAATAATGTAGCACTTTTGTCGGCGATAGTACCCCCGGGACGAGCGCTACCTGTTTATTTAAACGTTATAATAACTGCGAGCGAGTGTACCGCCAATGACAGTAAAGAATGATGGTTTAGTAATTACCCTACTGTGAGGAAAAATGGGTTATGGTGGACTGAATTAATGACCTTTAAACTGGTGGTGTTAATATTGTGTGACCCCTTAAGTTGTGTGATACTTTGTGATGGTGTTTAAATTGTTGGTTAGCTGGCTCGCACATTTGTTAGTAAGGAAATGATGCTTGAAGCGGAGATGAGAATGTTCAGATAGAAGTGCGGAGTGACTAGAATGGATAAAATAAGGAAGACAGTGTGTGAAGGTTTGAAAGTGGCGCCTGTTACAGAAAACTTGAAAGTAACTCGTTTGTCTTGGTATGGACATGTAATGAATGGGGATGAAACGCATGTGACTAAAAGAGTGATGGACATGAATGTTGATGGATGGAAAGGAAGATGATCTAAAAAAAGATGAATGAATTGTGTGAAGACTGATACGAAAGACAAAGGAGTAAATGATGCCGTGACGTCTGTCAGGCGAGAATGGAAGAAGAAAACGTGTTGCACTGACCCCAAATCGAATGGGGCAAGGGCTGTAAGATGATGAATAATAAAATAGGGCATTCTTCTTCATCTTTGTATAATTGTGTTGCTGTCACGATAGTAGAGTGGTGTAACCGTCGGACTGACAAGTCAGGTCTCAAGTTCGAACCCAAGATACACACCTCTGGTTTTTCGGATTATGAAGGAAACCAGCATGCCTGAGAGATATTTCTTAACAGCATGTAAAGCCAAGTCAGAGGCCCAGGGGCGGCATAAAAACTCTGACGCTAGGTTAGGCACTAACCACACGATAAAGAAAGAAGATGGGTGACACTTTCTTGACCCATACTTCGCCACCAGCTGCATAGTTGATGCCTTTGGAAGTACAGCTGTTAATATCCGCTAAGTGGGTGTGGATAGAGAGTATCAATGGTCAACATCAGGATGCTTGGCTAGCTTATATCAGTCTATACAAATAAATAAAATTAAAGCGTCTATTTGTAATTTCAAAATAATAGCTTTTTACAGAACGTATATGAAAGTATATACGGCACATACTAACAAAAAAAAAACATTTTTTTTTAGTTTTGTCTGTTTGTCTGTCTGTCTGTTTGTCCCGGCTAATCTCCGAAAAGAGTCGACCGATTTTGATGAGACCGTTACTGGCAGATCCTGATGTTGTAAGGGGTAGTTAAGGCTACTTTTATTTTAGAAAATGGATTAGTATTCCATACAAAAATATTAAAACCCATTAAATTGTTAACAAAATCCAATTCAAATATGGAAGTTATATTTTTAGAATAATTTCACGCGGACGAAGGTCATTAATAATAATGTGAGGAAACGGATATGTCCTAGAACCAATAAAACCGGCGAAGTGCGTGTGACACGCACAGGGAAGGGTTTTTTGAAGAAAACATCCCTTCTTTATTTTATTTTACCAATAATTAGTGTGCCTTATATATATTTGTATACCCATGCCAAAAAATTACAGCTTTCTAGTAATAAGACTCTCAGGGCTGAGCCGCGAACAGACAGTGTTTAAGTCTTCCTTACCTGTAGACTACGGGACCCTAAAAATTCGAAGGCATGTGACCTACCCCAGCAGCGTTCTCTGTGCTTTTGTAACAACCGTACTGCGATCGCCAACCAGCCTGCCAAGCGATTATGGTAAAACGTCCCCTTTGGGGGAGGCCTATGTCCAGCAGTGGACGTCTTTCAGCAGAAATGATGATGACCTACCCTAGCAGCCGAAAAAATATTGGTTGAATAAGCTAAATCAATACTGAGTTTTTTCTGAAACCGTTATTTTAACGTTTCTGTTTTCAAATCCCATTCACAGTTCATTCCGTATGTGTTCATGACTCAAACTCTGTAATACAATTTCAGAGATTTATTTGATCAAATAAACATGTAAATATTGAACATTCGGCTTCGTAAATAAATATTTACTCAACGGTAAAATGAGGCATCGCTAACAATAGGATTTGTTCGGAGATTCCATTCAGCAATATTGTAAGGTTGCGTTTTTGTGTATAAGCGGAGCGAGAGAGAAACTTCTCTAACTCTTTTTTCTAAGATTGTGTATTTTTTTTATTTATTGTTCCACCAACAATTGTCCACACTGGTTTTATACTTAAGGTAACACGCAAAAAAATAATATACATCAGTGCAGCAATCACTTAAAGACACACACCACATGCATAACGAAGTTGTACAAGAAAAAAAAATAAACTAATCTAGTTTTAAGTTACTAAAAACTTAAAATTTAAAACAAAGTATTGCTTTTTTTCCGTCAGGAATTTCTCACTAGCAGTTACGGAGTCTGGTTTTGTACCCGGTTGCTGGCAATAGGCTCCCCCCTATTACAACTGGCGAAATTTGGGTGTCTTCACTGTATTAAGTACACCTCGGCCTAATCCTAAGGGGATTACAGGCGTGATGTTATGTTATGCACATGCACGCTTGGTAGTCGCTCCATAACCAATTAGTCACTTACACCCGGTTGGTGAGGTTCCTCAACTGGTGTTTATACAGGGTGTAAGGGACAGCCCTCCACAAACTTATGGGGTGAATTCAGTATATCATACTAAGATGAACGGTACAAGAAATTATTTCAGGAATTGATATATATTTGATTTGTTTTATTTCCTCATACGCAGTGTGTCGTTACCGTGACAAAACGCACGTAGCGAAAGGCAAGCGCGACGACAAGTTCGATGAACTCTGTAGCTCGGCAGGAAGTGAACAGCTGATTTCACGTGTCGTTCGTTAGAGTATTTCAACATCCATTGTTGGATTTTTTATTTTAGCCGTATTATTTACATAAATGGAGTGATGCGTACAGGGAATGTAATTTTACATCGAAATAAAGGAAAAACACTGAAAAAAAAATTAAAAAATTTAAATTTTCCGAAGAAAAATTCCGGTGGGATGTGATTCAAAATAAGGGGCTGAATGCACCCTGTCAGTTTGTGGACGGCTGTCCCTTACACCCTGTATAATCGTTAGAGCTATTGGTTAGGTCTCTTGTATCTGAACTCTCAATTAAGCAAGCCCTAAGTAAATTGATATTGAGGGGTTATCGAGGACCTCGGAAACCAATTTGTTTCTGAGTGAACTAGCGCATCGGTGACTTAACTGTTAACAAGATTGGGGACGTGCACATAAGCACAAGCATAAGCATGTTATGGGTCCAACAAAGTTAGCCCGTAAAGCTTTTTATAAATAAAAAAACCGGCCAAGTGCGCGTTGGTTTCTTTTTAAACTACGTATTTACGGTTTTTTGTCGTTAACATGTGCTGAAAGACATTGCTTCTTGCCAAATTTCATGATTCTAGGTTATAGGGAATTACCATATAGGTTTTGATTTTCTTGTGAAATTGCTAAATATGCCAGAAACGGTGATATCTGTTCATCGCGTTGACTTAGAGTGAAGCCACACTGCTCCGTTGCGTTGCGTTGCGACGTCGCAGCGCAAGATTTTCGTTCGACAACGCAACGGAGAAGACGTAGGCGTCAACACTGCGACGACGCAACGCAGCGCAACGGAGCAGTGTGGCTTCGCTCTTACAAGTTTGATTTTTTCACTGCTCTAAGGGGTAGCTCAGACTTGAGTATTTGACATTCATTTCAGCTTGATACCTCCACGTGTTCCTGATATAAAGGGTCTTACACACAGACATACACAAGCACGGCACACGGACAACAAAGTGATCCTATAAGCGTTCCGTTTTTACCGACTGAGACAGAACAGAACAGTACAGAAACCTAAAAATATACTCTAACGAGAAACTTAATAATACTCGCTAAAGAAACGGTGGTACACTGTCTTCCTTATTAGTATGCGTGAGTAGAACTCAACTACCGCAGCCGTCTGTACATCTCCTCAAGTTAATTGTCAGCACAACATGAAACAAATGACGGTCTTAAACATCGTTGCTCGTGCTGTGGGCCTAGCACTAACGCGCAGAGATCATTTTATTTTTTACTAGCGGCCCGTCCCGGGTTTGAACGGGTGGGCATTTATTTTTTAGACATTTAGGTATAAAATGTAGGCTATGTTACTCAAGGATAATGTAGCATTCTAATACTGAAAGAATTTTTGAAATCGGTGCACTAGTTGTTGACTTTATTCGTTACAAACATACAAAAATACAAATCTTTCCTCTTTATAATGTTAGTGTACACAAGCTTTTATTTAACTTGCAATGTTTGTTTGTTTAGACCAAATGTTGCAACTGAATTTTAAAACAGTTATCCCCAACGGATTGAGCTGATAAATACGTTTAGTTTGACAATGCATGGTTAGCTATGTGACGTTGTTCTAAATCCAATATGGCGGACTCCCAAAGATGGCTGACTAGTTATATTTTATGTAACCCCATGATATGGGTATCAATTAAATGGGTTTGCTGAGAAGAATACGAAAAAAATGACATTGCACCTATATTAAAAACCTTGTTTTTAAGATTTTTTAGTTCCGTACCGGAAGTCTAACCAACGTGGCCCTACTAAGCTTCCGCTGACCATCCGTCCATCCGTCTGTCTGTCAGCGGGCTGTATTTCATGATCCGGAATAGGTAGACAGTTGAAATTTTCACAAAATGTGTTGTGTTTTTCTGTTGCCGCTATAACAAATAGTAAAAATCAAAATAAATTCAAAATTAAAGGGGGCGCCCCTATTACGATGGTACGGAACCCTTCATGCGCGAGTCCGACTCGCACTTGGCCGGTTTTTTATTATAAGATCGTTAAATACTGTTATCACATGACAATATACTTTAAAGAGGTTATCCATATCTGTAGATCATACTTATTGTACACATAGCAAAAGATCAAAAAAAATAATGTTATAGGATAGTCGTGTTTAATAAACTTAATTTAAAAATGGATATACGTAAAATAACACATGTCGAACAAACTAAATTTTTATATTATATGCATTAATAAATTAAAATAACCTATATTAACTAACTAACTTAAAAATAAACTTAAAAAATGGCGTCAAAAAACTCGTCCTCAACGTAGTCAACTGGTAATGTACCCAAAAGACTGGCGGCGTTGCCACGTTGTATGGCATGTGCACGTGTTTTGATTTATAACGCGTTTAAATTTACGTTGAGCTTAAGTCGCGCAATCATGCTAAGGCTTCTGTTGTACCCACGCTCAAGTAATGCTGACATAACATTTCAAGGCTATGGGACGTCGTTAAATAAGGTATCTGGACGCAACCCTTCCATGCCCATGGGGATTCGAGGAATAAGAGGTTTTATGTCTTCACATCTTTTATATTTTATAACAGTGACATTTCATCCTTATCCGTAAGATTGGATATTCATGAACCTTTGGTATGGTTCAGTTTGTATACAAAGTGGAAGGCACACCGATCCACAAACGGTTACCACGTATTTAGTACATCATTCTGACCCCCCCCCCCCCCCCACATATAAATCTTTCACAAGTAATTTAAAAAAAAAAATCGGCCGTTCTATAAATTTTTACCGTGTAGTTATTGCACTTTTGTAGGAAAAAGCTGTTTTTTTTTTTAAATTCCCCATCATCAATTTCTATTTGGGGTTCAGAATGATGTACTGAATACGAGGTAAATCAATGTCCCTACCACCCTGTATATTATAGGTTTTTTTATTCAGAATTCAGATAGGAAATCATCAAATGAGCCTCCCCCCCGTTCTGAGCGGAACGGAAGGGAGTGTCAGATTTGTACTGACTAAAACCCATCCATGTTCCTTCTTTGCCCTTTGTGTTCCGTCTGGGGTTACTAGCGTAATTTAATGTAAACATAATCAGTACACCTAGTTAAAACGAAAAAATAATCTTATTCTTCATTTTTTCTTTGTTATTTTTCAAGTATTTTTAAAGCACAGAAAGTTATAATAGTCCACTGTTAGACTCAAGCGTCTCCGAAGTCCGTACAATACTTTGTCCTATCAGTTTCAGGGAGCTAACTTAGTTTTACCTAAATATTAACACAATATTACCAAGTTCTCCCTGAGGTCTCGTAGCACTGTAGCACCGTAGCACCGTAGTTAGTTGCTACGACGCTACGATGCTACGCCGTAGTATCACAATGTTACTAACTTAGCATAATTTTATAAGTGAGCAATTTTTTTACGAAAGTTTACTCAAAATTGGTGATAACTTGTGAGCGTGTTAAGTATGAAAGTGAGAAGAACGTGGCTAAATAATGACTGTCGCTCGGGTCGATTTTTAGGTTAAGCCGTGCTTTCTTAGGTTGGTCCGTGAATGGGTGACCGCCCATTACGTAACCAGTTGGTGCCGGCTGTCATTCGAAGATTTGACAGGTCCTGAATATTCAGACAACCAGGTTGTGGAGGTCAGATAAGCATGCTTATCTGACCTCCACAACCCAGTTAGTAATGGGTTATGCGATACCCATTGGTAAGAGTCGCTATATAAAATACTAGCAACCGGTTAGACTGGAAGCCGACCCCAACATAGTTGGGAAAAGGCTAGGCAGATGATGATGTTAACTTGTGTGCGTGTTAAGTATATTACAGAAAAAACAGACAAAAAAAAACCAGCCAAGTGCGAGTCGGACTCGTGCATGAAGGGTTCCGTACCATTGTAGTAGGGGAGGCCCCCTTTAATTTTAATTATTTTTTATTATTTGTTGTTATAGAGGCAACAGACATACACATTCTGCGAAAATTTCAACTGTCTACGTATTACGGATCATTAGATACAGCCCGCTGACAGACAGACGGACGGAGGGACGGACATCAGCGGCTTAGTAAGGTCCCGTTGGTTACCCTTCAAGTACGGAACCCTAAAAATGCTGAAGTCTGTTAACAGAGATGTATAAACGATAGACGTTCTACGCCGATCCTAAATAAATAGGGATAAGAACGAAATTATTACTAAATTCTACCGTGAGGTCTCGTAGCACCGTAGCGGGTTGCTACGGAGACTGCTACGCCGTAGCTTGTATTTCTTAACTCAATTTGAATAATTTCGAGGAAATTAATTTTGCGTCATTAGAATATTGGTTGGTGATCAGCTAGAGCTCTTTGTGAGGGACCTCGTCCGAGGTACCGTCGTATTTACTTTATATTATGACTTACAGATAGTTATTCTGGGTCTGTTTGTGTAAGTAAGTTTAAATGTTTGTAAACAACATTTCATTTATTTCATGTAACAAATTTTACATTGTATCGAAATGTTTCACAAAATTATAAAATTAAAAAAAATTACAGTATCAATCATTATTATAACAGTAACAAAAAAAAACTAAAACACTTGCAATTCCCCTAAAAAATGTGGTACTAAATGCCATACAAATGTCAAAAATCAAAATAATCAATATCATATAATCAGAAAGGTCATAAATAATCAATATCATATAAAGGTCAAAATAAAAATAGTAAGTATATAATTAAAATCAAGTTGCATTTATCAAAGAGAAACTCGTCAAGGGTGTAGTAGCACATTTCTATTAAAAAAGATTTTAAATGCCTAATTTTAAACACCCACGATTCAGGAGAAATTACTAGCGTGGACCAATGTGTAAAAAAAAGTATAACCTGTACATATTATTTATATTTTCTTGAGAGCGCAACGCCCGAGGAACAGCTAGTTTAATATCAAGCTTGACAAAGGTATTCTACGTAATGTAAGAAGGGGAATCCTACCAATTTCGAGCATCTGCTTCCAATATCACGTTATAAGGGAAACGTACATATTACATAATCTTTTAGCGAGGAAATAAGAAAATGCAGTAGAAGTCTGTCGGTCTAGTGATCGCAAGAGCGACTGCTGAGCACGAGGTCTGAGGTTCCACTCCGGGCTAAGTGTTTTTGATTTTTTCTTTCAAAAATTTCTCAGTAGCAGCCACGGCGTCTGGTTTTGAGCCCGGTTGATGGCAATAGGCTCGCCCTCTATTATAACATGGGACTTAAACATAACTGGCAAAATGTAGGTGTACTATTAGGTACACGTCTGTCTAACCCTTCGGGGATTACAGGTGTGATGTTATGTATTATTGTATTTTAACCACAACGGTTAATAAATAAATCAAAGTTTGTTTTTTTAGAATTACGTTAAATCCTCTCCGTATTTATAGTTAACATTTAAAAAAAAATTACTTCTAAGTAACTATCAAAAACGGAACGGGTTTACAATGTCTCCTTCACAAAATCCTGGTGAACTTAAAAAGCCAAAAAAGCAGAATTTCCAAGTACAAATTCAAATAAAGCAACATAAAGTATATAAAAAATAAGTAGGTAAATCTTACAAACACTAAAAGAAACGAAATGACATCAAACAAACGTCTTATAGACCTTGAAGCCCCAGCGAGCTTCCTGATTGGCCTACTGACCTCTCTCGTGAGCCCTGATAAAATATATCTCCTTTACAATAACTATCATTTGTACTTATGAAACAGAAGAGAGAAAATAACATATATTTTGAGCTAGATGTAAGAAGATGTTAGTCTGATTACATAATCAAAATGTTATACAATTATAAATAAGAATAACAATAAAAAAGCTACGAGTGCAAGTGCGTTGCCATTTCAAAAATAATTCATCGCGTCTCTGAAACCAGGTCAGGTTATTGCCACGAAGTTGTCCGCCCGCCCTGCGCCGCGCATCCTCCCGAAGTGAGGCGCAGTGCGCGCGCCGCCCATCGTCACAACCGCCCAAGTCTTCACCTGCCATCAAAACCTTTGCATCTTTAAAAAATAATAATTAAAAAATAACGTACGAGGCGTGTACTGGATTGGAAAATTAAAATTCGAATACATAAATCAAAGATGGCGGTCATTTGGTGTGTGTCGAGAAGTAGTGCGGACGTGTGATACGTACAATATGTTACGTTCGGTGTGCGGGACCTAGGTTGTACAACTGTGGTGTGTGTAGTACAGTGTTGTGTGTGGCTAACATTGCTTGCTCAGCAGCTGTCGAACCCTGTGAGTATTCTTCCCTTGTTATTATTAAGGGGTGTAGCTCATTAATTCAACCCCCGGAGATAACCCTACTTGTTCACAAAACATCTCGAATGACCACGTCGAAGCCAATTTAAGGATTAACAAAGTAATTTTGTCTCCAATTATACTAGCAAATCTACCTTTAAATTATCTTTGTGTTAATGCAACTTGATGTTTAAAACGTTTACTTTTTAATTCCCGTTTCAATCAAGTCTAAAGCGACCATTTTATTAATTAAATTAAATTATGACGAGTACAATGTTACTGTAACATTTTGCTGTTACTTTTCGTAATTAAAAGCGGAGTACTTGACATACAATTTCATGATAACAATGACATCATTCGTAGTATTACTAGTTACTTATTGATTGTATGAGCGTAGAAACGAATTATGATGATTGTCTATATGACTGTCTGTATGTCTATATAAGCTTGCAAATGGTTATTGAATACGAATTTTGACTACATTGAGATAGATAACTAGAAACTTGGCGTATGGCCTGTGATCACCATTAATTTATCATCAGTACCTACATATTAGGTGTAAACGGACTCTTCACGAAACCGTCAACCAAGTATTCTGTAGATTAAACTAAACCGAAAAAGTTGGAACTTAGACCCCCAATATATCCGTAACTAGAAGGTTCCCAGGTATGATCTAGAACAAAAAAAAATATCGCAATGGCGAGGAAAACAAGTGCCTTTCAGCTTCGTCAAGGATACTTTTACATCCTTTATATTGGTGATAAATCCATGTGATTATACGCAAGCAGTAATTGGTGCTTGATGTATTCACGGGGACATTAGTTGGGTTTCTTAAAAACCCATCTTTCATAGCACTAATTAACTATACCAATTGAATACCCTCTTTGCTATCATTTCCATCCCACGCAAGGCTGAAAAGCCAAGATTAATAAACGTTTTACTAATGATGATATCATACTGCTTCGTTCGTCTAGTGGTCGCAATCGCGACTGCTGAGCATGAGGTCTTGGGTTCGATTCCTGGGTCGGACCAATTGTTACCTATTGAGTTTTTCCAGCAGGAATTTCTCAGTAACAGCCACGGAGTCTGGATTTGTGCCCGATTGATGACGATAGGCTCGCCCTTTATTACATGGGACTTAAACTTAACTGGCGAAATGTGAGTGTACTATTAAGAAGACCTCTGTCTAACCCTTCAGGGATTATAGGCGTGATGTTATTTTTAAATGATATCATAATGCCTAAATATTATTGATCTATTAGTTCTTAACACTGGACTTTGTTTTGATTGTTGATACTTCGTGTCAGTGTTAACGGGCATGGGTCCACTAGACGATGATATGATTACAAGCACGGTGAAAACACATAAATCCCTTAATAACAAATAAACTAAGTAAGTATCAAGTATCTTGACTTGGCTCCCGAGGTTGTCGACATGTGGGATGTGGTCTCAGTGATCATTGTGCCGATAGTTGTATCAGCCCATGGCTTAATTGCCAAGAGCCTCAACCAATACCTGAGGAGGCTCTCGTTAGGCAGCTGGATCAAGGGCTTGATTCAGAAAGCGGTACTTCTGGACACGGCTCGTATTGTTAGGAGGTTCCTCTCTTTGGAGCCCTGACCTAGCTTATACCTTGTTCCCGATACCGGTGGGCTACAATTTTTTATATTTTTAAATGTAATTGATTTGTAAAGATATAAATAAAGGAATAAAACTAACTACTTTTTTTTTTTGTTAAATATGTCCATGGGATGTGAGGAATGTCGCATTCCAGCATTTTCGTTACATTTGACACAATATTGTAATAATAAATAATGTTGTCAGTCATATATGGCTGACACGGCTCAATTGGATTGGATAATGTTAGTCGTATGTGGCTGACGAGGCATTATATGGGTTAACGGTTAGTTGTGAATAGAAATAGAATCATTTTGTGGCGCTGATGATGTCCTGTCATCACGCTAAGCGAAGGTGCTTTCTGGCATTTGTTACAGCTTCAGTCACTTTTAATCCGCAAACTTTCCACTGAAAATCAAAACCAAAAGTAATTTTTCAAGTCAATGTACATTTATACATAAACTCACGCCTTCACATCATTGCCTGCTATGTCAGAAGGATGCTCTGCACTGCTGTTTAAGAAAATTGACAGGTTGGACAGGTAACCACTAAAAAACCCAAATTCTACTTTCTTTATCATGTGGTTAGTGCCTAACTTGGTGTCAGAGTTTTTATGCCGCCAATGGGCCTCTAACTTGGCTTTACATGCCGTCAAGAAATACCTCTCAGACATGCTGGTTTCCTCACGATGTTTTCCTTCACTTCGATAATTATACAATGCGCACATGAATCCGAAAAATCAGACATTCGAACTTCAAACCTTTGAATTGGTAGTCTGACGGTCACACCACTAGGCTATAACTGCTATAAAAACCCTAATAACAGCCATAAATAACACTGCATCGTTCCTCCAAGTCCTACAGGCGCCAGCTAAGATATACTTCCTACAGACTCGTGCGTGCGATAACCATAACACGAGTATTAGTATCGTGTTTACATTCCTGAACAAATGAAGATGAAAACAAAAGATTTTTGGAATGTTTGCTTCTTGGACGTCAATAGGAAATTATGTCTTAACCGAAGATGAAAATGTAGGATAGTTTTTCTTTAGTAGTAATTCATTTTCGATGATTTCATCATTAGCCTAGCCTTTACTTGGCTATATTGGGGTCAGCTTCCAGTGTAACCAAATGCAGTTGAACACCAGTGTTTTATATGAAGCGATACACTACCTAGTTACCTGTGAAAAACCTGAGAAACTAACTGGAATAGATGGATAAATGTGACTTTACCAGGCACAAAAAGCGGGTACTGCCATCGTCAACCTCGTCGTTACCTTACGATATCTTCTATTGTTTGTGTTCATTTAGGATAGTCACGTATTCAACGGACATTCAGAGCGTCATTGCATTGTACCAATCAACCTAGAAAAAAAAATGTCTGATTAGCATTTGTTAAAACTAGAACACAACAATGCTGGCACACAATATCTGCTTCGAATGTGAGAAAAATACTAAAAGTACCTTCACTACCAGAAGGCGACGTAGAAGACCTCGCAGGACATGGCGGGACGAGCTGGATAGAAGCAACGACCAGTGGCCCTGGATCGGAGGATTTGGAAGTCGGGGAGAGGCTTTTGCCCAACTGTGGGATGACACAGGCTAACAGCACCGCAAACCAGACTGACACGAATGGTTGCTTTGTTTTTTTTATAGAAACAATTACGTATGTTTATGTTACGTTTTTATTTTTTATTACGTAGATGGCCTTGTTGTCACCTGGATACAGACCGCTAACCAGCAGTGCTGTCACTGGCTGTCACTAGCGGACCAACAAGACGTGATTTTTCGTTTGACAACTGAGTATCACGAAACTGAAGAAGATAACTGCCGCTACCGTTGACATGTGACGTCACGTTCGGTGTTAAAACTGCAATGGCATGTTGCTTGCGTTTATTGCCGACCGCAACAGCCCCTTTAAAACCTTGGTTTCCACCAAAGTGGAGGCGAGCAAAGCCAAGAGGGGACGCGCGGGAATCGATCGAATAAACATTGGTTAAAATCCACATGGCGTCTCCTCAACGCTCGTCCCCACTTTGATTGAAACTGGGCTATGGTGAGACTACCAGTTTCTTTCAATAGGGTTAGAAAAAAAAACTTCCGCTCTTTGTCCTCCTACCGTATACCTCTGGTAACCCCATCAAGCGAAGCGATACAATCCCTCTATTATGCGATAAAAGTCGTCTATTGTTGTCCGACGCGAATCAATCAGACTGGGTCCACGGGACAATGGGGCTAGACTTATAGTAAGAGATTACCTGGCTGTGTTTGCAAAGATAGCTGGGAGTTTATTCAAGCTGTTTTTACTGGTAGTTAGTTGCTAAAGGAGCTTTGTATTTGTGAAAAGTGAAGGTATACTCCAAAGGAATCATTAGTTTATTACGACCGAAGTTTCGTTTACGATCCCAGGCGATGCCACGCGACTTATATCCTGGTTTCTTTCGCGTAATTGCCTATTGATAAATTATGGAAAATTAGCTGTTGCCTGAGACTTCGTTCGCGTGGAAATTTGATATGTATGAGAGATAAAAAAAGGAGTCTATGTGCTAATCCAAACTATATTCGATCTCTGTGCCAAATTTCACCCAGATCCGTTCACCCGTTCTGGCGAGATTGAGTAACAAAGATCCTAACTTTTGCATTTATAATAATTATTGTAACTAAGATTGTCACTAACAGCACTTACTTACATGAAAACGGATAATTTTTCCGATAAATTTAAAAACGGAATTTCTAAAGCATCTTGTTTCCAATAAGGATACCTACACAAGTTGCAATAGAATTAGAAGCGTGGGATTTACTTCGCTGGTAGCGTAGTACATGACATTATGTGTTGCGTGAAAGGCATACTGATACGATTAGGATACCGGGGAGCGCAGGGAGAGAATTTATTAATCTACTTGCATGTTTGTTGCGGAAAATGTTGCAAGAAAAGAAATAAATAGGTAAGGGTACTAATGCACAGACCTGCCGGCGTAGCATGACCACCGAAGAAACAGGGTTTTGTCGACGAAAGAATCGACAAAATGACATATTTCTTTTGTTAATCTGTCATTTTGTCGATTCTCCCGTCTTGGTGGTCATTCTATGCGTGTTGGAGTAACAGCGAGATGAGATGCCGCGATGCTTTCGTAAAAACCAGGTTCAATCAGGATCACCTAGATGGCAGTTTGCTGCCAGGGTCTGGTAATAAGTTCCAAGCGATACACTCACACAGTCCAGGTAGTAGACACACGCGTGATGATCCCGCTCTGATCCGGCTCGAAGGACCAATTTTCGGGGTTGGAGTGAGATTGAGATAAACAAAGATTAAAGATTATAAAGATAACTATATTTCAATAAAACAAATGGGATAACGATTAAAACTAATGAGGTGAATGAGTCGCGCCCGATATGCTGTCCGAGACGTAATGACTGTTTTACTTAGGTAATAAATAAAATATTCAAGGCTTAGAGCGCGGTGTGGCAATTACGCTGACATGTTTATTATTGTTCGGTGATTGACCCGAACAACTAACATTAAAATATACATAAAACGACTATCTGTAGGCCATACAAATACTTGTTCCGTGCGGGAATCAAACCAGCGACACGCAGCGCAGCAGTCAATCGCTCAGCCACTGCGCCAACCGTTGTCGTGCCTTAGTTAGGAATAGCTTAAGTAAAATGTACTAAGATATAGTGCCAGAGCGTTTATAATGTAATGTCAAAATAATAGCTTTTCGCTGAATGTCTGTGAAAGTATATACGGTACTTATAAAAAATAACATATTAAAAAATAGTCTGACTGTTTTTCTGTTTGTTCTGGCTAATCTCCAAAACGGCTGGACCGATTTTGACGGGACTTTTACTGTCAGATAGCTGATGTTATAAGGAGTAAATTAGGCTACTTATTTACGTTATTTTTGAAAATAGATAAGGGTATCGTGCAGAAAAATTAAAACCCGATTCAAACAGGGAAGTAATATTTTATAATAATTCACGCGGCCGAAGGTCGAAGGTCGCGGCCGACAGCTAGTATGACATAAAAAAGCGCTCTGTTAGAAATTCAAACAGTCCCTCAATATTCAAGCATTCATTTAGTATTAATAGTACAGCATAAAAGACACGCAGCTCATTTTTGGACGCCGAATCGTCTCTTGATTGATTATTTATTTAAGCAGCACGTGAATAAGTAAATAATCTCGTAAAAACGTTAATCCCCATTCGAAACATCAATCCAACGTCGTCCTTCCCTGATCCCATCCCAGCTGATATACGTACGTTCTCGAACTTTGAGCAAACTTACGTAAATGCTCTCTACTCCGTAGTTCCATTCATATTAGATCAATGTTTGTAGGCCGCGTTCAGAGTCGGCGTTGCCCTATTTTATAGGAGGGTCGCTGTTGTATTTTGTCTTGCTCCTTTTTCGTACTATGCATTATTGTTGCTTCGTTACCTTCTTTTGAAAGCTTGTTTAGTTTTATTGGGTTTTTTATTAGGAACTTTTTAGTAGGACTGATAGTCTAGTGGTGTGACCGGACTAGCAAGTCATAGGTCTCGAACTCGAACCCAAGACACGCACAGGACCTCTGATATTTCGGATTCATGTGCGTATATAAAATAAGATCTAACTTAAACTTTTCCTCAAGTGGGAATTGAACTCGCTACTTCTCTTTAGCTGACCTCAAAACTAAGTATCAAATCAATAAATAATCAATAGGAATTGCTAAAGAAATTGTATTCTTTGCGCTCGAGGTGGGATTGTAACATGCCAAGATAGTACAATGAAAAATACTGCCGCGAATCAAACGACGGTTTTCAACACGCTTGCGAGGGAAAAATAAATAAAACATAAACTTGTTATATTTTATTAGCAACCTGCCCCGCGTTTGCACGGGTGCAACTTACTGACAATAGCGCCACCTATTGGGTCCAAAACTATCCTATCTTTCAAGCTGGAACCAACGCAACACATTCTCAAAATTTCATTGAAATTGATAAGGTGGTTTCGGAGATAAGCGTGTATTAACATAGTGATACTTGATTTTTATATATTAATCTTTGGTATGCCGTGGATGGACGTGGATTCACACAATCTTGTTATACTGCCGGAACTCGGATCCACGACAAAACGACATCACACGTTTTTCTTTAGATACCAAATACCAAAGGTCAAGATTTAGCCAATTACGCAATCCCACCTCGCATGCACTCAATTTCACACTTTATACACTAACTAAACTAGCATCGAAATATATATTTCTCGCGGATATATAATACGGATGGGGATCTTACTTCTTATATTATCTTACATAATATCATCACGCCTGTAATCTCCGAAGGGTTAGGCAGAGGTTTACCTAATAGTACATCCACATTTCGCCAGTTATGTTTACGTCCCATGTAGTAGGGGGCGAGCCTTTTGCCATCAACCTGGGTCAAATCCAGACTCCGTAGCTGCTACACAAAACATTCCTGATGAAAAACCCAATAACACTTTGCCCGACCCAGGAATCGAACCCAGGACCTTATGCTCAGCAGTCGCGCTTGCAACCACTCGACCAACAGACAGGCTTATATTATTGCGATATGCGATATGGATGGGGGATCTTACTTCTTATCTTATCTTACTTTACTATATAAATGCGAAAGTTTGTGAGGTTGGATGGCTTGATGTTTGTTACTCTTTCACGCAAAAACTACGGAACGGATTTGGATGAAATTTGGCACACAGATAGTTTATAACCTAGATTAACACATAAAATACTTTTTACCTCGGTAGTATGTTCTCGTGGGACGATAACTGAACACCACGCGGACGAAGCCGCAGACATAAGCAATGTAGCAAAATTATATGTCTGCTATTCCACCGCCGTGTTTCAGTTCTATTCCGCTTGGTCCATGGTTTTGATGGATGTACCTAGGAAAGGTATCTTCCCTTCCCTATGTTCCTGTCCCTATATATAGTGTGCGTATGTACACATGTGGTATATCGCCTCCACTCTGTTTCATGTATGCGCACAAAATCCAGTGTTTGTGACCGGATGACCTCGACCACGATTGATTGGGTTTCTATATCAAAGCTCGGCGTTGTTTTCTTGATGATAGTAAAAAAACAATGTTTTTATCACATAAAGGCTAGTTATATTTTGTGTACTTGTAGGCTTCAAATTGGTCCCGTATTTGACCTGTTTAGGATGCTATTTCAATAGGCAAATAAATAAAATTGAAGTGTCTGTTTGTAATATCAAAATATCAGGTTTTTACTGAATGCTTATGAAAGTATTTACCTTACTTTTTTGTCTCTTTTTCTGTCTATCTGTCTGTCTGTGTGTTCCAGCTAATCGCCGAAACGAAGTGACCTTTACTAGCAGATAACTGAACTTATAAGGAGTAACTTAGGCTACTTTTATTTTAGAAAAAGGCTTAGGATTCCATACAAAAAATTAAAACTCAAATAAGGCAGTAATATTTTTATAATAATTACACGCGGACGAAGTTCGCGGTATAGCTAGTATCAAATAAACTGAAATCCCAGTGCCAACGGAAACATCGGTATTCACCTGCATCCGGTTAGACTGGAAGCAGACTCCAAAATAGTTTGGAAAAGGCAGGTTATGATGTCAACGGAAAAATCGAGTGTTTTAAGAGACCAACAACGTTGTGAGCAAATTGTTTGTCGATTATTATTGGAAGACAATCTCAACAAAATATAAGGTTTTTTTTTTTGTTTTTAAACTACCCCACACTAGGAATTTCTCCTCACACACACAAGCAGCTAGACCCGGAACATTTATCTGTAGATCATACAAATATTTGTTCCGTGCGGGGATCGAACCCGCGACACACAACGCAGCAGTCAATCGCTCAGCAACTGCACAACGGTGTCGTCAAGTATATTAAACAAGTAATAGAGATCAAAAGACTACTGTAAATCGCTGAATTTGCTTTCCAAATTAAAATTTGTTTCTTTTTTGTTCATTTTTCAGCTGACTCATTTCCCTTTTCAGCGTCGTTGTTTGAAAAAAACGGAAATTCAAGTTAGCTCCTGAACGAAAAGCCAAGTTCATTGCCCCCAAGTGTTTTGGGAATTTCATAAATTACCAGTGAGTTATGAATCGCCTACTTTTTCTTAATTAACTTTGGACAAGCTGTTAAAGTCGTGGGCGAATTGACTATTAGCACGTAGGAGACTACTGTCTGTTAGTAGGTATTTATGTTATTTAATGGCATAGGCTCGCCCCCTATAACATGTCCTGACTGGCTAACTGATACATCAACGCACAGCCCAAACCGCTGGTCCTCACGACATGAAATTTGGAGGGTGTATTCTTTGTGAAGAGTAGGTATCCGCTAATAAAGGGTTTTTGGAAATACTACCCCTAAGAGGGTGAAATGGAGGGTTGAATTTTCTGTAAAACTTAATATTTTCTGGGTCGATTGACTACTATATGTAAATCTATGTATATACTATACATACATAGATTACTTATTATCTCAGAAGAAAGATCCCGTGGGCGATTCCCAAACTCCATGCGGGCGAAGCCGCGGTCATAAGCTAGTTAAACATAACTGCCGAAATGTAGGTGTACTGTTAGCTTCACCTCTGCCTAACCCTTCGGGGATTACAGGCGTGATGTTATGTTATGTTAATGGAAACGTTCTGTATGGTGTCCGGACGTAAAGAATAGCACCATCCCATATCTTCCCGTGGGTGTCGTAAGAGACGACTAAGGGACTTACCAGAGAATGGGCAGCAGCGTTCTCTGTGTTTTATAACACCATACTGCGATCGCCAACCCGCCTGCCAAGCGTGGCGATTATGGCAAAACCCCCCTTGGGGGAGGCCTATGTCCAGCAGTGGACGTCTTTCGGCTGAAATGATGATGATGATGATGATGAATGGAAACTGCCTCGTTGGTCTAGTAGTGACAAGCTCTAGTCAGTAGTAACTGAGCATGAGGTCCTGGGTTAGATTCTAGGTCGGGCAGTGTTATTAGGATTTACCTTCAGAAATTTCTCAGTAGCATCTCCCAGTCTTCAGTTGTGCCCAGTTGATGTCAATAAGCTCACCCCCTTTTACATGGAACTTAAACATAACTGGCGAAATGGAGATGTTCTTTCATGTACATCTGTGCCTTACGCTTCGGGAATAATAAGCGTGATATTATTTATCTGAATGGCAAACTAATATATTCATAGCAGCCTACTTGAGGGTACGTGGTCACTGATGCTTAGTGGCATCTGCCATGCAGATGCGTTACAAACCCAGGGCATAATCTAGAAAACCGGAATCCTTCTGTGAGAGCGAGTGGCCACCACGCCCGGCCCGGTCTAGGATGGACGATGTCACACGTCTTCAAATTTTGGTTCTAGGACATGCCCTCACGATGTTTTCCTTCACTGTTTTGAGAGCAGTGGTGATGAAAATAAATTACAAAAAGTAATGCGCCTGCTTGGGTTCGAACCCACGACTTACTGTTCGTACACCATTAACGTATTAAAATCACGAATTGTCACAGTGTAAATTGCAGTAACATAAACAGAAAATAAAAAACAAGCTTCAAAAAACCAAAGCCTTTCTCAACTACATCTGAACATCGCCACTGTACTCGTCCATCATTAGGAGCTACTTGTGTAAATGTAAGCGATGATGACGTCACTGGACCTCCCGCCTCCCCGACCCCGCTGTTTGCATAAAAAGTGCAATAAAGCGACCCATTCACAACGACGCTGTAACCGGGTCACAGGGAATATACGGAGGAGGAGAATGTACGTAGACGATGCTGTGGTTAGCTTCAAAGTAAATACTAGTAAATAGAACTCTGATTCGTGGTCATCTTCCTGACCTTGTGTCTATAATGTCTTCTTTTTACATACGACCTCTGATTATATTATGAATCAAGAGTCAACGTTGCTTCAGGGTTATCAAGTTTTCTCCAAATTGGCGTACACAGGTTGCGAGCAAAAATGATTGACAGCGTTACCATCATGTTGCAGCTTTCAATGTTGAACCAAAAATTCGTTGAAATATTATACCGTCTGGTTAAATGAAGAGTTACTAAATGATTGGCAAGGTGTCGAAAAGGGAATTCATGACCCTATGTTTTGAGGTCAACCGCTGAATTGCTTTGATTGTTTTACAAATTATATCTTACTACGATTATAAATGCGAAAGTTTGTGAGAATGTATGTTTGTCACTCTTTCACGCATAAAATACTGAACGGATTCGAATGAAATTTGGCACAGAGATAGTTTATAACCTTGGTTAACACATAAAATACTTTTTATACCGGAAGTACTATCCCCTGGGACTATTATCGAACTCCACGGACATAACCTATTGAAAAATAATTGTGAGTTGGCGAAGTGCAATGTTTATCCTACGCACAATAATTGAGCTAGCAACTAAAATAATGATGTCAGTGAAACAGTTATGTTTTTATTTCATTCCGAACATCTGCAACTAATCGCTATGTTATTTTAGTAAACAATCAATGCGCTGTTCTTTGCATTGATTGATAACAAACCTGTTGTTGCATGACCGTTTGATTTTCATCTACGCTATTTTCATATTATTTGTACATATTCAAGCGCCTGTATCCACAGCATTTTTGAGATCTTATTAGTAACTAGCTGTTGGCCACGACTTCGTTCGCTAAAATTTTGAGTGAGAAAAAGATAGCATGTCCTTCCCCAGGATACAATAATCCATCTTCGGGTAACATCGGGGACACGAAGGCTATGTCGATGCCGAATCGCGACTGTATCAGCATTATAGCGAGACGTGGACAATCGTGATTAAATCGAAACTGCATCGCGATCTTTTTGTGATTATGTCTCTTCACAAAGTTGCCAAGAGCGATAGTTATACTGACCCAGGATAAGGAGAAGGCCAAAGAATGTATGGATTGTTTGAAAGTCTGACAACGGATGATAGAGATATAGGAGTAGAAGAAGACATGCTGCGCAGAATACAATCAAATTGAGGCATAATTGATAATGGCGCGGCGTATTGGAAAAATTTGACAGTTCCCCCCCCCCCCCCCGCCGAAGGGAGTGTCAGTGGTTGTACTGACTAAAACCCATCCATGTTCCTTCTTTGCCCTTTGTGTTCTAGGGCCGCGGTATCACTTTCGAACAGTCCCGCAGCCCTAGCAGGCATCGGCCCGTGCGGACCCCTACGTGGTTGCTGACATCTCTTTGAGGCGCGCGTGGAACACGAACGCGCCGTCGACACGGTCTGTCGTCATAAGACGGCTGGACGGCGAGCTAGCCCATAACTCGCCGTCCACAGGCCCGCGCTTACGGTGGCCGGGGGCCACCACGTGACCCCCGACGCCCAGGGCGTTTCCCGCGGCGGCTGGGACGTGAGGCTCTTTCCCTCTCACGTCCCGAGTTTCGGGTAGCTTGATGTTCTGGCGTCTGTACATACGAGTATCCCGAACTATCTAACACTAACACACAAGTATACTCCCTGCGCTTCTCATAAATTTAGACGCGCGTTCTTGCACAAACTCAGCAAACTCCGTCGCTTGTGTTTCTATGGTAGTTGCATACGTGCTCAACGATGCGATCTTCAATACTGATAATCGAACACATATGTATAACTAAGTTTGCATGTCACTAACTTTGTGGAGACATTGATTTCTGATAGTATTCAAAGGTTCCCTTGTACGAATATCGACGATGGCTGATTTCTCGTATACAGGGTGTAACAGAAATGGTATAGTCATGTGAAAGGATATGCTGCCGACCATCAAACTGTATAAGTTCCTCCTTGGGTCCAATATCCTAAATGCAAAAAAAAAAATCAGCTGTCCCATACATTTGGGTCGAGTAGGTATTGAAATTTAGTATGGGACAGCTGATAATTTTTTCGCATTTACATTTGCACTATGTTGCAAAGTATATTTCACACCACTAGGTGATTAGAGCGCGAGCAAAGCCGTGGACAAAAACTATTATTTCATAATATATTTTCACGGACGCGGACGAAACGGCTCCGCTAGTATACAAATAAATGAAAAGCTACTTGAGGAGAATGTTTTAAAAGGCCACGCAAACAGAACTACTTTGATATCTTGATCTAGGTACCTAATATTTTTCTCACTCATGAACTATTCTTATGAATTATATGACCTAAGCTGCCGACAGACAGATGGACATGGCGAAACAATAAGGGTCCCTTTCCTTGTTGACTACGGAACCCTGAAAATACCTATTTTGATTAGCTTCAGCATTTTCATTTCTTTACACACATTTTTCTCATTTGTTTATTAAAGTTTGAAAAAAAAACAGAAAAAACCGATTAAACCGGTTTCACTGGTTTTGTAAACAAACGGTTTTTTAATCAACCCGGTTTTGCATGCCGTAATACCGATATGAGAAAAGCGAGACTGCCAGCCACGCCATAGTCTTGACGTATTAGTAATAACAGTAGATCCTAATGCGACTATTATCACAAAATATGAGAATGCATTGTTACGAATCCACCCCTTTTACTTCCCTCATATTTTATCTTCCCACTCAATAACAAAGAACTCAACACAATTTTCGCAACACAATAAGAAGAAATTCCCACCACAGCGCACTCCGACCAGTAAATAACGTTCATCAGTTTACCTAATCGCTACGCTAAAGAACGCTGCAGCTGCGTACTAGATGGGAAAATTCCCATTTACTACGACAAATGGCGTACTATTAATAAAAGACTTGACTTTTGTCTTTGTTGGATTATCTTGGGGATTTTTGGGTCTTAAGCTTTGAGACCTTAAGGAATTGGGGTCGGATACCTACAGGAGTTCTTGTTTTGGTAATTTTTAGGTCGTGTTTGCTTTTAATTTTGGTTGATATACTGCTGCTGAATAGAGAGCTCGTGGCTAAAGTAATAACAGCCGGAAGGGTCGATCTTTAAGGTTAAGCCGCGCTTGCCTAGGTCGGTCCGTGGATGAGTAACCATCCATTACATACCGAGTTTTCTCCGTGCCTCGGAAAGCACGTTAAGCCCTTGGTCCCGGCTGTCATTTATAGATCTTTGCCAGTCATTACAGGTAGTCAGTGGCCCGAAAGTCTTAGTAAGGGGTATCGTATTACCCAGTACTAACTGGGTTGTGGAAGTCAGATAGGCAGTCGCTTGTAAAATACTGGTATTCAGCTACATCCGGTTAGACTGGAATTCGACCCCAACATAGTTGGAGAAAGGCTAGACAGATGATTTACTGCTGCAGAAACCACTTAGCCCCTAGCCAGTTTGACGTACTTATACTTAGGGCGAATTTCACCAATGTAACTAAACGCGATCAACACATTTGAACTGCGTTCAAGAGCTGTCTGCGTCATCATTGGGCTTGAACGTGGTGTGGATTTGCCGTTTCGTCCAGATTCTTCGGGAATTTCGTCCTTAGTTAGTCACTATTACTGCCGTCTTTTGAAATTAAAATATTTATTTGTAAATGTATATTTTGATCTTCATCTTTAAAACACATCATCATCAGCCTACAGCAGTCCACTCAACTCGATTCTCAGCATCTCTCATCCAATGGCTACCAGCCACCCTACCTGACGCTCGCCGGTTTGCCATCTCCACTCAAGAACACGGTCATCGCTTTCGAAACACACAAAGCCATAATTTTATTAATATGCCTGTAAAATTTAATTCAGAAATCTTTCAACTATCAACCACTAACCACCAGCCAAATTAAAAGAAAATGTAAGAACACAGACAGAAAATAAAATGAAATGCAAATATATTTTTTATATCCGAGTTTAGTAAATTCCGCTACGATTTAGCTAAATCCCCCAGATTTAGCTGAAGTCACGCCGGGATCATAGTCTGAATTGAAAAAGATGGCGCACGCTGTCTCCTTGCAAGCATTTATGTGAAAAATATTATGAAATTACAGCTTGCTTGTAAACGTTGATAAGAATGAATGCTGTTAGAATAGAGTAGAATATATGTACTTTACTTATACCGTCACTTACAGGATATCTTCCGTGATTGTTCATTATTTAGAGCTCCCGATATTTCGACGCTGTTGCAAGCGCCATGATCGTGGGTTCAAACACGGAAGATATCCCGTAAGTGACAGTATAAGTTTAGTTGTAAACCGTTAAATCTTAAAACAGTGTTTATATGTACTTTATTGTCCACCCAAATTGAAATACAACTGTTTTACATTATAGCTAATTCTATGGTTACAATGGCGGTCTTAGCGAAATCATCCAGACAATCTGCCGCTCTTGCAGAAAGGAGACCTATTTCCCAGCAGTTTGCACATTACAGGCTATATTGCCTGTAATTATTAGGCATTTCTTTTCGTAAGACTTTATCATCATCATCATTCTCCTGCCCTTATCCCAATTTGTTAAGGGTTGTCTCAGCATGTCTTCCTTTTTCATACTTCTCTATTACTCGTCATGTCATCAGACCTCCTTTCTAGCCATATCATCCTTCACACAGTCCACCCATCGTTTCTTTTGTCTTCCTCTTCTCTTATAGACATCCACAGTCATACTCAAAACTTTCCTCACTACATTTTCCTCATTCCATCCATATCCGATTACCACACAACTTTTCAGTAGCCGTAGCTACTTTCAGACTTCCTCTTATGTACTCAAACAATTTATTTTACGAACAAAAACTAGTTACCAAATAGATTTCCCAGACCTGAAAATAACTAAACTTACATGTCAAAAAAGCGTTAAAATTTAATCACCACAAATATACTTAACAAGCGTTTAAAAAGCGTAAAATTTGAACACACGATTACACCGCTAAACCGCTGATTAACAAAACAACGATTAAGTTTAGGTTAACACGTGGTTAATTTAGATAAGAGATTATTTATGTTCCTTATTAACTAAATGAGCTGCCTTATAGGCTACGGTCACGGATATACCGACATTTTGGTATACAGGATGTAAATAAGCCCTTCACATAGCCGTCAACCAAGCTTTCTGTACATCAAACTAAGTAACTTTACGCAAAAATTATTGCTGGGAATCGACTTTATTTTTTGGGGTGAAAAATCACGTTTTACGGTAGGATTCAATGGAAAGCACTCAAAGCATTGTGATGAGGGATGGATTGAATAGTACGGGGGTCGTGGATTTGTGTAAAGTAAAAATCTTACATTAAAAACATGTATTTAAAAAAAAAAACTTGTGAAAAAGTTGGAACTTTAACCCCCAATATCTCCGAAACTAGAAGGTTTCCAGGTATGGTCTAGAACAAAAAAATGATCGCAAAGCCGGGGAGAACAAGCGCCTTTCAGATATGTTAAGGATCTATTTACACCCTTTATTTTGGTACAGTGAACGTGATACAGGGATTATTTTAGGCAGTTTCAAGGGGTATTAAGATAACACATCATCATTGATTCCAGAATCACCCGCTCCCTCCCCTCTCCTCTGCCACACTTCCCGGTTCTGTGCAACCGTTATCCAGATGTTCCTGCGACCCCATTCAATAACTATTTCATGAAGAATTCTTTGTTGTTGAATTGATGATTTTAATGGTTATAATTCTGTAACTACATACGAGTTATGGACGCGAATAATATTTCCATCAACATATACATACGTTGATGCAATGCATGTAGGTTGTATAACCTATCTGCAAATTGCAAAAAAACATAAGAAAATTTGAATTTCACGGGCTATAATGGCGCGTCCACCGTTAAATCTAAAGAATAAAATGATTAGTAATTATAAATGCTCTTTTTGACATCATATTTTAGTAGTGAAATTATCACTTGTAACTCAAAAATAATAATTAAATAGTTCATATTACGAATCAGCGTGTATAATTATCTTGATTAAGAGATAATTACGAACCCTGCTTTTCACTGAATACGGAAGAAGACTTCAATATATCATTAACACTGAAAACGGGACATTTACCATGTTTACTATATGTTTTGAGTTCCCGATATTTCGGCGCTGTTGCTTGCAAGAGCGCCGAAACCGATGCCGAAGCCGATGGTGCTTGCACCATGATCACGAATAAACTGAAGTTATTGCGGGTGGGTATTGTGAACAGCGCTGAATTATCGGGAACTCGAATAGTAAACATGTTAAATATCCGGTTTTCAGAGTTAAAGATAATGTTCGTGACCATGTGAGTTTAAAAACTGACTTCAATTTACTTACATTACCGGTATGTCCAAGTAAGTGTCTCCCAAAACAACATCAAACTGAATATCAAAGGCGCTGTCATCACGGAAAGTTCCCACCATCATAAGTGATTCGTCTGCTGTCGACGATGGACGTAAACTTGCACAGTTAACATTAATTGTAAACAACGCCGCCAACGTGACGGGCAACGTAAAAACCGAATAAATCGCGACTACATAACATCATCACGCCTGTAATCTCCGAAGGGTTAGACCTTCTAGTAATTACCATTATGTGTAATTTTCATTATGTTTAAGTCCTATTTAATAGGGGGTGAGCGTAAACTGTAATCTCCGAATGGATAGACAGAGGTTTTCTTAATAGTACATCCACATTTTTTCAGTTATGTTTAAGTCCCATGTAATAAAGGGCAAGCCTATTGCCATCAACCGGGCACAAATCCAGAATCCGTAGCTGCTACTGAGAAATTCCTACCTATACACTTCATGCTTAGCGCTCGCATTTGTGACCACTAGGACAAAGAGGCAGTAAATAAATATAAATCGCGACTAGTTTTTAGGAATTAATGGTGTCTTGCATTAAATTATGGTATGGGTATGTAATAATGGTTACCTATCGACGGACCGACCTAGGCAAGCACTGCTTTACCTTGGATATTGATCCGTGCGGCTGTTATTATCTAGACAAAAGCTCCAAACAATTAACTACTTAATTAGTAAATAATTTGAATTTTATCGTGGCTATCTTTCAGCCATCTGGGCACATTTCTCGTGGACAGCGATGCGGACGAATTTTTTGACAAATTGTAATTCGTTTCTGCTTTTGATACATGTAAGTCAATGACATTTGATATAGGGTAAATTATTTTTATTATTTCCTTTATTTATATCTTTATAAATCAAGTACATTTTTAAATATTCCTCAGAAAAAAAACAATATTTAAAACATTTAAAAATATAAAAAAATTGTAGCCGACGGTATCGGGAACAGGGTCCAAGCTACCGGTCAGGGCTACAGAGAGAGGAGCCTCCTATCAATACGAGCCTTGTCCAGGAGTACCGCTTTCTGAATCAAGCCCTTGATCCAGCTGCCTGACTATCCTGCTTATTATTATTATTTTCAGTCTGTTTATAGTTTGCAAATGATGTATTTATCAAATATAATTTCTTAATTATTTGTAATCAAAGCCCAAAACACATAAATAAAACATTTCATTCACTCACAAAATGAATTGCAACATACAAGACATAAAAAACTCGACCCATGTTCTAACTGACATACCTACATCAAACGTTGACCCGCATTTTAACATATTTCCCTCTGCAAGCACTCTGAAACCCCTGAAATTCAGAACCATAACATTTAAAAAGTTTTCAGGCTTCAGTACCAATGTTTTTAATTTATCGTTGCAAAACTTTGTTAGAAACATTTCATCATGCGAAAAAAAACCGGCCAGGAGCGAATCGGACTCGAAAACGGCGGGTTCTAGGGTTCCATATCAGAGTATAATATTTAACACTATACAGGGTTTACACGGACCCTTCACGAAGCCGTCAACCAAGCATTAAACATCACACATACATCAAACTAAGTAACTGAAACGACTTTTTTTTGGGGTGAAAAATCACGTTTTACGGTAAGACTTAATGTAACGCACTCAAAACATTGTGCTGATTGATGGATTGAACAGTAACGGGGGTCGTGGAGGTGTTCAAACTAAAGTTCTTACATTAAAAACATGAATTTAAAAAAAAATCTTGTGAAAAAGTTGGATCTTTGACCCCAATATCTCCGTAACTAGAAGTTAGTAAGTAAGTTCCCAGGTATGGCCTATATCAAAAAAATATCGCAATGACGGAGAGAACAAGTGCTTTTCGGCTTAGTGCAGGGTTTTGTTACATCCTTTATATTTTACTGTAAATGGTTTAGTAAAATAACTCCGAAATAAACCACGTGCATGTATTCACATAACCCTTTAATTTATTATGTTTATTTACTTTTTTTATTTTTTTACTATACTATAAAGCGGTCATAGTAATACAAAATCGGTCAAAATTTCATGTGTCTACCTATAACGATTCAGTAGAAATTCCTGTGATAGACGGACAGACAGCGAAGCCTTAATAATACGGTCACGTAATCGCGTTGTCACCCTGAATACGGAACCTTAAAAAATACGAGAAACACAATAGAGAATGAAGGGACTAAGTTCGCAACTTTTTTTTGTAGGATTGAACGATATCCACGTTGATTGCTCTCTGAACGAATGAGTGAATGGTACCGGTATGATCGAATGAGAGATGAAAGGTGGTTGGAATGTTTTGTTCAGGAGTTTATTGTGTTTTTGTTTAGAGTTGAATTCGATTATCGAGATCAATGAGAAGAGAGATATTGTTTTATGCAATACTTCATTGAACGATTTGTATTGTTGGCGTTTGCTTTTTGTAAAGTGTTTGTTTGTCATTGTGTGTTAATATATTCAGTACATGACATCATTCTGAACCCCCAAATAGACATTTTTCATCAGTAATTTAAAAAATAAACCTTCTGTTTCCTATAAAAGTGCAATACCTACACGTTCAAAATGTATGGATCGACAGTTTTTTTTTAAATTATTGATGTGAAATTTTATGTGTGGTGGTTCAGAATGTTGAGCAAAATACTGAATACGTGGTAAGCGTTTGTGTGTCGGTGTCCATTCCACCCTGAATATTAACAAACTATGACAAACAAACACTTTAAATACATAACCCTCCTTTTGGGCTTCGCCGCAGTCGGGTAATAAAACCATGGCATATTAAACTGTTAACTTAATTAATTATTCTATGATTGATTTTCACTTCCACGAGGCAGGTTATTTTTAAAAATAAATTCTTGAGTGACGGTTGCTAGCGGAGAAAGGAAGAAAACCCGTGTTTTGCCTACCCTAAGGAACATGGCACAAGGGCAGAAAAAATATCATGATTCGATTAGAATATTTTTTTTCAAAAAGATCTCGCTTTCTTGTATTCGCCAGCGCATCAAGTTACTACAACCTGTCAAATTTTGTCATTCGAACTAATTAGTTAACATGTTATGGTTTAAAATCATTTGGAGAAAAACAGTTGGAGGTAACTTGATGTGCTGGCGACTGTACCTAAGTAAGGCTGCCTGCCCATTGAAGCGGAGCGATGCTATGGAGCGGAGAAACGGAGAAATATTAACCAACAGGATTGCATAAAATCTGCGCTCCGCTCCCGTATGCAATCCGATTGGTTAATATTTCTCCGTTTCAAAGGACAGGCAGCCTAAATAGGGATAATCCACACAAACTTTTAATATATGGATTTCTCCACGTCTCCGTTAAGTTGCAATTAACATGCAAATCCGCATTATTATTCGTATCACCGCGCTAACGCAGTTAGGGGGTGGAATGATGTCATAGACTTATTATGAGCAGTCATTCACTTTCATTATATTTAAATGAGGGATTCTACAATATCTACGAGTACATAAAGAAATTATGAGAATAATGGTTGTGTTTACGGAAGCTTGCTTCGTTGCTCTCTTGGTTACAAGTGCGTCTTTTGTGTGTGGGGTCGTGGGTTAGATTCCCAGGCCAGGCAAAGAGTTCTGAAGTTTCTCTTAGAATGATTTCTTAGTAGATAATGATTAGGTATGTCAGAGACGAAGATGATCATGGACATTGGTCATCCATTGTCCATGGTCGTCTTCCATTCGTCCGTCTTAGAAGCATTGTTATGGTAATTATTTCTACATCCTTCTCTTTTTACCCGACTACGGCAAAGCCAAAGGAAGGGTTATGATATTAACAGTCTATTTGTGTATTTAACATTTTTATGTGCCACCATATTGCTTAAACCACAGAGCCGATTTTGAGAAATGAGGTGTCAATCGATTTGTAATTACATTACATAGGCTACATTTCATACTATAAAAAACAATATGGCGGATGCTACATTCAAAAAAGTGGGGGTTTCAATTTTTTTTTTCTTGGTTACCGATTGAGTGGGATGTCATCTGAAAGTGGATAAATTTTGTTCAAAATGTTATCTTCTTTTACGAAAATCGAAAAAAAATACATAAATATCTAGTTGAGTAGGTGCTTTTATCAAATGGCAGCGTTTTCTCTCAAACCAGAATGAGCAAGGACGCAAAGTCCACAATCAAAATGAAGGCATCGTTTTTAAAATATTGCTTGCTCCTTGTAAAGAAAATAAAGGTTTGAAACGAGTAGTTTTCAAGAACCTCACAAACTCCTTTCGATAGGATTATTTACGATTGAACCAAGTCGTTTGTCTGATTGTAAAATAAATTGTGTTTTGACCTCACATAGATGCAACCAGGGAGGAGTAAAGTATGTGCTATACACGCCAAAGCTACACTATGGCAGTGCGATTATGATATGGACTTATTAAAATAAATGTGAGCAGAGAAAAAAGAAAGAAATGCCTCGTCGGTCTATTATGGTTGAAACTCATGTGGTAGTTCGGAATAAAAACGGCCATCGTAGTAGCCCCCTTTAATTTATTTTTATTATTTGTTGTTATAGCGAAATACACATTGGATACATATAAACATATATTATATATATATACATACTGGATGCGAGTCGCACGGGACCGGTCAATGTGGCGACACTTGGGGGAGGCCTATGTCCAGCAGTGGACGTTTTTCGGCTGAAATGATGATGATGATGACACATTCTGTGAAAATTTCAACTGTCTACCTATTACGGATCATGAGATACAGTGCGCTGACAGACAGACGGACGGACAGTCAAGGCTTAGTAATAGGGTCCCGTTGGTTACCCTTCGGGTGCGGAACCCTAATAAACCTGAGCATATTGCTCAGGTTTATTAGGGTTTCCTTTCCGCATACCTTTAAAGAAGGAACTGTCTCGTTAGTCTATAAGGGTTGAACCTCATCTGGTAAAAAACTGAGCGGGAATGCTATCGTCCGTGGCAGCATCGACGATGGTGCGATCGGCAGCACGCTCTGTTTCTCGCTCTAGCAAATGACGGTTCTGAGCGACAGAAAAGGATATAACCATGGAAAAATACGATTCCGTACTAATAAATGAGGTTCAAGCCCCCAGCCACGCACGACCACTGAACCGCGCATCCCGCTTGCATCTACATCTGGACTTTACATAACTGCGCATGAGGTTCGATTCGCAGGTCGGGTAATGTCATTAGGATTTCCATTAGAATAAATTCAGTAGTATTCAGTCGGAGTCTGAATTCGTGCCCCGTTGACGGCAATTGGCTCGCCCCTATTACATTGGGCTTAAACATAAATAACAGCTTCTGTATACTATACAACATTAGTTTTAGTATATGCGAAACTTGATACACGTAACTAGTATTTTTTATGTAAAGAATCTATGTACAAAATCTTAAAACTGTAACATGAAAAATCACAAAGTTATAAGCTTGTTCTGTTACCTGGTTGTCCGCAAAAAAACGTGGTCACCACGCGGCGCCACCGCGCGCGCTGCTCCTGCGTCGTCTTGAGCTCATTGATAATAATAATTTTCCAGTAGGTACCTAAATGATTGCGATAGGTACTTAATGTCGCTCGGTGTCCAACTTGTAGCTTTTTTTAAATATTTTTGGGACAAAATATTATATGGTTTAAAAATTATTGGAATCAATTCAGTTACTTATTCTGAACAAACTATATTCAGGTTTCGCATATACTAAAAATAATGTTGTATATACCTACATCTTGTTTGGATGCAATACAATAAACCCGTATAAAACAAAATTGACGTTTAAAACGTCAAATAGTTTGACAGGTCAAAACTATCACCGTCCCTTTCTTACTCTTACTGTTAAGACAAAGACAGCAATTAACCTATTTTGTGAACAAGCGAAAACCAGCAAAGTCTTCAATATTGTATTTACTTGCTTGTATTGTAATTACGGATCAAGCTCACAATTTCCCGCGGGCGTATTTGAGACAAATAGGAAAAAATACGAAGGAAATTGACTTCCACGGTGACATAGGAAAAAGGATGCCCTTTGCCTTCTGTAATGCGTGATTAAAGGGTCTGTCAAACCCGTACGGACAGGTTGCGGACTTGCTGCGGACACTGACAGATATTTCAGTACATTATCTGCCAGAGTTTGCCGTGCCTCTGAAAGCACGTTAAGCCCCCGGTTGTCATTTGTAGATCTTTGACAGTCGTTACAGGTAGGTAGTCCAGGTAGGTAAGTAAGTAGTGTAGTGGCCTGAAAGGTTTTGCCATCAGGAATTTATCAGTAGCAGCATCAGTCTGATTTTGTGCTCAGTTGATGGCAATAGGCTCGCATGAGACTTAAACATAACTGGCGAAATGTGGGTAGAATATTAGGCCTGCCTAACCCTTCGGGGATCACAGGCGTGATGTTATGTGTACATAGACGTTTGGCATGGCAATAATGAATTGAAGATTAAATACGTCTTTTTAAAGACACTTCATAAACTTGTAGAACCAGAAGAATTGTTTGATATTTTTAAAAACTCCTTCGCCATCGTCTAGCTGTGTCTCATTTGAACACGAACTTTATTATTAGTGAGGGACATTTGCCACCCCAGGACAGTAATAACAAACTCTGAATAATTCCGTCTGGATCTGTAGAGTCTGCAAAACAAAATGACAATTGAATTTTATAATGTTTTTCTTCGTATAGTTATTGAAATAGGTCCTCAAACTGACAGGGTGCATTCAGCTCCTTATTTTGAATCATATTTCACCGGAGTTTTTCTTATCTTTTCAGTTACTCTTCCTTTATTTCAATTTAAAATTACATTCCCTGTAAGCAGCACTCCATTTATGTAAATAATACGCCTAAAATAAAAAATGGAACAATGGATGTTGACATACTCTACGAACGAAGCGTGAAATCAGCTGTTATTTCCTGCCTAGCTACAGAATTCATCGAACTCGTCGTCGCGCTTGCAGTTCGCTACGTGCATTTTGCCACAGTAACAATACATTACGTATGAGGAAATAAAACAAATCAAATTTATAACATTCCTGAAATAATTTCTTGTGTTAATCATCTTAGTATGATATACTGAATTAACCCCATCAGTTTGTGGAGGGCTGTCCCTTACACCCTGTATAACTTAACATCACGCCTGTAATCTCCAAAGGGCTAGGCAGAGCTGCACCTAATAGTACACCCAAATTTCGCCAATTATGTTTAAGTCCCATGTAAAAGGGGGCCAGCCTATTGCCATAAACTGGGCACAAATCCAAACTCCAGGGCTACTGAGATATGACTGATGGAAAAATCTAATAACTGCCGTTTATCGGACATTTCATTGGGAAATTCCTAACAGATAAACACAATAACGCA
Source organism: Noctua fimbriata (assembly GCA_905163415.1). Taxonomy (NCBI): domain Eukaryota; kingdom Metazoa; phylum Arthropoda; class Insecta; order Lepidoptera; family Noctuidae; genus Noctua; species Noctua fimbriata. The sequence goes on from LR990946.1 coordinate 1,330,075, forward strand.
ACAATAACATAATTATTATGAATAATAGATAAACATAGAAAAGCCTAGTTAACTTAACTTATCAGCTATGTCCTTCAAAAAGTTGAAGTGCGTAGTACGCGCAACCGCTCCACGTGTACGAACAAGGACGGAACAAATGAGTATACGTGGTGTTCTCGGGTATCTGCTGAGCCCCTCAGGGCATTGGCGCGAATTTATATTCACCTTAATTAGTGATTAATTGTTTTGAACAAAGCTAGCCAGGGAATTAGGAATTCTTAAGAGAGTGGTTACTATCCAATAACGCTTGGGCCCTCCTAGTATGGAAGATTATTGGATATCAGGGTTGGAATTTTCAATGTAATTATTTTCTTTGATAATTATCCGCGCTGATTCTTAACTTGATCTCTTTATTTTTTATTGACTTACACATGAAAATTTCATTAATAAAGTTACCTGATCTATCTTTACAAAACAAAGTCGCTCCCGCTGTTTGTACGCTTAGATCTTATAAACTACGCAACGGATTTTAATGCAGTTTTCAGCAATGGATAGAGTGATTCAACAGGAAGGTTTATATGTATATTGCACCCATGCGAAGCCAAGGCGGGTCACTAGTATGATATAAAGAAAGAAATTCATAATTACTAATTGTTTTATCCTTGTATTTTAACGAAAATATACTAAAAATTCTGTTTGTTGATTAATAAAAATAAAACATAATACTTAAGACGTTTTTTTTAAGTTGACACTCATCGTGTTTGAATACACGTGGAAGCGGAAAATCGCTTTTTTAGGTGCCACAAGAATTTGTGTGGTATATACTACAACTAAAAAACCCGACTACTGAAAAATCGACTCCTCCTATTGTTTAAGTCGGTTAAAATGTAGCCTATGTTACCCAGGCCATAATAACGAATCGACTGACACCTTATTCAACAAAATCGGATGAATTGTTTAGGGGCCTAGGAACATACGTAAATACAAATATACATAGACTTCTAATATCATAACCCTTCCTTTTGGCTTCGCCTTAGTCGGGTAAAAAGACACAGCTACCTATTTTCTTTAACCGAATTTCACACAAAAACAAACAACAAAAAGTTAAAAGACTAAAATTTTATCTCTAACCAGTTTAAAAAGAATTTGATTACTGAACAATGTTTTGCGTTCAACGAAATTGAACGAAAAAATCGCGAAAAAACCCGCATTGAAAATGTTCGGAGCGCTTCGTAAGTGAATGAATGAAAGAGTGATTGATTGAATGATGGCCGCTCGCTCGGCTGAACGAACTTACCGTCTCTTACACGGTGTTTTCATCAGATTTTTTCTGGTGTTTTGTAAAAAATGTGTCTTTTAGGAGAAGATATAATAAGGTTGTGTTTAGGCGAGAAAAGTTTCGATATTTCTAAGCTATTACGTTTTTGGATGTGAAAGCATCTTAATAATAACTAGCTGTTGCCCGGGACTTTCGTCAGCATGAAATTATTATAAAAATATTACTTTATTTAAATCGGATTTTGTTAACAATTTCATGAGTTTTTTTTTGCACAGAACCCTTATGTTTTTCCTAAAATAAATATATAAGTGGCATAAGGCTCCTTATAACATCAGCTATCTACCAGTAAAAGTCCCGTCAAATTCAGTCCAGCAGTTTCGGAGATTAGCCGGAACAAACAGACAAACAAAAATTTAAAATAATACTTTTTTGTTATAAGTACTTACCGTATAATACTTTCATATTATATATATTATAGCTAGCCCACATTTTCCCACTGCTGGGCAAAGGCCTCCCTCCATTCCTTCCAAAGGTTCTCTGCTACATTTTTTCAATTCTCAAGGAAGACAGACACCAGTAAAAAGCAGTTATTTTGAAATTATAAAGACAGACACCAGTAAAAAGCTGTTATTTTGAAATTACAAACAGACACTTCAATTTTATTTATTTGTATACTTGGCAATCAGTTAAGTTAGGTAAGTTTACAGATTAAAAAAAACGAAGGTTTTATAACCTTTTTATGTCTTAGGTAGTAACTTTTGTCTTTCGCCCGCGTCAAGGTCGAAAATTATCCCACAGGAACATACTACCGGGAAAAGAAATATCCTATGTCCTAACTGAGGATGTCTTTTTGTTTTGTTTTTGTTTTGTTTCCTTTATTTAATAACAATTACATTGATGCGCTCTGTCAGTGTGTCAAATCTATACTAATATTATAAAGCTGAAGAGTTTGTTCGTTTGCTTGAACGCGCTAATCTCAGGAACTACTGGTTCGATTTGAAAAATTCTTTTAGTGTTAAATAGCCCATTTATCGAGGAATGTTATAGGCCAAAAAATATAAATTTTACGCGGACGAAGGTCGCGGGCAACAGCTAGTTTCATCTAAAACTGTTTATCCGTTTAGGTAAAGAAAGTAACGAACATAGTCACCTTCGTATTTATAAAATGAAGTATGAAAATGGAAGTATCGATAATAATTATTGTAACTAATTAACGTTTCAGAGAGTAACTAACCCAGACTAAAATCACCAACAACGGTGATTAAGCTATCACACTAATCACCATTCAGTCTTGATTCTCTAATTCAATAACTACCAGTCCAGTTACACAGCCATTAATTTTTTTATCTGAGCATTCAAATGTATTGTAAACACATAAACGCAGGTTTTAGATCATGCAATCAAAATGTATAACAGTTTATGAGTGGTATAAATCATGGAATTTTATCGCTTTCCATAAATTAATGCGCTGTTATATTGCTGTTGCCTTATGGATTCTCTGCATTTTGCTAGCTGAACAAATATTTTTTCTAAATCAGGTACCCATTTTCTGAGGAGGAGCTCGTGGTTAAATAATAACAGCCGCTCGGATCGATCTTCAGGTTAAGCCGCGCTTGCCTAGGTTAATCCGTGGATGGGTGATCACCTACTGAGTTTCCTCCGTGCCTCGGAAAGTACGTTAAGCCGAAGCCGTTGGTCCCGGCTGTTATTTGTAGATCTTTGACAGTCGTTACAGTTACAGTAGTCAGTGACCCGAAAGTCTGACAACCAGTCTTACCAAGGGGTATCGCACCTACATTATATCTCCTGCCTTTGTCCCAATTTATTTGGGGTCGGCGCAGCATGTCTCGTTTTTAATACTTCTCTATTATTCGTCACCCCATCAGACACCTCCTTTCTAGCCATATCATCCTTCACACAGTCCATCCATCGTTTCTTTGGTCTTCCTCTACTCTTATAGCCATCCACATTCATACTCAAAACTTTCTTTACAAAATTTTCCTGATTCCTCCGCAACACATACCAAGCCAACCGATCAGCACACAACTTTTCAGCGACAGGTGCCACTTTCAGACTAAGTCTCAAGTGACTAGTATATCCAACCTAACCAATTACTAGATAAAATTCAAGACACATATAATTAACAACAGTACGTCCACACCAGCGGGTCGATAATGTTAATAGCCCTACGTGCGCGTAGTGTGACCTTTATAACGGACTAGACAAAAACGTTTAGTTTTTAAATAGTGAGGGTTTTTCTCTCCGTGGCTGCGGGGCTGTTCGAAGTAGGCTGAACAAATAGCCATTAAAAAGTATGCAGATTCATTTAAATTCATCCATTTTAATCTATGCGTGGTTTCGCAAGCCCCCTTTTTAGATGCGCGTGTCAAAAAATGGAACCGAGGGATTAGTTAGTTTCGCGGGTGAGGCGGCGAGCCTCCTTGCCGTGGCGGCACATGGAATCTGCAGGCGATGCTCCTGTACGAGTGGCGCGCGGAGGCACCAGGCCGGGGGGAAACTCCGCTGCCGCGGCAAATCAGCGCTCAGCGGACAAACCTCCGCAGCTCCGGCGCGATCTCATGGCGACATGGAGAGAGCGACTGTCGCAACCCCGTGCAGGGCACGCCATAATATTGGCGATAAGTCCTCTCTTTGAGGAGTGGCTGGAGAGGCACCACGGCGCCCTCACCTTCCGCCTGACGCAGGTCCTTAATCCATGGTCCGGAGCGAGAGGGAATGAGAAGCCGTCACCTTCTTCTTCGAAGCAGTCATGCTAGCGAAGGAGGTGGCGGAACGTGAGAGGAGAGAGCTTCACGTCCCAGCCGCCGCGGGAGACGCCCTGAGCGTCGGGGGCTACGTGATGGCTCCCTGCCACCGTAGGCGCGGGCCTGTGGATGGGGAGTAATGGGCTAGCTCACCGTTCGTCCGTCTTATGACGACAGGCCTTCTAGACGGCGCGCTCCTGTTCCACGCGCGCCTCAAGGAGATTTCAGCAACAAGGAAGGGGTCTGCAAGGGCCGATGCCTGCCGGAGCTGCGGGACTATTGGAAAGAGATATCGCGGCCCTGGAACACAAAGGGCTAAGAAGGAAAATGGATGGGTTTTAGTCAGTACAAGGCTTTCACACTTTCACAACTCGTACACTCAAATCATTTATTTCAAATAATTAGACTAGTTACAAGAGTAGAGAAAGACCAAAAAAACGATGAATGAACTGTGTAAAGGATGATATGGCAAGAAAGTAGGTGACTGCGAGATGACGAGTAAAAATAAACGACGGTGACGGGGAATAGAGAAGTATGGAAGAAGAAGTCATGCTGCGCCGACCCCAAATAAATTGGGAAAAGGGCAAGAGACTGATGATGACTTCGACTAGTTACAGGAATAGGTAGGTTTTTGAATTGTCAAAAAAATCTAACTACAATCCAGCCCCAAGGCATAATAAATATGAACTGTAGTTGCCTATTTAAAAGCTAGATCTGACTGTGATATAACAGGATTTGTCCATTCTAAAGCGTAGATCTCTTTGGAGAAGAATGGGCAAGAAAATCCATGGACATATTGTATGTCCTAACCCAAGTCCATTACTTGGGTTAGGACATACAATATACTTCTACTTATGCCCACTATTCTACTAGCTGTTTTCAATGGTATTCCGAGTCTTTACACATGAAAACCCTTCCATGCTTCAGGAAACAATTTAATGACCTTCCCGGTTATTCGCCGACAGTCCCACTACCGATACTTTATATCCTTACCCTTGGGATAATCGATATGACCACGTAATTTAATAACAGAGGTCAGGGCAGTAAACACGTGCTAAATGCTGATATAATCATGAAAATATGTGGATTTTTATTATATATGGAAAGGAGGAGATCTAAAATATCAAACCGAATGTTGTAAATGATAAATGATGTATATCAAGGAAATAGTTTTATTAACACACACACGCAATGATATTATAAATAAAAAGAGGTAGATATCGCACTAGCGCGCGCAAATTGTTGCAGACAAACTCGGACAATTGTCGTAATTTAAGTGCTTCAAGTGCAATAGCTATCTCTTTCTGTATCATACATTCCGTATTATATATCCCAGTCGTAATAACGCAACGAAATTTGAACGCCGCGACGCTCAGTATGAACGTAGCGTATCTTTCTTTATAATAGCATTGATTACACATCATTATTTTTTAAACTAATGATTGTGTTTCGTACCTGATGACTCCAAGAAGCAATAGCCGTAACGAACTCAGAGGTCATAGTCTCTTTTAATCTTGGTCAACTCACACGAGGACTATGCAGATTAGTGTCTGTGATGGTCTTTTGCAGAAAGAACTATAGACCGACCGCTTTAATAAGTCCTCGCGAAGGTATCTAAGGTGGAATATTCTGAAGTTTGATAACGTATAGGGTCAATTAGTATAGTAACGCTTACGTGGATTATAAATACTTTAAAGCAAATAACCTGTGGAATTTTGTTAGGACTTTGTGGAGGTTTAATATGCCTTTGATGGGGCAAGGCGGAGGACTCATTAAAGCAGTCGGTCTATACACAGAAATACGGAAGTAACACGTCTGTCTGTCTGTTACGCGGATCGCGATGACATAATATGGCACACAGGTTGCTTGACTTGGATTATGATATAAGATACATTGTTTTTAAGGTTCTATTTACTAACACTATTTGTATTAAACTTATACTGTCACGCTTGTATTATTCCGTGATTGTTCATTATTTTGAGCTCCCGATATTTCGACTCTGTTGCAAGCGCCATGATCGCGGCTTGTTGTTGACTATAAGTACAGTTGTAAATCGTGAAAGCTTAAAACAGTGTTTGACTATTTCTATTTTTACGATGTATGAGCCAAAGTTAGCTGATAGTAAATTAATGTTATGTTTTGTTATAGAATACTTTTTATTCCAGTAGTAAGTTTCCTTGGAATAATTTCCTACACTCACGCGGGCGAGTGCGCGTGCAAACGCCAACACACATTTCGCCAGTTATCTTTAAGTTCCATGTAATTAAGGGCGAGTTTATTGTCATCAATCGGGCACAAATACATATTCCGCAATAAAAAAAAAAAATCAAAAATAAAATACAACAAAATTTAAAAATTATATAAAAAATATACAACGTGTCACAGAATAATCGCAATTCCTGAAAGTAGTTGGTTCAGAATCGGCTTCTGAATCGATTTCCGTCATAAAAAATAGGTGTTAAATTTTGACGGAAAAAACTTTTAAATAACTTAAATTAGAAACACAGTATAACGAAAAATTAAAAAAAAAAAATATATTATTATTTAATTAAATTTCGCAATAGTAGTATTGAGAAATTTTTGGTCGAAAAGCCCATTAACACTTTGCTCGACCTTGACACATATTTAGTTAGCAATAGCGCTTGCGCCGCATTTAATGTGTTTCTTTCTTCGCCTTTCTAATATGCACACAGCAGCTCGCTGAGAAGACTCTTGACCAGGGTTCTCTTGTAAACTAATAAAACATTTTATTAGCATCCTGCAGCGAAAGTAATATCTTTTACGATACAAGTTTGGTTTTAATTTGGACCCTGTTCATAATGTACGAGGCTGCAGTGTTTAGGCCGGCTCGCGGCTGTCTATAATTTATTCATGAGCCACATGAACTTTCGGAAAACAAGGCATTGTCTTTATTAAGAATTGTTAGGATTCTTTTTCGTATTTTGGCATATAAAAGTATGTATAAACGGCACTAATAATAAAAAATCATTTTTTTTTATTTTTGTCTGTCTGTTCGTCTGTCTGGCTGTTTGTTCCGGCTAATCTCCGAAACGGCTGGACTGATTTTCACAGGACTTTTACTGGTAGATAGCTGATGTTGTGAAGAAGTAACTTAGTCTACTTTTATTTTAGAGAAAGGATTAGTATTCCGTGCAAAAAAATTAAAGCCTTGAAATTGTTAAAAAAATCCAATTCAAATATGGAAGTTATATTTTTATAATAATAATGTCACGCGGATGAAAGTCGCTGGTAACAGCTTGTATCTAGTAAATACAGATTCAAGGAATATTTTTATTAAGTATTGTTGTGATTATCGGAAACATTTTAACGCTCTTAATACCCTAACCAAACAAATAATCACCAATATCTTTAAACTAAGTCAAGACACCACTAAACTTCACTTAAGGGCATTACATTGCTCGATGACCTTGATGATTTGATCCATGTACTGGTTTTTGTTGACTTGCCCCGCACATTTCAAAAAATTTCGGTTTTTATTTATTATTTAAAAATATTAAAAGAAATAACAGAAAAAAAACAATACAGATTGTTAAGTATGTCATTACGTATTTGTTGTTACAAACAAACAAATTCATGCCGATCTATTCAGCCGTTACAGAGATAATTTACAATTAAGGTTGAAAAAAGACCTATTTTCTACGATTAACCAAAAAAAATTGAGAAGGTTTATTAAAATTTTAAACAATACAATTTATTTGTGATGAACTTAACTATAACATACTTTTTTTACACGGAAAACGCACGAAGGGATCGTCAACAAATTTCTTTGAACATACGCTGTTTTTGGGATTTGAGCCATGTAATGCCCTTAAAACGTAACGAGAGAATAACACTAAATCGTTAACTGTCGTTGCCCATTGTCAAGGCTTGATGAGGGTTAGAACAGTCAACCATGGCGCAAATCATCCCTTTAGTAAAGACTGCTAGCACTTGAGGGTTAAACGTTAAAGCTCCGTTCACAATCTCGGGCGATACGATTTGCAACGTTCTTCAGACAAAAGACACGCGCGTGTGTCATTTTAATCGTGTGTTTTCATTTGAGTATTATAAATGTTAGATTCCACCTGTGTCGCACAAACGTTTTTTTCGGCGGACTCCCTCAAGTGAACGTGAACAAAATGTGCGCGTGTTCACCGAAATGTTCGCGCACACGTACTCGTATTCAGAAGCGGTGGACTTGTATCAGCGAACGCGCTCTCGCTGTCCGAGCACTCATTTTAGTAGCCTAGGAGACCAACCTTTATTTATCAGTTTTTTTATTGTTATTCTGTATGGGCTTACTCTTGACCTCAATCTAGTCCTGAGGACAGATATGAGGTCGACGATGGAACGAGCTAACCCAAAAGAAGCCTATTAACTCGCGATTTAAATAGATTGGGGTCATATGAACACCGACGCAGGCAGGAAACTGAATTAATAATATTTAATAGTAAGCTTAAAACATGTAGTCGAAAAAAATTACGTCAAGACGATATACTTAGGCAAACTAATACGCTAAAACCATTCGCAATATGTTTGTTAACATATTTCGATTGGGTTAAGGGTGCACCTCTATCTAACCCTTCAGGGATTACAGCCGTGATGATATGTTATGTTTTCTCTGTAGTCGCGTTGTCGTAATACGCGCGAGTAGTTCGTGCGCTCCAATGTCGCGACCCGACAAGTTCCTCGAAAGGCCCGCGCTTTCAATATACCAATATTAAATTGATGTTTTAGAATCTATTAATAGTTTGGTAAATATTTGTGTAAGAGGTGACCGAAGATCAACTGGGGGCCTAGACTAACACGCGATGTAAACCTACCGTTAATTCGATCAATTTTTGAATCGAAAATACAACTATCCTTTAGCATTTTGGTTTGATTTTTGCGGCAAGTTCAATAAGTAGATATTACATATTAGTAGGCAGGGTAGGCAGGTGGCCAGGGGTGGGGTTGATATTAGTAGGTATTAATTTGAATAGCCTTAAAACTAAATAAATATTATATGACAAAGGAGTGTTGTTATTTTACGTACGTTTTTTGACGCTGCCCTTGTCCCATGTTACGTGGCGTGGGCGCAACACGTTTTTTACTTCATTCTAACCGGTCAATCGTCACGCTATCATAACATCACGCCTGTAATCCCCGGTGGATTAGGCAGAGATGTAACTAATAGTACACCCACATTTCACCAGTTATGTTTAAGTCCCATGTAATAGGAAGCGAGCCTATTGCCATCGACCGGGAACAAATCGCCTACATGGCTGCTACTGAGAAATTCCTGATGTTAAAACCAAATAACACTTTCGGGATTCTAACCCAGGACCACATGCGCAGCAGTCGCTTGCGACCACTGCATTCAGGCAGTTTCTTTGGTTTTTCTCTTCGCCTCCATTCATAATCATCGCGCGTTAATGCCAAGTTCACTGAAAATGGTCGCACGTTATCAATGTCGTTGTCGTTGTCAATGTGTGTGTGTGTGCCATGTGTTTCTGTGTGTGTGTCTCATATTGAGACCTTCCTCGAGGAAGAGTTTTGACCGAAGGGTGTCATGTATCGGGCGGCGTTTCCGCGGAACGCTACGCGACACCACGCAGCGCAACACGACGCCGTCACTTTGTGTTCAAAAGTTTATATTTTCTGGTTTTTATAAATATGTACGATATTCTATAAGGTATATATGTTATAGGTCTTAGTTACCGGAATTAAATGATATATTATTATTATTAATGTCCCAAATGGCTTGTTACAGAATCTATTAATAGTTTCATAAATATTTGCGTGTGGTAAGCAGTGACCGAATATCAACCGGTTTTCGACCCTGTCCTGTTTACATAGAACCCCTTTCTGGTTCAAAGGTTCCGATTAGTTACATTGAAAACCAATCAAAGTTTCGTGAAAGCAATTTTAAATTGAGAAGTAGAAGTTATTGAAGCTGCGTTGCTGTGTCCCGTGTTCATGGTTGGCTTGCGAAGTTATTGGTACAGGGTACTTGTGTTTTTGGGGTTGAGTCCATGTTTTGTTTAGTTAAATAACGATTTTTGAGTTCTGCAAAGAATCGACAAAATGACAGATTGTGTCGACACAATGACAGATTTCTTTACACTATCTGTCATTTTGTCGATTCTTCCGTCAAAGAAATCCTTGTCTACGTTGGACATGCTATGGGGGCTGGTGTAGCTTCAAATAGAGCTGATTTTCAGTCTTATTTAACTAAATGAATCTCTTATGAACTAATGGTTTTTCTGGTATACATTTTACGTAATAATATGAATGTAGTGAATAAATACATCAATGAATTAAGGCTACTTATAGAATGATTAGAACTAAATATGTACAACAAAAAAAGCTTATTTATCTTTATCTTTACATAGTATAAAACAAAGTCGCTCCCGCTGTCTCTACGCTTAGATCTTATAAACAACGCAACGGATTTTAATGCAGTTTTCAGCAATAGATGAGTGATTTTTGCATTGCACCCGTACGAAGCCGGGGCGGGTCGCTAGTATAAAACAAACTAAATAAATAAACAACGACACTTAGGCGTCTAAATAGTCCTCCACAACGCTCTCATCCAGAAACTAGTAGCATTGCCACGTTGAATCATCATCATCATCATCATTTCAGCCGAAAGACGTCCACTGCTGGACATAGGCCTAAATGAATGGCAATGCTAATTCTTTGGCCAAAAAAGATCCAGCCCTCTAGTCACGCGAAGTGTCAACCAGTCGGCGAGAAATTTCCATCAATCAGAATTTTAAAATAAAGCATGATTAGTTAGGAAGTCCGGAAAACTAGTAAGAAATGGGAGATCTAGGTATTCATTGGACACCATCATCATCATCATATTCGAGAGAAGACATTTAGGAGGCGACCTTGCCTCCTTGAATTCTGCGCTTGTAATTACACCGTATTTTTGACTCTCTCAGGCTCTGAAGGTTTAACTGAATAACTCTTGTATTTTCGCTGTTGTGTGTTGTCGTGTACTAAAGTATCATTGTAAGTTCTTCTGTATATATCGTTGACGCAATATTTTAGAGTAGTAGGTGAACATGCATATCTCATATTTGCTATTTGCACTACCTACTCTAATAGATTGAGCCGTGTTTCCCAGGCCCAGCTGTTATTTCAGTTTACGTATGACAGCATTCAGTTGTTAACAGTACTGAGAACCCCAGATATGTACTTAGATATAAGTACACTTCTTGATACCAAAATAGAGTGGCAATCAAGCGATCTAGGTGACAGGAAGTGGTTTCAGCCTCCAATAGACATGACTGCAATAGCGTAATAGGTAATTATCACGAGATGGTGAGAATATTGAGATGGATTTGTGGAGAGACGAAAATGGATAAAGTAATTCAAACTCAAATTCAAATATGTTTATTTGTGACACATACCTAGGTAAAAATAAACAAAATAATAATAATAATAATAAAATTCGAAGACATGTGACATCTACCAACCCGCACTGGGCCCGCGTGGTGGATTATAGCCCATTCCCTCTCGTAGAGAAGAGGTCTGTGTCCCAGCAGTGGGAACATTATAGACTGATTATGCTATGTTATGCTAGGTAAAAATAAGTACATGGTGTTATCAAAAAAAGTGATGTCTCACTATGTGCTGCCTAGCAAGACATATAAATAATGTCTACACATTAAGTCATGCAGTTAGTTTTTATGGGTATGTAAAAAAACTGAAACTTAAATAAAAACTAGGTACTGTTAATACAACTAATTACCTAATATTAAATCTTTAATATAATAAGAAATGAGCATACTAAGTATATCAGAAAGGTGTGGCCATATTTAAGGGTGTTGTGTAGTGTAGACCATCAAACTGAACTACTTTCTCCATTGCCCCAAAACCGGTATCGGATCCATTTGGATCGAGTAGGTATTGAACCACACAGAGGAAGTTAGAAAGTTGCGCCAGTGGCAAAGTTTGAAAGGAAAGCATGTTTCTTGATATGGCCATGTGCTGAAACGCATGTGACTAAAAGACCCAACCTCAACCAACCGCTCAACCTGGCCTGACTGCGGTCCGTAGCTCTTTGCCAAGAGCCAGCCAAGTTGATGAGGAAGGCTTCACGAAAGTAGAAAGGAAGAAGAAGAAGCCCTGTTCTCGTAACATGTGTGTCGCCGCACCGAGTGGACCTAACATGTTGCGGCGCCCTGCTGTGCCTACGACGCAGCTGCACCTTTCGCGTCTGCATCACTCCACAACAACTGAGGAAGTCATGCAGTATTTGAAGGTGAAGACCAATTGGACTCTGAGGGTTGAAAGAACATCAACTTTAAGTCATTCGTGGTACGAGTTCCATCCCACCATCTACAGACCTGCCTGAAGGATGACTTTTGGCCGAAAGGTGTCGTATATCGGCGTTTTCGAGAAGGTTATGAGACACCACACAGCGAAATACGACGCCGACAACGTTACGTGTATAGTCTTAGTTTTAAGGCTTTTAATAAGTATTAGTTTATTATAGTATAAGATTACTAGCTGTGCCGCGAGGTTTCACCCGCCGCTTCTGACTTGTTTTCTTTTTGCTCGGTTCCTTTTGGTCGTACCGTGATGTTATATAGCCTGTATCCTTCCTCGATAATTGGACTATCCAACACTAAAATAATTTTTGAATTCGAACCAGTGGTTCCTGAGATTAACGCGTTCAAAAAAAAACAAACTAACTCTTCAGCTTAATAATATTAGTATAAATTTTGTGTATTTTATCTACGGGCGTTAGTCGCCTGATAATAAAATGATTCTTCTTTTTTTATTAAAAGAGAGATGAATGAATATAACTATCAATGTATTTAAAGTAACAGGAAGCCTAAAGAAAATATATGATTGGGAATGTGTGAGGATTAATACGAAAGAACAGAGGGAGGGAGTGAATATTAGCGCGACGATTGACAGGTAAGATTGGAAGCCGAAAACATATTGCCCCGACCTCAAGTAACTGGGAGGCAGTGCAAGAAGATGACGATGATGAATAGAGTAGAAGAGATTAGAGCGACTCATCTGATGGAAGGTGGTCTTGTATCTGCAATAGGTACAAATAAAAGGTCCATAATTCCGTAGTTGACACCATAAACCATTAATTCCAAGACACAAGTCCTTTAAAACTCATTATGTTAGGCCTGAAAGCCCGATTAAGTTTCAATTAACAGTTAAATTAGATTTTTATTTCCTTTTATTTATTTATTTATTTATTCAAAATAGGTAGGTACGCGAACAGTACATAAATTTAACATTTAACAATAAAAGTATACAGGTCAGGGTTCTCATGTAGGTACCAATTACAGGTGTACACCAACATTCTCTTTAGTACAATATAGTTCTAAAGGGTGTAAATAGACCCTTAACATGGCCGAAAGGCACTTGTTCTCCCTGTATTTGCTATTTTTTTTTTGTTCTACACCATACCTGGGAACCTTCTAGTTACGGAGATATTGGGGGTCAAAGTTCCAACTTTTTAACAAGTTTTTTTTTTATACATGTTTTTAATATTAGATTTTTACTTTACACACCTCCACGACCCTCGTACTATTCAATCCATACATCAGCACAATGCTTTGAGTGCTTTTCATCGAGTCCTACCGTAAAACTTGATTTTTGACCCAAAAAAAAGTCGATTCCCAGCAATAATTTTTGCGCAAAGTTACTTAGTTTGATGTACAGAATGCTTGGTTGACGGCTATGTGAAGGGTCTGTTTACACCCTGTATTATCGTAAAGTTATGGAAATAAAATGTAACAGAAATCAATAAGTAGTAAAGTAATTGAGTTGCCAGATTAATGACGTCACAGATTGGTATTGCAATACAAAATCTATAGGGAATCGAAAGTATATCAATTGATTGCTGGTGTCCACTACCCAATTTTCCACCTTCCTTCAGAATTACCTTTTACAATAATGCACAGGTAAGATGAATGCGAATACAATCGCACGCGCCTGCGCTACGCCTATGACCTAGTTGCAGTACAAAAATAGTGCGCACACGCTTGACGCCGATCTATAATTGTGATGCTTTACAATTGCGATTGTGCGCGGTAAAGGGCGGCGGGGGCGATTAGGGCCAAAATTATTGAGATGACTGGCTAACTCGATTTAAATTCACATCATTATTTTGATTTAAAACTATCGTATGCTTACTTTTGACAACTTGAACACTGTCTACCTACGTAACTCGTCTTTTATTTTAATTAGAACTGCGTGTGATTCAAATGTCAATCGAATTATACGGTGAACTTCTCTTGATTTCGTTACGAACATACCTAAGTATACGTGGGTTCAGTTTTTATGTTTGCTCGGAGACTCGCAACCCAGATTCAATTTGAAAAATCTGGATTTGACTGTCCGAAATGACTAGCCTTTCGTTTTCTAGCCTTCTCATGAACAACGACATAATCATTAACTCTCGCCTAGTGTCCTTATTTTAACCGTAGTTCATCCAGTGCATTTTGCTCTTTATGTCTTTGGCTTAAGCTTAGTCCTCTACTACTTAGTGGCCATAACATGCTCTTTATTGTATCCGCAACACACGGTGATGAGACAAGCAGCGGGAAATGCGTTCACAACACAGATATAGGTCCACAATCACACAGCAATATCCAGTGGTATTAGGAAATGTTACTTAATGGGATTCACTTTCGTCTTTTGTTTATTATGAAAAGGTCGCTTCCGTGTTGATTTTTAGTTAAGGGCATTACACGGCTCAAATCCCAAAAATAGCGAATGTTCAAAGAAATTTGTTGATGAATCCCTTCGTGCGTTTTCCGTGTAAAAAAAGTATGTTATAGTTAAGTTCATCACAAATAAATTGTATTGTTTAAAATTTTAATAAACCTTCTCAATTTTTTTTGGTTAATCGTAGAAAATAGGTCCTTTTTCAACCTTAATTGTAAATTATCTCTGTAACGGCTGAATAGATTGGCATGAATTTTGTAACAACAAATACGTAATGATATACTTAACAATCTGTATTGTTTTTTTTCAGTTATTTCTTTTAAAATTTTTAAATAATAAATAAAAACCGAAATTTTGCGAAATGTGCGGGGCAAGTCAACAAAAACCAGTACCCAGTCCAGTAGGGATAAAATCATCAAGGTCATCGAGCAATGTAATGCCCTTAAGGCGCTACCTCGAAAATAAATCGTAGCTCGACTGATCTACTAAGCGAGCGAAAGTGATGCAATTACTTTTGAAACGCAAAAGAAGAGATGGCTATAACGTGCGTGCGCTCGGAATAAAACGACGTATATGCCAAAACGAATTTACTCCTTTTCTAACAAAATTAATTAATTAAATTTAAAACTACTTTGATTAAACTTTGATATGATAATTCTCTATGTTTTAAAGTAAATTTCATTGAATAAAACTTAAGTGTTACGCCGTGATGTCGAAAAAAGTAAAAAAATAGATACAACTTTGCAATTTGTTGTATTCCTTTTTCATGATACTAGACCAAAAAGTCAAAAAACATTCACCAAAATGTTAAATCCCTATTTTTTATACATAACAAGTTACACGAATTAGAAAAAGCACATTTTTTTCAATGTGTAACCTTAATATTTGGGAACGAAAATGGGAAGTTTTGTGAACTGGAAACAAATTATTATGTAATGCTGATACTGTTAGCCTGTGTCTTCCCACTGCTGGGCAAAGGCGTCCCTCCATGACTTGCAAATACTTCGATCCAGCGCCAATGTGGACCACTGGTCGTTAATTTTGTCCAGCTCGTCCCGCCATCTCCTGCGAGGTCTACCGCGTCGCCTTCTGGCTGTCAGGGCTCCACATAGTGATTATTTTGGCCCTTAGCTCGTCGGTCATGCGGTAAACATGGCCAGCACAGTCCCACTGTAGCTTAGCGACTATGTTATGTGAAAAATATAAAAACCCGTTGAATAGTTTCTGGAAGTAAGCTGTACCTAGTCTATGCCGTAAAGGTTTCAGGACACTTAGTATCGCTTTTTCAGCAAGGAAACATTGTTATAAGTATACGACAATTTTACCAGTTGTTGGTTACCAAAATACTATACAGGGTGGTAGGGACACCTACGCTAAAACGCTTACCACGTATTCAGTACACCATTCTGTGCCTGCCACATAGAAATTTTTCATCGAATAATCAGCTGTTTCCTACAAAACTGCAATACCTATACGATCAAAATGTATGGAACAGCTGTTTTTTTTAAATTACTCATGAACATCTGTGTTTTCAGAATGATGTACTGAATACGTGGTAACCGATTTAGCGTCCACCCTGTATTCTTCTTGAGAAATCATTTTGAGTCCAATCCGAATAGATGTACTTGAAAAATCTTAATCATAAGTTATAATTACAACTGCCTTATTTACACTGAACTCTTCATAATACCTTTGCGAATCAGCACACGAAAACCGATAAAACCCAGGAAGGAAGGAAGTCAACATTGTCATAAAAACTCTCAATCTTTGTGAAAACCTGACCCCAAAAGGTATATATTACAAGCTCCACTTTCCACTACTAAAAGCTTAATGATATACAAAAATATGTAGTGAAACCATTACGGAGAGGAGTTCAAAAGGTTTACCTATAAAACTGGGATAAGTACTCGCTTGGATTCTGTTGGAAAATGCTAATGTAACTTCCAGCTAAATTTGTTTTTGACTGGAACATTTATTCACACTTTTATTGTCTGTGAAACTTATGCTACCTAACGTCAATAAGTTGCAGTTTCGAAGGCAATCACCAGTTTTTGTTAATATAATCAATGAGAACTATTCCGTAGCTAGCCACATTGCCGAATACAAAGTGTAGAATAGTGTGGCTACGGTATGTTATTGGTGGCTTTAAAACTGCGGTTTGACATCTTCAATATCAGCTACTTAGAATTTACATAATATTACATCTACACCTAATAGTACACCCACATTTCGCCTATTGACATCAACCGGGCACAAACCCAGACTCCGTGGCTGCTACTGAGAAATCCCTGATAGAAAAACCCAACAACATTTTGCCCGACCCGGAAATCGAACCCAGGACCTCATGCTAAGCAGCCGCGCTTGTGACCACTCGACCAACGCAGCAGTCCCAGCCCTTAGAAATTAAGGTCGTCAATTGTTACTTCTTACGTTCAACCATCACAGCCGTATCAGAATCACCATATTATCGTAGTATAAGAAGATCGATTTCAAAAAGTCTTTCTAATATAACCTGCTTATGTGACGATCTTGTATGTTTCGTTGAGGTCTTCTTTCTACATACTCGTAGCCTAATTCATTTGCGCGCTTTGGACGTGGAGTTCCGGATACGCCCTATAGAGGGTAGAACGGACACCGACGCGAAAACAGATACCACGTATTCAGTACATCATTCTGCACCCCCATAGAAATTTTTCAAAGGTTATTAAAAAAAAATCAGCTGTTCCATACATTTTGACCTTGTAGGTACTTTTGTAGGGAACAGCTTGTGGCCGGCTCAGAATGATATACTCAATACGTGTGGTAACCGTTTTCGCGTTGGTGTCCTTTCCACCCCGTATTATCAAAATCATTTCCATTAAATATTGTATTTCATATAAACCTACATGGGCACTTAAGAAACGTCATAAGAAAGGTTCATGGTTCGGGTTGGTCGTTTCCTACGGAGAACTGGCAAGAAAGAAAATAATTTGTTAAACTTTGAAGATCTTATAAGTAACTAAAGTTCTCACTGTTTTTTTCCCAATTGACCCTTTTTAAAGTATTGTTGTCATGTTACAGTATTAGGTATGAGAGGACAGCCTACACCAGAGAGAGGCAGAGGTACACCTCTGCCTAACCCTTCGTAGATTACAGGCGTGTTGTTATGTTAAGAGAATCAAACCCAACCCAACCCGCCAACTGCGAATTTGGCAGCTCCCTAAACCTTGCTGCAAGTGGTCTTTCTGCGCTATACTTCACGGTCTCCAACTAATGGATGCTATTCACGCTGTAATGGAACCCTGACATCTGCTGCCTCCCACGCGAACTGTTTCATGGCCCACTGTGCCACGTGGCGCCGTTTAGATTCCTACGACATTATCAGTGATTTTGTAGGTGTTAAGTAGGTAGGAATTGTTCGGAAATAAATTGTAGAGTACCTTTCTGCCTCGTTGGTCTGGTAGTCGCAAATGCTACTGATGAGCATGTGGTCCTGGGGTCGATTTCCAGGTCGGAGAACTCATATTGGGATTTTTTTTTAATAGCGTTTAGTCTGGATTTCTGTCCGTTTGGTGGCTATAGGCTTGCTCATTATTTCATGGGCTCAAACATAGCTGAAGAAATGTGGATGTAGGCGGTGGTTTGCCCAGGGTGCTGTGGTACATTCGTACTCATGAACTGAAAATTAGAGTTCACTGGCGAAAGATCAACCCAATAACACTTTCCTCAGGTCGAGCAAGGTGTTATTTGGGTTTATTCATCAGGAATTTCTCAGTACCAGCCACGAAGCCTGCATCTATGTCCGGTTAATGGCAATAGCCTCGCCCCCTTTACATAGGACTCAAACATAACTTGCAAAATGTGGGTGTACACCTCTGCCTAAGCCTGCGGGGCATGACACATGATGTTATGTTATGTTATAAACCAGTGTGACTCATTACGGCATTTTTAGAGCTCCCACAAAATAAATCTGTGACCTTGTACTGCATTTTCTAAAATGCCAACCAACAACAGAATCATTCCAAATATCCATTAACCAGGTTACCCCTAGCTTTGAGTTATAACAATAGGATCGTCAAGTCGTGGCCACATCGCATCACGTCGCTGTCAGTAGCCCAACGTCACGTCAGCGTCAACTTGCGTTTGACAATGTCGACGTCAGCGTCAACATTGACGGGTTGAAACCAAAAGACGGGCGTTGTGTTCGACTGGCTTTGTTATCAAACAACTAGTTGGGTTGGAACTGTGCGAATCTGATTTTGGAAGTTGTGAATGAATTGTAAAGGTCTTTGGTTGTCTTTGTTGAAGCTTCATGTCTTCTTCCAGGCAACGCCTTTGTTATTTTGAAAAGTGGCAGCCATCTTGAGTTTGTTGAAGTCTCACTTTCCATCGGTTGATTTTTCTGCCTGTCCGACCATAATGTTAATTATGGGGTTGGAATTGTTAAGATCATCTTCAGTTGGAGTATTTTGAAGTAAGGTTTAATAAACCAAAAATCGTTGTCGTGGCAACGAAATATCTAGCCGATTGCGGGGAGTGCCAGTGTTTGATTTTTAAAAACACTCGAAAATAAGTTTCTCTTTTTCATAGCTTTGTATGTCCCAATGGCCCCCTTTATCCTTCCAGGTACTGTTCTCCTGCACCACCTCGAACCAGAATTCGTGATGCGCGTCTAGATCATCTCTTTACAGTCAGTCTATCATCATCTGCCTGCCTTTTCCCAACTATTTTGGGGTCGGCTTCCAGTCTAACCGGACGCAGCTGAATACTAGTATTTTACGTGGAGCAACTGCCTATCTGACCTCCACAACTAAGTTAGTTCTGGGTAATACGATAAGATATCCTTTGGTAAGACTGGTTGTCAGACTTTCAGGCCACTGACTACATGTAACGACTGTCAAAGATCTACAAATGACAACCGGGGCCAACGGAAGGTCTGAAGGTGCTTTACGAGGCACGGAGGAAACTCGGAAGGTCACCCGTCCACGGACCAACCAGGCAAGAGCAGCTTAACCTAAAGATCGACAAGGGCGGCAGTTATTATTTAGCACGAGCTCCTTTTTAGTCAGTCTAGGAAAGTAGGAAGTCAAATAGCTGGTAATTAAACAAAGTGAACCACCAAGCAATGCGTGCTGAGGAAATCCACCATGAAGTTATAACTTTTCCTTGACAAAGGAGATCTATTAGATCTTCTACAACAAATTACCACACGTATACTTAACAGAGCTTAGACCCATCTTACACACATTCCTTTTATCTGCTGACGTCACGAATCAATCTTTCTAAACGTACCTACGGCTAATGGTAATCGTTAAGGAGCCACCAATGTAGGAGATAAATACTTACCCCACACTCCCCTTGCGGACACACGGGCGGGGAGAATGGCGAACGTGTTGGTGAATTTGTTGGGGGGATTAGTGATGGGATTAGTTCTGACCTAATCTTATATGAAGAGGAAACTAAGTACGGAGTTTCGTAGTGCAGTCTGGTGACGTTTTAGCTCAGCTAGTTTCACTATAGGTCAGGTTTTAACTTTGTGCAGAGGAATTATCTAAAACAAAAAAATAAATTATGTTAACCCGCATTGGGCCCGTGTGGTGGATTACAGTTACAGCCCACTCCCTCCCATAGAGAGGAGGCCTGTGTCCCAGCAGTGGGAACATTGTATAGACTGTTTATGCTGAGAGAAAAGGGCTTTTCTCATTCAATCAAAAAACTCGCTGATTTTCTCCTCTCTTGATTACTTTACGTATTAGAGATCAGACCAACTCCAAGTTATACCCAACTAAATCATCTTGTAAAATACTTATTACAAACGCCAAGCGGTGTCATAAAGAGTTTTGGAAGGAGACTGTCACGCAGGTATTACTTATACTTTGACCACTTTAAGTGTGCAGTTCAAGGTGGCGTTGCTAGTCAAGAAAATCTGCAAATTTATTTTAGTTCTGTGTTTTCCCGCCTGCACAGGTAAGTTGGTTGAAGTGTCCGTGATAGACAAATCTAAACCATTTCTGAACTGCATGTGTCTTATTAACTGTAACGTACTTACTTGTTTTATTCCTTCAGCTACATTTCCTTTGGATTTTTTACTGACGCCGTGTGTCCCTGATTCCGTAATGATAAAGCATTTGTTAAGGATCTTTAAGCAACGTTTCTTAAATAACCTCCCATTATTAATTGACATCTATTGTCTTTCCTTGACGGCAGTATGTCAGCTGCCTACGTCATCAATGACGCAGCACTTTGTAAGGGATTCTGAAGCAATGTCCTGGAGATAGTGCGTCGTTAATAATGGATGAGGGCATTATTGACATGAACTGTTAATAGTTTGAAAATCACATACACGTGTTTCATTTTACGTTTAAGATATTTCAATTTATAATGCAAATATCTTCAAATGTTAGAACGAAGTTCGTGGGTAAGCAATAACAGTCCCACGGGTTGATCTTCAGGTTAAGCCACGCTTGCCAAGGTTGGTCCGTCGGTTGGTGACCGTCCAGTACATACTGAATTTCCTCCGTGCCTCGAAAGCAAGTTAAGCCGTAGGTCCCGGCTGTCATTTGTAGATCTTTGACAGTCGTTACAGGTAGTCAGTGGCCCGAAAGTCTGACAACCAGTCTTACCAAGGTGTATCTGTTCTATCGATGTATATGTGGAGGTCAGGTCATAGGCAGTCTCTTCATGTAAAATACAGGTACTCAGCTGCGATGGTTACACTGGAGGTCAATCCTAACAAAGTTGAGAAACGACTAAACATATGATAAGTACCAATGATATTATAATGAAAGGTACGCGACGTTCAAATATCGTTGCGTTGTTACGACTGCGATAGATAATACGGAACGGATGATACAGAAAGAGATAGCTATTGCGCTTGAATTACGACAACTGTCTGGATTTGTCTGCAACAATTTGCGCTAGTGCGATATCTACATCTTTCTATTTATAATATCATTGATAAGTACCTATATTCTGGTCTCAATATCACAAATAAATAATAAGATAAGTAACTGTCTCTTTCAACCCGTGTGTTACCGAGGGTACAGTGTGCGGCAAGCTCAACCAACTGTAACGAACCAACTTTCGCATCGGCAACCCTGAATACGGGTGTCTGTACTTGTGCTGGGGTACATTAGAGGGCACACGCGAATATTAGGGGACATTGAGAACTACTAATTCTCTGTAACATGCGAAATGTATAAGGTGTACTACACATTATATTTGATTGGACAGTATTAATTAAACAACTACTACGACCACCAAAAAAAATCATAACTTTATAAAGGGTGTAAATAGACCCTTAACATAGCCGAAAGGCACTTGTTCCCCCGTCTTTGCGATCATTTTTTTATACCTTCTTCTTGTTACGGAGATATTGGGGGTCAAACTTCCAACTTTTAAAAAGTTTTTTTTTCAAATCCATGTTTTTAATGTAAGATTTTTACTTTACACACCTCCACGACCCCCGTACTATTCAATCCATCCATCAACACAATGCTTTGAGTGTTTTCCATCGAATCCTACCTTAAAACGTGATTTTTCACCCCAAAAAAAAAGTCGATTCCCAGCAATAATTATTGCGTAAAGTTACTTAGTTTGATGTACAGAATGCTTGGTTGACGGCTATGTGAAGGGTCTGTTTACACCCTGTATAGCTTTCATTCGGCTCATACCGATTGGAAAACTTCGTTCGGCATCGACCATCGCTGGATCATCTTCGGCCCGGCTCGGCACAATTTGTGCTAAATCGAACAGCATTTTACCCCTTACATGAACAAAAGCCCTTACATGAACAAAAAAAGCAGGTCAAAAACAAACATCTTTCCTAAATCGCTGTCTTTTAGAATGTACTGACCGCTAGTACATTCTATACGCAGCATACGCTAGTAACTAGATACTGTAACTAGTACCTAACGAGTTTTGTAACTGTCCCACGGGAGAGTACTATCGGGCTAAAATCCTAAGCGTTAATTCAGTATGCCAAAATATATGTGCCAAAATTCATACAAATATGTTCAGTAGTTTTTGTGTGAAAGTGTAACAAACAGCCAAGAAGTTTGAAAGTTGCGCCAGTTACAGAAAAGTTGAAAGGGAATCGACTGTTTTGGTATGGACATGTGATGAGGAGGTATGAATCGCATGTGACTAAAATTGTAATGAATATAAATGTTGGTAGATCGAGAGGGAGAGGAAGACCAAAGAAAAGATGGATGAATTGTGTGAGGAATGATATGAAGGAAAAAGGAGAAAATGATAGCGTGACGATTGACAGAGGAGATATATCATTATCTCCCTAGCCTTTTCCCAACTATGTTGGGGTAAGCTTCCAGTCTAACCGGATGCAGCTGAATACCAGTATTTTACATGGAGCGACTGCCTATCTGAGCTCCACAACCCAGTTAGTACTAGGTAATACGATACCCCTTGGTAAGACTGGTTGTCAGACTTTTTGGGCCACTGACTACCTAACGACTGTCAAAGATCTACAAATGACACCCGGGACCAACGGCTTAACGTGCTTTCCGAGGCACGGAGGTAACTCGGTATGTAACGGGTGGTCACCCATCCACAGACCAACATAGGCAAGCACGGCTTAACCTAAAGATCGACCCGAGCGGCTGTTATTATTTAGCCACGAGCTCCGTTGACAGAGGAGAATGGAAGAAAAAAACGTCTGGTGCCGACTCCAAGTAACATGGGACAATGATACGAAGATTTATATAACAAAATACCAGATTCCATCAAAACAATACCATTTTCTAGATTTAAAAATAATTTGACGAGGTTTTTAATTGAACAATGCTTATAAAGTACATGAGTTTTTAGATTATAAATTATAAGTTTTGTAAATAGCCGGTCATTTTAAATTATTGTTTGTTATGATTTCCTTTTTTACAAAATAAAGGAAATCATAACAACACATTAATTACATTTTTAAATAATAATTTAAAATAATAAAAAAATACAATATTAACGAAAAAAAAAAATGTGTGTTTATTATTTTGACATTTATTTAATTCAATAATACTATTTTAATGGGATTATCTGTTTAATAATTGCATGATTATTATCAATAATTAATTTAAATAAAATAATATGTTACCTTATTTTATATTTGCACGCCGAAATGAAAGGCAGAATAAGAGGACAAGTCTGTACATTTTACCAACCTTCTGTACCTTATTTACGCAAATAAATTATTTTGATTTTGATATAGTGATGATGAGTAACAAACCCATCCATCTATCCTCACAATATCCTCATTTATAATAGTAGTCGAGTAAGATCTACCCATTCGAGACAGTTCGAAACTTCGCGAAGCTCGCTATTGTAGCTTCAGCTCTAAACATCCATCAGCAACAGTCAACTTCAATAACTTTGCTAATATCCGTGTTTCCGTAGACATGGCGCATGTGTTCGTGAATATGATTCCGATTGTTTCTACAGAAATTGAAAATAGGTCAAGATTTCAAATAGTAAGTGGAATGATGTAAACAGTCGATGGAATAATAAGTTTAGTTGCTAACTGGTATGATTTCATACAGCGAATTTAAAAATAATCGTGATTTTGATTTCGAAATCTTTATTTATTTATAAATAAAGATGACCTATGACACGTCATAGGTCTCGAGTTCGAACCCAAGGCACGCACCTCTGATTTTTCGGATTCATGTGCGTTTAGTATAATTATCACTTGCTTTTCGGTGAAGGAAAACATCGTGAGGAAACCAGCATGTCTGAGAGATATTTCTTGACGGCATGTAAAGCCAAGTCAGAGGCCCATGGGCGGCATAAAAACTCTGACACCAGGTTAGGAACTAACCACACGATAACAACATTTATAAATAGGAGAACCAATAGCTATAACAAATGAATAACAATTGTATATGCAACACAGAGCCAATTACAGGTTCTCACGAGTAAACACAGAAAAGGTAGTAGAAATCTTAGGATCACTAGATAGCAAGCACTATAAAAATAAAGGAATTATTATTAAGTATCTTGACTTGGCTCGCGAGTTTGTCGACATGTGAGATGTGGACTCAGCGATCATTGTGCAGATAGTCGTATCCGCCCATGACTTAATTGCCAAGAATCTCGACCAATACCTGAGGAGGCTCTCGTTAGGCAGCTGGATCAAGGGCTTGATTCAGAAAGCGGTACTTCTGGACACGGCTCGTATTGTTAGGAGGTTCCTCTCTCTGGAGCCCTGACCGCCGGTAGCTTGGACCCTGTTCCCGATACCGATGGGCTACAATTTTTTTATATTTTTAAATGTTTTTATATTGTTTTTATTTTAAGGAATATTTCAAAATGAGATTTGTATGAAAATAAATAAAGGTATTAAAATAACATACAATAACCACTATAAACACTCACCAGGTTAGGCATTAATGACACGGGTAGAAAAAAAAACTACGCGCTTTTAAAATAGTTAGTATTCAGTCGATATGATATATTGTTTAAGTTATGTTTCATTATACATAAATCTATATGTTACGATTCATAATACACTGGCATTCCGTGGCTGCCTTTAAGAGATCCTTGTTGGAAAAACTCAATAACACTTTGGCCGACCTGGGAATCTTATCCGGGACCTCATACTTAGCTGTCGCGCTTGCGACCACTGGATGTGATTTATAATTTCTTCCTTTAATCCAGACAATGTATAGCCTCAGACGCTAGAGCCATGCTTCTAGACCCAGCGGCACAACCAGCGGTTTAGAGGCTGTGCGTGGTCTTTTTATTAGCACAAGAGATCGTTTTATTACGAAATTTACTACTATGCCTTTTTTTTTGGATGGGGTATTCAAATGACCCCTCCCGCTCTGGGCGGACTGGAAGGGAGTGTCAGACTTCTACTGACTAAAACCCATCCATGTTCCTTCGTAGCCCTTTGAGTTCCAGGGCCGCGGTATCTCTTTCGAACAGTTTCGCAGCCCCGGCAGGCATCGGCCCTTGCGGACCCCTTCCGGTGTTCTGACATCTCTTTGAGGCGCCGTCGGCACGGCCTGTTGTCCTAAGATGGACGGACGGCGAGCTAGCCCATTACTCGTCGTCCAAAGGCCCGTTCTAAACCTTACTACTATGCCTTAGAGAGGTTTACCATATTTGTGTCCAAATGCAGACGGCTGCTACTCTAAACCCAACAGAATTTGGACAGACCCAAGCCTAGGCAGAGCAGAATCAGCCTATAATATTCCCACCGCTGGGACACATGGCTCTTCTCTATAAGAGGGAGTCGGCTGTACCACCATGTGGGCTCAGTGCGGGTTAGTTGTCACACGTTTTCGATTTTTTGGTTCGACATGGCGGTTTCCGAGGTTGTGAAAAAAACAAAAATATATATTTTAATAAATAAAATAAAAAATGTTTATTTCGGAACAAAAGCGCAAGACCAGGTGCGTACCTGCGACGACGGCCAATCAAGATATACAAAACCAGTTTATGCGGATCTCTCATTCTATAGGAAATCTATACAAAGCGAGGCCAAGTTATACTAGAAATGTACAGCTTCATGTGCTGCCGTGTGTACAACTTGTAAAACGATGGTGTCTGCAAAAGTATAAACTGTAGCGCAGCTAACAACGCCCTTCTCCTGATACAGATTGGAATGATGTCCGATTCTAATTAATTTAATTCAGATTTGTTGTTAACATTATTATAAAGTACCTAATAGTATATTAACCCAATATTTTCTTTGTTACAGGGGGACCAAAATACATCAGGAACATAGAAAATCACCCAAAACCCACGACACAATAAAAACACGGCCGTTTTCATACATTTTATAATAATTAGTTAAAATCCTCTCCAATCCTAGTAAATGCAGTGCTAAGTGCTTAGTGTGTGGTAAAAAACGTCGCATGGAATTACAGTGCATCAGTTCGATTCTCCGGCTGAGCAAACAGAAGAATAGGTGAGTTTTATTAATAGTTTATTTGAAATACATTGATAGAACGATAGAAGATTTTAAACTATCATGGTCACTAACATTATTATTTACACTAGAAACGAGATATGGTAAATATCCCGTTTCTAGTGTAAATAATAATTAATAGAACGGTTTAGGTAAAGAACTAGATCCAAGATTATGACTGTTAAGTAGTAGTAGTAGAACATAACATCGAGTATTGCATCAAAATAGTACATTTTAATGCAAAAGGACCAAAATTGCTATACTGAACGACGTGTTTAAGACATTTGCGAAGAAAACGTCGGTGTACATAAAATTTCATACTCATAATACAGAATGTAAGAAGACCCATCACGTAGCTATGCAGCACGTATTCTAATACATTCCACCTTTGATTCATTCGACCTTCATTCAAATATCTGAAAATTCCCAGGCGTTATTTTGTAATCTTTGAACAAAATGGCTTGCTCTGTCCATCGGGATTTTGTGAGGAAAGATATAGAAGAGGAAGGAGTGAATGATGCCGTGACGTCTGACAGGGGAGAATAGAAGAGGTAAACGTGTTGACACGACCCCAAGTAGAAGGGACAAGGGCTGGAAGATGATGATGACCTTCGCGTTTTGAAAGACTGGCTATCAATAATTCTACTATAACGTGTGTAAAAGCCGAAAGGCGCTTGTTCTCCCCGTCATTGCGATATTTTTTTGTTCTAGACCATACCTGGGAACCTTCTAGTTACGGAGATATGGGGGGTCAAAGTTCCAACTTTTATACAAGTATAGTTTAAATACAAGTTTTTAATTTAATAACTTTATTTACCATACTATTCAATGCATCCATCAGCACAATGTGTTGCGTGCGTTATATTGAGTCCTACTGTAAAACGTGATTTTTTACCCCAAAAAGAAGTCGTTTCCCAGCAAGAATTTTTGCGTAGACTTACTTAGTTTGATATACTTACAGAATGTTGGGTTGACGGGTTCATGAAGGGTCCGTTTACACCTTGTATATTTCTTTCCACAAACTGGGTGACAGGTGTCTACCTTGAATAAAAAGCTGCAAAAAACATCTTCAAATCCATCATTTTCCCAACTATGTTAGGGTCGGCTTTCACTCTAACCTGATGCAGCTGAATACCTGTATTTTAGATGGAGCGACTGCCTATCTGACCTCCACAATCCAGTTAGTACTGGGTAGTACGATACCCCTTGGTAAGACTGGTTGTCAGACTTTCGGGCCACTGACTACCTGTATCAACTGGCAAAGATCTACAAATGACAGCCGGGACCAACGGCTTAACGTGCTTTCCGGGGCAATGAGGAAAAAAAACATCAGCAAATGTTAATTACTTAAACCTACCAGTCTACAATAACTCAACGCTGACACAAAAAAATGGAAACTTCTGTGAACTCCATGTTTCGGTGACGTAAGAGTGGTCTACGGGGTAAAGGTCGTGGGTCACTATATTGGAAGCGTATACGTCGTAGATAAAGGTCATTAAGGTCACGGCTAGCCATTGCATGCATTCAGGCGACCTAGAATTGAAAGACAGACGTTTTCCCGTTTTCAATAACATTACTACCTCTACACTGCCTCCTTGGTCTAGTGGTTGCAAGCGCGACGGCTGAGCGTGAAGTCCTGGGTTCGATTCCTGGGTTGGGCAGATTGTTATTGGGTTTTTCCATCAGGAATTTCTCAGTATTTCAGCTAATATAATGAGCAGCAAACTAGACCAAAGCGCTTGTTAATAGTTGCTGCAAATAGTTTGGTTGTCGCCCGGCAAAGTTTATGCACCATTGAGCGGAGACCGACAAAGTTAAATGTAATTACAGGGTCGTTTGTAGAGACTTTCAGTTTATTGACAGGTTATCTTGAATTTGTTAAATTGAAAGTGTGTATTATTAAATGGATACAATTGATAGCATACGTTATAGCAGTGATGGCGTCGACCGTCGGACTGCCAAGTCATAGGTCTCAATTTCGAACCCAAGACACGCACCTCTGATTTTTCGGATTCATGTGGGTATTGTATAATTATCACTTGCTTCAGTGAAGGAAAACATCGTGAGGGAACGAGAATGCTTGAGAGATATTTCTTAACGGCATGTAAAGCCATCAGAGGCCCAGTGCCGGCATAAAAACTCTGACACCAGGTTGGGTACTAACCACACGATAAAGAAGATCAAACGGATAAAATTCATAGCATACATTCAGCACCTCACCTCATTTATTATGTTTATAAGAGTCACAGAGAGAACAGCCGCACGTGTCGATCTTCAAGTTTCAGCCGCGCTTGCCAAGGTTGGTCTGTGGATGGGTGACCATCCATTACATACCGAGTTACCTCCGTGTCTCGCCATTGGTTCCGGTTGTGATTTGTAGATCTTTGACAGTCGTTACAGGTAGTCAGTGGCTCGAAAGTCTGACAACCAGTCTTGGCAAGAGGTTTTGTATTACCCAGTACTAACTGGGTTGTGAAGATCAGATAGGCAGTCGTTCCATGTAAAATACTGGTATTCAGCTGCACCCGGTAAGTCTGAAGTCGACTCCAACATAGTCGGAAAAAGGCAGATGATGGGGACTACTCTGCACACTCACAAGCCGCTCACATCTTTAATAATTCTCCTGCCCTTATTCCAATTTATTTGGGGTCGGCTCAGCATGTCTTCTTCTTCCATACTTCTCTATTACTCGTCATCTCACCAGTCACATCTTTTTTAGCCATATTATCGTTCACACAGTCCATTAATCATTTCTTAGGTCTTCCTCTATAGCTATCCACATTCATACTGAAAACTTATCTCACGACATTTTCCTCATTCCTTCGCACCATATATTCATTACCACACAACTTTTCAATCACCAGTTTCAGACTACCTCTTATGTATACATTTCTTATTTTGTTCATTCGCGTACCCCTTGGTATTCTCTTCTCAGCTAGTTATGATTTATCTGTGTGCCCATCCAAATACGTTCAGCCATTTATGTGTAATTGAACAGCAAATATCTAATATATTTCCAGGAACTTTCCCACTCATAATATTAGCAGTATGGATAATGTGTTAGGAATGGAAGATATTCGTTGTTTTATGAGTATAATAACACCCACAACGTTAGGAACGCGGGACATTTATTATTGTTTGAGCAATAGCGTGAAGAGAGGTAGATAAGGGACTGCCTTTCATACAAGATCAACTTTATATAACCATTGCGACTATCAGTTAAAAGAAATAGAATGCGTTTTTCTGAGGATGAAAGGTATCTTAATATTCAAGTCATTGCCGGGTTACGTGCCTAACAGTACCTAGCAATTTAATGCACAGACACTAGCAAGTCAAGCTGCTACAATCTGTCAAATATCTTTAATAGATTTTCAACTTTATAGCTAAAGCGTTAGGTTTAAGGTTCATTGGGAAAATTTGACAGTTTCGGGTAGCTTGATGTGCTGGCGTCTGTACCTTTCGAAGCTGTGCACCTACTTTAAAGTCGAATATCCACAGCTACTCATAGGATGGACGCAAGTTTTCTATAGTGTTCATTTATTTGCCAGCCACGCATTAATGTACACCGTGACCGTTCGTCGTAGAGGACGATCCCGTACTTCATTTTCACACGAAAAAACGAAGCTAAAACCTGAGTCTTTCATGATCGCTTCGTTGGGATAATGACGTCCTGGGTT
Source organism: Noctua fimbriata (assembly GCA_905163415.1). Lineage (NCBI taxonomy): Eukaryota > Metazoa > Arthropoda > Insecta > Lepidoptera > Noctuidae > Noctua > Noctua fimbriata. Next base: position 1,360,363 of record LR990946.1, read on the forward strand.
CGTTTCCCAGGTTGGTCAAAGAATTATTAGGTTTTTCCTTTGTCAATTTCTTAGTAACAGCCACGGAGTCTCGATTTGTGCCGGGGTAATGGCAACAAGCTCGCTCCCTATTACATGGGATATTTATAAACATAACTGACGTGATGGAAATGCTGATTCTTTGGCCAAAAAGGCCACCCCACTGGGCATGTGAAGAGTCGACCAACCGCTTGGCGATATCCTGACATACTACTTACTACTTAGGTAGGCACTCGGACCCCATGGCCATAGTGTTTCAACCCCCAAACGGCGTAAACACAGAACTACTAATTAAGTTATTGTATTTACGCTGTTTGAGGTTTTCAGCTCCTGCAGCAGCCGCCCCAGCGTAGACCACTGATTCAGACTCAGATTCATTTATTTGCTTGAAATATGATATTGTACAGATTTTATAACGCACAGGTACACAATAGTTCAGCATATTCCGCCTACTTAATTCGGCATGCAAATCTTGCGACAAAATAATTAAATTCCAATGTCAAAAAAACAACAAAAAAAAGTACTAAATCAAGAATTGTCTACATAAAATATCAAATTAAAAATGACAAAAAAAAAAGAAAAAAAGAACATTAAATTACATTATTTTTAAATATCAACCAAAGAAATTAGATTACAAATGTCAATAGATTAAAAATAAAAATGTTAAGAAAAAAAAAAAGTACAAAGTCAAAAATTATTGTCTACGTATCAAATTACAATGTCCAAGAAAAATAATTAATTATTACAAAATTTTCTAAATATGAACTTTCAACTGACAACCAAAGAAATTAAAATACAAATGTCAGCTCATAATAAGAAAGTCAAATTTATACATTAATTTTCATGTCATGCACCTTTGATGCTATAAAGATAGGATGGCGAAAGGATGTCGATGACGAATTAAATCATTAAATCGATCTAACATTTTCATTTCGTCAGTATACGTGCGTAGCTTAGCCGTGGGCTGAAGCGTCACCTTCATTCTTCGTTAAGATTGAAGCATCAAAACTTCTAAGACTACTCAATGGATCTTCAAGACTTTGAAGCCGCTCCACGATTGTTTTTGATCGCTCCAGTACAATGGTAGTTACTTCACGGTTTGTATTTGTACTTGTAACGATGTAAAAAGATCACAGGATCAAATGATTGAGGCCTGTTTGTCTTAGCAACTGTAAATTAAGACCTTTAGATGTGACATGTCAACACAGATGCGTTTCGTCTCAGTATACGAGAGCTAGTCAACTAACTCGGCCCTTTTCAGGGTTCCTTTCTCGAAGGGTAACCAACGGTAACCAACCTATTACTAAGCCTCCCATGTCCGCACGGCGGCCAGACAAGCTATGCAAAACCAAATTAAGCTGATCTCTCATCGTACGGGAAGCATACAAAGCGAAGTCAGGTTATACTGGTTATGTATAGCTTGATGTACCGCCGTGTGTCCGTCCGTCCGTCTGTCTGTCAGCAGGTTGTACCTCGTGATCCGTAATAGGAAGGCAGTTGAAATTTTCATAGAATGTGTATTTCTGGTGCCGCTATAACAACAAACTAATAAGTTAAAATTAAAGGGGGCTCCCCTACTACGATGGTACTAAACCCTTCATGCGCGAGTCCGACTCGCACTTGGCCGGTTTTTATGAAATCAAATGCGGGTGTTAGGGTTGACAACAATTTGGCCCCCAAACTGGAACGGACCGGGGCTGCCTTCAAGCGGCTCCTGCCCAACCTGGGGGGTCCAAACGTCTCCTGCCGGAGGCTCTACGCGGGGGTCGTGCGGTCCATGGCCCTTTACGGGGCCCCGGTGTGGGCGCGTTCTCTGAGGCGGCAAGCCGCCCGCTACCTGAACGCGCCCCAAAAGGGGATAGCCCTAAGGCTAGTCCGGGGGTACCGCACGATCTCCGGTGAGGCGGCGAGCCTCCTTGCCGGATTGCCGCCATGGGATCTGGAGGCGATAGTCCTCGCGCGCCTTCACGAATGGCGCGCGGAGGCACTACGTCGGGAGAAACTCCGCTGCCGCGGCAAATCGCCGCTCAGCGGACAGACCTCCGGCGCGATCTCATGGTGACATGGAGAGCGCAACCCCATGCAGGGCACGCCACCGTAGTGGCGATAAGTCCCCTCTTTGAGGAGTGGCTAGAGAGGTGCCACGGCGCCCTCACCTTCCGCCTGACGCAGGTCCTCACCGGACACGGTTGTTTCGGGAGGTTCCTGCACCGAATCGGGCGGGAGGAAACGCCCGGGTGTTTCCATTGTGAGGATCGTCCGGAGGACACGGTGCAGCACACTGTGGAGGCCTACCCCGCTTGGGCGGAGCAGCGCCGTGTCCTCGTAGAGGCGATTGGCGGCGGCGACCTCTCACGCCCGACCCTGGTTCAAGCCATGGTCCGGAGCGAGAGGGAATGGGAAGCCGTCACCTCCTTCTGCGAAGCAGTCATGCCAGTGAAGAAGGTGGCGGAACGTGAGAGGGAAAGGTCTCACGTCCCAGCCGCCGCGGGAGACGCCCTGGGCGTCGGGAGTCACGTTGTGGCCCCCGGCCACCGTAGGCGCGGGCCTGTGGACGGCGAGTTATGGGCTAGCTCGCCGTCCGGCCGTCTTATGACGACAGGCCGTGTCGACGGCGCGTTCGTGTTCCACGCGCGCCTCAAAGAGATGTCAGCAACCACGTAGGGGTCCGCACGGGCCGATGCCTGCCAGGGCTGCGGGACTGTTCGAAAGAGATACCGCGGCCCTGGAACACAAAGGGCAAAGAAGGAACATGGATGGGTTTTAGTCAGTACAAGTCTGACACTCCCTTCCGCTCCGCCCAGAGCGGGGGGGCTCATTTGATGATTTCCCATCCGAAAAAAGGGTTGACAACAAACATTTTATTATGTTGCACTACATAACGTAACATCACGCCTGTAATCCCCGAAAACTTAGACACATTTCACCAGATATGTTTAAGTCCCATACAATAGGGGGCGAGCCTTTTGCCATCAACCGAGTCCAAATCCAGACTCCGTGGCTGCTACTGAGAAATTCCCGATGGAAAAACTTAAATCTAAAACTTAAATTTAAAACTTAAATCGAAAAACTTAAATTTAAAACTTAAATCGAACCCAGGATCTCATGCTTCTCAGTCGCACTTGCGACCACTAGACCAACGAGACAGTTTATCTTATATCTACCAGTGGCGAAGGTTCCATACAACTCGATTCCTACCGGATTCCCTTTGAAAAATGGCACAGTCAGTATTCTATAGACAAATAATATAATCAAATTAAAAATATGCACTCAGGCTTACCTCTTACAAAAGTTGGCCCTTCGCTACTGATATCTACTGATATTCGATGTTGCTGCCTGGCTGTGCCGAATAACGCCGACCCAAATGAATAACAATGTAAGTACTATTAGTGGGTCTACTACATTATTTTTTAGTCTATCATCAGCAAACTGTAAAAGTAATAAATATTTCATACTGAATAATAAATTGATAGCCTCATCATTCACTCCATATCAATTTTTCGTATGTCAGCCAATATGAAAACTTTATCTTAATTTCAGCTGAGTCATAAAAAATTGCATTTTAATGTTTATCGATATCTTTTAGCAGAAATAAACGAATCATCTTAATAATATTGAAAAGCGTTTATTCTAACAAGCAATCTTTCAAATATTGCATTTATAAAAATTTCAAATATACAATTTTTCTAAATCAAAACTTTATAAATGAAATTTTTCTTCAGCCTTTATAACTTACATTAACGTGTATCATTACTACCCACAGCTAATGAAAATCTCATAAAAATCGGAGCAGCGGTTCTGTAGATATAAACAGATTAGAATACACTAACACATACAGACACAACTAAAGCGTATGCAGTATATAGATAGCAAGTTATTTCCTAAAAGAATAACAATGTGTAGATGATCATCTTTCCAAATTATTTGACAATATTTAAAAATACATCCCAGATTATGAACAGAATGTGAACCCTGTTTTATAATAATACTAGCGACCCGCCCCGGCTTCGCACGGGTGTAATATATATATATATATAAACCTTCCTCTTGAATCACTCTATCTATTACTGAAAATCGCATCAAAATCCGTTTCGTTTTGTAGTTTTAAAGATCTAAGCATACATAGGGACAGACAGCGGGAAGCGACTGTGTTTTATACTATGTAGTGATTACCACCTAATCTACAAAATGTTCAAACATTGGAAAATGGCAACAAAACACTCAGATTCTGAAAAAAAATAGTTTAAAAGTCTTAATAGAAAACTGAGTTCACGAGATTGGTTGGTTGAATGGCGTTTTAATAAGCAGACCGGAAGTTAGAATTCTAAATCCACTTCCAAAAGCTCATCATCATCATCCACAGCCCAAACTCACCCACTGCTGGGTATAGGCCTCTCTTTTCTCGTGCCAATCCCCACGGTCCTGTGCCAGCCTCATCCAGGTTTTTCCCCCGATGGCAACTATGTCGTCTGCCCATCTCGCCGCCGGACGTTCGGACGGAGTTCTTGGACGCCATTCGGTGACAGCCTTAGTCCACCTGTTATCAAAAGCTCACCACGACTTCCATAATCTAAACCACTATATTTAGCTTATTGTAAAGGCATCTCATCAAAGCATTGACGCTGGCGTTAAGTCATAAAGTGCGGTTCACATAATCAATTCAATCGAGCCGCTAAATCAAACGTGTAGTGTTTATTTAGAATCGGGATGCATGCTGTTTAACTCAGTATGTGTAACGGCCTGTAACAGGTCAGATCTTTAGAGTTTACCTATTGAAATCAGGGTCAAGGCCTTTCAGGTTCTGGGCCAAGCAGTAAACCCGGTCAGGTTTACCTCTTGGTCTCGAGCTTCAGGTCCGGACTGGACCAAAGAGGAGACGAGCGGAGATGTGCGAAGTGGAGAGGAGAGGACATGCGTAAAGAAAGTCATAAAGTCACATCGTCAGCTACAAGCTGACTCACGCCACCCAATGCACAATTGTGTCCCAGTGCCCCAAAGGCTGAAAAGCCGTAAAAGCTTTTTTGGGTGCGTTGGTCCAGCTAGTCCGGCTAATAGCAATGCCTCCACAGCGAGATGTGATCTCTGGCGAGAGCTGCTTAAGCCCCCTGATGGCTTCATCGAGCCGTCTGAAAGTCTTCCACCTGGGCATGCTTTGCCATGGCCGACTTGGAAATCTCTGAATAGACTCCGAACCCAAGTCGGCCGATAATCTGTTCAGATGGGGGTTCTGGACGGCTCAGATCTCAAATGTGTATGCGGCGTGTTTCCACTGACAATGGCTCATCTTCCATCTTGCGCTGCATGCACCTGCGCACTTGACGATCTTATGACTGCTACAGCGAGCGGAGTTCGCATAGCTGAATTTTGGGCCAAACATATTTAAGTCAAAATTTGCCATCGACACGCTAAGAAGAAGATGCGTAAAGCTAGGGCATATCCACCGAAACTGTGCGGAGATGTGCAAAGCGGAGCGAAGAGATGTTGTGCAAACCGTCATGCCGCTCACAGCATACCGCTCACCGCACGCCGCTCACGCCTCTTCTCGTCTCCGCTGGCCTAAACAATTACGAGACATCTCCTCTCCTCTCTGCTCAACCGTTTCCACTAAAGCTATGTGGAGACGAGAAGATGTAAATAACAAAATTCTATTAGAGGTTTACAACACATCTCAATTGCTGTGATAAAAACCTAAAGTGACCATTGTCTAATATCTAAATAGAAAAAGCGAGCATCAGCAGTACCGACCCTAAAACAACAACAAACTTCATTCAACGATCCTATCGCCAAGTACGGTGATTACCGAAACACCGTCGTCACCCTTTCAGCAGCACCAGTCTATAAAAAGGCTAATTACAACCCTTATAGACTGAACGACGACACAAAAAACAAAAATTTCAACGAATTTCGTTCAAAAATTACCGCTATTAAGAGATGGCTGTTACCCACAAACGCGACGTAAAATGGTTTTACGCGTCATTGCGTAAAACCGACTTCAAAGCATTTGTTTGGGCGGTCACCTCTCAATTATATTGTTTTGGAAGCTCCCTCCTGGATCCTCTATCCCTCTTTAACTCCCCTTCCCCTCCCTGTCCCTCAAATCGTGACATTACATGCGGCTTTGCCGGCTAATCGGCCAAAACGCTCAGCTAATCTTTTGGCAAATTACTTGATCTAAACGCTGTCAAATGCATTGTTAGCAAGATTTTTGGGACGTGATTTGTTTCTTGATTTATGAGGTTTGTATTCTTAAAAGTTATAAATGTTTGTGCCAGTAAGAGGGCGAAAGAAGGGAATGTTGGGCAATAGTCACTACAAAATTGGTGTTGACTGGGGTTGGATACCGTGACTGACTCATGGCGAAAGAATAACAGCTTGCTTGGTCACTTTTCAAGGTTAAACAAACTTCCCGAGTTCGGTGTGTGGAGATCCATTCGTGCTTTGGAAAGAACGTTAAGCCGTCGTCAGTCCTGGTTATCATTCGTAAATAGTCAACAGAAGCCCGAAAATCTAATTAACCAGTCTTACAGATAGGCAGTCAGTCCAAATAATATACTGGTATTCAGCTGAATCCGGTTAGACTGGAATCTACGTCAACAAAGTGGAAAATTGATGGAATTGTCGTTTTTGTGACATTCAAAACAATTGCCACTACATTTAAAGTCGATCGTATAAGGAACTCGATACTGCGTTCTAAAACTCAAATTGCCGATGTCGATCACACAGCTGCTAAGCTCAAATGGAACTGGGCTGGCCACATCTGTCGCATAGGGGGAGCTATGGGCTAAAGCAACCACACAATGGGTCCCAAACAGCAGCAATCGGCAGGCCCAGAAGGAGATGGCGGGAGATGGCGTATAACAGCACTGGATAGGGATAAGTGGAAGGAGGGAAAAGAAGCCTTTGGCCTGCAGAGGGACACAAATGACTGATAATCCTTACTTCCTTACTAATATTATAAATGCGAAAGAAAGTTTGTTTGTTTGTTTGTTACCGTTTCACGTCTAGACCACTGAACCGATCATCCTGAAATTTTGCATAAACGTTTTCAGGTGTACAGAAACGGACATAGGGTACCTTTCATCCCGAAAATATGTACTGCTCTCGAGGAAAACAACAGTAACGTTCTTATGATAATAGATGGCGCCACGTGTCTTTCGAATCATAATTGAATTATATTACGTATCACAAGCAGAGTACAACCCGAATTGAATGTCAAATTCTAAATTAACGCCGCGGTCAAAAGCTGGTAATAAATAATTAAAGTTTAATTAAGGAAAGGTTTCTTTGGACGCAAAACAAAGAACTTTATTTTTCTTTGACCTCCTGTTACAGTTATGACATTTCATTTGCCCTTCCTTCATTGCCTTTTCTTCATAAGTCCATAACTTCGCCCCAAGAGAACTCATCACCATAATCATCATCATTCTCCTGCCCTTATCCCAATTTTAGTGAATACAAATCTCAGTGTTGCCAGCGACAAAAATTCGCTTACTAAGCGCAGTACACACATGAGATAAGATAGATTGATGATACTCTAATGATCCAATATCGAGTCGTCCTTGTAATGAATAATCTATGTGTGTCCTTATGTACTTATGTAGATGAAAAATGTAGGTATTTTATGTGAAAACATCTTGATGACGTCATCTATTGAAAATACTTGGAAAATTTTGTCTGGGTTTTAATCAGTTATACATAAGTGATGTCGGCGTCTGGCCTTATTTTATACATTACATCACGGCTGTGCAAGAAAGGTTAGGCAGAGGTGTCACTAATAGTACATCCTCAAGGGACGCGCCTATTGGCATCAACCGTGTATAAATCCAAACTCTATGGATGCTGTTGAGAACTTCTCGACGGATAACCCAACAACAGGCCAGTGACATGTTTCGGATTATAGCCAAGAACCTGGGCGACCGAGCTCTGCTCGAGTGAAAATAGAGAAAACGATTTTTTTCCAGATATGATGACCTAACTAGATCGATTTTTCGCCCCCGAAAACCACAATACTGCATCTTTCATCGAAATCGTTAAAGCCGTTTTCGAAAACGTTTTTAAAAATATATATGAACAAATATTGCTCATTTAATACTCCGAGACAGATCCTATCCAATGGGATATACCACTTTTTTTTAGTATATGCGAAACCTGAATAGGTATAGTTTGTTCAGAATAAGTAACTGAATCGATTCCAATAATTTTTAAACCATGTTATATTTTTTCCCAAAAATATTTAAAAAAGTTAAAAGTTGGATACCGAGCGACTTCGAGTAGTTATCGCCATAATTTAGGTACCTACTGCCAAATTATTATTATCAATGAGCTCAAGACGAAGCTGGAGGCGCGCGCTGCGTGGTGAGTGCGTTTTTGTGCGGACAACTAGGTCACAGAACAAGCTTATAACTTTGTGATTTTTCATGATAAGTTTTTGGAATTTTGAACATAGATTCTTTACATAAAAATACTAGACACGTGTATCAGGTTTCGCATATACTAAAACTAATGTTGTATATCTCGGAATTTGTTAGTATGTCGTAAATAAGTACTAAGTATGGTGTAGTCTTCACTTATGGAAACCTCCTTGACATCATCCTAAAATCTGTTTATCGGTCTCAATGACAATTTTAGTAACTTTATATTATTAACCTAGCCACTGCAGGGGACAGGCATTCGCCCTGAACAATAAAACATAAGAAAACTAATATTACCTCACCTGACATTACAAATGCAAAGTTCCTTGGTAACAACTAGGTAAACTATTATTTCAGGCCTACATCGTAACATCTACTTGTAATACCATGTACCGCCAAGATAAATTACCATAGAGTATATTTCAACTAGTTCTGTATGGTGTCCGGACGTAAAGAATAGCACCATCCCATATCTTCCCGTGGGTGTCGTAAGAGGCGACTAAGGGACTTACCAGAGAATGGGCAGCAGCGTTCTCTGATTCTACAACAACCATACTGCGATCGCCAACCCGCCTGCCAAGCGTGGCGATTATGGCAAAACCCCCCTTCTTGGGGGAGGCCTATGTCCAACAGTGGACTTTTCGGCTGAAATGATGATGATATTTCAACCAAACCAAGACGCAACGTTACAGTCTATTAAAAGAATGTAACAAGAGCTTCGATCATACCCAAAAGTATATAATAAAATACGCTATAAACAACCGGCCTATATTTATATTGTTATGCCATACTGAGGAAATTGAACTATAAACATTATAGCGTTTTAGTCCGGTGTTTTCTTAAACCTCACTGGTCTACTGGTCGTAAGCACAAGAGAGTGACTACGGTAAGCAGTCCATCTTGTATTTCTAAATCGACTTCCAACAGGATTTACTGGATTTGTCACTCCATCATCTGCCTTCCTTTTCCCTACCATGTTGGGGTCGACTTCCAGTATACCCAGATGCAGCTGAATACCAGTATTTTACGTGGAGCAACTGCCTATCTGACCTCCACAAACCCAGCTATTTTTTTTTATTTTTTTTTTATTTAGCCTGTACTGTCCCACTGCTGGGCAAAGGCCTCCCCCAATTCCTTCCATGTAATCTTTTCCCGCGCCTCCTCGGGCCAGCCCTCGCCCTCAGCCCTCTATTATTATTTATTTATTTACAGCCCATATTTAAACACCCCACCATTCAGTAAAACAGCTCAAAGCGATTTACAAAGCGCTTTCACTAATTGAGATTGTAACTAATTGACTTTATATTTACCGAGTGAAAATAACCAATAAACAAGACCCTTTCAATGTAAAAGCTTTGTGAACAACTGAACGGTGGTTTATTGAAAGCATCAAGGGTTTTTTCACTCGGTTTTAATTACTCTACTCGCGTGGCGAGCTCCATAAAGCCCGTTCCGCGACTCCAGGTAATGCGACTGCGGCACGGGCGTGCGACACTTGTTTCGTCGTTGTACCGCAAGTCGCAGTTACTCGTGACATAATGATCTAATGGTGGCTGAACACTCTCAACCGAGAGTTCTTTCAAAGTCTTTCTCGAGACCGACACGAGACGGTGAGAAACCGAGGAACACCGAGGCTAGACAAACCCTACTGTATGTTATGGAATCAGGCGTTCTTTGCAAAAATCGATGATGTTAAGTGTTTAGTTCAAAAAATATTTAGTTTTAGTTCCACGAAAAAGATCCAGGCTAGGATGCACCCGGCCGAAAAAATAATATGTTGTTGTGTCATTTTGTATGTGTGACGAAAATTAAGATTCCATATGCAGGCAAACCGATGGACCATTGATCATCATTGAGTATAGGTTTGGGTGTATGAAACGCTACTATACAAGGTGGAAGGGACACCAGCACTATAACTGTGACCACGTATTCAGTACATCGTTCTAAACCGCCCCCCACATTTATTAAAAACAACAGGAGTTTCCTACAAAACTGCAACACCTACACGGTCAAAATGTATGAAAAAGCTGATTTTTTTTAAATTACCGATAAAAATTTTCTATGTGGGGAGATTCAGAATGATGTACTGAATGCGTAGTAACCGTTTTAGCGTGGGTGTTCCTTCCAACTTGTATACACTCTCGCACTCGCCTAGCTTCGGAGAGTCTTGGCACAGATAATCTAATACTGCGTACGGTACGGTCTCGTCGAGAATGGACGGCCACCACAGGCAATGTCTTTCATCTGTTTTCACCATAGTCGCTTTTGTAACACGATGCTCGATGCTCGTGGCCAAACTTTAAAGGGTTTTTTGTTTTTTATATTTCTCGCTTTTAATAATCGCTTTTATCTACAGCAAACTCGCGTGGCGAGGGCGAGAGACATAAAAACTCTTTACTTTATTACTGACATGTTAATTAAATGCTTGGTTAATGAAAAATAATTATAGCAAAGTAACATGTTTTTAGAAATTGGGGAAATTGGGCGCGGAATTCCGTAAATTACGTTTGCAAATGACGATGTGACAAAGATGGCGATTCCCGCGTAAAGTGACGTTTTGAAATGTCACAGAAGTTTATGCGCGCTTGCAAGCCGTAACCGCTGTAATTATCTTTGTCAAAGACTTTATGTTTAATTAATGTACGTATAATTATTAATTAACTTGGTTATGATTGAAAAAGAGACGAAATTCTTATGAAATTTAAAAATTTGTAAAACACTGCTTGAAGACACCTTACAGATTTATGTAATAATACCAGTACGAAAAACATGTCAATTTTGAGCTATTCGCATTCATGAAACTGATCCTTTAGCCTAACCATTCATAATAGCGTAATATAGCATAATAACCCTTACGAACCAGAAAGTCGTTGGTGATTGAACTGTGAGAACATTTCTTGCGTTTTTTGGAATTTGCAGGACTATTCCATGAAAAAGACATTCAATGGGATTAAATGAACTTAGAGGGTTGTATTGGTGATTTTAGTGAACAATTCTGTAAATACATACGTGTTGCGGTCGCGAATCATATTTTGTTCAACATACAGCCTGACACTGACCTGCTAATTACAAAAAACGTATGAAGATTTGAAGTTCGCGGGCTACCCTGGCGCTCCCACCTTGAGACATGTATGTATAACAAGACTACAGACAGCGCTGCACTGAGCCAAGCATAAAAAATCCAACAAAACGCTTTTAATCAGCCATTAATTTAGTTGTCGCATAGTGCTTGAAGGTATCCGCTGGATGCGAGTCGCACGGGACCGGTCAATGTGGCGATACTTGGGAGGCCCACGTCCAGCAGTGGATGTCTATCGGCTGAAATGATGATGATAATGATGATAGTGCTTGCGAGAACTAATAGCCACGGGGCATAAGCCTCTTAATTCACAAAATATGTCACACATGTTTACCTAAAATGCATCAATGTATTTAGTGGCGATATGGTCGATGTGATGAACTGGCGACACTTCAAGCGAGGCAAGACGTATGTAGCGTGAGACAGGAGCGGCGGAGCGCGGAGATTCTGTAACATGTGCGGAGAGTATGGGTGTGGTGTGAGACATGGACGGTAGCGAAAGCAGGCCAAAGGATGCAAGTGGACGTCAACAAGAAAATAACATAGTACAATTAGCCCATGACGAGTAAAAGAGATGTTGTGGGATGTTGAAGACTTCTTCTTTCATCCATATTTATTACTTGACATACATGCTGCGCCAACCCCAAATAAATTGGAGAATGATGAATCAACCTAAAACGTTCAAACTCAAACTCAAAGCATTTATTTCATTAGACCATTACAGGCACTTTTGAATGTAAAAAAAAAATTAAAGATGAAACTACAGTTATGAAGTTATTATGCCTTGTGTTGTGACTTCCCAGTCTCACTTGTGAAACATAACTTGTGAAACTACTGTAGTTGCCCATTCCAAAGCGTAGATCTCTGGAGCAAAATGGGCAAGAAACTCGATGGACAATCTTTTAAATCAAAATATATTTACAAAATCTTGGTCACATCATTCATGTTGAGATTAAACATATATGCGAGAACGATGTAGAAAGACGTTCAAGTTAAGAGCGTCCAGTAAATAAAATCAACAATTCAAAAATAAAATAAACCGTGGCAGCTAAGAGATGACCACGACCAGTCTTTACTGACGGCGCCCGTTCACAAACATGACGCATGGCTCAGCACCATCCAGCTCAACCAATTTGAAGGAAACTAAATGATCCAACATACGCGCCACCATCAGCGAGACATTTGAGTGAGCATGGCATCAACCGCCAGGTTAAATTCGAGTCAATAAAACTAAAATAGAAATCGCGAAAAAAAAATCAGCTGTCCGTTGTTGTCCGTGGCGTTTTTTCGCGATATCGTTGGCGGGCCCATGAAGAAAGGATTCAATTTGATGGTCTACATTGCACCCTGAAGTGTGATCACACCTCTCCGGTATACGATGTAGGTAGACCAACAAACTGAACCTTTGTCGCGGTTATAATGCTAGTCCCATGGCGAAAGTCTCGGTATATAACATAACATAAGATCACAGGTTAGGCAGAGATGTACCTAATAGTACACCCACATTTCGCCAGTTATGTTTTAAGTCTTATGTAATAGGGGCGAGCCTATTGCCATCAACCAGGCGCAAATCCAGACTGCGTGGCTGCTATTGAGAAATTCCTGATGGAAAAACCCAATTACACTTCGTGCCCGATCTGGGAATCGAACCCTGGACCTCATGCTGAGCAGTCGTGCTTGCGACCATTAGAGCACATCCTTAAATATGAAATTACCTTTGGGATCCGTGGTGTGTAGAATTTTTCTGTTCATTGAATCATCGTATGAATGTGAACCAAGCCAAACATTCACAAAAAACCAAACTCAATGAAATCAAAATTCATTCCGTTCCCAAACACATTTTCTTACACAATTTTGTCGAAGCGCGAGATCTATTACTCGCATCCTATGTATTTAGATACACAATATCGTGTCGAATACATTGAAGCAAGTAAATATGAGTGTAGCGCGTGCCACGAGTTATGAGGCGTGAAGTTTTGGAAGTATGCGAGGCGGACGTGTTGCTTCGTGCCCTGGTCCAAGGGAGAGGTGGTAGCGACAGTCATGCTCACATTACAGCTGCGGTGGGCCGCGCTGCAAAGCATTTCAAAGACTGCTACAACTGAGCTGGTTCTGGGTGCGTCATCCAGTCAGGAAAAGTGTTGTTGGATTTAATCTTCAGGAGTTTCTCAATCGATCAAAAAACAATAACAAAATTTATGCAAATTAATAAATTGAAGTGTCTGTTTGTAATATCAAAATAACAGCGTATTACTGAATGCATTTGAAAATATATGCGGCACTTATAACAAAAACACATTTTTTTCAATTTTTGTCTGTCTGTTTGTTCTAATCTCTGAAACGGCTGGACCGATTTTGACGGGATTTTTACTGGCAGATACCTGATATTATAAGGTCTAACTTAAGGTACTTTCAGTTTAGAAAAAGAATTAGGGTTCCGTGGAAAAAAAACATAACTATTGAAATTGTTATCAAAATACGATAAAAAAAACATAACTATTGAAATTGTTATCAAAATACGATAAAAAAACATAACTATTGAAATTGTTATCAAAATACGATAAAAAAACATAACTATTGAAATTGTTATCAAAATACGATAAAAAAACATAACTATTGAAATTGTTATCAAAATACGATAAAAAAACATAACTATTGAAATTGTTATCAAAATACGATAAAAAAACATAACTATTGAAATTGTTATCAAAATACGATAAAAAAACATAACTATTGAAATTGTTATCAAAATACGATAAAAAAACATAACTATTGAAATTGTTATCAAAATACGATAAAAAAACATAACTATTGAAATTGTTATCAAAATACGATAAAAAAAACATAACTATTGAAATTGTTATCAAAATACGATAAAAAAACATAACTATTGAAATTGTTATCAAAATACGATAAAAAAACATAACTATTAAAATTGTTATCAAAATACGATAAAAAAACATAACTATTGAAATTGTTATCAAAATACGATAAAAAAAAATAAACTGATTTTTTTTAATAATAATTTCACGCGATCGAAGGTCGGGGGACATAGCTAGTAATTAATAATAAATATGAACGATGTATGTATGATATGTAATTATCAATAACAGAACGAAGTTTATTGGCGGTATGATACCCCAGCGCCTCGAAAAGCATGTTAAGCCGTTGGTCATGCGCCTGATCTCTCCTCTCGGAATATGAGAGTAAGTGAAGGAACAGTGCACCTGTGTTTATACACACACTCTTGCATTATAATATCTCCCGCGTCGATGGCTAGTCTCCACCGAAATCGGCGGCCATGACCGAAAACGGTCAGGCCTGCTATTTATTTTTTACTAAAGACGACATTGTTGCTATCGCGGGTATATCCTGGATGAGGCTGGCACAAGAACGTGGAGCTTGCCACAAGCAAAGACAGGCCTGTACCCAGCTGTGGGTGAAGGCGAGCTGTGGATGATGATGAAGATGAAAAAGTTTTCGAGTGTATTTTTTTCACTATACACGTGACAGAATCGCTTCGTGTAAAAATCTTGGCCCCGTAGAGCAGGTACTATTTTTCATCAAATAAATAAGACACAAAATAAAATGTTTTGCTTACAAAATGTTGCAAATGTTATCTATTTTCATCGATAAGTACATGACAAAGAAAGATTCCATCCAGTACTCAAAGTATATGTGCTACATGATATGAAGAACGTTTCAAGAATGTAGAACGGGAGATCTTGCATGTGCGGATTATGTGGCGACTGTGCAAGTGACTGCCGGTAGCGGACTACTCTTATAAGGGTTTTGCACGTAAATAATAATAAAATCACATCGTTTTCAACAATTTGCATGGAAATGTTTACAGACGGAATGTCTGTTTTCTATACTACTGTTTTGATTACCTGAATTGGATAAAATGCTATCTAAATGATCGAGCGAAATCTTGCATGCTTAGAACATACGTCCACGTTACAATTTATTGGAATAGCCAAATATGCCCTTGACATGAAAGACATCAAATAATCATGATCATTTTGTTCAGTTTCCAGTTAAATTGTAAAACTTCTGAACAGTATTCAATGGGGGAAACCTCTACTATTTACCGGGCTTCAAAACCGCTGCCGCTTATAACTCACTCAGCCACTGAATCACATCGGAAACGCGTTCCCCGAATTCAGTAAATGAGTCGCAAATGAAACGACGTTCGAGAAACAAAGCTGAACATAATTTCTGAATGAACTTTATTTTTGTAAACATTCTTTAATGAGCGAACTAAAAACGTTTTTATTGCAAGCTTCTGTACAATTAGCATTGTGGAGCATTTGTGAGCCAGAATGAATCAGTAAGATAATGTACATGTTACAGTGTTATTTCTTTTTTTTTACTCTTTATTTATTACTAGCGACCCGCCCCGACTTCTCACGGGTGCAATATACATATAAACCTTCCTCTTGAATCACTCTATCTATTGCTGAAAACTGCATTCAAATCCGTTGCGTAGTTTATAAGATCTAAGCGTACTAACAGAGGGAGCGACTTTGTTTTATACTATGCAAAGATTAGGGACTTTTATACAGATGCATGCATGCCAGTCTCATCGGACATTTAACAACACAAACTTAATTAAACTCCAAGCAGCTCTGGAGCTAGGTGTTGAGAAAATAAGATGGAACATACAAACATCGTACACATTTATCTCAAGCTCTCTAAGTAGATCCTCTTTTGCAGACTGAAATCTGACATTATTACTTAGACAGGAAACGGGATATTTACCATGTTTTCTGTTTTTTTGTTTGTTTTGTTTATCCGTAATCATGGTGCTTGCAACAGCGCCGAAATATCGGGAACTCGACAAAATCAATAAACATGGTAAATATCCCGTTTCCTGTCTAAGTAATAATGTTAGTGACCATGATAGTTTAAAATCTGAAATCTGACACACTCCGTCAATAAGTGTATGACATCTTCCAGTGTGCCACACACATCACAATTTTTTTTTTTTTGATATTTTCGCAGTCTGTATGTATTTGCTTACTATCGCCTGGCACGATTGTAAAACTGTTAGAATTAAATGGAACCCAACCATTTTAGTTTGTATTTTGTGGCGGGTGGCGCTGCCAACGTGTCTTGTTAATTCATAATCTGTGTTTAAATTGGTTGCTATTGGTTACAGTAAAATAACAAGTTGTATCAGAAAATATTTCTATTATTGCTACAAATTCTGCAAATTCCTTCAAAAACCAATAGGAAAATCGTAACTGTTGTAACGTTTACTGTTATAATTGAGAATTCGTAAAACCATTTTTTCTTTTTTTACAATAAAGGCCTCCTTGTAAGCTTGAAACTATGTTGAGGTGGGCATCCAGTACGTTGCAGCCTCAACTAGCCAAAGTTGACGCTGCAATGTCTTGAATTCCATTAGAAATACCTACTGAAAGGTGGCTACAACTAGCATACTTACCTGCCTGGCTTTTTGGAGCTCAAGAAGTTTGGCTTTAGTTCCTTCTGCGCAAGAGGCTTCCCTGGTAGCTCATAAACGGCAAAAATATGTGGGTGTCTCTAACTATTCTCATTCTCATTTTTCCTCTTCTTTCTATTCAGATTTTTTACAATAGTTTTCAAATCATGTATACATCTTTTGCTCAGAATAGGAACAGCACTGATGACAATATTTGGGTCACATGTTTAATTTAGTATTTTACAATATTTTCTTACCTTTGTATAGATTCCTTTTGAACCGAGTGTTTGTGAAAGTGTCCCAGCTACTTGTTAACTTTTTATCTTGTTTCACATCTTTTTTGTAGTAAGCAACGACTTATTGTCGGGCCTTTACTGTGCCCCCATACTTAAATACAAATACTGTAACATGATAATAATGTAATACCAAATAATTTGAAAAGAGTAACCATGGAGTTTCTTGCCGGTTCTTCTCCATAAGAAACGACCAACCCGAACCGTTCACCTTTTGGTCGACGTTTTATAAGTGCCGCATGGGCACTTGTGCGTAATAAAATATTTTGATTTTGATTAATATAAGGTCTAACTATTCATACACGAAATATATTCAGGGAATCATCTAACGGCTATAACGAAGCCATTTCAAGGGATTATTTTTTTTTATCTGAGTATATTTTTATATATAAAAAATAAATAATTTAAAATTACTTGACCCACAAAATAAATACTAACTCCTTATTTTTGAACATCCATTACGCTAGTTTACTACGTCGTATTAACCTACTGCTATTGTTAGAATATGAGAGCAAAGGTTTTATGCAAAAAGTCTCTAAAAATTTTAGAATTATAATAATTTCGTAAAAAAATAACATCCCGATAATTTTTTTTTTCGTTTCTATGGCGACTTTACGACTTATAGAAGTTACTCTTAAAATATTTCGTGTATGAAAAGATAGACCTTATATATTGCCTATATGCCAGTTTAAATGGATAAACAAACGCCCTCCTGGGGCGTTAGGAAAGAAAGAAATAAAATTATGTTTGTTCGGGATTAAGGGTGTGCTGCAGACCAACAAACAGAACCTCCTTCTCTATGGGAGCACAACGTAATCGCAATAAATTAATCAGCTGTCACATACATTTGGGTCGAATAGTTGTTGAAGTTTCGTACGTGAGCTAATTTATTATCGCGATTACGATATTGGTCCCATGGAGAAAGTGGTTCAGTTTGATTGTCTGAACCACACCCTGAAATATGACGACACCTTTTTGGTACACGCTGTATAATTAGACAATCTACAGGGTGTAAACGGACTCGTCACGAAGGCGTCAACCAAGCATTCTGTACATTAAACTATGTAACTCTACCCTAAAATTATTGCTGGGAAACCACTTTTTTTGGGGTGAAAAATCACCTTTTACAGTAGGACTACTAGGGTCGTGGAGATATTTAAAGTGAAGTTATAATATTTAAAACTAGTTTAAAAAAAAAAACTTGTAAATAAAGTTGAAACTTTGACCCCCAATATCTCCGTAATTAGAAGGTTCCCAGGTATGGTCCAGAACAAAAATATGATCGCAGTGATAGGGAGAACCAAGTGCCTTTCGGCTTCGCTACGCGTCTTGTTACACCCTTTATACAGTGTGGAAGGGACACCGACGCGGAAATGGTTAGGTACCACGTATTCAGTACATCATTCTGAGCCCCCAAGATAGAAATAATTCATATATATTTTTTTTAAATCTACTGTTCCATACATTTTTATTGTGTAGATATTTATTATTTATTTATTTATCTAACACTTCAAGCACAAAAGTACAGAGGCGGACTTAATGCCATAGGCATTTTCTACCAGTCAACCTTTGGGTGATGCAGAGACAAGCAGTGGTAGGTGTATATCTGGAAATAATTTTATTTAATACTAAGATTAGCTACAAGGATATATAAAATACTATAAATATATATCAAATACTAGATACTAGATATAGATATTGCACTTTTGTAGGAAACAGCTGTTTTTTTTTTAATAATTAATCCATGATACTATGTGGTTCGGCTCCGAATGAATACGTGGTAGACGTTTTCGCGTCCGTGTCCTTCCACCCTGTATAACAGTTACTAGGCACTTTAAAATAGGTAAAATAATTGCCAGTGAACCATAACATCATACAATTTATGGCGGCAAAATACATCTGGCAAGCTGAAATCTTAACGTAATATTTACAATAATCGGCCTATTGTTATGAAAGTTATATCAAAACAAACATTTTCTAAGAAAACGATATTTATTTATGTTCATAAACAATAATTAATGTAATCAAAACAGTTTTTTTCGAAAATAGTAAACATTGTAAACATATTTCGTTCATCAAGAAACTCGATCAATAGTAAAAATAAATATATACCGTAGTGAAGGGCATTCGTCCCATTAACTTATAACTAATGAATAACTGAACTCTAGTGTGGTCCCGTTAAAAATAAGTCCCGGAAACCGGGACAGAGGACGCGATGACAGGAGAAATTTTCGCCAAATAATATTCCGTATTTTCTTAAGAATTTCCGCGAAACGTGAATTGACGGCAATTAGTAATTTGATGACAGACTTGTCATCACTTTAATCATGCGAACACTAGCAAGTATATTTATTATTTTAATGCTAATGACAGAAGTTTAATGTGAAATAATAATAAAGTAACCTATTTTTTAATGTCACGTTATGAAAACATGTAGCGATCAGTAAATATGTCAGCATCATAATTAATGTAAAGCAAGCAAAACTTCAATCAACGCTGTGACATTGAAATGTCACTGTAAATATAGCTACAGGGTCATATTCTATTACAAGAAACCAAATCATTACCTAAAAATGTAGCTAGGTATACAAGACAGTAATTGATCACCTTCAAGCTTTAAATTCATAACTAAAATATGAATCATAAAAAGTAAAATCACGCTTATTAATAACAGTCCCGGCCACATCAAAAAATCCGAGAAATCTAAACAATAACACAATCAATTCATTTATTACGAAACTAAAACAATCGATCCCGTTCCGCATAAATCCCGGTATCGAGGTTACGTAGGTGACAGCACTATGCAACATCTGTTCCCGGGGGCTTTAGGATCGCCATGAGTTCAGGTTTCCTGGGATTTTCTTTAATATTTGGCTAAATATCCAAGCTTCGTAGAACTGTCATCGTTTGAAGCTCGGTTGTATGCAAGTTTCAAGAATCGAGATGCATGTTGAAATGCACCCCTATTACTTTACAAAATGCTTTTTTTTAATCATGAAATGAAATATTAAAGTTGTAGAAGCACGAAGCAAATATTGTTTGAGTTATAAATTAAATACGATTTGAGTCCGATTGTAAGAGCAAGAGTGTTTGGTTCTGTAAATGCACACACACAATACAATTAAACGTATATGATTTTATTCAAAAAATGCGTAGTATGTAGCAACGTATAGTAAATTGGTATTCTTAAAAAAACATCCATTATCTTTAAATAAAAAAATATATATATGATGTTAAATAAAATTGTCCGGAATAAAACTTTAAAGATGTGTACCTCAATAATATTCGACTTTATACGCATACTAAAGTATAAAGTTCACTGAATATCGTATATTACGAATTATAATCGTTTTTACCTAACATTTCCCGGTATGCAAGTCGCGGTACATCACTATATCCCATTGAAGTTTATTAAACAGGAAAGTGTGTCAGTAAAATCACTTTTTCATGTTAATTTTGAATCAAAGAGAAGTCAAAATAGTTAACCTTGATTGAATAAAAAAATCCATGTTGTACAAGATGTTTTTATCTTGTTTGATATTTTTATAGTATTTGAGAAGTCTACAAGTTGTGTGGTCCGATAATAAAAACAAACTACCATCATCAATTTGTCTGGCGTGTTGAGAATTTCTCCAGAGAACATCCAATGAGAAAAGGATATTGTGGAAATAATATATTTTTAAGATTGTACTGCGCCGCCGCCAACGGGTTTAATCCACATTCGTACAGAAACCGTGCGATTTTCATGATTTTCCTATGTTGTACAGATATTGCTAAAATATTACCTACAGCTTATATACAAAGTCTAACACCCGTATCTATAAACAAGTCAATGTGATTACTTGAGTAAAAATAATAACTTAAGAGACGATTTTGTTCTGTAGTTTAGTAATTGCTTGAAGTTAGAACTGTCAAAAGTTACTTAGCTTTGCTTTCTTTGATGGTTCTTACTTCGTTCAAATGATTGTCTATTTCATAAAAATTGTTGCATAAGTAATTACTTAAACTCAAGTTACTATATAAAGGCGTAAACGGACCCTACACGAAGCCGTCAACCAAGTATTCTGTACATCAAACTAAGTAACCCTACGCAAAAATTATTGCTGGGAAACGACTTTTTATTTTGGGATAAAAGTCACGATTTACGGTAAGACTCAAACTAACGCGCTCAAAACATTGTGCTGGTGGATGCATTGAATAGTACCGGGGTCGTGGCGGTATTTAAAGTAAAGTTACGACGCTAAAACAATGTACCTTGTATTTTTTTTTAAACTTGTGAAAAATTGGAACTTTGACCCTCAGTATCTCCGTAACTAGAAGGTTCCCAGGTATGGTCTAGAACAAAAATATGATCACAATGACGGGGAGAACAAGTGGCTTTCGGCTTCGTTAAGGATCTGTTTACACCCTTTAGACACTAGTGTAAGTGTCACACACTTGCGATGGCTCCGATATTAAATTACCGATGTCTGATAGAGAGGTGACCAAAAAAAATTCAAGCAAGGTAACTTCTCAATCACTAATTATAATAAACAAATCAGCGTTAGTAATGCACTGCAAATGACACGCCACTCGGCAGGTGCTCTCAATATATTTTTAGTGAACGACCGAAAGTATTCACATTGACTCACGCGTAGATTTAGCGACTGTGGTCGGTAACCACAGCGTTTGGTTGACGGGTAAACACGCATAGTTTACTAAATAAAGTACAGGAGTTAGTCATTTACAACGTAATACCTGATGACCTCTTTTTCGTTAGTGTCCATACTTTATTCCTCCATTTAGTCATAGTCTTATCCCAGCTATGTTGGGGTCGGCTCCAGTATATTCGGATGCAGTTGAATACCAGTATTTTACATAAACATATTTATTGACAAATTATTTTGTGGAACCATCATCATCTACCTGCCTTTTCCTTCTTTTCCTTTCTTTTGTTTTACTTTATTTTTCTTTGCCTTTTTTTTCTGTTGGCGTCGGCTTCCAGTCTAACCCGATGCAGCTGAATACCAGTATTTTACATGGAGCGACTGCCTATCTGAACTCCACAACCCAGTTAGTACTGGGTAATACGATTTCCCTTTTTTTTTAGGATGGGAAATCATCAAATGACCCCCCCCCCCGCTCCCTTCCGCGGAGCGGGGGGTCAGACTTGTACTGACTAAAACCCATTCATGTTCCTTCTTTGCCCTTTGTGTTCCAGGGCCGCGGTATCTCTTTCGAACAGTCCCGCAGCCCTAATACGATTTCCCTTGGTTAGACTGGTTGTCGGACTTTCGGGCTTACTACCTGTAACGACTTTCAAAGATCTGACATGACAATCGGGACCAACGGCTTAATGTACTTTCCGAGACACGAAGGACATTTGATATGTAATAGGCGGTCACCCATCCACGACTAACCTAGGCAATCGCAGCTTAACCCAAAGATTGATCTGAGCGGCTGTTATTATTTAGCCACGAGCTCCTCACCCTATTCCTCCATTTAGTAAGCTTTGTAATTTCATCTCTTTATTTTCTATGTCCTTTTGAAGAACGATACAGCTTCCAAAAATGAGTTTGTGATTTGCAATGGCTCATCTTTTCGCCATCAATTATACATGGATCAATGACTAGCTCAAATCTAGATTTGATTTCATGTAACCATTGAAGTATATGATGTAATACATCGTTATAAGGCACCTCTATGTAAGTACTACTTTTGCTATCGATGCAAAGCTTCTTCTTCTTAATCGTGTGGTTAGTGTCTAACCTGGTGTCAGAGTTCTTACGCCATGGGCTTCTGACTTGGCTTTACATGCCGTCGAGAAATATCTCTCAAGCATTTTGGTTTCCTCACGATGTTTTCCTTCACCGAAGCAAGTGATAATTATACAATACGCACACGAATCTGAAATATCAGAGGTACGTTCTTGGGTTCGAACTCGAGACCCATGACTTGGCAGTCCGACGGCCAAACCACTAGGCTTGCACTACTTGATTCAAAGCTGACTTGTTATCACAGAAAAGAAAGAAAGAAAACACACAGATGCAAGTGAATCCGTCTGTGCCTTTGAACAACATTTCCGTATAACGATTTTCTTTGTAAAAGGAAGTAACTAGAGACGTCAAAAGCTCACTAATCTCTTTCACCATAGTACCTGTCTGAAATCTGAAATGGGTCGGCTATCTCGGTTGTTACCACAGGTAGTCAGTGGCCCGAAAGTCTGACAACCAGTCTACCTACCAAGGGGTATCGTATTACCCAGTACTAACTGGGTTGTGGAGGTCAGATAGGCAGTCGCTTCATGTCAAATACTGGTATCCAGCTGCATCCGGTTAGACTGGAAGCTGATCCCAACATAGTTGGGAAAAGGCTAGGCAGATGATTTCAACCACATTCAACAAAATGATTTCAACAACACGGTGTCAACTACTAAATACATTACTTAAAAATCTACAGCAAAGAATCTAAAGTGTCCTAAAATCCTGCTACAGTTTCTACTTATTGCAATGTTTCAAATAAAAGTAAATTGAAAAACCTAACGAACTTTTAAACGAGATATACTGCCGAACGAAAACCATATTTCACTGGGATTGTCCGGATATTACCCTTGCATATCTGAGCAGTGAGTCTATTTTAGTTAAACAACGCACAACTGTACTGTTTACAAAAACATTCTATTTTAAAACGATGTCAAAGTCAGAGAATTTGATTCAATTAAACCATTTTCTTGACTGTCGCTGGGAGATTCATTCTCGTTTATTAAAACAGAGTTCACGGGGGTTCCACCTACATAAATGTACTTCCGACACAGCGTGGGTATATAATTATGTTAAGATATTTTTGTATAATTTTTTCTAGAAACAGCCGATGATTGACAGGATCATTTCCTCACGCAAAAGGCTCATTTAATGAAGCGTTTTTAGGTCAAAATAATTTGACTGTCTTAGAAGTAGCAAGCGCGACTGTTGAGCTTGAAGACCTAAGTTTGATTCTCATGTCAGGGAGTGTTCTGTATGAACATTTTCAATAACAGCTAATTTAAAGTTAATGATAATAGATTGCCTCTGTTACGTGGAATCTAAACATCATATCTGACAAAATTCGGTTCTTCGAAAGGTCAGACGCGTAGTACTCGCAATCAGCGTGCGTGTATGACCCGACCAGACCTATGAACGTGGACAAGGCAAAAGGAGTATGTAAGTAAGGATCATAGCAGCTGGCGTTCTGTGGTTTCTGCCTACCAAAATGGGAAAAGGCGTGAGTGTATGTATATATTTGATAAAATGTGAGAGAACAGTCTCTACCTATCCCTTTAGTGAATACAGGCTTTATGTTAATATGTCTTTAGATATTATCTGCTTATGAGCAACACCGAATATTCATCACAAACTTGTCTCGAAGTGTTGCGCCGGGGGCAAAGTTTTTTCCTCATTACAAGACGGTAGTGCTTGTATCAAGTGTGATGTGACGCCGTAATACTTGAGGAGAAACGCGCTCGTCATAAATTCCCGGAATTGTCGAGACTAAGGGCGCGGACACATACATGCTGATGACAATATTAAAGCTAGTTTACGTGTAAAATGTAAGACAAGGCTGCTTGATTTGTAAATGAGGAGAATATTCGACGAGCAGAGTTTCTAAGCACACTTCCATGCAATGGCAATGCCTTTTATTTTGACAATTCAACAATATTAATTGCATTATTTATGTTGTCGAGCAGACGATTCATTTAAACATTAGATTAATGGATAAGGAAATTCCTTAAATCTTTCGAATTGTGATAGAGAATATTACGTGGTGGGCAATATTGGCTGGTGAATCCAATGATATTATAAAGAAAGATGCGCTACGTTCATACTGAACAGCGTTCAAATTTCGTTGCGTTGTTACGACTGCGATAGATAATACGGAACGTATGGTACAGAAAGAGATAGCTATTGCGCTTGAAGTACTTAAATTACGACAATTGTCTGAATTTGCGCGCGCTAGTGCGATATCTACCTCTTTTTATTTATAATATCATTGGGTGAATCAATGTTTGATGTATGTTCACGTAACTTAAACCCAACTGTGATTACATTTGTTTACGAAGATAAATTTTGGCTAGTTCGTCTCATTAAAAAGTTTTCGTGTGTAATTAAGCAGTGATAGCCTAGTGGTGTGACCTTCGGACTTCCAAATCATAGGTCTCGAGTTCGAACCCAAGGCCTGACCTCTGATTTTTCGGATTCATGTGCGTATTGTATAATTAATAATTGCTTTGGTGAAGGAAAACATCGTAAGGAAACCAGCATGCCTGAGAGATATTTTTCGACGGCATGTAAAGCCAAGTCAAAAACTTTGACACCAGGTTAAGCACTAACCACACAATGATGAAGAAAATGTGTAATTAAAAGTTTAGAAGATGATTAAAGTATTATATATGTGTAAGTAAATCATTGCCGACATTTGCTTTGCGTAAATAACATACCAACCTTCTAGTTACGGAGTTATTGAATCTCAAAAGTTCGTACTTTTTCACAGGTTTTTTTTTACTTTTTCATAAAACAATTTTATTTATTTGTATAGAAAAACAATAATATACACACTTATAAATTAAAGTAACTAACTTAAAAATAAATTAAAAATGGCGTCAAAAAACTCGTCAATGCTGTCAACTGCTAAAGTCTCCAAGAGACTGGCGGTGTTGCCACGTTGTATGGCAACGCTAATGCTCGGACCAAGGTAAAAGCCAGCCCTTATGTCACGGGAAGTGTCAACTAAGAGTTTTGAAAGTAAATAAGTTAACATGGAATACCTACCATACCATCAGCATAATTTATTCAGTGCGTTACATTGAGCCCTACCGTAAACAATGATATTTCAACAAAAAAAAGTCCTTTCCCAGCAATATTGTTTGCGCAGTGTTACTTAGTTTGATTTACAGAATGCTTGGTTGACGGCTGTGTCCTATTTGATGGGTCCTTTTACCAACCACCATGTATAGCTTAAAACAATTTTCCACCAACTAAAATTCAAAATCCCAGTTACAATGAAGTAAAATAAATTAATTGTTTACTAAATTGACTAGGCTCGCCTCCTAGAACATGGGAATTAGTGTAGAAGTCTAACCCGCGAAATTCAAATTTTATTAGATACGTCTTTTGAAATTTCATATAAACTCATTAATACAACCCTCTTAGTTCATTTAATGTATCTGTTTGGTTGTATTGATGGTTTTAATGATTATAATTCTGTAACTACATATGTGTTACTTGTGTAACTCATTTTTCATCAACATACAGCCAGACACTCACCTGCAAATTTCAAAAGAATTTAAGAAAATTTGAATTTCGCGAACTACGCTGGTTCTTTCACCTTAAACGTAACTAGCAAAATGTTGTTGTACTTTTAGGTAGGTAGGTTACACCTCTGTATAACCCTTCAGGAGTAACAGGCGTGATGTTATGTTATGTTAAATTGACTACCAGCTTTAGTTGTCCGTATATTCTAACCATAACCGCCATTCTTTGACTTTCGTTGTATAAAATGGCTATAACACAGCAAATTGGCGCAGTGCGTCAATTCAACAAATATTTTTAATTAATTTACACTGGTCTTGGAGAAAAGGACACGAGCTCGTGGCTACATAATAACAGCCGCACGGGTCGAGCTTCAAGGCCGCCCTTGCCAAGGTCAGTCCGTGGATGGGTGCATCCATTTACCAAGTTTCATCCGTACCTCGGAATGCACGGGACGCCGTTGATCTCGGTCATTTGTAGATGTTTGACAGTCGTTGCAGGTAGCGGTCTGAAAGTCTGACAACTAGTCTTACCAAGGGGTATCGTATTACCCAGTACTAACTGGGTTGTGGATGTCAGATAGGCAGTCGCTCCATGTAAAATACTGGTATTCAGCTGCATCCGGTTAGACTGAAAGCCGACCCCCACATAGTTGGGAAAAGGCAGGCAGATGATGTACAGTCATGATCAGTAATATGTATACACTAACCAAAATTCAAAAGCGATTTTCTTGCAAAATAACGGTTTTTACTTTGAGATAAGAACTATTTCGCAATATGATGGTTTCCAAAATACTATGTACGTGAAAACGTAAAAAGTTAATCGATACAATAAGAGAAAATCACCTTTGAAAATTGAATCGTGTAAATACAATATTATTACAACATTATTTTTAGTAAATGCGTAACCTGAATATAGTTTGTTCAGAATAAGTAACTATTCAGTTACTTATTCTGAACAAACTATATGATTCCAATATTTTTTAAACCTTGTTATATTTTTTTCCAAAAATATTTAAAAAAGTTAAAAATTGGACACCGACACGACTTTAAGTACCTATCGCAATAATTTAGGTACCTACTGCTATTATTATCAACTAGCTGTGCCCGCGGCTTCGCTCACGTGAGCGCACATTCTTTTGTCATTCTCAAAGTTTATGAAGGTAAGCAAAATATAGATGCAACTCATGATCTATCCTAGGGCCCAACGGTTAATATCCTTAACAATTTAAAAAATAATCTTTCAGCTCTGAGAGCTCAATCAACCGATGGAAAAAATGTGATGGACACAAACGATGTAAACAAAATTGAGAATTTGCAAAAACCATGCAATTGAAAAATACTGCAAACGCTTGAATTTAATGTATTTAGCAATAGAACCAGAAAGACTATGCGCTTTGAGAATCTTCATGTTTCCGAATTAACACGAACATCGCTATAAAGCTTCTAAGTTTGGTTTTTCAAGGCATTGTAGTGCATTCATTCCGCACTTTTAGGATTTTAGTCGTATAATTGTAATATTCTAACAAAGGTGATACATAAGGGACCACCCATAAATTACGTCATACAAATTTTATGATTTTTTCACCGGAGGGGTCAAAAAATCCGTCCTTATCAGAAGGTCAATTTTTGTGAGACTCCCGCCTCCCAAGTGTGACGTCACATATTTTGCAATATTACATGCTGCCCGCCGATAGAATTGGAAATATTTCTTTAATAAGTTTTTCGTTAATAGTTCAAATTTCGTGTTTTAAAACTTAGCAATATTAGTTTTTTAAATGTGACGTCACCAAATTTAGGACCCCTTCCACCCCTTGTCACACAATGTCACACTTTGTTGTCACCCCCCACCTCTTTAACGTATGACGTAATTAAATTACGTCATAAATTTTATAGCTGGCCCCTAATAGACACGTACTTCCATGGTAGCAGCAGCTAACTGTGACTTCCTGGAGTATCTAAAGTGTCCCTACACCTGCGATTTAGAGGACTTACTGTGAAAATCTCTACTGAAACCGCGATTAACGTAGCCACCTGGGTGCTAATAATGTGATAAATCATCGATACAAAAGAAGAAGTAGAACATGGGAATTTTATTAGATCTCATATTTCCGAAAATAGACCATGATTGCCGAAGCGGATACTTTTCCAAGGACTCTGCAAGCCATTTGACTATTCACTATATTTATGTTACTACTGACTATTATTAATATTTTGCTTCGAAGTTCAAATGCAAGTGCAATCATGGGCATTTAAACGTTAAAGATATGCCGCGAGTGAAACAATTGCTCTTACGGATATAACTCCTCTTCACTCTGGGGTACCTACCATTATAAATAAGCCTGTCTAGTAAAAAAAAAATCCTATGTTTCCTGAGTCAAAAATATGTTCAATATACATGAAAAAAAGCATAACAAATGGGTTGCCTGATATCATTAAGTGAAGACTATTTAAAATTGCGACAACCGTGGGGCTTGACCGATTTTACTTAGACAACCGAACGTTATGCCATCGTGTTTGTAATAAAATTACCTATCTGTTCTTTTAATACATATTTTAATAATAAAATAAATGAGTGGACATATAGTATCAATTTATCTATTTAGACCTTACAACTCTGTAGTAGGGACAAAAAGATGACAACCTAATAGATTCTTGGCTTGATTGCTTTGTAGATATTTACTCTAATTCCATTTTGATTTCGTTTGGTTTGAAAAAAAGATTAGTTCCGTAAGTTTTAATAAAGGGCAGCCTTGACTTAACTTTATCAGGCAACCCATTCGCAATGTTAGTTTGTTCATATAAGTATTTTACTCCGTTAACGTAAGTTTTAAATAGCCGTTCTGAGGCTTGTCACTGCCGGATTTTAGCCTTTTCCCACTCGCACAATGTGGTCATGATCATTAATCTACTAAATTATTAGTATTCGAAGTCATTTCGGTAGGCACATATAAAAATACGAAATCCTGAAAGTCCTGTTTTATTATTCAAACGAACCTATTTTATTTAGTTTGTGTGCGGGCAACATTGGAAAAAGGTAGTCTGGTTGAATTTGACAACGTCATTGTCTTATTTTGGTATTGTCCCCATAAAGTTTTTATTTTGTGGGATATTGTTTATCTACCTATTATCTAAGAACTAATCTTATTTAATACATCATTTCACTGGTCACCATTAAATATAGTAAAATCCAAATAATAGTAATTTTATTATTTAAATAAACTTCAGGTTGAGTTGCTGTAATAAAATGGTATATCTAAGCCGGAGAGGTGATCTGTACCTCAGGACCTTCCTACTTCAGACACCTTTCTCTATTTAAGATTGTGCATATACCAGTGCCTGTTACTTCTGATGTTGAATTAAATTTAGATTTATGATTATGATTATTTTTTTAATACCTATCTACCGACGCCTAATATATAATAATAGCTTTCTCGTATTACTATTTTTTTTTATTATTTAATTGCCTCGGAAACGAAAATTGAAAATATTTTTTAAATTTAATTTAATAATGTTATATTCTCAGCCTTTCCATCATGTCCTACTTTTTACATAAAAATAATGGTCACCTTATTAGAAAGAGACTAAATTAGCGTTAACCTCTCTTTTGGTGGCAATTTTTTAATGCAAGCAATAATTGCAGTTGTACACACGGCGGCACATGAAGCTGTAAAATTCCAGTATAAATTGACCTCGCTTTGTATAGATTTCCTATACAATGAGAGATCCGCATAAACTGGATTTGTAAAGCTTGACTGGCCGTCGCGTGCGTACGTAGTTCTTATTACTTCCGTGCAAAGAGTAAAGTCAAAAGGAAAAATAAAACAAAATTAGTTTTCAGCCATTCCGAGTGACTACACTACGACTAAAACCTATTTACGTAAATTATTTTTATCATAGAAATCCCGTATGAGGTTACTAACAAAATTTTAAAAGTTAATATCTTTTGCGTCTGTTGGTCGATTTTGATGAAATAAACGCTAAATAATACCCGCAACAATGCTTCTTATTTTGTAATATTTAGATTTTGAATACAATGAGGGGTTTTTACGTGATGCGCGCACAAACGAACAGACAAACCGACAAACCGACAAACCGACAAACCGACAAACCGACAAACAGACAAAAATTTAAAATAAGGTATATTTCCTTTCTATTACTTATTTCTCGCACATTCCAGTGACTTTTTTGCAAAAATCTGTAATGTACAGACACGGAAAGTCTAGGATTTTATTATATGTATATAGATGAGCTCAAGACGACGCTAGAGGCGCGCGCTGCGTGGTGACCACGATTTTGAGCGGACAACTAGGTAACAGAACAAGCTTATAACTTTGTGATTTTTCATGATACAGTTTTGAAATTTTGTACATAAATTCTTTACATAAAAATACTAGACACGCGTATCAGGTTTCGCATATACTAAAACTAATGTTGTATATTAATGCTCGTGACTGTACTAAGAGATAAAGCTTGTCGCAGAACTCGCTGGTATGAACTTACCCTTACCTCATGTAATAAGAAGGATTGCCATAATATAACTTTGTCCTAAATAACCGAGACAGGGAAGATTCATCGCGGCCGAAGTGTCCCTATCACATTAACTAGTACTGAGCAAATTATTTTGGCTACGCCATCGTCTTTATGTTATGATTGAAGTCTAACCGAATATAGGACAAAAAAAAAAACATCACGCCTGTAATCCCCGAACGGTTAGGCAGAGGTGTACCTAATCGTACACCCACATTTCGCCAGTTATGCTAAATTCCATGTAATAGGTTGTGAGCAGTGTTGTGGGTTACATTATTGGCAAAATGCAAATTTTGTTATACTAATTTTAAGGTTTCATAATGTAACTGTTTGCTGTTCCTCTTAATAAAAAATAGGGGCGAGCCTATTGCCATCAACCGGGCGCAAATCCCAACTCCGTGTCTGCTACTAAGAAATTCCTGATACTTGATTCCAGGAACCCAAGACCAGAGTGTCAGAGAGTATCTTATCTTTCTTTCTTTATCGTGTGGTTTGTGCCTAACCTGGTGTCAGAGTTTATATACCGTCCATGGGTCACTTGGCTTTACATGCCGTCGAGAAACATCCCTCAGGAATGCTGGTTTGGTTTCCTCACGATGTTTTTCTTCTCCGAGTATCTTATCAAGAATGAATGTAAAAATATTAGTCAGTGTTTTCATAAAGAAACCGTCCGCTTACCAGGTACTGTTATACCCGAACAGGTTTACCGGTTTTATTATCCACAATGAAGTATGGTACTGCAGGCATAAAGAGTGTACACACGGCGGCACATGAAGCTGTACATTTCTAGTATAATTTGGCCTCGCTTTGTACAGATTTTCTATAGAATGAGAGATCCGCATAAACTGGTTTTGTATAGCTTGATTGGCCTTCGTGGCTACAAAGTACCCTTAACGAAGCCGAAAGGCACTTCTTCTCCCCGTCACTGCGATTATTTTTTTGTTCTGAACCATACCTTTTAGTTACGGAGATATTGAAGGTCATAGTTCTAACATTTTCACAAGTTTTTGCTTAAATACTTGTTTTTAATGTTATAACTCTACTTTAAATACCTCCTTGACCCGTTTACTGTTCAATGCATCCATTAGCACAATGTTTTGAGTGCGTTACATTGAGTATTAACGTACAACGTGATTTTTCACACCAAAAACGAAAGTCGTTTCCCAGCAATACTTTTTACGTAGGGTTATTTAGTTTGGTGTACAGAAAGCTTGGTTGTTTGAAGTCAGTTAGTGTGCTATCCGCTCTCTCTTTTTTAATAATTATTTTTCTTTTAAAACTTATTTATAGGTGAAAATAATATTCATTAAAAGACTAACAGGATGACACTTTCGATAGTCACAATATTTTAAATATTAAGGATCAAAAAACATGTTCGAAACATCTTCCGACATTAATCTTGGCTGGACCTATCTTCTTAACTTCCTCTCCGCTCCACAGGTCAAGATGAGCGTCGTAGAGGGTGGAGGGCCGGAGGAGCCAGCCCTCACCGCGCCGGCGACGACCCCCACCACCCCTCCCCCCACTGGACCACCCGATGGCGCAGGACAAGTAATACAGGTACGTAGATAAGATTAGTTGCACCCATCATGCACGTACCTGCACCCTCCAGGACTTAATAAGGCAAACGACAGAGCTGTCCAGGTCGCACTGGTCGGACAGAATAAGATAACGTAAAGAAAAGAAAAATCCATAGTGAAAAATGGGTACATCCCGTTTGGTAACTTTCCCGCTTCGCCAACTAAACAAAAGACGTGCAAAACAAGTGAAAAAAGTCCCCTTTCGTAACTATTTTAATCTTCATACATTGTTTCCCGTTTCGTCAACCATAGAACTGCTATGAAGAAAATTGCGTAGTCTTTTCCCAAATATGTTGGGGTCTTCCAGCTTCCAGTATAAATAGAAGTAACTGAATACAGACCAAAATTAATTTAATAAACATAACAGAACATCACGCCTGTAATCCCGAAGGTTTAGGCAGAGGTGTACCTACATAATAATAGTACACCTAATAGTACACCCACATTGCGCCAGTTATGTAAAAGGAGGCGAGCCTATTCCCATCAACCGGACACAAATCCAGACTCCGTGGTCCTAAGAAATTCTTGATAAAAACCCTAATAACAATTCGCCCGACCCTGAAATCGAACCCAGGACCTCATGCTCAACAGTCGCGACCACTACGAGGCATTTCGAAGTAATTTAAAAAAAGTATTTTTTTTTATAACGTTGCTCCACACTAGGAATTTCTCCTGTATCGTGGGTGCGTTTCAAACATTTAAATTCACATACACAAACAGCCAGCTCAGCCACTGCGCCAACCGTGCCGTCAAAATTAGCCTAATTCCCGGGCCAAGTTTTATTTCGTTTTTCCATCAGGAATTTCTAAGAAGCACCCTGGTGCCTGTCTTTGTGTCCAGTTGGCGGCGACAGTCGCCCCCTATTACACGTGACTTAATCATAACTGATGACTGACTGAATGTAAGATTTTTAGTTTCAACACCTTGATGCTCCTCGTACTATTCAATTCATCCATCAGCACAATGTTTTAAGTGCGTTACATTGAGTCCTACCGCCAAACGTGATTTTTCGCCCCAAAAAAAAATCGTTTCCCACCAAATTTTTTTTGCGAAAAGTTACTTAGTTTGATGTACATAATGCTTGGGTGACGGCTATGTGAAGGGTCCGTTTGTACCTTGTATACACCTCTACATAACCCGTTGAGCGAAATAGGCATGATTTTATATTATGTCGACAGCAATATTTTTATCTTTCCCTACCCTAATACGCAATCTAATTCCCCTATCCCCATTCTATCATCAGACGAGCAAAGATACAGCGAAGCGTCACCGTTATTATGGTTGGAGTTTCACGGACCCGAACAAATCGCTATGCTTTCACATTTATTGTGCGAACCGCCAGTCTGCAGAATTCACTGCCAGCTTCACTGTTCCCTGATCATTATAATCTAGATTTCTTCAAAGTTTAAGTGAACCGGTTTCTTCTAGGCAAGCGTGCTCCACCCCAACGCCAAACGCCCAAACGCCAGCCCATTTAGTATAAGAAAAACCCTGAATATCTACACTAATATGCACAATTTTAGTTGACCCGTCTCCACTGACATACAACTAAAACTAGATTATCAAGCCAGCTACGCACTGGGCCTGTTGTAACTACACTCGGCCTTCCACAGCTCACAGGCGCATTAGATTACCTAGATAATGCAGTTTGGCCACGTACGCAAATTGAATTAAACCTCGGTCATACTGAATTTGTGACTGCCTCGTTGGTCTAGTGGTCGTAAGCGCGACTGCAGCGTGAGGTCCTGGGTTCATTTCCCAGGTTGGGCAAAGTGTTATTGAGAATTTCTCAGTAGCAACCACGGAGATTAGATTTGTGCTCGGTTAAGGGTAATAGGCTGGCTATTACGATGGGACTTAAACATAACTGGTGAAATGTGGGTGTACTATTAGGTACATCTCTGCCTAATCCATCCGGGATTACAGGCGTGTTGTTATATTATGTCATACTGAAATTGGAGCGTCAGCGGTACAGTAGTAACGGCCCCGAACTACGAGTTGTAGGACGTGAGTTCGAAACCGGGCAGGCGCTGCCATGTGTTATTTATTTCATCACCACTGCTTTCAAAACATACATTTATGTTATTTATGAGAACCAATTACAGTAATTAAAATTATAAAAATAAAAGAGACAATTATGTGTAAATATACAGAATTTCAAATTAAAGCCACATTTAAAGCGAAAACATAAATAAAAGAAGGTTAACAACACTTTCATAAATTCCTCTCACAGTACTTCTGACATACCAATAAAATCTTCGTCCATCCATCCGCAAACATATCATCTGTTGGATTAGAATCCAAGAGATCATTAAGCCCGGTCAGAGTGCGCGAGTAGCACCATACATAAACCCAAGCTTTTTTCCTATGGGAGTAAGCAGAAACCACAGAACGCCACGTCATGGTACAATCTTTAATTCATTTATTTAATTCAGACTGTCTAATACAAACGAAACTTGTATTGTGGAAGAATTGTATTTAGAATAAATCATGCCCTTATGAAATTGGCGGACAGGTGACGATAGCTTGCTCTTTAATCGAGCAACGCCATCTATCGAGCCATGAGGAACTAACTTTACTTAAACACAGACCATAGATCCATAAAGTGTTAGTAATTATAATCTTAACCTATTGTTAGTAGGTAACAAAATTAAAATAAATAAACAATAGATTTAATTGGCGACATGGACGTCTGTGCGCACATGTCTACCTGCCCAGTGCCTGATAAATAACCCAGAATCGCTGCAGCATACATGCACATCGCTTGCGCATGGCGGCATAAGTCTTCCTGTCTCGCTTCAGCAAACAAGCCTGATGCGCTGCAAAACCAGATGCATCAAGATAGTTAAAAGAAAACTGCGCAGATGATGACTATTTCATGAAATCATTACATTTGAGGCCAAGCCCAACTTGCTTACTTGCTTACACGTGGACTCTGCCTAGCCCTTCAAGGATTACAAGCGTGATGTTGGGTCTTGATGATGTGTTTCGTTAGCAGGTACCGCAAGCCCGCAAGCCTCCCCGCAGAGGCATCAAGTTGCAACAGGAGAGGCCGAAGAGGGCGCTGTTCTGCTTCACCCTCAAGAACCCTGTAAGGAGTAAGATTATCGCCTTCGTGGAGTGGAAGTATCCTTTTAAACTAAACAAACAAACATAAACTCACGCTTTTTTGGAGTTCCGTACCCAGAGGGTGCCAAGGTTACTAAGCATCCGGTGTCTTTGCCTCTTCTTGCCATTAATGAGGAAGCCATTTTCCTCGGTCTGCAGCGACCCCGTCCAGCTGCCTCAGGGCTCCAGTTTTGAGATATGCAGGCAGCTTCGCCGCCGCTGGTATCCAGCAGACACGGCCTGCCCGCAGGCGCATCACTTTAATTTATTTTATCACCACTGTTCTTAAAACGGTGAATAAAACGTCGTGATGGAACCGGTATGTCCCAGAACCAAAAATTCGGAGACAATGTACCAGCCCACAATTCTTCTCCCTTTTAAAGAGAGGAGGCATGCGTCCCAGCTGTGGGAACATTAAAGGATGATTAAGCTTATGCGTATGCTCTCGCAGGATAGTCATGCGATCTCAACCCAGCTGAGGCTGCGGTCAAAAGGTAATCAAGAATATTATGTAGAAAAATATTCCGCGAAAACTTTCCCGATGATCATAATATTGGGATATAAATAATTCGCATGATCGATTTATTTAAAATCGATATCGGATGGAAGCCACTGGCTAGCTGCCAGACAACACTGACCCGGAAAATATTGAAAATCACCGTCTAAAATATAAATACTCCCGTTTTTAAAGTTCTCTTATGTCCGTATAAAAAAACGGAGCCCTATCAGATCACTCGTCTAACTGTCTGCCTGTCACAGTCAATTTACTCTACTTGACCAAGGTACTTGAAACTCTTCAGTAAACTGGGTGAAAGTGACACCGACGCGACAACGGTTACCTTCGTTTACGTATTCAGTACATCATTCTGAGCCCATCCACATAGAAATATGTCTTCGGTTATTAAAAAAAAAATCAGCTGTTTCCTACTAAAGTGCAATACCTTCACGGTCAAAATGTATGGAACAGCTGTTTTTTTTAAATATATAAATAACCGATGAAAACTTTCACCCTCCACTCCGTATAGATGCTGAACCTAATTTCGTGCTAGAATATTTTCAATGTCAAGGCAACAACTAAGTAGCTGTAGCGGACAATATGTGAGCAACTTGTCGCTAAATTGTCTAGTTCTAACCGTTTTTACTGCCCGTCTCTGGCGGAGTCAGGAAGTTGTAACAATGAGTGCTTTTGGCACTTATTGTTTACTAGCTCATCCTGCTAGGAAAGCTTTAACAATGCCAAACAAATGGATAATGCCGTGCCGTGCCTCGGAAAGCACGTAAAGGCGTTGGTCCCGGCTGTCATTTGTACGTCTTTGACAGTCGTTACACGTAGTCAGTGGCCCAAAAAGCCTGACAACCAGTCTTACCAAGGGGTTTCGTATTACTTAGTACTAATTGGGTTGTGGAGGTCAGATAGGCAGTCGCTCCATGTAAAATACTGGTATTCAGCTGCATCCGGTTAGACTGAAAGCCGACCCTAACTTAGTTGGGAAAAGGCTAGACAGATGATGATGATGAAACAAATGGATAATGAGAAAACATTGTGTAGAAAGTCACTGCCTCTATGGTCTAGACACCTCTTGATAGCAAGCAGCTACTAGATTGAATCCCCAAGTAGTAATAAGTATTACAAATAGTGGCCAGAGAAATCTGAGCCGATCAAAAGTGCATTAGGTGACGATATCGTCAAAGTTGGGGCAGTCATGATGATGAGAGACGAGAACCGGCTGATGTGGCAGAAGAAAGGGGGGGCAGAAATTATGATGACAGCAATAGGTTAGCTCTCTATTTCATGAGAGTCCTATTGACATGTGGTAGGTTCTTAATATGGCCATCATTTCGGAGAATTTAGTAAATAAGATTTGTCTGTTATTGTAAAGTTATCATTTGTTCAGTTCACTAAAAATCATCGCCCACATTGATATTTACAAAATAAAAAATAACTAAAGTATAAAATTTTACGCTAATTCGGAAAAATCCGAAACAGAACTATAAATTAAAAATAATGTCACTCGCAGTAAAATCAATCCAGTGGATCGAATGTTAATGACATTGGCTAGGCCAGGTCAGCGGAGTTGACGAGGCCTAGACCCGCGAGATAAGCCTCACCCAAGCAGGTGTTGCTTCGTTTACCGATTCTAGTGGATTCACGATCGCGTAAGGTCATTGGTCCCCCAAATAAACACATAAACAAAACATTAAAGTTAATAACTCTGTCACCAGAATGTAAATCAAAAGATTAACACAAAGATATAAAAGTAAAATATCACAGGAACACATATTTTAGTCACTAAAATGCAAAGTTGAGCGGAAATCGTTTGCAATAACTCATGCTACATACCGACGGACAGACAGTTTGGAACATGCTCACCAGTTTTGAACTATATAACCGTGTTATTGAGCTTTAAATTTTATATGCTTTGGGAGTGAGTACAAAGCCAAGTGTCTGGTGTAGACTCATCATTATATCACCTAAACGATGCCCCACTACTGGACATTGGATTGCAATCATCACGCCAAAAATTAACCCTAATCCAACGATTCCTGCGACCTGGACCAGAGGTCCAAGACAACTGCAGTCGGTTCCAGAGCATTTTGTACTGCTGCGACCTTCAAATCCACCTTGTAAGGGGTAAGCGAGACGGCTGATAGGACAGGGAAGAATGGAAAAAAATGTGTTGCGCTGATCCCAAAATTAAATAACATAGGATATGGGCCAGAAGATGATGATGGGGACAAGATGAAATAATCTTTACTTGAATAAATAAAATTGAAGTGTCTGTTTGTAATATCAACATAACAGCTTTTTATTGAATACATGTGACAATATTATATACGGCACTTATAACAAAAACCATTTTTTGACAATTTTTGTCTGTCTGTCTGTTTGTTCCGGCTAATCTCCGAAACGGCTGGATCGATTTTAACGGAACTTTTACTGGCAGATAGCTGATGTTATAAGGTCTAACATAGGCTACTGTTATTTTAGAATAATTAGAGATCCGTGCAAAAAAAAAATAAACCTTGAAATTGGTACCAAAATCCGATTCTAGAAGTCATATGTTTTTATAATAATTTCACGTGAACGAAGGTCGTGGTCAACAGCTAGTGTTAAATAGATCATTTTTTCTATATGTTCCCTCTTTCCTTGGTTCCTCTCAAACATTGATGTTCTTCAAATGATGAAACGGAATCAGTAAATTATGAAGAGATGCAGGCTTCCCGAAGATAAACAAATGAATTGCTGATTTTATACAACATTAGTTTTAGTATATGCGAAACCTGAAACACATGTCTAGTATTTTTATGTAAATAATCGCGCCTCCAGCGTCGTCTTGAGCTCATTGACAATAATAATTTGGCAGTAGGTACCGAAATAATTGCGATAGGTACTTAATATCGCTCGGTGTCCAACTTGTAACTTTTTTTAAATATTTTTGGGACAAAATATAACATGGTTTAAAAATGATTGGAATCGATTCAGTTATTTATTCTGAACAAACTATATTCAGGTTTCGAATATACTTAAAATAATGTTGTAGATGATGGTACAGCTACATCTAGAACCAACTTTACCTCTTAAAATATTTGTATAGTTGAGTCAACCCTGCATTAAAGAAGTATATCTATGGCAGTCAATTTACAGACCGATGAGCCGGATTTGCCTTACTAAATATTATGTTCCTTATTTTTCCTCTCCACAGTGAAGGCGCTTTTCATCCTCTCCACATCCTTCCTTCGTGTTGTAAGCGCCCTTCATCACTGCTCTAAGTGACACGTACCCTCAACATAGCTTGGGAATCGCCACGCAAAATCATTGTTTGTTTCCTTAGTATCAAGCTCACGAAAGGAGAGGGAAATTGTCTGGG
The DNA here is from genome assembly GCA_905163415.1 of Noctua fimbriata. Classification (NCBI taxonomy): domain Eukaryota; kingdom Metazoa; phylum Arthropoda; class Insecta; order Lepidoptera; family Noctuidae; genus Noctua; species Noctua fimbriata. The sequence continues at coordinate 1,399,959 of LR990946.1, forward strand.
TCATTGTCACTGAATATGTTTAGAGGACTATAGATTATATTGAGAGTAATAATATTTGAATTAAACTATACAAGATTATTTTTGGTACATACGAAACCTGAATATAGTTTGTTCAGAATAAGTAACTCAATCGATTCCAATTATTTTTAAACCATGTTATATTTTTTTCCAAAAATATTTAAAAAAGTTAAAAATTGGATACCGAGCGACTTTGAGTACCTATCGCAATAATGTAGGTAGCTACTGCCAAATTATTATTATCAATGAGCTCAAGACGACGCTGGAGGCGCGCGCTGCGTGGTGACCGCGTTTTTGTGCGGACAACTAAGTAACAGAACAAGCTTATAACTTTGTGATTTTTCATGATACAGTTTTGAAATTCTGTACATAGATTCTTTACATAAAAATACTAGACCCGTGTATCAGGTTTCGCATATACTAAAACTAATGTTGTATAAATAGAAATATGTATTAATGGAATTTAACCACTAAAAATTTACATTATCATCTATTTGTTTTGAGTTTCCGATATTACAAAAAAATCAGTTTATTCACTGTACTGATTTACTCAAGAGTTTGTAGTACCAATCCTACAGTGTCAAATAATATTAATGAATTATCCTAAGTTATTAAGAAGAAAACTTGTTGCACCGACTCTAAAGACTAAACTTTCATGTTAGTAGTCACCCCCATTTCTAGACAATTATACATTTCACACAATACGTCTGTCATTTCTTAGGTCTTCCCAACTTATACATTTTGCCCACGGCATGTGTTGCCGACGTGCTGCCTACGACGTGTGTTTTACGCGGTGTAAGATTGGTAATATAGAAGCCTGTTTCTGAAAAAACGTTTCACCGCTCGATTATCTAGACATACCAATAAATAAAATCGAAGTGTCTGATTGTCATTTCAAAATAACAGCTTTCTGAATGCATATGCAAGTCTAAACGGTACTAAAAACAAAAAAAAATATTTTTTAAGCAGTAACTTATACTTATATTAGATTTAGACTTGACTTTCATTTTAAAAAAAGGAAAACAATTAAAGCGCATACAATTGTTAACAATATCCGATTCAAATAGGGATGTTATATTTTTATAAATGTCATAGTGACTTTCTTGACTTTTTTTAAAGTAGCGGGCAACAAAAGATCAGCCGAAAAAATGAAAGCGAAGACATTCCACAGAAAATAGACATCAGTATAAACCCACACAGAACAAAAATACAGCGAATGTTTGCTAATATTTTGTACGGAAGTGAGACGTGTACGAGCAATAGACTATTCTGGTACTATGGCTTCCTAGTACAAAACGCGAATACACAAAGAGAATCTTGAAAGAAGAGTTTTAGAGCGGATTTCACTTACGAAACTGGACGCGGATAGCATATCAAATCGTGTTCAAGAGCGATCGGTGTTAATTTTTGACACTGATAATTAGTGGTTAGGATGTGGTGTTGATTGGTCATATTCCGGTGAACGCTATGCCTGGATATAGGTCAGTTTTTCGAAGCTCTTCTAAAATTGTTGTTACAACGAAATTCATTCTAGCAGTTTTTTTTATACAGGCTGAAGTCTGAAAGCGATAAATTTTACATAGTGACACTTTTCCTAACTAGTTTACTTAACCTAGGGATTATCTGTGATAGTTCTGTAGGTTCGGTCACGGTCAAATTGCAGACGATGCTCCGAATTCCGGACACTGGGGTATCGTACTACCCAGTACTGAGTTCTGGAGGTCAGATAGGCAGTCGATCCATGTAAAATAATGGTATTCAGCTGCATCCGGTTAGACTGGAAGCTGACCACAACATAATTAGGAAAAGGCTAGGTAGATGATGATGCTTCTTTTCAATTTCTGTACTTTGAAAATGGCGACTCAAACACCGACTACACTGTTGTTAAAACTTCAAATTAATGCTTAACAGATGTCTAAAAGTTATTACAACTGCTAAATGGCGCCACTAAAACGACTACTCTTCATGTAACATGCTCTAATGCCCGTAAAGGCTAAAAAATCTGGCACACATCCAAATTATGCCAGGAATGTATGAATGAATGACAGAAAATACCGAAACATATTACAAAATAGTGAGAAATAGGGCAACTTCGCGGTGGGCTGCCAATGTCAAGGGTTCAGGTTCAAATCCCATGCGTGTTAGTTACTTCTTATAATAGATTTTTCGTGGTTCGCAACAAGTTTTTTGTCAGGCCTTGATGTGGTTCAAGGTTTTAAAGTATTATTTTTATGATCATTTGAACACTGCTCTGTTTTACTGATAGACGCCATTAAAGTAATGCGTTGCAATTATATTTATGGGCAATATGTGACCTCGTCTAACCTGCAATAACAGGATGGTTCGCCGTTCAGATTTATACAAGGTGGAAGGGACATCGACGCCATCGACACATTCAGAATGATGTACTAAAAACGTGTGCTTATTAAGTATATCATTCCGAACCACGTAGAAAATTTTAATCGGTAATTTAAAAAAAAAACTGCCGGTTCCTAAATCCTACAAAAACGCCATACCTACACCGAGATAAAAACATATTTTAGGACTTACTATTGTACCATGTTTCAATGCAAATAACAATATTCTTATTCTAGACTGATCCTGATCTTCTGATTGACCATATTTGTCAAAATACTCGAATCGGGAGGTGCTCTTGCACAAGATTTTTTCTTACGATTTATCCAAGTTATCGTCCACCCAATAAGCCTTTTAGAGTCATCATCATCATCAGGCTACCCCAGTGAACTGTCCCTCTGCTGTACATAGGCCTCCACAAACACACGCTGATCCGGTCGATTCGGCAACAAGGCAACATCATCCAGCATTCCGCTGCTACCAGCTACCACGCGACACCCCTGATTCTTGGAGTAGCATTTTGTTTATCGAACGTCTGTCAATCAACAACAATACTTATCCTGTTTCCATCTCTTTACATCCTTCCACGGTACCAAAGGGCTCTTTACACCTACCTCCCATATTAGTCCCTTACAGCTGATTAACTTTACGGCATTCTCATTACCCGCATCTATTAATACATTGTTTTGATCCAGATCCTATTATAGCTTATTTGTATAAGTATAAGCTTTCATATTGTTTAACTTTTGCAAAATCTGCAAATAGAACATAGGTTCTTCAAATTGTGACTTTGTTGCCAGACTGTTGAATATATTGCTAAATCGATGAAAATAAATCAATCCATCGATATTGCTATTTAGATGAAACTTGGCACAGATCATATCCATCCTAATATTGAACTGGTTTCCAAAGAAACAATCGTATTGATATCATTTTCAAGTGAATCAAGACTGCCTTCTGTTTTGACTACGAATATTCTTCTTATCTGGAATTGTAACTAGTCATCGAGAGTAAAATGGTATGGATTGAAATCTGGAGAAACACCGATTAGATTTACTCTTGATTTGCGAGAATGATGATGACTTTAGAAATAAACTTGTCCATCACTGTATTCATCGAACATTGAATCAGAGGGCTTAGGCAAGTCACAATCGTTTCCAAATCGTTTCTTATTGCTACAACAATTACTTTCAACAGGATTGACATATTGACATATTAAGCGTTTCGGTTTCTATACATTTTTAACATTTCCATTTGCGTTATCTTGTATTGAATGACACGTTGTGTAGCCCCTCAGCTTATTTCAAGCGTCATTAGTTCAGAATCCTAAACAGCTTAGAACAAAAGCAACTGCCCTACGGGACACCAATAATTGACGACTTCGAACATTAACCAACAGGATCTTAACATGAAATTGTTGTCTTGTATTATCTTTCAAAATATGATAATCCTTAACTGGAGCACCAGACCCTTCGAGTACATGATCCTGACGACCATCTTTGCCAACTGCATCGCCCTCGCCGTCTACACACCGTACCCTGCCAGTGATTCTAACTATACCAACTGGGTTCTTGTAAGTATCTACTGTCTACACTTTATCATTATCTACTCATTTCTTTTTTCTTTATTCGAGCTACGCCAAAATGTGCCGAAGTGACCGAGAAATATATTTTATTTTACCACCCGAATGTTCTATAGTTCTATAGCTATCAATACCTACTTTTTGATTTGAACCTTCTAGTTTGAGTTTTTACTCATTTTCAACTACTGTTTCAAAGTAAGCATTCTTTTCCTTCATTTTATCTATGTTAATAACTTATAAAGTTTAATTTATTTTGTTTATTTTACAGGAAAAGATCGAGTATGTGTTCTTAGTAATATTTACTTGTGAGTGCGCTATGAAGATCGTAGCTTACGGGTTCATCATGCATCCCGGCTCGTATCTCCGGAACGGCTGGAATCTGCTCGATTTTACCATCGTGGTTATTGGGTAAGTGCATTCCGATATTAGCTTTAATGTAATCTATTGTTTCATGATTGTTGCATTAAGATTTATCAGATTTGTGAATGTGTTCTTGAGAAATATCTGTAACTATTGTAACTACTATCTAGCCAGCTCTAAGGCTAGCTATGCACATTTTTGATTGCCTTGTGTTTCGGCACAGATGATCGGTGAAATCGCATATAATTATGTTTGGGAAAAAGTCGGTCTATTAATTTGAATTGTGCCAAACCGAGTCAAATATAATTCAGCGCCGACGCGACGCCAGGTGATGAATTCTTCACTTCATTCGAGCGACAGTAGATACCGAACGAAGTTTACCGATCAACACGTGCCGAATTCGAATGGAATGAAGAATTCTACGTGCAAAGTCCGGTTGATTTATTATATCGTACGAATTCTGGAGTCAGAATTTGTCATTGCCGCTATAAGAATGAATGAATCAAGAAACCTTTTGAATCAAAAATTCAACTCTTAATAGCGTTTGGTATACATTACAGTCTTAAAGCTAAATAAAGCATTGTCCCATATTTTAAAAACGTTCGAATTTTCGTTAGGTGTGTGTGCTCACGACCCTCTTACTAGGCACATTTTACCCAATTATTTTCCAATATTTCCAGAATGGTCAGCACAGTGTTATCAAGTATATTCAAGGACGCATTCGACGTGAAGGCTCTGAGGGCGTTCAGGGTGCTCCGCCCTCTGCGACTGGTCTCCGGCGTGCCTAGTGAGTCGTTACTAACTAGTCCTTTCATAAGATAACCCTTGAACGTATTCCCTTTAATAACATGCAGGTAGGGGTTCCTTTGAAAAATATTTCGGAATTTATATTGGTTTTGATTTTATGAAAATTTGACATAGATGTAGCGTTTGTTTCTTTGTGTTAGGACGCATTATTATAAGACGTTTAGGCTCTAACAGAAACAATACAAGTTAAATGGATAACACTACTACAAGAAATAAATTGAAATCACTACTACTGAGCGTAAGGTCTTGGGTTCGATTCCCAGGTCAGACAATGTGTTACTGGGTTTTTCTAACAGTAATTTATCAGCATGGAGTCTGTTCAATTCCTTATCAAACACATTTTTTTTTTGTAGAATTTACTCTATCAAAGAGTAACTTTAGATTTCATTCCTTCTGCATTATTTATTCTACCAAAACCATCCTTTCCGATCTCCTGTAGCCTTTTCTAACCTTATCTTCCCCTCCAGGTCTCCAGATCGTGTTAAACTCGATCCTGAAGGCAATGGTGCCTCTCCTCCACATCGCGCTGCTGGTCATCTTCGTCATAATCATCTATGCCATCATTGGGCTGGAGCTGTTCTCCGGGAAGATGCATAAGAGCTGCTTCAACAAGTATACAGGTTTGGAGTTTATTTACTGTTACAGTTTTTTAATAAAATAGTTTGCATAATCATGCACCATTCAATAATAAGTTCAGTCGGAGAAAAAGAGATAAACTATTTGATTTGTATGTAAATCGGACGAGTCTTTTCTGAGATTATCTCAGAAAAGACTCATAATTAATTAATTAATTTAATTTTAATTTATTAATTTGCATCAGACACAACGATCTATAATTTAGTTAGTAAGTACACTTAAAAATAATGTTAGTTGGAGATCAAATAATCAGAGACAAATACACACTACACAATACTATATTATTACCACGTGGGCTAAGACGCGAGCGGAAACTAGTTATTGATATAAATTACAGAATCAGGCGTTACTTTGCGGAAATCCATGACATGTAATTAATGTTGTGCAAAATATGTAGTTTAAATTTCGCGAAAAGGATCCAGGCTTGGATGCAAGATGCAGCACTACCCTCCCGCCCGCAAAAATATCCACATGCAGGAAAAGCAGCAACTCCGAGCCTCTCACTCCCGAGCGGTTGTCAACACATCTCCTAAGGATACCCCGTGAAGGGGGGAGAGACGTGTCGAGTATAGGTTTCGGTGCATAGCATGCTAATTATAATTCTTTTCCTTAACATTTGGAAGCAAGGCTAATAAATATGGAATGATTGTCCTCAGATGAGATCATGGACACCCCTCATCCCTGCGACCTGGACAACGGCTTCAACTGCTCCATGATTAGCGTGGACATGGAATGCCGGGAAGGATGGATAGGTCCTAACTTCGGCATCACCAACTTCGATAACTTCGGCCTGTCTATGCTGACTGTTTTCCAATGCATCACACTTGAAGGATGGACTGACGTTATGTATAATGTAAGTTCGGATTCTGTTTTTCTAGTCGATATAAGTAGATTCATCCATCCAAAGATTTTCTGGAAAATATCGCTATCGGCGATAAGACTGCCATTGTAACCATTGAATTAGCAATATTTTAAAACAGTTGTGTTTAAATTTCGGTATACAATATCACAGCTTCTAAGTTATTCCTTATAACGTCGGCTATCTGCTAGTAAAGGTCCCGTCAAAATAGGTACAGACGTTACAAAAATTAGCCGGGACAAACTGTTTTTTTTTTGCTATAAGTACCGTATATACTTTCACATGCATTCAGTAAAATCTGTTATTTTGAAATTCCAAACAGACACTTCAATTTTATTTATTTGCATAGATTCAAGATGCGATGGGCAACAGCTGGGAGTGGATCTACTTCGTCTCGATGGTCATCCTGGGCGCTTTCTTCGTCATGAACCTTATTCTCGGTGTCTTGTCTGGGTAAGTTTTAATCTTCTTCTCCTTTATGTGCCTCGGATCTCCAACTAGCAAAGTCAGCCATAAATATTATAAGGTTTATCTCGTGCTTGCCTTGTCGTCATAGGCCACCTCGTTTCTGATATACTTCCTCTGTCTACCCGAGTCCCAATAGCCTAGCCTTATTGGCCCATAAATTCATAATCATTACTACTTCGTTGGAATGTGGTCGCTAGAACGACTGCTCAGCGTGATGTCCTGGATTCGCTATGATTTCCTATGCGGTCCGTCCCTTTACATCAACTTAGATTCATAAAAGTACAAACTGAACAAAACATTCCAATTACAGAGAGTTCTCCAAAGAAAGAGAAAAAGCGAAGAACAGGGGCGACTTCCAGAAGCTTCGAGAAAAGCAGCAACTTGAGGAAGATCTGAAGGGTTACCTCGACTGGATCACCCAGGCTGAGTACTTGGAGCCGCTAGCAGAACCGCACGAACATCATCCACCGGTGGATCAGACCAGAGATTATGGGATAGGTGAGATGTTAGACGAAAATGAACTTTAAAGGCCCGCTTTTTCTTGTAGTGGTAAAGTAAAAGTGGCATTTTTTTATTTTAATTGAGATCTATAAAGTACGATTTACACCGACGGCGACGTGCTGTTTCGAGACGGATTTTACAAAATAAATTGAAGCATTTGTGATGTAGTTAAATGTCAGATTTGCATGAAATTTACACCAGCGAGCGGCCGCGCCATGCACACGAATCTGATCGGCGTACATTCAATTCCATGCAAATATGACATTTAACTAGTTCAAAAATGCTTCAATTTCCTTTAAAATATTGTAAAATGCGCTACGACATAGATGATATGATTCTTACAACAATTTATTGTTATTATTGAAATTGTTCAGATACACTAGTGTTGCTTTCATTAATAAAGTATGAGTTAAATGACTCCTACAACTCAATTCGATGAGAGATAATTTAAACTCTGTTGCCCTGTAAACTCAACATCATCATCATTCTCTTGCCCCTTTCCCAATTTATTTTTGGTCGGTGTCTTCTTCTTCCATACTTCTCTTTTACTCGTCATCTCATCAGATACCTGCTTTCGTGTCATATCATCGTTCACACAGTCCATCCATAACTAACAATAAAAAAAATTTTTAGAATACATTTCAGGTCAGACGCAGAACGAGCACGATTCCACAGACCATCTGGGAATAGAGACCAATGAACAGCAGAAAGTTTCGATTTGCAAAACATGGAAGAAGGATTTCGATAAAGTAAGTCTTAAAGATTATATTTGTGCATGTGTTTTGGATATAACAATACAGAAATAGAAAAGAATGAAACACTGGAAGAGTTACTGCTCGAGACTCGAAACAACCTCGACCACTCTATCAGAGAGTGTTTCAATCAAATATGTCGTGAAGCCTTGAGTTCATGTCGTAACCGAAAGCAATAGTCGCGAGTCCGGGATAAGATATGTAGATAAGATTTTCGCACACGACTTTAGACTCATCTTAACTTCATGAAGCAATTTAAGTAAATGAACCCATGTCCACTGAGATGTACAAAACAAACATAGAATTGATTAAAAAAAAACTGATTAGAAAGAAATAAAAATTATTTATTAGTCCGCACAGGGCAAACAAAAAAAAATGGTTATATTAACAATAAAACAGAATTATATAAAAACTAAACATAAGAAAAAAAATAAAACAAACTAAATTGGTCCTGTACGAGGCCTTACTTTACGGGGGGATTACTTAACGAAAATAAAGAACTTTGGAATCAGTTAGTTAGGATACAAACGATTACAAAGATTACATTTAATAGTTCTTAATATTTCAGTATTAAAAGAGAAAAATCTTTTAATAATAATGTTATTGCAGGTAAACCGTCGAATGAAGAGAGCGTGCAGGAAAGCAGTGAAGTCACAAACGTTCTACTGGCTGATCATAGTGCTCGTGTTTCTGAACACAGTCGTACTGGCCAGTGAACATTACCAGTAAGTATTCAACCAAAAGTAGTATTGGCCTCAGTCGGCAGTGCAGTCGAACCCAGGAGGAGTAATTTTGTTTTGTTACTTTAATGGCCATGGTCATGGTCATATTTGGCATATTTTCTTTAGTTTTGCTGAGTCTTACTAGAAAAATGTAAAAATGTGCCTGAGGAACTGCAAATAAAGAACCTAAATACAATTGAACGACCGTACGAAGGAACGGTCTAGTGGGCAAAGTCTCATACTTTTCAATACGAACAATATAGGGGCTAACCGCGTATGCTGACCGTTCTAAATCCGTTATAACCGCGTATAATTAATTATTCTAATCCCGTTATAAAAGGGTATGATTAGCTATTGAGACGTTCTAGTGGGCATAGCAGTCCGTGTCATGTTTCTATCGGTGCCTGAAATGTTCATAGCACGGCCATGGTATGGAACGGTGTAGTGGACAGACTCCATTATGCCAACCACTATAAAGAATATAAACGTGATGAATGAAACACCAAAATATACTGTGGCCACATTTTTTTAAATTTCACTATATAATTTCCAGGCAGCCGGAGTGGTTGGACCTCTTTCAGGAGTATGGAAACGCTTTCTTCGTGGCCCTCTTCACCTTGGAGATGTTAGTCAAGATGTACAGCTTGGGTTTGCAAGTAAGTGATCTGTGTTCCGAGTTCCATGTTACTGTAACTTTTTTTCTTCTCACGATTCTTTGTTCAAAATTCATGAAACTAGAAACAAACTAACGGTGGCAGACTTTTGTGATATTTTACCTACTTAAAATCATAACTACCTCGTTGGTCTAGTAGACTGCTGGGTATGAGGTGTTGGGTTCGATTCCCGGGTCGGGCAAAGTGTTATTGGCTTTTTCCATCAGAAAATTCTCAGTAGCATCCACGGTGCCTGGATTTGTGCTAAGTTGATGGCAAGGCTCACCACCTATTACATCGGACTGGATAGGTACACCTCTGCATAACTCTTCGGGGATTTTAGGCAATGCTAATTGAATGCTGATTCGGTGCAGTGCTTATAGGTATGCGTTCAGCTTTGTACATAGAGTCATCATCATTACCATTATCTTCCTGCCATTGTCCCATGTGACTTAGGGTCGGTGCAACGTGTGTTTTTTTCTTCCATTCTCCTCTGTCAACCGCCCGGCTATCATTTACTGCTTTTTCTTTCATATTTTTTATTCCTCATACAATTCATTCATCGTTTCCTTGGTCTTCCTCTCCCTCTCCATCCATCAACATTTATATTCATCGTATAGAACGTCTTATGAAATTCTGATTCGTGTTTAGGTAGTTTTCAAAAAGTTACGAGTGAGACTACATCTGGACAGGACATTTTAGATTCTATGACCGATAGTTTGTTTCTAGCATTATCACAATTATTTATACAGGGTTAATTAAACTTGTGAAACCTCACATTATGATACGTGTATCGATATCACATTAGAAAACAAAAATAAGTCATCATGTGCCTATTTTTTCCACATCTATGGTGGGGTTGGCATATAGTCTAACCGAATGCAGCTAAATACCAGTATTGTACTAGTTGTCAGACTTCCGGGCTCCTGACAATCTTTGCAGCTAAGTTACGACTGTCAACGATCTATCTAAAAATCATGGCATAAATGGCATGGTCTAACTGCTTAACGTGCTTTCCGAGGCACGGAGGGTTCTAGTCTATGAATGCTCACCCATTCACAGACAGACCTCGGCACAGCTTGATCTTCAATAGACCTGTGCGATACTTTGTGAAGTTTCATCAACAAATCTTTAGCCCAACATCATATCAATTTGTGTTAACCAGTCTCACATCATCCACCACTATCACAACTAACCTGTGCTTAACACCTCTGCTTTGGTTGCTGTTCTTCTTCCAGTAGACTTCTTATTTATCTTCTTCGTCTCGGTTAAGTTCCCTCCCGTCTTTTTCCAGGGTTACTTTGTGTCGCTGTTCAACCGTTTTGACTGCTTCGTGGTGATTGGGTCTATCAGCGAGATGGTGCTTACGAAGACGGAGGTGATGCCTCCTCTTGGAATCTCTGTGTTGCGTTGCGTTAGGCTGCTCAGAGTCTTCAAGGTTACAAAGTAAGAAAGCCTAAGTTACACTGATTATTGCAAAATTCTTTTAAAAAATTATAATTTATGTTCCACCTTAGTCAGCCATAATTTAGGAGACTGCCTCGTTGGTCTAGTGGTCTCAAGCGCTACTGCTGAGCAAGAGCTGCTGGGTTCGATTTCCAGGACAAGCAAATATTATTGGGATAATTCATGAGGAATTTTTTAGTGGGAGCTCGGGGCATGGACTACTGACCGTTTGCGGGCAATATTACAAGGGACTTAAACATAAACGCAGTGTGCTGCCTAACCCAACGGGGAATTCAGACGTGATGTCTGTGTATGACTTTTGTTCCTCGTGGTGACGATTATTTTGGAAGGTCTGTGTCCAGAAATTGACGCGGAAGTCATTTTCTTATTTTAAATCTGCTTTATGACTACTAAAAGAACATCAGGAATTAACAACCCAAGGTTTTTCAAACTCTGTAGGGCAGTTTACCGCTGCATTCAATCTAGCCATCCAACTCGGTCACCAGTTAACATCTGCAAAAATAATCTTTTGGAGAACTATAAAATACCTCCTCTTTTCAGATACTGGCGCTCACTCTCCAACCTAGTAGCATCTCTCCTCAACTCAATCCAGTCGATAGCTTCCCTCCTGTTACTGCTGTTCCTCTTCATCATGATCTTCGCACTGCTGGGTATGCAGGTCTTCGGAGGGAAGTTCAACTACGATCCAGTGGAGGAGAAAGATCGTCACAACTTTGATTGCTTCTGGCAAGCGCTGTTGACGGTATTTCAGGTATGGATGTTTTTTTGTAGAATATTTTTGTCATAAACACATGTTACCTGAACATATATTGGTATGAGAAGAGAACACAAAGAAAATATTGCAGGCATCCCAACCCAAAACGAAAGCTATTTCAATCACCAACATGGTCGCTATAACGGCTTGGAAACGCGCTTCACCATCAATCGACTGCTAAGAAAATAAATTGCTTAGACATGTTAAGGGGCGGACTGACAATAATGGATAATGTACGAAATGACTATATTAGCGGAAGTTTGATAGTTGCGCTCGTTACAGAAAAGTTGAAAGAGAATCGTCTGTCTTAGCATGAACATGTGATGAGGAGGGATGAATTGCATGTGACTAAACGTGTGATGAATATAAATATTGATAGATGGAGAGGATGACCTTTTGGCCATCCATCGCTTTTTAGCGATTGTGTGAGGAATGATGTGAAAGATAACCGAGTCATTGATAGCTTGACGGTTGACAGGGAAGCATTGAAAAAAACCACGTGTTGCCGATCCCAGGTAACATGGGAGAAGGGCAGGAAGATAAAGGTGCTTAGACGTGAGAAGGGAACTAGTGACACGTCTCTTGATGCTTGTCGCATCGCCTAAACCCTTGAAGGAGGCGTATAGATTCGTACTTCGGATCAAAAAGCTAACCCTTTATCATTTCTTCCAGATCTTAACGGGTGAAGACTGGAACGCGGTGATGTACGAGGGCATCAAGGCTTATGGTGGTGTTGGAACTCCTGGGATCCTCGCATGTATCTACTTCATCATTCTCTTCATTTGCGGCAACTGTATCCTTTTTGATAAATTTAAGACTGACATGTATAGAGCGAACTTAGATTTTAGTCAAGCTGAAATACAGAAATTAACCTTATTTATTTAAAGGAAATGTGCACATTCCTATAGTGACTGTAGTTAAGCCAGTCATACGAATGTAAACTTGAACTTTATACTAGTAAGGTTCGAAATAGTCTAAATAAATATAGTAATAGTCTAACAAAAGTAAATGCAGTCGAAGTTTACTCGGTAGATCTCAACCTTAGTTTATGTTACGAATCTAGCCAATATTTAAAAACAAGGATTCCTGAACTCGCCATCGTACAGACATCCTTTTGAACGTGTTCTTGGCCATCGCTGTCGACAACTTAGCCGACGCCGAATCACTGACAAACATAGAAAAAGAAGAAGCAGTAAGTGTTATTGAAAATTTAAGTATAAGACTTAACATCTCAATTCATATAAAAATAATCCACAGGCTCCTGAAGAGAAAGAAGGTGGCAGTGTGGCAGCTGCTGAAGGCGTACATATAGATACTGATGATGAATATATTCACGACGATGATGTGTATACTTCGGATAAGTGAGTATTTTATTCAAATCCAAATCCAAAGTTAGAAATCAAAAAGTAGCAACGTCAAAAGTTATATAATACAGTCCTTCGCCACTTTCTAGTGCTTTAGCTGGGAAGAAGAATTTTCGGAACTGATTAGTTCCGCCACTTTTTCTTACCAGACAATTTATTTGACGTTTCATGTTCAGTAGCTGCTGATATCGGATTAAACATGTCTTTAAACCTAACGAGACCATGAGACATATGTGTTGCTGAGGAGTCTCCCAGCAACACAATTATCTACATCTGCAGGTCAAATGAATTTATGTAGTCAGTTTTAAATCAAATAATGATTTCCAGCTCTGAAAGAGACTATGAAGAGACAGGATCAGAAGGAGAGCCAGAACAAGAAGATGAAGACAGAGAACTAGATGAAATAATAGACGAAGAAAACGAAGCAATCGCTAGAGCAGAAGAGGAACAGGAGAGAGAAGACCAGGAGATGATGGAAGGCCATCAGAGGAACCATATAGGTATAATCGTTTTAGGTGTTGAATCAAATGTAACAGCGACTATGATACTTAGCAAAAATATTTGGATAAACAATCTTGGTTTGTGGCTAATACTATGCAAGTTATTACTCAGAGGGGTCAAACTTTCTATTCAATTTAAAGGAATTATTATTACTATTTGGAGCCATCAAACCTAGAGCACCAATTATGAAAATATTTCCTCTTTACTTTAACACGAAATATTGTAATTAACATTCGATTGCCAAAGAAAGTGATAATACAAGTGTATATTCTATAAATGATGCTACTGCACCAGCTGCCAACAATGGTGAAATAAACATAACATAAGCTAACCAACCAAAAACAGTGAACACAGAGTTGGAAGAAGAGCCTCGGTTGAAACGTAAGCCAACGACCTCGTCGGCGCGCCCGCGTCGACTCTCCGAAGTCGATATATGCGACACTAAGAAACCTATCCCTGATGCCACCTCCTTCTTCATATTTTCTAAGACCAACAGGTTAGGGGGGGAACAAGATTAACAGAAACTTATTAGATGTTATTTTTTTTTACGTATTTTGGTTTTTATTTGTCTTTGATGGTAAGGTGGGCGAGTCGTGCTTGTGACGCTGAAAAGGCTTTTTATTTTATGATTCAGTATTTTTATTACTATTTCATTTGTCATCAAAATGTATGAATATATCATGGAAACTTTTTTGGTTATTCATGATGGATAGGAAATTAAATCATGTATCTTTAATCTTTTGCTGAAAACGACTTGTATTTTGTATGTCACACGTTGTAAGCACGATTTTTATTATTATTTTTATAGCAGCAATAAGCATCAGCTATCAAAGCAGTATTTAACATCAAAGACGAATCCGTTTTCTACTTTATGCCTTACGTCTTTCCCTTCTTTCAATTAATTAATAATTCAAAATTAATTTATTATTTACTATTTCTACACATTTAGCTAATTTCCACACTTGTGTTTGCCTTTACTTAAGCATTACAATAATTCCTTGATAATCTAGTTGAGGCATTCTAGGTACAGGGATTTCGGCATGGTCAATAGCAATAGTGAGACTATTGGTAATTTTAGGATTAAAATTACTTTAGTTCTAGACGATAGTGTAGAAAATTCTGTAATTTTCCTTCATAAAGATGGCGGTCAATCTGAAGAAGAGGGAACACTGGTAACAGCCAGACCACGGCGTGTGTCAGAACTGAATATGCCAAATCAGACGCCGCCTATACCGAACGCTAGTAGTTTCTTCATATTCTCACCGACGAACAGGTGAATGGTGATAACTTCATCACCTGGTGGTACCCATGTCTCATTGTGTCGATTGGCGTTGTGTTGTCCTTGCAGTGATTGGCATTACATTTCATCGACTGTGACTGTCCCTGTGTCTGTTGGAAACTGTATTTCCTTGTAGTGTGTCCATTAACCTGTTCCAGAGGAATCTTCCTTCAATCTACTGGTTTCTTTATTTTAAATCGTAGTTTTCTCCTTTAGCATTAGACCAAAAACATTCTTCAGTTCACCTTGTTTCGATTTCATTTCCTAATTTCACCAAAAACGATGACCGAACTTTCTGGTGGAAAGAGCTTCTTTTCATTTTACATTTTACGAAATTTCAAATCCCAAATTATTAGTTTTTACCTCAGTACCGTTTCCAACATCATATTCTTCATTCATATGTCCCCGTGATGCACGCACATTATAACCTCCATTAAGTGTGGAATAATCAAAATTAGATGACATTCTGTTCCAGCAATGAGTATAGTGGGTACCGAAATCTGTGTTTCCCATTAGAAGTTAGGTTTGTTTGTTTAGTATGATAGGTTTCAAAGCATGACCTGAAATCCCTTAGATTCTTCATTGATTTTGAAAAACCGGAAATCATATTTTGGCTTGTAGCGTTTACGACTGAACAGATTGCATGCAGTGTGTGTTCATGCATGATTGTCACAGCCGTGAAAACTATACGCCAAAATTGACGATTCTGAAAAATATTTTATTCCGTTAAATTGTTGCATGCATGCATGGTGTGTACCGTATTATATTTATTTGCCCGATTTTAATGCATGTGCTTATATCACTGATTTTCGTAACATGTGTCTAGAATCTGTGTGTATTTATGTGTTATATTTTAAAATTGAAACACACTTCAAAATTTAAAATCAAATCTTGACTTATATGTATCTATTCAATTCACTTGCCATTGATTTAAATCAATTTATTGCTATCAAGCTGATATGACGAACTACATAATTATTACCAGCAACTGCTTCTTTAAATATTAAAGTCAATCAGGTAACTTTTTTCTCAAACTATACTATTTTCTGGTGTGTTTCTATCGTTGTCAACAATATCTCTTTCGTCAAAATCCTCACATATTTCTTCAAAACTAGGTTCCGGGTGTTCTGCTACAAGATGTCGTCATCCTCCACGTTCGGGAACATCATCCTCGTCTGCATCATGTTCTCGTCCGCCATGTTGGCTGCTGAAGATCCACTGGATGCTGCTCAAAGCGGGTTTAGAAATTGGGTTAGTATACTTCATTATTATTATTTTATTAGTTATTATTTCGAAATATTTAATTTCTTGAAACATGAATCCAGTCCATGTATTATCAAACCCAAGTTCTCACAGATAGTGTGTGAGAACTTTTTAAATATAATTGACATATGACTAAAACTTCAGACTTTTTTCATGCGATAAAAGTTGAAAAAAACCTATATCCCGAATTACGGAAATACAAGAAATCGAATCGCCAACTTCTATTCCCGAATTATGTCAATCAGCGAATAGAAATCGGCATAGTATAATCAGCCTAAAATATTCCCACTGCTGGGACACACAGACTCCCCTCTATAAGAGGGAATGGGCTATAATATAATCCACCACACGGGCCCAGTGCGGGTTGGTAGATGTCACATGTCTTCGAATATTTGGTTCTAGTACATGCCGGTGCGACTGTTCGTAAATTACCCTAGGCTGATAAAATTTTAGTAATTCCCAAATCATGCAAATATTAGTATTTAAGTCGGCTCCACCCGGAGGTGAAGAGGCCGGGCCCCGCCATCCGCACGGCCTTGTAAGATTCGACTCCAAACTTGGGCATCTTTCCACCGACTTCAAACCAACTGAACTCCAGCCCTGTCCTGACTTTAGAAGCTAGGGGACAGGGAGGGGTACTAGGTGAAGTTAATATTGGGGATTCACAGTTAAGAAATATACATGAATAACATCGAATCTTATAAAGCTAAATCAATAATAAAGTATAAGACAAGAGGGCGCAAAGATATATAGATGATGAAAGTTTGGTAAAGGAAACGTTACGCTTGCGCTTAAGAGATTCATTATTTACAGTTACGTTAATTTTATGATTCAAATGTACTAGAACCTCTCTATGGCATGTAACCCGTTACAATAACTGCCTCATTACGTGACTGTTAGACCTAAGCGCATAGGCCAACTAAGGTTCCTGCTACGAATTCTAACAGATCACGCTCCCTAAGCATCATACACATGTCTTTCTCAATCCCTAGTCAGAGTACTGAGAAGTCCTGCTGCCATTGAGGAAGGCACGTTTTAGTAGTTCTTCCTACACGCGTATTTATGTTAGTAACACCCTTTACGGCAATCTACACCTTGTCTAAGATAACTCACAACTTGCACAAGCGCACCGTAGGCTCAGTCTGTAGCAGAACATATTGCGTTTGTTTTTGGTGGACGCTGAAGTGATGATATATCGTCACTTCACATTTCTTTACTCTTCCCTATGTCGTGGTTGCGTATCTCGTTAATAGTGTCGATTCAGTAATAGGCCTACCAGTGGCCGGGTTTGGTTTTAATGAGATAAACAGCCGAGGTTTGACTTTCTGTCCCTTGCGTTCTTTAGAACGGAGTTATCGATATAGTTTGAGATATTTCGTGTTGCCTACCCCTCTCCCGAAATGTGCGCCAACAATCCCCACGCAATGTTTCTGAACTAGACCTTTACAGGAGGCAGTATTCATCAGCAGCATTTGGTTGGTTTGTACCACAAGTACAAGTCGGCATTATATTACTGAGCAATATCATTTGTTTTAATCAATCCGTGAATATTTCATTGCTGCCTTCACCACTGAATAATATAGTTTATTCTAATTGGAATGCGAATATTACGGTTCTGCCTTTCATTTGTGGTGAGTCAGATCAAAGTCAATAGTCAATGGTCGGGTGTGTTAATGTAGAGTGTACATGTCGTATGAAATGGAAGGCGGTCTCCGTTCCCTATAACCAAACGCAGATGACGAATATGTGCCAAGGTATGGATTAGGAGTTGGAACATAACACATGACATAATAGTATACATTGTGATGATAAAGCGGCTGTTCCGTCATACTGAAATAAATGATTATTAACAGTCTCTCTGCGCCATCACCAAACTGCTACTTAATATATAGTACTTATAGTTAACACTTACCACGTGTTCATTGAAGATGATTAGTCTATAACTAAACTTACAGAGTACTGTGCACAATACCAGTTTCGCCTCCGCCACTGCTTCTCCTTCTGCGTCTCGACACTCACTTTAAACTAAACGTGTTACTAATACTTATATTTAACTTATAAAATACTAATCGTTCTCTTACGACAGTCCTCGGGGACATGTCCATCTTGGTACCAAGATTACGCTAACTTCACGAACCTAACCTAAGACGTCCTAGCGTTTTAACCGCTTTTAGACCGACTCCCTAACTTAGCTCGCTTCCACGTGTGGACTCTTCCGCGATGTCAAACCAACTGCCTTTGTCCACCTATCTTTCTCTCGCCACAGCCTCTAAAAACCACCACGTTTGGGTCGCTTTTTTGTGCATCGTGTTTTTGTACAACTGTCTCAATTGTTTTACGAGCCCTTCGAAGACCAGGGTAAATTGCAACCAGATGTTGCACTGGTATTCAGAAATGCCTTTAGAAATCAGATATTTTTATCTTTTCTTAAGAATTTGTTGTAATATTACATTTGACCTGTCAGTTAGTTTTTTTTTAATCTCTAGTACCTTTCCCATTAAATAAAGAATTTATGCGTTTCCAAGTGATGCAATATTCTTTTAAAATTCAAAGGAAGAAAGGACGCTCCATAGTTAATTACGGTAACTTGTCAGGTTGTCAAGCCATAAAGTAGTGGTTTAATTTGTCTATAAGTGGCCGATACCGTGTGATGATTTTTGAAATAAGAAGAATGGCTAAGATATTTGCTTAATAATTAGGAGTACGTGACAGACAGTCACACCGGTTTCCTCACGATGTTTTCCTTCACCGTTTTTGAGAGCAATGGTGATGAAATAATTAACCGTGGCCCTGGAACACAAAGGGCAAAGAAACTTCTACTGACTAATAAAACCCATCCATGCATGGATGGGTTTTAGTCAGTAGAAGTCTGACACTCCCTTCCACTCCGCCCAGAGCGGGGGGGGGGGATAATTTGATGATTTCTAATCGGAAAAAAGGCTACTTCGGATACGAGAGGGTTCAACACTAATAGTATTCGAAATAGACAGCGTCCACTACTTTTTAAAAACAAAAAATTACTTAAGTGTCTATAATAGCATAACTTCACTTTCGGGATAAAAGTGTACTACAAGCTCCCCGGTATTCCTCAGTCATATAACAAGTTACATTCTTTTGTTTTCAGTTGCTAAGTCAATTCGACGTGTTCTTCACGGGCATCTTCACGCTGGAGCTGTTCCTGAAGCTGATCACTTACGGGCTGATCCTCCACCAGGGTGCCTTCCTGCGGTCCGCCTTCAACGTGCTTGACATGCTCGTCGTTTGCGTCTCGCTAGTCTCTATGAGTTTTAAGTGCGTCATGATCTTCTTCTATCGTTGATTTCACAGGAAGTTTAAGTGCCAAGCTCCAGTTGTGATTCTGGTGGTCTCGACTAAATAAAACTGCTTTTCAATATGATGACTATAATTTTGACTGAGAGATTATGCGCACGCTAAGTGACGGCGAGCGAGGGCCACAACGAGCTTGACACTTAATACAGAATGAGATATGAATTGACCATCGTCATCGATGATCGGATTTTACCAAAGTGGGTCCAAAAATAACACAGTGGCACAAAAATAAGATGCAATATATATATATATATAATGGTAAACTGACATACTGTGTTCTTTGTGAAGAGTAAGTATCCACTAAGAAAGGATTTTTGGGAACTCTACCCCTAAAGGGCTAAAATAGGGGATGGAAGTTTATATAAAAGTCCGTCAGCTTCAAATTTTGTGTTTAAGCCGGTGATTAAAAATTAATTTATACATGGCTCAGCGTTTTTGATAATTATACCCCCGAAGGGTTAAAACGGAGGATGCTGGTTTAATCTATAGGTTACTTTTTAATCCCGGTAGTGCATTCCCGTCGGATATTTTTCGACATCCACGCGAGCAAACCCGCGTGAAAAAGCTAGTATATCATAATACAGCAAGTAAGTAAGTAATATAATTGCACCCGAATCAAAGTCCTTTAATTATATGGTAGCTTCTTTTTAGAGTTCCATGACGACAAACGGAACATTTTTTTATGTTTGTCTTGTCACACGCTATTTTCTCCATTATATTAATGATTGAGATATTAACACTTTATTTGATGGTTATTTCAGGTCGGGTAGTATATCGGTGGTGAAAATATTGCGAGTGTTTAGGGTGCTGAGGCCTTTGAGGGCCATCAACAGGGCCAAGGGCCTTAAGGTCAGTAACAATTTCTTGGACTTACCAACAACTTATTATCAAATACCATTAGATGATGATTGTAAAATTTAAGAATGTCCGAGTCGATATTTAAATGAAATTATAACTTAAACTTACTTGTTTGACAACTATTATAATTTAGAAATGTTTATTTAAAGTCTTGCAGGTCTGTATTTTTATCAAATTTGCTTACATGGATGATGATTGGTTTTGATTGTGATAAATAAAATTGTTAGTTCACTATGATCAAATATTATTATCTGACATGAAAGTACATATATTTTTCCGTAATTATAGCACGTTGTACAATGCGTGATCGTAGCCATCAAAACGATCGGCAACATATTGTTGGTAACATCGTTACTGCAATTTATGTTCGCTGTCATGGGAGTCCAAATGTTCAAGGTAGGGGGCAAATATTATATCCTGAAGAACTCCACACCATACTCCGTTTTATGAAGCGTCTTGTGGTGGTCACGAATGAATACACATTCCTAATAAATATATCACCGAAACCTTTACATTACAATAGCTTTTCAATACACCTTTGGGTATAAATATTTTTTTTTATTTTACGCTCTTTTGTCTTCTTCTCTTTTTTCTTACTCATTTCTCATGATCGATTTACTTTTTTTATCTTATGGCTCTGACGCCAAAGATTTTTTTTTTTTTAATATCACACCTATGAACTTTTTACAATGTGTGATTTACCACTGTATTTTTTGTCTATATAAGAGAAAAATCTGACGTCTGTAAAAGCAGACCGAAAGGTTTATTTATTACACAGGTGTATATTATTTTAAGCTTCAACTAACTCTTGTGCTAATTATTTTGATGTACCTGCTGAGCTTCCATACGATACATATTTGGAAAGCTTTGCTTTTCACCTTTTTTATTTTAGTCGTACATTGTTGTTATATGCTTCGATTTTATTCCTGTGTTCAGCAAAAAACAATATTGGCGAAAAATTGGCATTACGGTGAAGAAAGACCTTCAAAGAACAAAATTACGAAATTAGCATGTTAAACCCATCAGTAGAAATTATCTTAGTATTCATATTTTTAATGTCGTCAATTAGTTTAAGCATGAGATCATTAATACAACCCAAAGGTGTAGTATATGTGAGACCAATCATTTAGATGACTAATTTTACCTTTATGTTAGAAGTAACCTACCCCCCTACCTTGGCGTTTACTTGAAAATGTGGAGTTTTTATCCCAACGGCCCTTGTAAGATATCCCATGTGATTAAAAATTGGTTTGCTTGTCCCCCTATGTTTCCGTGGCTGCGTGGTGGACATTGTGGAATCCTCCCCCCTTGGTAACGTATGCCCCGACAACTAACTCACCGAATCCGTTAACAGTATGTGGTGAAGTGTGTGATAGTAGCGATTAAGACCATAGGAAATATAATGCTAGTTACGTATTTATTACAATTTATGTTTGCTGTGGTTGGTGTACAGTTGTTTAAGGTGAGGGCTGGAACGTTTGTTCGTAGTTGAATTAAGATCTCCGAACTTGAATAAATTCCTCTAAAACTTTAAGTTAGTGAGAAATACAGAAGTAAAGCAAGCCTTTTGATAACATCAACATCATCACCTTGTTAACATAACATACTTTGTCGCCTTTCCTGCAATAATTATGCAAGACTCTATAAAGGCATTAAGGATTAGACTACGGAATTTGTAACCAGGTTCGAAGATCTTTATAAGCATGAAACTATCCTAAATCTGTTCGATTGTAACCTATGTCGCATGTCGTGAAAGCATAATCGTCAAAGCTTGTAGTTTAGGAATAGTATCATTATTAGATCGTGTTGTCTTCATTTAAACAATAACATTAACATAAATGTTCTGGCAAATTGTATATGCTTCTTTTATAGGTTCTTATCATGAGAAATGGGTTCATTCAAATAGTATAATGGGATATTTGTAGTGTTACTTATACTTTCAAAATTGGCTGCAACACATTTAAATGTCGTGGCATGAAACTAATATAGTTTTAATTTGTAATTGTTATTGATTTAATCGCTGAGATTTTGTTTCAGGGCAAATTTTTTAGGTGTAATGATATTTCTAAAATGACAAAGGATGAATGCCAGTGAGTATCAGAATGATTAAATTCTTAAAACATTATGGTTGTAACCATATTATGTGTGAAGAACAAAAGAAATGTAAAAGAATTTGATCAAGGGTACTATCAAATCAATATATTTTCAGGGGAACGTATTTAGTATTTGAGAATCGCAACTATTTGGTGAGGGACAGAGAATGGACGCGATATGACTTCCATTTTGACAATGTAATGAAAGGAATGCTTACCCTCTTCACTGTTTCTACTTTTGAAGGATGGCCAGGGTAAGTGTACCTCGATGATATAATGGTTTCTTAATCTAAATTTTTGGGTGTATTATTTCTTTATTATTCCTTAGTAATATTATTATACGAAAATAATGCGAATCAATCCAATCAAAAAATATGAGTACGTGAATACTTATTATTAAGTTAATTTATTATTTTTCAGGTTGTTGTACGTCTCTATAGATTCGAATGCTGAAGATCGGGGTCCCATAACTAACTTCCGTCCAATTGTTGCAGCCTACTATATTATTTATATTATTATAATTGCCTTCTTTATGGTACGTTGGTGTTCTTGTTTCATTTGCCATATGATGAATGATAGAATATTTTATGATAGATGTGTTATATTCACTGTTCCTAATATTTTAGGTAAATATATTCGTCGGTTTCGTCATAGTAACCTTCCAAAACGAGGGAGAACAAGAGTATAAAAACTGTGAGTTAGATAAGAATCAGAGGAACTGCATAGAGTTTGCACTGAAAGCTAAACCCATTAGAAGGTAAGATATCATTTGAACTAGCCAAGACATATACATCAACAAAATTGTAAGAAATAAAGTAACGGTAACATAAACTGATTCAGAAGAACAAAATATTCAAATCAATTATCTGTTGAATCTAACCTTATTAAAACTATCATATTTGACTTACAGGTACATCCCAAAACACAGGATCCAATACAAAGTATGGTGGTTTGTGACATCACAGCCGTTCGAGTACGCCATCTTCGTGCTTATCATGATAAATACCATCACCCTCGCCATGAAGTACCACAACCAGCCTCATGAGTACAGCAAGGCGTTGGATTTGTTGAATATGCTGTTTACTGCTGTCTTCGCGTTGGAGTTTATTTTTAAACTAGCTGCTTTTAGATTTAAGGTGGGTATTTCAGCCATTTATTCGGTTTAGCATTTCAACCATTGTAGAAATTAATGTCTTTCAAGTGAATCCGAACAATATGTTTCGGATTTGATATGACGACGTTAAAGAGCTATCGGTGTCAATATTCCATAGCAATTATGACACTGAACGCGGATCTGCTCTTAAACGCGGTTCAGTTTTTTTTTTTAATCCACCTGAATGTTGTCAAAGAGCTATAAATAGATTCTACAGCGATTTAAATATCATCCTTTTCTAATATTAGAGTTTTAGTGAGAACATTTTGATCGAATACTGCGGCTAGTTTATTTCTAGTATCAATTCTATCCAGAACTACTTCGGCGACGCCTGGAACACCTTCGACTTCATCATCGTGCTCGGCAGCATCATCGATATCGTCGTCTCCCAAGTAAACGAACTCAAAAATCAGGTAACGGCACGGTGCACTCTTAGATATACACTTCCTAGATATACACTTTCACTAATGATATCTTGTTTTGGAATGACCAACGTTTTGTTTATTATATTTTCTCTCTACCGTAACATGATGATCTTTATTCTTTATTTTAAATACTTTTAATTTTAGAAATAAAAAAATAATAAATACGTTTAATTTTAGACTATTCAATGTAAATTAATTAGAAATAGAGATCATGTAAAAAATGGCAATTTAAATCACGATAGCAAACTTTAGATTAACTAGTATAATTTAAAGAAAATCAAATAAAAAGCCTTAACGTAGTTTTAATAAAGTCAGATAGGATAGTCTCAATAAAGTTAGTTACTGTAAATATACTCTAGTTAATTTGATCATTCCAAAACCCAGGTAGCATAGTTACTGTCCCGAGCATGGACAATATGATCGATGTTGTAATAACAGCAGATGCTAATGCTCTCACTTACATTGAACCTGCTGGATCCGCCACTGAAGACGATCGTGTTGATTTCAGGGAAGTGGCATGCGGACACACGTTGTTAAGGTAAGCTTGCTTTCACGCTAATTGTTTTAACTTAGATAACTGTAAACGTCATTTGGTCACATGATCAGTTACAATAAAATAGTGACCGAAGACAAAAAAAATTATAGCAACTCAAATTGTAGATACAAATTAATTACTTTAAAACTGATAAAATGGCGTTTACATCTGAATTAGAGCAGTAGAGAAATAGTAATAACAACCGTTAAAATAACAAAAATATAACACTTAATAAAAATAAATAGCACACTGAATTAAAATCGCACTGATTTAGACTTGTATATCAACAAGAAAACACTAACAGCTTTACATATTGTATGATCAACTGACATTAAAGATGGCGCTTTAGATGTGTGCAATGAAAAACTTTGGGACAGTAACGCTATAGAAATAATATGAATAAAATACGCCTAATGAAGACCACGAGGCAAGACACGGCACAACAGCCAAGGCACTGAAGCGCACACAAAAAGCAGTCAGCAATCAAGTAGAATCTGTATTAATAGCTTATAATACAACAGCAATCAACCAGCTAAACACTTGCGCTAAAGCCACCTAGAACTTGTGTCAATGCAACACATTATGAAATACACGCAATCATGTATCCATCACAACCAGAAACTAAAAGATATTACAGTTTCAGTTACCGCTACAAATGAAACAGATAGGAAACCATTCCTCGGAATAGTGATCTGACGGCGGCTTCACACCCATGAAATCAATAACCTAAAATAATATTATCTCAGAACTTCAAAAACGGTGGTAAAAATCTGCAATATTCACCCAGTAGATAACCAGGTTTGACCAAATATATACAGAGTTAGGAATTTCTTTTTAGAATTAGTATTTTTATGATGTTTCACAAAAAAGACTCAAATTGAAAAAATCATATGGATTATGCACGCAGTAGGCAACCAGGATCTGGTCAAAGTGAAGAGTTAGGAACATCTTTTTGAATTACCTAGTATTTTTGTGGTAATTAAAAAAAAACAACCAATGAATTTTTTATACATATAAAACTACATTTTATTTTACTTTAATCATAGTTTTTTTTTTTAATACAGGTTTTTTCCCACCACTGAGCATAATCCCTAACTAACACAAGAACTACATAATTTCAGGAAAGTTCCATACCTTCCATAAACTTCTTCCGCCTCTTCCGAGTGATGAGGCTGGTTAAGTTGCTCTCCAGGGGTGAAGGCATCCGGACATTGCTCTGGACTTTCATCAAATCCTTCCAAGCGCTGCCGTATGTCGCTCTGCTGATCCTTATGCTGTTTTTCATTTATGCTGTTGTTGGGATGCAGGTATGGTTTCAAAACCTAAGATCTACCAAGTCCAGAACTAATTACTTCGATTAGAAAAAAGTTCATTATACTTTATAAAACTTTGTCTACCTAGATGATATATTGATGTTAATGTTCATCTTATGATTGTAGGTGTTCGGAAAAATAGCGATAGATGATGATTCACCGATCACAAGGAACAATCACTTCCAGACTTTTCCACAAGCGCTACTTGTATTGTTTCGGTCTGCTACTGGTATGTCATATTTGAATTCATTTTCTGTTTACATAGCTACGAAATCTTATCAGTAAATTCTCAAACTTATGGCCTGTATCTAACAGGTTTTTTTTTTTTTTGTAATGTTCTAGGTGAGGCATGGCAAGACATTATGATGGGTGTCTCCCCAGAGCCAGATGTGAAATGTGACAGGAACTACCATGAGGAAGGTGATGTGGAAATAGAAGACAGTGGTGGCACATGTGGCAGTGTGCTCGCCTTTCCATATTTCATTAGTTTTTACGTACTCTGTTCCTTTTTGGTAAGTTTTCTAACGCAATCTATAGACGGTCCTTAATTCCATCCATCCTTAATTCCACCATCATCATTATAATTTATTCCTTAACCCATGTTACTTGGAGTCAAGGCAACACGTTTTCTTCTTCCACTTACCCCGTCCTTGATAGTTAATATAACTCTGAGTACAATATTGATTTCTTTTCAGATCATCAATTTGTTTGTGGCTGTCATTATGGATAATTTCGACTATTTAACTAGAGACTGGTCAATACTGGGACCACACCACTTAGATGAATTTATAAGGTACGGTAATGTTTCTAACAACATTTACTTTAAGTTATCATCAAATCTTGTGATTAAACTAACTCAATATTTTCAGATTATGGAGTGAATATGACCCTGATGCAAAGGGTAGAATAAAACATTTAGATGTAGTTACTTTATTAAGAAAAATAAGCCCACCTTTAGGTAAGTGTATTTCTTCCCTAAGTTCTTTTTTCGATGTTGATGACTTATTGGTGTTTTCCTTTAAATCTGATCTTTTTGCGGCTTTCACATGAAGTTTATTTTGTCCAGGTTTCGGTAAGCTATGTCCGCACCGCGTGGCGTGTAAGCGCCTAGTTTCCATGAACATGCCACTCAACTCTGACGGCACTGTTCTCTTCAACGCCACGCTATTTGCTGTGGTCAGAACCTCGCTTAAGATTAAAACAGAAGGTACATTGCAACATGATACTGCTTAAATACGTGTTTAGGGATATTCGATTCATCATCATGTTTATCAGCCGCCATCACAATATTCACTCCTTATAAATATGTTTGTCATAAAAAAGTCGCCAGGCTATTGGCTAGGTTTTTTTTATAATGTTTATATGTTGTACTTGTGCAGGATAAAAAGTTTTTCTTTTTTCTTCTATCAATAGACACTAAAGTAATAAACATCAAAAAGCTTACAAATACTCTGCTAACTAATTCTCATCCCACAGGCAACATAGACGACTGTAACACACAACTAAGAGCGGTCATCAAAAAGATCTGGAAAAGAACATCTCCAAAACTATTAGATCAGGTAGTTCCACCACCGGGAGATCCTAATGAAATCACCGTCGGCAAATTTTACGCCACCTTCCTCATCCAGGATTACTTCAGAAGGTCAGTCAATGATAATATAGATGAAAATGACATAGCAAATTTCTGTAGTGCTGTTCTGTATAAATCTCACGATGAAGACTTAGATGAAGTGAGATTTTTGCAGAATAGACCCGCTGATATTTTTATACGATTTGAATTTTATGGTACATGATGTTTTGACAAAAAAGAGTAAGATATTTTATAACATAATGAACGTGAAGAGAAAGTATTATTTAAAAGCATAATGATCATGCACCATAGAATAATTATTTTCATTTAGTTTCTTATTATGAAATCGGTGAAATTCTAAATCGGTTCTATATCAGAGTATACGACAAGAACGCTTTTAAAGTAGCGATCAGCGTTAGAGTTGACCAGAAGAGCGCATCATTAATACGAAAAGATTTTGTATCTAGTATTTGAATACAACACACCCTGTTGAATATAGAGCCGATTTAACCGATAAAAATTAGAATATATTCAAAATTATCTCACAAAATTATTTGATTATTTCCGTTTTAAGTCCTTCGTCGACTCCCAAATCTGGTTTACAATTGGCGTTTAGAGTTTTAGGAAAACATATGGAAATCGAGAGAACACAATCGGAAACCATTCGTGTGTTAATTGAAAAAAATAACAATATATCTTTAACCTCGTTTGGTATCGGTCAGAATTTATTTCGTTTGAATTTATTTCGTGTTTTAATTTTCTTTCGTTCCTTTTAATTTCGGTTAACACTGACAAAAACATTTTTGTTTCATAGGAATCACGCGTGAGTAACAACAGATACGTATGTGTAGGAAAGAATGTTCCCTTTTTTAGTGTTTTTTATCATACAAATGCTGACATGACCCTTTGCGACATAGAGCTAATAAACTATAGAGGTCAAAGCGAAAACCCCTGAAGAAACGTTGGAATTTGATTCAAACATACCGTTTTACCCTGCATGTCCCTATGACGCTCCTACAACGTATCATAATCTTTGGTTTAGCTTTATACAAGCTGTTTTGTATTCATATTTACGAATTGATGCTATCCAAAAGCATGCAGATGTTTTCGACAACCCAACTACCATGTTTTTATTTTGTCCAATATTTTACGTTCCCCGTTGTTATATGTTGTGTTTTTGTGATATTTATGTTATAAATATAATTTTAGTGTTAATTCATGAAATTGAAAAAATTATTATTCTTTGAAAGATTTTTCCTCTTCGCGTTTAGAATTTCTTATCATAGGCTATTGCTAACTGAATTTTCTCTCTTTTGGGATTATTTAGACTACAGATTTTTAAGAACATACTCGTAGTAGATAACATCATTGTCAACTTTTTTATAATAGAACTTTTTCAATTCTTAGAAAAATCTTTTCGATATCACTTCAACGCTTAGCATAGTTGCACACTGCAAAGGAATAAATTATGTAAGTACTTCAGAATTTTCCTCAACGCTACAAATGATTCTAAATCTAATAATGTAAATCATAAGGTTCAAAAAGCGAAAGGAGCAGGAAATGAGGCAGAGTGACGAGCAAACCCACCAGATGACACTGCAGGCTGGGTTGAGGACACTACATGAAGCGGGTCCCGAACTGAAGAGAGCAATATCCGGGAACTTGGATGATATTTCTGCTGAATGTGATGTGCCTATGCATAGGGTACGTATTACTATCTGAACAGAAATATTTGATTGAGAGATATACCTCACTATATTGTTGAAGACACAAAATAAAAACTGAATAAAACCAATAACTCAGTAATTTCTTCTGTTACAGAGAAACCACTCCTTATTTGGAGGTGTCTGGTCAAGTATACGAAGGCACGGACCAAATAGACACTTCCACAGACATCGGAAACATGGAGAACCACCAACAGGTAAAGATTAAATTTCATGACTCCATACTTAACAACATCATATAATTATCAGATTTAATTCATTACTAATATTCCACTGATCATTTTTCACACAATATTTTGCTTGAGAACTATTGTGGTCGACACTATCTATGTAACACTATCTATTGAGTCTTGACGCTAGCACTAAATTCCAAATCAAATTTGGATGGTAATGTCTCTTTTTAATTAAAGTCCAAGGTTTTAGTGCTCACGTCTACATTGGCATACACAGACTAGTATAGCACCTCTAGGGGTACTAGACAAATATGTGTAACTTCCATAGCCTCCCAAACAATACATAGACAGTGTTAAGGCTACTTTCAAAGAGAATGAGAGTGGAATCAAAATGAATGAGTTTACCAGTGAACTATCTTCTCTATACAGATGAACAAATAAAACATTCATCGTCAGCGGAAGAACTACTAACGAATCATGGTAAATATGCTGAACCAGGCATTGAAGATGAATGGAATGAAACTTTATGTAGGGTATATGAATGTGATGGTTGTTGGAAGGGGGAAAGGGGTATGCATGTGATGTACGAACTGGGCTTGGGTTCAATTCCCAAGTTGGATGACGAGATTTTGAAATTTCTGATATTTTATGAGAACGAAAAATCAAGTAACCGCCAGTGTGGTATCACCAATCAAAGACAGTGTGGAAAGAAATCATGCGCTCCAAAAGGTACTCTCCAAAGAATATCACCATCATTACATTTGCTCAAAGTCCACTGCTGAAAAGATAACTAAAAGAGAAATAATAAAGCTTCCGAAAAAGAAAAACTCCGTAAATTTGCGAAAAAAATACTAAGTTTCTGAAAACATGTTCTGCTAAAATAATCGTTTTCTCAAGCTCTATAACTTAGAATGCAAGAGCGAGTGAAGCAAGCTCGGGACTTGGGGCACCCCGACTCCGGACAGGTTAGGTTCGAAAGGGATACCGTCATCCCCTTCGTGTTAGGTTACTTTAAACCCTGCATACAGAATTAAAAGCCCCGGGGCTACTTCGACTACGCCGTATTACATTTTGATATTTATCTTGATGTTGATTTTATTCCTGTTTTATTTATTTTATAGTTTCGGAAATATCAGTATTTTATTCGGTCGTTTCTTTGTCCTTTCAGTAGTCGCAAGATTAGTATTTAAAGCAGTACATTTCATATTTTGAGTATGCTCGTTTTTTTTCGGAGCTTTATTACTACCCTAACTAAAATAACTAACAAAATGCTAACCTTATCGTTGATGTCCTTAAAGTCTTGTATGCAAAAGAGTATGTAAGATCATTGCACGTGGTGTTCTGTAGTTGCTGCCTAGTCCCAAGAGAAATAGGTTTGAGAATATTTGAAACATTTTAGATGGCGTTGGCGGCATCGGGGCCCCTGATGGCGTAGGAAATCATTTGAGTTCAATGATGCAAAGGGAATACGGCGTGGGACCACTACCTCTTACACCTAATCTGTAAGTTGCTTAAAGTTTATAACTGCGTTCCACTGATGACAGCAATGGCATAGCTACAGGAAAAATAATATCAAGTATGACAAAAGCTGCTATTAGAAAAAGTACTGAGTTTAAACAATACATGTACATTTTCAGAGCAAATGGACAGCCAAAGGAACAAATTCCACTTAGACCTCTAATATTAAATGGAGAATCGGAGAAAATATACCAAGTGCTCGAGTAAGTACAACTTTATTACTTAACAACTAATTAATTCATAATATTACATCAATCATTTCAATAAATTTAACGTTTAATATACATATCAGAGTCTAAATAAGAAATGCTTATATTACAGAAGAACCACAAATGACCTAAAGAACACTATTTACCAAGGTAGTCAAATGTGTGGTTTTGTAGTTGATTTTCTAAAGTTAAAGTTTGCATCACCCGCACTCTTGCTCAAATAACCTTTCTAACGCTTTCATCTTCTTTCACCGCTTCTGTGTGGATAACGGTACGTACTAACAGTAATCAAAAGTCCAACTACCCGGAGATGCTCGGACAGATTGGTCTCGCTTACGGCTGCATCAACTATCTGACGACGCCAAGCGAGAGCTTGACCGCATCAAAGCCAACACCGTCGCCGGTATCGAGGCAGAAAGTTCATCCGGAGGACTCAACGTCTTCAAGGGAAAAACTATCGATACCGAGGAAGGCGTCAATGGAGGATAAGACGCCGTCCCCGAATACATTCGAGCAGATACAGCCGAAGATATCGCCGCTGTTAGCGAGCGAGTGTACCCCGACGACGGAGTCGCGAACGATGACGTTGTACGGGTACAACGCGGCAGCGAAGCTGCCGTTCGCGTTCTCTCACGCGAAGGAGCGCGTGTGCCGCGGCGGGGAGCGGCGCAGCCTGCGAACTATCAAGCCGGTGCTGTGCGGAGCAGGTCGGATGGTGCGCAGCGCCTCGTCGGGGGCGGCCTCGCATGCGCCGCCCACTCGGCTTGTAGATCGCCCGCACTCGCCAGGTCCGCACGCCACAGGAAGCTTCCTTCCGATACTTTTGTCCTTCCCCCCAAAAAAAATACTTTGATATCCGATTTTTAATCATAGATTAAACTTTTGATTTTTTGGGTCATATTTATGTTAAACTCTAGTCTGATAGTAAATTATTACATTTTTAGCAGTATTAATGAAATACCAGTAGTTAAAATATCAAAACTTCTTTTACATGAAGGAAGCTTTCTACAATGTAGAATAATGAACGCTCATCAATAAAACTTCAAAGCTTACAGGAGTACATTGCAGGCAAACGGAAACCTGACGGTATAATCTAAGACTTTAACACACACTCACACTTTGCTTCAGCAAATTTCATGTTTTGCAATTTCACACAAATAATATAACAATACACAAATCTTGCACTGAAAATGATACTAATGAGGTAAAATGATAACTTAATTTCTGATTAATAATTTTATTGACACAGGTTAAAAGGTATCATCATCGTAACTAGCATGTAAACTAACATTGAAGGGCTAAAATAGTGCATTCTTAGAATGATTGAGGATTTAGAAAAGCTTTTAGAGGATTTTGAGAAAAAGTTTTTGTTTTGTATGATTTGCACGAAAATTTTAATAATCATAAAAATCCACGAGGACGCTATTGATTTAGAATTAATGTATAGAGAAATTATTGAGATTCATCGCTTTAAGAATCATTATAGGCTAGCTTTTAAGCTTTTGAGAAATTAGAAAATTCATAGTTTAGAATATAGATTTCCAAAAAAACAATTAAATTGAGGTATGATTTATTTGTATTGATTAAATTTTTCACTGAAATTAGAACAGTTGCAAATTAAAATGATTCTTAACGGTACTTGAATGAAAAATCATATCATCTATATAAACGTACTGTATTACACCTAACATTGCAGGAGGAGATAGCTTTGGGCGTGGGGTGGTGTCGCTTCCCGGCAGCCCAAGGGGAAACAACTCCTCGGCACCTGTGGTGGTGGGATCCGCAGAGAGTCTGGTTACAAGAGTAAGTACAATTATGCGTAACAAGCATCTGATAATATCCTTTAGCTAAGTCAACTTAAAAACCAAATCAAAATCTGAACGTGACGAACATTACCTTTTAAAAATTGTTTTCAGGTGCTAACTGAGCAGGGCCTAGGTGATTACTGTGACCCTGAGTTCGTGCGGAACACCTCTCGGGAAATGCAAGAGGCACTAGAAATGACGCAGGAGCAAATGGATAGGTAAATTATGGACGGCATGATACAACAAATTCAACACGATTACTTTTAATGTCTATTTTTTTTCATCTCCGATAATCTCTCATTACAGAGCCGCACATCAGCTGATGGTTAACGAGAAGAATATAAAACAAGCTCAAAACCAACAACCCCAAGTTGTAAGTATCAGCATTTCTCACAAAGAATGCTTTACTAACACTGCCCACTAATTCACTTTTCAGCTGACAACTTGCTATCATATTTTATAACGAATGTATAGGGTAACATTTGGGTTATAGGGCGACATCCTTGCCCGTCAGTACCACCCGTTCCACCAGCCAGCGACGATGCCGCCGCCGGTGTTGAAGCGGTTATAGCACCCGCCCACAGCGAGCCCGCGCGTGGCAGCGTGGACGCACAGAGCGCGCGCGACGCCAAACGTCACGCGCATCATAGAAAAAAAAGAAAACGCAAGCCAGTACTGGTTTAGCACAATTTTACTGTATAAACATTGGTTCATTTATATAGTTTGAAAATTTCATTCTATCGTGAAATAATTCAGTCTATCTCTAAGTATGGTACGATTGACTTATTTGACGTTCACAATATCTATGCTCAAATTCTTCGTTTGTTTCTCAATTTTTCAAACAGGCGGAACAAAATTATTATTTTAAAATTCTATACTGTGGTTAACACAGGTAAAGTGAGATTGTAGTTGTTTAGGTATAGCGTAATTTTAGGGCCAAAGACACTTATGGAAAATATTTGTACCTACTCCAAAAGTGTTGGGTACCCTTTATGTCGATATTTAAGAGCAATGGCCCGTTCAAATTCTTAAATTAGAAAATGTAATTTTTTGAACTATGAGAGAGAAAAAGCTCTCCTTTAACTAAAATAGATAGAAATTGTAATTCAAAATGTATAATTTTATCCTTTATAGGTATTTAAAATTTATATTTTGCAAATAGCGTATTGTATTGTGCAAGTTTTAATAAAAGTTGGTTAAAATTTAACATATTGTAACTTTAATAAAAAAATATATTAAATATTCTCGTTTTCATAAAACTTGCATGAGGCAAAAGCTTTTTCGAACGATTCTTCCTCTAGTTTAAATATTTGTTAAAGTAACGAAGCTTTCAAAACTCTTGAACGCTAGAAACTTTTGTGGTAAAATATGAAATTTGGTGTGATTTTATAAAAATTCGCTTTAATTGTTACGATTCAGTATTAAGTGGGAAGGTAATTGACTTGTTTAGCGATATTCGAGAAACCTAAATTCTGCAGATGTTATTTTGTTTGTTAATTTTTAGCATCAGATCCAAGACAATACCGTATTCGAAGACTTTGACTTACTAATTATAAAACTAGCCCTCGGCGAGGGGAGCCAATTTTCTGTAGGTAGTTTACACCCAAAAGTTGAATTTATAAAAATTTATAGCCCTCGATTTGTAACAGGGCCAAAAACAGGTGTGATTTTTATAAGTTCAGCTTTATTGAATAGCTTCGACCACTTTTAGAATAGACACTAATCAATTGTAGCGTAAACTCGAAGCTCCTTCGACGCCTACGATGAAACTAAAGATGAGAGTCTGATTTTCATCTTTTCACTAACTTTTACAATATAAAAGTAAGCACTCTTTTGAATTTTTAATAGATTTTATAGGTAAATCGATTTATATACGATTTTTCCATCCATGTCCTTCTCGGGTTGTTAGTTTTAGTCGATTTTATTTTTATCTACTAAACTCCGACGTATGAGCTTAGTATGGGAACATAGTTTGTCCTTTGCTACATTAGATGAAGAGATAAATAATTTGGGGTAATAATTTTCATAACTTGCATCCTAACTTTTTCTAAAGCTGCGTGTACACACGGCGACACATCAAGCTATACGTTTCCAGTATAACATGGCCTCGCTTTGTTTACATTTCCCGTACAATGGGTGATCTGCATAAACTGGTTTTGTATAGCTTGATTGGTCGTCATGCGTACTTGTGATAATGTCGCGGAGTGTTTATTTAAAAGTATATCATACAAACTTCGTTACAGTTTTACTGACTTTATTTGTTAACGAAAGTACTAGGTAGTTATTTTTCAAAATTGCGAAAATATTCGAAAATGCGAAAAAAATCACGAGATGATAATTATGTCATCCCATTTTTTAAAGACAATGATTTTCAGGTAGCAATTGAAGGTCTAATCATCCTTTTCCTACTTTAAATTCTATGATGATGATAACGACAATGATGGGTAACAAAATAAGTACATTAAAAGTCAATAGAACTGTAACTAATCATGATATCATTATTAATTTCATATAAAAGACAGATAAAGAGTAATTTGTGCGAAGAGGCATTTACTAATATCGATTGTCTCGACTTCTTGATTAGTTAGGCAGCGGAGTTAAGTAATCATTAACTATTTAGTTTTTAAATCTAGTTAAATTGAAAAAAACTTGCAATATCTTGAACTGTTTTTATACCTGTAACTTTATACAGTATATTTTACAAAAACATGCCTAAGGGGAA
This sequence comes from Noctua fimbriata, assembly GCA_905163415.1. NCBI lineage: Eukaryota > Metazoa > Arthropoda > Insecta > Lepidoptera > Noctuidae > Noctua > Noctua fimbriata. The sequence continues at coordinate 1,435,728 of LR990946.1, forward strand.
TTCTTCCGTATAGGTATTGTTATACCAATCTACCTATTTGTTTACTTACCTAAAAATGTAGATGAGTCATGCGTTTTAATACTTATCCAAACAAGGAATTTTTCAATCACATGTTACAAACTCAATTTGCCTTACCCGCCAGATTAAAAAAAATCTCAATTGTGATGTTACCTACCAAAAAAAAACATATTAAGGTGTTGCAAGTTTCAGAAACCTTAGCTCTTTAAGATAAATTCCCTAGTAAGTGCCCTTTTAAACTCTATGAAGCGACGTAGTGTAGATATTATCGTCAGCATCTCCACGTACCGACAAAACACTCCACATTCCTCTAGAATTAAGGTCAATCTTACCGACAATTTTGTATTCTGTTGAAACCTCTTCAGTGGATAAAGAAGAATGCGAATCTTTTACAGTCGCGTATTTACGAATGACAAATGCTGCTGCAGCAGCACTGCTATTTCCTATCTCAATACTGTGAGGGTTTTTATTATTGACAGTTCCTCAATTGAAGACATAGTTCTGTCTACAGTGGTATATTTACAAACGCTGTTTAAAGTTAAGTATCTAATGATAAACATCTGCTTAACCAAATATTTTGCCAAATATTTTGGGCCTCCTTAATGTGTCATGCGTGTCCTGTTGTTTGTTCATTATAGGAACTGATGGAGGCTACTGAAGGCGCCAAACTCGTGGCTGAGTTCTGGGCCGTCCATCGATACACTAAACCTCACAGTGTTTTACAGCCATAATTGTGTTATTCTTTGATAATCTTTTTGTCTTTGCGATTTTGGGACTCAGCATCAGCAGTGATGTTGCAAGATATTAAGCAATTTTATTGTCCTGTTGGTGCGTGTTGTGTTGCAGCATTATGTCGTTTAGTCAATACACGTCTTGATAACCTAACTACTTCTCGTTTAGGCTACAACAGCAAAGATTAGGTGAGATCAATAACGCACAAATGTTTATATGATATGATATTCTATGATGTTCGTGAAATATTCTAAATGTATATAATTATTGTATGTATGTAACTATTATCTTTATTTTGTAGCGACATAATATATTATTAGTGGGGCAACATTTTATCGCTGTCAGAAAGAAATTGTGCAATATTAATATTACCGAAAAGGTGGCCACCCACAGATATAGATAGGCCTAGATAACGCAAGTATCACGATCTGTATGAAAACCAAGCGTGCCATTTTTTGTCTACCTATTTTGACATCACAAGCACTATTTAGTGATGGGAAAATCAAACCGATTCAAAGACGCCGCCGCGTACGGCGGCCCCCTCGTCCTACCCCCCGCCATGACGCCCACTGACGTCCGACTAGCGCTATGCTCCGATGCAGACTGAGCGCGAAATTGGCCACTTACGATTTTTGTACGTAAGCTAGGCACGCGAAGTAGTTGCTCTCGCGTTATCTAGGTCTATCTATATCTGTGTGGCCACCTAACTGATAAGATAGTAACAGTAGATAATAATTACAATACGCAATATTGCCAAACAGTGCTTTATTGTCTGAAATTGATTGCAAAGCAAATGTTACAGCTTTAGGTGAAAACGACAGGGTAGCCCGCGACATTCAAACATAAGTTTTTTACAATTTGCAAGTCAGTGTCAGGTTGTATGGTGATTAAAGTATGACTCTCGACTGTAACTAATATCTATGGCTTTACTGAGTTATAATCATTAAAATCATCAATACAACCCTCTAAAATCATTGAATGAGTTTTTCATGAAATAATCATTCAATGGGATTAGATGAACTTAAAGGGTTATACTTATACTGTCACTTACGGAATAACTTCCGTGATTTTTAATTATTTTGAGCTCCCGATATAAACCGTGAAAGCTTAAAATAGTGTTAGAGGGTTATATTGATGATTTTAATTATTATAATTCTGTAAATACATGCGTATTACGGCCACGAATCATATTTTGTTCAACATACAGCCGACGCTGACCGGCAAATTGAAAAAAAAATCTAAGCAAATTGAATTTTGCGGACTCCTGCCGCTTCCACCTTAATCAACAAACGATACAAACAAATGCACACAAAGTGGATACGCTTAATAATTTTACCTATAGATAACTAGGTATATTTTAAATAAATGCTCTTCTTCTCTTTGTTGTTCGAGTAGCCTAATCTATGCTTCCCCTAAACTTTTTGGTGCCAACTTGTTTTAGTCGTTAACGTTATGTCTTGTTATAAACTTTTAAAGTTGCCTTTATATGTTCTGCCATTTTTATATACTCGTTTGGAATTCCTATCCTATTGTCTTTTCTGTTTAGTGTATGTAAGAGTTTATTAAAAATGTTTTAAATATTTGTATTGAGCATTAAGAGTAGAGCCCCATGGAATATATAATTATTATATATATTTAAATCACTGCTATTAATTTGTAGCAGTTTAAAATGATTGCAGAAATGGGAGAAGGTTCACCAAAGTTTATAAATCTTCAAAATAAGAGAAGATAATTATCGAAAAATTTTAAAATATTAATTCGTTAGTAACTTCATCTGTAAATAATGTACAAAATTAAAGAATCTGTACTCGAAGAAGCGTGATTTTAAGTACGTTTTTTATATTTCTAGCGTAATAACCGCTAGCAATAAAGAGAATTTCGATTGTAAATAGTTATGTAAATAAAAAAGTGTAAAAGATATATATTCCGTCAATCATATTAAAAATTGAGACATTATTAATTACCTATATTTATTGTTTAAAAAGAACATTGTAAATTGTTTTCATATAAATAAAAAATGTCGGAAACGCATCGGAATTTTATTTTCTTGACCCACCCCTTTTTTTACCCCCACAGAAGACTGATACTGATACTGTTAGCCTGTGTCATCCCACTGCTGGGCAAAGGCCTCTCTCCATGAGTCCACTGGTAGTTAGTTTAAGAAGACTACAAGTTAGAATTAACAGCACATCCCCAGTCTGGGTTTCATCACAAAGTCTACCTCTATTATAACTTTGTGATAATTAAACGAATTATATAACAAAATAACGCCTGTAATCCCCGAAGGGTTGGGCAGAAGTGTACCTAATAGTACACCCCCATTTCGTCAGTTTGGTTTAAGTTCCATGTTGTAAAGAGCGAGCCTATTGTTATCAACCGGGCACAAATGCAGACTCCGTGGCTGCTACTGAGAAATTCCTGATAGAAAACCCCTATATGCCCAACCCGGGAAACGAACCCCAGGACGTCATGCTCAGCACTCCGACAAGACGAATTAATCTCCTAATATTTTCGTCCCACGCATTTGATTGCTTAGAACAGCAGTTTTACCAATTAAAGCCAGGCTGGTATTCCTGATCTTTAAAAATCGTTAATACTAAGAAAATATAACATACTTTGAGCAATTTTCATGATCCAAAATCCGAAGATACTCAACCCTTTAATTGCATTTGTTGAGAGTACCACAAGCCCACAAGGTAACTTCAATGGTCCAATTCAGTTGACTTTCTATCTTTGGATTTACTGAAACAGAATGCAATTCATAAATACTTTCCTGAATTTGATAGATATAAGTAGAAAAGTTCTTTAAAAAAATAAAATGGAAGTCTGTACAACACACAGAATAAGTTTTAGGACAAGGATAACTAACATTAGAAAACAATCTAGAGTTAATAAAAAAAAACTATTCTTCATATTTTTGGAATGATGAAGATTTTTCTTTTTCTTGTACCTAAATAAAACCTATTCTCAATCAACAAGTTCAATTCAATTTTATGAAATCAAGTTTTTTTATTTGTATCAAGATTAAAGTATATATAATACTTGATTACCCAAAGTGATGATGATGATGATTTTTGATAAAAAGATTATAAGAGTATAAATACAAACAAATATATTATAGCCAAGATTTACAATTTATTTTTCAATCAAAGTCCCCCTAACTCTCTTCTCCGTAGTTTGTGCTGGGGTCTCCGCTTGCCTCTTATTCATTCCTTTCCTCTCCAACTGCTTCTCAATAATCCTTGCATTATTCGCATAACTGTCTGCCACCTCTCTCGCCTCAATCTCATCTTCTTCCTCATCAATCGTGGACACAGTAACAGAGCTGAACTTGCCCATGTTCTTCGTGTGTTTTGTTACCATAATCTTCTTTGGCTGTGTTAAGGCCACCTGTTTATAGATATCTGTGACTCCTCCTTCACCCGCTGTCTGGACTAGAGCTCCTTTCATGATAAAAACTATGTTGTTATCCTGGTCATGTTTATAATAGATTGGTATGGCACATTTCTTGCACTTTAATCTATACTGTCGCTCGATACCTTTCTCCCGTTTCAAGTACACTGTCTCGTCGGGGTCTGACGTGATTTTGTGAGCGTGTTTGGAACCGTCGATGACTCGTGCGCCGTCGGTCGGTCTAAGTGGCAAACGATCTATTGTGCAGTCCAGGATAAGAGACATCTGGCCGCACAGGCAGTAGTAAATGTGTAACGGCTTCGTCTCATTGTATTCTTCTTGGTCTTTTGTATCTGAGCAGACGATACTCCTTGAAACTACTTTTGGCATTGTATGTTTGAAAGATCTTCAGAACACGTATTGATTTGGCCTTCTTTTGTTATTGGATATGTCAACAGTAACTTCCACTGTCAATATAATGTTACACCCAGTTAAATAGTGTTTTAATGTTTCAATCTATTATTACCTCGAAAATATCAGTAAATAAATAGCACAATACTCGTGCAATATTTTGCAATTAGTCAAAGTCAATTTGACATTTTGGCATGTCGCATAGACTATTTACTTTGACTTTAATTTTTTGAAAGGGTAAGAGGCTATTGCTTAGGTTTCCACGGTGTGTCACCGGCACTACAGCATTCGCCTGTAACGTAATACTAAAAATACTTGTGCACGGCAGGTAGACGGAAGCGTTCACAGCACGGTAGTCGTCCAATCACAGCGCAGAAGGCTGCATTCGGTTAGACTAGAAGCCGATCGGGAAAAGTCTAGGCAGATGATGACTAGTTTCGGAACAAAATCGAATCTGGGATCGTTTCATTACAAGCTAATGTCCCTTCACCTTGAGCGCCTATTAGTAACAATATCGAAACAAATCAACATTGAATTATTTTACATAAGTTTCCACCAATAAAATGAAAATCGAAAAGAAGTAAAAGATGCAACTTAGTATATTGCTTTAGTTATTGTTCTGAGGTATATACAATGTTTTCCAAAAATCAATACAATCTATAATGTGCTTTATGGTGTATGAATACTTTGATTATGTTGGTAAAACGTTCTGTCAACTTCACGCTACTGCGATTGTCTTTTATTCCACAGAATTGTGTTTCATTGCACATGTTCATCGATTTCTGTTGAATTTAGGGAAAGTATTACGAATTGAACGGCGAAATGGGTGCTATATCTAGCAGATACCGTGTTTACAACTCAGGGCTCACAAACATCGACGTAAAACCTGAAGAAAGTGACATCAAACGTGATAATCCCGGAACGTTAGATGAGATTCATAAAAAGACCAAAGGTATTTTTTTCACACGTTTTAACTGTTTTAGCGATTATCTGATGTGATTAAAATGTTAATTGGGTTCGTAAAAACATAATGAGGTAACGCGTTCAGTCAGAAATCGGCGGCAAACTTGGTTTTGTACCGACATAAAAGTTGGGTTATCTTGTGATGTAATAATAGATAATTTACTCGGATACTAGGGATGTATGCGTCTAGAAACCTTCATAGTTTTGTGCCGTGCACTAAAATTGTTTTAAATTGAGTGCATTCATACAGATTGGCACAAAACTATTTTCTAGCACCTGCAGCCTGACATAGGTGTATCTGTACTATATTTGTATTCTGATAACAATGTTATCAACCTCTGTCGCTCAACCGTCCCGATTTCGAATTTATTATACACTGCGAGGTCGTAAATGAGAGCAAAAATACAGAGTGGAATGCAGTAATTATCCTCAAGTTGTAATTAAATTTCTTGAGAGATATTTAGTAATTAATTAAGATTAACACACTTGATCAACATAATAGCATAATAAGCACAATCTGGCTATAATGTTCCCACTGCTGGTACACACGCTCCTCTCTGCATAATTCATCTCTCAAACCCAGTGCGGGTTGGTGAATTTCACTCTACCACCAATGCAATATTATGATTAACCTTTGGTATGCTGAAACGTGGATCCTCGAACTAAATTTAAGTAGTCTGAAAAAAAAAAATTGCTTGAGGTTGTGGATCCGCATTCCACCAGTATAACAGAATAGCGTGGATTCATGTTCCCGGAATACTAAAGGTGATGACGTCAAGGTTGAATAGTTCAAATTCCTACAGCATAGTTCTTTGATACAATCAAAGAACTATGCTATGGACATGTGCGGGATTGGGATGGGGATGAGAAATGCAAACAAACCAATATGAAAAAAGCAATAATCTAATTCAAAGAATTTAGCCAATATGAAAACAATACTCTAATCCAATAAGTATATTTACCAATCCATATGAATCCGCACAACCACTAAGATTATATCAAATTACAATAATATTAAATGGCAGTATATCTTACTTGAGATGCAAGCCTTGAACCACAAAAAAGTTGATATTTACATCAATCTGTGGTGTAAACAAGTAGCTTGAAGTATTGTTATGAAGAATATTTAATAAAGAATCCTGTTGTCCATCAAGGTATTAATTGTGTTAGTAAATGTATTTTTTTTTTCTTTTTGTCCATAGTTGTGTGTGTCTGTAGTTGCACATAAACTCCTGATTTAGACAGCTGGTTTTGAAAAACCATCCAATGTGTCATTGACCTTTTTTTCCTACAGGCCACAAAAAAGCTAAAAAATAATTTTGAGTTCCAGATGTGATGCCAGTCAACTTCGAAGGAGGCAAGCTGATGGTGAATAGGGGGCTTTCCAACCATTTCCAGGTATTTCAATATTTTATTTGAAGATTCAATTATATACTTTTATTTAATTTTGTGAGAGAAGATCATTTTTCTGTTTAAAATCTTTCTTTGATCTTATCTACAGATTCATAAACATCTATAAAGATTACTTTTCAAGATTACATCAGTACATTCTAAGGACTTGTAACTTTTAATATTGTAACCATAGTTATTCTCCTGTGCTTATCCCAATTTATTTGGGATGAGTGCAGCATGTCTTCTTATTCAATACTCATCTCATTAGTCACCCCTTTTCTATTTCTAGACATACCATTATTTACACAGTCCATCCATATTCATACTCAAAACATACCCCTTCACACTTCATCATAGCAACAGAAACAGACACAGTTCAGATATTCATACCAAATTTCTTTTCTAGATGTCCCACACACTGACAATGAGTTCAGCCCAGAATGGCTACAAGCTCGGAGCGACTTACATTGGCACCAAGCAGATCTCTCCAACAGAGGCGTTCCCCGTTATCTTGGGAGATGTGGACCCCTCAGGAAATGTCAACTTTAGTTTAATTCACCAACTTACTCCGGAGATCAGGCTGAAGGGAGCTGCTCAGGTAATGTGGATAGTCTTGAAAAATTACATAACATTTCGCTGCTACACTCACTCACGTTTTTTCAGTTAAGTTTAAGTCCCATTTAATAGGGGGCAAGCCTATTATGACTGGGTTGCTTATATATACAGGATAGGATTTTTCAATGCCACCTGGAGGGAAACTACTCTAAATACTGGGGATAGAAATATTTACTCAAAGGAAAAATTCCTTTATTTTTAAAAAGAAATAAATCTGCATTCAAAAATTTTCGAAAATTCTAAATTGGAGTACTTTCCCTCCAGGAAATGTTGAAAAATTCCACTCTGTATAATAAACCTGCTCGACATGGGAATCCTAACCCAAGACCACATGCTTGACCACTAGACCAAGGAGACAGTTTCAAGGTTTCTCTTATATTTAAGCTAAAAACACTCCTTTCACTGTATGCAATAAAATGCAAATGTTACACCTATTGTGGACTAATAAAATGGTCTTGTATTGTATGCTCCTAACATCATAACAGCCTTTTGTAAATACGATTGCGAATTTTATTCCGGTGTCCCTTTAAGAACTTATTCAATTTACATTTACCGCACGTCCTCTAAAAAACTCATAACACAAAATATGTAGATTTTTAGATAATACCCTACTCGATTTCAATTGTCTTTGTTCTATAATTTGAATAAAAAAACCGCCATAAGTATACAAAAATAAGTCGCCAAATGGCACAAAGGCGAAAGTTTTTGGCGCAAAGCATCGTTAAGAGGAAATGCGGTCGGAGAAACTTTTGAAAATTAGGTATTTGTAGATACTATCGCTGTCGCACTGCGAGCGCAATTTCGACATTGGTGCGATAAGGACAACTGCAGATCCGACTGAATAGCCTAAGTAAAAAGTCATAATTCAAGGTTTGGCTCTCGACTGTTTCCTCCTCCAATATTCGACCAATTTAAATGATATTTCATAAACTGAATAAGATGGGTATACCCTGTGTCCCTATTTTTTTTCTTTTTTCATTAATAGTTGTCAAATTTGTACACTAGGCCTCTGTTAACAGCGGTCTAAATAGGCAATTTTGAGCATTTTGTAAAGGTTCTAGTGCTTATAAAGATTATGTATCATCAAAAAGGAAAACATAGGGACATAGAAGCAGTTGATATTTATTTTACTGTAAAAAATCATTGCTTTAAAGTCATAATCCAGAAAGAAAGCAGGCGTTTGTATGGAGAAAAGACCACCCGCATTTCCTCTTAAGAACACAAAAAACTTTAAATGCGTCTATCTCAAAACTGCTATTTTTGTGTTATGACAGTTTTTTAGAGGACATGCGATATGTTCTTTTTTTGAGTTAGTTCTACCTTGGACCTTTTAACCCCCAAGGAAAAAAATGGGTATTCTACGTTTTACACATGTATCTGTGTGTCTGTTTGTGACTTCCAAATGGATGAATTGATTCTGATTTAGTTTTATTTGTTTAAAAAAAATGACTTGATTGAGTGTTCTTAGCTGATTCAAGAAAATCTGTTCAGTCATTTAAAAACGATCAAATCTTTTTGTCAATGTGCAGAGCATATGATAATTAAGAACTTATTATATGTATTATACATATTTTCATTTCAGGTGCAAGAATGCAAACTGACAGCCACACAGGGTACCCTGGAGTACAAGGGCTCAGACTACACGCTCGCCATGGCTGTGGGTAAGCCGGACTTCAACGAGAAGTCGGCCGTCTTTGTTGGACACTACTTACAGGTAAAAACATTAAACGCCGTCTATGCTCTATCTAGTTACCCAATTAAAACCTAACTTACGCCCCGCCCCAGGTACACACGATTTTAACGTCTTGGCATAATCGTCGAATCGAGATCGGGATTTCGTTATTATTGTCACTTTAATAAAAATGTGTGATACTATACTATGCTGAAAACCACACCCAAATCCTTTGCGAATACATTTATACAATGTATTTTTTTTTTTTAATCCCATAACTCTAGGGTTATATTCTATAAGTAAAAATAATACAAAAAGTCCTGGAATATGTGGTCCAAAAATGCATAGTTTCGAAGATATCATCAATAATAATTAATTTTAGTTTTCATTTTCATACAAACCAATCATTCATATTTAAAGCTAAGAAAATGCGACGTTGTCATATTTCACGTAACGGTTAATAACCGTGACTTTGTCGAATTATTTTGTATTAAAAATGAAAACAAATTACAGAATGAATATTTAATACTAGTACTGTAATCAATAGCTATGATCGCATTTGGCCTTGACTTGACTATACATTACTTAAGGTTATTGATTAGGATTACTCATGGATTTTATTTAGGTTAATGAAAGTCTCAATGATTAAATAACTCAAATGTATTTTTTTTTAATTTGTAAAGGCTTCAGTTTTTTTTTTTCTTAATTTACACCTCAAAGAATTAGAGGGAATGTTTATTTTTAAAATAATTAAAAAAGTCTCTCAAGCCAAAAGAGAAGAGGCTCTCATAGCCTCATTTTAATCGTAAAAAGTAAATACACACACATACACTGTTAACACTGGACGCACTCCAGTTGGATGGACCGACAAGGTGGCTAGGACAGCCTGCATGCGGTGGGACTCAGTGTTATGGCCCAGCTTGGGACAGGCCTATGTCCAACAGTGGGTTGCAATAGGCTAAGTTGTCTCGCAGTGTTTATGTTGGGTGATCAACGCTCGTACATTTTCTGTGTAGAGTTCTCTGTATTTCATGCTGATGTTTTGTTTTGCAGTCGGTGACAAAGCGACTGGCACTGGGCACGGAGCTCGTGTACCAGTCCGGAGCGCGGGTCATGGGCGGGGAGATCGCCATCACCTCCGCCGCTGCTAGATACACCATGGACGGTGAGATCAATTCTCTTTCAAAAATCTGTCTCATTTAGATGACATGCAAATGCTTTTTTAACTGTACTCTTCTGTAAAATACTTAAGTCGTAAAAGGAGGGTAATGTTTTAAAAAGAGATTCAACATTGTATTTCAAAGTATAACGGGCTGGCGTCCGCAACTCCACGTCCAAAGCGCGTATTTTGCGTACGGGAGATGCAACGTTTATAATTGAGAAAACGTTGCAGAGTTGCAGAATAATGAAATATCGCAACTAACAACTTCACGATATACATAAGATAATGACGGCATGCAATTGTTTTTAAATGAATATATTTATTTCGTTTATATTTGTACGCTCCACGGCAAAACATAGAGAATCTGACTTGTATATTGTACCATCTCACACACCGTACACCACACACACCCACACAACACACCACCACCACACCTATCACACCTATGTTTACAAATAAAAGTTTCTTATTCTTATTCTTGTATAACTTTCAGACTCTGAAGTATCTGCCACCTTGAGCACAGCTAACTTCCACTTGTGTTACTTCAAGCAGTGCAGTGAACAATTACAGGTAAATCTTTTTCTTCTTTATTTTTTTATTGTTTTCATAAATTCAAATGTGTTCCCAAGATTTTCACAGGCCTCCTCTCCACTCACCATCCCATAAACTAAAAACTGGGAATGGACAAGTGATTCTTAAAACTTTTAACTTTAAATTGCAGGTTGTAGCGGAAATGGACACATCATTCCGAGGGATGGAGTCTGTAGGCACTATTGGTTACCAGGTCAACATACCCAAAGCCGATCTAATCTTTAGAGGTGAGTTATTGTCTTTTGAATTCGTACTAACTGTCGTTACTTTTGTGATCACAAATGCAACTTCTTCTTAGTGTTTCAATGGGTATAATGAGTCAACCCGAGTCAATGTCTGTATTGTGCAGGCCTCTGGGCATGCAGGACTCATTATCATGTGTTCCATCGTTTGTGAAACAGCATTACATTTAAACTCCAAGCTTTAATCCAATGGAGTAGATTGCTATTGGGATTCTAGCATTGGTTCAGTCCGATACCTGTAGGTAAAAATGTTACAGAATATTTCTATTATAGGAAATTCTCAGTGGCAGCTCATATCTGGTTGTTGGTCATAGGGTCGCTCTAACATCATTTTCACAAGCTGATCCACGCACAATGCTCCACTTTAAGGACTAAAGTGCGGAAACCAAAATCCATAAACACATTGGCTTATCATTAATCAACCTTTTTAATAATTTGTCCAGGAATGGTAGATTCAAATTGGAACATCGGAGCGGTCCTCGAGAAAAAACTCCAGCCTCTTCCGTTCACATTCGCACTCTCCGGCATGGCGAACCAGGCTAAACAACAGTTCAAATTCGGCTGCGGTCTCATCATCGGTTAATCACTTCATCACCATGTGACGATGACTGAGTGATATCTCAAGCTAGTGATCAGTGTACACCCATATTTATATGTGATTAGTGAATTTGAAGCGTTTCGAAGTGAATAAGTTCTGCAGTGGTTTCATGCAAAGTTAACTCATCACTGAGTGTGAATGTTAGAATTACTGGATGAAAATAGATTGAATGGGATGTATACAGGGTGTAGCATAGATAGTAGGCAAGTGTTTCAGCCACACCCTGTGTATTGTACATTTTTAAATAATAATATTTGTGTGTAGATTTCATTTAGAGATTTTATGGCCTTGGTGTATTAAAATTGCTGGACAGTTATTTCTATAATATATTTAATTGGTGTTTACTAATATTTTTTAGGAACAAAATATCTAATATAGCCCTAGCATAGGTCATGTTTTCTTCCATGTAAGTCATATAACCACATTAAAAACCTAATATTGTATTCTATGAATATGCCTTTCTTGTTAGCTGTCACAGAAATGTACTGCCTATAAACACACACACACATGCTGCTGCGTCCTGCTGTGCCTACGACGCAGCTGTATATTTCGCGTCTGCATCACTCCACGAAGGTTGAGGAAGTCGTGGAATATTTAAGAGTGAAGTCTAACTGGACTCTGAGGGTCGAAAGGTTGGAGTCGCGCCACAAAATCAACTTCAAGTCGTTCGTGGTTCGAGCTCCAACTCACCATCTGCAGACCTTCTTAAAAGAGGACTTTTGGCCGAAAGGTACCTATCGTATACCGACGATTCTGAGGACGGTTACGCGACACCACGCAGCAAAACACGACGCCGTCAACGATTCGTGTCTAGTTTTAGTTAAATAAGGTTTTTATGTATTAGTTTATTATTTTATAAGATTATTTTGAGTATTTTTATCTATGGGCCTCAGTTGCCTGACAATAAAATGATTGATTGATAACTGTACAAGAATCTTTTGACTTGTGGCCGAAACCTTCGCTGCCATCTTGTTTTTTTCGCATATGCTTATCAGCAGTGGTGCTCTGCCAGTCATTTTAGCGCTAAAAGATACTTGTACAGTACCAACACTTTAACAATGCAGTTCAAGATGGCGCTGCTTGTCATTAAAATTTACATTGATATGTCAAACTTGGTACATTTATTTTAGTTCTGGTCTTTCCCGTCTGCACAGATTAGTTGGTTGAAGTACACTTTGCATATAAATCCATACAGTTGCGTCATTTTAACATATTTCGGGCAATTTGTTTTGTGGCGGAACATATCTAGACCACCACTAAACGACATCAAGAAAACCGCTACCGCTTATGATTCTGTACCACGCATACAAATCAGGTGATGTCTTGCAGGCTTGAGCAACGTTACCACGTTCACGTACACGATCACGTCGGAGTCACCAATGTAGTATAGTTCTTGACGATATCTATACTAATACTATACGGGTTAAATTCCCGTGTAGTGTTAGTATAGATATCGTCAAGAACTATACTACAGTTTCATTTGACAGTCCGGTAAAAAAGTCAAAAAGACCAAGGCAACATGACAAATGAAAATGATGTCTGCCCCAGTCTAACCAGACGGAGCTGAATAGCTGTACTTTATATAAAATGGTGACTTCTAACCTCCACAACCCAGTTTTTGGTCAGACTTGGACTTCTGGCTACTGGCTTTATTACGACTGCCAAAGATCTACGAATATGTATGTCGAGTACCGACCTCGGCGCAGCTTTTTACTTAGCCTTAATCGCCCACTGTATGGAGTTATATTACACTTATACAATTATACATATTAAATCTTACTTTTTCGTGTGTCGCCTGATTTACGAGTTATTATGCCGCCCATGGGCCTCTGACTTGGCATTACATGCCGTCGAGAAATATCTCTCAGGCTTGCTGGTTTCCTCAGGATGGATTCCTTCACCGAAGCAAGTGATAATTTACACAATACGCACGTGAATCTGAAAAATCAGAGGTGCATGTCATGGTTTCAGCTTGAGACCTATGACTTGACAGTCCGACGGTCACACACTAGTATCAATGCTGAATATTAAGTATTTATTATAATATAAATGTGCTGTTGCATCTATCCATATTTATACTTTTACTTAGGATATGTTACTTTGAACACTAGCTTGATTTTGTCAATGTAATTATAATCTTAGTCTAATATTGACATCATTGGTGTTACAAATTATATTTTGAACTTCCATGCTCAAGAAGATATTGTGTTCAGAATTTGGGGACGAATTTTGAACATACTAGTTTATATATTTTTTTTTTACATTGTTTTATTATTTGGTATTTAAGCTGTGCTAGTTCTGATAAAACAAAATAAATGCTTGGTTTGCAATGGGATTCAAAAGTTCTTGAAATATATTTATAATTGCGCTCTTGCTCATAATTGTTAATGTCTCCGATACAGATACAAGCTAAAGTCATTTTTAACCAAATTGTTTTTTCACACAACATGGAAGTCCAAAATAAAGATTAAATGAATATCATAGACAATTCTTAAATAAATAAATCACAAGATATGTGTGAATGATAATGAGGCCGAACACCGTGTAGGTATATGTATTGATATTTTTTCTTTGTACGTTTTACGTATACTTATTTTTAATTGTTATTTTAACGCTATACTGTTTGCTGACCACCAGAAACGCATTTATGACATATGAAATCACTCTAAGGTGTCTGAAAACATCTTGAATACCTGGATTTGAGTCAGGTTCAATCATTTAAATGATTCAGTGCATTTTGCGAATTATATTTATTTGACTCGGCCTATTAAATGTATGGTGAACCGCGCGTCAATTGTAACTCTTGGAGCTACGAAAGCCGACCTTATTGCTTTAAAATTAAGGTGCTGCCAATGTCAAATTGTTACCAAAGTCGTGCTGTTGACTATACTTGTTTCATATGGAGTTTGTATACAATTCTGTCACCCAAGTTTATTTAATTTTGATAAGAATACTTTTTATGCATTTTAATTAGATAACTTAGAGTGAAAAGCTAATACTGGTACCCCAAAACCCGTTTTTCGTCCCCTATTCATATTATCATCCCCTTCTATTCGCGGGGTACCTGGCAGAAGCTTCATGTCGATTATTCGCTGCCATCGCTACGGCGTCCTTCTAGAAGGCGCATATGTGCGACAAATACGTCCTTAATTGTATTTATTATAAAATAGTCTTATATTTTTAAACTCTTTCATGCTAACACTGACCAAATATTCTACTTAATGATGATCTGAGTGATCTAGAATGTCTCGAGACGCGTTTGTCGCAGATGTGCGCCTTCTCTTATGTATGAGTGTAGATAGGTTATGGCATACTGTACAATGTACATAGCGCCTGTTGTTAAAATGTTTATTTTTAATATAGTTACTTATGTTAATAAATCAATTTGCTGTTTTATTTCGAAGACGACTTTTCCTTGCTCAATCGAAACACCGGTTGCGTGAAAATACTTTAAGTAGTTTCTAGAAACAACGCAAAATATTTTGTACTTGCTTGTACCACTGTATGGGAAAATTGAATTCTTTAATATCTTTTTAATTACACACCGACTGAATCTGTAACTTTGCGACTAATTAGCGACTAAAATTGGAACAAAACAGATCTTCGCTAGGTGCCCTAGTTTTTTAGATAAAATGTGTGGCCAAGCAGGGGAGACTTGCTAGATCGGCCACCTATAAACCCTTATATCTTTTGCACCAGTGACCGACAAATTCTGATATTTGGCGACAAATTTCGACTAATTTGCGAATTTTTTTTTGTATTATTAAAATCCCTGATGGTGGTCAAGCCAGTGTCAGTCACACTACCTCGATGCCGATTTCCTCCTCGCCTCAGGCGTCCGGCGTGAGTGACGATATTTTCCCACCTCTCTGGATACATTTATCGGGTCAATACTTAAAGATAACTAGCGACCTGCTTCGCACGGCGCCACATATCAGGTACAATACTGTAACTATCTTTAAAATTAATTTAATTTAATTTAGAATCCTTGAGATATCATTTCTAATAGAATAGGTGGATTTTTTTTCTTTAAACAACAAGCCATGGTCACCCTATCGAAACATTCACATTCATACGCGACCGTACAGCTCCTAAAATATAAACCTAGGATTTTGATGTGTATTTTGGCAAATTCAAATCTAGGTTTTACTAAAAACTTCAGACCTCTACGTTGCTTTTTCAGCGAGATATCAGCGATAACGTGTTTTTCACCATTTCAATGTCGCGGCCATGGGATTTTAGTCTTAAAAATCCTAAAATATAAACCTAGGATTTTTAGTTGTATTTTTACAAATTACGACAAATTCAAATTTGTGTTTTACTGTTTTTTAACCATAACTTTGACAAATTTATGGTTTTGGGAATCAACTTTTAAAAATTTTTTCAAAATCTTGGCAGTTTTTTTTAAAAAAAACGTCGTGGCCGCGCCATCGAAACACACACTCAGTTTGATGTACAGAATGCTTGGTTAACGGCTTGAAGGGTCCGTTGACACCTTGTATATGAGGATTAGAAACAAAGGAGTAAGTAATAAAAGGCAGATATAGTTTAAAAATAACGTAAGTTTATTACATGTAATGAAATAAAAATATAATATTATAAACTTTTATTCTGTTACATGTATAAATGATTCCGTGCCGCGGGCGTATTGCCCGTCATATTTTGGTAATATATTCAACCTCGATTATAATTATATCCATAAACCAAACAATTGTGACGTGAACGGCGCCATCTCATTATATTGGTCGCGATACAGCGCCGCGTACGGGTCGCTCTCGAGATATATTTTTTTATAAAATTGTTAATCCGGACTGTACAGTTATGGATTGTGTGTTAAACTGAACATTATATGATAACTTATCGTTACAATATGGGGAACAGTGTTAAATTGGTGGATTTCTAACGTTTTTAAGTGACAAAAAACAATTCGCGGGTGGCGCGAAATACAGAGTGCCGCATCGTGCTCTTTCACTCTTGTGCGAACTAGCTATCTCGGTGTTATTGTTACGAAAGTAAGATGGATTGTGGGGTTTGTAACAGAGAAATTAATATAGACGAGACTATTGAATGTAATGGATGCAAGAAGCACCACCACACCACCACCACCATAGACCACCATGGACCATTATAGATGTGTGAATATAACCCCTGCGGCGGCGGTACAATTAAAGGGTTTTTTTAAGTGTGCCTATTGTTCTAACGTAACTCAGCGTATACGAGTAACAGGTGACACACCGGTACGTGGTGGTCATGCCGCTGGTTTCATAGATCTAGTAAATCAGTCGTTTGAGGGAAATGTTGCTCAGGAGAAAGCGCAGTTGTTGACATCCGACGAGATTGTAGAACAAATTAATAGTGTAATCCTGACTAAAATCAGTGCATTTGAAACCAATATTATGCAGGAGATTAAAACCAGTGTGGCTGTGCTGGGGCTAGAAAATACTAAACTAAGACAGGAATAAAAGGAAGCGAATTTGAAATGTAGTTCTTATGAGCGGAAAATTAAAAGCTTAAACACCGAGGGACAAAAAATAACTAACTACAGGAAAAAAAGAAGATTATGACATCGATAGCAATTACCAGAAGCAACGACCAATACGGGTACCAGTACCTACAATACCGAAGTGTACTACTGCCCTGGCTGCATCGGCATCGTATCAAACAAATGTCCTGGAGTACGGAGTGCAAGCAACTGCGCGGCGGTGGCCAGGAAAGCGGATATGAAAGTTGACGATACTAGTAACAATGATTGGATAGAGGTTAAAAAAAATAACAAACCAAGTAACGCAATAAGGAAAGGTGGTACTAATTCAATTAGTTCATTAAAAGCAGTTGAACGCAGGAAATTTTTACATGTCTGGAGGCTGAATAAAAGCACTACAGAGGAATATCTAAAGGAGCATATCAAACAGACACTAAGAAAGGACTCTTGGAAGTCGTTATCGAAAAATTAAAACCTAAAACCGAGCGTGACTATGCTTCATTCGTGTTAGATTAAGTAATTTTGAGAAACTTTGTGACCCACAAATATGGCCAGTAAATGTAGAATAGTGAATGAATTTGGTTTCGTCCCAATACTAACCCAAATCAACCGGAAACCAAGTAGTAATTTCAACATTTTATATCAAAACGTCAGAGGACTCAGAACTAAGAAAACACAATTTTTATTACTACTGGAATCATCAGGAGCTGATTTTTTGCTATTACCGAATCGGGCTTTAATGAAGCGATTCAGAACGCGGAATTTGGACTTCCTAGCTATCAAATACTATGATTCGATCGGGCGGATGGTCGCAAGCAAGGAGGCGTACTTTTAGTGGCCACACCGAGGTTCGAGTTGCGACGAGTGTCGGTGCCAGGTGACATTGATATAGATAGTCAAAAGTTTGAACTGTTGTGTGCGGCTGTTTATATGCAAAACTGTTTTCTATTCACTTGTTGTGTCGTGTATATTCCACCAGGGGCTGGCGACATTGAATATTGGTCGATGTTTTCCATATTAGAAAAAATATGTGTCAAATATAACAGTCATTTATATTAGGGGACTTCAATATGTACTCGTGTAACAACAACATTTCTAACTATTACGAATATTTCGTGGCCTACTGTGAATTTGCTCAGTGCAACGATGTACCTAAATGTAACAACAGGCAGTTGGACCGCGTGTTGAGTGCTCGGAGTGGCGTGTCGGTGAGCGCGGCGCCGTCCCCCACGCCGCGTATCTCCCGCATCACCGCGTACGCGACATTCGCAATCTCAATCTTTGATAAATCGTGTTGTAATTTTAATAAAACGGACTTCAATCAGATGTATAGTTTGGTAGCTAAAATAGATTGGAGTGATATTTACGTTTCATGTGATCCAGATATAGTTTTAGATTTATTTTATAATAATGTATATTAAGTTTTTGACAAGTGTGTTCCTCAAAAAAGTAAACATATTAATTCATTAAATAATAGATACGTTTATCCAGTTTGGTATACAGCTGAAATTATTAGAGATATACTAGATCTTATGACACAAATAGTACTGACGATGGATGCGGGTCAAAGGAAGGCTTTTGACACAGTAGATAACGTCGTCCTTTTGGCTAAATTGGCTGGTGTAAGCTGTACACCTCACACTTTCGTCATTTTCGCCTGCTATTTATGAGACCGCTGTCAGTACGTCGAGTGTAGTGAGCAGCTCTCTGAGCCCTATTTCACGAGATCAGGAGTCAATCAGGGCAGCAATTTAGGGCCTTTTCTCTTCATTTTAACTGCTACCGACCTGCCGAGTGTTGTCAAAAAATCCATACCATTGTTATTCGCGGATGACTTGAAATTGGTTCTTAGAATAAAGCAGGAAACTGATCATGACATACTGCAGCAGGATATTAATAGAGTAGTAGAGTGGAGCCGTAGCAATAAGACGTATTTCAATGTGGTCAAATGTTCGGTGTTATCATTTTCCCGTGCCCGCGACCCAAGACATTATCAGTATTGCATGGATGGAATCCAACTGCAACGTGTCTCAGAGGTTAAGAACTTAGACGTGCGCTTTACAACTGATTAAAATTTCCGTAAGCATATCACGGATGTTTGTAAAAAAGCATACCGCAATATAGGGTTGGTATTACGGCTAGGAAACCAGTTCACGAACATCAGTGCTCTGAGATCGTTGTACGAAGCGCTTGTAAAAAGTCATTTGGAATGCAATGCAGTCGTCTGGTCGCCACACGAAGCCAAATACAAACTAATGCTAGAACGTATCCAGAACAAGTTTGTGAGATCCCTGTTCGGTGTGTATCCAGGGTATCCACTGCTATATCCTACTCTATTTGTGCTTGGCATGGTAGGCTATTATAAACTGCTGGTAAGAAGGGAAGTAGCTCTCGCCACTTACTTATTTAAGGTTATGCGTGGTAAAATACACAACCCTGGCGTTCTAAACGCGGTTGGATTGTATGTACCTGATGGGTACGTGGGGCGAAGGAGGCCGCCGCTGCTGTGGGTACCGCCCGCTCGCACCAACCTGCTGCAGCACGCGCCGCTGACGCGCGCGCTGCATTCACTCAATATGGTGTCATAACTGATAGGCTGCTTCAATTGTACTCTGAGTGAATTCACACGGGCCGCATTTTGTAATGTTACTCTTAGTTGATAAATAATATAATTGTATTTCTAATCTTTGTAAGCAATTTAAACTTAACTATAACTAGACTATTGTATTAGGTAAGCCTGTGATGATAGTGGTATGTGTTTTAAATAAATAAATAATAAATGAATAAATCTTGTCAAAGATTAAAAAAAATAAAAATTCATTTTTATTGAACTTGATATCACGTCACCATTGTTATTTCGAACGAAGGTTTTTAAATGCGCCATCTTTTATGTCAAAATTTGGCGCCATTTTTTTTTTTTAATTTTTCCTTTTTATCACGCCACTTAGCTAGATTTAGAAATGAATGTTTGGGCATTTAAAAGCCTTCGTTTATCCTCTTCATAAGTATTATAAGCTACACATCGACACCACAGCGATTTTAAACTAACTGTATGATTCATACCGATGAAAGCTGGGTGGACAAAATAAAAATTCCAGAAAAATCCAGTCAACCCAACTTTTCGAGAAGTACAACTAAGAAAATTTTTACTTGTTATTTCCTTATTACCAAAAATATAATATATTATTATGGCTGAGTTTTCAAAGATACGATAAATGTCTATCATTAATAATAATTTTTCGTGTTGTTTTAAACTCTATATTATTATAGCCTAAGGACTTATAATTAAGACGATTGCAACACTTACAGTTCGCAATGTGTCAAACATTACGGCGCTTGTACACAATGGCCCATGCTGGCGTATTACGATTTACACAGACAGATAACTAACTATATTTGTATGAAAGTCTTGTATACCGACAGAATAAAGGTGCTCTTTGAAGACAACCACAACCAAACCTCAGCGATAAGGACGGCATTTTGTGGGACTCTGTCTGTTGTAAATTTCGAAGTTGCAAATTCAAATTTTTTAACGTCAAATTTTAATAAATGACTTGATTTTGAGCGTCAACGCTGCCCAATCGCAATGTCAGACCGAAATCGGTAACAAGCGGCAATGTCTAATCAACGGAAGCGTTTTCATAGATTATAGAGTAGTATGGCGCATATAGCGAGTGGCCATAGTCGGACCTAAGGCCGCCATCTTGAATTTCATAAATGGTAAACATTAATTTGAGAAATTCAAGATGGTGGCCTTCACAGCGCCCTCTTGACAATGTCATTAAAGCGATATGAATAAAACATGCTGTTTTTTACACTTCAACCAACTTTTCTGGTCAGGCGGGAAAACGCAGAACTAAAATAAATGTACCAAGTTTGACATTTCGATGCATTTTTGCTTGACAAGCAGCGCCACCTTGAACTGCACACAAAAACTACCGCGATGCGTTCTGTCATTGTGATTGGGTGACATTACGGCTGTAGTTTGCAGAAGCGGTCGCTTTCAAAAAAGCACTTAAATAGACGTTACATAAGAGTCACGAGCCATCATGTACGAGAACCTTTAGAGATCTGTATATTGATTTTATCTTTTGAAATGTTCTTTTTGATTCGCGCACAAGAAACTCTCTGATATGTATGCTAAATATCAAACGAATTTGCGGTAGCAAAATAATGTCATGTTATAAAATTGATTATTTATTTAAATCGGTACAGTCAGCCCCATAAAACAGACATTCATGCGATACAAAACTTTAAGTCTTATTATTATTTTCAGTAACATACATTTCGTTAGTCGACTGACTTGGTACCAAATGGGAAGCTCAAGAGCAAATAATATTATAATATAATGTTATACATTTAACAATTCGGTTTTATTTTAAACAAAAAGAACATCACAAAATATGCTAGAACACCAACATTTTATGATTCCAAAAGCCACATACATAGGTACAAGTTATTTGAAAAATTGCTTAACAATATTATCTTAAACCCATTATAATAAGTTGTCAATTTTCAGGCTTAGAACTTGAACCCCTAAAATATTGCATTAAGTTCAACATAAAGTTCAGAAAAGAGTAAAGCTATATTTATTTTAACGTGTTTTTCGTGTTGTATGTGTTCCTATAGAACTTGTACGAAGTTAACATAAGCTCGTCAAGCAAAGTGGCTACTAGTTTAGGTAAAAAAAAAACCGTAATAATAGTAAACAACACTGTATCGCAGAAATATAACCTAAAAATACAGACATAAGTATTATTTTCAAGGTGTTAGCATAATTTTATTGATGATATATACTTAGTTGTTGCATTTCGCGAGTACACACCAATGATAGCAATTTAAACCATATAATATAACAGACTGGTGTTTGCAATTCCACGTCCCAAGCCCGTATTTTTCATACGAATTTAAACCTTGCGTCAATGACATAAAAGTCATGTGATGCGCAATCGTGATTTGCAACGACTATACAGTCCTTTCAAAATTATTTGACCTCTAAACAGAAGTAACCCAAAAACGACCTTATTTCAAGTGAAATAACGGTCACTCTGATTTCGACAGTGATATAAAATAACTGTGAAAGTACTGTAGTACATTTTTCAAATAACTAGTACTTAGCGCGGCCGACTGTACGAACAAAATGCTATTTATTTGGTGAAAGCGTAGACTGCCTAAACAAACTGCTTGTAAACACCGCCACGACATGTAGTTGTACAAGGTTTAAGAACCTTTTGCAAAAATCGAAACTAGCTACGCCATCTTGTTTTTCAAAACCAATTTTTCAATTGTTTACCAACAATGACAAAAGATTCTTGTAGCACTATACTACTATTATAACGTCGGTTTGTGATCAGCTTATACAAAGAAAAACCTTTCATTTCTGAAGTTGGTTGAAAAACCAGTTGCATTGAGAAATTATTTTGAATTCAGCTAAAAATACAGTTCGATTGAAAGTCAGTTAGATAGACTATTTCGCGGAACCACACGGTTGACATCGGTGACCAAGCAACGCAATATTACATGATCAAATAAAGATCATTAGAAGTTTGAAAACATCATTTCATTTATTATCATTGTCCTATACAGTTGCATTGTCAGTAGAATGTTACTATAATGTATGAGTATTTATTAAGTTATTTTGTCACACCGCTTTGTCGACAGCAAAAACGAACATAGACAGCTGAAATGTTTTCAAAATAGCCAGAGATTTTATCGCGAAATAATCTTCACAAATCATGCCACTTTTGTAAAACAGTGATATTCTGAACAATATTGTCAAATAATGCCCAGTTTTCTAGCAGAAAAAATTGCATTACCACAAAAAAAAATCATTTGACTTACAATTTACCAAGTACATAATTGTTATACGACAACGACTGAGTGTTGGCAATATTAGCTTAATATTAAAATATCGAATAAAATCAAAATCCGATTTAAAAAAAAAACGTACCAAACCGGCGGTGTTCAAAGCATAGAAAATAATGATTGTGCTAAGAAAATAAAAATAGCAACAAACAACTCTAAAATCATCAAACAGCAATTAGACTAAGTACAGCTTTTCTTTTATTTAAATATATATATTTTCTCAACCTCTTTTGACGAATTGACTTTAAAATTTTCCATCCACACAAACGAAGGGAAGTAATGAAAATCACAGTTCTATTACTATTCGCGCCAATTCTTTTAACAGGTAACATTGGCGAGAGCATAGACAATCTATATTAGTAATGCCAGCCACGAAAAATATGGGTTGGGTCGAAATTAATCGGCTGTGATTATAAATTCATACAAAATGTTTTAAACTTTTGAGGTAGACGGACCATACTCATATAATTACTTTACTATTTGAGACTGATAATCTTAATTCTTATTTAAATATTGGAATTTTAGAGAGACGAAAGAAGTATGAGCAACATTATTGAAAGAAAGAGAAAGAAGAAATAATAAAAAAGATATCTTAACTTCGATTTAACGTGTCTTTATTTAAAGTACAGCAGCTGCTCATTATTCTAAACACATTTAAAAAAGAATACATCAAAATGGCCGACAATTCCGCCCAACCCAACCGCCATAAAAGAGGGAGATCGACATTTCACAATGACACATCGTTTCGAATACAACTAAAATCATATTAATAAAAAAAAATTAAATACCTATGAGATATAAGTGATGACTTTAGTCCGACGACTCGGGCTCATATTAAGTTGGATTTAAACTATGGGACAGATAGGATATTTACAAAATGCTATCTCGCTCACTCACACCGTGTGTGTTGCCAGTCGATAAAACTCTCCATCTAAAGAGGTTATGGTGCATGCGCTGAGGTAGACCGCGAATTTTAAATTTTCTTAAGTTTTTTTGTAATTTGGAGGTAAGTCAGGTTGTATGCTGATGATCGTTTGATTTGCGACCATAAAAATGGTATTTATAGAATTCTAATAATTTAAATCATCAATAAATCTCACTTTGTTCTTACTAACTTAAAGAATGACTATAAGACATTTGAGGCTATCGGTAAGACAATTCTATTGACGATTCTAATCATCTTCTTAGCGTGTCGATGACAATTTAAATCGAGTCAGCCCAAAATGAGATGTTTGATTTTGGGCCACCACTATGTACATACTTAATATACATAGATAAATAGGAAAAAATAATAAATACTACATAGATAAATAGGAAAAAATAGGAGAATTTCATAAAAATGCTAAGAAATTTATTAGAAGAAGGGTACAGGCGTACAAAAATGATCATTGTAAAGTTTTTAAATAAAATAAACTTATTTTTAAGGCAGCCATGACATAATTGTGTTTGACATGACGTCTTTTAAAGTTTTAAGAAGTGACGTCTTTGAGTCTTCCTTTGTTTTGAGTTTGAATTGGGTGTGTTTCGGAGTTTTTAGTGATTATTACGATACACGTCAATCAAATGTCATTGTCAAAATGACATTTTTCGCATACTGCCGATCTGATTCTGAGTGTTGCTCTCCTTGACCAAGTTAATTTGAATGTATATTGAAATGAAGCGAAATTAAAGAAAATTAACAATAAAAAACGGTTACTGTATTATATAGCGATATTTACATATAGTGTACATAGTGCTAGCCCAGGCTCCATACATTTCTGGAACATCTCCTTTGGCTTAAACATAACTAACGAAATGTGGGTGCACCATTTAGTTACACCCCTGTCTAACCCTTCGCGGATTACAGGCGTCAATTATCAACATACAACCTGTAAATGACATAAATATTACAAAAAAACATTAGAAAGTTGTATTTTCGGATACCCTCGCATTTTCGCCTTACGTTAGCCTATAATACATATTATAATTACTTTTTCGAAAGTTATTTTTATTTTAAGAGTATAGCGTACGTCTTTAAAGTTAAAATCTAGTAATTAAATGTTCGTTACATAAGGGTGCGTATTGCCACACTAGTAATGTTGCAAGTAATTTAAAATTTTTACCCGATTACGGCAAAGACAAAAAAATATGGTTTATGGTTTTTAAGTTTATTGTATTAGGTAGTGTTATAATGATTAAGACTTAATTGTCCGTTTTCACTAAAAATAAGTGTACTTAAATTAATGGCTAAATACTATTGCACTGTTAAAATTTCAACTAAATGAAACGTTGAAATCTAATAGTGCGTTTTTATTTACGATGTTCCTTGTGTTAGACAAAAAACGGGATTATTTGTATTATGTGCATTCATCATGCTTATGGTGTTCAATTCTGCACATACGTCGAAATTATTTACTTTTCTTAGTAAAAAAATGTGTGACTCATTCAAATTGGTAATTTTTCGACCAATTAATCAACCCATTGATAATTTTCTGCATAGAAAGTTCTAAAATAGCTTGCAACATTAAAAATGCAACAAGTACGCAACAACATTCCTACGCGAAGAACTGACTGACCAAGACAATGTACTCATGTCCTTTCAACAACACTAAGCAATATCTAAATAAATACCTTAAAAAAAGCACACTGTTGCATTGTCGACACTCGGCTCAACGAAATTGAAATTCCAACAGTGCCATTATATTTAGGTATTAATTAAGTTCTGCTTGGTGTAACTGAAAACGTGCACTTTAAGGTGGTAGCGCCTGGGTATAACGTGAAAATCAATTTTTCTTACGGTTTTTTTTTAATTTGCAGATTAGGGTCAGGTTGTATGTTGATTAAAATATGATTTGCGACTGTAGTACGTGTATTTACTGAATCATCATCATCATCATTTCAGCCGAAAGACGTCCACTGCTGGACATAGGCCTCCCCCAAGTGTCGCCACATTGGCCGGTCCCGAATTATAATCATTAAAATCATCATTACAACCCTCAAAGTTCATTTAATCCCATTAAATGACTTTTTCGTGAAATAGTCATTCCACGGGATTAAATGGACTTAGAGGATTGTTTTGATGATTTTAATGATTATAATTCTGTAAATACATACGTGTTACGGTCGCGAATCATATTTTAATCAACATAAAGCCTGACACTGACCTGAAAATTGCAAAAAACGTTGAATATCGCGGGCTACCCTGGCGTGTCCATCTTAAAACAGCCTACTACAGTTATCAGCATTGGATGGAATTTAAATTGAGATCTTGTTCAGTCAGTCCTCTACTATCTAGACGCAACTAGGGCTAATATAAACCGTATTGGAATAAACTGACCACACTTATCGACGGAGAATCGGCTTGATCCGGTCACGCATCACTGCATTTGGGGCGATGTCTTGACACTAAGTCGTGCAAGCCGCAACGGGGTGACTGGCACTTGTCGCATTTAATTCGGCGCGATCCGAACCGAATCAAGAAGATTTACGTAATTTTCGCTTTTATTGCATTGACATAAAGTGCTTTCTAATCGGCTCAAACTGATTCCACGTCGATAAGTGCGGTTACTCCCTAAAACAGATATCAATAACTTCTAAAGCGATAAACATCTATTTAAACTTTCAATCTCCCCATATTACCCCTAGTTACGCCCTCCCATCATTTTCCAAGCCTACCATCCTACATTACAACGAATTCGTGAACACTTCTTTCTCTAACTTTCCCGCTAATCTTAAGCATAGACACATTTAAGAGAAGCCAAACATTCCTAAAACCGTAACATTTTCCAACACACCGAACGACTAAAAAAGTTAATTTTACCGTTTTTATTTATAATTTACGATTCGACATCATGCATAATATACTTTTTTTATTTAATTTTAAATATATAATTTAAAGCGTATTCTGTTCGCCGCCTCGGGAGTATCTGAGCATTGTTTTTTTTTTAAACTTCTAAATTGGCAAAAGTTCGTGGTCCATTGAAATAGATAATTTTACTTCTTTTGTTTGTTTAAACGGTGGCAGCGAACCTCTGTATGAGTACAGATAACTGGCTGGTTGGTACTTCGTCTTGTCTGTGGTCTAATGTAGACTTTATCATGTGTTCGAAAATTAAACTTTGCTGGCCCAAAATGGCGTCACGATTATTGCACCAATAGCAACAAAGTTTGGACAGCTTTGTCGAAGCCTAAGTTGACGTATTCTTGGGCATATTCGTGTGCAAAGATAATACACGCGATAATTCGGCAGTCCTACATAAATCGGATCAGTACATTTATTAAGACTACAAACTTTAATGCAGATAATCTGATATAATATTATATGTGTATAATTCAACATTTATAGTTGTGTCTTCAATAGTACGAGTTAAAACACTAATTAAGTATTTACATATCTCATAGCCGGTGTAATTACCGGCAAAAAAAAAATGTGAGCTCAGATTTATTTTGTATTAAAGGATGAGTCATACTTTGGCGATATACGTCTGCAAAAAGGGAATTACAGTGAGTGATAAATATACACCCCGCTTTGATGCAGCCTTATGAATTCCCTACGCTGGAACCCAGTGGGGGAAGAGTCCCCTACGAAAAATAATCCTATTGCCAGTTTGATTTGGCACCAGTATGACCAAAAATTGCGCACGAGTATTTTCAATAATAGTGCAAGATAACTTTAATGTGTTATCAGAATAAGCTCTATAGATCAATCTCATTTCGAATAGTGAACGCAAGGAAACGCGGCAAACAGCTTTTTGATTTCTGACAACCAGAATAAAGCGTACAGTTGCTCGAAAATGTAGTCTACAGTGAGACCATAATGCTACAATACATCCAGACGTGAATATTAATTATCATTACAATGGCAACATCTGTCAAAGAACTGTCAAAACCACAGTGTTGCCATAAAAAAGAGAAGACATTAGACCACAAACAAATCTCTTTTTAAACACACAAGGCAGTGACGAGTGAGCAAGTATTACTTATCTGTGGTAACTTATGTTATAACTCCATGTCTTGCGCTTCGTCATCACTGAATTCGCTCATAGAAGACTCTGTATCGCTATTATTGTTGGCATTGCCGTTGGACGGCTTGGAGCCCGAGGACGCCGGGGTTGCGCCCCCCATGCCGGTGATCGCGTCCTTTTCTAGGAGAGCTTCCTCGGTCGCGAATCTTCGGACGTAATCTGGAAATAGGATTTAGATACATCAAGTGAATGAATAACATATTTATATTGAGTCAAGGATTATCTGTAATCATCAGTTCAACGCTTCCCGAGGTCAGTCAGTGGATGGGTAACCGTCCATTACATATCAAGACTCCTCCGTGCCTCGGAAAGCACGTTAAGCCGTTGGTCCCTACCGTATTTTGGTAGATCTTTGACAGTCGTTACAGGTTGTCAGAAGGTCGAAAATCTGAGAGCCCGTCATGCCAATACCAGTAAAAAAATTATATTTGGGTTAGCCATTTTGGATGACTTAACTTTAACCCAATCAGCTGTTCCCCAACTGTAGTAAAAGTGACTCGTCATAAACACGTATTTATCAAGAGCTCATTGACGGCGAGTTAAAACATGGCGACGGGCCAATACTTGTGATATATCAGTTGAGGTGCGTAGTATTGTGTTTATTGTGTCATTGCCAACTGCCATTTCACTGAACTGTTGATTTTCGGAGGTGACGTTACGGCCCACCTGCGGTTAGTGGTCAACTCCATCTTAGGACATCTTCAAAACCAGAGTAAATCGCTATTTATGACTATGATAGGATGAAATATCTGTTGTGCCAGATGTATCTGATGTGTCATGTGTCAGAGTACACCCTTACAAGGAATGCAATCGCGAGTCGAAATAGGCAATTCGAGATGTCAGGTTTAGCTCGTGGGATCTCGACTTTTGTGGCTGGGTCAAAATTGTCCTTTCGAGGTCTTGCGAGATCTCGAAGCAATCAGATCTTCGCGTGGCAATGTTTTCTTGAAATGTGGACCAATACGAAATTTCGAGGGCAGAGAGCTTGCATTCCCTGCCTATCACCACAAACAAGGTATAAACGGACCCTTCACAAAGCCGTCAACCAAGCATTCTGTACATCAAACTAAGTAACTCTACGCAAAAATTATTGATGGGAAACGCGATTTTTATTTGTTGTGAAAAATCACGTTTTACGGTAGGACTCAATAAAACGCAGTCAAAAACATTGTGCTGATTGCATTGAATAGTACGGGGGTCGCGGAGGTATGTGAAGGTAAAACTTTTAACCCCCAATATCTCCGCAACTAGAAGGTTCTCAGGTATGGTCTAGAACAAAAAAATGATCACAATGACGAGGAGAACAAGCACCGCTCGGTTTGATTGAGGGTAGTTTTACACCCATTATATAAAGTCGCATTTTGTGTTTGTCTGCTTCATCTATCCTTAAAAACTTGGCTATGAATTTATCAAGAGTGAATTCATTGGTGTAAACTTTGGGCCGCCTGTCTTCCACTGGCCTGCTGTATACTAATAATCAAGAATGAACTGTATTACGGTGATCTAATGGTAGAGTTTCGCTTCGCAGATAAACACAAATGGTTAGTAATAAATATCCAAGCCCATTAATGTGTAGACTGAATATTATCTAAATGCTTCAGACATGTTTATTGCCTGCACGTGTGTCTTTCGTGGGGTTTTCCTAGAACTATTTTAGGCACAATAAAGGAAAGCTAGAAATTTTGTTAGTTGGCAGAATTGAGATAGAAATGTACTGAATTTTACGAAGATAGATGAACGATGATGCAGAGGTGTACCTAAAAGTACACCCAATTTTCGCCAGTTATTTTTAAGCCCAATGTAGTTAATAGGGGGCGAGCCTATTGCCAGCAACCGGGCACAAATTCAAACTCCGTGGCTGCCATTGAGAAATTCCTGATGTGTGAAAATGTAACCAGTATTTCACTTATAACCCGTCGGCCTTCACATCATGAGGAAAGAGGCATCTTTTGGGCTCCTTTGTTGGATAGCAGGCCTCGGTCATGGCTTTCTATACACAGTGTTCCGGACGATACACATAAACTTCGACCAGATGTTCAGGCCACGGAAATAAGCATTTTTCATTATGAATACATTAATGAATTCTTATATTTTCTTTTTTTTTTACTCTAGGGTTCCTCTCGTACGTGAAAATGAAATGCAAATAGCATTTGATAATTTAATTGCACTAAGCGGAAACATAGGCCAAATTAAGACCCTTTCTTACTGCATCATCATCATCATCATCATTTCAGCCGAAAGACGTCCACTGCTGGACATAGGCCTCCCCCAAGTGTCGTCATTTAGGGGGGTTTTGCCATAATCGCCACGCTTGGCAGGCGAGTTGGCGATCGCAGTATGGTTGTTATAAAACACAGAGAACGCTGCTGCCCATTCTCTGGTAAGTCCCTTAGTCGCCTCTTACGACACCCACGGGAAGATATGGGATGGTGCTATTCTTTACGTCCGGACACCATACAGATCACTCATATACTGCATAGCTCAATTAAATTTCATTAAATGAAATTACAAATATCTTTGTAACGAAGCCTTTTTAAGTACTACTTCCTTTGTAAGATTTGATTTGTAAAAGCTATAGAACTATTTTACAAAGTTTATGGATAACATAAAGAACACGGTGTATATGCATAACATCACGCTTGTAATCCCCGAAGGGTTAGGCAAAAGTCATAGTTCACCCACGTTTCGCTAGTTATGATTTAGTCCCATATCTAAGCCTATTGCCATCAACCGGGCACAAATCCAGACTCCATAGAAGCTGCTACTGAGAATTTCCTAATTTGGAGTTTGAATTATTTGTCTTAGTTCGTTTTAATTAATGCTGATTTTTATTAAAACTTCAAATGACTGTGGCTTTGCTGCCACTGGGAAATTTCTGAAGGAAACCCAATAACACTTTCCCAGACCTGGAAATCGAACGCATAGCTTTCTATCAGGCATTGAAATCAGGAAACATAGAAGAAAAAAAAAGTGCCCCGTCACCAGCGGTGAACATCCATCAATTGAGGTGATCTTACATGCAACAATGTATAAAGATATACACATCTGTTACCTGAAACTTTCTTCTTGTACTCCTCAGGTTTGTGCAGGTACATGGCCGCGGCGTCGCCGTTCAGGGGGTCGATGGGGTTGGGGTAGGTCAGCAGCTGCGGCAGGAACGACTCGAATATGTTCGACAGGTCTAGAACACAAATAAATATGACATTATTATAGTATCAATGACCTTATAGGTCTTCGGTCAGGTATACTCGCAACCGCGGTGCGTGTCTGACCTGGTGCGTGATCATGTACAAAGCTAAAGGAATAATATGTTAGGATCGTAGCAGGTGGCGTTCTGTCTACCCCCGTCTATGGATATGTTTTATTATTTTCAATAGTAAGGAGGAGCTCGTGGCTAAATAATAACAGCCGCTCGGGTCGATCTTTAGGTTAAGCCGTGTTTTCCTAGGTTGGTCTGCGGATGGGTGACCACCCATTACATACCGAGTTTCCTCCGTGCCTCGGAAAGCGTTAAGCCTTTGGTCGCGGGTGTCATTTGTAGATCTTTGACAGTCGTTAGGTAGTCAGTGGCTCAAAAAGTCTGACAACCAGTCTTACCAAGGGGTATCGTATTACCCAGTACTAACTGGGTTGTGGAGCTCAGATAGGCAGTCGCTCCATGTAAAATACTGGTATTCAGCTGCATCCGGTTAGACTGGAAGTTGACCCCAACATAGTTGGGAAAAGGCAGGCAGATGATGATGATTTTCAATAGTAGTTTAATAGGTACAGACACGCATGACTCACACACACACACACACACACACACACACACACACAAAAAACTCTTAAAGGCGTTACGAATTTGTCTAACCTGTCTTACTAGGGATATCGTATTACCCAGTATTAAGTGGATTGTGGAGGTCAGAAAGCTAGTCGCTCCATTAAAAAATTAGTAAAAGGCTAGGCCGAAGATGATGAATTCGTCCAGCCGGGTTAAATATGCATGTTACTAGCACCCAATTATATCCGTATTGCCATCATTTTGAAGGAAAGTAGCAGTTGAAAAAGGTAACAAGCGCCTTCTGGGCGCTTGGGTGGTCTGGGCGGTACAGGTACTTGAAAATTGTTTACCATTATGCGCTCCTTGACTGTATATGAAATGGCGATTTTTTTTGTCAAAGCCAACAGAATTTTAAGTAAGCTTTTAATAAAAATGAGCCTGTCTACCCAGCAGTCGGTAACCCAAAATTAAAAGTCATTTATTCAAATTACTCTAATAATAACCACTTTTTGAACGTTACAATTTATAAGAGACAGTCCCCAAAATGCCAGCTCTTCATCAGCATCTGCATAGCCTTTTCCCAACAATGTTAGATTCGGCTTTCATTCTAACCAGATACAGCTGAACACCAGTACTTTACATAGAGAGACTGCCTACCTGGTCCCCACAACGCAGTCAGTACTGGGTAAAACGATACCCCTTGGTAAGACTGGTTTTCAGAATTTCGGGCCACTGACTACCTGTAACGGCTGTCAAAGATCGACAAACGTCAGGCCTTCGTGATTAATAAAATAGGTAAGATGACTACTCATCGTTGCTCAGAGTGATCAGGGTCATAGACTTCCTGTGACCGATAAAACCTATAAATCTAAAACAATAGTTTGACCACAACACTGCGGTTTAGTTTTATGTGTTCTGTGGTTTACTTGATATTGAAACATTACTTGTCAATCAGAATATACATGCTGAGTAGTGCAATTATAAATAGTTACTTTAACGACAATTGTATATGTATATAAGTCACCCTACTGGTAATTAATGACCGATACTTAAAACACGTGAAACACACACACGTGATATTGGTATTCAGCTGCACCCGGTTAGACTGGAAGCCGACCCCAATATAGTTGGGAAAAGGCTAGGCAGATGATGATGACTTAAAACACGTGATTGTGCTCATAGTAACAATCAATTTTCCCGAAGAAACATTTTTTTTTTATTCATTCAGTTTTATCACAATAAAACTTACGAAGCGGGCTTACGAGCCGCGTGGGTGCTCTGCCTACCCACTGTTGCACGGTACGATAGTAATGAGACAGAACGAAGACACGCGGCTAACAGCTGATAGGTCAAAGGCGCGTGCGCGAGTTTCATACGGCTGTTGTGATAAAAGTGAATGAGTATAAAAAAAAATCTTTGGGAAAGTTGTTTGTTATCATGAGTACAATCACGTGTTTAAGTATCGGTCAGTAATTACCAGTCACCCTATATTTAGTCTAATTTATAGTGACACTTATTTAACTGATAAATGTTAATTAAGTTACAAATTTACTACATAGTAACAGGGTATAAACTTCCTCAATAATCCATTGAAAAGGAGAATACGCAGACCAGACGGTCGTTGTGTCTGATGGACTACTGCCCAACAGTTTCTATCGGGTTTTTCTAGTTCTTAACTCGCGGAGAACTTTGATTGTGCGATGTAGGAATCTGATTGATTGTAGTTCCTTATTTCTTTCTTAGATGGCGCTGTAGTATATTTTGTACTGTGCCGCAATAAATCAATCAACTCACCATACAGTGCAGTCCAGGCCTGGTTGATAACGTCTAGGCACACGGTGCCGGAGACCTCGTCGATGTTG
This sequence comes from Noctua fimbriata, assembly GCA_905163415.1. Classification (NCBI taxonomy): domain Eukaryota; kingdom Metazoa; phylum Arthropoda; class Insecta; order Lepidoptera; family Noctuidae; genus Noctua; species Noctua fimbriata. The sequence goes on from LR990946.1 coordinate 1,469,492, forward strand.
GGGTGGTACACTTTGTTCATGAAGCCGATGGAGGGAGACTTGAAGGGGTAGTGGTCTGGGAGGTGCACGCGGACGCGCCATACGCCACCCTCGTATGGAGCTGGAATTTGAAAAGTTGGTTTATATATCAAAATCAATCAGTTTGAACATAACATCACGCCTGTAATCCCCGTAGGGTTAGGCAGAGGTGTCCCTAAGTACACCCACATTTCACCAGTTATGTTTAATTTCCGTGTAAAAGAGGGCGAGCCCATTGACATCAACCGGGCACAATTTCAAACTCTGTGGCTGCTACTGGGAAATTCCTGATGGCCAAACCCATAACACTTTGCCCAACCCGGGAATTGAACCCAGAACCTCATGCTCAGCAGTCACTAGATCAACGAGGCAGTCGGAAAAGGTTCTGTTTGCAAATGTGTGTACTAAACAATCAATTTTGAAAAAGTGTATATTGAATCAATCAAATTGGTTATAAAACAAGGAATTTGTTGAACAAACCAGCGTGGTTATTGGGTGGGAGTCTTAAATTAGTAATCGATTGACTATTTTACGTAGGTGTTAGTGGTACATCTTTGAATCAATTCAATTCAATTAATTTAATTCTGGCTCAACGATCCATAATTTTGTTAGTAGGTACTCTTAAAAATAATGTTAGTAAATAAATAATCAAAGACAAATACACACCAGTAGCGAAGGGTCAATTTTTGTAAGAGGTAAGCTGGAGTACATATATTTAATGTTAAAAATATATAAATTTTATTTGTCTATTAGCTGTTGCCCGCGACCTTCGTCCGCGTAAAATTGTATAGTCTATAACCTTCCTCGATAAATGGGCTATCCAACACTAAAATCATTTTTCAAATCGAACCAGTAGTTCCTGAGATTAGCGCGTTCAAGCAAACAAACAAACAAACAAACTCTCCAGCTTTATAATATTAGTATAGATAGAATACTGACTGTGCCATTTTTCAAAAGGAAGACGGTAGGAATCGAGTTGTATGGAACCTTCGCCACTGATACACACCACACAACACTATTACATCTAAATCTAAATTTAACATCAAAATATGATCAAATCAATCAGACCACTTAAATATTGAATAATTCAAATGTGTAAATATGTTACTTAGTATATTATAACAATCTTACCTGAATCAATCAGTACACTCATGAATCAAACAATAATTAGGACATTTACAAATCAAATTCAAATTTAAATAAATAAATGTCAATACTCACTTCCAGGAGGGCCAAAGAATTTCACGCAGAACTCATTGAGTCCTCCCAATATCGTCACCTCATGCTTACTTTCGATACTGGTGGCTGAACGTTAAGGAAATTTGGTAGAAATCATATAAAAGTACACAAATATATAATATAAACGGCTAGAATTCCTCTAGTAGCGAATTCTCGTTAATAAATCCCAATAACACTGACTAATCTGGGGATTGAACCTCATCTGTCAGGGTCAGGAATCGCGCAATGCGGCAGAATAAGTTTAATAAAAATAATAGAATTTAGAATGTAGTCAGTGGCCCAAAAAGTCTGACAACCAGCCTTACCAAGGGGTATCGTGTTACCCATTACTAACTAGGTTGTGAAGGTCAGATAGGCAGTCGCTCCATGTAAAATACTAGTATTCAGCTGCATCCGGTTAGACTGTAAGCCGACCCCAACATAGTTGGGAAAAGGATGATGAATAAAATGTAGAATGTAAAATCTTCTTCTATCAACTTTATTTCATCTGTCATTATTAACAATTGAAATAACACTTAAGGTCTTTTTAAAAGATAAAAAGTTATTAATTTAGTAATTAGTTTAGACGCTACTGAAGGCGCCAAGCTAGTAGCTCAGTTCGGGGCCGACACAATTTAGATAGCCAACGACACGCTAAGAGGAAGATTAATTAAGTAATCAGTGCGTTCTGTGTGGGGTACTGAGGTTTTCTGAGACCACAACAGAAAACATAAAAAAACTTTTTTGTAAAAAATATATTCAGACTTCCAAAAAAATTTGGAAGCTAACTTTACTTTCGGAAGTCGTTGGCAAAAAAGGCAAAGAAACAAACAAGATAGTTTTTGTTTTACCCTTTTTAGTTGTGGTATCTCACACAAATGTTTTGTCAAGTATCAATTTTACATTGTACCTAGAAAATATTAGCACATCATCCACAAGACGAACAAGAAAAAAAGCTTATTATGATGATGATGGTGATGATGCCATCTAGCCGATTTCGGCCACAGAGACTGCATTCGAAGGCTTTCTAGGGAGGTTGCCGAGAGCTTTGGTGTGCTGCTCTGTCATGTGCACTCCTAGCGTAGCCAACTATGGCCGAAAAATTCCGAGCACAAGCGAGCAGCATTGACGAAATATATAGCGGCTAAATCATAAACTATCTAAGCAAAGTTAAACAAAATAAGCATATGGGACCACCGCGCGTGCTTCCCCTCCCAAATAAAAAAAGAATTACTTAAATCGGAGCAGTGACCGAGAAAAAAAAATATGCTGGCGGTATACATAATCATCTCCATTTTTATGAGTCGGTTAAAAAATTGCTTGTCTCCGAAAGCCTATTTTTAGATGAGTCCCTATGTAAAGTTCATTATCTCACTGACCTTTGTACTTATAAAAGGACAATATACTTATAATGACACCCCAGAGGGTAGAAAGGTTACAAGTATTAATGCAACCCCTCAAAGCGGGTTAGTATCATTTATTTATAGCATTCTTCTAGTAAATGATATTTGCATTGTCATTACTTAAGTGTGTTTTACTGAATGAACACGCAACGGTAACTGACAGATGCATGAAAGCATGGAATGACATTTAAAAAACTTAGAAATAAACTAGTATTCTTTGAATGTATTCACAATCTCTAAGGAAGTGAATAATTGAAAAAGTATGTACAAACTTTACTATAGGATGAACTCAAAAATATCAAAAATTCAAGTATCAAAGGTACTTTTAAATTTTTGTATGAAATCTAATATTATTGAGATTTTTATTTTTGTATGTTTGTACCGAATAAACTCAAAAACTACTGGAACGATTTCAAAAATTCTTTCTGCCTTAGAATGCTATATTATCCCTGAGTAACATAGGCTATAATTAACTTTTTTTTAAATGTTCACTCGTGCGAAGCCAGGACGGGCCGCTAGTAGCAGATAAAAAGCGTAAAGCATTTTTTGCGCATGTTACTTTGTGGACGACTGGTCGTTAGTTTTGTCCAGCTCGTCCCGCCATCTCCTGCGAGGTCCACCGCGTCGCCTTCTGACTGTGTCAGGGCTCCACATCGTGGTTATTTTGGCCCTGGATCGAAAAATTTGGAAGTCATGGAGAGAGGCGTTTGCCCAGCAGTGGGATGTCGCAGGCTAGCAGTAAGTAAGTATTTTACTTTCTGAGACAACCTGTGTGCTAGCTGTCTTTTCGTAAAAACGAAAAAGGCGAGCTTAAGCACAGTACTGATTTATAGCAACCTCTATGTGGTAGTAAATTTACCAAAAAAGCTAATAGTGCACAAAAAGTACCATAATCTCACACCATTTTGACATAGAGTTAGGCAGAAGCCACAATACGCAACTTGTTTCTATCCTTACATCCTTCTTTAGCCCACGTTCCTTCCTACGCATGCCATTAATTAATTCATAATTTAAAGGGATAAAGTACCGTTTCACTAAACTCACATACTAGGTCGCGATACTGAGGAGTAAGCTGACGTAATCTTATCGTCCTTATCACTACTTCCTTTTTGTGTTAATATCTGTGTGAATACTTTTAAAATACAGACTTACTTTTGAAGCCCATATGCTGGTCATATTTTTAACTAATTTATCATCTTTTTTTTATAGAACTAGCGACTGGTGGTCCACGTTAGCTTTGGATAGAAAGAACTCCACCAAAGAACCCAATTCATAGGGCTTTTGACACAAATAAGAGAGGTGGAAAGCTGTCAGGTAATGCGAAGCAGTGACTGTACTAAATAAAGGGTGTAAATAGACCCTTAACGAAGCCGAAAGGCGCTTGTTCTCCCCGTCATTGCGATTCTTTTATCGTCATACCTTCTAGTTACGGAGATATTGGCGGTTTTTTTTAAATACTATTTTTTAAGGTAATTTTAACCTCCATGACCTGGTTTACTATTCAATGCATCCATCAGTACAATGTTTTGAGTGTATTACATTGCGTCTTACCGTAAAACGTGATTTTTCACCTCAAAACAAAACAGTTGTTTTCCAGCAATAATTTTTGCGTAGGGTTACTTAGTTTGACGTACAGAATGCTTGGTTGACGGCTCCGTGCAGGGTCCGTTTACACCTTGTATGTGATGGAAGCACCTTCGAAGCATCTCAGGTCTTCTTTAGTAAATAGTTTTTGGGTTTGACGAACACCCATGAACAGTCATTCGGAAGGAGGATCGAGGAATCATTAGCACCTGGCAATAAATAAATAAATACATAGTTGGCTGATGAAGATTTTGACAAACGAACCGGTTAATAACACAAAACATATCATAGCATCACGCCTGTACTACCCGAAGGCTAGGTAGAGGTGTGTCAATACAGGGTGTAACAGAAAGGGTATAGTCATATGAAAGGATATGCTGCAGACCATCAAACAGAACAACTTTCTCCGTGGGTCCAATATCGTAAATGCGAAAAAATTATCAGCTGTCCCATACATTTGGGTCGAGTAGGTATTGAAATTTTCTATGGGACAGCTTGTAATTTTACGCATTTATGACTATACCTTTTCTGTTACACCCTGTATAAGTGCACATATATTTCGCCAGTTACGTTTTAGTCTCGTTTAATTGGGGGCGATCCTATTGCTATCAACTGGGCACACCGGGCCGAACCAGAATCGGTCAGTAAATTACCAAATCGTTATCCATGGAAAACTCCACACTAATAAGCGTCTGCCTACGACACGCAATGACACAACAAAATAGATGTGGTTGTGGCTATTCAGATAATGTACTATCTCTACGTATTTTTACCAAATATTATGATACACAGATAACACCAAGTGTACGTAGCGATAGCAAGACTTGAGGAACGCTTGGTCATACTATATCTATTAGTGAAACAGCTACAATCTCAGTTGATAAGATAAGGAGAGAAACAAAACAAGCTTGTTGAAGATGGACACTGCGAACGGGACTTTCTTTGGAGGACAGTTATCTGGCGTTGTCATGAAGTAGGTAGTCAGAAAGTATGAGAGAAGTCGTCAAAAACAAGCCTAGCCTTTTCCTAATTATATTGGGGTGGACTTCCAGTCTAACCAGATGCAGCTTAATACCAGTGGCTAAATAAAAACAGCCGCTCGGATCGATCTTCAGGTTAAAACGCGCTTGGCTAGGTTGGATTATCTATACTAATATTATAAAGCTGAAGAGTTTGTTTGTTTGCTTGAACGCGCTAATCTCAGGAACTACTGGTTCGATTTGAAAAATGATTTTAGTGTTGGATAGCCCATTTATCGAGGAAGGTTATAGGCTATAAAATTTTACGCGGACGAAGGTCGCGGGCAACAGCTAGTATATACTAATATTATAAAGCTGAAGAGTTTGTTTGTTTGGTTGAACGCGCTAATCTCAGGAACTACTGGTTCGAATTCAAAAATTCTTTTAGTGTTGGATAGTCCAATTATCGAGGAAGGCTATAGGCTATATAACATCACGCTATGATTAATAGGAGCCGAGCAAAAAAACAAATCAGAAGCGGTGAGTGAAACCGCGGGGCACAACTAGTCCGTTATATACAGAGTTTCCTCCGCAAAGAAGCACGTTAAGCCATTGATCCCTTTGCTGTCATTTGTAGATCTTTGACAGTTGTTACAAGTAGTTAGTTGCCCAAAAGTCTGACAAACAGTCTTACCAAGGAGTAACGTATTACCCAGTACTAACTGTGTTGTGGAGGTCAGATAGGTAGTCGCTCCATGCAAAATAGTGGTACTCAGCTGCATCCGGTTAGACGGGCAGCCGACCCCAACAAAGTTGGGAAAAGGCTGATGACTTGGAGCGACTGTCTATCAGACCACAAACCAATTACGGGATAACACGATATCCCTGAGACTGGTTGTCAGACTTTCGGGCCACTGACTACCTGTAACGACGACAGTCAACAAATGAATACAAAGTCTATCGGCTTACCGTCCTTTGAGGGCTGAATACCAACGTTGTAAACGTATAGCTTTATAATGCACCTAGCAACAGTTTTGGCGACGGCACAGTTTGCGCAGTGGCTGAGCGATTGGCTGCTGCACTGCGTGCCATTCGATTCCCGCACGGAACAAATATTTGTATAGCCTACAGGTTCCGGCTGTGGCTGGTTGTGTATGTGAGTTTAAATGTTTGTAAATGCACCCACGAAACAGGAGAAAGGACTAGTGTGGGGCAACGTTTTTTAAAGAAAGAAACAAGTAAAGAAAGACAACACAAAATAGTGACACTACTTGCTAGAGAAGATTCTGAATCATTATGAAAATAAGAATTATACCAAGAAAATTTCTAGCCATAGACAAGAGTATGAAAATGAAATGAGTAATACTTTAAACGTTGCAATAATTAGGTCCTGATTTGTCATACTGAATTTAAATTCAGCTCACGTGCCTATAGTCATTGTTTTTCCTGAAACAATGATTCAGCGACCTATCAGCACAGGGAAGGAACATCACTGTTCCCAAATTAATCATTCAGTCTAGAAATTAGTTATCACGTCGGGGTACCAGTATTGGGTATGTAAGAACAGGGTTTAAAGTTCTCCATCGCTCATAGAAAAGGGAGGATTGCCGATAGTGGACTCCTTTGATTGCAAAACTTATTTTTAATCATTCATCATCATTTGCCTAGCCTTTTCCCAACTATGTTCGGGTCGGCTTCCAGTCTAACCGGATGCAGCTGAATACCAGAATTTTACATGGAGCGACTGCCTATCTGACCTCCACAACCCAATACTGGGTAATACGATACCCCTTGGTAAGACTGGTTGTCAAACTTTCGGGCCACTGACTACCTGTTACGATTGTCAAAGATCTACAAATGACAGCCGGGACCAACGGTTTAACGTGCTTTCCGAGGCACGGAGGGAACTCGGTTTGTAATGGGTGGTTACACTGGTCACCCATCCACGGACCAACCTAGGCAAGCGCGGCTAGACTTAAAAATCGACCCGAGCGGCTGCTATTATTTAGCCACGAGCTCCTCCACTTTCATACATGCTATGCTACTTAAAATAAGCAAGAAGCTTGAAAAATGAAATACCGCCTGTTACTACCTCGCGAAGTCGCGACTGATTGGCGACGCTACGTGCAAACGATTAATTATGTAAGAGTAGGTGCAGACGGATATCAATCGATATTGTCTGGTCTTTGTCTAAAACAGGAGTGACCGACTCAGACTGCTCGGTCGGGGACCTTTGTTTTGAGTACAGGATGCAGTTTGGGTTCATGACAGGACATTTTGGGTTCACCACGGGACATTTTCGCTTCGTTGTACATTTTTGACAAATTTTTACATGACGTAAATTCTCTTAGTAAGGCCTTTGCTCAGAAGTGAGACAGTTTGGGCAAGGCAAAAAATAGGTGAAAATTCATGACGATAGGTCCGTTCTAGAAGATATTGTTATTGTTACAGAACGGCAAACAAATCAATATCAAATACAATACCCTGGTCCACGTGCTCGTTAATATCGCACATCAAGAAAATGTTGAGCTTGCAGAGCGTTGCCTTTGACACTCATAACAGTCTCTAAAACTCAATTCAACAACTACTGAAGGTAGTAGACAGTACTGACATGCCCCAGTCTCCTCAGATTCATCCCAGTTCGACTGAGTTCTGTGTACACGCTAAGATAAAGAATTCGGGCTCCGGACTAAGTTCGGACGCCCAAAAGTTTAATTCCGCTGGGTCCGAAGTGGTCCGAAGTGGTGCGAACCCAAGAGGATTAAGCTTACACTTAAAAGCTTCTAAAAAGTTCGGGTCTCAAAAACAACATTTACGAAATTCATTCAATTTCCGTTGTTGAGAAGATAGTGGCTATAGACTGGAAACCACCCCAACATATTTGGGAAAAGGCTAAGCAGATGATGATGATGGGTTCTGGAGGTCAGACAGGTAGTCGCACCATGTAATTGCTGATACTCAGCTGCATCCGGTTAGACTGGAAGTCGACCCCAACATAGTTGGGAAAAGGCAAGCAGATGATGCAAAAGGCCCGTAGTTACTATGCAAGATTAACAAGAACTAAACAAAGGAGTCGGACTGTTTCTATGCATTATTTTGCATTCATATTTCAGCCTATGCTCGCGACAGGATGAGTCACTAAGCGCATAAACTCGTAATGAGAATTATTTACTACTAATGATCAGTCACAATGTCAATAGTCTGACGTCATCGCCAATTAGCTTATCAAAAGATGCAATAGGTCAGCTTTAAGTTCATTCAGATTTATACAATGTGGCTTTGGTAATTTTGCTTCAAATTTGGCTGAGGATCAGGCCTTTTTCAACGTCGAAATTAAAGCCCCCCAATGGTTTAGCCAGGAAGAAGTGGCGCAACCGCCCAAGCAACACCTCAGTCAAGAAAATAAATAGTAAAATCAGCGTCAATTAAGAACCTTTTCTAAATTCAGAGTTATTTGGATGGGAAGACCAGCGAATGGTAATTAAGAGTGGGAGCACAGCTTTAATATACTCTAAATCTCTAATTCATTCACTGACACTTAACGCACAGCTTAAACCACTGAGAAGAAGCTTGAAATTTTGAAACAGGAGTTCCGATATAACGAAGAAGAGCCCTAAGCAAGGATGATGGAGTCTCAAGTGGGGGATGTAGTTTATATAAAAGTTCGCATCATCATTTTTTCCGATTAGAAACCCCATTGAAAGCAAGGCTTGTAAAATTACTAAAATTTCCGATGCTTCAAACAAATCGTTGGTAACTGCAGTTTTCTGGATTTCTGTAATATGTTAAGACAATGGCCCCGAAAGTGAGTACATACTACATTTACCTACCCAGAATTGACCAACGCCGAAGGGGTCAATCGAGGTGTATGAACTTAGGGTCAGATATGATAAAAAACACGGCTCAAATTGATTGCCAAACGAGTATGTGATTTAAATTTCTTGTAGGGGATAAAAATTTACGTCTAGCCAAATTCTTAGTGAGGGGGAAAGATTGGCATCCAATTTCGGCGAGACAAGCTTTCAAGAAATAGACGTCAATGACCGGGACTTGAGAGTTCAGCATTAAAAAACCTAAGAAGGGGACAAAATGAGAAGAAAAAGAACCACAGAATCGATCGTTACGAAATTGACAATGGAATCTGGCGAAGGACAAAAGCTTACTTTCTGTATTAAAAATCCTTACAGATCCCTTCCTGGTGAACAAAAGAGCCTATGATCAGGTACTGAGGTAACTTTTCTCGTAGCTAATGCAGCATTACCCGATTCTCTGAACGAAGGTACTGTTTCTGACAACCAAACCTAAACGAGCGTTAAACTTAGTGAGTCGTGGTGCAAGCGGGCTTTAAATTTTTCATAACTTACACGAGTTTAATGGACTAACTACGAATATTTTTATCTTTATAAAAAAACGTGAGGTTTAGTAATAATAAGTAAACGCGTTGCACTTCATTATGAAATATACAGTAAAACAATCGTGACCAAATAATTTTACCGCGGAACGTTGTGTGGAAATACTTCTTCCACTTTGGCCTGTATTCACTAACTAGGCAACACCTACATAGTAAAAATCACTCGAGTAGACAACGCACTGTTAAACCTTAGGGTCCAGAACATATCCAAAACCGAGTTTTTTTTAGAGAAGGTGAGCACTAAGAAAGGACTTTTAAACCCTTAAAGGAGTCTTTAATTGCGGGATATCAATTCCTGTTGAATTTGAAGTTGTAATTCCAACAGTGCAGTTACATTTAAGCATTAGTAAGGCGTCGCTTTTTTTGGTGGAAACGGGCTTGAGCCTTTTACCTGCCTCCGTACTATGGCCCTGCATTAGTAAGATGCTATTAGTATTTATTCGGTACCACATGATTCATTCATGCATGATTAAGGAGTTATCGGTTGAACGCGGAGCAAATGCTCGACCTTAGAATCCTACAGAGATTCACGATTTTATCTGTAGGTTATTGAAAGAATATAATATAATCTTTATTTATATAAAAACAGATTGTAGTACATGTAACGTAGAATAATAATTAATTTATTAATAGAAATGGGATAGTACGACGGTAGCACCGCAGATCCCGGCTGACATTCCCGGTTATTCAACTGCCGTTACGGGTCCTGAGACACCCGAAAGTCTAGCAACCTGTCTTGCCATACCTTATCAGAGGGGTAGGCCGCTCTAAATGGAGCGAATTCTGATTATTTATCTGTATTCGGTTGGATTGGGCGTTGACCCCAAAAACGTTGAGAAAAGACTCGTTAATTGAAGAAGACTTTTGGGAATACGAAATGGACGTTGGTGATTTCACTAATGAGCACAACGTAAATCAGAAACAGTTTAAAAACGAATGCAATTAATGAATTAGTCATTCTACACTAATCGTAGTTATAAATTACCTTTGAGCTCAGTTTCTCGCTCTGTTTAATTCAGTGCACATTCAGAGAACGTGAATGTCTGCATGAGTACAGCGCTAATATGGCACACATCGGGTTTTAGAAAGAGACGGCACGTTGGGTATGTCCCAGCTGTCATTTGTAGATCTTTGACAGTCGTCGCGGAACTTACGGCTAGTCAGAAGCCTCAAGATCTAATAACCAGTCGTACTAAGGGGTCTCGTGTTATCTTCTAGTGGTCGAGGTCAGATAGGCAGTCGGCTCATTAAGAATACTTGTATTCAGCTGCACCCAGTTAAGACTGCAAGCGGACTCTAACATAGTTGGGAAAAGGCTGGTGTGACGTGGGTTTCAAAAAAAGACTGTCTAACACAAATTGCTGATCTTCGTCACAGCTGAAATGGAACTGGGCTGGCCACATCTACCGCATGCCGGAGGAGCTATAACCAAAGTAACCACGCAGTGGGTGACATACAGCAGGAAACGGCAACGCGGTAGGCCCCACGCTACAGGCAACTAGACTCTTATGTCAAAGATTGGCCACAAGCAGCTCTGGATAGGGATAAGTGGAAGGAAAGAAGGAAGGGAGGCCTTTGCCCTGCAGTGGGACACAAATGGCTAATAATAATAGCTGCCGTTATAGCTAATGGCCTGATGTCTACGAGCTTCGACAATCATCTGTCGAGGTTCTCACTGGGAGCTTGGATCAAGGACTTGATTCAGAATGCAGTACTCCTCGATACGTGAGGTTCCTGTCGCTGGAGCCCTTACCACCGGTAGCTTGGCCCCCGGAGGAAATTGGTTTTTATATTTTTGAATGTTTTTTTAAGAAACACGAATATACGAAAAAAATAACTGTCGTACGTGACAGAGAAGATGCTTTATGTATAAACTTGAAGTTCTTTGCAAACCTCGATGCCAAAATAAAGACCAAATATTGAATGTCTGCTGAATCGAGTAAATCAATATGAGTGTTAGTGCCAGGTGCGAAAGGAACCGTTAATGGACGTAAGTTCGTTGTATGACTCTAGAAATTTTAGTCATTATGTTATTTTTGACAAGGCCGAATGTTTGGGGTTGTTTTTCCAATAAAGAGAAAACCAAATGTACCTACTTGCTATACATTCACGCTATGCCTCATAAGACAGCATTATACGCAAAAAGCTTTATGGGAATGGCTCCAAAAATCTATAATATGATACCCACGACTATAAGAGTTGAGAATGATGTTAACAAATTCAAAAGAATGCTAACAGACTTTATGTTTAAAAAAGCGTACTATTCCATTGGTGAATTCTTAACAGATAATTTAAATAAATAATAAGTAGGTATGTCATTGTGTGGGTCAAATGTTCGATTTATTTAAGCTAAATCCTATCTCAGGGTGATTATTAGTATTTTATTAAATTTGAATGATTTATGGTATTTAATTTAATTCGAATAATAATTTGAATTTATTTTTTTTAAATTAGTTTTATAAGTATTCGAAATTTGTATGCCTATTAAGTGAAACATAGCGATCCTGACATTCGAATTAGATCTTATTATATTGTACCTATGTTTCACAAATAAATAATTTGAATACAAACAAATTCCGAGCTAGGAGTAAGATAGAATTTAGAATTGTGTGTCAAAAGTTTTCTTTTACGCAACACATTTTAATGACCTCAACTTACATCGTCACTTACGAGATTATAAATTATTCTGAACTCCCGATATTTCAACGCTGTTGCAAGCACCATGATAGTATAAGTTATGAACCCCGAAATCTTAAAAAGTGTTTAATTACCGCATATTAAAAAGAACCAAAACAGTATTTTGGAAAAATACTCCTTTTTCCTCCAGAAAACTAATATTCAAATGACAGAAGAAATAATCCCAACGCATCGCTTTAGATTATTACGTTACGTTTTTGATATGTGACGCACGTGCTCATATAACACATGCTTTACATACATACGTCACATTATTACCGATAGTGCTGCTTGCGACTAAACGCTACTTATTGAGAAAATATTATATCGTCCATTTGCATTTTCCCACCGGTGTTGGGGTCGACTTCCAGTCTAAACGGATGCTAGTGAATACCCGTGCTTTGCATGGAGCGACTGCCTATTTGACTACTCGGTCACAAATATAATAATTATCATCATCTCCATCTGCCTAGCGTTTTCCCAACTATGTTAGGGTCGGTTTCCAGTGTAAGCGATTTCAGCTGAATACCCGTGCTTTTCATGGAGAGACTGCCTATCTGATCTCCAGAATTCAGTTGCTTGATAACGCGATAAACCTTGGACAGTCTGGTTTTCAGACTTTTGGATTATTAGACCCTTAACGCGTGTCGTCTTGGAATTATAGCAGAGACCAAAGTGTTTACGTGCTTTCCGAGACACGGAGGTCTCGATATGTAATAATAAATGGTCGTCTATCCACAGACCGGCCTCGGCAAAAGTCGCTTAACCTTGGATCGACCCGTGAACTTATTACTTAGCCACCAGCCCCTCTACCGAGATATTTTCTCTTTGTTTTTACTAGAGAAAAAATATAATAATGATTCATGAATTTTGACATAATATCAAGAATTTGAGTGCCTCGTTGGTCTAGTGGTCGCAAGCGCGATTGCTGAACATGAGGTCCTGGGTTCGATTCCCAGGTGGGGCAAAGCAAACGGAGCGCGAATTTGTGCCCTATGAGACTTAAACATAACCAGCGAAATGTGGGTGTATAATTTAGGTACACCTCTGCATAATCCTTCGTTACGTTATTTACTATTCCGAGATGCGGCCCCTAACCAGACGGTGGAAGGACACAAAAAAACGACCTATCTGCAATTTCCCTAATTAAGATAGAAAATCTTTTCTATATTTTTTTTCTTACTGGCTACATAGAAAAGCAAACGCTGCCTTTCCATTCCATTTCTCTTATTCTACCTTTAATTAATTTCGGTCTGAGTTCGCAGACTGTTAAATCAATTCTCTTGGACACACTAACTAATCTTTTTTCGTCGGTTCTTTTCTCACAAGATAAACGGTGAAAGTGTAAGGAGTTCTAATCAAGAAAAATGTTTTTAATTAGTGGACACAGCCCCGAGTTCCAAGAGCTTGTAGACTGGACCTAATTCATGTAAGTTTTTGCGGACAGTTAAGATTGCTATGGGCTAGGAGATAATGAAATAGGATGTTACATGAAGTAATTACTGTAATTAATATGTACATTTAGAAGAAAAAAAGTGAGTTTAGGGAAAATAAATGAGAGGACTGATATGAAAGTTAAAGGAGTAAATGATAGTGTGACGGTTGACAGAGGAGATTGGAAGAAAAAACGTATTGCGCTGATCCCAAGTGACAAGGGCAGGAAAATGATGATGATGATGATGATGAAATGAGAGGCTGAAATGGGAGTGAAATGGTCACGTCGTACAAATGCTCCCGGAGTCGTGGGCAAAGATCGTCACTCACGGGAAGCCGTCGAGGTCGACCGCGGCGAAGGTGGTGTGACGATCTGATCAAGTTTGCAGGACACAATCGCCAGAAACTGCACGAGGCAGAGAGGTTTGGAATGAGAAAGGGGAGGCCTTCGCCCAACAATGGGAAACGACATAAAACACACGTAATTAATCCCTGAAAATGTTTCACACTTAACTGAACGTTTTTGACAAATCCTTGATAAGCATCAAAACGCATACACATATCAAACCATTAATGATTAAATAATTTATTTAAAAAAAAAAAAACAATTTATCTAGGTAAGTACCCTATCTCACAAGGTCATCTCAATATCGCAAAAAGACATGACCTTTATATGATGACTTTGGTTTGAATTTTTTTTTTTTTAACTTTCTATGCATTTGGATTTTCGATCGGTAATCTAAAAAGTGAGACAAGAATAGTTAGAAGCTTTCCTCGATGGAAGGTGACTTTGTGACGCGACAATCGTGCTCATTCGGAAACACGACAATTGTCGAAGCACATACTTTATCTGGTTTAATTATACTTTATTTTTAGGGTCCCATACATAACGGTACCGATACTGACTTTGCCTACGCCCTTGTCTTTGTCACACATAGAGCTGCATCTTTTGAACCATATAAGGCAGCTAGCTGACATTAGCGAAAAATACGTCTTATTTTAGCTTGTTTTATGCCAATTAAAGCCCCCCCCCTTCCCCTCCCTCATCCCTTTAATATTGTTTTTTTAAAAAAAAAAAATTAAACGAATCACTAAGTGTGCGAGTTCGACTCTCACTTGACCGTTTTTTTTTTTTTCATAAAATGACGTGAATGACAAAAATGGTATTATTTCGCTGTGCTGTTAGAAAGTCTTAGTTTTTTTTTCTTTTGCATATTTTAAGTCCATTGTGTAATTGTATTGCTATTAAAGCAGAAGGAAGGAAATAAACTGACATTCACAACAAATAAATACTCTAAGTTTCTCGACGAAAATTAAAGCAAAAATTTGCTAGACGAGGAGGGCTTATACTCAGCAGTCCCTGGTTGACATGATAATGAACCTTTCAAAGATGATTAACTTTTACATAGTCATATGACCAACTAATTACTATATCTTATTTATTTATCAATCAACATTGTAGACGCTACCTACTTTATTAATAGGGAGATATCTCTTTAACCAACTTAACAATAAACTTAAAAAATGGCGTCAAAAACCCCTCCTCAACGCTGTCAAACTTTAATTAATTTTATATTCACAAGTAAGTCATTGAACCCTAAATCAATTGATCTCATTTTTTCTATTACTTCTAATTTTGTATCTAATTCGGTGTATAATTCTACTTTACTAGATATTATGTTTTATAAAAATACTGTCTTTATAGAAAGCAGTATGGTAGGTATTAGACAAACAGAATATGAAAAAAATCTGTAAGTCATAAAATATGTTTAAGAAAGAAAACTATAAACAAGCATAATGTGTTAGGTTTTGCCATGTCTAATAAATTATATTAACTAAGCCAATGATATGATAGTGGAGGCCTTTGTCCAGCAAGAGGATAATACAGGCTACTAGTTATTTTTTATAGAAAAAGGTGTAAATAGGAAAGAGAAATGCCTAAATAAGATAAACCAATTGTTAATATCAGTAAAGATAGTATGGATTAGAATTTTAGATTCAGACTTGAATCTAAATAACAATAGCAAGTAATTATTTTGCTACTTTGACAAGGACAATGAACCACTGTAGGTTTTTTTGTGTAATTTAAATAGAATGTGTGCAACCAGAGTTTTTGTAACAACTAAGTTAACTTTTATATTTTTAGTTTAAATATTTTTCAAGGACTAACATTTAATAATTACAGGTAATTTCAACTTTTATGAATAAATATAATGCATTGATTGAGAATTAATCACAAAAATAAAATACATTTTTTATGAGTGTAAACACTTCAATAAAAACAATAAACAATGAGATTAACTTTTTGTTGGAAAAATGTTTTCGAGAAACATCATTATTATAAATATTCACAGTTGTTTATGTCCTATGAAAGGGAGATATATTTAGAACAAGTGCAAAACATATCAGAATGTTCCAAAACAAAGTAGTTATATGAATCATGTGCTATAATACAACATCAATGAAAACTTTAAGGAATTATTCTAATGCAAATAAAACCTGTTTGCTGACAATGACCCAAACATACAGTAACAAAGAAATAGCTAGCAACAGGGACCTATGTACATGCAATACCGATTAATTACGCATAATAGACTCTATAATCCGTTGTGTGTGCCTAAGGCCATAAACATAGAGAAAAAAATGCGCAATCGAGACCATGGCCTACATACGGAATTACGAAATATCACCAGCTAGACACATACGGAAGAACACTGCTAACGTAACGCACCTACCTACTAGTTTATCAATGCGTTATATATAGATACGTTGGCCCACGGAGACGTGAAAAGAATGCACGCTCCTTACCCAGACAAATAGGCAAAGGTCTACATCAATATGAACCTTCAAATAAAGTGTTATTAATAACTTTTCACGGGTGTACAACAAAGAAATGTTAATAAAAACACACCCCATATTGATTTTATATAGGGTCGTGACAATCAGCTGACGGCCCTACAGCTACTTATTTACATGGTGGCCCTCGAACGCAATAGGTTCTTTGTAATGACGATAACAAAGAAAGGATACAGTTTGATGACATCGGTGTCCATGCGTCGTTTCCCAGCGCTCGGTGACGACATCTTCGTGATCTATTGCTAATAAATCACAATATCGAACACGAACACTAGAACTAACTCACACTAGACGCAGCGAAACCAATTTTTCGTCCACCAGCAGCAGTCAGAAAAATAACATTGTAGAAAAACAATGGACACAAACCATAGACTAAAATTTCGAAGATGATGTGTAATGAAAACGATGTTGCCACCCAGCAAAATCAATAAAACTGCGGGAAAACATCCAATTTTAGCCCTATGTATACGGTTCTTTACAATAGACAACGGCAATTCCAGAAGATTATGCGTCAAAAATTAAAAAGCATGCAAATTTGTCTATGCGTCATCATCAGCGAAACTTCGCGTGTGTGGATCGAGGAAGATTATTTATAATTCAGTTTTAATTATAGATTTCTTTTACATATACATCCCAAACTTAGTTAGGACGACGCGTTTGTGGATTGCGACGCTCCGTCGGCGCGCCACGAATGCGGAAACATGTGTTTTGATGTGAACATCAAATCATGATACATGACAACAAATTATAATTTATCGGATTTTACGTGTGTATTAACTCTGTGTTGGAGTTATAAAGGGTTGTTGTGAGATCTTCTGGTAGTGGTGATTACCGTGGCGGATCCGTGTGGGGCTGGTGATAAGTGATAAAGTGCGGTCATTTCCGGTGTGTTATTCGTGATGTGGGCGCCCCGGTGAAGTCTCCTGCTGAATCGTTCTGACGTCCTGGTATAGCCATGGCGAACACGGGGATCGGGGTCTCTTTTGACCCTAATGACATGACCAGGTTAGTAACAAGATCACTAAAGTAACCCTAACCACAATACCTATAATTTCCTGTTTCCCTTAATGATTATCCTAATAAGGAAGTAAAATACAAAGTACTAGCAAGTTTCTAGAAACTGAACGTGTAACACATTGTATTCAGTTCAAAATCTTCCATTTGATGTCTACAATAAACATGTTCAGAATTACAACTGAAATCTCTGTTGGGTATTCCCATTACTATAATTAACTAACAATTTGAACAAACAACGAGAACAAATAATTAGAAAAACTGTCTCAAAACCACAATTAGATGACACATGAACAAATCAAACATCAACACAATTTATTTATTTGGTTTTCCCTTTAAATTAATATAAAGTCATATTTCTCCACTTTTAATTGTGTCATAGTAAACAATGTCAGTTTATACTCATAGTTTGGACCTCATACACCTATCTCACACTTAATAAGGTTTACCAAACATGCCTTCTATAAATGATCTCTATTGCCTGATGTCTGAGTTTCAATCATGGTGAGCATTTTTATTTTATTTTTGCTTGTGATATTTTTTCAATGTCAATATTTCTATTAAGGAACCGAAATAGTGAGTAAAACTATACCTAAATCAATTAAAATAATATAATAGTAGAATTGACTTTTATTTTAGTTTTCAAGTCAATTTTTCTTTCAATCTGTGATTAAACCTAATTAATAAAGCCCATGTCTATAATTATTTTAGATGAACTCATCACTTCTTGCCATCTTTGACATACTTTGCCATCATCATCATCAGCCTATAGCAGTCTACTGCTGGACAGCAGCCTCCTCTCTCAATTGTACTAAACTCACTAGCACTTTGCCATAGACATAGCCAATTGCTGCAATACCATGCTTTGTTTCTTGAGTTAATGTTTAATAATGTTTTTGAAAATATACATTTTAACAAATAAACTGTGATTTTTCACCACAAAAAATAAGCAATAATTTTTGTGTATAGTTAATTAGTTTCATGCATGCTTGGTTGAGGACTTTGACAAAGGTCTATTTACACCTTGTATTTATATACATATAAGGCTAAATCACCCAATCATGCTTAATACTGCCCTCTCCAAACTTAATACTCTGTCCTTCCTAGCAACTAAAATGATTGTTAACAACATTAAGTAGAGTAATATCAGTTAATCTGTCATTGATAACAGCGCTATAAATATCCCGCTTCATTATACTACTCATGTTTTTTAACTCGATTGAAGTTTCAAGTGTTGATCTCAATATTAAAATAGCTGATGGTGTATGCTGTACAGTCTCAAGCACTGATATATGTATTATTATCAGCCATTTGTGTCCCACTATAGGGCAAAGGCCTCCCTTTCCTCCTACTACTTCATCATCATCCACGGCCCGACTTCACCTACTACTGGTTATAGGCCTATCTTTGCTTTTGCTAAGCTCCATGTCCTTTTGCCAGCTCCGTCTGGGATAAACCCATGATGGCAATATACCTGCCCATCTGTCCTTCTAATTATCCCTAGACGTTGCTGTTTATCGCAAATCTTTAACATACGAGTCTAGTTTGTCTCACCACCTCCTGTGTTGCTGCTGTTTGACACCCACTGAGTGATAATACCATAATGATAATACCAACACATATTATACTCGAATTCAAAAGTTATTTTTCCATTTAATAATTATTGCAACTTTAATATGAGACTATAATGTGGATTAAATAAATGATTTGATTTATCATAATAATATGGCTACCAAAATTTAAAAAAAAGTCTCTCTATGAAACTACTACTGTATTGTAGAAAATCAGAAATTGGAAAATTGCTAATTCATTTACTAGACTTTTTTTACAAGCAATTTGAATGCACAGGTCCACTTAAAATTTGCATTAAATCAATTACAAAAGTATTCCATAAAAAGATAAACAAATATGGTTATTTATGAGTAAATTAGAATTTCAATAACATATTATTATAATATAAAACTTGAATTTATTAGAAATTAGTTGAAAACACATTCAATGTCCAAGCAAGCATTTCGCTTTTATAGTCATTTAAGAACTTCACATAATACTGCATACAGTTGTTTTATTGCAGGAAGTATGTCAAAACAAAGACGCAAAACAATATTTTTAAAGAATCTAGACACTAAATAACCTAAAATCTTACAATAAGCTCTAAACTGAAACATAAATATTTTTTATGACTGTCCCCAATCTTGGAAACAGGTTGTTTATCTTAACATATAAACAAAACAAAAGTAACTCGTACTACACAATGGCTAGACTTCGAACTGTGATCAACAAAACATAGGTTGTTTGATTTTTGCATTACTCATTTAATGAAGAACATCACCTTTGTCCCTATTGAGGTCGGAAATTATCCCACAGCATCATGTACCTTTACATTAATTAAGTAAGAACATGGTCCTAACCCACATCATTGTCAAAATGTGTGCTAAATTTCAACTTTAAGGGAAGCAAACAGGGTGTATATTTCCTAAGCCCCGATTGGCAAGGGAGGATCCTCCGATCAGACAGGTGTTGTGTCTGATGACTGCTCTATGATTGAATTCGGGTAGTTTACATATCCATATCTCACGGTTAACTCTGATGTATGATGTAAGATTTTCAGTTCTTAATTTGCATTATAGATGTTGCATACTTTTTCAATTTGAATATTTTGTCCGCTGCAAACCGTTGTGAAAAAGTAACAGACAGACAGGATTACTTTCGAATTTATTATACTAGTAGGGAAAATTATACATTTTAAGTAAAGTGGAAACAATATTTATTTTATTATCCTCCGAGCCACACTCAGGAAGCATAAACAAATCCCTCTATCAGATAACACTAAGCGCAGAGCAAAAATGATATTCCCAACAATAAGCCACAAGACCGCATTCGCCAGGCGCCAGTTCTATGTTGTAAGCCCTTTTATTTACAGAAATATTGCTAAAATCATGCATTAACATATTAACTGGACTAAGTCACCATCAAGTTAAGGTTAAGGTACAAAGTTGACTTCAGGATCAGGACTATGTTCGGACAGAAGAACTCCTTCACCTCCAGCAGTAGCCATACAATACTACTTCTACCCATTTTTTATCTATCACAATTCCAACCCTTTCAGCAAGATACATAAATATACTAACACTACAGCACATCCGAATATAGAAAAACTCAATCATACACACACCCATACGCACACTACACCCCCCAATACACACGCTCAACACATCCACACACACAATTACACGTGCACACTCATAATACAACTCCATTTTTATTTTTCTTTTACTCCTAGTTTTTATCTTCTTTTTTTTAAATTATTTTTTTACTTTCAAACCATTGATATTGCCATTATTTTGTGTACACTTTTTAGTAAAAGGTTTTTGGTACCATAGTGACAGCAGAACACTGACTCCTAAGTCACAGGATCTCCTAGTTTGGAAGTCAGGGTTTACTCTATCTGTATGACCTTAAATTCACTAAATTCATGTGACCTAGTTTTTAAGCAATGTTGAAGGTTTTTGTATAAATAAAGAATTTTATTTTATTGTTATAAAATTTATTATTATTTAAACTTCATGTACAATAGTGGTACACGTGGACTTAATGCCACAAGGCATTCTCAACAACAAAAACAATAGAAAACAACAAGAAATACAACAATAGAAATTAATCTTTAATGTATTTGCCACAAGTCTATAATTTCAAGCCATTTTGATACCTATTCTCTGAACAAGGAAAACCTATTTAGTATACCAGCCAAATAGAAGTTGTTTACATCTGATTTTATGCTAGGTATAAAACCAAAACTTGTTATATATATGTTATGTCAAACATTTAACAATAACTCCATATTTAGAATGGAGTTATAAATGGTATGTAAATGTATTATATTATAACCATACATTTTACAAAATACGGGACTTCCAAGAAATGATTAAAACTTCAGTACATTATGTGTCATATAATATTGCCTGCATTTTACAGTCCGATGTAATAGGGAGTGAGCTTATACCAAGCACAAATAGAAACTCCAGGATGCTACGTAGAAATTCCTTGTGCGAAAACCCAATATCACTTTACCCAACCTAGGAATCAAACCCTCATGCTCAGAATTAACTCTTATCACCACTAGACCATGACTCAGTAAACTTGAAAATAAGTGAATCATATTTTGCAATTCTAAATAATTATTTTAAACCACAAATAACAAAGAATCCAAAATTCATCACTCAAGAGATCACTATTAGTACTTTACCTTGAAATTTTTCTCAACTCACGAAGTGTAATTAACACAAAAACATCTTGTATTGAGACAACAAAAACATTTTGTTGGTAATTAGTAGCTAACTAGAATGACCTTCAACTGTTCTGTAAGTGAAACTGTTCATTTCTGGGCTAGTTTATTCTACTTCCTTAGTGTGGGAAGAACTTTATGATTTCTAGAATTATTTTCATTCATGAAAAACTATATGTGACATAACATAACTGCTATACATTACATAATTAATTGCCATTACCTGCATTTGGTTAGGCTGGAAGCTGACCCTAACATAGGAGAAGGTAAATGATTCTTCTTCTTTTAGTGCCTCTCCAATAATTAATGATAGCTGTCAACTCGAAATATTACTTCTCCTTGGATTATGGAACAGTTCAGGCTGTCATTTAGGCATTAGAGTTAGATGTATTGATACTAAAGTAGGCCCAAGATAGTGCCTTGGGGTAATCAATTTTCATTTATTGTCTTCTCTTTCAATATGTCTGATCTTCTCCATGAGTTTTAGAGTAAAATACAGAGTGGAAGGGACACCTTCGCACAAAAGGTTCCAACATATTGATTTACTGAATAATATGTGGTTTGTGTGTCAGTGTGCCTTTTACTCTGTATATATATAACTGAGATTGCATGCAGCTTTATAAAATCAAATGCTTGGTGAACCCCTAATCATTGTTATGCAACTCACTCAACTACATAGTCCATGAGAGTAGACAGCCTTTTTAAACGTTTTGTTTGATGATCTATTGGTTATGTCTTGGATTTATAAGTAATGCCAGTTACTCAAGTTATTTTCAATAGTTGCAATGTTGTAACATCACTGGAATAATCATAGGTTCTGACGATAATTTCTTTTCTATCAACAGCTGGTACTTCAGAGAGTTATCCCGTGCTGAAGCGACGAGGTTACTCCTCAACGAGACGGAGAGCGGCGTGTTCCTCGTGAGGGACTCCAAGACGATTACTGGAGACTATGTGCTTTGTGTCAGGTTGGTGTTTTACTTCTTTATTGGCTGACTTTCGAGGGACAAATTTTAATGCTGATGATTTTTGTTGGTGCGGTTTCCAATATTTTTATAGTGATTTAAATGTACAGTTAGATTTAAACCTGTGGCATGCTATAAACATGGTCGGTTAGATCTGATTCGGCATAATTGTAAGCCGGACGGTAAAATCAAATGCATATTTTGACGCTGACTGTTCCGAATATGAACGGACCAAATAGGTGTGCAACACTGCTAACGCCACAGTCAAGCGCCGCAAAAACAGTAGCTGCCCCAGTACATCAATCTTCTTCTTTATCGTGTGGTTAGTGCCTAACCTGGTGTCAGATTTTTTATGCCGCCTTTAGGCCTCTGACTTGGCTTTACATGCCGTCGAGAAATAGCCCTCGGGCATGTTGGTTTTCTCACGATGTGTTCTTTCACCGAAGTAAATGATAATACAGTACGCACATGGATCCGAAAAATCAGAGGTCTGGGGTTCGAACTTGAGACCTATTACTTGGCAATCCGACGGTCACACAGTAGGCTATCACTGCTTATGCTTCTTATCTTAGTACATCAATGAAGAGTGTAAACTGAATTTACTAAGTAGTAGTTAAAGTCAGTTACGTATTGAACATCTTCGCGCGGCCCCAAGCTAAATAAATAAGCGCGCGTTTAAACGATTATATTTTAATCAATGTTATACAAACTTATTCAATACCTCCTTTCCAAACTTCCAGAGAAGACGACAGAGTCTCCCACTACATAATCAATCGTGTCGTCTCAGCCGACGGCGCGATCAGGTTCCGGATTGGCGACCAACTCTTCGCGGACATGCCAGCTCTCCTGGCGTTCTACCGGCTTCATTACCTAGACACAACGCCGCTTGTCCGGCCTCTGCCACAGGCACTGGCGAAAGTGGCAGCACCGCCACCGCAGCAGCCACACCAGGTCTTGGAGTTGGTGATTGCGAAGTT
This sequence comes from Noctua fimbriata, assembly GCA_905163415.1. Lineage (NCBI taxonomy): Eukaryota > Metazoa > Arthropoda > Insecta > Lepidoptera > Noctuidae > Noctua > Noctua fimbriata. The sequence continues at coordinate 1,493,292 of LR990946.1, forward strand.
TGACTTCTCTGGCAATGTAAGTATGACCACGTTTTGGGTTCACAGCTGTTAGTTCTCAAACATACTGCCTTGGTCTTATAAACCTTTAACCTGTAAAACTTCGAGCCACAATTCAATAAATTGTCTATTGTCTCTCTTGTGCGTCGATCGTTGATTCCGACAGGAAGAGAGTTTTAAATTTCCTTCGCTAAGTGAGAAAGGGGAGTGCCATAAATACCGTAATCCACTACGCTGACGTCATTGATGGACATCAGACTTTGTATCATGTTCAATTATAATAAAATGGGAGAGTTTTTTCTAGTCTAGGCGTTTTCTTTCACCGTTTTTAGGGTTCCTTAACGGGACCCTATTACTAAGCTTCCGCTGTCCGTCCGTCTGTCTGTCAGCGGGCTGTATCTCATGAACCGTAATCGGGAGACAGTTTGAAATTTTCGCCGAATGTGTATGTCTGATGCCGCTATAATAAAAATAAATTAAAGGGGGCTCTACTACTACGATGGTACGAAACCCGTCATGCGCGAGTTCGACTCGTACTTGGCCGGTTTCTTTATTAAAGTTCACATCTCCCAGTTTTGAATCGGCGTACTACGAGTCGAAAATCTTGTACAAGAGTTTCGACTCGCTTGGCTTCTCCTGCCTCAAATATTTGACTAGCACATTAACTCTTATAAAAAACACATAGTAACAAAAATAATGGTGCTTGTGACACGCCATGTAGACTTATTTGGAACTGAACAATAGACCGTGAACATTTTATGACAGGTGTTATTTGAATCGATCAATGAGCTGTATTTAGAAATACAGCTCATTGATCGATTCAAATACGTATAACGTAGATTACAATCGTGTACGAGATTATACATTTTTAGTTTAAAGTCCGCCATACCTATGCATTAGCTTTCGGCCGAAAACAAAATGCGTCCTGCGACGATTGCCTCGTTGGTCTAGTGGTCGCAATCGCGACTGCTTAGCATGAGGTTCCGGTTTCGGTACCCAGTTCGGGCAAATTGTTATTGGGTTTTTTCGTCAAGAATTTCTCAGTAGACACGGAGTCTGGATTTGTGCCCGGTTGATGGCAATAGGCTCGCCCCCTATTACATGAGACTTAAACATAACTGGCAAAATGTGGGTGTATTTGGTAGATACACCTCTGTCTAACCCTTCGGGGATTACAGGCGTGATGTTATGTTATGTTGTATTTTCGGCCGTAAACGGATATTTCAGGCTTAACTGCCGGTACCGAAATTAGGCAGGTCTCTAATAGGCTTAATTTATTCACCTGCTATTACATAATAAGGAGTCCACCTAACCATTACACTAAACTTGATAGCTCGTCTAATTTGTATGATATAAATACGGGGTGCAAATTTATGTGGGGGGACTCAGAATGATGTACTGAATACGTGGTAACAGTTTTCGCGCCGGTGCTCCGTCCACCCTGTATAATTTATAGCCGGTTACTTCCTGAAAACTTAGCTTTCTATTCTTGAAAAAATAGTTAAAACTAGTCCAGTAGTTTCGGAGCTTATTCTGTACAAACAAACAAAATAATATTTCCTCTTTACAATATGAGTATAGATATAATTGCATTTCTGACAAAATGCGAGTATACTAGGCACCTCTGTTTTATCCCTTTGCCGAGCACAGGCGTGATGTTAGTCTTAAAATCCAGAAGTTTCTATCCAGATTATTCATCACACCTATGATTAACACATTCCAAAATAAAAATATGCCTACAAACAAGGAAGAAAGATGTCTCATCGTAAAACGGTAAAAATCAGGTCTCAATATGAATGTCTTTCTAATATTAGCTTTCATAGTAACGCTGCCGGTGACGCTATGACTAACTGCTGCAATCATATCGAGTTACGTTCTATTAAAATGTTATGTGTAGATGTAGGACCAGTTTGTTAAACTGGAAGGAACTGGTATATGGTAAACTAACATACAAAATAATACTGCACCATATACAAGGTGTAAGTGGACCCTTCACGAAGCCGTCAACCAAGCATTCTGTACATCAAACTAAGTAACTCTACGCAAAATTATTTCTGGAACGACTTTTTTTTTTGGAGTGAAAAATCACGTTTTGCGGTAAGAATCAATGTAACGCGCTCAAAACGTGCTGATGGATGCGTGAGTCGTGGAGGTGATTAAAAACTTGAATGAAAAGAAAAAGTTAGAACATTGAGTTACGTTCCCAGGTATGGTCTAGAACAAAACATGAAAACAATGATCGCAATGACGGCGAGAACCAGCGCCTCTCGGCTTGGTCAAGTACTTTTATACCCATTATACTCTGGTAGACAAAGGTTTATAGTGCTATCCACATTTGCCATGTTACAAATCCTTAGCAATAGATGAAAATATGAGTCTACCAACGGGTATCGTATGTATTACCCAGTACTAACTGGGTTGTAAAATACTGGTATTCAGCTGCATCCGGTTAGACTGGAAGCCGTCCCCAAAATAGTTGGGAAAAGGCTAGGCAGATGATGAACTGAAGTTAAATTAAAATGGTAAAAATTAACGGTTAACTGAATTAAAACCACTTATAATCAACACAATGTATGTTGTTTATGTGTTTTGTCTAGGGTGTGAATGTGAACCCTGTGGGTACTAATAAACGTTACATTTTGAACTGAACTCTGGACTCCATGCATAGCAGTCATGTTAGCGATCACTAGACTAACACATTCTAAAATGTAATTCTAGTACCGAAATATCCAGCGCGTTGTAAGAATTTATACTTCTGCATTTTTATTTTTATTTGCATATGTACAGTCACGAGCATCAATATGTATACACTTTCCTAAATTTAAAAGCGATAAATAACTATTGTAACTTGGAGATAGGATCTTTTTCATAAAAATATAAGTTCTAGAATACTATGTTCGTAACAACATGAAATTTTAATCAGAACAGTAGGAGAAAAACACTTAAAAGTTGTTAGTGTTTAAATATTGGTGTTCGTGACTGTACAGACGTCAGCACATCAAGCTACTACAATCTGTCATGTTTATTTAATAGATTTTCAACTTTATCGCTAAGCTATTAGGTTCAAGGTTGATTGGGAAAATTTGACAGTTTCGGGTAGCTTGATATGCTTGCGTCTGTACTAAGATAAAAATAATTCGGAACTAATATGAGTTTATGGCAGATGTGCTCTGTTTATGTTATGCTTCGCTAATATGCCAGTGATAGTTACGAAATTATGACTGACGCACTACGAGTCGTGGGTTCGAAGCCTGAGTCGCGAAAGAATTTGTTTGGCCTAAACATAGACCAAGGTCTGTGGTGTACAAATATTATGTTTGTGAATGCCACAAGTATGTATGATTTGAATTTTATTATCGTGAAATGTTTTCTAAATTCTGAACTGTTCTATGTTTCTATCATTCGTGGGATGTGTATAACATACACCATAACATCACGCCTGTAATCCCCGAAGGGTTAGACACAGGTGTACCTAATAGTACACCCACATTTCGCCAGTTATGTTTATGTCCCATGTAATAGGAGGCGAGCCTTTTGCCATCAACCGGGCACAAATCCAAACTCCGTGGCTGCTACTGAGAAATGCCTAATGGAAAAACCCAATAACACTTTGCCCGACCTGGGAATCAAACCCAGGACCTTATGCTCAGCAGTCGCGCTTGCGACCACTAGACTAATGAAGCAGAGGTGTATAGTAGCACCATATTTCGGCAGTTATGTTTCATGTCCGCAAGACGTCAATCGGCCACAAATCCATACACCGCGTAGTACTATTGATAAATTCCTGACAAAAAAACATTAAAACAACGCCTGTCTCGAGGATCGAAACCGCTATTTCTTTACCCACATTCAGCATTTCTACAAACTAACTTACATAAACTAGATTTTAAGATAGAGAAATTCATTCTATTGTTGAAATGTTGGCCACTATTATGTTCCTCGTGTATCTGACTGCCCATGGTACGCTGAACGCATATTGAAGTACCTCCACTCCAGTGCATAGTAATGAATGGTTAGTTCAAAGCATTTGATCAGGTCCATCACTGCCTATGCTTTTCCCAACTATGTTGGCTTCCAGTGTAACCCGATGTTGCTGAATCATCATCATCATAATCAGCCTATAATGTTCCCACTGCTGGGACACAGGCCTCCTCTCTATGAGAGGGAATGGGCTATAATCCACCACGCGGGCCCAGTGCGGGTTGGTAGATGTCACATGTCTTCGAATTTTTGGTTATAGGACATGCCGGTTTCCTCACGATGTTTTCCTTCACCGTTTTGAGAGCAGTGGTGATGAAAATAAATTACACAAAGTAATGCGCCTGCCGGGGTTCGAACCCACGACTTACTGCTCGTAAGTCGGGACCGCCACCACTGGGCCACCGCTGCTCTCATGTTGCTGAATACCAGTATTTAACATGGAACGAATGCCTATCTGACCTCTAAAACCTGATCTGACTGTGTTTCTGGGTAAAAAAAATCAAAGAAAGAAAATACGTTAACTGCACACAATATAAAACAGTATATCTAACCAAGAAAGATTAAGTCTTTACTGTTGCGCCAAATAGGCGTATGCAACACTAATGTCCATAAAATATGATGTGGTATGTATAAAACTATCTTACTTTAATTCCAGGACGCAGACGACCTCCCATTCCGGCGCGGGGAACGCCTGATGGTGATCAACCGCGACGAGGAACAGTGGTGGACTGCGCGCAACAGTCTCGGGCGCACCGGCTCCATCCCCGTGCCCTATGTGCAGAGGGTAAGGTCTTCTTCTAATCATGTCGATGGCAATCCACGGCGTTTGCCCACATCTACTTTTTCAGCGATGAAGTACGGCCTCGGTACAGTCGCGATGCTGTCGCTGACTGTGTACCTTCGCCCGCATAACCACGATTCTGTAACGGCACTACCGCGCTTGCAGGTTGTCATCATCCTAAACTTACTCGTACAGTACCCGAACTTGAAGATGCACGAATATTTCCGAGGCGCATAACTTAAATTGTAGTACAGTACAGATCTCCCAGGAAAAGTATACGCTTCGGCAATCAAAGAAAACTTTATAAAAACACACAATGATCAGTATAAAACATTTAACCCGTCAGCCTTCAAAGCAAGAGTGAACAGGCATCTTCTGGGCACGCTCGTCCTATCATAGACCTCATCTATCGCTTTCCATCAGGCGTGATCGAGGACAAAAGCAGGCCCATTATGTAATAATAATAAAAAATAAAAAAAATCTCAGCGTCTGCGTGTGCGCACCACAGTATGCTTATGCGACAACATGAAGATTACCGAAGAACATACCAATTCTGGTTTAACTGTACTGCATCATTGTATCCGGAGGGCGTCAATTCAGCTTATCGATGTGGAAACACACTGTCTCATAGATTTCAGTGACATAATGAAAATCTACAGCATAGCTATTAGCTATTCACAAAGGCTTCGATTCGATTTCTATTCGGAAAGTCGTATGTCTAGCTCGCTCGCTTTCGTAATGCCAAAAAAAGATAGACATCGACTTGTCGAATCGAAACCTTTGTGAATTGCTATGCTGATCTATGTTCTTTTGAACTATCGATGGCTCATATTGTATGTAGAATTTGATACTCTAGATATAGTTGATTCACCTAAGAACGTTGTCATTCAAATGGATTTGGTTGCTCAATTGCTAAAGAAAGTGGCGACCTGAAGTCTTGAAAATTTTTCAATAAAATATCAGGCTATTATTTTTTTGTAATCATGGAGTTTCTTGCCGGTTCTTCTCCATAGGAAACGACCAACCCGAACCGTGCACCTTTTTTTCGACGTTTTATAAGTGCCCATCTAGGCCTATGTAAAATAAAATATTTTGATTTTTTTGAATTTACAATCTAAAACGACAAAAGGATAGGGTCTGATCATCCGTCAGGCTGTTACCAAGCGCTCACTCCCCGGCCGCTACCCCACTACTGCCCGATACGGGGGCTTTTGACTGCTGGGTCACCCCCCTGGCCCGTTTCACCCCTCCTCAGTAAACCTGCACCCCTCGAACTCCTTCGAGGGATCCATGTTAGTACCTGGCTTAGTATGGACGGCCAATATGGGCTGCTCAGTCCCAGGGAACCCTGACGTGTGAACATCCGCCGCTCCCGACCTCCGTGTCGCCGGATTACAGGAGGCGCCACGCTCCCAGTCGAAGGGGTAGTTGAAATTCTAGACCAGTAGCTTTCGAGATGTCGGGGTTTCGAATCTAGCTTTTAACTTTGGCCCTTTTTACATTTCTCGTCCTGAAATTGCCTTTTTTAATCTATTTTCTGTTTTTAACTCAGTTTAAGGCCTTTTTTTATTGAGTGGTTCGCCACATCATCGTCGTTTTGGGGGGTAGATATCGGTATCACTACATAGTATAAAACAAAGTCGCTTCCCGTCTGTCTGTCCCTATGTATGCTTAGATCTTTAAAACTACGCAACGGATTTTGATGCAGAATAGATAGAGTGATTCAAGAGGAAGGTTTATATTTATAATACTTCAGCATTGCACCCGTGCGAAGCCGGGACTAGTCTAATATAAATAATGAAAAAAGAAACGATTTCCTGAAATCATTTTAAGTACACAGCTTTTCACGGGGTTAATGTCACATCGCGCGTAGTAACATGAAATTATGTTTATTGCTATCTGATGATCGGTAGACCATACCCTTGACGGATGCAAGTGAATTCACTGCCACCCTGTATTGTGTTCTCAATCTCAAAGAATTTATTTCAATTAAATTAATAAATTTATAGTCATTATTGTCACGGAGTCTGTCAGTTAGTTAAAGCTAATTAATTGCGCGTTCCAAAACGTACACATCTTAGGAAAAGAACGAGCAAGAAAGTCCTTGGATACCAGTGGCGAAGGTTCCATAGAACTCGATTCCTACCGGCTTCCCTTTGAAAAATAGAACAGTCAGTATTCTATAGACAAATAATATAATCACATTAAAGATATAAGATTTTAAACTATCATGGTCACTAACATTACTATTCAGACTAGAAACGGGTTTATCCGTGATCATGGTGCTTGCAACAGCGCCGAAATATCGGAAACTCAACAAACACAGTAAACATGGTAAATATCCCGTTTCTAGTCTGAATAGTAACATTAAAGATATGTACTCCGGCTTACCTCTTACAAAAAATGACCCTTTGCTACTGATGGATACTATTTAATAAGCGTTACCTTATTTTTGTGTTCCATTTCTAATCATCTACCCATCTCACCAACAGATCCTGGACCCGGCCGGAGTGCCGTACCCACCAACAGAGGCTCTCAATCATCTCGCCGACCCGCCGAGCCCGCCCAGCAACAAGCACCCTCAGCAGCGGACTAACATGCAGGTCTGTAGGCACTTCCTTCTACCCTAAGTAGACCAACAAACCGAAACCGTTATACGCACTGCATGTGATCAGCCTCCGTATCCACAAACGCTTTGATTCGACAAGACGTATGTCTATCTTTTTTTGACATTACGAAAACGAGCGAAATAGACATACGACTTTCCGAATCGAATCGAGGCGTTTGTGAATACAGAGGGCAGAATCGTCTTTACTCAAGCCCTACGGAGTTCTTTCTATAAAACTCCACAATGCAACATACACGGTACAGTTAAGAGCACCAATATGTAGACACTTAAAACTTTTATTAGTGTTTTTCTCCTTCTGTTCTGATTAAAATTTAATGTTGTTACGAATATAGTATTCTGGAACACATATTTTTATGAAAAAGATCCTATCTCGAATTTACAATTGTTATTTCTCGCGAAAATTGCTTTTAAATTTAGTAAAGGGTATACATATTGGTGCACGTGGCTGTACACCTATAAGCACGACAACGGCATCGCTTTAGATCGGGAGCCAGTTAGTAAAAATTGGGGGGGATGCTGCTACAACGCCGTGCTTACAAGCATTGCAGTATAGTTTTGCTTTTACTGTGGGATCGGCTTCCAGTTTAACTGAAGTCGCTCCATGTAAAGTGCTAGTATTTATACTAGCACTTTACATGGAGCGACTGCCTACCTGATCTCTATTCAGTTACTGGACAGATACCCTATTCCTTTGCGGGAATACTGACATGAAAATAATTGTTATATTTTCTCATACATTACAGCGCACTCTGCCAGCGTTAGCTCGGGTGAAACAGCCGCGAGTACCGAACGCGTACGACAAGACAGCACTCAAACTTGAAGAAGGAGATATTATCAAAGTAAGTTTCGATTTAACTTGAGAGAAAGTACAATAAATAGGGTTAGTTTTATTTTAAGCAGATACAGCTTCAGTCTTCTGCGTAATAGCATTTAAAGTTGTAGAATATTTTTTTTTTTAATGTTAAATGGGCTTACTCTTGACCTCAATCTAGTCCTGAGGACAGAGATGAGGTCGACGATGGAACGAGCTAACCCATAAGAAGCCTAATAAAAGCTTAATTTAGTTAAAACTAGTGATAATATTCGTTTGAGACTGAGTCATCATTTCACTACTTAGCATATTTGTTTCGATTGTTTTGCCTTTCCAAAATCAACTCACTAAGCTAATCATTCCCCAAAATTCTCATTTTCTTTCCGTCTTCACTGTCATGTGTGACTAAAATAAATGATCCACATGTGATTTAACAGCAAACTTGATCAGACACTTGAGATCAGGCTATTTTAAACAAACAGTATTTTATGACACCCATAGAACTCCTCTAAAGTCACATGATCTTTGTTTAGCTTGTTATAACCTCGCAAAGACCTCCGCCGCGTGTCTGTCAGTCTGTCTGTTCGCGATAAACTCAAAAAGTAATGAATGGATTTTCATGCAGTTTTCACCTATAGATAGAGTGATTCATGAGGAAGGTTTAGGTATATAATTTGTCAAGGTTTTGTGTAAATTAGTTGAAATATGACGATAATCGTTGGCATGGTCGGAAAAAGTCAAGCCGCTTGAGAGCTTTCATCGAAAACGCTGCCTCGACACAAAACATGTGGGCATAATATGCTCTACTACACGTGCGAAAGCGGGGCGGGTCGCTAGTATAATATAAATGCAACTAAAGTAGCTATTCAGTAGAATTTAAAACATTTTAACTAATATTATTCAAATAATTTTTCCAGGTGACAAAAATCAACATAAACGGCCAATGGGAAGGAGAGTTACATGGTAAAATAGGTCATTTTCCATTCACTTGCGTCGAGTTTCTCGACGAGAATCAGACCAGTTAAAATTGTGTCGTCATATGGCCATAGACTAAACGTCTATGGTGTAGGCTCTATGGACTGTGCCCACCGATTTTGGGCTATTGATTGCACGGTAGTTATGGTGAAGTGAAATTGATGGTGATGTTTTTGGGTCCCGTATTTGAAATGTATCATAGCTACCTGTTTTTACCCGATTGCCCCAGAAAGAGGGTTATGTTATAAATTTTTGGGTGTGCAATGATATGCAAATAATTAAATAAATTTTAATGTGTCTAAAAAAACGCATCAGTTGCTTTCATAAATGCTTTTAACATTTTAAGGCCTTTTGAAATGATTATGTTGCATTTGGCACAAACGAAATACATTTCTATTATAATAGTTTTGATACTTTTAAATATGGGATTTGAAAATTACCAAAATGCTATGAATAACTGAAGTATACCTATAATTTGTGATGCTCTTTAATTGTTACACAATTTGTAAAACTGATTTAGTTAATAAATATACAATTGCACACGCAGGACGCACAAAAAAATGTATTGTTAAACATAATTATTTACTTACATATTATCATCCAAAAATATGTATGAAAAAATTGTAATTATAATTTTTTGTAATCGAAATTTACTAAAAAAATCATATATTGAGATTATTAGAAACTCATTTTGATGTGTATTTATTTCTTTTTTTCGTGCATTTTACTGCATTTTCTAATGTTTATATAAATTCGTGTAAAATTCGTACTTGTCTCATCATTTTAAATGTATGACATTTTTTATAATATGATGTAATTCATGGCTGAATCTAAATTCATTATTATTCCTTATGCGGCCATGTTGCCAGCTATTTAACTAGGTGTTTTAACGACCATTAACTATTGGTAAATTATTGAGGAGCTGGGCTAAATAATAACAACCGCTAGGGTCGACCTTTAAGTTAAGCGGCGCTAGCCTAGGTTGGTCCGTGGATGGGTGACCCCTCATTACATACCGAGTTTGCTCCATGCCTCGGAAAGCACGTTAAGCCGTTGATCCCGGCTGTCGTTTGTAGATCTTTGACAGTTGTTACAGATAGGTCAGGTCAGGTGGTCAGTGGTCCGAAAGTCTGACAACCAGTCTTACCAAGGGGTACCGTATTACCCAGTTCTAACTGTGTTGTAGAGGTCAGATATGCAGTCGCTCCATGTAAAATACTGGTATTCAGCTGCATCCAGTAAGACTGGAAACCGACCCCAGTAAAGTTGGGAAAAGACTAAGCAGATGATGAACTATTGGTAAATTATTGGAACTCCAATCAATAAGCTTGCAGCATAAGGAATATTGATGGAAAGAAAAATCATGTCCAACGCTTGTTTGGCTCGAAGGACCATTTTTAAATGTCTAGCAACTAATCTTAATGCTTGATGTTGAAACTAACATTAGATCAATTTGAAACAACATAGATAGGTATAGAAGTCATGAAAGTGCCGACTGTCATTTGTAGATCGATCTTCAGGTTAAGCCGTGCTTGCCTAGGTTGGTCGGTGGATTGGCCATTTCACACCGAGTTTCCTCCGTGCTTCGGAAAGCACTTTAAGCCGTTGCTCCCGACTGTCATTTGTAGATCTTTGACAGTCGTTACAGGTAGCCAGTGGCCCGAAAGTCTGACAACCAGTCTTACAAAGAGGCATCGTATTACCCAGCACTGACTGGGTTGTGGAGGTCAGATAGGCAGTCGCTCCATGTAAAATACTGGAATACAGCCGGCTAGACTGGAAGCCGACCCCAACATAGTTGAGAAAAGGCTAGGCAGACGAAGAGAAGTCTTTTCCATACAACGAGCGAAAAAGCACGCACACATAGACACGCTACACGTACAGTGAGTGCAAGCGCACTCGCGACCGGCATTTGCTTGAGAGCACTTGGTGCCCCAGTGGTCCCGACTTACGTTCGGGTTCAAACTCAGGTTTTGTGTATTTTATTTCATCACCACTGCTCTCAAAACGGTGAAGAAAAACATCGTGAGGAAACCGGCATGTCCTAGAACCAAAAATACAAAGACATGTGACATCTACCCGCTAGTCCGCACTGGGCCCGCGCGGTGGAAGCCCACTCCCTCTCATAGAGAGGAGGCCTGTGTCTGTACCTATCTGTCTTGTGATTTAGACGTGGTCTAACATTTATTAATAATAGAAATTGTTGAATTGCAGCCATTGTCCTTTTATAATGTCCTTATAAGAGTCAGTTTCCACCAAGCGGTAATATCAGGACTATCAATATTCAACGCAGACATTAAGCGAATTCTCCCGCGTGCTCGAGTATGCGCGTGCGCACAATTTTATACTAGTACAGTCAGTGACACCAAAAAAGTGCGCGATGATATTACCTCTTCGTGGAGACCTACCCTTAAAAGGACATGGAAGTGATAGAGGAATTGAGACCTTTTCTTGTAATTAACATTTGTGATTGATATATCAAAGAATATTAGATTTATTAATCGTTGTGATTTATAAATCCGTGTGAAAGGTAGTTTCTTAACGATTTGAGACTAATAAAATCATTAAAAACAAGTTTTTCTTAAGACTAAATATATGTCATACAAAACGAGTGTATTTATTTAACTTTCTGAGGCAATAGACGTAGACACTAATTATTTCACGAGAGCATTGTTTCGAGCCCGAAAGTAGCTCCTCTCGTTCACTTTCGGGACAAGATTAGACCAAGGAGATGATTAAAAATCACGTAGTTTTAAGTGAAAAATGGTTAAAAAAACACCGGACATTGTATACTCTGTTAGTGAACGCAATTATATTGTAGTATGCAGTTACCTAAGCGGTTTTTGGACCAAACTTGTGTGCAAGAAGCCCCGCGAACGTCGTCCGCGGGAAATTTGTATTTAAAAAAAAATTGTTCCCTATTTGAATCAGATTTTGTTAACAATTTCAAGGATTTCGTAGATTAGCCGTAACAAACAGACAGACAAAAATTTAAAAAAAGAAATATTGTAAGTATCGTAAATACTTTGATATGCATTCAGTTAAAAGCTGTTATTTTGAATTTGCAAACAGACTTAAATTTTATTTATTTGTATTGTGTGGCTTTCGCCATTGCTTTGTGTAACGGATGAATCTGACCAGCCAAATTAGAATAAAATCATACTTATATGGACCGGTAATTTTCTGTATCTCTTTCATACACTTAAAAGCGTTATTCGCCAGAGGGAGACCACCATCTGCACGTAAATCCGCTTTCAACGCGGATAAGCACTAAAGGCTTGCGTCATAGACTCATAGCAAGCGGATTTGTCGCTCTAGCAGACGGTGCCTTTAAGTGATCGAAATAGACAGAAATATATAGATAGGCAGAATACAGAACATTATTGACCCATTGTAAATGTGATTTCAGCCAAGGTTTTTTGAGAGATAGAATCGAAGTAACTATACAAGGTGGAAGGACGGTTACTACGTATTCAGTACATCATTCTGAACCGGCCACATAGAAATTTTTTGTTAGTTATTAAAAAAAAACAGCTATCAAATCTACTCGGTCAAAATGTATGGAACGTCTGATTTTTAAAAAAAATTACCAATGAAAAATTTCAATCTATAGATTCAACCGTTCAGCTTTCTGAATAATCACTTCATTTTCATAAAAGTAAGCGTCTTAAAACTATAAATGAATATGAGGCACACACAAACACATGTTTGGTCCAAGAATCGTCAACAAACATGTTTTCCATAAGGAATTGATATTTATATTGTATACATCGAACGTTGTTTGACTGTTAGCTTTGTAACATTTTTACTATATTGTACATTTTTGACATGGAAGTTGACATTTTGACAGGCTTATGCACTCATGGCAATACGGGGTGGAAGGGACATCGACCCTAAAACGATTACCACGTATTCAGTACATCATTCTTAACCCCCCACCACATATAAATATTTCATCGGTAAACTAAAAAAAAACAGCTGTTTTCTAGAAATCTGATTTCTTTGCACTATCTGTCATCTTGTTGCTTCTTCCGTCAAAGAAATCCTTGTCTACGGTGGTCATGCTACGGGGGCTGCAATACCTGCACTGTCAAAATGTATAAAAGAGCAGATTTAAAAAAAAAATACTGATGTAAAATTTATATGTAGTGGGGTTCAGAATGATGTACTAAATACGTGGTAACCGTTTTAGCGTCAGTGTCCCCTCCACCTAGTATATTCCCCTACATGCGAAGTTATTGTCTGCTAAAAGAGTGACAAGACTTATAAAGGCAGAATCGGCTCAAGTTTTCAGTAAAAATATTATGTCTATTCAAACAAAGCTAAAAAGACGTCTTTCGCCTCGGACGATGAGACTCTGACTATTCGCTTTTATTGCATGGACTTAAAGCTCTTATTGGCCGGCTTAAGCTGATTCCACGTCGATTAGTTTGGTCACTCTCTTAGCCGGCAAGAGATTAATCGTAAGTTGTTTGAAGCGGATATTGAATTGTGGGTACTGGGTACATCATGTGGATTTCTGAAGGTGTAATGATAGTTTTCATGAATAAGAACAAACAGAAATGACTATGGCCTATAAAATCAAAGGCAGCTAAATGCGATCTTATTTTCACTCTGTACTAGGGAGTCTTTTTTCAAATTTTTATTAAATTCTGTTTCTTAATAAATATGGTTTCAAATATCGTCGCTACCTTTAACAGAAATATCAGTTTTTGTAGCTTCCTGAATATTTATCAGATTTGAATTTAGCTGCCTTTCATTTTATAGGTCTCAACCATTGATATATTGGGTTTCTTAATATATCAATGGTCTCTACTGATGTTTTATCAAAGATCGTCGATTTATTTTACACGCTTGGACCGTATTATTAGGCAAAACTAAAGAAAGAAATTAAGGGTCATGCAGAAGTATTCTGGATTAAAATATATCTCGATTTTTAATCAGAACTCCGCTGGACAAGCTGCTTGTTCCATCGTAAAACTATTTGTATTCCTAAAACTATAATTATACCTCAGTAAGAAAAAAAAATGGAATTGTGACATAAGTCGTTTTTTAAATAAATCACTAGATAATATAGCGAGCTCGATCATTCAAAAAATCGGCCAAAATATATATTTTAGAAAATAAGCTCACTTGAAATAAACTCGAGTCACAGGTAAAAGTAAAGTGCTATATTGTAAAAATAAAGGGGTTTTTTTTCGTACGAATCTTGCAATCTTGTTCTTCCAATTTCATTTTAATTTGTACCATTAGCTTATATGTTAAGGTTTATAATGTAATGATGATGTCGTCATGTTTTTTTTAATGTAAATATAATTTTCCACCGATATTTCTTGTGACTTGAGTTATTTTTTGAAGTACCACCTTATTTCTGATAGAGCGCGCTCTTGATCCAAAATGTTTCTTATTAATACCGCTGTAGAAGTATTTTTCATTTGTTTCATAGTTGTTGACTTGGCAAAACGCGTATATCCTCGTTTACGGACCACACTTTTTAATAACTTGCATAACGAAAATGAACCTCAGTGCTACGACATAAAGGCGCTGTCAATATCAAACGGGCTGCAATATCGAATGTGTATTTTGTCGAGTTAAGCCTTCCTGAATATATTGACATGTGTATGTAGCACGCCTAACGAAACTAGATAACTGAGTAAAGTAAATATGGCCAATTATAAAACCTGGGGTTTCGCCAATTCGTTTATCATAAGGGACATAGATATGCCATTAGTCAGGTTGCAATCTTGTAACAAGAAAAATATGATTTTTTTGGTCCTCAGAGCGTCTGCCAACAGTAGTTGACCTCTCAGAAATGAGGTGAAACTCTTCCAAAATATACCATAGTCAATATTTTTATAATCGCGCAGGTGCAAGAAGTATTTAGTTTAGTATTACGGTAGTCAGCTGGCCAAGTTTATTGACAATGTATTTTCTGTTTATTTATTTTTCTATTGCTATCGTGAACTGTTTAAGCTATTAGGGTTCGTTTGCGAGGAAGGGATGGCGCTATTGGTCCAGTATAGCCCCATCTTTCTTTTCGCTGGAACAAAGATGGCGCTGATACCTTGCAGTACAGCCGCATGTGGAAATACAGCTAATACGATTGTGATCTTGATTCTTTCTTTGGCTTATCTTACTCAAGAATTCTATCTTTATACTCACAGCTGTAACTGTAAATGTTTCTGTTTTAAAATTGTATCAAATTCTTCCATATTAACAGACTTCAAAAGAAAGAGGTTCCCAACAATGTCACTCAACTTGGCCAGCAGAAATGAAAGTATTGAACTTTTAAAAGAATGCTCGTCATCATTTATTTAATTCGGGATTAGTAATGATACCAAAATGTTATCGTCATTGTATAGAACCATTCTATTTTGAGATTATGTGTCATATTATAATGCATTGTACACTCTTTTAAGTCATATAAAAAAATAAAAAATACATCTAATTTTTTATTAAGTTATGTGTAACGGTTCGAAATAAAAATTAGGAAAGATTAGCTGTGTTTTCATTTAATTACTAGCTTACACCCGCGACTCCGTTCGCATGTAGTTTTTTTTTTACATTAAACATAACTAGCAATAGCCGAGCTTTTATCAGTGGGTGATAAATGTAAATCCGACGAGTGTTTTCGGATATTACCTCCAAATCCAAACTAAGTTTTATCTCTTTTGTGGTCTACTCGGTCTGTTAAAAGCATGTCCACTTTGGCGACATTTTCATGGCCCTGCATTACACAATATCACTGCACTACATTTCTACGTCTAATTTAGTAAATTCAGACTGAAGATCGAATTCATGGCATCATGCTGAGCTGTAGGGCAACAGAGCGTCATTTATAATACTCGCCAGAAAGCCCCACAATATCCCTATGTTCTATGTTGGGGTTTTGGTTTCCGCACGTAGTCCTTAAAGTCGACCATTGTACGTTCACAATATCCCTATTTTTTTACCCTCCAAAAAATTTCTTCTGTCCTGTCAACTGCCTGATAGAATACTACCAGGTTGAAGCCTCTAGAATGGAAGCTGCTGAGCATATAGCATAAGATTAATTATCTTATGATGGATATTACTGCCAAAGCTACAGTTTATGAAGAATATCGTCGGTTTTTGGACCAACTAAATTGTGATCGTGTCTTCGTGGCCTCCTTTGGATACAATAGCGTATAGACCAGGCCGCTCAATCTATTTTGTAGATGGGTCAAAATTTCGATTCCGTGTCAACCGGCGAGCCATCTAGTAAATAAAACTTGCCTGTTGTAACAGTAGGTACCTACTAGGTTTTACCATTAAACAGAACTTTAGGTTAGTTACTCATTGTTAAGTATTAATCTAATAAAACTTTCAATCATCAGAAATTATATATTATCAATAATAATTATCCTATAATTTTATCAATATTAGGTAATAAACTCAAGTCCAGGAGGTCGTGGCTAAATAACAGCAGCCCCAGGGATCAATCCTCGCTGTAAAGTACTGGGATTCAGGTGTATCCGGTAAGACTGGAAGCCGACCTCAACATAGTTGTTAGGCAGATCATCATCATCACAACCACCTAGGCGGAGGTATTTAAACGCAACGTCTTCCGGATCGCGATCGCCAGTCCAGAACTTTTCGGCCTCATCGGCCATCTGTTCTACGAGCAATGTGCCCTGAACATTGCCACTTAAGTTTGGCAATTCTTCGGCCTACGTCGGTAACCTTGGTTCAGAAATGAAGACATCCGCAAGGATGTCTTCATTTCTGAATCGATCACGCAAGGAAACTCCGAGCATAGCCCTCTCCACTGCCCTTTGGGTGACTAAGTTTTCTGATGAGGCCCATTGTAAGCCATCGCGTTTCGGTACCGTATGTAATTACTGGCACCACACAGGCGTTATAGACTTTCGCCTTGAGACACTGCGATAACTTGGATGAGAAGATACCGCGCAACTTCCCGAACGCTGCCCAGCTGAGTCGGATTCGACGATTGACCTCTTTCTCGAAGTTAGATCTACCTAACTGGACCGTTTTTCCAAGGTAAACATAATCGTCTACAACTGCAACGTCGTAAGTCTGTGTTACATGGGCACGCGCACGCTCAGCAGTTTTAGCAGACGTGTTTAGTAGACTGTTATGATTAGGAACTACTCTGCAGAGCGGCTCGTCCATCGTCTCTGGGAAAATGGATGGTCGGGTTCTTCAGTATTCGGGCAAGCGAGTTTCCAAGCATCGATAGCCTCGGAGAAGCACGGCACATCAAAATCAATCAGTGTGAAAGCCAGGATATTCCTGATTAATTTCTCAGTGCCGTGGACCGAGGTTATGAAAGGCAGTAAACTAAAACTAGAAGGATGTTAAGTACACTCAAGTCTAACATATGTTTTGCAAGAAGTAGATACTATATTTTTTTACAAACCTGCAAAGCAATTTACACATTGCAAGAAAGTTTTCGTTTTGAACACATTTCTGACGACAGCTACGGCTATAAATAATTATATCCCTATTCTCATAGACAGGTATCCTAGATGGTCATGGAGCAACAGTAGCAAGATGGTCAGTGTAAAAGGCCTTTTATAAAGATAAACACGTCCGTAGTGTTGGGCTTACTCACACAGAAAACATTGAGACGATCGGTAAGTCGTCGTTTCACACAGAGGAATATTTTCCAGTTATTCTTCAATTTTAAGTATTCCGTGTATTTTTCGCCTGAGTCTAGTTAATTAGAATTAAAGTCTTTCTCTCCACCACTTTAAAATAGTGTGTAAGCTTTTAATCATCGCAGCAAGCGTTTTGTGTCTGCACACTTTTAATCGATTTTGCGTTTTATTTTTCCCAAATCAAAATTTTAAACTGACAACGCACATCACTGATTTTGACAAGTGATGATAACTGATTGTGGTGGTCCGATGTTAATCGATTGAAAATAATTGGAAAAAGGACATTTTAAAATCCTTAAACTAATAGTCCCGATAGTTCCTAGTGATATAGTTTCAGTAGTTAGAGTGTTCGGAATTTGTTACAACGCTGTGTTTAAAAACTGCAAGTGTAAAGGTGTAAAATGATATCAATTTGTCTCTTACCGGCAGCTAGTGGTTTAGAAAATTGAAAATAGTGACTGAAAATCGCCAAAAAGTGAGAAGTTTTGTGCAAAACGAACATAACAAACATTGTGACTGTAACTTTCTGTGAAAATTACTTTGACATTGAACTGGTTCGTGAGAAAATATGCATAAAAACGTGATTGATTTGTTGCCGCAATTATTTTTTCTTTTTGGCAAAACATAGTTAAGTGGCAGTAAAAGTAGGTTATCACGATTAGCTATGGAGGCGACGTTGCCAGTGGTAGAGATAACTGTGAAGCATGAACCTATGGACATTGAAAATACGGAGGGGGATGAGCAGAATGGATATAATCAACAAAGTGAAGAAGGTAAGTAATGTAAACACATAGAAACACATCACGCCTATGCTCTCAGGGGGGCAGGCAGAAATGTTAAGTAAATACATATTTCGGTGTTGTTCCATGCAATGGATAGGACAGGCATGTTGACACCGGCTCAAATCGTAATTACAGGCTGCTACCGAGTTCCAGAAAATAAACCTGTCTATATCACATATTTTTTATGTATATAATTTTACCTTGGTATTAGATATACTGAGGAATTCGAAGCTAATTCCAGGTACATACAGATGTACCATTTTAATTCACAAAATCCTTCCAAAATCATCATCATTCTGCTGCCCTTATCCTAATTTATAGCCATATTATCTTTGACACAGTCCATCTATCGTTTCTTTGGTATTCCTCCACTCTTATAGCCAGAAAATTCTTTCAAAATATTAACATATTTATCTACATTTCTACTTCAGCCAAAGAAGACGAACTATTGATCAAGCTGGAGCCCCATGAAGATTCGTCTCAAGATACCATCATCAAGGAAGAGGATCCGGGAACACAGTCGGAAAACGAAACCAAATTAGATGAAGAAGCCCTGAATGACGAATACAATAGTGAGTACAATATTTTTGAAGGGGATCTAAATACTCTGGTAGTGCCCCACAGAACGTAGCCTAGTCTACTAATCTCCACAGATCTAGCTGGCCTGTTGATACCGCAAAGTTTATGTACATGTGTAATATAGTGTCTGTAAACGGATTTGCACAACTGAAGAGAGAATGAGAATTAATAAAATATTGAAAGGACTCAATGTTCATTAGGTAATAAATTGTAGAGAAATTTTACACCCCTAAAATAGCACTTTAAATATCTCCCGAGTATACTTACTATTTAAAATACCACCTAAATTTATTAAAAATAATAATGATGCACCTACATTCATTTTTGTCTTTGGAATGTTTAGTATTCCAGAAATCTGTAATTACATAATCAGCATATAATTTTCCCACTGCTGGGACACAGGCCTCCTCTCTACGAGAGGGAGTGGGCTGTAATGAGCCATTCGGCCCAGTGCGGGTTGGTAGATGTAACATTCTGCACAATGTTTTCCTTCACCGTTTTGAGAGCAGTAGTAATTAAATTATTTTCACAAAGTAATATGCCTGCCTGGATTCGAACTCACCACCTACACCTCGTAAATCAGGTTGTTACCATTGGGCCACCACTGCTCTGTGTAGTTTACAATTAAACAAAAATGTTCTTTATTAGGTGCCCTTAAGATTAATTTGATTTTGTTCTATTGCCAAACTTTGGGTTTGTGTTGGTTCAACAAAAAAACAGAAAAAAAGTCCACCATTTTTCCGCATGCTGTAAGTATAATAAATTAATATTATCTTTGTAAATAGTTAAAAGCTAGCAACCAATACAGTCACTTTTTGTTTTTAGGGAACAGGCAATCTAATGCCCCTTCGAGAAAACAGATTCTGGTGTTTCTAGATTTTCTGAATGAACACAGGGATCTTGCTAACTGCATGTTGAGGGGACCTTCGGGTCGGGCTAGAGCAAACCATCTCTGGGAATCTATCGCAGAGAGGCTCAATAGCATCAGTGGTTGTATTAAAACTACACAACAATGGCAAAGGGTAAGATTGTTTATGTAACTGCCTTTGGTCTATACTAATATAATTATTATATTACATAGTAAAGCTGAAGAGTTTTGTTTGTTTGTTTGAATGCGCTAATCTCCAGAGATTAACGAACTACCAGTCGGATTTAACAAAAATCCTTTTTCATTTGATAGCCTAATTCTTGAGGAAAGTTATAAGCTATTAAGTTATTGCTACGGTCCTTAGAGAGAAAGAGAAACAATGTATTAAACCGTGGTGGACAGCTATCAAACTATAAGTTGCCATTACTGGGAAGATGTGCCCAAACCTATGACACTGCAGTGGCTGAGCGATTGACTGCTTGGCTGCGTGTGGGTTCGATCCCCGCACGGAACAAATATTTGTATGGCCTACAGATACTTGTTCCGGGTCTGCTTGTTTATGTAAGTTATTTTTTTTTTGTAAACCCACCCACGATACAGAAAAAGTCCTGGTATATATTAAGTAATATTTTTGTGGTCCACACGGCCGTCAGTGGCGTCTTTTATGTACTATAAGTGTAGGTGTAAGGAACTAGGCACATTTTCCATACTCTAGCGAATGATTCATGGTCTGGTCTGGAGGATCGCATTCACTCACACTGATACTATATATTTGTACTTTCAGGTATGGTCCGATAAAAAGTATCTAACAAGAAAAGCTGCGGCTATGAGATACGGATCCTTAGCAGCTGCTGGAGCTATCGCGCCAGAACTGACCCTGCAGGATGAGAAGATCCTGGCTATTATTGGAGAGCCAATTCCACCGAGACGCGTCTGTCTGAGGACTGCTACTCCTGAGGTGGGTTTCAGATTAAAATAAAGAATGCTTTAAAAAAAACTCTAAAGTTATTATATGTATATTATTGTTTTGCCGGCATTCAAGTAACTAATTCAATTTTTTTAGAACAAGATATTCATATTTCATAATAGCTTTTATTATTGTCGCAAACAAGCGAAATCTAGCAGATCCTAAAGCTTCTGGGCTAGATCCTCAGATCAGGCAGTGTCATTGAGAATTTTCATTATGAAATTTTGCGGTAGTAGTGCTTGGCTTGCCTTCGAATTTATCGCATTTAAAAACATACTAAAATATTATCAATTTGACTTTTCCAGCCAAAACCGCAGACGCCAAAACAACCACAAGACGCCTTAGTAGTATCAGAACCTTCAAAGGTAGAATTGGAGCCATCATCACCAGCAGTGCCAACAGAACGACTAACCCCACATCCAGAAGTACAAATACTACCAAGAAAACCGTATACTCCAAGAAAGACCGACTCTTCACGGAGAGAGGAATCAAGAAAGTCAAATATTCCACACCCAGACATACCATCAACACCTGTTTTTGTACCAGATGTGTTACACCAGCCAGATGCCTCGAATCCACCAGATGAGCCGCCTGGAGATCAGAAACTGGATGACCTGCCATGTTCAGCTTTCAATTCCGATCCTCCATCACCAAATCCTACTCAACGAGGTTTGTATTACAGCCGTTTTAAAGTTATTTCAAACATTGACAGTAGCAAGTCAACCCAACCTTATGTAACAAGAGTAAAGATCACTGTGCTGTTGACAGTTGTTGTCATTGTCTACGACCTGTTGGATTGCTGCCAAAGACCAACTTTGTAACCACCACACCACACACCACACTTGCAACATTTTAATGAATGGATCCGCAGCGGTGATGCGAACACGCTTTTTTCCTATGCAATGATGTCTCAAACTCAAGATTTGACAAAGGGCGATGGAGTGTAGCGCACACAAAGTTCGCAATACCACAATACGCTCAAAAACTGGGCAATAAGACTGCTGGGTTGCAGTGGGATTGAGCAGGCCATGTCTGTAGAATGCATCAGGACCGATGGGCCCCAGTCGTCACGCAGTGGGTGCAGTGTGTTTACGGGCGTCGTTGCCGAGGAAGGCCTAGAAAACGCTGGCGTGACAACCTAGAGGCGTTTGATTGGCCAGAGAAGACCGCACGGAGGGAAGAGTGGAAGGCTGAGGGAGGCCTATGCCCAGCAGTGGGATTAAATTAAATGAAAAAAAGTAATGTCTACTCAACGCATCACATCCGTTTATGCGACTAATCTCTGCACTGAACGCACGCTTAATTTCGATCGTGTGTGCCGAAGACTATTTAGATTATTTATATGATCTTATTTATTAGAAATTAGAAGAAAGTTCCTTTAAACTGTGATGGAATTTGGGAGGGGCCTATCTTCAGCAGAACAAAATAGGGTGTATAGGGTGATGAATATCAAGTCAAACAATATGAACATAAACAATAGAAACTTTGGCAGTGTAGACGAGGCAGAATTCACGTGTGTTATGGAGCCGAGAACTTCAATGAAAAATGCCCACTTGAATCAAACGACGTTTTTCAATACACTAACTAAGAAATAAATTAACAGATCAACAAGTATTTCTGTCATTACGAAACTATGATTTAATTTGCTTTTTTTCCCGCCTTTTGCCTTCGCAGGATAAAGGGGAAGCAAAGGTATGAAGCCGCAAAACAGCCTAATTTCAAAGATAAAAAAAAACTAATATTTTTCAATTTAGGACACAAATAAATGTTAATTTGTTGCTAAAAACAATGATATTCTAGTTCATGAACACAATTAAAATTTTCATTAAATATTAAGGGCTTAAAAACATGCGCCTCTTTGCAAAGATTAAAAAACAATCACTTGAATAATTGTTATCTGTGGAAGTAAAACATTAGTTGATTTAAATGAAAACAATCCACGTGTGTGAAATACATTCCATGTTGAACCTAATCACAGAGCGATAAAAGCCAGTGTTTGAGGAAGTCCATTGAAATATATTTAATATTCCCAATTAGATCAATAGTAAAATATCTATCTTCAACAGAACAAAATCGTCAAGGCAGAGTAAGACTCCGGGGCCGCCTGGACCCATACACAAAGAAATTAATCCATCTAGAGGAGCGAAGACTAAAAAGTGATGCCAAAAGAAACGAAGAGTTGACAGGAATCAGAAAAGCCATCCAAGAAATGGTAGGACTTGTGAAACAATTCACTGAAAAAGAAGATAAAAAATAAAGCGTTATAAAATGTTAATAGTTTTTATTAAAAGTTATTTTTTGACACAAATAAAATTAAATTTTGTTACGATCACTTTTTTTCATTGAACCTATGAGAATTATGGTTTATTTGGCTTGACATTAAAATAATACAAACAGTTACTTACCTAGATAGTGACTTACCATCATTTAATCATCACATTATCCAAAGTTGCCTACAGATTTGCTAAATTTTTGGTAATGTGAGAGTGATACATCTGTTCTTTAGTACTTCTTCGTCATAAAGGGCAGAAATACTACACAAAACCGTTAAAAATCTATCAAGGCTGTAGTAGGCACCTATATTTAATCATTTAAACTTAAACATAGAAACTAACTGATAGAGTTGGGACATAGCTGAATAAACTTATTTTTTACAAATTATCATAACACACTTAAAAATATGAAGGTAACTTAGACTTTGTATCACTTGAGATAATGACAAAAAAAATTAGTACTCAATGGACACTTACATAATATCTTAAAAAAAAAAGATAATTTAACATAATTAACTCAAAGGGCGGATTTGAACAAACTGGCAATTATGGAAACTGGAATTAAATTAGAGTAAAGCTTATTTTGACTAGGTCACATTTATACAAGTTGGATCAAATCAGTCCTAAAAAGAACTATAACTGACAAATTATAAAAATAGTATGATTGTACAAATTGTAAGTTACAGAGATACAAGGATATTTTGGCGCTTTGGACAAATTGAAATGAATGCAACTATTTTCTATTTCAATACATTATCTCAAAATCGTTTTACGAATGATCACCAACAACCTGTCAATGTGTAAATCAAGCGCTTAAAAAGATACTTGTAGCGCTGGAACTTACCCAGTTTCTGCCACGCAAAATTATAGATGGGTAAAAATTAAAAATACGTCAATGCTGTGTTTGTTTGAATGGACTACCAAAACCCAACCGCATTACTTGACCGGCTTTTAATTCTGACGTGTCCATAATTTTCTTTCCAAAAACCTGGCTTTATGATTGACTTATAACATCTTTTGGTACGTGCGTGACACAAATCTAAACTAACGCCGTCATCATATTATTCTATTATATATCTGTAACTTGGTGTTTTAACCCTCCTTGGCCTCAATAGTGTTACCTCACGGGACTTCCATAGTGTAACTACATGAAGCCTCTGAAGTGTTGCTACATTTGGCCTCCGTAGTGTTGCTACCTGAGGCCCCCGTTGCATCACCAGACATGGCCTCTGTAGTGTTGCTACATGAGGCCTCCGTAGTGTTGCTACATGAGGCCCCCGTTGCATCACCAGACATGGCCTCTGTAGTGTTGCTACATGAGGCCTCCATAGTGTCACCAAACTTGACCTCCATAATGTTACGAGAAGCCTTCAACCTATTCTCCTCAATCTCCTGAACTATCTTAATCCTATACTCTTCATCGTAATAATAGCAAGATACCTCAGAACGATCATCCTGTTTCTGTCTCTCTTCCTCAATATCGCTTTCTGACAGTTCAGGAGCTTCTAGGCCCGCCATATTACACATGTTATGTAAGATAGCACAAGCTATGAGTATTCTTGCAGCCATAGCAGGATCGAAATTCAGCTCCTTGCGAGTAAGAAGGCAGCGCCATCTACCTTTTAACTTGTTCATTGTTTCGTCTATGGTAGCGTAGACGGCTTTGTGTAAATCGTTGTAACGGCTTTCTGGGGAGTTTTTGGTGACATCTTCAGCTGCTATAGGTATCATCAGGTGTTGATCTAAGCTGAAGTTTGAGTTGCCTGTAAGGATATTGGATTTGATGTAAACCCCGTTTTATAGTTATATTATTTAATTTGACGTAAGTAAACGTCTAATTAAATAATATAAAACATGAAGTTTGTAAGGATCGTAGCAGATGGCGTTCTGTAGGTTCTGCCTACCCTCCATGACAGACAGTTTATGTAGGTATTTGCCAATTTTTTTTTTCTTATACTATTGTTTAATATAAGCATAATCAGCCTATAATGTTCTCTCTCTATGAGAGGGAATGGGCTATAACCCACCACGCGGATATTATACTATTGTTTATTTATTAATTTTATTTTTTTCTAA
Organism: Noctua fimbriata; assembly: GCA_905163415.1. Lineage (NCBI taxonomy): Eukaryota > Metazoa > Arthropoda > Insecta > Lepidoptera > Noctuidae > Noctua > Noctua fimbriata. The sequence goes on from LR990946.1 coordinate 1,518,650, forward strand.
AAATGAGTTGATTTACTGATGACTCTAAGCTATAATAATATTCCGTTATTATGTACAAGGGAATTTGTCAGTTAATTGTCATTGGAGAAATGTGGGTACATCACTATCCCTCCAAGAACAAATGTGATGTTATCTTTTAAGGGAAAAACAATTAGTTACCTAATAAGTGGACAGTCTCACTATCTTCCAGGGTGTTCAAATGAGCACCGATGGGGTCATCAAACCATACATCAGTATAATCATATGCTCCAACAGAATTGGCATTTACACCCACGATGTTACAATCAGCATCGCAGATCTGGGAAAAATAATGTTTCTATACTAAAAGAATGAAAGAATAATGGGTTTATTCTTAAAAAATAGAACATTCTTTATAAAAATCATATTTTGGGGTAACTGTAGTGAGAGGGAGGAGATTTTTAAGGCCCAGAAACGGTGTATTAGATCTATGTTAAACCTTAGAAGCACAGACAGCTGTGAACCTGTGTTTCGGTCTCTGAAGTTACTGACTTTTCCATGTTTGTACATATTGGAGGTGGCGGTTTTTGTAAAAACAAATCTACATCTGTTTCCGTCACTAGCCAATATCAGAACACGCAATGGTCCCTTGAGATCCCAATACAAGAACTTGCTACATTCGGGAAATTACAAAACAGCACTGTTAAGAAAAAGTGTTATGACAATGGGACCTGTCGTTTATAATTATATTATAGATTACTCTATAAACATTTTTAAATCTAAGGTAACTTCACTACTTTTAGGCAAATGTTATTACTCAGTGAAAGACTTTCTAAATGATATGAATTTAGCCAGATTATGATTGTTATAATTAACTGCAAATTTGACCATGTAAGACTTATGTACCCGACTATAATATTATTAATTGACTTCAGTTTAATTTCAATTTTGTTTTGTTGACATTATTTTGCTTGTATTAATATTTTAACTTATGTAATAATTTGCACGCCGTAAGGTAGACTGTAGCCGATCTCATTAATTTATGTACAACACCTAACCTGTACCTACTTTCAGAGCAAATAAAATTCTGATTTTGATTCTGAAAAAAAAACTAGCTTTTGTCCGCGCCTTCGCCCGCGTGGATGTCGAAAAATATCCGACGGGAACATACCGAGCAAACATAGTTACTTACCTTCATCCCCCTTTTTAACCCTTCGGGGGTAGAATTATCGAAAACGCAGACACGTATAAATTAATTTACTATCCTCAGCCTAAACACAAAATTTAAAGATCCTAACTTCAAAACTGACGGACTTTCATATAAACTTCCATCCCCTATTTTACCCCATTAGGGGTGGAATTTCCAAAAATCCTTTCTTAGTGGATCCTTACTCTTCACAAAGAACACACCCTTCAAGTTTCATGTCTCTAGGAGCAGCGGTTTGGGTTGTGTGTTGATATATCACCCCGTCAATCAGTCAGTCAGTTTACCATTTTATATATCATCATCATTTCAGCCGAAAGAAGTCCACTGCTGGACATAGGCCTCCCCCAAGAAGGGGGGTTTTGCCATAATCGCCACGCTTGGCAGGCGGGTTGGCGATCGCAGTATGGTTGTTGTAGAATCAGAGAACGCTGCTGCCCATTCTCTGGTAAGTCCCTTAGTCGCCTCTTACGACACCCACGGGAAGATATGGGATGGTGCTATTCTTTACGTCCGGACACCATACAGAACGACGATTTTATATATACAGATATTCCAAAAATATGCACAAAAATACAAGGAAGAGAAGATACCTCCAGCTTCAGATAAGTTTTGGTATCTTTATATAACTTATTTAGCACATAATCGAGAGACTGTACCTAGATAATGAAATAAGGCCCAACTTCGTCGTATTAAACTTTAAAACAATGATCAAACATTCGCTGCTCGATCTTTTGTTATACAACAAACATTTTGCGAACCAATTTTTTTTAGTTTTTATTCACGTAGGTACCCACGAATGTTCGTTGCGTTCACGCTTCACCACAAATTATTGTAAAACAAATTCGTGAAGCTAAAGCCCGTCACAGACGTAGATATAATATATCAAAATATATATTATAGTATAGCAAGCTACCACACACGGGAGCTATACTACAATATATATTTTGCCCTCACTCGGTCTGCGGTCGTCCTTTGCCAAAATATACGGAGATATATTTGTCGAGATATTTTGGTGACGTCATAGAAATATATATTATAGCTAATATAATATTATAGAAATATATATTATATAAATATGTCGTAATATGCCTTGCTATGGTTCATATTAATATATATTATAGCTACGTCTGTGACGGGCTTGATGGTCGCGATGGATACCATCTTTTGAGTGAATAGAAATTAGTTTTCTCCAGGTAGAGTAAGCAGGACATAGGTTAAACTCAGGATGAGATATCAAAAGTAGCAGTAAGTTACATGTGTTGGCCAGATATGGTGTGTGTTTAAAATGAAAAACTACTTACAATTCTGGCCAAGATCGAGTAGTAATTATGATAGTTTCGGTAATGTGCTTCATTTGCAGTCGGTTTAGTGATAGCAATGTGGTTGCAGTCAATGCATCCTATCACACCAGGAAAACCAAACTTTTCAAAAAATCTGTAATCATATTTATTTACATGATGATTATTTGTCAGCTGTAAGAAACACTTTTTTTTTTTCAAATATATTACAGTATTGTCGTTAATATGGTGAAATATCAGGATAATTTTCTATGGTTTACTTTAAGAACATTGAAGATGGAAGTGTTACAGTTTTAGCTAGTTTTTTTATGATATGTAAGTAGAATTTATATAAAAAAAATGGTCTGATGTGGTCAAAAAAATACTCACCTCTTTTTAATAACATCCCGTTCTTCTTTATTTTTCGGAAAATTAACATATTTCTGGAATACGGGGCTGTGAGTTAGGGCGTTGGTGACCTCTTTGATGTAACGGGACATTGTCTGGTTTGTTAACAATTCAACGTATTTATCCGTAGAATGTGGCAAGGGGCCCCAGGCATAGAAATTTAATACAGCTAGGACCTAAAAGAAATATTAATTTGAGTGATATTATTTTAACTAAGGTATTCATTGTGTACCTTCAAGACCAAGATCGGATACATTAGCCATGTCAGAGCACATGCATATACCTAGTCACCAAAAACCAAAACAGAAGTAGATACTGTAGCCCGAAATAGCTTGGGATGTATTATAAAAAAAATGTATGGTACTTCTTCTAACGCTGAGTAAACCATAAAGTGTTACTCATGGTCACAGATTTATCCGTGATTATGCTCAATCAGCTTGAAATATCAGGAACTCAAAATAAGTAGTAAACATGGTAAATATACTGTTTTAAGTGTTAATGTTAGTTTAGCGAAAATGTTTGTTTAAAAACTTGTATCAAAGTATTAGGGGTTAAAGAATGAAATTGCCGATTTGGATGGACGATTTCGTGAAAGGTGATATTTCTATAATAATTTTTTTTTTTTTCTTGGAAACGTCTGAACCAATTATTTTTGATGCAATTGCAAACAGTTAGAGTGAAAAAGCGCTGCACTGCATATCTTAAATTCTCAAAACACAGTCTATGACAAAAATATACCCTACTTGAAGTAGTGAAACCGATGGCACATTGAAACAGGTGTTTTGACACACTACCCTATGAGGTAATGTGCAACTACTAATACAATTTTTAAACTCTAAAAACAATTAATCCAATAAAAATGGAATTAAAAAAAATATAACTACACGTCAAAGTTACAAACAGAACAAAATGTGAGAAAAAAACGGCAATTTCATAGTTAAAGACCTATTATTATAAAAATATAGTAGCTAAAGCATACAAACCTTTATACCAGGATCGAGATCATCCGGTCGCAGCAAAGGCACTAATTCTGCACACAATGTATCATACAGTTCTCGGTTCAGTCCGTATTTGTATATAAATTCCTTGTCAGGAATTGAATCCGAGGTGAATCTTTCTCGTATGATACGCCGTCGTAGAATGAGCTCTTGTTTTCTTTGTTCATCTTCATGCGCTGTAGTTCTCATGACAAAATACGAGAGTGCTATATCGTAGCTGTGCAAAACAGAAAAAGAAAAAAAAACAATTCTTAAGTTGTTCTCGCAGTCACAGTAGACACAGCAAAAAGAGTATGTAAAGACCAAGGTGGCGCACACAGGCGGGGGTTCTTAAAAACTTTGGCCAAAACCCGAATGTACAAAGTCAGTCTAATAAGTCACATGACTTTATTTATTGAATCTTATTGGTTACTTGCATCAAATGACAGCTCGCATAATATTTTAAACGAACCTTTTCATTGCTACCCACTGTTACAAAATATCAATTTCTAAACTACAATCGATTGTTGCCAAAAATTATAGTTACTTAAAAAATACATTTCAGTGTTTCAGTGTTTTAAAAGTGTTTAGTGTAACTTTTGTCATGGATTGTGAAGCTGGGGGTATGTATGTATATGTGTACTGAAGATGAATAAATTGGTTTTTTTTTTTTTTAACCAAAAAAAAAAACTAATTTACAATATAAAATTCACGTTACGATTGCTTTTATTAAGCGATAAAGTTATGAATTCATTAGAATCAGACTACCTTATAAAGATCATGGTTAAGATATACTCATATACATCATCATCGTCATCTGCCTAGTCTTTTCCCAACTATGTTAGGGTCGGCTTCCAGTCTAACCGGATGCAACTTTTTTTTTGTGGTTAAGATAAATATAGATCTTAGCTGTATATATATGTTAAATTAGCTGCTAATATGTGCTACTCTGATTTTTGTTAGACAATTACTAATTTGAATTACGAAACACGAAAATCTTTTTTTTTTTTTTTTTTTATTCTTACGTTGATCTTCTAAGAATGTCGTCATATGTCGCCAACACTTAGTTGATTAATTATTATAGAAATTGTAATGTATCAGATAATGATGAAAAATTTGAAAATCTTGTACATAAAGTAAAAAGTTTTTTAGACATATACTATCACTTACGGGATATCTTCCGTGATTGTTCATTATAGTGTGAGAGGGGGGTGTTTGTGTGTGAGTACGTGCGTTTGAGTGAGTGTGTGTGTGTGTTGTTGTTTAAAGTTTTTTAGATGTTGAAGATGATTTAACAGAGGGTTCGAAACAATTATTATCAATTTTTTTTATCGAATATATCGAATATAAACAGAAGTGGGCTTCACCTAAAAGAAACAGTGCCTATTTTAATAGAAAGGAATCTAATTGGCTTAATAATGGGATCTGTTTTGTTATTAAAAAAACATGTTTCAAAGCGAGTTGGTGGAAGTACTACAAAATATTTACGGGGATACGGCTAGAAAATATTTTCATTCTTACGATGATTCAGCTGAAATTATAGGCATTAACAAAAATATAATCTATCGCTTTTTTCCAGTCATTTTTTTTTTTTTTGTTTTAAGGAAGCTGTCGTGTTTTTCAACATTTATCCATGGTTTCCCCTACCAACAACTGTACACAAAATTTTATCTCATGGCCATTAAATTTTGTGCCTTTGGGGTTACTTTCAGCAGAAGCTCAAGAGTCTAGGAATAAAGAAATTAAAATGTACCGAGAAAGTTATTTCAGATTATTTTGTAGGACTCAAAACAAAGAAAATGTGTTTAATAACCTTCTAGTATCATCCGATCCTTTTATTACAGATTTGTCGAAAAAAAATCACAAGAAACATTCGAAAATAAATGATTTTCCAAAATAGTTAAAGTATTTGCTAGATTTATAAGTAAATAAATAGATAAAAGTAATAAAAACTTGTGAATTGGAGTTAAATAAAGCTGTAGTTAAATTTAATCATGTTTTTTTTCGATTCTTTCAGCTTTTGTAACTTTCAGTTCAATGTATGTTTTGGCCAAAATTTTAAGAAAATTCGCCTGTGTGTGGCGTTCAGTAGTTTTCGCCTGCCCTGATGAGAAAAAGGTGCGAGTTTATGTAATTGTCAATTATTACTGGATATTTAATGATATTTAGTATATACTTACATCAAAATAGAGGCATTTTTAGCTTACCCGCTTGAATGGCTACTACACAGTCTCAAAAGCTTGAGAGCTAAGCTGGACATTGCGCGGACGTTGCAGGAAACCCGGACCGCTGTCCCGCGGAACCCGGCGATCAAATTTCAGCTGTTGAGTTAGTCTATGTTATCATGAAATCGAACAAACGTTTTTTAAGTCAAAAAAGTTTCAAACTATGACTTTTTTTTCAAAGGCAACTTTTTTACTTATTTGTTTTGTTAGAGCCGTTATCGAAACACTGATAGTGTTTTGATTAGGCGTAGGAGTAAAATATTACCTGACTGTATTAAAAGCTTGTAATTAATAAAGTTTTGTATTTGCGTATTCTATCGAATCTCGCTCGCTCGTTTTATCGATTTGTTTGACGTTGACGTCTATTGCAAACAAACACGACATGTGTCATTAATTCAGCCTTAGCTGTCAATTTCATTGTTTCGTTTCGTTTTTCAGTAATTCGTTTGGAAGTCAAGACGTGGAAACGACTTACGAATTAAAGTTGCCAGTGTGGTTACTTAGGGTTTCCCAGATTGTAGGTATCCGCAGCGGGCTGCTCAGTTTTCGAGCTCGCTACTCTCGCATCCTAGTCTCTTTAATTGTTCAGAAACTTTTTTGCGTAATTATGTCGACAATATTATCTGTATGAATGATAAAAATATAATCTATACAAATCCGAGAAGGTCTGCTAAGTTTTTCAAGCTCGTTCTCGCATTCTGGAGTTACTTATTCATTCTGAAACTGTAATGCATAAGTTGACAAAGTAAGGGGTATTTCATAATAACTATGACTGAAATACCGACGTCCAAAACGAAGAAATTCAAAATACCGAAAGTTTTAAATGCTGATAGCCGTTATATCGAAACATAAAATACCGATGTCCAAATGCCCGAAAGGATGAAACCCCGAATGGACGAAATCCCGAATGGACGAAATACCGATGGATGAAATCCCAAAGAGCGGCGAGGTAGTTCCCGCGATTACTCATAGATGGCACTACAACACAGTTTCAGTTTACTCCGACCACATAGTTTAGGTTAGGTTAGAACTGTGACTACGCGCGAGCCGAGCGAGTGAAGCGAGCGGTGCTGCGGCAGCGGCAGGCGAGAGCTATGAAAACTGCGACCAATTTCGACGTAGTTGGTTACAGTTCTAACCTTACCTAACCTATTTGGTCTGAGTAAACTTCACGGGTACATATTGCATGTCATTGTCTTAAAGATTTTAGGCTTTGGGATGTAATTTCGGGATTTTGAACTTCGGGATATGGATCTTCGGGATTTTAAGCTTTCAGGCAAAATAACTTTCGGGACTTAAAACTTTCGACCAAACAATCATTCGGCGTTTAATTTTTCGGGATTTCGTCCATAGGTATTTTAAAATCAGTATTGTAATACGTACCCAACATAAGGCAGGTGTCAAAAATTTTCGAGCTCGCTTTGCTCGCTCACCTTTTCATAGTTCTGAGTCTTTTTTGACAAAGTCTGCAAAATCATTTCAAGAAGGCCTCTATAAATTGTATAAATAAAGTATTACAAATCGGAGGAGAGCTGCTGAAATTTACGAGCTCGCTGCGCCCACTCCTGAATTCTAAGGTCTGTTTTTAATTATTCTGAAAATCTAGGTGGGTGCAAAAAAATCGAGCTCGGTGCACTTGCTCTTGCATATTATTAGTTTCTTCTTGTAAAATTTATCATTAAACTACTACCATGCTACGAAGATTTTTCCCTTTTTTTGTTTCGACGTCACTTTGCCGATTTTAGGGACGTGACCACAACTTATTTTGAGGGTTGAATTCGCGCCTGGGACTTATCTCCCAAAGATATAATGTAAATAATAGTCAAGTGTAATCCACACTGCCTTTTACCTCACAGATGACGATATATTGCTGCTTGATTCACTTACTCTAGGTGCTATATGGGGGGTGGCTTGGCACTATGCCAAGCCACCTCCCAAGTAAGGAAGATCTCCGGGAGTAACAATTCCGGCAGTCCGGCAGTCCCGCATTACAACCATTATTCGTCGGATATTCGTCATTGGTGTCGTCGTAAGTTGTTGGTTAAATTTTTATGTTACACTAGTGACCCGTCCCCTGCTTCGATTACTTCGCACGATTTTTACGACGTGATAAAACATAGAGATTTCCATGTTATATGTAAGTCTTTGTACACATTTCATTTACACATAAATCATCCAGAATACAGTTTCTAAATGATAATGTAGACTAACCGCTTCAAAATTCGTGGCTCAGTTAAATTAGGTGAGTTTTCAGGATAAAAAAATGTCTGTTGTCTTGGTTCTCATGCGAATGTTTACATTTTTAATTCAATCACTAAGGAAAACTGAGCGTAGTTCTCTTACGGGAGAAGCGCCAGGGTTGCTCGCGAAATTCAAGTTATCTTGGTATTTTTGCAATTATATAATAAAAAACAAAAAGGGTTTGTAACCCTTTAAATGCATTTAATCCCATTCAGTCACTATTTCATGAAAAAGTCATTCCCATACAAATGTCAAAAATCAGAATAATCAATATCATATAATCAGAAAGGTCATAAATAATCAATATCATATAAAGGTCACAATAAAAATAGTAAGTATATAATTAAAGTCTAGTTGTATTTGTCATAGAGAAACTCGTCAAGGGTGTAGTAGCACTTTTCTATTAAAAAGATTTTAAATGCTGCTTAAACTGATTTTAGTTGTAAATCGACTTTAAATGTACTGGTAGTTTATTAAACAGTTTAACTGATTGATAACCTGCAGCATGAGTTACTACTTTTAGATGAGGTTGTATCTTATTTTGTAAGTCTCTACGCCTAGTAGCTTCTCGCTTGCTTCTTCTTTCTTTCCTCTAATGTTTGCATAAGACATACGGCAACCCATTAGGTGGACAGATGACATTGGATTATGGTCACGAAAATCGGCTTGCCAGGTGAGGAGGCTCAAGACCGGTCGTTGTCACGATGCTTGAGGAAGGGAGGTCTTTGTCCAGCAGCAGACGGCTTGCGGCTGAACAAATGAGAAGATATGATAGGATTACTAACACCTTAAATAAAATAATTTATTTTATTTTGTACGAACTCGTGCCACGCCTATAAGAAGAGGGCAGATGACTGCAGTGAGATAAACCAGAAGTCTAAATAAACTAGACCATTTTTACAGTTTCGTTCTTAGATTTAGATAATCCTGATATTTGTCAGGCCTCTGCTGTTCAATCGAGCATGCAGCTATGAAAGCTGCATGTTCTATTGACAACGTGAACATAGTTACCAGGTTGCCCCTGCGGTTAAGTGTCTATTAGGGTAAAATTATAAAGATAATCAGACCAGCCCAAATACAAAAATGTGGTACACCAAATTCGGCCAGCAAACAACAAAATATTCGCAATCATTGAATCCTTTGGGAGGGAAAGTCGAAAAGATTCCGAAAAACTACAAGACATGGACGTCACACTGCAGCATTCATTATCTATAACCTTCGAAATATACCAACATAAATTGCATAGAACGCACGCTGCAGATGAATTGCCTCCGCCCACCCTGCGTGTACTCTTTGTCTCCCAAACTGCGCGGTACACATTTACTACTTGTATTGACCGATTACTACTTTGATAGACTCACCTATAGTTATATTTGAGACCTAACAGACCTGCGCGGGAATGCTGCAGTATCCGCGTCTGGCTGGGGTATAAAAGGGGTGCACCGGGCCCGATGGGCGTAGTACCGCATTAGATAGAACCGGCTTAAGGCTTGCACTGAAATATTGTGCAGAATTTTGTGAAAGTATTCTTTGAAGAAGGGTTTTTAGGCTTTAAAATTCATGAGCGCGTTTTAAAGTAGTATTCAATTGTTTTCAGATTGATAAAAGTCTTTTCCGCGAGATTTGGTTTACTAATTTTTTAAATGGCCGACTTTCGGTTCGATTTCGAAAAAAAAACATCAGATTTTTTTCGGGCGATTTCCTCCTTAACAAGTCAATACTAAGGAGGTAAGACGAAAGCAGGGAGCTAATAATATTCTAACACTACTGCATATTTGCAGATGAAGAAACCAAAGATCTGAAATCATTGCCGCTGAAGAAAAGATTAGAGAAGAGGGTCAAGCAAGAAAATGACGACTTCTCAAAGGAAGAAAACACGGATGAAAAGGTGAGTTTTTTTGTTCCATATCTAGATTGGTCGTGCGTGCTGCGGTCAGGCGTTCTCGATAATTATGTGCTCTCCAATTTTTTCTAGATTCTTGTATCTTTTTACAGCTCTAATATGCAGGATGATGACGCCGCCATCTTTTTAAGTTTCGACGCCGAATTTCGTCAAAGCTAGGTTATTCATGTCGGTTTTACTTCTATGACCGTCATGCATACCTTTGCGCGCATGGCGGCCATTACGTTATGATTATCCGGGACTCGGTTGCGTTATTCGTCATAAGAGCGTGGATTTTGTCATTTTTTCCCATGGGCGTGGTTCGGTTTTGAGATGGTGCAGTGCGAGGGATGTAACGGGGGGGGGGGGGGGATTGATACTTGAAAGGGCTGGGGTAATGCGGTCCGGGGCAGAAGTGATGCGTCGAGAGTCGAGATACTTCTATACTAAACGATGGGTCCTGGGACTCGGCTGCATTATTGGTCATAAGGGCTTGGCTTTTGGCATTTTATCCCGCGGGCGTGGTTCGGTCTCAAGATGGTGCAGTGCGGGGGATGAAACAGGGGGAGGGGGGATTGATACTTCAAAGAGGTGGGGTAATGCAGTCCGGGCCAGAAGTGATGCGTCGACACTCGAGATACATCTATACTAATTGTACTAAATGAAGGATATTAGTGGGATGTTACAGGTGTGTTGCGGGGTTAGTCATACTGTCTGAAGGATGTTAGTGGAATATTAGCGGTGTGTTGCAGGGATAGTCATGATAGATTAAGAATATTGTCAGTATAGTGTGGGATAGTCAGTCCGAATGAAGGATATTGTCAGTTTAGTGTGGGATAGTCAGTCTGAATGAAGGATATTGGCAGTTTAGAGTGGGATAGTCATTGTGAATGAAGGATATTGGCAGTTTAGAGTGGGATAGTCATTCTGAATGAAGGATATTGGCAGTTTAGTGTTAGATAGTCATTTTGAATGAAGGATATTGGCAGTTTAATGTGAGATAGTCATTGTGAATGAAGGATATTGGCAGTTTAGTGTGGGATAGTCATTCTGAATGAAGGATATTGGCAGTTTAGTGTGGGATAGTCAGTCTGAATGAAGGATATTGTCAGTTTAGTGTGGGATAGTCAGTCTTAATGAAGGATATTGTCAGTTTAGTGTGGGATAGTCATTCTGAATGAAGGATATTGGCAGTTTAGTGTTGGATAGTCATTCTGAATGAAGGATATTGGCAGTTTAGTGTGGGATAGTCATTCTGAATGAAGGATATTGGCAGTTTAAAGGGGGATAGTCATTCTGAATGAAGGATATTGGCAGTTTAGTGTTGGATAGTCATTCTGAATGAAGGATATTGGCAGTTTAGTGTGGGATAGTCATTCTGAATAAAGGATATTGGCAGTTTAGTGTGGGATAGTCATTCTGAATGAAGGATATTGGCAGTTTAGTGTTGGATAGTCATTCTGAATGAAGGATATTGGCAGTTTAGTGTGGGATAGTCTTTCTGAATGAAGGATATTGGCAGTTTAAAGGAGGATAGTCATTCTGAATGAAGGATATTGGTAGTTTAGTGTGGGATAGTCATTCTGAATGAAGGATATTGGCAGTTTAGTGTTGGATAGTCATTCTGAATGAAGGATATTGGTAGTTTAGTGTGGGATAGTCATTCTGGATGAAGGATATTGGCAGTTTAGTGTTGGATAGTCATTCTGAATGAAGGATATTGGCAGTTTAGAGTGGGATAGTCATTCTGAATGAAGGATATTGGCTGTTTAGTGTGGGATAGTCATTCTGAATGAAGGATATTGGCAGTTTAGTGTTGGATAGTCATTCTGAATGAAGGATATTGGCAGTTTAAAGGGGGATAGTCATTCTGAATGAAGGATATTGGTAGTTTAGTGTGGGATAGCCATTCTGAATGAAGGATATTGGCAGTTTAGTGTTGGATAGTCATTCTGAATGAAGGATATTGGCAGTTTAGTGTGGGATAGTCATTCTGAATGAAGGATATTGGCAGTTTAGTGTGGGATAGTCATTCTGAATGAAGGATTTTGGCAGTTTAGTGTGGGATAGTCATTCTGAATGAAGGATATTGGCAGTTTAGTGTTGGATAGTCATTCTGAATGAAGGATATTAGCAGTTTAGTGTGGGATAGTCATTCTGAATGAAGGATATTGGCAGTTTAGTGTTGGATAGTCATTCTGAATGAAGGATATTGGCAGTTTAGTGTGGGATAGTCATTCTGAATGAAGGATATTGGCAGTTTAGTGTGGGATAGTCATTCTGAATGAAGGATATTGGCAGTTTAGTGTGGGATAGTCATTCTGAATGAAGGATATTGGCAGTTTAGTGTGGGATAGTCATTCTGAATGAAGGATATTGGCAGTTTAGTGTGGGATAGTCATTCTGAATGAAGGATATTGGCAGTTTAGTGTGGGATAGTCATTCTGAATGAAGGATATTGGCAGTTTAGTGTTAGACAGTCATTCTGAATGATGGATATTGCTCTATTGAGTTATGGAGCTATAGAGCAAGCATTTTCTTAATTGAAGACATCGGATTGCATAAGGTTTGTAGAATCGCATGTCGCTTAGTGTTGGTGATAACAGGCATTAGTTATTCAGTTACATGTCGCTTAGTGTTGGTGAAAACGAGCACATCAAGATCTGCCTAGCCTTTCCCCAAAAAGACAAAGACAAACATTTCGTAGGAGACGGTAGGCACTGAGTTGTTACATAAACATATGGTTCAACGCCGCCATCTTGGATTATAGTTAATTCACCGGTATGAACCGGTAAAATCATCGTTAAATTGATAACTACCTACCTTTTTTTTTAAGTCACTTAATAAGCAGGTAGATGCAGCTTTAGGATCATCACAAATAATTTAAGTAGGACTGGGTGTCAAAGGTGGACACACGGATTTTGCTGTGAATTTTCGAGTTTTACACACCCAGGCTGAACCAGGCCTTATTAACTGATTATTCTTTCTTGCAGAATGCCCCTGAAGAAAATGAACAGCAAGGGGATAATCCTCAACCTAAGAGTAAGTTTAATTTACATCATCCACCATACCTACCCTCAAACAATAAACCACATTTTTTAAGTTTAAATTAATGGAGCTACAAGTTTAATCTTTTACGCCACTGTCACATATAGGTGACAAGCAAGCGTGTGCCCTTACGCCAAACGACACAAATATGTGACAAAATGGTAGCTGAAAATGTGGCTTGGCTTGGAGGGTACGCGCGTGCGTTTATGTTTTGGCGGTCAAAAAGTTAAATGACTTTACAAAACCCAGACACGGTCTATTTTCCTTCATTTATTTTTTTTATTTTCTTGTGCAGTGGAAACCCCCGTGATGTATTCCTACGAAACGCTGCGGAACATAGAAATCGTGACCATTGACGAAGAAGAGCGTGACAAGGAGTTCAAAGAGACGCTTAAGTCTCGCCAGCATATGCGTCATGTGTGTGAGCACTGCGCGCTTGGGTTTGTACTGCAAAATGCTTTTGATGTGCATATGAAGGTTCATGCCCCGGTAAGTACCACCCCTGATTTTATTTAGCCAACGTTGATCGTTTGGTGTCTCTCCCCAATCCCCCCAAATACTCAGTCATAAGGCTGCCTGTCCATTTAAGCGGAGTGACGATGAGGACCGGAGAAACGGAAAAATATTAACTAATAGGATTGCATAAAATCTCCGCTCCGCTTCAGTATGCAATCCTATCGCAGCCTCGCTCCGCTTCATTGGACAGGCAGCCTAAGGTGCGAATCAGCTCCACTTTCTCTTAAGCCCAGAATTTTTGAATATTTTTTTTTAATTTAAAAATAATTAACTTTCGAAATTGTTAGCGTTACAACGGCTTTAACGTCTGGTTGACACTGAAGAGAATTAATACTAGCATCGAGTTATATTTGTGCTAACTCTTGGATATACGGAGCGTACAAGTTGCCTTCTTTGCGGAATCTCGAGGTGGTTTTAGCTGTGTTTTATATTAATAACCGCGTATCTTGGTAATTTATCTTCCTAAACTTCACCAGGAATCAGGCGACCACGAATGCTCAATCTGCCACTCGCGGCTTAAATCCGCGGACATGTTGTACCGGCATCGCTTACGTCACTATCGTCGTTACCGCTGCCTGCTCTGCTGGACGCGGTTCAAGGATAAGGACACTGCGGCCTGCCATGTTATGAACGATCATGCGGGTCAGACCTTCGAGTGCGATCATTGTGGAAGAGGATTCAAGTAAGTACTAGTGTTGGTAGACAGAATTAGGTCCCTGAAATTTATTTCGTCGGTAGGTATTTTAAATGTCGTAGCAGACGTGCTGGTAGATTTTCGTCTTACGGAGCTGAATGAGAAACGTTGCAAATCGATCATGCTCATGTCCTTTATGGCAAATTTTCACCGTATATATGGGGTCCTAATGGCACGAGAAGAATCCATATTAATCTAGGGCCAAAATGGACACAAGCCAGTCGACGCAGCTTGCAGCGGTCCAGAGAGAAACTACTTTAGAGTCAAGGAAACAGCTGCCCTGGAGGATCCACCACGTACAAAGGTCGAAATGGGAGTTTAAGTGCCAGGACAGTGCCAAAAACATGTATACGACATCGTAGCTTTAATTATTGATACAATTCCTAGACAGCATATTGGTCTGGCCTTATAAGTCATGCTTATTCATCTCCCTTGATTACAGACGACCGCAGTACCTAAAGAGGCACGTGGAACAGCATCACACGAAGCCTCATAATCTTGAATGTGGCGTCTGCTTCCGGGTCTTCCACGAGCGGGGCTGGTATAGAACGCATATCAGGTAGGAACAGTCCAGGCTTGCTATGACCTCGTGACCTCGATCACTTCAGCGTGGGAAACAGATGGAGCTTATATACAGGACCTCTAGCCATTATATGTTAAAGGATTACCGCAGGTAGATTCTGAAACTTATGAACATCATACGAAAATGATACAATGTCACATTTAATTAGCTAGTTAGACTCCGCAGAGTACCGATATCTAAACACACGATACCTATAAGGTCAATGGAGTTTACACCAAAAGATACTACACACATTATTATTATTTTAGTATATGCGAAACCTGATACACGTGTCTAGTAGTTTTATGTAAAGAATCTATGTACAAAATGTATAAACTGTATCATGAAAAATCACAAAGTTATAAGCTTGTTCTGTTATCTAGTTGTCCGCACAAAATCGTGGTCACCACGCAGCGTGCGCCTCCAGCGTCGTCTTGAGCTCATTGATAATAATAATTTGGCAGTAGGTACCTAAATTATTGCGATACGTACTCAAACTCGGTATCCAACTTTTAACTTTTTTAAATATTTTTGGGAAAAAATAAAACATGGTTTAAAAATTATTGGAATCGATTTAGTTACTTATTCTGAACAAACTATATTCAGGTTTCGCATATACTAAAAATAATGTTGTAAATATTTTTTTTTTCTTATCTTTATATATTTTAAGGGGTTTTATCGCTTAGTGATAATGTCACCCCCTAGCAACTACATTAAACAATGGGTAATGAACAGTTATTATTATAATTATGACCTCTATGTCCCTATTCGATCTGGTAAATAACCATCAACAGCCGATACAACATCCTAGCGTCCTCCGACAAAGGGGACGCTAGGATGCTGTTACATGCCCCCACATCCCACACCAGGCAAGGTCACATTCCATCAACACGCGATAAACCAATATAAATCGTTGGCCTACTCTAGGGATCTTATCTGTATCGGTTGTATTTACAACCATTTAAACTCACATACACAAACACAGCCAGACCCGAAACAACTACCAGTAAGTCATACAAATATTTGTTCTTTTCTCTGTTAACTGCTCTTCGAGTTCGCAATTTAACTCCAGTACCTTCCAGTTCATCAACATGAAAATATCTTATTTAAATTTTAAACAGAACTCATAACGAGGAGGTACGAGCCAAAACGGTGCGCCTGCCAGCGACCTGCCCGATCTGCTCGCGCGACTACAAGACCAAAGCCAGCTTGAAGCGCCATCTCCTAACACACGATGAAGACGTCCACTGCGAGATCTGCTACGAGAAGTGCAAGAATCGGATCACGCTGGGCAACCACTACATGAAAGTTCATAATGAGAAATATGTTGGGTGAGTACTAGAGCCAGTCTTACCAAGGGGTATCGTATTACCCAGTACTAACTGGGTTGTGGAGGTCAGATAGGCAGTCGCTCCATGTAAAATACTGGTATTCAGCCGGGAAATGGCTAGGCAAATGATGAGAACTATCAGTGAAACTGTCGCAGGAAATGATAGGATATATCATCGTGCAGATAGCCTACAGCTTCGGGATGTAACGCCCAACATAACTTACTCAAACAATTGTTTATTTTTGCGTACTTGAGGTGAAAGCGCCAGGGTAGCCCGCAAACTCAATAACTATTTTAGTAAAAATGTCATTAAATGGTGTTAAATGAACTTAGAGTAGTTGTATTGGTGATGTCAATATTGTATTTTTTTAAGAAAAACTCGTAGATAACTTGAAACTTCTATAATAACAATGAATTTAGAATTTTTCCTTTGCGAAGCCGAAATGATGAGAGCAAAATATTCTACCTTCAGAATACTGAATGTTATAAAAAAAAAATTGCCGTAGACTCAAAACACATACGTGATGAGTTGCTCTAAAACTATGAGCAGGCGCGTACAGGTGATTTTAAATAATTCTGTAACTACATACGTGTTACGGATGCGAAACATATTTTCATCAACATGCAACATGACCCTGAAATAAACTTCAGTAAATTATCTCCCAAGTCGAAGATCCGTATCGAGCTGTCCGTACCGCGTTAACGCTGGTGTACTAATAAAGTTTTATTTGCCAGACTGCCGGAGCAGACCTGCACAACGTGCGAGCGTATATTCTCGACACGGGCGATGCTGAAGCGACACATGCAGAGGATGCACAGCGATAGGACTAAGAAGTAAGTAGACGTAACATTCATTCAAAATTATGTATTGAATGCTTACCACATGGCGGTGGCATTGGCGTTTCTGTGTCAGGGTGCCACAGAGTGGAAGGGGTGTCGCTTCCAACCAGTATATTGATAAAAACAATAAACTTGTATGCAATGTAACTATTATATTCCCATTACTGAGCCTCTTTGTGAGACCACGCGATGACGCGAGTCCAGTGAGGGTCGGTGGATACCATATGTCTTCGAGTTTTTGATTCTAGAACACGCCGCTTTCCTCACTTTGTTTTTCTTCACCGTTTTGAGTGCAGAGCTTTTTTTTTTAATAAAAAAGAACGTTGCTCCACCCGAGCAATTTCTCCTGTATCGTGGGTGCGTCTACAAACATTGAACTCACATACACAAACAGCCAGACCCGGAACAACTACCTGTAGGCCATACAAATATTTGTTCCGTGCGGGAATCGAACCCGCGACACGCAGCGCTCAGCCACTGCGCCAACCGTGCAGTCGAAACGAAACGAAAGCTACATTATCCCCGAGAGTTATAGGCTTAATTTAAACCGTTCCCGTGAGTATAATCCGTACAGAACGAGGGCGAAGTCACGAGCAAAAGCTAATAATGAAATAAATATACTTTTCTCCTAGATACCAGTGCGACTACTGCCAGCGCCTGTACCTGACCAAGGGCGAGGTGCGCGCGCACATCACGTGGTCGCACATGCCGGCCGAGGCGCGCGGCGGGCACGCGTGCACGTGCGGCCGCATGTTCCGCAGCCCGTCGCTGCTGCGCGACCACAAGGCCAGGTTCCACGGCTCGCAGCCGCCGCCCAGGGTCCATCAGTGTGAACATTGTGAAAAGGCTTTTGCGGTAAGAAACTGTTTACTTACAACTTGTTTATCTTAATTATTTTTTAGGGTTCCGAAGGGTTACCAACGGGACCCTATACTAAGCTGTTCCAATGTTGAAGACCTTCAAGGTCCCATCTATCTGTACCAAAATTTACCAAAATTAATTCAGAGGTTTACGTGTGAAAACGTGACAGACGGACAGCAGTACTTTCGCAGTAATAATATTAGTTAGTTTAGGATATTATTGTAAAGTTTCATCAAAATCCGACCTGTACTTTTTGCGTAAAATAGTGAGAAATATTAATACTTCCATCCTCTCAAAGTTTCATTTATAATAGTCGTAGGATTCGTTCAGTCCATCCAAAGGTCGTTTAGAAGATATCGCTATTTGCGATCTTTCTTTGTTATACACATAGGTTTAAAGAAATCTATTCTCAAAAAAAGACACAAAGTTACTTACATGAGAACAATGCTTATAATACTTGCTTATAACTTATAACTTTCAATATAATTTGAAAGTTCGTCACAGACGTCACGGTAGCACTTATTATATTATAATACATCCATCCAATGAATTCAGATTTTAGGATTTGTGATCAAAATATTCAGCTAATACAGTTTTGAATGCATTGAATGAGTGTATTTTTTTCAAATATGAGGGTATTTTGTTGTACAATTGTGCTCCTTTAAATGTTAACATTTTTTTGCTAAACTTAGTTCTCATCTTCGGCAAAATCAGATCACACATAGATTTAAGAATATTGTAAAAGAGCTGTTGTACAAATTTTTGTGTCATTTATGATTCTTTCTAATTCTACTGTAACGTACACTTATAAGCATTGTAACGGCTTCGTCTCGTATTGAGATATGCGAGATAAGCCATAATGTACCATCTCAACATAAATGATGTAACCAAGTTATTGTAAAAGTATTCTGATTTAAAAGAGTGTCCATGGAGTTTCTTGCCCGTTCTTCTCCATAGAGATCTACGTTAGGGAATGGGCAACTACAGTACTTTCACAGTTTTTATGCCTTGTGACTGGGACTGTAGCTACTTTTCATTGTTGTCTTTGTTTCGACAATTCAAAAGTGCCTGTAACTGGCCTACTTGAAATAAATGCTTTGATCTTGATTTTGGAGCTGTTAAAAATTAAATATTGTAAAAATGTACTTAAAAATCAAAAATAAAGTTGAAAGCACGCGGGACCTATTTGAATTTGAAATTATAAAAATGAAATGGGTCCCACGGTCCTACCTGCTTCTAACTTTTATTAAAAATGTGTTATTTTTTTGTTTTTTAGTAACTTTAACTTCAGTAATGTGTAAGATTTTGCAGACGATTAAAACTATTTATTTACACGAGTTAACTTTTTAAACGATTTATCATTTTGAATTACTTTTAAACATATAAGTTGTATATTTTTGTAATCACACCCTTCAAGCGATGTCAATTAAAAACCTTAATTTTGATACCCCACAATATTGGAATCTCAGTTCTTCACTGTTACGCCTGTAAATTGAAAATAACTAAATGTTTTTCCGTGTCCTTTACAAATACAATGTAATACAACATTAGTTTTAGTATATGCGAAACCTGATACACATGTCTATTATTTTTATGTAAAGAATCTATGTACAAAATTTCAAAACAGTATCATGAAAAATCACAAAGTTATAAGCTTGTTTTGTTACCTAGTTGTCCGCACAAAAACGTTCTCACCACGCAGCGCGCGCCTCCAGCGTCGTCTTGAGCTCATTGATAATAATAATTTGGCAGTAGGTACCTAAATAATTACGATAGATAGGTACTCAAAGTCGCTAGGTATCCAAATTTAACTTTTATAAATATTTTTGGGAAAAAATATAACATGGTTTAAAAATGATTAGAATCAATTCAGTTACTTATTCTGAACAAACTATATTCAGGTTTCGCATATACTAAAAATAATGTTGTATAAGTCTTGTTACCGTGTCGATAACTATCTGAATTGTATCGGCCCCGAACTGTGCGACGAGTTACTGAGGTGCCTTCAGTAGCGTCCATCAGTTCCTGATTCGTCACGGATGAAGACGACTGCGCATCATATTAGAACTTTTTTGTTAGAATGCGAATGATCAAAGACAATCATTCGCATTCTAGCATAAATATTCTATTTGCATCAGACCGAAGACTTGCGACTAGGAGGACAGACGATCTCATCAAAGGGCCGGAACAAACTGGATAGCCATGACACAACACCGCCAAAAATGGAGAGATTTGGAAGAGACCTACACTCAGCTTCGGTGGTGAAGGTTGAAGAAGAGAGAGGTGTACAGTTGAATATTGAAAAATATGGGTTACAAACAATCACACATACAGGGTGGAAGGGACACCGACGCACAAAAGCCTACCACGTATTCAGTACATCATTCTGAATCAAGCTAAAAATCAGCTGTTCATACATTTTAACCGTGTATGTAATGAGCTTTTGTGGAAACAGCTGACGTTTTAAATTACCGAGAAAAAATTATACGGGGTGGAAGGGACATTGACGCGAATACGTGGTAACCCACGTATTCAGTACATCATTCTGAGCCCGATGTAAAATTTCTATGTAGGGGCTCAGAATGATGTACTGAACACGGGGTAGCCGAGAGACGTGGTAGAAGAGAGAGAGAAGACTTGAAAGATGAAGACCATGTTCGTGGTTGCCTTGTATCGAATCCCAGGGCCAATGAGGTATTGTTACTTTTTCACTGGTTCTGGGATTCGGTATGAGGCTTTCGCGATAGTCAGCGCCGGGAGCAGACCAGGGGAGGTAAGATAAGTGATAGTAATGTGAATATGGTGTTGTTGTGTACCTAACTGTTGTAAAGATTGTGTTTCTAAGGAAAGTGGAGTGAAAAGACAGAGTGGAAAGTACATCGACGGACTAACGAATACCATGAATTCAGCACATAAATCTAGACCACCCAGCGTCATAATTTTTCGCCGGCTGAAAATAAATTACATTTTAACTGTGCAGGCATTGCACTTTTGTAGGAAGCAGTTGTTTTTAGGGTTCCGTAACCAAAGGAACCCTATTACTAAGCCTCCGCTGTCCGTCCGCGGGCCGTCCGTCTGTCTGTCAGCGGGCTGTATCAGTTGAAATTTTCATAGAATATGTATTTCTGTTGCCCCTATAACAACAAATAATAAAAATAAATAAAAAATTAAAGGGGGCTCCCCTACTACGACGGTACGGAACGCTTCATGCGCGAGTCCGGCTCGCACTTGGCTGGTTTTTTTAATAACCGACGAAAACTTGTGACTCTGTGGGTCTAGGCATCATTTTACGTCGATGTCATTTCCACCCGGCTAAGCAATTTTTGACACTGTTTAAATACATCGCGTGTGTCAGAAACATGTGCCATATATAACCATCACAATATTCCAATATCTACCCTATGTGACACCAGGTTATTTTTTCGTGATTACAATGTTGATTCCATACAGATAGTTGTTCTGTTCGATGGCGTTTGCCACACCCTTAAATATAACCACATAATATATCTGATAAAAGTGGACGATGGAAAAACGGCGTGACGTGATAAACTGTTGACATTTTATTTATTCATTATATTTGCTTAAGTATACATTTACATTAATACTTATATTGACATAACTCTGACAATTGATGCATCTAATTTTAATATTGACATAGATGACATAAAGTTAGGTAATGTTTTCGTTTTGTTGTTTTATGTTGTGTTATTTGATGATTTTAATTATTGTTATTTATTGACTTCTTTATTTATTTCTTTGAAGCAATTTAATTGTATGTACCATTGTTAGAAACATTTTGTATGCCTATCAGCGGGACATAGATAGTTTCTGAATTTTATATATTATACCACCTACTGTTTTACTTATGTTCACAAAATAAATGAATGTGAATTTGAAATGCTGTATGTAAAGTTAATTTATGTATAAAGAGATTGTTATTTTTAATTGTATGTAGGCCAATGCTAACCAAAACGCTTGATTATTAACTTCATGAGGAAGTGAATTTTCATGACAGCCCCAAGAGTTATAATGATTTAATGTAAAGATGTTTATTTTGAATCTATTGTTTGTTCTGCCGAATGAAAGAAAGATATCTCTATTTAGATATCTCTATTTGCGATCTTTCTTTCTTTCTTTGTTGTACACATAGATTTAAGAATATTGTAAAAGAGCTGTTGTACTTTTTTTTTTACATTCGTGATTCTTTCTAATTCTACTGCAACGTACAATTATAACTTATAAGTGTAGGTACGTTAACGTAGAATTAGACGATGCTGTTACAATGCTTATAAGTTATAAGCATTGTAACAGCATCGTCTCGTATTGAGATAAGCTGTTAAAAATTAAATATTGTAAAAAATGTAGGTACTTAAAAAACAACAAAAAAAATTAAAGCAGGCGGGACGGACATTTGAATTTGAAATTATAAAAATGAAATGGGTCCCGCGGTCCCGCCTTCTTCCAACTTTTATTAAAAATCTGTTTTTTTTTTCTTGTTTTTTAATAACTTTTTTTTTCCAACTTTTAGTTTAGTAATGTGTTAAATGTGTAAGATTTTGCAGACGATTAAAACTATTTATTTACACGAGTTAACTTTTTTAAACGATTTATCATTTTTAATTACTTTTAAACATATAAGTTGTATATTTTTGTAATCACACCCTTCAAGCGATGTCAATTAAAAACCTTAATTTTGATACCCCACAATATTGGAATCTCAGTTCTTCACTGTTACGCTTGTAAATTGAAAATAACTAAATGTTTTTCCGTGTCTTTTACAAATACAATGTAATACAACATTAGTTTTAGTATATGCGAATCCTGATACACGTGTCTATTATTTTTATGTAAAGAATCTATGTACAAAATTTCAAAACAGTATCATGAAAAATCACAAAGTTATAAGCTTGTTTTGTTACCTAGTTGTCCGCACAAAAACGTTCTCACCACGCAGCGCGCGCCTCCAGCGTCGTCTTGAGCTCATTGATAATAATAATTTGGCAGTAGGTACCTAAATTATTGCGATAGGTAGGTACTCAAAGTCGCTAGGTATCCAAATTTAACTTTTATAAATATTTTTGGGAAAAAATATAACATGGTTTAAAAATGATTAGAATCAATTCAGTTACTTATTCTGAACAAACTATATTCAGGTTTCGCATATACTAAAAATAATGTTGTATAAGTCTTGTTACCGTGTCGATAACTATCTGAATTGTATCGGCCCCGAACTGTGCGACGAGTTAATGAGGTGCCTTCAGTAGCGTCCATCAGTTCCTGATTCGTCACGGATGAAGACGACTGGGCATCATATTAGAACTTTTTTGTTAGAATGCGAATGATCAAAGACAATCATTCGCATTCTAGCATAAATATTCTATTTGCATCAGACCGAAGACTTGCGACTAGGAGGACAGACGATCTCATCAAAGGGCCGGAACAAACTGGATAGCCATGACACAACACCGCCAAAAATGGAGAGATTTGGAAGAGACCTACACTCAGCTTTGGTGGTGAAGGTTGAAGAAGAGAGAGGTGTACAGTTGAATATTGAAAAATATGGGTTACAAACAATCACACATATAGGGTGGAAGGGACACCGACGCACAACTGTGCTGAATTCATGGTAACCGTTTTTACGTCGATGTCATTACCACCCTGTTAAGCAATTTTTGACACTGTTTGTGTGTCAGAAATATGTCATATTTAACCATCACAATATTTCAATATGTACCCTTTGTGACATCAGGTAATTTTTTCGTGATTACAATGTTGATTACATACAGATAGTTGTTCTGTTCGATGGCGTTTGCCACACCCTTAAATATGACCAAACAATATATCAGATAAAAGTGGACGATGGAAAAACGGCGTGAAGTGATAAACTGTTATAATGTTGACATTTTATTTATTCATTATATTTGCTTATACATTTACATTAATACTTATATTGACATAACTCTGACAATTGATGCATCTAATTTTAATATTGACATAGAAGACATAAAGTTAGGTAATGTTTTCGTTTTGTTGTTTTATGTTGTGTTATTTGATGATTTTAATTATTGTTATTTATTGACTTCTTTATTTATTTCTTTGAAGCAATTTAATTGTATGTACCATTGTTAGAAACATTTTGTATGCCTATCAGCGGGACATAGATAGTTTCTGAATTTTATATATTATACCACCTACTGTTATACTTATGTTCACAAAATAAATGAATGTGAATTTGAAACGCTGTATGTAAAGTTAATTTATGTATAAAGAGATTGTTATTTTTAATTGTATGTAGGCCAATGCTAACCAAAACGCTTGATTATAACCTTCATGAGGATGTGAATTTTCATGGCAGCCCCAAGAGTTATAATGATTTAATGTAAAGATGTTTATTTTGAATCTATTGTTTGTTCTGCCGAATGAAAGAAAGATATCTCTATTTAGATATCTCTATTTGCGATCTTTCTTTCTTTCTTTGTTGTACACATAGATTTAAGAATATTGTAAAAGAGCTGTTGTACATTTTTTTTTACATTCGTGATTCTTTCTAATTCTACTGTAACGTACACTTATAACTTATAAGTGTAGGTACGTTAACGTAGAATTAGACGATGCTGTTACAATGCTTATAAGTTATAAGCATTGTAACAGCATCGTCTCGTATTGAGATAAGCTGTTAAAAATTAAATATTGTAAAAAATGTAGGTACTTAAAAAACAAAAAAAAAATTAAAGCAGGCGGGACGGACATTTGAATTTGAAATTATAAAAATGAAATGGGTCCCGCGGTCCCGCCTTCTTCCAACTTTTATTAAAAATCTGTTTTTTTTTTTCTTGTTTTTTAATAACTTTTTTTTTCCAACTTTTAGTTTAGTAATGTGTTAAATGTGTAAGATTATGCAGACGATTAAAACTATTTAATAATAATAATAATAATTTATTTATTTCAGACCATTGATCCATATAGTGTTAGTAAAATCTTAACCTATTGTTAGTACATAAAAAGCTTAAATTAATTGGCGACATGTACGCCAGTACGCACATGCCTAGCTGCCCAGTGCCTAATGAAAGGCCCATCAATTTTGTCCGCCAGTGTAGCCAGTATGTTGTTGGGGCTACCCCTGAATCGCTTCAGCATACTCGCACATCGCTTGCGCATAACGGCATAAAAATCATCTAGTCTCGCTTCAGCGAACATGCCAGACGCGCTACAAAACCGAGGTAGCCCCAACAATACCCTCAACGCATTGTTATACTGAACGCGCAGAGCGTTGTAAGCCTTCTGCGTATACCTTACCCACAGGCTGCACGTGTAAAACGATTGACAAAACGCTCGAAAAAGAGTCAGTTTCACCTCCCTAGTACAACGTGCAAACCTGCGAGCCAGCATATTGCATCTGGCTGCCAACGCTCTGCGCTCCCTATCTAAATCTTGGTCATCCATGAGAAAGTCCGTGACAACATGACCTAGGTATTTAAACTGCGTAACGAACTCCAACGGAGTTCCTCGTAAGTTAATAGATGGAATATTAACAGGTGTATTGTTGCGCACTCTAAAAACAATTACCTTGCTCTTGGAGGCATTATACCTCAAGCCATGAGCCTCCGCGTACCTCTCACAGATGGCCAACAATTTCCTCAGACCACAGATTGATGGACTGAGCAGCACCATATCATCAGCGTAACTTATGTTGTTGATCATAGTTCCATCAACAGAGCATCCGATCTTGGTGCCGCTCAGCTCACCAATCAGCCGATCCATATACACATTAAAAAGACTCGGTGAAGTCAATCCCCCCTGCCTTACCCCACAATCTAATCCATATGACTCAGATTGAGCATCCGCCCACCTAACATAATTATTCTGATGCTTATACCAATATTTAAATAAATCTATGAATTCAGTAGGTAGTTCAGTATCATCCGACAGTTTTTGCCACAAAACATCATAATCTACTAAGTCAAAAGCTTTTGACAGGTCAAGGAAACATCCATACACTGGTGTTCTCCTGTCTGTATAGTACTGCACAGTCTGCTTGAGACACAGGATTGCACTTTCAGTGGACAAACCGGCTCTAAAGCCAAACTGCGCATCGTGCAATTTAATGTGTTTATTCAACCGCCTCTCAAGCAGACTGTCCAACACCTTGCCAATGACTGTTGCTAATGATATAGGTCTATAATTAGATTTGTCGGATGAGTCACCTGTCTTACTTTTAATTATGGGAACTACAACTGTTTTTACCAGATTCTCAGGCAGGTAGGAATGACTCACACAAAAATTAAACATCATGGTAAGCAATCTGGTCAAGTGTACACCGGCGAACCTTAAGTGCTCGACACTCAGACCATCATGCCCAGGTGACTTACCCCGCTTCATACTTTTTAATGCCATTTTAATTTCCTTATTTGAAAATCTTTCATAAAAATCACCTTCACACAAGGTCCGAGTGTCTCGCACAGATGTGTCTGTATTAAGTGGCGCTACCTTAAAGTGATTCATAAACATGGTAGATATGTCACTACTTTGTGACAGACCCTCAACATTTGCGGGAAGACTCGGCTGGGGATTCAAAGAGTTGGTTTCCTTCCAAAAAGAACTAAATTTTTTCTCATTATGCAGTGATACAATTTTATCCATTTTTATTTGGGTTGCATTGTTTTGACACCATTTCAATTTATTTTTAAATTTCTGCCTCATAATTTTCATATTCTCATAAACCTCTCCACACGTAGGTTTTCCATTAATAATCCACTTCTGAAACCCGAGCCGCGCCTTTGAATGAGCCTCTTTTACATGCTCGTTCCAACCAGTTACATACATTTTCTTTTTCTTCACAAATATGTTATGACTAGAAATAGCAGCCGTTTGCAAAACATAAACAATCTGTTCGTACATATTATTAATTAAAGATCTATGATGATCACTTCTACATATCCTATCACTACATTCAATAAATTGACTAGGAAAATCAATATCACGTAGGGCACTATGACATAGGTCAGCGTAGTGTTGTACCTGGTCTGAGGTTCTCTTTCCCCAAATCACTTTATTGAACACTACTTTTTTATAGCTCAGTTTTGGTACTAAAATACCAAAATTACAAATAATTTGTAAGGGAGAATGGTCAGACCATGAAACATCATTAAGCACATTTACTTTTACAATTGCACTTTTGGTAACACTTGATACCATACAGTGGTCTAACCATCTAACGCACCCATGCGAGTCACTCAAGTAGGTGTAAGTATCGGAATTTATGCCAAGAAAGTCAATATCTGCACAAATGAAATTAAAATCCGAACAGAATTGTATTAATTCATTACAGAATAACTCACCTGGGTGCGCGTTGAAGTCTCCCAAAACAAAAACATTTGCCACACTATTACATTCCACAATTGCGTTAATTTCTGTCAAACATTCTGTATATTCACTTAGATTATTCGGGTTACACACTGGCATATATACCGAAAAAATAAGAATATCTCGGTTATCGATTACTACCTTAATCGCGGTTAACCTAACATTATAACACTGAATCACTGATACACTATCAAAAGCACTGGTTCTCCACAGCAACGCGACGCCTCCTTGGGGTCGGCCTCGCCCGGCCGATGGTTCCGTAGCCGCAACACCCGTGGAACCAAAACCGGGACAAATACTGCTTAAATACGCCAAGTCATGCGAGAGAAGCCATGTCTCCTGTATAGCTACGACATCCGACGATTCACATAATTCCCTCACATAATCAACCGACCGTTTAATTGATCTACAATTGAAGCTTATAAGCTTACATTCTCGCTTTAAAAGTTATTTACACGAGTTAACTTTTTTAAACGATTTATCATTTTGAATTACTTTTAAACATATAATTTGTATATTTTTGTAATCACACCCTTCAAGCGATGTCAATTAAAAACCTTAATTTTGATACCCCACAATATTGGAATCTCAGTTCTTCACTGTTACGCCTGTAAATTGAAAATAACTAAATGTTTTTCCGTGTCCTTTACATATACAATGTAATACAACATTAGTTTTAGTATATGCGAATCCACGTATCATACACGTGTCTATTATTTTTATGTAAAGAATCTATGTACAAAATTTCAAAACAGTATCATGAAAAATCACAAAGTTATAAGCTTGTTTTGTTACCTAGTTGTCCGCACAAAAACGTTCTCACCACGCAGCGCGCGCCTCCAGCGTCGTCTTGAGCTCATTGATAATAATAATTTGGCAGTAGGTACCTAAATAATTGCGATAGGTAGGTACTCAAATTCGCTAGGTATCCAAATTTAACTTTTATAAATATTTTTGGGAAAAAATATAACATGGTTTAAAAATGATTAGAATCAATTCAGTTACTTATTCTGACCAAACTATATTCAGGTTTTAAAAATAATGTTGTATAAGTCTTGTTACCGTGTCGATAACTATCTGAATTGTATCGGCCCCGAACTGTGCGACGAGTTACTGAGGTGCCTTCAGTAGCGTCCATCAGTTCCTGATTCGTCACGGATGAAGATGACTGCGCATCATATTAGAACTTTTTTGTTAGAATGCGAATGATCAAAGACAATCATTCGCATTCTAGCATAAATATTCTATTTGCATCAGACCGAAGACTTGCGACTAGGAGGACAGACGATCTCATCAAAGGGCCGGAACAAACTGGATAGCCATGACACAACACCGCCAAAAATGGAGAGATTTGGAAGAGACCTACACTCAGCTTCGGTGGTGAAGGTTGAAGAAGAGAGAGGTGTACAGTTGAATATTGAAAAATATGGGTTACAAACAATCACACATATAGGGTGGAAGGGACACCGACGCACAACTGTGCTGAATTCATGGTCGGTTACCATGAATTCAGCACAGTTTTTTACGTCGATGTCATTACCACCCACCCTGTTAAGCAATTTTTGACACTGTTTGTGTGTCAGAAATATGTCATATTTAACCATCACAATATTCCAATATCTACCCTATGTGACATCAGGTTATTTTTTCGTGATTACAATGTTGATTCCATACAGATAGTTGTTCTGTTCGATGGCGTTTGCCACACCTTTAAATATAACCACATAATATATCAGATAAAAGTGGACGATGGAAAAACGGCGTGACGTGATAAACTGTTATAATGTTGACATTTTATTTATTCATTCTATTTGCATTTATACATTTACATTAATACTTATATTGACATAACTCTGACAATTGATGCATCTAATTTTAATATTGACATAGATGACATAAAGTTAGGTAATGTTTTCGTTTTGTTGTTTTATGTTGTGTTATTTGATGATTTTAATTATTGTTATTTATTGACTTCTTTATTTATTTTTTTGAAGCAATTTAATTATATGTACCATTGTTAGAAACATTTTGTATGCCTAACGGCGGGACATAGATAGTTTCTGCATTTTATAGATTATACCACCTACTGTTATACTTATGTTCACAAAATAAATTAATATGAATTTGGAACGCTGTATGTAAAGTTAATTTATGTATAAAGAGATTGTTATTTTTAATTGTATGTAGGCCAATGCTAACCAAAACGCTTGATTATTAACTTCATGAGGAAGTGAATTTTCATGGCAGCCCCAAGAGTTATAATGATTTAATGTAAAGATGTTTATTTTGAATCTATTGTTTGTTCTGCCGAATGACTTAAATAAATTCCTTCATATAATTCGTTGGTACATCTCTGTCTAACCCTTTCTTACAGGCGTGATGTTTATGTTACGTTAAATTTTATCTAACTATCAAAATTTCTTTCCCAGAACAAGCAGGTGCTGACCCGTCACAAGAAAGTCCATTCCAACGAGATGTATCCCTGCAAAGAATGCGGATTGCTCTTCAAAACTCAACCTTATGTCAAAATCCATTACCAACTTAAGCATTTAAACATGACAAGAGAACAAATTAAAGCGCAGAGGAAACGTAACAAAACTCAATTGATACAGCACAATATAAATAGAAGCACGAATTGGGAGCCGCCTATAGCAGATAAGAAAAAGAAGTGTGATGTTTCAATTGAGATTGAGGAAGACCCTCTTTTGGTTCCGGAGGGGGAGATACAGATCAAAATTGAGAAGGAAGAAGATGAATTTGAAGTTCCAACGTTTCAAGCATTTGGTGATATCAGCAGGGTGTAAGTATGTGTGTATATGGACTCTATAAAGATAATTTTATCTTTTACATCCTAAGTCGTCGTAGTAAATAAGTTTATGTTAGTAAATACTAACATTAAGTAATAATAATAATAATAAGTTTTTTGCCAGAACTGCTCTGAATAAACTATGGGAATTTTTTTCGATTTTCGTCACGCGTTAAAATCTATTCTAATATTAAAATGGTTATTAAGGTATTTGTGTGTATATGTGTACTATAGCAATAATATTGACAGTCGCAGGCAAAGTGAGAGATACTTCGCCAAAATAATAGGTAGTACAACCTTCTACGTGCTTAGCGATAGAGTTATAGTGTTCCTATTATTAGTATTAAGTAGTGTAGTTGTTAAGTAGTATAATAGTAGTCTATAGTTATTTATTTAAATTAATATGTATATTGTTAAACTTACTAGCAGACCAAGTCAATTGAACAACCCCGCGAAATTCAAAATTTCTTACGTTTTATGCAATTTGCAGGTCAGTGACGGGTTGTATGTTGATTTAAATGATTTATCTCCTGACAAAAATACTTTGCGTTCTAATATTTTATTTCTTCGAAAGTGTTTTGAAAGACTTTGTTTGATAAGCGTGGGGATTTGTTACTGCAGTTCTCGGCGCCATAACCCCCCCCGCCTGCGGCTCGCTCCTAATTCCGCCTCGAATGCAATAACAAAGTTTCCCCACTCATATCAAAATGTACTATTTAACCTAATCAAATAGAATTGACCCGTTTCCGTACCGCCTGGGAGTTTTAGTAGTTTAATTTTTAATTCATTTTTATTAATAACTTGGTCCGCTAGTTATTGTAAAAGAAGGAAAATTTGTTTTTGTCGCATTTTTGCGGAAATAAATGATTAGATTGTTCATGGTTGTTTAATTTTTACATGTGGCAATCCTGTTTTTATTTTTGGTGCCTTTTGTTCAGCACTTGGACAAAAGTTTTTCTTGCATGGAGAGGATTCTAGCTGTTTCTAGAATGAAAAACGAGGAGCTGGGTGGAGATTTGTACAGTCGCTAGCGCATCAAGTTACCACAATCTGTCAAATTTTCTCATTTGATTTTGAACTTAACCTTCAACATTGTATGGTTTAAAATCATTTGGAGATATTTGACAGTTTGTGGTAAATTAATGCGCTGGCGACTGTATAGGAGATTTTTAAAAGTTTTCTTGCAACTCTCGGTCAGACCATAAATATTATAATTAGAAATGGGAATATTCTTCTACTACAATGAACGAAACCCCACGTTATACAGAGATTCGATTGTAATAACTTGGGGAACACTTCATGGATGCCCTCAATTTGTGGGTACCGAGGGTTATGTTAGACTCCGACTGAAACCCCGGCTCCTCCTGCTTCAAAATACTTGATACAATCAATACCTACACATTTAAACGTGTCTTTGAGTCCTCCTTCCCACCTGGGAGAGGGGGGGGGGCAGAATCCTGACAATACGTTTAAAAAAATTAAATTTCTGACTGCTGAGTTCCGATGACTTCGCTAAAACTAGGGAGGGATGATTAAAGGAAACTGCATAAAGTACACTTAGAAATTAATTATTTCAAACATCACGCAAGTAATTCCTGAAGGGTTAGGCATAAGTGTACCTCATAGTACACCCATATTTTGCTACTTATGTTTGTCCCTTGTAATAGGGGGCGAGCCTATTGCCATCAATCGGGCACAAACCCAGACTCCGTGGCTGCTACTGAGAAATTCCTGATGGAAAAACTCAATAACTTTTGCCCGACCCGGGAATCGAACCCAGAACCTCATGTTCAGCAGTCGCGCTTGCGACCACTAGACCAACGAGACAGTCAAAATTTATTACCTATTTCATTAATTTTTAAATACAATATCACGAAGCACACAATAACCGTGCAAGAAGTAAAATCTACTAAACGTGTTAAAAAATTGTGCAAATAGGATTTATTAACACTTAGATGTCATTCCAAGAAAAATGGTTCGTTTAGTAAAGTTTTTGAATTTGTTCGGGGTTATTTATAATAGTAAACACTGTTTTAAACTATCACGGTTTACAACTAAACTTATACTGTCACTCACGGGATATTTTCCGTGATAGTTCATTATGTTGAGCTCCCGAAAAAAAAAAACAAAATAAAAAAAGAATAATAATTATATTTAATGAATATCGTTAGCTCAAAGTAGTAGATAGTACACCGACCCTATAACGGTTACCACACATTCATCAGACATCATTCTGAACATCCCCAAACAGATATTTTTCGTCCGTTAAAAAAATATAGTATAGGTATATAGGTAATTGTATAAGCAGATACTGAGTGGACCTCGCAATGCCTTATACAAGGTAAAATTACCTAAATCGACTAGCAACAGACATGATGTTGAATAACTAACGTGATAAACCAAAAACAAATATTTGTTAATATATACGGGTGTCGAGAGAGACACGTTTTTTTTTTTATACTACGACGCTACACGCCCACGACTATAATTATATTACAGTCTTTGATTTCGGACATTAACCGGGGTCTGCGGTAAAACCTAGGATTTACCTACTGAATACCGGTAAAAGTCCGAAATTAAAGATTATTGTAGAACAAGACGGAGTTTTACCGATGAGACTTGGTAAATATTAGGATTTACCGTTAAATCCTAAGATTTACCGCAGTTCGGGCTTTTACAGTAACCTAAATGTATATTTTTAGGCTTTTATTGGTTTAGTTACTGGAACGAAGGATATTATGAGTTTCGATTTTTTTTTTTTTCTTGAAAATATATCCACCCATCACGTCTCCATGGACGAAGCTATAATTAGCTTGGTTCATTTGACCTTGTAGGTATATGGGGCATGCCAAGCTGTGAAAGTTTAAAACTCCCTCTCTGGTTTGACACCATCCCAGTCGACGGTTTGTTTGTCGAACCACACCAGTTCCCCTCTCAGGGAGTCGGGCGCGTCCAGCGCGACGTACAGCGGAGCCGCCGCCCCCTCGTCGGTGCTCATGGGGCCGTTGTGAGAAGACAGGTCCGTGTCCACGAAGCCGGGGTGCACCGAGTTCACTTTTATGTCTGCGGGAGATGAAAGGAGTTTTAATTTGATGGTTTTGTGTTTTTTTTTTTTGTTTTAGCTTGTTTTCGTATCCTACTAAGACGCAGAAAAACTGGTCTCAAGGTCGAATAAATGTTTGTTCTGTGCGAGATTCTGCACTTCGAGTATGTGCGATTAACATAACTAATCGGCACAAAAAGCTGGAAACACTATGTCAAACTCCAACCAACCCTTGATTACTTTGATAATCCATTTGCCTATCTAGTAATATGTAGAATATTTTGATACAAGTGGAGAAAGTTTGTCATGGCAGCCGACGCGGAATTCACACCCGAGCCGTAGGCGAGGGTATATAGGTATTATGGAGCCAAGAACCGCAGAGCCTTGTGACTGGGACTGTAGCTTCGTTTTTTTACTTTAAAGTGTCTGCAGTGGTCTCATTGAAATAAATGACTTGAGTTTAACAAATTTTTGTTTTTGCCACTGAATACGTTTTAATTTTATGTACCTACCTAATGGTAAACCCTCGCTCTGTATTGGCTCCCAGGATACTGCTTTGTCTAGTTTGGGACAAATTTAAAAATTATCTTGTATTATTTTTGCCATATTATATGAATTTGAATAAAGTTATTATTTATTACCTACATAAGTACCCAAGTTAGTCTAGAATTCCTTTTAATATATAATCCTTTATTTATGTTCTCTACATATAATTTACATTTTTAAATATTTCTATACAAAGTAATATAAAAAAAAACATTTAAAAATATAAAAATAGTAGCCCACCAGCATCGGGAACAGGGTCCGAACTACCGGTGGTCAGGGCTCTTGAGAGAGGAACCTCCTAACGATACGCGCCGTGTCCAGAAGTACTGCTTTCTGAACCAAGCCCTTGATCCAGCTGCCAAGCGAGAGCTTCCTCAGATGTTCCTCGAGGCTATTGGCTATTACATATATATACATACATAATTATTATTAGTTTCACTTACCTCTACTGTTTAGAATTCGTTGATGAATTTTACTGAGCGCAGTCACACCAAGTTTAGCCACGGCTAACGAGGGGGACGCGGCCGACGACACGACGCATGATACCCAAGCGTGCTATCTCAAGGCCGAGCGAGTTGACGACAAAAAAAATAGGTAAAATCGGAAGGTGGCAACTCGCGTGCACGCGCGATTTTCACACTCAATAATTGATGAATAGGTCGGATAAGGTTTTGGCCTATGTGGATACGGGGTGGAAGGGACACCGTCGCAGAAAATACCTACAACGTCAAAATGGAATACCTGATTTTTTTTAATAACTGGTGATCAATTTCTTTGTAGGAGGGCTCAGAATGATGTACTGAATACGTGGTAACCGTTTTCGCGTCGGTGTCCCTTCCAATCCCTATAATCAATAGAAAGTAAAATTTGCGTAGTGGCCACTGCTTGTAGAGCGGACTTGATATTGAAAGAAATAGTTACGACTTTACGAGTTAATCAAGGTACAATTTTCACCAACCCGTTTAATTAGCAGCAAGGGGTACACTGAAAAAGAAAAGGAATGAAAAGTTGAAAACTATCCTTTCCTCACCAGTAATGAATAAAGATAAAGCCCGTCACAGCCGTAGCTATAATATATCGAGATATTTATATATTATAGTATAGCTTTAATAGTAGATAATCGACACCGCAAGTATGTACAGTGTACCTACACACGGCAGCACATGAAGCTGTACATTTCTAGTATAACTTGGCTTCGCTTTGTATAGATTTCTACAATGAGAGATCCGCATGAACTGGTTTTGTATAGCTTGATTGGCCGTCGTGCGTACAATCAGGTTCAAAAATATCGAGACGAACTAGAACAGACAGTCAGTTGATCAGCAACTGAGATCTAACTTTATTTCAATTCAATCAAATCTTTTGATATTGAGAGTTATCGTTAACTGTGTTCTTTCGAACGCACCCTAGGTACTACTCTCAGTGCGCTAAAGGTGGTTAGTGAAACAAGCAGTCTCGTCGTCCACATAGTTTTGACGCGGATTATACTTATGTAGCCACCGTTGATCATAGCACATTACCACGTTTTTGACTCTGATAATAAATATGGAAGCACACAGTTCTGTTAAGAACTAAACCACGTTTTGACGCTCTGATCAGAAACAGTTCTGAGAAGAACTATTTTAACGTTTTTGAGATTCTGTAAGGAAACAGGAGTGTCAGGAGCTGTGAGGACACTCTTCTAGTCTTCGGTTCGCTGGTCTTCTAACTTCCGTCGAACACGGAGTTTATCTTTAACCTTCTGACGACCTATAACTTAGTTACCACCCGAAGCTCGTTATCAGACGAAACTAAAATAAATACGTCATGTTTACAAGCTAGTGTGCTCTGACATAATTGAGATGACGAATATGACGATGCATGCAAATAACTTTATAAGTTCCTTGGATGCATGTTTCAAGGCCGCATATTATGTCGCTTCTACTTGGTTAATTGAATGGTTAAAGTGAAAATTCTAAAACGGTGAAATTAATCTAGAACAGCCACCGACCACCCCTATTTACAAACGCTTCGATTCGATTGCGATTCGGGAAGTCGTATGTCTATCTCGCTCGCTTTCGTTATGACCAGATAGAATGAATGTCGAATCGAAGCGTTTGTTAATACGGGGGCTAAAGAACTTCTAATCACACATTAAATTTTGAAAAGAAACTAGAACCGCGAATTTCGAATGCATAATCTCCGTTTTATAAGTCGGGTAAAAAAGCTAAGTTCATACTGCGTGTCTTTGTGCATTTACATTCCTTATTACAATTTCGATTGTCATCCACAAAAACATACTTATCAATTTCTGGTAAGATAGTGTAAGCAGTAAGTAAGGTATCTTACTGATTATCTATATTTTATCTCATTACTCAGCAACTTTTAAAATAATCATATTTCTTGGGAGCCGAATACTACCCCCACCGCTGCGCTTCATTGACGTAACGTAACGAGTTTTAAAAGTCACTTTGACATTACTGATTTAGTTTGATATTTTTCAGTGGTGTAAAACTTTGCTGTGAATTTATTTATTGATATTTACTACATAATTTCGTGAAAAATGGTTTCAAAAGTCGCCGTAGTAACCGGAGCAAATAAAGGCATCGGTTTCGGGATAGTTCGCGGACTTTGCAAGCGTTTTGATGGCGTAGTTTATTTGACTGCTCGTGATGTCGAGCGCGGCCAAAAGGCGGTAGCGGATTTGGAAAAAGAAGGATTAAATCCTAAATTCCACCAACTGGATGTGACTGATAAGAAAAGCCTTGAGGTGTTCAGGGATCACATCAAGAGTAACTACGGAGGTATCGATATTTTGGTTAATAACGCAGCCATAGCGTTTAAAGACAACGCAACAGACCCGGTTGCCGTACAAGCCGAGCAGACTCTGTTCGTAAACTATTTTGCTTTGGTATCTACTTGTGATATCCTTTTCCCCATCTTGAAGAACGGAGCAAGAGTGGTCAATGTTTCCAGTTCTTCAGGGCACTTGAGTAACATACCAAGCCAAACTTTAAGAGACCGTCTCAAAGACGAGAAGCTGACTGTTCCAGAGCTTTCCAAGCTGATGCAGCAGTTTGTGGATGCTACTAAGGAAGACACTCATGCTGCAGAGTGGGGTAACTCCACATATGTTGTGTCTAAAGTGGGTGTGAGCGCTCTGAGTATTATACAACAGAGAATGCTGAATGACAGAGGTGAGTTAGTCTTACTTATATTGTTGTGCAAATAATAATTATAAATTTTGAATATCTAATGTCTTGGGAACTATGTAAATTATTGTATTCAATAACTCATTTTTACCATGAAGATAGGAATCACTGGCGATTAATAACACTAATTAAATATAAAAAACAAGTTTGATGAAATAACATACAAACATCACACGCCATTAATCAATGAAGGGTCAGGCAGAGGTGTACCAATTAGTACACCCAGATTTCTTCAGTTAAGTTTAAGTTCCATATAATAGGGGGCGAGCCTATTGCCATCAACCAGGTACAGATGCAGACTCCAAGGCTGTTAATGAGAACTTCCTGATGAAAAAACCCAATATTACCCGAAGGATGGAAGAATCAACAAAATGACAGATTTTTTTGCACTATCTGTCATTTTCAATCAAACCTAGGACCACATGTTCAGCTGTTGCACTGGCAACCACTCAACCAACAACGCAGACAGAGGTCTGCATGAAAGGCTGCATAAAATTTACAATGCATACTTAAGAGCCAAGCATTGCCGTTAGAGGCAAGGCAATTCGAAATCTTAAATTCATTCAGTTACTGACACAACGCACATTTGTGTAATTTTTTGGTAGAATTTCTTATTGACACATGGCTTATGGATGGCAACAGTCTCACCAAGGGGTTTTTGTTACCAAGAAAATGGGTTGTGGAGGTCAGGTAGGCAGTTGCTTAATGTAAAATACTGGTATTCAACTGTTCAACATAGTGGAGAAATGACTAGCTAGCAGTTGCAAAGGTTCCATAGAACTCGATTCCTACCAGCATCCCTTTGAAAAATGGCACAGTATATGTACTCCGGCTTACTCCTTACAAAAATTGACTCTTCGCTACTGATGACTAGGCAGTTGAGAATTATGTAATCAAACAAACTTCCCACAAATATTGGTCAGTGGGTCGTTTAATTATAAATAAATATCTCTAAATGATAAATTAATTATCTATTTGCCTTTCCACAGACATAAAAGTGAACTCAGTCCACCCCGGATATGTAGACACGGATATGACATCACACAAGGGGCCTTCGAGCATCGACGATGGTGCCGCAGCCCCGCTGTACCTAGCCCTGGATGCTCCAGACTCTGTCAGGGGACAATATGTGTGGTTCAACAAGGAAATAGTTGAGTGGGATGGCGTGAAACCTAAGGAGTGGTATTAGACTGGGTACGCTTACTAGGTAAACACAGTTAACCCGGCGGGAGTGTGGTGGGGTGTCATATGCCCCACCCATTGTTTGTCTTGAGATATTTTTTTGTTTGTCAAAGCTACATTTTAGCGGCTTCGCATAGCTGTAACTAATAATAACCTGATGCATTTACGTTAAAAACAAAAATATACAGTAATTTTTGTGGCTGAGCATATCACACCCCACCACATACTCAATAACATCTTCTGTTTCCACACTCCTGCCGGGTTAAAAAGACAAAGATGCTCAACCTGCTAGAGAATTCATCACATACATTTTGTCTGTAAACAAGGTGTAACATGATAAACACACATCCTCTTATGCGGTGACTCCGACCATGGTACTCAACAATGTTTGTTCTTTGCCTTTTAGAAACTCAACTTTTTTACCATACAAATGTTAATCGTGTCAATTCCTATAAAAAATCCAATCCTTTTTTTTAAACACTGTTTTAAGCTTTCATGGTTTACAACTAAACTTATACTGACCTAAACAAACAACAAACAAAAACGAACAAACAAACACGGAACAATGAACAATTAAGTTTTTTTTTTTTTTTTTGTTGTAAAGTTGTTCAGTTTCATGGTCTGAGATACCACACGAGAGGCTGTGCGATTATTAAGTTATCTTATATATATTGCACTTTTGTAACACACAGAAGTATTTTTTATAAAATTCTAAGAAAAGTTTCTCTGAATAATTTTATAATATATTATTTTATTCATTATTTTTATAAATTATACTTATTAGTAAACCATTAACTACACCCCCTTTTATTTTAAAGTTTGTTCAGTTCATTCAGAGGTTGGGTAGATATTGCTCTAAGCAATAACACTGCCATTGTACCTACTCATTGAATTAGCAATATTGTAAAAGAGCTCTCTGTTACAAGTTTGGTGTACAACAAAGTATCTTCTATCTGGCCATCTGTTCTAAAGGAAATAAAATTACCACCATTTGTGTGTTTTTGTTTCGTAACAATTAACGTAAGTTGTTATATTTTTTACTGCTCTAAGCATAATGTTTTTGATTTATAAGTTTAAATAAACCGGTATTCTATTATCCATTGTTTCATTGTTTTTTTTGTTACATCGTGAATTGTGTAAAGTAGAAATAACTGGGCGCTGTGGGTAAACAATGTAACATCACGCCTGTAATCCTCAAAGGGTTAGGCAGACGTGTATTTAGCACACCTACTTTTCGCCAGTTTATGTTTATTTATAAGTCCTTTGTGAAATAAAGACTTGTCGACGTCGACATAGTCGTTCCCATCAGTAACTAATACTTCCAACCTCCAACATTATCATTTGAAGGTGTGACTCGTGGTATGAGTTACGACATATTTTAGGAAATCCGCAATGATCTGCTCTTTTTATCAGACAGGCAACGATGAATGAATAAACAAAACTAGTAGGGTCGTTTCGCCGGTATCGCGACCACCTTCAGTAGGCGACCATTTGACGGACTAAGTTTCTTTAAATCAAGATAATAGTATTTGTAGAGGTAATATACATAAGTATGGTTTTGTTCGATTTTTATGAACAAGGTCCTTTTTCCCATTTTGATTAATTATTTCTACGTTTGGTGGTACATCTTTTACAACTTTGAATGGTCCTGAATATAAGTTGTCTAATTTCTTACATAACGTATCATTTTTAACTAAAATTAAATCATTCTCTTTATAGTTTATAGGGTTAACATTTTTATCGTATACTATCTTTCTATTCAACTTACTTTTTAATAGGTTATTTCTAGCCTCTTTTTGCGAAAGTTGCAATCGGTATTTTAATTCATGAGGATAGCT
This sequence comes from Noctua fimbriata, assembly GCA_905163415.1. NCBI lineage: Eukaryota > Metazoa > Arthropoda > Insecta > Lepidoptera > Noctuidae > Noctua > Noctua fimbriata. Next base: position 1,558,645 of record LR990946.1, read on the forward strand.
GTCAAAGTTATATACCTAATGGTTCTAAGTCTGCTGTCAGGTTGCTAGTATGGACTAACTAACTCGTATGGAGTGAATCCTGTTTCTTTTATGTACGCCCGTGTTATATGCAAAACACCAAAAAGGAATCCACTTACTCCAGTTTTCTGGATGATTCTCTGTTTGAATACGCAAATACGCATTCAAATGTTTATGAGTGACTTCCAATGCTCCTATGGACGGGTGATGGTATGCTGTAGAATTAAATTTACATACCTGTTGAAATATTTCTGAGAGAAACTCCTTTCCTCGGTCTGTCGCTATTACTTTCGGCACACCGTATCTGAGAATGAAGTTGTTGACAAAACACCTCGCCACTTCTTCTGATTTTTTAGAAATTAAGGGATAGCCTTCTACATATTTTGTGAGTTCACATTGTAATGTTATCACGTATGTAAAATTATCATTGTCTGTTTCTAATGGACCTACCAAATCTAAATATACTTTTTCAAACGCAGTATTAGCTGTACTAGTAATCACCATGGGTTCCTTCTTAGGTATTGAATACTTTTGCCGCTGACATTTGTCACACCGCTTTACAAATTCCCGAACATCATTATCAATACCGGGCCAATAATAGTATTTCTTTATGTTATTTGACATCCGTCTCATACCAGCATGGCCACTACTTGGTAAGAGATGAAAGTCATTTAAAATTACTTTCTTATCATCCTTGTTCTCTATCCTTTTTACATCACTTAAAATGCATACGCGCGGTCCGGACCTACTTTTATTATTTTTTATTGACGTTATTAACTTTTTTATAAAGTTCTCGTTGTCTTTATTTTTTAATATGTATATTTCCTTTAATTTTAATAGTTTGCAAAATTCATCTAAGTCTCTCACAAATGCGTCTCGCGTCATTTGCGATTGGGAACTGAGGAATTTCACGTAAACTGTTGATTTATTTTCTACATAACAGAATATTTTATTTTCTTTGGAAATAACCCCCTATTTTCTTTAAGATTCTTAATTCTTTTATATCAATAAATTTTAATTCGACAGATTCTTTGGGTCTAATATGAGTGCTTACGACTTTTGGTTGATCAGGCCTCAAGTCTGAAACATCCATATCCACCGTTGAGTCTGATTTATTTAATTTTTTCGCTTGTGCTCTTGTCATGAAGTTCATTATGCATGCATTTCCTTCAATGCTTTTATAGTAATTCTAGACAGTGCATCTGCAGCTGCATTGTCAGAACCTTTTATGTATTGTACTTCAAAATTATACTCCTCTAAAGTCATTCTAAATTTCATTAGTCTACTTGATGGGTCTTTCATATTGAACAAGTATACTAATGGTTTATGGTCTGTAAATATTATAAAAGGTCTTCCATACAAATATGGACGAAAATATTTCACAGCCCATACAATTGCCAGAAGTTCTTTTTCTATGACAGGGTAATTCTTTTTGGCTTTGTTTAAACTTCTTCTAGCGAAAGCTACAGGTCGTCCGTTATTATTTGACAAAATTGCTCCTATAGCATTATTTGATGCATCTGTGTGAACTATAAAACGATTTCCTTCTGAAAAATCAGAATACTGTAACACTGGTGGACGTATTAAACGTTGTTTTAATTTTTCAAATGCTTCTTGACATGCCTCACTCCATTCGAATGGTACGCCTTTTTTTGTTAATGTATTTAAAGGGTAAGCAATTTCAGCAAATTTTGGTATGAATTTTCTGTAATAAGTAATTGGTGAAAGCTACGAATCTTTTTACTTCTTCTGTGCTTGCTGGACATGGATAATTTTGAACTGCAGTTATTTTTGCAGGGTCAGGCATTATACCGTCACTTGAAATTACGTGTCCCAAGTGCAAAATTTGTTTTCTAAGAAAATCACACTTGGTGGGATTTAACTTTAAGTTAACGGTTCGTAATCTTTCAAAAATATCTTGTAAATTTGTATTATGTTGTTCTAAGTTACGTCCAAATACTATTAAATCATCTATATCAAACATTTTTCATATTTTAGATCGGCCATTGCTATTGTTATCATTCTTGAAAACGAACTAGGACTGGTTTTCAATCCCATAGGCATACGTGTCATCTGAAACTGTCCGGAATGAAATGCTGTGAACTTTCTGCTGTCTCCCTCTAATTTGACGTTATAATAGCCTTGATGCAAATCAAGATGTGTGAAATAAATGCTACCCGACAATGATTCTAATATTTCTGTAATATCCGGTAATGGGAATTTATCGTCCTCTATGCAATTATTTAGTTTTCGGTAATCAACTACTAGTCTCCATTTATTTTCTCCAGTGGAATTCGATTTCTTCGGTACCAATAATATTGGACTGGACCAGTCACTTTTACTTGGTTCTATAATACCTTCCTCTAGCATTTTATTAATCTGACGTTTTATTTCACTTTTTTGAGAATGTGGCAAACGGTATTGTTTTGAAAATACTGGTGTCGTGTTAGGTTTTACGGTTATAGTATGACTGTATACATTTGTAGTAGTTAATTTGTCTTTGGGGAGGTAAAATATATCCGAATATTTTGCACATATATTTTCTACAGTTTTTTGTTCTTCATTATTTAAATGCTGCAATTTTAATTGAGAAAATAAGTTTTTAACCCTGTCTGCGTCATTTTGCGTTTTTTCATAGAGACAGACGTCAAATTCACTAAGTTTGCTAATGTTAGGTTCTATTTCCGTTAGCGATATATCTTCGTCATTAACGTTTAATATTTTAATAGGTATTAGTCCATGTTTAGGAGTACCTATAGAACTTGCTAAAAACACACCATGTGTTAGTTCTTTTGAAGTTACTACACAATCCTTATTAAAGTTCGTTTGTATGAAGTGTATAGACTCACTTCTAGCAGGAACATCTAAAGTTTCATTATATTTACTCAGTAGTGGCAAACAAATAGTTGTCCTTTCGGTAGATAAAGTTAAAATATTTTTATCGAAATCTAGCTGAGCCTTATATTTATTTAAAAAGTCACGACCTAAAATTCCACCTCCCTTAATAGGTAAGTTATGAAAAACAAAGAACTTCTGACTAATTGTTTCACCATTTAAGTTAAATTGTAAATATACGTATCCTATTGCTTGGACTCTGCCACCTAAACCGTTTATGGCTACATGCTCGTTATGGATTGGAATGCCGCATTCGAGAGCATGTTTATGCTGACACCAGAATCTACTAGAAAATAATGTTTCTTAATATGACGGTTATGTAATGATGATAATAAAGTAATATAACAATTACTATCACTAGCTAAAATATATTTATTACTGTTAGTCACGAAAAAACTGATTGGATGTTAATCCTGATTCCGTGTTTTGTTCCGAGTTATTAAGAACATTGACGTCACGCTCTTTAGGTATCCCTTGATTTCTTCTATTTGAATAATTAAAGTTACCTCTTTGCCATCTGTGACTGCTGGTTCCACCTCGAGCCGTCTGCCCCCGAGAGGTAGGGCGGTATCGTTGCTGCTGCCCTCGCGGTTGGCCTCTGTATGCGTAGAAGTTTCTACCTCCACCACGTTGGCCTCTATAATTATTTGAACGGCTTCTGTTATTATAGAAATTATTGTGGGGCCTTTTATACATACCCATGATTTCTCCATGTGGAGTTGTAGTCGAGACCTCCTCGTCTTGTGCTGCTTGGACTGCGTCCTTTAATGAGCTGTAATTTCTTGCAGAAATAATTGTACTTAGTCTTCGATATCGCAAACCATCGGCAAATTGTTTGATTGCTATCTTTTCGTTAATTGGTTTTAATATACTAAAGTTCTGTTCATTGTCGTTAGCTTGCGTAATCGTCATATCCACAAATAATTCCGTGATTTCTTTCCCGTAATCAGCAACCGACAACTCATTTTGTTTTATTTTCATTAATTTATTTTGTATTGCCGTTGCAGCTTTCTTAGGTAATAACACTTTTTTCATGTCATCAATAAGGTAAGTCATTTACAGTGTCATACTTTGCATTTAACTTTATCTTAGCTTCTTGTGAAAGTCTACTTTTCAAGACGAAATTAATTAAATTTTGTTTACAAGCACTATCCTTCAGTAGAGAGTTATAGTAGTCGATGTTATCAATTAGCTGTTTTATACTAGTTTCCTCATTTGTCATAATAGGTAAAAGAGATAAGGCAGTTTTCAAATCAAATGAATTCATTTTTGACGACTTCTCTAATATATCACTTTCACTCAACAATAAAATATCCTCACGTAAATCTATAAATTGACGACAACAATTTAATTTATTTTTATTTATTTTCTAATATTCTGTCTGACCTTCTTTTCGGTCCTAACTTTATTAAGTACACTCTTATCTGCTTTAAATCATTGTACAATTTCAAAATAGCATCCATACCTTTTTACCATCATAACATAAAAGGAGAAATGATGTGTTTGCAATACAGTATTAAACATTAGTATAAGTATTATTGACTAAACACCGCACGCAATTAATTCCAAGGTCCAAAGTTCAATCAGCGCATCGTCCATATTTGGTAATCGATGAACTTGTTGGAATGTTAACACGATTAATATGTGTTTATATTTATGCACTTGATTATTTTATTGGGATGCACTTTTAAATCGCACTTTTTTTTCTTTTTTTTTTACCACTTTTTAAGCACTTTTTACACTATATCTTCCTCGTGGTTTTTCGAAGATGGCTCCGTGGCCCCCAGCCGTATGCGTCGACGGAAAAGAGATCTCCTCATAGTCGTTCTATTTATCTCATTGGTGATCCATTTTTTATGGCACCTTTTGTACAGCCGATACACGAAGCTCAATACACCGAGTAGTAGTATAAGCAGGATACAGGACAGTATAATGTTGGATGTGGACATATGAAAGCGAAGTTCTTCTGCTGTTGCTTGGTTACTGCCAGCCGCCGCGTTTTGAACGATCAGGGTCTCCTCTTTAGACTGCTGCTTGCCCATTTTTGTGGATGATTTGTACAGTCTCTCTGACGTCCAGTCCATAGGCCCAAAAAGTCACTACTCGTCCCATTTTCACTATTATTTTTCGTTACTCATCGAATGGTATTCTGTCACGGAGTCACACTTAACGTCTCAAGTTCGCGTAGCGTCCTCTGGCAGGGTCGCCATGTAAGGTGCGGTGTTGATCGTAAATGAAACGAGTGAATGCTCGAATAATACTGAAATATATTTGATAGGATAGTGCATATAAAAGGTGTACAAGGTGCATAGATTATAGTGTTACAGATCTTAAAGTAGGTACTTAACTAATACAACCCTTACAGACTGATAGGTCTGTATGAGGTGACATCATGTATCGGTTTACCGGGCTTATGGATCATTATTACTTGCGATACTTTCCATATATCTGGGAAGTAGCCTACTCGTTGAATGGCATTAAAAAATATGGTGAGGTACACAATTCTTTTGCGTGGTAATTCTTGAAGGACTTTTTTGTCGATAAGATCATAACCTGGGGCCTTGTTGTTGTCCATTAAGTTTATATTTCTACATATCTCCTTAGGCGTTACTAACTTTAAGGGTAGATCCAGTTGAAAAGCTGCGCTTGATTGACGTAACGAGTTTTAAAAGTCAATTTGACATTACTGATTTAGCTTGACATTTTTCACTGCCTCAGTGGTGTAAAACTTTGCTGTGAATTTATTTGTTGATATTTACTACGTCAAAAATGGTTTCAAAAGTCGCCGTAGTAACCGGGGCAAATAAAGGCATCGGTTTCGGGATAGTTCGCGGACTTTGCAAGCGTTTTGAAGGCGTAGTTTACTTGACTGCTCGTGATGTCGAGCGCGGCCAAAAGGCGGTAGCGGATTTGGTAAAAGAAGGATTAAATCCTAAATACCACCAACTGGATGTGACTGATAAGAAAAGCCTTGAGGTGTTCAGGGATTACATCAAGAGTAACTACGGAGGCATCGATATTTTGGTTAATAACGCAGCCATAGCGTTCAAAGCCAACGCAACGGAGCCGGTTGCCGTGCAAGCCGAGCAGACTCTGTTCGTAAACTACTTTGCTTTGGTATCTACTTGTGATATCCTCTTCCCCATCTTGAAGAACGGAGCAAGAGTGGTCAATGTTTCCAGTTCTGCAGGCCACTTGAGTAACATACCAAGCCAAACTTTAAGAGACCGTCTTAAAGACGAGAAGCTGACTGTTCCGGAGCTTTCCAAGCTGATGCAGCAGTTTGTGGATGCTACTAAGGAAGACACTCATGCTGCAGAGTGGGGTAACTCCACATATGTTGTGTCTAAAGTGGGTGTGAGCGCTCTGAGTATTATACAACAGAGAATGCTGAATGACAGAGGTGAGTTAGTCTTACTTGTATTGTTACGCAAATATTAATTATAAACTTTGATTATCTTGGGAACTATGTAAATTATTGTTTTCAATAACTCATTTTTACTATGAAGATATTAAGCACTGGAGATAAATAACACTAATTAAATATAAAAAACAAGTTTGATGAAATAACATACAAAACATCACACACCTTTAATCCATGAAGGGTCAGGCAGAGGTGTACCAATTAGTACACCCAGATTTCTTTAGTTAAGTTTAAGTTCCACATAATAGGGGGTGAGCCAAAATGCCATCAACCAGGTACAGATGCAGACTCCGTGGCTGTTAATAAGAACTTCCTGATGAAAAAACACAATATTGCCCGTCCCAACAGAAGAATCAACTCTAAATTTACATTGCAGTCTAAGGCAATTCGAAACACACATTTGTGTAATTTTTTGGTAGAATTTCTTATTGACACATGGCTTATGGATGGCAACAGTCTCACCAAGGGGTTTGTGTTACCAAGAAAATGGGTTGTGGAGGTCAGGTAGGCAGTTGCTTAATGTAAAATACTCAAAATCAAAATCAAAATATTTTATTTTACATAGGCCTAGATGGGCACTTATAAAACGTCTACTCTTTTCAAATCATTTGGTGTACATTAATATCATGGATACAGCATTTGTACTTAAGTATGGGGGGACAGCGTAGGTCCGACAATAAGTCGTTGCTTACTACACAAAAAATGTAGAACAAAATAAAAAGTTAACAAGCAGCTGGGAATCTACAAAGCCTACACTGTTCACACATTTACAAACAATTGATAAAAAAGAATCTATACAAAGGAAAAAAAAAGAATTGTAAAGTACTAAATTAAACAAGTATTCAACTGTTCAACATAGTGGAGAAATGACTAGCAGTGGCGAAGGTTCCATAGAACTCATTTCCTACCAGCTTCCATTTGAAAAATGGCACAGTCAGTGTTCTATAAACAAATAAATATAATCACATTAAATATATGTACTCCTGCTTACTCCTTACAAAAATTGACCCTTCGCTACTGATGACTAGGCAGATGAGAATTATGTAATCAAACAAACTTCACACAAATATTGGTCAGTAAGTTGTCTTAGGGGTGTTTAATTATAAATAAATATCTCTAAATGACACCTACTTGCCTTTCCACAGACATAAAAGTGAACTCAGTCCACCCCGGATATGTAGACACGGATATGACATCACACAAGGGGCCTTTGAGCATCGACGATGGTGCCACAGCCCCGCTATACCTAGCCCTGGATGCTCCAGACTCTGTCAGGGGACAATATGTGTGGTTCAATAAGGAAATTGTTGAGTGGGATGGCGTGAAACCTAAGGAGTGGTATTAGACTGGGTACGCTTACTAGGTTAACACAGTTAACCCGGCGGGAGTGTGGTGGGGTGTCATATGCCCCACCCATTGTTTGTCTTGAAATATTTTTTTATTTGTCAAAGCTACATTTTAGCGGCTTCGCGTCTCTGGAACTAATAATAACCTGATGCATTTATGTTAAAAACAATAATATACAGTCATTTTTGTGGCTGAGCATATCACTCCCCACCACATACTCAATGTCATCTTCTGTTACCACACTCCTGCCGGGTTAAAAAGACAAAGATGCTCAACCTGCAAGAGAATTCATCACATACATTTTGTCTGTAAACAAGGTGTAACATGATAAATACACATCCTCTTATGCGGTGACTCCGACCATGATTCTGAACAATGTTTGTTCTTTGCCTTTTACAAATTCATAACTTTTTTGAGTTTTACCGTACAATGTTGATCATGTCAATTCCAAAGTGTTAATGTCAAAGTGACAGTATAAGTTTTCTTTTTTTGTAGTAAAGTTGTTCAGTTTCATGGTCTGAGATACCACACGAGAGGCTGTGCGATTATTAAGTTATCTTATATATATTGCACTTTTGTAACAAACAGAAGTATTTTTTATAAAATTCAAAGAAAAGTTTCTCTGAATAATTTTATAATATATTATTTTATTCATAATTTTATAAATTATACTTATTCGAAACATTAAACCATTAACTACACCCCCTTTTATTTTAAAGTTTGTTCAGTTCATTCAGAGGTTGGGTAGATATTGCTTTAAGCAATAACACTGCCATTGTACCTACTCATTGAATTAGCAATATTGTAAAAGAGCTCTCTGTTACAACTTTGGTGTACAACAAAGTATCTTCTATCTGGCCATCTGTTCTAAAGGAAATAAAATTACCACCATTTGTGCCTTTGTTTTTTTTTTCGTAACAATTTATCATCGTAATTAACGTAAGTTGTTATATTTTTTACTGCTCTAAGCATAATGTTTTTGATTTATAAGTTTAAATAAACCGGTATTCTATTATCCATTGTTTCATTGTTTTTTTTTGTTACATCTTGAATTGTGTAAAGTAGCAATAACTGGGCGCTGTTGGTTAACAATGTAACATCACGCCTGTAATCCCCAAAGGGTTAGGCAGACGTGTATTTAGCACACCTACTTTTCGCCAGTTATGTTTATTTATAAGTCCTTTGTGAAATAACGCGTTATAAGATGTGCAACGACAAGTCGTTCCCATCAGTAACTAATACTTCCAACCTCCAACATTATCATTTGAAGGTGTGACTCGTGGTATGAGTTACGACATCTTTTAGGAAATCCGCAATGATTGCTCTTTTTGTCAGACAGGCAACGATGAATGAATAAACAAAACTAGTATGAAACAACGTTCTTTGCTACTATAAAACATAAACCGGCCAATATATGGGTTTAGTACCAAACTGAACGCTGAATAAGAAACATTATAACTCCTTGGCTGAAATATCTGAATTTATTTTCAAATATGGCCACGAAAGTCGCCGTAGTAACCGGAGCGAATAAAAGCATCGGCTTTGCAATAGTCCGCGGACTTTGCAAGCGTTTCGATGGAGCTGTTTATTTAACTTCGAGAAATTTAGAACGTGGACAAAAAGCAATAGCCGACTTAGAAAAAGAAGGATTAAACCCTAAATACCATCAACTAGATGTTACCGATAAGCAAAGCCTTGAGAAATTCAGAGATTACATCAAAAACGAATATGAAGGCATCGATATTTTGGTGAACAACGCTGGAATTGCTTTCGGCAGGAATTCGACTGCAGCGGTTGCAGTGCAAGCAGAACAGACAATGCTTGGTAACTACTTTGCTCTAGTGACTACCAGCGAAATACTTAACCCGATCCTCAAGAATGGAGCTCGAGTGGTGAACATCTCCAGTTCCTATGCGCACTTGAGTAATATACCGAGCTTAGCGCTGAGGGAGAAGCTCAAGGATGAGAAGCTGACTGTTTCGGAGTTGTCCAAGCTGATGCAGCAGTTCGTGGATGCTGCTAAGCAGGGCACTCATGCTTCGGACTGGGGCAGCTCGTCGTTAGTCGTGGCTAAAGTTGGTGTGACTGCTCTGAGTAATATATATCAAAAAATGTTGAACAGTAGAGGTGAGTGAAACTTCCAGTTTTTATCAGTCATGCATGACAAAGTTAGATACCGTCTTCTTAAAATATCTTTGAGAGCTATTAAATTATCAGAGATAAATAATAGGTAACACATTGATATACCAAATATATATATGGCCGTGTGGTTCCGGCCTAGAATAGACCACCCCACTCCTCCCGTGGGTGTCGTAAGAGCCGACTAAGGGATGGTGTAGGTGGTTGGTAACTGTCATCCTACATCCACCTATACCCGTGTGAGTATTCTAACTAATAACTTCACACCACACTAGGCCATCTTTGGGCTCGGAAAAGTATTTTCCTAGAGGTCTGGATGGAACAGTCGGCATCAGTGCAGGATGATGACTCAGGGCGGTGGCGGATGAATGTTAGAGACGTCAACGGCGGCGCCCAAAGACCCAGTCAGGTGGTCTACTGCGCACCCACCAACCCGCACTAGACAAGCGTGGTGGGTTAATTTGTCTAAACCCCTTCCCTAAAATGAACGACACAACTAAGGCCAATCCCCCAGTGCTCGGCAGCTACAGACAGTGCATGGCTATTGGTAGTACGCAGGTGCACCTTGGAGCTGGGGATCATAATCTCCGGGCGAGGGTCTACTGCCAAACGACTCCGGCTAGCAAAAAGGACACTGATAGATTGAAAATCTTAACCTTCAACGCACGAACTTTACGAACCGAGGAACGACTCTTAGAATTAGAAAATGCCCTAGAACATGTCAACTGGGACATCATAGGTCTAGCAGAAGTAAGACGAGAAGGCGAAAATACAATAGAGCGAAGTGATAATATATTTTATTACAATGGGGATACCAGCACGAATCATGGGGTCGGCTTTTTAGTTTCCAAGCGTTGGAAAAATAACATTATGGAATTTGTCGCCTATTCCAATAGGATTGCCGCACTGAAATTTCGTGTTGCTGAGACCAAAACACTAACCGTCATCCAGGTTTATGCTCCAACATCTTCGCATAGCAACGATGAAATTGAAGAATTCTATGATTTGTTAAATAAAGCATGTGATGACAACAGAGGAACGTGGACACTGGTCATGGGAGACTATAACGCAAAAATCGGCCCCAGAATAATATCTGACAACACAAATGTCCTAGGCCCACATTGCTTGGGAAACCGTAACGAGCGAGGTCACCGACTTTTAGAATTTGCCTTTGGTCAGAACCTAAGTGTGAGCAACAGTTTTTTCCACAAAAAACCCCACCGTCGATGGACTTGGTTTTCTCCCGACGGACACACAAAAAACGAGATCGATTTTTGTTTTTCTTCCAGCAAACAAATAATAAAAAATGTAGAAGCACTTAACCAAATTAAATTTAGCTCCGATCACCGACCAGTCCGTATTGATGTACGTTTTGAAATGAAGATTCACCGCCACAAACTAATACAAAATTCAATAAAACGTTTAGATAAGACCACATTAATCTCGAACAAAGAAACATTTAACCTAGACATTAAAAATAGTTTTAGCCTATTAGAAACAAAATTTTCAGAAGATGCACAAGAACAATATGATAACATACCAGCCAGCCAAAACATCAAGAGCCATAACAAAAAACAAAAGAAACTCAGCAATTACACAATTCACCTTATCGAAGAACGACAGACAAAGAATTTTCAATCTTTAGGTTACAGAGAGCTTGATCGTAAAGTAAAGAGAAGCATACGACATGACATTAGACATTACAATACACAACTCGCTGATGCAGCTCTAACAAACAACCGTTCTCTAAGATCTGCCATGCGCGGTATGGATACAGGCAGGTCCACAATTACACACATAAGGGATAACAACGGTGTGAAGCAAGGAGATGGGACCAAAGTTATACAAATATGCACTCAGTTCTATAAGTCCTTATACACTGAAAATACCACTCCCCAACTCTTAGCAAACGAAACCTACACATGCCCTGACGATATTCCAGTTATTTCTGGTTTTGAAGTCCATCAGGCTCTTAGTAGCATGAAATATAACCGAAGTCCTGGCGAAGACGGTATCACCACTGAATCACTTCGAGTTGGAGAACCAACCCTACTACCTTATATTTGCAACCTCTTTAACACTATTCTCAAAACAGGCATCTTCCCTAGTCACTTCTGTCATTCAAACATAATTCTGTTACACAAAAAAGGTGATAAATCCGATATTGGGAATTACCGCCCCATCAGCTTAGTGTCGCACCTTTACAAAGTTTTCATCAAAACCCTCGAAAATCGCATTTCAAGAACATTAGACCTCCATCAACCTCCAGAACAGGCTGGATTCCGCCGTGGCCTATCGACTGCTGACCACCTAGTCTTTAAACCAGATCATAGAAAAACACCAGGAATTCAATCTACCGTTATACCTCGCATTCGTGGACTACTCAAAAGCTTTCGACAGCTTAACACATACCGCAATATTTTCTGCACTCGGCAAACATGACATAGAACCTACGTATATACATCTGTTGCAAAATATATACCAGAACAGCACAGCAGCCATACGCCTAACTACCACCGGGCCAACTTTTCCCATTCAGAGAGGAGTCAAGCAAGGCGACCCGCTATCTCCCAAACTCTTCACAGCTACTCTGGAAGAAGTTTTTCAAAAGATAAACCCACACTGGCAAGACACGGGTGTTGTTGTCGGCGGAAAGAGGTTAACTAATCTTCGTTTCGCCGACGACATTGTCCTTTTTTCTTCCTCAGCAGCTGAGCTAGGCCTAATGCTCGATCAATTGAGCCACGCCAGTCTCCAAGTCGGGCTTTCAATGAATATGACTAAAACAAAACTGATGACGAACAGCACAAAGCGTAACATAGAAATTGGGGGTGTGGTGATTGAATATGTCCATGAATACATATACCTCGGCCAGATAGTCTCTTTCCAGGCAAGACAAGATAAAGAAGTTGCTCGACGCACCGAGAATGCCTGGAAGAGCTACTGGTCGATGAAACATTTGATGAAGGGATCTCTCCCTCTCGCACTTAAGCGAAAGCTCATGGACATGTGCATTCTCCCCACCCTCACCTATGGAGCGCAAACATGGTCGCTTACAAAACGTCAGAAGTCCGCACTTGGGGTCTGCCAACGAGCTATGGAGCGAAGTATACTGGGTGTCAAACTTACGGACCGCATCAGAAACTCCATACTTCGCTCCAAAACTCAAATAGCTGATGCTGGCCTTACAGCTGCTAGGTTGAAGTGGAACTGGGCTGGTCACGTCTGCCGCATGTCGGAGGAGCAATGGTCTAAAATTACCACTCAGTGGATACCAAATAGCAGGAAACGACAACGTGGCAGGCCCAGAAGGAGATGGCGGGATGAGCTGGACTCTTTCGCAAAGGATTGGCCTACAATCGCACTAGACCGCGAAATGTGGAAGGAGGGAAGGGAGGCCTTTGCCCTGCAGTGGGACAACATAGGCTTATAATAAACACATTGATAACATAGGTAGCTTGTTATTTACACGCGTTGTTTATTACTATTATTTACTTAAGAGTGATAACCTTGATAAGTATAAATGTACCTAAGTAGGTACTTTCGCAATAGGTAACAACTATTTTATTATTTTAATTTTATTACCAATTGTTTTGATTTTTAATTGCTACTATGACATTGTTATTTTTAATTTTATTTTTCCATTTTAATTTTATTACCTTAATATGTTTTGATTTTAATTTTTAAATGCTACTATATCTTTGTTAGCTTAGTTATACATTTTATTAAGCATGCTGTGGTCTCCTGTAAGTGAGGAGTACACGTACTTGATACTTTGTCGTCGGTTATTTATTTCGTGTTTGTGTACATCCTTTGTTGGAGATCCTAAATAAATAAATAAACTAACAGCCACTAAACATAACGTTTTTAAGAGCACTAGAATGTGAAACGGAATAAAATAATAATAAATTGCAAATATCGGTGATGACCTAGGTATATGGTGCCTATATTATCCTTAAAGGGTAGGCAGAGTCTATACCTGCCCACATTGCGCCAGTAGGTAACGTAAGTCAGTCGTGTTGAAATAATAAACTGTTTATTAAAATACAAAAATATTTACAATATGGCCTTAAAAAGTATAGGTATACAATAATTGGATTCTACCTGAACTAGGAATAAACCTGTATCTCAGATAACTCGCTCAAGTGCTTATACTTTAAATATAAGCATTTGAGGTAATCTAGAGCCTATTCCCATCAACCGGGCACAGATCCAGACACTGGCCCTACAAAGAAATTCCTAATGGACACCTTATAACATTTTACCCGACTTGATACCTTGGACCTTCAGTAGACATCACGCTTGCGATTACTAGACCTACAGCAACGAGGCACTATGAGAAAAAAAAGTTATAATAAAATAGGAGAAAGTTATAATACCAGCCTAATTATTGCCCCACTGTAAGATAAAGTCCTCTTCTGATACATAAGAGGCGTGAGCATTGATCGTCAGAATGAACTGCAACATATTAAACATCATTTCAATACGTACTGCCGTTTCTAGACGGTGTCATCCGATTTGCATGACCATAGCATAACCAGCCGTCATTCTTCTCACTGCTGGGACACAGGCCTCCTCTCTTTGAGGGGATGGGCTGTTGTAAGGGTAGCGCCCAGGTAGTGTTTCTCGCTCTAGCATATAACGGTTCATAGCGATGGAAAAGTATAAGGGCATGGAAAAATTTAACTCCGTGCTGGTAGATGAGGTTCAACCCTAATGCACCACGCGGGCGCATTGCGGGTTGGTAGATGTCACAAATGTCTTCAAGTTTTTGGTTCTAAGCCATGCCGGTTTCCTCACGATGTCTTCCTCTACCGCTTTGAGAGCAGTGGTGATGAAATGAATTACAAAAAGTAATGTGCCTGCCTGGGTTCGAACCTCGCTAGGCTACCACTGCTGTTCCAATTAGCTCTCTGGTGAGTACCTAACAAATTGCATCTTATGATAATCCTTTCATCTCCCGCAGACATAAAAGTGAATTCAGTACACCCCGGCTTCGTGGACACGGACATGTCCTCTCACAACGGCCCCATGAGCATCAACGAGGGGGCGGCGGCTCCGCTGTACGTCGCGCTGGACGCACCAGACTCCCTCAGGGGGCAACTGGTGTGGTTTGACAAGCAAGTCGTACCCTGGGATGGTGTTAAACCAGAGAGGGAGTTTTAAACTTTCAAGACCCGCTGAAAAAAGTGACGCGAATCAGTCATAAAAAAGCTTATTCATGACCAAACAATAAAAGCGAACAGTCCGCCATGGTGTCGAATCGCGTCGCCCTAAAATAAAAGTAGCCTATGTTAACATCAGCTATCCTTCAGTAAAAATCTAGTCAAAATTGGTCCAGCCGTTTCGGAGATTAGCCGGCACAAACGGACAGACAGACAAAAATGTGTTTATAAGTGCCATATACAGGGTGTAAACAGATCCTTCACATAGCCGTCAACCAAGCGTTCATCAAACTAAGTAACTTTACGCAAAAAGTGTTGCTGGGATTTTTTTTTTTTGGGTGAAAAATCACGTTTTACGGTAGGACTCGATGAAAAGCACGCAACACATTGTGCTGATGGATGGATTGAATAGTACGGGGGTCGTGGAGGTGTGTAAAGTAAAAATCTTACATTCAAAACATGTATTTAAAAAAAAAATGTGCAAAAGTTGGAACTTTGACCCCCAATGTCTCCGTAACTAGAAGGTTCCCAGGTATGGTCTAGAACAAAAAAATGATCGCAAAGACGGGGAGAACAAGTGCCTTTCGGCTATGTTAAGGGTCTTGTCTTTATTGTGTACTTTTATGTGATTTCTACCAAATGTCCTTAACGTTCAGCCACCAGTATCGAAAGTATGTTAAGGGTCTATTTACACCTTTTATATTTTCATATGCATTCAGTAAAAAACTTATTTTGATATTACAAACAGACATTTCAATTTTATTTATTTATATAACTGTATAGATTAATTGCTTATAATGTGACAAATAAAATCGTTTTCTGAATTATACTCAAGGTTGTATTGTGTTACAATGCAAAGGTAAATAAATATATTTATATCCTACGATATGGTAGGTACAGAGTTGATATAATAATGGTTTAGACCTTCACATATCCGCCGCTATAAGCAGC
Organism: Noctua fimbriata; assembly: GCA_905163415.1. Taxonomy (NCBI): domain Eukaryota; kingdom Metazoa; phylum Arthropoda; class Insecta; order Lepidoptera; family Noctuidae; genus Noctua; species Noctua fimbriata. The sequence goes on from LR990946.1 coordinate 1,574,584, forward strand.
ATACGAATGTTTACAAATTTGGGCAGGGACCTAGACTTTTTCACATCACTCATAAAGAATTAAGTACTTAACTTACACTCTTAAAAACAATAAAAAAATATAAAAATACACTATAACAAAGACTAAAATATAAAATCTACTTAGTAGGTAGATATTTATATTTATTGCCCTTAGCCCCAATACGTTCTAGAACACACATAGAAGCACAGCAAATAGAAAGAAAAACTTACTTTAAAAATTACTTATAATTTTTTATACAGGGTGTAACAGAAAGGGAAAAGTCATATGAAAGGATACGGTAAATGCGAAAAAATTATCAGCTGCTGTCCCATTCATTTGGATCGAGTAGGTATTGAAATTTTGTATGGGACAGCTGATAATTTTTTCGCATTTACGATAGTGCACCCAAGGAGAAAGTTGTTCGGTTTAATAGTCTGCAGCATAGCCTTTCATATGACTATATCCTTTCTACTACACCCTGCATTAACGTTTTTTAAATATTATTTATTTATTTAAAATTTACATATACATATAAACTCACGCCTTTTTCCCACGGCACTGCAGGCCAAAACTACAACGCTCCTTACACACCCCCTTTTGTTTCGTCCAAGTTCATACATCTGCAAGCACGTACGCCGGTTGCGAGTAGGTACCTACTACGCACCTGACCTCTATCCTATGGTATCTTAGACCTTTCACAGGTAGCTGGTTTCACACGTTCCATCCTCCTCTCCATTTCACGTATATCTCCGTCTGTTATATTAGCATCATGGGTTTCACCATACCTGAACCGTCAACATCTCTTGTGCTGGGCACGCAGAAAACTTAAACCTACATCTCCAACTGGAAGGTCACCCATGCTGCTGGAGGAGAGATCACCTCCACTGGGGTGCAATACTCTGATGATCTCCTCCTTTCTCTAGTCCTATCATACATGGCTCCGATTAATGTGGAATGCATCGGTGGGCAGACGGTGGCTGCTCACAACGAGGTACCTGCAGGGAGAACAGCGGAAGAAACAGATCAAGGGATTCTGGCAATCGTCCTATCCTCTTTAATGACTCTGGCAAAACCTGTAACCAACCAGAATGTGCCAGCTTACACGAAGAGGTGGCAAGCCGCCCTTTCTACACAGGGTATTGTGGACCTAGTCCCATCTGGCAAATGGCCCACCATTACCACCTTGGCTATGAAGTTTTTAAATATTGTTCGGAGTGGTCAGGGTCTCAGGGAGGAGATCGTTAACAGAGTTTTGGAGTTGAGGAAAACAGGTGCAGAAGGGGCAATTTTGGGTCAAGTTAAGTTAGTCTGGGAGTACTCCTCGCTTAAGTCGGTGCAGTACATGGAGACGTTTCTCCATTCCCATTGTAGAGCACTCGAGATTCCGGCAGTATAGGATCAAGCCTTAGAGCTTAAAGTGAAATGGGAAGCGGCTCGAACTGGAGACCCAATTTTGCCATATAGCAGAGTAAGAGATAGTAACTCTCACTCAGAGCTAAATCATTCACATTACCCAGACTTGTATTACGCCGCCATTGCCTTTGCAAAGGTGAACAAAATAGTGGGTGAAAATTTTCAAGTTTCGCAGTCACACCCGACACCACAAACCGCTCTCATAGATAAGTACATCAAGAAAACGGCTATACCTGAACTAGGAGAACTCGCCGACGAGACTAGAGCGAAATTATACAAGTTAGGATACCCTATCAGCCGCAGAAGACCCGCAGATGATTCAGACTCCGATGATGAAGATACACAACGCCGAGGCAAGAGAGCACGCAAGCACTGAGGTCAACACTGCTAGTATATGAGAGAAGATGACTCTATAAGAAAAAAAAAATATTACCAACGAGGTCAGCGTATTCCTGCTGTTTTCACTAAAATTAGCCTTCTAAATACCTTTTACTTAGACAGGAAACGGGATATTTACCATGTTTACTGTTGTTGTTGTTGTACATCGGGAACTCAAAAGAAACAGTAAACATGGTAAATATCCCGTTTCCTGTCTAAGTAATAATGTTAGTGACCATGATAGTTTAAAATCTTAAATACCTTTTGTTAGTCGCCTTTATAATATGAACTAGTTTTATGTTAGTAAAAATACGTACTTACTAAGAATATCCATAAATGAATGATAACTGGGTGTACCTAGCTAAGAACAAACAAGCATTCCTATTTCAAACGCATCTCCTGCATTTTATAAGAACGAATTTGGGCTTACGAAGTGCCTTTTGATTTAGATGCTTTCGGAGTAATGGTGCTTGAAGCAAGTGAAGCACGTGTATCATCGATTAGTTTACCTGCTTTTCTCATTGTTTCAGCATTCTGAATCAAAGTTTCACCTAACAGATTTATCATTGATACATCCCTAGCAGGAGTTGTTTGCAAATCTCGTAAGAGGGTGAAAAATTCAGTGAAATATTCACGGCTGGCTATTATTCTAGTCACTACAGAAGAATTTGAAGGGTTTTCAACCGTTGATGAAGATTGATTTTTATTCGGGATAATGAGAGCTTCAGGTTGGTCAACTAGTTTGGAACGTTTTAAAGCAGACCTATCATAATTTCTTGAGGATGCAACAAATTCCAATGGTTTGCTCTTCTTTGTATTTGAGTTAGCACTTCGCTTAGATCTGCGTGTTGTTGCCTCCATCTTTGCTGATGAATCATGACCTAAAAAAAAGTGTTAATTTAATTTATTGTTCAAAATGGCAGCTAATTATTTAGTTATACAGTTATTTCAGATTTATGATGAACATAGGTATTGCAAGCACAACATAAACCAATCCATGTCAAATGGCTATAATTTATGTTCATGTCTACAAATTCCTTGGAATATTTTTTTTTATATAGGATTTCTTAATGTAGGATTTCTAGAGATACTTAACTAACTAGGTGTAAGGGTTGTATTAGTTAAGTACCTACTTTAAGATCTGTAACACTATAATCTATGCATCTTGTACACCTTTTAAATGCACTATCCTATCAAATATATTTCAGTATTATTCGAGCATTCACTCGTTCCATTTACGATCAACACCGCACCTTACATGGCGACCCTGCCAGAGGACGCTACGCGAACTTGAGACGTTAAGTGTGACTTCGTGACAGAATACCATTCGATGAGTAACGAAAAATAATAGTGTAGTGACTTTTTGGGCCTACGGACTGGACGTCAGAGGGACTGTACAAATCATCCACAAAAATGGGCAAGCAGCAGTCTAAAGAGGAGACCCTGGTCGTTCAAAACGCGGCGGCTGGCAGTAACCAAGCTACAGCAGAAGAACTTCGCTTTCATATTACCCAGACCACCATCGTAATCGCGAAAAAATAATCAGCTGTCACATACATTTGGTCGAGTAGGTATTGGAATTTTGTATGGGGCCGTTGATAATTTTTTCACGATTTCGATGGTGGTCCCATGGAGAAAGTTGTTCAGTTTGATGGTCTGGAACACACCCTTTCATATTGCTATACCCTTTCTGTTACACGTTGTATAAGGAAATACTATCATCATATTTTCTTTATATTAAGTCTTAGACTAGACGTGAGATGACGGGGTGTGGACGACTGGGAATAATGCGTTCTGTTCGTCCACAGTGTAGACGAACAGAACGCAATATTCCCAGTCGTCCGCAGTGTGGACGACGGGGTGTGGACGAGCGGGAATGACTCGTTTTATTAGTACTTAACTTATTTATTATTTACAAGTACAAGTGTTCACATGCTTTGGTCGGCCCAATCGCCTTTCTGTGCAACTTAAGTTTAACTACGGGAACAGTACCTGATTGCGCAAAGATTGCAAATATATGTCCGATTTTTAAAAGTGGAGATCCCAAAATTCCTTCAAATTATCGTCTAATTTCTTTGCTGACAGCTCTCTCAAAAATCCTTGAACTTGTGAACAAGTGACTGCTCACATACCTAGAAAAAAAAGTATTGTCGGACAATCAATACGGTTTCAGGGTTGGCAGGTCAACGGAGGATGCAGTAACCAACTTAGCCGATTTCATATCCCTCAACCTTGGACAAGGACAAGCATGTACTGGCATCTTCCTGGACCTCGCCAAAGCATTTGAAACGATTTCTTGAAAACTCCTGATTAAAACAAAGTCACTTCTGGGAGTTCGTGGCGTTGCTTTGGACTGGTTTACTTCATACCTCAATGATAGAACCCATAAAGTCATCTTAGGGGAATATTCTAATGAGTCAACTATGGTAAATTTTGGTGTGCCTCAAAATTTTTACATATGCGGACGACACCGCAATCGTATTTTATGGGAAGATTTGGGATGACGTGCAGGTTGCAGTTGAAACCGGGATCAAAGTTGTTGCGAACTGGCTGCAATTTGATCTGCTGACGCTTAATGTGGACAAAACGAAGTCAATACATTTTGCCATCTCGAAACGAACGTCCCCAAGCAGTGTTGCTTGACTATAGCTACACTCCTGTTCTAGCCCAGAAAATTGTATCGTATTAAGGGGTAGGGTTCGAAAGATGCTCCGTATCTTTAAGCAACTGGGTAAGCTTGCCGATGACTCAGTACTAAAGATGATTTACTACTCTCTGTGTCAATCAGTCCTTAACTACTGTATAATAGCATGGGGCGCGGCTGTTAAAACTTCATTAATAAAGGTAGAAAGAGCTCAGCGAGCTCTGCTTAAAGTTGCCTACAGACGCCCACGAACACACTATACACCGAAATGGGATAGCTTTACATCCTGTCTGTCACTCTCAGATTCCACAAAACCTCCCTGAGCACTTGTATCCTGTCAAGTCGAAGGGTACATTGGGAAAAGGTTCGATGCCGTAAAAAAATCGGTAGAAGGTGTTACGGTTTTATGGAACCGCACATTTACGCGAAACTAAATGACCAACACAAAATTCAGCAACTAACACAAACTAAATGTAAGATTACGATAACAAAATGGCTTGTTACACTGGACTATGAGTTAACTGAAAGCAAGTTTCCTTTAAAAAAAAAAAACGCACGTAGCACACCTTGATAGGTACACATGCATTTATATTTCATAATTATATATTTATTACTATAAATCACAAAATTCCATTTACATACGACAGGTATAACATTCAGACACACTCACAAAACAGACTGTCTTAATTCACCTCCCAACACACACAAAGCACAAACACGCAAGCACACACATACACGCACACACACACGCACGCACACATAACATTCATATACAACATACATATCATAGGTAACCAACTGTTTTCTTTGTTTTCCTTTTTTTAGATTACAAGTAGTTTAGATTAGGTATTAATAAAAATGTAAACGGAACGAAGGAGCCTGAAACTCACGACACAGGGAATCCTAGTGTGAGTTTCAGGATTCAATGCATTGAATGTAATCTCTTAAACAATAAATTATTCTTATTCTTACATTTATTTATATAATTTATAATAAATATCATTAAAAATTCATAAAATTATAAATCATATTCAAACATAAACTATCATAATATCATAATTAATAGTATTATTTTTTAAAGAATAACTATGTTTATACTTAACTTTGATAAGGTATTAGAATATTTACTTAACTTATGCCATAAGTACTAATATTTGTATTATACTTGGTGGCCAGACATAGTGATACTGCACCTCATCTTTTACCAGTGCAAGCGTCCACAAGTAAAGATATTTGATTTTAAATATATTTTAAGATACTGAGCTAGATAATTAACTACGGACGGCGGACTTAATGCTTATGGTATTAAGTCCGCCTCTGTACTTTGTGCTTGAAGTGTTAAAATAAGTAAATTAATAAATAATTGATATTAATTTACAATACGTACCTCTATTCTTCATTTTCGCACAATGATTATGTTTAGAATGTATTTCATTCATCCATTCTGTGGTAAAATGTTTCGCATCTTCATATGAATCTGAAAAGACAAAAATCCATTTTATTTCAAACTAGCTGTGCCCGCGGCTTCGCTCACGTGAGCGCACATTCTTTTGTCATTCTCAAAGTTTATGAACGTAAGCAAAATATAGATGCAACTCATGATCTATCCTAGGCCCCAACGGTTAATCCTTAACAATTTAAAAAATAATCTTTCAGCTCTGAGAGCTCAATCAACCGATTGAAAAAATGTGATGGACACAAAACGATGGAAACAAAATTGAGAATTTGAAAAATACTGCAAACGCTTGAATTTAATGTATTTAGCAATAGAACCAGAAAAACTATGCGCTTCGAGAATCTTCATGGATGGACCACCCATAAATTACGTCATACGAATTTTATGATTTTTTCACCGGAGGGGTCAAAAAATCCGTATCAAAAGGTCAATTTGTGTGAGACTCCCGCCTCCCAAGTGTGACGTCACATATTTTGCAATATTACATGCTGTCCGCCGATAGAGTTGGAAATATTTCTTTAATAAATTTTTCGTTAATAGTTCAAATTTCGTGTTTTAATACTTAGCAATATTAGTTTTTTAAATGTGACGTCACCAAATTTAGGACCCCTTCCACCCCTTGTCACACAATGTCACACTTTGTTGTCACCCCCCACCTCTTTAACGTATGACTTAATTAAATTACGTCATAAATTTTATGGCTGGTCCCTAATAGACACGTACTTCCATGGTAGCAGCAGCTAACTGTGACTTCCTGGAGTATCTAAAGTGTCCCTACACCTGCGATTTAGAGGACTTACTGTCAAACCGCGATTAACGTAGCCACCTGGGTGCTAATAATGTGATAAATCATCGATACAAAAGAAGAAGAAGAACATGGGAATTATATTAGATCTCATATTTCCGAAGATAGACCATGATTGCCGAAGCGGATACTTTTCCAAGGACTCTGATGAACGGGTAAAAAAAAAAGTTGAAGCGTAGACGCAAGTATTACGCAGATCGATGTAACAAATAGTGTTGAAAGCAAGCCATTTGACTATTCACTATATTTATGTTACTACTGACTATTATTAATAAATTACTCCGAAGTTCTAAAGCAAGTGCAATCATGGGCATTTAAACGTTAAAGATATGCCGCGAGTGAAACAATTGCTCTTACGGATATAACTCCTCTTCACTCTGGGGTACCTACCATTATAAATAAGCCTGTCTAGTATCAAAAAAAATCCTATGTTTACTGAGTCAAAAATATGTTTAATATACATGAAAAAAAGCATAACAAATGGGTTGCCTGATATCATTAAGTGAAGACTATTTAAAAATTGAGACAACCGAACGTTATGCCATCGTGTTTGTAATAAAATTACCTATCTGTTCTTTTAATACATATTTTAATAAGAAAATAGATGAGTGGACATATAGTATCAATTTATCTATTTATACCTTACAGCTCTGTAGTAGGGACAAAAAGATGACAACCTAACAGATTCTTGGCTTGATTGCTTTCTAGATATTTACTCTAATTCCATTTTGATTTCGTTTGGTTTGAAAAAAAGATAGTTCCGTTATTTTTAATAAAGGGTAGCCTTTACTTAACTTTATCAGGCAACCCATTCGCAATGTTAGTTTGTTCATATAAGTATTTTACTCCGTTAACGTAAGTTTTAAATAGCCGTTCTGAGACTTGTCACGCCGGATTTTAGCCTTTTCACTCGCACAATGTGAACATGATCATTAATCTACTAAATTATTAGTATTCGAAGTCATTTCGGTAGGCACATATAAAAATACGAAATCCTGAAAGTCCTGTTTTAATATTCAAACGAAACTATTTTATTTAGTTTGTGTGCGGGCAACATTGGAAAAAGGTGGTCTGGTTGAATTTGACAACGTCATTGTCTTATTTTGGTATTGTCCCCATAAAGTTTTTATTTTGTGGGATATTGTTTATCTGCCAAGATTAGTTCTTAGATAATCTAAGAACTAATCTTATTTAATACATAATTTAACTGGTCACCATTAAATATAGTAAAATCCAAATAATAGTAATTTTATTATTTAAATAAACTTCAGGTTGAGTTGCTGTAATAAAATGGTATATCTAAGCCGGAGAGGTGATCTTTACCTCAGGACCTTCCTACTTCAGACACTTTTCTCTATTTAAGATTGTGCATATACCAGTGCCTGTTACTTCTGATGTTGAATTAAATAAAGATTTATGATTATGATAATTTTTTTAATACCTGTCTACCGACGCCTAATATATAATAATAGCTTTCTCGTATTACAATTTTTTTTTATTATTTAATTGCCTCGGAAACGAAAATTGAAAATATTTTTTTAATTTAATTTAATAATGTTATATTCTCAGCCTTTCCATCATGTCCTACTTTTTACATAAAAAGAATGGTCACCTTATTAGAAAGAGACTAAATTAGCGTTAACCTCTCTTTTGGTGGCATATTTTTAATGCAAGCAAGAATTGCAGTTGTACACACCGCGGCACATGAAGCTGTAAAATCCCAGTATAAATTGATCTCGCTTTGTATAGATTTCCTATACAATGAGAGATCCGCATAAACTGGTTTTGTAAAGCTTGACTGGCCGTCGCGTGCGTACGTAGTACTTAGTACTTCCGTGCAAAGAGTAAAGACAAAAGGAAAAATAAAACAAAATTAGTTTTCAGCCATTCCGAGTGACTACACTACGACTAAAACCTATTTACGTAAATTATTTTTATCATAGAAATCGCGTATGAGGTTACTAACAAAATTTTAAAAGTTAATATCTTTTGCGTCTGTTGGTCGATTTTGATGAAATAAACGCTAAATAATACCCACAACAATGCTTCTTATTTTGTAATATTTAGATTTTGAATACAATGAGGGGTTTTTACGTGATGCGCGCACAAACGAACAGACAAACCGACAAACAGACAAAAATTAAAAAAAAAGATATTTTTACTTTCTATTACTTATTACTTATTTCTCGCACATTCCAGTGACTTTTTTGCAAAAATCTGTAATGTACAGACACGGAAAGTCTACGATTTTATTATATGTATATAGATTTTAGAGCTGTGTAGGGTGGCTACATACTGGTCTAACACCATTTGAGTTTCATTGACATGTAAAGAACAAGAAGAAATTTGCTGTGATAGATTACAATGCACAGAAATCACAAGAATCTGTCCAGTAACGAAGCTACAAACCACATACACCTCGGCACCAAGGATGATTAAATATGGAGTGCCCCAGGGCAGTGTTTTAGGGCCTCTGCTGTTCCTGATCTATATAAATGACCTACCGAAAATAACAGGGCATAAAATGGTACTTTTCGCTGATGATAGTACGGTTGTTATAAAATGCAATAATCCAAATAATTACGAATTAGATATTAATGACACTCTCTCGAAAATAATTAACTGGCTAAATGACAATAATCTTGTAATAAATTTAAATAAAACTAAAGTTATGCATTTTCAGCAACGACTTGTAAACACTCCAGTTAATGTCAGCTATGATCATCTTAGAATAGAAGAGGTCAACATCGCAAAATTCTTAGGTATTTCTATAGACAGCAAATTGACCTGGAAACCACACCTGGATGAAGTTTGCAAACGATTGAACAGAGCAGCGTACCTTCTATTTCAACTATCAAATAAAGTAAACAATGAAACTCTCTTAACGGCGTATCATGGATTGGTATCCTCGGTTCTACGGTATGGTATCGTTTTTTGGGGACAGTCAACAAATCGAGAACTTGTTTTTAAAATGCAAAAAAGATGCATAAGGTCGATATTTGGATTGCACAGAACTGACAGTTGTATTCCATATTTTAAAAAATTCAATATTTTATCCTTTCTTTGTTTATACATTCTGGAAACCTCCTTGTTTGTGAAAAATAATCCCCACCTATTTAAAAAACTTGCCGCAGTCAAGAAATTACCCTACATTCTCAATATACACATTATGCCATGTCAAATGTAAAACTGCACTGATGAAGAAAAGTTTCTTTGGTTTTGCTCCCCAAGTTTTTAATAAAATACCTGACAAAATCAAATGTATGCCAGTACAAAAATTCAGAAAAACTTTAAAGAACTTACTACTTAATAAATGCTGTTACACATTGGACCAGTTTATGAATGACAATTTTAATTAATTTGTATAATGATATTGACATCTGTATAATGACATTCTAATGACAATTTTAATTAATCTGTATAATAATTTAATTTGATTGAATTTGTTTGTATATCATTGTTGACAAAACATAGCGCACTATGTATTATAGCTTAAGACCGTTTTATGTTACCTATGTTTAACAAACGATTAAATGATTTATGATTTATGTACTTCCAAAAATTGTATCACATAATATTTATAATCATTTGTATGTTTTATGTGCAGAAGTGTAGTGCGCCCCATTTTAAAGTATAAATAAGAAACAAAAACTTAAGAACCTAAAGCAGGGTAAATATAGTAACCTTATTGGTAACTATATTTTCGAGCCGTTTGGGGTTGAAACTCTAGGTCCGTGGGGTCCGAGTGCTCACAGCCTTTTCAAGAGGACATTTCTAAACATTTAGTTGACCCTGCCCGTGACCCAAGGGCTAGCTTTTACCTTGGCCAAAGGCTTAGCGATGCCATACAACGTGGCAACGCCGCCAGTCTTTTGGGTTCATTACCAGTTGACAGCGTTGAGGAGTTTTTTGTTTTTTTTAAGTTAGTTAGTTAATATAGGTTATTTTAATTTATTAATGTATATAATATTTACTTCTACAAATAAATTGAATTATTTAAAAAAAAAACTTAAATCGAAGAACTTGATAATGTTGTAGGTCAATTGTAAGTCAATTGAATTCAAATAGATGATCTCATGTGTCAGTCAAGTACTATAAATATCGCTTTATCAATCGCACTTGGGAGCAGTCATCCCTGGTCATCAAGTAGGTACCATCGTGGTGAAAGGATCAGCCAATCGACTGAAATGAATTGCCCAGTGTTGTCCGGACATAAAAACAAGGTCGTAGGATATGTCCCTCAGGGAGGGTCCTCTCATACACAAGCCAATCAATTTCAATACAACTAGCGGATTTTCTCAAATTATGTAAAAAAAAAACTATAAATCATTGCTTACCTTGAAGTCCTAAATATGTTTAATATCACTGTATCCACAACTGGAACAATTCAATTTTTTCAATATTACAAGAATCTTAACAAGATTCAATGCAACTGATGATTACTGATGTTTATTTCTAGTATTGCAGAGGGTTGCTAGATCAAATTCCTGATTCTCCCCATATTCGTATATCACCCCCCCCCAAATTATTTTTTTTGCACCTTCTCCATTGTTTATTTTTTGACTGGCTCGTTGTTCTAGTGGTTGCAAGCCCGACTGTTGAGCTGCGAGCTGCAGGCTGCTGCAATTTTGAGGCCGGGCACCGTATTAAGGATTATTCCATCAGGACATTCTCGGTAGTAGCAACAGAGTCGAGATTTGTACCTTAAGGTAATTTAGAATAGAAGATTCTTTACAAGTAACTTTCATAAAAGAAAACATTTCACATAAGGGTGACACAAAGGGCGGTCTTATCTCTAAAAGCGATCTTACGTTAAGCAAATTTACATTTTTTCAAACAGATTCTAGAACAATTAGAAAGATTTTGAACTATGTTTACACCCAAAATAGGTTAAAGAATATTTTCCTATTCCCATATACAAATACCTCTTACTCCAGTCTTAGGGATCTTTTTCCGAAAAAACCCCAATCTACCAATGCTGGTGTTGCAAGAGTGACATTCAGAAAACATGAAAATAGCCAATAAATAAACGTGAGAAATAATTATTTATTTATTTACTCCAAACATACAAATATCCTTACAGGCTAGACCCAATGCGATATTGTAGCACACTTACAATTTAAACAGTTATTTATTAGCATAGCAAATTATATATGTAGCTGTTCTTGTCAATTCACCCAAAGTGCAACAGAATAAGTCTAAGTCCTCAGCAATGAGGTTGAGAGTGCGGAGCGCGCTCGTGAGCGGCGCCTAGCGCAGCAAGTTAGATCGCGCGCGCGGTTCCACCAGCAACCGCGGCTGACGTCGACGACCCACATACCCGTCTGGCACGACTAGCTCCACCCTTCGCAATATATCCGCATTGTGTATCTTCCCTCTAATTACCTTAAAGATATAAGTCACTAGTGTGAGTTGCTTCCTGACCCTTAGTTCATTATATCCAACCATTCCCAAGACAAATAGAGTTTGATACATCAATGGATAAACCTAATAAACTTATTTTGTACTTGCTCCAACATGAGACTATAGTTAGTTTCATGTAGAGCCCAGATAACTGCATTACATTCTAGTTGGCTTCTTACTAAAGCATTATATAATGCCGTTATAGTTTTAATATTTGTGAAGCCTTTAACCATTCTAAGCACAAATCCTAGGTTCCTATATGCTGTTTTGCATACCTTAACTATATGATCACGAAACGTGAGTCCAGTGGTGAAACGAACTCCCAAGTCCCTCACTTCAGTGGCCCTAACCATAGGCGTATGCCTATGGTTAGGGCCACTGAAGTCACGCCCATCACATATACTTATACGGTGGACGGTATCGTCCACCGTATAAGTATATGTGATGGGCGTGCACGTGAGAAACTTATGGTGACACACTTAGATGTGTTAAACTGCAGGAGATTACTCTTGCTCCAAGCTACCACTCTGACTATATCTCTCTGCAGTCTTTCACAGTCATTCACGTTTGTGATGGGGAGATAAAGCTTAAGGTAGTCGGCAAACAGTAAACACTTAGCATCTTGCTCAACGTTTGGTAGGTCATTAATCATTAAGACGAACTCCAGAGGCCCTAGATTCGTTCCCTGGCTTACCCCAGATCTAGTATAATATGCGTTCGATTAATATCCTGCATAGTCAACATATTGCTGCCTGTCACTCATATAACTTACAAAAAACTTAAGTAAATGCGGGGTGAAACCAACCCCCGCTAACTTTTTGAGTAACACGTCATTATCGACTAAATCAAACGCTTTTTTAAAGTCGAAATATGCAGCATCGGCTCGTCCCCCACTGTCTACTATCGGCACCATATCCGCCATGTAGCCGAGTAAATTACAAATTAAATAATACTTATAACAGTTTATTTAGTAACTAAAATATGATTATTTATCTATTTACAAATATACATATATCTACTACTTTTATTTACAGACTAAAAAGAACTAAATTAATGATAAAAATAAGACTAAAAGTAAGAATAAACAAACATCTAAACAACGACGAATAAACATCTAAACAACGACGACAATGGGACACTTAGGCGTCAAAGTCCTCCGCATCGCTGTCATCTGGAAACGTGCCCAGATGACTGGCAGCATTGCCACGCTGAATAGCAATGCTAATTCTTTGGCCAAAGAAAGAGCCAGCCGTCTGGTCACGCGTGTCGACCAGTCGGCGAGAGATTTCCTTAAAAAGAAGACGCGCACTCGGTCCCCAAAGGTCAAAACTGTAGTTACCAATAAGGTTTATTAATATTTGCGCCGCTTAAGGATCTCAGCAGCCGCAACAGCAGCGCCTGCACAGCCCGCCGTGCTTGCAAGGTGAGATGGCGCAAGGGTGTCGACACAGGTTGCGTCCCACACCAAAGGCCTACCCACCTTCCAAGGCACCAACGTCATGCCATTAAATTAAATTACTTTTTATACTACTCACAATTTTAATTACGCAGATTCAGACTGCTTTGCCCAATAACTTTCATCCCTGTAGTACGCTCTTGAGGTTTAATTTCCCACTTCCACGTTTAAAAGGAAATTAGATATTAAGGGGAAAGCACCAGTGTAGCCCTCGAAATTCAATCTTTTTTTAAATTAGTATTTCGCGGGCTACCCTGACGCTTCCACCGTAAAATAAACTACTCACATATTAAGAAAAACACATTTTTTTAAATTTACTATCTGATTTCATTGCCAGTGAAAAAATGATCTTATGACTTCACACTTTTTAGTTGGTAAGTTTTAATGTCACTTTTGCAACACCGGCGTTGGTTGCTGGGGTTTTTTCTGGAAAAAATGTTTATAGTGTGATTTAATTTCCCCAAGATTGGGAAACTATTAGAGAAATGAAAATCTTGTGAAAATGTTTAAGAAAAGGAAAATGTAGAAAAGATATTTCAGAGTTATTGTAATTCAGATAAGTGTCATATTTTATACAATAACAGCTTTATTAAAAATTGCGTATATTACAGTGTGTCTTCACAACAATGTGCACATTTTAAAATGAGGGAAACCGTGCTTAATTTTATAGACGGCACAAATATTTATGAAAATCTAAAAAAATAATAAAAATGTTTGTTCGCTGCAGCTGTGCCCATATGTCAACAAATCGGTATAACTTTTAAATCAAACGATCTATCACGAGGGAACAAACTCAGTAATGATTGGTGGTATAATTCCGATCGTAACGCGAAGCAGCAGGCAAAAGCCATTATTTGATCAAAAACTCTGAAAATGTAGCACTTACAATAATATTGTATAAGCAAAAATAAATGGGTGACAAATAAAGACGAAGTCTCATCATCATCATTATAAGAGAAAAACCTGCCCTTTCTTTTGACACACTTCTCTATTCTGCGCATCCCCCACCCTCGATTTTGGACGGCCCTGGTTCCTTTGGCCCAACCTTGACCACCATTCGGTCAACTCTTTACTCATCATTAACTAAACCGTAGAAGTTGTGAACATCATCCACAACTTAATCCTGCTTGTTAAAGACAATGAAGAAACAAGTTGAAAAACAAATCATTTTGGGAAATTAATACAAATATGGGCAGAAATCCGAAACTTGATGTGGCAACTTTGTGCAACACTGTCAGAGTTCAACTTGTGATTGTGAGATGAAAAAGTTTAGTTTTATTTCTAAAAAGAAAACTCTCAGGTACCACCCTGGTACTGTCACTGCCCTTAAAGGATCAGCTTGAAGGAATTAAGCATTTGTTGCATTGAATCCTGTTACGATTCTTGTAATGTATTATTGGAGATATTGAATCCTTTCCGTTGTTATTTTTATGAGGTCTATCCTCAAGGAGACTTCAAGGTAAGCACTGATGTTACAATGACAACTGATATTGTGATATTTATAGTACTGAGATCATCTATTTGTTAGTACCAATTTACTCGTGGCTAAATTATAACTGTCGCACATCTTCAAGTTTAAGCAGTGCTTGCAGTCTGTCCGTGTAAAATACTAAGACTGAAATCCGACCCCAATATATTTGCTAGGCAGATGATGATCATCCATTTGAGGTGAACGGGCTTGTGTTACTGGAGGAGTTTGTTCCACTTCTTCTTCTCGCCGGCTACTAGGGACACCGGACCGAACACCGAACCCCGGAACAATAGGAAGTGGCCAAGGACTGGTCTACTATGGGAGTCTTATGTAGTTTTTGATGTTCAAAAATGATTCTCATGCTAATTTGAATATGACTAGATTTTGCAAGCTGTGATTTCAATTTTGTTTCTCTTACTTTTAGATGGGAAGCCCTGCTGATTTTAAATATTATGTGATCGAAGCACCTTACAGAGGTATTGATGAGTATGTATGCATACCCTGGACGTGGATAGTCTCACGTACAGATGATAATGTAGTAGTATCATATCCTGTTGAAAACCCATCGGTTACAGAACAACGTGTTAAAGACAGGGAAGGAATATCAAAAGAATGGAAATCTTATAAGTCTATTGTGAGATGTGCTTTTTGTAAGTTTTTTTTCTTGTGTGTACAGATGTAATCATAAAAATTAATTCAGGAGTATAATTGAAATAATATAATGTTTTTCTTTGCAGATTCGTACGACCAAGCCAAACTTATTACCTCAAAGATGAATAAATTACATCATCAACAAAATTGTTCGAAGACGGAGTGTGGAGTTTGTGGAGGTACATATTGTAAATGTTTTTCCATTTTTGAGCTCAAGTGTTATTTAAAATGACATTGGCAGTTTATAGAAACAGCATTTTTTCATTGATTATTCTATTGTATTCAATACATGATAAATCTGAATTTATTGTCCAATTAAGTGTACAAAAAGTGACAATAATAATAAAATAACTCTCTAAGTTTTAGATTATGAATCATGGGGAAGCGTGAAGAAAACAATACACAGATCCAAGCGAGGTGCATACTCAAAACAAAATATAGACAAACCTCTGGAATTTGTTGTGTCCTCGAATAATAATGATAGATCTGCAACAAAAACAATACTCAAACAAATGCCACAGTCAAATCCCGGAACAAAAGCTGCCTTAAAACGGTCCAAAGTAGTTGAACCAGCTGTGTCTGTTAGCGAGGTCACAGAAAAGTTGTGTCATGCATTTCGATGCACAAAAGAAAACTCTTCATTAGAGCCTATAACAATAGCCGACCCTGAATTATTCACTGTAATTTTAACCCTCTTACGAGATTTACAAAAATCGTCTTCTACAAATCACTCAGTAGGAGAAATAGTTCTTAAAACATTGATTATGAATGATAAAGTAATGAAAGAGCAAGCAAAAATAATAGTTGAATTAAGTGCTGCACTAGCTTCTAAAGGCACTACAGCAGTAGTTGAGAAGATATCCAAAAAAAATAACAAGAAACAGAAGGAACAAGATGATGATCATGAAGTCGACAATAAAAAACGTTATCGCAAGCCCAAAATTGTTCTCCCTCCAGAATACGATGAAAACGACTCAAGATGGACGCTAAAGCATCGCGAATTAGCACCGGGACTTGTTGAACTCATGCCACACACCAGCGTATACATCAACGCAGTCAAACTTATTCATTGCAAGAGATTGGCGAAGAATTGCACATCTCTGGCCCGATTGTTATCGCTAGAAATTTTTACTAAGAATGCATTGAGTATATGTTCATTAACTGGTGAAAGAGCCAGAGTTGTCGACGCCGGGGCATTTGTCAGACCAGGGTTAGATGAGAATGCAAGACGTGCAATACTGGAATTTGTTGAAGAGTGTAGACGTGAAAAGGGTTGGATAAATGAAGGAGGTAGATCTACTAAGAACGGTATCCGTAATGTACTAAAGATGATACGAAGCAAATACGGATCTTATTACTAAATTATTGTTTAGAAGTGTGAGCTGTGTTCACACTTCTAAACAATTTAGTAGTAAGAGTATGTTTAATTAAATATCATAAAGTTAGGTTGATAACAGGTTAAGCATAATCAGCCTATAATGTTCCTACTGCTGGGACACGCCTCCTCTCTATGATAGGGAATGAGCTTTAAACCACCACGCGGGCCCAGTGCGGGTTTGTAGACGTTCTCCGCATTTTTGGTTCTAGGACTTGCCGGTTTCCTCACGATGTTTTCCTTTACCGTTTTTGAGAGCAGTGGTGATGAAATAAATCACACAAAGTAATGCGCCTGCCTGGGTTCGACCCACGACTTATTGTTCGTAAGTCGTGGCCGCCACCACTGGGCCACCGCTGTAGGTAAATAATATATATGTATATAATAGGTAAACAGTTAAAATTATTTAGCATTATCTATTTATGTAAAGAGATTTATTGTTTATATTTTTGCTATGTTGGTTTTTATAATAAATGTTTGAGCCAAGACTTTCTTCATTCTGTGTCCGCATTCAATATCCACCTGCCAACTGAACATAAACATGATTTACCTAAAATACAAGCCGAGCGCAGACAGCAACTGTTATACAGAGTGTAAGGTACTCCGACGCTAAAACGGTTACCACGTATTCAGTACATCATTCTGAACTACCCACATAAGAATTTATTGTAGGTTTTAAAAAAAAACTGTTGTTTCCTCAAAAACTGCAATACCTACACAGTGAAAATGTAATGAACAGCTGTTTTTTTTTTTTAATTTATCCGATAATGTATCATGATCATTCTCCTGCCTGTTTTCCTTCTGGTGAAGGTTGCGGGGATCCGCTGGATGCGAGTCGCACGGGACCGGTCAATGTGGCGACACTAGGGGGAGGCCTATGTCCAGCAGTGGACGTCTTTCGGCTGAAATGATGATGATGATGATTCTGCAGCCCTTATTCCAATTCATTTGGGGTCGGCGCAGCATGCCCTCTTCTTCCATACTTCTCTATTACTCGTCATCTCAGCAGTCACCGATAATTATCAAAGAAGTGGTAGGAATGGGGGGAGGCCTTTGCTCAGGAGTGGGACAAAAGGGGCTAACTAAAAAAAAAAATTGTGGTACAATAGGGGCTAACTAAAAAAAAAAAATATCAAAGAAAATGATTATCTTGATAATGATTTCGAAGATGTATTTTGAACAACAGCCTGGTTTTCAAACAGATAATAAGTTTACTAACATAGGTATAACTCATCTTTATCTTTTGTTTACTAACCAATATGGATGTTACATAACCGATTTCTTTTTTTTTTTTTACTATTTCGAACCCTGATTCAAATCCTTGTGTCCAATTGATAGATGCACTATAATATCTAAGTTAGTGTAAATTAAGTTTGTTTTAGCATGACTGGTACCTTTGTTTTTTTTTGTCAAAACGCACAACAAACAACCTTATGTGCATGTCTCAAAGCCATTTCTATATTTTTTTAGATTTTTGGTACGAAATAATGTTAAATAAAAACATTTAATTAAAATTTGCATATCAATTTATTAGGTCTTTTCTGTCAAAGGCACTTACAACTTAAATTAATATTTTAGTTTTTCATTGGTCTATGCCAATTCAAAGATTTTATCATGGGTTCTACATATTCTAATATAAAATAAACTTTTATTTAAATGTCCATGATTTTTATTCAATCAGTATTAATTTATTAAAACATAGTCCTTATTATTTATTTTTTCTTTATTATTTTAATTGTTTAATCATAATAAAATCAGCTGAAAGAGCATTACCTTCGTGTATTAATCTTTTGACAGCTAGAGCATAAACGCACGCGCGTGCCTGCCACACCAAGCCACAATTTCACCTACCTTTTAGTCACATATTTGTGTCGCTTATTATTTGTGACAATGGCGTTCAAAAGGTTAAAATTCTTGAATATATGAATATAATCTTTAGTAACCTCAACGTTACATTTACATATACAGGGTAAAATTAAACTAGCTAGAGAAACTGCGGAGACATGATAGCTATCGCTATTCACACATAACACAAAATTAAATGATCAAATTATTTTTTACGATATTTAAACAAGACAAAACAATAAAAATACTGATTTCCTTAACTCACACTTCAACATAACATAACGACTTTAATCCCCGAAGGGTTAGGCAGAGGTGTATTGAATAGTACACCCACATTTCAGCAGTTATGTTCAAGTCCCATGTAACAGGGGGCGAGCCTATTGCCATCAATCTGATGGAAAAACCCAATAACACTTTGCCCGACCTAGGAATCGAACCCATGACCTCATGCTCAGCAGTCGCGCTTGTGACCACTAGACCAAAGAGGCAGTCCACTACATATACAGGGTGGATAAATAATCGTAGATCAAACGAAACAGGGCGATAGTTGGGGTTATCAGGGTAAATTTTTGGTAGTACATTTTTTTACAGTAAGGTTCTGAAGTTACAAATAATTTTAAAAGTGTCAACACTCGTAAATCATGGTACAAACTGTCATAAAAGCACTTTTGTAGTGACGATACATTTCCTAGTAAAATTATACACCAATTTTATGTTTTAAAATGGGTATTTTTTATTTTCTTATAAAACACTCCACTAGTCATAATTTTTAAGGAGAGCAAGGTAGGACTTTGCCACACCGATATTATTTACTGCAACTATCGCCCTGTTTCGTTTGATCCACGATTTTTTACCCTGTATACTTCAAAATAATAAATCATTTGTCACGTTTGCAAGTGCGAAGTTTCCCTAAGTATTATAATTTGACCTCAAAATTTATTACATTTAAAGTTTTACAAAAATTATGTAGATGTTTAAAATATTCTTTTTATAACAAGTCGTATAGTTAAAATATTATTTAAAATAAAACTAACATTTTCATGGAAGGAATGATTGCTCGCATACGAGCAAAGCACCGAATACTTATATCTTACATACTGGCTTAGTATACTTATAGTACTAAAAGATTGTCTGTGGACGCTCCAACACAAAATGGCCGACCACACTTTGGATTGAAATTTATAGCGCACGTGAATAGTGGTTGTATGAATTGAGTGCCCACACTGAATACGTTTATTTCCGTCAATTAAGCATAAATGACGACTTTGGAACCAGTGTGATCTTGTGCACAACAGCATATAATACAGCACCTCATTACTTAGAACAGTGTGCCATGTCCTTCACTTGGCTGACCGCACCAATTCTATAGTGGCATGTTGTGATCCTCGTTTTTTCTTTTTTTTCCGATGGGAAATCATCAAATGACCCCCCCCCCGTTCTAGGCGGAGCGGAAGGTAGTGTCAGACTTGTACTGACTAAAACTCATCCATGTTCCTTCTTCTTCGAACAGTTCCGCAGTCCTGGCAGGCATCGGGCCTTGTGGACCCCTACATACTTGCTGACATCTCTTTGAGGCGTGCGTAGAACACGAACTTGACGTCGACACGGCCTGCCGTCATAAGGCGCGAATTACACAGAAACGGCGTAAGGTGAAAACGCGGCGCAGGCATGATCATCATCTTCATCATCATTTCAGCCGAAAGACGTCCACTGCTGGACATAGGCCTCCTCCAAGTGTCGCCACATTGACCGGTCCCGTGCGACTCGCATCCAGCGGATCCCTGCAGCCTTCACCAGGTCATCGGTCCACCTAGTGGGAGGCCTTCCAACGCAGCGTCTTCCGGTTCGCGGTCGCCACTCCAGAACTTTTCGGCCCCATCGGCCATCCGTTCTGCGAGCAATGTGCCCTGCCCACTGCCACTTCAGTTTGGCTATTCTTCGGGCTACGTCGGTTACCTTGGTTCTCTTGCGGATGTCCTCATTTCTGATTTTATCACGCAAAGAAACTCCGAGCATAGCCCTCTCCATTGCCCTTTGGGTGACTTTAAGCCTTCTGATAAGGCCCATTGTGAGCGACCATGTTTCGGTCCCGTAAGTAATCACTGGCAACACACACTGGTCATAGACTTTCGTCTTGAGACACTGCGGTAAGTTGGACGAGAAGATACCACGCAACTTCCCGAACGCTGCCCAGCCGAGTCGGATTCGACGATTGACCTCTTTCTCGAAGTTAGACCTACCTAACTGGATCGTTTGTCCAAGGTAGACATAATGGCAGGCATGATGCCACTTCAAAACGTTTCCATACAAAATGTACGTAGGCGACGTGTCGTGAATTACACTTAAGCGATGCTGTTCTTTCGTTTCCTTATAAATTCCACGCTTGCGCTGCGCCTGCGCCGCACCGCCGCCTTACGCCGTTTCTATATAATTGGCGTCTAAGACGGACGGAAGGCGACATACCTCATTATTGGTAAAAATGTCACTTAGATCACTCTGGTTCCAACGTCGTCAAATTACGTTCAACGCGCGAAAGATTTTCCAAAACTCTGATTTTTAAATATCCCAACAAGTTCGGATGCATCGGTGGCCAAAAGTTGAAGAGAAGAACTCTTTTTGTAACCAAACGCTTTTCGAAGAGCTGATCGCTTCGTACAGTTTTGCGAAAGTCCATTCACTAGCGCTCAGCATTCAACAAGTAAGGTATAACATCATCGATGCTGACATCACCGACGAAGCCCACAAAGAACACGTCTTCGAGGAAGGGTCCGGAGAACGTTCTTAAGACTGGAAGCTGCAGTAGCAAAGTCGCGAGACGGTCTTCATCGGGCTGGCACGACGCTCTGAGGGACCGCAGGACTTTGATCTGGTAGTCTTGGAGTTTGCGGGTCAGGAAGTCGGGAACGCCGTCTACGGAAAAATGTTTTGTTGTTATAAATAAACTAGCTATTGCCCACGACCTACGTCCGCGTGAAATTATTATAAAAATATTACTTCCACATTGTATTTTTTTACAACTATTTCAAGTGATTTAATTTTTTTGCACGGAACCCGAAATCCTTTTTCTAAACCTAGCCTAAGTTATTCCTTATAACATCTGCAATCTGCCAGTAAAAGTCCCGCCAAAATCGGTCCAGCCATTTCGGAGATTAGCCGGAATAAACAGTCAGAAAGACCGACATAAAAAAAAAATAGTTTTTATGTTATAAGTATCGTATATACTTTCAGAAAAAAGCTGTTATTTTGAAATCACAAACAAACACTTCAATTTTATTTATTTGAACATTGTATAGATATGAGTAATATAGAAACCTTTGTGGTAACTATATTTTCGAGCCGTTTGGGGTTGAAACTCTGGGGTCGTGGGGTCCGAGTGCTCATAGCCAGTTTAAGGAAATTTTGAAACGCCTAGTTTATGCTTCCCGTGACCCCAAGGGGTGGCTTTTACTTTGTCCAGAGGCTAAGTGTTGCCATACCACGTGGTAACGCCGCCAGTCTCTTGGGCAAATTACAAGCTGACAGCGTTGAGGAGTTTTTTGATGCCCTTCTATAGTTTGTTTTTAGTTTATTTATTTTAGGTTATTTAATAGTTTTGAATTAGTAATGTATTTAGTTAGTTAACTCTACTTAATAAAATACACCAGATATGAGTATTTTACCTGGTGAGAACAAGCACAGAGCTCTCAGATGGGCGTGCTCTCGTTGCTGAACGCGGAGTTGTTCCATGTTGCTGATGAACTGCTGCAGGCGAGACAGACTGCTGCTAACTTCCGCTATTCGCTCGTCGGAGTAGTCTGACGTTGTGATCTGGAAAAATAAAGAAGCTTACGTTAAAATTTGTCAGGATTTATTCACTCGTACTTGCCAACAAACATGATGAAAACAGTGGTGGTCCCCATTGTTAAGAGCAGAACTGGTGATATCTCTGATCCGTCCAACTACAGACCGATATCGCTTGCCAATGTAATAGCGAAAGTATTGGACAGTTTGCTTGATAAAGAATTAGGTAATATTTTACAGTTACAGGACGCACAGTTTGGGTTTAGGTCCTAGCTATCCACTGAAAGCGCAATTCTTGGCCTCAAGCAAACTGTCCGATACTACACGGATAGAAACACCCCCATTTATGCCTGCTTCCTTGACCTTTCCAGGGCGTTTGACCTTGTGGCCTATGATGTCCTATGGGAGAAGCTGAAGGAAGCGGGAATATCAATGGAACTCTTGGAGATCTTTAAGTATTGGTATACTAATCAGCTTAATTGTGTTCGATGGGGAGGGTCTCTGTCCAAAACGTTCAGGTTGGAGTGCGGGGTGAGGCAGGGTGGTTTGACCTCCCCGAAGCTCTTCAACCTGTACATAAACGGGCTGGTCGCCGGGCTCAGCAGTATGGGTGTCGTTTGTGTAAATAACTTAAGTTATGCAGACGACATGGTGCAGTATGCTGTTGGGACTGCCGCGCTATTGTAGTGCATCCGGTATGTTCGCGTTTGCGGATACTGTTGATTTTTACGCCACAATGCGCAAAAAAACAAATTCCATCTTGTCAAGAGCGCGGTCTAGTTCTAACAAGTATGTTGATAGAGAAGTACGACGCACTTTGGTTGTCGCACGCTGTGGAGGTACTGGTCAGGGACACCACACATAATAATTTTGTTTTTGTATACTAACAATAGTTTTTAAGAACAATGTCACTAACAAGTGGGCCTAGTTGCCATAAATAAACAAATATTTAATTTAATTTAATTAAGAATTGACGGGATAGTACTTACATACGGAGACAACACAGTGAAAAGGTCCCAACCAAAGGCTTTTTTCATGTTTTTTAATGTAGTCAATCATAAATCATCATTATAAATCATATTTAGTATCGTATATAGTATATTTAGTGGTGTATCTAGTTTTAAAACATAACATGATGTAACATGTAAATGTTTTTTTGTAATAAGCAATTTACTGAAATAAATATGATCAAAAATAGTTATATCGAAAAGTTTTGGGCATATTTGTTGGTTCTTGGTAGATCCAATAGTTTAGGCTGTGCCTTATCGGTTAGTGAGCGAATTAAAGATTATAATTAAGTAAATTTCTCACCATGCGAGTCGCACGGGACCGGTCAATTTGGCGACACTTGGGGGAGGCCTATGTCCAACAGTGGACGTCTTTCGGCTGAAATGATGATGATGATGATGATGAAATTTCTCACCTCTGGCATGGCCATATCATGTGAGCGTACCGCGCAGTCGTTGCTGGCTCTGTCGCGCAGCACTGCTTGCAAGTGGCTGACCATCTGTGGCAGCAAACTGTTGAGGGACAGCTGTTGGGAGAACATCGAGAGGGATAGCACGAAGAGCTCCGGCCAGCATTTCTTTAGGAGGGTCACTTGTATCTCGAATCTGTGGAGGAATAGAGATTTTTGTTGTAGTAGCCCATCAGACATAACACTCGTCTTGTTGGAGGATCCACCCTTTATAACGGGGAATGAGGTTCTTAATATGGAGTTCCATAGAGTTTCTTGCCCATTCTTCTCCATAGAGATCTACGCTTTGGAATGTGGAACTACAGTACTTTCGCAAGTTATTATGCCTCGTGTCTGGGACTGTAGCTTCGCCTTCTTTGATTATTGAGAAAACTATTTATCAAGGTTTTTTACGGAGATATAGGAGTAGTATAGAATTACACATGTTTCTTTTTTGGAGGTTTATAACAGCATCACTTTTTGCATAACAATGCAAAAAGTTAGAAAAAAATTGTGAGGCTAATGTTTTAATGGTTTGTGGGTGTGCTGATGTCGAAAATAATGTATGAAAAGAAAGCTTTTATGGACCGTCTTTATACTTACGGTAGCGCATGTGCAGCTGGCACAGCTCGGAGCCAGCGCGCCGCCGCCGCCAGCAGGCGCGCGCCCGCCTCGCACACGGCGTGCAGCCGCAGGTGCGCCGGCGCCGCGCCCGGCAGCGACACCTGCAGCTGCACCGACTTTATACTTACGGTAGCGCATGTGCAGCTGGCACAGCTCGGAGCCAGCGCGCCGCCGCCGCCAGCAGGCGCGCGCCCGCCTCGCACACGGCGTGCAGCCGCAGGTGCGCCGGCGCCGCGCCCGGCAGCGACACCTGCAGCTGCACCGACTTTATACTTACGGTAGCGCATGTGCAGCTGGCACAGCTCGGAGCCAGCGCGCCGCCGCCGCCAGCAGGCGCGCGCCCGCCTCGCACACGGCGTGCAGCCGCAGGTGCGCCGGCGCCGCGCCCGGCAGCGACACCTGCAGCTGCACCGACTTTATACTTACGGTAGCGCATGTGCAGCTGGCACAGCTCGGAGCCAGCGCGCCGCCGCCGCCAGCAGGCGCGCGCCCGCCTCGCACACGGCGTGCAGCCGCAGGTGCGCCGGCGCCGCGCCCGGCAGCGACACCTGCAGCTGCACCGACTTTATACTTACGGTAGCGCATGTGCAGCTGGCACAGCTCGGAGCCAGCGCGCCGCCGCCGCCAGCAGGCGCGCGCCCGCCTCGCACACGGCGTGCAGCCGCAGGTGCGCCGGCGCCGCGCCCGGCAGCGACACCTGCAGCTGCACCGACTTTATACTTACGGTAGCGCATGTGCAGCTGGCACAGCTCGGAGCCAGCGCGCCGCCGCCGCCAGCAGGCGCGCGCCCGCCTCGCACACGGCGTGCAGCCGCAGGTGCGCCGGCGCCGCGCCCGGCAGCGACACCTGCAGCTGCACCGACTTTATACTTACGGTAGCGCATGTGCAGCTGGCACAGCTCGGAGCCAGCGCGCCGCCGCCGCCAGCAGGCGCGCGCCCGCCTCGCACACGGCGTGCAGCCGCAGGTGCGCCGGCGCCGCGCCCGGCAGCGACACCTGCAGCTGCACCGACTTTATACTTACGGTAGCGCATGTGCAGCTGGCACAGCTCGGAGCCAGCGCGCCGCCGCCGCCAGCAGGCGCGCGCCCGCCTCGCACACGGCGTGCAGCCGCAGGTGCGCCGGCGCCGCGCCCGGCAGCGACACCTGCAGCTGCACCGACTTTATACTTACGGTAGCGCATGTGCAGCTGGCACAGCTCGGAGCCAGCGCGCCGCCGCCGCCAGCAGGCGCGCGCCCGCCTCGCACACGGCGTGCAGCCGCAGGTGCGCCGGCGCCGCGCCCGGCAGCGACACCTGCAGCTGCACCGACTTTATACTTACGGTAGCGCATGTGCAGCTGGCACAGCTCGGAGCCAGCGCGCCGCCGCCGCCAGCAGGCGCGCGCCCGCCTCGCACACGGCGTGCAGCCGCAGGTGCGCCGGCGCCGCGCCCGGCAGCGACACCTGCAGCTGCACCGACTTTATACTTACGGTAGCGCATGTGCAGCTGGCACAGCTCGGAGCCAGCGCGCCGCCGCCGCCAGCAGGCGCGCGCCCGCCTCGCACACGGCGTGCAGCCGCAGGTGCGCCGGCGCCGCGCCCGGCAGCGACACCTGCAGCTGCACCGACTCGGGGGTGCTGAGGATGCCGCCACCGCCGGCATCTGCTGGAGGAGAAACAAAACAGACATAAACAGTCTATTCTTAAAACATTTAATTAAATTCCAAGGTTCACTTTTTCCACAAAGACGATATTTAAAATCATCCTGTCAATCGTTTAAGATCACAGACACACAGGACACAGAGTGATTTAAAAAAGGTTTTAACGAAAAATATATGTAGTCAAAAAACATTTCAGGACATGACATACGAACGCAGCGAACTGAGACGACAACTATTGTCAATTTTGATGCTCTGACAAATAAATACCTACCTTCAGTCTGTTGTGTTTCCGCGGCGGCGTGCAGAGCAGCGAGCGGCACCTCTGGCGGGGTCGCGCCGTAAGCGGATTGAAGATACTCGTTGATTGCACCTAAACAAAACATTTTCTGTTAGTTACAAGTTATTGAATGACCCCAATTTGACTCTGTTGTCTTTATAAAACAAGCATAAAAAAAAAACGATTTGAATCGTGATATTAAAATTATGTTATATTTTTTATGTACAAGTGCGCTCCTTTTTGTATTTTCTTTTCTTTTTAAGTTGTTCTCAATTGCACTGTTTACTGTATAATGTTAAGTAGAAAAGCGGAGTTACCTCACAAGCATTTCCTTGCTTAAAAGGTGATCTCCAAATCATGTGTGAGCAATATGTTATTGGAATAGACATTTGTTTTTCTTTATATTTTTAATTGTATATCGATTTAAATTAAAAGTTGCTTCAGCTGATAAAGCCTTATTCACACGACCTGACGGCCCAAGTAACTTACATGTGAAAACTGTGCACGGATCTTTTGGCTCGTGGCCAAAATCGGAACTAACTTCGTAATCTTGTTTCAATTTCACATTTTTTTACCAACAGCGCCACTTTACAAATGTCATTTAAACGCCAAAAGATACTTGTATCACTGTGTAACATGTTATAGCGCTGAAGGCAAATCATTCATATAACACCCTAACTAGCAACTTACCAAACTGCCCCATCTTGAAGAGATTCTTAGCGAGTTGTGTCTGCAGCATCAGCTGCTGTCTCCGAGCGCCTTCGATGTCACCCGCATTGCCCGGCGTTAAGTATGGGGACACTGAAACGGATAGCTTGATCAGAATTACATTACATCACGCTTTTAAACCCCCAAGGCTTAGGCAAAGGTGCACTACTGTTCACCCACATTTCGCCAGTTATGTTTTAAATCCAATGTCATTAGGGAGCGAGCCTATTGCCATCAACCGGGCACAAATCCAGACTCCGAACTGCTACTGAGAAATTCTTCCCAATATACCTGCCCGACCTGGAAATCGAACCTAGGACCTCTTGCTCAGGATTCTACCTGCGACTGTTAAACCAATGAAGCAGCAGTAGGATATCAAAGCCTAGAATATCCTACTAATATTATAAATGCGAAAGTTTGTGACGATGGATGGATGTTTGTTACTCTTTCACGCAAAAACTACTGATCGGATTTGGATGAAATTTGGCACACAGATAGTTTATAACCTGGATTAACACATAGGATACTTTTTATCCCTGTAGTACGACCCCGTGGGAGTAAACAACATAAAACTTGGACATTACCTGGATTATTCTTGTTAAACGCGACGGCGGCAGCGAGCGCGAAGTTAATCGCAGGCGCAGGAGACACCGCACCGAAGGCCGAGTCGCTCGGCTCCTCCTTAGGATTGATCTGCGAATATACCTCCTAGATACAACACCCAAAAGTTAATATTACTCTTCGAACTTCAGAAAATGAAACAGAGGTCAGAGTGACAGCAATGGGGTTCTTGGAAACTGGACGTTTTCTAATACCCGATGTCACATAATGGGTGTAAAAAGACCCTTAGCGAAGTCGAAAGGTACTTGTTCTCCCTGTCATTGCAATATTTTTTTTGTTCTAGACCATACCTGGGAACATTCTAGTTACGGAGATATTGGAGGTCAAAGTTCCAACTTTTTCACATGTTTTTTTATAAAAAAAATTATGAATACCTCCATGACCTCTGTATTATTCAATGCATCCATCAGCACAATGTTTTGAGTGCTTACATTGAGTCCTACCGTAAATCGTGATTTTTCAACCAAAAAAAAAAAGTCGTTTCCCAGCAATATTTTTCGCTAAGAGTTACTTAGTTTGATAAACAGAATGCTTGGTTGTCGGCTTCGTGAAGGGTCCGTTTACACCGTGTATTATGTAACTGAAAATCCACTGTCCACTTCTTCATACACAAATACATTTGACATTAAAAAATCAAAGTCAGACTCACTTGTCCTCCCTGAGCCTGTCCCGCCAGCCCCAAGAACTTGGAGTAAGCCGCCTGCCGGTCGTGCAAGCCTTCTCGCTGCTCGCCCTTGGACTTGTCGACAATCGGCTTGCGTTCATGCTGGACCGCTGTCGCATACAGTGCAAGAATTATTGCTCATCAGAATTGGCAACACAGAAATCGGTAATTTTGTCAAAGATAACAAACAAATATAAACTGTATTTATATAACCTGTATTTCCAAACGCATGTGGACTTAAAGAGGACATGAATGTTGATGGATGGAGAGGGAGAGAAAGGCCAAAGAAAAGATGGATGGATTGTGTAAGGAATGATATGAAAGAGAAAGGAGTGAATGATTCCATGACGTCTGACAGCAGAGAATGGAAGAAGAGTGGGACAAGAGCAGGAAAATTTGTATTTCCGGGGGTATTTGGGGGTTAGGGGGTATGGGTTGGTTCTACACACCCACATATAGGTTTAAATCCCATGCAGGGTCAATCTTTATTAGCTGAATTTATGATTTTATGTTTCTAGACAGCAAATTAGTAGGTATTGCCAGCAGCACTAAAATATTTTATGAGTTTTTTATTCAGCCCATTTAAAATTCTAACATAGCAACACTGCCAGGTGCCAGAAATACGTATTACGTAGATCGGTAGTGCTTTCGCTGTGACTCGTTTTTTTTTTCTATTCTTATCGTACAATCATTCCATTGACTATGAGCAGATGTTTTGTCAGATTGAGTGTCATGTAGACAAGCTCGACACTGGGTTGGAATCTTTGTAATCGGTAGCTCATTGTAGGCTATCCAGGTTCAGATTTTAGCATTTTGAGCAGAACCATATTAAAAAAGAAAGATATAAACAAGCAGACAGCAATTAAATATTGGTATTGTGATATTTTGCTTTACAATATGTACAGTTCCATCATTTACCAGTCAAGTTGCACTCTAATACTACATTCAAGTCTAGCTGATACTCACAGTCGCTCCTCATGCCGCAAGCGAGGCACTTCTGTAGCCGGCAGTACTGGCAGCGGTTGCGGTGGTGCTTGGTGACCTCGCAGTTCATGCTGCCGCGGCACTGGTAGCCCAGCTTTTTGCGGATCGAGCGCTTGAAGAAGCCTTTGCAGCCTGGCGATGAGATGTGGACATTTATATTTTAAACGTTAGTTTGGCATGTCCTAGAACCAGTGATTCTAAGACATGTGACATGATCTACCAAGCCGCAACGGACCAGGTAACGGATTATGGCGCACTCCCATCTTACGGAGAGGCTGATGATGCTAAGCATGGTTTTGGATTAGATTAAGTAGAGGTCATGAGACAGCAGTCCACGTGCTTCTACACTGCCCAGAGGCATTCTCCGCGAGATCGTCAGTAACACCAAGGCGTTGCTGGTGTTTCTCAGGGAACGGGGGTGGATCGAATGATTTTCCCACCTTTTTTTTTTTTTTTTTTTAGGATGGGAAATCATCAAATGACCCCCCCCGCTCTGGGCGGAGCGGAAGGGAGTGTCAGACTTGTACTGACTAAAACCCATCCATGTTCCTTCTTTGCCCTTTGTGTTCCAGGGCCGCGGTATCTCTTTCGAACAGTCCCGCAGCCCTGGCAGGCATCGGCCCGTGCGGACCCCTACGTGGTTGCTGTCATCTCTTTGAGGCGCGCGTGGAACACGAACGCGCCGTCGACACGGCCTGTCGTCATAAGACGGCCGGACGGCGAGCTAGCCCAAAACTCGCCGTCCACAGGCCCGCGCCTACGGTGGCCGGGGGCCACCACGTGACCCCCGACGCCCAGGGCGTCTCCCGCTGCGGCTGGGACGTGAGGCTCTTTCCCTCTCACGTTCCGCCATCTCCTTCACTAGCATGACTGCTTCGCAGAAGGAGGTGACGGCTTCCCATTCCCTCTCGCTCTGGACCATGGCTTGAACCAGGGCCGGGCGCGAGAGGTCGCCGCCGCCAATCGCCTCTACGAGGACACGGCGCTGCTCCGCCCAAGCAGGGCAGGCCTCCACAGTGTGCTGCACCGTGTCCTCCGGACGATCCTCACAATGGAAACACCCGGGCGTTTCCTCCCGCCCGATTCGGTGCAGGAACCTCCCGAA
Source organism: Noctua fimbriata (assembly GCA_905163415.1). Classification (NCBI taxonomy): domain Eukaryota; kingdom Metazoa; phylum Arthropoda; class Insecta; order Lepidoptera; family Noctuidae; genus Noctua; species Noctua fimbriata. Next base: position 1,605,339 of record LR990946.1, read on the forward strand.
ACAACCGTGTCCGGTGAGGACCTGCGTCAGGCGGAAGGTGAGGGCGCCGTGGCGCCTCTCTAGCCACTCCTCAAAGAGGGGACTTATCGCCACTATGGTGGCGTGTCCTGCACGGGGTTGCGACAGTCGCTTTCTCCATGTCACCATGAGATCGCGCCGGAGGTCTGTCCGCTGAGCGGCGATTTGCCGCGGCAGCGGAGTTTCCCCCCGACGTAGTGCCTCCGCGCGCCATTCGTGAAGGCGCGCGAGGACTATCGCCTCCAGATCCCATGGCGGCAATCCGGCAAGGAGGCTCGCCGCCTCACCGGAGATCGTGCGGTACCCCCGGACTAGCCTAAGGGCTATCCCCTTTTGGGGCGCGTTCAGGTAGCGGGCGGCTTGCCGCCTCAGAGAACGCGCCCACACCGGGGCCCCGTAAAGGGCCATGGACCGCACGACCCCCGCGTAGAGCCTCCGGCAGGAGGCGATGATTTTCCCACCTGTACGCAAAATATGTGCTTTGGACATGGAATTGCGGACACCAGCCAGTTATACAAAACAAGTAGAGGTCATCTTAATTACTATTTCCCTCATTATGGTCTTTTTCGTTAGCATGGTACTGGCAGCATGAACTCATACCTTCACAGCTGATGGCTCCGTAATGCCTGCCGGAAGCCCTGTCTCCACATACGATGCAGAGCTCCAGCCCCCCCACCTCACTGTTGCCGCTGAATTTCATCTCCATCTGGTCCTGGCCTTCCATTGTTTCTGAAGTCAAAGGAATTAGGATCATAAATATTGTTATGTAATAACAAAATAGATAAGGTGAACACAACCAAATTTCTTGGTGTAACTATTGACAGCAAATTAGATTGGAAAGCTCATACGGAAGAATTAAGCAAAAAAATTAGTAATGCCACATATGCCCTGTATAAATTGGCCCCCATCTTAAATGTTGATGCACTGCTAACTGCTTATCACGGCTTGGTGTCCTCTAACTTGAGATATGGACTAATTTTTTGGGGAAATTCAACAAATAAAGATATGATATTTAAAACACAGAAGAGGTGCCTGAGGGCTATGTCTGGTCTCCATGTTACAGAGAGTTGCAAGCCGTTATTTAAAACATATAAAATATTAACCCTTCCATCAATGTACATTTTAGAGATCATCATGTTTGTGAAATCGAATCCACACCTATTCCCCTTAGAGTCAGATAAAGTAGTTAGAAATAGACGCGACAATAGTAAGTTATGTATTCCGAGATCCAGAAAAGCTCTAATGCGTAAAAGTGTATTCTGTATGGCGCCAATTCTCTATAATAAGTTGCCAAAACATTGGAGGGAATTACCTATTGAACAATTAAGAAATAGATTAAAAAACCTTTTAGTCTATTTCTTAATTGTTCAATAACCTTTTTTTGTTCCAATTAAGAAATAGATTAAAATCTTTTTTTTCTAGAGAAAATCTATTACAGCACTGACGAATTCTTAACCGACAAATTAATTTGACTTGCATTTTGACATTCATTTTATTAACAGTTGCTTTGACATGTGTATGTATTCCTTTAGATGTATTTGTATATTGACATGATTGTATAATTATTATTTTTTATTTTTTGAAATGAGTATTATTTATGATTGTATTTTATTCTACCATTTAGCTTTTAGTATGCTCTAAATTGGATTGTTTCATTGCTATACCTGCAATTTAATTAACGATTATAAAAATAATTGAGGCTGTGTAACTTCGACATCTCATATTTGTACGCCGTTCAGGCAAAACATGACGGAAATCATAATTGGATTTAACATCTTGCATGCTATGTGTGTATACTCATGTTTTGAACAAATAAATTATCTTATCTTATCTATCTATGTTTTAATAGGGTTGCAACAATTACTATTTCTCAAAGAGACCATCTCAGATACGAATCTGCAATCATCATCATTCTCTTGCCCTTATCCCAATTCATTTGAGGTTGGCGCAGCATGTCTTCTTCTTCCAAACTTCTCTATTACTCATCATCTCATCAGACACCTTCTTTCTTGCCATATCATCTTTTACACAGTATACGAATCTGCAACATCCTCCAAAAATTGTTTGGGTTATAAAAGAGATTGCAACCTCTGTGTTTTGGTAAAAATATTTGTACAAACCTACATTTAGAAATAAACATAATTTAGTGTTTTTTGGAAGTATCTGAGTGATCTAAGTTATAAGCACACACATGATACAGGTGAGTTTCATTAGGAAAGAAAAAGGAACAACAAGTTGCCCCGGCACATACACTAACAGTTACCTCGGAAAAATATCTTGAAACCAATAAAACATATTGATAAGTGAGTTACCAAAGAATACCAGCATTCCGTTGTTGAAGTACTAACACCACATAAATCCAAAATAGCATCTTTACAGGAGATTGAAAAAATATTATTTATACTAGAAACGGGATATTTACCATGTTTACTGTTTTTGCTAAGTTCCCGATATTTCGGTGCTGTTGCAAGCACCATGATCACGGATAAACTGAAGTTATTGCGGGTGGGTGTTTATGAGCAGACAAATCGGTCTACCCACTTTCTTTCTTGTTAGTGACCATGATAGTTTAAAATCTTATATTGAAAAAACTGCTTATTCATTTAATTGTAATGGTAGAATACCATTTTATAATTTGTATTCACTTCCAATTAGATAGTCCTATGCTTGAGTTTGTGATTGGCTGAACAACGCGTCTTCCAATTCTCTAGCATACAGCATCAAAAATTCTGACTTATGTGCTGTTAGACATTTCAATTTTTCAATTTGATTTCAAACTTATAATGAACCCTAAATTTTTAGGTTCAATCCTCTTCTTGAATTTTTTTTTGGGTCAAACAAGCCTAATTTCAAATAAAAATTATTCTCAATTCATGTTGTTAAATACATATATTGCAGATGAATAGGCAGTGGTTCTATATTAAATACTGTTTTTCAGACAAATTGGAAGCCAACCTCAACAAAGTTGGGAAAAGGCTGGCCGATGATGATATTCTTAATGCCATCAATGTCACATGGAAATGAGTGTATATGAATGCATATTTGTGTACTTCCACCAAGGAAGTACACAAATTATTTTGATGAAATTAATTAATTTGATGAAGAACTAGTTGCTACACTAACAAGATGGTATTTCTGTATTTGTAGGAGTCAGATGCTCTATATGAATCAATAACAAATAAGCTAATACTTTTATGTAGATATTTTTTGTTGTTTTATCAAGGCCTTCTTTCTATGGTTGGTTTTAACGTTAACGATTGACAGTATTCTCTTGCTTGGATACTGCATGGTAATTTACATGAGAAAGCACCCACGACCATACCCGTCCACCTAATGTGACGAAAAAAAAACAACTTTTGTGTACCTTTCACTTTTTCAGACCATGGTTTTTTTCATCTTTTGTACACAAAACTCATTATTTTATAGTTAAGAAGTTTTGTGTACAAAAGATGAGATCAAAACGAAAGATTTCTGTGATCACGAAACAAAGCAGAGGGCATGCTACGGTCACTGGAGTGAAAAATCTGTGCAACAGCCACAAATACAGTTACTCGATTGGACTTACCTTGTGTTTTATTGAGAAGGTTTCTGTTTATTTCGCATCTGTGGCGGTTTGCGGTGCTGATTCTGCGTACCAAACTTCACCATTTACGATTTATTATGATTTTTTAACTTTATCACCAGAAATTCCACGATACACAACGAAAATAAATAAAAAAATAATGAACGAATGGTGGGCGGTGGGTGACGCGGAGCGAATGAATTGAAGTTAATTGTACGAAACAGTGTTGCCAGCCAGGTCTTATCAAAAGTTACCTGAAACGGATAAAAAAGTAACCTTTAAAATTTTTTTCAGTCAATTCCAGTAGCAAAATTAAAATTGGATAGACAGATGTTGGTTGTATTAACTTACTGAAATATGGATGATTTTGTCATGTATTCCATTTTAAGTTGCATTTACTAGCTACTTTTTTAAATACCTGAAATTAACGACTTATACTTAAAGTAATTTGATAGTGAATTAAAAAGGACAAAAATGTATTGTCGCGAATACATCAGGAGCCAAACTGTCAAATTTCTGCAAATGATTTAAAACCATACTATGTTGACAATTAAGTTCAAAACTTAAAGCGCTGGGTTGAAGTTGAAGTGTTGTATTATCTGTTTTACAAATTCCGCAAAAATCACCTTAAAGTTACCGTTTGAGTCGTGTAACCTAGAAGAAACCTGGTAAAGTTAAAAATCACTTATCTTATAAGGCTACAAAAGTAACCTTCTGGTAACCCTGGTACAACACTATACGTTATCTGTTGGTTTCCACCATCGAAACTTGCTATATTTTCCGATGCGATATTTCTAAAAAGACTCGTATTCAACTTCAGTATTTATTGTCAAAATTGACATTTACGATATAAACGAAACCGCGTGTGATTTTGTTGTAATCAAAGGTGCTAAAGAAATATTATCCATGCGAAATCTATTGAAAATAATCAAAGAGTTGTAGTTAAAGCAGAATACACAATGGCGTGTCCAAAACTAGATCAAATAATAGATAAGTTCAATGTTTTCACAGAGAAACCAGTTAAATTTCTCACTGTGCAAAATGACCTCAAAGATGATATTAAAAACTTTGTTAAATCTATGTACGACTACACGAAAACGGGGGAAACTATTGATAATAAGGTAAAGAAGGCTGCGTTGCCGCAGCTGATCGTTGAGGATTTCGATGAGGAGCAGATTTGGCAACAAATGGAGCTTCAAAATACTGAATGTTGGGATCAGTTTGTATGGGAGGTAGCTAGTTGCATGTCCACTAAAACTAACTTACAATTCCCTGTAACAACTTCTGAAGAGGAAACTATCGTCTCGACTAAACAAAACGACTCAGTTAATGAGGAACCCATGTCAGGAGATGAAGAATCTGATACATATGAAGGAAATGACGACGAGGACGAAATCAAAGAAAAACCTAAGAAAAAGAAGCCTATGTTACCAAAATCTAAAGTTAAACCCTCAATAGTAGATGATAAGTTCTTCAAACTACAAGAGATGGAGAAATTCTTGCTGAATGAAGAGAAGAATGACGGGAAAGCCCATGCTTCTGATAGTGAGGATGAATCTATAGATATGTTTGAAGATATTGATGATGATGATGATGGTTCCCATGAAGAAGAAGGTGGTAAAGAGGCTATGTACTCTGACTTCTTCAATCAAGAAGGAGAAGAGGACCAGGATGATTACAACGATCTAGAAGAAGAGATAGGTGATGGACAGGAAATTGAAGAAATGGATGATGAAGAAGAAATTGAAGAAATGGATGAAGGAGAAGAAAATGAAGAATCAGATCATGAGCCTGTAAAGGCAGATGATAAGAAAAAAGTCAGGTTTGCTCTTGAAGCTTCTTCAGATGACGATGATGATTCCGTAGATAGTGAAGTAACTACGAACAATAACAAAAAACCACAACCAGATGAAAAGAAATCAGAGTTTGAACATCGACAGCTCAGGCTGAAACAGCAGATAGAGAAATTAGAACAGAAAACCTTGTCTGATGCCCCATGGCAGTTGAAAGGAGAAGTTGATGCAAATAGGCGTCCCCAAAACTCACTTCTCGAAGAAGTGGTAGACTTTGACCTTACAAGTAGACCTCCACCAATAATAACTGAACAAACAACTGTCACACTAGAAGAACTAATCAGGCGCAGAATCAAAGACAAAGCCTGGGATGATGTGGTAAAGAAAGAGAAACCAGTAGACGACCAGCTTTCATTCCGTAAAACGGAAGTCTTAGATCAATCTAAGAGCAAATTGAGCTTAGCACAAGTGTATGAAGCTGAGTACTTAAAGCAAAAGCAAGCGATATCTGGCGACGATCAAGACGAGAAAGAACCGGAAGCCCACACTGAGGTCCGTGCAGATATGAGCAAATTGTTTACAAAATTAGATGCTCTGTGCCACTACCATTACACACCAAAGGCACCGCAAGCCGAAGTCAAGATCGTTAGCAACACTCCAGCTATATCAATGGAAGAAGTAGCCCCAGTGGCAACAAGCGATGCTACCTTACTAGCCCCAGAAGAAGTCAAGAAGAAACGTAAAGGAGAATTGATGAGTACAGAAGAACGGACACAGACAGACAAGAAGAGAGAGCGCAGGAAAAAGAAGAATTTGCAACGTAAGAAGGGAAATGTCGAAAAGGTGACAGAGCACAGGAACACGGAGAAGGGAACTGTCACGGATGATAAGTCATTGAAGACCTCTAAGGCTTTTTTCCAGCAGTTGACAGATGATTCTAGAAGTATGATTAAGAAACGTAATGTTAAGAACAAAGGCCAATAAGAATAAATGTTTGTTTAAATGTTTATTGTTGTTATTATTTTTTGTAATCTACGTATTATTAGATTGTCTGCCTTTTGATAAGAATTTCTCCAATCAATAACAGTTGGAATGATTGCTGAAATGGACGGCATGGAGATTCTAAACTCTATGTTCTAAATAGTTTTACCCACGGTGTTGCTCGCACAAATGTGGGAAATTACCCCGCGGGAACGTTTAAAAGTAGGTATTCCATGTGTGTTAGCCTAAACGGTCTATCCATAATTATATCATCATTCTCCTGCCTTTATCCCAAGTAAGTAATTCAGGGTCGGCGCAATATGTTTTCTTTTTCCATACTTTTTTATTACTCGTCATCTCATCAGACACCTCCTTTCTAGCCATATCATCCTTCGAACAGTCCATCCACCGTTTCTTTGGTCTTCGTCTACTCTTATAGCCATCAGATCCTAATTCATACTCGAAACTTTCCTCATTCCTCTGCATCACGAGCCCATACTACTAAAATTCGCCAAGTTGTGAAAGCTTGGCAAACAAACGCAGTTTCACAATTATAATAGTAGTAGTATTAAGGATTAAATCGCTTCGTTGGTTTAGTATTCGCATGTGCAAATGCTGTAGGTCCTGTGTTCGATGCTCAGGACACTCAGAATTTTTGGAATTAATGCACAAAGGTATTGGTGAGCATGAGGTCCTGGGTTGGATTCTCCGGGTCGGGTAGTGTTATTGGGTTTATCCATCAAGAATTTCTCAGTAACAGCCACAGAGTCTGAATGTGTGCCTGGTTGATGGCAATAGGGTCACCAACTTCATGGGACAAATTACATGGGACTTGAAACATAACTGGCGAAATGTGGGTATACTATTAGGTACACCTCTGACCTCTGCCTAACCCCTCGGGGATTACAGGCGTGATGTCATGTAATGCGCAACACGGGTATCGTACACGCACATTTAGCCCTTTAATTTATGTCAAAGCCTCATGTCATTTTTAAGACGGCAAGCTTTGCATTAATAGGATCATCATCATCACTTTGGCCGAAAGACGTCCACTGCTGGACATAGGCTTCCCCCAAGAAATCTCTCCTCCTCCTTTAGGTTTGTTAATAGGATAACAAACCTAGAATCCGGGCTATTACACGAAAAGCCCAATAACACGACTTTGTATTCAACCTCTGGCGTGCTCGAGTCCACTAGACTAAGTATGCAGTAAGATGAACAAATAAGCAATGGGCATATTTGCGTTCGGTCTCATCGCTTTATCCCAGAACCCCTTTCCCCCTAAACTTATAGGACTAAATACAAGTAGACAGACATCACCAAAACATAGCCACAGCTACATATGTACGGAATACAATGAAATCCCCAAACTGCGTTGGCTTTCGGGAACTAACTCGGCTCGTAACTGCACACTGGCGGTAATTAGTAGAGGAAAAACCTAGCGATATGGGCCGAGACGAATCAGACGACAGGAGCCGTGAATGTACTGGAGAGAGTGGAGTTGGCATCGTTAAATTTAGAGGATATGAATCTTAAATCCTATTTATTTCTGTAAATTGGTTTCACACAACAGTTTTACACACACATCATGTTATGTTTTAAAACTAGATGGGGCCGTTGTCTCGTAACTGAGTACTCTGAGTAGAAACAGCCGAAACAAACTGAGAGGTCCCTTACTCTTTTATAGTTCAGACATTGGTCAAGTCATATGAGGACCATGCAGATTAATGTCTGAGATGTTCTTTTGAAGAAATAACTACACAGATTTGAGTGGACCTGTCCAGTCAGTGCAAGCATTTGTCAGTGATCGTGTAGCTCGACTCATAACCCAAGGAGCTCAACGACACGACAAACAATACCAAAGAAAGAACATTTGGGTAGGCCGCATAAAGTAGGTACTCAAACTGCCAGACAATCGTGAAAATAACTAGACTAAATCGTAAAAAAAAAATAAAATAATAATAAAAAATATGACCCACATAATCCTCAAATTCACAGTAATAAACCCCTAGTATAAAACCATTGTTGAGTGAGCTTCTTCACAGAAATCCTTCACTTCCCTCATTATGGACGACCAATTTATTCTCCTTTCCGGATTTGAATGAGTAGAAGACAATGCAATGGTACATAAGTGACGACATTCTAAATCCAATATGGCTGGCTCACAAAGACTAGTTATGTTTTAGGCATTTCCATGATATGGGATATGGGTATCAAATGAAAGGGTTTGCTGAGAAGAATACGAGAAAAAAATGACGTCCCTCTAAAGCGTGTTTTTTTTTAACTATAATAAAATTATAGGTTTAAAGTGCGTACCTACTATTACCACCAAGCAGTACTTATTTCTGCCGCTAACCAGCAAGAGCCGGTATCATTACAGTCACATTATCATTCACATTTTAAATTTTTGTCTTTGGAATCTGTAGTGTTGCAGCAAATGTTCATAGGCGGCGGGTGACATTATAGCTGCCTGCCCTAGTCCTATCCATCATAACTTACAAAAGAGGACTACTAAAAACCTAAAACTGAAAATACCCTCTCCATAAGAAGAGACAACAGCTTCTTAACTTCCTACCACGTATTGCAGTTAGCCGCGTCGACTGAAAGTTACATAACATGAACTCGTTACTTTTTAGTTTTAGACTACAAATGTTAAATGCCTAAGCACACTTGCTGCTGTACTCATGATACGTACGTAGTTTGATGGCTTAGTGTAGTTTTTCTGGAGTAGGAAAATGGGAGCTCTCATCCATAAAAATTAAAAGGCAAGCGGCGGTTTTTAAGGCATGGTGCCGTAATTAAACCTCATCATCTGTCTAGCCTTTTCCCAACTATGTTAGGGTCGGCTTTCAGTCTAACCGGATGCAGCTGAATACCAGTATTTTACATGGAGCGACTGCCTATCGGACCTCTTCAACCCAATTAGTACTAGGTAATACGATACCCCTTGGTAAGACTGGTTGACAGACTTTTCGGGTCACTGACTACCTGTAACGACTTTCAAAGATCTACAAATGACAGCCGGGACCAACGGCTTAACGTGATTTCCGAGGAACGGAGGAAACTCGGTATGTAATGGGTGGTCACCCATCCACAGACCAACCTAGGCAAGCACGGCTTAACCTAAAGATCGGTCCGAGCGGCTGTTATTATTGAGCCACATTCTCCTCCTCCTTGTGTAATTAAACCTTAAAATGTAGAATAGTTTACTTACTAATATTCGTTGTGTTAAATTAAGGTCATTTTTTTAAGGCTAAGCTTTAAGTTTACATAGCGTCATCAGCTTCCTGCCGTTGTCCCGTATTACTTGGGGTCGGCGCAACACGTTTTATTCTTCCATTCTCCTCTGTCAACCGTCATGCTATCATTTACTACTTTTTCTTCCATATCTTTCACATCACACAATACTTGCATTGTTTCCTTGGTCTTCGTCTCCCTCTCCATCTATTAACATTTATATTCATCACTCTTTTAGACACATGCGATTCGTCCCTCCTCATCACATGCCCATACCAAGTTAGTTGATTCCCTTTCAACTTTACATAGAAAAGTTAAAAAAGAAAGAAAGAAAATATATTTATTAGCAATAAGTTAAATTATTATTACCTAAGGGTGTGGTTAAATAGGTGTTTGAAATTGTGAGACCACTAACCTGCGCCTTCAATAAATGTAATATTGTAATAAATATAATATAATATTTTTAATTAATTCTATCAATTTATGCAAATTTATCTTAGGTTAATTATTTTATTGTTATTATTTTAAATTGTAAGGTGTTGGCCTTATAAATAAATAATTGTTTTTACTAGTTATGGCATGTATTTATACCTACGTATGTGTTACACGTCGTCCAAGCAAAAATATCTACCTACCTAGTGGTCCTCGACAAATGGCGGAAGCGCCTAATATTGCGACCACAGTCGCGCTTACTACAAATTGCTATGAGTTTTTTTGTAGGAACTACGAAATTTTTAATTTCGTCTGCTGTACTTTCGTATTTCGGCATTATGGTGGAGTTTCTATTGGTAGTTTTATTTTATATCAGCCTGTTGACGTTGACTTTTCATATGAGCGTGTTCATTAGAAGGCAAATGACGCCAATAACGTAACTAAAGAGAGAGGGAATCATGTGAATAGAATTTGTGGCTATTGGTTTTACTCACATCGAACCAGTACCATACGGAGAAGCTATAGAACAATATAAAATATTAACAAACATTTATGCTAATATTATAAATGTGATCGTAACTCCAGAAGGACTGCGCGGATTTTGGCACATACTCGTAGGTAGATGAGGAGCTCATGGGTAAATGATAACAGCCGCTCGGCTCGATCTTTTGGTTAAGCCGTGCTTGCCTATATTAGTCCGTGGATGGGTGACCACCACCATCACCACCACCATCACCACCACCCATTACATACCGAGTTGTATGTGTGAGTTGGATTTGTAGATTTTTGACAGTCGTTATAGGTCCATCCAGTCTTACCAAGGGGTATCCTATTAGCCAGTACTGTACTGATATGCAGTCGCTCCATGTAAAATACTGGTATTCAGCTGCATCCGGTTAGACTGGAAGCCGACCTCAACATATGTAGTTGGGAAAAGGCTCTAGGCAGGTGACGACTCGTAGGTAGACTATTTGGTCTCAGAAATAGGCTAGGACTGGGATAATTTTATCCCGGTGACCTTGGTTTGGTGTTACCTTGGAATAATTTCTATCCGTTCGACGGTTGAAGCTGCAGGTAGAAAGAAGGATGCTGCTGAGACTTTGTGGGATGACGCAGAGTGTAATGCACCAAGCGAACTCGGTATGGGTTGGTGAACCAAAGCCCTAAAAATGGTAATTCCTAAAGATTGATCCCTATAAAAGCCTTTGGGGGAGGCTCATATTCAGCAGTGTCTACGGTCTAGTATGTCTGTATTAAAATCACAATGCATACATGTTAATACAAATGGGTTTAATAAACAAAACACTGCGGGCGATAGTGGCACTAAAGAGATAGTTCAAAAGGCCCACTTTGCATAATCTTTCAGCCGTGTTATGTCGAGGTCGATGTGTAAGGTCGAAGCAAGGAAAACCTGCAAGGTAGATATTTATAGACTATTCCAGCCTCAAGTTGCACGGGCATGCAGGACACGATTTCTGTCTTGTGTGTCCGTGCAAACTAATGACAGCCGCGGTACTTTACGAAATAGAATTATACACGGTGTAAGGGTAAGGGGCATGCAAACTGTTACCATGTAGCAAATGATTCCCGACCACCCCGGAGTGCAATATGTAAAAATGTATGGAACAGCAGATTTTTTATGAGTAACCAACGAATTTTTAACGCTCTTAGGTACACATGGGATGGAAAGCAAGACCAAAGAAAAGATGGAAGAATTGTGTATTCAGTAATGGTATGAAAGAAAAAAGAAAATGATAACGTGACGGCTGACAGGGGAAGGTGGTAAAAGAGCCATTTTCTGCTGACCCCTAGTAACATGGGACACAGGCAGGAAGATGATGATTATGATGAATGTCAATTTGTGCTTCGATACGCAATCGTCGCCGCTCCGAAATCCTGTGGTTTCGCTTTTAGTAAGGTTAGTAGCAGAGCTAACATCCTTAAAAGTAAGACTTCTGTTTTTCTTCCTTAGTGACAACGTTGCGACGCGACTGCGACGCCGCTGCGACTGCGCTGCGACCGCGACGCGAGTGCGACCGCGCGATTTAATCCCGCAACAGCGGCAGTCGGTCACAAATTTATAATTTGTACAATTACCAGCGCCCCCGAGACTTGGGGGAGTGTAGAGCTAAGAAGCGTAAAAAGGGAACTTTATATAGTTTTCGGTATTTTACTGTATAAGATGAAAGTAGCTGTCTAAGCCTCCAGTATCAATTTAAGAGCATGAAACCAAATAATTTCTCGAAAGGTTTTATTTAAACTCAAATCTTGGAGCACCATTATCATCATTTAATCAGTATGCCTTCTTGATGAATTGGAAGATGGGGGAAGAAAGTGCTGGAGTGGAGACTACGGATGGGAAGGAGGAATGTGAGAAGACAACCAACTAGGTGGACCGACGATCTCATTAAAGTGGCCAGAAGAAACTGGGTATAGCCATGACACAAAACCGTTAAAAGTGGAGAGATTTGGAAGAGACCTACACTCAGCTTTGGGTGGCTAAAGGTTGAAGAAGAGAAGAGATGCCTTCTTTCTTGATAATCTTTTTTCTTTCAAAGATAAAACTTAATTACTCTTTGATAAGCTGACGATACTCTAAGCTTTGTTTCAATTGACCCTTCCCACTATTTCCTCTCTTAAATCCCATGGTTTACAATACGAATCCATCTTTTCAAACCATGTCCCTTCTACGACATTCCTACCCCGAGTACGAGAGCAGAATCGCCGGGTAGCAGCGCAGACAAATAAATTTAGCAGCGAGATAAGCGACGTATAAATCAGACGACTACAACGCACGCTTACCACGGGAAAAATGTTCCGATGCAACGCTAAGCGCTGCTAACTTCGGAGGTAACCTACTGACTTTAAGAAATGCGGTGAAAACTAGATTAAACTGGATTTTTGTCGCTTAGCGTTCTAATTTTGAAAAAGTTTTGTTTCTAGACTTTGATAGAAAGTAAGATTTATTTTTTATTAGCCACAGAGGAATGGCGCTCGTGGCTAAATAATAACAGCCGCACGGGATCAATCTTCAAGGTTAAGCCGCGCTTGCCAAGGTCGGTCTGTAGATTGGTGACCATCACTACATACCGAGTTCCCTCTGTGCCTCGGAAAGCACGTTAAGCCGTTGGTCCCGGGCTCCCGGCTGTCATTTATAGATTTTTGACAGTCGTTACAGGTAGTCAGTGCAGCGGCCCGAAAGTCTGACAACCAGTCTTACCAAGGGGTGCTGTATTACTTAGTACTAAATGGGTTGTGGAGGTCGGATAGACAGTCGCTTCATATAAAATACTGGTATTCAGTTGCATCTGGTAAGACTGGAAGCCGATCCCAATAAATTTGGGAACTAGGCTAGGCAGATGATGAGGCACAGAGGAAAGGAAATCTTTTGAAAAAAAAAAACTGCTAAGAATTTACAATAAAATGCCTATTTATAGCTAACTTCAGAAGTAAACTACAGACTTAAACAAATGCGCTGAAAATCGGATTAAACTGGATTTTTGCAGTTTAGCGTTCTGATTATGATAAAGTTCTGTTTTTGGAATGCTGCTAACATCGGAGGAGAAAAATACTTATTTCAAATTTAATATTTTAAGAATTTAATCATATCTATAGATGATATTGATTGTGCCTGGCTGCAAATAATTTAATTAAAATGCTATAATAATGATAATTGTATTTCCGATTAAAAAATCGACGTCTATACGAAACGTTTACACCACGCGCTCGTGAAATGGCCTCAGATCTTTAAAAATACTCGTGAGAACAAGATTAGCTGTCAAGAAACAGCGATTTGTTGAAAAAAAAATACGTCTGTGTTCCTAGAGTTTAGATCACCAGAAGGGGATCGAACTCATGACCTCTAACTCGTTCGCTCCGCGTCTACCGCTGTACTATTGATACTTTTTTGATATAAAAAAAACCATGCAATACTTGCACTTGCCAGAAACTTTGTTCGGTCAGTGAGCGAATAGCAAACTTATTTCAAAACTTCGGCCCAAACGGGGAATTTAATCCTGCGTAAACCATGCCCGAAAAACCTGGATGAGACTGGCAAAGGAAAGTGGAGATTGGCACAAGAAAATCATAATTCCAGAAAAAAAAAACTGCATGACCTGTTAGTCTACAAATGCTACTACTCTATAAAAGACTTCCTTTCAGACAATCACTGCTCCAATACAGTTTCCCTCAGTCATGATGAGTTCAGTAGCCCACTAACGTGTACCTGTGTTTATTTTTTTTTAATAATGTACTCGTAATAATGTATTTAATTTAACTTCGATGTAAATAACTATTGTATGCCCTATGGGCGGGATATAGCTGATCACAATATAATTATTTAAGACCTGTATTATGTACCTACCAGTGGCGAAGGTGCATACAACTCGATTCCTACCGGCTTCCCTTTGAAAAGTGGCACAGTCAGTTTTCTATAGACAAATAATATAATCACATTAAAGATATGTACTCCAGGTTACCTCTTAAAAAAATGAACCCTTCGCTACTGGTATCTACCTATGATCCACAATAAGGATATTGATTGATTGATTGAAAAGAGAGGTCTATAACCAGCAGTCGGTGAATTCAGGCTATGGATGATGATGAATACTTTAGCTAAAAAAATCATTCTCGAAGTCATCTAACACGTAATAGGTAAGATAAGATAAAGGGTGTAAATAGACCCTTAACATTGCGGAAAGGCACTTGTTCTCCCCGTCTTTACGATCATTAATTTGTTCTAGACCATACCTGGGAACCTTCTAGTTACGGAGATATTGGGGTCAAAGTTCCGAATTTTTCACAAGTTTTTTTTAAATACATATTTTTAATGTAAAATTTTTACTTTACACACCTCCACGACCCCCGTAGTATTCAATCCATCCATCAGCACAATGCTTTGAGTGCTTTCCATCGAGTCCTACCGTAAAACGTGATATTTCACCCTAAAAAAGTCGATTCCCAGCAATAATTTTTGCATAAAGTTACTTAGTTTGATGTACAGAATGCTTGGTTGAAGGGTCTGTTTACACCCTGTATACGTAAGGTATCTATTTATGCTTGTGACTGTACACATATTGCTTGCCGCGACCCGTTACACGGAGCCACTCGAGCTATAAACCTCTCGCGACATTCTCCTATAAAACTATCAAAAATAACCGGTTCTAAGACCATATTCACTAAACCTAACCCGGCTAAAGCTAAGCCTCACCGGTTTCAAAACCGTTTTACGTAAAACTATTCGCCAAATGTTTTATGCCCCCGACGAGTAAACGGAGAAGATTGCAATTTGCTCCTTACATTAAAATATGCTGGCACAATTTGTGGATATTGGATAGGAATTTATATTACGTGGTGGTTGGTGCCTTGGTGGAGGAAGGATTAAAAGGTGTTAGAAGTTTTAGGTTCAGTCAAGATGCATGCGAACTGCTAAGCAAGCAAATTGAAAACAAGGTAACGCACTCAAAAGATTGTGCTGATGGATGCATTGAATAGTACGGGGTCGTGTAGGTATTTAAAGTAAAGTTATAACATACATAAAAAATGTATAAAAAACTTGTAATAAAGTTGGAATTTTGACTTCCAATATCTCCGTAACTAGAAGCTTCCCAAGAACAAAAAAAACATCGCAATGACGGGGAGAACAAGTGCCTTTCGGCTTCGTTAAGGATATTTTTACACTCAATAAAACAAACATAACATTTATTGATTTCAGGCAGTTTCAGGCAAATTTCTTAGGCCCGGTTTGAGTCGTTGGATGTCAATGTCATATTTAAGAATATGGTTCTAGGAAATCAAAGTTTCCTGATGTTATCCTCCACCAATTTAAGAGGAATGGTGATATAATGAATTACATAAAGAAAAGTGCCTACGACACGCAAGCCAGAGCAATAAATATGTGCTACGCAGCATTCGTAGCACATATCGTAGTTCGCGTGGCACTTCTTAATGAAGACGATGATGATGATGTTATTACTCAGTGAAAGACTTTCTAAATGACACGAATTTATCCAGATTATGATTGTTATAATTAACTGCAAATTTGACCATGTAAGACTTATGTACTATTAATTGACTTCAGTTTAATTTCAATTTTGTTTTGTTGACATTATTTTGTTTGTATATTAGACTATAATGTTATTAATTGACTTCACTTTAATTTTTATTTTGTTTTGTTGACATTATTTTGCTTGTATTAATATTTTAACTTATGTAATAATTTGCACGCCGTAAGGTAGACTGTAGCCGATCTCATTAATTTATGTACTACACCTAACCTGTACCTACTTTCAGAGCAAATAAAAAATTCTGATTCGAAGAAGAGTGAGAACATTACAACTTTATTCGCATATTGGGTCAACGGTTTAGCTGTCGCTACAAAACTTAAATCTACTTGATTATCCTTAGTCAGGTTGTACTAAGAATAATCAAGTTATTTAAGATCTTTCTCAATACCCACCAACGGGATTGGAAGATCATATTGCATTGAATATACAGGTTGGGTTAAATCGTAGATCAAACGAAAAAGGGCGATAGTTGGAGTTATTTACAGTAAAAAATATCGGTGTGGCAGAGTCCTAACTTAATCTCCTTAAAAATTATGACGAGTTGAGTGTTTTTTTAGGAAAATAAAATATACCCATTTTAAAACATAAAATGGTGTATAATTCTTCTAGGAAATATATCGTCACTACAAATGTGCTCGGCATGTAAAGCCAAGTCAGAGGCCCATGTGCGGCATAAAACTCTGACACCAGGTTAGGAACTAACCACACGATAAAGAAAGAAAGAATGTGCTTTTATGACAGTGTGACCATGATTAACGAGTGTTGATACTTTTAAAATTATTTGTAACTTCAGAACCTTACTGTATAAAAATGTACTACCAAAAATTTACCCTAGTAACCCCAACTATAGCCCTGTTTCGTTTGATCCACGATTTTTTACCCACCCTGTATAGAATACTAGGTTTTGCTCGCGGCTTCGCTCCCGTTGTGTACGGAAATTAACTCACGGGAACCTTAGAAATTAATGTTACCTCATTATCATTAACTAGAAACGGAATATTTACCATGTTTACTGTTTGTTTTGAGTTCCCCAAAACAAACAGGAACCCAAAACAATCAGTAAACATGGTAAATATCCCGTTTCAAGTGTTAATGATAATGTTAGTGACCATGACAGTTTAATTTTACCTCTTGGTTTAGATATTTGTCAAAAAATACAGCTAAACGCAGGCAACAGCTGGTAACCAACTAAAAATGCACTCGTCCATACCCCATAACAATAAACCACTAACTAGCTAAACATTACTGCCGTAACAGCCAGTGCTGCGCCAATTTTCAAATAAACATAAAACGATATTCGTCCGATAGATAGTGCTGTACCGTTACTGTTATCGGGCACATAAAGTCGAACGGTTCGAAATTAAAAAGAATAACGGTCAGCGACATCGCCTCAGGCGGTTTGTGAACCGTTTCTGATATTTTGTATACACGTTATAACGGTTGCAGTCGGGTTTTTTTGTCACAATTATCGCGGCGGAAAAGGGTTTTGAATTTTCTTTGTTTTTTTTGGAAGTTTTTCTTTAATAATCTGCAGGTAGAGTTATGCTGGCTGATTCATCGTCATCAGCAGTGTGTGGTCGTCGGACTGCCAAGTCATAGGTCACGTGGTCGAACCCAAGGCACGCATCTCTGATTTTTCGGATTCATGTGCGTATAATATAATTATTACTAGCTTCGGTGAAGGAAACCATCGCGAGGAAACCAAACATGCCTGAGAAATATTTCTTAACGGCATGTAAAACCAAGTCAGAGGCCGGCATAAAAACTCTGACACCAGGTTAGGCAATAACCAAACGAAAAAGAAAAGAAAATATCTGCTTAGACTTTTAACAACTATGTTGCGGTCGGCTTCCAGTCGGATGCAGCTGAATATTAGTAGTGTTTAGTATATATTTTAGTATTTGTTTTTTCCATTATTTTACTTGGAGCGATGGCCTATGACCTGACTTCCACATCCCATCCCGTTAGTACTGGGTAAAACGATACCCCTTGTTAAGACAGATAGTCAGACTGCACATGCTGTAAGAGATATGGCGGCTAATTAAGGTGGTACAATCAATTTAAGTTGTCGAACTAGGGTGCTGTCGTTGTGGTGAGTTTACTGGTCGTTAATTTAAACCATCTTTGCACCCCATGCAACCTTTACACAGTCTTAGCCACTAAAGGTATAAAGTCAGGCAGAAAACAGTTCCTTAAAGGTAAAATTTCGAAGAGCGACTGCAAACGTTTCTGTATGTAGATGAAAATATTTCCGCCCATCATCATTCTCCTGCCCTTATCCAAATTTATTTGGGGCGGCGCAGCATGTCTTCTTCTTCCACACTTCTCTATTACTTGTCATCTCAGCAGTCACCACCTTTCTAGCGATATCATACTTCACACAGTCCATCCATCGTTTCTTTGGTCTTCTTCTACTCTTATACCCACACGTTCATACTCAAAACTTTCTCCACGACATTTTCCTCATTCCTCCGCGTCACATACCCATTCCAAGCCAACCGATTACCACACAACTTTTCAGTCACCGGCGCCACTTTCGGACACTTTCGGGTCCGATGCCCGTTTGCCCCTAATAGGGTTAACTCGGCAAAAAACAGGCAGGTCACGTAATGGATGGGTCATTGCCCACTATAAGGAATACAGCTACTGTTTGGACCTCTGGACACCTGCAATGGCAGAAACACCGCAGATGCGCTGCTCCATCTAATGAATACAATGAGCGTTTGGCCAAGTTCGAGTTGGACCCGCGTAGGCACCTAGGGTTCCGTATAAACTTGTAGGTATTTTGTTATTAAACTACATATTTACGGTTTTTATATTTTTCCTATACATGTACTGTAAGACATTGCTTCTTGCCAAATTTAATGATTCTAGGTCAACAGGAAATACCCTATAAATAAAGAAAGAAAGAAGAAGAGAAAGAATAATATATTTTAATATAATAGATTTTGATTCCCTTGTGAAATCACAAAATATGCGACATAAAGTCGATTTATCTTTTGATCGCGTTGACTTATTGACATGAACCTTACAATCCATGGGGCTTTAATTACTTGCGTCAAAAGCGGCGACAAAAGCCCTGCACTTAAAAGTTTGATTTTTAGAACTATAATTTCACCTTGATATCTTCACGTTTTTGGTACAGAACCCTAAAAAGACAAATTAACTACTTTTCACAACACCCAGCCACAACACAACCTATTTATATCCCAAAAAACCCTCTACACCTATAATAAAAATCTCACATTACCCTTCAATCATAATTTTATAACCATGGAAACAATTCTACAGTGTGTCAAAACGGAAGCAAAGTGACAACACTCAAAAGTACGTCAGTCAACGCGAGACATTCTTGGCACATGCCTAGTGTGGGTGGATTCATGGGAATTGTATGCTCACGCTTGATTTGAGTAACAAGGTGAATAGTATTCTATGGTGGTATTGTTGAGAAGGCTAAACGAGCTCGTCCGGGGAAGTACCACCATAACTATTTTTGTCGGTGAGCAGCGTTGCTGTGTTGCGGCGTGGGACTAGGCGAATGAGATTTTTTTTTCTTTTTCCATAAATAATAAATAACATAATATCACGCCTGTAATCTCGGACAGGTTAAGCAGAGGTGTACCTTCCTAAGAGTACATCCACATTGGCTGTTACTGAGAAATTTCTGATGGAAAAACCCAATAATAATAAGCCCGACCTGGGCATCCAACCCAGGACCTCATGCTCAGCAGCTGCGCTTGCGACCACTACACCTACGACGCAGTCTAGGAAATAAATCATCATCATCATTTCAGCCGGAAGACGTCCACTGCAGGACATAGAGCTCCCCCACAATTTGTCGCCACATTGACCGGTCCCGTGCGAGTCGCATCCAGTCGATCCCTGCAGCCTTCACCAGGTCATCGGTCCACCTAGTGGGAGGCCTTCCAACGCAACGTTTGCGCCTCGGTTTGCGGTCGCCACTCCAGAACTTTTCGGCCCTATCGGCCATCCGTTCTGCGAGCAATGTGCCCTGCCCATTAAATTACATAAATAAATATAAGTAAAGTGCATGTTCTTAAAAAGAGGTACAAAGTTTTTTCTTCAAGTTGAAAATCTAAGAAATTCCCTACACACACACACACGTCTCTAAGAAAATCAGAATTTTCTCTCGCACCCCGTAAATCAAATCAACCATTAGGCTCCCTCCACACTCGCGACACGTGATTAGGCTCCTTCCACACGAGCTACACGTGAGCTATTTAAGCTGAGTTCAGCTCCGTAATATAATAAAGCGCCAGACTTGTTGTACTGTATTAGATTTACTACTCACCTATTGTTTATAGAGCAGTGAACGAGGACAGAGAGTAAAATACGAGATTTTACGTTTAAACTAATATGTTTTACTATTTTATACTGCCTACAGTTTTTAGCAGGTGGAGTAGTTTCTGACTACCCCCGTGGGTAACTACACCTACCTACAGTTAGTACTGGGTAATACGATACCATTTGGTAAGACTGGTTGTCAGACGGGCCACTGGCTACCCGTAACGACTGTCAAAGATCTATAATTACAGCAAGGACCAACGGTTTAACGTGCTTTCCGAGGCACGGAGGAAACTCTGTATGTAACGGGTGGTCACCCATCCACAGACCAACCTAGGCAAGCGCGGCTTAACCTAAAGATTGATCCGAGTGGCTGTTATTATTTAGCCACGAACTCGTAGGTGCGAGCTAGTAAGTGGCTAAAGAATTTTTTATTGCACTTTCAAAACTTTTACTTAACTTAATAAATACTACAGAATACTAATAATAAATTATTTCTAAAACCTCTCTGTCCTACACTACTCTGTAGCCCCCGCTCTGCAATAACATTACACTGCACTCATGACGTCACAACGCTAATCACTTACACACATAAATTATCAATACTGCGCCGTGGGTGGCGTAGCGCCGTAGCTCGTAGCTCGTAGCGGGTCTACGCCGCTACGAGATAGGACCCGTCTACGAGAATAGTGGGTTTTCTTACGTTGCTTTTTTGTTTGTGGGTTGTGGTTAGATAATGTTTGTGATAATTTGTGAATTTAGACTGTAAATCTTTACTATATATAATGTAAATTATAAAGTGAACATTTATAAGTGCCTCGTTGGTTTAGTGGTTGCAACCGCGACTGCTGCGCATGAGGTCCTGGGTTCGATTCCCAGTTCGGTCAAAATGGTATTGGGTTTTCCCCATCAGGAATTTCTCATTAGCAGTCACGGAGTCTGGATACGTGCCCGATTAACAGCAATAGGCTCGCCCCCTATTACATGTATTTCCAATATTTTATGTACTAAAAACAAGAAATTGTGTGGTATTAAAAAACCCGACTACTGAATACAATATAACCTATGTTATGCGGGCCATAATAACGAATCGATTGACACCTTATTCATAAACATCGGATGAATAGTTTAGGCATTACGGAGGAACATACGTAAATACAAACATACATATATAGACTGCTAAAATCATAACCCTTCCTTTTGGCTTCGTCGTAGTTGGGTTAAAATAATTATCAACTCACTTAGTTTTGCATAAATGTTTTTTAATATACTTCAAATTTGTGACGCTCCAGCCAGCTCTAATGCAAGAGAACTAGCACTTATATCATAATCTAGCTAATCCAGTGCATTGTCTACATACTTTATCTCGTTTTGATACGAAATGTTTATGTTTTGTGCACTAAGATAAACTTTAAACACAGCAACACTATTATAATATGATGTGCTTACTGAATAGTTGGGTAGATAGTTTATTTATTTATCTTGATTCTTGACTGTACTAAGGTTGAACTATTTCTGCTCTGATACAGGTTGAGTTTTTCAAGTACAGTTAAGTCAACCGTTAGGGATAGGTACATATACGATGTAATAAAACTAGTTCTATGAGCTTTTTTTGCCAATATTGTCCGTTGTCAGAATGCTGGGCTGCAGTAGCGAAGTGTCAATTTTTGTAAGAGGTAGGCCGGAGTACATATCTTTAATGTGATTATATTATTTGTCTATAGAATACCGACTGTGTCATTTTTTAAAGGGAAGCCGGTAGGAATCGAGTTGTATGGAACCTTCGCTACTGATACTTTAAACTAAATTGGTCCTATATGACGCCAATTAAGGCTCCTATTTCAGCATGGTACTGTCACATTTAAAAAATATCACAGCTCTGGTATTCTGATAGGGCGATGCCACGGTCAGATATCAATAAAAGATTTTAATGAAAACTGGCTTTTCTTAAAAAAAATATGAGACGTGATTCCTAGAGATAGTGGTAATGCAGCGTCAGCGCCATTAATGCTATTTATGGTAGATAAAAGCGCCCACTTGCTTCGGCTGTCGTTTGTAGATCTTTGACAGTCGTTACAGGTAGTCAGTGGCACGCAAGTCTGACAACCAGTCTTACTAATGGGTTTTAAGCTTTCACGGTTTACAACTAAACTTGTACTGTCACTTACGGGATATCTTCCGTGATTGTTCATTGTTTTGAGCTCTCGATATTTCAGCGCTGTTGCAAGCGCCATGATCGCGGATTGACTGGAGAATAAATTATTAAGAGCAGACAAATCTATCTACCCTCTTTCTTTGTCTTTTGCTACGCGCACTACTGGAACTCGACACTAAGTCACGGCAAAACACACTCACAGTATCACCAGGTTTTTTGGAGTCCTTATTGCGATGCCGGCTGCTACTTTTGAGCTAACTGAAAACTGGATTCCACGTACTTGACAAAACAATGAACAATCACGTAAGATATCCTGTAAGCGACAGTACAAGTTTACTAATGGGTGTCGCATTACCCAGTACTAACTGGGTTGTGGAGGTCAGATAGGCAGCCGCTCCATGTAAAATACTATTCAGCTGCATCCCGACAGACTGGAAGCCGACCGCGACATAGGTGGGAAAAGGCAGATGATGATAACGATGACGTAAAACTAGCAAATTGTCTTGGATTGACGTAAGATACCGAAAAGCTATGCCCCAGTTTCGCTAACTCTACCGGTTTAGGTAACCCAGGGCTCAACCTCACCATGACTAAAACCGGTTACTACACTTACAAAAGTCGTTCCTATATTTTGTACTTTTCATAACATCACGCTTGTAATCCCCGAGGGGTTATGCAGAGGTGTACCTAATAGTACACCCATATTTCGCCAGTAATGTTTTAGTCCCATGTAATAGAGGGCAAGCCTATTGCCATCAACCGGGCACAGCTCTTCGTGGCTGCTACTAAGAAATTCCTGATGGAAAAACCCAATAACAATTTGTCCGACCCGGGAATCGAACCGATCGATCGATTCGATCGAGACTTGGGCTGTACTGCAGTCTCTCCAACGGTGCCAAATCGACTATCGGTACATCGAGGTGCTAAAGTGTTTGTACAAAAACGCCACCATGTCAGTCCGACTTCAGGACCAGACCTCGGAACCTATCCTTCTGCAGCGAGGCGTGAGACAGGGAGACGTCATATCTCCGAAACTGTTCACCGCTGCACTGGAGGATATCTTCAAGGTTCTGGACTGGAGAGGGCTAGGCATCAACGTCAATGGCGAGTACATCTCTCATCTTCGATTTGCCGACGATATAGTGGTCATGGCTGAGACCATGGAGGACCTCAGTACAATGCTCGATGACCTTAGTAGAGCTTCCGAAAGAGTGGGTCTTAAAATGAACATTGACAAAACCAAAATCATGTTGAATGCCCATGTAACACCCACTCCTATCAAGATCGGAGACTCTACACTCGAAGTTGTAGACGATTATGTCTACCTGGGACAAACGATCCAGTTAGGTAGGTCTAACTTCGAGAAAGAGGTCAATCGTCGAATCCGACTCGGCTGGGCAGCGTTCGGGAAGTTGCGTGGTATCTTCTCGTCCAACTTACCGCAGTGTCTCAAGACGAAAGTCTATGACCAGTGTGTGTTGCCAGTGATTACATACGGGACCGAAACGTGGTCGCTCACAATGGGCCTTATCAGAAGGCTTAAAGTCACCCAAAGGGCAATGGAGAGGGCTATGCTCGGAGTTTCCTTGCGTGATCAAATCAGAAATGAGGACATCCGCAAGAGAACCAAGGTAACCGACGTAGCCCGAAGAATAGCCAAACTTAAGTGGCAGTGGGCAGGGCACATTGCTCGCAGAACGGATGGCCGATGGGGCCGAAAAGTTCTGGAGTGGCGACCGCGAACCGGAAGACGCTGCGTTGGAAGGCCTCCCACTAGGTGGACCGATGACCTGGTGAAGGTTGCAGGGATCCGCTGGATGCGAGTCACACGGGACCGGTCAATGTGGCGACACTTGGGGGAGGCCTATGTCCAGCAGTGGACGTCTTTCGGCTGAAATGGTGGTGGTGGGAATCGAACCCAGGACGTCTTTTCCAACGAGGTAGTACTTTTCCTCTCTCAGAAATATCCTTGAGCCTCGAGGTCAAATATTATCATTTAATGTTAGTCATTGTGTATCATTCATCTTGAGGAAAATAAAAGAATATGTATGAAAGAAAGAAATAAAGGAAAAGTGGTTTTTATCCTTAAGGGCGAGTTTTACTTAGCAACTAAGCATGAAACATCACGACTGTACTCGCCGATGGAATAAGCAGTGGTGTATGCAACATTATTTTTAGTATATGCGAAACCTGTATATAGTTTGTTCAGAATAAGTAACTGAATAGATTCCAATCATTTTTAAACCATGTTATATTTTGTCCAAAAATATTTAAAAAATGTTACAAATTGGACACCGAGCGACATTAAGTACCTATCGCAATAATTTAGGTACCTACTGCCAAATTATTATTATCAATGAGCTCAAGACGACGCTGAAGGCGCGCGCGGGCGCGCTGCGTGGTGAACACGTTTTTGCGCGGACAACCAGGTAACAGTTCTGTTACCTGGTTGTCCGAAAGAAGCTTATAACTTTGTGATTTTTCATGATACAGTTTTGAAATTTTGTACATAGATTCTTTACATAAAAATACTAGACACGTGTTTCAGGTTTCACATATATTAAAACTAATGTTGTATAGGTATTATATTTATAGTACACCCACATTATGTCTAAGCCCCCCCCCCCCTGTGAGCATATTGCCATCAACCGGGCCCAAATACAGACTCCGCGGATGCTACTGAGAAATTCTTAATGGAAAAATAAAATGACACTTCGCCCAACCCGGAATTCGAACCCAGGACCTCATGCTCAGTAGTCGCGATTGCGACCACTCGTCCAACGAGGCAGTCAAAAGAAAATCAAAGAAAAAAAAATATTGTAAAAGAGCCATGTAACGATTTAGTGGTGGATTAACGATTGTACAATTTCGAGATAAAACCTATTTCATGACAATGTGGGTAGGGCTTGGAACCGGTTTAAAAAGAGCGGTTAATTTTGAATAAATACCGGTAAATATGTCGTTCCTTCATTTACCGGTTAAACAAGTGATAGAGAATACCGGTTACATAAGCACAAACGGTTTTGACGTTGGAACTTTGACCTTCAATTTCTCCGTAACTATAGACCGACCGTTTATAGAGTCCCTCCACCTTGCCCCATCAAAGGCACATTAAGCGTCTACAAACTCCTAACAATATCCCACAGGTTATTTGTTTTAAAATAACTATAACCCACGTAGGTAGGTACTACGATACTAATTGAACCAATTCGTGATCAAACTTCACAATATTCCATTTAAATTGATACCTTCGCGAGGACTCATTAAAGCGGTCGGTCTATAGAAGGTATGGTCCAGAGCAAAAAAAATATCTTATCAAAATCAAAAATCAAAGCATTTATTTCAAATAGGCCAGTTACAGGCACTTTTGAATTGTCGAAACAAAGACAACAATGAAAAAAAAAAAATAGCTACAGTCCCAGTCACAAGGCATAAAAACTGTGAAAGTACTGTAGTTGCCCATTCCCTAACGTAGATCTCTATGGAGAAGAACGGGCAAGAAACTCCATGGACACTCTTTTAAATCAGTATTCTTTTACAATAATTTCGTTACATCATTTATGTTGAGATGGTACATTATGTGAGAACGATGTAGCAAGATGTGTATTTTAAAAGTGTCCATAGTAAAAAATAAAATAATTAATTCAAATAAACCGTGGCAACCAAGAGATGACCAGTCACAACTGACAGCGCCCGTCCACGAACATGACGCATGTATCGGCACCATTCAACTCAACCATTTTGAAGGGAACACCATGATCCGACACACGCGCCACCATCAGCGAGACATTTTAGTGAGAATGACATACTCTTAACCGCCAGGGCACATTCAAGTCAAGAAAATTATTGATGGGGAAAACAAGTGCGTTTCGGATTCTTTAAGGGTCTTTTTACACTCATTATTAAGTCATAATAGGAATCGAATCCACGACATCCAACTTAGAAAGCTAACAAAAGGAGCCACTACAAGTCTTAAAACTTTTACGTTCTGAAATTAAAGCCACATGAGACTGCATGAGACCAGAGACTTTTCAACTTAGTTTCTGGGTAACTAGCACACGCATAGACAACACCTAAGTTACGTCCTAAGTACGTGACTAAGGAGTGAAAAATAAAAACAAGGATTTTATTAGAAAAGCTTGTAACTTTTTAAATACAGATAACACAATTTTGGGCACTGATTTAGTATACAACACATGCTTGAAGTTTCATAAAAATATGTTTTCTTAAGTAAAAGAAAATTATTATTATCTAACACGGAAAAATCTGCCTAAAATCGCTACCGACGTTCCGCCCAAGATGTGTTTTTAACTCACACACACAAAAATAAACGCACACAAACACACATAATGTGACATTTATAGACTCGTCAGCTGAAAAAGGCAAACAATGTAAATTAGACTTTATGAACAATTCAATAAGAGCGACAATACTCAGCAAAAACTGAGCTAAATTAGGATATTTCAAAAGTCAAACACAACACTTGAATTTTTTTTTCTCAAAGCAAATCAAACTTTAATTCAAACCAACGAAGGTTCTAAATTGTGTTGTAGAGGAAAACAGATATGTCATGTCTGTGTTCCGAATTTGAAAGAGCTTTCCGAGGGGAGCCGAGCGCTTACCGATCGGGTACGAGAGGCGCCGAGACGCGGCGAACACCGAATGCATTACGACGTAGTGCTATAGGGCTGGGACTAAGGAAAACTGCTATTTTTACATATACATACTTTTTGGTTGTTATACTTGTATTTTTGATGCGTTTTTGTTAAGTAGGTTATTTTATTTTGGGGAAAACAGTTATGGTGTTGTGTGGCAGTGGTGTTAGAGAGTTTTTGTGACGTTCTTGAATATAAAATTAATTATTTACTAAAACTTAATTGAACTAATTCAATCAATATTCTGCAATACAGATTCAATTAAACTAAATCTTCATTGGAAATTAACAAATATGTTGCATAAAAAAACTTAAAAATAATGCACAAAAAATCAATACCTCGAATAGCTTTCATCTAGCCTAAAAATAGCAGTCACAGCCTAAAAAAACCTTACGAAAAAGCCGGAAAAGCTTGCCGTCAGCCCTGTGCGTAGGGCGGGGCGGGGAGGGGCGCGCGCGGTTCGGGGTGCGCGCGGGGAGGGGGCGCGTCGAGTCGCGCCAGTCGGTCGCGGGGCGCCGCGCAGCCCACACGCGTCATGCGCGCCCTCTAGCGTATTATGTTCCTCCCCGACCTCCCGCGAGCCTGCATGGTGGACGACGTAGCGACTTACTTGCAAGCGCCCTCCTCGGGACAGGTGGCTACAATTATTAACAACAAACCCATATGTAATTAACAATGATCATATTAACAGATGTTGTGAGCTAATGTTGCTTACCTAAACTGCGTCGGCCGCCCGGGTATTTTCGGGACGTACCGATTTCGCCGTCAGATCAATGTGGACGCACGTGATCCTCTAATGTTGTAGGCTGGATGCTACTGGCTGTATGGCCTCATCACTAGTAACAAGGTAACTTAAAAAAAAAAAACAAAAATAAGAAAAACACGTGTTCTTTGAAGATTGAGAAGAATTCAAATTAAGAATCAAGTGTAACGGACTTCAATAAGGTAAAGAAGTAAATTGTGTTCAAAACAGAGCTTGTAAACAGATCGATGGACATGCTTTCGTATAAGATTGACAGTTGCAAGTTGTGACGTACCTACGTAGAATTTAAAGCAATTCAGTGAACATTTTAAAACCAAAACGACGGGAATGTGAAGCTTTGACACAAAAAAACGACTATAACCTCAAACAACGGGAAAATGGTGAATATAAGTTGCAAATTGTATAATATAAAAAAAGATAACCTGTGCTAGATTTCATCCTAAATCTTTATGAACGAGCATAACCTTCAAATGCGACTAAATTATTTATACTAAAGGAGAAACATAAAACTGGAACATCTGAAGATCGAGATTTTAATGTAGTTATGAAACCGAAAGACTAAAATTAATTTAGAAACAATCCAATGACTAAGAATATGTTGTCGCGTGATTCAGAATGACAATCATTTTCATTCAATGTGGTCCATAAATAATAATTAGAAAGACTAATCACATGCTTAAATATAGAAATAAAACTTCAAATGGAAATCACGTACAACATTTAACAAAATCCAAACAATATTTAAGTCACGAAATAAAACTGAATCCATTTTCAAAAATGATAAAGTCGACATCAATACAAACTTCAATCAATTGAAAAAAGAATAAAAAAAAAAGAAATCTAACCTCTTTGCTGATCCAATAGCTCCAATCAACATTTAAAAAAAATTAAGACAATCCGAGGACCACAGATTATAGCAATAATAGAAATGGAAAAAGGTTAGTGAATCGATATGGTGTGGCTAAGATGTGAATAAGTTGACTGCAGGGAAACTACGGCATAGAATAGCATAACGCCCATCGCATCTGCAGTTCACCCTGTTTTGCTAAAATCGGCTCTATCCGACTGCAAAAACAATTTACTAGCTGTTTTCAAAAAAGTTTTAGTTTTAAAAAGGAGTTTTTATGCGGGTTCGCGGACCTCTGTCGTTTATGTTACGTTACTGTAATGCTTTTAGGTTAGGATAACATGGTTTTGGGAAACGCGTGTTCTTCTTTAGTTGAAGTATTTTTTTATTGTTCTTGTTTCTGTTTGCCGAGATAAATGTTATACATATTGGACTGTCCTTCGTTATATTGATTACGATTCCTCCTGTGTTATTTTTGGTATAGTTTTGTATCTTCGATAATTCTATGTTCGGATACTACGTGATTTTATTTCGATTACTTCATGAAGAGTTTAATAGATTCTTCGTTATTGTTTGTTTATTTATACTTTAAAAGATCGTTGATTTAAAAGCTTTCGTTTATTTTGTTCATATCTTGGAAATTTTGGAGTTATTGGCTCCGTGCCCTAATACTTTGCCCTTGATCTTGATGATGAGAAAACGGTTGGTAAACATAAGCTTTTTTATGTAATACTAATAAATCGATTGGTTTTATGATTTATTTACTTTTTTTTGTCATAATTCGGTTTTTCTTCGTAATTATCTTCACTCAAACATTCCTTTTAAGTTTTCTCAAATAATACCAATGAATCGTTTGATTCCGTGATTTACTTGACTTATTTTCGTTATTATTTTATTCAAAGCCGCCCCAAAATAATAAAATATTAAAAGATTTCTGAAGTTATAAATGCGTACCATGTTTTTTTTTGCGAAATAATATTACGGCAATAGTATTTGTAAGTTGAAAAACTCTTACCGTAATATTAATTTTATATTATTTCAATAACCGACTTTTCTCCACAATAAGTCAAGAAAACCTCAACCATATTAAAGCAACATACATTATCGAATAACAATTTAGAGCATCATATAATACATACAATTCGTACATACAGATAATATAAACGAGGTTGCGAAGGTACCAACCTCCCAAGTTAGCCGAGCCGGCGCTTATTCAGCACAGATAAACGGACCAGAACTCGACACAACTTGAAATTCTAATTTAATTTCGTACATTTCACTTGTGGAATACGAAGCATTTGATTAAAAGTTAAATCTTGCTGTTTTACAATAAAAAGACGTGTAATAAAAGGTTTCAAAGGTAATGGATGATGAAATAAAACGAATTGGGGAAATTTGTATTTGTATTGAATAATGGGGTATGTCCGCAGCTTCACGTCCATATCACGTATTAGTCTTGGGATTACAATGCACAAATGCTTAGGTTCTAGTGTCCTCGTTGTTAATGATCCTAAAATAAATTACAATCTTGCAAAATACTTACTATTCAACCAATAAAAGAAAACTAGCAAAATGGAGAATCAATGAGCCTTAAGGAGTACGCAGTATTGATGGAGAGAAATAAGAATTTTATGTTGTTTTCGCTGATTTTATGATTCGGAAATCGGAAGAGTGATGTAATACTGCAATTAAAGAAGAAAAACACAAAGTAAAACGATACAGAGGAAGAAGATCAGCTAAAATAACTTCAAACAGAACGAATAAAATCAAAACTTGCAAAAACATCTGACTGCGAGATTCTTACCATTATAGAAAGGAGATAAATAGTTGGATCAAATCAGTTCAAAAATTATTTAAATATTCAGATTTTTACAAATATTATTTTTAATCAGATGGAAAAAAATACACATGATAATCTTTATTCAAATTAATATCTTATGGTAAGTGTCACATCAACAAGATTTTCTAACGTTTAAAAAAGGAACAGGGAATAGACAATGAAGAACTCAATCACGGTCTCAAAAAAGAACTATTTTAATGTTTTAAAAACGGAATATTATTAAAAAACTGACGCCCAAAGTACCCGGCCGGCTTGCGTTGAGCGGACCGCGTCGCATCGGTGTTTCTCGATGTATCCCCCTATTATTTCTTCTATCACCCTTTTTGCCACTCGATGTATGAATGTTTTTCACTAACTGTTAATGTTGATATTTTAATGTATCCCTAATTATTGTTAGTTTGGACTTTTTTTTCTGTCTCCTTTGTGGTGCGTGAAATGTTATGTCATTTTGGATTTTTTCTAATGCGTCGGCAGCCTTATATTCTGTGTGACTTGTTCCTTAGTACAAAATTCTCTGAATTATTGTGACTAAACATTAGTAGATAATCATGATTCTATTTCTGTTATTGTCAATCATAATGATTCACGCGCTACAACGTATATTTTTGGTTGTATTTGGATTGTTACATTGATTTTACGAACTTCACATCAATAAATTTATTTGATACATTAAAAGACAGCTGGAAAAGCTATAGTTAAATCTTGCGTTAACATAGTAAAAGTTAGTAAAGACAATGTAACATAATGTTCATTTACAAAAAGTGGCCAGGAAAATAAAAAAATAAATTATCGATGAAAGACGGTTTCTCAAACACAATGTATGGATATACAAAGTACTTAACTATGATTAGATATTTTGGACCATATGATTTCCTGAAAAGTAATTTATTTCCCTGGCCAGCAGTGTTTAGTCGATAATTCTGTATATGTGCATGATTCCCGAATGCACTACCCTAAAAGCGAGAATGTGTTGCACGAACCTGTTATTTTTTTAATGTTCTTTTTTAATTTCACTACTCCAAGCAAAGGAATCCATTAGTGAATTGGATTTGTATATTGATGTTTTTTTATTTCGATTGCAGCGCTCAGGTAATCCATGTATAATGCCTGTATGTAACCTCGTGTATTTTGACTCTTGATGTCTATATATTTATATTTTAAGCGTGTTTCTTTTTACATCGGATTTTTAACAGGTTTTTAAAATATTTTTTTAAGAATGTTTCTACTGTGAAGATATCATCGAAATAGTAAAATGGGTTAATATCTCTAGCGACAGTAGGAAGCTCGTTCAATAAAACAGAGGATTTTTGCCATCTATAAATAAACTGAGATAATACTTAGTCGGTTTGACTGTTAAAATATTACAATTCTTATTTTTTAGCGTTGAAAACTCTGTAACATTTGTTGTATGAGTTTTAACATAGATTATGGAGAAGATTAAGGTAGGTTCAGTTATTAACTAAACTAACTAAAGATTATAAATGTAAGGAGGTTTATACGAGCTTTCTTTCTTTCATATTTTCGTTTAAGGTTTGTATAGTCGCCAGCACATCAAGTTACCGCAAACTGTCAAATTGTCTCATTCGATTTTGAACTTAACCGTTAATATTTCATGGTTTAAAATCATTTGTAGAAATTTGACAGTTTGTGGTAACTTGATGTGCGACTACGAACTACTGCACTAAATATTCTCAAAGTGGAAGTTTCTAGCTATTAAGCGGTCTAAGGTTTTTTAAACCGGTATAATGTTTAGGACGTAATGTTACAGCACTATCTTACACACAACAAGTTCCCCGGCGGTGCACCTTAATCGATTACTTGCAGCTCTACGCCAAAGCTCACGGTTGTGAACATCAAGATCGGAATCGAGCACCGATTATAACAATTTTTACATGTAGGTAACGTTAAGCATCATTATACCTTGGAAGATCAGGGGCTCGTGGCTAAATAATATGCGCACGGATCGATGGCATCTTTTGCGAAGGTCAGTCTGTGAATGGGTGAACATCCATTACAAACCGAGACCCTTTCGTACCTCGGAAAACATAGTTGTCGTCATTCGTAGATATTTGACAGTCTTTACGGGTAATCAGACGGGTGGAGGTCTGAAAACTACTAACTAATCAAGGGATCTCTGTTATCCAGTAACTAGTTTGTGGAGGGCAGATAGGCAGACGCTCCATGTAAAATACTGGTACTCAGCTGTATCCACAGTCGAACTCAAACTCACCATTCTCTTGACCCTATCTCAATTTATTTGTGGTCGGCGCAGCGCAGCATGTCTTCTTCTTCCATACTTCTCCAAAGTCAAATTCAAACTCAAAGCATTTATTTCAATTAGACGGTTACAGGCACTTTTGAATGTCAAAAACAAAAGGATGAAGCTACAGTCCCAGTCACAAGGCATAATAACTTGTGAAAGTACTGTAGTTGCCCTTTCCAAAGCGTAGATCTCTATGGGGGAGAATCTCCTTGGTCACTCTTTTAAATCAAACTATTTTTAAGAGATCTTGGTTACATCATTCATGTAACCAAGATCTTCTACATGAGAACAATACAGTTAGACTCTAAGCCGACCCCAACATCATTGAGAAAAGACAAGAAGCAGATGATGATTATACGTTGGAATATGGGGCCAGCTTCGAAGTATTTATTTCAAAAAAATAATTCATGATAATAATGAAAAGAAAACTTTCTAAATAAGCATTCACTATTGAACGTTTCAAGTTCAGCATCCTACACAAATACATACATAAAAACATATTGAGGAGAAGCAAACAGAAATAAAGTTTATTACTGTCATAAGTGTATCTCTGGTAGCAAACAATAAAAAATAAGGAAGAAATAAATAAGCATAGACAAAGAGGATTTACTTATAATTTCTATGTATGGAGGTCGTAAATCTTTGATAGAACCTTTTTATGTGTTTCATTTGGCTAATTGTCTGTGATATAGTAATGGGGATGTTATAGTATATATAACTTTGTGTATGGGGGCCTTTCGGTACAGTTATCTATTATTGTGGAGGAGCTCGTGGCTAAATAATAACAGCCGCCCGGGTCGATCTTCAGGTTAAGCCGCGCTTGCCTAGGCTCCGTGGATGGGTGACCACCCATTACATACCGAATAACGTTAAGCCCTTGGTCTCGGCTATCATTTGTAGATCTTTGATAGGTAGTCAGTGACCCGAAAGTCTGGCAACCAGTCTTACCAAGGGGTATCGTATTACCCAGTTCTAACCGGTTTGTGGAGGTTGGATAGGCAGTCGTTCCATGTAAAAAACCTGATATTCAGCTGCATCCGGTTAGACTGGAAGCCGACCCCAACATAGTTGGGAAAAGGCTAGGCAGATGCTGATGATCTATGCTTCTGAACGTAGGTTCATATTCTAGAGCGATTCTCAAGTCGAAATTTTGATTGAAACATGTCAGGTTTCACACTTACTAAATTCTGCTTCTTCGCTCGTGTCTTGATTTGTCCTTGTCTCTCCCTATAA
The DNA here is from genome assembly GCA_905163415.1 of Noctua fimbriata. Classification (NCBI taxonomy): domain Eukaryota; kingdom Metazoa; phylum Arthropoda; class Insecta; order Lepidoptera; family Noctuidae; genus Noctua; species Noctua fimbriata. Next base: position 1,639,488 of record LR990946.1, read on the forward strand.
GGTATCTAAAGGTAATACAGTGGCTGTATGTCTAAGTCCTTAAACGAGGGTGTGCTATACTCCTCTGTAAACCCTCCGGGACAATACAGGCATGATGTTATGTAATGAGTAAAATACTCATGAGGTCAACTTCAGACGCTATCTCCTTGTATAAAAAGAAGAAATGAAAAAGGCATTCAATGGGATTGAATGAACTTAGAGGGTTGTATTGATGATTTTTATTACTATAATTCTGTAAATACATACGTGTTACGATCGCGAATCGTATTTTGTTCAACATACAGCCTGACAGTGACATGCAAGTTGCAAAAAAAAAGTAAGATAATTTGAATTTCGCGCGCTACACTGGCGTTTCCCCCTTCAACTCAGCAGTTAGTTCGACGACCTCTAGACCAACAATCTTAATCTTTTTGCCACACTAAAAACTCTTTTAAAAGTAATTTGGTCATTACCAATTCCCAACAGTAACATCTTAAGTCCCACTTAACACTACCGTCCCAACCACCCAAGTTCCGTGATACATCATACTTTACTCGCCACAATTTATGTAGTAACTTGTATATAGTTCCATCAGTATGCGGCCTACGTCTTGTTTACAAGATAACGCTGAAATCTTATATTGATGCTGTAAATCACGGGTAGGGAGGGAAAACATGCGGACAAGGAAAGGTTATTATTTTCTATAAGATGTTGCGGCGTGCGGTTGGTATAATCCACTTTGGTGGCGTTAGGTTGGTATGATTTAGTTAGCATGTAGGATTACATGCTAACTAAATCATAAGGCCTGCAGAAGGATTTCTGCAGGCTTTTTCTTGTAAAGTGATGGGTCTTGATCATTTCGCGGGCTTTTGGTGTGCTGATCCTTTAAATGACTTTGATTGTTATAATGGGTGTAAAATACCCCTAACGAAGCCAAAAGGTACGTCATTGTGATTTTTTTGTGTTCTAGACCATACTTGGGAACCTTCTAGTTAAGGAGATAGTAGGAGTCAAAGTTCCAACTTATTAAAATACCTCCACGACCCTCATACTATTCAATGCATTCAACAGCACAGTGTTTTGAGTGCGTTATATTGAGTCCTGTTTTTTCATCTCAAAAAAAAGAGTAGTTTCCTAGCAATATTTTTTGCGTGGAGTTATTTAGATTGATGTACAGAATGCTTGGTTGTCTGCTTCGTGAAGGGTTCGTTTACACCTTGTATACAAGCAGATGTACAAAATTCATCGTCAATGCAGTTAATATTTTTCAGTTGTGTCTTTGTTTCGTAGGCTGTTAGTTAATTTTCTGTTTTTTTTTTTACAAAGAATGTTATTGTAGATTTATTCTGAAGACCGATTATATAACCTAGAATAAAGTTAAAGTATCTTAAATTCACGTCTATACGTCGTCGTCAAATAATTGAAATCTTTAACTTTCACGTAAAACAAGAAAGAGATGTAACTACGGTACAGCTTTCGTAGATTCTAGAAAAAAAATACATTTTAGATGGTTATCAAGGAATCATTATCACCATCCTAATGCTCTATTTACCTATTTAATTTGCTTTCGGCGAAGTAATCATAATAATAATCATAAATCTATAATCATAAATCTTTATTTATCTCAACATCAGAAATTATACAGGCACTGGTATATGCACAATCTTAAATAGAGAAAGGTGTCTGAAGTAGGTATGGCCTGAGGTACAGATCACCTTTCGTATGTATTCTTTAAATCTCTTGGTTACTTTGTAAACTAAAATTATAGTTGCCTTTTTCTAAGAGCTTTTTAAGGAAATAACACTGTAATGTAAACAGAAACAGCCATTAAACTATAACACTTTAAACCCCAACTATTAACCAAAATCGTTCCCAAAAAAGATGTCAGATCTTTAGTTTTAAAACTTAATTCGTGTTAAAAAGTGCTAGAAAATTCAGGAACGGCAATCTAAGTTAAGTTGGAATGGTTAGACATAACCGTTTGGTTAGCTGATAGCTGGGGGCTGGTGCCAACTGTGACTGCTGTGCCAAGGGACCCTCGGGATGCGACCTTGGTGGGAAAATGTTGATTTTTGTTTGACGTTTTGACGTTTTTGTAGACGAATTGCTTTAGAAGCTTAGATCTATTCAAGTAATTTTGCTACTGAGGAACGATTCCAATTAACTATTGATTTAATAGAACTGGCGAATTGTGGGTGTTCTATTAGGTATGCCTCTGCCTAACCCTTCGGGGATTACAGGCGTGATGTTATGTTATGTTAATATAACTTTTCCAATTTTTCTACTTATTTACTGTTTAGGCAATGCAATACAAAAATACAATCATATTTTTGCACTATGCGGTGAGACTTAAGAGTAAAAATTAAATTTAAAGTCATTTATTCAAACCAGATTAAAGATCAGCATTTTTTGAAAGTCAATTACACAAGACAGTCCCCCAATATGCCCGCTCTTCGCCTTTAAAGAGCTTTAGAAGCTTTTCGTATATTTCGCAACCATATCGTAATTATTGTTGGTTCGAAAGTAATTTTCTGTAACAAGATAAACTTACAATTATTTCCAGAAACAATATAGTAATAATAAAATCTTTATTCTCGTTTTAAATGAATTGGGTAAGCATCTCTATGGGCAATATAAGTGATCGAACGTATGACTTACATATTATACCGCCGTCACCTGTTTTTCTACCTACCCTACCTATAACGGTAACCTCCTTGAAGATACTCTAACAAATGTGCCACAACGCACGTGGTGCGTGATGCTACTACCGTCACGACTATGCGAAACGTGCATGTATGTACTTAACGTGTTTACTAAGAGTACACTTGACCAAGGAGTTTGGTTGACAGGCAAAGAAGACTGGAACCTTCTAGTTACGGAGATATTGGTGGTCAAAGTTTCAACTTTTTCACAAGTTTTTAATGTTATAACTTTACTTTAAATAAGTTCACGACCCCCGTAATATTCAATGCGTCCATCAGCACAATGATTTGAGTACGTTACATTGAGTCCTACCGTAAAACGTGATTTTTCATCCAAAAAAAAGACGTTTCCCAGCAATAATTCTTGCAAAAAACACATAACGGATTCTTGAAAAAAACATACAACAGTAGACACACTTATGCACAGCTTCATATTTTTTTCATGAATCGGAAATGATGTCTTTGTCTTTGGGAAAGTTGTTTAATAAGTCGGTAGACTCACCTCTTTGAAGAATGCAGGTGAATCACCAAATTGTATTACTGTTTTTCTGCACGACAAAGGCTTACTTCTCATACAGAGAGGGTGAGGTGATGACAACGCTTGTTTACGGCTAAGCCGATTTATCCTCATGATTTCTTTTGCTAATGTCAGTGAGGTCTTTCTACAAAAGACCACCTCAGACACTAATCTGCATAGTCCTCATGTGGGTTGACCAATTAAGATTATATCTGGACCTTAAAAGAGACTATGACTGTACAGTGCAAGCACAGCACAGTTTTTATATCAATATGTCAGCATTTTACCTGCGACGGGCCGGTCAATTTAGTACACGAAAAGCATTCAATCATACTTGTATCAATAAATATCAATCAACCAGTAATCAGTGTATCAATCAGCATCAACTCAAGGTGTTATGTCCCAAACCATACATCTTAATGGTCCTTCGAGCCGGATTCACATAATTTTAAATGGTTAGACTGGAACACAGACCAATAATTATCTAGAGTTTGAAGTCGTTTCTTGATATTGCAGTTTCTTTTAAGGTTTAGATATAATCTTGATCAGCGCGACTGGGCTAACACGACGAGCAATAAAAAGTTCTCTCTCATGGAGGATCATCTTCATCTCAGTCCTATTGATAGACAAAGACAGCCTTCGATTTCAAAACAAAAAGTTTTTCCAAGCTTGATTATAAGATCCTGCACGGCCGGACTTTAGCCGATTACGACGACCACTACGGCCGTTGGGGTCGCTCTATTTTTTCTAAGTCGGTCCCTTATCTCGCCCTCTTAAAACAAACATTGTATCTTAAAATAAATATAATCAGATCTTTTTGAACGTCAAAACTTTTCAAGAGACCTCGAAATGCCCGCCGTACGCCAATTCCTAGGGTTTTATTATCATCATAGCACTGTGCCATTTCAGCCATTTCCCAACTATGTTGGGGTCGGCTTCCAATCTAACCGGCTGTAGCTGAATACCAGTATTTTACATGGAGCACAAGTATAAAAACACGTATGACTTCGTTTAGAAGTTTTTGTCGTTAGTTGCAACCAGGATATGTTATGATGAGCAGCCTGGACACCAATCCCTGTGGTTGACTGTACTATAGTGTAATGAGGTATGTTGAGTGTAGTATTTACTATCACTAAGCAGTTACCAAGAAAAGTGTCATCGTTAGTTTCTTTGTAGTATTTTTCTCGTAAAATGCGTCATTTTCGTTTAGGGTTAATTTTCGTTTACGTTTTATGAATATTTATACTTATGCAATTTTTTCCATGGGATATATAGAAACTACAGACCGTCTCCTGCTATAATCCTTACTTACTCCATTTGCTTCTTCGTGTATCGATTTAAATAATTTAGTTATGTATGGTCTACATGATGAAAAATGTGAGTGAAACTACTACATGAAAAATGAATGTTGATGGATGGAGAGGGAGAGGAAGGCCAAAGAAAAGATGGATGGATTGTGTGAAGAATGACATGTAAGAGAAAGGAGTAAATGATGCCGTGACGTCTGACAGGGGAGAATTGATGATGACAAGGAGTGGAATTCCCTGCCTGCGTCGGTGTTTCCAAGTTCATATGACCCCAATCTATTTAAGTCGCGAGTTAATAGGCTTCTTTTGGGTTAGCTCGTTCCGTCGTCGACCTCATCTCTGTCCTCAGTACTAGATGGTCAAGAGTAAACCCATTTAGTATAAAAAAACACGTAAACGTGTTGTGCCGACCCCAAGTACAATGGGACAAGGGCAGGAAGATGATGACACATGATCAAACGAACTTATAAAGTTGATTATTTAAATATTTGAGACAAGCAATCGGCTTTTCGTCGGGCAAAGTGATATTTGGTATTTCCATTAGGAATTTCACTGTAGCAGCCACGGAGTCTAGTATTAGTGCCCGGTTGATAGCAATAGGCTCGCCCCCAATTACATGGGACTAAAACATAACTGACGAAATGTGAGTACTGTTTCGGGACTGGTCATCTCTTAGCTGCCACGGTTTATTCTAAATACTTTATTTTTTCATTGTTGTTTTTATCTTTTACACTGGACGCTCTTAATGTGTACGTCTTTCTACATCGTTCTCACATATATGTATAATCTCAACATGAACGATGTAACCAAGATTTTGTAAGAATATTTTGATTGAAAAGAGTGTCCATGGAGTTTCTTGCCCATTCTTCTCCATAGAGATATACGCTTTGGAATGTGCAACTACAGTACTTTCTCAAGTTATTATGCCTTGTGACTGTGACTGTAGCTTCGCTTTTTTTTGTTTTATTTGACATTCAAAAGTGCCTGTGATGGTCTAATAAATTCTTTGAGTTTGAGTACATCTCTGCCTGACCCTTCGGGGACAACAGGCGTGATGTTAGCAAACAATTTACTTAAATATTTGAACACTTGAAACAGGCAGTTTTTCCATAAACTTGTTCACCACATCATGAGCTATGTTCAAGAAATTTCACTACTTCTTGCAGTGTAATTCATCTTGGTTGATTAAAGCCAAGAAATTCCACTATAGCAAAAAAGCTCGGAGTCATTTCCACATCGGTACCTTCTCATCATGGGTTATTTTAAGGTGTCTACACACTGTCCTAGTTCCACACCGTGTGTGCAGGGCACATTGTGTAACCTCTGGCTTATGAGGTCGTCTGACTAATTATGAAGTTTTAATTGATGTCTTGTTTTTATTTTTACACCAGTCATGCAAATCTGTCTTGCGCACTAACACCCGTATCTAGAGACAAAACTGACTGACTGACTGTGAAACTTGATTTCAAATAAATAATTATGCAAACATTTTTATGCGTCAGACAAGAATTTAAATGAAGAAAAAACCGTCCATGAAAGCAAAGCTAAGAACGTTCAATTACTAAAATACAGAATAAAAATCATGACTTTTACTCAAGTGCTCACTTTGACTTTATCGATACGGGTGCAAAAGTTTCGTACGACTTAAACTAGTTTAGATACTTTTTACTTCTTAATTATTTGCTATGATAGAGGACTATGCTAACACTAATACTACATATTACCATACTAATACTATAAATACGAAGGTAATATTGTAAATTTTACTCTGTTACTATTTTACGCTGAACAGTTTTCGATGAAAAGCACGCAATTTCATAATGACCTTTGTTAGGACATACATGTAGTATATTCTACCGTGAATGGACGCGGGTGAAGCCGCAGAAAAAAGTTAGTAATTGGTGTAAATATAGGGACCCTTAAGGAACTCGAAAGGCATTTGTTCTCTCCGTCATTGCGATCATTGTTTTGTTCTAGACCATACCTGGGAATCTTTTAGTTACGGAGATATTGGGGGTCAAAGTTTCAACTTTTCACAAGTTTTTGTTTTTTAATACAAGTTTTTAATGTTATAACTTTACTTAAAATACCTCTACGACCCCCGTACTATACAATATATCCATCAACGCAATATTTTGAGTGCATTACATTGAGTCCTACCGTGAAACGTGAATTTTCACCCAAAATAAAAAATAGTTTTCAGCAATGACTTTTGCGTAGAATAACTTAGTTTGATGTACAGAATGCGTGGTTGATGGTATCGCGAAGGGTCCGTTTACAACTTGTAGATTAAAAGTAACGGTACAATGATAGACAGACGGACGGACAAACAAATAGTGTCCCGATTGGGTTCCGTTTTCAGCCTATCGTTCACAGTTTAGATTATTTTGTGTTCAGTGTAGTCCCGTCCTTAAACTGTTGTAGCCATCGTAATGCAGTTTACAGAAATTGAACTGTATATTGCTACGCTCGTAGACACAGGTTCTTAGGCATTTTTACTTGACTACGGCGTAGCAAATATTTTCGTAGCATGAAAAAGTTCCTATTTGTAATAGGTAGGTATTTTGTATACTTGAAGATTAGTTTCAGAGTAGGTAAATGGGTATGTTCATAAATACCAAGAACTGCTGGGAGAATGGGCTTGTTTCGTGATGTGTGTGTATTTTGGTCTGTCGGAAAATAGCTGATAAATAAACCCAAAATTGTTTTAAATTTTATACACATACGGAAAATTTTGAAACGTTAGATACGTTTCAATGTATGTTTAAGATGGATGGATTGTATGAGAGACGAGTTGACTTGCTGCGCCTACCCTCAATAAATTAGGATAAGTACAGTAGACGGATTTTGTGTGACCGTCGGACTGCCAAGTCATAGGTCTCGAATTCGAACCCACGGCACGCACCTCTGACTTTTCGGATTCATGTGCGTATTGTATAATTATCACTTGCTTCGGTGAAGGAATACATCGTGAGGAAACCAGCATGCCTGAGAGATATTTCTTGACGGCATGTAAAACATAATCAGACGCCCATGGGCAGCATAAAACTCTGAGACTAGGTTAAGCACTAACCACACTATACAGAAGAAGATAGATATGAATAGATTCTTAAAATTATGAAAATGTTATTTGTGAAAAGAGTATTTTTAATTAAAAAATCGACGTATTAATGTTACGAAAAAATTGCACCCTTGCTAGGGCCTAAGGGCTATATTACTCTTAACATAATTTTATGGTTCAAACCCGCAACAAAATTCATTTGTTTCAATTTCCATTTTCAAAAAAAAACTGTTACAAAATTATTCAATGAGATCCGACTCACCTGTTTCTTGATGACGTCACAAGATGGCCGCCGTACCGTACCTCATACACGTGGCCTGCCAGTCTCATGCCAACTGGCATATTCCGCCCTTGACACTGCTCTGCTTCTCCCAATGTCTAACTAGCATTATGAAATATTGCTTCCTTCCAATTTTACGTAATTAGGTGTTGATTTAATTGGGTAACTAAAGCTTTTTGGTGTGGTGATAGATTTATCTTTGTTGTTTATCATAGACTAAAGAAAGCTTGTGGAAAATCCATTGCGATATTCTGTAAATGTTTTGTAAGTAATAATAATAATTATAGATCTTTGACAGTCGTTAAGTAGTCAGTGGCGCGAAAGTCTGACAACGAGTCTTACCAAGGGTTATCGTATTACATAGTACTAACAGAGTTGCAGTGGCGAAGGCTCCAAACAACTCGATTCCTACCGGCTTCCCTTTGAAAAATGGCACAGTCAGTATTCTTTAGACAAATAATATAATCGCATTAAAGATATGTACTCCGGGTCACCTCTTACAAAAATTGACCCTTCGTTACTGCAGAACTCTGCAGTAACGTGAAGGTTAGATAGGCAGTCGCTCCATGTAAAATACTGGTATTCAGCTCCATCCGGTTAGACTGGAAGCCGACCCCAACTTAGTTGAGAAAAGGCAAGGCAGGTGATGATGATGTTTTGTAAGTAACAGGAATTTTCGTTTTGTAGAGAAGCGTCGTTGTCATGATTTCCGGGTATTTATTTTTAGAAAACGTTTACTAAATAAGAATTATAACGAAGTTATTATTTTCCTTTATTTATATTTTTACAAATTGTTTACATTTTTAAATATTCCTTAAAAAACAATATAAAAACATTTAAAAATATAAAAAAATATAGCCCACCGGTATCGGGAACAGGGTCCAAGCTATCGGGACTAAAAGAATTTAACGAAGATTATTATTATACATGGTGATCCACTATATATGGTGCAGTTTTAGTAAATTTAGACCGTTTTAGTTTCGTAAAAGATGTCTAAAATATTTGCCGTCTTTTCATCCTCCTCTATTACTCGTCATCTTATCTGACACCTCTTTTCAAGCCATATCATCCTTCACAAAGTCTTCTTCTTGGTCTTCCTCTACTCATATTAATTTGCCATATCATTATTACAAATAAATTGGTCGCCACAATTTATTTGTACTTGGCGTAGCAAGTCTTTTTCCATACTTCTTTATTACTCGTCATCTCATCTGATACCTCTTTTCTAGAACCTTTCGCACAGTCCATCCATCGTTTCTTTGGTCTTCCTCTACTCTTATTTGTAGTCTATTTTAATTTCATAGTAAATACGTATAGCTCAGTGCTTTACAACTAATGACTTTTGTCTCTTCAACCGTCAAGGTACAAGTATATTTTTAAATTAAAAATACATTTTCATAGGTCTTGAGTTCGAGCCCAAGACCTCTGATTTTTCGGATTCATGTGCGTATTGTATAATTATTACTTGCTTCGGTAAAGGAAAACATCGTGAGGAAACCAGCATGCCTGCGACATATTTCTCGACGGCATGTAAAGCGAAGTCAGGGACCTACGGGCGGCATAAAAACTCCACCACACCACACGTTATAGAAGAAAGATACTGTACTAAAAAATTGGTTTTACTAACACACATAATTGAATTACTTCTTTTTCATAACCATTTCAAATACTTTATAAGATATTAATACTTATAACAAATCAACTATTTATTCGTACTTAAACCGCACTGTTAACAACTGATTACACATACTGTTTTAATGAATTCTAGATTTATTGCCTTTTTCAACAATCGGTATCCTACCAGAATACCACGCTTCAAAATATGGCCGACCGCGGTAAAAAAGTAAGCTACGGACACAAACTATTATGCCACAAATAAGTGGCCAGTATTATATTATTTTTTTATAAGACAATTAATTTAATTTTTCTAATTAAATTATTCTAAATATTTTCAGACGAAATAAATAGCAAAAGCTAACAACTTTAAGCTATTCGGAAAATTACTGGCTGAACAAAATCAGGAACAATTTAAAAAAAGTTTTTCAAAATTCGCTTTTTACCTTTTAACTCCTGCAAGTCTGAAACCTGTAGCTGACAACAAAGGCTTCCGTAAAAGAGATACGGGTATATTTCAGTATTTCAGCGAGATATGTATCGTTCTGGTATCGACTGCCGTTCAGATTCGATCACTGATACCAATACCGCTCCGTTCACGTGGAAGAACCGGCGTTTACCTGGAACTTTTAACCTTTTTATTGATAGCGAATTTTTTATTCTACGGAAACTGTTTTCTTTTGAGTTACTGGCATTTTCATGACTATATTTTCCCAAGGGGTAGGCAAAGGTATACCTTACTCTTCCATTATGACAGTCGTAAGTCCTACAATGGACTCATGTGGCCCCACATGAGTCCATTGCCATAATAATATAAGCCTTTATTCAGACACAGAATTTTTACATTTACTTTAAATCTTAATCTAACGACTCTGCCCAGTCGGTGACACCGACACCCCGTTCTGTTTGCCCAACTTTGGCAAAGACCTCCTCCAATTCTTTCCACTCCGTTCTACTTTGCGTTCTCCTAGTCTATGTTTTCCCTGCTGTGATCTTTATTTCGTCTCCATTGCCATAACCGAGGAACAATTAAAGCGCTGTTTAAGAAAAAAAACTCCATGACAAAATCAAAAGTTATTATTATTATAGCTAGTCCATACTGTCCCACCGCTGGGCAAAGGCTTCCCTTAATTCCTTCTAACGGTCACGATTCTGTGCTACTTCTTTCCACTTCTCAAGGAAGACATCCAGTTCGTCCCGCTATCTCCTTCGTGGTTTGCCGCGACCTCGTGTCACTGTTTCAGGGCACCAATCTTGAGCTTTATGGGACCACAGTTCGTTCGGCATGGACCAAAAGCAGCCAAAACTTATTTATTTAACTGAGGTTCCTCAAAACGTATACCCTTCACATTTTACTCAACACTGGGGTTAAACCAATCAATCTTTATTTGTGAACACAGGTATTACAATAAGGTGTTATGTAATTAGTTTAATTAGTCATTTTAGTCGAGCTCTATGTCCTACCAATGAAATTGGTGTACAAATATATTATATATATATATTTTTTTAATAAATCTGAATTCATACAATACAATTAAGCCAAGTTCGAGTAAATAATGTCAACTAAATGTATTATTAATACATAATAAATTAAAACCTAGGACTCCACGCTTTACAGCTGCACTTGTGACCAGGTCATAGGGTAGTTATTTTATTTAGCTTTTATTCCTGACCAAATGTATTCATGATACAAATATACATAGTGCACTGTGCTGTAATATAAATTTAAACACAGTCTTGTACGTTCGCCGGTTTAATGCAGTTTGGGATGATAGCTAAAATCCAAATTTTGACCCTGCTTTTTCAGCCTAGACAGTTCTTTTTCCATCGCACCATCAAGAAGATTATTTCAGGGTGAACTATACTATTGATGAAACGATGACAAATACTCATCATTTGCCTAACCTTTTTACAACTATGTTGAGGTCGGCTTCCAGTCTAACTGGATGCAGCTGAATACCAGTATTTTAGAAGTAGTCCTCAGCTTTGCTATATGTATATTAATCACAAAGTGAATGCTGCAGTAATATTGAAACGAGAACCATTAATTTTTTATAATTTACGGTTTTGCTGGCACTTAAGACAGAATGCAGTTTTCCCTCGATAATTTCGTTGCATGTATTTGCCATGAATCACGAACATTGTCTACATGTGTACGTGAACAGTGATATTATTGGGATGCGATCACGTTCGCCAACCGTGGTGATAACGTGTATATGGCATGGTGTTGGTTTATACATAAGTAAAATATCATTCGATGTGTCAGAATAGGCAGCGTCTTCTGTTTCTCGTTCGGTGTTTTACAGGAACTTTTGTGTAACACTTATGGGTGTAAAAAAACCCTTAACAAAGCTGAAAGGCACTTATTTTCCCCGTCATTACGATCATTTTTTGGTTCTGGACCATACCTGGGGAACTAGTTACGGAGATATCGGGGGTCAAAGTTCCAACTTTTTTTTGAAATACAAGTTTTAATGTTGTAACTTTACTTTAAATACCTCCACAACCCCCGTACTATTCAATGCATGCAGCAGCACAATGTTTTGAGTGCGTTACATTGAGTCCTACCGTAAAACGCGACTTTACACCTCAAAAAAAAAGTCGTTTCCCAGGGATATTTTTTGCATTGAGTTACATAATTTGATATACTTTCGTGAAAGGTTCGTTTACACCTTGTATGTAAACCTATGCCTAAATTTTCGGGAAATACAGGCGTAATGTTATTTTTAACGTTGATTAAGAGCCGAGTAACTGCCGTACTCAGAGACGATTTAAAATCATGTGTATTCTGTAAATGAAGATGTCAATTAAACATTATAAATGTATCTATCTGCCTAGCCTTTACCCAACTATGTTTAGTTTAGCTTCCAGTTTAACCGTCTTAATAAATTTAATATTATTAATCATTAACTTTAATTGAGCAGATTATGTCAACAAAATTAAAATGTTCTCATTCTGATACATTTTTAGCTGTCAACGTTCCAATATTTGCTGGTCAATTTAAGTTAATGTTTCAATAATATTCAGTAATGTCCGAAATAAAGAATTCGAGAATAAATCAATATTTACTTAAAAAACACGAAGATTTTAATCTATAGGCCAACTAGCTTTTGCCTATCCCACGGAACCAAACTAGGGGTCGTCCTTAATTCACGTGAGGTCCAAACAGGGGGAGAAGGGTTCAGGGTCAAATCACAACTAATCACCAGGAGCGGGCGTAATGTGTAAAAATCAACTAATCACGTGTATTTTTTCGTGGTATGAAATAATGTGTGACGTGTAAAATATTTTGTCCCTATTAGGAATTATATAACCGAGCAAGTGAATTTGTGTCTAAAAACTCGAATAAATCTTTTATTGAAATAGATTCTAAAAGTCATGTGATCTTTTCAATAAAAAAAATAAACGTGATGTTGAAAGGGGAAGGAAAGGTAGCCTCAAACGTCACGACGTATCACCAAGGAGGAGGGGAGCTAAAAAAGTAACTACAGGATGGCCCCTAACGAGACTGTCATTACTCAGATCATGATCTACTAATGTGCCAAATTTCATTTAAGTTCTTTCAGTTGTAATGAACTGAAAAAATAACACATAGATCAAGAGTTTATTTTATCTCAGAGCCTTTTCAGTCAAAAATACAGCTAGAATGCTCAGTCATTTCATTCACGAGCTCCAAGAAAGCCGCTTAGTCGCTCACCACAAAGAAATTAGTCTTTTCGGACGAAGCGCATTATGCTGAAAGTTAAAAAAATTTAGAAAAGCTTTTTCACGTCTATCGTTAATTGTGTTTACGTTAATTCAATTGCAGTAGACTACACTACTATGATTTATGAAAGAAACTATCTGTGATTGACAACTATCACATCTTTTGATGTGATTCATTTTACAAAGTTTCGGTTCGTCAGTCTTTCTGAATTCAGACTAAATTCTTTTCCCAAGTTTATTGGGGTCGGCTTCCAGTCTTACCAGACCCTCCCCCCATCCCCTCTCTCGCATTATAGGGAAACTGCTTTAATACTCTACTATTTAAAACCTAGAGATAGTCTATCTGTGAGCTATTTTTTTTCCCAAATCTGACCACCCGTTTATGAGTGTTGAAGCAACAAACATGCACACTGTTGGCGTCGCATATTTTTTTTTTTTTTTTTATAGTCGTTCAATTTGCTGTTTTATATATTTATTGTCGTTAACAACTACATGGCACTTCTTGTTATTTTTGCTGTATTTCATAAATTCTTATACAAATATGATTCTTTCATTTTGGTAACTCCGAGCAATGCTACACACAATTCGAACCAATTTTTTACGTTTGTAATATGTCTGGAATAGGGTCGTCCCAAATTGCATTAAAATGTCATTTTGTAAATAAATGGGGGTTTGTCCATAGGGCGATTTAGAAAAATTCAATTAGGATTAGCGTTAGGGTTTCGGAAATTGGCTGCGCCAGTCTATCGTGAAATTGAATTAAAACTGCATATTATACTGACAAAACTTTTTCATGTGAACTTATTGTTTTTGGTTATAATTTAGACAAAATGAAAAGTTTTGTACAGAATAAAACACACACACACTTGTATAATTTATTTTATATTTTTTTTAAAAATATTTAGTGTCTTCTTTTTATTAAATATTTGAATAGGTGTCTCGCTCACTTGAACTGAAAATCCTATGATCGTTCAATTACAATAATAATAAGTTTATTTGGCGAAAAGAAAAATAACAGCTATATACCTTAAAGTCATTAGTCTTATTCATTTACACATATATTATATTATGGTAGGCAATAAGGTAAAACGGTGACAGCCGTACTAGTGTAAACTGTATCACGGCTGCCAGCGCCGCCGTCGATCAGAAACATTGTACAATTTACATAATTCGGGATGGGACACTTTATCACGTGACCTAAGTACGAAGAGGTCACATCTAACGTGCTACCTTCCGTCATTACCCGTTTTTTAGGGCCATAAAGATTTTGTTTGAGTTAAAGACTTAATTCGATGTTTAAAAGTAAGTGAGTCGTCTCTGTAATGATGACATTACTTTATGACTTCACTGGTGTGAATAAACTCGACTTTTGACTGCATTATTACTAATTAGACTGAGCGTTTGCCAGATTCTCTTAAAAGCAGTATGACTAAAATCTGGTGCAATGTGTGTGCAACAGTTTTTTCATAAACAATGCACCTTATAAAACTACAAAAATAAAACTATGACATTGATGATATCCTGAAAATACAAAATTTATACTGTGACTTACGGAATATCATCCGTGATTTTCCATCCCGTAAGTGACAGTATAAGTGCAGTTGTAAACCGTGAAAGCTAACAGTGTTCCTGAAAACACATTTTATTTTCCGGTCAAACCGGTGAGGACAACTTGAGGAACGGTGGCAGGCACCGGACATACTTCAATTCAGTATCTGTCAAAGGCCCGTGTCCGAAACAGCGCCCGTTACTTGTCCGCAGCGGTCATAATCAGTTTTTGTCAATTTCAGCTTCTATAGAAGCTTAACATCTAAGAGCTTGCTTCGAGTTTGATACACAGCCCAGTTAGTTTTCATTACGCTATAACAAGTCCATATGCCATTATGGTATATCATGCAATATGTGCAAGCAATACATATCTATTGATATTAGGTACATTAGACAGATGACGTATCTGAACAGCAGACTGAACACATCTCTCAACGTCACTTCTCCACTCAATTCTCCTTAAAACCAAGCTAATGAGACACATTCCTCAGTTCGTATCAATCAGAAGCCGAATCTGTATCCCGATCTCCGGAATCAAAGACTCGCCACTGCCGACGTCCGTTGCGTTCATTTTTCCGATAATAGCCCGCGCCATCTCGCTCACTCCTCGTTGCGCAAACGCCACCAACCCGAGCTAAAACAGGGCTCAGCCATACTAAATTTAGTTCTGCAACACTGCACCGTGTCATGCCCATAGAAAACATTAACAACCATACACCACACGATATATCGACACCGCATATTCCCAGCCAGATTTTCGCGATCACAAATTGGTGTATAATATTCAATTAGGTCGCCGATATTGATGGGAGAGCCGGCCGCCCGGCAATTTTGGTTAGCGCATCTGCTGCTCTATACGCGTAACGTTTGATATACGATTAGTTTTCGAACCGTTTTCACCAGGTTTATCCGGTCGATAGTCCATTATCGGCCGATAGCCGGTTAGCTTACGGACCGTGGCGAGCGGCTCCGAGCGGCGACCGTTTGTCCCTCAAGGTGCGTCGCGGGGACAGCTAAATATAACCGCACACGCGGCCCGTCGTCTCACAGTTTTTCCTCGGTCCACCGTACTCCCGGCATGCTGCCAGCTCGACGTCACACCTCTATTACCTCATAAACGCCAAACTTTGAGAAAGGACTTTAAAATTAGCAAGGACGCGGGTTCAAACGGTTACAGACGGGCCGCAAGCTGGGTATTTCTGTACGGCGACACCAGCGCTCCTGATAATTACGCAAGCTTCGGAACATCGAACATGGCGGCCGGCCGCGCGGCAGAAGACGCGGGAGAGATGAGCTGTCACGGGATATTTATGAAATTGGAACTAAAATAGATTCAGTAGTAGCTTGGAGCGAGTCACCTTGACGCGCGTGTCTTATGTAACACGCGCCACGCGAATCGAACGCGACGCGCTCCAAAATCGAAATTCGAAAATGTCAAAAACGTGACGCAATCAGTGACGTGTCGATGTGTGACGTAAGTTTAGTGTTGCCACTCCTCCGTTCGACTAATAAATTTATTGTTTGGCATGTAAACGGATGCGTTCGAGCCAAGAAATTACAGCGTTCGGTAAAAAAAATATTGAATGAAGCAACGGAATGATGGCGCAGTGTAATCGGGCCCGCCTTGCAGCTTTGCCAAACACTATCTTGTTTATAGTTCAACAGTTGCACAAGATTTTTGATTATGGAATGTTTACACCTTCCAGTTTCCTTGTTTCATTGTGAACGGACGGACTTTTGTTCTCTCGCTCTATTTTTTATAGAACTTTTAATTACTCCTTTCTCCTAATGACGGCGGCGCCTATTGAAACGCTGGACCACTTAAACTTAAGTGTAGAAATGACTTTTTATTTTTACCGTCTGTAGGTAGTGTTCCCTAATGATTTTTCAGTGGTACTCGTTTGAGATGGTGGAAGTTTCGTTTGCATGCATTGTTTGATGAGTAAAGTTCGAGTGTTTGAATGTTTTCTGCGCTGGCAATACCTACCGGGTAATGTCAGTTGACAATTTGTAGTATACAAAGACGTTTGTAACATTGTATGTCTCAATAAATTCGAGTATTATAGTCACTTATATATCATTGGCATCTAAATCTGTGTACTTTAATAGTTTTAGTACATTTTAGTTTTATTTATGGGCAAGAATTGAACTAAATTGCTCAGATTTCTGTCCATTAGTTCGGTTTCCATTATTTTAATGGTAGTCTTATTTATTACGCATTCCTTTCAAGTCCCTTGAATAGTATAGAGTAGGCATAGATAATTATCTTTCTATAATGGGTTTTCCTGCAAACTAGGACTTCAATTTTCAGACTTCAGAAAGTCTATTTGAAAATTGTTATGACATGTTTGGTAAGTAAATGTCAACATTTTTTATACAGGTTTTTGAGTACTTAATTAGAGCAGAAATTAAAAAAAAATTAAAAAACCTTTTAAGTTCACATTTTTTTTTGTTTTTATTAGTTTGCTAGAAACCGTAAATACGTATTAGTTTTTCCTTTTCTCCTCATACTCTATTCACTGAAGGACTTGTCGACATCATTATTATTTTGGCATATTTTTTTTTCTGAATGCTTTTTTGGTCTAGTGGTCGCAAGCGTGACTGTTGTGTTGTGGTTCAATTCCCGGTTCGGGCAATTGGGTTTATTGGGTTTTTCCATCAGGAATTGAATTATTAACTAGGAGCCACGGAGTCTGGATTTGTGCCCGGTTGATGGCAATAGGCTTGCCCCCTATTATATGGGACTTAAACATAACTGGCGAAATGTGGGTGTTCTTGTTCACCAAACCTAACCCTTCGGGTATTGCAATACCCGAAGGCGTGATTTTTTCTGTATTTTTCTTTAAAATGACGAAAAATATGCCAAAAAAAACGTTAACTAGGCTTCTATTTTGATAGTCCCCAACCATAACCTAACCCAACTTGGTTTAGACAAGCCGAAACCTATTCTAAAGTTGTGAGGTCCTTTATTATTCTCCTACCGTATGGCTCATGGTACAGAATCATAAAGTACGTAAGCTCGTTGCTCGTCCGTATTGAGGAATTAATAGGCTTGTCTGTTTAATATGGCTCCTGGGTTGTTGTGGGTTATGTTACCTTTACATAAACAGTGATAGTGATGGTGAATTGATAGGCTTTTGTTTTCTTTTGGGTCAGTTTTTTGGGAAAAAGTGTAAATTGTTTTCTTGACTTTTAAATTTTGGGGCATTGCGATGGATGCTTTCAGTAAAAGTACTTCTTTTTTTTGGTTTTTATAAAACCAAAAAAAAAGAAGTAGCTTTAATTCATTGGTGTATTTATTTATTGATTTGGGTTTAGCTTAATTTAAAGTTTATATTAACATATACATCAATATAAAAAAAAAATATTCATAAGCTTTACTTAAAGTTACGATCTCTTAACTTTAAGCAATGTTTATAAAATATACCCCTAGTTTTCATCTCAATAAATACCAGTATTTTACATGGAGCGATTGCCTATCTGACCTCCACAACCCAGTTAGTACTGTGTAAAACGACATTAAATAAACCAAAGACGACATATAATACCAATAATCCAAACAGTCGATAACCATCAATTTTTCCAACGCAACGCCATGAAATACACGCGGGCGGCCCGCCAACCCCGGCCAGTGCAAATCATGGACCCACAAACCACAAATTGGGTGCCAGTAATCATAACTTCGCTACACCACACAACACTACTCCATATCTTACGATAAGCCGCTGACAACCCTACCAGCCGGGATTAGTGACGTGCTAGCCTGTAATCCCGGCATATCCCGGGACAACACGGGAACTATTTGCATACGATCGCAGTTAAACGTCATCTGCGGGATTTGAGACAGTGCTGCGTCTTAGCGGGATTGCAGCAAGTCGGTTGTAATTTTGTGTAATTTCACCCCGGGATTACTGGGGGTCCGGGCTTAGGGTGGGTAGGCTTGTAGTCGTGTCGTTATGGTCTAAGGTTCGACTGCTCTCGAGTTATGGGATATGCAGATCTTGGTTTGGCCTTATAGTGTTTATGTTTCGGGCTGGGACTGTTCTGTCTCTGTAGTTTAGTTTCAGGCTTCCCTTAATAATGAAAGGAGATCACATATTTGATTCACTATCAAAATAGACTTTAGTTATGAATTTGTTGCAGTTGTGGTAAACATATGTCCTCTGTCTCTACTTTAATGTTTATTATATACGCTAAGAACGAAATACTGGAAATAATACAAACTGAATACGGAAAATCGAAAGCACTGTTAAACGACCGTAAACTGCCCTCAAATGAAACCTTCCCACAATTAAGGATCCATCAATAAAAATCTCTTTAATTTCCTTATTTAAAAAATTCGCCCAAAAATTCAAAATCCTCCTACTGCACATGCACATTTGACCCAAATTACAACCGAACCCGGGTGAACGATCCTCAGCCTTATGCAACAATGACAACTGACAATACGATTAACATAACATATTTATTATACGCCACGTCAACTGTTCCATTGTAAAAAAAACTTCGTCGTTCGTGATTAGAATCCAAGCGGCGTATTTGCAAATAATTGTCAAGCAAGTGCAATGGCCTACGCTTACCTTGTGTTACGTGTCAAGAATTGGACATAGGGATTGGATGTTGGGTTTTTTGTTATAACGGCAGTTCAGGAATTACCAGTGCGAGTTGATATTGTTATTGTTATGTGGAAATTGAGTTTTTGTTATTTGCATAGATATTCTTGAGTCACTTCATGCCATTCGGACTGTGTGTGTGATGACATGTCTAGAAAGGATGTGACTGCTGAGATGACTAGTTATAGAGAATACTATTGAAGGACAAGACATGCTGCGCCGACTCCAAATATATTAGGATAAGGGCAGGAGATTGATGATTCTTGAGTCATTTCGTGGTAGTTTCCTAGTTCTACGGGTGTGATTAAGATAATATGGCGTATGTAATATGTTGTGAAGAAAATTTTGGGTATGAATGTGGATGGCTCTAATTAAGGGTAGAAGAAGATCAAAGAAACAATGGCCGGACTGTATAAATGATGATGTGGCTAGAAAGGAGGTGACTGCTGAGATAGACTAGTGAGAAGAGAAGTGTGGTATAAAGATATCTGCTCCGACTTAAAATAAACTGGTAGAATGATGATTATGGATTAAGAATCTGAATGAAAGCAAATGAATTGCTTTAAGACAGCATTGACCTACAAGGTTTTCACACCATGGAAAGGCGATTGTCAAAAGTGGCTCTGGCAGTTCTGCCGGCTTGCGTCTGGCCGCAACTCGCCTGATGTGAAGCTTCTCCAAAGTTTTGCCAAAATATTACCAATTTGGTCCCCAAAACAGACTTGCTTCTTGAATTTTACTGAGAAGATTATCGATGCCTGTACTCCTTTTGTGTGACGCATTTAGGAAGTAGATTAAATCTAATTTCTTGATATATGCAGCACTGGGTCCAACTTTATAGGCGCCTCTACGATCTCTCAAAAGGTGCCGTACCAGATCTTTGATTCAGAGGGCGTGCAGAATTGAGACATCTATGCACTTCTAAAGTAGACATTTTAGATTTTCTTAAGCTTCCCCATTCGTTAAAGAATATAAAGTAAAGATTGCATTAAGAGTTTGAAGATATTTTTAGAAAATTAATGATTTTATTGTGATGCCTTTATGTGTGCTTTTTCATCTGCAGGCCTAGTCTGTTTCCAAGTTTGTTGGGGTAAGCTTCTAGTCTAACCGTATACATTTGAATACCAGTACTTTACATGGAGCGACTGCCAATCTGACCTCCACAACCCAGTTAGTGGGTAACAAATTTCCTCTCCCAAGACTGAACTTGGTGTATTTAATTAGTCTATTCAATTAATCACTGAAGTTTCCGTAACATTGTATCATACAAACTTGTCAGAAAAGGTCTGTAATAATATTGTTGTTACAAAAAGCTTTGTCTATGGCCAGAGATAAAAATCTATATACAAGCTTTTTCTGAATTGTTCGTTATTCGAATTCCCCGTCAAAACAAGACTTCTATTTTTAAAAATACTGGCCTGCGATTTTTAACCCAATTCATGTTTAGAAACAAAACTTTTTATTAGAAATATCGGCTTTTTGTTAGAAATATCGAGGTTACTGACATTAAATAGTCCACTAGACGTTTGCAACACATTTCTAGGCTATAAAATAGGGCTAAACTCACGTGTCGTTTAATTTAGGACGGATAGAACCTTGGAGTATTTGTGTGCGGGCAACACTGTGTGCACAATGTGTGAGCAAGATATGTCGGGCTTTAATCGATGTTTTGTTGTTTCTGGTGGGTGGTGGTTACAATTGATGGAAGGAGTTGAAGAGGTAGACTAAAGAAAAGATGAATTGATTGCGTGAGGAATGATATGATAGAAAAAAAAAGTAGTAAATGTCGGCTGAAAAAAAAGTGTTACGCTGAGCCCAGATAGTAGAGGTTTCAGTCGCTGGACAAATATTTTAGTTCGACTCAATTAAGATTGTCATCGACATGCTAAGAAGAAGAAGACGCTGCACCATTTATAATAACTTTTTACTAATAATGTTGAGGTCAGATAGGCAGTCTCTCCATGTAAAATATTAGTATTCACCTGCTTCCAGTTTGGTTCTCCGGAACGACTGCGTTCGAGGATTAAGCATAAGTCTGGACTGGTAGGAGCTTTAAGAGTAGGACCTTCGGTGTCTTTGAAAAGGTCAAGTATTGTCCTTCATATTGTGAGTAGCTATACAGGGTGTAAACAGACCCTTCACATAGCCGTCAACCAAGCATTCTGTACATCAAACTAAGTAACTTTACGCAAAAAATATTGCTGGGAAACGACTTTATTTTTTGGGGTGAAAAATCACGTTTTACGGTAGGACTTGATGGAAAACACTCAAAACATTGAGCTGTTGGATGGATTAAATAGTACGGGGGTCGTGGAGGTGTGTAAAGTAAAAATATTACATTTAAAACATGTATTAAAAAAAAAAACTTGTGAAAAATTTGGAACTTTGACCCTCAATATCTCCGTAACTTGAAGATTCCCTGGTATGGTCTAGAACAAAAAAATGATCGCAAAGACGAGGAGAACAAGTGCCTTTCGGCTATGTTAAGGGTCTATTTACACCTTTTATAAACGGAGTTTTAGAAATGAACATTACTAACTAAAACTTTCCGAGTCTTCAGCTATATCAGTGAATTCCATCGTTGCATAGATCTTAAAAAAATCTTGTCGGACGGACGGACGGACATAAAAGTGACATTTTAAAGATTTCGTTTTTTTCTAAGGGTCCGACCATAAAAAAGTATGTGCTTAAATGACAAACGGATATGAAAAAACTGTAACAGCTCTATGGTAACTACTGGAACTTTAAAAAGCCTCGCAAATAAAATATAGCACTTATTAACATAGCAATAAAGTCATTCCGCTATACTTTAAAACTATTAGCATAACCTTGGCGATTTGAGAAGGCGATCGTTTGAGAGGATGCCAAGCAAAATATTAGCTTCTCAAACAGGTTGGGTTACACAATTGGTTACAAAGATAAATCAGAAAGTTTGTATAGTGCCTTGATTGTGGAGTCCCATGCAATTTTCTGTATCGCTGCAGTATTGTAAGTTTTTAAATGATTTGTGGGGTAAGAACTGTAGCCTTCCTACTTCTGTTTTATTTCTTAATAAGAATTTTTGCTTTGCTGCAGTAGCGGATCGGCCTTGGTAATCGGCGTCGTGGTATCGATTGGGAACTATATTATGTATGGCCTATAAATAAATTAATAGTTGAATATCGATTAGTTGGGTTAGCGTGAAATTGTATTTTTTATGCAGTTGTGAAATCTACCTGGTTGTTGGCTGGCTAGACTTTTTCTACTGTGGACATTCTTCTTAACTTCTTTTTCCAAATTTTTCTTATAGTCGCCATCATTGTAGTCACCATCTTTCTAGCCTTTGACACCCTATAATCATCTATCTACATTCAGACTCAAATCTATTTTCATACATACATAATGATCTTTACGAGGTAGAACAGCGATCAATACATTTAAAAAGAAAAGTCTTGGCTCACTGGCTTACTGACTGACTTATCAACAGCCAGTCCGAACTTTAAAAACTTTGTACAGACGTTTCCTATATGATGAAGAAAAGAAAAAGGCCTGATTTCTCGAAATTGCCACGGGACATGAAATTCACGGGCGAAGCAAAAGGCAGGCAAATTGCTAGTAATGTACATTAAACAATATATTATCCATGAAGATGGACAGATATTCTTTGGATATCCATCTAGATAGATCTAGAGACATCTATCATGACAAAGCCGTCCAAACGCGTGTTACATAAACTCACAAGACGTACGTAGGAAAACCCGCGAACAGCACATTAAAACGCATCACCTTTATTAGAATTCCTCCCAGTAAGCGTATTTATTAGTACATGACGGTCGCAGCCTGCATTCAACGGCGTATCCGGGAGCATGCACGATTATCCACAATTACTTGTACCTTGAGTATGCAGCCCAAGTTCCCACTGAATAGTGAAATCGATATGCGAATCTGCCAATAGATTTCGTTGGCCTCATGTAGATTGTGTGAGAGTGGATCTTATGCACCTGTGGTCAAAGGGGTTGTGTTTTACATTTGCATCTGTGAAGCGGTAGCCTTTATTAACGGTTTGTCCATCTGCTGATTGATTTTGCCGCAAGTTAAGTACTTAGATTTTCTAGCCCTTTTGTTAACATAGTCATTTGTCAAAAGGAATCCTTTGATGCCCACTGTGCCCCTCCTCAATCCCTTCCCTATTTAGTTTTGTCCATTTAAATATTAGTTTAGTGTATATTAGCTTCCTGGGATTTTCTCAGAAACAATTTTAAACTGGTTGTCTGCTTCTCTTCCATATAACTAATTAAGTTTTTTGTACCTTTTTTTTCTTTATTATTTGGCAAATGGACTGAAATAGCTATTTCTATGGGGATTCTCAAAAAGATTCTTAATGTTACCAATCTTGGTAGAGCCACAGCATACTTTTTCGTCACTGGCATTATTAATCTCAGCTTTGTTGTTACTATGAGGTGTACAATATTAATTTCTACTTTGCATCTGCGCTACTAGTATATTAAAAATAAACTTCCTTGCATGTACATCTACGAACTGTATCACTTAATTCCTCGCGACCTATATCACTACCCACCCCATTTTAAAGACATTTACTACATACCATAGCTGCGGTAAAAAACGCAAACGTTTCGCGTCGTACGAACTTTGAACGAAACAACTTGATGTAAGTTCTGCCCGAGAAGGTCGCTGGATTGCACATGGGGTGCAGCCTTAATCACAGCGAGTTCTAAGCCGGAACCAAGGAGTATTTTTGAGGTGTTTTTTATTACCGCAAAACGGATGAATGGTAACCGGAAACAGGATGCGAGGGTGAATTGGTGAAAGACTTTGAACGAGATTTCATTGCTGAATACAAATATTTCTTAACCAAAAATTGTTACTGTTCTAATTTGATAAAAATTGTTCCAGGACACCAAGAACATTTAAATAACGAGATATTCAAAGTTTACCCCAGTGTCCTTTCAGCCCATTTTACCGTCACTTAAAATATTGTTAGTGTCAAGTAGATTTGGTTATAAGAGTCTCAACTCGTTTTTGGAGATCTCACGATTCTTCTTTTCTGGTTCGCTTTTCTCGTTATGGGAAAATGCAGTCTGTTTTTGGAGAAAGTTCCTATGTTTTTTTTGTTTCTCTTCAATTTTGAGTAGGTATTTTATTGAGATGACTGAGCATTGTATTCTTTCTCCAATTAGATTCTTTATTCCATTTTATTATCATCTGATATCTCATCAACCACTAAAATCTTGCCATTTGTAGCATGTTGATCAAAAGCGGAAGCGTGTTCCCCTTACCCCGCTGCCACACACGCCACAACTTTAGTTCTTGAAACTATTTTCTATTTGTGCGCAACTGCTCAGCTGTTACTATTCTTCAAGTTGTTCGGTATAAATACCTACTCTATCTGCACCTATGGTGGTACGTAACGAATCTATTTGTTTAAAGGTATGTGGCCATTTGGATATTGCATTCTTCAGTAATGGGATAACCATTTCACGCTATCTTATTATACTCAGAAAAATCTTGTTTTGGTTAAGGCTTTCGTCTAAAACAAAGTTAGAAGAAAATATGGCCTAGGTTAACAGATTTAAGGCTCAATATTTTTTAGTGGGTATCATAAGTTTATTATGACATCCGAATCAAACTAACTCTTTTTCGGCAATTCTAATAAACACTAACCTATATAGCACCAACACCAATTTTATTCGAATGCAAATTTGATAAAACCTGCTAACCACCTCAAGCTAAATTCTAAGAGTTTTTTTAACTATCACGTTACGAAATTATTGTATTTTCTTGACACCATACTGAGTTTACGAGCATGGTCGTAAAATAAGCCACGTGAGCCATGAAAAACTCGTTCCTGATGGTTTTGGTGCATTATATCTACTCTATTTTTGATTGGACTGTTTTGATTGGGCAAGAAAAAGATTTTGATGATGAAGATTTAACTTTGCGATTAATGGTTGGGGTTGTGGTGGTTCTATTGTTTATATAAGGTAATTTTTTTTTGATTAGGTACCTATATTTGAGCCCGACTTCTGCAAAAGTTTTACGTCCGAGTTCAACAACACTTAGCACAATTAAAAGAACAAGAAGAAAATAAATAAATAAATAAATTTAATTAGCTAATTTTCACCTCTTAATCATCGTGCAGATTTTACTTAAAGATGGATAACATTGTCTTTAATGTAATATCTAGAAAACATTCGATTACCGAATGTTACATTAAGATATTGACACAAATAACACTATCTTCTTAAGGTCAGTGGAGATAAAATAAGAAATTTTTTGTCTTGCGCTTATTAATAATAGCCATGCGACTAGTTTTTATAACTGTGGCTTCAGGAAAACGCTAACCTTAAACTCGCTATAGTAGCTAAGATTATTATAATAAAAGGAAAAGAGACTTGTTCTATTGAGTAACCGGTAAAATCCACATGAAGAAAAAGGTCATAGTAATTTATATGTAGATGATATTGTAATCTAGGTCCTGGTTCAGTCTAGGCTTCTAGGGTTTTTGTTTCCACACGACTTAACTAACATACTTAATAAACAGATGTTTGAAAACTTTGCAATCACAATCTTTATTCTAAACTGCATACTTTCCTTAGTTACTAATTCGTTTTTGTCTAAACGAGGAGAAAAGCCTCTTTGAAAGTATATTATTACATCTACTTAGATATTATGTACCTGGGAAACCAGGACTTCAAGCTTTCTGCAGTGTTAGGTTACTTCATGTTGAAACAATGCAAACTGAGATAAGACCTTGTGAATAACGCACAAGAGAGCAACCTTAACAGTACCTATGTTTAAAACATCTACCCCCGTTTTCAGAAAATTAAAGCTTGCATAACAATTTTCCCTCGCTAAAGCAGATTAAGCCGTCCGACATGTGCATATCGATGTATTTGATTGCTCATTAGCAGCTCTCTAAACCGCCGCAACCAAGTTTAACATACTAATATATGCAACAACCCAGGTGCACATGCACACTTGTTTCTTAGAAGCTTTTCAACATATTTCGAATGCATACCGTTTAAGTACCTAAATACATGTAATCGTACAAACATTTTGCATTCCACTTACAATAGGATTTATTGTAAATTTACGTGCTGCGAGCGATAAGCGCGTTGGTACGCATCACTTGTTGCGCGCTAAAACCGCGCGTGGCAAGATGGCCGCCGAATGCTTTTTTTCACGGCGTCTTTCCGCGTGTGCCGTGATTTTGGCCAGTTCTCCTGTGTGACGTCGCCGACCCAGTTAGGTACGCCAACCGGTGCCACGGCCAAGTCCATCCGGGCATCCCCAATGAACCAGCGCCAATGTCTATAAAATAAATTGTACGCACGAAATAAAGAGAAAAAAAATTATAATGAAGTAAACGTCAGCTCCTGATTTGCCGCCAAAACCTGGGTGAACGCACTCCAGTGTTTTGGCATGGCTCGTTGGATGTTGTCCTAATAGTTCGTTCATTTGATAAGGCGTTTTATTATTACCGCACCGGCCTTTTAATCAGTTCGCAATGGTTTGACATTAATGCTGTCGTTACTGAGAATTATTTTAGGATAGTTGCATTGCCAACGTTGAAAAGCGAAATGTTTTGAGTGTTGGTCACATTGACAGTGAAAACATGAGCAGTGTACCATAGTTAATCTGTTCACGACAAAATAATCGCAGGATCGTTTGATTCTGCAGTCGTTTGACTTCGTATTCGTGTTCTAGATTGCAGTACGTTAGCCGTGGGTTATCTACAAGCGGTCGATTTTATCGTCAATGTGCGCCTCGTCTAAAAGTATAATAACATGAATATCGCGATTCCCGTGTATGATATCATCATAGTAGCAGAGCCGGCTCGTACCGAGAATCCACTATGAGCGAACCTTTGCCAACAATCTTACTATTCAGCATTTGTTGTTCTTATATTTGCCAAATATTTGCACCTTATCGCTGGCGTATTGTGATAGTTTTACGAGCGCCATTTTTATATTTTTATTTCGCGCGCATTTTGGCCGTGTTTCCAATATGGTGGCTGTTTGTTTTGGATAATGCGGTAATGTGGAGCTTTTTAATGTTATTATGAGGATGTTTGTTCATTTTTGTTGGGTATATTGAGCGATGAAAAGTTGGAAGTATTTTTATATGTTTGGATAATCATTAAATTGATAGACTGAACCAATTTTAGATCGGACGAGATTCCCTGAGACACCTGTGTTTTGAAGGTCACTATGGGTGTTTAATATATAGCTCAAAGTTAAGTCAATGATAGTAAAGAACGCCACATCTTTCACAACTACGCATAAAAATCTATAACCAGCCAAAACCGCACTTGAAAACCAACTCAAAGAATGGTCCATACCGAAAATTTCGCTCAGGCTATTGACTCTCATATTTGGCATGATAAAACTGATAATTTTATAACAAGGGGATTCCGACCACGTGTGGCCATGGATCCTGCCAAAGGGGCACACCAGGCCTGGCACTGGCAACCAACTTGTCTGTGGTGGCAGCCAACTCAATGTTTTGACTAGACCTTTTTGTTTATGCCCGCGGAAGTCGACCGCTTTGTTTGGGCGAATCAATCATTGGTAGTTTAGATTCTTTTTCGTGTATTTTCAATTTAGGAAGGTGTGTGGGAATTTGATTGAGTTGTAAACTGTATGAATGAGCGTTGTGTACTTTGATGTAGTTGTTTTTCTTTGTGATGGTGCAGTCTCAGTCTTTAGTGAGAGTGAACTTCAAGAGAGTTTTCTTTTGTTTGTTGTCCTTAATTTGATTTCATTTAACTTCAGTTAAGACTTCAATTAAGTCAATGATAGTCCTTTACACTATTATTTCGTTTATTGAAATGATTAAATTTGAAGATTATGTAAAATCTTACCTTCATATTGAATTACGATAGGCCAACCAGTATAATCTATTTGTTGGAATTGATCTGGATGCGGCCGTTTAATTTTTGACTAAATATTGAGTATATGATTCTAATAACGTACCTTAGCCTACCAAAACGTCAGTAATAAAACGCACAAAGCTTAAGAAATCTTCTTTCTAAGTTTGACTCAATCACTGTCCACTTGAATATTAGATTTTCTATTCACGTTCTTCAATAAAGTATTGTTGTATTCGATTCTAAGTGGGACACAGGCCTTACTACCGATGCGAATTCCTGCGATAATAATACAATAAAGTCTGAAATCGACGAGTAATTTATTGATTCCGTGACTGAGGATGGGCTTGCCCCTTTCTATTGCTACGTGATAGAAAATTTTACTAAGAAGATGTGTCATGAAGGAGGAGCTCGTGGCTAAATAATACCAGCCGCTTGAGTCCGCTTGCCTAGGTTGGTCCGTGGATGGGTGACCGCCCATTACATACCGAGTTTCCTCCATGCCTCGGAAAGCACGCTATTCTCTTGGTTCCAGCTGTCATTTGTAGATCTATGACAGTCGTTACAGGTAGTTAGTGGCCCGAAAGTCTGGCAACCAGTCTTCTGGGTATCATATTTCCCAGCACTAACTAGGTTGTGGTCAGATAGGCAGTCGCTCCTTGTAAAGTACTGGTATTCAGCTGCATCCGGTCAGACTGGAAGCCGACTCCAAATTAGTTGGGAAAAGGCAAGACGATGATGGATGTGTGAAGATAGCTGGTGGCTTCCCACTCAAATGACTATCTCTAATCCACCGCTTGAAGTGGTGGTTTTAGTACAAATCAGTTTAGGAGACATAACATTACATCCTGCGACTGTAGTCCCTGAAGGGTTAGGCAGAGGTGTACCTAATAGAACACCCATATTTTGCCAGTTATGTTTAAGTCCCATGTTATAGGGGGCGAGCTTATCACCATTAACCGGGAACAAACAGAAATTCCTAATAGAAAAACCCAATAACAAAGAATAATCACGGGACATACCCCGTAAGTGACAGGACAAGCTAAAACCCAATTACACTTTGCCCGACCTGGGAATCGAACCCAGGACCTCATGCTCAGAAGTCTCGCTTATATCCACTAGACCAACGAGGCAGTCAGGTCTTGTAAAAAAGGAAATGTCGGTTTGGATAACTTTTAAAATATTTACGTTATCGAAACTAATGCAATATATAGTAACCGCAGCAGAGGATCTAGACAAGCAAGAATCGCTTTCAAACCTTTTCGTATTTCTTCAACGATTTGAAACAGCATTTCGGTAGTATATATTATATTTGTCCAATACATTGTTGACTATAAATCAAACAGGTATCTTTGCCTTGGCTCCTTATTTGTAAAACCGAAAATGACTGTCTGATATTGTTAAAATATTCAAACACTGTTATAAGCTTTCACGGTTTATAACTAAACTTCACTAACACGGTCACTTGCGGGATATCTTCCGTGATTATCATTTATTCTGAGTTCCCGATATCGTTTGTATCGAGTTCCAGTAGTGCACGTAGCCAAAGGCTAAAAAAGAGGGTAGACAGATTTGTCTGCACCTAACAATTTATTTACCATCTACCCGCATCATGGCGCTTGCAACAGCGTCGTAATATCGGAAGCTCACAAAAATTGATAATTACGGAAGCTATCCCGTAAGTGGCAGTGTAGTAAATGGTGTTGCTCCCAAACATGATCAAAAAAGCATACGCTGGTTTTCTTTATAGAACTATTTATCTTACTTTGCAAGCTCCTCTACTATAGTCTCATCTGTTGCTAACAAAGTTTCCAACGTTACAATATTCCGGAGATGTCATTTAAAGTTCTCCTTTTGGCTGTTGACAGGCAATGAGCTAGCTACCTGAGCTATTTATGTACCATTGCTAATTCTCATTCTAAATTTACTGTCAGACGCTTTTAGCCGTATCTACAGATGTCGTATTATACCGTCTCGAGAGGAGAAGGTTAATATATTAGTCTAGCAGATTATTATTGAATGACATATTCTATACACGATGAATGTTCATGGATGGAGATGGAGAGGAAGGCCAAAGAAATGATGGATGGGTTGTGTGAGGAATGATATGAAAGAGAAAGAAGTAAACGATGACGTGACGTCTGACAGGGACAAATGGAAGAAGAAACCGTGTTGCGCCGACCCCAAATAGAATGGGTCAAAGGCGGGAAGATGATGATGGTGATATTCTATTTAGGGTTGATAGGACATCGACACACAAACGGTTACCACGTATTCAGTTCATCATTCCAAACCCCCACATTTTCTTCTAAAAATTTGATATTAAAATCTTTCGTTTGGTATAGCTACTCCATGTAAAATACTGGAGTATTCAGATGCATCCGGGTAGACTGGAAGGCGACCCCAACATAGTTGAGAAAACGCTAGACAATACTAATATTAGGTACTTACTGATTCAACCAGAGGCTATATTATTTTGCTAGGCAACTATACCACAATGGTAGGCGTATATATTACACAATGCCTCAGCATGGGGCCGTTACCCTTGTCTGCTACAGTTTTCACAATGGAGCCGTTTCAGTGACGTCAAATACTCTAATATTAATATGGTTCCCATATTCGTAAGTAACCGTAATAATGTACCTATTGCCAGTTTTTATGGACTTTATTACCTATTATTAGAGTTGAACGTACGCTTGATGACTCAGGAGAAATTAATCTAATAGTATGGATATTTCCTACACAATTTTTTTCGAATGTAATTGCTGTGGAGGTCCTAAATATCCTTGTGTAGTCTTAATATATTAGATTTCTTGCAAAAGCACCGTAATTAGTCCCAGACACAGCTTCCGGGTTCCGTAATTTGGTTATATTTCCCTAAATGTTGTTCTTTCGCTCTTGTTGTCTTTCAGTAGCATCTCTAGTATTTACACTACATTGATTCTTATCAATTTCATCAGAATTTTTGATGTGCATTCTAGACTGTAAGATGGTCGACTTTCCAATAGCTGCTGTCGTAACATCTCCCTAATCGTTTCTTCACTGTTGATAAATTCATTCCAAGTTGTGATGCATCAACACTTCAAGGGTTCTTCGTAGACATTTCACGAGTGATACTAGTTATCATTCATTCCACGACTCTTCGCAAACTTTTAGAACATATTATGGGTGTCCGAATACTTTCATTATTCCTGTCACGATCTATAATACTATCGCTTTGACCCTTGATCTTTTACTTTTGATAGTGGTTCGTTGATATTTTGTTCTTCGTCTTTCTTAAGAAGCTAGTTAAATTGAATGGGCCAATATATAGGATAATCAGCATTATGTTATGAATGATGATGAGTGAATTCAGGACAGGCACAAATATTTTTCCTTCTTAAAGACGCAAGAATAACAAATATAAAACTCATCTTGAAGCTCTGCACACATCTTTCAAACGTCACAAAATACCTTCGATTGATTTAAATTCTGAACACGAAACAAAAGAATGTGGTCAAGAAAGGAATATATCAACAAAAATCAATAAAGTAATCTCAAAAATCATTTCACAAAAGCAACGAAAAGTCGATACGAGAAACCGAATCGGGTAGGCGGTAAATCACAACATATTTGCATACATTACCGATATGATTCAACGCATTACAATACTGTATTTGTTTCGCGCATGTGCGATGCATACGATATTAATTTCTGCGTGTACCTCACGTAGATTCTTTTTTCTTTTGTTTGTACACGACACAATTAGGCCTGCTGGTGTTGAATAATAAGAAAGATGTATTTTGACATGTGTGACAGGTGTTTCTGTTGAGAATGGTAAACGATTAGGGTTTTGGACATGATTCGCATCGTACGTAGAGGATCTTTGTTCGGGGAAAGGGCCATCAGTCATAATAATGATTTCTTTGTTTTGGTGTTTTGGATACATGGTATGAATGTCGATGGTTATGAGCGTAGAGAGAAACCAATGAAACGATGGATGAACGGTGTGAAAGATGATATGGCTAGAATAGGCGTGATTACTTTAATGACGACTAATAGAGCAGAATGAGGAAGACTTGCTGTTCCGGCCCCAAACAAATTAGGAATAGGGCAAAATAATGATAATAGTTTCATCTAAGTTTAACTCAAGGTAGTAAGAAGGCATCAATTGATCCTTAGTGGTGAAGGAAAATATGATGAGGAAATAGCTAGCTGTAGTAGCTATCAATCGAGAGTCTGATGACAACCACGTGGCACATATTGAGTTTTTTCATTTGATACGTTTATGTGGTGGGAGGTAATAAAAACCATTGGAGGGTAGTTTCTTCTCCCATTAGTTCTACTCAATTATAATACTAGGAAGTGGTGCTGGGAGAGCGTTTTAGGGGGCATTTGAGTAATATGTGGAAAATCTAGACTGTTTATTTGATAAAGCAGTTTTTAGAAAATAATACGTTTCTTGAAATAAATATTTAGGTTGATAAAGAAATGTTAATTGACCGCTAATTCGATTTTTATAAAAACAAATGAAATGTTTGGTCTACAATTGTTTGGATTCCAAGGATGTTTGCGTTGAATCTTTGAATTCTTCATTTTCGAGGAAATCTGTATCCAGCTGCGAAGAATCACTTCATTAACACTTACCTTAATAAATTAACTGAGATTTACAAAGCTATGTCTAGAAGTCTACTTTTACGTAAATTTATTTTTTGCATTACTGCTTCTATTCTTCGATGTCCATTCTGAAGATCTTTATCTTATTCTTAATAGTCGTATATAACGCAACGAATAGTTATGAAAACTAACTTGTCAGTTTATTTATAGATGCCAAAACATTCTTAATGTTTTCGTTTATTTAAAAAGTTAAATTTATGTGAACGAAGCTCAGAGCCATCAGTCTGGATAGTATAAACCCTGGAAATCTTATTTGAAAAAGCATTCAGTGCTTAAATAATCGTATCTTATACAAAGATATGAGGAAAATCGTTTATTTCAAAGTTTGGGTTGTCGTAACTGATGAATTTATTACATCTGAAAGTAAACAGGGGTTTTTGCATCAGTACTGGGATTAGGCGGAGGTGTCCCACGGTGGGCGCCAATTAAGAAAATTTGATCTACCAAGTTAATACCTGTTTTGAATGTTCTCCTTGTTCACAGGACGAGTTCCATCCGTTCATAGAGGCCCTGATGCCATTTGTAAAGTCCTTTTCGTATACTTGGTTCAATTTACAAGCGGCCAAACGGAAATATTATAAGAAACACGAAAAACGGATGAGTCTCGAGGAGGAGCGGCATACTAAATATGAATTACAGGTAAATATTATACTAATTTTAGAATTTTTTCATATTCCTCAGCTTCCACTCATACCTTACTAAGATTCCCAGTGCCTGCGATTTCTTGTCCTCACGTACGTCCAGCTAAGGCAATATCTTTCGGACTGACAGCTATTGCTTCCGATGCGGTAATCGAACTAGCGACAGGAGACACTCCTTCCCATAGACATACCTACTGAATATATTTGGATATGTGGGTAGGTACACTTTTTTGTGGACTTGTGATTTTTTTCGTTTAATCGTTTTGACTTGATGTTTCTGAGCTGCTTTTGGATCGTAAGTGGCTAATGGATTATTTATAGCAATTAAAGCAGTGACACAAGTTACAATATATATTTTTAACTTTTTCCCACGCTAGGGACTTAAACTCACATATTCAAACAGCCAGACCTGTAGGCCATACAAATATTTGTTCCGTGTGGAATCGAACCCTCGACACGCAGCGCAGCAGCCAATCGCTCAGCTTCTGCGCCAACCGTGCCGTCAAACAATGATGATGACTAAATATTCTCCTTCTAAATGTTTAGTCTTATCGATAAGGACAGATTACGAACAATGCCTGTCAATGGTACATTATCTGAGAAAGTTCGGTGTCCGGAGTCTAGTCCACAATTGGTGCTTTTACACTTTAATTTTACAAATAAAATTCAACCTTGTACAATGTACAATTGATCACCTGTCCAAAGATTGTTACTAAATATTCAGTAAGAAAATAAAAATTGTGATTATGTAGATTGTTAGAAAAAGAGTAATTTTCATTTGCTATTTAAAGTCAGGCATTTATGGAGTCTCCATCTCTATTGAATTGAATAAATAGTGCGAGTTATGGTAACTAATGGTGGTGCTGACACAGACAAACTAAAATAAATAAAAACTTGAAACTACACTATACAACCACTCTTTGCCCGGACTCCACCGAAGCGGAGATGTGTGAAGCGGAGAGGAGATTCTTACGAGTTAGGGTGTATCAACCGGAGCTGTGTAGAGATGCGTACTGCCTATACCGGACCGGAGATGTGTGTGCAGATTACTCACGCCCTGTTCGTTCACCACACGCCTCTCACGGCTCTTCTTGTCTCCGCCTGCGTGGCCTAAACAAATATGAGACATCCTCCTCACCTCTCTGTTCAACCGGTTCCACTAAAGCTAAGCGGATAAGAAGAAGTATTAATAACGAAATTCTATTGGCGGTTAGCAACACATCTGCTGTCCTCTCATCTCGTCTTCGCTTCGTTGAAGTCCGGGCCTTATCGAGTAAATATCATAGAGTGTTACTCTATATAAAGGAATGAATACAAAATGTTGAAATGAAAGATCTAGAACTCCAGGCTAATCCTCTCATTAACTAATTTCAGAACGAAAAAGCAGAAGTAAAACAAAAATGGGCGTCGCGGTTGCTAGGGAAGCTGCGGAAAGACATAACGCAGGACTGCCGGGAGGACTTCGTGCTCAGTATTACGGGCAAGCGGCCGGCGGTATGCGTGCTCTCCAACCCCGACCAGAAGGGCAAGATGAGGAGGATAGACTGCTTAAGGCAGGCTGACAAAGTGAGTCTATTTTTTTTCGTATAACAGTATTAAGGTTAAGTTACAGGAAGAGGAGCTCGTGGCTAAATAATAACAGCCGCTCGGATCAATCTTCAGGTGTGTGGATGGGACCCATTGCATACCGAGTTTCCTCCGTGCTTCGGAAAGCACGTTAAGCCGTTAGTCCCGGCTGTCATTTGTCGATCTTTGACAGCTACAGATAGTCAGTGACACGAAAGTCTGACAACCAGTCTTACCAAGGGGTATCGTATTCCAATACTAACTGGGTTGTGGAGGTCAGATACGCAGTCGCTCCATGTAAAATACTGGTATTCAGCTGCATCTGGTATGTTGGGCTCTTACCGATTAAAACCCTACTGTTTATACTTCTGGTACTGCGTACCTATGCTACCCAACCTTGGGACTGTTTCCTCTTGGAACCTTTACAGACTGATTGATATGCGATCACCAGGTACATAGCCGTGATAGCCTAGGCTAGTGGACTTCCAGACCTATGGACTGCCAAGTCATAGGTCTCGAGTCCGAACCCAAGACACGCACCTCTAATTTTGCGGATTCATGTGCGTATTGTATACTAAAATTATCACTTGCTTCAGTGAAGGAAAACGTCGTTAGGAAACCAGCATGCCTGAGAGATATTTCTTGACGGCGGCGTGTAAAGCCAAGACAGAGGCCCATAGGCGGCATAAGAGCTCTGACACTAGGTTAGGCACTAACCATGCGATAAAGAAAGAAACAGGTATTGACTTGCGACAACGTTTAACGATAAGATAATATTGTGATGATACTTGCTAGTAACACTGTATAACTTGAAAAAGTCAAATCCATTGAGAGATTTCCTAAAAAGGAGCTGGACTTAATTTGAATTTTCTGGCCAAGTTTTTGTATTTATTTTTATGATGTTTTATAAAATTTTCTCTATCTTCTCATTCCAGGTATGGCGCCTAGACCTCGTAATGGTGATCCTATTCAAAGCGATCCCCCTCGAGAGCACGGACGGCGAACGCCTGGAGAAGCACCCAGAATGCACCCAGCCAGGCCTGTGCGTGAACCCCTACCACATCAACGTCTCCGTCAGAGAGCTGGACCTGTACCTCGCGAACTTTATAAACAGCTATGGTAATGGGAGCGACGGTCTGCCAGGTCTCTCGCTCAGTTCTTGTTTGTTATCTTGCTTCTTGGTTTTTGTTTGGGATGGGTGCTGATTACAAACTTCGCAACAACTTCGCAAATAGAAATTCGCGAAGGCCCGGACTCCAACAAAGCGGAGCTGAGTGGAGTGGAGAGGTTAAAGTCTACATCGCGTCTCTAGTCTCTCTTGTGATTAGTCGAATCTTGCACATCTCCTCTCCACTCCGAACGTCTCCGCCTTGCTGGAGTCCGAGGTTGAAGCTTGATAATTCAGTCAAATCCTGAATTACCGGTTGGTGACGACCTATATGCGTGATGCGACAGTGACTGCGGAAAAAGTAGATGAAAGGAATTGCTTAGAGCATGTTACAACCCACCGCGACACAGCTCGCGAAGCGACGTTTCTTAGGCGAGGGAAACAAGTGACATACGAGCGTTTCTTGACGTAAGTCGCGTCGTAAATCGCATCAGTTGACGTCGTGAACATGGAGTTATAATTTGGGCAGATAGTTACTAATTTTGGGAAACTAAATAGTAAAGTATCTAATAGCTTTCAATTCTACCACAGTGTAATCGATACACCGTAAATGAAAATGCATATTGTAGAATCGTCATAAACTGTTGTAACTCTGACTGCAGTGCTCACTGAAGGCACTGTAGATGCTTGTAATGATAAACTATATAAAATAAAATTAAATGCGAAGTTTCGTACCAAATAGTAGAATCCAAGGCACGCACCTCTGATTTTTCGTATTCATGTCCGTATTGTATAATTATCACTTGCTTCGGTGAAGGAAAACATCGTGAGGAAACCAGCATGCCCGAGAGATATTTCTCGACAGCATGTAAGGTCAAGTCAGAGGCCCATGGGCGGCATAAAAACACTGACACCAGGTTAGGCACTAACCACACGAATAAGAAAGAAGAAGAAAGAAGACCAAATAGTCATAGCAGGTATTGACTTAAATGGTTTAAAGTATTTGAATAATTCAGTATAGTACGGTAAAAATGTAATCAACACACATCCCACTTTGTTATCATTATAAGTTGCAAATTAGTATTTAATATTAGATGCATGTATCTATTTCTTTTATAAGTTTTCGGTTACCGTGATAATTTCGTCATAGATTATTTTATTAGTTTTTGTTTTTAGTTCTTCCTTCTCTAGAATTTAAGCTATTAGTTTAGACCTAGTAATCGACCTTCTGTTTTCACTATAGTACAATATTTTTGAGCTGGTAATATAGTTGAATGTGAACTTGTACTAAAATAGACAGGTCCTGTATTATGAATTTATGATACTCGTGAGATATGATATTTAGCGATAAATATCGTTTACAATTATTGTGAGTTTTTGGTACAAGTTCACATTCAATTGCTTTGCCTAGTTCTAAAGCGATTTGAGTATAGCATATTAGTAGTGACTAAGAATTTTATTACAATATCCGCAAATGAGGTATAACGTTCTTGAGACTGCTTTAATGGATATACATAGCATTGTTATTGCCTTAAAGTACAACTATATTTTCTAGAGCACATTTCGTACAACGAAGTTTATGAGAAAGCCAAACTAGCTCTCCCAGGCACTGTTCCCGTTGTGTCGTGATGACTGAATTTGATAATCATTCTATTCAGGGTGTTACGGCTTTTACTAAAGAGTTCAATGACGGTCTGTCAATTATCACCCTTGTGCCCTTAGTAAGTAATAAGGTTGAAAAGTGGTTGCACGTCAGTAAACTCGTTAGTAAATTAATTTATTATTTTAAGTTAGTAGGTACCACGCCACGGGATGCAAATGTCCTCTTTCAAGAGGAAAGGCTAGCGACGTTTAGCCCATACAAAGATATGCACCCCTTTTTTTTTGTTCTCCAAATGCATGATTACAAAAAAAAATGGAAATAGTAATTGAAACATAAATAGAGGTGGAGATGGATATAGATATACATACACGAACGACCCTTCACGAAGCCGTCAAGCAAGCATTTTGTACATCAAACTAAGTAACTCTACGCAAAATTTTTTGCTGAGAAACGACTTTTTTTTGGTGTGAAAAGTCACGTTCAGGTAGGACAATGTTTTGAGTGGTATGAGTTTTACCGTAAAACGTGATTTTTCACCCCAAAAAAGAAGTCGTTTCCCAGCAAACATTTTTCGTTTTCGTTCGTGTATGTATATCTATATCCATCTCCACCTCTATTTATGTTTCAATTACTATTTCCATTTTTTTTTGTAATCACTTGAACTAAAATAAATGTACCAAGTTTGACATATCAATGCAAATTTTCTTGAAAAGCAGCGCCAACTTGAACTGCACACTTAAATTGGTCAAATTATACCAAGCATTGTAGAGTATTGTTCTTGTCACTAATTCCTATTTCACTGTATCTTTCTGAAGTATGATATGTCCCATTATCGGTTCCTAACCATTGTACAATGAAGTTGGTGTGATTTCAGATATTCTTAGCGGTTCGCTTTCGCCTCAGACTCCTAGGGACAAAGAGAATGAACACGAGGCTAAGAGCAAAGGTAACTCGTGCAAGAGTACTGTACGTCTTGTGTCACGTGTGTTGTTGTGGCGTTGCTTCTGCGGTTGTGGCAAACAATAGAATTGTTTTTGACGAAAGAAACCACAAACTTAAAGAATACAGAGGGCTTAGACAAAGTGATATCAGCGCTATCGATGACGGAAAAGTAAACAATGTTACCGAAAAGCTTGCCTATGCCAATCTTGTTGAAAGTCTTTACTTTTTGAAAGCGCTAGCCACTTGTCTAGGTCCTCAGTTATCAAAGTATATCTGAAAGCAAATAATAATGAAAAAAGTTTATTTTTATTTAAATTAAGGATCCATCCTCGTATATTACATTTCGTTTAATAATTACAAACTATCGGGTTGGTACAAAATAGTTTGAGGTAGCGTTAACAGCTTTGAGTCTAGGCACATAAAACCCTCGCCAAGAATATTTGCGAAAGTCAAAATTGTGAAAAGGGGCGGATGACATTGTGGTCATCCTGTGTAAACCTCAAAAGACTGGGGCAGAAGCGTGGAAATAGGCATATAGAAAGAGGCCTCCGTCCAGCTGTGAGGTGAAAGTGAGGCTGCGGATGATATGACGAAAATGAGGTCCTAAATTATAAAAACCTGAATTGGGTTTTAAAATCAGTAGAGAAAAGTAAGTAAAAAATCGTTGATTGCCACACTGTAGAAGGAACATAAATGTGATTGGTTTGCACAAAAGTATTTGTCCTACAAATTTTTTTTTTTTTCATATTTTATGCATTTTCAAAGCAAAATTCTTAATCCTGCATCAAATTGGCTTGCACTCACACTTTTCATGCTTCTATTGGTATCAAAATTTTGATAAAGATCACATTTTGGAATTGCCAGAGTAATGTTTGCTCCTGTATTGTTTTTTTTTTTTGAAAATTATTTGTATGTAGTCGGTGTTCCTTCTCTTTCACTCTTTTTATCTTTGTATTGCTCGATGCCTTTTTAAACGTATTATTTGATTTTGTATTTAAATCTACGATAACTGTTTTATTATCATTACTCTTGTCTTTAGTGAAATTGTTATTTATTTCAAATAATTCGTTTATGAAAGGCTTCGATTTGATGTTTTCAATATACAACGTTGCATCAACTACCTATTTGTACTGTTGAACATGGATTGATACTACTATTTATACCGTCAGTATGAAATCCATAGCTTTATCATTATCAACAGTGTTTGATGAATGATGAAGCCTTTAATTTTCTACTAAGATTAAAGTTGGTACATATTTAGTATTGCTGCAACTGATCAGTTCATTTTCTTAAGTCTTATTATGGGAAACAACGTTTGTCTTTTAATCTTCCCTTTCTTAATCATTACCTTTATTCAAAACTTTGTCCATATTGTTAAATAGAGGCAAATGTATATTCTATTAATCTTTATTCGATTATTGAGTGTATTTTGATGAGATTTTAATTCGTGATTTCCTATAATATGGCTTTAGAAAATTAACTTTGTCGTAGTTAGGTATTATATCGTTGGATGTTTTCTATATTGTACAGATGTTTGATGTCGTGGCTTTATTTATTATAAGACGAAAAACCTGTAATTAAAACACAGGCACTTATTTTTAAGTATTAAAGTCTATTTCACCATTGTCTACATATCTTGGTATTAAATATTTGGCTGTCATTTGCTTTTCTTATTTTAATATATCTTGAAAAATATACAAGGTGTAACTTATTAAAAGCACAATCTCTCGTGTGGTATCTCAGACAATGAAACTGAACAACTGTTGTTCTATGAGCTTTTGAAGTTTTCAACAAAAAAAAAGATTTTTGCTTTCCATAGGAATTGGCGCGATCAGCTGATCAACATGAATGGTAAAATAAAAAAAAAGTTATGTATTTCTAAAAGTCATGGAACAAAAGCTGTTCATTATCATGGTCTGAGTCACCACAAGAGTGGTCGTACGTTTATTATGTTACACCTTGTGGACAGTGGTGTAATAAATTTTTAGATGTTATGGTTTTATAAGTCGAACATGAAGATTTTGGGCATAATTGTAGCCAAAAAGAAATTATGTCAAGAATTTCCGATCTTTCGGTGACTTCAGGCCTACCTGATAAGGCTCTTGTTTTAAGTAAGAATAAATATATTTCCTGTATGACAAATAATGAATAAAAATAAGTACTTATAGTGACTTAGCAACGGCTTTGAGAATAATTAGGAACGATGATTCGGGTAGATCGGATCTGTACAAATGAAAGGATGATTTGGGTAGAAACAGCGAATTTCTACTGAGACCCATTCTTTGATCAATTTCAAGACAGTTTTTTTGAGAGAATTTATCAGAAACTATTGTACAGTATACATATTTATGGAAGTCCATATGATTATTCTATTGGTTCATAATCCCAGACCTTATTTATTTTCTGATTTAACAAATATGTGGCATCGCATTTTAAGAAGTGTTAGTGTTAGTATATAATGTGAACGTACGCATATCTGCTAATTTGTGCCGATGGGTAATTTTCAGATATCAAGGGCTAAAGTTATGTAAAAATATTACTCAATGAATTGGATTTATTGAGTAATATATTTGATTGGGTCGCCATTAATTATTTTTGTATGAGCTCATTAAACCAATGTACTCATACAGTGACATAAGAATTGTGTCTGGGGGATGTTTGGCCCCTACATTTGTTCTGAATACTTACAATGAACGGGTGTATTGAAATATCTGCCTGAGTACCAAATAAAAACAATAGAATCTGACTATAAGTTAAATTAGGTTATTTGTTATTTCTTTAACGTTATTTTTTCGTTAATATTACAGCGTATGACGATTCAGAGACATGCAGTCACTAGCGTGCGTCATACATAAAAAATATAATACCTAAGAATACAAACTATCATTAAAATATAAATTAAGTAACAAGTCACTTCACCCTCTAATAAGAGGACACTGTATTTCAGGGGGCCAGAGTATAAGAATTGTTTATAACCTTTGGTCGCATCAATTTTGGTCTTGTGTCGTGTAGGTATGAGTTGTGGCACTGACTTACGAATTGTAGGTCGCGGGGTTTGGATCCCGGCAAGGAATCAACTTACTTTTTACAATTTATTTCAACACCACCAACGACACAAAACATGTGACATCTACCAACCGGCACTGGGCCCGCGTGGTGTATTATAGCCCACTCCCTCTCATAGAGAGGAGGCCTGTCCTAGCAGTGGGAACTGATTATGATATTATTACGTTTATTATCAGGGTATAAAGACGCTTTTCGGTGATGATGTCCAATAATTGTTCTCCCGTCAATTTTTTTTTTGTACGGCAATTTCCACCCAGTTTTCTAGATACACCAGCTGCATAAGTAACTTTGTAATCCTATATAATAATATGCGATTACAAAGTTACTTTTACAGTTCATAAAATTTTTCGTCACTGACACTACGAAATGAATCGAATCGAATCGGCTCTGGGTTGCAATCAACGAATATATTATAAGAATTTCCGTTATGGATTTATTGAAGATCTTTGATAGTGTCATTAGTCCTTTCATGTTAATTATGATAGTGTCACTAAGTTGTAACGTCTGAAATGGGTGATTTCAGGCTATAGTCACAATCCATACAACGGTGTAATATGCAACGATATTATTCTAGCGACCGGTGTCTTCTCGTCCAAGGAGCTGTGGAAGCTGTCTAAAGGTATGTTTTTTATGTTAGTTTGTTCATTCATTCATTATGGGCCTATTTCACGATGTCCCCCTTAGCCACTACTTACCGAATAAATTCAAAATTGGCATAGGATTTGTTTGAAATTATCTGCAATGTAAGTTAACCGAAATGTAGGTGGTGAAACAGGCCCTCACTGTTCTAGACAATTTGACAGGTTACTGCGAAAAATTATAATAATAGGTAAGTACTTAGAGTTAGATACAGCGACGAAACAGCAAACTTAAACGTAAACTTCAGCTTCGATCTGACAAAATCCAAATTTTGCCGACGATCCAAGTGTGAGCTAAGATGGCGTCCCAACCAAAGTGAACGACACGAACATGCCATCGTCGCATTCATTTTGATCAGCAAACCCTAACGTATGGTTGCTCGGTCGGTTTTCTGAACAAATGAATGCAACAGTTGCGTATTCGTGCTTCCGATTGCTTAGGTTAGGACGCTGGGATACGTTAAGTTTCGTTTTTGTATCTTACCATTAGTGGCTTTTAAAATAGGAAACTATGAAGACGCATATAGTCACCATTGTTGACGCATATTTACTTCTTTGAAAACGTATAAGATTAACATTGCTGTTCCATAAAGGTATCTTTGTACCAGCTCCAAAGTCATGACCACTTTTTTCGCCCACATATATTTCATATGCTTCTCTCATGTAGGATCAGCTAACCATACTTATCCGTAGCTTAGCAAAAATACACACCTTAAAACTACATCATTAAGGTTCCTTTTCTTTTATTTCCAGCTTCAATCCTCCAGGAGACTGGGTCGGAGTCGCCGAGTGGTTCTGGCGGCGGCATTAAGCTGGAGTCAGGGTACTACTGCGGCTACAATAGTCCAGCTCCTCCTGCCTTCGAGCCTCCTGCTGAGAGAGCCACTCCGTCTGCTATGCTTGTGGGGCAGTGCTATAGTGAGTTCAATATGTTTTACCAGTAAATGTATAACCAGAATAACTTAAAAATATTTCGATTCCGAAACGCTTAAATGGTTGTTGTCGCTAGTTTAGTTAATCCTAGTATATCTATTGATAGGGCTGCGGGACTGTTAGAAAGAGTTACCGTGGCCCTGAAAATCAAAGGGCAAAGAAGGAACATGGATGGGTTTTAGCCAGTACAAGTCTGACATTCCCTTCCGCTCCGCCCAGAGCGGACGGGGTCATTTGATGATTTAAAATCCGAAAAAAAAGTATATCTATTGATATCAATAGACAGTGATGCAGTTATAGAATAGAATAGAATAGAAGACATTTAATTTAGACGTAGTCCATATACTGTTAGTAACACAAAAAACCTTATAAAGTTATACTAGAGGATCAAATTTATCAAAGAGGAGAACAACTATAACGGCTTCACAAAGCGCTATGCTTCCACATATATTGTGCTAACCGGCAGTCTGGAATTCGCTGTCGGCTTCTCATTTCCCCAGATCATTATAATCTACATCTCTTCAAAGTTCAAGTGAATCGGTTGGTTTCCTCTAGGCAAGCGTGCTTCACCTAGGTCGCGTCATCGCTTCACATCAGGCCAGTAGCGGGCAAGCCAATTTAGAATAAAAAAAAACAAATAGATATTTAAAGTATCATACTTTAAGTAGGTACGTAAATGATTAAGAATATAATGACTCATTATGACAATCGAGTCAACATAAAAAAACGCGACAAAAACGTATGTCAATCACACCCGATGCTGGTGAAGTATGCCGCGCACGTGCGCTCGCGACTAAATTTAGTGTGCGTTTGTATGGCACATGTATTGTGTTGTATCGCGGTGACTGGGCAGTGCACGTGCTATTTTTGTTGGTATTTTCATATTTTTAACTTGAGATTTAGGATTTTAGAAATTGTAATAGTTAAGACATTTAAAAAAAAAAAATTTTTGAAGACCATGTGTGCACATGTAATTTCACCTTTTTCCCTTGCCAGCAGGCATCCCGCACAGCTCAGCCGGTCTGTCGGCGCAGTCGCCGCTGGTGCCCTCCAACACCATCTTTTACCAGCACTCGGCACCGCCTACCGAAACGCATCCAACAAGTAAGTTGGTTACAGCGCCATCTGTTGGCGGTATGGAGTAAACCTGCACAGCTCAGCTGGCACCCATACGCATCCTTTTTATAGTAGTATTTTATAGCGCCATCTATTGTGGTGACGGGAAATTAAACTTCGTTGAGTATGTATCTATCGTGAGTCATAATGGGTTTATGGATTAAACAGGCATATTCTTACTGAGCACTTTAAAAACACTACTTTATCTTAAGCTCATTGAAAACAGAGTAAAAAGGATTTAAGCCATACATCCTGCTTGCCTAACTTTCCGCCATTTTATTTAGTTTACAAAATAGCAGCCTTAAAACCTGTACCAA
The DNA here is from genome assembly GCA_905163415.1 of Noctua fimbriata. Classification (NCBI taxonomy): domain Eukaryota; kingdom Metazoa; phylum Arthropoda; class Insecta; order Lepidoptera; family Noctuidae; genus Noctua; species Noctua fimbriata. The sequence goes on from LR990946.1 coordinate 1,684,269, forward strand.
TCAATAGATGGTATCAATACAAAAAAGTATTATATGGGAAAAAATCTTCTAAAGCGGCACGATTCCGAAATAATTTTTCGTATCATACCCGCTACTGTCATAACTGTCATTAAATTTCTTTCAACATTATTCTTTTGGTTTTTTCAGCATCAGAAGCGCTATCAAGCCAGCACGGAGGCAGCAAGTACGATGGAGCACCGCAGGACTCGCTCGGAGACTTTGTTACCTTCGTCTGCCAGGACCCATCTGATGTGCAGCAGTTACAGGTAATACCATCGTCTCACATTTTATCTTCCACCCACTGTACTGCAGCCAACGTTCGTTGCCATTCAAACAGGTAAACTCTATTAGAATATCCATAAACTGGGAGACAGTCCATCACAGTGACCTAGATTCTCTTTGAAAAAGCTGGAGATAGTCTTTAAAGCTTCTACAAAGATATTACACTGTGTCTTACTGTAATATCTTTTTTAGCTTCGAAGCTTATTCGTCGTGACAGGTCGTTTTATCGTAAATAAATACTAGTACGGCCACCAGGTATGGCTCAGTTTTCACTAAAGTGGAGAAAAGAGGAGCGGTGCAAAGAGATTCAAGATTCTATCAATCAAAGAGAGACCAGAGATGTGATGTGCTTTCAACTAATGCGGTTGGTCGATTCGCACACAACTCATTCCGCTACGGTCTTTGCTTTGGTGGCAACCGGATCGAAGCCTAGTCGTCTCAAGTTTCTTTCCATCAAGGATCCTAATAAGCTGGTCCATATTAACCAAATCTCTCGTTTCCAGGTCCACAGTCTATCGAGGAGTCCGAAGCCGCCGTACTTCAGCAGCTCCATGCTTCCGCCGCCTCCACTACCGCCGATGGCCAGACCTGTAGCCATTATCAGATCCACAGGTAATTTATCTCTTTCTTCTTTATTTTGTAATCAACATGGTATGACTTGATACTATTCGGAAAGTTTGAATCTATTTGGTCTGCCGAATTAAATAATAACAAACATAAGACCAAGTATTACTATTCGGAAAAGCCATGCAGTATAGCCCAAGAAAACATTACATTTGGGAACACTCTTCTAAAAGGAAACCGGCATGTAAGAAGAACTAAACATTTTCAGACGTGTGAAATCCACCAACCTGCTCTAGATCTGTACACTGAAGTAGATTACAACGCACTCCTGACTGAGGAGAGGCCTGCGTCCCAGTTGTAGGAAATTGCATAAACATAAGGCATTTACGTCAAGTTTGGCAGTGACCTTCTGTCTCCCAGTCTCGTCATTCATAATCATCATCATTTCAGCCGAAAGACGTCCACTGCTGGACATAGGCCTCCTCTAAGTGTCGCCACATTGACCGGTCCCGTGCGACTCGCATCCTGCGGATCCCCGCAACCTTCACCAGGTCGTTGGAAGGCCTCTCACTAGGTGGACCAATGACCTGGTGAAGGTCTCTCATTCAATACAAATATACTCAATAAGTTTTGATTCTGGAAACTTCTTCGTCACTCACTATGCAATTCGTAATTTTCAGGGCGCTATAACACTGACGATGATCCGTCTGTTGCAGCCAGTGAGATGGTGGGGGGCAGCGTGGTGGGCGGGGGGGGCACGTCGCCCTCCTCGCCCGAGGTGCGCTCCCCCCCCGCCTCCCCGCGGCGCCGCTCCCCGCACCCCTACCGCACCGACTGCCACCCGCCCATCACACACTTTAATCATTTCCACTCGCAGCCGCAACAGGTAAGGAAATTAGTTGCTTTGATTTTTTTTTGCTAAGTTTTGCAGATGATAATGAGGTCCACTTGATTGTTGGTAACATTTTCAATGTTAGAGGCATTCAGGAGTGTCAACATCCTAAAGACAAAGCTGAAACTCATGTGCCTGTAGTTGCACTAAAACCTATAACCCTTCAAACATGGCAGAAACAAGATGGTATTTTTAATTTTCGGGAAAGTCTTCTTTTTGCTGTCCCTGTTTTAGTGAACTTTTCTGTAAATAAATCCATGAATCCTGGTTTTAAGCCAGTACTTCATGCTGGCGGGGAATTGACCTGGAGTCTATCGATCAAGGTATTTGCTCTTTTGACATTTTAAGAGATATGTGGGCAGACCCTCAACTCGAAATGTGCATTACCATATTACTAATCGTGACTTTTCAAACTTTCCTCCACAGGTATTTAGCTATGCAAGTTCGCTAGGCGGTGTGGGTTTAAGTGGTGGGGTATCAGGCGTCGGGGCTGGTGGGGGTGCTGTGATGGCGGGCGCGGGCGGGGTATCACCCCCTGGCGGGTTGGGGCTGTACGCCCCCCGGGCCTCGGCGAGGGCAGCGCCTAGGTGGGTTTTAGAGGACTTGGGACCGATAAACAGGTCCGTATCAGGATTAAATTAGGGGTGTTTTTGGGAAGTTTAACTGACCCTCAGTTTCTGGAAAACTGTTCAACTTTATCAGTGAATCATCCGTTGTTATTGCTTATCCAAAATGCGAAAAAATAAACTGAGATGCAGCAGAAACTTGAGAAGTCTTCAAGGAACTGGGGGTCAGTCTTCCCTAAACTGTCAACCTCACCATTACATGGTACACCCCGCTTTTGACAAAAGAGGCTCTGACAACTCATTTTCATCAGCTTATTAGCAGTCCACAGCTTCGATCTCTTACTCGATGACGGCAAACAAAATAACTGATGTTAAAAAGTGGGTTCCTAGCTTACAGACGGCTTGCTCCAAATGAAATGGAAGATGCCTATGTCCAGCACAAGATTGCAAAATGCAAAATTCTACCTAACTGCGTTTTAGACTGCTGGAGTATCTTAAACATCCTGCCGTAGTGGTACTAGAAGTAGCCCAAATCAAGCTGATACAGGAAATTGTTTTCTTAACATTGTGTATATTGTTGCCGATGAGACGCTGTCAAATCACAGCAATCAGAAGTTTGTCAATCTCGCAGTCGCATTTTCAATCGCCAACCATTCCATCTGTATTGCTTGTGACTTGTTAATATTAACAAAGGTATGGTGATTCCAGATGGAACGCACCATTCCCTACCCTGGAGGAAGAGTTCAACATAATGACGGCGCCACCAGGACCCGACCATGTGGTCCTGCTGGATGATGGTGAGTATACTTTGTTGTGATGATTGTAGAACTTCTAGACATTCTTTAGCATACAGTTGCCCAATATTTAGACACATTATTTTCTATAAAGGGACACCGATGCGCAAACTACTATAAATTCAGCACATGATCGAGAAAAAAGCGATTTCGTAAATTTTTACCGTGTTTACTCATTTATGCCAAACAGCAGATTTTTTAAAATAAAGGGCTAAAGTTTCTTTCGCTGGTGGCTCGGTCTAGAATCATGTGTAGGTTCAGTTTGTGTGTCATGTCTCCTCCTACCTGTATAACTAAGGACTCCGATAGTGATGCTTCGGGACTAGTTTGAGCTCAATCAGAGATTTGAAGCCAAAATCATGAGTTCGTTACACGCTTAGTTGCTGTCCCATCCGAATCCCAAAAATTGCAATGTTTCTTTTTTCTTCGAATTTCTAGTAGTCACTGTTTGAAAAAAATGTAACATGTCTTTAGTAATATTCGAGTAGACCACCGTAACCGCGTTGTATATTTATTATGCCTTTTCTACTTTCATGCGTACTTTTACAGAGTGCCCGTCAAGAGTGCTATTTTATGACGTAGCCATATTGTGTAAGAAGATCTTTTATACATAATTTATATCTCAAGTATCTAGTCCGTATCCAGCATGAACAATTATTGGCTTTGAGTTTAAGAGTTGATATGTTTATTTATTTAAAGTTTTTTCTTCGACAGAACGCTTCTTCCAATCAAGCGTGATAACATCCGAAGCGACTGCGATGGACACGACCGGCTCCACGGTCGGGTCGGTCGTCGACGCGTCGGACGACATCGCACCCGACAAACCGGCGCCCGATTTGCGCTCGCCGTGATCCCACGCAACCGCTACGTCGGTCGGTGTCGCAAGTGTTGGAACCGACGGATCGGTCGAAAATGTTGGATCTGTAATTAGTGTTGATTCTGATACGCCGGTCTCGAGTGTTGGATCGGTCGCGTCGGCGGCGCCGTCGGCGACCGTGCTCCGCTGGACCCCCGCGCCCCTCCCTCACTGGCGACCCGTTTCACACCGGACTGTTTAATTTCTAACGATATCTCTAAATGTCGAGGGATTAGTGTAAATATAAAAAAAGGAATTAAAACGGATGAGGTTGTAGTTGAAATTTAGATTTTACAATTTTTACTCTGTGTCGATCGACTGCACCTGTCCGTGCGATGTGACTTTGTCGTGGCGAACAAACACGTCCACAATCGAATACGAGTTTTGACAGACGCGGGTGATCGACATGGTTTTCATTTATTACTTGTTAAGGCGATAACAAAATACAATACTCCAACGATAATTATGTAAAAAATATTAAAGCTACGAAATAAAAACAACATATTATATTCTAATATTTTTATAGAATATAAAAAACAAGTATGATATGATCAAGCCTTCCAGTAATTTAGTGAAATAAAATGTTAATAAAAGTGCAGCTTATAAAATATTGTTTTGCTGAGCTGTGAGACAGGATAAGCGAATAAAATGCTTCCTAAGGCGTCAAAACTGTTTAAATTGACGAAAGTGTGATACTATAAGTTGTTTTTTGTTTCGTTGTTGTGTGTTTTGTAATGGAAATAAAAAATTAAATAAGTGTAAGACGTCGGTTAGTTTAAAAGTATTTTTTTTTTAATTTATTGAACGAATATTTAATAAAGACGAGCCTTGCTTAAGAGATTAGTTTAGTTGTAATTAGTAGCGAACAGTGTAGTTGATTTATTGTACTTTCGATCGGGAAATGACATTAAAATTTTTATAAAATAAAAAAATTGCAAAAAGATTTTTTACGTAATTTTCGCACAAAAATACACCTATAACATTGATCTCAGTGACACAAATATAACAAGACGAGATTTTTTTCCTTTTTTATTATTTTTACTATTTATTTTGTGATAAGTTCTGGGCATCGAAAGAGACAATAAATCATGAGTAGATCGACGTGTGTCAAAGGACATTTTATAGGTGCCTTTCATGAAGAAAACGTAAAATAACTTAAATAATAGGAATTTGTAAATTGTAGTGTTCTTTTTGATAAATCCATCCGCTCATACTTTGTAACAAACGATTCATTGACTATTTAACTTAAGAGTTGTGTGTTTTGTAACCAAATTGGTGATACAAGTGGTACGAGTATATGGCTAGTCAGTATACCGAGTGTTTATTTTTCACAACTTTTATTAATTTAATGCTTCATATGGATGTTTTTTGATAATTATAATTAATTAAACGCCAAAATACCAACTTTACTCAAATACAGTCACAATGAGAGTTTTCGTATACTTAACTGAATATTTTTCTTTGTATTTGGAATGCTGTTGTAACGCACAAAATACTCAAATAATTAATGTTTTTGGTTACACAATACACACGTAAAGTACTGTAATCCTATAAATAAAATCCTAGAAATTATATAGTTTTGTCACTCATGAATATGATTTTTTTTCGCAATAACAGTGGCCATACGAGGAAAGCTAGTCATTAGAGTTACAATGTAAATTTAATGTTACTTAAAATAATAAAAAAATATTTACAATTATAAAAAAAACCCCTTACGTTTATTAGTAAGGGGTGTGAAACTAAAAATGTGGCCAAATTACACTTAATGAATGAAATCCAAATATATATACACAATTTTTAATAGATTTAGATTTGAATAAGCGTGGTAAAATTAAGTTCGTAGCGAAAACAATTAAGTGACTATAATTCGAGTAGGAGAAACTAAAAGAAAAAACAATTTTGAGACAAAAAATCCACGTCAAATTGTCATGAAAATGTTAATTTATTTGATCAGGCTTAAAACAAGAAACACCTTAATTTTCATCATCATTCAATCAACACGTTTTATTTTCATGCCTTTATAAACATTGTTTTTTGGATTTCTATAAAAATAGTGTAGTAGGGAAACGTAGCAATAACTACAAGCAATAAATAAATAAAAAAGTAACTATAAAACAAAAACACGGCTTTAGTGAGGCTAGAAATTTGGTACTGAAACGTAGTGTGACCTATATAAACGATTCGCGATAATATATTTTCTATAGACAGATCGGCGAGAGGCTGGGTACTATGTTAAATGATAAAATATAGTGCAGTTTGGTACAATTAATAGCTATTTGACAAAAAATATATTAGACTTACAGCTATAGTCGAACTAGGCAGAAAGGCGGGATTAGTCAATTGCTAGCTATAGAAAACATTATTAGAGTACGAAAAAAAACATTAGGAAGTAATAGTAATGTCATTAAGGCTTGTTGGTAACAGAAAAAAAAAACAGTTTCGTCATTGAAAATTTGAAAGAGATAACATTGTAACGTGGTAAGGCAATATTAATATTGGTGACGAATTTAAAGCTCATTGGTGCCGAAAATTCTAGACTGTGATTCAATTGTTCATTCAGAACGTGTCTTATATTGAAATAGTTGTTTTTGTATGATTGGCAATGCACAGTGGGTGCTGTAATAATACAAAATAAAATGTATTGTAAAATGGCAGATAAGAACATGTTGTATGAAATGCATTTGTTATAATTGTAAAGGTAATGGTAACAGCGACTGTAAGCTGAGAAATGTTTTTTTTTTTCGACAGCGTAAGTAGAAACGGTAGATTTATTTGATAGCTTTGCAGTAATTTATATGGATGAGACTAATACAAGATTTTGTAAGGACAAAAAGTTTGAAAGAAATTGAAAATTATGTATTGGTCGCGGCATGTATTCTTTTGTTTCATTGTTAGCACCATTAATACGATATGGAGTAATAATTGAAAGCCTAAACATTATGTGCCTTAGATACAACAATATTGTATGATATTTATGATGCGTTCTATACAACGTGCTAACTAGAAATAAATGATAAACATTATTTTGAATGCCTGGACTTTGAACGATTATCTTCATTGTTAGTATTCATTTCTGCAAAGGCTTGTATGTACTCCCAAAGATTTTGTAACCTTTAAATGCAATTTTTATTATAAAATTAGGCCCAATGTTCGGAAAATTGTAAGTAACCCTTAATGATGTATTAGTTTTCCCTAAAATATTTCTCTAAGTTTTCTACCACATTGTTTCTTTATTATATCTATATGAAAATTGTGAGAAACTGGGCACCCAGCAGTCTGGAAATTGATTTCGAATCCAGAGATATAAATTATAACCCTCATGTAATAATTATTGTACGATTAAGTAACGCTTCTACGCGTAGTTTCGCTGAAATATAAAACTACTTCTATGATATTGTATAATTTTAGTAATTACCTACATTGTACCCATTTATGTACCTATATACTTTACTGGCATGTATATTCTTAATCTACGCAACTCGGAATAGCCACGCTTTTTTTTACGAAGTAGACACCATTTTGATTCTCGCATGGCTTTTTGATAATTAAAAAATTACAATCCATCTATTCTATAAACTTGTATTATAATTTCTTTTAAGTTATTTCTTATTGTAAAAGGAACGAAAATCCGTCTTATAAGTTTCGTGGATTTCAAAAGTTGAATACATAATACGTAAATAGAGAAAAATAATTATAAGTATAATTAACCGATAGAGAAATACTCCTAGTTACGAATTTCTTAGTTCATCTGATGTGCAATTATGATTAACTGTTTTTTTTAGCGAATTTGTTAATTTTTATTAGTAATTTTACGATTGTATCCATTATCATTGTATGTAAATATGTTCCGGAGTGTATTTATATTTTTTTTATTTGATAATTAACATTAGAATGCGTTTATATGTTATGTTTGTCATCGGTCATGTCCTCCGCGCTTTCATATTCATTTAGGTTTTTACAATTTTTCTTTATTTTTAAAATAGATACTCGCGGGTCGAATGGCTTATTCCAACGTGAGGTATGTTCACGAAAACTACGATTGCTTTCAAAAGTTGGAATAGATCATTAGATTCATGCAATAAACTAAAGATAGACTTGTAAAAATGTTATAACATGTATTTTTAACCTATACATAGTAAGATATTTATAGAATTTTAGTCGTTTAATTATTTCGAACGACTTGTTATAAAGAAAATTGGTGCTTAAAGCTTAAAACAAAATATGACGGCACTTTGTCGTGTGTGTATTGTCATGGAAGGGGTCTGAGCATTATGACATAGCATGCGTTGTTATGCTTTCGTGCGACACAGAATCGTTTATTTGAATTAAAAAAAAAACCGTTAGAGAATTTATTCGAGCCCGCCGCTCCAAGGTTAGTGCGTGTGGATTTCATATACGTTAATTTCTTTTGTAATTTTTGTTTATTTCGTATTTTATTTTGTTATTTTTAAAAGATGTAAAATAAACGATTTTGTCTCACAATGCGAGCAGTTATAATAATGTAGGTAAACTTTGCTCAATATCGATGAAAACTGAAAGTGTTACAGTTGATGCAATACAAACAAACAAACATACCAATTGAGTTTTATTTTAATCTTTTAGTGTAAGCTCTCCTAGTTTCTATAGAAAAGGAACGAGCATTTACATCACATTATGCTTGATCACTGCGTTTTGGGTATTCCTCATACTGTTTTTCTTCACTGTATGTTAGTGGTGTGTTAGGCAAACTTGGAAAAATGTATCCTTTTTGGCACCACTACTATAAGATATGACACTTATTTCTGATGGAATCATTCTTACGATATGAAAAAGAAACTTAAACGCAATACAACGGAGTTGCAGCGGGGTGTGTATGTCGCCAACCATGAACCACTCTGAACCCCAAAACATGCAGTCAAAGTAAACCTCATTTTTTTTTTTTTAGGATGGAAAATCATCAAATGACCCCCCTCGCTCTGGGCGGAGCGGAAGGGTGTGTCAGACTTGTACTGACTAAAACCCATCCATTTTCCTTCTTTGCCCTTTGTGTTCCAGGGCCGCGGTATCTCTTTCGAACAGTCCCGCAGCCCTGGCAGGCATCGGCCCGTGCGGACGACCGACGTGCCTCTACGTGGTTGCTGACATCTCTTTGAGGCGCGCGTGGAACACGAACGCGCCGTCGACACGGCCTGTCGTCATAAGACGGCCGGACGGCGAGCTAGCCCATAACTCGCCGTCCACAGGCCCGCGCCTACGGTGGCCGGGGGCCACCACGTGACCTCCGACGCCCAGGGCGTCTCCCGCGGCGGCTGGGACGTGCGGCTCTTTCCCTCTCACGTTCCGCCACCTCCTTCACTAGCATGACTGCTTCGCAGAAGGAGGTGACGGCTTCCCATTCCCTCTCGCTCCGGACCATGGCTTGAACCAGGGCCGGGCGCGAGAGGTCGCCGCCGCCAATCGCCTCAACGAGGACACGGCACTGCTCCGCCCAAGCGGGGCAGGCCTCCACAGTGTGCTGCACCGTGTCCTCCGGACGATCCTCACAATGGAAAAACCCGGGCGTTTCTTCCCGCCCGATTCGGTGCAGGAACCTCCCGAAACAACCGTGTCCGGTGAGGACCTGCGTCAGGCGGAAGGTGAGGGCGCCGTGGCGCCTCTCTAGCCACTCCTCAAAGAGGGGACATATCGCCACTATGGTGGCGTGCCCTGCACGGGGTTGCGACAGTCGCTCTCTCCATGTCACCATGAGATCGCTCCGGAAGTCTGTCCAGTGAGCGGCGATTTGCCGCGGCAGCGGAGTTTCCCCCCGACGTAGTGCCTCCGCGCGCCATTCGTGAGGCGCGCGAGGACTATCGCCTCCAGATCCCATGGCGGCAATCCAGCAAGGAGGCTCGCCGCCTCAGAGAACGCGCCCACACCGGGGCCCCGTAAAGGGCCATGGACCGCACGACCCCCGCGTAGAGCCTCCGGCAGGAGGCGTTTGGACACCCCAGGTTGGGCAGGAGCTGCTTGAAAGCAGCCCCGGTCCGTTCCAGTTTGGGGCCAAACGTCGGAAATGTCAGCGTAGCAGACTACGCTGACGCCGCTAGGGAGGTCTGCGCGCAGCACCCGCGGTGGTACCAACGCCGTGGAACTGGCGTGGAAGCGAAAGTTTTGTGCCAACTTCTTTCGTGCCAGCGACACGAAACGAAAACACTATACAAAACCATGCCACGCGATAATGACAGACTGTTCAAAATACACATCGACAAACAAATATCACAAACAAGCAGCAAAAACAAAACAAAACAGAAATATCTCAAAACAAATATTCTAGTATCTTAAGAAACCAGCATGCCTGAGAGCTATTTCGACAGGTATCATGTAATGCCTAATCAGAAGTCCATGGGCGGTATAAAACCTCTGACACCAGGTTAGGCACTAACCACACGAGAAAGAAGAATACCAATAAAACCAATCAATTTCAAATATTGCCGCTAATCAATGACATTGGTTTTTAAATATGGCAGCGTAGTCCCCTTAAGTACGTCAACGCCATCTGTACAGCCCCAGTAGAACTATATCGCACAGACGTCACAGGTGGTAAAGACCTTTTTAGTGCTATTAAAAGTGCAATGCTGGTAAACTGCTGTGATTATTACTACGAGGTACGTAAAATTGATTTATTAGCCATATAATTATTCATTTCATCCTTATTTATTGGTAATCGGGTTTTAAGCGTAATATTGTATGCACGCATCTGCACAGGGTGCACTTTTTGCGTAGCAGCCTTCTTGGTCTTGTTTTAAATGAGGGAATGTATTTTATTTTACTTTCGAATTTGGAATACATAGATTCGAGTCACATATTCTTAGTTTGAAAGTTTTCCCGGGTTTTCTTGCTCGATGTTTTAGTTTTGGAAAGAGCTGAACAATTTATTTATTTGTGTGGCAAATTATGACAAAGTCTGAGGTGCGTTATCATCTTATGGGTGTTTTAATGGGCTGTAGATGGGTTTAATTCAACTACCTAATCGGGCTCGCACCCGGTTATAGTTAGATAAAGTTAGATAGTTGAGCACTAATGACTTATCTACATAAACGGAATAACTCCGCACGCAGGAATAGTCCGATTTAAAAAAAAAGTATAAATTAAATATTCAGGTTCAATGCTATCAGACACTTTAGCAGATTTTACACAAGTCTAAAGACCTGTATAATAATGCTAGTTGCCTTTCAAAGTTACGGAAAGCCTGCTTAAATTAAATCGCTAATGACGTCATCGCAATGCGTTTTTACAAATTAGATAGTTCTACTTCTTGATTTAGTAATCTCTAGTCGGAGTGTACAGTACGACGGTAAAGAAATTGAGTCTATAATTAGCAGGTTAATAAGATAACATTTGACTTAACCCAAATATCGAATAAAAGACTTATGTGAATGAATAAAAATAAGTAGCATTTGAAAGCCCTGATTAACTCCTACGCGTTACTATAACCTAATAAAATATACAGACGATTTGGGAACCGCCTCCTTTTTTGATACCAGCTCAAAATACTTACCTACATATTTTTGAAAATATACGATTTTTTTTTATTTGCTTGACGAAAATGAACACATGGACACTCAACAAGAATTTATGTGGTATACTACAACTAAAAAACTCGACTACTGAATAAAATTAAGCCTGTTACCCGGGCCATTATAACGAATCGATTGACACCTTAATCATCAAAATCGGATGAATAGTTTAGGCGCTATAGACGAACATACGTAAATACAAACATACATACATACATAGACTGCTAAAATCATAACCCTTTCTTTTGGCTTCGCCGTATTCGAGTTAAAACAGCTTGTAAGACTGTGTGCTTTCTCAATAGCGAACAGAAGAACAAATTATCTGATGAAGTAACACATTTTATTTAAGAGAAGACAGATAAATCAACATGTTTTATATCAATGTATCGTCCGTGGAAACACACAGTATTACGAGATACCATCCTATGTCATATTTATCGTACCGTACTCATTGCGTGCGCCGAGCAATGGTGCCAACGCAAGCCACGCACGGGGTACCATCCCCTGTGCTCCCCTCAGCAACCCTATACGTTCCTAGGGGTAACATTTAGTAGCAGGAGAGAGGAAACTACTAGTAGTACGGTTCACTATAAACCAACCGCTTTAATGAGTCCTAGTGAAGGTATCAATTTAAATGGAATATTCTGCAGGTTGATCACGTATTGGTTCAATTAGTATCGTAATACCTACGTGGATTATGGTTATTTTAAAGCAAATAACCTGTGGGATATTGTTTGGACTTTGTGGACGCTTAATATGCCTTTGATGGGGCAGGGCGGAGGAGTCATTAAAGCGGTCGGTCTATAGTAGTTATGTCATGACTTTATTCGTACTATAAACTATATAGGGATTGGTAATAAAGAATTGCTAAGAAAAACAAAGTTTTCTCAGGGTTTTTATGTTGTTCAGGAAGCCTACCAGCCAAGGATTAACTTAGTAAGCTTTGTAGCTTTGGATATCGTAAGTCTGTAATATTATAATGGGTATAAAATACCCTAAACGACGCCGAAGGGCACTGGTTCTCCCCGTCATTGCTATCATTTTTTGTTCTGGAACTTACCTGGGAACCTTCTAGTTACAGAGACATTGGGGTCAAAGTTCCAACTTGTTCACAAGCTTTTAATGTTATAACTTTATATTAAATAAATCCTTGACCCCCGTACTGTGCAATGCATTCATCAGAACACAATGTTTTGAGTGCGTTACATTGAGTCCTACCGTAAAACACGATTAGTTTGATGTACAGAATGTTTGGTTGAAGGCTTCGTGAAGGGTCCGTTTACACCTTATATTAGATATCTAATCTAGACGTAGTTCTGCTATAATAAGCCAAGCCAATATATCTTATTAATTCAGTCAAATACATCAAACTAATCCAACATTCTAAATGTAATATAATTTAAAGCCAGCCAAAACATATGCTTACAAAAGATTTAAAATTAATCAGCGTTTTACCTAGTCAAAGTCATTACAATCAACTATAGTAAATAGTCAATAGACAACAGTAACAGTACGGTTATAGTCTATAGTCAATTACTTCGGAAATTAACTAAAATTAAATTTTGAAGTGGGTTCATGGATACATTATGGCCGAAATACGCTCACCTTAAATTATTGTAAGTACCTATTTATGTAAAACACGCTTCATCAACTAGGTAACCAAGCTGGCCAGTTCCGCAATGGTCACACGCTACCATTCGATATTTTTAACAAAACACCCCTTGCATTAGGCAAAACTGAAACAAATTACTAATAGGTACAACCAATCTACCTACTCCGAATTTATTCCAAGCGTACAAGTTTAGTCCTACCATATTAAATAAGAATTAGTTACGTTAAATCTTACACTCGACAAGCCAGCACCTATGTACCAATACACAATTAGGACGAACCCCTAATCAAACCAATTATTGCCTGACATTGAAACTATTACGTAAGCAAAACGTTTCACTCAGTCTTATGAAACCTTAAACAACCTAACGTATTCCATTCATCGCTGAACAAATTCCTTTATAACTACACAGTTGAAAAAGACATTAAAAGAACATTACCTTCGTCATGATAGCTACCTAACTACGCCAAAAGGCGTTTTATCTTAAGCAAGTAACGTGTAAACGCGTAGAAATACTCCTTGAATAGTATAAGTACGTACTTAATAATCCAATAAATCGAAATTTCCAACAATCATCGGCTAAAGGGATCGCAAAAATCAATAGTCGATGGTTTGTTTCAACCAAGCAAGCTGCCTACAAACCACCGAACATGACGTAAAAACTTTTATACAGTTTGTTTTATTTAGATAATAAGTTGTTTTGCTAAGGAAATAGGATTGCCGTTAGGTTGGGGGTGTTGGTGAGTTACGACGTTACGCTACTGCACCAAAGAACAGATAATCGACGCCTAGCCTTGTGCGATATCGATTTTGACAACGGCTACTTTCACTGAAACGCAATGCGAACCGTATACCTATCTCCCTCACTCTCGCAGAGAAAATAGTGGTGCAGAAAGGGATGGGTTCGGCGCCGCAACTAGGGGTCGCCGTCGCGGCGTTGCCATGACAACAGGTCACACCGAGGGTATGATTTCCAATATAATAGCTCGATATTTTTAGGTCAAAATGTCGGAGTTTATAATAAAAGTATATATGAACGAGAATAAGCTTGAAATATGCATGGACGATGGTAAAGTAACAATGGTCGTGGACAAAAAAGACTACCTTATTGATTCGGTAAGATTTTATTGGATTTTGTCGCATAACAAAATGCTGTTTGAAGATTAAAACAAATTATTGATTTTCCGGCAAATATCGATAATAATGTAGGTGTAGATAAGTTTAGTTTTATATTATGTAGATATAGCGTAATTTTCCGTAGGAGTTGATTTTACAGTAGTAAGCTATTTTTTAACTGAAGTCGGTTGAAAATCAATAGTTCCACATTCTAGATTTTTATAATTGTTGTATTTTTGTTGAACCCTATGTACAAATAAAACTTTAAATTGATCCTACCTTAGGTAAGAAGTAAAGTCGTATTATGCAAGTTCGTAGAATAAGACTTTTTTCAAGAATATGATAGCATTTTCCACGATCAAGTAAAAACGAACATATCTATTGCGGTCACCATGCCATTCGGCAACCATGGTGGTTAGTAGGTACTATGATTTAGTAGATATATACGACGAATAGTAGCCTGCGGACGACAGTGGCAACAAAACCAGTATTAGCTGGCCTCTCAGTCTATTGAAACTACATACCACGCTCGGTCAGAGCATGGTAAAATTGTTCCTACTGTACTAGTAACGACTATTTTAGGTATTAGCTGTTGCCCGTGACTTCGTTCGCGTGAATAGATAGCCTATGTCCTTCAACAGGATATAATCTATCTCCTTGCCAAATTTCATTACGATCCGATGAGCCGTTTAGTCGTGAAAAGGTAACAAACAAACAGACTTACTTTCGCATTTTATTAGTATGGACTAGCTCAAGCCCGCGGCTTCGCACACATGGAGTACGGTTATGGTCCCACGGGATCGCACTACCGGGATAAAAAGTATCTAATGTGTTATTCTAGGGTATAAACTATCTGTGTGCCAAATTTCATCCAAATCCGTCCAGTATTTTTTGCGTAAAAGAGTAACAAACATACATACATTCTCACAAACTTTCGCATTTACTCGTATAATATTAGTAGGATGTAGACCGAACGTAAAATGTATGTGTGTTGATATGATGAGCCTACGTATCTTAGCACCTACATAAGTAAGTTTTAGGAGATTCTGGTGGAGCTTTCAGACTGAAAGGCGACCTAAGCTCGCCTGAAACGAGCCTGGCTAATGATAATCGTATTGTTTAATTCACGTCTTGCGTATTGGTACGAGCTAGATATAATACAACAAAAGCCTTGCCGCGGTAAAAATATAAGCCAGTCAGCAGGGTGGTGGTGGCTATGACTGGCCTAATTTGTGTTTTTTGTATTTCCAAGTTAATTTGTTAGATAGTTTGTGTGGTCTTAATAGTAAAGTTTTCGGATTTGAGTCATATGGTACCTACTCCTAGTTTATGCCCGCGGCCTCACCCACCTGCTGTTCCTTGTTGTCCCACAGTAGCATAGTACCGGGATATAAAGTATCCTATATGTTAATCCAGGTTATACACTATCTGTGTTCCAAATTTCATAGAAATCCGTTTAGTAGTTTTTGCTTGAAAGAGTAGCAAACATCCTTCCATTAAAACAAACTTTCGCATTTGTAATATTAGTAGGATGTAAGTATCACTGACATGATTTGGTTCATAGAAATTTCTTGTCAGAATAATCCGGCTTGTAACTCTTTCAACAAATGCTTGTTTTTACACAACCAAAAACGTCTCATCTGCCTAGCCTTTTCCCAACTATGTTGAGGTCGGCTTTCAGTCTAACCAGATGCAACAGAATAACAGTATTTACATGGAGCAACAGCCTATTTGACCTCCACAACCCAGTTAGTACTGGGCAATACCATACCCCTTGCTAAGACTGGTAGTCAGGCTTTCGGGCCACTGACTACCTGTAACGACTGTCAAAGATCTATAAATGACAGCCGGGACCAACGGCTTAATGTGCTTTCCGAGGCACGGAGGAAACTCGGTGTGTAATGGGTGGTCACACATCCACGGACCAACCTAGGCAAGCGCGACTTAACCTGAAGATTGCTCCGAGCGGCTGTTATTATTTAGCCACGAGCTCTTCAACCGAGAACGTCTGTGTGTAGCACAGTCTGGATTCTGATATCCTTGGATGTTTTTCTTGACCATTATTCAGTGGTATTAAGATATGCTTAGAAAATTAATTGATACGTTTATAGAACTTGATGATGATTATGATAGAACTTACACTGGTGATTACCAAGTTGTAAATGTTTACCGTGCTAGGTCTAAGAACTAAGGTGGTTGCTTCAATGCTTGCAACTTTGATCACGGTTAATCTAAATTTCCAAGTTACCACCAACCTCGACCGATTCTGATGAAAATGAGGTAATTTCGACCTATGCGAAGCTATAGCAAGTGTACAAAGTAAATATTTAAAAAGCCACGTATACTAGATTTCTATGAAAAGACAATGGATTCAGCTGTTTAGTGTCTCACAGGAATTATAAATGTCTTAGGTCTTGAATGTATACCTAGATTAATTATGAATGTCTGAATAGGCTACCTAAAGGTATCATATCGGGTAAGGGTTAGATTAGAACAAGAACTGTGTCGTAATGATTGTTATGTAGGTCATCGTCTGCCTAGCAGGTCGTCTTCCAGTCTAACTGGATGCAGCTGAATACCAGTACTCTACATGAGCCTTTCTGACTGTCGAATAGAGGTAGTGAATTCCCATTCGTGTAGGTCTGTGGAAATATTGGCGTCGATGATAGATGATAACATTTTAGACACTGTTTTTTCTGGCGCGTAGTAGCCAATAGACTAATTTTCTGGGGCTGGAGAATGTACCATACTTTCATTGCTATTCCGTAGATATAGGTATAGTTGTCATCACATCAAGTTACCTTATTATACCATATTATATTTCTCCAAATGATTTTAAACAATAAAATATTGATGGTTAAGTTTAAAATCGACTGAGAAAATTTGACAGATTGTAGTAACTTGATGCGCTCTCCTCTCTTTCTTACATTTCATTTTATTCATTTCGGACAGAAATTTTTCCATTGAACTTACCAATCAAATAAAGGAGAGAGACCATTATTTGCGACCTATATTACTGATAGAGAGTCTTCACTCTCTGATATTAGAGAGTAGATTTAGATTTGAGTATGTACCAAGTTTCGTTAGCATACATTTCCATACGAACCAATACAGTAATCCTGTTTGCTTCGCAGTAGAAATGAACGGCCCACCGTCCACTACTGGACTGGTCTCTTCAATTGCACTCCATTCAACTCGATTTTTAGCAACTCTCATCCAGTTGGTACAGACCACGCAGCATGATGGTAGCTTCACTTAGCCGTATGGCCATCGGCCACATCCCTGAGAGAATTATTTCACAAGGAACTTTACAACTAATGTTTTTATTTTGTTGCCTGTAATGTCCGAATATCGGGCAGAAGCCACTTCTCATACAGAGGAGAAGGAATGGGCTTGATTACCACGCTTATTCAATGTGGATTACTACCATAATTTTACCAAATATTATAAGTTTACTATGCATTTAAAAACGCCAAACTGACTGAAATCACACTATCAAATAGTGAGAAATTCCTACTCCGTCCCAATTTCTTTGTTACTGGTTCAATTTAAAAGTGAACACGGTGAATAGACACACGTTTACAAAGGATGATATAAAAGGGGTTCCCCATAAAACAATGTAACTGAACCGTAGGAAGTGGCCGTGAGCCCGTAACCCTCCGCTTCCTATATCTGCCACGAAGCCCTATTAATATATTTTTAATATCCTACACAATTAAAATATAGGGCTGGGTTTGGAACATCTTGCATTTATATCTACACCAAGTTTTTTTGGTTGAACGCACTAATCTCAGGAACTGTTGCTTCGAATTGAAAAAATATTTTAGTGTTCGATAGCCTATTTATCGAGGAAGGCTCTATGCTATATAACATCACGCTACGACCAATAGGAGCGGAGCATCAATGAAAACTTGAAAAGTGTTGCGAAAACGGGGAAAATAGTATTTTTACAGCTAGTAAAATATATAGTTTTGCTATTATTTCAATGTCTATATTTAGAGTAAATTTAACTACCAAATAGTTATTTCATCAAAATCAGTTTTGCTGTTTAGACGATTAAATAAATTTAGACAAACCGAAAGTCAGACGAACTATATCTTCTTTAGAGTTCTTTAGCTGGCGCTGTCTTTCGTAAAAGGCGAGGAAAAAGCATAGAATACAGTTTTTCTTTATATCATTCTTACATTCATAAAAAGAGGTTTCTTTTTATTGCGTATGACAACGAAACTTTTGCTTATACAGAGTCCAAAACAGTTGTGATTTCTATAAACATAAAACATCTTTTAAAAAAACTAAACAAGACACGTTGTCCCAAAGCCCTTAATCTTATTGTACCTTTTAAAAACAAAACAGGTCTCCCCTACATCCTTTATTATACCTTCCCTTCGTCTCGATCTCAACCCTAAGAAAAAAAAGTAAAAGGTCAATGCACCCGGAAGGTACGGCACGCGCCTGCCACAGGTGTGCGCGCTCGATAATATCGATTTTCGCGCCGCAATCGATATGTGACGTCACGACAAAATGGCGGCTGCGTGCGCAGCTGTCGCCTGATAAAAAACATGGTATGCTAATGAAAGTAGGGTCGAAATGGTTGAATAAAATAGGGGTTTAACAATATCATTTTTGGGACACGCGAATGTAGTTTTTTTTTGTAATTTATTTTGTTGGTTGACGAATTTTAGAAGGGTGCTATGGTCTATGAACTTAGTGGAGAAAAATTTGAATAATAATTATGTACTATTTTTATTCGAGTTGAATGTAGAATGTTTCAGTAGGTAGAAATCTGACATGTCTTACCATTAGCTGTAGTGTTACCAAAAACCGGGTTGTGGAGGTCAGATAGGCAGTCACTTCATGTAAAATACCGGTATTTAGCTAAATCCAGTTGACTGGAAGCCCATCCCAACATAACTAGGAAAGAAAAAAACTAAGCAAGATTCTAGACAGATTTTCCAGTTTTTCTTTGAGATTTTAAGATACTATGATGAAATTTTTTGTTAATGAAATCCATTTGATTTTTTACGATCATCTTCCCACTTGCCCTATCCCAATTCATTTAAAGGTGTACCTATCTACCTACTTTTCATTTTAGTAACTCGTATCAGCTTTCCTTCGCACAAATCTTCCATTTCTCTCAGATCTTTTTTACTTATTGCATCATATCACCAACCTATATCGTAGCCAACAAGGATGGTTGAAAAGCATGTGACTAAAAGAGTGATGGACGTGAATGTTGTTGAATGGAGAGGCAGAGGAAGGCTAAAGTAAAGATGCATGGTGTGTGAAGACTGATATGAAAGAGAAAGGAGTAAATGATGCCGTGAAGTCTGACAGGGGAGAATGTAAGAAGAAAACGTGTTGCGCCGACCCCAAATAGAATGGGACAAGGACAGGATGATGATGAGATTATGATAAATGCTGAACCTTTTTAAAAACCAAGACCTCCTTATAGTCAAATTCAGCCACATTTTCGACCTGTTTCTCACGCAACTGAAGGCGTAAAGACAATAACATCTAGGTATTATTATATTATAGTAAGGTTCACGTTTACTTGTGGTAGTAATGACGTAAAGCAGTTAGCGGGACGTGGTATAGGGGCTGCCGGCGTTTACTGTGGACTAGTGATGTAGCTAAATGTCGATAGAGAATCGGTAAACGTAGCAGAAGAAAATAAAGAAAAAGTATTTATTTGTCTTGCGCTAGACAAAACAAAAAATGGTTAAATTAACAATAAAACGAAATTAAATTAGAGCCTGATTCAGAAGGCAGTACTCCTTGATACGGCTCTCATTGTGAGGAGGTTCCTGTCATTGGAGACCTAACCACTACTATTTTTAAATGTTTTTATGTTTTTTTTTAAGAAATATTTAAACATAATGTATTAAAAATGAATAAAAGTAACAAATTTTGTAATTTTTTAATATTACTTTTTTCTTATGTTTACTTTTGTTAACATAAGAATAAACTAAAAGTAAGATAACCGAAATTGGTCCTGTATGAGGCCCTATCTCAGCATGGTGCTGTAACATTAGAAGAAGAGGCTTTTAGTAGAGTATTTTGAAACAATGTTCCGCGATAAAGCCTCTGTAGATATTTTAGTAGATACATAATCTATTAATAGTAATGTATTAATAGACATGAATAATCTATTTTGAAGTTAGTAGGCTTGTAGCTTCTTGTTAAGATTTATTTCGGAATTTGAATGTAGTCTAGCATTATAGTAGACTGTCTTGTAGGTTTACAAAGTTAATATTTTAGTTATTAAGATATTTACAAAAAGTACGCAGAAACGCTTTTGAATATACAAGGTGTAAACGGACCCTTCTCGAAGCCGTCAACCAAGCATTCTGTACATCAAATTAAATAATTCCACGCAAAACTTATTACTGGGAAACGACTTTTTTCTTGGAGTGAAAATCACGTTTTACGGTAGGACTCAATATGACCCACTCAAAACGTTGTTCTGATGGATGCATTAAATAGTATGGGGGTCATGGAGGTATTTAAAAATTAGAAACTTGTATTTAAAAAAAAACCCTTGTGAAAAATTTGGCCTCTCAATATCTTCGTAACTAGAAGGTTCCCAGGTATGGTCTAGAAAAAAAAAATGATCACAATGTCGGGAAGAACAAGTGCCTTTCGGCTTCGTTAAGGGTCTTGTTACACTAATTATGTAACAACTTACAATAAAAAAGCATCAAAACAAAAAAAAAACAATATCACGTTGCACGTTTCAAAAAAAGAATGCAAAATACATTTTTGCGTCGCCACTCGCGCTGACATTAACTTTAATCCACCACCATTTTATAACATCATCGATAAACTAATCGTGACATCACTAAAAGCCCTTTGTCACGAGCCAGGTGTCGAGCGGGGTCATTGGGAGCACCTGCCTATGTGTGTGTAACTGTGCACACACACATAAACACATACTTGGGGTCTGTTTGTGTGTTTGTGCTCCCGTCTGCTACATTCAGTTAAATACATCATCTCTTTTTTCTAACTAGCTTTTTCTGCAATGGACGTTTTGGTTGGCAGGGGTGAAACACTCATACTGGCCTCTTCGGTAGTGTTTGTTAACAACACGGCCAAACCGATGGGATAACTACACATTTTTGGCTGTGACGATTGGGGAACTATGTTTGACAAATATCACAAAATTTGAGGTAAACCAAGAGACGATTTCTCGAATGTATATCCTAACTAATATTGAAATATATGAGAGTGAGTTGGTTTTAGTCACGATTTCATAAAGGATTTTAAAACACTCAACGAAGCCGAAAGGAACTTGTTCTCCCAGTCATTGTGATTTTTTTGTTCTGCACCATACCTGGGAACCTTCTAGTTACGGAGATATTGCAGGTCAAAGTTCCATCTTTCTCACAATGTCATGATTTTTTCCAAATACAATATTAAAGTTTTCTAACTTTACTGTAAATATCTCCATGACTCCTGAACTATTCAATGCATTTCAGCACAATGTTGTGAGTGCGTAACATTAAGTCCTACCGTAAAACGTGATTTTTCACCCCAAAAACAAAAGTCGTTTCCCAGCAACATTTTTTTAACTTAGTTTGATGTACAGAATGCATGATTGACGGCTTCGTGAAGGGTCCGTTTACACCTTGTATGTGTTAAGGCTAAATGCCGAAGTAAGGTGGTGTAACCTAACTTCGGCTAGTTCTAGCCGGCTATACCCTGGGTAAACTCCGAATAATCACTAAAATAAATTTAAATTTGGAAGTTTGATGCAACCAATTTGAATGTAGCGCTCCCCGGCCGCTGTTACGGCACTGCTCGCTGCGCTCGCTCGGCTCGCGCGCTTTTGTTCACAGTTCTAACCTAACCGGCCGCACCTGTGTATAGCCGGCTAGAACAAACTAGGTGTAACCTTACTTCGGCTTTTAGCCGTAACATATACACTATGACCTGGATGACTACATAAGATATCTTTTTATTCCGTTAGTACGTTCTCGGGGGATAATTCCGTCCTTCCACGCGAGCAAATCCATGGGTAAAGGCTGGTCCACATTTATATTCCAGTTTGCCACCCGGCTATGCAATGAAGCTGAGCCGAATACGCGTGTATCACCCTTCAGTTTAAATGTTTTGTTGGAATATAATGCGAGTATTATTAAAGCTCGTGCTATGTACAGGTTCTCATTCGATTGTTATACTTGGACCTGAAAGTCTGGGGTGCTTTATCAGTGGGTGTTTTTAGGCATTAGTCAGATAATCAAAGTAACACTTATAAGAAACCTGCTTTCTTTAAATCCTGTCAAATTAAGATGCAATATCACTTTAAGTAGGCCCGAAGGCGTAGACGAATGAAGCCGAAACAAAGTCAG
Organism: Noctua fimbriata; assembly: GCA_905163415.1. Classification (NCBI taxonomy): domain Eukaryota; kingdom Metazoa; phylum Arthropoda; class Insecta; order Lepidoptera; family Noctuidae; genus Noctua; species Noctua fimbriata. The sequence goes on from LR990946.1 coordinate 1,706,837, forward strand.
TGATATTCCATCATCGAAAACGGTAATGGATAAGTAAAAAACATCTAAAAATAAATAAAATTGAATTGTCTGTTTGTAATTTTAAACTTACAACTTTGAATATGAGCACCGTATATACTTATAACAAAAAACATTTATATTTTTAATTTTGTCTGTCTGTTCATTCTGAATAGTCTCCCAAACGACTTTTACTGACAGATAGCTGGTGTTATAAGGCGTAACTTAGGCTACTTTTATTTTAGAAAAAATATTTAAGGTTCCGTGAAAAAAAGTGAAAACCCCTGAAGTTAATAAAATGCGCTTCAAATAGGGAAGTCATATTTATATAATGATTTTACGTGGGTGAAGGTCGCAGGCAACAGCTAGTATATAATATAAATAATAAGAGAATCTAATTTAAGAGAAAACTTTTTGAAAGCGATGCCTGCTTGGCTAGGCACTTTTGTAGTACCTATATCTACTTACTTTCAGTATTTAAATTTAGTAACCAACAAAAAAGCATCGTAAAAATATAAATATATCAAACGAAAAAAAATGGACTTTTTTGGTATCATTATTATTTCTTTATAAGTCAATTTCATCCCCATTTTAGGAACTTGTTCTAGCAGATATTATTAAATTCATTTTACAAAAATATTCCTTTAATTTTATTACCTACTAAACTTACAACGGGTTTTCAGAACATTGTATGATCGTAAACATGTTTTCTTTCAAATGCAAATTCGCTGGCTTTACAATCAAGAGTTTTGACATCGAATATGTATAAAGAATCAGGTTTTTCATTGTATGTTTAAAGTCAAGTCTTTGTAGTATATGGAAAAGCAGAATTAAAAAAGCTTTTGATGAAAACTTGTCTATAATAAGTCGAAATATAATAATGTCGACAAATACTAATGATACATCCTTCGGCAGACATAGAGCGTATTTTCTACAACTATTTCCTATTTCCTTTCAATATACCGCTATAACTACAACATTTCCGCCATAACACTAAACAGCAATAGTATTTCAAGCTTTGTAGCGTTAATTATTTCCCTCTTGGAAGTTCCACCATGAGGTAAGCTTGGCTAGCAAGTAGCCAAGTGACAGCAATGCTCGAACGAGGGCACTGCCTCTACCAACATAACACCAAACAGTAGGCCAGACCTTCGACATCAGCCTCCATTGACGCCCCAACACCAATCTCCCTAACACAGACAAAAGAGAACCAGCAATGGTCACACAACAATCCGAACCGTCACAAACACGAGATATACAGCGCCCCAGGGTAGGTTAAGGGTGCATTGTATACAGCTAACGTCAGATAGCCCGACAAAGTAACCAAACCCAAACGAAATTCAACTTAGCTGCTCTTAAATAAGGTTGACAATGGCTATAGCCGTACCATAGATAGGTTGTTTGAAACGAGGGTGAAGAAACAGGGGTGTTTGCAGGATGCGGGGCGTGGGGAAGGTAGGGTGCGTCGCGCAGGCGTGCTTCAGTCGCCCGCGCGACCCCGGTGCCGCCGGCCGCGCGCCATGGACGAGATAAGAGTGCGCGATCGCGCTCCACTCACGGTCATAGTGGCCCCAAGCAACGCCTCGCCGCCCAGACTGTCGCCCGCAGACCTACTGCCTGACGGCGATGCGGCGTTCCACCCGCTGTCCGCAGTCAACGGCCGCCTGACCCCACCGGGGCTCGAGCCTGCCTCATACGCCACGCTCACCCCGCTACTACCACTGCCGCCGATCAGCACCGTCTCAGACAAGTTCGCGTACCACGCCGGGGGCACCTTCACTGTCATACAGCAGCAGCAGTCCTACGCATCCCTATCACCAACTCCTTACAATGAGCCTTTGTCGCCACAATCAGCATACAGCAGACGAAGTGCGTCGCCGAACTCATTCGAAAGGCGATCCCCCACGCCGCCATTGCCGAGTCCTGGGTTGGACTTGAACGCGACGTTGCTTGCGAGGGAAGAGCATTCACAGCAGCAGCAACAATCACAGAGTGATTCAGAGGAAATAAATACGAAAGAGTTAGCTCAAAGGATAAGTGGGGAACTGAAGAGGTACTCGATCCCTCAGGCGATATTTGCTCAGAGGGTCCTATGTAGGTCTCAAGGGACGCTGAGTGACTTGCTAAGGAATCCGAAGCCGTGGTCGAAGCTCAAGTCGGGGAGGGAGACGTTCAGGCGGATGTGGAAGTGGCTACAGGAGCCGGAGTACCAGAGAATGTCGGCGTTGAGGCTAGCAGGTACGTGATGCATGATGTTGTAGTGTTCGTAGAGTAAATATCTAGATGATGTGTTTTTGTTTTTTACTTTTTTTTAGTACAGGTAAGTTTCAGGTTAAGCTGAACTTGTTATTGGTCTAATAAGAATTTTGGAAATCAAATTAGGATCTACAGATGATATTTGAATTGGATGATCCAAACGGCGACTTTCAAGTGTGTGTTTTAGGCTCACGTGGTTCGGCTTTCATGACCATATCAGGAGAAACAATCATACTTTTTTCAATAGTGCTTCTGTATAAAAGGAACGTTTCAATTTCTCTTTTGTCTTTTTATTGAATTGTTACTTTCAGTAAGGGCTTTAAACGTGTCGAAACTAACACTTTTTATATCTAAATTGTCTCATAAATTCGCGGCTTGACTGAAGCGCGCTTCATTCAGCCTACATTTGCATAATGTGGCCTGACCTGGATTACCACGTGGATTTAGCTTGTATTAAACCAGTCTAAATATACATTTATAATATCTAGACTCAAAATCATACTAATATTATAAATGTTTGTCTTTATGTCTGTTACCTTCTCATGCTTTTACGGTTGAATTGATTTGAAAATTTGGCATAGACAAACCATGACCTAACTTAGGTCATAGGATAATTTTTTTCCCGGTAAAACATTCCTGTTGGATAATTTCATACCTCCATATGCGAGCAAAAAATATACACAAGCTGTTGCCCGCGACTTCGTTCGCGTGGAAATTTTGAAGTCTGCGTGTCGGGAAAACAAAAAAAAAATATTTCTGCTATTTCAGACTATAATCTATCTCTGTGCCAAATTTCATCTGTATCCGTTCATAAGTTCTGGCGTGATTGAGTAACAAACATCCATCCAAACTTTCGCATTTTTAATAGAAGTAAGATTATATTTTCAAGTCTTCATTTGCCAAAATAGTGTTTACTATTGAGACTAAGTCGAAAGCTTTACACAAATCTCTTTTAGATCAAGGTTTATGTTATCTTCGCAACTGTTTCCTCTAAAACCGTTGTACAGTTTTGTTGATAAGAAGGTCTTATTGATCTTAAAACAAAAAAAGTATTGTGTTTCGATACGGACAGGAGTCTAGACGATTTGAGCTAGAATATTGTTACGATTGAGCTAGGATATCTACGAAAAGTTAATTCTTCGAATAGTCTGGCTTGAATATTGTTTTGGATTTTGCTGAAGTCTGGAGAGATAACATCACGCCTTTATCCCTGAATAAGATAGTCAGACAGAGGTGTTGAGGAAACCCATAATTTCACTTGGTTCTAGTTCAAGTCCTTTGTTATCATTATCATACATGTCTAATGTGAAGGTGTGTCGGACAATGACTTCGGATTATTGTTTTTGTTATCTGTGGGTAGGTTATACTGTTTTGCATCACATTTTACTTAAAAACAGCTCCAAACTGTAGTGAGGAAAATCTCCGACGACTAGAAGTATTATAGCATCAGTTAGGACCTTTTTTTATATTTTTCAACGAGAACCTGTTAAATTTTGTTACTGTCCTACAAATTAAGTTTTGCTTCTTATTTGAACAGATCGTTATAAAAATACACTGCCTCGACTGTATCGTTGGTCTAGTGGTCACAATCGCGACTGCTGAGCATGAGTTTTTGGGTTCGATTCGCGGGTCGGGCAAATTTTTATTGGAGTTTTCCATCAGGAATTTTTCAGTAGCAGCCACGGATTCTGAATTTGTGCCTGGTTGAGGGCAATTGGCTTACCCCTTATCAAATGGGACTTAAACATAACTAGCGAAATCTGGGTATATCTACTATTAGGTACACCTATTTATTGTTCTGTATGGTGTCCGGACGTAAAGAATAGCACCATCCCATATCTTCCCGTGGGTGTCGTAAGAGGCGACTAAGGGACTTACCAGAGAATGGGCAGCAGCGTTCTCTGATTCTACAACAACCATACTGCGATCGCCAACCCGCCTGCCAAGCGTGGCGATTATGGCAAAACCCCCCTTCTTGGGGGAGGCCTATGTCCAGCAGTGGACTTTTCGGCTGAGATGATGATGATGAGGTACACCTATGCCTAACCCGTCGGTGATGATGTGATGTTATAAAAAAGTTGCTGCCCATTCAGCTAACATTTCTTTCAACCAAGGTTTCGACACTGAATGTCTTCTTTAATTACTTTCAGATTTCAATTTCCTATCAATACACACTTTCAACAAACGTAGGTGAAACCGAAAAGTGATACAAGAGAAGCATCGTACACAATTTCTTACTAAGAAAATAAAAAAATAGGTACAAATTTCAATCTAGACTCAAAACACTACAATAACTTCAGCCCCAAACGAAGGAAAATCTTCAGCTTGCTCTAGATGAGCTAGCGAAGGGTGAAGACCTCCTTACATATTCATAGTCGGCGATAGTTGTAGCGAAAGTGGCTCATAACCTTTGTAGGCTGCCCAACTTTTGTTGTGACTCATAGGGGAACACAAGCAGCTGACTTTTCATTTAATATTTTCTATTCTACAGATTTACTGTTACCATTTATGTCTTTGTTTTTATACCCACTTGGGAACACGTAAGTTTGGAAAATTAATTTAGAATTTTGTTGTTTCAATACGCCTCCAAATTCACTCCCTGTAAAATTCTGATAAATAGCTGCACCCGGTTAATTTGAAAGCCAACTTCTAGTAGTTCCGGGAAGGCTAGGCAGATTATGATGATGTTACGCCACAGAATAGTCTTATTAAATTCATAATTGCTAGGTTTATTCCAGCATTTCTTTTCTCGCTACTTCACGTTATTTTCACCTCTTTGCTTTATCTACCACAATCATCATTTTATTTTTAATCGTCTCCGTGTTTTCTATTTGTTGCCTTCATTAGATATTATTATTTTACATCTTTTGTACTTTTGCTTTCGAAAAAACACTTTATGATTGAAGCACTATGTTTTAAAATAAACCACTGTTCAGAAGCAATGCTACACAAAAAAACTGCGAGAAAATTTTCATCTTTTTGTGTAGATATTTCCTTCCATTTAGTCACGTCATCACCAATATTCATGGCATTAATTATAGAATGAAAATACGTTTGAGTATTTGTTAAATATAAAGCAACTACCGTCTAACCTTAATTAGACTATACAAGGACTGGAAAACACCTCAACCCAACCACAGATAAAATACTATCGCGATCTAAAGTAAATATCTACTGAAAAGCATAAAGATTCCGCGACAAGACGCCGTCCCTACGTAGTTTACTACTAAGGCAGTGATGCGCCACTAGAGTATCGATAAAAACGCATACAGTTTACAAACAGCGGCCGCGTCAGCTGCGGCCATCGATTTGTCGAATCGATGCGTTGGGTCACCGCGCGGTCGATGGTGTACGTCACTAGTTGCGGTAGCCATGCGATGCGGAGACGCGGGACTTACTTGCGATATTTATTTTTGTTTATGTACGTTATAGATGGATTTAGTGAGTGTAATAGTTTAATGGCAACAGTGCAATTGAGTTTATTTAAATTCAAGTTTTGAGATCTCTTTGTCATTCTTTTTTTCTTGTTTTTGCTGTAAAATCATGTTAACATTTTCATGACTATGATTTTTTTTTCTCTACATTATTCTAATTTCTCTTTTGTCAAAAAGAGTAAACATGTTAAACAAAAAATCATTAAAAAACGTCAGCTGCCTGCATCGATCCCCATGTTTAATGAATGCACGATCGATGCGTGACGTAAGTTAGGGGTGCGTTACCCTCGCTTTTGAAGCGGATTATGGTTCTAGTTAGTGCGTTACTAATTTATTGTTAGTCTGGACTTATTGTACATGCACATTGGTTATTAACAACCGGTTCGGCCCGCGTGGTGGATTACGGCCCATTCTCTCTCGCTCTCACTGAGAGGAGGCTTGTTTCCCAGTTGTGGGAACATTATAGGTTGATTGTATTTATTGCTTATAATGGGGATAGCGTTACTCTTTTAGAAGGCCTCGTTTGTAAAAGCGCATTCTCAAAGAGCAGCCAAGTGAACAATTTTATAGGTCAATGCTCTGATGTTTAAAACGCTTCTTTTTTGTGTAATCCCCAAATATGTTCCACGAAATAAATCCACATAAGCTGGAACGAGTCAGAGTCACGAAAATTTTATGACAAAAATCTTTCATAGAAGTATGTTTGTAGAAATATCCCTCAACCAACATGAGCATAGTCACCCTAATACACAGTTCGGCGCTACTTGTCGTAGGCACGCGAACGCGAGCCCCCGTTCGATAACTATTGCGTTTTACTTACGTTACCTGCTAGTAAATCTATGCAGTGGGCGGGCAATGTATACAGTCGCGTGGTCCGACTGACGTTTTAAATGATTGATAGGTTCCTTTCATGCTGTAATGAGGGGTAGTTCACTAGTTAGGTTTGCATGATTTTAATGTGTGTTTGCATATGGGTTTATGAATTTTAAGATTGGAAGTGTATTTGACTGACATTTTGTTGGCTTTGTAAACGACATGCACCATCATCACGTGCGCGCGCCGCATGTTCTGTGCGTACATCATCTATGTTCTTGCTTGTGCATTCAATTTCCTCTTGGGTTTCCTGATAGCTATTATGTGGCAGTTTGTGACTTGTGTCATAATCTGGGTCTCACCTAGCTTGCGCTACAATACCCCGTTTTCCACGTCCAGCCTGTACTGGACATTTTCATAGATATTAGGTCTATCTATGAAATTTTCTCACACTATGCTTGGTGATATGCGGCCTCTACTAAAGGATTATTCTGCTCCAACGGCTGTTGGTCCACCACTTCTGGGAAATTTGTACTTCTGCTTCTTTTCTTTAGCCACCACTTTTAAAAGCATCTAGTCTCTTTTGGTTGTCTTTAAAAATCTCATTCTTAGTCTAATGCCTTTTGTTTTGAATTGCGAACAGAGATAAATAAACCCCTGCCTCTTCAGCCTGCCTAGCTCATCAAGATGACTGACATAACCATAACTTGTGAAGGCATCTTTCGTCATCACCAGCCTATTATGTTGAAATTAGCTTCTAGTCTAACTGTATGCAGCTGCATACCAGTATATATCATGAATCCAGTGCCTATCTGACCTCCACAATTCAGCTACTTGGTATGAAATGAATGGTCTACCTCATCAACGAACCGACCCAGCAAGCATTGCTTAACCTTCAAGAGAGAAGATCAATCCGTGCGTCTGTTATTATTTATCCACGAAGTAGTTTTATTGCTCGCACTTTTATTGCTCTTCAATACGTTATACTACGCTGTAGTCTTTTACAAATTATCCTAGAACTCAGAGCACTCCCCCACAGTTTTAACATCCCCTGTAATGTTAGTTTCTCCACGCATAGTTTCCGTATCATCCCGTCCTCCAAATTTGATTGAGTGGGCCTCTTTTATATCTCGCATCTTTTATATAGACATATTTCTCACAAGTATGTATGCTTGACGGAATAACTGACGTCATCTCATCTTCCTCATTTTCGTCTAATATTGACTCGTGAACATTTGTATTTGTAGATATCAGTATTTGGTTTACGATTATGGCTTTATTAGATGTTGCTTCGGCTTTGGTGATTAAGGATTTTGTATTTATTTCTATGTAGCATAATCCGTTCCCACTGCTGGGACACAGGCATCCGCTCTGTGAAGGAGAGTGAGCGAAAACCCACAACGCGGGCCCAGTGCGGGGTGGTGTCGCATATATGTATTCGAATTTTCCCTTCCATGACATGCCAGTTTCCTCACAATGTTTCTTCCTTTACCGTTTTAGAGCAGCTATGTCTATGTGTTCGGGATTTTCTTCAGTTATTAGAAGGTGTAAATGAGAGGTGTCGATGTTATTAATGCGGATAATCTCTCCTTGATTAATGTAGTAATTTGAATGTAGGAAAGTGTTTCCAGCATCTTCATTTAATTATATCATGTCAGGTTTATGTATACCTAAGTTTTTAGAGCAGTTTTGAAAGGAAAATGTTGTTTGATATTTAATTAATATCTAATTATTATCCAACTACTTATAAATAACTAATAATAGTATCACTTAATCGTGGGAAAATCTTTCCATGAATTCCCACTTTTGGCAGCCGTGTAGGCGGTAGTATGCGTGAGCAGCCCACTATGTGGAGGTGGATAAACTAGCGCTTTCTCTCTACATGTGCCTAGAAAAATAATTCCTCAGCTTTTTTACTCCAAGTATTTTTGTAAACCCTTGATACTTCATTTCTCCCGCCAAATTAAGGCCAATCAACCCCATTACCACTGGCAGACACCATCAGTTATCCTGAAGAACTACAAAAACCCTCAAAAAGGTAGTGCCGCAAACGAGGCAAGCAACGTTGGCTACCCCCACTCCCCCTGTGACGTCAGACCACCCCTTTATCGATCGACCCCTCCCCCCCGCCGTCGCCCGCCGCCGGCTCCAGTTCTACGTACCTATATGGGGTTTCTTGGACATTTTACCTTTGCTTTAGCGTTTGGGATTTTTATGGCGTGTTTTATTTATTGGTTTTTGGGTTTCAGAGTTATTCGTACACGTGGTTTGGGTTCTTATGACCTTACTTAAATTTTCAAAGCTGAAACGTCCAAGTAAAAGAAGAAGACTGAATTTCCAGATAATTGCCTAAACGAATTGAGTTTTGTAAAAGATATTTGGTTTCCATGACCTTTGACAGATCCAAACTAAATTATGTTTAATGCCGATACCAAAATAAATACAGTTCAGGGTATTTGTTATCCTAAATTGCTCGCGGAGATTTATAGCGTTAATATTGGCTAGGTTATTAACCTTTTATTTTTTATTGTTGTTTCTTTTGGCCTTTCCTAGAACTCTCTCTCTATTTGTCCTGTACTAGTTCACCTTCTGTTTCAAATAGTACTGCAAATACTTCTCCTATTCTATTGCGGACTAGAATACATTCTCATGCAGCATGCGGCTATAACTTAATTTGGCAGACATCATAAATCAGTGCCTAAAGTTTAATTTCCGTTGCTAAACTTACGTAGAATGTATCTTAGGGGCAACATTCCTCTACACTGGGCTTTCTCTAAGCCGAGAAATTAGATTAAAATTTTAAAGGGATACATCCCTTTAAAATTTTAATCTTGGTAATAACTTCTGAAATATATTTTTGTTCTGTTCAATTGCCTGGCAAAATGTTGGTGTATTCTATACACCTCTGCCAAACCCTTCGCGAAATACAGGCATGATGTTATGTTATGATGAATTGACAATTTAGACAGACAAATACCAAGTTATCGATTAGGATACTTATCAGGACACTTTTATGTATCGATTTTAACCCGTCAGGGATTGCAGGCGTGATGTTTCGTTATGTTATTCTCATATATACGGAATCTCTTTTGTTGGAACAAAATTTATCAAAATTCAGCATCGGAATGAAACGTGCGTTTTGTCGCTTACGTAGCGTGACAAGTGCTGCCATCTATTGCGAGATATGAGGCAGTTTCACTCTAACGCTTTTTCAAAGTTTGTTAGGAAAACGGGTAGTAAATTTGTTCGTCCAAATAATGTGTTAGTGGATAATAGAGAGTACGTACAGGCTATGTCTTGTGACTGATACGCATAAGTAGAAATAACTAGCGCAGCCGCCCGTCTTAAATGTTTGATGGAGTTAGGATTTTCATTTGCAGCAAAGTTGATGCAGTAATTTTACTAAGTATGAATTGTAGTTCTTAATGAAACTAAAACAACTATCACGATAGTTGACAAAATTAAAATACTTTAATTTTACAGATACGCCAAATCAGCATCAAACGATAAAAGGCGACAATGTAAACAACATGCCTCAACAGGCTTACTGCCAGCCTCGGGAGTACCAGGGTGCTCCGCCCGCGCCCCAGGGCTCAACAATGTACCCCGGGCCTCCGCCCCACTGGGACGCGCCATACGAACCAGCTGGGGATGTATCTTGCTTGTGAGTCCTCCCCTCATCTTGACTTGGTTCCTGGATTCCACCAAATTCCTTTCACCTTCTATTTTGTCCTTGGGGCTTTTGTTTCTGTCTTCCATTTATTATTTTTCTCTGGTTCTTATTGTTTCGAGTTTGTTTTCTTCATCATTTTCATTCTCGTCAAGTTGTTTTAACCATTTTTATTTTTATCATCGTTTGGTTTATATGGACGACGTCATAATTTTGTTGAATCATTTCTATTGTGTTCTCATGTTTTATTGTTGAATAAAATGGATTCTAATTTAAACCTTCCCCTAACCCTTTCCATCCACCCCGTTCCCGACCCGTGGCTGCGTAGCAGTGGACTTGGTTTCTCATAGGTATTATAAACATGTAAATAAGCTTGTCGCAAAGGTAAAACAAACACATTATTAATAGAAATACTAATCATAATTTTGATTCGCAGACATCTTTGTGACAAGTCAACTTAGATTGAGAGGATTATCTGAATGGATATTTTTGTTCTGTCGATCAAATGTGTAAAATGTATAGAGATTTTGCTCATAGATGTTATTTTTTTCTGAATAGGCAGTATCCTTTCCCGAGCCTTAAGTTTGTTTGGCTTATGTGGTATCGATACTGCCTAATGATTGTTTATTTAGATAATGTTTTTTGAAACATTATTTTTAGCTGTAGGTAAGTGTTATTTTGTTAGCTTCAAGAGGCCAAGATGAATGTTAGACTGCTACCGCGCCCTCATCCCTCCCTTTTTGTTTCTCCCTGCGCCCGGGCTGCAATAGTTTTTCATTATATGATTTTATAGGTGCCTGCGTGATTTCAGAACCCTTTGTTAATGTTGTTTACATTGTCGCCAGGTATGCGTTTTTAAATAATACGTTTGGTGTTTAGATTACTTCTGATATGTTGGGATTTTGTGAATATACCATGATTACTAAAACTGCTTGTCTAAAGAAGATTTAAAATAAATAAATAAATGAAGATCGGTACGTTTAAATTGTGAATATTGTATGATTCCAACATGTCAACATTAGAATAAATAGCTGAACATAAATGTACAAATGACTAAATCTAGATGGGTTTTATTAGCGGTAAAGAAATGCAATATCAATTCAACATTAATTAATACATTTTTATAGTAAAGATCTATTTATATTTTTTTTTTTAAAACCCATCTAGATATTCCAATAGGTCCCATGTTAGGTATCAAAATAGATAAATGTGAGAAACTAAATGTTAGCTCCATTACTATAGATGTAAAGATCATTTTCAATCAATCTAAATGCAATTTATAAGCTTTTACATTACCTACCGTCATAATAGAACTCGGGGAAATCAGCAGTTTACTAGAAGAATTTAATCTTAACAAAGTTTGTGTAGAAATTAAAAATGGTGGTAGTATTATAAAAGCTATAAAATGTGGTCTATGTTTAGAAGCATGGTTGTTGTCTATAGATGATAAGCTTGATAGAGAACCGTCAAGCGCGAATAGATAACGTTAGGGACAGAATAATTTAAATGTAATAAACATGACTAAAGTTATTGTTTTTATTTGTTTCAGCGGCCCAGATACCTCAGAGAGGCAGTGAGTATATTTCATCGTTTAAATAATAGATTTCGTTAACCTCATGAATATTATTGATAGTCTATTCTGTGACATGTTTAATTAATTGTTATTTTTTATTTAATACAGGTCCACAAAGAAGTAAATAAATAGAAGCAACTTACTTCAACTTTCTGACTAATTAACTGACTCTGACCAGAATTTTAGGGATTGTACAGACGCCAGCACATCAAGCTACTACAATCTGTCAAATTTCTTTAATAGACTTTCAACTTTATCGCTGAAGCGTTAAGTTCAAGGTTGATTGGATAAATTTGATAGTTTCAGATAGCTTGACGTGCTGGCGTCTGTACTTTGTACACAAGATGAAAATCATCATCAAACATGTTGATCCTTAAAACGCTGCAGGGTCTCTAAGAATTAGAGCTTCACTAGAGAAAATAATAAAAAAATAATAAATGGTTCAAGAGTTGTTCGAAAAGATAGATAGAATAAATAAAAGATAGATTACAAAACGAATTTATTATCGGAAAATTCCAAGCTATTTTTATTAGCCTCGAAGTACAAATAAGTAGGTAGGATGAAAATACAGCTAGCATAAATTGATATCAATAGATCAGAAATAAAAAGGATGTTATTCTATCTATTGTTGGCAGTTCTAGGAAAAACACAGTTAGATTCCAAGGATGGAATGTGGAACCGCTGCTACCGCTGTGTCTCTCTCTCTCTCTGTGGTCTCTCACTGTGACCTCTTATGGAATATTGTTAGCTTGGATTTAGCTTATATGCTCAGAAAGTCTAGAATATTTTCAGATTGTTATAGTAAAAAATACAAATATCACAAATATATGATACTCTGATTTCTTAATTATTTAATCCAGGATTTGGCACAAACTAGATATATAAATAGTTAGATGTGCCCTATGTTTACATTGAAAAGATGAAACGATATATACAATTTTCAGTAAGAGTAAGCGAGACAACACTTTTCAAATATCATTATCCAAGAGAATCGAGATTTAAAAAAAAAATGAATTCAGCTCCTATTTGACTATCTTTTATTCCTGTGACGATAAAGGAGTCTGCCACTACACCGTACCATACCATGACCGTGCTTTGAACGTATCAGGCACGGAAAGAAACATGATACGGACTTTTGTGTCCAGTTGCCCACTGGAATCTATGAACAGCGTATCATACCATAAAATGTTGAGGCAGGTGACGGAACGCTCTAGTGGGTCTAATACTTTTAATACAAAGATTCTCTTTTGCCTGACACGTTCCTAGCGCGGTCATGGTATGATACGGTGTAGTATGCCAGACGCTTTAAAACCTGTGTTAGGATGTAAACAAAATTCAATATTAAGCTAATTTCTTTCTTTTCACTCGACTTCAGGAGAGACCCGAATATGTACGTACACACTTTCTAGAATTTTCTTCATTGGCTTGTTTTAAATCAGGTAATGTAAAGGTTTCCTCCATTGGTTCCAGGTTGCAAGCGCAAGGAGGAATTGGGTTCGGATATGGCTTCCCCGAAGAAACCGCGTTTGGTTTTCACAGACCTCCAGCGGCGTACTCTACAGGCTATTTTTAAGGTAACTTGACAATCATATTTTTGATAGGAATAGTATGACGATTCACGCTAACATGGAATATAGAAGGTATGATGATTAGCAAGGTAAGTAATTGCGTAACACACCTACGAACGACGACAAATCAAGCTATGCAAAACCAGTATAAGCATATCGAAAAATTGAGTGAAATGTCCAGTTCAATAGTCAATTCATTTAAAATATGTCAACAAATAAATACAATGTCAAATTAATAGCAGGTATGATGTCAAATTCAATGTCAAAATATAATGTCCCATGAAGCATTGGATAAGGAAATTCCTTCAAATTGTAATAGAAAGTACGCTACGCAATTGGGGTAGCATATTGTTATTATTGCAATTGTTATCTTTCAATTTCAAGAAGTTTAAGCTACATGATGCGAAGGAATGAGGAAAATGTAGCAAGGAAAATTTAGAGTATCAATGTAGATGGCTATAAGAGTAGAGGAAGACCAAAGAAACGATGGATGAACTGTGTGAATGATGATATGGCTAGAAAGGAGGTGACTGCTGAGATGACGATTAATAGAGAAGTATGGAAGAAGAAGATATGCTGCGCCGGCCCCAAATAAATTGGGATAAGGGCAGGATAATGATGATAAATGCTGAATGAAAAGTTTTATGTTTCCACAACTAAAAAGGAATTGTTGTATCCGTCCTTTTATGTAGATACATCATAGTCTATCACTGAAAGAACGATGTCTGTAACATCTCAGACGTCGGTCCCTAGTGCTTGAATGCCATTGTTTCTTATATTAAATTATTACAATTATTCAAATTGTATTGTCTCAGTGCAGACCAAAAGCCTCCCTTTTCTTTCTCCACTGAACTTGATCCAGAGCTAAAATTGTTGGTTTTGAGAGTCTAGAAGTAAATGTGTCAAAATTGTTATTTGTGTAATTCTTTCCACTATTCTCAAGTGTTTGTTTTTCATACACGGGCACCTAGTCAATGTGAAGTACTATTCGTTACCGCAAAACAGTAGGCTTATCAGTTGATACGGGTAACATGGTCGTAACAAACACATAGTTTAGTCCATTCATCTCTAAGTCATACGCACATAAAGGGTGTAAAAAAATCCTGAACGAAGCCAAAAGTTATTTTTTCTCCCCGTCATTGTGATCATTTTTTTTTCGTACCTGGGGAACCTTCTAGTTACGGAGATATTGGAGGTCAATGTTCCAACTTTTTCACAAGTTTTTTTTAATACAAGTTATTAATGTTACATCTTTACTTTAAATACCTCCATGACCCGTTTACTATTCAATGCATCAATGCATCCATCAGCACAATGGTGGACCCAATCTAAAGCTCTCAAAGCGTTAGATTGGGTCCTATCGTAAAACGTGACTTTTCAACAAAAAAAAAAAAAACTTTCCAGAAATAATTTTTGAGTAGAGTTACTTAGTTTGATGTACAGACTACTTGGTTCGTAAATGGTCCGTTTACACCTTGTATATGTACTTAGCCACATGCCTTTTGCCATTGCGATAGGCAGAAACTACAGAACACCATCTGCTACGATTCTTACATATTCCGAAGTCATCTCTAAAGGGTGTAATAGACCCAAGTACCTTTCGGCTATGTAGTCGAAAGGCACTTGTTCTCCCCGTCTTTGCGATCATTTTTTTGTTCTAGACCATACCTGGGAACCTTCTAGTTACGGAGATATTGGGGGTCAAAGTTCCAACTTTTAAACAAGTTTTTTTGAAATACATGTTTTTAATGTAAGATTTTTACTTTACACACCTCCACGACCCCGTACTATTCAATCCATCCATCAGAACAATGCTTTGAGTGCTTTCCATCGAGTCCTACCGTAAAACGAGATATTTCACCCCAAAAAAAAAGTTGTTTCCCAGCAATAATTTTTGCGTAAAGTTACTTAGTTTGATGTACAGAATGCTTGGTTGACGGCTATGTGAATGGTCTGTTTACACCCTGTATACTGGGTGTAACAGAAAGGGTATAGTCATATGAAAGGATATGCTGCAGGCTATCAAACTGAACCACTTTCTCCTTGGCACCAATATCGTAAATACGAAAAAATTATCAGCTGTTCCATACAAAATTTTCGGCTTCCAGCTCAACCGGATGCAGCTGAATAACAATGGCGAAGGTTCCATTTAACTCGATTCCTACCGCATTCCCTTTGAAAAATGGCACAGTCAGTATTCTATAGACAAATAATATAATCACATTAAAGGTATGTACTTCGGCTTACCTCTTACAAAAATTGACCCTTCGCTACTGCTGAATACCACTATTTTTAAAAGAGCATTCTTATTTAAATACATATTAACGGTTAGATTGGAAGCCGACCTCAACTTAGTTGGGAAAAGGCTAGGCAGATGATGATGACTTATTTAAATATTTAACAACAAATATACTCGTACATGCCTAAACTTGCAGTAGTGGAACAGCGGTGGCCCAGTGAGTCCGAACCCAGGCAGGCGGATTACTTTGTGTTATTTATTTCATCACCACTGCTCTCAAAACGGTGAAGGAAAACATCGTGAGGAAACCGGCATGTCCTAGTTGCAAAATTCGAAGACATGTGACATCTACCAACCCGCACTGGGCCCGTGTGTTTGATTATAGCCCATTCCCTCTCGTAGAGACAAGACCTGTGTCGCAGCAGTGGGAACATTATAGGCTGATTATGCTATGCTTATGCTATGCATAAACTTACGCCTCTGCTCCAAGGGGTAGGGCTGAAAGCACTGAACGCCACCCGTATACTGTTGTACTCAAGTCATCTCAAAGTTCACCAGATTTTTTTCAACAAATTCGAAACCTCACTTGAATCAATTGCAAAAAATCTTGAGGAATGAGGAAAATGTTGAGTACAAAGAAACGATGCTAAAACTTGTAATTAAGAAAATCCACAATTGAAAGGGAAAGTTGGTCAACTATAAATAATGAAGCAAAATAGAATCTTACCGTTACAATAATCAACGTTCAATATGTCATTGTATTGTTTATTTGGTTTTAGAATATCGTTAGCAACTAATCAGACTGTAATTACACGTGTTTTTTTTTACGAGGAAAATAACAATATTTAAGTAATTCTTTCAATAAGCTTAGGATAAGGAAATGTCTAAGTATATTTTTGGCTATAAGGAAAGGTTGTGGAAAGGTTACAAAATCAAAATCAAAGCAATTATTTCAAGTAGCTGGCCTAATTACGGGCACTTTTGAACTGTCGTAACAAAGACAACAATGAAATGTAGCTACAGTCCCAGTCACAACACATAAAAACTGTGAAAGTACTGTGGTACTGTAGTTGCCCCATATATCATCATCATTTCAGCCAAAAGACGTCTACTGCTGGACATAGGCCTCCCCCAAATATATATTGTAATAATAACATGAGCAAGTTTGAAAGGACCAAAGAGATTTTACCATGAGGGATTAAGAACAACCTAAGAAATGTACATATCTTAAATAGTAGCTCATAAAATAATATCACGCCTGTAATCCTCGAAGGGTTAGGCAAAGGTGTACACAGTAGTACACCTACATTTCGCCAGTTATGTTTAAGTCCCATCTTCTTTATCGTGTGGTTAGTGCCTAACTTGGTGTCAGAGTTTTTATGCCGCCCATGGGCCTCTGACTTGGCTTTACATGCCGTCAAGAAATATCCAAGTTAAGTCTCATGTTATAGAGCCTATTGTCATCAATCGGGCACAAAACCAGACTCTATGGTTGTTACTGAGAAATTTTTGATGGAAAAACTCAATAACACTTTGCCTTTGGCAATCGAACTCAGGACCTTATGCTCAGTCAGCAGTCCCACTTTCGACCACTAGACCAACGAGGCGATATCTTATAATTAGGTTTATAATTAAATCTAAAACAACAATTATCTAATGGAGAACAGAAATAGTTCTACTTGAAATAAATGTTGTTTTTGTCTTATTGTTCAAACTATTAAGAATAAAACGTAGTTTGACAAGGAGGTTCCGTAACACAGCCTCTATAGTCTTAAGTCAATTTTACGACCTCGCTAGCCTCTCTTCTCCTCTCTTCTTTAACTTTTGGCCAGAAAATCGCCAATTTCACCGGCTTGCCTCTGCCAAACTGTGTCCTTAGCTTTAGTAGAGGAAGACCAAATAAAGACGATGGATGGACTGTGTGAAGGATGATATGGTTAAAAAGCAGGTGTCTGAGGAGATGACGAGTAATAGAGAAGTATGGAAGAAGAATTAGAAGAGAGAACGAGAGATATGCTGCGTAAACCCCAAATAAATTGGGATAAGATCAGGAGAATGAATGTGTTCTAAGCTTTAAACCAATGTTTGCTATATCATGTAAAAACAAATGGCTACTGTGTAACATTAATTGTTACAAGTCTTAATTCTTAATAATATAATAATAATAATAAAAAAAATAAACGTAAGAAAATTATTTACAATAATATAATTTATATAAAAAAAACTATTTACAATACTAAAATAAAAAAATAAACTAATAATGAACGCATCAAATCAGACTTCTGGCCAGCAACAGTTTATCACCACGCACGATTAAAACAAGCGACATATTAGGCACCCAGAAACTAGTTTCTTTGTTCTCGGCGCGGGGGCAAGGTCCATGGCGACAGAACACTTCCACGTCGCCACCGCCAGGACGATTCTGGTTGTCGAGGCAAACGCACGTCAGATTTTTTCACGGTCCCTAATACGAATATAATTATATCGTAACCGCGATCAAGTTTTTCAAGGCGTCCCTACCGTTCCCTCGACATTTAATCTTAATTCAGAAATATACTGAGTAATACTCGACTCGATTCAAACATATTCTGTGTGTGTGAATTAAACCCCGATTGGAGTTTCACGTACACCTTAATTCCCTGCTTCCCCGTGGTGGACCGTAGCGGGACAACCTGCGAACCCTACACCAGCAGTTGGACCTGGCGATCGACGCGCGAGCACTCGTCTCCTGCAGCGGCCAGTGACGTCAGGGGAGTGCTAGGCCAGTGAGGAGGATAATCGCTGTACAGGCCCTAACCCAATTTTAACCGACCCTCGCCTACCTACCGAGTCATTTAAATTATAATAAATGTTCCAGTTTACTGCCTACCTACTTTTTATTTAATATCCTCCTAGGATTACCTGTGCCTAGGTTAGGTAGGATAAGTAGCGTAGCAGTACTTTAGTACCGGGACAACTGTAGTCAAAACTTAGAAATAATACAGGAAATCGCAAGCTGTAGTTCTACTAGCTGTAGTAATTAGCTGTAGTTCTGGTCGCTAGAGGCCGCGTTCGTTTGTTACCCATTTGTTCGGAAAAGCGTAAGGCGCCATCTGTCGGTGCGACCAGGCGTTCAAATTCAATTCACATAAATGAACACGTTGTTGCGGCGTTGATCTGCACGATATTTTGCAGTATAATATTGGGATGAACATTTGGCTATTGACGTGTGATCCCAACGTTTTACTCTGATCTATCGCGGAGGACAGCGCTGTGTGAATGACTGCTAAAACTCAATCTTCAAGCAAATAAAACAAAAATTCTCTGCAACCATCATCATCACCTGCCTGTAATAATAATTTCCAGTCTCACTGGATGCAGCTTAAAACCAGTATTTTACATGGAGCGACTGCCTATCTGGCCTCCACAATTCAGTTAGTACTGGGTAATACCCCTTGATAAGACTGGTTGTCAGGCTTTCGGGCCACTGTAACGACTGTCAAAGATCTATAAATGACAGCTGGGGCCAACGGCTTGACATGCTTTACGAGGCACGGAGAAAAGAAAGAAAGAAAGAAAATATATTTATTTGCCGCAGGGACATGACGTGCATCACACAAACAAAAAAAAAAAAAAACACAAATAAAACAATAAACTATACATTCAACAACACGGAACAAAAAAAGAAAAAAATTAACAGCTTGCACGTCGTGACTGCGACAAGCAGGTTACCACTCAGCATGATGCTGTGCCATGGGGGGCCCACAACACAACGCTGGTTTTCAGTGGTCACCCGTGAAAAAACGTACGGAAGCCAAGACAGCATAAATATTTTTACATAAATATGATAATAAAATAAACAGTACTTGGGAGGAATCTCGGTACGATACACGATTCTCTGAAATCATTCTAATTATAAAATTTCTCCCTTACAGGAAACAAAGCGACCATCAAAAGAAATGCAAGTAACAATAGCAAGACAACTAGGACTAGAGCCGACAACAGTTGGGAATTTCTTCATGAACGCTAGAAGAAGATCGATGGACAAATGGAAAGATGACGACGCGCCTTCAGAGTTAGACCAGCAGTGCGAGAGCCATGACTTGGACAGGGTTCCAAGTCTAGACTCAGCGGAATCCGAAGAAGATCACGATGAACATGATGATCATCTTTTGTGACGCCGTCTTCCTCATCAGCAGCTACTTGTGCTATGAGAATCGCTTGTTATGGGCCCTGAATTGACTGTTTCTGTTACTTTGGAACAGGATAATTATTAATATTTTTAGCGGTTTTGTTCTGTTCTTCTATTTTGAGAGCGGATTTTAGTTTGGAGACTCCCTCAGTTATATTTACAGTTGGTTTGAGTTATGTTTTTACTTCTTGCATCTTTTCTGTTATTTTCTATTTCTGAATCAAAGCTTGGGTTTCTGAATTCATCTGTATCAATTCACCATATGGCAGAGCTTGTCAATGATAATCCAAATCAACTGCAAAATAAGCTGATTTATTAGAAGTTGATAGATTGTTAATTTTGTGCTCTAACAATTTTACATATTGTTACCTACTTTACGACAAACCATCTTTTATATTTTTTTATCAGGTGAATTTTTTAATGTTTTCCCTTTTGTTGTACTGAAGTTAAATTCCGCTTAGTAGTTCGTAGTCTTGTTTGAAAGATTACGCTGTTTTGTCTCACGTAATAATAATTTTCAAAATTCTTGGGGCCCTTAACATAGTAAGTTAAACAAAGTGTACAGTTAAAACTTACGTGAATAGTGAACGCCGAAGCCGTTTTAGATAACGTTTAGTTGTTAGCTACTGGGTGGCGCCACTGTCTCGATACTCGATAGATTTGTTGTTAAATGACAATCGACTCTCTGATTGGTTAGGTAAGATAGAAAGTTCAAAGTCGATTGGTATGGGGAAGTTTCGTTTTGATTGGTTCATCGCTATGATCAGTTGTTGTATTAGGCAATTAAGAATGATTTTTGTAAGACAGACTGATATGAAACAGGAAATTGTTAAGATATGCCCTATATATTTTAATCGACACATCTATCGATATCGACATAGTGCTGCCCCAGATTGATCTCTATATCAAACGTTTCTAGTCAAACGTGAACTAAAATAGTTAACTTTTAGTTTTTATTTTAGAACGACAATATGTATTTTTTAGTGTAACATTATCACTTTGGATGTGGGCGTCTGATTGGTTCATCTTTATCAATCAATATTGAATCGATCACTGTTGTACACAGCCATAAATCACATTTTCTTCTTTATGTAATAGTAAGTGTAAGTAAATTAAAAGAAGTAATTTAAGAATGAATCAATTAGTTCTCCTTTGAAATAAAAATGGCGCCTTTATCCAAAGATGATTAATCCTAGATAACTGTTAACAATGACATGATCTTTTTAAAGTAGCGAGAAATATCCGATGAAATCGGATCAATTACACTTATTAACGATTACGTTACAGGATTTAAAGGAAAAACAAGATTTATTGACCATACTTTAATAATAATTTTAGTAATGCACTAAAAGACCAACACCTGACAAAAAAAACATAATTTGCTTTTACACTTTCAAGTAAACGAAAAAGGTTGAGGTTAAAGGTTGTGCACACAATACTAATTAAATATATCTGTCGGATATGTCAGGATTTATTCCATAAGGCTCGTACATCATGTGGGCAGACGGTGGGTTTCGTGCTGAAAAGCACGTGGGTGCAAAACACTGTTTCTAGCAAAACTAACGAATGAATCGGGTACAGTTCCAAGACGTCTCAACTACGCCGCGATCAGACATTGTCGCCCTCCCTCAACTTGAACATCAGGGCTCTGTAGAAGCACGCTGTGGTGTGGGTAGACTTGTAAGTAGGTCGCGTGACGTCACCACCAGCACACTTGCGATTCATTTTCAGGTCCTTACTAACGACCGGCTCCGACATATTTAAACACAACAGTAAGAGCATAAAAATAACAGAAAATCCTTGTTTAAACCTAAATCATGTGACGAATCGTTCCTAGTCACCACGTTCTTAGCCATTCCAATTACTTTTATAACGGCTGATGAAAAATTGAAAGCAAATTTGTGCGTGATATTATCTAGTTGTAACTTAGATATAAAAATGGTATTTATTTAAGAGCCGCTTCAATGTAAGTCTAGTCTGATTTGTGCAAGATGTAGGTATTAAATGAACGCTTGGAACCAAGCCGGGAATACACAGGCTTGTAACTTGCAGAAAAGTGGGTATGCAAGTACATGCAGGGCAATACATACATCCGCACTTTTCCCACTATTCCTTTATTTTTGGTCCCTCGTCCGATGTTTGTCCGGACTTTCTGAAACGGGATTTTTTTTTAAACGAAAGGAGAGTAAACTATTACTGAAAAAAAACCGGCCAAGTGCTAGTTGGACTCGTGCACCGAAGTTTCTTTATAAACTTGTACGGTTTTCAATTTCCTTCCTTTATATGTACTGTTTTCATGGTTCTATTTCAACGGGCAGTACCCTATAGGTTTTAATTCCCTTCTGAAATCGCAGAATATGCGACATAAACGGTCATATCTTTTGATGGCGTTGACTTAGAAGTTAGATTTTTTCACTGCTCCAAGAGGCAGCAGACTTTTTGAGTATTCAATATTAATTTCAGTTTCACAGACGGACAACAAAATGATCCTATAGCGGTTCGGGGTGAGGGGCGGAACCCAAAAAAGAAAGTTGACAAAGTAAAAATGTCCGGACTTCACAAATTATGAAATTACAATACTAGTTATATTTTATGTCATTGTGTCATACAACTTCTGATTGGTAAATGGTATAAGCAAAAAAATTGCATAGTTTTATGCAAGATATTGGCATGTGTATTCCTGTCTTTAAGTTGGTATCACTGAGCGAGCGAATGCTCATAACAGTATCTAAGTGAAGCTATATTCTATGGAAACAATACAATGTATAATATTTTAAACTAGTCAACGGCATTGTTAAAGTTTCTGTGTTGTAATAATGTAAGAAGTAGTCATTGATTTTCATAGAAGTTTGTAAGAAAAAAATGACTATATTTCAAGCAATATGTTTAGGTATAAAATGCAAATGTCTTCTTGTAATGCGTTAATGTAAGATTTTTGTACCTGTAATATATTTATACGTATCTTCTAACAGCAAAAAAAAAAACTGATTATAACATTCCGAAGCTATTTTTTCTATCTGTCGCATCGCTCGCGCAGTGTAGTATCAACTTTATATTTTGTTATTTTCACATCAAAAATAACTTCTGACTTCTAGTTAAAATCAACTATTTAAGTTAATCTAAGGATAGTTTATTTATTAATTTATAATTTTATTTATTTTTGTGACCATTGCTAGTCTTTTTATTTACCACCAAAGATATGTGAAGTGCAATCGTATTTAAGTTTTAAGCGTCAGATAATAGAGTTGATTTATATTTGTAATATCTATTTTATACATGATTATCTTTTCTTTAAGGTATTTTTAAGTTAATTCCACCCAATATTTTGTTTTCTCCCAATTGTATTATTTAGAAATACTGAAAAAGACAGTTTTTTCTCTCGCATTGACACAAGCGATACTAACCTCAAATCTCATTCCATGGTAAAAAGGTTAACCAGTCAACAACTAGAATCGCTTTTAAGCATTTTTCCATTATCCAGTTTCGGCTGCCAAATTATTTCAATCTTAAAAATGCATCCTCGTCATCATCTGCCTAGTCTTTTCAACTATGTTCAGGTCGGCTTCCAATCAAACCATATGCATCTGAATACCAATATTATACATTGAGCGACTGCCTATCTGACTTCTACAAATGTTACTGATTAACACGATAGCGCTTAGAAAGAATTTCTCTAAAGAAACTCAACGCGTTTAACACATCTAAAGAGCAGTGTCAAAATGCCATAGCAATGATGATATTGCAGCTATTGATCGTAGTTTAAATGTACATATTCCTCGTTAGCAAGACTGCATTTGCAATTTGGCAATGCAGGGTTAATGTGGAAGCACCAGGGTAGGCCGCGAAATTCAAATTATATTAAGTTTTTGCAATTCGCAGATTGTTTTATCCCATTTAGGACTATTTCATAAATAGTTATTGATTGGACTTGTATTGACAAATTGAATGATTATAACTCTGTAAAGCCATATTTGTTACGGTCGCCAATCATATTTTAATCAACATACAACCTGACACTGACCTGTCAATTGCAAAATCCGTCAGAAAATTTGAATTTGGCGGGCTACATTGGCGCGTTCACTTTAAGTTAAAAAATCTAGTCCAAACTACCAATCATATTATTGATTTTTGTTTTATTACTATTACAACTTAAAGCAGTACTATAATTATAAATGTATGACATATCTCGCCCCCATATTATTACAATGTCGGCTGGGGCGTTAAATATGCAAGAAACCAATGTTTTATTTATGTAAATACTAGTAATTTTGTGTTCATTTTGTGTCTAGTCAATTTACGTTAGTTTATTTTATAATAATTGCAGACTACCTATTTCATTGTGAAACTGAAACCTCGTGTTGAGAGTATAGTGCAATTTTATACATAATTTTCAATATTTTTTTTTTTTTAATAACAATGCAACAAATTTGCAATAAAACCTGAAGAATGTAAACAATTAAGGGGAAAGTGCCAGGGGAACCCCCGGAATTTCATTTTTTTTCCGTTTTTTGGATTAAATTAACTAAGAGGGTTGTATTGATGATTTTAATGATTATAAATCTGTTAAGCCATATTTTGTTACGATCGCGAAACATACTTTAATCAACATACAAGCTCGCACTGACCTTAAAAATTATAATTTCGCGGGCTAATCAGGCGTTTCCATCTTAACAACAACAACAAACTAACAACAACCAACAACAAACTAACAACAACCAACAACAAACTAACAAAAGCAACAAACTAAATTCTCAACACGAAAAAATATCCTTTACCCAATACCCTTATTGAAAGCAAAATCTATTCATAAGACAATATTCACTGTAAGAAGTCCATCTTTAAAAAACTTGTAGATTAAAGAAATTACTGTTTCCATGAATTATTGTTCTCTTGATTGCAATACTTTCTCATTAACATTCACGACACAGTATACGTCTGTCAAAGAATTTAGACTTAACTAATCATTTTTGATTACATTTAAGTACAAAAAAATTAAACAATTTTGGGAATAATGAACCGAAATTGTATGCGGAAATATTGTAATTTGATGAGGTATCTTATTTGTAGATTGCATATTTTATATTTATGACTTTCAAGAACTTTTAAATGTCATCTAGTCAAACCATATGTCAACCTATCGATCTTAATTTAAGGTACAATTTTGGGTGTAACCTCAAAAGGCAGTAGCGAGTCGGCCAATCACTGGCTTATATGCTTCGACAAATCTACGGAAGCGTTTTCATAGACGTATGTAGAAACAAGCAGTGTCGCATGGGCTGTCATAACGATTGGATGACTCGCCGTTGTATTTTACAGATGCGGTCAATCGATCACCCACAGATTTGTACACACAGCGAGACATCTAGCTATGCATTTGCAGAATAATACGGCCTCGCTTTGTACAGATTTTCCGTAACATGGGAGATCCGCTCATACTGGTTTTGCATAGCTTGATTTGTCGTCGTAAGTACCTTTATGATGGAGCTATCTATTAATCCTGTTGATGGGATCCTGACACACAGAGCACGGGGACGCCTCGGTAGCCGCTGAAGGAGATGTTCATGTCAACGCTTTCCATGCAAATCGAGATACAATCCGTGAATTTTACAAACACGCAACGATCGTCACTAGTCGAGGTTCTCTGGTCCTTAGTAGCTACCGTGGCGATTCTGTGCTTTGCCATCTGACGTATGTGGACTTAGTCAATGCTGTATACGGGTCAAAAAACATTCCAATGAACTAAAAGGTCTCAAGTCATTCCAAATAATTGTATTTTTCATTGTTTAATCTTAAGAAAAGAATTGTATCAAAAATTACGCACAAAATTCAGTACAGTTAAAAAAAAAGTAATTTTGTTTACGTTAGAAGTTTCAAAAATTCTTCTTTTGGCTGTTGAACACTGTTTCGCGTAATATTTATAACTGATTTGAAAACTATCGAATAAAATACAAAAATTCAATATTTTTGTGTATGTATAGTACTAAATAGTGCGCTTTCTGATGTACATAGTTCGTGATTATATGTAAGATTATATGTACATTTTACAAATATCTGTGTGTTATTTTCTACCCCTATTACATATAACGTTTTTTCAGACTATTGGGGATGTCCTAATCTGTAAGAGATAACGAGGAACTTAAGGCACTATTAGCTTAAAGAGCTAAAAACGTCTGTTTATCTTAATTTGTCCAGCAGTGGGACACTCAAATAGGCTTTTTATTTAGGATGGCAAAGCATCGGAGTGTCAGACTTGTACTGACTAAAACCCATCCATGTTCCTTCTTTGCCCTTTGTGTTCCAGGGCCGCGGTATCTCTTTCAAAAAGTCCCGCAGCCCTGGCAGGCATCGGCCCATGCGGATCCCTACGTGGTTGCTGACATCTCTTTGAGGCGCGGGTGGACCACGAACGCGCCGTCGACACGGCCTGTCGTCATAAGATGGTCGGACGGCGAGCTAGCCCATAACTTGCCGTCCACAGAACCGCGCCTACGTTGGCCGGGGGCCACCACGTGACCCCCGACGCCCAGGGCGTCTCCCGCAGCGGCTGGGACGTGAGGCTCTTTCCCTCTCACGTCCCGCCACCTCCTTCACTAGCATGACTGCTTCGCAGAAGGAGGTGACGGCTTCCCATTCCCTCTCGCTCCGGACCATGGCTTGAACCAGGGCCGGGCGCTTATCGCCGCTAACACTCAAATAGGCTAACAAAAAAGAAATCTTAATTTACCAATATGTAATATGTGGCCTACCGTCAACAGTCTGGTTAAAACTGATAGCTTTTTTATACGGAAAAAGGAACAAACCAAGGAAGAATTTAAAGGAAATTCCTAATCCATTGCTGCATTGGTTGGGAAAAATCATCTGCTCGGCAACATTGTTGTACTGGAAGTTTATTTCTTGTCTGTCCGTTGTGTCTCAGGAGAAATAATGAGTTACTGTAACAACAATCGCAGTAATACATCGTGATATTTTCTCGATTTACACAATTCCGTTTTTATTAAATGCTAAATAATATTGACCGCGAATCGGAAGGCCTCCCACTAGGTGGACCGATCTGCTGTTGAAGGTTGCGGGGATCCGCTGGATGCGAGTCGCACGGGACCGGTCAATGTGGCGACACTTGGGGGAGGCCTATGTCCAGCAGTGGACGTCTTTCGGCTGAAATGATAATGATGATGATGATGAAATAATACTGCCTCCCTCATTTTAGTAATTTGAAGTCTATAACAGGTACCAACACATATAGTGCGGCTTATGTAGATTTTGAACAGAAAGTTTGATTCCATAAAGTACCCAACCAGCAGCGCCATCTATATTGCATAAGATACGTTAGAACAATGCTGCTGAAGTGATAAGTACAGAGGGTTGTACGGTTGAATCAAATCTGGATTCGTAATTAAGTAGTTGAGCAATGGGATGGGAAACTGTGGAACTAATGGCGCTGCTCGACTGTAAAACTAATATTTTTTGTAGCATTTCAGTATTGTCGGAGTCTACGTCTTTTGTTGGCAATTTTCGTCGTTAAGGATTTTGGCTAGTATGTAGAATTTGCTTTATTGGACACCAGCACTTCGCCCGCGACTTTAGCCTCAAAAATTGTATAGCTCGGGTAATTTGCATGATATAAACATAATATAAATAACGCCTATGTTACTTCCTGATAATTTAGCTCTCTATTGGTGACAAAATGGTTAAAATCGGTCTAGTACTTTCGGAGCTTCAAACAAACAAAAAAATCTTTCCTCTGTATAATATTATATTATTAATTAATTTATTAATAGTATAGATCCAGATTTCAAGACAGCTGATTTAAAAAAACAAAATACATAATATTGAGTGTTTAGCTAACAGTAATATCTATTCGTCAACCTTTGGATGGTCAGGAAGATAAAAAAAGTAGTAGGTAGTTAATGCTGTTCTGTTCACTACAGTTAAATAAATAAAATAAAAAAAAAATCTTTATTTCACCAAACGCCTGTACAATTACCAGACTACGAGCATATAAGGCTTATTAGTATTACAATTATTATATGCATTTATTTCAGATTAGTTCCATATTTTGTTAGTAACAATGCACTGAAAAAACACTACACTACGTAGTCACCACGTAGACACACACTACTGTACCTACTTATTACTAGGTCACAATAATTTTAATACTCTGACTCCTAAACTAGGTGTATATGCCTGTGTCTTAGGAGTCAGTGATCCTCCGTAACAAAGAAAGCCCTAGTATACTAAATTGGGACGTTTCAACAATAAACAAATGGTGTAAAAAAAAAACAAAATGAAAAACGATTAACTGTGTGGTGGGGTGAATAAATGTACTATCTGAGTGTGTGTGTGTAGTGTGTAACTGTAGGATGTGTCATTCCCGATTGTATTGATTTAAAATCTTTAATTCAACATGTCAGCTTTTAATGTTCTTAATACTAGGAAATACGCTACCGAAAGCGCCAAACTAGTAGCTCAGTTCTAGGCTGACACAATTTAGATTGCCATCGACACGCTAAGAAGATGATGCTAGGACGCAGCCCCCTATCCGTGAGAAAGAGTGCATCATAATCTGTTATTTGCAGGAGTGAAATTGTTGATTAACGTGCACGATGTTTGTGTATATTTTTTTACCGATTGTTTGTGAATGTGTGAACACTTTAGGCCTTGTTGAAAAACATCTTAACGCCTGTTACAGTAGTCCTTTCCGGGTAATTTGGTCTCAATTCGACTCGATTCAAATCTCTTTAATCTGGTCTAAGCCTATAGAGTACGGTCTAGTTATGTTGACACCTAGCTTTGAGGGATTTGCTTATTTATAACATTGTGGTTTGGATAGTTACATAGTAGGAAGTAAATAGGGGAGAATGAAAGCTATAAATATGTATAATATGCTTGAAATGTAAACAAACCGTGTTTTATCAATAGGCTCCACTTTGTTGTTGTATTGGCTTATAACTCTGACTTGCGAAATGAAACTTTACCAACCATTTTCGGAGGATTAAGACGTGATATTTCATTTTATGTTATAGATGATATAATTATAGACACAAAATATAAAAAACCTTTAACGAAGCCGAAAGGCACATGTTTTCCCCGCCATTGCGATATTTTTTTGTTCTAGACCATACTTGGGAACCTTCTAGTTACGGAGATATTGGGGGTAAAACTCTCTACTTTTTTCACAAGTTTTTTTTTAAATACTCGCCCTACAAATTTTTAATATTATAAATTTAAATACCTTCACAACCTCCCTACTATTCAATGCATCCATTAGTACAATGTTTTGAGTGCGTACATGGAGTCCTACCGTAAAATGTGATTTTTCACCCCAAAAAAAAGTAATTTCCCAGCAAAGATTATTGCGTAGAGTTACTTAGTTTGATGTACAAAATGCTTGGTAGACGGCTTCGTGAAGGGTCCGTTTACACCTTGAATATAGATAGTTGGAAAAAAAGTTAGACGATATGGATGGAATCGGTAAAATCTTTAAGTGAAGACAGGGGACAAGATAAATAGTTATTTGTACATACTTGTTTCAAGTAGCAATCGAACTGATATAACACATAATTTACTTGCTTTCATCGAGCTCAAACATACATAAAGAAACGAAGCAAATATAATCTTCAAAGAATCAAGTCGTCACACTGATTTAGTCACAAATATACTCCTTTTCTTTGACAACATAAGGAAAACCGGAATCGCGAAGATTATACGACTATACATACTATAAAGATTTATTGGTATATGCACTTAGCGTGGACCCCATTGGACCCCATAAACTCAACTTATCCTATGGAGGGCGTAATCATAACTATAACACCATGAGCTTTGGCAGTAGGCAGAGTTTGAAGTAGACTTGAATACGTAAGGGTTTTATCCAGATATAATACTTACTATACATACACGGTTGGCATGCACGGACGGTACAGTGGCTGAGCGATTGGCTGCTGCGTTGTGTGTTGCGAGTTCGATTCCCGCACGAAATATTTGTATGGACTACAGGTAATTATTCCGGGTCTGGCTGTTTCTGTATGTGAGTTTAAATGTTTGTAAGCGTACCCACGATACAGGAGTGATTAGTCCCGTGGGATATTTGCCCACTTTAAAGCAAGGCAGCCGGCAACATCTAGTGTTCTATAATGGGTGCAAAAGTCCTCTCAACGAAGCCGAAAGGCACTTGTTCTCCCCGTCTTTGCAAATCTTTTTGTGTTCCAGACCATATCTAGTTACGGAGATATTGGGAGTCAAAGTTCCAAATTATTCCCAAGTTTTTTTTTAATACAAGTTTTTAATGTTATAATTTTACTTTAAATACCTCCATGGCCTCTGTACTATTCAATGCATCCATCAGCACAATGTTTTGAGTTCGTTACATTGAGTCCTACCGTAAAACGTGATTTTTCACCCCAAAAAAGAGTCATTTCCCAGCAATAAGTTACTTAATTTTATTTACAGAATGCTTGGTTGACGGCTTCGTCAAGGGTCCGTTCACACCCTAAAACAGTTTTCTCTCTTGTTGATATTTCAACCTGAACGTCTGAATGGTGAAGAGACTTGGGTTATTTTTGTTTCATCTTGAAACATAATTTTGAAGGAAAAGGGTAAGGTGAAAGATAGCTTAATATTGAATGATAAGGGTTCAATATGATAAGGATAAGTGATGGGGGAGTTAAGATTTTTTAACCCTGTCTTCAGTTTCCGTCCTTTTGAGTAATGTGGTTAGTTTCGGTTACAAGGGCCGGACTCCAGACGGAGACAAGACGAGGGGAGAGATGTGTTGTAAACCATCAATAGACTTTAGTTAGTTTACACTTAGCTTCTCCGTGGAAACGGTTGAGCAAACAGGAGAGGAGATATCTCGTAATTGTTTAGGCCAGCGGAGATGAGAAGACACGTGCGGTGAGCGGTGTGCTGTGTATGGCGTGCGGTGAGCAGTGTGCATATCTCCTCCACTCGTCTCCACTATAGTGGAGTCCGGGCCTAAGACCCTCTTGTGTCTCTCGATGTGTCAACTATTCACATTGCAGTCACATAAAGATATTATTAATTTACTTGAAGATAAAAGGCACTCCCTCACAGGGAGCATTCGCCTGTAATGTAACAGTTACTTCACTTATTTCTGTACAAAATCGAATCTTGGATCGTGGATCTTTTACATTACAAGCTATCGGTGAGGGACCGTCCTAGAAAAACTTGAAGGCAAAAACGTTTTCTTTAAATTAGCAATAAATATTCTACGTGTCTGACGTCTGTATAACATTACACTTAGTTAAAAACCCAACATTGGAGGGCAAAGAATGAGGCTAAGGCCATAAAACAGGACGCTACAACAGCCTGACGCTTTTCTCATGGCCACACACTCTTTCACCCACCCATCATTTTCCAAGCCTTGCTCCACGCCGCTTAACCCCCTACAGCTCTCATTTTCGGCGCTAAAAAAATAAAAACTAGCCCAAAGCTAAATTCAGATCTTTTCACTTCCTGAAGACAAAAAGCCTTTGACTATGCTGGCTCTTCGCAGCACTGGAAAATATACAAAAGGTCACTAGAGCTTAAAAGTGTGTGAGGGAGATGGCATGATGTATTGCCCCCGGGGTGTGAGAGAGATGGCTAGCTGAAAATCAATTTATTAGTGAGTGACGTCACGTTTTACGCAGGCGCAGTGCGCTTGCTCCCGGGAGAGGGTTGCTGGTCGAGGGGTAATTTCCCTTAAATAGTGGAGAATGGGAGAAATTGAGTAGAGGGGAAAATGTTTTCGTGTTTTTTGTTTACTTTTAGCAATTATTGTTACTTAGTTTAAATAAATTGATATTTGCAATATTGGATAATAAAAATTACGTAATTATTTTCCTTAGTTACATTTTTTTTTTTTTGTTTGATACCTATTAGTTTTTTGACCCTAATGTAATTTTTTTATTTGATTAAAAAATTGTTCTATTTTTGTTATAACTAGATTTTTGTAATTGGATTTTGATGGCTTATTATTAGGCAAGTGAAAATTTTTATTCAATAAATTGTAGTGCTCTAGTAATTAATGGATAACTACGCTGTTTTTTTATGTAGTTGTTCCATAGTATACGCTTTTAAATTGTTTTTTTTTAATATTATTTTGGTGAACTATTTTGATCCGAGCTTGTGATCCTTTCGGCAAATTCTAAAAAACAAAAATAAATACAAAATCAACAATGTGTCCAAAACAAAACAAGAAATAGAAAATGCATTACATGTAAATAAACAACACAACGAGACTAAACACACAAAAATAGATCACAAAACAATGTCCAACTAAATTCGTAATTACACTTCGCGTGTGGCAACACCGCGCTCATCTGGGCGGCCCGAAATAGTGGCACGAGGGGGGGCATCAGTAGTCGCGGCGGTGCCGCTCACGCCGCCCGCGCCATGGCGTCCGTCGCCGCTTGGCTGCCCTTCGCACGAGCAGCCGCCATCGGATGGGTCCCCATCGCCACGCACCCACTACCACCGCCCCCCGTTCCCAAGGACCGGCGCCGCGCCGAAGACGAGAAGCTCCTGATCAACGTATCTGGACGACGCTTCGAGACATGGCGGAACACCCTCGAAAAATATCCCGACTCCCTCCTCGGGTCCACAGAAAGAGAATTCTTTTACGACGAAGAGAGCAGAGAGTACTTCTTCGACAGAGACCCAGATATATTCCGACATATATTAAATTACTACAGAACTGGCAAGTTGCATTATCCCAAACACGAGTGTTTGACGGGCTACGACGAGGAGCTCGCGTTCTTTGGGATCCTACCTGATGTGATCGGGGACTGTTGTTATGAGGACTACAGGGATAGGAAACGGGAGAATGCCGAAAGGCTCATGGACGATAAGTTAAGCGAGGCGGGAGATCAGAGCCTGCCTCAACTGACAGACTTGCGGCAGAAGATGTGGCGTGCGTTTGAGAACCCCCACACTTCGACTGCCGCCCTGGTATTTTACTATGTGACCGGGTTCTTCATCGCGGTATCGGTGATGGCGAACGTGGTGGAAACAGTGCCGTGCGGCCACCGTCCCGGTCGCGCGGGCACATTGCCGTGTGGTGAGCGGTACAAAATCGTGTTCTTCTGCTTGGACACTGCGTGTGTGATGATATTTACCGCGGAGTACCTCCTCCGACTCTTCGCAGCGCCGGACCGCTGCAAGTTCGTGCGATCCGTGATGTCGATCATCGACGTGGTCGCCATCCTGCCGTACTACATCGGTCTCGGGATCACCGACAACGACGATGTGTCGGGAGCCTTCGTGACCCTGAGGGTGTTCAGAGTGTTCCGTATCTTCAAGTTCTCCAGGCACTCTCAAGGGTTGCGGATCCTGGGGTACACGTTGAAGTCGTGCGCCAGTGAGCTGGGTTTCCTGGTCTTCTCGCTGGCGATGGCGATCATCATCTTCGCTACAGTGATGTTCTACGCGGAGAAGAACGAGCAAGATACTAATTTCACATCCATTCCCGCCGCCTTCTGGTACACCATTGTAACGATGACGACATTGGGGTGAGTACTTAAATATTAATTGATCCCTGAACCAATCAAAGCTATCGAGATTATTGATCGCCTGTCATCGGTCAGCGCTGTAATGCATCAGCCAGTAATCATTAAACAAAATGTTGCGCATATCTGACACCTGTCGCCGCCATTAAATATGAACGCGGGAAAATATGTGTCATGGCGTCGATTTGCCGTTTCGACACCGTAAAATGTTTAACTTGAAATTGACGTTTTACAACCGTTTTAATTTCGTATATTTTTCATCTGCAGAGTGGCTTTGTATGAGGATTTTGGGAACAAAACGTTTTTGTCCCCGGAGACTTATGTTATTCTGTTGTACGGTCAGCAAATACGCGTGTGCGTGAGATGCGGTGTTTTTATTTAATTATTTTGCTGTCGTTGCAGCTTGCGGATTTTCTGTCTCTGTTCAACTCTGAAGGTTGATATCGGATAAAGTAACAGTTACAATATCAGGATTTTCTTCTCTTTTATCAGCCAACTCAGCTGTTACTTTAAGTTTACTGCTAATTTAGTTAACGTATGCAATAATTGCTATTATCGTTGACAGTAGTTAAGTGATTTACGTATTTTAATCATGTTTCACATAGAAAATAACACATAAGACACAACATTGAACAAGTTAGTATATAGATTACTTTATCTACTTTCACTTCAGAGTACTTTGTTGACTCTTGGCCTGTTACCAAGAAAAACTTTCTTAATAAACCTGTCCAAGGCATTATTAACATAGTCTAGCTAACTTGGAGACATGTGACATCCATGGGCCTGCTAGGTTGAGTACGTCCCACTCCCTCTCACGGGGAGCGAGAGAGACAGAAACAAAAAATAATTATTTGTCGCAAGGACATGACGTGCATACAAAATGCCAAAAAAAAAACAATAAACATTCAACGTATAACAAATATTAATAAATACAACAGCACGGAACAAATAAGTAGACAGCTTGCACGTCGTGACTGCGAAAAGCAGGTTACTTCTCAGCATGATGCTGGGAGGAGTTCTGGGTCCCACATGTGGGCAAGTTTCAGGCTGATTATGATAAATCTATATAAATTATGTTTCTATTCTTACAAAACTGCACTAGTTGCAGATACGAATGCAGATGGTGCATTTGCATGAGAATTGCTGACTGCTTTTTGATTCAAAAAGCTTATGTAGATGGTATGCATATGGATCATGAGCTAACTGCAATTGTCGAATGTGCCGACTGCTGCGGAACTGTATGCGTAAGCCTTTAGTTTATGCAGATAGTTTTCACTAGTGGAGTGCATTCAAACTGCATTTTTTCGGTTAATTATCCTTCAGAATATGCTTCGTTTAATGATATGGTTCCTATTAAACATTAATAAGTTTTTGGTAGAAATGGCTGATTTTATTTATTTATTAAAACTTTATGCACAAGTAAAAAACTGTACAAAGGCGGACTCACATAAAAAAAATATATAGGTATGTTAGAAATAGAATAATTTAAAAATAAAATTATGTTATTTCTAAGTACATTTTAATTAATTTATATCTAGTTCTAAAATATTATTTGATTAGCTTTTTCCAACACGATGAATAGTTTTTGGGCTTATAGTACAGAAACTAAAAAGAACTCGAATATAAACATATCAAAATTCATAAATCGAAATCCCTCCTCGTCTCCTCTGTGTTGGAAGGAGTCGGCCGTGATCCTCCACTTATACTCAGTCCAAAGTGATTGGAAAGGAGAATAATATAATACCAAGACCTTATTTACTATTGGAATATCGACTAAATACTAACACCCTCATAACATCTAAACACATTCCGTATTTCCACACCAACAATTCTGCTGACCCACAAAAGCGAGAGCATAAAACCTTTCATCAGTAAAGTTTGACGGCCGGATGTACGTCATGCGTCAGCCAAGTTTGACAGTTTTGCGCTTAACACTCAATCTTGATTGACGTTTATGTGTGGGCTGAGAGATTTTTAGTTAGAGAGGTTACAGCTTTGGTTATATGAGTTTAAAGTAGGTGAATTACATCGTATAATGAGAAAAACACACTTATGAAATCTATGGAACTGAGAAGGCTACGCCGTAGCAAGGACGTCTACGGCGTAGGTCCTTTGCTACGGCGTAGGGAACTTGCTACGGCGTAGCTTCATCTCGATCAGAATTTTGTTAAACCCATGAATTGGATAGCATGCCTTATTCGTCAAAGATAATTGACATATCAGCCTATAGAGTTTAAACGCTCTCGTAGTTTCTACATTACATTCATTAGTTACATTTTTCATTATTCTATGAGGTGTTTTTTGATGAGACCTATAAGATAATTATTATAAGATAATTCATAAGTCAGTTGATTCATTTTGTTTGTTTTCATTTTTCATACCAAATAATTCGACGAAGTCACGATTTATTAATGTAAAAGAACCTTACGTGAAATATGACAACGTCGCATTTTCTTAGCTTTAAATATGAATGATTGGTTTATATGAAAATTAATTACTCGTATTTATCAATGAAACTTAAATTAATTATGATTGATGATGTCTTTTAAAGTACGCATTTTTGGACCACATATTCTAGGACTTTTTATATTATTTTTACTTCACTACATAGTATAAAACAAAGTCGCTTCCCTCTGTCTGTCTGTCCCTATGTATGCTTAGATCTTTAAAACTAAGCAACGGATTTTGATGCAGTTTTGTTTAATAGATAGAATGATACAAGAGGAAGGTTTATATTTATATATTGCATCCGTGCGAAACCGGGGCAGGTCGCTAGTATAGAATATAACCCTCGAGTTATGGGTTATCAAAAAACACGTAGTGTAGTAACATTCAAGAAAGTTTGATTCATTAATAATTCTAGATTAACGTTCCCATTATACTTCTCAAGTGATGAATAATTAAACATCTGTCACATTCATAATTAAGATATTACAATCTCCCGTAACAAAGGGGAAGTCAGGACCGCCATTTGTCGAATGCCAATTCCACTCTCTATCACAACTGAGAATATTTTCCTCCTTCAAGCAAGACTTGATTACAAAAATATTGCTTGAATCGGGAAATGGGACCTCGAGGGTCCACAGCTGGGTTTATTAAGATGATTTTTTATATTACTTAGATGAAAATTGGACGTGTTTTTTTCCAACTTTATTCAGATTTTGTTTAGACTATGTTTACAAATTGAGAATAATCATCATCTTCGTACTCTTGTCGCAACACGTTTTTTTTTCCACTATCCCCAAGATAAAATGTAAAGTCAATTTGAGAATAATGTTTAAAGAAATCGAGTTTAGTCTGATTACATGGTAATTGTTTGTTAGAAAATAAAAAAACTTTAAAAAACATTCAACTTTAATCTGAAAGTATACATAATAACCATAATAATTACTTAATTTTGTTTTTTTTTTTTTAGCAAAAGTGGGTTTTTATCCATACACATAAAAATAAATGAAATTAATATTGGGATACTCACGTTTAAAATTATCAGTTTTTCTACGATAATATAATTTTAAAAACCAAGTTACTTTATTAGTTTACTTTAGGCCTATGTCCCAGCATTGGGATGGTTTATAGGCTGACTATGCTACATGACTTAAAATAAATTAAACAGGCAACATTAATAAGATAGAGACAATAATTATGCAATTACCTATTCCGAAAGAAGATTCACAATACTTTAGTCTTGCCACAAAAAGTCCTACTCGATATAAATTACAAAGAGTTTAGAACTGAAGCATGTTTAGTTTGGCTGTTTTTAAAGGTGCGTTTAACGATGGCCACCCACGGATGCCAAGTGGGTGGGCTGTTCTCTACTGGAAGCCACACGCAACCATTTTATTTTGTCTGGAGCTTGAATTTCTTTTGTAACCTATTGTTTTTCTCTCGTAATCAGCACTAACTACAATCTTCTTGTTGTGGTAGATTATTTAACCAATATTTAGCAAGATGATCCAGAATTGGGTTGTGGAGGTCAGATAGCAGTAGCGAAGGGTCAATTTTTCTAAGAGGTAGGCCGGAGTACATATCTTTAATGTGAGTATATTATTTGTCTATAGAATACTGACTGTGCCACTTTTCAAAGGGAAGCCGGTAGGAATCGAGTTATATGGAACCTTCGCCACTGTCAGATAAGCACTTAGGCAGTCACTGGTATTCGTCTGTATCCGATTAGACTGGAAGCCAACCATAACATAGTTGGGAAAAGCCTAGGCAGATGTTATCATCTGCCTAGCCTTTTTTCATGCTTAACCATTATTAATTAAGCATAATAATCTAATCAAAACCTACATCACTGGGTTTAGGAACATGAAATTTTGTGTAAGTGTTCACAAAAGTTCCTCTAAGAAATTCCCCCTATAGGGGTACATATCTTTGTTTGCAAGTTAGCCATATTTATCAACGGAAAATCCCATCAGTCATATGGCATAAAAAGGCTGAGTAGATGATGATGAGTAAGCAATGGTTTAGTAGTGCTACTATCTAGGGCGCGCCGGTTGTTGATAAAATCGACATTGTTATTGCTTAAACACCATATATAAGCTTGAATGTATGCGTCTATTTATGCACTAGAACCAATTGTTAGA
Organism: Noctua fimbriata; assembly: GCA_905163415.1. Classification (NCBI taxonomy): domain Eukaryota; kingdom Metazoa; phylum Arthropoda; class Insecta; order Lepidoptera; family Noctuidae; genus Noctua; species Noctua fimbriata. The sequence goes on from LR990946.1 coordinate 1,744,652, forward strand.
TTCAATTTAATTTCAGTTTCAATTTGCAGGGAGTGTCTATCGAAAGTGGTTAATCAATTAAGCAGCCGGCTACACATTGAAGTAACCCATCGTAGAGGCTATTAAAATACAATTTACTAACACTCACAAATCTATCAATAAAGAAACTATTAATAAAACCTTTACACACATCAATATGTGTGTATTATTACCTTCATATCACCAACGATGGTGTTTTTGCTCATACCGTATGTCGCAAATTCCCCTTATATGGTAAATTATGTACATACATTTGAATAACAGTCTTGGACATGCTCCGATTCGAACTCATAGCAGCAAGGCATCATGTTTTCGTCACTCAAGGTCGGAGTAAAAATAGTGAGCTAAAAATAAGACATGGTATTAATAGAATGTAAGCTTGTGGGGGGTCACTTTGAAGATAAGTAGTGAGGTTAAGCAAGATACGGTGCGGTTCAGTGACCCTGATAAAGTCTGTGATCAGTCAATATGCTGTTAGATCTCGTGTTTGCAGTCGTTAAAATCTTATCCAAATCTCCACTCGCAGGCACAATTAACTGTCCACGCAGATTTTCGTGATTTTTGCAGAATTTTAAAAAAGGGCACTACCTTATCTGGTACTATTTATTGCTGGGTCTACGAGAGAGAGTTCCTTTGGCAACAAAAGTTTCTGTAAGAAGTTCAGCCCCTGGGGGGTAAAATAGGGGATCTTTGTTTACAAGCTCGCCATTTTTACATAAGGATAATCCCATCGGGCATGTAGTATGCTAGCTTATGCACGTGGCTTCGCTCTCGTGTAGTTCGGGAATTGACCCACGGGCTTGTTCTTCTGGGATAAATATAGACCAGATTATAGCCTGGAATAGCACATGTGCTATTCCAGGCTATAATCTATCTCTGTGCTTAAACATCCAGTTCCGTTCAGCCGTTCTGGCGTGATTGAGTATCAAACATTCATCCATCCAAACTTTCGCATTTATATTGGTAAGATAACTTAAGAAGAATTAATTAATTATATTGATGATTTATTATGTCATATTATCAATTTCGCGTCAGTAGGTTAGTATTACTTATAGGCAATCATAAGCATTGGATGAATCATCTATGTTAATACTATAAAGAGCTAAAACTTGCTTGTAAGATTATATGTAGGGGGTAATCTCCGAAACCAATAATCCAATTTTAAAGATTCTTTCACTGGCAGAAAGCTACATTATTCGTAGGTGCTATAGGCTATAAATTATATTTATGTCATGCATATTAGTCGAGCTATCACAATTTTTGCGGACGAAGTCGCGGGCGAAGTGCTAGTCCTTTAATAATAAAAACTTCAACAAAATAGAAAAAACGGCACTATTGCAAATATAAATCTCGTTCGTTTCCCAGTGTACAATAGATTTCATTTCAACCCCAAAAGACACACAGACAGCAATATATTTACTATGCCATTCAAAAAGAAAGATGGCGCCTGTATACTGTTGAAGGAGATTGATGGAAACTGCCGGGTATATAATATTACTAGCGGTGCCCGCGGCTGCGTCCGTATGAGAAATGATGAAATCTCGGATAAAAAATTGCCTTATATGTTAATCTGAGTTATTACTTAACAGTGTATGTACAGGAATCGGCCGTAAATAAGAAGCCCGAAGGGTTAGACAGAGGTGTACCAAATATTAAACACGTTTCGCTAGTTATGTTTAATTTCCATGTAATAGGGGGAGAGTCTATTGCAATCAACCGGCCAAAAATCCTGACTCTGTTGCGGCTGCTGAGAAATTTGTAATGGAATAACCCAATAACACTTAGCCCCGACCTGGAAACCGAACCCATGACTTTATGCTCAGCAGCACTTCGCCAATTAGACAGCCTGACGCTTGAAATTCTAAATTAATTAATTTACAAACATGTCAAATTTTCTACATCCAACTAAAAATTTAATATGCTACACCACAATAATTTTAGCAAGTAAGCAATTATTAAATAGATTAATCAGGGTAAAACACAGTATCTGCGTTTTAAGCCATTTTTTTATACAACACTCGACGTTTTTTTATTTATACATGCATATACTCACGACCTTTTTCGCATGGACCTAAGCAAAACCACAGAACGCGTTTTTATTTATGCTACACTCATAAAATAATAGTATAATGTCTTATTCTTAGTCGTTTACTCTAGACAGCGTGGTCGTGGTCATGGACGCTGCCTTCGCGATCCTTTTCCACCAGTCTCTATTGGCCGCATGGCGGGCACATTCAGCCAGAGGAATCTTGGTGACAGATTTGATGGAATCTGTACATAGTATTGGTGATCGACCACGTGGTCTCGTGTCTTCGATTAGACATTGTTGCGGGTAACGTGTCCAAAGAATATGAGAATTCGTAATTGCACAAGCGACGACAGTCTTTGTTTAATATTGATTTCTTTGAGTATTGACACCTTAGTCCGATGAGCGGTCCAGCTTATCCTGAGCATGCGTCTCCAACACCACATCTCAAGGGCGTCGGTCCTGCATTCTCATGTCCATGTCTCCGCTCCATAGAGAAATATTGCAGTATTATGTACAAAGTATCATGGTATAATAATATACTTCGCCTGGTATTCTCTTCCCAGGATGGCCTAAGACTACGTCACGATAAGTGTTACCATTGATTGTCCTTGTCAGTAAATTTAGGGACTTCTCATTTAGTGAATGAAAATAAAATACATTACTAACTTAATTTACATATTGAATTATTAGTTCATACTTGTTTTGTTAAGTCAAAAAATGCATTTTGCTCGGGTAATTCATTCATACACCGTGGCAACACATCGACTGCATTGCAACTGATGACGTATTCTTTGGCCAATCACGTGACCCAGCTATCACGGGAAGAGAATACCAGGCGAAGTATATTATTATACCATGCAAAGTATTTAAAACAAAGGTCAAGTTAGCATTTGATTCAACTCAAGCACAGGCCTTGATAAATGTGCTATAGTTTGTGCTCACCTTGACATTTAAAAATCCGCCCGACCATTGCCAATGCATCATTTCCTATTATGATTGATTCATCTCCTGAAATATTCTGTGTAAACTTGAATTTATTACATTCTACTGCAGTTACATTTCCACCGAATAAAATGAATCACAGAGATATGCTAGCATAATGCTCATCCATTTGTCGTATTGATATGAATTTGGGATAGGTAGCTGGGTTGTGGAGGTTAGATAGGCAGTCGCTCCATGTAAAATACTGGTAATCAGCTGCAGAAGATGTTATAATAGGTTCATAATATACACTGTATTAAAACCATGTGAGGTTTGCAAATATATTATATATATTAGGAACATTATGACGCAAATATTCTTACTTTATACAAGTTTTTTTACTAAATTATGTTACATACATCTGATGTGTTAATTAGCACGATAAATGTCATGTTTTTGTGAATGCAAAGGATCAAGACACGAAACGATGGATTGATGAGCAGTTAGGTAACTTTATCTTAAGTTCAACAATTTAGTTCTACGTTTTTTTTTATTTTTAAATTACATCTTTAATTTTTTTTTTTTTTTTTAAATTGATTTTTATTATTATTTATTAATGAATTTCAGTTGTATTAATTTTTTTTTTAGATTTTAAACGGCTGTAGAGTAAAATAATCTGAAAAATCAAGATTGATATTACATCTGCAGGAATTTACGAAATTAACATTTAAAATTCTTAAACACACAATCTTTAAATAAGTACTACTACTATCCCAGAAGTCCTTTAGGGAACCACAAATTGCTTGAACCATAAAATCTTCCTTTCGCGAGGAACAGAAGAAAATCTCATTACATTTGGATCACTTGACTTCTTGACAGGGTAAACTTTGTCTAATTTGAAAAAGTATTTTTCTCCATTTCGCTAATATTTCCTGCGAGGGGTGGCTTCACACTTATTAGGTTGAGCAAGTTCAATTCGAAAGTATGTCTTCAACAATAAAGCCGACTCGATGTGATTGGGTACTATATTAGCTTGGTTCATGCCGTTCGGTAAATTTTATTCGACACTACAGTAAGTTGTGTACCAAGTTCGGGTCGGCTCAAAGCAACGAGGGTTGTCTTCGGATTTATGTTCAGACTAGCTTTTGCCCGCGGCTTCGCTCACGTTAATTGCGAATTTGTCAATCAAGTCGGGTTGTACTCTGCTTGTAATAATAATATAATTCAATCATGATTCAAAAGACACGTGGCGTGATCTATTATCATAAGAAGATAATTGTTGTTTACCTCAGGAACAGTACTTTTTTCGGGATGAAAGCACCCGATGTCCGTTTCTGTACACCTGACAACGTATGTGCAAAATTTCAGGATGATCGATTCAGTGGTGTAGGCGTGAAAAGGTAACAAATTTCGTATTTCAGTGAAACTCGTCGTACATTTTACTATTGTGTAACTTCCTATTTGCACTAAAACTTTTTGTTTTTTTTTTATGCCGCTCGGTTGTGCCGAATGATACCGACCCGAACTTGAGTGACAAGGCAAACTTTTTTTAACTTGAAAATGTATTTTTCCATTTCACTAATGTCCTCTTAATCCGACATCCCCTCTTTTCGACTGCGCCCCCAAGTCGTTAATAACATTGTATTTCGCATAGAATCGTGTTTTTGATGAAATTCTACTCGAACTGATAAAACACGCCCCCTGTATAAGGGATGTGTGGATATTCTAACAACTGTAATAAATATGGCAACTGTCAATGTGGTTTATCCTACATTCGCAATTTATTTTCCAATCGTGAAAACAAATAGGTGCTTTTGGAAAAACAACTTAAACATTCATACATAAAGCTCAGTTTGCACTACAACTTTTTTATTAGCTTTCCAATAGTGGATACTATTGGAAAGCCAATAAAAACACGCATATCATAATACACAGATCCTGTATTATGATATGCGTGAGTTAAGATATTTAGCGACAATTAGTACGGGTTTCGATAAATATCGTTTAAAATTGCGAGTTTTTGGTACAAGTTCACATTCAATTGTTTTGCTAGCTTAAAACGATTCAATGTATATGTAAGTGGTATCGTCTGTAGTCGTGAACGGGGCATAAAACAGGGTTGATATCCCAGCCACAGTTCTAAGCGAAACATCCCCTGGGGGTGTTTACTTAGGGTTACAAGTAGCCTCGTAGGGTACTCCTGTAACTAGGGAGCTAGATCTAGTTTGCTTAACTATGTTGAGATAGCCCGGGGGCTGTGGTAGAAGCAATTATTGCTCGACTGGGGTGGAATGAGGGGTGTTTGTGGTGTGATGATTGTTATATTGGGACGTAAAATTAGGTGAATGATTATATATATGGAGGTGTAATTATGTTAGTGGGTTTCTTAAAGATGTAATTTTTATAAGTAATCGTGATCATAGTTTTGTCTACATATATAGGGTGACTGGTAATTAGTGACCGATACTTAAACACGTGATTGTACTCATGATAACAAACAACTTTCCCAAAGACAGTTTTTTTTGTTATACTCGTTCACTTTTATTCAAATAGAACAGCCGTATGAAACCGCGCTCGCGCGGTTTTGACCTATCAGCTGTTAGACGCGTGACGCCGTTCCCACTTGACTGTGCTCTGCCTACCCACTGTTGCATGGTACGAAAGTAATGAGACAGAACGGCGTCACGCGGCTAACAGCTGATAGGTCAAGGCGCGCGTGCAGGAATTTCATACGGCTGTTGTGTTATTTATTGGGATAAAATTGAAAGGGTAGATATAAAAAAAAACACTTTTCTTTGGGAAAGTTGTTTGTTATCATGAGTATAATCATCTGTTTTAGAATCGGTTACTAAGTACCAGTCACCTTATATACCATTTTTTTGTGATATTCAAAGATTGTCTTCTCCTTTCATAAGGGTTTTGTCGAAGAACCTTGTTTCCCAGTATTATAGACGTTATATGCTGATTGTGTAGGTAAAGTCAGTGTTATACAACAAAGATTTAATCTGAAGATAAGGCTGCAGGCGTTAGTCATCAATTTGACATCAATCAATCTATGCTTGCATGCCAAACAATGGCTGACATCCCAGCCATTGTTTGTGGACATAAAGGGGTGTTCATTATTACACTCGGGTCGTTTACCCGCTAGTCTCAAAAGGAACTAGTTTTCATGATATTTAACAACATGTTGACATAACATAAGATCACTCCTGTAATCCCCGAATGTTTAGGCATAGGTGTACTTAATAGTCCTGCCAGGGCTGCGGGACTGTTCGAAAGAGATACCGCGGCCCTGGAACACAAAGGGCAAAGAAGGAACATGAATGGGTTTTAGTCAGTACAAGTCTGACACTCCCTTCCGCTCCGCCCAGAGCGGGGGGGGTCATTTGATGATTTCCCATCCTAAAAAAAAAAAAAAAAAAATGTGTACTTAATAGTACGCCCACATTTCGCCAGTTATGTTTCAGTTCCATTTAATAGGGGGCGAGCCATCGTCCGGGCACAAGACCAGACTCCATGGCTGCTACTGAGAAACTCCTGAAAGAAAAACCTAAAAACACTGTGCCCGACCCGACAATCGCTCCAGGACCTCAAGCTCAGCAGTCTTCGCGATGTTCTTCTTCACCCAGTGGAGTAGTGCTACCTGGTCCTTTAGTCCAGCTTTGCCTGGAGTATCCTTCGAGCAGAATGAGGCAGTTCATGGGGCAGCAGTATAATTAAGTCAATCCAATACAGTTTAAACATTTCCATCTTTGTTATCGCTTTGTGTCACCTTGTCCAGGCCTTATAATCACCGCTTTGATGATCGATTGAAAGAAGTAGACTGGTAGGTACTTTTTTAGGGTTCCATACTTGAAGGGTAACCAACGGGACCCTATTACTAAGTTTCCGCTGTCCGTCAGTCGTCCGTCTGTCTGTCAGCGGGTTAGCTCATGATCCGTAATAGGTAGACTTTTGTTCACAGAATGTGTATTTCTGTTGCGATTATAACAACAAATAATAAAAACAAAAATAAATAAAAAATTAAAGTGGGCTCCCCTACTACGATGGTACGGAACACCTCATGCGCGAATTCGGCTCGCATTTGGTCGGTTTTTTATAGGTGTAGGAGGTGTTGAGGTGACGTCACACTCGAAGGAAACACAGGGATGACTTCAGGTGATTTTTATTTTCAGCAGCAGTTACAGGCTTTCAGACGATAGATTTTGGATGAAACAGTAGGTACAGTCCCACACGACCAAGTCCTAGGACGAAGGTCGGGGAACGAAGTCCTCTATCCAAAAAAATATATATTCCCTAAGGGATTCTTTCTAGGCACCAACTAACAGGGGTGTCCTACGTGATCCTTCCAATTAGGACGAGACCCGTAGATGCACCACACGGCTAGAAGGGTATAATGCACTAAAAAAGTTCACTGACCCAGCGAGGGTCATTAAGTGTCGGAGAATCTTAACACCGCGATTCAGAATTGCGCGTCATAGGCACAGCGCCATCTAGTAGTGAGCGGTGGAACTTTTCATATAACATAATCAATGAACTTCTGTTACTTATGAATCTAATACTTGACAGGATGTGTAAATAATAAATATTGCAATCAAACGTGTGTTACAATCTCCCCCTCAGTCCTCAAAGACGTCTCGGCGTGGTGGACTGGATAGTGGGATTATTGTTTCCTAGGACGTCCACGTCCTCGTTTGGCTCCAGGTAAAGGCTTGCTGACAACCTTTTCCTTTCTAGGTCGTCCTCTTCTTCGAAGTGGTTGCACGGGTTCTGGAACTGTTTCGTGGCTTCCACCTTTATATGGAGTCAGAGCGGAAACATGATAAAGGCCGATTGGGTTAGTAGGATCATTTGGAGAAGCTACTTTAAAAGAGGAGGGACCATGTTTATTAATAATGACATATGGTCCATCTCTACGTGGCGCAAATTTTGCGGTTACACCTTGAGCTCCCTTGCTCACGGGGTGTAGGTTAACAAGTACCAGATCTCCTGGTTGATACTGTGGATGTTCATCTTCCTTCTCCCCCTGGACCAGAACTACTCCAAGCGCGTAGCTACTGGCATCGGTCTTGAGAGTGTAGGGCTTTGTTTCGTCGGCCTGTCGCACCAGACCAAAAGGAGTGATGAGTGCTGTTTTTTCTTCGTTTTCTTTCCTGATGCTTACTTGCCAGTACTCAGATTTCAGATCGAGTAACGTCATGTAAGGCGTTGGCTTCGCAGCTTGCAACAAGTCATCCAGTGGTAATCCAGTGAGCGCTTCTGCATCACTAACATTTTCTATTTGTTTGAATACTGATACTGCCGTCAAAAAGACTTCCGTCACTTCGGAGTCCTTGGTCCCGTCGAATTCGGCTTTGCAGGTTGTGAAAGAGCCGTGTCTTCCTGGTGAAAGCTTCGACAGCAGCAGCGCCTCGAACTGAGTATCGGACATGGTCACCGACATCTCTGCTTTCCTCCTTTCTGTAGGTGTCGAGGTAGTTGGTCCGTAACGTGTGACGTACTTCGGATTGTCTTCGTGCCCCACGTTGGGCGCCAGATTGTAGGAGGTGTTGAGGTGACGTCACACTCGAAGGAAACACAGGGATGACTTCAGGTGATTTTTATTTTCAGCAGCAGTTACAGGCTTTCAGACGATAGATTTTGGATGAAACAGTAGGTACAGTCCCACACGACCAAGTCCTAGGACGAAGGTCGGGGAACGAAGTCCTCTATCCAAAAAAATATATATTCCCTAAGGGATTCTTTCTAGGCACCAACTAACAGGGGTGTCCTACGTGATCCTTCCAATTAGGACGAGACCCGTAGATGCACCACACGGCTAGAAGGGTATAATGCACTAAAAAAGTTCACTGACCCAGCGAGGGTCATTAAGTGTCGGAGAATCTTAACACCGCGATTCAGAATTGCGCGTCATAGGCACAGCGCCATCTAGTAGTGAGCGGTGGAACTTTTCATATAACATAATCAATGAACTTCTGTTACTTATGAATCTAATACTTGACAGGATGTGTAAATAATAAATATTGCAATCAAACGTGTGTTACATAGGTATATTTCGAGAAAATACTTCGAAATTTCATGTGTAACTTTACCTAAAAAGCTAATAACCTGAAAAAAAGTACCAAAACCCGACCAGCTGATAAAAATCGTCTCATTTTCAAGGTTCTCTATAAATTCATGGAGTCGTTACTACCTAAGTACGAACAGTCCGGTGGCATTTATTATTTAGTCGCAAGGTGACCCCTGATTTGTGTCGAGTGTTAACTTAATCGTGTGTGATAAGGTGCGGTCAAACCGATCGGACTGGACTGCGGACTTGCTGCGGACTTGGACTGATATTTCCATATCTTATCTTATTTTACTACTATTTTAAGGACTTCGTGGTCGTATTAGGGAGGAGCTCGTGGCTAAATAATGAGAGCCACTCGCGTCGGTTAAGCCCCACTTGCCTAAGTTGGTCCGTAGATGGGTGACCACCCATTACATACCGAGGAATCACGCCTCGGAAAGCACGCCCCATGTGTGGGTAGTAAAATACAGGTATGCTGCTGTATTTGGTTAGATTGGAAGCCGACCCCAACATAGTTCTACTATGTACAAGCCCGATAGGACTTCTCACCAAAAATGAAAGCAAGTTAAGCCGTTGGTCCCGGCTGTCATTTGTAGATCTTTGACAGTCATTACAGGTACTCAGTGGCCCGAGAGTTCTGACTACCAGTCTTACCAATGTGTATCGTATTACCCAATACAAACTGGGTTGTATTAATAATTGATTACAGTCGCTCATTTGCACATAAAGTTTCGTTTTAAGGAGAATGGGCAAGAAACTCTTCAACTACTCTTTTAAAATGTATTACAATATTTTGTAGTCATAATAATTATTTCAGCTATGTATTTTTTGGCTTGAAGACGGTTATCCGTGTCTTTATCTACCGCATTATGATTCAGCACGAAAATAGCGGATGGTTTAAGAGGAGGTCAAAATTAGATCACCATTTAACTGTAGATATCTAAATGCCCGAATGCAACGATTGTATTAATATCGTCATTTGTTTTATAATGACACGGCCGCTTTGGTTTTTCCGAAAAGTTAAACTACCACTAAGGCCATGGTGTCCGAGTGCCCACCTAGTATTTCGGGACATCGCCAAATGGTTGGTCGACTCTCCATGTGGCCATTGCCATTCAACGTGGCAATGCTGCCAGCTTTCTGGGCACTTTTCATATTGAAAACAATTGGACTAATTTTTTGACGCCATTATTCGTTTCATATTTTGATACTTGTATATTTATATTTATTTTAAATCTATTTGTAGTTTGTTAATAATGTACAGACGCCAACACATCAAGCTACCCGAAATTGTCAAATTTTCCCAATCAACCTTGAGTCTAATGCTTTAGCGATAAAGTAAGAAATAAATTAAAGAAAGACAGTTTGTAGTACCTTGATGTGCTGGCGTTTGTACATACTGAAGTCAAATAAATTGATTCGAAGCAAAACTAGACGTATGATCCATTTAATTATTACAGGTACCTATGTATACTAGCTGTTGCCCGCGACCTTCATCCGCGTGAAATTTTATAGCCTATAACATTCCTCGATAAATGGGCTATCTAACACTAAAATATTTTTTCAAATCGAACCAGTAGTTCCTGAGATTAGCGCGTTCAACCAAACCAACAAACTCTTCAGCTTTATACCAGCACTAGCTGACCCGCGCAACTTCATTTGCGTTTGGATTTTCCCCGTTTTTGCAATCTTTTTCATAAATGCTCCGCTCCTATTGGTCGTAGCGTGATGTTATGTAGCCTATAGCCTTCCTCGACAAATGGGCTATCAAACACTAAAAGATTTTTTCAATTCGGACCAGCAGTTCCTGAGATTAGCGCTTTCAAGCAAACAAACAAACAAACAAACAAACTCTTCAGCTTTATAATATTATATATAGTATAGATTGCGTCTTGGGTTCAACAATCGAACTAAGGTTTATCAACCCTCTTTGTATAAAGTAAAATATTATATTCTGCACAATATACTACCTTCTAAGTTCTAGTTTAATATTAAATTGATGACCTCGCCTTCTTTATCACCTTTGCTATTTATTGTTAATTCTTTTTTCTCATGCTCGTCTAGGTTTCATTTTTGCTACTAATATTATAAATGCGAAAGTACGTGAGGATGGATGGATTGATGTTTGTTACTCTTTAACGCAAAAGCTACTGAACGGATTTGGATGAAATTTTGCACACAGATAGTTTACAACCTGGATTAACTCTTAGAATTATTTTTATCCCGATAGTATTGGACTTACCTTATTCCCCATCCCAAGAATTGACCTGCCATTATATTCAAAGTGCTGCCTACTATCAATTGACACGACTGATTATTTTCCATTCAGTTACAGAAAAAATATGACTTTGACTCAAAAATCTTTAGTACCTACATCTGAGATTGAGTTATCAGAAAAAGCATTCAGTGCATTAATTTTGACGTGTTTTTAAATGACGCATACTGCTCCAGTCTGGTCTAGTAATTGTAAAGAAAAAACCCATTTAAATTCCACAGAAGCTTTGGTCTGAGTCTCCGTAAATATTTTCCATTCTACTGTGCCATTCATCATCATCATCATCATTTCAGCCGAAAGACATCCACTGCTGGACATAGGCCTCCCCCCAAAGGGGGGTTTTTGCCATAATCGCCACGCTTGGCAGGCGGGTGCCATTATTTCTTTTAAAATGGCTCCGCCTTTCTTGTGTCTGATCTAAAATTTATAAACAAAAAAAAAACATTTTATAAAAACAAAATAATCTAAGACTGACAAGCCACGTCCTGTCGGTTTTAAATGTTACCTTTTCACCAAAAAAGATTAGTTAAATCATCATCATCTGCTTAGCCTTTTCCCAAATATGTTGAGGTCGGCTTCCAGTCCAACCAGATGCAGCTGAATACCAGTATTTTACAAGGAGCGACTGCCCATGATCTTATCTCCACAACCCAATTAAGTACTGGGTAATACGATACCTCTTGATTATACTGGTTGTCAGAATTTCGGGCCACTGAATACCTGTAACGACTGTCAAAGATCTACAAATGACAGCCGGGACCAACGGCTTAACGTGCTTTAATTTTTGGTGAAGATCATCATTTTTGATGATTGAGAAATCCTATCGGGCTTGTACATAGTAGAACTATGTTGGGGTTGGCTTCCATTCGAACCAAATGCAGCAGCATACCTGTATTTTACCACCCCACACATCGGGCTTGCATCGTAACAAAAAAAAGGTTAACATTTTGAATCGAATTAACAATTTTTCTTTACTAATCAGTGGCCATTAGATACATTAACTAGGTCGTGGTTGCCAGACGATAAAAACGGCTCAGTGTATATCTGACTACCCACAATTTGTTTACATAACCGAAGGTCCCCAAACAATAGGAAAGATTCCAGCCTTGAGTGTTTCGAAACCTCACGATGCACGATGTCGCGATCGAATGATATGGGTCAATGTCTGGTTGCGCGTCAGCCGTTCAAGGTTCGATACCTGGACGAGGCTAAAATTAGACTGCAGTATACTGAATTGAAAGAGATACTTGATAATGAGGAATAGGTTATTATTTTGAGTGTTAATTTGTGATCGTGAATTATTGTAAGAATAACCGCACGTCCTTGAACTAGGAAATCTTACTGTTACAAAATATAATTGATATGAAATACATGTGGTTGATTTTCTTGAGACAAGCCCGCAACACCATTCCCAAAACACTGTAACTCCTGAAAACCAGTATCAACAGTGGCGACAACCAGAAAAGCCGAGACAATGAAGCTCGACGAAGTCCCAGAGAAACAATTTAACTGTCTTGGATCCCGCAACGAAATTAATCAGAAAAGAATAGCGGGGGAGTAGGAGAATGCGGTTGTCGATTTTTGTTTTGCGTGGTGTTCGTCGTCAAAAAATTGAAGCTCAATTAATTGTGTTCATATTGTAATTCTAAGAAAACGACTAAATTTCACATTTTTATTGAAATAAGTGTATCAAGAGAACATTGAGTTGTTTGTATTATTATTTTTGATCTACCCACAAAATAATTATTGTACAAATGTCTGTTATAATTTTGTACTCTTATGAGAAAAAAGTTATCTCAAACCTTGCTTTGCTTAATACTGCATGTCATGTGGTTTTTAAAGCTCTATTATATCGGAGCCTCGTCATCTACCTAACATGATTTTCATCCACAAAAGTGATTCTTTTTCCATTTCAACGTCTTAATACCAAATACTTTATTCACCATCTTTTAGCCTACCCCAAACCCTCAAGAGAGAATAAGAATGTATGTTTCTTTCATATTCGACCCCATTTCAAATACACGGTCGGGTTCAGGAGCATTTTTCGCGTTTACTGTTCAAATATTAATTTCCTGACCCCTTGGCCCCTTTGCGGCACTTGTGGGGCAATGTGGGAAAATTTAATAACTCCCCAAGTCACTATCAAGTGATAAAAGTGTTTAAATATGACATTTTAGTGGTGGCTCTAAATGTAGTGACGTTTATGAACGGACAATAAAATGGGATAACCAAAGGTTGAAAAAAAATGGGATGGGTGGTTTGATTTAATATTATTATGTAGTTAAATGGAATAATGGCATAGGCTGAGGTTGAACGTTACTTAAACCGATATCAGACCCTTCACTCGAGTGCATAGCACACTTGAGTGAACGTTCATTATCATATCTTTCACCGTTTATACGACACCGCCAAAAGTACACTAGCTTCTTTTTATTTCAATTTTTGATCATGTGGTCGAAGTCCAAAATCGTTTGATCGGTTCAATAATGAATATAATACATTATTTTCTATACAGATCTAAACTGAAAATAAAAATAAGTACATGTATCAATGTATAATATAATATATGGTGTCCGGACGTAAAGAATAGCACCATCCCATATCTTCCCGTGGGTGTCGTAAGAGGCGACTAAGGGACTTACCAGAGAATGGGCAGCAGCGTTCTCTGTGTTTTTTAACACCATACTGCGATCGCCAACCTTGGGGGAGGCCTATGTCCAGCAGTGGACGTCTTTCGGCTGAAATGATGATGATGACATGTATCAAAAACAGAAAAGGATTAAAGGGTGTCAAAACATTCGCTGGCAACAAGGAAAGTGCCCAGAAAACTGGCAGCATTGCCACGTTGGATGGCAATACTGATTCTTTGGCCAAAAAATAACCCAGATCTCTGGTCACGAGAAGAGTCGACCAACCATTTGTGATATCCCGAAATACCAGGTAGAACGATTTCACTTTTTAAGAATTTGCAATGTGAGTGAAAGATCTGTGTTTCCGTTTCTACCATACACATATAGTTTGACAGTTGTGTGACATTGACAAAAGCTTAGTTTGAGCACGTGCGTAATGTGTATCTTTTTGTATTTGTTTCAAGTTCAAGAAGAAAAACAAATGAAAGTTATGTAGTGTCGATCGCTGGAAAATCATAAACAAAACAGTGAAAGTAGTAAACATGTCACTGTAATTTATTATGGAAAATTGAATCGAAAAGACTTTTCTTCAAGATTACAATTTCAATGCACGATTTTTGTACATACTCAGTACAAATGTCTCAGTTTTATTTATGTGTATTTAAAACGTATGCTTCAATAGATTAGTCATGTGGAGAGGATGAATGAAAAGTAAATAACATAATGCAGATGTGAGTGGGGACGCCACGCCCTAGAAGGACATACACTGACCTTAATGGTGAAGATCTTCAGAAAGGTCAGGTCTTTTCTTTTTCGTGTGGTTAGTGCCTAACCTGGTATCAGAGTTTTATGCCGCTCATGGGCCTCTGACTTGGCTTTACGTGCCGTCGGGAAATATCTCTCAGGCATGCTGGTTTGATTTCCTCACGATGTTTCCTTCACCGAAGTAAGTGATCATACAATACTAGCTTTTGCCCGAGGCTTCGCACGCTTTAATTTAGAATTTGATAATCAATTCGGGTTTTACTCTGCTTGTAATAATATGATTCAATCACGATTCGAAAGACACGTAGCGCCATCTATTATTATAAGAACGCTATTGTTGTTTTCCTCGGGGGCAGTACTTTTTTTCAGGATGAAAGGTACCTTATGTCCGTTTCGGCAACATATTTACAAAATTTCAGGATGTTCAGTGCAGTGGTTTTTGCGTGAAAAGGTAACAAACACACTCACTTTCGCATTTATTTATTAGTTAGGTTCACGAATTCGAGAAATCAGAGGCTTGGCTGGGGTTTGAACTCGAGACCTATGACTTGGCAGTCCGATGGGCTCACCACAAGGCTATCACTGCCACAACAGCTGCTTCAAGGTCAGATGCGTAGTATTAATAAATTGATAAGAGTATGACCAGCCCCCGTAGCATGACCACCGTAGACAAGAATTTCTTTGACGGAAGAATCGACAAAACGACAGATTGTGTCGACACAATGACAGATTTCTTTGCACTATCTGTCATTTTGGTGGTCATGCTACGGGGACAGTTATATGAACTTGGACGAAACAAAAGAAGTAGGCAAGGGTCGTGGCAGGTGGCGTGGAGAAAAGCCATGAGTTAATGTTTGCATGTTATCAAGAAGTGTTGAAAAACAAAGTCAAAATCAAAACCTGTTTTTCATTTACATGCAACTCAACAAATTATTATACAGTTTTCGTCAGTTCACTAAACCATTATATTTTCACACCTTTAAGGTAGAAAGAAAAAGTTTAAAAATACCTGACCTCTGTCAATCATTGGATCGACCTCGCCTTTAACATAATCAATATAAATTAGTAAGCCACACCTGTTTCTCCACTGATACCTTCATAACAAACACGATCGGCCATTGAACCGACTCTGAGGTGTAAAGTTTTGATGTTGGAAACGGAAATGTGAGGTCAGGAGGATATTCATCTTGAGGAAAATTTTTAAGTCTTTTGATATTATTATTTATTTTATTATGAGGTTTTTTCTGTGGAGTTATATGTATGTATTTTATCGTTCTGTCGTTTTTATAAGCCAGTGGTTCAATTTTTTATTTTTTTTTGCTATCCTGGTTGAGGGTCCCACTGCTGGGTAAAGGCCTCACCTTTCTCTTTCCAAACAACTCTGTCCAGTGCGATATCTGGCCGTGTTCGCCCCTCAAACGAGGTCAGATCGTCTCACCACCTTCGCCGCGGTCTACCTCGATGGCGATTTCCTCCGCCAGGCATCCAGTGAGTGTCGATCGTTGCCCATCTCTCCGAACGCATTCGGTAGTTTAAAATAAAAAAATCTATAAGAATTTCGGTTTTTCTCAGATGCAGCGGTACCTTAATATTCCACCTAAAAGTATTCCTTTTAGGTATGCTGAAGCGAGCCCATTTGCATTAACCGGACCTACTACCAAAAATCCAGAATCCTGGATGCTCATTGCCCAGGGGATCAAATTCAAGACCTTACGTCGAGCTAAGCAGTCACGCTGATGACTGTCTGCCATTGGGTCTGTGCAAAACTTTTACCATCATCTGCCTTTTTAGTGTTGGCTTCCAGACCGGATGCAGCTGAATATAAGTATTTTACATGGAGCGACTGCCTCATCCGACCTCCACAACCCAGTTAGTACAAGGTAATACGATACCCCTTGGTAAGACTGGTTGTCAGACTTTTTGGGCCAGTTTTTGTAACGACTGTCGTAAATCTACAAATGGCAGCCGGAACCAACGGCTTAACGTGCTTTTCGGGGCACGGAGGAAACTCGGTATGTAATGGGTGGTCACCCATCCACGGACCAACCTAGGCAAACGCAGCTTAACCTAACGATCGACCCGAGCGGCTGTTTTTATTTAGCCACGACTGACTCTACTATCACATAAAAATAAAAATGTTCTCACCTCAACCATTAAAATGACGAATCGTATATTCTAGCAAAGTAATTCAGCCATTTTATAGAGTGACTATTACGATCTAGATCTAGACTGAAACGCAGACAGTGGCAATAACACCATCAGTCAACTTGGCAACTCGTCGGGCTGAGTATATCATAGCGCCGGCTATTTAGCGTGTTTAGTGAGTTCCATTATTGTGATTCTTTGGTTGTTTATCACAAAATTTCTTGTTTTTGATTCACCAATACAATATTAGTTTTAATCAAATTTTTAAAGTTGAATGTTATGCAATAAAACTTTTTAAAATATTTGTCTGTGTTTTTCAGCTTATCTACAAAACGGCTAGACAGATTTTGACGGGATTTTTACTGGCAGATAGCTGATATTATAAGGAGAAACAGTAGACTGCCTGTCTACAGTTTCTTGTGCGAGAGAGAAAAGAAAGTAATAAAAAAGCAGAATTATGAAAAGTCTGAACAAAACTCAGTGATTTTGAAAGAAGTTTTTACATAACTTGGTGGTATTTTAACATGAAGACTGGTAGAGAATAAATCAAGATCATCAACACTCTGACACATCGAGTTGTATGCTCTGCTAGCTCTTATTAGTTTTATCGATAAATTCACCGCACAGAGGAACATACATAGTTTGATGATTCCTTAGGTGAAGAATAGAACGCGCAGCCCAATTTATTTATCATAATTGCTAGACGTTACAGGTTTGAACCTGGCAAAATTTTTCGACTGAACTTCTAGAGTGTGTCAATCATCGCCTGTGGAAGACTCATAGAAAGAAAGAAAGAAAGAACAAATATTTATAGGGGGGAAGTTCATACTTATTTAACACTTCAAGCACAAAGTACATAGGCGGACTTAATGCCATGGCATTTTCTACCAGTTAACCTTGGGGTGATGTAGAGACAAACAGTGGCAGGTGTATATATCAGCAAAAAAAAAAATCTAAGATAAACTTCAAGGATATATAAAATACTATAACTATATATCAAAATACTATATGTATATATCAATATATATATATATGTAAATAGAAATTTACACGGATATACTAAAATAAAAAGACAAACAATGAAGAAAACATTAACGTTGTGACGAAACTGCCAGCTTTTTCTGAATATACTCATGAACTTTAAT
The DNA here is from genome assembly GCA_905163415.1 of Noctua fimbriata. Taxonomy (NCBI): domain Eukaryota; kingdom Metazoa; phylum Arthropoda; class Insecta; order Lepidoptera; family Noctuidae; genus Noctua; species Noctua fimbriata. Next base: position 1,762,650 of record LR990946.1, read on the forward strand.
TTTAAACGATAAACGATTGGTTGCCATCCTGATTTCCGGGGGAAGCGCATTCCACAGAGAAATAGACTGAACGAAGAATGATCGGTGAATGAAGTCAGTGCGGTGAGAGGGACAGTCATAGGGGTTAATAATTGTTTCATGTCAATAGTAATCATGGCACGTTCCGCCTTGTAGTGTGCTTTGTGACATTTCGCACTACTATTTTCGATTTAATAACCAATCCACACATACGTTAGTGTAGCCCATTCTTAGCTCACTATAAACCACGCAAACTGCAAGCTCGATAAATACCCATGTACTATTAGCAACCTTGCATGAGTCGAATCATAACGACTTTATTGATGGCTACATTTTTGATGACTGTTACTTTAAAACGGATTGGATCCGTGCCAGAACTGTAAAATTAATAGCAAAGGTTCATAATTGAAATGTTCGTGTAGGTAGCATTTAGACAATGGATAACAATGCTTGTATTCCCCGAAGGCGTAATTAGAGGTGTGTCATAGGTATCTAATTAACACATGTTCAGTAGTTATGTTTCGAGTCCCATGGAGAGGTGGCTACAGAAACTCCTAGTGGAAAATATTTTAAAAAAAGAAGAAATCTTGTCAGACCTGGGGATTAAACACTTTTTATTGCAAACGGTTTATTTCACCACATTAATGCACATAAATTGAACTTAGTTTTATCAAATCATTAGAATTTTCAGACTCATATTTTTATTATATGGAATCATGGAATTTATTTATTTATTTATTTATTTATTTATTTATTTATTTATTTATTTATTTATTTATTTATTTATTTATTTGGTTCACCAACGACTGTTTACACTAAAACTAGACTTAATACTATTTTTAAACTAAGGTAACAGTGTAACACTCACTTATAGGTAAACACCACAAGCGCAAAATTAATATAATTAATATATTAATATATGGAATGAACATTATTAGTATATTATTATGTAATAAACACCCGCATGTAACCCATGTATCACAAATAAACGATTTGATTTGAGTTTACTACAATTTTGTCAAAGGATTTGAGATTTTAATAAATTAGAACTTGACTGTAATTTGAAGTAGATGTCAGCACTTGTCCTCCATTTTCAAAAGTAAAACAAAACAAATGTGAACCATTTAACATTATCAATTACTAGCTTATGCCCGCGGATTCACCTGCATCATGTTCGGTAACTGTCCCACGGAATCATACTACCGGGATAAAAGTATTCTATATGTTAATCCAGGTTATAAAGTATCTGTATCCCAAATCCGCTTAACCGTTCTTGCGTGAAAGAGGAACAAACATCCATACATCCTCAAAACTTTCGCATTTATATTAGTAAGTAAGATTGTGAAAAGAAAAAACTGACCGGACTGGTCCCAATTTGGAGTGGGGCAAGTTTTTCCATAGTTACAACCCATGGTGTATATTTTGTCCATCTCTTCAGTGAACCTTCTATGTTTAGTTTCGTTGGAAAATCGTCTCGCCTATAGTGTGACCATGAAATGTTTGTGTACACAAAATATTTATAAGTAAATAAATATTATTTATGCGTGACCCGAGGACCTTGATCGTACAGCAGTTAACGGACTGATTTATACGTATTAAAGTAGCTTGAACTTTGGCTAATTGAGACATTAATCAATAAAATAAAAAAACTAAGTAAACCTACCTAAGGTATACTTTAAGACATGGATGATTGGCTAATGTTTTTAGAACGGCGTGATATTTTCGACATCATTCGTCCTTAGGTACACGAGAAGGGAAATTTAACCTAAATTTACTTTTGCTATTGAGTATTGTGTCTGCTAGTGACCATAAAATTAAGGAACATGAAGGGTTGCCCTAATTTACATGGCTTGGAAAATGAGGTATTCCATGCAGAGCATGCAAAATAAGAGAGAAGGATATAAGGGGAGGCCTCCCTTATATCCTTCCAGGCACTCTTGTGCTGCCCCAATTCAAACTTTTTTTTAACTATCGATATTATCAATCAAAGGCAATTTCCCTCTGTAAGTGTGCGCTTTGTGGATTACTTTTCGTGCTCTTAAAGGCGTGCTCTTATTACCCGGCTGCCAGGGATTCTTTGTAAATTTCTTTATTACCTAGGAAGTTCCAAATGGCTGGATGGATTACGACGATTTTAAGATATCATTAGATTTGTCTCAAAAACCCAAGTGTCCTAAGATAGGTGTTTCAAAAAAACAACAAAATGGCGGATTTTTGGCGCTAAATTGTAAGTCGTAATGTTTTTTTTGTCAACCAAACCTATCGATTAGGGTATCAAAATGAAGGAAATAAAAAGGAGATTACAATTTAAATATATTTATATATAGGTACATAATACAGTTTTTAGTCGGCTTTTTTGATATTTTTAATTAAATGTCACTTATTTTTTGTTCTCTGGATGGAATACCGCTGGAATATACAGTAGTCAAGATGACCTCTGCACTGTGGAAGTCGCGAAGTTTTGGGGTAAACAATTCATGAAGCGTGTCGTGCCAGCGACACGAAAGAAAAAGATAAAAGCTTGTTGACCGCTTTTTTGACATACGTCATCTCTTCAGAGATATATTCGAAATACCGTGATTTAGAAATCATGACCTCTCACATTCCCTTGACACGTTTTTTTCTTCCATTCTCCCCTGTCAACCGTCACGCAATCATTTACACCTTTTTCATTCATATCATTGCTCACACAATCCATCCATCGTTTCCTTCATCTTCCTCTTCCTCTCCATCCATCAATACTTAGATTCATCACTCTTTTAGTCACATGCGATTCATCCCTCCTCATCATATGTCCATACCAATACAGTCGATTCTCTTTCAACTGTTCTGTAACTGGCGCAACTATCAAACTTCCTCTAATATTCTCATTCCTTACTTTATCCATTCTTGTCACACCACAAGAGTATGAACCATGCGGGCCTGTGGATGGCGATTTATGGGCTAGCTCGCTGTCCGTCGGTCCGGTCTTATGACGACAGGGCGTGTCAACGGCGCGTTCGTGTACCACGCACGCTTCAAAGAGATGTCAGCAACCACGGAGGGGTCCGCATGGGCCGATGCCTGCCAGGGCTGCGGGACTGTTCGAAAGAGATACCGTGGCCCTGGAACACAAAGGGCAAAGAAGGAACATGGATGGGTTTTAGTCAGTACAAGTCTGACACTCCCTTCCGCTCCACCCAGAGCGGGGGGGTCATTTGATGACTTCCCATCCAAAAAAAAAAGAATATGAACCATATTTTTAGTCAGTAGACAAATACCGTCCATTCCCAAGATTTCCTTACGGACAAATAATCTCTGACTTGTAATGTTATAAGGTGATTTGGACAAGATATGTAGGGACTAGCTAAAAGAAGAAAGGCCAACTGCCATGCAATCTGGGGACCCCATTTAGTAATTGAACCCAAGGCCTAAGAGAAGTAAATCTATCAACCAAATCAAAACTCGGTAATTATAAACGATATTATTATTAAGATTTAATAGAAAGTGTTTGTGAGTAATGTGACATAATTGCAGCTTGGACCACTGCCAAATGTTCGGCAGTGACTGCTCCATCGTTCATTAAACTAATAAAGAAAGTGCAGGTCTTGTCTGGGTCTATTCATAGTTTAGTTTGCCAATTTTTGATATCGCTCTTTGATCAATACCAAACAGACATTCTGTCATGGACATTATTCTCTGAAATAATTTAAATACCAATTCTTTAGTACCATTCTTCGTTCGAACGTTGCCAGACTTTAGTACTAACATCACGCACCTCTGATTTTTCGGATTCATGTGTGTATTGTATAATTATCACTTGCTTCGGTGAAGGAAAACATCGTGAAACCAGCATGTCTGAGAGATATTTCTCGACGGCATATAAAGCCAAGTCAGAGGCCCATGGACGACATAAAAACTCTGACACCAGGTTAGGCTCTAACCACACGAAAAAGAAGAAAAAAAAAATAAAGCGTTTATTCGTGGTGACATCAAACTGTTGACAGATGTAGCTCCCATATAAAATATTACCTAATTTTTTATATAATTACTCGTAGATACTTTTCCATCAATAACAAGGATACATCAACCGCTAAACATTTACTATAACTAAACACAAATAGTTTACAATAGAACAAAGGCTCACTAGTAGTGAATTCATATGCCACTACGCAATTCAAAATGCTATTATCATACCTGATAACATCTTAAACCGCGCAGTGGAATGGATCAGAATACTCTGAATATTTTCTAGACTAGAAAATATTCCAAATTTCTAGTTACGACACATCGTAAGTAAACAATGTCTGAATCACACGCATACACAGACAAGCCGCTATAAAAAAATGTAAACATTGGCACAGGAGCACGGCGGCGGGCGCGGTTGTCACATTGTGGACATTCCTCTGTTTTTAGTCATTAGCAGTTAGCACGCTGTCCAACGGGTTTTCTCTTGTTCGTGGTGTATTGGCGTGTTGCCTGATAATTGAACTTTTACGTGGCGAATAACTGAATAAATTGTTCTGATTGGTGACGTTACATTCTAGATTGTTATGTGATTTAATAATAGTTCTGGTATTTTACGAATTAGAGGTATCGTGAGTAATATTATTCTGCGGATTGTGGAGCAGTCTAAGATTTCCTAATATGAAAATATCATGACCGATTATTTATTTTTTACTTTTGAAGCAACAATGAAACTAAATGTTCAGTATTTTCTAGAAATAAAACGGTAGTTACCTATTATGAAATAGCAATAGAGTAATAACTAGGTACTCATTATTATTATAATTGTCTAGCCTTTTTCCAACTATATTGGTACAGGTATCAGCTGTTCCCCCATACTTAAGTACAAATAAAAAGAAAAAAAGAAAGAAAGAATAAAGTACAAAACAAACAAAAAAAAAACAAAAAGCATAGCACAAATGCTGTAACCATAAAAATATTGTAATACCAAATAATTTGAAAAGAGTAACCATGGAGTTTCTTGCCGGTTCTTCTCCATAGGAAACGACCAACCCGAACCGTGCACCACGACGACGTTTTATAAGTGCCCATCTAGGCCTATGTGAAATAAAATATTTTGATTTTGATTTTGGGCTTTTGATTACCCGTAACGACTATCAAATATCTAGGGTGTAAGGGACAGCCCTCCGCAGACTGATGGGGTGAATTCAGTATATCTTAGGCTTTTTTTTGGTATGGGATGTCATCAAATGACCCGCTCTGGGCGAAGCGGAAGGGAGTGTCAGACTTGTACTGACTAAAACCCATCCATGTTCCTTCTTTGCCCTTTGTGTTCCAGGGCCGCGGTATCTCTTTCGAACAGTCCCGCAGCCCTGGCATAGTATATCATACTAAGATGACCGGTACAAGAAATTATTTCAGGAACGTTATGGGAATCCAATAAATTTGATTTGTTTTATTTCCAATTATGCGACGACGAGTTTGATGAAATTTTTAGCTACTCAGGAAGTGAACAGCTGATTTCAGGCGTCGTTCGTTTGAGTAATTCCCACACCCACTGTTGTTTTTTTTATTTTAGCCGTATTATTTACAAAAATGGAGTGTTGCATACAGAGAATATAAATTTATATTAAAAAAAAACAGAAAAGCAATTTAAAAAAATTGAGAGAAATTCCGGTGGAATATGATTAAGATAAGGAGCTGAATGCACCCTGTCAGTTCGTGGAAAGCTGTCTCGTACATCCTGTATACGTCGGTCACTGGTCACCCTCCCGCGCCTAGCGGCTGTTATGATGTAACCGTCAGTCCCTCAGTATATCACTATTACCAAAGAATTTCAACTAATCCCATAAAACCATTTGGGTAAATCCAGAGGTTTCGGTTTTGGTCAGAACTTAACAAAACTTTACACATTATAGAACCGCAACCCAAAACTTTGGTTTACACTGGAGTGCAGATAAATTGATTCACTAATTAATTAAAAAATAATTTATTTAAAAAAAGTATTACAAAAAGTGTACATTTAGGCGCAGTAGCATTAGTTTTACATAACATCACGCCTAAAATTGGCCGAAGGGTTGGGCAGAGGTGTACCTAATGGTACACCCACATTTCGCCAGTTATGTTTAAGTCCCATGTAACAGGGGGCGAGACTATTGACATCATCCAGGCACAAATCCAGACTCCGTTGCTGCTACTGAGAAATTCTTGATAAAAAACCCAATAACACTTTACCCGACCCGCTGCCTAGGTTGTGGTCCGTGGATGGGTGGCAACCCATTACATTTCGTGTTTCCTCCGAGCCCCGGAAAAAAACTTAAGCTGTTGGTCACGGCTGTCCTTCGTAAATCTTTGACAGTCGTTATACGTAGTCAGTGGTGCTAAAGTCTGACAATCAGTCTTACCAAAGGGTATCGTATTGCCCAGGACTAACTGTGTTGTGGAGGTCAGATTTTTTTTTTGTGAGAATATTCAGCTGCATCCGGTTAGACGGGAAGCCGACCACAACAAAGTCGGGAAAAAGCTATGCAGATGATGATCTACTCATAATTTTAAAACTTAACTGTTAAAATACTGCAGTATAGTAAATTGGAAAAGAATATTAACTACCCTCATAAAACCACTACGTACACCAGATGTTTCGTTTATGGTCAGGCTCAGAACATAACTTCACACATTACGGCCAAAACTTTGGTTTACACTGGCGTGCAAATGAAGTGGCTCTCTACATCTGCACTGCAGTGTAAATGGAGTATTCTTTAGTTTACCTGTTTGACTTTAGCGTCTCGTTTTTAATTCAAAGGGTTGTTTTCTTTATACGTGGATGGCGGTGTTTTATACATTTGGCGTCGTTTCAATGTCTTTGAAAATAAATATTTAAAAACATTTCTGAATCGTGAGGATTGAGATGTCTACAAGGTGTAAACGGACCCTTCATGAAGCCTTCAACCAAGTATTCTGTACATCAAACTAAGTAACTGTACGCGAAAATTATTGCTGTGGAGTGGAACCAATTTTTTTACTTGGGGTGAATTTCACGCTTTTCGGTAAGACTCAATGTAACGCATTCAAAACATTGTGTTGATGGATACATTGATTAGAACTTCGATTACGGAGGTAAACAAAAATATTAAAAAAAAAATTGTGAAAAAAAACTTTGACTTCTAATATCTCCGTAAGTAGAAGGTTCCCTGGTATGATCGACAACGATAAAATGGTCACAATGATGGGGAGAACAAGTGCTTTTCAGCTTAATTTGGGGTTTTTTTACATCCGTTATTTAATAATGATAGTTGGACCATTACGGCACGGTTGGCGCAGTGGCTGAGCGATTGGCTACTGCGCTACGTGTCGTGGGTTCGATCCCCGCACGGAACAAATATTTGTATGGCCTACAGGTAGTTGTTCTGGGTCTGGCTGTTTGAGTATGTGAGTTTAAATGTTGTGTAAACGCACCCACGATACAGGAGAAATTCCTAGTGTGGGGCAACTTTATCTAAAAAAAAATATATATATGGTTACTGAAAAAAACGCAAACCAAGAACGTAAATAGTTTCCGACTTCCCATAAATACTTAATTCTAACTTCACCAGTTCACCCCCTAAGGCACACGAGTGATATACACTCCCACAACCCTGGGGGTGAAACTGGGGGTGTAATGAATGCATCTGGAACACGGCCCGGTACTACGTACAAATCTACACGCGTTTGTTAAATACTCTCATTATGGGCTTAATTAATTAAAATACGGTTGTGCTATGTGTTTATAGCACATATGTTTTTACTACCGGCTTATGAGGGAATTATTTTACGGGTTGAGATTAAAAGCATGTCATTAAAATATAAGTTCATGCCATAAAGGGGATTTATAACAGTAAGTAGACATTTTTCAATGAACTTCATCGAAGACTGGCTCTTATCGCACTACGATTATGTTCAGCATGCAATGTATTTTACACTCGCGATTTTTTTTTATTTTTCACTACTAGTGTGGAAATAAAAATTTCCACAGATAACTATAAACTAAGTCCAAATTAGTTCAATTCCTCTAATCGGCTGTGACTTTTTATATAAATCTCAGCAAAAAGACGCATATGCCTTTACGGGGCTAATATTTATTGATTATTGAAATGAAGGATATCATAAATAAACATGATTATTTAAAAATATATTTTATGAACAGACTAGCTTTTGCCCGCTGCTTCGCTCGCGTTAATTTAGAATTTGACAATCAATTCGGGTTGTACTCTGCTTGTAATAATATAATTAAATCATGATTTTCGAATCATGACACGTGGCGCCATCTATTATCATAAGAATGTTATTGTTGTTTTCCTTGGGAACAGTACTTTTTTCGGGATGAAAGGTACCCTTTGTCCGTTTCTGTACACCTGACAACGGATTGCCCTTCAGGATGATCGGTTCTGTGGTTTAGGTGTGAAAATGTAACAAACAAACTTACTTTCGCATCTATAATATTAGTTAGGATTTTCTATTTTTCATATTAGACTGTTTAGCGGCTTCATACCTTTGCTTTCTTTAAACCTGAAAGCAAAGCGTGAAAAAAAGCAAATCAAATCATAGTTTCGCAATAATTCACGACAAAATTGCTTTTCGTTCTATTATTTATTTCTTCGAAAGTGTATTGAAAAATATCGTTTGATACACTTGGGCATTTTTTACTGTAGTTCTCGGCTCCATTACCCTCTTGCCTGCGGCTCGGGTTAGAATACCGCCTCAGCAGGAACAACACAGTTTTCACACTAGTATCAAAATATACTATATTCAAATTAGACTGAAAAAAAACAATAAGCGATACAATCCTCCAAAACTAAAGAAGGGTGGAAGGTAAAGGGTGGGTAGAAGAACTCAAAGAACTGGTGAAACAATCTCCAGGGACACATTCAAGCTGTAACAACCGTATCACACTGTATTGGTTCATTTTCGAATACCTAAACCTTCCCTAATTGAGCTTGCCTATTAATGAAATTACTTAAATTGACAGAAAAAAATAGGCATTTCCTAATTCCGTGCTGTAATTGTCTATTAAGGAACGGCCTATTACCGGGCAATTATGTCCTGTCGTGGTAAAACGTTTTTAAATTAAGAGTTTCCTAATCAGACGCTAATCCTAATAGGATAAGGATTACTAACTTGTTGTTTTCATGACTGCCTCGGTGGTCTAGTGGTCGCGAGCGCGACTGCTGAGCATTATGTCCTGGGTTCGATCCCCGGGTCGAGCAAAGTGTTATTCTGTTTTTCCATCAGGAATTTCTCAAACACTGTTTTAAGCTTTCACGGTTTACAACTAAACTTATACTGTCGGGCTCTAAATAATGAACAATCACGGAAGACATCCCGTAAGTATCAGTCTATGTTTAGGAATTTCTCAGTTGCAGCCACGGAGTTTGAATTTGTGCCCGGTTGATGGCAAAAGGCTCGCTCCCTATTAGATGGGATTTAAACAACCGGCGAAATGTGGGTGTAGGAACACCTCTGCCTTACCCTTCGCGGATTACAGGCGACATGTTATGTTATGTATTTTCATCAATGAAATGTTAAAAGTGCTAAAATACGTTTGGAGGTACAAACCAAAAGGCCCGTTTGCATCATAAATCAATGATTAACTTTAGCGCTAAACCAGTTTAAAGCATCGTTCTATTTCTGTCAATCGTTTAAAGATGATAGAGACGGGTTTCAAATACGATTAGAGATAACATTTAGTCATTTTGGTGCAAGTGGGTGTGGTCTAAATATGTAGGTAAAATAGCTTATAGTCTTTATGGTGTGGTTAGTGCCTAACCTGGTGTCAGAGCTTTTATGCCGCCCATGGGCTTTTGGCTTGGCTTTACATGCCGTCGAGAAATATCTCTCAGGCATGCTGGTTTCCTCACGATGTTTTCTTTCACCGAAGCAACTAATAATAATACAATACGCACATGGATCCTAAAAATCAGAGGTGCTTGTTCTGTTACTTGGCTGTCCGCACAAAAACGTGGTCACCACGCGGCGCACCCGGACTCGTCTTGAGCTCATTGATAATAATAATTTGTGAAATTTTACATAGATTCTTTACATAAAATAATATACAGCTCTTGGGTCCGAACTTGGGTCCTATGACTTGGCAGTCCGACGGTCACACCACTAGGCTATCACTGCTTATAGTAAACAAATATTTTTAAAAACAAGCTTTTAAAAAACTATGACGTTAGTTTTTACCCCTTTTAATTTGATACCCATATCATGGGGGTGCATAAATGTTCGCCATCTTTGGGAGTCCACCATATTGGATTTAGAATGACACCACTTAGCTAACCATGCATTGTCACCCAAATTAAACGTGTATGCAATATTTCAGCTCATTCGGTTGGGAATAACAGTCCTAAAATTTAGTTGCAAGATTTGACCGAAGCAAACAAACATTGGAAGTTAAAAAAACACTTGTAAAAACCTATAAAACAAAAAAAATATAGTCTTTCAGACATATAAAAATATACAATCTTATCTTGCCTATTTTTTAATATATTTTAGAACTAGAAAACGTCTGTGTTTGACTCGTTAATTAAACCTCCAGCAAAATAATTGAATTTTTCAATTAGCAATAATATTGAACTGGAAATTGCCTTTAATTTCTATTCATACCTACTTCTATGTTAGAACTGGCTATTGCAAATTAAGGATCCCAATTTGCTTTGAGAAAACCAACCTTAACACGTTGCTTTAGAACTCAATTTCTATTACAGCCTAAAATAGTTTCAGTACTTTTTCAGAAGATTAGAATATTGCAAAATCAACCTTATCGACATGTTCATAAGGAGGATATTTGTGTAAGCATATTCAATTTGGTCCCTAGTTGGCTTGCTCTAGTTGCATTCATTTACATCGTCGATCAGGGAATTGGAGAGATATTACATTTGGGACGGGGGTTCGATTTCCGGGCTGTGACGTAACGGGCTGCGATTATTGATCTGTTTATTGTGTTTTGGATATTCTTTTGTAGATGTACATTTGGTTAGGGAAGGAAGAAAATACTGTCTTTATGACCATCGTCGGTTATAAAGTAAGGTACTTGTATTTAGGGGGCCGAAAGGGGGGGTAAAGTATTTCTGTTATTTCCTTACAGATTCTGTACTTTGTCTTCATAAGTAGCCGTAGATATATCTAAGTGGAGAGGAGCTCATATCTAAATAAGAACAGCCGCACGGGTCGATCTTTAAGGTTAAGCCGCGCTTGCCAAGGTCGGTCTGTGGATGGGTGACCATCATTAAATATCGAGTTTCCTCCGTGTGACGAAAAGCATGTTAAGCCGTTGGTCCCGGCTGTCATTTGGAGATCTTCGACAGTCATTACAGGTAGTCAGTGGCACGAAAGTCTGACAACCAATCTTAGCTAATCTACTTAGTGCTAACTGGGTTGTGGAGGTCAGATAGGCAGTCGCTCCATGTATAGTCCTGGTACTCAGCTGCACCCGGTTAGACAGGAAGCCGACCCCAACATAGTTGGGAAAAGGCTAGGCTGACGATGTTATTATATTTAGCAAGAAAACAGCGTACCTCAGGTTATGAAATACAAAACTGTACAACCATACAACCTCTTAACAAATGATATTATAAAGAAAGATTCGCGTTCAAATATAGTTGCCTTGTTACGACTGCGATAGATCATACGGAACGTATGGTACAGAAAGAGATAGCTATTGCAAAAAAAGCGCGCGCTTGAAGTAATTCAATTACGACATTTGTCTGAATTTGTCTGTAACAATTTGCACGCGCGATATCAACCTTTTTTAATTTATAATATCATTGATCTTATCCACTACGTCGTTACCTACTTCATCAACGGTTTATAATTAGTAACAGAACCGCCGCCATCTTGAATAGGCCTTCAAACATGAAAGTTACAGCTATTGTTGTAAAAGGTAACAAGTCGAAGTTATTAGTAATAACAATAGCAACACCATTCTATGGATTCTTTAGTTTACAGTCGAGAAACCTTAGAATTGTGAGAAGTTATATGCGCCATTTACTTTAGAACAAGGACACCATAATTATATGTTTATTTACATAACATCACACCTGTAATTACTAAAGGGTTAGGCAGATGTATAACTATAGTGGACCCTCATTACAGCAATAATGTGGAAGTCATTGCCATCAACCGGGCACAAATCCAGACTTCAGGTTCCTCATCATCTGCCTAGCCTTTTCCGCACTATGTAGGGGTCGGCTTCAGTCTAACCGAATGCAGCTGAGTACCAGTAATTTACACGGAGCGGCACCTATCTGACCTCCACAACCCAGCTAGTACTGGGTAATACGATACCCCTTAGTAAGGCTGGTTGCCAGATTTTCAGGCCACTCACTCCCTGTAACGATTGTGAGTGACAGTGTCTACAAATGCCAGCCGGGACCAATGGATTAATGTGCTTTCTGAGGCACGGAGCAGACGCGGTATGTAATGGCTGGTCCCCATCCACGGACCAACCTAGACAAGCGCGGCTTAACTTAGAGATCGACCCGTCTGGCTGTTATTACTTAGCCACGAGCTCCTAATACATCAACATCATCTACAATTCTGCAGCCCAACCTCCAAATCGATCCAGTTATAATAAAAGTGGTTAAAAATAACTTATATAGCTCCGCAGTCGCGCCGCTAACCAGAATAACTTCGCCAATTAAGTTAGCCCTGGATTTAGGTCAAACGTTTACTGCTGCACCTGCTCTCTTGAGGTGTTTGAACAACTTGCCCCTCACTTCGTTAAATGCGGTGTCGCGTTTTAAAGGTTAGCTTACTTTGCGTTTTGCTGAGCCGGATTTTTTGTCTGTAGAGAGGGGTGAAGAGGGTGTAAGCTGCTTTGTGAGAGGTTATGTTTTATTAGGGATGGGGGTTGTTTTTCTGATTTATTGATATACTCCTGTACTGGCTAAGGTGACTGTTATCGATTTTGGCACTGTTGTTTTTATATGAGTGGCAACGCCGGGAGGGGGACGCCCTAGAATTGGTGAGGTTCTTCGGAAACGACAGACGCATTGTACTCGCAACCGTGTGTGACTAGATGTATGAACGAGGCAAAAGGAGTATGTTAGGATCGTAGCAGGTGGCGTTCTGTGATTTCTGCCTACCCCCATGGGACAAAGACGTGTGTTTATGTAAGTTTTTTTCAATTACTCAAGGAAATAAAGAATCAAATATGCATTTATTGTCATAAACACACTTGCATATGAGTTAGCGCACTTTTTAGCAATTTGATCTTTGAAAATACAAAACCTCAACGCCTGTTACAATTTATGTTGCGAAGACTGTTTTCCTTGAACGAAAACATCTGGGGCAGCGACTCCACCCAAAATCAGAAGTACGACGGCAACGGAAGGTAGCAATGGGTCATTTGTTTGCAAATTCTCAAATGGACCCTCTCCGTAAGCCGGAGCACCCTTATTGACTTTATTGGGTACAACGAAAGTGACTATATCTTTCTTCTTTCAAACAAATTTGTTGAAATTACTGGAATAGGATTATTTTAGTGATAATTTCTTTACTAAAGTGTTTTGCTTTAATCGCGATAATTTGCTATAATCACATGTTTTTGACAAGAAGCCGCCTTTTTATTTTAATTATCATTATTTTATAAACTTCTTAGCTTGTCGATGGAAAATTTTCAATTAAATGAACTTTGACCCCAAATATCTCCGTAACTAGAAGGTTCCCAGGTATGGTCTACAACAAAAAAATGATCCCAAGGACAGGGAGAACAAGTGCCTTTCGGTTATGTGAAGGGTCTGTTTACACCCTGTATATTTGGCCCATAATTCAGCTATGCGAACTTCGCTCGCTCCATATTTTCTAATATTTCCCCCCTAAAACATTTTACGTTCAAGAAAACAATAAAACCTTTATCGAACAAAACCCTACATCACACTTCAAGTGCATTCACTTCCTTATTTAACAAGCGTACACACCAGCTTCCTCATTATTTGTCTCAATTAATTACACCACCAATTCCCCCAAACATTTGGGACCAACATTGGCGATACATTTTATTTCCCTAAAAATATTTAAGGATAAGGAACACTCCGCCGGTCTGTTACGACAGGGGTGTAATTAATTACGTTTCACCCCCGTTCCAAGCTCCGTTTCACCCCCGCTTGGGGAGTTTCACCCCCCAGACAATAGAGGCTGGATACAATTGTGAAACCCTTGTGTTTCATAGCTGTTATTTTGAAAGAGAATTTTGATTCGAGTTTGAGAAGAGATTACTTATCTTGGGGTATTATTTTTTCAAGGAATGTGGATGTTTTTATAAGCGGGTTGTTTTAAACGTTGAGGAAATTAGAATAACCTGTACACAGAAATGATTTATCCTCGTTTTATGACGATTATCATGGATAATGGATATTATCCATGTTACCATGGTTACCATGGTGACCGACGTAGCCCGAAGAATTACCAAACTTAAGTGGCAGTGGGCAGGGCACATTGCTCGCAGAATGGATGGCCGAGGGGGCCGAAAAGTTCTAGAGTGGCGACCGCGAACCATAAGACGTTGCATTGGAAGAACTCCCACTAGGTGGACAGATGACCTGGTGAAGGTTGCAGGGATCCGCTGGATGCGAGTCGCACGGGACCGGTCAATGTGGCGACACTTGGGGGAGGCCTATGTCCAGCAGTGGACGCCTTTCGGCTGAAATGATGATGATGATAATGGATATTAAAGTGATTAAAAGAATATGATTAGCCTTTTACTCTAGTATCTATAGTCAAGTTAAAGTAATTACTTGACTTTAAGTAATTAGTAATTATCCCAACATTTTTATTCAATGGACAAGAATTTGAACGAAGTAAGTACCGTCAAAGAAAGCAAAGCTTGGAATTCTAATGTTTGACAGTTTTAACTTCAAGCAATTGCTAAACTACAGTATTAAAATCGTATTTTAAGTTTTTAATTTTACTCAAGTTATCACTTTGACTTGTTTATAGATACGGGTGATAATATTTCTGCCGGTTCGTTTGTCAATAAAATACTGCTGTCGCAAGATTCAAATTTAATGAGCCCATTGTCGATATTCAATATGAATGGAAAGAAAACTCTATAAGAGCTGTTCCAACTCCAATGTTATATTGTACAGACGCCAACACATCAAGCTACCCGAAATTGTGGAATTTTCCCAATCAACCTTGGACCTACTAGTGCTAACTTAAAGCTTTAGCGATAAAGTTCAAAATCTATTTAAGAAAATTGACAGATTGTAGTAGCTTCATGTGCTCGCGTTTGTACACTAAACAATTTATATAGTTTTGGTTAAGATTCAAATATTATTTTGAAATGAAAAGTAATAAAGATTCTTGCTCAAACAAACCCCGTATTCTGGAGCTTAAGCTTCTAAGTCGAAATAATAAAAAACCCACATTATTTCAAGAAAACATTCCATTTTTCCCAACTCGTCGGGTGGAATGTGCTGAAAAATGTAATATTTTCACCCCATCAAGCTGGGGGACCATTTGTAAGGGTTTTTGTTGCAGTTTGGCAGTTTGTCCCTTTTCATACTGCGGCGTTTGACTGATGTTATCATAATAAAGGGAAAATATAGGAGGAAAGAGAAAATCCTGTGTTGATTTTACAGTATTTTTGTAAAAAAAAAATTTTTGCCATCGAAATGCACACTGGTGTAGTCTCTTTTTACAACTACATTCTAACCAAACGCTGTTAAGCTTTCACGGTTTACAACCAAACTTATACTGTCACTTACGGGATATCTTCCGTGATTGTTCATTATATCGTGGTTATGTTATTGTTATTTATATCGGAAGCTCAAAATAATGAACAATCACGGAGGATATCCCGTAAGTGACAGTATAAGTTTGGTTACATTTAAACCGGCGAAGAAAAAAAGGACTCCTTCTTTTTTTCTTCGTTCTCAATTCGAGGCGTACATTTTTTTTACTTTGAAATATACATCATCATCATCATTTCAGCCGAAAGACGTCCACTGTTGGACATAGGCCTCCCCCTAGTGTCGCCACATTGACCGGTCCCGTGCGACTCGCATCCAGCGGATCCATGCAACCTTCACCAGGTCATCGGAAATCATCGGTTTTGAAATATACGCTCTCCAATAAAAAAATAATCATTCAAATCGGAATCCTCTGTAAAAAGTTATGCGTCAAGCAACAATCGATAGAAAATCAAATGACACTATGGATCACAACAAATCTAATAGTGAAAAGTAAAGTCTATTGGCATTTATTACATCTATCATCATCATTCTCTTGCCCTTATCCCAATTCATTTGGGGTCGGCGCAGCATGTCTTCTTCTGCCATACTTCTCTATTACTCGTCATCTCATCCGACACCTCCTTTCTTGCCATATCATTCTTTATACAGTCCATCCATCGTTTCTTTGGTCTTCCTCTACTCATATACCCATCCACATTCATACTCAAAACTTTCCTCACAACATTTTCCTCATTCCTCCGCATCACATGCCCATACCACGACAACCGATTACCACACAACTTTTCAGTCACCGGCGCCACTTTCAGACTTCCTCTTATATACTCATTTCTTATTTTATCCATTCGCGTAACACCACACATTCCCCTTAGCATTCTCATCTCCGCCACATGCAAATGCCTTTCATTCATCCCTTTTGTGGTCTAACATTCTGATCCATACAAGACAGCAGGTCTAACCATTGTTTTATAAATCTTCCCCTTAAGTTTAAGGGGAATGCGGGAGTCGCAGATTGTTCCCGTGACCTGCCGCCATTTCATCCATCCCGTGTTAATTCTGTGCTTTACACTACGATCTATTTCGCCATCGCTTTGCACGAGTGAACCGAGATACCGAAAGTCGGAGCAGACAGGAAGAAACGCGCCATCTAGCGCTATGGCTCCAGAACTGGAGAGACCGCCGAAATCGCAGAACATGTATTCTGTTTTAGTTCTGCTGATTTTTAACCCAACATTCTCCAGCTTCTGTTGCCATTTCTCCAATCTGCTCTGGATCTCAGGTCCATCTTCACCGACAAGAACAATGTCGTCGGCAAACAGCATGCACCAGGGTGCCTGTAGAAGATTGGCTGTACATAGCACGAATTAACTCTACATACTTCCCAAGTATACCTTTCTCTTTCAAGGCCCACCGCAACACATCCCGAGGTACCCTATCGTACGCTTTCTCCAGATCAATGAACACCATGTGCAAGTTTTTGTGTGCACGCCTGTACTTCTCGCACAATTGGCGGAGTGCAAAAGTGGCGTCCATTGTTCCTCGACCTGGCATGAACCCAAACTGGTTTTGGGTGATCTTACTCTCCTCTCTTATTCTTTTCTCTATCACTTTCTCCCATACTTTCATACTATGTGACATGAGCTTTATCCCCCGATAGTTGTTGCAGTCCTGCACATCACCTTTATTCTTGAAGATGGGCACTAGCGAACTATTGCACCATTCTTGTGGGATCGCTCCTTCATGCAACAACTTATTGAAGAATAAAGTCAGCCACATACATCCGTCTTCTTATAAACACTTCCATACTTCTACTGGTATTTCATCAGGGCCCATGGCCTTTCCATTTTTCATACTTTGAACGGCCTTCCTCACTTCATCCATGCTAATTTCCCTCACCAAACCCATATTTACTTGTACCTCTAAAGCACACCGCTCCATTCATTCTCTTCATTTATTAGATTTTCAAAATAACCCTTCCATCTCTTTTGTATTTCATCATCTTTAGACAAAACTTTACCAGTGCCATCTTTCATACACTTTATATGATTTATATCTCTCGTTCTCCTTTCTCTTGCTTTTGTAATCCGGTAGAGCTCCTTCTGGCCTCTAGGACTGTCCAGTGAGTCGTATAACTTCTCCTGCGCCTTAGCCCTGGAAACTGCTACCGCCTTTTTTGCCTTTCTCTTCCATTCTTTATATATCTTTTTCTTTTCTTCTTTCAAACTGTCGTTCCCGTTTGCTACACCCTGCCATTCCTTAAACGCAACCTTTTTCTCTTTCAGACTCTTTTGCACCTCTTCATTCCACCACCATGTATCCTTATCTATCATACCCTTCCCTTTGGATTCTCCAAAAACATCTTTTGCTACTCTTCTTATACAATCTGCCATCTCTATCCAACATTCATTCACAGATTTTCTATCCATATCCTTCATTTCAATCATCTTATCTACTACTTGACTCTTAAACATACCTGCACATTCTTCTTTTTCAATCATACGCATTATTACATCTGTATCAACGCAAAATAGTGAAGTAAAAATGAGTAAATAAGGAAATCTGAAAGTGGCACCGGTGTTTAAAAAGTTGTGTGGATATCGCATATCATGGTATGGGCTAGTGATGTGAAAGAATGAGGTGAGGCAACAAGAGATCAAAAGAACAATAAATGACATGTGAAATATGATATGGCTAGAATGGGGCTGACTCCATGAGATGACGTCTAATGAAGAAGTATGAAAGGAGAAGAAATGCTGTACCCTCCCCATTTAATTAGCATAAGGGCAATAGAATTATGGTGACTTTTTTCAACATATTATTATATCACATAACATTACATCACACCTGTAATCCCCGAAGGGTTAGGCAGAGGTGTACCTAATAGTACACACACATTTCGCCAGTTATGTCCCATGTAATAGGGGGCGAGCCTATTGCCTTCAACTTGGCTCAAATCTAGACTCCGTGGCTGCTACTGAGAAATTCTTGTACGAAAAACCCAATAACACTTTTCACAGCCTGGGAATCGAACCCAGGACCTCATGCTCAGCAGTCGCTTGCGACCGCTAGACTAACAAGCAGTTATCAACATACTAATCAAAAAGTCGGTGACACATTACCAGTTTTAATTTCAACCCTCTAAAATAACCACTTCAACATAAATCACAATTCACACCGATAACGCTGTCACAAAACGATTAAAAATTAATCTTAAGACCTCCATTAAAATCTTTTCAAGCAAAAACTCTTCGTCAGCGATTCCTGTAATCGATAGAGGTCGCTCCGAGGGTATACTTTAGAAGTACTCTCTTATCACGAGAAGAGCTAACGATCTCTTTTGATAATACGCTGACGTGGCAATGATGAGGGCACTGAGAAACTAAGGGACATTCTTGTGGTTAAGTTCAGGTTAAGTGTGAGAAATGAGGTTTTATTTTCTGCTTTTTTTGTGTCTGATGGTCACAATGGTCTGATGAAAACAAAGAGACGGTGAAGTGGAGTCAGTCTGTCCTTCAAAAATGTAATTATTCGAGTTATTTTTTATCATAGAAAGAAATGGCTGTCTTGTCTGAAGAGGGGGTTTTTGAAAAGAAATTAGAAAGGGAAAATATGAATCGGGCGAATAAAAATTTAATTGGCGACCTAATATACTGAATGGGCGACTATTGTACCAAGTAAGTAACTATTTATCCGGTCATTGCGGCAAGGAGAATATAGGAAGCAAGAGCTAGGTTAGGTTAGGTTACTTTAAACCCTGCAAACAGAAACAGGAGCCCCGCGCATGGGGGCTACGTCGACTACGCCTTATCTACAATCTAGTGGCTAATTGTAGCTGCCAACCTATTATTTTTGCTACTCATTTTAATATTTTTTAAACCCTAAATCAGATAAGTTTGTCGCCGCGTTAAATACATGTAAATTAGAAATATTTAAAAGGGTGTTGAACAGTGGGACAAAAAAAGCTAAAAATTAGTTTTTGCGAGGAATGTAACAGAAGATAGCTAGTTTCAATCTTTAGAGATTATTCTTCTTTGAGATCTACTTCTTCTTTACGTGTCGATGAATTTCAATTTGTGTTAGACCAGAATGTGGCTCCCTGCACAGCTCTAACATTTGATTCGATTAAATCCTGTAATGTGCCAGTGGTTGTTCAAGATTGGCATGACAGGAGGTGGGGCATATCTATGGCATTCTGTTTTGGATGGATCGAGGATACCCCATTTAGCCAGATTATAGAATTCCCAGGAGTTCAGAGACGTTATCCAGGTTCAACGGTATAAGGATTACTTGGCAAAACTCAGAAGCTGTCCATCAAAAATCGAACACAAAGTTGCATCTGGTCAGAACCGCAATATTTTGCATTCTAACGAAATGTATGTAAAACCAGAAAAAATATTCAAAAGATGTTGATTTTAACATAAAACATTAGCGTAGTAAATGTCTGAAGTAATGATGGATGATATATTTGATCTCGTAATGATCTCAAGCTATGATATATTACAGTGTTTTGGCTTTTATAGCACATTTTACGTCAGTCCACTGCGTTTGAATGCGCTCTGATTTAGCGGGACTGGGTTCTCGGTACTAGTGTTGGTAGCGATATCTTTCTACATGTTTGAAGAATTTTGAGTATTGAATTGAATTTGGATGGCTATAAGAGTAGAGGAAGACCAAAGAAACGATGGATGAACTGTGTGAAGGTCGATATGGTTACAAAGGAGGTGACTGCCGAGATGAAGAGTAGTAGAGAAGTATGGAAGAAGATGACATTCTTCGCCGACTTCGAATAAATTGGGATAAGCGCAGGATAATGACGATGGTGATCTTTTTATACGTTGATTAAGATCAAAGGTATGACTTGTACTACAAAGTCTCAATTTATAATTATTAAAGATACTTGAAGTTTTACTGATATTAAACTATTTTACCTAAATGTAGCCGCAATTGACTAACTGTTTACTTATTTTGTATAATTAAATCTTTAGTATCTAGATGTAACAAAATTGTTTACGCAAACAAAACAATTTATTTTTATAGTAGTTGCAAAACTAGAGGAAACATTCGTAGAATACGAGTCTAGCTAACTGAAACTTATATAAAGGAAGAATCCTTTTATCGTATTAACATTTTTACTTTTTAAAAATTGGATCATGGTTCCAGGTGAAACCTTAAGATAGAAGATTTAAAGAACTTATTTGACAGCGTCAGGGGTTTTACGTTCTATTAAATAGATAGATGTGAGAGAAGTGGTGATTGATGGGTGACCACGAGCTTCCTCCGTGCCTCGGAAAACACGTTAAGCCATTGTACCCGGCTGTCAATTGTAGATCTTAGACAGTCGTTACAGTCAGTGGTCCGAAAGTCTGACAACCAGTCGTACCAAGGGGATACCCCACTCGAGTGAATGAGCGTAGCGGAAGGGAGTGTCAGACTTCTACTGACTAAAACCCATCCATGTTCCATCTTTGCCCTTTGTGGTCCAGGGCCGCGGTATCTCTTTCGAACACCCCCGCAGCCCTGGCAGACATCGGCCCTTGCAGACCCCTTCCTTGTTTGCTGACATCCCTTTGAGGCGCGCTTGGAACACGAATGGGCCGTCGACACGGCCTGTCGTCATAAGACGGTCAGACATGGGGATACCCCTTGACGTTACGATACTATACGATAGTATTACCCAGTACTAACTGGGTTGTGGAGTTCAGATAGACAGTAGCTCCATGTAAAATACTGGTATTCAGCTGCATCTGTATAGACTGGTAGCCAACCCCAAAATAGTTGGGATTAGGCTAGCCAGATGGTGCAGGAGTAGTGGTATCGGTACATTTTCAGTACCGATACTACAGAAAAGAGAATGCAC
This sequence comes from Noctua fimbriata, assembly GCA_905163415.1. Classification (NCBI taxonomy): domain Eukaryota; kingdom Metazoa; phylum Arthropoda; class Insecta; order Lepidoptera; family Noctuidae; genus Noctua; species Noctua fimbriata. Next base: position 1,784,199 of record LR990946.1, read on the forward strand.
CCTTATCAAAAATTATTTGCATTTGATGTGTAATAACAAAATAACATCATATTCTCTGAAAATGGAGCAGTTAGTCATTTCCCGTAGTCGTGTTATGCAAATCAAACGTGGGACGGTTCTAATTTGTTATTCTAGTTGTCAATAGTGGACTTATTAGCTTGTCTATATTTACTGTTGTATGATTCATAGTGTTAACTAGAAATAGACTTTGTTTATTTGTAGTAAAGCTTCTTATTCATGGATGTAGATCAATGGTGACCCAGTGGATATGGTCGCGACTTACGAAGCGAAGGTCGTAGGTTCGAATACTTCGAACTCAGGAAGGCACTTTACTTTATGTAAATTATTTTATCTCAAAAACGGTGAAGGAAAACATCGTGGAACTGGCTTGTCCTAGGACTAGAAAGTCAAATCGAAGGCAGCGCTGGGTCTGGTGGTGGACTGGCCTCACCAGTAGTATGAAGAACAGGGTGTAAAGTTCTTCATCCCCCATAGAAAAGGGAGGATCCTCCGACCAGACGGGTGTTGTGTCTGGTGGGCTACTGCCCGAAAGTTGCTGTCGGGTATTTCTACATCGTCTTGTCTAGCTGAGGACTTTAACTTGAACTTTGACAATTATTTAAATTCAACAGATTTTTTGATTGATTTTTCAAGATCTTAATTTCTATATATTTTGAATACAATCTGCTTACAAAATTGATCTTATTCTATTTGTTCACAAGTCTAGATTTATTTTGTTACCTAGGCTAAATATATCGCCTTTATAAATATTAAAACATGTTATTATTACCTTATTTAAGTGTTAACTAAGTATGTGCAGGTCGGTAAGGAACCATAAATAATATTTACAAGAACATTCGACAGAGAAATAGTACTTTTTGATCACCAAAATCATTTCTTTATACGGTAGCTGGGACAAGTGACGGACCCAACTCCCCAACAACACACACAGCTCCAGGTTCACTAAAGTAAATACACCAATACATATTGCATTATGTCGGTGTTCACACCTAAGCGGTTCATCGGACCATATCGCTTGCATCACTTGCTTCGTAAATTCGTTACCTACACCTAGTACTCCCGTTTCCCTGCCGACCTGCTTTGGCTAACAATGTTTACATCGATTTACCTATCTACCTATCACTATCAGTATATCAAGGACTAGCGGTCAGTCCTGGCTTCGATCGAGTGGACATTTCTTTTTTAAATATAGTCTATGTTACTCAGGGATAATTTAGCATCCTAATGGTAAAAGAATTTTTGAAATCGGTCCAGTTGTTTTTGAGATTATTCGTTACAAGTATACAAAAATTTCCTCTTTATAAAATTGGTGTAGAAGTGTAGATGTAGATGAACATCATCATCATCATGATGATGGTCATCTGCCTAGCCTTTTCATAACTATATTGGGGTAGACTTCCAGTTCAACCGGATGTAGCTGAATCATCATCATCATCATTTTAGCTGAAAGACGTCCACTGCTGGACATAGGCCTCCCCCAAAGGGGGGATTTTGCCATAATCGCCACGCTTGGCAGGGGGGTTGGCAATAGCTGAATATCAGAATTTAATTTTCGTATATTTTTTTTATTTTTTATAATTTTTATCTACATGGAGCGACTGCCTATCTAACCTCCACAACCCAGTTAGTACTCGGTAATACGATACCCCTTGGTAAGACTGGTTGTCAGATCTTCGGGTCACTGACTACCTGCAACAACTATTAACGATCTATAAATGACAGCCGGGACCAACACTTAACGTGCTTTTGGAGGCACGGAGGAAAATCGGTATGTAAAGGGCGGTCACCCATCCAAGGACCAACCTAGGTAAGCGCGGATGCGGTTATTAAACACTTGTATAGCGCGACGGCTGAGCATGAGGTGAACTGAAACCCCGCTTATGTCGTACAGGCTGTTGAAATCGATATTCAAATGTAGTCGCGTGAAATTGCTTGTTGTTTGTAAATTGTAGCAACGACATGTGCCCGTATGTTTGAAACTAAAACTAAACTAGTATTGACACAATGCTCTGTTTACTGTTTAGTTACAAACATACGGATAAACAAACTGGGTAAATGTGTGAGAAATTTGGGAAATGTGCGCATAAAATACGACCAACAAGACAAACAAACAATTATATTAGAATATAGAAGAAGAAGAAGAGAAGTAGGCAGATTAGTCTCAGAATTAAGTTTATTTTATTTATTTATATTTAAGTTATTGTAGTTTTTCTTGTTTATCTCTCTTAACTTTATATATTTTGTTATAAAGAGTGCTCACAGCCTTTTCAAGCACATTTCTAAACGCTTAGATGACTCTTCCCGTGACCCAAAGGCTGACTTTTACCTTGGCCAAAGGCTTAGCGTTGCCATACAACGTGGCAACGCCGCCAGTCTTTTGGGTACATTACCAGTTGACAGCGTTGAGGAGGAGTTTTTTGACGCCATTTTTTAAGTTTATTTTGAAGTTAGTTAGTTAATATAGGTTATTTTAATTTATTAATGTATAAAAATATAACTTTGAATATTAATTTGAATTGTATTTTGTTATATGTATGTATAAATGTATTTATTCTTATATGTTTTAGTTATAAATATTTTCTAGTCTTTTTTTCTGTTATTGCAACTACTGTGTATTGTCTCTGCATCACCCTAAGGTAGACTGGTAGACAAGGCATTAAGTCCGCCTTTGTACAGGTTTAACTTGTGATTAAAGTTTTAATAAATAAATAAATGGGACTGGGCAGGACATGTCTGTCGCATGCCGAACGAACTGTGGGCCCGTAAAGCTCAGGATTGGTGCTCTGAAACAGTGACACGGGGTCGCGGCAGACCACGAAGGAGATGGCGGGACGACCTGGATGTCTTCCTTGAGAATTGGAAAGAAGTAGCACAGAAGCGCGAGCTTTGGAAGGAGTGGAGGGAGGCCTTTGCCCAGCAGTGGGACAATATGGGCTAGCTATATATATAAATAAATAAATGAAATATGATGAAAAATAGCCTTAGGTATGCCTTTCTCAAAGTCAAAGGCTACCTATCTTTCGAACATAACAACGTAACATAACATCACGCAGAATTCCCGAAAAGTTAGGCAGAGGTATACCCACATTTCGCCAGTTATGTTTAAAAGTATATACTATCGCCATCAACTGGTCACAAATCCAGACTCCGAGGCTGCTATTGAGAAATTCCTGATGGAAAAACCCAATAACACTCTGCCCGACTTGGGAATGGAACCCAGGACCTCATAATCAACAGTCGCGCTTGCGACCACTATACCAAAGGGGCAGTCATAAAAAAATACTGAACTGATTTTAATAGTCAAGGCACGATACAGCCAAGCCACACGAACATAAAGACAGCGTTCATTTCACATTTATAAGACGTATGGATTCTTTCCCTTTATATATCAAAAGTTCTTCCCCACATTCTTCCACTGCTCCAATTCAAAACTCGAACTACTTAAAACTACCAACTCCATCAAAAACTTTTAAGGGCGATTTAAACTTAGCCGCCATAAATCTGCCAGTTGTAGCCGATGATTCATAAGCTAATAACAGTAATTCATCACGCTACGTCGGTGTCGGATAATAAACGGAGCTGTGAACGAGTGCGGCAAAGTGTAACTCGACCCTAACGAGTGAACAAACAAACTCGAGTTGTTTAGTGCCACTTGAGTGAATGTGAGGTCAATATTGTGAATTTGAGCTTGTAATTCTTTGTTTTTGTGTCAATGGACGTTTTGCAGGTTTTCGATTTGGTGTGTTAGGGTACCGTAGCCAAAGTTTTCCAACGGGACCCTATTACTAAGGCTCCGCTGTCTATACGTATCGCACAGGACTGTACCTTTTTAACCGTAATCGGTAGGCACATGTAATTTTCACAGAATGTGTACTAATGGCCGCTATTACAAGAATCTGAAAATTTAAAAAATGCATTAAACGCACACTATGTAAGCAAGCATATTACAAGTTGAACGATTATATCGCTGATAAAAATGCTTGGCTCAATGCTGGTCCTGCTCCACAAGGACAGGGGCGCATAAATAGATAGCATTAAACAGTATGTTGGAGCTGCTGAAGATTGTAGAACTATCTTTGCAATGTATTAATTCAATCTCTTTTGTATTATATAACCGCATAGCCCATATTGTGTGAGCACTCTGTACTAGAAAGCTGTCATTCGCTGGAAACGAGAGATGAGATCTACGTTAGGGAATGGGCAACTACAGTACTTTCACAGTTTTTATGCCTTGTGACTGGGACTGTAGCTATTTTTCATTGTTGTCTTTGTTTCGACAATTCAAAAGTGCCTGTAATTGGCCTATTTGAAATATATGATTTTGATTTTGATTTTGAATCAATAAAAAATGTATAAAGATTAAAATGATAAGTGGTCCCCATACAAGAAACGTGTAGTTCTTGTCGTTTTTACGGAACCCTTGGTGTGCGAGTCGGACTCACACTTGGCCGGTTTTGGCTTCCATGATATCTTTAAGGCAATCAAGAGAGACCAAGCGCCGGTTATTTTAGCCGTAGAAACATTAATCTTTGGGGTAGACGTGTTCTTAAGGCTTAAAACGAAGGACGCCCTCAGGCTAGGTGGAGCGACGATCTTTGCAAGGTGGCTGGTAGCCACTGAATGAGAGTTGCCGAGTATCTAGTTGTATGGCGTCTGATTGGAGAGGCTTATGTCCAGCAGTGGCCTATTGTAGGCTGATGATGATAGTTTAAGATATATAAGTGGGTCATTTCTCTCTTTGAATAGAGACTTTCTTGGTGTTGAAATAGATACTTTACATTTATCGTAATAACACGAGCATATATTCTTACTAGGCTGTTGCTTCACCTGCTTATAAATTATCACAATCCTTATAGATTGAATTACGTAACACGCTTTCGATTTCGTATTTCAACAATGTACAGTCGCCACCGCATCAAGCTACCCGAAACTGTCGAATTTTCCCAATCAACCTTGAACCTAATGCTTCAGCGATAAAGTTGAAAATCTATTAAAGAAATTTGACAGATTGCAGTAGCTTGATGTGCTGGCGTCTGTACAATTCATTTATACGTTGAGTATGTTGTTGAGCAAGCCTAACTTGCAAACATATTTATGATTCAATGAATTTTGTAGTATTGTCAAAAATAATGAAACGCTTGTCATAACAAGTGTGATTAAGTTGTAATTCAAATGCGTAATAGTTCACTGAAAGAAAACACAAATAATTGCGCAATTCCGCTACCATTCGCAAAACATTCATAGCGCAATACATCAAATTAACAACAGGCAATGACAGTTAACGATCTAAACACCATTTGCACGAAAAAAACTCTGTTTAAAAACTAATAAATCAAAGCCAAATACATTTAAAAACGTAACATATTGTATGAAACTCTAAACATTTTCTCTCGTTATTAATTAATAAGATTATATTAAATTCGCGCGCATTTTTTGGCAGCCGGCCATCTTGGATTGTCTGCGATTGATATCTTGTGTTCGGAAGGAAGTGATTTATTTTTGGGTGCGATTGAGTGTGTGGATGCCTTAACAAGGTCAACGGGTTATCAATGATTTTTGGAATGCGTGTTTTGTAATATTTATTCATATGTATGCTGGGTGATGACGAGCTCATGTCTAAATAATATCAGCCACTCGGGTCAATCTTCAGATTAAGCTGCGCTTACCTGAGTTTAGCCTTGGATAGGTGACCACCCATTACATACCGAGTTTCCTCTGTGCCTCAGAAAGCACGTTAAACCGTTGGTCCCGGCTGTCGTTTGTAGATCTTTGACAGTCGTTACTACTAGTCAGTGGCCCGAAAGTCCGACAACCAGTCTTACCAAGGCGTATCGCATTACCCAGTACTGACTGGGTTGTGGAGGTCAGATAGGCAGTCGCTCCATGTAAAATACTGGTATTCAGCTGCATGGTGAGACTGGAAGCCAACCCCAACATAGTTGGAAAAAGGCTAAGCAGATGATGATCTGTCTGGGTGATTTGTTAAACGTTGGCAACACTTTAAGGGTGTGATCACTAAACAAAACAACTTTAACTATGGACTCATCATAAAATCGCGAAAATTCAGCTGCTCCACACACTATTGGCCGCGTAAATCGAAAAAAAATAGACAACAGCAGTTTTTTTAAATAATATTTATAGTTGTCCCATACTAAAACTTGCCCATATTTATGAGTATTTCAGTCCCATAAAGTACTCAATCATGTTAATCCACTTTTCTTCTTCCTTATCGTGTGGTTAGTGCCTAAACTGGTGTCTGAGTTTTTATGCCACCCCTCTCTCAGGCATGCTGGTTTGGTTTCCTCACGATGTTTTCCTTCACCGAAGCAAGTGATAATTATATAATACGCATATGCATCCCGAAAATCAGAGGTATGTGTCTTGGGTTCGAACTCAAGAACATTGACTTGCCTGTCCGACGTTCATAACACTAGGCTATCACTATAAATAATAGGCTATTTAAGAATCCGAGTATAGTATCTTCAAGTAGCCTGAGCGACCACTTGAGAGGAGCCACTTACGAGCAAGTATCTGTTACATACACCACTTGGCAACGGACCGGCCAGCAGACATCTTATGCTCACTACATTATCTAAACACACATGATACGACTGTGTTACAACATTCTCTTTATCCTACTCTTAGCTATTTTCTTTTTTAAAGGGATTTTATTTGGAGAAAATGTTTCTACTACTACTGGACTGAGCATGAGGTCCTGGGTTCGATTCCCGGTTCAGGGAAAGTACTATTGGGTTTTTCCATCAGAAATTTCTCAGTAGCAGCCACGGAGTCTGGAGTTTTGTTTGGTTGATGGAAATAAGCTCGCCCCTAATTACATGAGACTTATAACATAACTGCTGAAATGTGGGCGAGGACAGTATGAGGTACACCTCTGCCTAACCATTCGGGGATTACAGGCGTAATGTTATGTATGTTACTACTGGACTAATTTATGCCTAATTTCTTAAAAAAAAAAATCTGTTGTTTCCTACAAAAGTGCAACACCTACGTCAAAATGTGTGAATCAGATTTTTTTAGAATGATGTACTGAATACGTGGTAACTATTTCTGCGTCGCTGTCCCTTCCACCCTGCATATCCAAAACGCTTTTGAACTGATTGTCAGTTGTCTATTACCTCTGCCCCCGTGGACAAGGATTTCTTTGACGGAAGAATCGACAAAATGACAGATAGTGCAAAGAAATCTGTCATTGTGTCGACACAATCTGTCATTTTGTCGATTCTTCCGTCAAAGAAATCCTTGTCTACGGTGGTCATGCTACGGGGGCTGGTATTAATCAGTTACTATCTATCCGTGATCAGACTACAGGTAGTCCTCTCACAGTTTATAGTTTAACTTTAACTAACGAGATTTCGAGTTTCAAAACTAAACCAGTCGAGCGGAATCTCCATAGTTTACATTTTACCGTAACTATGCACTATACAGTTATCTAAACTTTAGTTGTAACTAACAATAATACAGTCAACTGCACTTCAAAGTTAGCTGCAGATTATGGCGATATCAGACGCTTCACTCAAGTATACTGTTCACTTGGCTCACTGACTATTTATTTATGTTTCATTCGATTTTTCACAGCACCGATAAAATTATACAGGAAAAAACGTTGATTTGCTTAATTAATTTCTATTTATCAAATAGAAATTAATTAAGCAAATCAACGTTTTTTTGTAAAATTAATTCATTCGTCTACGGAATTATCCGTAGACGAATGAATTAATTTTTCAATTTCGTCACATTTTGTATTCAGACGTTTTGTTCTCAAGTGAGACATGAAAGGTCTGACATCAGTTTTACTGCAACGAAATAAAATCTGCCTTGTTGGTGAAGTAAGCTCTAGAAGTAAACTGTCCTGTGGTGTCTGGAGTTAGTTTTTATACCAAACTCTAGTTTTTATATTTTTGTAACTGCATCGTTGGTCGAGTGGTCGCAAGCGCGACTGCTGACCATGAGGTCCTAGGTTCGATTACTAGGTCGGGCATGGTGTTACTGGGTTTTTCAACCAGGAATTTCTCAGTAGCAACCAAGGAGTCTGAATTTGTGGCCGGTTGATGTCAATAGGCTCGTCTCCTACTACATGGCACTTAAACATAACTGGCGAAATGTGGGTACCATTAGGTACACCTTTGCCTAACCTTTCGACGATTACTGGGGTAATTTTATGGTTATCTGAAATAAAAGCTCTTTAATGTCAAGTTGTAACTTGGAGATGCTGTGGACTGTACGTCGATGGTGACGTCCGGCTCTAAACTATGTTAAGGAGCCAAGGACGGGGGGGAGCAAGAGAGGGGAGGGAAGAAGGAGAGGCATAACTACTAATTAATACCTTGCAGGTATAAAGACAGGTTGAATAATTTATCCGGGACATGCTAAGTTTCATTTTCATTCTTTGTGACGTTCTTTTTGTGTACGTTTTGTATTACAAAAGCAGTGTTTGACGAGGCTTTCTGACTTGTTCATGATGTTTTATACTATAGGATTTCGTAGGGTAAGGTATAAAATGCAGTATAACACCAATTATTTTTGTGGATTCAACTGAAGCAATAAATTAAGGCTGGCAAAGGAACGTGGATATTGGCACAAGAAAAGAGCGGCCTATAGGCCTAATTTTGGCTGTGGATGATGATTAATGATAGTGATTGTTAATATTTTTTTTTTACAAGAAATTTCTCAGTAGCATCTCTCGGGTCTGGATTTGTTATCGTGTGATGGCAATAGGACCACCTCTTATTACAATTTGGGACTTTACAACATAACTTGCGAAAAGTACAAGTACTTGTTTAACCTATGCCTAACCTTTGAGTTATATCAGACGTGTTTCCAATTTATTAAAAGTCACTCTTGATGCGCTTCTTTGTCCTTCATTGAAGACGGCCTAGAAGGCAAAGCAGGAACAGTCTTTTTTAACCACCATCATCATCAGCCTAGCCTTTTCCCAACTATGTTGGGGTCGGCTTCCAGTCTAACCGGATTCAGCTGAATACCAGTATTTAACATTTTACCTGTCAGGTACACCCTAGCGTGTATGGCTACCTAAAGCATGCCACGAGTCACCACAACGCGACGGTACTTACGCAAAAGAAAAAAGTGAAAACGCGCGTCATGCTAGACGCTAGTCGTATCGTCCGAGGTCGTGAACGGTGTCAAGACTGCGTCAGATGTAAGACCATCATCACGCTCTAAGTATTTTTCTAAAATTAAATAAAGTGAAACACTAAAGTGTGTTCTCTTGGTTTTGTTCTTTATCTAACCGTGCAGTGTCAGCTCTTCTAATGAAAAGTGCATTAGCAGTAACGATAGTTGAATGCTGTCCACAGCCCGTTAGTGAGGGAGGCACGTGCGTTTGTGTTCGTGGTCTGATTGTTAATGATTATATTCTACAGGTTCTAATTGAGAACTAATTGTGGTGGATGTTGATGGTAAGCTCTATGAGTTTATAGTATAGTATAAAGGGTGTAAAAAGACCCTTAACCAAGCCGATAGGCATATGTTCTACCCGTGATTGTGATTTTATTCTGGTTCTGGACCTTCAAGATACGGACATATTGAAGGTCAAAGTATCAACTTTTTCACGTTTAAAAAAAATACAAGTTTTAAATGTTTTAACTTGGCTTTAAATACCTCTATGACCCCTGTACTTATCAATGCATCTATCAGCACGATGTTTTAAGTGCGTTACAACCTTACCGAAAGCGTGATTTTTCACATCGAAATAGTCGATTCCCTGCAATAATTTTTGTGCAGTGTTACTTAGTTTGATGTATGCTTAGTTGACGGCTTCGCGAAGGATCCGTTAACACCCTGTATGGGAAGAGTTAGCTGAGAGTTCACCTGCTTTATCGAATCAGAATTGAAGAGATCAGCGGGACCACTGAGGTAACCAACATGGCTAAAGATGTTTCTTAAGTGCCCATATAAATGTGAGATATGGCAATTCTGCCGGCCTTCTTGGCACTTTTCCTGTTGACAACGATGCGAAGATTTTTTTGACGCCTAGCACTTCTTTTCTCATTTTGATACATGTACACATTTTTTTATTATTTAAAGTGTACTTATAGTTTGTAAAGAACGAACATACGCCAATTTAATTTGAATAAAACACCCCATTAATTTTGAGAAATAAAATATATTGAAAAGGAATTCGAAACGACTGATATGCTTGGCCATGCCGAATCATGAGTACTAAAGAGTTTATTAGACACTAGGTTTCAATTTCTGCCTATTAGTTTCAGTAAACAGAGTCTAGCATCCTAATTACGTAACCACTCCTGAAAACAATCGCTTTCACATACAGCGCAATGCTTATTGTTAAAATGTCAATTTGAAAGCAATTGGCACTGAGCGTATAATACGTAATTAGACTACCGATTGTAAAGACTCGTTGTCGTTGTTTATACAAGTATGTTTGAATACTACATACTTTAAGACTGACGAAGGAAAGCAATGACTTATTGTCGAGTCTGAGCTGTCATTTCAAACTTAAGTACAGACGCCAGCACATCAAGCTACTACAATCTGTCAAATTTATTTTATAGATTTTCAACTCCATCGCTGAAGAATTAGGTTCAAGTTTGATTGGGAAAATGTGACAGTTTCGGGAAGCTTGACGTGCTGGCGTCTGTAAAAAAGATGTAAAAAAAAAAATTGTAAAAAAAATATTTTAAAAGAGTAACCATGGAGTTTCTTGCCGGTTCTTCTCCATAGGAAACGACCAACCCGAACCGTGTACCTTTTCTCGACGTTTTATAAGTAAAGGCCTATGTAGGCCTTTGAGATTTTTTTTTTGATTTTGAAGCAGTTTTGAGTCTTAAAAATTTGGTATAATCAATCTTTGTAAAGTGTTCATCCAAAAAATTATGAGAGCAGCTTGAATAGCATCCTTACTTCCTTACTCCTTACTAATATTATAAATGCGAAAGTAAGTTAGTTTGTTTGTTACCTTTTCACGCCTAAACCACTGAACCGATCCTCCCAAAATTTTGCATATACGTTATCATACGTACAAAAACGGACATAGGCTACCTTTCATCCTGAAAAAAAGTACTGTTCTCAAGGAAAACAACAATAACGTTCTTATACTCCTAGATGGCGCCACGTGTCTTTCGAATCATGACTGAGTTACAAACAGAGTACAACCCGAATAAAGTTATTTGTCAAATTCTAAATTACCGCGACCGAAGCCGTGGGCAAAAACTAGTAAAAAAATTAAACCAAAACAGACTTACAAGGCTTTTTCATTCAACCCACAACCTCGACGTATCACATAAACAAAACTGCTGTAATTAATTAATAATGTTTGTCATTAGGGGAGTCATTAATTACCCCCGTTTGACCCCCTGATGTACCCGGGGGAGGGGAGGTACGTTATGAGCTAAAGACTTTTATGTATGACATATTTTATTCAGGGTTATGTGAGTTGACAGGGTTGAGATATTAATGTTACCGTATTTAATGCATCTTTATTAATTATCACGGTGCAATGCGCTTGTGACCCACGAATCTGAATTACGAGGTCCTTAGATACTTCATTCGCAAACCCTGAAAATACACTGTTTTTAATACGAGTGCCCTAAGTTTGTCATCATCATTCTCCTGCCCTTATCCCAATTTATTTAAGGTCGGCGCAGCATCGTCTTCTTCTTCCATACTTCTCTATTACTCGTCATCTCAGCAGTCACCTCCTTTCTAGCCATATCATCCTTCACATATCCATCGTTTCTTTGGTATTCCTCTAATTTTATAGCCATCTACATTCATACTCAACATTTTCCTCACTTCATTTTCCTCGCTACATTTTCCTCACTTCATTCTCCTCACTACACTTTCCTCACTTCATTTTGCTCACTAAATTCTTGTAAAAAATACATTAAAGAACAAGGTGTGTTCGTGAGACAGTTCCACAGCTCAAATCGCTAATGATAGAAACTTGAATTTGGGACAGTAAGACAAGTATTTGTAAATTATAACGTCGGCCCTTCCGTGTACTAAGAAAGTATTTGGCGGGAAGTGAAAAGTCGAATACAGATTGTATGAAAGATCTAATACCATAGATAAAGAGGAAAATACTTCTTTAGTCAAATAATTATGATACATTTTCTAGAAAACATTGCACCGTTTCTATACAAGCTCAAAATAGACACACCCAACACACACACAAAAGAGATTTGAACCATAGAGAACAAACTGTGGCCTTTGCGAGACAGACACGGTAATTTCTATCAAATGTGTCACGTACGTAAAATATTATGCAAAAGATTATTCAGGCAAGTCTACGAAAAGTATAACCTACAGAGCATAAAACACAAAGAACGTGGTTATATTCTCCACACTTAAATATTTCACGGAGCCAACATATCCGTTTTAAAACTCCTTTTTTATTCATACAAAATTAATGCTCTCAACATCGGAAACTTTCGGCAAAGTTCGGCCAACTTCGGGAGGCGATGCGGGCGAACTTCGAGATAGGGATGTCCAAAACTGTTATTACTCCTTCTTCGTCGAAATATACGGAAGTATATTTTGTTAAGGCCCGCTTGTGGAGAATATAATTTTCGGTTTTATTTCACTTTGTAAAGTTCGTTTCTTGGGTGTAATTTGTAATGCGAAGGGTTTAAGATCGTTCGTGTTTGTTGAATTTGGAAGCGTATTGTGATGGTACTTCGGTTTATATTCCTCTGTCCCAGTGGATCTTGTGCAAGCATGAAAGTGATATTAATTTTTTCCACGTCGATGTCAACAATAAATGTTAGTAACCCTATAGGGTTTTATTCTTTCTGATGTTTATCAACTACAAAAATAAAAACCCAATATGAATCTGCAGTTCAGAAAAAAAACAGTAAAAAATTCGGTACCAACTCTAAAATTCTAACTATACGGCTGAAGAATCAGTTCCTTTCTTGTTTCAATTCAAACCTTACTATCTTGTGCTATTTCTGGCCATAATAATTACAAAGCTAAAAATAACTATTATGCCACTTCAAACAAAATAATATTTAGTTTCATCAATTAAGAAACCACCTTAATGAGGGAAATGAAACGAAAAACGGTATCCCTCAAATTAAACTCTAGTAGGTATCTGAGGTTACAAATTAGCAATGATTTTAGTTTCAAGCAAGCTGTACCATTTTTACACGACTGCCCAAAAAAGGAGTGTTATGTTTTATCGTTCATGTAAAGTATATAAGTTTGTGTATTTCTTTATTCCACCATAAATTCTAAAATTGATTTGGGACTAATGTCGATGTGTGTGGTACATAGGCAAGTGAAAATTAAAAAATAATAATAAGGTGGCTATGGTTCAGGAATATTTTTTTTTTTAATTCACAATATTATTTTGAAAGTGGCGCTAAAATGTTTTTGATCATATTCTTGACAAAAACATTCTATTAAATCTAATGCAACGTAATTTTAAAGGAATGTCTTTGATCTTAATTGATAGTTAGAATAAAAACATTAACGATTGATCAATTAAATTCTTTGTCAAAGAAAATCTTTGATCTCCTTAATGATTTTTAAAAGATGGCTGCTATAAAAATATGACAGCATCAAGATGGGAGCTTTGTAATGATTGTAAATAGACTAATTTATCATTGTTTTATTATAGTGAAAGGAATGAGTCATGGTAGTAATTACAAGTGTATGAGATATTTCTGATTTGTTTCTAAGTTTATCAGCATCATTATCTGCCTAGCCTTTTCCCAACTATGTTGGGATCGGCGTCCAGCCTTACAGGATGCAGCTAAATACGACTGCCTCTTTAACCTCCACAACCCAGATAGTACAGGGAAATTCGATACCCCTTGGTAAGACTGGTAGTCAGATTTTCGATTTTTAAGTTTATCCGCATAATTTATTTTACTGTGTACACCTTCCATCTTGCACATGTTGACCTTAATGACTTCATCAGGAGGCCTGCCTTGACGTCTTAAAGCAGTAGTAATTCCAATGTGGGAAATATATGGCGCTAGACGACCTGTATAGCTCTGTCTCTATCCCACACTGGAATTACTCCTGATTTAAGAGTAACTCCCAGCGCGCGGAGTTCACGTACTTAGCAGATTTTTGGGATAAAAAAAACAAACCAAACCATATCGAAATACCTAAGGGCATGGAATAGTTAAAAATGTATTAAATAAATTAAAATCTCCAAAACGCTCAATAATGTTAAAAGCGATTGCAGAAATACGAAACGTTTTTAAAGTAAATGTCACATGGATAAACTGTATTCTGATTTTACAAGCCAGAAAAGATGCGGTTCGTATCAATAATAGGAACATCAACATAACATCACGTATTCTATCCCCGAAAGGTTAGGCAGAGGTATAGGTACCTAATAGAACACTCACATTTCGCTAGTTATGTTATAAGTCTCATGTAATAGGGTGAGCGTGAATCCAGACTCCGTGGCTGCTACCGAGAAATTCCTGATGGAAAACCCCAATAACACTTTTCCCGACACGGGTATCGAAACCAGGACCTCATGCTCAGCTCACAAGATCAACGAGGCAGTAACAATAAAAACTAAAATAAAATGTGACTAGAAAGCACGTCTACGAATTTGAAAATAACATAATTTGGATTAATATCGCACTAACGGACAGACAGGGAAATTACATACTCATGTCAGGAACATATAAAAAATTCTCGATCATAAAAATAAATGAGAATCTTCCTGTTAGTAGTACGTACCTAAGATAAGGTGGAATAAAAGAAAAAGAGCGGAGTCTCAATAAATTTTATTCAGTTCATAAGAATTTTCCTTTGTGCATAGCGCAGCGGCCAATAAATCCCATTTATCGATGCATTAGGTCAGGTTCTTTTACTAAGAGTGAGTCGTAGCTTTTCCAGGTTATTTTATGGTTTTTAAAGGAAGAAGGTTTTATACATGTTCATAATGGAGTTACTTAGGTAAGAAGCCCTGTTGAATTTAATTTTGTAAGAACATAAGCGAGAAAAAGCCAAAACTTAACGGTTAGTCGTGAACGGGCGCTGTCAGTTGGGACTAGTCATCTTTTAGCTGCCACGGTTTATTTTAATTACTTTATTTTTAAATTGTTGATTTAATCTTTTACTATGGACGCTCTTAATGTACACGTCTTTCTAAACCGTTCTCACATATATGTATAATCTTAACTTGAATAATATAATAAGTAACCAAGATTTTGTAACAATATTTTGATTTAAAGAGTGTCCATGGAGTTTCTTGCCCATTCTTCTCCATAGAGATCTACGCTTTGGAATGTCCAATTACAGCACTTTCTCAAGTTATTATTCGTTGTGACTGTGACTGTAGCTTCCTTTTTTTTTTGTTTTTTGAAATTCAAAAGTGCCAGTAATGGTCTAACTAAAATAAATGCTTTTTTTAGTTTGAGTTATTTTTGCCACTGAAACACACATCAGGCTAAATACATACGTATGACACATTAGCTTTAATCAAATAATGTTTTATACATAACTACAAACAAAGCAAATTATGACGTTTTCAATATGCTGTGTTTACTAGCTTGATTAATATAAAATTATTATGTTTGTTAAATAAAAAATCGCAAAAAACCAACAAAAAATATTTTTCTATATATAAGCATTTTATCCATCATTCAAAAAAATATATTCGCCTCTTTCATAAAATCTTCTCCATCGGCCCTGCCCACAATACCCGCCCGTATGTTTCCACTATTGTCATCATATTCTTACCGAGCCGTATTAAGCAATAAACACTCAAATAAATTCCACCGTACTCGTGTTTGTTCATTGCTGATCGTTCTGTTCAAAGTTCAGCTCGTAACTACGTTTGAGTACACAATATTGTTGCGTGTGTATCGCTATGTTATGTTGTGTAGGGATGGTTTTCAGTAAGTTTCAGATTAAGATTATTAGATACTAGGTACTTATTATGTTGTTTTCTTTTCTGTTGGCTGAGAAAACTTGGGATCTGTTTATTTAAGTTGATATTAGTTGTGTCATCATCTGCCTAGCCTTTTCCTAACTATGTTGGGGTCGGCTTCCAGTCTAAACAGATGTAGCTGAATACCATGGAGTTTTTGCCGGTTCTTCTCCATACGAACAACCTGAACCGTGCACCTTTTCTCGACGTTTTACAAGTGCCCATGTAGGCCAATGTGAAATAAAATTTTGATTGACCAGTACCTATTTGACTCGGTTTTATGTGATGATGAGTTCTAGTTTTCTCAAATTGTGACCGTTATTTTTATCCCAGTTAACAAATGCCAAACATCGCGTTTGTCGTGCCTGTGACTATTTTATTTTAACAACATTCAGTAATGCTGTCAAAACCCAAAAAATACTTCTCGTAATAGCAGATAAATTAAATTGTTTGTTATTGCAATAATCTGATATTTCGCCAACGCGTACTATAATATTATAAGTAAAACACCCATTTTCTGGAACAAAAATTATCGACGCGTCAAATTAAACACAATTCAAGTCAAGTGATGCGATTGGCTGCTTATAATTGAATTCAACCAATAACAGCAGTTTACGCGCGCTTGTTTTGTTAGCAAGGTTTCGTGTTGATTTTTCCACTAGAAATAGTGAGTAACTATTCATAAACATATTCCTCGTGGCTAAATAATAACAGCCGCTCGGGTCGATCTTTAGGTTAAGCCGTGCTTACCTAGGTTGGTCTGTGGATGGGTGACCACCTATTACATACCGAGTTTCCTCCGTGCCTCGGAAAGCACGTTAAGCCGTTGGTGTCATTTATAGATCTTTGACAGGCGTTAGGTAGTCAGTGCCCCAAAAAGTCTGACAACCGGTCTTACCAAGGGGTATCCTAACTCAAACACCAGCTCCTCACATTGCTAAAAAAGACAAAGAATATGTGACTACCTAGAATAAGCTTGTCATTGTGAGAAGAAATAAAGAACTTATTATTATCGTATTACCCAGTACTAACTGGGTTGTGGAGGTCAGATAGGCAGTCGCTCCATGTAAAATACTGGTATTCAGCTGCATCCAGTTAGACTGGAAGCCGACCCCAACATAGTTAGGAAAAGGCAGGCAGATGATGAAGATTATGCAATGTTACGTTCGGGAACGCAAACAGATTTGACGTAAGCATTTTAAACTAATTTATCACTGACAGCCCATTTTAGCGAAGCATTTAAAATCTTTTAAATCAATCAGTAGGATCCAAATGTATGGATTTAAAAGTGGTCGATTTTAAACAGTGTTATCCTGGTTTTAGGGTTGGGAGTACTATTTCCTTGATCTAATACCATACTCGTAACAACATGACGCCTAGTCCCCGAAGGGTTAAGCAAAGGTGTACCTAAAAGTACACCCAAATATATAAGTAGTCAGTTTAAGTCCCACGTAATAGAGGGTGACCCTATTCCCATCAACCGGGCACATATCCAAACTCCGTTGCTGCTGCTAAGAAATTCCTGATGGAAAAACCCAATAACACTTTTTCCGACCCGGGAATCGAACCCAGGACCTCTAACTCAGCAGTCGCAATAGCGACCACTAGACCAACGAGGCAGTTCCTTGATCTAATCAAGGAATAAATTAATGATATCGAATTACTAAACTTACAAATAAATAAGTAACAAAATATTGAACTAATTCCACTTTCAAACTTTCCTCAAATATACTCATTCCTTGCCTTATTCATTCTTTCATTCTCATTCCATTTATAAAACATAAAATTAACAAACGCTGGCACACCTAATTCCTTTGCTTAATAAGGTAGAAAAAATAAGAGAGAGACTAAATTAAAGCTCCTTGAGTTACGACTCGCCCTAATTCAAGATTCTGACTTTAATATTTTTGTAGAGGGTGACAAATAGTCCTCGTTCCTGTTTGTCCAAGATAATCTTTTAAGAATATTCGGGTCTGCTTTAAATATAGAAGATTTTTGGAGTAAGCAGAACAGGAAGACGTTGCGTTGGAAGGCCTCCCACTAGGTGGACCGATGACCTGGTGAAGGTTGCAGGGATCCGCTGGATGCGAGTCAATGTGGCGACACTTGGGGGAGCCCTATGTCCAGCAGTGGACGTCTTCCGGCTGAAATGATGATGATGTAAAAAGGCTCCAGATTTTGAACCGATCACCTTCGTAAAAAAAATGCTTTTCTTCATTCATTAAAAACACCCCCTGATCCACTAATTCTCGCCAAGGAGTGGAATTCCCTGCCTGCGTCGGTGTTCCCGAGTTCATATAACACGATCTATTTAAGTCACGAGTTAATAGGCTTTTTTGGGTTAGCTCGTCCATCATCGACCTCATCTCTGTCCTTAGGACTAGATTGAGGTCAACAGCAGGTCCATTTAATATAAAAAAGGATTCAAAATTGAAGTAAATACTATAATGTTAATGTATCATACCCACTAAACATACGTAAAAATAGAATAAATAGACATCGAATAGACTATTTCCATTTTTTCGGAAGTTGTTTTAAAATCTAGTAGAAGAGGAGTAAGGAATTTTTTCCAATCAGTTTTACCAAGAGGTATCTTATTACCAAATTACTGGTCGTTGTTGAGGTCAGATAGGAAGACCCTACAAGTAAAATACTGATATTCGACTGCATCCAGTTGGACTGGAAGATAAAGAGAAAGAAATTTCGCGCTACAACAGTTTTATATACCTACCAATGACTTTCAACTTAGATAACTTTAACAAGATACGGATGCAGCTGATTGATCACTACTTAACAATGGAACGATTGCTCAATTACCACTTATGTTAACGTAACCACTCAATTATTACGCCGCTTCCGATTACTGGTTAAAAGACCTTCGAGCTATTGGTAATTCGTTAAACATGTTTTAAGTACGTAATCATCTACTTGACAATCAGTGAATGTTTTAACCAGTTCGATGGTTGGCGAAAGCAGCTGCTTACCTTACTTATTGTTACTGTTAGCCTGCGTCATCCCACTTTTGGGAAAAGACCTCTCTCCGTGACCTGCAAATCTTTCGATCCAGGGCCAATGTGGACCACTGGTTGTTGGTTCTGTCAGCTCGTCCCGACATCGCCCGCGACGTCTACCGTGTCGACTTTTGGCTTTGTCAGGCCTCCACAACGTGGCTATTTTGGCTCACAGCTCGTCGGGCATATGGCAGGATTAAATTACTTAGCTTACCTTAAATTGGCGCAATTGCCGCCAGTCACTGTTTATATAGACATACACAGATAAACCGAGTTTCCTCCGTACCTCGGAAAGCACGTTAAGCCGTTGGTCCCTGCTGTCATACGTAGACAGTCGTTACAGGTAGTCAGGTGGCCCGAAAGTCTGACAACCAGTCTTACCAAGAGGTATCGCATGAATCAGTGTTAACTGGGTTGTGGAGGTCAGATAGGCAGTCGCTCCATGTAAAATACAGGTATTCAGCTGCAAGCCGGCCCCAACATAGTTAGGAAAAGGCTAGGCAGATGATGATGATGAGATAAACTCACGTCTTTTTTTCAAGGGGGTAACCAGAAACTACAAAAGACCAGCTCTTACGATCCTAACATACTCCTTTCGACTAGTCCACGATACGTTTACACAGAGTTTCGTAGACAATCAGTAATGGCGCCTGCGGAAGCATACTTTCTCTCCAAATACATTATTAAAACAGTAAACATGTATCGTACACGACAGTTGCCAACACGTAAACAAATAAATCTAGCTCTAAGTACACAGCACACGACAAACAGTGTAACCTCAGTATCCTACATTTTTATTGTTAGTATTTATGTATTTATGTATTTATACGATGCTGTTATGTTGGGCGAAGTTTTGTTTATGAAATAGTGAACCTGGTTACTTACTAGCGGTTTATTTTGATGTGATTTCAAGTATGGTAGCTAGCGCTAGCTTCTACTATGGTAGAAGCTAGCGTTTATGCCTAATATACTACCGTTTTTTTCCCAAACTTAATAACTAAATAAGTGACTCCACGCAAAAAAAATTGCTGAGAAAGTACCTTTTTTTTGGGGTGTAAAATCACTTTTAACAGTAGGACTCAGTGTAACGCACTAAAAACATTGTGCACGAATAGTTTGGAGTCATGGAGATAGTTCAACTCATAACATAAAAACTTGTGAAAAATACAGGAACTTTGAACTACAATATCTCCGTAACTAGAAGGTTCTCAGGTATCCAGAACCAAAAATAAAAAATCATAATGACGGGGAGAACAAGTGCCTTTCGGCTTCGTTAAGGGTTTTTTTACACCCTGTATAGATTGGTGTAGAAGACATACATGACAGTCTCTTTACTGAACTATATTTGTGTCTAACTGAATAACTTATATTGTTTGGTTACTTTCCAGTCCATTTCCTCAAAGTACTTACTAAAGGTACACACTTCTTTCAACTTTTACGTCATTTCCTACAAAACTTATTACATTCATGTTTTTAACTTCTTTATTCGGCTTACAACTTGGGAACAACAACTTTAACCTAGATAATATTCTATTTTATTGCGACATTTTTGTTCAAGCTACCTTTGGACTAGCGTCTGAGTTATAGAAGAGCTTGGGCAGGTGCCATTTCAAAAGGACATTACAGACTTTTTGCGCGGTCGAGTAGATTGGCGAGAAAGAAAAAATACAATTGGCCAGTATTTTTCTAGTTTAGGATTTTGTATAAAGCCTTTTTTATATTAATTGCCCGATTTAGCTACCACGACGTTGCATGTAAATGATATTCAGTTAACTGTTATTGTACCTTTGGAATTGGAAAATTCAACGTTTCGCTTTTGTTTAGGAGTCGCAAAATGGAGGACAAATATGTTTTTAAAACATTTAAGAAAAAGTAGTTGAAACAAATTAGTTGAAGTAGTAAAAAGTAAATGAAACATAATCTTAACTTGAGAGCAGCGGTGCCCCAGTGGTGGCGGCCCCGACTTACGAGAGTAAGTCGTGGGTTCGAACCCAGGCAGGCGTATTACTTTGTGTAATTTATTTCATCACCACTGCTCTCAAAACGGTAAAGGAAAACATCGGCATAAAACCGGCATGGCCTAGAACCGAAAATTCGATGACATGTGACATCTACCAACCCGCACTGGGACCGCGTGGTGGATTATAGCCCATTCCCTCTCATAGAGAGGAGGCCTGTGTCCCAGCAGTGGGAACATTATAGGCTGATTATGTAATCTTAAATCATATGACTTATTTTAAATATCTTATCCTTTTCAGTAGGTAAAATGTATAAGTAACTGATTTATTTCATGTTTGAAAAGAACTAGTTTTCAACGATATAAGATTTTGAACTATCATGGTCACTAACATTATTATTAACACTAGAAACGGGATATTTACCATGTTTACTGTTTAATATCGGGAACACAAAGAAAACAGTAAACATGGTAAATATCCCGTTTCTAGTGTTAATGATAGTTTTCAACGGACATAATACTTTACATTTCGTCCCAGAAAATTAAAATCTTTAGCCACAAACAACTACTAACCTAAACATTTTCAGCTGATAACTTCAAAATCAAAACTCAAGCAAACTAGGAACAACACCTCAACCTAGATTCAGACATACCTATTTCAGCTCGAATCTATCTAGATTTTCAGGATGCTCAGCTCGGAACAATGTCATGACCTGAAACGTTCGCTGTGACGTCAGAAGGATGACGTAAGCCTTTCAATAGCTTGCATCGACTGCAGAATCAAATGAGATTGGTTTTCGAAGTCTCGTAGATGAGGATGTATGATTTGTATGTATGGATGCTGGGGTGGGTAAAGTTTAGCAGTTTTGGGGCTTATTTAATACCATGGTTTTAGCTGAAAAGATATCTTTTCAAATAAATAAAATTGAAGTGTCTGTTTGTAATTTCAAAATAACAGCTTTTCACTGAATCTGAATGCATATTAAATTATATACGATACTTATAACAAAAAAAAAACGTTTTTATTTTATTTTATGTCTGTCTGTCTGTCTGTTTGTTCCGGCTAATCTCTGAAACGGCTGGACCGATTTTGACGGTACTTTTACTGGCGGATAGCTGATGTTATAAGGTCTAACTTAAGGTCTAACTTGTTATAAGGTTTAACTTTCATTTTCTGTAGAATTAGTTAAGGGATTGGATTTGTTTACTTTTTTATATAATTTTTGTTTTATTGTGAATTCAACCATTTTTTTTTGTCTTCTGTGAATCTAATAAATACTTTTTCTTCATTTTATTTGAAAAGAAATGATTATCTACTGGTTTTAGTTTTATTAGAGCACCTTGTAAAATTGCTTTTCCTGGGAAGTAAAAGTACAATTTTACTTAACTGTCTATTTCTGCTGTTATTTATTGTGTCTTATAGTAATGTTTACTTTGTCGTAAGAATCCTTAACTAATAACTGACTATTGCTCGTGAAAACTAATGCAAGTCTAAGCGCAAACGGACATAATTATTGTGACCATGACCGACATCAAGCATTATTGTTCGTTTAAAGATTGCTGGTGTAATTATAGACACTAGAGATATAGGTATTTAAGTTCAAAATGACTTAACCACGAGGTAGTTTATTGCAGTGCTTCAGAATCTGACAAATAAATAAATATTATAGGACTTAAACATAACTGGCGAAATGTGGATGTGCTAATGGGTACACCTCTGCCTAACCCCTCTATAGCATCTCACTTTTATACCATGCACCTTGCCTGAAAAATAAATATATTTATTCAGCGGGGTCGGTACTCAATTTTATTCTTATTTACTTTCAACATTAAAATTCATTTCGAAAAATGTTACACAATATCGGTTTCCTTTTAAATAAAAGACACGACGTTATCTTGACAGGCAATGTTCTTTCCTCGAATGCTACATTTAAACATCTTTTATTTCAAAGAAACCCGATTTACAATATTAAAACAAAGGTGAATTGTCAATAAATTGTGGAAATATACTTCAAGAAGGTATACTTTAGTATACTAGTAATATTGGTTGCCAACGATTGGTGCATTGCGGGTTCTCTTTGTAGACCAATTTGGGTAAATGTTCGCAGTTGATTTACGTAACAGGTTTTGTACTGTGGCGTGTTTTCGATTTCGTTTTGATGGTTGCAGTTTGTTAGATGTTATTTATTTATTGGTTTGGGTTTGAAGTTGTGGAATAAAGTATGATCGATGAGTATTTATGAAAAGCGCAGAATATATGAATTTTTATAACTGTTTATACGGTGAAACTTGTTTAGAGAATTCAACCTGCACCGTCATCGCTGCACACAGTTAATTTGTGAAAAGATTTCAACAGACGCCAAGCAAGCGCAAGCTACTAAAATCTGTAAAATTTATTTAATAGACTTTCAACTTTATCGCTACAGCATTAGGTTCAAGGTTGTTTGGGAAATATTGACAGTTTCGGGTAGCTTGATGTGCTGGCGTCTGTACTTACCTCTAGTAAGTGTCTCTTCAAATTTATGAAAACCTAGTACACACAAGTTTATCATTATCACTAGAAACGGGATATTTACCATGTTTACTGTTTGTTTTGAGTTCCCGATATTTATATTTATCCTAGTTTACTTTATTATCTTCAATCATTTTAACACCCAGTAATAAAACTTCTTGTAAAATAGTTTATCCGTAACTCGTCGTAAAATAGTTCATCCGGAAAAGTACCTCCACTCCTATTTCTGCCACCGAGCTGCATTGCCGTATTCCGGCTTGAAGAATACAAGCGCCGGGGAAATTACTGGCTCTCAAGATTTTCAAGAAGTTTGTCTCAGAGACGGGCGCAATGTACTGCCTTGTAGGACTCCAACTTTTAAGTAGAATGTTGCAGATATAGACTATACTATCGACGAGTTTCTTCACCTATTAAAATTGGTGTCGCTTTAGCTTTCAGATTATGGATAACATTTTCTTAGTTATGTCGAAATTGTTCTTTTCGATTTGATAGTAAAAATAAATATTAAATTAGTTGGCCATGTCAATTTCGGCATCAGTGGCGTTTTTTTAAAGTCGATGTTTTACATAACTATCTAAAACAAATTAATCTTCGACTCACAAGTCTGGCACATCAAGGGTGTTGCAAATGGCTTCGGACAGGTCCCTCAAAGTGCACCTGCAGGTCGCACCCTGCTTCAATGGAATACTCCCACCAGACCAAGTTTTATCTGCACCGGCTCACCTGGCTTCGCAGTCGGTCTAAAATTGATAAAATTGTGCAGTCGTTTCTTTAGTAGGCGAGAAATTAAATTCCTCAGTTTTCTTAAGCGCTCTGCTTATTTATCCTAATTTGATTAGTTGGATTTTGGAGAAGTTAATTTAGGACACATTCCTACTTAGCTAATATAATAAAAACTTTGCTTACTCGAAGTTCCGTTAGTTTAGCGACCGAATTTTTTTGAAATCAAAACATTTTAGCAGTCACACTTACAGTCACTAAATGTCTTAACCAGAGAGGCAGTCCACAATGTATGAGGTTCCATTACCAATTTTTTTTAAATATATTTTTCAGTTACTAATTTTTCAGCTTTGACTCTGGATTTGTGCCTAGTTAATGGCAATAGGCGCCATCTATTACGTGGCAAAATGTGGGCGTACCTACTATTCTCTTCAATATAGGCGTAATGTTTACATAGTTAATACATTAAGCAAATCATTTTCACTAATTGAACATCAAAACATTTCCGCAGATTCTTTTTTTTTTCTTCCAAAAACCATAAACATCCGATTTTTTTTTGTAATTTCTTGAAAACATTAGTCGTTTGCCAAGTCCGCAGTTTATAGATGTGCTAACAAAATAAGCATTGAATACGTTTTGGAGGAAAACAAATCGTAAATAATGTCGTCTTTGAGAGGGCGTAAACGGGGTTATACTATTCTGCATGGGTTATAATGACAGGTGGGAGATGGGAGGGCTAGATACTCTATAACGTAGCTGTGGTAAGAAGTACTAAGAAAGAAAAGATGGATGGATTGTGTGAGGAATGAATATATGAAGGAAAAAGGATAAATGATACAGTGACGATTGACAGGGGAGAATGCAAGGAACAAAACGTGTTGCGCCGACCCCAAATAACATGGAGAAGGGCAGGAAGATGATGATGATAACTATGTCCTAATGCTGGTCAAAGGCCTGCCCTTTCTCCTTCCAAACCTCGCTGTTTTGTGCAATTTCTGGCCACGTTTGAACCGCGAGCATGATCATCACACCATCTTTGCCGGGGAATTGAAAATCATGGAAGATATCCCGTAAGTGACAGTGTAAGTTTAGTTATAAACCGTGAAAGCTTTAAACAGTGTTTGATGCTTAGTTGTAAATTGAAATACATTATTAATAAGTATTCATGGCAAAGCTTTTCATCGTGTCAAGAGAATCTTGGCTCATGATCCAATTATAATCTTCCTGCACATAATTTAGTAGATTGAGCTCAGGTAAAAGGTGAAACAAAATATAAACTTTACTTATTTATATCTTTGTCATGATATTATTCTCGTCGCATGCAAATGGCACAGAGCTATACTTTTCACCGCTTGTTAGGCATGCCTTTGTAGCAAGAATATTGACCCGATTTCCGATGAAAGCTAGCTACGGCTAACTTTGAAGGCTGTTGAGATAAAGGTACATATAAATCTGCCTTGGAACACAGTTAGATGTTCTTATTTATGTATAATATCAAAGTAAAAAAAAAAATAAGTAAGAAATTATAAATGATTACTAGTTTTCAGTTGCATCTGGTTAGACTGGGAGCCGACCCCAACATACATAGTTGTGAAAGTCATAAGTTATTTTTGAGGTTCCAAAATATGCTGAATCTCAGTCGCGGCTTTCTGCTAGGGGTAGAAACCCTATAGATGAGAAGATCGCCTGACTTTTTGTATCTATTTACCGAGTAACTATCTGTAAAGGATGATTTCCATAAAACGGCTCGCATCACTTCGGATCTAAAAGGATACGAACAGATGCGGCGACAACCGATCACTTCCGGCAGGATGTCGATGCATACGATCGGCTCCGTACCGTCTCTTGCGAACGTATCTGTTTCTGCGCCTTGTCAAATAGTATCATTCCTTACAACGACAGGCGAACGGAGGTGATCGCGCGTCGCTGCATACTTTCGTCTACGATCGCGTTTCGTGGACGCCGTCGCGGTCAAGCTGCTGTGTGTGTCTTTAAATACACGATTTAATATGGTTTAAAGATTGTAAAATACGATCCGATCAGATGCGATGCGAGCCGTTTGGTTGAAATCATCCTTAAATGTGCGTGCACCAGTTACACATTACAATGCTGTAGTATTTAGTCAAGCTCGATAACAACAAAGAGAGTATCAAAAATAATTGATTCATGCAGCAAACGCTAAGACCATTAAAATAATTGATTTAAGGAATCACAAATCAATTATTTTATTGCTTTGCTTTGTTTAATGTAGGATCCATGGTTCTATAAATGATTTCTGTTTGGAAACTGAATATCAAAGCGTTACGATGGATTTTAACTGGTTTGTTGAAAACTTAGGACAGAGGGTTATTCGTTAGGTATATTTTATTAAGAGAAACAATGGATTTCCTGTGGTCATTCTGATAGGTGTGGCTGGAATGTCAAAACATAAAATTTGAACATAGAAATCTTTATTGCTAGCGTTGTAATGGGTACAGTAAATCTCCTTAAATATTAATTTGGTGGAATATAATGTGCACTTTAGTGTCAAACGAGTGCTTTGGCATTCGTACTAGGATGAACCTGTAACCTTTTTAAAAATGTATTTAAAAAAAAAATGTACAAAAGTGAAATAAATATTATATTTATGTATTTATAAACAACAAAAATAACGCAAAAAAGAGATAAGATGAACAAAAGGAGTATGTGCGTGTATGTTTGTGGTGTGTGCTGTGGTTAGTGTGAGTGAGTGTGTTTGTGTGGGAATTTGCGTTGACTAGATCATAAACTTCTGTAATTTTCTTTTATAGTCGCACAAATACCTATCGCAACTTGACAGGCATATATAAACATATTCCTGAGGCGTTGGTACCGCTTAATTAAATAAATATCCATTAATGCTCTGCTCCTGTTAGTAAGGTTACGAAAAATAGACTACCAGGAAGGAGTACATAGTTACTTTTAAACGAGTAGTTACATGTGCAGCTAGTTTAGTTCAATCCAATTCGTATCATTGAATTGCGTCCCAAATCGAAGCCTGGTGTGAGCACTCCTTGAGGAACAGGTACCCTTCTTTTCTATTTTTTGTCAGCCTGTCATGTGTCGCACTGCTGGGCAAAGGTCTCCCCTCCAAACCTCTCTATCTTGTGCGATATCTGGCCATGTTTGCCCCACAAACTTCGCCACTTCTACCTCAACGGCGATTTCCTTCGTCAGTCGTCCAGTGAGTGACAATCTTTGCCCACCTTTCTGTCTGTCTCTCTCTCTCTCCTCTTTCTTTTCTATTTTAAGAATCTAAAATTAGATTTCATCCAAAAAAAAACTACTCAACATTTAAGCAAATATTAAGCTACCTTTGATTACAACACTGTAATTTCCACGCCATCGTCTCAAGGTCAACGCTTTTAAAATTAAACCAACTAATTTACAAAGGACCATTTGCCAATCTAGTGCAAAATCACGTCAATTAACAGCGGCTACTATCAAAGGGTTGATAAGGGTGATAAGGGTTGAAGATAACGGTAGATCTGGGGGTGGGTTTGATAAATGATGGTGTGGATGCTGAATAATTTGAGATAGTGGCTTTCTGTGGTCCGTGGTTATTATTGTTTGATAGGAGAGAAATGGATTGTTGGTTTTTTTGGTTGGTGAGTTGGGTTGAATGATTTTGGTGCGAAATTTTGGGTTATAAGGGAAGCTTACAAAACGTGGTTTTATGATAGTGTTTATTAGCGCAACTGATGAGCATGAGGTCCTTCCCGGGTCGCACAAAGTGTAATTGGATTTTTCCATCAGGAATACCTCAGAAGCAGCCACGTAGATTTGTGCCCGGTTGATGGCAATAGACTCGCCCCCTATTACATGGGACTTAAAACATAACTGGCGAAATGTGGGTGTACTACTAGGTACACTTCTGAATAACCCTTTTGGGGATTACAGGCGTGATGATTGTTACCTATGTCGGTAAAAATTGTTGATTGCGATCACTAGAGCAACGTGGTTGTCTAAAGTTTTTATCGACACGCCAGTTAATTGACAAAAGTGTCAGAGTGCCTGAAATTCAAATGAAATTTGGTGTTGACACGTTTTTTGCCCAGACATTTGGGTGAACCCAACATTCATCATAGTTGTGTAGTAACAAGCAAAGCGCCGATTCTGAAAAACCACGTATGAGTGTGACTGGGCAAAAACGATTTGAGTTTTATGTCTGCAAATGCACAGTTATATTTCTAGGAAAAAGCAATTAGCTCTAACACGTGTTGCTTACTTCGTCGAAATACTAATTATTGAACTTTAATGAGAGTAATTATTTGATGGTAATTGATTGAAAGTCTTGAATTTTATTATTGAAAATACGAAAAAAATTACCATTTCGATCAAATACGTAATTGTAAAGTATTTAAATAATTTAGTTGATTCTTTGACATCTATTCACTATTTTTGAATTATTTTAGTGTGTTATATTCTTGCATCGACTATGCCAGAAAGCGATGCCTATACCAAAACTGAAGCCTTCTTTCCATGGTGTAGACTGAAACTACAGAACGCCATCGCCACCTTACTTACGTTACTCCCATGTGCAGATATAGATTAATAATTCAGTCTCATGACAAATGGCTTCATTCAGCCACAAAACTAGTCAAACAATCATCCTTTTCGTTATCTTCTTAGCCTACCGGCTTCCAGTCTACCGGATCCAGCTGAAATTCAGTATTTAACATAGAACGACTGACTATCTGACCTGCAAAAGCGAAACCCACTTACTAGGCAACACGCTACGCCGTGGTAAGACTGGTTGTCAGGCTACCGACTACTTGTAAAGAAAATAATAAGTCAATGAAATTCTTTAACAGACAAGAAATAAATACAAACTAATTATTGACAGCAGTTGACCAGTTAATGTTTACCTTGAGTATAAGGCTACAGTCTATCATTCATTCCAATCATTACCACTTGCAAGGGAACCTCGCCAGCTGACAGTGAGCCACTTTTCCTTACATTAAAATCGATATCTATTACTCACCGTTACAGTGTTCTGTACGACAAAGTTTTATTACAAATGTTCTGATAATTTTTCATTTCAATTGACAAAAAAATCGTTTTGTGTGTGGTTTTTTTTTGGTAAACAAAGACAAAATAATGAGCATGGTTCCAAAGGAAAAAAGTCTTGGTTCTAAAACTTTTCCTCGATTTTTCTTAATTCATTTCTTTTTTTTTGGTTTCTTTCTTGATATTACAAAATCCTGCTACTCTACCTTGTTAATGACACTTAAGTATATAAAGGGTGTAAATAGACCCATAACGAAGCCGAAAAGCTCTTGTTCTCCCTGTCTTTGCGATCATTTGTTTTGTTCTAGACCGTACCTGGGAACCTTCTAGTTACGGAGATATTGGGGGTCAAAGTTCCAACTTTTTCACAAGTTTTTTACTTTAAACACCTCCATGACCCCCGCACTATTCAATCCATCCATCAGCACAATGCTTTGAGCTCGTTCCATCGAGTCCTACCGTAAAACGTCATTTTTCACCCCCAAAAAAAAGTCGTTACCCAGCAATAATTTTTGCGTAATGTTACTTAGTTTGATGTACAGAATACTTGGTTGACGGCTTCGTGAAGGGTCTGTTTACACCCTGTATACATTGAATTTTGTGGTGGATAAAATGGATGTGACATAGGGACGGACAGACAGACAAACGTACAGGACGAATTTATAAGGGTTTCGTTTTAGTCATTTGGCTATGGTCCCTAAAAATCCGAGTATCAAAACTTTTACGCGGACACAACATGTTCCCATATATCGGAGTATATCGGTTACATTGTTACCTCAGCATAAAGGCGGCATTGTTCTCAAAATAACATGCTTGCTACATTAGTGGTATAATGTGAAACGGCTTTATATGGGAGTGGGATGTGGGAGTGGTAGGGGTGGGTATGAATTACTTTTGTCAATTTTGATAATAGATTTTTTTGATAACAATTTTGACTAGATATAGTTAACACTGATACTGCAATATTTTTAGCTTTAAGTTATCTTGCTGCGCCATAACAGGGTCATGTACTCCCTAGTTTTTTATAGTCCATTAAATAAATAAATAGATGTAGGTATGTGTATATTTTTTAATGTATTTTTCATTTTTTATAAATGAAAGGACGTCGTGAGGAGGAGAGCGTGGCCAAATAATTACAACCGCTCGGTTCAATCTTCAGGTTCAATCGCATTTACCTAGGTTGGTCCGTGGATGGGTGACCGCCCATTACATACCGAGATTCCTCCGAGCCTCGGGTCCTGATAGTCGTTGCAGGTAGTCAGTGACCCGAAAGTCTGACAACCATTCTTACCAAGGGGTGTCGTATTAACCAGTTCTAAAATGTGATGAGACTGTCTTGTTAGTCTAGTGGTCGCAATCGCGACTACTGAGAATGAGGTCCTGGGTTCGATTTCCGAGTCGGGCAAACAGGAGTGATGTTATGTTTTATGTTATTTTTTAAATTGATAATTTCCGCTACTAAAGGCCCCAATTGGTCTAAACACCTTACTACTCGCTAGGACATGCGAAACTCGGTTTCGGTTCCAAAGTAAAACCCGGGAAAAACCAGTTTTACTATGGAACCGAAGCCGGGTTTAGCATACTCCACGCTAAGTCAACTAAAGCACCTTATCACACGGCTTGCATTTACCATTAAAGATAACGGTACCCATTAAACGGGTTAAACTACGTTTAGAATGCACTGCTTCGGGTTCAAGTTAATTAAATTAACTACAAACTGCTAATTGGCCGACTGTTTAAGAAAATTGGACGCGGAATTGGGATATTAAGAGAGGTATTGCGTAGGTGGTTAGGATTATCTATTTCCAGCCCCCGTAGCATGACCACCGTAGACAAGGAATTCTTTGACGGAAGAATCGACAAAATGACAGATAGTGCAAAGAAATCTGTCATTGTGTCGACACAATCTGTCATTTTGTCGATCCTTCCGTTAAAAAAATCCTTGTCTACGGTGGTCATGCTACGGGGGCTGTGGAGTAAAAAGATAAAGAAAGAAAGAAAAAGTATTCATTAGAAAAGTATTCATTAAATACAAAAAATATATTAAAAAAGTAAACAAGAAAAAGCTTAAACAAATTAAATTGGTCCTGTACGAGGCCAAAAGGTCCCTATCTCAGCATGGTACTGCAACATTTTAAGATAGGACAGAATCGGTATTCGAGATGAGAGGCCGTGGACGAGCGCGCGGTGTAACGGAACGTAAATACGTCGATTTTAGGAAATTCTTAAAATTATGTAAAAACTAGTATTTTTTTTTTTAAATCGACTTGTTTTTTCTTTTTTTTTCGGATGGGAAATCATCAAATGACGGGTCCCGCTCTGTGCGGAGCGGAAGGGAGTGTCAGACTTGTACTGACTAAAACCCATCCATGTTCCTTCTTAGCCATGCGATTAAATGCGATTCCAGAGTTCAGGCAGTAGTTTGATTTCCATAAGGAAACCCCCAGAAGCAGAAACTGGATTATTGCCCAGTTAATGACAATAGCCTCGCCTAATATGAGAATATAATTTATTTACTATACTCGACTACCTCGTTGGTCGTTCGTCGCAAGCGTGACTGCTGAGCATGAGGTCCTGGGTTCGATCCCCCAGTCGGGCTAAATGTTGTTGGGTTTTTCCATCAGAAACTCATTAACAGCAACGGCGTCTGTATGTGTGCCCGGTTGATGGCAATAGGCTCGGCCCCGCTCGAGTTAAAAAACATAAAAGGCGTAATTCGGGTGTACCGTCAGGTACACCTCTGTCTTAGGTTTCGGGGGTTACAGGCGTGATGTTATAGCCATATTTATTTATTAAAACCTTATGCACAAGTAAAAACTGTACAAAGGCTGACTTAATGCCTTGGGCATTTTCTACCAGTCTACCCTAGGGTGATGCAGAGACAATGCACAGTAGATGCAATAACAGAATATCTAAGCCTTCTAGAAAATACAGGCGTAAATACAGGGTTTTAGGTCATGCCATTCTGTCTATATTTTATTCATAAGACTAGCATGCACTTAGGCAACAATAACATCTGTGTCCATGGCCAAAGAGTCTATTCTACATCGTGTTAATCCTTTTCGAAATTTTAAAAGTTAGTCTAGATAACATGTTTTTCTACAAACTGCATAACAGCTTACAGAATATTGTGTCCGTTGCGATCAAGTTAAAAATTTTCTTCGAGATAATGTAAAAAGTTTTCCAGGTGCAATGTTTTTCATCTTTGTGCTTCAGCAATAGTTTTGTTTTTGTAACTAGCTGTTGCCCACGACTTCGTTCGCAAAATTGACCAAGTTTCATACAAACTTTCAACCCTCGTTTTAACCCCTTAGGGGATGAATTTCCAAAAATCCCTTCTTAGTGCACACTTACGTCATTTAAGGAACTTTTGTGCAAAATGTCATGCTTCTAGACCCAGCGGTTTCAGCTGTGCGTTGGTCGATCAGTCAGTTAGTCAGTTTCTTACTTTATATACAACATTAGTTTTAGTATATGCGAAACCTGAAACACGTGTCTAGTATTTTTATGTAAAGAATCTATGTACAAAATTTGAAAACTGTATCATGAAAAATCACAAAGTTATTATATATCTGTTACCCGGTGGTCCGCAAAAAAACGTGATCACCACGCGGCGCCCAGCATCGTCTTTAGCTTATTGATATTAATAATTTGACAGTAGGTACCTATATGATTGCGATAGGTACTTAGTGTCGATCGGTGTCCAACTTGTAACCTTTTTAAATATTTTTGGGACGAAATATAACATCATTTAAAAATGATGGGTTACTTATTCTGAACAAACTATATTCAGGTTTCACATATACTAAAAATAACGTTGTAGATAGATAAAGGTGGAAACAATGAATTTCCAAAAATTTCAGAAAAAAATAATAACTAGCAAAGAAACAAAATAAAGGAAGCAGGATATACCAGCTTACAAGTTGTAGAGTTCTTTATGAAGGAGCTCATCCGAGGAAGTATCTACCAACCATATGGTGGTTCATAGTCATAGGACTTCAGTTCAAGACTTCAACCCAAGACACACCTCTGTTTTTTCGGAGACATGTGCGTATTATATAATTATCACTTGCTTCGGTGAAGGAAAACATCGTGAGGAAACCAGCATGCCTAAGAGATATTTCTCGACGGCATGTAAAGTGAAGTCAGAGACCCTTGGGCGTCATAAAAGCACACCAGGTTAGGCACTAACCACACGAAAAAGAAAAGAACCATACGATTTTCTGTTGTTAAATAGCGTTACTTTATTCCAGGAATATACGCCATTTTAGCTTCTTCTCTCAAATTGAATCGCCCTTACAGTAAATCTGGTAATGGAAATGTTCATATACAGGGTGTAAACGGACCCCTAACGAAGCCGTCAACCAAGCATTCTGTACACCAAACTATGCATAAATTATTGCTGGAGAACGCCTTCTTTTTTGGGTTTGTAAAATCACGTTTTCGGTAAAACTCAATGTAACGAACTCAAAACATTGTGCTGATGGATGCTTTGAATAGTAAACAGGTAATTGAAGTAATTAAAATAAAGGTATAACCTTAAAAACTAGTAATTAAAAAAAAAATGAACTTTGACCTCAAATATCTCCCTAACTAGGACGTTCCCAGGTATGGTCGCAATAACAGGGAGAACTTAGTGTCTTTCGGCTGCGTAAAGGATCTTTTTACACCCTTTATGGGGCAGTGACTACTTACCTACTATCTTCCAACCAATGCGCTCAAAATACCTGTATGAGTAAACTACCTGCTTTTACTAATAGAATTTCAAAGATAATTATCCTTGTTTTTCCAAAATATTTGAATGCAAGCCAATTCCGTCAGAATGACATGAAATTCCATCATTTACAATCATTACCATGTCGTATTACTATCCGTAGAAATTATAATTTATTACTGAAAATAATGATTACTAACGACTGAGTTTTCCTGAAGCTGTCAACGGTAACATTAATGTACACTATTTCAAGCTGTCTCTACATATAAACATGATAAATAAAAAAATATCTGAGTACTAATTACATGAAAAGAAAAAAATGCATGAAGTGAAAAACACGGCAAAGAGCGGTTCTTACTCACGGATTAAGGGTTCCGTATTACCGAGACCAACCCAAATCGACACAATGACAGATTTCTTTCAGTATCTGTCATTTTGTCGATTCTTCTGTCAAAGAAATCCTTGTCTACGGTGGTCATGCTACGGGGGCAGTAGTGCCTTGAGAGTAAAGCCTCCGGCCAGGGCTTACAAAATTAAAAACTAAACGACTACACGCTAAGGCCACCCTCCAAGCCTTGTTTTAGGATGTCGCTAGTGGAGATTAGCCAAGACTCAGGCTTGATCGGATCAAGCTGAAATCATTATAGTTGACATTCTATATCTCTAACTATTCATACACGAAATATTTTCAGAGAATCATCTAACGGCTATAACGAAGCCATTTCAAGGGATTATCTGAGTATATTTTTATAAATATAAATAATTTATAATTACTTGACCCACAAAATAAATTCTGGCTCCTTATTTTAGACCATCCATTGCGCTACTTTACTACGTCGTATTCACCTACTGTCGTTGTTAGAATATGAGAGTTTTATGCAAAAAGTCTCAAAAAAATTTAGACTTATAATAATTTCGTAAAAAAAACTCCGATATTTTTTTTTCGTTGCTATTGCGACTTTACGACATAAAGAAGTTACTCTTAAAATATTTCGTGTATGAAAAGATAGACCTTATATACTGTTTGTCATAATAAAGCCCAAAGTAATACGTATTCTGTGAGTATTACAACTACCTACACTTACTGTAGTGAAATAGACACAGCTTTTAGACTGTCCGACTCACGGACAGACAGACATAGGTAAGTAATTGTGTCCCGTTTTACTATAACTTACGCTGTCAGTGCCGATGCCGTGTGTTTTCAGCCTTTGCTTACGGAACCCCAAACATCCAGTTCTTTTACAATATGTTTTCTATTTATCTGCAACGGAAAACTCCAAGGATGAGTTAATTAAAGTGCTAGAAATAGCACAAGGGGGAATGGTGGAAGGGAAGTCTGTACCTATATTCCTGTAGTATCTGTAGGTAGGTCGGATGACGTAAAGGGCGTGCCACGCCCTTGCAGCGCTGCAGCCTTCGCGCTGTAGTGTGTGTGCAGCGAAAAGAAATGCAATTAGAAAGAAAGACTTGCCTCTTTTGTCTTTTTTACACACTGTGTCTGCATTACTAATCCAACTTTCCTGTCACAGGATTGCTGCTCTTTTATCTTAATGTAATGACGTGTTAAGTATTTTGTGTGTACATAAATAAATAAATAAAGATACTGTTTTTCATGTTACAGTTATTTTAGGATAACGAGTTCTTGTGTAATGTCATGTAACGCATGCTTGGATGCATAAATAAATATGCAAGACAGAGTAGGTAGTCGTTAGGTCTTAAATAAACCCTTTAATACCTTACAAAAAAAGTACTTATAGTAAAAGTACAGCGTTGGATTTTCAATTTTAAAAGACAATAGTGCAATAATAAGCATGAATGCCTTTTATTTACTGTAACTGAAAACTTACATACACACTTACACACACTACACTCACTGGTAAACTCTCACTCTCTTAATATGAACCTTCATTATATTAGGTCAAAACTGTGAATCAGTCAAAAATACTTTTGACAGCAAAAATCAATCAGAACTACTTTTGATAGGTTACAAATATTTATAACTGTATTCAGAAAAGAGGAGGTTCTATGTTTGGCTGAATCAAACAAACAAAAGTCACCGACTTCTGAAGCTAAACTTATTTCACACGTTTTTGTTTTTGAAGTCGGTTTTTTTTTTTACAAAAAAGTTTTTAACAAATACTAACAATTCTTTACAAAAATTTAAAAAGTTTACCCTCTTTTGTGAACCTTTTAAAAAATAATAATAGTGATTCAAGCAAATTATAACAAAAGTGTAGCTTTGTCTTACAAATGGACTCGTTATTAGCCCAAAATAAATCTCTAAAGCGACATAACTCAAAGGCCCCAGAAAAGTATGTACTGAGTGATGCCGTTACTGCATAGATAAACTGAACGCCGGTTATAAATAAATCAAAAGAAAACCCATTTCTCTATTTCAGGCGCGTATCTCTGCCAAATACGCGGGCTGTCTAATCGCCATCTTTAATTATACGGTTCTTTCACGACTATTTTACCTCTGATAGCTACCTAATTCTAAGGAGAATAAAGCACATTTTGATTTTGATAGTCGTGTAAAATTAGAAGAACTGTAAGACTTGTACGTGTGCATCGCAATTTGTCGAGATGTCACTGCAAGCCTATGACGTCAAAATGCAGCTGACGTTCCAAATTCAAGTTTCGATGACAGCTGTCAGTATGAATTTTTATTTTTAGAACGTTCCAGTAGTGAAGGAAAATGGTGGAGCGTTTTTCTTTGAGGAATAATAAATTTAAATTCTATATTAACTATAAATAAGTAGTTTTTCGTGTCTGTCACAACAATGACAATGCATTGCGTTCGGTTTTCACTATCATTCACAGAATTAATTCTGAAAGGTTAATTTATGGGTACAGTACATTCATAATTATTATTAGGTTAACTTAAATTAAAAAAATAAACTTAAATAAACGACTCTGCCCACTATACCGTAACATACCATGGCCATGCTATGAACGTATCAGGCAAATAAAAATGTTTGTTTCGAAAAGCATGAGATGCCCACTAGACCGTCCGTCACCGTCGCGTGCCGTGCGCGTCGGCGAGAATATTTTGCCTGTGCCGATACTATACGTGCATGGCACGGAAGGTGTCGGTCGGTGACGACCGACGGAACGGTCTAGCGGGCATAATCTCATACTTTTCAATACAAAGTAGTTTTTTTATACATTCATAGCACGATCATGACATGGTACGGTATAACACATGGTACAGTCGCCAAAACTGTTGTTTGTTTTCAATTTTTTTACTTGATTTTATTTTGATCAAAACGTTGCAAAGTCCTTTGACGTCAAACTGCAGTTGACGTTCGAATTTAACTCGCTATTTTAGGATGACATTTTGCTCAAAATATACTTACTGAATAATCTTCTGAATGCATACTTTTAACATTATAAATGAAAAGTAAATCTGTCTGTCTATAACTTTTTCATAGCTTAACGAGTAAACGGATTTTCATAGAATTTTAGCATATAGATTACACCATGATCTAGGGTACCACATTGATAGTATTACGTATAATATATTATATT
Source organism: Noctua fimbriata (assembly GCA_905163415.1). Lineage (NCBI taxonomy): Eukaryota > Metazoa > Arthropoda > Insecta > Lepidoptera > Noctuidae > Noctua > Noctua fimbriata. The sequence continues at coordinate 1,821,591 of LR990946.1, forward strand.
GTATGTATGTAGTTTAGTTCTGTATGGTGTCCGGACGTAAAGAATAGCACCATCCCATATCTTCCCGTGGGTGTCGTAAGAGGCGACTAAGGGACTTACCAGAGAATGGGCAGCAGCGTTCTCTGTGATTTTTTTATAACAAACATACTGCGATCGCCAACCCGCCTGCCAAGCGTGGCGATTATGGCAAAACCCCCCTTGGGGAGGCCTATGTCCAGCAGTGGACGTCTTTCGGCTGAAATGATGATGAAAATGATGATGTAATAAAATGTACTGTTAATGCACATTAGGATATCATCTGCAAATCTCGCAATCGAAATTAGGTTTGCTGGGTTAAGCTCGCCATTGTACATATAATTATAATTCATTTATTCAAAAAAGAATGGTATACTTTTTATTCCCGTTTCCGTGGTATAATTTCCTACACGCAAGCAAAGCCACGGGCTAAATCTAGTACTAAATACTTACGTAAATTGGTATTTCAGATTTAATGAGATGTCTATTTGACTCTCAATTTAACGCTATGTCATTCCAGTACGCAAATGACGTCTGGTCTGGACTGGAAGACATTCCAGGTGACATTTGATATTCAATGTGCGTCTGCAAGGATGACATTTTAGTTTTATGGATCTTAAAAGTAATTTACTGAAGTTCATATCTTAAAATAAATGCTGTATTTAATTCTAAATTATGTTTTTATTTTGCGTCAGTACTTACGATGTAAAATAAAATTAGCAAAATAAATATAAAAATACAGAAAGTAAATTTTTCTTCAGCAAATTTAATTTCACTAAAACTTAATTATGTGTATGTAGATGCGTTTAGTATCATCCGCCTATAATGTTCCCACTGTTGGGACACAAACCTCCACTCTATGAAATAAATAAACAAAAAGTATTTATTTGACTCGCACATGGCAAAAAAATAAAACAAAATTAAAAGAAAACAACCAAAAAAATAAAAAATAAGACAAGCTAAGAAGATATCTCAGCATGGTGATGTAACATATAAAAAAAAATGTCTATGAGAGGCTGTGGGCTGTATCTGCATGCCTGTAACCCATCTCGCAGGCCCAGTGCGGGATGGTAGATGTCGCATCTCTTCGAATTTTTGGTTCTAGAACATGCTGGTTTCCTCACGACGTTTTCAGCACGTTTCATCATCATTGTCTTGTCCATATCCCTATTTATTTATGGCCGGGGCAGCATGTCTTCTTCCTCCATACTTCTCTATTACTCGTCATCTCAACAGACACCTCCTTTCTTGCCATATCATACTATGTTTTCAGCACGTTGACTGACACGAATTGAACCAATTTTACTCACACAACGCGGAAGAACTATGTATGTATCTGTTTTACAATAGTAGATGTAGATCAAGTATTTGTCGCTAGCGACACACGTACAACCCGTGGCGTAGAAGCTAATCTTTCAGTTACTGTGCCAATTGTCAAGACAGTACATTATTTTCTTACTGTGAAAAAATAAAACAATTTGAGAAAATAAAAATTTTAAACTTTACTTTGGCATTTTCCGTCAATTTCAGTTAAGATTTATTAATTTTATCTGAATCTTAATTATTTTATCTTAAAACTTGGAGCAACTCTTTAATTCTTATTAAATAGTATTTAATTACTGCTTTTCCAGACGCTATAAAACAGGCCCGCTACAGAAAAACTACAATTGGGACCGGCATCAAAGCGATTGGTCGTGTAAAATGCTATCGTCACGTTTTTATATCACTCATTTTACAGTGTGGCTAGCTGTCACCCGCGTTCTTCATCCGCGTGAATTTATTTTAAAAATATTACTTCTTTATTTGAATCGGATTTTATTAACAATTTCAAGGGACTTTTTATAGCGTACGTACGTTCCTCCTTATAAAATCAACTATCTGCCAGTAAAAGTGCTGTCAAAATCGGTCCAGCCTTTTCGGAGGTTAGCCGGAACAAACAGAGGGACAAAAACAAAAAGAAACATTTTTTGTTATAAGTACCGTATATACTTTTATATTGTGCATTCAGTAAAAAGCTGTTATTTTTAAATTACATTACAAACAGTTCAATTATTTGTGTAGATATACAGAGATCTATCATCATCATCATCATCATTTCAGCCGAAAGACGTCCGGTCCCGTACGACTCGCATCCAGCGGATCCCTGCAACCTTCACCAGGTCATCGGTCCACCTAGTGGGAGGCCTTCCAACGCATCGTCTCCCGGTTCGCGGTCGCCACTCCAGAACTTTTCGGCCCCATCAGCCATCCGTTCTGCGAGCAATGTGCCCTGCCCACTGCCACTTCAGTTTGGCACCATAGCTGGCACATAGATCTATAGATTATACTAAACCCATTACGAAAGATAGATGTGTAAAGGATGAAATGGAAAGAAAGGAGGTGTCTGATGAGATGACGAGTAATAGAGTAGTATGGAAGAAGAAGACATGCTGCGCCGACCCCAAATGAATTGGGGTAAATGCTAGAGAATGATGACTGTGTAAAGGATGTTAAGACAAGACAGGAGGTGTCTGATGATATAACGAGTAATAGAGAAGTATGGAAGAAGAAGACATGCTGCGCCGACCACAAATTAATTGGGCTAAGGCAAGAGAATGATGGCTAAGCCTATAAGAAAACACCTAAATATTCAACTCGATACCTACAAACACCAAACTGCCATATCGATTGAAACCGATCACAATCGCGTGTGAGAGTCTACCGGCCGCCGTGAATAAAATTAAAGTCGACCTCAAAAGCTACCGAAACGTGCCAATCGTAAATAATGGCCGACGAAACAATAAACAGCGTATTTTAATAGCTATTATAAAACATTGCCACTTCACCTCACAACTTTGATTTGGTTTTTGAGTAACGGTGACTTGATTTTTATGGACCTAGGTACAGTTCTTACACTGTTATTTTGCCTTTGACAACAACATTCCAAAAGCAACCTACTAGAAGAATATAGATAGTACTTTAATTTTGACGGACTTGTCAGTGTCAAAAAACCGTTACAGTTCTTTGGCAGTTAATTTACCTGTGATTTTGTATCACTGTCAAAATGCAATTTTTTTTGCAGGATATGCCACGCTTCCTTACCTGCCCGGTAACGAGGCGTGGCATATCCTGCAGACAGTCTCCACACTGTAAAACGAATTGTAAAAGCACCGTAAAGATTCTTCTGTAAAACATTTGACATAGCGATGATACAATATATCATACATAATCTCACGCCTTTTTCCCATGGGGGTAGGCAGAAACCACAGAACGCCACCTGATGCTCCTTTTGCCTCATCCACGTTCATACATCTGGCCATTTACAAGTGATATACAACATTATTTTTAGTATATGCGAAACCTGAATATAGTTTGTTCAGAATAAGTAACTGAATCGATTCCAATAATTTTTAAACCATGTTATATTTTTTTCCAAAAATATTTAAAAAAGTTAAAAGTTACTTATCGCAATAATTTAGGTACCTACTGCCAAATTATTATTATCAATGAGGTCAAGACGACGCTGGAGGCGCGCGCTGCGTGATGACCACGATTTTGTGCGTACAACTAGGTAACAGAACAAGCTTATAAGTTTGTGATGTTTCATGATATAGTTTTGAAATTTGGACATAGATTCTTTACATAAAAATACTAGACACGTGTATCAGGTTTCGCATATACTAAAACTAATGTTGTTGTGAAGTACTAATTAATATGACTCTCTTATGTAATTCCAGAGTACCAAGTTATTTCTCAAACAAATTCCTTTAGTTAGTATGTGGAAGATGGACTTTTACATTTATTTACATTAACTAAGTACGGATTAGTTTTTGAAGTTTCTAATGCAGAGATAGGTAGACTGTGGTTTAGTCTGTGGTCAACCAGTATCCAGGATTATTCTCTTTATACAACTTCAAATGGACAAATCCCTGGATCCGAGTTTCCAGTCATGGCATGCATTCATTTAATAATTATACTGACCTTTGACAGGTTTGAGAGCAGCGGTGGCCCAGTGGTCGCGGCCCCGACTTACGCACAGTAAGTCGTGAGTACGAAACCAGGCAGGCGCATTACTTTGTGTGATTTATTTCATCACCACTGCTCTCAAAACGATGAAGAAAAACATCGTGAGGAAACCGTCATGTCCTAGAACCAAAAATTCGAAGACATGTGACATCTACCAACCCGTACTGGGCCCGCCTGGTGGATTATAGCCCATTCCCTCTCTAGAGAGGAGGCCTGTGTCCCAGCAGTGGGAACATTATAGACTGTTTATGCTGAGCTTTGACAAAGATTTAAATCCTTAGATGTTCTCTCACTGTACAATCACAAGCATTAATATGTGTACACGAAAAAAAATTTAAAAGTGACCTTGTGACTTTTGACGTGATAGACTGAATCTTACGATTTAAATCTTCGAAACTCCGTAACCTCCACTCCGAAGGTAAAACTATCATAGTTTTATGGTGTCACCGTGACTGTGTCGTAATATCGTGCGATATTCCCGAACCTTTACTGTACGACACGATGGGTACTTGTCACCATTTTTATCTTTCCTTTATTTTATTTTCACGTGAGTTTTATTGGTTTTTACTGTATCACCCACAGAGCACGGAATTGTCAGTAGATTTTGGAGACGGTAGAACACATGAACACACAATTCGTACTGAAGATGCAGGTTTTTTTTTGTTTGGTTTTGGGAGATGCAGTTTCTATTCTTCACTTGTGTCGTAGTGTGAGTTATGGTGCTCTCAAACTGAGCAGTCCAGACTGCGGACTGGCTGTGAAAGAAAGAAAGAAAGAAAGAAAATATATTTATTTGCCGCTGGTACATGACGTGCATCACACAAAATTACAAAAAAAAAAAAAAACAAAACACAAATATAACAAATAAATACAACAGGACGGAACAAAAAAGAAATAAATTAACAGCTTGCACGTCGTGACTGCGACAAGCAGGACACCGACTGGACTGCTGTGGACACCGGATTTTCACAGATATAATATAACATCACGCCTGTAATCCTCGAACGGTTTGGCAGAGGCGTATTCAATAGTACACCCACATTTCGCCAGCTATGTTTAAGTTCCATATAATATGGGACGAGCCTATTGTCATCAACCGGGCGCAGATGCAGATTCCGTGGCTGCTACTGAGAAATTCCTGATGGAAAAACCCAATAACACTTTGCCCGACCGAAGCGAACCCAGCACCAAATGCTTAACAGTCGCGCTTGCGACCACTAGAACAAGGGATTAGTCACTATTTCAATACATTAATAAGTCCAGTCTACTCGGTTGACTTCTTTGATGATACACCTCTAGCAGCGGTCTCCATTTAGCATCTCCGTGGTCTGTGGTGTCATCAAAAGATTTATTTGATATATTCTATAAGTTTATTCGATAAAGTGACGTTTTTGTATGTTTTCTCGTCCCAACACTATTTTGAAATAGCTTATGTTTTAGTAGATGTGGTTTATACCTAAAGGTAGCAAGGGCTGTATGCCTAGGGTGCAAATGGCATAACTGGATTTTTTCAAAAGCATAATTTTTAAGCTTGAAAAAAAAAATTTTTGTGACATTTTCAAAACGTATGCCTACATAAATCTGTTTTCTTATCTTCTGTATGTTCTAGGACGTAAAGCAATAAAGTCCTAGACTGAATCTCAGACCGACAGCCGAAGGGTAAGCCCGCATATTTACAAATCTTCAGGGATTTTGTAGGATCCAATTTGACCTTTCCATATTTTGGGTAGATTTTCGGAATTTATAGTTGTGTATCGATAGGTTTATTTATTTTGGTATTATTTAGGATAATCTTAAGGATGGAGGATCCTGTGGATGTTTTGTATAGAAATAATTTCGATCAAACAAAAATGATATCACACGGATTAAGTACAGGTGTGCCCCTATTTAAACCTCACATTTCGCTAGGCTCAGGTACCAAAGCAGAGTAATTTTGGTTTGATCTTCAGATCATACAAAGGTTATTCAATAAATAGGGATGGCAACTGTAAAACTTCTGCATTGCTAGTCCCAAGCATCGTTATTGATTCAAAATCTTTTACTGTCATTTTTATTTCAAAATAGCTTGAACTCATTGTCGTGAGGAAAGTTTTGAGTATGAATGTGGATCAAAGAAACGATGGATGGACTGTCGAAGATGATACGGCACGAAAGAAGGTGTCTGATGAGATGACGAGTAATACAGAAGTATGGAAGAAGATGACATGCTGCTCCCCAAATAAATTGAGGTAAGGGCAGGATGAATGATGATCAGCATGTCCGCATTGGTGAAATTGGGACTAAGCTATAGGCACAACATCTACAGTGAGATATGACAGACCTTCCTAATTACAACAACGTAACTAAACCTTACAAATAGTTTGCTAAAACTGTTGTTATCATCATGACTAATAAATGTGAAAATGTATGAAAATGAAAATTCAAGGAGGTCAGTGTACTTTTTCACCCAAACTTCGATCCTTTGTTTTCAGGCACCAATCTTACTTTTTTCAGGATTTTTATTTTGCAACTGCTCCTTTGACGTCCATTTTCCTTTTTCGATATTTCTTTTCTTCCGTATTCAATCTTTTGCAAGAATTCATGCATGAATGATTCTGTAGATATCAATATTTTCTATTTCTATTTTTCTCTTTCGAGTCACGTTTAGTATTTGACGTAGTTTTATTACAGCTCTATAAAAAAAGGCACAAAACGATTATTTACTTCGTTGCTTCATTTAAAATCCTCCGATTTATAAACTCTTTGTATAAATAAACGGACAGACGGACAAAGCTGTTAACAGTGTTGTTTTTGGCTCAAAAGAAAAATGACGAATTCTAATATATTTTACTGGTTCGTAAAAACTTTGAGATACATTGGCATAAAGGAAATTACCGTTTATTGATACAGCTTTGATGAAATAAAAAGGTTTTTCATTGATCTATAAAATTGGGTTAGAATTAAAAGTTCAGTCGGAGTTTAAATTATTATTTTATGCTAAAATAATAGCTCGTCACTCATCGTCATCTGCATAGTCGTTTTTCTAAATAATCAGATGTGGCATCAATAATATTATAAATAGAACGACTGTCAACGACCTCTTTAACCTCTACTATCAGGTTGAAGATTCAGAGATGTATTGGACTGACGTCTATCATCATCTACCTAACCTTTTCCCAACAATATACTTGTATTCAGCTGCATCCAGTTAGAAACCGACCCTAACTCCAGTCTAACTGGATGCAGCTGAATTCAAGTATTTTACATGGACCGACTGCCTAATCGATACCTCTCTTGGTAAGACTAGTTGTCAGATTGACGGTATGAATGATAATAATATAATGGTGGTGGATTCCAGAGCACCTTATTCTCACAGTCTTCTTTGAGTTATCTCAAAGAACAACGACTTAGGGCAGATAGAAGAGTTTCTTAAATTTCTCCAGAAGCTTCTTGGATGGACATCCTAGAACCTTCTGGAGAAATTAAGCAAGTGTATAAAAGATGATAATTCCGTTTAATTTTTTAATCATTCGTTTACCGATTGCAGAAAACCAGCATCGGTTCATTTTTGTTCAGCCGATTTGAAATATGTCGAACGTTGATAGAAATAAACAAAAAGTAACACTTCTGATTTACGCAAATACTACATGATTCTCTATGTACCGATTCTATGTACTGACGATCGTACGTTAACCTGGCAGTCACGTAAACTGACCGATCCTATAAGTCATAAGTACCTACGTATAGGTATATACAGGGTGTGCGAGATTCACTCACCAGCTGTTTACAACACACAGACTGCAGAACTGACAAGTATTGTTGTGTTTCGAAATGCAAATCATAACAGAAACTCTATGTGTTGGTAAATAGTAGGTATTTAACAATGTAGATACTGGATTTAGGAATATTTTGTTCTTCTCTCCTATAAGCACATGATGCTAGACAGATATTGACGGTGTAACCATTGCAACAATGTGCAACTATTTAGTTGCGCTTAGTTGGTTGCGCTTTGAGGAATTCTCGTGTATGGGGTATTTATAACATGTGAAAAAGTTGGAACTTTGATCTTCAATATCTCTAGTATGATCCAGTATTAAACAAATATTGCAATGACGTAAAGAACAAGTGCCTCTCGCCTTCATTAAGAGTATTTTTACACCCGATATGTACATGTTTATTGACATGGTAGCGTATCAATGGTAAACAGTGATATTTATTTCTGTTTAGGTAAGAGTTGATACATTCATTGTTACATGGTGTTCATTGATAAATAAATATAGGATTTGTAATAGCGTCATGCGGGTGTATTTGGAAGTGCACCAAATATTGACATGATCAACATTTAGTGAACTAGAAATAAACGGCGTAGAACTATTTTTATTTTTTAAACTATCGAGTTTTTGCCTCTTTGGTCTAGTGGCCGCACGTACCACTACTGACTATGAGGCTTAAGGTTCGATTCCTAAGTCGGCCAACGTGTCATTCAGTTTCCACCAGGAATTTCTGAGTTTCAGCCTGGAGTCAGGATTTGTGCTGAGTTAGTGGCAATAGGCTCTTCCCTATTACATGAAAGTTAAACATAAGTGGCGGAATATGAGTATTTGTATAATAGATGCATTTCTGCCTAATCCGGAATTGCTAACAAAGCACAATGGCCGGAGCCTTCGAGCTAAATAACGGTGCGTGTGTCAGTTTGAATCAAGTCTCACTCTTGGGAATTGTTGAGTTACAAAAGTTGAATTGTGCAGTTACAAAAATATAACAACTACAGTTTGGTGTACAAACTAACTCCAGACACCACTGTCCAGTTTACTTCAGGAGCTCACAAAGCGGTGCAAGCTCAGGGTAAACACAACGTCAGAGTATGAATCATACAACGTAAATAATTGCAGTGTAGTATAGTGCTCTGTTAGCTGCAAATAGACTTACGTGAAACGTAGATAGAAAGGGAATTAGGTATTTAACATTATTACTACAGGAAACGGGATATTTACCATGTTTACTATTTTTGTTGAGTTCCCGTTATCAGGTATTTAACAGTTTATTTACTTCACTGATCAAATAAATATACTATTTACGTATTTGTTCGTGAGTGATAGTGTCCGTTGAGGAAATCAACGTTTTGTAAACCCAGAAAAATGATGATGTTAGTCAAAGAATGACCTATAGATAGAGTTTGTTCAAGTAACAGCTAAAATAAATAAACCAGTTTAGTGTGACGTCAGCCACATAATTTCAGACAGACAGACGGACCGGAATTCCCATTCATACGTGTTTCCTTCGCAGGCTTCCGGCCTAGATTTTTGTCGCGCATGGCGGCATTCCGTCTGACATGTCTTATTGGAAATTAAGTCATGGCAGAATTTCATTACGGAAAAGCCACATAGCTTTTAAAGAATAAAAGACAAACATGCTGAGTTGTTTCTTTCCTCATTTTTAGATACTTAAAAGTAACTTGTTTGGTGTTCACAGTGGGAAATCCTGTTTAAACTTAAACTATGTAACTAATAATATGGTTAGACTTAAAGTGTGTTCATCACATCAATATAGGCAGGTAGATTTATCAGTGACAGCCTAGTGGTGTGACCGTCGGACTGGTAAGTCATAGGTCTCTAGTTCGAACCCAAGACTCTGATTTTTCGAATTCATGTGCGTATTGTATAATTATTATCACTTGCTTCGGTGGAGGAAAACATCATGAGGAAACCAGCGTGCTTGAGAGATATTTCCTGATGGCATGTAAGGCCCATGGGCTGCATAAAACATCTGACACAAGGTAAGGTACTAACCACACAAAAAGGTTCTCCGATTCTTCTGAATCAGATAAATATAGTTTATCATATTACTTGTCAGCTATACCGATTCAAATTACGATGAAATATAAAAACCAAGTAAACTAAGTCAACTTGAAAGAAAGCTTTTGTCCATGTTATCATCGTCGAGTTACGCAAGGGCTTAAAATAATCCTACTGGCACAAATTACTGGGATAAAAACCATCCTTTATTCTAATTCAGGCATTTCACCTCTTAAGGCGTGAAAATGTAACAGACAAACAGATACATTCAGAGGTGTTTTCGCGTTAATATAATGAGTAAAGACTTACGTCGGTGTAGTTTTGTTTTAAAGAATAATTTACAAAAAAATACAACGACTTGGGTGGCCCAGCTGTAAGCCCCAGCTGTTCTGTAAAAACGAACTGGATTTGTGCCCGGTTGATGGCAATAGGCTCGCCCCCTATTACATGGGACTTAAACATAACTGGTGAAATGTAAGTGTACCTACTATTAGGTATACCTCTGCTTAGTCCTTCTTGGATTACAGGCGTAATGTTATGTTACTTGGGGTTTGTGCATCATGTTTTTTTCTTATAGGCCTGGAAGATGTAGGTTTTTTACGCTCAGAACGAGGAGTTGAAAGTCTATCAGTGGTGTGCTCATCATCATCTGCCAAGCCTTTTCCCAACTATGTTGGGGTCGTCTTCCAGTCTTACCGGCATTGGAATGGGTACCAGTAGCCATTTAAACACGGAGCGACAGCTTCTTCACAACACAAACACGACACATCTCGATAAGACTGGTTGACTTCCAGACTCTCCGTAACGTCCACCAAAGATCTATGACGGCTGGATCCAACATAAATAAAAATAACCCATCTACAAACCAGCCCCGGCAAGAGTTGCTTAACCTTTAACTTCAACCCGTCTGTTAATATTTAGCCACGAGCCCCTACTATAAACCTACGTATTACTAATTAACTCGATCGTAACTCACGCTAACAACATAACTTCGCATCTGACTCACTGGCGTGATAAACAGCTGATGTTCCTTGTTCGATCCAATGCGCTACTAAATCGGACTGTGTATAGCGAGTTTTACGTATGTAAACACTTTGTGTTAGAACAATATACTGAGTGGTTTTGAGTGGGGAAGAATTGGGTAAGTGGTCGGTTGTGTGGACAGAACGGTTCCGTAGGTGTTTTTTTATTGTACTTATCATATTGTTCCACGAACTGGGAAGTCAATATTGCTATTAACCAGCCTTATGATTAGCTTATCTTTCAACCACGTCATGATGTAAAATAATGTTCGGATAATGTAGATTTTAGTAAAAATGATGAGTGATGTAGGTATTAGTGTGGTATTAGTGTATGCTAGATATTAGTAGTCATAGTAATTATTATAAGGTTTCTCGTATTTTGGACTATTTGTATATTTATATTATAATATATATTAGTTTACTTCATTTTACTGTATATATGTGTATTAGTGTGTACCTATTTATGTCTATCAATTTATGTTAACAAAATGGTATTTTTCTTATTTATTTTTTTGTACTCTATCACAATGCTGTCATATTTGACTGGTATAGAATGCCTTGTGGCATTAAGTCCGCCTATCTACTACCTACCATCTTGTACATGAAGTCAGATTCAGGACCTCGTGTCTAAAATATTAATAGCCACTCGGGTCGATCTTTAGGTTAAGCCATGCTTGCCTAGGTTGGTCTGTCGATGGGTGACCACCCATTACATACCGAGTTTCCTCCGTGCCTCGGAAAGCATGTTAAGCCGTTGGTCCCGGCTGTTTTTTTAGATCTTTGACACTCGTTACAGGTAGTCAGTGGCACAAAAAGTCTGACAAAGTCTTACCAAGGGGTATCGTATTACCCAGTACTAACTGGGTTGTGGAGGTCAGATAGGCAGTCGTTTCATATAAAATACTGGTATTCAGCTGCATCCGGTTAGACTGGAAGCCAACCCCAACATAGTTGGGAAAAGGCTAGGCAGATTCGAATATTATTTTGTCTCACGACGTCATCTCGTTGGTCTGGTCGCAAGCGCCACTGTTGCGCATGAGGCAATGGGTTCGATTTCAGGGTCGGGCAAAGTGTTATTGGTTTTTTCCATCAGGAACTTTGCCATATTTCACCACGTATCCCTAAAAAGTAAAACATTCGGAAGACGCGATATGTAGCGTCTTCCTGTTCTACGAATTATTAATATATTTAACTAAGAACACATTCTTTTATCTTATTCACCTTTGAAGTTTTATCGGCCATGATATTAATATGAGGGATATGACGTCATAGACAGAATTAGTAAATTCTCTCCTTTTAAAGAGATCAAAGGAAAACTGAAGGTGTTTTTTTTGTGATGAAAATGGTAGATTTGTGAGATAGTTTTAATTTTATAGCAACAAAAGGCTTTTTGGCTTAATTTATTGAATAGTTCGTTATAGTTGTTAATTTTCGACGCCTTTTTTTTTTTTTTTTTTTTTTTTTTTTTTTTTTTTTTTTTTTTTTTAGGATGGGAAATCATCAAATGACCCCCCCCGCTCTGGGCGGAGCAGAAGGGAGTGTCAGACTTGTACTGACTAAAACCCATCCATGTTCCTTCTTTGCCCTTTGTGTTCCAGGGCCGCGGTATCTCTTTCGAACAGTCCCGCAGCCCTGGCAGGCATCGGCCCGTGCGGACCCCTACGTGGTTGCTGACATCTCTTTGAGGCGCGCGTGGAACACGAACGCGCCGTCGACACGGCCTGTCGTCATAAGACGGCCGGACGGCGAGCTAGCCCAAAACTCGCCGTCCACAGGCCCGCGCCTACGGTGGCCGGGGGCCACCACGTGACCCCCGACGCCCAGGGCGTCTCCCGCGGCGGCTGGGACGTGAGGCTCTTTCCCTCTCACGTTCCGCCACCTCCTTCACCAGCATGACTGCTTCGCAGAAGGAGGTGACGGCTTCCCATTCCCTCTCGCTCCGGACCATGGCTTGAACCAGGGCCGGGCGCGAGAGGTCGCCGCCGCCAATCGCCTCTACGAGGACACGGCGCTGCTCCGCCCAAGCAGGGCAGGCCTCCACAGTGTGCTGCACCGTGTCCTCCGGACGATCCTCACAGTGGAAACACCCGGGCGTTTCCTCCCGCCCGATTCGGTGCAGGAACCTCCCGAAACAACCGTGTCCGGTGAGGACCTGCGTCAGGCGGAAGGTGAGGGCGCCGTGGCGCCTCTCTAGCCACTCCTCAAAGAGGGGACTTATCGCCACTATGGTGGCGTGCCCTGCACGGGGTTGCGACAGTCGCTCTCTCCATGTCACCATGAGATCGCGCCGGAGGTCTGTCCGCCGAGCGGTGATTAGCCGCGGCAGCGGAGTTTCCCCCCGACGTAGTGCCTCCGCGCGCCATTCGTGAAGGCGTGCGAGGACTATCGCCTCCAGATCCCATGGCGAATTTTCGACGCCTAGGTCTCTTGGTTTCGATTCCATCCGGGCAGTGTTATTGAGTTTTTCCATTAGGAATTTCTCATTAGTAGCCAAGGAGTCTGAATTCGTGCGGTTGATGGCAATAGGCTCGCCCCTTATTACAATGGAAGTTAAATATTACTGGCGAAATGTGGGTGTACTATAAGGTACACTTCTGCCTAACCCTTCGGGGATTACTGGCGTGATGTTATATAGTTTGTGTCTCATTATAAGGCTAAGGACTCATAATTATATAGACAATTTCAAAGTAGCAGCCATGGAGCCTGGATTTATGCCCGGTTGATAGCAATAGGTCGCCCCCACAGATATAGAAAGACCTAGATAACGCGAGAGCAACTACTTCGCGTGCCATATTATGTAGCTTACGTACAAAAATCGTAAGTGGCCAATTTCGAACTCAGTCTGCATCGGAGCATAGCGCTAGTCGGACGTCAGTGGGCGACCTGGCGGGGGGTAGGACGAGGGGGGCGCCGTCCGCGGTGGCGTCTTTGAATCGATTTTATTTTCCCATCACTAAATAGTGCTTGTGACGTCATAATAGGTAGTCAAAAAATGGCACACTTGGTTTTCATACAGGTCGTGATACTTGCGTTATCTAGGTCTATCTACATCTGTGGTCGCCCCTTATTACATGGGAGTTCAGTTAAACATAACTGGCAAAATGTTTATGTACTATTAGATACACCTCTGCCTAACCCTACGTGGATTACAGCCGTGATGTTATGTTATGGACCTAAAAAGTGTTATGTTATGCATAACAACATTTGCTTGGGTCGTGGGGCTTTTGGACCGGGACCGCGGTCCCAGATTCCACCTATAAATGCAATAATTATTTTTGAGTAGTATTTTGGGACCACAAATAAAATAAACAAAGTGTTGTCTTGGGGAAGTACGGTCAACCAAAAGATTTAGAAGTTATACTAATAAAAGTATTTTTATAAAACGATAAAATATATTTTTTTATTTCAAAAATGGCAGCCTTTTATTAGAATTCTTCATCATCGTCATCATTTTAGCTGAAAAACGTTCACTGCTGCACATAGACCTCCCCCAAGTGGACCGTGAGACCGGAACCGGTCAATGTGGCGACATCCCACAGAAAATAAGAAAAAACAAATTCGCATCAAAAATGCAATTCACCATACTCCAAGACGTCCATTCCTTTCGTCCCACACTGAGCATATCAAAAACTTGGCAATAAGACCCGACAGTAATCACCACATCACCAGTCGCCCATTATAAACACTAACACATGGCGATTACTCTGCTGAGTAATTAAAATTCTTACAACGAGGAAATGCTTCCTTTGATAAATAAACTAAGATGAACCATTAATTGTCAAGTGACGTAAATGACTTCCAGCGCACTGAAATTTCAACTGTAAGTTTCTAAATTGAGAGTTGAAATTCGGTTGTTGTCTTCAAGGGCTTTCCTTGGTATTCTTAAAGTGAAGTAAATGAATTCGAACACACATTAGAAGTTCAACTGTTTAGTTCAAAAGATAGAGTTGAATTTCGGTTGATGTGCCACAGGACTGCCTTGGCCTTGCAAGAAAATGGAGTAATGAAAACATATGGCGTTATATTGCGCGCGTTTACGCTCGTTTTATTTTAGAAAGTTTTTAAATTACACGTGTTTCGGTGACATTAATTTTGTTGTATTGATTTGGGTAGTTGGGTCACCAGGTGATTGTTGATTTTGTTGATTCGTTTCTACATAGAATTTTGATGTTATTGTTGAGAGCAGCGGTAGCCTAGCTCAGGGTTACGGGTTCCTATTTACGTGAAATTTTCTTTGTGTAATTTATTTTCATCGATTAAAAACATTGTGCGCCGAAAATATTTTGAAGACATGACTTGACATATCTAGCATCTAGAGAAGCTCGTGGCTAAATAATAAAAGCAGCTCGGATCTGTCTTCAGGTTAAGCCTTGCTAGCCTAGGTTGGTCCGTGGATGGGTGACCAGCCATTACATACTGAGTTTCCTCCGTGCATTGAAAAGCATCTTAAGCCGTTAGTCCCGGCTGTCATTTGTAGATCTTTGACAGCCGGTAAACGTAGTCAGTGGCCCGAAAGTCTGACAACCAGTCTTACTAAGGGGTATCGTAATAACCAGTGCTAACTGGGTCGGAGGTCAGATAGGCAGTCGCCCCGTGTAAAATGCTGGTATTCAGCTGCATCTGGTTAGACTGGAAGCCGACTCCAACATAGTTGGGAAAATAACATGATATCTAGCCATCTACTCTGGGCCCCAGTGGTGGATTAAGCTCTACTCCCTCACCAGGGTGCCAGCAGTGGGAAATTTATAGACTAATCCTTTGGGTTGATGTTATTATTACAATTGTCTAGCGCTAACTACTAGTTGTATGTGGGACACACAGTTTTAAATTAATGATTTTAATTTCAAATTATTTATTAACTAGCTCGGCTTTGCATGGATGCAATGTAGACACACATACACATATAAACCTTCCTCTTGAATCACTCTATCTATTGCTGAAAACTGCATTTGAATCCGTTGCGAAGTTTAAAAGATCTAAGCGTACAGACAGCGGGAGCGACTTTGTTTTATTCTATGTAAAGGTAAATAATCAATACTACACACATTTATATACCTACATTGTACATAGCAATTTGAATGGTGACCCCCATGCTAGACGTTAGTGTGTATCTTGGGGAAAATAGTTTCTACGTAATAATATTTAATTCCTTTATAAGGATAATGTCATGTAATTTTATTTCTCACATTTTTCATATGTCAATTTTTTTTTTTATTAAAAACTTTTGTCAACTTTCTTTTCGTTTTCGTTACAAGCCAGCCGAAAAGTTTTAGTTTAATCTTACATGTCAGTTAATTTTAATTCTTAGGGGAAATTAAAACATTTCAAACCACTGCGCTCAATGTTAAAAAATACGGTTTTGAGAATAGGGTTCTTTAATATAAATGACATGAAAACATGATGGCCTTTTTGCAAAGGATCCAACTTATGAGTTGTGTGTCGAGGTTTCACCATTTCTCTTGCAAACAATGAAGGGAAATACCATGACAAAACGAAAAAAATGTTCTGGAGGCAAATATTGGAAGACATGAGATATTTACCAGTCCGCATCGTCTCTCACAGAGAGGAGGCCTGTGTAACCTGTGTTCTTTGACGGGGAATGGCTGGGGTAGTACACCTCTACCAGGGCCTGCTTCGGGGATTACAGGCGTGGTGTTATGTGCGTAAAAAGCGCATTAGTTACCAATCTTACTTACTACCAGAAAAGGGAAATTATAAATCGACCAATATACTGAATGGGCGACTATTGTACCAAGTAAGTAACTATTTATCCGGTCATTGCGGCAAGGAGAATATAGGAAGCAAGAGCGAGCGAAGGCTGAGAGAGACTTGTGGCACCCCAACTCGGACATTCGGAGGTTAGGTTCGAAGGGGATGGCGGGGTCTACTGAGCGAGCGAAGTGAGCGAACTAAGGCCCCGGAATCCCCTTCGTGTTAGATTACTTTAAAACCTGCAAACAGAAATAGGAGCCCCGCGCAGTGGGGCTACGTCGACTACGCCTTATCTACAATCTACTGGTTAAAGACCCTGTTTTAGGTTTTTTTCAGAGTCCTTGAATTATCAAAGTGATTGTATTGAACTGATTGAATTTCACTGTAGCTGTCAACCTATTATTTTTGCTACCTACTAGTTTTGCTAGTTTGTCGCCGCGTTCAATACATACCACCAGAAAATAGGAAAATCAAATTCGGATCAGTTTCTTGCCCATTACTCTTAATAGAGATCTACGTTTTGGAATGGACAACTACAGTACTTTCTTAAGTTATTATGCCTTGTGACTGGGACTGTAGGTCCATCCTTTTGTTTTTGACTTTCAAAAGTGCCTGTAACGGTCTAATTGACAATAAATGCTATAAGTTTGAGTTTCCATCTCAAATGCAATTCACCCTAATCTACTTCGAGACGTTCCAATTATTCCTTTCGTCCCACACTGAGTATATCGTAATTTTAAAGCCGGAAAACTAATTTCCATCCAAGCAGAACCGCGGGCGTAACTAGTAATTTATAATCTCGGCATATTTCCCTAAGTATTGCAATTAGACAATAAACTTCAGCTGCCCGCCATTTTGTGATCGTGTCCCTATTGTGAAAGTTTCGCCGTTCGTCTTTATGTTATCGGAATCGTAAAGGAGAATGGACAATCATCGTAGTTATAGGGGTTGCTTGTTTATGAGGATTTCTGTGCTTTTTTATTATTTACATAAAGATTTGCAAAGTCTTTTTACAACTGAACAGTTGTAGAAATTGGAGGGAACTATTGCAGTTTTTTTCCGTCCATGGTCCACCCATATCACAGGATTCGTACATAAATCGCGTTTAAAAATAATACAGATGCACATTTAGTATTAGAAAAACTACTTGTTTTTATCGTAAGATTCTTAACAAGAGATTTCATCATGGTAATTGTATAATAATGACACTGAAAACAACTATCCTAAAGGCCCCGACCACGACCCCAGTCAATACGGATTACGACGTGACTAGCGTTAAGCCACACCCTCATCCGTCAGTTATCTTTCTTCGCGTGCTTGCGGCATGCTCTCAGCAATTTCTTTTTCAGTAGTCGCTCTCACAAGACGCGCGTGGATAGACCGAAAAGTTTGTGGCTAAGCAAAAAGACAGGAAAATGATAACACAAAATAAAAGATCCCAGTACAGTTCCAACTCAATCAGTTCTAAGAAACAGAATAAAGAATGTAGGTATTTCAGCCAGTTTGCAAGTGAGGATAGATTCAGCGCAGACATGCATAGTCGTTGATGTTTTCATAGCTCTTCGCCTTCGCTAGTTTTTCAGGCGCATATTTCCGCTAATGCGCTTTTACTATGAGCGTGGGATAGTATGTAGGAAAACAAATTAAGTAAAGAAATATTCTGTTTACATTTTATTTTATATATATACTTCTATACTAAAATTATAAAGTGGTAAAATTTGTTTGTAAGTTTGTATGTATGGGTAATCTGCGGAACTAATGATCCAATTAAATGTTTTTTTCCACTGATTGAAAGATACATTAATGAAATAAGCAGTACCTTTGTGCTCTTCTATCTTAATATAATATATAAATATATCAGCCTATGGCTTAATTACCAAGAGCCTCGACCAATACCTGAGGAGGCTCGCGTTAGGCAGCTGGATCAAGGGCTTGATTCAGAAAGCGGTACTCCTAGACACGGCTCGTATTGTTAGGAGGTTCCTCTCTCTGGAGCCTTGACTGCCGGTAGCTTGGACCCTGTTCCCGATACCGGTGGGCTACAATTTAAAAAAATGTAAGTAAGTTGTAAAAATATAAATAAAAGAAAAATAAATAAACATCAATATTTATCATGCATGCTATCATAATTTTTGCGGACGAAGTCGCGGGCGTAGTGCAATTATTATACAGGTACATATGCTAAGGCACCTAATTGCCATTTTGAGTTTCCCTTGGTTAGAATGGATGCGAGTGAGGTAAATAGTGCAATAAGTAGTGTTACTGCTATGTTTTATAATTTTGTACTACATGGATGAAATAACAGAAATAGAGAAGAATAAACATTTGGAATCTTACCACAAAAACTTAAAATTCTATAAATTAATATAATATTTATCATTTTTTTAGCATAAACAAACTGATAAACACGGTTTTTAGGGTTCGGTAATCAAATACTTGGGTCTACGGTCTCTTTCAGTTGTGAATAATTTGCGATTTCACAAGTGAATCAGAACCTATAAGATACTTTCTAGTGACCTAGAATCATGAAATTTGGCAAAAAACAATGTCTCACAGCAAATGTAAAGGAAAAAAACTGAAAACCGTAAATATAATATAGTTTAATAACAAAATACCTTCAAGTTTATAAGGAACCCTCGACGCGCGAGTCCAAGTCGCACTTGGCCGGTTATTTGATAGTAAAAGTAACCTGTACCTTGTATCCTGATAATATCTACTCACGAATGGTGTCATATACAAGCAACAATTCCTTTTATATTCGAAGACATGTGGAATTCACTGACCCGCTCAGAAGAGGGTTATAAACCGTCAGTCGTAACCGTCCGTTCTTTTATAAGTCTTTTATACAGCTTTTATAGACAAAGCAATGGATATGTCACCGTAAAATTGTAAAAATCGTTAGATTGTAATCTATCTAGCAAGATTGTATCATATCGTAATCAGCACACGAGGTGCGTTCCATCGCATGCCATTTCACAATTTGACGGTTTCACTTCGATAGCTTATTATCTACCGAAAAGTAATGCGTTAAATTGTAAACAGTATGTGTTCACAATCTTTCGACAGATTACAATCTCGCGAGATAGATTATAATCTAACGGTTTTTACAATTTTACGGTGACAGATACAATTCTGTAGATTATGCCCGCATTTCCCGTACCAAAGAATATTCTAAAAACTTGCACTCAGACAAAAATAAAAAAGCAGTTGTTTAATTAAAACTATTTGTTTTTATACAAAGATAAAGTATAAACATTTTAACAGTATCGGATATAGTTGTTTATATAAAAAGCGCAGACGAACGCACTTTTATTTGTGTTCATTTATAAATGTATATTGGTTGTAATTGGACAAATTATTGATTACATATATTTGGCACAAATGGCCAATATGTTTGGTTTTGTAAGTGAAGAAGGTTTTATTATAAACAGAACTATTTATTTCATAACAGTTAGCATTAAAAGCGAAATAATTGCTGCCATTCTTCTTTTGTAAAATATTAATGAGAGGACAGATGAATGAGTGCAAAACAATGATAAGAATAATTGTTTTGTTAAGTTTTAAATGACTTTGAAAATATATTTTACATTCATTTTGATGTTTCTCAGAGCCAAGTGCAATGTTTTAACGTTAGGACAAGCAGTCTCCTCGATGTTGAGGTGGATGGATTGTGTGAGGAATGGTTTATAAGAAAATGGAGTAAATGATAGCGTGACGGTTGACAGAGGAGAATGAAAGAAAAAAACGTGTTGCGCCGACCACAAGTAACACGGGACAAGCGCAGGAAGATGGCGATGCTTTTGCACAATACTATTTTTATTTAGGTTTGCTCAAGCAACATTGAAGTAAAATAATCATGAAGACCTAAATTACGGAACCACTTCAGTTATTTATCGTATTACGGATAACAGTCCGTTTTACAACAATCAAGGAAATGCTTTAAAAATTACACTGTTCACTCAAAAACTTCGTAACTTTCCAAAAAGATAAAATCGAACCCCAATTTATCAATCGGTGCTCATGCTCTTCAAATCCCAATCTATTACACTAAAAGAAAATAAATAATAATTTAAAAATATGGGTTGGGTCATATTTATGGGTAAAGTTGAAAATTATTGCATTCTACCCACGTTGTTGTCAGTTTGGGCATACTTGTATTTTATGGGCAATAAAGAATAGTAAAACTTTACTTATTGTGTAAATATGAGTCTCAAAATATTGGATACGCTTATTGGTTTCGTTAAAATGAGCGAGACTTATGAGCTACTTGCATTTGGTTCGAATCTCGGGTAGTACACATCTACCAGAAATAGTTGGCGCTTGGGAAATCATCGTCCATCTTCGGAATTACGAACGCCCGATAATCTATACAAATAAATTAAATTGGAGTGTCTATTTGTCAAAATGACATGTTTTTACTGAATGCATGAAAGTACACAGGGTGAATTTTCCAAGTAGGCGTGGATGGCCAAATCCGAAACTATGAGGAATAGCGAAAAATACTCAAAGGAGTCTCCAAACCCGTTTTTGATGTAAACTAAAACTTCATCATTAGATTTTTGAAAAAGCAATATTCCTAGCCAGGAATCGAACCCATTGATTTTGGAAAAAAACCACACCCTGTATTATTACACCATTCGATAATGTCGTCAATAAGGATCGAATTCTGGGAAGTAATGACATACGGCAGGACTTCGCAAGGCTTCATTTGGTGGAACAGAAGTCGTGTCGCAAGCATCCGCATTAATTCCCATCGGAAGCACTTTAACGTGCGATTGGACCTCCCATTTCATGTTAATTTCAAAGATGCAAGAAATAAGTGATATGTACGTTTAAATGTGATTTCACTCTTATGAAATCATGTAGCACTATGGTTATAAAATTATACAACATTAGTTTTAGTATACTAAAACTAATGTTGTACACGTGTATCAGGTTTCGCATATATGCGAAACCTGATACACGTGTCTAGTATTTTTATGTAAAGAATCTATGTACAAAATTTCAAAACTGTATCATGCAAAATCACAAAGTTATAAGCTTGTTCTGTTACCTAGTTGTCCGCACAAAAACGTTGTCACCACGCAGCGCGCGCCTCCAGCGTCGTCTTGAGCTCATTGATAATAATAAGGTATAGGTACTTAAAGTCGCTCGGTGTCCAACTTTTAACTTTTTTAAATATTTTTGGGAAAAAATATAACATGGTTTCATTATTGGAAGCGATTCAGTTACTTATTCTGAACAAACTATATTCAGGTTTCGCATATACTAAAAATAATGTTGTAGATTTACAAAACTGTGCATTAATTACAAAAGATGTTAGGATGGGTGATAGACGACAATCTGCGACCGAAAAATGATACTTGACAGAAAAAACTCTTATTTAAGCACACCAGAAAAAGCTCTTCAGAATAAATACGTCGATTTTTGAAACGGAAATACAATTATCCTATAGGATAGCATAGCATCTTAGTTAAATTGTTCGCAACAAGTACAATCAGTATCATCCATATATACGAATAAATTATTCTTAAAATTATGAAAATATTAACACGTGAAACCAGTATACATATATAATTTTAAAATCGACTTATTTACGTGATGTTTTCACCATGAGCTCTAGACCATGTAAGAAATGAATTTAAAAAAAAAATGTTTTTTCCCTTAATGAATTCGGTCCCTTTCACAGTATATTATCTGTAGAACAAAGAATGCCAAAACGACCACACCCCAACCGCTCCACTACAGCCTCAATTTCCCTCCCGTATGTTCTCCCAAAGAACTCGAAGAATGTTGAAACTTTAATGTGTATAATACGGGAGTGTAAAACGCGTGGGCCCGCCGACAAATAACTGGCGAACTAAGTTCTATTCAAGGGTAAGTTGACGATGTCATAAACGAAGAGTATTCGTTTGTGAATATGGACGGGTACGAGAACTATTTTGTCTGGGTGAAAAGTATTTCTGTATTTTTTGAGGGTTTTAAACAAAAGGAGCTCGTGGCTAAATAATAACAGCCGCACGGATCGATCTTCAGGTTAAGCCGCGCTTGCCTAGGTTGGTCCGT
Organism: Noctua fimbriata; assembly: GCA_905163415.1. NCBI lineage: Eukaryota > Metazoa > Arthropoda > Insecta > Lepidoptera > Noctuidae > Noctua > Noctua fimbriata. The sequence continues at coordinate 1,844,185 of LR990946.1, forward strand.
GGATGGGTGACCACCCGCTATATTATACCGGGTTTCCTCCATGCTTCAGAAAGCACTATATCTGCTCTCTTCGGAGATTATAGGCGTGATGTTATGTATTTTACAAATATAGCGCCTTCTGAAAGGGTTTATCTAAAAAAGTAGTACCTTCTACAATGATGACCACGAATGTCTCGATTTCTTCCCACGCGTTGCCACGTTGAATGGCAATAACGCTTAGCCTCTGGCCAAGGTAAGAGCCAGCCCTTGGGTCTCGGGAAGTACTAACTAAGCGTTTTGAAATTTCCTTGAAAAGGCTGTGAGCACTTGGGCCCACGGCTGAAGAGTATCAGCCCAAAACGGCTCGAAAAATTAGTTACCAACAAGGTTACTATATGTACGGAATTGTTAAAAATCACATTACTTGCCTAGCCTTTCATCAGTGTCATCATCTGCCTAGCCTTTTCCCAACTTTGTTGGGGTCGGCTTCCAGTCTAACCGGATGCAGCTGAATACCAGTATTTTACATGGAGCGACTGCCTATCTGACCTCCACAACCCAGTTAGTACTGGGTAATACGATACCCCTTGGTAAGACTGGTTGTCAGAATTTTTGGGCCAATGACTACCTGTAACGACTGTCAAAGATCTACAAATGACGGCCGGGACCAACGGATTAACGTGCTTTCCGAGGCACGGAGGAAACTCGTTATGTAATGGGTTGTCACCCATCCACAGACCAACCTAGGTAAGCACGGCTTAACCTAAAGATCGACCCGAGCGGTTGTTCTTATTTAGCCACGAGCTCCTTACAAAAACCTCCTTACTTAAATTATAGTGTCACACTATTTTATTTTTCTGTTTAGTTTTAAGTTTTTTTGTTTTTTATTTTTTTATACTGTGTGCACTTGTGGCATGTGCCAAATAAATGTATTTTCTTTCTTTCTTCTTTCTATATCCCATCAAATCAACTTTGTAACTTTAATACCAAATAAACAATCACACAAAGAGCCAATCCCCAAATAGTTCGCAACAATGCCTGGGTTGTTCACCGTCTAGGTTCAGCATTAGTGTTTATAGGCCGAGGGGGAGTGGCTGTGTTAAATCTAGACACGTTTAGCTGTCAAAGTGTCCGCTGGACGTGTATCGAGCTGTTTCTGCGCCTGGATAGACTGGGACTGAAATAAACTGGTTCTTTTTGTTGATTAAGTTTATAAATATACCAGCCCCGTAGCATGACCACCGCAGACAAGGATTTCTTTGACGGAAGAATCTACAAAATGACAGATTGTGTCGACGCAATGACAGATTTCTTTGCACTATCTGTAATTTTGTCGATTCTTCCGTCAAAAATCCTTGTCTACGGTGGTCATGCTACGGGGGCAGGTTAAAATTAGTTCGAGCCCGTTAGTCGAGTGGTCGCAAGCGCGGGATGTTTTTCGATTGATTAGGCATACTTAGAAATACTAGAAAATACGAAATAACGTAGCAACACGTCTGTAATCCCCAAACAGTTAGTCAAAGATAACATATAGGACCTGCCTGTTTTTCTCTCTAATGTAATAATAGTTGTTGGCAATAGGGGCCAACAACTAGGCTTGTGGGAATGGGCTACTGTGAAATTTTTGATAGAAAAACACAATAGCACTGTTGGATCTGGAGACTGAACCCGATACCAGCAAAGTGCTCATCAATATCAGTCTTAACACTTGCGGCTACGCAGCAGTCTTCCGTCTTGTTTACAATATTTCTGCTTTTTGTTGAACGAATAACAGACAAACCTTACTTAACATAAATTAAAACAACTCAGACAGCTAAAGCTATAAAAACTACTTTCCTTTAAAGATTCATAGAGCAACGCATAGTAAGTAGATACTATAACTATCTCCGCCATCTTTAATTGCCCACTACACGATTCTTTCTTTCCGTATTACAGATCACAATCGCATAATTTCCCTAGACATTTATTATTATGTATAGTACTATAATACAAGGTGTAAACGGACCCTTCACAAAGCCGTCTACCAAGCATTCTGTACATCAATTAATGCTGGAAAACATTATATTTGGGGTGACAAATCACGGTTTTCGGTAGGAATCAATGAAACGCACTCAAAACATTGTCCTGGTGGGTGCATTGAATAATACAGATATACAACATTAGTTTTAATATAAGCGAAACCTGATACACGTGTCTAGTATTTTTATGTAAAGAATCTATGTGCAAAATTTCAAAACTGTATCATGTAGTTGTCCGCACAAAAACGCGGTCACCACGCAGCGCGCGCCTCCGGCGTCGTCTTGAGCTCATTGATAATAATAATTTGGCAGTAGGTACCTAAATTATTGCGATAGGTACTTAAAGCCGTGTGTCACAGGCTATACAACATTATTTTTAGTATATGCGAAACCTGAATATAGTTTGCTCAGAATAAGTGAGTGAATCGATTCCAATAATTTTTAAACCATGTTATATTTTTCCCAAAAATATTTAAAAAATTAAAAGTTGGATACCGAGCGACTTTGAGTACCTATCGCAATAATTTAAGTACCTACTGCCAAATTATTATTATAAATGAGCTCAAGACGACGCTGGAGGTGCGCGCTGCGTGGTGACCGCGTTTTTGTGCGGACAATTAGGTAACAGAACAAGCTTATAACTTTGTGATTTTTCATGATACAGTTTTGAAATTGTGTATATAGATTCTTTACAGAAAAATACTAGACACGTGTATCAGGTTTCGCATATACTAAAACTAATGTTGTATTGCAAACGTTCCCGTTACATGATTTCAGACCATGACACAAGCGAAACCGCGGTAAAAACTAGTAAAAAATAAATTGCAAATGCTTGTAATAGTATGAGAACTGGAGTAAGTGATACCAGCTGTTATGTAATTGGAGTTACGTGTATTATATTATCCACTTTCTATAAAATTGACGGTGATTAAAGGCTTTAGTTTTAAATGCAGTCGATATTGCAGGGTTCTTGGTATGCTTGCTTTATGGAACTTTTTGTCAAAACAAGTAATATTACGAGCGTACGCCCGACAACCAATCAAGCTATACAAAACCTGTTTATGCGGATCTCTTATTGTACAGGAAATCTATACAAAGCGAGGCCGTGTTATACTGGAAATGTATAGCTTGATATATCGCCGTGTGTACGTTCATCAAAAAGTGTCTATCAGCTACTTTTTCCCCCTTAACGGCTGTACAGATTTGGATGAGGCGCACGGATAGGTCATGGGTTAAGACTTTAAGACAATGGATACTCTGTATCGCGATAGATCGTTCTGGATGGATCACCGTTTTGAAAGCAGTAGTGATGAAATAAATTACACAAACTGAAGTGCCTATAAGATTTTTTGACATTGAAAGTGCGTTTTAGGACCTAATTGATATAAATGATCTTGACATTACATCATCTTAACCTGTGGGAAACCATTGAACAGACCATTTTTTTTTTTCATAGCATGTGATTTATTTTGCACAACCTGTACCATAAAAGCAATAAAATCGATACAAATGGAAATACGATTCCTAGGAAATCAATCATTCTGCTCATTACAGAAATTAATTAAACTGAAACATTCGATAATTAGTTACACGGTACTAATGAGTTATCCATCTGCCTTTGAGTCGATATATTAATTACTGTTTATGAAATGATATGGCTGTATTAAAATGGCAATTTATTTTGTTTTGTTCTGGTAAATAGCATTTAAATTCGTTTGATTAGGAAAATAAATGTATTTAATGGTTTTTACACCGACTGGATGTTCTTCAGAAAGGTCAAATGCGTAGTAGGTACTCGTAGTTAGCGTGCGTGTATGACCAGATAAAAAAAGAATCACTTAAATCAGACTTCTCTGTAAGTTGGGTCGTGGGGCTTTTGGGACTGGGACTGCGGTCCCGGATTCCACCTTTATATACAATAGCTTCTGCCCGCAGCTTCGTCCGCGTGGCCTACATTAAACAAATGACATTTTTTTTTCAGAAACTAACAGAGGGCTCTCACTCCCTTTTTGACTCTGTTGGGGGATGATTTTGGAAAAACTGTGATAATTTTAAGATATATTTTCGAGTCAATCGACCCAGAGAATATAAAGTTTTACAGAAAATTCAACCCCCTATTTTACTCTTAGGGGTGGAATTTCGAAAAACACTTTCTTAGTGAATACTTACTCTTCACAAAGAATACACCCTTCAAATTCCATGTCTCTAGGACCAGCGGTTTGCGCTGTGCGATAATATATCAGTCAGTCAGGACTTTGAATATTATATGTATAGATATTTATTTTGCAGTAGTATTTTGAGACCACAAGAAAAAAGAAGTTAAAGTACAGTTAACAAAAAAAGCTAAAATAATACATATTTTGATCAACAATTACGTGATGGCCATACATAAAAAAAATATAAGCGTCGAATTGAGAATTTCTTCCTTTTTTTCGTCGGTTAACGAGTTAAAGAAGTCTGAAAGGGTCGTGGCAGGTGGATATTTTGTTTGTATGTGGGTGTGTTTGATGCCGTGTGATTCGTCCATCTACAGACTACATCTCAGTGTGTAGAGCTATTGCCCGTACACTGTCCATTTTTCTGAACCGATTTATAAGATGATCTGATGATTGCGTGCAGAGTGGACTGTCCGTATGTGTATCATTGCTGTTAGTTACATGTGTCACCGTATTGTGTTGTTTACTAACAATTAGTTGTTCAGGATTGTGTTACTAACCCTATATGAGCCTCCGCCCGAATTAAAGAATTTGAATTGAATTGATAAAATGATTGACTGCAGTAAGTTTAAGAATACCTATGGCTTTTTATAATACATCAGTGGCGAAGGATCCATAGAACTCGATTCCTACCGGCTTCCCTTTGAAAAATAGCACGGTCAGTATTCTATAGACAAATAATATAATCACATTAAAGATATGTACTCCGGTTTACCTCTTACAAAAATTGACCCTTCGCTACTTTTCTGCCTAGCCTTTTCCCAACTATATTGAGGTCGGCTTCCAGTCTAACCGGATGCAGCTGAATACCAGTATTTTACATGGAGCGACTGCCTATCTGACCTCCACAACCCAGTTAGTACTGGGTAATACGATACCCCTTGGTAAGGCTGGTTGTCAGATTTTTTGGGCCACTGACTACCTAACGACTGTCAAAGATCTACAAATGACAGCTGGGACCAACGGCTTAACTTGCTTTCCGAGGCACGGAGGAAACTCGGTATGTAATGGGCTGTCACCCATCCAAAGACCAACCTAGGCAAGCACGGCTTAACCTAAAGATCGACCCGAGCGGCTGTAATACTATAATTAAAGTACAAGTAAAGCTGCCGTACAAGACAACTTATTAAAGACAGGAGGCTTCCGTAGCAGGAACTTCATAGCTCTATTGATACCAAACTCAAATATAAAGCAGAAAGAAAGATAGAAAGAAAATATCTCCACCGCAGCGCTTTCCCGCCTGTTATTAGGTTTCGCTTGACGTTCAAGCGTTTCCTTTCTTCGTAATATTGAATTTCTAGTTTTTCTTCAATCAAAGGTCATGCCGATAAATTGCTGCAATATTGTGTAAGATATTTGTATGTTGTCTTGTAATTTAAAGTAGAAGTAAATCTTTTACATTAGTACAGGATACATACAGGGTGTAAACAGACCCTTCACGAAGCTGTCAACCAAGCATTATGTACATGAAACTAAGTAACTTTACGCAAAAAATAAAGGTCATGCCGATAAATTGCTGCAATATTGTGTAAGATATTTGTATGTTGTCTTGTAATTTAAAGTAGAAGTAAATCTTTTACAGTAGTACAGGATACATACAGGGTGTAAACAGACCCTTCACGAAGCTGTCAACCAAGCATTATGTACATGAAACTAAGTAACTTTACGCAAAAAATAATGCAGGGAAACGCCTTTTCTTTGGGGTGAAAAATCACGTTTTACGGTAGGACCCAATGTAACGCACTCAAAACTATGTGCTGATGTATGGATTGAATAGTACGGGGGTGGTGGAGGTGTTTAAGGCAAAAATCTTACATAAAAAAAAATATTAAAAAAAAAACTTGTGTAAATGTTGAGACTATGACCCCCAATATCTCCGTAACTAGGAGGTTCCCAGGTATGGCATAGAACAAAAAAAATATCGCAATGACGGTGCAATAACAAGTGTCTTTCGGCTTCGTTAAGGGTCTTGTTACACCCTATATAGGGTGTGACATGATATGAAAATATACATTCACACATCATAATTCTCCTGCCCTTATTACAATTTATTTGGGGTCGGCGAACCATACACGTCTCTATTACTCGTCATCTCAGCAGTCACTTCCTTTCTAGCTATATCATTCTTCGTTTCTTTGGTCTTCCTCTACTTTTATAGCCATCTACATTCATACTCAACATTTTCCTCGTTCATCCGCATCACATGTCCATACCACGATAGCCGATTACCACACAACTTGTCAGTCACCGGCGTCACTTTCAGACTTTCTCTTATACTCGTAATGTATAATTATGTACATATACACATTTATTATACAATACAATACAAAATAAATACTTCATTTTTGAGCAATGGTAAGGGGAAATCAAACGAGCATTGATGAAAATTAATGTTGACATTTTATATCCACATTTAAATTTGATGCATTGCTCGCAGAACGGATGGCCAATGGGTCCGAAAAGTTCTGGAATGGCGACCGCGAACCGAAAGACGCTGCGTTGGAAGGCCTCCCACTAGGTGGACCGATGACCTGGTGAAGGTTGCAGGAATCCGCTGGATGCGAGTCGCACGGGACCGGTCAATGTGGCGACACTTGAGGGAGGCCTATGTCCAGCAGTGGACGTCTTTCGGCTGAAATGATGATGATGATGATGATTTAAATTTGTCGTGTAAAGTCGGTCTAAACCTGAAAAGAGACACCGAAACAAACTCAGATTACACGTTTTCAGTAGGCGGAGTATGATGAACTACTGTGTACCTATGTGCTACAAAATCTGTAAAATACCATATTTCAGACAAATAAAAATGAATCTGAAGTCAAGAATCTCTTCCAAAAATTATTCATAGATTAAATCCTGTTTTTTTATGGGAAATTCTTCCATATTCAAAGTATAGATCCTTCAAAGCATGTCCGCGAAGTAATTCACATTTTGAACAGGACCAACCTACCTACTGATGGGGCCCTAAAGAAAAGAGCCTCCTTACAAAGTGTCAAAGAGCATCGCCTTCTCCATCAAGCCCTTGAGCCGAAAAGAGCTCCTTGAGAAACCCTTGGCTATTAGGCTGTTGACAGTAATGGTTATCGGCACAATGACCGCGGAGTCCAAGTTTTACGTGTTACTTACAAGATTTTAGGTACATTGATAAAGGAAGATGTAATATCGTTAATGGACACATCGTAAGTAAGGATCAAACACTAATATCACTTCCATTTATCATTAGTCATCATCATTTATGTCGAAAGACGTCCGCTAGACATAGGCCTCCCCCAAGGGTCGCCACTTTGACCAGTCCCGTGTGTCTCGCATCCAGCAGATACTCGCAACCTTCATCAGGTCATCGGTATACCTAGTGGGAGGCCTTCCAACGCAACGTCTTCCAGTTCGCGGTCGCGACTACAAAACTTTTCGACCCCATCGGCCATCGGTTCTTCGAACAATGAGTTCTGCTCACCATCATCAAACATCATCATCAGATATCATTAGAAAGATGTCTTAATTCTCAATGTGATGTAAATTATATTTCTTAAAATATATTATTGTATGCATATTAAAATATGACATAGCAGTATCATAAATAGTATCTGAAACTAATTTTATAACCCACACATTGACAGATATTTCCTCTGCGATTCACGTTCATATTTCGTCGGGTTACACAATCATGCGCGCGCGCATGCAAGCCGGTTATAAAGGATTTACGCTAAAAGCTTTTGAGTGTGAGTTTTAGAAGAAAACATACGATGTGTTTTATGATAACAAATATTTGTTTCTTTTTTAGTTTAGTAAACTTAACAATGGTATTTAAAGGTTTTGTAAAATTATGATACGCCATTTTATACCACCATACTAGGTGGTATAAAATGGCGGCAAGATATGGCGTAATTTGTTGTTTTATTGTTTTTATATGGCTAAAGTGAAAATAGACTTTGATTGGTTCATTATTGATAAGTTAATTACTAATCGTTGTTACTTTACCCAGACAATTTACCACTTTTTTATATCTTATCCCTTTATTCAGCTTATCATATTCATCACCAGAAAATAGAACCTCCTCGAACAAGGAAACGACTGTCAAAAAATCAAACATCTACATGATGATCCTCATCAATACACGACTGGATGTTGTCCCTGCTGTCCACTACTGGTTCAATACTATTTCTTAATAGAAGCCTTTGCAGCCATGACTTCCAACAACACAGTAAACCATTGCTGACATAATAAGTAAGAATATAAAACAAACATGCTTATCAAGGGTGGATAAAGATATTATATCGGATCCGGTCGTTAGTACGGACATAAAATGAATCGGAAAACGCGCCAGTGGGCACTGGTGACATGACGCGACCTACTTACCAGGCTACCCACACCACAGCGTGTTTCTACAGAGCCCTGATGTTCAGCTCGAGGCGCGGGTGACATTCAGTGTCTGATCGCGGCGGAGTTGAGACGACTTGGAACTGTATCCGATTCATTGTGCCCTGTGTTATTGTGTTAAGTTGTAATCTCAAGTAATTCGTTAGTTTTGTTACAAACAGTGTATCGCACCCAGTCTGTTTTCATAATATGAAACCCATCGTCTGCCCACATGATGTACGAGCCTTACGGAATAAATCCTGACGCATCCGACAGATATTTTATTTCTACCTACTTTAAAGTACAAGTTTGCAATACCTTATTGATTGGACACAATACAGACGGCGAAACATCAAGCTATACGTTTCCAGTATAACATGGCCTCGCTTTGTATAGGTTTCCCGTACAATAAGAGATCCGCATAAACTGGTTTTGTTTAGCTTGGTGGTCCTCGTGAGTACCTACATTATAGCAGCAGCGGTAACTCAGTGGTAACAGCGCCAACTGATGAGTTTCTGGTCGAGGGTACGAGTCTAGACAAGTGCAATACTTTGTGTAATTAACGAGTATGACGTCACTATTTCTTTTAAAACGGTCAAGGAAAATATCGTGTGAAAACTGTCCCAAATTTTCAAGCATATTATTCACCTTCGCAATTTCCCCCAAATCTTCACAAAAATTAAACGTCCTCTCTCTTCTTCCACAGTTACGGTGACATGGTGCCAGGCACGATAGCAGGCAAGATCGTGGGAGGAGTGTGCTCCCTCTCCGGAGTGTTGGTCATCGCCCTCCCAGTACCCGTTATCGTGTCCAACTTCTCGCGGATCTACCACCAGAACCAGCGGGCTGACAAGAGGAAGGCTCAAAGGGTAAGAATTTCAGCTGCTCTTGAGTTTTTAGGGTTCTGTAGCTCAGTCGGAAAAACTGAACCCATAAATGATCACTTTGTTGTCCGTCTGTCCGTCTGTCAACGCCCTTTTTCTCAGCAACGCGTGGAGGTATGAAATTAATATGAAATACTCAGGTCTGCTACCCCTTGAAGCAGTGAAAAAATCAAACTTGAAAGTCAACGCCATCTAAAGATATGACCGTTTGTGTCGCATATTTTGCGACTTCACAAGTGAATCACAACCAACAAAGGTTACTTCACGTTGACCTAGAATCATGAAATTTGGCAAGAAGTAATGTCTTACAGCACATCTAAAGGAAAAAATTAAAACCGTAAATATGTAGTTTAATAAAAAAATACCTACAAATTTATACGGAACCCTCGGTGCGCGAGTCCAACGCACTTGGTCGTTTTTTTTTATTGATGAGGCACCGAAGGATAATAAAAAAAAAGAAGTGTAAAATTCCAACACCGGGTTCAGCATAAACTTGTATTATGTTAGGGAGCATTATTTATTTGAGAACGGGCTTAAAATACCAATACCTTCTGAAGCAAAGTTAGGAAAATCAGAAGAAATGCATTATGAAAATATCACAGGAAGAAAATATTTTAAAGAATATTGCGTTACAACAAGTATTGATAGTTTTTCTGATTTTCATAACAAAATCTTTTGAAAGCGTATTTTCTTTTGTGGCAATATTTGGGTAGCATTTTTCAATCCATATTTTTCATAACAAAGGAAAATTCGCCGCATACTCCATAACACGGTCCCTTTTGCAAAAGAGTGTTATAATTTTACGAGCACCGACATGTTAGACGCGAGCGTGTCAAAATTCCACGGCGTTTGCCGCCTGCGTGACACTCGATACAATATTTTTTGAATATCTTGGTAAAGTATCATAGGAGAGCCACAACTCAATATTTTTCAACGTCGCCCCATACTAGGAATTACTCCTGTATATTGAGTGCTTTTATAAACATTTAAACTCACATACACAAACAGCCAGATCTGGAACAACTACCTGTAGGCCATAGCAATATTGTTCCGTGCGGGAATCTAACCCGCGACACGCAGCGCAGCAGCCAATGCAGCCTCCGTCCGTCCGAATTGAACACCGGACCCCAGGTTCAGAAGTAACGCAACCACGGCCAATCAGCCAGTAACCCCGCCATTCTACTTTCAAGCACTCAATAAGACAGAAGATCAGTTAACAAAAGCACGTTAATCACGTTTCATTTACATAGATGCTATCTGCACAAGACCTATGAAGTCATTAACTCAGGAAGCCCCTGATCATATCTATTGTGGCACTATTCTTCAGTAAGATTTTTCAATCTCTATATTTTCCATAACAAAGCAAAATTCTCCACATACTACATAACACGGTGCCTCATATAAAAGTGTTATAATTTTATGAAGCGAGCGTGTCAAAATTCCCCAGCCTTTGTCACCAGCGTGACACTTGATACAATCTTTGTTGAGATTTTGGTAAAATGTGGTGGAAGAAGGACTGCTTAAAATTTACATTTCGCGGTGTAGGTTTTAAATAAATAAGTATCAGGGAATACTCCCCGATGTGGAAGATAGGTTTGACGTGGTATGGCACGGCAAATTGCCGAAGATTGACTCTCACACATGCAAAAACCAATTATGACAGCTGTGTTTTGTTTAAAACGACTAACAAAGTTGGTAGTCAACTGTTTAATCATCATCATCTGCCTAGCCTTTTCCCAACTATATTGGGGTCGGTTTCCAGTCTAACAATGGATGCAGCTGAATACCAGAATTTTATATGGAGCGACTGCCTATCTGACCTCCACAACCCATTTAGTACTACAACTACTTACTACCGGGTACTTTAGTACCCGTTTTGTAGTCAACTGTTTAATAATAAAGTTAATTAAAAAGTTAAGTTTTTTAATTACTGAGACTGAACTGACAGTGAGATTATTTGTATTACTTCGTATTTGGGTCCGAACGTATTGCCATTAGTAAGGTACAAAGCCAGTCCCAAGCTGCTACTGAGAAATTCCCAATGGGAACACCTAATGATTCTATTCCCAACCTTATTCCCAACCTGGGAATCGAACCCAAGTTCTTATGCTCAGCAGTAGCTCTGGCGATTACGACCACTATATCAACGAGACGATCAATAATTAATTAATTATGTATATATATACTTTTGGGTACATTACCAGTTGACTACGTTGAGGAGGAGTTTTTTGACGCCATTTTTTAAGTTTATTAATTATGTTGGAAACATCATTACAAAGATCTTAAATATAATAAATAAATGAATTGTTTTTTTTGGGACAACATAGGAACCATTTTTGTTAGTACCTTACACACTACAACTTGTACACTAGGATTAGTAACAAATTTTATAATAGCAGAGAAATTAGTGAGACATGTACTTACGAAGCATTTCTTGCGGACAATGATTTCGCATGAGATGCCTCAGCACAGCACTCTCGGGTCCTCAGCCACGACTTTCAGGATGCTATCATGCTACTCCCCCGAATCCTCCTCACAAGCGATGCCACCTTTTTCCTGATGATAGCATGGAAACCATCTTGGGATGGGCAAACATCCCCGAGGCACTACACTTAACACGTCTCATCATAATTATCCCAATTTATTCAATCGGCATACAGCGTGTCTTTTTCTTTTATACGTGTCTATGTTCCAAAATCTTTAGCTGTGTGACGGTTAATGTACCATAACAAATATCGCATGTCTCCGTCGCCTCTAAAAAGCTGTTTAACTTTGATACCCGTAGACGTGTTGAGTCGGGAGCGTGTTGAGTCGGAAGCGTGTTGCATAGCGTGACACTCGATAAGTTTTTATTACGATCCCATAATATCGGGGAGTATAATAAATTCTATAGCAGACATATTTTACTGCCTCGTTTGTCTAGTAGTAAAGTGAAGCAGCCTGCTGAGCAAGAGGTCTAGGGTTCGATTCCCATGTTAGGCAAAGTGTTATTAGGTTTTTCGGTCAGGAATTTCTCAGTAGCTGATTGGGTTTGTGTCCGATTGATGGCAATAAGCTATTTAGGCAACCCATATTATATCGGACTTAAAAGTATCTGGCGAAATATGGTGCAAAGGTGCGAGAGAAAAGTTTAGAAGAGTAAAAGAAAGAGAGATAAGAAAAATTAAAATTAAAAATTTACGGTAGACGTTTTATAAAAATTTTTTCAAGTTTTTTTTTAATTTCACTAAAATTTTCAGTAAAGTTACTGTTTTATTTTACCATACGATCCCACAGTACCTGCTCTAAATGTAAAGCTGCTTTGGAGGTTACTATGTTATGTAATTAGGCAAAGTATTTATGTATGAATGATTTTTTGTAATAATGGCATGAATTTCTAATTCAAAATTGCTAGAAAATTAGGACAGCCGACCCCACCTAAAGTAGAATAGCGCTAGGAAGAAGAATAGCAAAGAGGTTCTATTTTCAGCTGGTTCTAATATCAAGTATATTATTTACATAAGGATAAAAAATAGGAGTCAAACATGCCTCTGAAAATAATATCCCAGCTCACAATTTCAATTATATGACAACGATACGAACGATGCGCATCCGTAGCACAGTGCTTGCTACGCCGTAGCTTATGGCGTAGCGAGGTCTACGAGCACTCGTAAAAATCGTACTTAGTTATAGATATTATTGATATAAAGTCTTTCTAAGTGTTAATTTTACCAATCACAAATCTAAACCGCATGCAAGAGCTTTCGTCATTGCTATGAAAAAAATGTTGGTCTAATGGTCGCAAACGCGACTGCTGCGCATGAGATCCTGGGTTTGATTCACAGGTCGGGCAAAGTACTATTGGGTTTTTCCATCAGGAATTTCTCAGTAGCAGCCACGGAGTCTGAGTTTGCGCCCGGTTGATGGCAATAGGCTCGCCCCCTATTATATGGGACTAAAACATAACTGGCGGAATGTGGGTGTGTGGGTTACACCTCTGCCTGAACCTTCGGGGATTACAGGCGTGATGTTATGTTATGTAAGCTATTGAACGCCGTTTAAATGTTCTGATCGCGTTTATTTTTATTGGAGTAATTGAATGTAATAGAAAGCCTTTAAAGAATAAAACCAAGAAACGACCACAACTGAACAATTATAAAAGTACTTACATTAACTAACTATTTATATGTTAATCTATATATCTTTGCACGCGACGGTAAACGCACATAACTCATACAATCTAGACGTTTGAATACATGGCTGTTAATTAGCTCAGGGGACCTTAATATCGGACGCGTACGTTTATTTGTTGTTTAGTGAGGTTATGGTAGTTTTACATGCAGGTGGGGTGGCATTAACCTTCCGTAAAGGTTATTTTTTGGTAGTGTTTGTCTGAGCAAAAAAACTAACTTCATATAAAGGATCAAATAAAATTTGCGAGCGAATTTGCTTCATTGTCGTGATGAATGATTATCGTTTTTTAATAATGACAAAACAAAAAAATCTTTATACTGTTATTTTGAGTTACTATATAAAAAAATTATTTCAAAATTAAAAACAAAAAATATCTTAAAACTTATATTTGGAGTTACATAACTACATTTGTAAAAAAAAACACTACTCATAACGTCAGCGGCGTTTTACTAGCTAATTTCATTTGAACTTTTAGATAACAGTTCACTAGGACTTAATAGTTAAAATTAAACACTAACGTTAGGTAGTAGAATATTCAGTTACGTTTTAAACAGTCTGGTATTTCAAAAGCCAATATGTCTTCTTTTTTTACTTAGCCTCTAATGTCCCACTGCTGGGCTTAAGCCTCCCTCATAGGCTTCCACTCTTCTCTCCGTGTAGTTTCCTCTGGCCGATCTCTCGCAAACGACTCTAGATCGTCACTCCAGCGTTTTCTAGGCCTCCCGTGGTGACGACGCCCGTCTTCTGGCACACACTGCGTGACGATTTATGACTATACGATTTACAAAGATTGTATTATTTATACTCACACTGTAACGCCATACTACAATTAATCCAACGGCAAAGGAGCAAAAAATACTTAATCTGCTGGTTTCGATCTACACTGTCCGCGGTGGATATTGAAAAGGCGGCGGTTAAGGTCACGCTCGCTCACGCAGCGTCAGGCCACCAACTCTTAGAGGCTGACTTGTCGCTCGACCTGTCAAGCTGTGTTCCTTCCACGTTTTAATGGCAGATCAGTCGCTCTTGGTGATGGGATCCGTAAAGCGTGGTGGACTGATACCAACTGGAGGAGTAGTCCCAGGCAACTACCAGACGGTTTCCTCGTCGAGTCGGGCTCTTGATTTTTGTTATAAACCGTTTAAATGATGTTTATTTTGCAAATATACATCATTTAAACGGTTTTTATAAATACGTGTAAAAACGTGATTTCATTGATTACTCTGAGAAGAAACAGCCGAAACAAACTCGCAGGTCATTATCTCTTTAATCTTGGTCAATTCACATGAGGACTATGCAGATTAGTATCTGAGATGGTAGTATGATTTTTTTTTTGTCGGTAGGAGTTTATCATAACCATCTGTTCTAGATCACTAGACGGATTGAATCTGTAAGGATTTCCTAACACAAAAGAGGTCAAATCTTTTATGAGTCTTTAAACGAACCCAAGAATCTGTGGAATTGGAACTAAGGAGTAACATCATTTATGATGAAAAACAAAACAACTTTTATCGGAAGTAGTTCCTGAATAATTAAAGTGGCCCGACCGCCACAGGGAGAGTTGCGGTGGCCCAGTGGTGACGACCTCGACTTACGAGCAGTAAGTCGTGGGTTCGAACCAAGGCAGGCGCATTACTTTGTGTAATTTATTTCATCACCACTGCTCTCAAAACGGTGAAGGAAAACATCGTGAGGAAACCGACATGTCCAAAAATTCGAAGACATGTGACATCTACCAATCCGCACTTAGCCCGTGAGGTGGATCCCATTTCCTGCCATAGAGAGGAGGCCTGTGTCCCAGCAGTGGTAACTGCCACCGTTTCGATACTAAGTACAGGAATCTTTTTAAAAACTGTGATAACTTCATGAGCATCCATTGCATGAGGTCCTGGGTTCGATTCCCAGGTAGGGCAAAGTTTTATTTGGTTTTTCCATCAGGAGTTTTTCAGTAGCAGCCACAGAGTCTGAATTTGCGCCCAGTTAATGGCCATAGGCTCGCCCCCTATTAGATGGGACTTAAACATAACTGGCGAAATGTATGTGTACTATTAGGTACACCTCTACCTAACCCATCTGGGATTACAGTTGTGATGAACTTCATCTCAAATATTTCTGTCACAGCGTCCAGAAGCTATGGATGCGCTAATATTCGTCTACAGTCTACACAGCTACCTACTACAGGTTATTTTTATGGCTAGCAGTTAGATCCCAACGTACAGTAATACTACGGAGATAGATTCGCTCAGTTAGTTAGACAGTTTAAAGGCTAGTACTGAGATGTTTATTTAAACAAAAATATTTTTTGTGTTCGTTTTTCACTAGTATTTTGGCTGGTATGTAAGTGTTCCTTATTGTGCTTTAGTTATGTCTTTGCACCACCCTAAGGTAGACTAGCAGAAAATTCCTCAGGCATTGTATATTTAGCATTGCCTGCTGTCGCCCTATGTGTAGTTTTCAGTTGTGTATTAAGCATTCATTTAAATATATGGGCTATAATAAATGACAAACTTGTTTATGAACGTGGTGTATCATGATCAGCTCCCAAGGGCTTCAAGAGCTCCCTATCCATTGGCTTCAGGCCAAGTAGAACATTCTAAACTACAGACAAGTAAAATTTTACCCAAAAAACCTGTTAATCCTATGACTCCATGTTTGTATGGTCCATTTAACTTTGAATAATAAAAATTGCTAATTTTATCAAAACTGTGAAGTAGAAAATTTATCCTGGCAGCTCAATAGATAAATGTTTTACTTTATTTTACAACAAAATTACAACACTGCTCTTTTGCAAAGTTGCTAATTACAAGGTGTAAACGACCCTTCACGAAGCAATCAACCAAGCATTCTGTACATCAAACTAAGTAGAGAAAAATATTTTGCTGGGAAACGACTTCTTTTTGGGGTGAAAAATGAAGTTTTACGGTAGGACTCAATGCAACGCACTCAAAACATTGTGTTGATGGATGCATTGAATAGTACAGTGGTCGTGGCGGTATTTAAAGTAAAGTTAAAAAATTAAAAAATAACTTGTGAAAAAGTTGGAACTTTGACCTCCAATGTCTTCGTAACTAGAAGAATCCCAAGTATGGTTCAGAACAAAAAAAATATCGCAATGATGGGGAGAATAAGTGCCTTTCAACTTCGTTATGGGTCTTTTTACACCCATGTGTACAATGACGATCTTATCGCTAAAAGCGATATCTTTCAAATCAATTTATGGAACCCGAAAAAATTTAATTTAACCCTAAAACCATCAAATTCCAGAAAGCCCGCCTCGCCCGCATCCGCATCGCCAAAGCCTCATCAGGGGCCGCCTTCGTGTCAAAGAAGAAAGCAGCGGAGGCCCGCCTCGCTGCGCAGGAGTCCGGCGTAGAACTAGACGACGCTGGACGGGACGAGGATATTTTCGAGTTGCAACACCACCACCTACTACGCTGCCTCGAGCGCACTACGGTGGGTGAAGTTAGGACCTTTCATTTCTAAGCTTCGGTTTCGTGGCATGTTTTTGTGAAATGGTCATGTCAGTGTGGTGTTGTGTCGTGTAGTTTAGTCTTTTATACTCTGACAGCCATTAGCATAGTCCAGCCTCTAATTGTTTAGTTAAAAGTGTTTTCCCAGATTTGTTGTGAATATGAATTTTGCAGTGGTATTTTTTATGAGATGGTTTGTTATTGTAAGCCGTGTGTCCGTGATGTGTTTTTTAGTTTTAATTTTTAAGAAAACGGCAGATTTTTCAATGGAATTATAGGTTGTTATCAAGGCAACACTCCCTTACGTCTCTAAAAAACCAATGACCTCCCACTACGTTACACTATGATTTACAGTAATCATTGGCAAAGCCGGTTTTGAGTTAGTCGGTTCACCAACGAATTCAGAGCCAAGTTTCTGCCGATTTTAACTGTGCCTTTTATTTTACTTAAATTTTTACTTCTCCCCAAAATAGGGCCTTAACACATAACCGTACCTACAGGATCGTGAGTTTGTGGAGTTGGAGAATCCTTTCAACGGCGCGGCTAAGCGAGCGGGGTCGCCGTCCCCATTGGCGTCACCTGCGCACTCAGGCCGTGCGCCCGCGCTGCTCGCGTGCTGTGCGCGCTGTGGTTGCTGCCCTCAAAAATACCAGGTACCTGTTATGTAGTTGGTTTGTTTTGTGTATGTTTTGTGAATCTATCTTAGTTTGATACTAAAAGGGTGTAAGCGCCAGCCTTTACCCCTAAAACGGCGTAAGTGACAAAAGCTTAACGAGTACCGGTTGTCACTTACGCCCTTTTGGTTTCAAGATTAGGTTTATGGGAATGATTAGTTAAGTTAATCCTAGCTGTGACGTAGAAGGTCGATATAGAGGAAGATTTACAAATGAGTCATTCGTTTGTTAATGTAGTTTTGGAAAAAATATAGTTATTTCTGGGTTGTTCAAAAAACTGTCGTTAATTTTGAGACATTTATCGATGAATTTCGCACTGATAATGTTCCATTCACTAGAAGTTTAAATTCTGTGGTTTATGAGCCAAGACTCAGACATAAAATGGGTTCCTGAAATAAGGTATAGCGCTTACTAAACCAAAAAAGCATGGGTGTGTTTTTAGCGTTCATGACCTTTTGGCCAAAATCTGTGCTCTTTTTTACATCCTTCCGATTTTAATTTAAAATCTTGCGCTGAAAAGCATAAATTTATTCAATAGCATGATCTAGTTTTTATATTATAGTTTGTATCTTCTTGATAGGTGACATATTAAATGGCTAGGC
This sequence comes from Noctua fimbriata, assembly GCA_905163415.1. Classification (NCBI taxonomy): domain Eukaryota; kingdom Metazoa; phylum Arthropoda; class Insecta; order Lepidoptera; family Noctuidae; genus Noctua; species Noctua fimbriata. The sequence continues at coordinate 1,862,557 of LR990946.1, forward strand.
CCAGTTTTTTTTTATTTGCCAAAATCGGGGATTAATTGAAAAAATGTAAATTAAGCAAAATCTGTTAAAAATATTGTGAAGTAACTTATTTCAAAGAGTGAAGATGATTTCTTTTATTAAAGTAAAATTAAAACTGCTTTTTTGTCACGAAAAAGAAAAAAATAATAATTATAATTTTACCCATTGATTTGTTGTCATAGCCTGGTTATTTATTATGTTACCGTCTCAAATATGTTGTCTCTTTTTAGGTCTTCTGTCTCTCTCTATTAGATATTTTCATAACAATATATATTGTAATATTTACAATAACCTTCTTTCATAATAAGGTAGTGTTAGTTTTCTGAATTTAATATTCATTTTAAAGAAATAATAAAACAACGATTTTACATCAATAAAAAGATAAGTTATTTTATTTACAAGTGCCATTCGAACTAAAAATGTGAAATCGTTGTTTTTTTTTCGAGGTTTTAGTATTTATTTTACTATTGCAAGTCGTTCTCGTTCACCCGGTGAAATTCAATTAAAAATATAAAAGAAAATGTTATCACAACCTTCATTGATATTTTTATTATTTAACCAATTGATTTATCTGGACGTAGATTCTTTTTACAGAATATGAGAATGTGCACAAAATCTATTGTAAGTAGCACGAGTGTTTATAACTTTAATTTCTTTTTAATGTCTTTTCATATTTTTTTACACTGTGATCAAAGGGTTAACCAGAACGTCTTTTTTAATTAAAAAAAAAATGGAATATTCCATTGAATGATGGATATTATTGGTAACAGAAGCGCCATCGTTCTGTGCGCTGCATCAGTCCGATAGGGCAGTTCGCGCCCAATAGAAGAGAGGTACTAGTACTTATCGTGCTACACGGCTACTGTCACTGGCATTGTTGCCTTGGTGCTGACTCTTTGGTGGAATGGTTGTTGTTGTCATGACGAATAAAAAAAAATGTAAAAAAATAGAATCACTTAGAAAAATGAGAAAGAAATGAGTACGAATTGATTTTTATTGTTGATCAATATGAAATATGGAATAATTATCAAAATCTTAATTTTACCTAAAGTCTTAATATTCTGTAAGTACTTGAAAAAGGGACCATTGAAAATGAAAAGTTTTCTGTATTTTTTGTTGAGATAGTCTATATTTTGATTTCTATCATACAAAAAATAAAAATGTCATAGTGCCTCATAAAATGATTGCATATCTAAACCACCAGGAGTTAAAGCTATTTTTTTCTAAAGTATTCCATATTTTCATGGTGTTCTATAGAAATAAATAAAAGATCCGTGTATTGTGGCTTCAACGCAAAGTGTGGCTAGAAATTTGTGACAAAAGCTAAATGTCGTCTGCCAGAATCGCTTGGCAGAAATACTTCAATTTTTATATGATGAATATTAGCTTTGCCTATTCAATATATTTCTGTTATATGAAGTATAAATGCTAAAATGTATGTATTAACTGTGTAAGCTAGTGTTTATATTGCCAAGGTTTTATAAGGGTTTGTGTGTATGAAAAGTAGGTACGGAAAAATATGGTGATAAGCTAGGTCATGTTTTATAGGTTAAAGATTAAATACAGGTAAGTATGCCATGATTAAAAGAAATGCATTTATTTTGTGCTCAGTTTATATTTTAATTATATTTGCTAGATATGAAATATTAACATTATGAACCATATTTAGTATATTAATTCTATCATAAGAGGGTAATAATTATATATTTTATTTTTTAATTTGTTTTGCTGGTCCGTCTACATTCGATTAGAAATTCTATTTAATTTTTATTTTTACTCGAAACCTACACTTTCACATAATTGATTTTATTTCTAAGTAAAAAGACACAAAATTAACACTAACTTGATTGGCTTCCAAGCAAATTAAAATTTCGAAAAATTTAGTTTTAATTTTATTTTCTTAAAGATCTGTCTTCATACACTTTTTAATTACCGGATTGCCTGTACCTTAACGTGTTTATTTTTATTTCTATAACTTAAATTCCATTTTCAAAATACTAAAAAATTACAAAATTTTCCCAGTTTTCTTTTTGTTATTTTTATGTGTCGAAGGCTCAGTCTCGAATTGGCTATGACAGGTCCTGCTATTAGACACGAGTAGGAAAGGAAGGAAGGGCAGCAGGCGGTATACTGCGACCTCACGACCCTCCGATACATCGGTGTCCGCTGCGCCCAGCGAAGAGCCCTTACCAGTACGTGCTAGCGACGTTAACATACAGCGATGACGGGCCGTGTGCAGCCCGCTTTATTTGTCTTAAATAATATCATTCGCAAAACTGTTTCTGAGTTTTTATTTTAATTCACTCGTTTTCTAAGTGTTTTCCCCGCTAAACAAAAAGGAAAGGTAAAACAGATTTTTTGTTAGTAGTAATTTAATTAAGCATGTTGAATTAAAATTTAGAAAAACATTGATCAGACATCACATTTTTATTTTAAAGCAAGGTTTTTTTTGCATTTTTATTTTTATAATTTTGGTTAGTCTGCGTAAATCGCTGTGTGGTAACGTCAGCAAAATCCGAAGGATAAATAAATATGAGGCTTTAAATGTCTGCAGGGTGTTGGCTGCCATAAACTGTTGCTTTTATAAATATCGTCCTGTTGTATCTTGTTAAATGTTGTACTTATCATTGTTTATTATGGGCTTGCGCTATGGTGCTACCGTGTTGTCAATTATTTTATATAAAAATATATATGTACGTATAAAATATCTTTATGTCCCTGTATTTTTGTAAAATAAATCGCTTTATTCTTTCATATTTTTTTTACTAAGGATAAGGCGATGACCCGCAGTAGATCCAAGTGTTGTAAATGTATGTTTTAAAGGATGTCGTCATGTTTTTATGCTGTTATATGTTGAACAGAATATACGGTTTGATCAAATGCCAACACACTGCACACATTTTAATTGGAAAATTCTTTTAATTGGCAATCATTGAGATCAGTGTTTTAAAAGCCAAATTTTGTTGCGAATCAGTCCCCAAATCAACCTCACTAAAAAGTAAATTGAGTATATTTTTAAGTATACTCCCTCAAAATTTTAGGTCATTCGAAATAAAATAAAATTAACAAGTTAAAAGTCTTCAAATAAAATGAGTCTCACAGGAATCAACAACTACTGACATCCATAAAACTAAAAAACCCACAAAATGACATTGTAGTGAAACATTTATAACAAATCATTATCATTATTTTTCTGAGGAGTCATAGAAAACTAAATAATTAAAATAAAATGTCAATACCGACGCGTTATTTAAATTTAAATTCGCACCAATATATATAATTCTATTTTCTAAAATTTTAATTGCCAAATTTTTTGTCCGATTGTATTTCAAACTTTAAAGTTTGAAATATAATCGGACAAAAATTTCATGAAAAATTTTCTAAGACAACCTCAAAAAAAATTTATACATTTTACATTACACATTGGGTCTACATATAAAACTCTATTTTCTTCTGTAAATTCGCATGAATGGCACACATTTACTCACACAACATGCTAGCAAACTGTCACATATTTTATAATTATTTTTTATATTTCTCGATGTTTTTTATAATAATTATTATTCTTTTGATGTGTCTGTGTTTTTGGTTCCGCAGGTTTTCGGAGATCGCTTATTATTGTTGTAAAAGCTTGTTATATGTGATTGTAGATAGATTTAGGTAGGTGTATAATAATATTTTCTATGTAAAATATATTTGAAGGTGTGTCTATATTGTAGCTATTTAGAGAATTATGTGCTATTTACTATGAATGTAGATATTGTAATTAATACGTAATGTGTGTATGGTATGATATGTGTTGTTATTTAGTTTTGCTCAGCCAGGAGGTCTAGGTAAGGCAGAACATGGCTAAAATATATTTCATTTACCAATGGTTTTCATACAGTTCCGATCGTTTAAATCGTCAAATTTCGAGGTTGAGAGTTATTTAGATCTGTCAGTTATTATTCCACTTATAAGTTATCTTAGGAAAAATTGCCTTCTGTACTGTAAAGTGCTAAACAAAAAATCTGGATTTATAAAATCGCCGAATATTTTTACATTTTCACAATTCAAACACAACATCTTCTGATTACAGCAAGCGTGTGGCAAATACATTCCTGCCGGGAGCACAGTGCAAGGAAACCAGACCGGTGTTGCAATGGATGGGACTTACTTAGTGGAAGCATCTTTCTAGGACCCGTCCACCAGCCACATGGAAACCTATGTATGACCATGCAAGTGAACAATATCACGGACATGAAAGTCTAGTGGAAACTAGCAACAAATGACGTCACGTCGAAACGACGTACCCAAAACAACAATTATTAGGATTATAAATCTGTGTAACTTAATGTTCTAAGTCTAACACGATACTGCCTAACATTAAAAAAAATATCAGATTTGTATTTTGCAAGATTTTGGAGTGTGAGTTATGGACACAGAGTTTTACACTGTGATTTTTAAAATGGAATAGTCCATTTCTTGTTCCATTCCATTTTTAAAAGACTTCTGTAGTGCCATTCCAAGTTTCGATTATCGGAATGCGCTCAGGAACGGAAGAAACGTTTGGAAATGGAATGCATTTCTGGATTGTGACATGAAAGAGATGGAAGATTCTGGAATTGTGGTCTTTGTCTCTGGAACATAATGTTCTTTCGCGTCCTCTCCGTGTAGTTTCTTTTATCCGTATTAGTAATAAAAACAGTATTAATTAAGGTTTTAAATGTTAACGATGAACGGATAGAATCTCGCTTCTTATAACAACGAGGTAAAATTATGTGAAAATGGTATCGTCTATAGAATTTCTTGTGAGAGGCGTTTTTAGAAAAGACAACTAGTTTCAAATTTCAATATAGTCAATAGTTATTCGAGTCATATCAATATTAGGCAGTTATTTAGTGGTACCGGTATGTTATGATTAATCTGTTCATAGTTGAAGTCATTTCTGGGGGTCCTAAGTTAACGTTAGAGTGTAAAAGTACAGACTCCAGCACATCAAGCTACCCGAAACTGTCAAATTTATCTTGACCCTAATGCTTTAGCGATAAAGTTGAAAATCTATTAAATAAATTTGACAGATTGTAGCAGCTTGATGTGCTGGCGTCTATACAATAGAGTTTTGAAATTCTAGTCTCGAACGAAAAATGAGTAACACTAACGCAACGTGATTTTTGTAATATAGTTTTCACATTGCATACTTTTGAGCATTTTCGAAAGGTGCTTTTTCTAGTCAAAAGTCAATGTGATTGAATTTAAATTTACATTTTTGTAATTATAAAAATTATTTATTTGCATTTTTAATTTTAAGTTGAGAAAAGCAACGGTGTAACATCGAATGTTTTTTTAATTTTAATTATTTATTTTTAAGGTTTACATCATTTTAATTTAGTTTATATTATGGATATTTTAATGGTATTATAAAAATAATAAGCGTAACCTCAGGTTGCTTTTATGAATCCGGTTTTAATTCCTGTACATCACGACTAATAATATTTTTAAATTTTATTTTCCCGAAAATTTAAATAATTTCCTGATATTTTAAAAAACAGGACCTTCCGATGACTTTGATTGTGGACATACTCTTGAGGTCCCATCTTTTAAAATATTTTATATTTTTAATTTGCTCACTAGAACTCTACTAGTGCCTTCAATATCGTTTAAATTCATAAAATCGTTGCTCCGTGTTAGTGAGGCGTGTATTGAGTGTTGTAAAGGATTATAACGTCCCTGAGACGTAGTGCTGTGTAAATGTAATGGACTTATACGTCGTGGCGACGTAGTGAGACGTGTATATGTTATGTAAGACGGGTTGATTGCGTCGTCTGGACGTAGTACTGGAATATGATATGTGTTACAGTATTTTATTGCATAGAGAAATGTATTTAACAGTTATTAAAATGATGTGATTATTATGAATTTTAGTGAGAACTTTATTTGTAAATGTGACATGGTGTGGAAGATTTTTATAAAGTCTTCTGAACATGTTGATACTTTCGAAGTTTGTGTCGAGTTGACCGCGTTAGCCAATCTCACGGCTCTTAAGCAAAGAGTTGAAGCTAAACTAGGCGATCAATAGCTGATCTGACATATCATTATGTCTCCATTGACTGTCACAAAATACTAAGTACTTTGTCAACCCTATATTTCATAATAATCACATTGTTTTTTGCTCTTAAAAATACTGGGTGTAACAGAAAGGGTATAGTCATAAGAAAGGATATGCTGTAGACCATCAAACTGAACAACTTTCTCCGTGGGAACAAAATCGTAAATGAGAAAAAAATATCAGCTGTTTCATACAAAATTTCATTCCTACTCGACCCAAATGTATGGGACAGCTGATAATTTTTTTCGCATTTACGTTATTGGACCCAAGGAGAAAGTTCTCCAGTTTGATGGTCTGCAGCATATCCTTTCATATGACTATACCATTTCTGTTACACCCTGTATATATTTCTCTGTGTAACGAAATTCTTTTCAAACACATCATCCAATATAATGACATTTTCGCATGTCACCAGTAGAGAGACCCCCTATCATAGAATCAGTCTTATGATACCATAGTATGGAAATAATGTTAAAACTAGATAGAGAATTTATGTGGTTACCTTAGAGATTTATTTAATTATACGTTAATAAAATAGTATTAAGACGAATAGTGTCTAAGTAAAAAAATATTGCATTGAATGCGTCATTTTAAAATTGTAGATATGTATTTTTTTCACCATGCTTTCTTTCCAAATGTGTCTTTTAACGTTATCGATAAAAATAATTGAACATTTCGTGACGTGTTCCTCCACGTCACTACGCGTTGGTCAGACGCTTCAATTTTTTAAATTAAAAATTTATTAATCGGTATACTATGTAAATTGTTTCCTACAAATTAAATTTTTAATAAAATATTACTTCATTTTACTGAAGTATGACGTCGCTTGCCAGATTTATGGTCTAAATACTAAAAAGGGAGACAGGCTCTTCCGATTTCTTTAAAATAATTCCTATGTAGTCTACTTAAAATTACTAGTAGACATAAGCGTTATTTAAAATATTCTTATACGACCATGGGTTCTAAAGTGGTGCCTCCAATTGATCGTGGACCATCGAATCCAAGAAAAAATCTCAAAAACACGTTAAGAAAGCATGGTTTTTTAAACAAAATCTTTTTTTTTTAAATATTTATCGTAGTATTTATGAAACCGAATTCGATGTTAAAAAATGTTTCTTCCAAAGTATTGCCACAATTTCTACTAAAGTATAATGAGAAAATGTGTAATATTCAATAAAAATTTGGTAATATCGTAAGTATGTTTAGGAGTCAAGTAAATAAATATTAAAAATTTTCTTTTCCTGTAATGTTTCGGTAATGTGGAAGCTGATAATAATTTGTGGTGAAAGATAAGAGGTTCTTATTGCAAGATATTTAGTCATTTGTAAAGAATCATTGTTAGACGAAAGGGTTTCCATTCGAACGAGAAAAGACTTATAAAATAACAGCTGAATATTGTGCTACGCCATTATGATTGAAAAAAGACTAACTTAAATAGCGTAATTTTAAACTTCATTTACAATAAACAATTTACTACTAAAATATATAGGGTTGGGACTAAACTAAAATCGTATAACGTCAATCTATCGATTTTAGTTTGGTACATCCTTATAATTTTGTGTTTTAAATTGTATAATGTAAAATATTAGATATTCTGAAACTCACACGAATATGTTGCAATTTGAACCCGATAATCGTGAATATATATTATATTTGTGGTCCACATCCCTGTGATTCTATGGCTGTTTTACCATTTTATTGTTTCGGTTTCAGTCTCGATAATATTTCGCTGAAGTGAAAGATTTTTATGAGATTTAATTTTGAAGTTGAATATTCTGTTTTTCATTATTATATTATTATTCCTTTTTAATGCCCTTATATAAGGTCCAACTATTCATAAACGAAATATTTTCAGGGAATCATCTAACGGCTATATCGAAGCCATTTCAAAGAATTATTTTTTTATCTGAATATCTTTTTATAAAAAATAAATAATTTTAAATTACTTGACCCACAAAATAGCTCCTTATTTTTGAACATCCATTATGCTAGTTTACTACGTCGTATTTACCTAGTGTCATTGTTAGAATATGGGAGTAAAGATTTTATGCAAAAAGTCTCAAAAATTTTTAGATTTACAATAATTTCGTAAAAAAAAACATTCAGATAATTTTTTTTTCGTTGCTATGGCGACTTTACGACTTATAGAAGTTACTCTTAAAATATTTCGTATATGAATAGTTAGACATTATATATTTGGGTAGAGCCCGTTACCGCACTACTGGGGTCTAAAATGGCCGCTTTATCAGAATCATAATATGATAATAATATGCATAATCAGCCTATAATGTTCCCACTGCTGGGACACAGGCCTCCTCTCTATGAGAGGGAATGGGCTATAATCCACCACGCGGGCCCAGTGCGGGTTGGTAGATGTCACATGGCTTCGAATTTTTGATTCTAGGACATGCCGGTTTCCTCACGATGTTTTCCTTCACCGTTTTGAGAGCAGTGGTGATGAAATAAATTACACAAAGTAATGCGCCTGCTTGGGTTCGAACCCACGACTTACTACTCGTAAGTCGGGAGCGCCACCACTGGGTTACCGCTGCTCTCTCTCTCTGATAATAATATGAATCACACGTAAAATGGTCACAAAGTATCAATTCATAATTTTAACTGGCCTGTGACGATTTTAAGAATGGTAACCAATATCATTATCCTATTATGATTCTGCGAAAGAGTTACTTTTAGGCCTCCTGATCACTAAACAAAAGTTAGTGCTAAATATATTTCTGAACAATATAATGAAGTGGTTAGAGACAGATTTAAGTATTTAGTTAGTCTAAGGCCCGGGCCAGGAGATGTGCAAGATTCGACCAATCACAGGAGAGACGAGAGACGCTATGTCAATTTAAACCAATGAGATTGGTCGGTTTCCGCAATTATCCTCTCCGCTCTACTCGTTCCTCTGTGGTGGGGTCCGGGCCTAAGGGACCTTGCGCAATACACGGCCGCGACCTCAACTTCTCACATGACTGGCCGCAATTTTGAACAAAACTGGTCGAAAGCCCGGTCGTGCGACCAAATTTTTATCCCGGTTCCCACAAAAGTCACCTCTGCGGTCAAAAGTCGTGGTCGTAATGCGCGAGGTCCCTGCGACCCACTTCGCGTAGTGCGCGAGATCCCTGCCACCCACTTTGCGTAGTGCGTGAAGTCCCTGCGATCCACTTCGCGTAGTACTTCTAATCATTCGTCTAAATGGATTTCATGTAAATTCTTTCACTTCAGCGTAATAGTAAAAAGTTTTATTTAAGATGTTGTTTTGTATAAATAATGGTTTTAAATCTTCAGTATTTAAAATCTTGTTTTACAGTCACATATCTTATCATTACATTTTTTTTGTTGTTGTTTTGTTTTAAAATATTCTATCGAAAATGTAACTTGTTCATAATTTGTTTTTGTTTAAAAAATATAATATATTTCAAATCAAAGTTTCAGATTAAAATTAAAATTTTGTAATAGTGTTACTATAATCTGGTTTTTTGGGTATTAATAATAATGAAAGTCACAAAATACTCATTTAATGCCCATTAGGTACTTGACCATTAATTTATAAACGACCTAAAGTAGTAACACTTTTATAAAATAAAATCATTTGAACATAATTCACGATATTTTAACTGTGTGTTTTCAAGACTGTGTTGTTTAAGTAATTATATCTATTTAAAAAAAGATGGGCATGCTCGGTCGAATAAAATTATAAAAATAATAAACATTTTTTAAATTTTAGTTAAACTAAAAAATCGGAAATTGCACAAAATAATGCCTTTCCTTATGAATTATGAAACAATATTAGGCTGTTTATTTGTGCTTCATTACTAAAACTTCGCAAAATGTTTTTGGGTAAGTATATTAAAATATTTTATACCCAAACATGAAAATTAAATAAAATATGATTGCAACAAGTTACCAAAGTATTACTACTATCCTATCAATGTCGCTATTGATCAGTCCAGCCATTTAAAATCTATTCCTAGGGCTCTGTCCACTAAGAAATTAAATAAATAAAATTGTTGAAAGCTACCATGATAAGCAATGCAAATATGGGGTGATGAGTACCACAAAGGTGTTCAAAAACAATATTTCTATAATACAGGGTCTAAGGGATATTGTCACGCAAACTGTTGCCTTGAATTCAGCACGTTTTTGTGAAAAAAAAATCAGTTGTTCCATACATGTTGACAGTGTAAGCCTTGCACTTTTGTATGAAAAAGCTGTTTTTTTTTTTTAACCGATTCGAAATAGCTTCTGAGTCATGTGTTCAATTCGATTTTATCAGTTTGTGTAACGATTTTCCATACACCGTGAATTTTCTATACACCGTGTATTTCCATCAGACCGCACTGACGCAAGCGTCCATATTCCACCCATAAAAGATGGCGGACTTCCGAGCATGACCCATCAGAATTGTTGTGAGTTACATGAAAGAAAGAATGTGTCGTTGGACCAAAATGGGGAACTTCGAGTGTTTAGATTATAGTCTAGTGAAAGAACTTAGAAATATACAGGAGATTGTTCGGTTGGTAATTAATACATAAAGGTCCCAATGCTGGGATAAGGGAGTGGGTTGCAATCTATGACGTGGATGCATTGCGGATGGTATGGTAATGTCCCAGTTTTCGATATATTCGATTTATTCAGTCGAGTAGTTTTGTTTTTCCTTTATTTAAAGGGTCTTGTCCAATTTGAAGATGTCGACCCTGTAGTACAAATTACAAAAAAACAAAACACATATTACAAAATACTAATAATCGTGCAGTAGATTTACTTATATTATTCTATTTTAATGCCCATTTGAGCGAGTCTGTACAGCAATCTGGTCTCCCTCGACAAAAGGAAGGACAAAATGCTGTTACACCAGCCCACATCTGAAGGAATCATCTTATTTTAAGTTTAATTCGATTAGTTACTCGAAAGTTTTTGAACTAGTATATTTTGGAAGCTCGTGATTAAATCTGCTATCAAATCCCATTTCAATTCCTCGGTTAATTCACAATAGCTAACATGAGAATTATCAGCACTTCAATCACAAACCTACCTTCATTGAAATACAATCGAATTTGATTCAAATTGATTGATTCGGTGTCAATTCGGCATTTAATCGAATCACATTCGATTCTAATCAAGGTTTGATGAAACCAGTACGAAAAAGTTCGCAATTTGTCCAGAGTTTTAAGGGTTATGAAATGTTAAAAGAAAGTAATGACATAGGTACTATCTCCTGTATATATTTTCTAAGTGAACGAGTGGTCGATTTGTTTTATAATTTGTACCTAGCTATCGATTGTCGATTTAAACAATGTTTTAAGGCTCTCGGTTCTGAACCCTTAGCTTAATTCTTTGTTATTTTGAGAAAAAAAAATAAACATAATTGTATATAATAAAGTTTTGTGTTGTTTATTCACCTTCGACGATGAAACACCTTTGATGAACATGAAACGGTCAAAGTATTACACAAGTACCTATGCAGGACACGCCCTAACCACCGATCGTCGCGTAAAAACGTGGCTCGTTGCGTCAAGTTAATTATTTTCAGTAAAAAAGGAACTCGTGATCAGGCCATAGAGAGCGTCTTCATTGAAAAAATGAGTACCTAGCCTAATTTGTACGCGACAATCACGTATTTCCGCTAAGTTACCGATGACAGCTTTGTTTGCTTTGATTTTTTTTTGGTCTTTGCGAAAAGATGCCATCCATATTTTCTTTGGTCCTCGACAATATTTAATCAACAAGTAACAGGACTCAAAATGTTAGTAACAATATTTCCTTCCAACTATGTTAGTATATCTAACCTACACACTTTGCCTTATAGATATGAGAATCCCTGCTAAAAGCCCAACACTAGAAAGCTTGCAGCAACGATTCACATACAAACAGAATATAATATGATTGATACAATGATTTTAATGTAGGAAGGGAAGAAATAATAAAAAAAATATACTGTTTTATTATAATCAGCGCCATCTAGTTACCTGCTCATAAAGTTTCTAAATCGTTATTTGGAAAAGCACCACCTAGCAGTTAACCGTAGAACTACTTACAATGACAGTGGACCGTACTCATAAAACTTGATAAAGGCGACATCTATGCTCATTTGCTACAACTATTCAAGATACCGCGAGACTCTTTTGTAGCTATCGTTTGATAATAGATGGCATTGAAATTTTAGATGCACGAAAAGAGTTATTTGTGAAAATTTTAGTGGAGATTGAGTATTAAAAAGTGTGAGCCCTCCAGCTAGATAAACTGACGACTTTAAACTGGCTTAACTGTTGACTGGGACAGATTGGAAGCGGAAAGAAGAGTACAGGGTGTTACCAAGCTTGGGAGAGGCCTATACCCAGTACCCAGCTGTGGTCTGCGCTTGGCTTAATTGATTGATAAGTAATTCTAAAAGACAATGTTACTGTGTGCCAGCCAATGTGGTTTTAAAATTGGCCAAATTCAAAAGCCTTTTAAACTGAAATGTCTTCATTTTAAATAAAAAACTTTCGTCCCAGCACGATTGCTGAGGAAACGTTTTTGTAAAATGCACTGGCCTTTTTTGAAATAATAATAAACTGAAAATTTTCAATAAGTAGGTAGGAGTTTTATTTGTGGAAGTTATTAATTTTCATCACCACTATTTCCAAAATGGCGAAGGAAAACATTACAAACAAAATCAACAAGTCGTAGGTAATACCAAAAGTTCGAAGCTGCATGGTATGCACCATCCCTTGCTGGGGTCGTGTAGTGGATTAAGTACGGCCCATCCTTTCCCACAGAGAGGAGGCCAGTGCCCCAGCAGTGGGAGGCCACATTATACGCTGACTTATGATACAAATTTTGTTAACACGCGGTTCTCTTAAAAAAACGACTATCCATTGCCATCAAACTCAAACTCAACTCAAAGCATTAATTTTATCTGTAGTTCCTACGCACTTAATATTATTATGTATGTTTTATTGGTAACCAGGGATCCGCTCCGGTTTTGCTTGGGTGCAATATATACATATAAACGTTCCTCTTGAATCACTCTATCTATTAAAAAAAACCGCATCAAAATCCGTTGCGTAGTTTTAAAGATCTAAGCATACATAGGGACAGACAGCGGGAAGCGACTTTGTTTTACACTATGTAGTGATAATAATGCGCAACTAGAGGAGCCTAAAGCAAAAACTACAGCACAGCATAAGGAATGCATCCTGCAAGAAAGTATAAGTAAGTTATAAAACAGTAAATAAATTATCTGTGTAGTTTCCGACAAGAAAATTGGTCACAGACTAAACTTTACTTAGTAGACAGACATGCAAGTAGGTATTATAGTATCACAGAAGTAACTTGGCAGTTCTATTTTGGGTGGCCTAGATATAGATGGTCTTGAGGAAGACTGCCTCGTTGGTCTAGTAGTCCCAAGCGCGATTGCTGGGCATGAGGTCCTGGGTTCGATTCCCGTGCCGGTAAAAGTGTTATTGGGTTTTTCCATCAGGAATTTCTCAGTAGCGACTGCTATGGAGTTGGATTTGTGCCCGGTTGATGGCAATAGGCTTCGCCCCTATTACATGAGACTTAACATAACTGGCAAAATGTGGGTGTACTACTAGGTACAGCTCTAGTTAGGTTATGTTAGGTCTTGCCAGCAAAGTTTCAAGATGCATGCATGTGCATGACAACACTTTTGCCTAGTTCTTCAAGAAAATACAGGTGTGAAGTACCTAATGTTTATTTTTCACAGGCATCTCATGATAGCCTCATACTAATTTCTTCTGTCTCAGTAAATGGTGTATCTATCTAATTACGAAAAAGCAGTATATAAGAAGATGGTATGAATTTTTATTTCGAAATAGGTACTCAGCAGGGATCCCAACCATTTCACAATGGCGGCCATCCCAACTGAGTCCAGCCATTGACGTGGGAGATATTAGAATAGTGCAATAGTGTGTGCGCAGACACAAGTGCAGTCTCTTCAGATATTCAGAAGAAGATAGGCAGAATACATTACATGACATTACGCCTGTAATCTTGGAAGGGTTTGGCAGAGGGGTATTGATTTATTTATTTTATTTATTTAACACTTCAAGCACAAAGTACAGAGGCGGACTTAATGCCATAGGCATTTTCTACCAGTCAACCTTTGGGTGATGCAGAGACAAACAGTGGTAGGTGTAAATATATCTGCAAAAATTTAATTTATTATTTAGCTAAACTACAAGGATATATAAAATACTATAACGATATATCAAAATACTATAAATATATATCAATATATTATATATATGTAAATAGAAATTTACACGGATATACTAAAATAAAAAGACAAACAATGAAGAAAACATTAACGCTGTGACGAAACTGCCAGCTTTTTATGAATATACTCGCGAACTTTAATTTTAAACGATAAACGATTAGTTGCCATCCTGATTTCCTGGGGAAGCGCATTCCACAGAGAAATAGACTGAACGAAGAATGATCGGTGAATGAAGTCAGTGCGGTGAGAGGGACATTGAAGAATTCGGTTTTGAGATGAGCGCAGACTCCTATTATGATTGGCACAGATGTATTGAAAGTGGGGAGCAAGGTAACTAGGGGAAGAGGGAGAAATAAGGAAAGAAAACAAGGTGGTTAGCGCCCTTTGCTCCCTACGCTGACGTATGGGCAACCACTTAAGTAGAGACCGCTGCTCTGAGACATGATCATATTTACGTAGATTGAACACGAATCGAATGCAGTAGTTTAGAAGACGGTCAAGTTTGTCGAGCAGATCCGCATTCAGGTCAAAGTAGCACACATCACCATAATCGATAATAGGAAAAATTAAGGACTGTACAAGCATTGTTTTTGTATTAGGGGGTAGAAAGTTTTTCAATCGGTACAGAGCCCGCAACGTACCAGTAACCTTCTGGCTGACACGAGCGACTTGGGTATGGGGTACCTAGTAGTATACACCCACATTTTGGCAGTTAAGTTTAAGTGTAATAAAATAGAGGGCGAGCTTATTGCCATTAATTAATTAATTTATTTATTTAAACTTCATGTACAAGAGTGGTACATGGGCGGACTTAATGCCACAATGCATTCTCTACATTCTCAGTCAACCTTTGGGTCAAATAGGATAGCATTGTGATAGAGTACAAAAAATTAAAAAAAAAAAAAAAACCAATTTGTTAACATAGATTGATATACATAAATAGGTAGGTACATACCAATACTCATATATACAGTAAAATGAAATAAACTAATATATATTATAATACATACAAATAGTCCAAATACGAGAAACTTTATAATAATTACTATGACTACTAACTAATATCTAGCTTGTGAGCAATTTAGTCTGATTTCAAATAGAACTTCCGAACTGTTCTTTTGAAAGCCATTTTGCTTTCAGCTTTTTTAATGCCAAGGGGTAGCGTGTTCCAGAGTTTTATAGTTGAGACAGCGTAAGAATTGGACATAAAACCAGTACGATGTGATGGAATTTCAAGTAGTAGGTTTCTTGAAGCTCGAAGCTGGCGACTGTGAGAACTGCCCAACACTTTGAAATATTCTTTTAGGTAATCGGGAGCACATGGATCGGTCAAAATAGTGAAGAGCATACAGAGAGATCTGAGGGACGTCCTGAGTCGGATAGGCAGCCACTTAAGCTGAGAACGGTATGAAGAGATGTGATCGTACTTACGAAGGCCAAAAACAAACCGAATACAATCATTGAGAAGACGATCCAATTAATCGGGCATAAATTCAAACTCCACGACTACTACTGAGAAATTCCTGATGGAAAAACCCAATAACAATGCCCGACCTGGTAATGGAACCCAGGACCTCATGCTCAGCGTCGCGATTGCGACCAACGAGGTAGTAGGCAGAATAGTTACCGCAATAATCCTTAATAAAGAATCCATTCTTTGCATTCATAGAACTAATCTTTGGAACTCGGAACCGGCAGGAAAAAGAACGCGTTGTGGGCGCATACTAATAGTCTGTTTTGATGCCCCAATGCGCTCCGGATGATATATGGATCGTTCGTATCGATCGATAAAGAGGAGTTCAATAACATTCATTAGAATAATTAGTACCATAGTATGCTGTAAGTAGTTTAGCTTAGGAGCTGTTTGTAAAAAAGGGCCACAACAGCCGCTCGGGTCCATCTTTAGGTTAAGCCGCGCTTGCCTAGGTTGGTTCGTAGATGGGTGACCACCCATTACATACCGAGTTTCCTCTCCGTGTCTCAGAAAGCACGTTAGACCGTTGCTCATTTGTAGATGTTTGACAGTCGTTACAGGTAGTCAGTGGCCTGAAAGTCTGACAACTAGTCTTATCAAGGGGTATCGTATTAGCCAGTACTAACTGGGTTGTGGAGGTCAGATAGGCAATCGCCCCATGTAAAATACTGGTATTCAGCTGCATCCGGTTAGACTGGAAGCCGACCCCTACATAGTTGGGAAAAGGCTAGGCAGATGATGATGATGCTGTTAAGTAGTTTAGTTAACTAGCTGTTTCTGAAAAAGGCTCATACTTGTATAACCTTGTATACCCGTTCCCGGTTTGAAAAGTAAGGCAGATGAAACGACAGACATTTACCATAAGACTTAAAGTTGAATAAGCACAAAAGTATCATTCTTTGTTTTCAAGGCATTCACACTTTAGAGAATAAAAGTCAGTAAGCACAGCTAAGCTAAAGTGGGAGTAGGCTGGTCACGTAGCCAGAGTGGTGAGCACGGATCCTCACTCACTGGACACCTGATGGAAGAAATCGCCGCCGAGGTAGACCACCGCGAAGTTGGTGTCTCTGTTGGTGTGTTGGTGTTGATCTGATCTTGTTTGTGGGGCGAACATGGACAGAGATCGCACAAGGTAGAGAGTTTTGGAAGGAGAATGGGGAGGCTTTTGCCCAGCAGTGGGACACATGACAGGTTAGAAAAAAAAAAAATGGCATCTGGCTCAATCTGGACCTGATCTAGACAGTAAATCTCCCTACCATTTTATACTTACTGTTTATTCTTTTCACAAGAATATATCTTTAAAGGTTCACAGATGACAACTGACAGGAGCTATTTTTGTCTATCACAACTCGAAAAACCTCTTAGGTCTCCTGCTAAGATATAGCTTCTTCAGAAGCTCATCCTACTAATATTATAAATGTGAAAGTTTGTGAGTATGTATGGATATCTGGATGTCTGGATGTTTGCTACTCTTTCACGCAAAAACTCCTGACCAGATTTGCATGAAATTTAGCACACAGCTAGTTTATAACCTGGATTAACACATAGGATACTTTTTATCCCGGTAGTCTGATCCCGTGGGACAATTACCGAAATCCACGAGGGCGAAGCATAAGCTAGTTTATTATATTTCCCCTAATGTTAAAAAGTCTCATTTGCATTATAATATTTTTTGAAAACCTTTCCAAAAATTATTCACATAAAACCTACGATTAATAATATTGCCCAAACACATCACAATTTAAGCAATACGAGACATGATCAAACCACCGTTTCTTAACTAAACCATCTCGAAAAAATAAAGCATTTTGTAATGGGGCCCGCAATTTTCAAAAGTAGTTTTTAACAATATCTTTAAGAATTACTGTTATCGTTATGTTTTTAGTTATGTCTGTGTGTTGAACTGGATTTCCACACTTATTTATTGTGAAAATGGGAATCTGGGGAACCAAGGAGTCTCTGTCATCTTAATTTTGTCATTTTAATTTTAACAGTAGCAAGTCATCCGTATAAAGGAGGTGAGATATAACCTGACTGCCTCTCCACAACCGGTAGCCTAGACCTGAATTCTTTAGAAGTGTGCTCAGAGAATTCAAGGCCAAGCAAAACCAAAGTGGACTCAAACCGAGCAAAACCAAAGCGGACTCAAACAGCAAAACCAAAGTGAACTCAAACTGAGCAAAACCAAAGTGAACTCAAACTGAGCAAAATCAAAGCGAACTCAAACTGTTGCAGTTGAAGCTTTATTATAAAAAAAATAAAATTGATTGTGATTTTGACAGCGACGTAAGATCTGAGACCAAACTTTATGGGGACCCAAAACCTACACAATAATTAACAATGTTTCACAACTTCAATCTTTTTTACAAGTCAAACTACCACAATCAAACCTCCCAATGACTTAACACAAAAGGATTGGAAACTCCAAGTAAACCCAAGTCGAAAGCCAGTACATACTGCAATGGTAACAGTAAACACACACACATGTACAGGCCCATAGTTTTCACGACACATGTATGTACATACACACACATGTACAGAGTAATTGTGGAGAGAATATAAAAAAAATTGCGTTAAGTGTGCCTTACTTGCGCGCGGCGAGGCGTGTACACCTGAACGCGGTTGTGGTTACAGAGCTGAGATTATTATTCTTCCTGGATTGTTTTAATTTTATTTCGGAGTGAGAAAGAGATGTCTAGCACTATCTTTTTCCCACTCTGGAATTACCTGAACCACCTGGTCTTAGGAATTTATAAAACTATCGATTTCCTGAATTTCTTAGCGTTTCGATGGTAAATTTTGTTAAATATATTCGGCCCAAAATTCAGCTATGCGAACTACGCTCGCTGATGCAGTTTTAAGATTTCTACAGTAAATTTCAAATTCGAATCTTCGTCGCAATATATTAGTCCCATCTCTTTCATGATTGTTTTTCTAAGAAATATTGTCTTAAAGCAAACCTTAAGCTTCTCTAAAAATATATTTACCAAAAAACGTCGAAAGCAGCCCTTTTCTAAATAAAAAGATAAGCTTGCAGTAACTTTAGAACGATAACTAAAACTTAAGGAAGATACTGCCGTGGATTCTCTTGAATTTAGTGTGATTTTCTTTTGGGTTATCAGCCATACCTGAGCACAATATCCTAAAGTCTTTAAGAAAGCAACAGCTTTAAGCAGTGACTAAGTTAAAAGCACATTCGAGCCGGATAAAATTCTTGCCTTCATTCCATATACCACATTTCCTCATACCGTTTGCCAGTTCACCGTTCAGGTGTACATAGCGGGCGGCCGTTCCGTCTGGCCACAGTTGGCCGACAGAGCGAGAAGTTCAAATCTCCCGCTCGTAATTGATAAATAAACGTGGCACGTGCGGGTCAACACACCTGATGACGAGCATGAGCACGGGCTTTGTGTGGCCTGGATTTTCCTAGATGAATCTTAGGGAAATCAAGCCAAGAGGCAGTGGGAACCCATGAAATTCGCACAGTGAAATACAGCGTGAGTAACTTTCGAAGATATGGTTTCACTGTTATACAGGATCATCAATAGAATAAAGAATTTTTCACAAGGAAGATAGCTACAGGAGATCCTAAACTTAGGGCAGCTGACGATGAATGATGTTTGCATCATCAGCATAAAGCGTTCTAAAACATCATCGGACCCCTTAGTGTCGTAATCTAAAGGCGACTGCAGCCAACTAGTAAAAATTGGCATCACAGAAAATCTTCTTAAACTATCACATTAGAAGATGGAATGGGTGAATCATTGGCGAAGTAGAGAAAATCTTGAAGAAATAAGGAATAATGCAGGATGTATTGAAGGCTATTCAAAAAATGTAAGATATAATGAATCTTGGGGTCAATAGTGAAGATTTAGTCAACTTAAAGGGCGATGTGAAATCACACTGAAATTCTGACGATGAAAATTTATCAGAAGATCTCGTTAGTGTCATTCAATGTTGAAGCTAAAGCATTTTCTTCAAACTCATGTAAATTCGTTAACTGTGCAAGCACGGGTGATATGCTCTAACAACAAGACTTGCTCGCTTGCTACCATGACATCAGTTATTCGATAGCATCTTTGTTGTAAGGACTCCTAGCTGAATTGCCATCAATGAGGCTATTAAATAAATACAGAGCAAGAGGTTAAATTCTCAGCTTGATCCAGCTGCCTAACGAGAGCCTCCTGTGATATTGGTGGAGGCTCTTGGCAATTAAGCTTTTGGACTATCGGCACAATAATTGCTGAGTTTACACCCACATGTCAACCACCTCGCAAGCCAAGTGAAAATACTTGATTGACTTATCTTTCTCGGTGTTCACGAGGTTCTCGTTATGACAAAAATCATTGCGCACCGCTCTAATCAATCCACCACCACTATATCAATCTTATTGACTGCAATAGTCCTGTCAGTGATGATGAATTAATAGCCGTAGAATGTGATGACTACTTACTTGCACTAGACCTATTGTAGTGGTTTATGCTCCACTTTTTCTCACAAAGAACATTGGGTCTAGGTAGTAGAAATAAAACTGGACGACCGCAGGATTCGCTTGCCACTGCCGTGTTATCACTAATCCATCCTCTAAAACCAAGATTTTTACGTACTTTCTGAGCTTCAAACTTAGCAATAAGATATTCATCATCGAGATATTCATCATTAAGGAGCTCATGGCAAAGTAATAACAGTCACCCGGGTCGATCTTCAGGTTAAGACGCGCTTGCCCAGGTTGGTCCGTGGATGTGTGACAATACACATTACATACAGAGTTGTAACCGTGCCTCAGAAAGCACGATAAGCTGTTGGCCCCTTCTGTCTTTAGATCTTTGACAGTCGTTACAGGTAGCCCTCGTAGGGTCTTAGTCAGTGGCTCGAAAGAATGTATAACCAGACTTACCAAGGGCCATCTTATTACCCAGTACTAACTGGGTTGTGGAGATCAGATAGGCAGTCGCTCCATGTAAATAAAATACTGGTAATCAGTTGCATTCGGTTAGAATGGAAACCGACCCCAACATAGTTGGGAAAAGGCTAGGCAGATGATATAAACGTTTCTTCAACGAAATATTCCAATTTCAGAAGCAGTATTTCAAAAATATCCTCAATATTAATAGTCCATTACCACTATCGTGCACATCAACAAATTGTGACAGGTTGCGAGCGTCCTAAACCCTTTAGAACCTGTCACCCTCAAGTAACCCCTTGTAACGCGCACGCGCATAATTATGACCACCTGACTGTAGGCGTTGGAAGAAAAAATATTAATGAGAAAATAACGTATGTTTCTTTAGTTTACGTGAATATAGAAGTAATGGTAAGATTGTTAGGTATTACATGAATAGGAATAAATAAGTAAGGAATACACGCCATAATACCACGGTTGTTTTAAACGATGGTTTAGGTTACCACATATCGCCAGTGATGTTAAATTCCCATGTTTCATCATCATCATTTCAGCCGAAAGACGTCCACTGCTGGACATAGGCCTCCCCCAAGTGCCGCCACATTGACCGTTCCCGTGCGTCTCACATCCAGCGGATCCCTGCAACCTTTACCAGGTCATCGGTCCACCTAGTGGGAGGCCTTCCAACGCAACGTCTTCCGGTTCGCGGTCGCCACTCCAGAACTTTTCGGCCCCATCGGCCATCCGTTCTGCGAGCAATGTGCCCTGCGCACCATGTTTCATGCTGCTATGAAATTCATGATGGAAGAACTCGATAACACTTACCCGACATAAGAATGGAACCTAGGGCCTCCTGCTGAGCAGAAGTAAGGAACACAACAACACGCCTGTAATTCCAGGTAGAGGATAGGTAGAGGTGTAGCTTAAAGTACACTCAAATTTCTCCAGAATTAGCAACACGTCGTGAGGAAAGTTCTAAGTATCAATGTGGATGGCAAGAAAAGCGAAATACCTAAAAACAAATGATTAACTGTGTGAAAAATTGATGACAGACGACAGATGACAGTTAATCCTAAAATCCAGAAAAATGATATGGCTACAGTGGCGATGGTTCCATAGAACTTGATTCCTACCGGCTACCCTTTCAAAAATGTCACAGTCAGTATTCTATAGACAAATAATAAAATCACATTAAAGATATGTACTCCGGCTTACCTCTTACAAAAACTGATCCTTCGCTACTGTATGGCTACATATGTCAGAAGTCAGTCGTAAATCTGCTGTTCCATACATTAGTGCACTTTTGTAGGAAACAGTTGTTTTTTTTTTAAATAACTTATGAAAAATTTATATGTGAATTTCCGTGTGCTCAGAATGATGTACTGAATACGTGGTAACCGTTTTCGCGTCGGTGTCCCTTCCTATCTCTTTCTTGTTTGATTTTGTTGTGGTAATTATATTTCGCCTAAGATTTAAGTGTGATAAAACAGTGAAGCTCCTTAAAGTGCTAGCCCTGGTACAGACAAAGTCAAAGTATTGATATTTTTTTAGTTTAGAGGGCGGCATAGGTATTTGTATTCATGAGACATGCCAAAATCTCCAAGTTAAAGTACATAGTTACAACTTTTTTTTTTTTAATGTATGGTCGTGGGTGCCTTTACATTTAAACCCTAATACACAAAAGCCAGACCCGGAACAACTACCTGTAGATCATACAAATATTTGTTCCGTGCGGGTATCGAACCAGCCACTGCGCCAACCGTGCCGTCTAGATCAGCCTACATAGTTTTATAAGATTGAATAGACAGTGATATTCGGTCCCACCAGGTGGATTTGAAGCCAGATTGCCAACCTTTGAAACTAATAAAGGTAAGGACAAAAAACAACTCCTGCGCAACCACAAATTATTATACGTAGCACCAATTAAATACATTTAACTCTGTCAAAACATCACCAATTATAAACTTACAAAACCTCTATAACGTACCGACAAAATCCTAATAATTTTCATATCATTTTTTACATCAAATGGGTAATGGATGCGGCTGCTATCGAGCAATTCAGAGATTATTAAGATCCTCCATCGTATTGTCAAAGTGTACATAAATCAGAAACACTAGAAGTTTCCGTTACCACATATGCGCACACAGACATAGACTCACACACGCACACAAACATACACACATGTGTGAGTGAAATAAAAAGTCGGCGCGTGCGCTCACTTACAACACATAACAGATGACTGTTGCCGTCTCTTTTTCTCTTATAACATTTTTCTTTCCGTCTCGCTCCCACATGAAGTATGTAATTATAGTTGGTACATTACTGGTTGGTTCCGTTCGGTATACCTACAGTGATTGTATCGTTCTCAGGTATATGTATGTATGTTTGTTCGTCGTTCTAATCTCGGGAAATTATTGCTTTTTATTGCTCAGATTCTGTTCAGTGTTTTAAAATATAATGAGGTATTTTTATTGAGCTTGCGTGGTTTTTAGGTTAATGAAAATAATAAGTAGAGTTGTTTTATTTTTTATCGTTATTTTCTTATGTTCTTTTTATGTTCTAGTTAACGACATTGAATCGGAATGGAGACTTGGGTGGTTCACTTTTTGAAGTATAGGCTAAGGTGGAAGCACCAGGGTAGGTAGTATATTTTCGAGCCGTTTGGGGTTGAAACTCTAGGTCCGTGGGGTCCGAGTGCTCACAGCCTTTTCAAGGACATTTCTAAACGTTTAGTTGACTCTTCCCGTGACCCAAGGGCTGGCTTTTACCTTGGCCAAAGGCTTAGCGTTGCCATACAACGTGGCAACGCCGCCAGTCTTTTGGGTACATTACCAGTTGACTACGTTGAGGAGGAGTTTTTTGACGCCTTTTTTAAGTTTATTAATAATAATAATAAAAGCAGAAAGAAAACCAAAAAGTGAAAATATAAAAAAACTGTTACCAATCAACAATGACGTCTGTCAACGTCGCGGCGTCATCAATACGAAAAATGGAAAATAATATTTAATGAGATGTTATAACGAAACGATGACCAAATGATAACGAGAGCTGCCTCCCGACGCGCACGCCTACCACCTCCGGACCAGTCGCTCAGCTCCGCCTCGCCGCCGCCGGAATCCAGCCCCATCGTGAGTGCTGTGACACCGGCAGTGGCAGTTGCGTCGAGCTCGAGCGACGAGTATTTCTCTCCGCCGACGTCGCCAACACCTGTACGTCGGCAGGGGAGAGGCCGGCCACCGAGAAGCTTGGGACTTAGGGGCCATCCGGCCCCGAGCCGGGTCCCCGCTGCCGGTGGTTGTGTGCAGCGCATGAGATGGACTCATTCCATTAACGAGAACGTCATGCGCGCATACTACGGGTCTACAGAGGGGGGAACTAACCTCACTGCGTACCGTGTTGGGATGCTGTCTCTGTTCCAGGTACTTGAACCAACCATCAACGTCTCGGCCCAACGACTGTCGGATCAGGTGCGGGTTATCCAACGCAATCACATGTTGGACGACGCCGTACTTGATAGGCTGCGCTCAGAGGTACTGAGCAACCGTATTGTCTTTACTCCGGCACAAACCGCGGTGCAAGCGTCAGTTATTGACGCAACCCCGCCGCGGTTCAACCCAGCTGTTGTAGAGGAAGATGATAGGGTTGCTGTGGTAAGTAGCCAGTGCAACGACCGATTGAGGAGCGCTTTGGAAGATGCGCTTCGCGAGTATCGTTCTACTCCTACCGAACTTAGACCCCGATTACCACGGTTACCCATGCATAATAAAAATAGGGCGCTGGTGTGTGCCTTGGACTCGCAACTCAAGAATTTATTCGAGAGCAGCGAGAACCTCGTTGATACACACTCAATCCTGTACTGTGGGGCTGTTGCGGCATGTCGTTTAGCTAATGTCAAGTTTCCAAATTGTGACGTAGCTACTCGACCAAAACCAGCCGTACCAGCCTGGCAGCGCAGGATCGAGTGCCGCATCGACGGGGCCAGGGTACTCATCGGCAAACTACACTGCTTCAGGGAGGGCAATACACGACCACGTGTGATGCGTTTTGTAAGGCGGGCATTCTCGGGGACTGGAATCAGTCCTCAAGAATACATGTCCCGTGTCACAGAGCGCATCGACTTCCTGAAGCAGAAAGTTTATGCATGGGCGAACCGTATTCGGAGGTATAAGCGGCGGGTTGATCGATACTCACAGAATCGCATGTTCCAGAGCGATGAGAGGTGGGTATACAGAGCTTGGGAGCGACCTGACCAGAATATGACAGACATGTGCCGCCCGGATGATGCTGCTACGAGTTCTTTCTGGCGCAGCATCTGGTCGGTACCCGTCTGTCATACTGAGGCTGACTGGATGCGTGATGTCGAGCGGGTGTGTGAACCTATCCCAGAAATGGAGCCAATTTTGATAACACCTTTAGATGTAGCCAGAGCAGTTCGTCCGTTACCGAATTGGAAGTCACCGGGACCGGACGGACTGCACAACTTCTGGCTCAAATGGCTTAGCAGTTCACACACTTGCCTGGCATCCCAATTCCAGTCATCCTTAGAGTCTGGGTCCCTACCGCAGTTTTTAACAACAGGCGTTACCCACCTGCTCCATAAGTCAGGTAGTCCCGCGGAACCCAAAAATTATAGACCGATCACGTGTTTGTCTACGGTCTATAAACTTCTTACATCCATTTTGAGAGCTAAAATTAATACACACATTGACAAAAACTCCATTATGTCTGCCTCTCAAAATGGATGTAGGAATGGGTCCCGCGGTACTAAGGAGCTACTCCTCATCGACATGGCCATTAGCCAACAGGTTCGTCGATCCCGCAAGGATCTGTCTACATGCTGGATAGATTATAAGAAGGCCTACGACTCGGTGCCACATACATGGCTCATGAGGGTGCTGGAGTTGTACAAGATAGATGCAACTCTACGCGCCTTCCTTGAGTCGTGTATGGGGCAATGGAGGACGGTCCTTCGATATCCAGGATGTCGACAGATCCAGGGGAACGATGAACCTGTATGGATTAAACGGGGAATATTCCAGGGCGACAGTCTGAGCCCACTTTGGTTCTGTCTAGCCCTGAATCCTCTGAGCACATTGCTGGAGGATTCAGGTCTAGGCTACCGGTTGAGGAGAGGTGGTCAGGTCATATCTCACCTTCTTTACATGGATGATCTGAAACTCTTTGCCCCCAACAAATTGCGACTGATGGAGCTACTGAAAGTAACTGAAACTTTCAGTAGCGCCATCAGGATGGAATTTGGTGTGGACAAATGTGCAGTCATGTATGTAAAGCAAGGGGAGATTATGGAATCCGAGGGAATTCAGCTCTCGGATTCCATACACCTGAGAACCCTTTCCTCAACCGAAAGCTATAAGTATTTGGGTATGTCGGAAGCGTTAGGCATTAACGTAACTGACATGAAGCAATCGTTGAAGGAGCGCTTCTTTGGACGCCTGAACAAGGTATTACATAGCCTTCTTTCAGGCGGAAACAAGGTGCGCGCCTTCAACGGTTGGGTCATGCCGGTTTTAATGTACTCTTTCGGCGTACTCAAATGGACTCAGACCGAACTCGATGCCCTGGATAGGAGAGTTCGTACACTGCTTACCGCAAACCGGATGCATCACCCACGATCATCAGTGATGAGGCTGTACATCCCGCGGAAGTGCGGGGGTCGAGGGTTTTTAAACGCGAAGTCCCTTCACAACCGCGAGATATGCAGTCTCAGAGAATATTTTTTAAAAGTCGAGGTGGGTATGCACCGAGATGTGGTCGCAGTGGACAAGGGACTCACCCCGCTGTCCATGGCTAAAGAGAACTGGCGCAAACCTGAAGTACTTACTACCGATGACCGCAAGGAAGTATGGCAAGGCAAGGAGCTTCACGGGCGCTTCTACCGAGCTCTCCATGGGCCCGATGTAGATTTTCTAGCGTCCGTGTCCTGGTTACGTTTCGGCGATCTCTTTGGAGAAACTGAAGGTTTTGTCTGTGCGATTATGGACGAAGTTATGTTGACGAACAACTACCGGAAATATATTATGAAGGACGGGACGGTTGACGTGTGTCGGGCATGCCACCGTCCGGGTGAGTCTATCAGACATATTATTTCTGGTTGTTCTCGTCTGGCTAACGGCGAGTACTTGCACAGGCACAACCAAGTAGCCAGGATTATTCACCAGCAACTTGCCTTGAAATATAAACTTGTGGAATCTGAGGTACCGTACTACAAGTATGTGCCCGACCCAGTTCTCGAGAAAGACCATGTCACGCTGTACTGGGATCAGTCTATCATTACTGACAGGACTATTGTCGCCAATAAGCCTGACATAGTAGTGATAGACCGATCAACGCGCCGCGTAATGATAGTCGATGTTACCATCCCGCATGACGAGAACCTCGTGAAAGCTGAGAAAGAGAAACAAATAAAATATCTCGACTTGGCACACGAGGTTGTCGACATGTGGAATGTGAACTCGGCTATCATTGTGCCGATCGTCGTGACGGCCAATGGCCTTATAGCCAAGAGCCTCGACGACCATCTTTCGAGGCTCTCCTTAGGCGGTTGGATCAAGGGCCTGATTCAGAAGGCAGTACTCCTCGATACGGCTCGTATTGTGAGGAGGTTCCTGTCTCTGGAGCCCTAACCACCGGTAGCTTGGACCCTGCTCCCGCTACCGGCGGACCACTATTTTTTATATTTTTAAATGTTTTTTATATGGTTTTTTTAAGAAATGTTTAAAAATATTTAAAGTAAGTATAAAGATAAATAAAGGAGATAATAATAATATATTTATTTGCGAAAAACACGGTATACAAAGTTGTTAAAATAAATATAAGGTCCAGCATGTTTTGCTTAGAATTAAAGCATGCAAACTTGTAAGTGTTAGTCAAACGCTATAAAATTTTACAAATAGGAAAAACTAAGGTCTATGTTCCAAAAATTGCTTAATACTATAGAAATTATATTGCGTCAACAAATTATACAATTTAATCTTAAACAGTCTACAATTCAAAGTTTTCAAGATATTTGGTAGTTTATTGAATACACAAATACACATAGCTGGACAGCTCTTATTGTATTTCACTATCCTAGGAATCTCTTCCAGTACAAGTCTGTGCTGGTGCTGATCACGCCGACTGCGTGAGCTTACTTCTTCCACTGTTTTAAATAGCTCTATATGTTTTCGTACAAACATAGACACTTCATACAGATACAATGAAGGCAATGGTAGCAGACCAAGTTTTTTAAAGATGGGTTGACATGATTCATCCGATGGGATCCCATAAATAGCTCGTATACACTTTTTTTGGGCAACAAACGCTCTACCTTGGTCGGTACTATTTCCCCAAAAAATTAGACCATACCGTAAAGAGGACTCAACATATGCCTGATAAGACATCACAGCCGTTTTTATGCTAGTGACCCTCTTAATTTGCCTAAGGGCGTACGCGAATTTATTAATTTTATTGCACACATGGTCGACCTGAGCTTTCCAATCTAAATGTTGGTCTACAATTACTCCTAAGAACTTAGTTTGTGTCACTTGGGTAAGTTTGGGTACATTCATTTTAAAATTAAATTTTTGATTATGAGATTGATTGAATTGAATATATACAGATTTATTGAGATTAATAGATAAATTATTATTATTTAAATAGCTAATTAAATTGTCAATTGTTTTATTTATGTCCGTTTCATGATCAGTAATGGTTTTAAATTTTTTGTCACTAGTAATAATAATAGATATGTCATCAGCAAAAAGGATCCAATTATGATTGGTTATGTCAACTATGTCATTTATGTAAATAATAAATAGAATAGGGCCCAATATACTACCTTGGGGTACGCCACATTTTACATTTTTATATTCAGACGAGTAAAATGTCATATCCCCCTTTTCATTAAGCTTTGAGATAACTACACTCTGTTGTCTATCAGTTAAGTACGATGATAGCCACTGAAGTGACAATCCTCTAATTCCGACGGACTCTAGCTTTTTCAATAATATATCATGTGAAACTAGGTCAAACGCCTTTGTCAAATCAAAAAATAAGCCTGTTGTTAGGTGATTTTTATTAATACTCGCCAATACTGTTTTTAAAAGAGTAAAAATGGCTAAGGTAGTTGATTTTCGTTTTTGAAAACCAAATTGTTGCTTATTCAAAATATTGTATTTTTCACAGTAACTAATTAATCTTTTTTTTTTTTTTTCATTTTTAAGTTAGTTAGTTAATATAGGTTATTTTAATTTATTAATGTATATAATATTTACTATGAATAAAACAAATTTGCAGGTCAGTGTCCGGTTGTATGTTGATGAAAAATGAGTAGCGCAAGGAACACGTACAAAATTATAATCATTAAAACCTTTAATACAACCCTGCAAGTTCATGTAACCCCATTCATCACCTGCCTAGCTTTTTCCCAACTATGTTGGGGTCGGCTTCTAGCCTAACCGGATGCAGCTGAATACCAGTATTTTACATGGAGCGAGTGCCTATCTGACCTCCACAACCCAGTTAGTACTGGGTAATACGATACCCCTTGGTAAGACTGGTTGTCAGACTTTTTGGGCCACTGGCTAGCTAACGACTGTCAACGATCTACAAATTACACCCAGGACCAACGGCTGGATGTGCTTTCTGAGGCACGGAGGAAACTCGGTATGAAATGGGTGGTCATCCATCCACAGACCAACCGAGCGGCTGTTATTATTTAGCCACGAGCTCCTCATGTAACCCCATTCAATAACTATTTTATGAAAAAGTCATTTAATGGGGTTAAATGAACTTAGAGGGTTGTATTGATGATTTTAATGATTGTAATTCTGTAACTACATACGTGTTACTTGCGCGACTCATTTTCCATGAACTTACAACCTGACAAAAAACGAAACGATGGATGGACTGTGTAAAGAATGATATGGCAAGAATGGAGGTGTCTGATGAGATGACGAGTAATAGAGAAGTATGGAAGAAGAAGACACGCTGCGCAGACCCCAAATGAATTGGGATAAGGGCATGAGAATTTCGCAGGCTACCCTGACGCTCCCAACTTAACACATTTTAAGAGTTAGACAGACAACGGTTTCTATGGAAAATAGTGTTCATACATAAAATATAAACTCACGAATTCTGAAGCAACTGAATCATAATTTCTTACTACCGTACCGTTACTGTCTTATTACCCAGTTACTTGGTTCTGGAGGTCAGATAGACAGTCGCTTCGTGGAAAATACTGGTGCTCAGCTGCATTGGGTTAGACTGGAAGTCGACCCCAACATAGTTTGGGAAAGGGCTAGGCAGATGATGATGACTAATAGACACAAGTAGGCATTGGAGTTATTTGAAAAACTTTATTTTATTACGAGTTATGGTTTTGATGTATTTCATATAATTCAGAGTGATTTATCTCCAAATATTTAAACTTTAAAACAAAGAGCCAACCAAACATCATAAACTCTAAAAATAAAAACAAAAATGTTTGCATTTTAAATAGCTTCAACGACGTCATTTATGTTAATAAAAATATGTTAAATAAAGTTATTATTTAAAATATGCTTATCATCCTTCATAGCGTACCTCAATAACGTTTTTGCAACTCATTTATAAGATAACCATAAGTTATCTGTAAAACAATAACTAATACAATAATACTTATGTTTTTGAGCCGTTTGGGGTTGAAACACTAGGGCCATGGGGACTGAGAGCCCAACTGCACATGGTCGTTCGACTCTTCACAGTTTTGGTATAAGCAAAGGAATATGAGATTAAAACCACCAGTGGGTGAAGTCAGACGGTGAATAATTATAATTCTAGGTTTCCATACGATATCTCATCTTTTGCCGTAAGTAAGTGGAGTCTTAGACTATCTAAAAATACAGCCAGGAATACAAGCTTATGTTTTTAAGCCGTTTGGAGTTGAAACACTAGGGTCGTGGGGTCCGAGTGCCCACCTTACACCTAGTCTTTCGGCATTTCGCCAAGCGGTTGGTGGACTCTTCACGTGATCAGAGGACTAGCCTTTTTTTGGCCAAAAAACGTGGCAATGCTAGGCAGCATTGCCGGACACTTTTCCTGCTGACAGCGATGTGGACGAACTTTTTGACGACCTGTAATTCTTTTCCCATTTTGATACAGTTATTTTAATAAATAATTGTAGAACTGCCTTGATGGTCTAGTGGTCGCAATCGCGATAGCTGGACATTAGGTCTTGGGTTCAATTCCCAGGTCGGGCAAATTGTTATTGGGTTTTTCCATCAGACAAAAGTTTGCAGAGACCTCAAGTCCAGCAGTGGCAAAACAGGCCAGAAACAATTTTTTTAAATATAATTTACTAACTGACCATTCTACAATATTTTCCTTCATTCCTTTCCCACCTTACCATTCTGCTCACCCCAATAAGGGCTTTAACTTATAATTCCGTTTTGTAGTGTTAGCCGTTACGAGCCACGACGGTTATACTTTCTTCGTCTCGCTCCAGCGCAGGCGCGGGGTTGGGCTAGTGATGGGCAAGTATCGATACGATAAAGTTGCATCACTAGCCCACGTAAGTGTTATGTAAAAATGAGTGGTTTGTTAATTTTCTGTCGATGGTTTTGATAAAGTTTTAAGTGTGTTATGTCATTGTGTGTTGTTAGTTTAAGAGTTTACTTTGTTACTTATCGGTTATATGGTGATAGGATGATTAAGATATATCTACTAGTAGATGCACAATAAGTAACTGCAATATTTCATCTACATTTTCACAAACGCAAAACTTCAGTGCAATGATTAAAAGGCTCTTGGTTTCTAGAACGAAAATTACTTAATTTGAGTTAAACTTTACAAAACACCACGTAATATACTCACTACACCTAATATTACTCACTTATGTTTGTAGTTATTTCGTCAGTTATGTTTTTAAGTCCCATGTAATAGGAGGCCAGCAAAGTGCCATCACCCGGGTATAAATCTTCGTGGCTACTACTGAGGAATTCCTGATGGAAAAGCCCAATAACACTTTGCCCGAACCGCGAATCGAACCCAAGACTTCATGCTCAGCAGTCGCGCTTGCAACCACTCTAAGAAGCCTATAATCGTTGTTCTGAAGAACACACACGGGAAGAGAAACAAGCATATTAATATCGGAGCAATTACATCAGGATTTTCTGGACGAGGCTGGCACAAGAATGTGAAGGTTGGGACAAGCAATAGAGGCCTATATCCAGCAGTGGGGTGAAGTCGGTCTGTGGATGATGATTTTATTTTATTTATTTATTTATTTATTTTTTCAAAAGCTCTAAACTACCATTACAGGTTTAATAACCTAATGCGATAGCTAGGGCTATACTAATATACATAATTACAAAATTAGACAATACACTTAAATAGTAACTATACGAAATACCTAACCTACATTAACACAAAATTATATAAAATACTTAAGCAACGCTACCTTACAATATATCTTACAAAATTGACATTAAAAATAAAAATAAATAAAAACACAAAAAATTACAATAAAGTTCTGCATTCGTAACACAATATATGTAAAATTATCCTTGCGAGTTCACTAAAGTAACACGAAAAGATATCTAACTTACACTGGATTTCGTTAATAGTACGAATTGCTCGCGTGAGAGGTGTTTTGGCCAGTAGGTTGGTCCTAGCGGTTGGCACAGCCAGCAGTGACGGGCGCCTCCGTCTCCACACGTAGCGGTCCGGAACACAAAAGTTCAAGCGCTGTAGCACTCCCGGATTGTGCTCCGTGCCCCGGAGTAATTTAATAAGGTAGACTACAAGAGTGAATTGTCGCCGCACTCTTAACTCATTGTACCCGACCATCCCTAGTACAAACAGGGTGGGGTACATCAGCGGGTACAACGGGTAAACGCCATACAGTCTGAAGTACAAGTGACGCGTGAACTTGTTCTGTACGCGCTCCAGCATGACAGAGTACTTGGCTTCATGTGGAGCCCATATGACAGCACCATACTCCAAATGACTCCTGACTAGTGCATCGTATAAAACCCTTATTGTCGTAATATTGGTGAACCCCTGTGACTGCCTAAGTACAAAGCCGAGGTTTCTGTACGCTTTCTTACATATCTTAATGATATGCTCGCGAAACGTTAGATCTGGAGTGAGATTTACTCCAAGATCACGCACTTGTGTTACTCGCTGCATCGGTATCGCCTCTGCTCTGTACTCATAGCTGACAGGGGTACGCGCACGAGTGAAGGATATTACCGAGCATTTGGATACATTGAAGTATAGCTTGTTCTCATGGCTCCACTTCACCACTCTATTAATGTCATCCTGGAGTCGCTCACAGTCCGACTCGTCCCTTACCTCGAGCAGCAACTTGAGGTCATCTGCAAACAATAAACATGAACCATGTCTGACGACCTCCGGCAAGCTGTTTATCATTATAATAAATTCAAGAGGCCCCAAATTGCTGCCCTGGCTTACTCCGGAATATCTAGGTTCCCGTATAATCTCACCTTTTGTCGTAAATCGGTGTCTAAAAGACACCGATAAAAACTATCTTAAAAATAATGTACCAATGCACAGCCAAGAACATTGATACAATCTAACGAAACGATGACACAACGTGAAACACATTTATTTACAAATGAGTAAGCTCTTAATATTATGTAAATAATAAGCAAAATCCTGAATTAATGATATCATTAAAAATTGTATTAATAAAGTCTTTATAGCCTCTAACCTTCGTTTTTTGCCAATCTTTGTATGAAGTAGTTAAATGTTCATTAAAAATTCATACATCACATGATTTTTAATTGTTTTTGTACGTTAATTCTCAATTTAACTATGCATATTATTAGGTTTTTTTTTGTTTCAGCTTTTTTCTTTTTCTTCAATTTATTTAGACAATTTATTTAATAACGTAGGTCTTAATTAAAACATTGATTAGTGCGGCAATAAACAAGAAAATAAAAATAAAAAGACCAAATAAATACATCAGGAAAGTTAAATATGTATTGCTTGATGTTTATGCTCTTGAAACGCTTGGGTCAATCCACTAAGCCCTCTGGTTGTTGTAAAATGCCTTCAATTTAGGCACTCATTGCTTTTCTAATGGCTTAATTTTAAAGGTCGCTACGTTAATAGCCAACAACTACTAAAATCTGATTATCCAAACTGAACTACAATTTCATCGATATCGATACAAACTCTTCCCGTGTCCCGTCCCTACGCTCCTGGGGCGGAAGTAGTATAATTGTGGCGCGTCTTCCCCTCACTAGCCAGTCCCGAACGAAAAAGTTCACTTTACCGACTTGTTTCTTACGTTTGATATTATTACTTGCTTTTGTTATCAACTTACTATCGAGTATTGTTACTTTAATGAGAATAAATGGCTGATATCAGAATTTTTTTTTTCTAAAATAATGATTGAATTAAGACATTGCATTGAAAATAACTTTACTATTTCCTAGTTTTGTCTTTTAGAATAGAATGTTTTTATTTCAGACCGGAGTCCATAGGGTTAGTTACAATTAATTTAACTTCTAGTTCTAGTAAGTTACAGACAAATGAAAATATACAATTAAAATTCAGCGAGGAGCCGCATCTAGGCAACATCGGGGAATCCCACTGGTCTTCAAATACACTGAAAGAATTCTCAGTATATTTGAAGGCCAGTTGGATGTACTGTGTGTGTGTGTGTGTGAATTTACTCAATAACATAACATAACATATTAACAGCACGCCTGTAATCCCCGAAGGGTTAGGCAGAGGTTTACCTAATAGTAGACTAACATTTAACTACGAACTGAGAGCTCGATAGAATTTCCCCTCAGCAAGAATGACGACTCCCCAACAAATTTTGATACTATACTTAACTCGGGGTTGAATTAAAGAAGCTCTTGTGTAAAATTTCATGCGTTTAATACATTCCGTTTAGGCTGTGGGATAGCTCTCAATGAATGACTGAAATTAAGTTTATTTATTGAGTAAGAGACCCATGTAACACCCACTCCTATCAAGATCGGAGACTCTACACTCGAAGTTGTAGACGATTACGTCTACCTGGGACAAACGAACCAGTTAGGTAGGTCTAACTTCGAGAAAGAGGTCAATCATCGAATCCGACTCGGCTGGGCAGCGTTCGGGAAGTTGCGGGGTATCTTCTCGTCCAACTTACCGCAGTGTCTCAAGACGAAGGTCTAGGGTAGGTCTGTGTTGGCAGTGATTACATACGGGACCGAAACGTGGTCGCTCACAATGGGCCTTATCAGAAGGCTTAAAGTCACCCAAAGGGCAATGGAGAGGGCTATGCTCGGAGTTTCCTTGCGTGATCAAATCAGAAATGAGGACATCCGCAAGAGAACCAAGGTAACCGACGTAGCCCGAAGAATAGCCAAACTGAAGTGGCAGTGGGCAGGGGCACATTGCTCGCAGAACGGATGGCCGATGGGGCCGAAAAGTTCTGGAGTGGCGACCGCGAACCGGAAGACGCTGCGTTGGAAGGCCTCCCACTAGGTGGACCGATGACCTGGTGAAGGTTGCAGGGATCCGCTGGATGCGAGTCGCACGGGACCGGTCAATGTGGCGACACTTGGGGGAGGCCTATGTCCAGCAGTGGACGTCTTTCGGCTGAAATGATGATGATGATGATGATTGAGTAAGATATTGCCTCGTTAGTCAAGTGGGCAAAGTGTTATATGGTAATCAATCAATCAGTTTATTTGTGAAACATAGGTGTTTACATAAATAGGGGTGCGCCATGTTGTTTGTTTTCTATAAGGAATTTCTCAGTAGCAGCTACGGAGTCTGAATTTGCCCCCGGTTGATTGCAATAGGATCGCGTCCTAGTACATCGGACTTTAACTTAGCTGGCTAAATGTGGGGGTGTACTATTAGGTACACCTCTGCCTAACTCTTAGGGGATTGCAGACGTGATGTTATGTCATGTTTGAATTTCACTGAATGCATTGATCAACGCAATTTTTTATATTAATCCAAGCGCCACAAGATTTTTTATTGCATAGTTTTTTAGGGAAAAAAAAACGCTACTGAATACGTACTAGAAACTGAAAAATATTGAAGTTCCGTTGCATGTACGTTATTATGTTGTTTTGGAGAATTTGTGGTAAAAACTGGTGTTCTACTTAATGTTCAAGAGTTAGTAAAACTACCGCGCGTGCGCCGAGCAGCTCTTTGTTAGAGGAGAGCGGTGCTCAAAGATTTATTGTCATTATTGTTTTTATTCATCCTCGTTGGTCGAGTCGTCACTAGTGCATGCAGTTATTTTCACCAGTAAGTTCTCAGCCATGGAGTCTGGATTCATGACAGGTTGGTGGCAATAGGCTCGCCCCTATTACATATAATAATATAATAATAATAATATTCCATAACTATCACACAACGCCGTCTAGTCTCAAGCTAAGCAGAGCTTGTGTTATGAGTACTAGACAACTGATAAACATACTTATATATTTCTAAATACATACATATATAGATAAATTACACACAGAACAAATGATCATGCTCATCACACAAACATTTGTCCTGGGTGGGAATCGAACCCACGACCTCCGGCATAGCAGTCAGAGTCACTGACCTGGCCTGTTGGTCTAGTGGAGACCAACAGGCCAGTCGAACATAGGACTTAAATATAACTGGCGAAATACAGGTGTACTATTAGGTACACCTCTGCCTAAACCGGGGATTAAAGACGTGATGTCTGTATCGACAGGACGAAGAAACTCGGTATATTATGACGGTCACCCATCTACAGACCGACGCAAGCAAGCACGGCTTAACCTTGAAGATCGACCTATGCGGCAGTTATTATTTATAAGATCTTAAACTATCATGGGCACTAACATTATCATTAACACTAGAAACGCGATATTTACCATGTTTACTGATTGATTAGTAAATATGCCGTTTCTAGTGTTAATGATTTATTATTTAGCTCAGAACTTACCACAAAAATAGGAATTCAATTAAAAATTTCTACAAAACTTTGAGACACACAGCTAAACAAAAGTCAGTTACGACAATCGTCCGTTACAGTTTGTCCATCAACTTGGTCTTCCGGTGAAAGAGATAGCTACATTCAACAACTGGAGAGTCAGAGCGAGACGGTGATATTTCCACCTGTCTCAGGCACTTTTTGTTCTACAAAAGTTTTTTGGTTTTAATTACGATTGATGGTGAAATGGTGCTATATCGGTGTTGAGTTGCATGGCTTGGATTATTTGAATATGGGTTGAAAAGACGCAATGCAATGAAACTTGTCTTGATTGGTTTTCAAGAACAACATTATAAATTCATCATTCTCTTCTTATCCCAATTTATTTGTGATCAGTGCAGCATGTGTTCATCTTCCATACTTCTCTATTACTCGTCATCTTAGCAGTCGAAAGAAGTTTCTAAAACCTAAAGATTCATAAAACTAACACAACCTCGTCTATGAGTACATCAGCTGTTGACCCCCCACCACCCCTCACCCCTCACCCCTGCAAGTTCAACTGAGGGTTGTAGAGGGATGCACAGACACCTGTCTCTAATTATATACGATAGTGATCTCTGCTTGTGGCACGTGGATAGTAGGCTTGATAGTTTGTTAGGAATGTAAAAAACTGGATTTGTAGTTAAATCTTTTGTGTGGATTTGATTGTCTTTAAAATACTTAAAGGTTTTTATTTCTAATACTTTGTTTTGGCAAGGTATTACTTGAAATAAGATATTATACACTAGAAAACTGTAGATAGGGTATAAATTTCATTTAAAATTATGATTTAGATATGGCAATATGAACATTTTATACTACAAAAAATATTATTCCTCAACTACTTCGACTATTATTTGTTGGATTTGTGAATTTGTTGTTTTTTAAGTACCGGTTTATATTTTTTTTTGTATAGAGCAATAATTTTATCAGTTGCTTTAAAAACCTCTGTTTTAAAGAAGGACAGATGGTCATGGTTATGGATCCTTAATTAGTAGGTAGTAATTAGGGATAGGAAACTCGTAATTAGTACCTTTACTAATTAAGGGCTAGCTATCCCTAATTAACCCGAAATGCAGTAGGTAGTTTTGATGAATTATCCAATTAGAAAGAATTCTACACTAAAAACAGAACACTAATAAGAGCATAAAAATTGCTAAAATAATACTACCTTTCACTAACTAGGCAATATATGAATAAACATTAAACTATTTTTGAAGTAAAATAATTTAAAAAAAAAAAACTTATTTTTTTTTAATTGGTTAATTTTTCATTTTACAAAAATAGTCAAAACCGCAATTTCATCTAGGTCTACATTAACTAACAAGTCTAATTTATTGAAACAACATTCAAAACTAAGATCTTGCTTTAAAACTTACGTTTTTGAGAAATTCATTGTTTTCTTCGAGAAAGTGTAGCGCGTTGATGTCTTTACAGTAAGAAACTTTTACTACCACAGAAAGATTAATTTTTTCAATTTTTATTGTCTGTTTTTGATATTTTTAGTTATTAAATTCGGAATAATATTAAGAAGCAACAAAGGATTAGTTTTCAGAGTTATGGATAGATTGGTGGAGGACATGAATGTTGATGGATGGAGTGGGAGAGGAAGGCCAAAGATAAGATAGATGGACTTTGTGAGGAGTGATATTAAAGAGAAAGGAGTCAATGATCGTCTTTAGGCTCAAAAAGTCTGACAACCAGTCTTAACAAGGGGTATCGTATTACCCAGTACTTACTGGGTTGTGGAAGTCAGATAGGCAGTAACTCCATGTAAAATACTGGTATTCAGCT
The DNA here is from genome assembly GCA_905163415.1 of Noctua fimbriata. NCBI lineage: Eukaryota > Metazoa > Arthropoda > Insecta > Lepidoptera > Noctuidae > Noctua > Noctua fimbriata. Next base: position 1,901,031 of record LR990946.1, read on the forward strand.
ACGTCCGGTTAGACTGGAAGCCAACCCCAAGATAATTGGGAAAAGACTAGGCAGATGAGATGGAGTAAATGATGCCGTGACGTCTGACAGGTGAGAATGGAAGAAGAAAATGTGTTTCGCTGACCCCAAGTAACTTGGGACAAGGGTAGGAAGACGATGATGATAGGATTAGTGTTTTAGGGATTCAGTCTCATTCAGAACCAGGGGCAGGAGATAGAAATCACTCTGAGCAATAACATTAACGGACGTGTCAAAAATGTATGGGATTAACTTATCCTACCGAAAATCTTTTTATCACTTGTGTTGAAATTCATTGTAGTCTTACCAAGGGGTATCGTATTACCTAGAATTAACTGGGTTGTGGGAGTCAGAGAGGCAGTCGCTCCATGTAAAATACTGGTATTCAGCTGTATCCGGTTAGACTGGAAGCCGACCCTAACACAATTTGAATATCAAGTTAATCTATTATATTTAAACAACCAGAACTTTATGGCAAATAATAAAATAAATAATTAATAATTTTTGTACCGTAACTTAATTATAACTTAAGATAATTATAATTAACTGCGGAAGGCTAATGGCATGCTTGAAGTAACTTAAAACGGCGTTTTTTGTGATATTCGTTAAAAATGTTAAAATCTCAACTGAATCGCGGTTGTGGTAACATTAAGATCACAAAGCACTGTATGATATTCAGTGTAACATATCTTTCTTGAGTTATTTTTCATGAAGAAATTTAAGAAATGAGGGTGAGCAGCAGCGTTTTTCCTTCATAATCATCATCTTGCTGTCTTTGTCCCATGTTACTTTGGATCAGCGCCACTAGTTTCTTCCTCCCATTCGCTCTTTTCAACCGTTACACTTAGACTTATGTACCCGACTATAATATTAATAATTGACTTCACTTTAATTTCTATTTTGTTTTGTTGACATTATTTTGTTTGTATATTAGACTATAATGTTATTAATTGACTTCACTTTAATTTCTATTTTGTTTTGTTGACATTATTTTGCTTGTATTAATATTTTAACTTATGTAATAATTTGCACGCCGTAAGGTAGACTGTAGCCGATCTCATTAACACCTTGTACAACACCTAACCTGTACCTACTTTCATAGCAAATAAAATTCTGATACTGATTCTGATTCTGATACTATAATTTACTCCTTGTTCTTTCATATCAATCCTCACACAATCCTGATCATCAATGATCTTTTCTTTGGTTTTCCTCTCCTTCATCCATCCATTCTTCCTCCTTCATTCATCTCCTTTTTCCATCCTTCCTTTTGTTTCATCCCTCCTCTTCCCATCCCCAGATGACTCCTTCTTGTATTTCTGCTATTGATGGTATTTCCAATTTACCAGGTCTTATCGTTTTACACGGCAACTGGGTTGTGGAGTTTAGATAAGCAGTACCTCAATGTAAAATATTGTATAGTATTCAGCTCTATTTTTTGTGGAAGCCGACCCCAAAATTGTAGGAGGCAGATGCTGATGACGATGACTTTGGAGTTACGTTAGTTATATTTTGATCAGATTTTATCTAACTCATCATAACATCACGCCTGTAATCCACGAAAGGTTAGACAGAGGTGTAACTAATGGTACACCCACATTTCGCCAGTTATTTCTAACTGTGTACTGAAAAGAGACCGATAATGAGGCTGGTATCGAAAATAGCCAGTTACTATCCAAATCTAGACTTGAATACTTAATTGCAAGCTTCAGACATAACACATGATTAAAAACTAAATTAATTCTTCTTTACCGTGGCTATTTTGCAAACAATTAATCATTTGTGCAGACAGACAAAAAATTTAATAAAGAAAATAGCTTTGTATGGATACATTCGAATAATAGGTAACAGAATTTACTCATCAAATCAAACCACACTTGCTATGATAGTGTGATATGATACCACCCTTTGGAAGGGTGAAAAATTCTACTTCCCTACCTACCGTAATCCTAATTATTCTTCGTAATCATAATTATTCTTCGAAATCATAATTGTGCTTCTTCTTTCTTTTTCCTAATTCCTACTTTGGAGCGCCAGTGTGTTCAGAAAGTCGGATTACATTAAGTTTTCCAAATAAAGTTGACAGGAAGAAAACATAATTATAATTTGCAAGCATTAGTCGAGTAAAGCAGGATAGCCATGAAATGTTAAGTTTTTGAAGAAAATATCATATGACCTCTCTCAACTGCTGTCAATGACCAATATACCTCCTCCAATCAAGTACATAATCATAGCCTACAATTACAAGTACATACGAAGATTCTCCGAGCAGGAAAACCGCCGTGAGGATAACCACACACATAACATCCTTAAAACAAAACCTATTATATCCATAATAGCTGATGACAGAGCCACGAAAATTCACAGTAATGTCAGTTTTCCGTCCTCCAAATAATATACTAGCGTTTTACATAAGGATGGCTTACATAAGGTAGTATTAACATATGTGTGCGTGCGCAGTCCAGTCGCGAGTCGCTGCGCCGGCGTCGGTTATGTTCCACTCAATCGCATTTGAGTCGTGGCCGCCAGCGCGAACGGACGCGCGGACGCTAAGAAACAAAAAACAATTCTAAACAGTGCTTGTGAGTGGTGTAGAACACAAGTGTTAGAAAGTTCTGTTTTGTACCAAGTTTTTTACACGCAAATTAATTTTTAATTTACCTACTGTATATTTTTTTTCAACAATCTGGAAAAAGCTTGTTACGTGAATCTGGTTTGCCCGTTTTTCCGGTGCAGGTACGTTTTTTGTTGTTACTGAATTCCGCTTAGGTTTTGTTCGTGTTATGAAAGGTTTTTTTTAGTGTTTCTGATTGTTATATGTAAATATTATCTAGTTCTAAGTGGGTGTTGCTGAAAACTTTATGCATTTTACGGTTCTCAGTTCTTGCGTGGATCTTTGGCTGAAGTGCCTGTATAAAAGTGTGCGCTACAAATGATCTTTATTACAAATTAATTATTGTCTTGGTTTTATCTAAAATGTTTGGCTAATAGTTTTAACGTGAGATAACACAACCATTTAAGTACTCTTATTTATTATTATTATGAGCCTGATGTGTCTCACTGCAGGGCAAAGGCCTCCCTTCCCTCTTTCCATTTATCTCTGTCTTTGGCTATTTGGGCCCAATCCTTTTGATAAGAGTCCAGCTCGTCACGCCATCTCCTTCTGGGCCATTAAAGTACTCTTAGAACCTTAATATAACCTTATTTTACTTATTTATTAAAAAAAGGAAAAGGCTAGGCTGATAATGATAATTTTTATAATTTATTAAAACTACTGTAATCTTAATAAGAGAACAACATTACATTCACAACTATCAATTTAAGTAAGTAATAAGATTCTTATAAGTTGTAAAGGTATGTCTGATTCATCGACGAAACTCAAGGCTTTGATCTTGAAAGTCGTTGCAATCAAGTTCCTTGTTTAAAAGGGGTAAGCAGGAATCTAAGTAAAACTATTGGGGAACTTTCCGTTAGTCAAAGTTTTTTAAAAGCCTTAGCGAATGCTTTGTTAATCATTGGTAGGCCAGTTAGAAGAAAATGTTCATATAAGAAAGAAAATTATATTTCCTATAAGATTGGAAACCTGAAAACGTTGTTGTAATTAGGAAATGATATTCCGAAATTAACGACAAAAGATAAGACATCACAATTTGTAAGCAATAACGTATTACAAGTATTCTTACGTCTTCATATTATTAAAATAAGACTTCAAACACCGAATTTCTGGCCTTGCCAATACAAACAAAGTCAGTAGAAGCTTTTAAAGAAATCGTTTACATCAAAGATACATCAGGATTTTCCCCGATGCTTACTTCTATTTTATACATTAAAGTATCAAGACATCGTCAACTACACTTAAAAATACCGCTATATCAAGACTTTTATACGTAGTAAAATCTATTACTTAAGTATTTTAAAAGATTACAGATATCAAATTGAAAGAAACAGACCGATGCGAATTCTTACTTACATTGAAATATCAAATTCGACGTAACTAAAGAAGATCAGAAAATGGATTGTACATTACAGTTTCTTAAAAACCCGGGTGAAAATTAATAATTTAAATGATTAAATTCATCAATCAACTAAAATATATTTCGAACGCTTAGGTAACGTTAACTGCAATGGTTTACGTAAACTATCATAACACTTTTTATCCGACGGCGAACGTTTTGTTACACAAAATGTTTGTTAGTACTCGATTGTGGAATGTTCGGGAAATAGAGCTGTTTTTCTTTAATTTTGAATAGTTACATTATTTACAAACTACAAATCTATAATAGTAATAAAAAACTGAACAAGTATCAAAACACGGTTACAGGGCGCCAAAAAGTTCGTCCACATCGCTGTCAACAGGAAGAGTGCCCAGAAGGCTGGCAGCATTGCCACGTTGGATGGCAATACTGATTCTTTGGCCAAAAAATAGGCCCGCCCTATGGTCACGTGAAGAGTTGACCAACTGCTTGGCGATTTCCCGAAGTACTAGGTGGGGCACTCGGACCATATGGCCCTAGTGTTTCAACCCCAAACGGCTCAAACAGATAACTACCATTTAAATTATTGTATTTGCGCCGTTTGAGATTTTCAGCACCTGCAGTAGCATTTGAATAGTTAGTTATGTGTTTTTTACGGAAATTTATTCTGAAATTAGTGATGTTTCTTGAAAAAGTTCAGTTGCAACCGGGTTGCGAGTACCTATGAAAGTAGACAAACCGAAGGGAGTATGCAAGGTTAGTAGCAAGAGACGTTCTCTAGTATCAGCTTACCCCCTTGCGAAAAAGCGTGAATTTATACTGAATGTACTTATTCTGAAAATCGTTGAATTGCAGGCAAATCGTAGGGAACTTGCAGTTTATGTTTATGAGTTTATTAAGTTCTCAATATCTATGAGCTAGTTTCTGACCTTATGTTTGCTCTGAAAACTGATCATATATTCATTAGCAATCACCGACGTTGAATCGATGTCAAATTTAAATGTCCCTCATCCTTATGTTTTTTGTAGTTAAACAGTACCTATTATATACATTAATAAATTAAAATAACCTATATTAACTAACTAACTTAAAAATAAACTTAAAAAATGGCGTCAAAAAACTCCTCCTCAACGTAGTGAACTGGTAATGTACCCAAAAGTACCTATAAGCAATTAAATGAACTACAAAAAGCTCCAAAATCTTTTCTGTAAAAGTCACATGTAGTTAGATCCTTGGGTAGCGTCAGTTAATCCAATATTAAATACAAATTCTCAGTCAAACCATTTATTTCAATCACGCCATTAAAAGGCATTTCTGAAAGTCATACTTTAAAATAAAAGAATAGATTTTATCGCCATTTGAAAGGGTTCTTTCGTATCGAGAAGAATGGGCAAGAAACTACATTCTTCTTAAGAACTTAGGGCTCTTCTAAGTGGTGCTACAATAGCTGGCCTGGCCGGCTTTCCGTTTTTAAAGGTTCTACCAAAACATGATAAAAAAAAAAATATTTTCGACCCTTAATCATCAATAACCCTTCCAAAACTCGCTGACCATCAAAACTTAAATAATCTTACATAAGCAAGCTAGTGAAAACATTTTTTTATCTAATGTTTCAAGTGTGGGAGCCATTGTCGCGGGTTCTAGGTTAAAAGTCTTTGTCTTTGGTTACGTGTGGTTCCCATAGCTTACTGGTGTGCTGGTTACTCATAATTGTTTTATTAAAAGCAAAAACATTTGTTGGATTTACGGAAATTTTAAGAATTTTTATGTTTTTCGTTGCGGTTTTAAGGATCTTACTGTTAGCCTGTGTCATCCCACTGCTGGGCAAAGGCCTCTCCCCCTGACTTCCAAATCATTCGACCCAGGGCCAATGTGGACTACTGGTTGTTGCTTCTATTCAGTTCGCCCCGCCATCTCCTGCGTGGTCTACCACGTCGCCTAAATTTACTTATACCAGTTGTTTGAGAAAATTAAAACCCCAAGCTGATCCTTCATCATCTAACTAAAAGTGTTGCTTGTTGTAAGCCTAATTAACATTCAGAGCTAAGTGGCAGTAAGATCTTCTAATACTTAACTTATGCTGTCACTTACGGGATATCTTCCGTGATTGTTCATTATTTTGAGCTCCCGATATAAGACAGTATAAGTTTAGTTGTAAACCGTGAAAGCTTAAAACAGTGCTTCTAATACTTTTTGAAAACCGTTTGAATATTCATGTTTACAAGTAGTTGTTATTACATGACCTTGCCATGCCCTTATCCCAATCGATTTGGGGTCCGCGCAGTATTTTTCTTCTTCCATTATTATTAGATATAAGAGTAGAGGAAGACCAAAGAAACGATGGATGGAGTGGACGAAGGATGATATGGCGCGAAAGGAGGTGTCTGTTGAGATGGCGAGTAATAGAGAAGCATGGAAGAAGAAGACATGCTGCATGCATGCCTTCTAAAATATGAAAGATTCATTTTCAATATATATTATCAGAAAAAAGTACACTATTATTGAGCACACAACAAATAATCAGGAAAAAGTATATTACTGAAATCTCCATTTCTAAATAACCTTTGACTTTACCGAAATAAAACATTTCCTCTTTCTGAAATCACGTAATATTTTTTTAGAAAAGCTAAATTCTCTTCAACAAAACTGTGAAACATTTTAGAATATTTTAAGTTTTCTTCGTCTGTTTTTAGAAGAGATACCGGCTATTGTCATTTACGGTTTTTTGTTAAAAATGTCGTCGTTGTGAGTCAATCAATCTGGTTTAATCCAGATACTAACAGCTAATCATTATTTAAAAAAAAATGCTGACTAACTTTTTTTTTCTTACTTAGTTACTCTTGAATGTTCCTCTAAGGCCTCGATTCCTGGAGGCCTGGTCCTTAGTTGCTGGACTTAGAAAAAAATACTGCCATTTTTAAACACTGGCTTTGCTTATAACATATTTTTGTAGCGTTTTAACAGTATTTCAGTGTGTTAAGCACTTATCAAAATGTCTAATTTATTTTTGAGAAGTCTCTTTTATTTCTTCACTTCTGTGTAAAACTCATGAGGAAAGTTTTGAGTATGAACGATGGTATGGGTAGAGGAAGATATAAGAAACGATGTGGCTAGAAAGGAGGTGACTGATGAGATGACGAGTAATAGAGAAGTATGGAAGAAGAAGACATACTGTGCCGATAAGTTTCGATTGGGCAAGGGAAATAATGAATTACATTATATACACTATTTCGATCATATCAAAATGCTTTGTATATAACTCATCAAACTACTATGCTTCTATATCGTGTGGTTAGTGCCTAACCTGGTGTTAGAGTTTTTATGCTGCCTAGGGCCTCTGACATGGCTTTACATACCGTCGAGAAATATCTCTCAAACTTGCTGGTTTCCTCAGGATGTTTTCCTTCACCGAAGCAAGTGATAACTATACAATACGCACATGAATCCGAAAAATCAGAGGTGTGTGTCTTGGGTGCGAATTCGAGACCTGTGACTTGACAGTCCGATGGTCACACCACTAAGCTATCTCTGCTTCAGTACTTTTTATTGATCTATATTAAAATCTACACACATTTAAAATCAATTCACCAAAAATAATCGTACCATTTCTTCAATTGCTTGTCAAGTGACAGTGGCACCTTTCGTCAATACTTTTTTCAAGTAAAAGATAGAAAAAGAAAGACAGCAAAAACTACAATGGACGGTAGCACTTTCTAAAATGATCGGCGACCGGCGCGCGCGCCGACGGCCAGTAGCGAATATTGTAAACAGCGGTTTTGATCGGTTGTGATCGTATGATACTGGGTTTAATGTTTTTGGTATATCGGTGATTGATATAGATGATTCGGTTTATCATTTTGTTTTATTATTATCAATTTTTATTATAACTTGGCTTGTTAGTTAGTTAGTATGTATTGGTAAAATCAAGCAACTGAATTTCAAACCAGTTCCCCCCAACTGATTGAGCTGAGATTTTGCACACACCTTTGGTCTTGGTGACAATACATTTTTATGACAGACATGACTTGATCCTGCAGCCAGGGTCGCCTCCTCACGAGAGAACTCCTCGTCGGTTAATAGCACGGACACGAAACTTTGTATACGCATTCAATGTTGATAGATACACCTCATTATAGCTTCTTTTTTTTAAGTTTCATTTTTTTTTTGTTTTTTACACACCTTAATTTTTTATTTTCTCTCTCACTCTCCTTAGCTTTATTCGTCTTAACCTGAGTTAAGTATAAATCTTTTGAATGTTGAGTTACTTATTCAAAAAAGTTTCACTATAAGTTGGTTTTTATTATCTTCAGGCCCGATATCAGAAACTATTCTGCATTCATAGATATTGAAATTATTTTATGATTTGTTTTTGTTTAAAAGGTTGTCTATTAGAGATTACTATTTGCGATAGTAACCACTGTTGTTCAGCTGTTGTTAATTTACATGTATTTTTTTTATTTTTTTTTGAAAACATTTGTCACTATTATTATTTATTATTGTTTACACACAAGACATTCTAAACGGCAGGATTATTGTAAAGATTAAGAATAATTTCAATGCTGGCTGTACTGTAAGGGTAGGTCAAAACTCTATTTAACTTAAATTCAGCTTTTCTTTGTGATCATTATTCTTGCTACATCATGAAAATAAATTAATAATGTACATTTATGAATCAGGTTTTAATTAAAAGCCTTGTAGGTACTTAATTATCGCAATTAAACTGGGTACTCGCATTATCATTAATTACTAAACTGACTTACATACATGGAGCCGCTGCTGTACCCTTTTCTTTTTCTGCCTTTTATAGAATGTTTTATAGCTACACGAATATTAGGGATGGTGAAAGCAACAAATAAACAAGCTTTCTGAATTTTTCAAAAAAAAGGGCGAAGTAACACTTAAAACCCACAATTATAGACTAGCAGGATTAATGCTTCAATTTATTATTGGTTAAAAAACAAAAATGTTGTCTACTAGTCTTATCCATTAGATGTTCTTCCAATTAGCAACAAATTCTTCGCAATTAATTATTAAAATAGAAAAAAAGAAAAACCATGCGAAACTATAAAAGCAAACAAAACAACTAAATAGTACTGATGATTTTTGATAAATGATACAACACTGTCGTAGAACTTACTGTAAAAATCAGAAAAGAATATTCCTAGAGTAGGTTTATTAATTTAATAGGCGTAACAAACATGAAATACCTTATTAAAATGCTAAAACATCAATGACACACTGAAGGCACCGCTGACTTAGCACAGCAGTACTCGTTACGTCATCGGATACATCAAACATTTCAGCACCACCAACAAATAGTTTACCCATCATTAAATCGTCTTAGAACTTACAACGAGTCCGTAAATTATAGGTCAGAAAATGAAATTACAAGAGTAGAAATGAACTCCATAAACTTAAAAGACACGAAAAATCACACAAAAATGGCAAAACACCAAATAGAATCTTAGAATTCAAAACAAATCAGCAGAAAATGATGTAAGAAGGCTAGAAAACAAAAGAACTCTTTAAACATAGAAAATATAAAACACAACACAAAAATGATAAAACATCAAACTGTCTTAGAACTCGCAACGAATTTCAAATAGCCAGACAATAAGAACAGTAGGAAAATGAACTTTAAGAACCTAATAAATATGAAGTATCAAACAAAAATACCAAACATCAATGACACACTGCACAAGGCACCGCTGACTGAGCACAGAACTACTCACTACGTCATCCGACACACCAAACAGTTCGGCACCACCACCCATGCGTTACCAGTTGAACTTGACTTAGAAACCGCTGCTCATCCTGTACGAATAACTGTTATAGCAGAGGAAAAGGAACGGAGGTAAGAAACGGAAGGAATGGAAAGAAATGTGAAGTAGATAGAGAATGCGTAAAGCCTTTTATACCTACATTGTGGACCGCAAATGAATAAATGAAAGCATAGAACGTGAACTAAAATAGGAACTACTAAACGAGGACTTTAGCAAAAAGAAAAAACAAGAGACTTTTAACAGTATCCTTAAAAGCTTTTAGGAAGCTTATGTCAATAGAATACATTTTTGATTCAATTGATAATAAGTCAATCGTATCACTGTTATAATGTCTCTTTGGTCTAGGTACTAAGGATCTTACTCAGAACTTAGAAGTGGTTTAGTTATTATGAAGTACACGTTGATGTAGAAGGATGAAATCCTTGCTGAGAGGAGACAACTTTTGTGGTCAACAATCCCCGACATTACAAATCCTCGGTTCGAAACTTCTTCAGCGTAAACGCTGACGGAGGAGATTTGAGTTTTGTGAAGGCTTTACAAGTGTTCTTCTTCAATAACATTATTAAAACAAGGCTTACATTTTGCATTACGTCTCGCAGTCAGTCGCTGATTCGATATTTTACAACCATCTAGCAATAAAGCGATTCATTCAACAATTTCGTCCAACAGCGATGAAAGCGACACATTCCACTGGTGACCGGCGATTCGGCGCGTGAGCACCCCGCTTCGCGAATCGTTGCACCAGGACTATTCATTACGTCATAAAAAAACATGCCAATGACTTTGTTGTGAATGAAATGCATAAAGTATGTACTACAATGTTAGTAAAATAATGACAAATAGCAAAGAAACAGCTGTCGAAGCTGATCACGATATCAGAGACAAAACTGCGGCTTGTAAACATTCATATGACTCAAGAGAACAACGAAACAAAATTTAAAAAAATCTTATCACGGATTAGTGTCAAAAATAATATTGTTTCACGAAGTAAACTATGATGTAGAAAAAACAACAGAAGAAGCATGTTACCCAGCACTATGAAAAGTAATCAGTAGAAAGCTCTTTCTGCAAAATCTCAAACGACGTTTCGTTTTATATAAGATTTCGTTTTATATATTTATAGAAGATTGTATAATTATACTCTATAATAAACACAATATAAATCACTGATATAAAATGTAGAAATTTTACATATGATGACAGATTTCCATCATAATCAGCCTATAATGTTCCCACTGCTGGGACTCAGGCCTCCTCTCGATGAAAGGGAATGGGCTATAATCCATCACGCGGGCCCAGTGCGGGTTGGTAGATGTCACATGTCTTCGAATTTTTGGTTCTAAGACATGCCGGTTTCCTCACGATGTTTTCCTTCACCGTTTTGAGAGCAGTGGTGATGAAATAATTACACAAAGTAATGCACCTGCCTGGGTTCGAACCCGCGACTTACTGTTCGTAAGTCGGGGCTGCCACCACTGTGCCACCGCTGCTCTCAGATTTCCATACATAGTTGGAAAACGCAGTCTTGTAAGTAAAATTCCTAAATAATTTCCTATATAAAACCATCCTACATGAACTCATTCATGCACCGATGATGATGACATCATCACCAATGATGACGCGAGTCTCGTTGACTGCACACCAGTGATCCTGACGCGGCATGCGCTAGTCGGGTGACGCTCCGATGGTACTCAGTCAAATGTATCGCGTTTTTACCGATCGGATTCAGTAGATTGTTGACTCTGTCATGTGTAAGCTAATGATTGTTTACTACATTGTGAGCACAGTAGAGGAAGAAAGATGAATAAAGATAATGATGATGATGAGGTAATGGATAATGTAGATGGACACACAGTGGTGGTACCAGATTAAAGAAGGAAGACTGGGATTGGACTGGAAGGCAAGAAGGATAAGTTATAGATACCGGTACTGCGAACTGGCGAATGCCAGACATTTTCACATTTCATGGACAAGCTTATTGATTTAAAAAAGCAGTAGTGATTGCAACTGCAAGAACTTCAGCAAAGTTGCTTAGTGAGATTTTCGTTGAATTTGGAAGTCTATTTAGCTCATCGTTTCATTATAAATCTAAGTATCATGCCTACAACAACATTACCCCATTGTGAACACACTAACACCTCGTGCGTGATGAGAACGCTAGAATTAATCCAAACAAAAATTCCGCTCCTACACAAAAGATCTCCAAATATTCTACCAAAATCACGGCCAAGAGTAGTCCATTGACTTTTACTACCGTTTCCATCGACCACAGCAGACCGCTAGCCGTGAGACCCTGACGCAGTCATTGGGCGAAACACAACAGTCCTGTGTGTGCTTCAGTGGAGCATGATCCACGTGGAGGCAGTCGAGCAAACATGGCAATTGAGGAGCTCCTTGCAGTATCAGAGATATTATACAGAACTTTTATAAAAGGGAAATCAAACTGGATTCACTTTATTGTCCAAGTTGGTGCTCTCTCAAAAATCATCAGTGTTGAGCATTGAATTTATTGGGCAATCCTTGTGAGCAATTTGGTTTGTTGGCGTTTATTATGATGAAAACGAATCTAAGAACCAAGTAAATCAGAACGTATCCAGTCTTTCTCAAAGGTGCAGTAGGTAGGATAATGTCAATTGCAGTTTTATCTCCCCCAAAACCATTGTCATTCTTCCCTTTGTCATTACCATCATTGTCTATGGGTTCTAAAACCACCATTAAGCCCAATTCAAGTTCAGTATCTTCTATACTGTGTACACCATAACCAAACCTACCAACAGTTATTCCACAAAAAACAGTTCCACCACAAACTGAAGACAACAGTATGAGTAGTCACTGTGCGAATCAAACAAGCGTCCTGCATGTATGCTTCAGTGGAGCGTTGCCCACGTGGGTCCACTCGAGCAAACATGGCCGCCACGCTGGACGTGGTCATTTCATGCTTCAAGTTTGGCACCCTCCAATGATTTTTGTTTGATGTTTGAGAATCAGCTGTTGGAGTTACGTCTTGAGGATGCAAACCATTTGATTTCATGCATAATTTTGGCCACTGTGTACTTAAATCCTGCAGTCTGACAAGCCATCGTTCTATCCCAGGCGTTTGGGGAGATTTTGATTTTCTTCATCAATTGCATTGGTCGATAAAACACGGAAAATGTAGATTCAGATGCTGTAGCTGTTCTCTGGTTTAGTCTGTGCATTGCCTCTCAATCAGTCAGCACGGTACAGCTTCATGTATTGATGACCCTTTACTTTCGTGAAATCATGGTTCATGGGCAATCTATTATGATATACAAATGACACCATTATTCCTGTTGCCTATTGTTATTTTATGCAAACGTTTTATATGTTTTGCTGAAGCATTTACTACGTGAGGTCTGTCGAAAAAAGATGGCTGGTAATTTATTTTTTTTTTTTGTTGGCGTCAACTGTCCCACTATGGGCAAAGGCTTCCCTTCCCTCTTTCCATTTTTCTTTTTCTTTGGCTATTTAGGCCCAATCTTTTCGGTAAGCTCGTCGCGCCATCATATTCTGGGCTTAGGCCAACCTGGCCTGGCCTGTTTTTCTGGCCTTTAACTTGGCAATGCGTTAGCGCATTGCCAAGTTCTATTGTTCTTTTATTTAGATCTGATTATTATTTGAACTCATCTGACTAGACGGAAGACCATTGAGTTTTGGAAAAACCACAACTGTTTTCAGCATCGTTTTGGAACAGTTACACACTATTATGAAACGGCATGAGCAGTCATTGAGCGAAACAAACAGGCGTCCTGCTTGCTCCACTGAAGCAGACACCACGTGGGGTTACTCGTCCACGAGCTACTGGCAACAGATTTACAAAATCAAATTAACACAAATCTCATTCAGCCGGTTTAGTAATATTCCTTTACTAGGCGAGTGTTCCCCTGCCCTTATCCCAATTTATTTGGGGTTGACGCAGCATGTCTTCTTCTTCCATACTTCTCTATTAGTCGTAATCTCATCAGACACCTCCTTTCTCATTCTTCACACAGTCCTTCCAACTTTTCTTTGGTCTTCCTGTACTCTTATACACATCCACATTCATAGTCAAAACTTACTGGGTGCGTGTACCATTAGCATATCATCTGGCATATATCCCTTTAATGGTTTCTGCAGTAGCTAGTTACCAGCATCAGCTATCTAGGAGTGACGAAAGCATGATAATATTATGTCTATTTTCTAAGTAAATTCATAGCTTTTTCATTTAGAAAAAAAACAGTTAGACGTAATCGTGGCTGTCTTTTTGATCTCCTATCTCAGCCTATTTTGACTGTAAGGCTCTGTCCTTAGCTGACCTCTATCAAGATTTTCCTTAAAATATGCTGTTATATCTTTTTGTTATACTCGTGAAGTCACACAAACGGTATGAGCAGTCATTGAGCGAAACAAACAGGCATCGTGTCTGCTTCACTGAAGCCACCACGCGGGTCCAGTCGACCACGGATCCGTGAAGATGTGTTGTGCTGGACTTGAATGAAATCAGATTAAAGTAGTTCTTATAGCCCAATAGAACGGCTGTATGTCTGTATTATCTACTTCATTTGTTTTGTATCTGCACAGCTGACCTCCAATGGTAGTAACTACTTAGCAAGTCACCTTAACACACACATAATTTTAACATTGCTCCTGCTTTTCCGAAGGGTTAGGCAGAGGTATTCCTACTATCGGCAGTGAGCGTTTTCTCGTCATCGCGCCACTAGAGACCTACTCAGTGAAATCCCATGAAAAAACCCAATAACACTACCCGATCGGGAAATTGAACCCAAGATAGATAGGTCAGCAGTAGATACAGTTTCATAAAGTTTTTTTTAGTAATATTTGTTAATAAACACTGGGCAGTCACTGAGCGAAACAAGCAGGCGTCCTGTCTGCTCCACTGAAGCCACCACGTGGGTCCACTCGAGCACGGATCGGTGAAGATGTGTTGGTCAATCGACGTACTCGTGACGTGTATTGACGTAGCACGCTTGTGCCAGTCAGTGGGTCAGCAGAGATATAAGAAACGCCTTTACTTCATAGCGACTTATTTTACATGACTGTTCTCCATAGGTTTTATCAAACCGGTGCTGATAGGCTGTCGTCACCGGTCTCAACAGATACTTCAGAGTGTTGGTGTCTGGAGCGGCGTCCGCAATTTGTTCGTCCGGTGCAGACCAAACTTTAAGTGAGGTTAAGCTAGAACAGAAAACCAATTTGCAAGAAGACTTTCAATGTTTTTTTTGAAACTTATGTAGTTGATTTTAGTGGTTAAGAACTTCTGGAAGCAACATCCAGTCTAACTGGATACTGTTGGGTACCAGTGTTTTACATGGAGCGACTCCTTTTCTGTCCTCCACATACTGGGTAATACGATAACCTTTGGTAAGACTGGTTGTTAGATTTTCAGGCCACTGACTGCCTATAACGACTGTCAAAGATGTACAAATGCCAACCAGGACCAACGGCTTAACGTGCTTTCCGGAAACTCGGTATGTAAAGGGTGGTCAACCATTCATGGACCAATGAAGATGAGCACGGCTTAACCTAAAGATGGACGGAGGGGCTGTTATTAGTTAGCCACGAGCTCCTCCTCCTTACTCTACTGAAACAATTTAAATAAACTTAAAAATAAACTCCATGACGCTATTGATAAAAAAGGCCGAAAGTTTAACTTTGACCATAATGACACAATAATACAGTATTAAACTAGGCTAAATCCAAACCAATCAAGTCATGGTCATACACTACTCTAAATCTAAATGAATAATTTACTGACCCTATTAGTATCGAGAAAAAATATGACCATCACAGAACATCCCTGGCTTATCGACAAAAACTTTGGAGGTCGGTTGACTAACGATTTTTTGTCGATATCGACAAGGTTACAACCTTATTGTTTGCGCAACTACGCCCTGAAATTGTTTGTAGTGCGAACGAATTGTAGCTCGATTTATAATGTTGTAAATCTATGGTTATGGAAGCATTTGGCAAGACTTTTTTTTATAAAAAAGTTAGAAGGCTTAGCCGCGGCGCAGTGCCAGTAGCAAAGTAATTATTTTCTTTGAATAACAATGTAAGCGGACGGCAAAAGCTTAAATAACATATATTGTTCCCACTGCTGGGACACAAATCTCCTCTCTTTGAGCGGGTGGATAATATCCCATAAGGGATGGAACAAGCGACAACAGAATTGATTTAAATAAATCATGCCAAGAACATTAAAAAAAAACAATTAAAATGTAAATCTTTCGGAAGGAAGATTAATTAATTGGTCACACTTTTATCAATAAAACTACAAAAACAAAATTTGTATATTCAACAGAACTTCCAAACATGAATCTAAATTACAATAAAGATACTATTTTAACTACCAACATTAATCGCAAAACCGTGTTTTGCTACTCAACTATCACCCTTACTAGCACAAGAATAGCGAAGAATACTTGTCAAATTCATCTGATCCATCATAAAATTATTAGCGCATTGTAATCACGACTTTTGATGTAATATAGCAATGTGACAGTCAGTTACTTAATTTCTTATGATCAATTGTCAGATCAGTCAATGGACGAAAATTACTGTGACATTTTAGTGCACAATTCATAATCTAGTATTTATTTCGGTACTAAGACTTCCTTTAACACTGATATTTTTTATGAACTGGTGCTATACTGGTGGTGTACTGGTAGATTGGAAGCCGACCCCAATATAGTTAGGAAAGGACTAGGCAGATGAAGATTATTATCAATGATGTGTATAATTTATCTTCTTATATCGACATGAAACATTTTTGAGAATAATGTGGACCATATTTCATCATCACTGCTCTCAAAACAATTAAGTCAAACACCAAGGAAAGTTCTAAAACATCTAACTGGACTAGGCGGATAGCGGATTACGGCCTACTCACTCTCTCTCAGAGAGAGAGGAGAGAGGAAGCTACTACACTTAAAGTATGGATGAACTGTGTGAAGGACTTTATGACGAAGGTGACTGCTGAGACGATGAGTACTAGATAAATATGGAAGAAGAAGACATGCTACATCGACTCCAAAAAATTTGAATAAAGGAAGGAGAATGATGATAATGGTATACTAAAGTTAACGCACAATATTAATCTACGGCTTGTTATAATATTTGAACAAAAAACAAGTGACTATTGATAAATGACGACGTAGAAAGCGCAATGACAGAACGTATTTAGAAGGGCTTAATGTTCTTGTATCGTGCGTGACTAAATATTGAACTGACCTACAGAATATTCAATCTCAAGATTTGTATTCTTGCACCCACAATACATGAATTCATGATTTTCTGGAAGAAGTTGCGTTGGAAGGCCCTAGGTGACCTGGTGAAAGTTGCGGGAATCCGTTGGATGCGAGACGCACGGGACCGGTCAATATGGCGACACTTGGGGGAGGCCTATGTCCACCAGTCGACGTCTTTCGGCTCAAATGATGATGATGATTTTCTTGGCAAGTACATTTTAAAACATTGGCCAAAAGTAAATTTTAAGTTGGTTGTTTCGTCATCAAGCCTTTTCCCATCTATGTCTAGGTCAGTTTCCAGTCTAACCAGATGCAGCTAAACACCAATATTTTACATGGAGCGACTGTCAATCTGTCCTCCGCTGCCAATTTACGGGGTAAAATGATGTCCCTTGGTTTAACTGGTTGAAAGTCTTTTGTACCTCCGATAATCTGTAACGTTAGCTCGACGATATAACATAATTATAATATTTTACGCTTCTAAGATCTTTGATTAAATTACTTATAATTATAAATTCTTTAGCTACCCTTGAATCAGTTAATAATAAGTCACAGCTCATCAGCAACCTGTAACCGCTTTAATTTGGTTGCTAGTAACCTTAGCACCGAGGTGAGGTCAAGTTTAGTCCAACGTGGGAAGGCCACGATTTGATACGGTTTACTGAAGTTTTTAGACCATTTGTAGATGTTGTTACATCATTTATTTTTGTGTTAATATTGGTGAATTTATTGTAGAGTAGCAAGTTTCCGAAGAAAAGGAAAAACGGGATCTTTATGATCACTTGCGTTCATCATTTGACCGTCTTCTACAGATGTTTTTATCAAGATCTTTGTAAAGTTGGGACTTGAATGTTGGCACAATTTTAGGTCTCGATGGCACACAGTTTTTAGGGTTCCTTACACGAGAGGTAACCAACGGGTCCCTATTACTAAGCCTCCGCTGTCCGTCCATCTGTCTGTCAGCGAGCTCAATCTCATGATTAGGTAGATAGTTGAAATTTTCACAACATGTGTATTTTTGTTGCCTCTATAACAAGAAATAATAAAAAAATAATGGGACTCCGCTACTACGAAGGTACGAAACCCTTGCGCGAGTCCGACTCGCACTTGCCGATTTTTTTTTTTTTTTAAATCGGCAAGAGAGACGAGTCAAATATTATTACACTTTTATCATCGTTGTGTGTTTGTTTTTCAATGCAGACGACATTCTGTCCTGACTAGTAAAAATAGTAGCATTATTATCATCATCTCAGCTAAATTTACTAATCCACTGCAGGACTAGGCCTCTCAATATAACAACCAAACCTGTATAACGTTAATTCATAGCACACTTTGTTCACAACAAAAGAATTAATAGACGCGTTAAAAAATCCTTGAATCCTAAGATAAGACCAACAAGGTTCATTGTCCTTTAAAGTAGTATACTCTCTATATGATTTCCTGACACAGTATTGTATACAAAGCTAGGTATTTGTATCAATGTCGATCATTTTGACGGAATAGAAAGTTAATATTGCGATACATCAACAACAATACTTTATGACACCAATGCAAAGTGAAAACAAGATTGTTTGGAATTCTAACAATAATGTAGCATCAGTTGGACTATAATACTCCCTTTTGATACACCGTTTTGAGAGCACTGGTGATGACTGAATAATGGTTAGGTTGCAATGAAGTATGGTTAGTTATTGGAAGATGTATCCTTCCTGAAGGGAGAAATGCAATATCTTGTATTAGAATGTTCACGGAATATATAGAATCTGAGAAAGACCGAAGAAACGATGGATGGACTGTGAGAAGGATGATATGGCTAGAAAGGAGGTGACTGCTGAAATGACAAGTAATAGAGAAGTATGGAAGAAGAAGACATGCTGTGCCGACCTCAAGTAAATTGGCAGAAGAATGAGGATGATGATGGAGTATGTAGAATCTATAATAAACGAGAGTCTCATATTCCAGAGCAAATCTTAAGGCAGACATTCTTTGACAGATAGAATTTTCAAAAATGTAGTAAATTGACTGAACGATGGGTACTACTGACAGTCAAAAGAGGAAACCAATTATTTCCAAAAAAACACAGCACCAACTAATCACAAAAAGTTAAACAAAACCAATACTTTTAATCCACAAATAATTTCCTACGGGAAACTACATTTTACATGCCCCCATTTCCCATGGAGCCGACAATAGCCAGAGAGGCGCAGACGCCGTCGGCAACATGGCGGCGGTGACGTCACACCGGAAACGGCTCCGTTTTGAATTTGGAACGGTCGAGCGAGCAATGGCGGAACATCCGGCGCGCGAAGACGTTACAATGAGTGCGCGTGCGACGTTGAAAATGTTCTATGTAGATCTATTGATCATTGATCTTTATTGACGGTCTTGATCTTTACTGTTTTATTTGTTTTAAAGGTTGTTTGTCTTTACCCTCGATATTTGAATATTATTTCATCCAGCTGTCTTTAACAATTCCGGAATTAGTGATTGATAGCTCTTGTAAAAGGGTGATAACAAGTTTAATTGACGATTAAAAACAGTAACAGAATACTTAGTTAATAATAGTTATTGGTTAGTAGGAAATACTTACTAGTACACTTCCTCCATGGTTTATTTAGGTAGCTAGCAAAAATATAAGCCAACTATCTTTAGATGATAAAACCAAACTTCAGTACTTTATAACAAAGTTTATCGCAGTCAATGGCTGGCAGAGATTTCATTGTCGCAACATGTCATGACTAATGCAAAAGTAGCTATGACACGGGCCTAGACGATTGAAATCATGTTAAAACAGAAAAAAATACAACAGTACCATCTCGCGATTAAAAACATTCAAAGTCAGGGACCACACACAGCATTGCTAGAGATCACAATAGTTTTAATAGAGTAATCAAATTATTGACTAAATTCTTTTTTTTTTCATTGATTCAGTGGTATAGTAACTGAACCCGGAAGATGATATAAAAACCGGTTTGATAGACTACTGTATGTGTGGTGTGTATTTATTTTATTTATTTGTAAGGTAGCAGCATTATGGCTGGAAATGGTAAACAGACTGATAATTGTGTGGTTACGAGTAGTGATGGGACGTGTTTATCGATGGCTTTGTTTAAAACATTTAATTTAGATCTAATGTAAAGGTTTACAATATTTTATATACCTCGGTTAAAGCATATTTTATGTCACAGGTAACAGGTAAAAAGACAATGATAGAAACATTTGGTCGTTGAATTGTTTTTAATTTGACTTGATACCACTTTTACATGTATTGGGCATATACATATTTACCACTTTCAACAGTCATCACTCACTGAGTATATTGAGTCACGAACTGTAATTTCGTATCACCTATGCTTCACATAAAGCTGGCACCAAAGATCGATACTCTTTAATGAACCAATATTTTTCTTCTCAGTGACATCACTAGCCCTGACCGCTACCATCTCGATACAATATTAGTTTTCGATATTTCGTTTCTTAATAATTCTATTAGCAAAAAGTACAGGTGGTAACAGCCTGTAATAAGGTTTATTTTCGTCCAACTTTTTATTATTACCCATTGCATTATTTGTTGTGTATGCAGTATCAAATGATTTTAGAACTTACTTCATCGAGATTAAATTGCACTCTTCAGGTTCCCATATTAATTTTACATTTGTATTGGAGTTGAATCAAATGTTATGTACCATCTTAGACACAAGTCTCCGTCATAGCTGTCCACACTTCTCTATCATTTTCAAGTCAATTTCACAATCAAAACGTATTAGTAATAGTAATTCTGAAGACAATTTCGAAAAGCGGAATAATCGAAATAGATTTATTTTAAGTTGTTGTGGAAATTGAACTTCACATGACGATATTAAAGTTTTTTTTTCTAAAAACATTTATTTACATGTTTGAAAACTAAATTGCAGTAAAGGTATTTCAGAAGTTCGACTGTATTAACATTATCGTCTACACACAGACTATCGCTAACACATTACACATGTCAAGAATTTATAGCTAACCGACAACTATTAGTAGAATGCGGGTAACGTTGTCAACTAGCATAGTTAAGTTTCTTTCGTGACTTGAACTTGCTGATAATAGTGTGAGTTCTAAATACTACTAGACGTATAATACTATTGTTTTTGGATATAATCACAGAGGTAATTTTATGATTTGGGTTTTTAGTACTTCTTTATTGGTAACATCTTTACTTGTATTGCATCTTTTTGCTCTTCTGCATCCTTTTTATTTGTGGTATTTATTTCAATTGTTTCTTTATTTTAATTGTCCTTGACATTATGAAAGTTTTCCGTAAGAGTTAAGTTTTGTGACAGCATGTTCTTTGTCGCCATCATCATGTTCCTCCAGTAGCTTCCTGCTAGACGTAGGTCCTCGAATTGCACGCTATTCAACTTGATTTTCAGCAACTCCCATATATGCTTCACCGCCGTGTTCAATGACTTCTTCATTGATTCGTATTATGTTGTCTTATTTTTAGGGAGATATAATGGTTACAGTTACAGCCTTGTGAAAATGGATGACAAAAAGTTTCAAGCCGGTACTGCCGTGTATAAATTTTATCTGTTTGTGAATCTGGCTTGATGCTTTGCTCTCACAATAGTATTGAGAATTTTAGCAAGTTGTTTTCAAGTATTCTAGATTAAAGTAGTAGTAAAGCTATTTTAAGTTCAAACCAAGACAGCCATGCCATCAATATTTGTATTATTATTTCTATCTTTAAAGAGGTCGAAAAGACAGGTGACGAAGTGAACTCCGTCACGCTAGTGACTTTGAAGGGTCAGCACAAGGTGCACTTTCCTTCACTCACTTATAGCAGTTCAACACAGTATTATTATCAAAATTACTGTTGATGTAATAAGGACTGACTGACTCGTCGGTCTAGTAGTCGCGACTGCTCACAATGAGGTCCTGGGTTCGATTCCCGGGTCGGGCATTTTATTGGGTTGATTCATCAGGAATTTCTCAGTAACAGCCGCGGAGTCTGGATTTGTGCCCGGTTGATGGCAATAGGCACCCTATTAGGTACATGGAACTTCAACATAACTGGCGAAATTTGGGTGTACTTGTTAGTCATACCTCTGCATAACTCTTCGAGGATTACAAGGCGTGATGTTATGTTATAATAAGGACTTGAAACAGTTAAAGACATGGGTATTATTTCATGGCAATTCAGTATCTTATTAAAATTATACTGTTAGTTTGCGTCGAACACGAAGGGGATTCCGGGGTCTTAGTTCACTCACTAGACCCCGCCATCCCCTTCGAATTGAAGCCATGGATAGTGTTTGACAGAAATTGAGTATCACAAAATTATACTCTTAGTTTGCGTCGTCCCACACTTGGGAAAAAGCCTCTCTCGATAACTTCCAATTATTTCGATCTAGGGTTAATGTGGTTAATATCACATTTTCTTTATGTTTGATCAAGATCAGTTTCTTTTTCAAACGTTTTACAACATCTAACTGGAAAATGTGTTTATCATGGTTGCTCATCATCAATTTGAGGCTTCACAACAAAATGTAATGAATTAAAAAACAGAGTTTATGTATAAAAGTGTATTTGCAATGGCACCCAGATTTGTACAACAAAATACCGAAACAAATTAAAGAGTGTAAAAGCCTTAATGAATTTAAAAACAGACTTTCACAATTATTGATAGACAAAGTATATTACTCTGTTAGCGAATTTCTAAATGACAAACTGTTGTAATGTTGACATTTTATTTATTAATTCTATTTGCTAATACATTTACATTAATACTTATATTGACATAACTCTGACAATTGATGCATGTAATTTTAATATTGTCATAGATGACATAAAGTTAGGTAATGTTATCGTTTTGTTGTTTTATGTTATGTTATTTGATGATTTTAATTATTTAATGAACCAAATTGCATTGTTATTTATTGACTTTTTTATTTATTTCTTTGAAGCAATTTAATTGTATGTACCATTGTTAGAAACATTTTGTATGCCTAACGGCGTTACATAGATAGTTTCTGAATTTTATATATTATACCACCTACTGTTTTACTTAAGTTCACAAAAAAAAAAAAAATTGAATTTGAAAAAGCGACTTGTTGGACCGTCAGCTTAGCGTCGAGAGTTGTAAATCCACGAGCAACGTCTCAATATTTACACTTAGATTTAGGTAGGGCCTAGTGTTAATGGAATTGCTAAATGCGATTATCCTTATTCGAAGCAGTCACTAAGCGTAAACGGTAAAACCAAGCATTCCGTAGATCAAACTAACGAAATGACTTTTTTTTGGGGTCAATTCTTGTTTTACGGTAATACTCAATGTCATCATCATCTTCCTGTGCTTCTCCCGTGTTACTTGGGGTCGGCGTAACACGTTTTTTTCTTCCATTCTTCCCTGTCAACCGTCACGCTATCATTTACACCTTTTTCCTTCATATCATTCCTCACACAAGCCATCCATCGGCATCGTTTCCTTGGTCTTAAAATTCAATGTAACTCAAAACATTGTGCTAAATGATGAATGACGGCATGGTTGGCGCAGTGGCTGAGCGATTGGCTACTGCGCTGCGTGTTGCGGATTCGATCCCCGCACGTAACAAATATTTGTATGATCTACAGGTAGTTGTTGCGGGTCTGGCTGTTTGTGTATGTGAGTTTAAATGTTTGTAAGCGCAGCCACGATACAGGAGAAATTCCTAGTGTGGGGCAAAAAAAGAAAAGATGAATGCGTGGAATAGTACGGGGGTCATGGAGGTTTTTAAGGTAAAGATATAATCTCGTATATTTTAATAGTCATTTAAAAACTCGCGATTTAAAATGACTATTAAATTATAAATCCGTCATAATAGACAATAGTAACGGTGCTGAATCAAATAAACCAGTAGGTACTAACTGAACAGGCTCAAGATCGACCACTAGTAAAGGTCACAGCCTATCTCGTACGGAAGCGGTTGTGGTCGCACCTGCCGATGACCGTTTCTTATTAGCCGTGATTGTTTTCTATTTCAAGTGTTCGCCAATATTAGGGTATTGGTTTCCTGTTGGTTTTCATTTTGTTGTTAAGGGTAACTGTGTTTTTAAAAGTACTTTATTTATTTTAATGCACAATGTACACAACCAATTTTACACGCTAAGCTTAAACTAGTGAGTACATGACCCTGTTAGGGCGCAGCAAGATAACTTAAAACTAATATTGCAGAGTATCTATTATTATTTATCTAATAATTATGACTTACATAGATCATTAGGCACTTTCAAATTTAAACATTATGTTAATTAAACTTATAAATTTGAAAGTTCCAGTCTAGCATTTCGTTTCATTTACTCAATAAAATTAAAATCATGTTATACAAAATCCAATAAACATGTCACATTTTTAGCTTTATCTTCTTTTAGAGCCTTTTTCATTTAGGAGGATGTTTTTTATTTGATTTTGTACATCTGTGTCGGATACTCAAATCAAATCAAATCATTTATTCGCATAAAATTTAGGTATTATATAATAAAGTTGTTATAAAATATAGTGGGCCGGGTACATTCTGCCTGGGTTTTGGCATGCAAAATTTAACAAATAATGTCAAATAATCAAGAAAATGATTACAGTACTAATAAACTATTTTAACAAGTCTATAGACACACAAAAATAGAAGGTATCAAATAATTCTGTCAATAATATTAAATTGATATGAAATGTCACACAAAGGAAACAAAAAAAAATATCACAAAAGTAATAACAAAATTACTACTTCAATTAAATGTGGATTATCCTCTTGTCAATGATTTCTAACGTTGATTTCAATTTGTTGATTTCAACGCTTACAGACATTTATGTAAGTTAAGAAAAGCTCTTTTCATCATTATCGCATTTCTTTTAAAACTTAGGCTAGAAATAACCTTAAAATCAAACTAAAATGCTTCCTAGAAACATAGGAATATTTATAGAGGCTACTATTGTCATAGATTTTAGGCCGTTCGATTCAAGCCGGGGTCCGAAACTAGTATACAATAAGGCCATAAAGAAGACGTCAGACAGCCAGCCTTAGGCTCAGTCTAGACCGCAATCCAGTTAGCCTAGATTATGTCCTAGTGCAGGGCTGTCCAACTTATGTTTATCAGGAGTAAAAACATGATCAAACTTTTTTTAAAGATACTTTACGTAATTTACATTTAATGCGTTTCAGGTGATCCCTGAAAAATTATCGATAATCAAGATTTTTTTCGGATTTCACAACCATAGTAAGTAGATTAGGTATATTGTAGCTGTGAAATATTGGTTTTTTTATGATGTCAAAGATCTACAAATGACAGCCGGGACCAACGGCTTAAGGCAAGGCTCGGAGGAATCTCGGTATATGGGTGGGTGTTCACCCATCCACGAACCAACCTAAGCTAGCTCGGCTTGGCCTGAAGATCGACCCGAGCGACTGTTATTATTTAGCCACGAGCTCCTCTACTCAAGACACAAAAATTACTCCTAATTTAGATAGCCATTAGATTTTTTGTTGCGTTACTCGAATGGATAAAATAAGAAATGAATAAGTATTTAAGAGGAAGTCTGAAAGCGGCGCCGGTCACTGAAAAGTTGTGTTGTAATCGGTTGTCGTCATTCCTCTGCATCACACGGCATGTGATGCGAAGGAATGAGGAAAATGTCGTGAGGAAAGTTTTGAGTATGAATGTGGATGGGTGTATAAATAGAGGAAGACCAAAGAAACGATGGATGGACTGTGTAAAGAATGATATGGCAAGAAAGGAGGTGTCTGCTGAGATGACGAGTAATAGAGAAGTATGGAAGAAGAAGACATGCTGCGCCGACCTCAAATGAATTGGGATAAGGGCAAGAGAATGATGACGTGTTTTGTTTCCTGTCCAAAACAATTGCTAGTCCCTATTTTATTTGCTATAAAATAATTAATGTCATAGTTTAGCAGTTTGCCATCCCTAACCTAGATTATGTCCTAGTACAAACATACCTAAGGCGACTTTCTTTTACTTATTATTAAGTTAAGCTCCAATGGTCTCAAGTTTGAAAGTTATAATAATAATAAACGTTTTGTGGTCAAGTGATATCGTGTGTGTTTTCTTGTTTTATTTTATTATGTTGTGGAAATAATAGCGATATTGTGAAGTTCCCATGGTTGTTATTTGTGGTGAGGTACTTGCAGTTTAAGTGTAAAAAAAAAAGAAAAAAACCAGCCAAGTGCGAGTCGTACTCACACGCACACAGGGTTCCGTAGCACCAAACAATATAATAAAAATACTTTGAAGACTCATTCATAATTACTTAGACAGGAAACGGGATATTTACCATGTTTACTGTTTTTGTCGAGTTCCCGATATTAGACTCATTCATATGTTGTATTGTTTTTCATAGTATGTTAATGAAAAACAAAGTTACGGCTGCTTTTTGATGAAAAAGTTCCACATCTTTAAAACTAAACATCAAATCTTATTCAAACGAACTTTTATTGAAAGTTTTTATTACGTTCTACAAACCTATATTTTTTCAGAATTTTGCTCCTCTTACTTTAGAAATTAGAAGGGGGACACACATCGGCTACGGAACCCTGAAGCTTTGGCTTCGTAAAAACCCGTCCCTTTTTAACTGATAAGCGTGAAGAGGACGGGCAGTCTGTGGCTTTTTGTCTTCTAATACAATCTGTGATCAGCAATCCTTTAGAATTAAACTTGTACTGTCACTTACGGGATATCTTCTTCGCCGAAATATCTCCCGATATTTCGGCGCTGTTGCAAGCGCCATGATCGCGGGTTGACAGCGCCGAAATATCGGGAGCTCAAAATAATGAACAATCACGGAAGATATCCCGGAAGTGACAGTACAAGTTTAGTTGTAAACCGTGAAAACTTAAAACAGTGATCCTTTAGTATTGTTTTGTAATTATTGACAGGCTTATTGTTAGTACTTGTGATTGGATGGGATGGGATTCTTGTTATGGGATGGGATGGGATTGGGATATGGGATTCTTGGATGGGAAATACGGGATTGGGATTGGGATGGATGAGATTATGGGATTCTTGGGATGGGATTAGTCTGTCTGAGTTTCAAAGAAGGTCGAAGAATATCGTTACTCTTGTCAAGACTATTTATTGAACTATTTCAAGTTTTTTCCAAAGTTTTCAAGGTTACCGATGTAGCCCGAAGAATTGCCAAACTTAAGTGGCAGTGGGAAGGGCACATTGCTCGCAGAACGGATGGCCAATGGGGCCGAAAAGTTCTGGAGTGGCGACCGCGAACCGGAAGACGTTGCGTTGGAAGGCCTCGCACTACGTGGACCGATGACCTGGTGAAGGTTGCGGGGATCTGTTGGATGAGAGTTGCACGGCACCGGTCAATGTGGCGACCGTTGGGGGAGGCCTATGTCCAGCAGTGGACGTCTTTCAACTGAAATTATGATGATAATGATGAAGTTTTTCCAAATAATAGTTTCAATAATTATACAGGGTAGTGGTCTATCAACCCCACGGTGACCAGCCGGCTTGGATCTGTTTCGTCTCCGGTTCCTGATATCTGATTGCTAGTTGGTTTTAACAGTTGCTGTTGAAGGGGAGTTTGATTTTGATCCCGCTCTCAAAAGATCATAGGCGTTGATTTTATTTTGGGCATTTGAAGATATATTCATCTTAATCAGTTTCAATAATATTTTGCCTACAATTTACAAAAGGGCTGTCCCTTAACTCTATTTGCTTGTCCCGTAGCGGAGTCTAGCCGGAAAGATAGATAACTGTCCAGGACGATCACTATAATCTAGCCTAGACTAGACTACAGTTACAATATAGGCCGAAGTACAGGCAATCTGCTTATGTTTACATTTTGTCAATGTTCATTCAAGTTATCATTTGGCTTTGAAAAAAGAAATGGCATCACATCAAGAAGTTCGATGCACCTAATAGCTTTTTCACACGAATTTTGACCTACTCAAGTAAGCGAAATTCGCGGGAAAAGAGTACAGACAAGCACATCAAGCTACTTCATCATCATCATCATTTCAGCCGGAAGACGTCCACTGCTGGACACAGGCCTCCCCCAAAGGGGGGGTTTTGCCATAATCGCCACGCTTGGCAGGCGGGTTGGCGATCGCAGTACGGTTGTTAAAAAAAAAAGCACAGAGAACGCTGCTGCCCATTCTCTAGTAAGTCCCTTAGTCGCCTCTTACAACACCCACGGGAAGATATGGGATGGTGCTATTCTTTACGTCCGACACCATACAGTACCAAGCCATCACGCTACTTGAAACTGTCAAATTTTCCCAATCAACCTTGAACCTAATACTTTAGCGATAAAAGTGAAAATCTATTAAAGAAATTTAACAGATTGTTGTAGCTTGATGTGCGCCCGTCTGTGGCTATCCCTACCTGTCTTACCAAAAACCACTTTAAAAATTGAGGCTTCCAGTAATTTTTGATTTTTGCTTATACTGAGTAGAAAGGGACATCGATGCTCAAACAGTTACCACGTATCCAGTACATCATTCCATACCACCCCTCATATCCTTCATTTAACAAAGGTAATTTTAAAAAAAATCTAATGTTCCATACATTTTGACCGCGTAAGTATTGCGTTTTTGTAGGAAACAGCTGATTAAAAAAAAACCGATGAAAAATTTTTATGAAGGACGGTTTAAAATGATGTACTGGATACGTGGTAACTGTTTGAGCATCGATGTCCCTTCCACCCTGTATAGCTCAATTTCACATTGTCTAAGTCCTAGACTATCTTTCTCTATAGAGATATAGAGCCCTTTTACATCTTATAAAGGGTGTAAACAGACCCTTAACGAAGCCGAAAGGCACTTGTTCTCCCCGTCACTGCGACCATTTTTTTGTTCTAGACCATACCTGGGAAACTTCTAGTTACGGAGATATTGGGGGTCAAAGTTCCAACTTTTTCCCAATTTTTTTTTTAATTACATATTTTTGTAGTTTAAACGCCCCCATGACCCCATTACTGTTCAATCCATGCATCAGCACAATGTTTTAAATGCCTTACATACCCCTAAAAAAAAGTCATATCCCAGCAATAATTTTTGCGTAAAGTTACTTAGTTTGATGTACATAAAGCTTGGTTGACGGCTCCGTGAAGGGTCTCTTTGCTTCCTGCATATTTCACTAAAACGGCATGGAGGCACGCACTAAATTGGCCTTTTTTAAATAGTATTTTTTTAAATATTTTAGTTACACTTAAGCCCTTTAAGCACACATAAATATCATACTCAAACAACATATACACACTTCTCACAAAAACGGACTTTGGCCCTTTTAGCACCAAGCAACAGCATTGAACTTATAACACATCTTAAAGACAGCCAAAGACACACTTGACCCCTTGAAAGATCCCCTATCACTTATCACTGCCCTTTCCTGACCCCATCAGAGTTCGTTTAACCCTGCGCATGCGACGACAGGTGACCGAACTAGTCTTCCGTTACAATTACAAAAACACACCCCTAAGGACTGTTAGTAGGAGAAAAAATACTTTAAAATGCATTTCCTATCAGCTGGGTTGAGGCGAAGTTAGTATTTACTGCTTTGAAAATTTTTTGATGTCACTTATATCTAGTTTGCTAAGATTGAGTTTCCCTTGCAAAATGTTGACGGTAGCTGCAAAGTCAAACAATTTTGTGTATGCGGTTAGTAAAATTGCTTGCTCTATTCTATTTCGTGAACAATAAGGTTCAATGTCATTTGTGGTTTTAGTAGTTAGTGTTTTCTTAAGGTTGGTTTTTGTGGCTAGGAAGTCCGAAGATTGGTTAGTTCCTAGTTTCTTTACAGTAAGTTATTTTAGTCATAAATAGACAAGGTACCGTTTTTTGCATTAATGCCTACTTTAACCGTTTTATGCACATTGAACGGTAGTAGTTTTTTTTAATGGACTTTTATTAGACATGTGAAATTCAAAAAATCTTTATGTTTACAAGGAAAACATGTAGGAGTACTACCTACCTACCTTAGTATAATCCATTTGATTAAAAAACGATTACAAAAAAAAAACACTTTCCAATTAAAAAGCAGGTAGGATCCTACTTGCCTTCAGACTCTGAGGGTGAAAAATATAATATTCGTATCTATATTTCTTCTACCAGTACAAATTTTCACTATTGAATGATCGCATAAAAGTCAGAAATAACCCTTATTATTTCAAAATCAAAAGATGTTTATTCAATTTAGTCTCACACAATCAGAACTTTTCAAATATCTAAAATACATAATACAGTCTCCCAAGACTCCCTCCCGCTCTTCACCCCTTCCTAATTAATTAAAACTAATGCTAACAGGAAGAAGAGCTAAGCTTTGAAAGAAATCTCTTTAAAAAATACTGAATTAATAAAAAAATTTAGGATAGCCTGATTGAAAAATACTAATGACTTTATTTTAGAATTTTTCTCTCACAAGTTGCAATAGATTAGAGACAATGATGATGATGTTGATGAATCAATTTCTAAAGAAGTAAATATTATAAACATTAACAAATTAAAATAACCTATATTAACTAACTAACTTAAAAGTAAACTTAAAAAATGGCGTCAAAAAACACCTCCTCAACGCGGTCAACTGGTAATGTACCCAAAAGACTGGCGGCGTTGCCACGTCGTATGGCAACGCTAAGCCTTTGGCCAAGGTAAACACCAGCCATTGGGTCACGGGAAGAGTCAACTAAGCGTTTAGAAATGTCCTTGAAAAGGCTGTGAGCACTCGGACCCTAGAGTATTTCTAAATCATCATCATCTAAGCCTAAAAAACTTCAATCGAACCATTATCAAACACCCCACCACTCAATAATTACACAGGATGCTACATTTCGATATCATTGTCATCGGAAATGACTTCACCCTCTATAATAGGTACGCACGTGCCATAGACAGTGGAATAGAGCAGAAAAAAGTAAAAAGTTCGTTACAGCATGTGTTGGTAATGCTTCTAAATTGTTGTTTATGAATAATAATAATAATAAATTTCTTTATTGCCACAAAACAGGGTACAGAAAAATGTCAGACCCTGGCTCCAGAGCTAGGTTAGAGTACCTGTATTTCAGGAGCCAGTGACTTCTTCCATTTAGATAACAATAGGGCAAGTTTTATGCAACAAAAAGTAACAAAATTATTTCACCTAAAATTAAGCGTAATAAGTTAACATTAAACATTAAAACATTTAATTACGCATTAATATTATAATTAGAAAAATTAGACTAAAACCAAGTTAAAGAATCTTTTTAAACCAAAAACAAAATTCGAATAAAATCAGGATTGAAACATTAAAAATTGAGTTAAAAACAACATTAATTTTAAAATAAACATTGTAGTAAAATAAAATTAAAATTAGAACAAATTAAAAAACAGTCAGGATGAAACAAAATTAAATTAGAAATAGGGGGTGGAGGTATGTGAATGTGCATTCGAGCGTTTGAGTGTGTGTGGGGGCGTAGTTGTGTGTGTGTGTGGGTGTGTGTGTGTGTGTGTGTGGGCGGTGTGTGTGTGTGTGGGGGTGTGTGTGTGTATGTGCGTGAATACAATTTATTTGTGCCTTTATATACTTATGTTGATTGCAGTAAATTTTCAGTTGAGTTGTAGTCCTGTGTCAGTAGCCACATTTTTACCTTCTTTTTTGTTTCACGAGTCGTAAGGGGATTTATGTTCAGGATTTTGTTTAACTTATTATAAAGAAAAATGGTAAGATATACCCGCTGTCGCCTAGCGGCCGCCGTGTGACAGCGTAAAGGTAGGCAAACGTTTTTTATAGTGCGCTTCTTATTACTTTCCGCATTACAAGGTGTAATACTGTGCTGCTTGCAAACAACTTGCAGAATGTAATTCTGTCTTACTGTGAGTACTTCACACTTCTCGTATAAGACTTTGGTGGGAAATCTAAAGGGTCTGAAAGTCATGACTTTAAGTAGAGATCTTTGGGCCCTTTCCAGGTGAATCATAAAAGTCTTGCATCCACCACCCCAAACAGTAACACAATATCCCACGACTGACTGCACGAGCGCATAGTACACTGTGCGAAGGAGTTCGAAATCGGCTGCGTGTCTAAGTTTTTTAAATGCCCAAATAAGTTTCCTGATACGCGTTGAGGTGAGGTCTATGTGCTGTCGCCAGCCAAGTTTTTCATCTACAATCACACCAAGGTATTTTACATGTGTAGACTTAGTGATAGCAGTGCATGAACATGACGTTGAAGAAGTTAAGTTGCAGACATGTAATCTAATATCTAAATCAGGAGGTTTAATTTTAGAAAAAGAGAATTGGAGAAATGCGGATTTGGAAAGGTTCAAAGTGAGTCGGTTAGATCTCAGCCAATGGCTTACCCTATGCAGTCCAAGTTCGGCGCTTCGTCGAACTTCGTCCCAGGTCCCCCCATGGAATATTAGTGCCGTATCATCAGCATAGGTAACGACCTTGCCGTTTACAAGGGGTAACTGACACAGGTCATTGATGTAAATCAAGAAGAGGCTTGGGCCAAGAATACTGCCTTGTGGGACGCCATAGGTAACCCCAGCATCAGAGCTAACGTATTCTTTTATTTTAACTCTTTGCGTACGGTCACAGAGAAAATCCTTAAAAATTTTAAGAGCATTCCCGCGTACACCAATCTTATCTAATTTTCTGAATATTCAGTGAACAACCTGTTGTTTTGTTGATATTTTGGGTTTAAGTCACGGCTGTTAGAGTTTTTAATTGAAATGGGACTAGCCCAAATGAGTATAGAGTACACTAAGGCAGAAGTCGTGAGTTTGATTCCCGCTTCCCGAATCGTTGAACCGTAATTTGTCCATGAACCCTTTGAAAGATAAAACAAAAAAAAAGAGTGTCTGTGTTTTTAGGGATGATCAAGTAAGTACCTACTACTTGATCATCCCTAAAAACGCGAAGCTAGAATGCTCAATGGTAGAAAAAAAAAATCAAATTAAGCTAACACGTATGTATGTGTTAGCTTAATTTGATTTTTCGAAATAAATATCTCGTTTAAAAAGTAGGGTCTTTTTTAAATTAACACGCCCAAGGTATATGACGGTACGGTTGTCGCAATGGCTGAGTGATTGACTGCTGCGCTGCGTTTTGCGGGATCGATCCCGCACGGTACAAAAATTAGATGGCTTACAATAGTTGCTCCGGGTCTGGCTGTTTGTATATTATACTAGCTGACCCGCGCAACTTCGTCTGCGTTTGGATTTTCCCCGTTTTTGCAATCTTTTTCATAAAAGCTCCGCTCCTATTGGTCGTAGCGATGATGTTATGTAGCCTATAGCCTTCCTCAATAAATGGGCTATCAAACACTAAAAGAATTTTTCAATTCGGACCAGTAGTTCCTGAGATTAGCGCGTTCAAGCAAACAAACAAACAAACTCTTCAGCTTTATAATATTACTAGCGACCCGCTCCGTCTTCGCACAGGTGCAATATATACATATAAACCTTCCTCTTGAATCACTCTGTCTATTAAAAAAAACCGCATCAAAATCCGTTGCGTTGTTTCAAAGATTTAAGCATACAAAGGGACATAGGGACAGAGAAAGCGACTTTGTTTTATACTATGTAGTGATATATAGTATAGATGAGTTTAAATGTTTTTAAACGCACCTACGATACAGGAGAAAATCCTAGTATGTGGCAACGTTTATATAAAAAAGATAGGTATATAAAACCCCTTCGGGGATA
Source organism: Noctua fimbriata (assembly GCA_905163415.1). Classification (NCBI taxonomy): domain Eukaryota; kingdom Metazoa; phylum Arthropoda; class Insecta; order Lepidoptera; family Noctuidae; genus Noctua; species Noctua fimbriata. Next base: position 1,934,737 of record LR990946.1, read on the forward strand.
CACAAACGTAATGTTAAGTTATGACAACTATTAATAATAATTCTATCTAATAACGATAACCCGCCAAGCATCGAACCTATCGATCAGCGGTGACATTTAGCGCCGCAAAAAAATCACGAATAGCACGTGGCTACCCACCTGCTTACCCCATAGGGTTGTCACGCAAATATCTAGGAAAACAGTCATTACGGGTAGTCAAAAGTCTAAAACTCTGACAACCAGTATTTCCAAGTAGTATCGCGTTACCCAGTACTAACTGGGCCGTGAAGGTCAGATGGTCTACCATGACGTCTTAAAGCAGGAGTAATTCCTGTGTAGGAATGAGATGGCGCTAGACGATCTGTATAGCTCTGTCTCTTTCCCACACTGGAATTACTCCCAGGATAGGCAGTCGCTCCTTGTAAAGCACTGGCCGATTCTTACATAGTTGGAGAAAGGCTACGCTGATGATGAGTGGTTTCAACTGGTGTTTCGTGTCGTGTCTGGGTATAGTCAAAAGTAAATGACATTTATTATGAAGGCGAGTTCGTTTGTTAATAAGTTCACGGATTACAATTATTTGCACTTACGCAGCTGTCACCTTCCAAAAGGTTGAACATCATTTTCATTAGCAGCTCTACTATTCGTATTTTATTATTGTGTAGCACCTCTACGCACATGGCAAAAAGTAACAGTAAAATGAATAAACAGTAAGTTTTTGACATTTAACTATTTTTTTTTGTATTTTTTTTTTGTTTTTTTTTAAATTATTATTTTTGAATGAAATATCGCCGTGACAGCCCTAAACTCATGTAATCGTGATGCAGTGCAATTATAATAAGGATTTCGGTTTTTTACTTAAAACTTATAAGGTCAAACGGCGTTGATGGGGTTAAAAAAAGATTTAGTACATTTACTTGTCTTTGTGGTTTTCAGAATAAGGGTGGTTAAGCCCCTGTCCATGTTATTTGTTGTTTATTATTAAATACAAATAACAAATGTTCAGGATGGATTGTATGAGGAATGATATGAAAGTTAAAGGAGTAAATGATAGCGTAACGGTTGACAGAGGCGATTGGAAGATGAAAAAGTGTTGCGCCGACCCCAAGTAATATGGGACAATATTACAATTTGCATAAAATACATCCATAAAACTAGTGTAGCTTTTTAAAGTGATTGTTAAGGTTCGGTTAAACCGGTACGGACAGATTGCGGACTGGTTGCGGACACTGACTTGATACTTCAGCACATTTTCAGTCATAATCGGATGTACGGACAAATATAGTAAATTAGTCGTTACCGGTGTGACCAATTATTTAGGAATGAGATACTTTATTAAAATACCACTATTTTTTCAGTATTAGATGGAAAAATGTACAAAAAATAAACAAATGCAGCCGAATTGAGAACCTCCTTTATAAAATTCAAAAAATTAAAAAATGCACCTAATTTAATACTAAAACAGCCGTTTCATTAAAAATCGTTAATCAAAAGCGCAAAAGTTCAAAATTAGAATAAATACCGAATAAAAAAACACAACTTCATGTCCCCTCCCTACACGCTAGGGCTGTACTACATCATTTAAATGTAAAATATTCACTGTTTTTACAACAGGTGCTCAATTTATGTGGGAAACGATAGTTATTTGCATACCGATGTAATGGTAGTATGTCCGTACTTACTTAGGTAGTACTTAATTGTAACTTAGTTTGTGAGTAATTGTAGCATTTATTTGAGAATGAACGTTTTATAGGATTGTTAGTTTTAATAGGCAAGTTGTCGCATAATTAAAAATGCTATTTTTAATGATGCAACATATTTTCTCGTTAATTGTGGCTAATTTCTAAATGTCTAAGGATGGTGCTCTATAATTTCTACCCACCCCCTTGGAAAAGGGCGTAATTTTGTGTGTGTGTTTTAAATTCCCTCAGTGTTAAAAGAGTCTAATTGAAAATAAATCTCTTTAAAAAAAACAAGTTTAAAAATAATAACACAAGAAAAAAAAAACATTTGTAAAATTAACACTATCTACTGTGATTTTCCCCAGATTATTTTCGTATCAAAATTCACAAATAAAAAACTAAAGAAAAAACACAATCTCTCAATTACCTACTTGATTAATTTTAAACATTATTTTATTAAATAAAAACAAAAGAACATTTTTTTTATTTTTATTAAATTATAGAAAAAAAAAATTATTCATCTCTACTTAACTTACATCCCTAATTTCCCTCCAAATAAATCACTTACCACAGCCCTACGGTCATGGCGCGAAGGGCGACGCGTGCGCAGGATTCCGTTACGTCAGGTGATCCCATCAATTATATTCATTAACTCGCGTACCTGTTGCTAGTCTGTACTGAGAACTTCGATATTAAGGAAGGTTTCCATATTTTTTTTAAACTTTGGCTCTCACTAGGACTTTCTCCTGTATTGTGGGTGCGTTTACAAACATTAAAACTCACAAACACAAGCAGTCAGACCTAGAACAACTACCCGTAGGCCATACAAATATTTGTTTCGCGTATGAATCGAACGCGCGACACGCAGCGCGGCAGCCAATCTCTTGGCCACTGCGACAATCGTGCTGCCTTGCTTTGTCAAAGAAACAGAGTCAATAAATAAATACAATAATATAAAATTCATTTATTTCAGGCAAGATACGAAAGAATAGAATTTCAGAAATTGGATCATTGCAATTGCATTTAAAATGATTAAATTAAAAACTAATTAAAATAATAATTAAAATTGAAATTGTTAATATTCCTATATTGACAGCTAATAATGACTGTATTTAGTAAGCATTTTATACACAAGGTATGTCTTTAAAGCTGTTATCAGCTCAGAAACGTCTAAGCTCTTTTTCCAGAAATACTTAGGAGAACCAGCAACAGCAAACATCGTTTATTAAGAAACACGACCTCCCAAATTAAACAGATAAAGCTCACTGCAAAAAAAAACCAAACGTCCTATCTCCCCTCAAAATGGCGTCCTTAAATCAAACCTTTCCACACCTCTAGACAGATCGACGTCTTACAAAAACTGCCGCAATAAATCACTTTCAACCTCCTTCGCGTTTTGGCGGCAAGGCGATCGTCGCGTGCGCATGGTTGCCGTTAGCGCGTCAGGTGTCCCACAGGGGCCGCAGGTGGGTATAACGACCTTAGGGTAGTCACCCCTACGATTTGAGTACGTTTTTTTAGAAGATACTCGCTTGTAAGGTTGTAACGAACGCTTTGTAGGTTGAGGACCTCTTGATATACACAGATAAGAGGGTTTCTTGTTAGAGGGAATTAGGGTTCAACAAACATCATCATCATCATTTGCTTAGCCTTTTCCCTACTATGTTGTGGTCGGCTTCCAGTCTAACCGGATGCAGCTGAATACCAGTATTTTACATGGAGCGACTGCCTATCTGACCTCTACAACCCAGCTAATACTGGGTAATACGATACCCCTTGGAAAGACTGGTTGTCAGACTTTTCAGGCCACTGACTACCTAACGACTGTCGAAGATCTACAAATGACACCGGGACCAACGGCTTAACGTGCTTTCCGAGGCACGGAGGAAACTCGGTAATTAATGGATGGTCACCCATCCACAGACCAACCTAGGCAAGCACGGCTTAACCTAATGATCGACCCGAGCGGCTGTTATTATTTAGCCACGTGCTCTTCTTATAATTAATCTCCTCTAATATTTTTAATAAAAACCGTGTAAGACCATTTTCTGAAAACAGACTTAGATAGCAATGTAAAGCTCTAGATAGGACTGATTATGATTTTCTAATAATTTGTCTACATTATCTACTGTATACGAGGTGGAAGGGACACCGACGCGAAAACGGTTACCACGTATTCAGTACATCATTCTGCCATAGAATTTTTTATATGTTATTAAAAAAAAACAGCTGTTTCCTACAAAAGTGCAATACCTATACGGTCAAAATGTAAGGAACAGCTGTTTTTTTTTTAAATAACCTATGGTAAATTTCTACGGGCCGCATTTAGCAAATTTGACGACATTTTGAAATCAGCCAAAACTCCGTTATATCTAAAGTCCCGCCTCTATAACCAGTGTGTTCTGCCCACAATGACGTACGGTGCTGAAACATGGCGTGAGCGACGCAGGAGGCTGTGTACAGACTGAGAGTTGCACAGAGAGCCATGGAGCGTTCCATGCTCGGCATAAAGCTGATAGATCAAGTTAATAACGTCGAAATCCGATAACGCACAAAGGTTTTCGAAATTTGAAAACCCGTTACGGAACTCAAATGGAGTTGGGCAGGACACCTAGCAAGGCGCAGTGATAACAGGTGGACTAAGGCTGTCACCGAATGGCGTCCAAGAACTGGCAAAAGAAACGTGGATCGTCCAGCGGCGAGATGGGCAGACGACATAGTTGCCATCGGGGGAAAAACCTGGATGAGGCTGGCACAGGACCGTGGGGACTGGCATAAGAAAAGAGAGGCCTATACCCAGCAGTGGGTGAGTTCGGGCTGTGGATGATGATGAAATTTTTATATGCTCAGAATGATTTAACGAATACGTGGTAACCGTTTTCGCGTCGTTGACCCTTTCACCATGTATGATCTATACCAATATTATAAAGAGGTGATTTTTTTTTGTAAGCCTGTATGTATGGTTAATCTCTGGAACTACTGATCCAATATTTTTTTCACTTTTTGAAAGATTCGTGGGTGCTATAATATGTTATAAATTATCGAGGGTGCTATAATATGCTAAATAACCCACTGCCACACATAAATTGATAAAAATTCCAAGACACAACCAAGAAGATTAGATAAAATTAAATAGAATAAACACCACCACGCCGCGAGCCATTTCTATGCAAAATATGTAAATAATATTTATTACAGAAGAAAGTTGTTACAAAATTGTGCGACTCCTGGGCTAGGTGATAGACCTGTAGTACAGGAGCCAGTGCCCTCTCCCTAGAGGAGATATTAATATTAGAACTTTGATATGTACAACGAAATTCACAAATCTATCACCTGCGTGCCAGCAAATACTAAACAATTAATCAGAAAAAACCAATAGGCATAATGTCATCATTATATTATAGGTTCATCGACCTCAATTACCATCATCTTAGCAAGACAATGGAACAAAAACTATCGTTGATGATTAAATAATTACTGCTAAGAGAAAAACACTATTAATGATTTCCTTTTACTTTGAGGAAATAGGTGAGCGATGTGTTTGTCCTTTACAACATAGCATCACGCTTGTAATCCCTGAAGGGTTAGGCAGAGGTGTACCTAATAGTACACACTCACAATGTGAATTCACTAGGGTAACATTATATGTAATTAGTTATAGATAAGAAGTATAAGTTGTTAGTTGCTTCGTTATCGCATTGGATTGTGCCTGTAAAAATAGTTGTAAGTAAGGATTAAATAAATAAATAGTACCCGCACACATTTCATCCCATTAATTTTAGTCCCATGTAATAAGGGCGGGCCTATTGTCATCAACTGGGCACAAATCCAGACTCCGTGCCTGATACTGAGAAATTTCTAATGGAAAAATCCAACAACACTTTGTCCGACCTTTTTTTTTTTTTTTTTTTAGGATGGGAAATCATCAAATGACCCCCCCCGCTCTGGGCGGAGCGGAAGGGAGTGTCAGACTTGTACTGACTAAAACCCATCCATGTTCCTTCTTTGCCCTTTGTGTTCCAGGGCCGCGGTATCTCTTTCGAACAGTCCCGCAGCCCTGGCAGGCATCGGCCCGTGCGGACCCCTACGTGGTTGCTGACATCTCTTTGAGGCGCGCGTGGAACACGAACGCGCCGTCGACACGGCCTGTCGTCATAAGACGGCCGGACGGCGAGCTAGCCCAAAACTCGCCGTCCACAGGCCCGCGCCTACGGTGGCCGGGGGCCACCACGTGACCGCCGACGCCCAGGGCGTCTCCCGCGGCGGCTGGGACGTGAGGCTCTTTCCCTCTCACGTTCCGCCACCTCCTTCACTAGCATGACTGCTTCGCAGAAGGAGGTGACGGCTTCCCATTCCCTCTCGCCCCGGACCATGGCTTGGACCAGGGCCGGGCGCAAGAGGTCGCCGCCGCCAATCGCCTCTACGAGGACACGGCGCTGCTCCGCCCAAGCAGGGCAGGCCTCCACAGTGTGCTGCACCGTGTCCTCCGGACGATCCTCACAGTGGAAACACCCGGGCGTTTCCTCCCGCCCGATTTGGTGCAGGAACCTCCCGAAACAACCGTGTCCGGTGAGGACCTGCGTCAGGCGGAAGGTGAGGGCGCCGTGGCGCCTCTCTAGCCACTCCTCAAAGAGGGGACTTATCGCTACTATGGTGGCGTTCCCTGCACGGGGTTGCGACAGTCGCTCTCTCCATGTCACCATGAGATCGCGCCGGAGGTCTGTCCGCTGAGCGGTGATTTGCCGCGGCAGCGGAGTTTCCCCCCGACGTAGTGCCTCCGCGCGCCATTCGTGAAGGCGTGCGAGGACTATCGCCTCCAGATCCCATGGCGGCAATCCGGCAAGGAGGCTCGCCGCCTCACCGGAGATCGTGCGGTACCCCCGGACTAGCCTTAGGGCTATCCCCTTTTGGGGCGCGTTCAGGTAGCGGGCGGCTTGCCGCCTCAGAGAACGCGCCCACACCGGGGCCCCGTAAAGGGCCATGGACCGCACGACCACCCGCGTAGAGCCTCCGGCAGGAGGCGTTTGGACCCCCCAGGTGGGGCAGGAGCCGCTTGAAGGCAGCCCCGGTCCGTTCCAGTTTGGGGGCCAAACGTCGGAAATGCTCCACGAAGTTCCACCGGCTGTCAAGGACGAGTCCCAGGTACTTCAGCGTCAACCCGACGCCGATGGAAACCCCTCCTGCCGTCAGTAGGGATCCCGACGGTGGCGCATTCCGAGGCCCATGAAAACACATGGCCTCGGACTTGTGCAATGCCACCTCGAGACCCAATTGCCGGATCCTCTCCACGACTATCGCAACCCCGCGTGCCATGTTTTCGGCCGCCGCCTTGTGCGACCTCCCTTGTGCCAGTACCAGCGTGTCGTCAGCGTAGCAGACTACGCTGACGCCGCTAGGGAGGTCGGCGCGCAGCACCCAGTCGTAACCGATGTTCCACAAGGCCGGTCCCAGAACCGATCCCTGTGGAACACCGCACGACATCTCTCGCCGGTTCCATTCTCCGCTCCGACCGGGGTAGATGACGGCCCTATCCGTCAGGTAATCCCCGACCACACGACGAAGGTAGGTCGGCACCCGGTGATACCGGAGTGCCTCCCCAATGCAGCTCCAGGGCATGGAGTTGAAGGCGTTGGCGATGTCAAGAGACACCGCCAATACGACCCCGCCCCGGGAAACCGCGTCCCCCGTCGTGAGGGCTCTCACGCGCATGATGGCGTCCACCGTCGAGCGCCCCTTGCGGAAACCAAACTGGTGTTCCGCAAGATCCGGCCCCATCCCCGCGAGGTGCCCGGCGAGGCGGTTAGCAATAACTCTTTCAAAGAGCTTGCCCACCTCGTCGAGCAACACTATGGGCCGGTATGCGGACGGAGAGTCCGCAGGCGCCCTGGCTTCCGGATGAGGACCAGCTTCCCCGTCTTCCAACGAAGCGGGAACTGGCCTCTCTCCAAGTATGCGCTTAGGAGCCCTTCCAGTCGGGGCCCGAGAGCCTCAGAGGCCAGGACCCAGGCTTTGCCAGGCAAGCCATCGGGTCCCGGGGCGGTATTTCTGGCCTTCAGCCTGCGTACCGCCACTCCCAGGTCTACCCCAGTCACCTCCGGAACGTCGTCATCGGTGTGGTCCGCGTCCGGCACCGCAAGCGGCGGCGGAGCCATAGGCGGGGGAGGATGCCTCCCTGTCGAAGGGAACAGAGCGCTCACCACGTCCTCCACGAGCTCAGGCCGGAGACTCTGCGTCAGCGGGGGGGCCCGGGTGCGGAGTTTGTCCCGCACCATCTTGTAAGGGCGCCCCCACGGATCTCCGTTCAGAGACTCCAGCATCTCCTCGCGGGCCAGGTTCTTGGCCCGCCGGACAGCCTCTTGGAGGGCGGTCTTCACCGCTCTGTACCCCTCGTAAAGCTCCGCCTCAATGGCTGCCGCATCCGGAGGGCGGATGCGGAGCCTGCGATGCCTGGCGTACCGGTGCCGCGCGGCAACGCACGCCTCACGCAAAGACGTCAGCTCTCGCGACCACCAGTACACCTGACGTCGGGCGCTTCCTGGCCGAACTCGGGGCATTGCCACGTCGCAAATCTCGGACATGGCCTCCTGGAACCAACTCGCCTCGTTGTTGATGTCGGCAGGCCTGGCCGGTGATGACACCCAGGCCTGCACGATCGAGGCTTCCAGGAGGAGCTCCCGGTCCAGCTGACTTTGTCCGACCTGGGAATCGAAGCCAATAGGACCTCATGCTCAGCAGTCGCGTTTGTGGCCACTAGACCAACGAGTCTCTTGCAAAGGACATCGAAATAATGTTAAAAATGTCAGTTTTGGAATTTTTGTTCGAGATAGGTTCCTGCATAGCATTGCTGCAGAGCAGTAGCGAAGGGTCAATTTTTGTAAGAGGAAACCCGGAGTACATATCTTTAATGCGATTATATTATTTGTCTATAGAATACTGACTGTGCCATTTTTCAAAGGGAAGCCAGAAGTTTTGGTAGGAATCGAGTTGTATGGTACCTTCGCCACTGCTGCATAGAAAACCTGAACACAGTAACTTTTCTTTATTGGAAACACGTTACTCCACACTAGGAATTTCTCCTGTATCGTGGGTGCATTTACAAACATTCACATACACAAACAGACCCGGAACAACTACCAAGTGGCCTACCATGACGTCTTAAAACAGGAGTAATTCCAGTTTAGGAAAGAGATGGCGCTACACGACCTGTATAGCTTTGTCTCTTTCCCACACTGGAATTGCTCCTGGTTTAAGGGCATTACATTGCTCGATGACCTTGCTGATTTGATCCCTGTACTGGTTTTTGTTGACTTGCCCCGCACATTTCGCAAAATTTCGGTTATTATTTATTATTTAAAAAATATTAAAAGAAATAACAGAAAAAAAACAATACAGATTGTTAAATATATCATTACGTATTTGTTGTTACAAAATTCATGCCGATCTATTCAGCCGTTACCGAGATAATTTACAATTAAGGTTGAAAAAGGACCTATTTTCTACGATTAACCAAAAAAAATTGAGAAGGTTTATTAAAATTTTAAACAATACAATTTATTTGCGATGAACTTAACTATAACATACTTTTTTTACACGGAAAACGCACGAAGGGATTCATCAACAAATTTCATTGAACATACGCTATTTTTGGGATTTGAGCCATGTAATGCCCTTAAGACGTCATGGTAACCCCCCTGTAGGCCATACAAGTGTTTGTACCGTGCGGGAAAGCGCAGCAACCAATCGCTCAGCCACTGCGCCAACCATGCTGTCAAAAATATTCCTGTCTTCCAGTTTGTCTAATTTATGTATCTAAAAGTCTAGATTTTTAGATACAAAAATTAGACAAACACTACTGAATGAAACAATGTACCCCTTGGAATGATTAGTTGTTCGATTTTTAGGCTTCTAACTATACGTAAAGACCTACAAACAAAAGTCGGGACTAACAGCTCGGTACGTAATACATCGTCACCCATCCACAAACCGACCTCAGCAAATGCGGCTTTACCTTGAAGATCAACCCAAGCGAATGCTATTATTTATCTACGAGCAATATTTTACACGACACTTTATATTTTTTATATCAGTGACATTTACCACAATTTAATGACCCAGCTATACTGCTGACACCCTTAGCGTGATGTCAAAGATTAGATACATGTGTAGATGGTAATTTCTCTGCAAACGGTTGGTAACAAGTTAGTTGTAATAAGAAGTCTCCCCTCTGTTATATTTCCTGCCTTATCGTACAATGTAACGATATTAACTGACTCTGAAGAAGGTGTGTGTCGTTAGTCATTTTGTGAGTTTGAGGCAGGCGGTGTTGTAAATTAAAGTTGACTGTTTGGCCGAAAGGGGTCACTGAGGTGAAAACTAATAGAGAAGTATGGAATAAGAAGACATACTGCACTGGAGTTATACAACGTGAAACGGTTACCACGTATTCTGAACACACAGAAATTTTTCATCAGTAATTTTTTTTTTTGCCCTGAGTTGTCCCACTCCTGGGAGGCCTTTGCCTTCGGTAATTAAAATAAAAAAAACAGCTGTTTCCTACAAACAGAAACGGCTACTTACACGGTCAAAATGTATGGAATGGATAATAAAGGGTGTAAATAGACCCTTAACGTAGCCGAAAGGCACTTGTTCTCCCCGTCTTTGCGGTCATTTTTTTGTTCTAGACGATACCTGGGAATCTTCTAGTTACGGAGATATTGGGGGTCAAAGTTGTACTTTTTCACAAGTTTTTTTTTAAATACATGTTTTTAATGTAAGATTTTTACTTTAAACACCTCCACGACTCTCGTACTATTCAATCCATCCATCAGCACAATGGTTTGAGTGCTTTCCATCGAGTCCTACCGTAAAACGTGATTTTTCACCCCAAAAAAAAAAATCGATTTCCAGAAATATTTTTTGCGTAAAGTTACTTAGTTTGATGCACAGAATGCTTGGTTGACGGCTTCGTGAAGGGTCCGTTTACACCCTGTATGTATCAGTGACAAAGGCAGAAGAACAAAAATATATTTATATAAATACAACATCAGTTTTAGTATATGCGAAACATGATACACGTGTCTAGTATTTTTATGTAAAGAATCTATGTACAAAATTTCAAAACTGTATCATGAAAAATCGCAAAGTTATAAGCTTGTTCTGTTATCTAGTTGTCCGCACAAAATCGTAGTCACCACGCAGCGCGCGCCTCCAGCGTCGTCTTGAGCTCATTGATAATAATAATTTGGCAGTAGGTACCTAAATTATTGCGATAGGTACTTAAAGTCACTCGGTGTCCAACTTTTAACTTTTTTAAATATTTTTGGGAAAAAATACAACATGGTTTAAAAATTATTGGAATCGATTCAGTTACTTATTCTGAACAAACTATATATGTATATATATTTTGCTGTGCCCGCAACCGTGGGTCTGCAACGGCTCTTAGCTCTAAGCCTTTTGTTAACACCACTTTTACCTTATAGAACGCAAATAAATAAATAAATAAGAATGATGAGCGAGTAAACAAATAAGCAATTTTAAGAAATGAACAGATAGACTTACATGTAAAATATTAATACATTAAGTAAATGAATGGAAATATAAAATACTTAATAGGATAGAAAATAATTCAAACTTAACAACAAGGAAAAGTAATAAAGCACTCTTCCTCTCTCTACTTATTTAAAAAAATTTGCTGTTCCCGACAGGGTCCATAATTCCAGGGCTGCGGGACTGTTCTAAAGAGATACCGCGGCCCTGGAACACAAAGGGCAAAGAAGGAACATGGATGGGTTTTAGTCAGTACAAGTCTGACACTCCCTTCCGCTCCGCCCAGAGCGGGGGGGGGTCATTTGATGACTTCCCATCCTAAAAAAAAAAAAACGGTCCATAATTGTTTGTTTCTATTTTTTTTATTTACCACCTGTAAGTGTACATTATGGATATAGCAATAAACGATTTGATTTGATATGCTCGCTGAGCGTGTGTTCTTGAGCGCTCTCACTAAATTATGTAGTTTTAAACTGAAGCTACATTGTCAGCGATGACTGTATGCCCTTGACGCGCCTCTATTAATCACTTTATAGTCTGTACCTATTGTTGGGAGTCTAGTCATAGATTCTTCATGTATTGCATGTTGTGGGGTACGCAGAGAAGCTATGAATTTAGTCTAGATGTTTCAGGCAGTAGAGTAAACATAACATAACATCACGCCTGTAATCCACGAAGGGTTAGGCACATGTGTACCTAATAGTACACCCACATTTTGCCAGATATGTTTAAGTCCCATGTAATAGGGGGTGAGCGAAGCTATTTCAATAGCCTTGACGTGGTCGCAATCGCGACTGCTGAGCATGAGGTCTTGGTTTTGATTCCTGGGTCAAATTGTTATAGGATTTTTCAATCAGGAATTTCTTAGTAGCAGCCACGGAGTCTGAATTTGTACCCGTTGATGTCAATAGGTTCGCCCCCTATTAGATGGGACTTCATAACTGGTGAAATGTGGGTGTAGTTGTTAGGTACATATCTGCCTAACCCTTCGGGGATTACAGGCGTGATGTTATGTATGTTATTTTATTGTGTGAAGAGCTTCTTCTATCTAGTGAGACAATAATAGACCGGTGTTACACTAATGCAAGTCTTTTACATAACCAAAGAGTTCAAGAACAGTTCTAGGTCACAATCACAGAAACACACACACATATTTTTTTCAACAACTTTGAACCACAGACTAGTAATCGAGACTAACCCACAAACCAACAATGTAAGTGCTAGTTCACACGCGCGTTCCCACGCGTCAATGTCTAGGGCGCGCGTGTGAAACCCCTTTACAATGACGTAGTGTTATGTCATGAGCGCGAAAGGAAAAATGCTTTTACTTTGACTTTTATTTGGTAAGACGAGATTATGTCATAAAAGAAAAGAATCTAAAAAATTGTGTAATCATGATATTGGACCACAAATTGGTCATAACAAAGTACGGGTAGGTACTGTTTGATGGTGTTACAATTTTATGATTGCACATTTCACCTAAAAGACCAAAGAAACGATGGATGGACTGTGTGAAGGATGATATGGCTAGAAAGGAGGTGTCTGCTGAGATGAAGAGTAATAGAGAAGTATGGAAGAAGAAGACATGCTACATTGGGATAAGGGCAGGAGACTGATGATGACCTGCTGACTGTCAAATACTTAACGGTAAGACCCACGTGGTTTTAATCAAAAAGACAATCCACTTTCTGTACCAACAATTAATACCTTTCGGAAATCAAAATCTTTTACTATCTTCATGCACAACAAGAGTAAGCCTCGCTTTAACTACTCGGTTAGGAACAGCTTAAAGCAAAGTTATGAAAAGCCTTCGTGCCAAGAAAAACTGTCCAACTCCAAATCTCCACGGTGGTCAGGCTACGCGTGGTGGAAATGATATATCTCAAGACAACCGTATTGGAATTTGCGTAACTAAACATAAATACTTGCAACACCCATAAAAATGACAAAGATATTAAAATTATATTAAGCAAGTGACACCACTCAAATTCATATTCAAAATGTCTATTTCCCAAAATAAATCCCGGAAACAACAAATTTGAATACCGACACGGGAATCGAACTCCGAGCCTACCCTCTATTATTTAAAACAATCGCTTGCACTCACGCGACCTAGGGAGACTAGTGTATGACCATTGACCATTGGAATGTAAGGGTTACCCTTCTAACTTTAATATGGTAAATGGTATTATTTGAATAAGGGTGGAAATTACCAATTAACTTCTAAATAGGTGGGAAATTGTTACTTTTTGTTTTTAGATTGTTTATTAAGGGTGAGTTTTGAGTGAGTTATTGGGAATTTGTGAGTTTTGTGAAAGAAGAGGTTGATTTTGTAAAAATGCTAATGAAATTTGGTGGTTATCGGCATTGCTATAAATAATAAAAAAAAAGGTATGACTTAATGTTTTTAGAGGATTTGACCATTAAGTCTGACCCTACTACTTTGATCTTAAACATATTATTATTTTATTTATTTATTTATTTGTATGTACACAATCATAGTTAGACGCTAGGCTTAAAACTAATGAGTAAATGACCCTGTTAGGGCGCAGCAAGATAACTTAAAACTAATAATACTGCAGTGTCAGTGTTATCTATTATCTAAAATCATGCAGATCATTAGGAACTTTCATATTAAAAATATTAGATTAATTAAATTTATATCTAGCCTTTTATATAAAAAAAACTTATATTAAAACACACTACAGATAACAGGCGTGATGTTATGTTATGTTATGAAAACATATTGTTATGTAGGAATCAGGCAAACTGTGAACTATGTGTGGGTGAACTAGAGGTACAGCAGAGACGCAACAGTTATGGTAATTTAAGTAGAATGTCTGGCACATTATAAATAAGATAGAGATAAACACCATTTCGTAATTAGAACAGAAAAAGTTTAGACATAGAGACTAGGCGTGCCACGTGCGTCAAAGTGTGAAAATATGATTTAATTTTATAATTATCGCCCAAAACGCCTTTTATTTATATCTAATCCCACACACTAAATAGATTATTGGGTACGTTATGTTGATTAATTCATTGAGTAGCAACTATAGGCATAATATGATTCACGACCGTAAGTCATCAATACAACCCTCTAAGTTCATTTTAATCAAGATACAACCTACGCTGACCTGCAAATTGCAAAAAAAACATAAGAAAATATTAATTTCGCGGGTTACCCTAATGCTTTCCCCTTAACACACATCATAAAACAACATCGTCTGACCGTTACACTTTTTCTCAATTAAGTTTTTTTTAGTAAAAAAACTTAACCTACTAAAAACGAGTTTCTACCGAGAAACCCTAGTACGGCAACCAAAGGGTAAACCAATTACAAGCATTTTTTCACTAGGCTGCGCTTACGCAGGGGTTCGACGCAAATCTACCGGAAAATTACTATTGTTTACAAAATAACTCATTTTTACAAGTTTTATTTTATTTTTTATATTTTTATGCGACTCGCTCCAGTGGTAATAGGGAGGCTTGCGAAAAATATAATTTGTTTACTTAGGAATTTTTTTTTTAGGTGAGTTTTAGGTTACCTAAGATTTAGGTAATGGATTAGACTAAATAAAGCAGTTTTCTTGAATTGACATAATTATTTATTTCTAGCGTCTGTCCGCAACTTCGTCAGCAGGAAAGAAATATACAAGGTGGTAGGGACTCCGACGCTAAAACGGTTACCACGTATTCAGTACATCATTCTGAACCTCCCACATAAATTTTTCCACATAAAAAAACAGCTGTTTCCCTTTCTAAAATTGCAATGCTTACACGGTCAAAATGTATGGAGTAGGTGATTTTATTTTAGCTTTGGTGTCTCTTCCACCTTGTATTATAAATATACTATAGAACTCAGTAACAGTGGTGCTTTATATCAGTGAAAGAATTTCTGAAATCGGATGA
Source organism: Noctua fimbriata (assembly GCA_905163415.1). Classification (NCBI taxonomy): domain Eukaryota; kingdom Metazoa; phylum Arthropoda; class Insecta; order Lepidoptera; family Noctuidae; genus Noctua; species Noctua fimbriata. The sequence continues at coordinate 1,949,856 of LR990946.1, forward strand.
GTGGTTTTGGAGATAACCTCGTAAATCCAAACGTACGAACTTTCCCTCTTTTTTAATATAATATTAGTATAGATTTATAATTCGGTGTTCCTTCGTGCCTAGGAAAGCATGTTATTTATTTTTTTTTGTTTTTTTTTTTTTAAACCTTCTCTAGGAATTTCTCTTGTATCGTGGGTGCGTTTACAAGCATTTAAACTCACATACGCAAACACCCGGAACAATTATCTGTAGGCCATGCAAATATTTGTTCCGTGCGGTGTTCGAACTCGCGACACGCAACGCATCAGTCAATCGCTCAGCCACTACACCAACCGTGCCGTCGCTTTTGATTATAAGTAGATCTGTGGCAGTCGTTTCAGGTCACACTCCTGGAATTCTGACAACCAGTCTTTCCAAAGGTTATCGTAACCAGCGACTGCCTATCTGAGCTCCAGAAGCCAACCCGGGTCCTGGAGCTCGGATAGGCAGTAGCTCCATGCAAAATACTGAGATTTAACTGCATCGGAATTATACTGGAAGCCGACCCCAGCATAGTTGGGAAAAGGCTAGGCGATGGTGATGGTCCTACTAAGGTGAAATAAAATATCATTCGACTAAATTCAACATGCAATTAGGCAAAACATGTTTTCCTTTGTTTAAAAAATAACAAAAGAGTTTCGAGAAATCATTTTCGGATTAGCGATGGTATCGCTACATGTCCTTGGGTTTTCTGACGGTATTTACACACATATACATATAATGTACATATCTATATATATATAAAGTAAGAAACTGACTGATTCACTGACTGATCGATCAACGCACAGCTGAAACCGCTGGGTCTAGAAGCATGAAATTTTGCACAAACGATCCTTAAACGTAAGTGTGCACTAAGAAGGGATTTTTGAAAATTCATCCCCTAAGGAGTTAAAACGAGAGTTGAAAGTTTGTATGAAACTTGGTCAATTTTTAGAACGAATTCGTGGGAATCTGCTAGTTAGTAAAACATAAGGGTGAACTCGATACTGCCTACTTATAAATTCACGCTTACCATTTATCTGATCATGCAAACAGCTGTTTTAAGTAGTCCGTCATTATCTAGCCTAAACGATTGTCACCCTACTAATAATTAAACATGCCTTTGTCTAGTTAGTTCAACAATTATTCTGTCGGTTCAATGTCACAGTTTTTTTGTACATAATACGAGCATATACGTCATTCATATATTCGACGCCATTTTCAGACGCCATGATGGATTTTTACGATTTTTATGAGTCATTTTATTTTCGGTTGATCATGTTTGATGATTATATTTCACAATACAAAGCAATTCGACAAATTTATTTGTTTTATGAACAGGAAATTCTTCTATGTAATAGAAACTACTGTACTGTATGGTGTCGGACGTAAAGAATAGCACCATCCCATATCTTCCCGTGGGTGTCGTAAGAGGCGACTAAGGGACTTACCAGAGAATGGACAGCAGTGTTCTCTGTGACAACCATACTGCGATCGCCAACCCGCCTGCCAAGCGTGGCGATTATGGCAAAACCCCCCCTTTGGGGGAGGTCTATGTCCAGCAGTGGACGTCTTTCGGCTGAAATGATGATGATGATGAATAGAAACTATATTTTAACAAGCACCTAACATACTAGATTCATTTTGAACAGGTCTCAAATAAAAAATAAAATCGTGATAAGCATGGGATACCCAACCAATGATTTTTCGACAAAGATTTTCAGCAGCGCCCACACCTCTGATTAACAGTTTTCTAATTGTCTTATAATTTAGATAGACTGCAGAGCATGAGACTCTGGGTTCGATTCCCGGGTTGGGCAAAGCGTTATTGGGTTTTTCTATCAGGAAGTTCTTAATAGAAGCCACGGAGTCTGGATTTGTGCCCGGTTGATTGTAATAGGCTCGCCCCTTATTACATGGGACTTAAACATAACTGGCAAAATGGGGGTGTATTATTAAGTACACCTCTGCCTAACTCTTCTAGGATTACAGGCGTGATGTTATGTATGTCTTATAATTTTACTGAACTGCATCGTTAGCTACCTGGACAAAAACCCGTCCAGACTATATTACAGCATTATTTTTTAAATTTATTTTATTCTTTTTCTGCCTAATCAACCGCTACCCAAAACCAGTGTGAACCTCACAAAACCAATCACACCAACACGATTACTAGTACCTCATAAAGAACTTGAAAACCCAAACATATAATCAAATAGCAGTCACTACTGAATTTGTTAAAAAACAAAGTTGTTAATGACACTTATAAACGTGAGAACTTGTCGACGCCTTCGCTGAGCTTAACTATACAATAATAATGTGTAATATTATAAAAAAACGACGCGGATGAGAAGAATTTTGGGGACACACGTTGTTTTGGAGGATTTATACAGTGACATTGACAATAATCTTCTTATACAACATTAGTTTTAGTATATGCGAAACCTGAAACACGTGTCGAGTATTTTTATGTAAAGAATCAATGTATAAAATTACAAAACTGTTTCATGAAAAATCATAAAAATATACGCCCGGGACCGGTCAATGTAGCGACACTTGGGGGAGGCCTATGTCCAGCAGTGCCAGTGGACGTCTTTGATAGAGAGGGTGTCTTTGTGGGTCAATTTAGTCCATCTATCTATTTCTATTAAAATTGAACACAGGACGAATTAAAAAACAAAGTTATACTGTTTTTTTTAGCAGATTTTTTTTTAATAACCGATGAACAATCAGTATGATGTACTGAATACGTGGTAACCGTTTTCGCTTCGTTGTCCCTTCCACCCTGTATACAAACATTTAGACAGTTTTCCAGATACGGTGGTCACTAGCCGCACATGGCAGGAGGCATGATCGTTTCCTCTTAAAAGACCTGTCCGGAGCCCCCTCTGTGCAACGCCTGTTAAGGCACATCCCTGGGGAGATTGGAAATTGGTCTCCCATAAGCCTTGCTGTGCAAGTGGCACGGCAGCACGTGACCACCTTTTTTATGTTTTTTTTTTTGTTTTCGGGGGGAAATCTTCAAAAGGCGACCGGTCTTTAGGGATAAGACCGGGGGGTGTGGGATTTTTATCGCACTAAAACCACCCCGGTGGTCACCATCCTCACATGAGAGGAGGCACCGTTTCCTCTTAAAAGACCTGTCCGGAGCCCCCTCTGACGTGACCATACCTACACAATGTTTGTTTTATTTCGCAAAAATACCAGTTTTCAATTGCTTATGCAAATATTCCACGTGTAACAGCTACAACGCATGTTATGTCTGACAAGTCTATGTCTAATTGTCTATTTAAATTCGGCACATTTCATGTTTGAATGTTAATGTCAAGTTCGCTTACCTATGTAGTCTAAAACAAAGAAAGATAATAGCTGTAACACCCAAGAACCTCTAGTCTTCAGTATTAAGCGTGAACTGGTAATGGAGAACACATTACCCGAAAAACTCTACGGCAAAATTCGATAATTAAATAGGTCTCAGGGTCTTAGGTGGGTGGGTTTGGTTGGGTAGGTTTGGTAGGTGGGTAGTCTTTTAACAGGGGATGGTAGTTACTAAGATTAGCCACTCGGATCAATCTTCAGATTAAACCGCGCTTGCCCAGGTTGGTCTGTCGAAGCCTGACCACCCATTACATACTGAGTTTCCTCCGTACCTCTGAAAGCACGTTAAGCAGTTGATCCCTGCTGTCTTTGTAGATCTTTGACAATCGTTACAGGTAGTCAGTGGCCCGAAAGTCTGACAACCATTCCTACCGAAGGGTTTCGTAGTACTGACTGGGCTGTGGAGGTCAGTTAAGCAATTGCTCCATGTAAAATACTGGTATTCAGCTGCATCATGTTGGACTGGAAGTCGACCGCAACAAAAGTTGAGAAAAGTTAAGCCGCTGATGATGATGGTTATAGTTTACTAAGAATATCTTGCTGTTATCAACATCATCTGCCTGCCTTTTACTGTCTACGCTGGGTCTGGCAACCAATCTGATGGCCACAGTCCATTTAACTTTTGGAATAGTCTCTTGCAGTTTTATGATTTTTTTTTTTTTTTATTCTGTATGGGCTTACTCTTGACCTCAATCTAGTCCTGAGGACAGAGATGAGGTCGACGATGGAACGAGCTAACCCAAAAGAAGCCTATTAACTCGCGATTTAAATAGATTGGGGTCATATGAACTTGGAAACACCGACGCAGGCAGGGAATTCCACTCCTTGGCTGTGCGCATAATAAATGATGTAGCAAAGCGCTTCGTGCGAATGTGTGGAACATCGACAAGCATCCGGCGGCATCGATAATTTAAACCAGACATAGATGGGGCAAGGTGAATCTAATCAGAATTCGCTGCATTTTGTGATGAGAAACATTTTCAGCCATGGTCTAAACTAATATTACAAAGCTGAAGAGTTTGTTTGTTTGGTTGAACACGCTAATCTAAGGAACTACTGGTTCGATTTGAAAAATTCTTTTAGTGTTAGATAACCCATTTATCTAGGAAAGTTATAGGCTATAAAATTTCACGCGTACGAAGATCGCGGGCAGCTAGTAAAATATATGCTTGTAAATCAAAAATCCAAAGAAAATAATACTCTTTTAACTCCCAATTATAACCAAAATACTTAAAAATCTCCACATCCTCGATTGACGTCACCCAATGATTCATTAGGTAAAACATAAGCAAATAAATAACTTCGTACATGAGATAAGTATCGTCGGATACCTACGTGTGAATAAATTGTGGGAAGTGTTGCTACACATGAGGTGATGAGATGTGTCTGAAGATATGGATGATTGGATTTGTAGTAGTTAAATTAAATTGTAGTCATGGATGTTCCCAGGTTTTCCTTTAGGAATTTCTCAATAGCAGCCACGGAGTCAGGATTTGTGCCCGGTTGATGGCAATAGGCCTAATACATGGTACTTAATTATAAATGGCGAAATTTGGGTGTTCTATAGGTACACTTCTGCCTAACTCTACGGGGATATTAGGTGTAATGCAATTAGCAATATTACTTGCCAAATAAACGGTAATATTAAAAATTGTACATATAGGTATAATTCCCGTCTCGTTTTAATAAACTTTACTGATAGTGATACTGCTAGCCTGCGTCATCCCACTGCTGGGCTAAGGCTTCTCCCCATGACTTCCAGTTGCTACGATCCAGGGCTAATGTGGGCCACTGGTCGTTTGTTTTGTCAAGTTCGTCCCGCCATCTTCTGCGAGGTCTGCCGCGACGCCTAAACAAACAAAAAACAAACAAACTTAACAATAAACTTTAGATACCAAGAATTACAATTAGTTAAATACAACTGTCTTCAGAAATATCCCCAACAAAATAACCACATGTGTAGCACACAGCATTGTATTGTCAAATTATTTCCCATAGCCTTGCGCGTGCGCTTCGCCTTTTTGTGAACAAGCGGATAGACGCTACCTTCATGTCGCTTCAAGTTTGAACGTGTTGGGGATCGGCAGTGGTGTGTAATTTATTATTTAATTGTGTAGATTTAAATTAGTATTTAGGACTTTCTGTATAAAATGCCTACCAGCAAGAATAAAAATAAAATTTTAGGAAAAACTTCGGCTATCGAATTCAGCAGGAGTACTGCTTCTCAAGACATTACTATTATGTCCAGCACCTGACTACCTCGTTGGTTTTGTGTTCGGAAGCGCGACTGCTCTCGACTTTCCTGGGTTCGATTCCCAGGTCGTTCAGTGTTATTGTGTATTTCCATCAGGAATTTCTCAGTAGTAGCCACAGAGTCTGGATTTGTGCCCGGTTGATGGCAATAGGCTCGCCCTCTATTACATGAATGATATGGATGATGAAATGATAGCGTGACGGTTGACAGAGGAGAATGGAAGAATAAACGTGTTGCGCCGACTCCAATGGGACTAGGGTAGGAGGATGGTGATGATGCACGGGAGCAAAGTCACGAGCAAAAGCTAGTGTTACATGTAACAGCCATGATGATTACTCTGGCCAGTACCATTATTGGAATCCCTTCCTCCGTCCCTTCTGTAACAAACAAAGAAACACAATATGAGTCAGTTTTTTCACACGAAACCAAAAGATGGGTACCTACTTTATACTTAAATTCAATATAAATAACCAAAACCCGTGTTTTGGGTACCAGGTCCGAATTTATACTTAAATTAAGAAACTGGTTTGTTTTAGGCACCTCACTATAATTAGGCACCAGTATTTTATGTGCTAAAAATGTATTGTGATTTTTGACCCAACAATCAACAACCTCGCACGGGACCGGTCAATGTGGCGACACTTGGGGGTGACCTATGTCCAGTAGTGGACGTCTTCTTTTTTTTTTTCTATTTGGCATCTCGCAGGTCAGCCTAAGCGGCTGTCGCTGCTCAACCGGACTATCTTGTGGGTGCCTTGAGTGTAAGGCCTCCAGCCAGGGCTAGTGGACGTCTTCGGCTGAAATTATGACTATGATGATTTCATTGTTAATTTCTATCATGCAACATCACCATAGACCAAGAATGCGGACGCTAAAACAGCAAACATTCTCCACAAGAAGAATGTAAACATTTGAATATTAAAATTGAAACAAACGCGGTGAAAATATTAGTATAACAACAAAAGGTATCCTCTAGGAGCGCAATGAGAAACGTTCTGCCGCCATGTTGGACGTGGAGCTATGAAGGATTTTGTGGTGGATGCGGTATTAATAACTGATTAAACATATTTATTTATTTGGCTCGCCAACAATTGAATACACTGCTAAAAGATATGAGATACATCCAATAGAGTCATAGACTTGTGTACCAACTTCTTACAGGTTAGCACATCATGCATTACGTATTATTTTGTTGATGAGTGTAGGAAATCAATGAGCTTAAAATAAGATGAGTACTACTCGCCGCACATAACTATGGTTTACCAACACCATATATATGACCATTAAGAACTTATAAATACGCAAAACTGACTTTGATTAACATGGTATTTTACATACAACTGATTAAATTGCATAAGCTTTCTGTAGGTAACTATAAAGGTCAGTCTGATGACAGTTTACACCACATGAATCAGCCTGAGTTATTATGACCGGCTCGCGACGGGCTCCGATTTGATCACTTAATTACCAGCCATGTGATCGCGAGCCTCATTTAATTCAGAGCCGTGTTGCCAATTCGTTTTGAATCGACTAAGGGCTCTTCTTCTGCTCAAAACAGTTTACAATCAAGCCGCTCTATTGCTGATCTAGATATACAACATTAGTTTTAGTATATGCGAAACCTGATACACATGTCTAGTAATTTTATATAAAGAATCTATGTACAAAATTCAAAACTGTATCATGAAAAATCACAAAGTTATAAGCTTGTTCTGTTACCTAGTTGTCCGCTCAAAAATGTGGTCACCACACAGCGCGCGCCTCCAGCGTCGTCTTGAGCTCGTTGATAATAATAATTTGGCAGTAGGTACCTAAATTATTGCGATAGGTACTCAAAGTCGCTCGGTGTCCAACTTTTAACTTTTTTAAATATTTGTGGGAAAAAATATAACATGGTTTAAAAATGATTGGAATCGATTCAGTTACTTATTCTGAACAAACTATATTCAGGTCACGCATATACTAAAAATAATGTTGTATGCCACAGCATTAATAATTTTTCTATACATGCCACATCAACGCGCTCTCATTTCCCACTTCGTTGAGAACACGAAACAATAGCGAACCCGGGCACGAACCCGGCCGTTTTAAATAATACATAGATACACATTTTATTTGCAAAACGGAAGCCAAGTGATTTATATGTGTGTGCACTTAATCGGTGGTTTGGCCGATGTACTGTGAGATGAATGTTGTATTAAAAAATGTTTAGAATTTTCTGAAATTTTGATATTGGAAGCTGCAGATCTGAGAGAAGAAGTATGGAAAGAACTTCTGTTTTTACTGTAGGGACACAAAGTGTCAGCTAAGTAAAATGTAAACGTGTGCGTGTGTAGGCAGTCGCAAATAAACTCGCAGTCAATTCGGTTGTTCAATATTTTATTTCCGAAAACCCAACCTTCTGTAGTTCACATTAAATGAATTAGGACATTGTTAGGCACACATAACAAGAGATCCTAAAGTGGTGACCCCGACGTGATGACAACTGATAAAAGTACTAGAATTTTTAGGTCACGGAAGTATTTTCTGATATTGGGTAGTCGAAAGACCGAAAGATCTGCAAACAGACAGACATCTGCGTATTTTTTTTAGGCATATTTTTTTATAATTTTTGTGCTTTACTATTATTAAATCATAAAACTTTCAGCTCTACAATCTACCGTCACCCCGCTTATTATTTTATATCAAAGTCTAACTATCTATTTACTTGTTCACAGGTACAAAGATGATAAAACGGCAGAAAATCCGCAAGAAAATCCGGTGAGACCGTCCCTGGTCGACGTGACGATGTGACAATAGTAACAAAACAAACAGTTAAAACATACTAAAAATACTCCAAAATAATTCTCCTAACACTCTCCTAATTTAGATTTTAGTCACAAAAGTTAGTGCCAATTATAGTGAAAAAAACGACACAGAGTTACAAAGGTATAGAGGTGACATCGAACTTTTTGATGCAACGATTGAAAAGTGCCACTTAAACTACTGCCACTAGTGAACATTCTAAATTTAAACGAATAACAATTGAGGAACAAAACAAAATAGTGAAAAAAAAACAAAATCAAGACATAGTGCGTTTCGATAGTGCAGAAACAAAAAGTGACGTTTTAAAAAGACTTACAAGTGTGATGTGCTAAGAATGGATCTCCACGCTCCTCAGTTGGTAGTCCATTCCTATGAGCCCCATGCCCCTCTGCTAGAGGTAGAGGGTTTGGATCCTCACAGTCCTCAGCAGAAGGTGCTGATCCATGCTCCAACGTTACAGAGTCAGGAGTTGATGAGCAGCGACCACCGGAACGGAGGTGACCAGAGCTATGGTAATGATTTCAACATTTTTTTACTAAAATATACTATTAGATTAATTTAAGTATGCTTAAATTAGAATCAAGCCTTACAATCTATTTGGTTAGCACACGGAGACTTCTTCGTTTAGTTAAAAGTTTAACATATATTATAACATCCATTGAATCAGCTGCGATGTAATGCAGTTTTAGTAAATAAATTAATATTTCGGGGCTTCTTAGCGTGTCGATGGGACTGAGCTACTAGTTTGGCGCTTTCGGTAGCATCCATCAGTTCCTATAGTGAACAAACGACAGGACACGCATGACACAATATTAACACTCCAGAGCCGAGTCATTAATGAATCACCACCTGGGTCCGGAGTCTATTTAAAGACTTCCAGGTCAGCCATGGCAACTCATGTCCGGGTGGGAGATTTTCGGGTTATGGAGAAACTTAGAAGAGACTTCTGCCCCCGTAGCATGACCTCCGTAGACAAGGATTTCTTTGACGGAAGAATCGACAAAATTACAGATAGTGCAAAGAAGTCTGTCATTGTGTCGACACAATCTGTCATTTTGTTGATTCTTCCGTCAAAGAAATCCTTGTCTACGGTAGTCATGCTACGGGGGATGTTGTGGACTTCGGTAGGTTACTGACACTGATACTGCTAGCCTGCGTCATCCCACTGCTGGGCAAAGGCCTCTCCCCATGACTTCCAGATGCCACGATTCAGGGCTAATGTGGGCCATTGGTCGTTTGTTTTGTCAAGTTCGTCCCGCCATCTTCTGCGAGGACTGCCGCGACGCCTTCTGGCTGTGTCCATTAAATGACATTAAGAAAGAGACGGTAGTGTCTTGTTTGTATCATTCGACTTTTAAATTTGTTGATGCTCTTTATTTAATTTTAGAAACCATTTTTACATTAAACTACTTAGTAATAGAAGCCTCGATACATGATTATTGAGAGCAGATGTGTCTGATCTGACGTAGAGTACGACTTTACAGATGAGCAGTACCACGCGCACAGCAGCAACCAGAGTGGAGACGGTGAGTCACACAATATTTTTTATTTTTGTTTTAAGCAATCGTTTGATAGAACATTATTTTATATTTTAATTTTAAAAAAGGAGGGGATAATTAATAAATGCATGATTTTTTTTTCTTAAATTGAGAAGTTAGCCGTTGCTTATAGCTCTTTTTCTTTTTTTGATGAATTTAAAAATACAATTAAAAGATATAACTTTTAAGAAATTTAATTTAGGTTTCTGTGATCTCTTGCTGGTGATACTTATTTTTAAATTTGATTTTGATTTTTTTACACCCATCGCACTATAAAACATGAATAATAAATACCTACGAACGTTTATTCTGTCCTATCTACCCATACATAGCTCTACGACAAACTCAGTCTATTTGCATTGCTCTCCATCTCCACACCACTCGTAACAAATGTTTGTAAAGAACTAATTCCATTTAATTTATTACCACTGCTTTCAGTCTAGCTTTTTGCGTTTGTCATTCTAGACTAGACTGGAACAAAAAAAAAAGATAGACCTGTCACCTGTCACGATATAATAGAGAGTTTTCTGACCGTGTGTCGATTCGTTAGGCTGGTTATCACTCGGTAGGTATATGGCCCGATTCCTGGTAAACTATGGATTGTTACAGATATAAATTTGGAACTTATTTGGTGTTATCATTAATGTATAGTTTTGTTAAATCGTTTTTAAGATAAAGTCTGACAACCAGTCTTATCAAGGGGTCAGATAGACAGTCGCTCCATGTAAAATACTGGTATTCAGCTGCATCCGGTTAGACTGGAAGCCGACCCTAACGTAGTTGGGAAAAGGCTGGGCAGATGATGATTAGATAAAATGTCGTAGACTGATTTTAGTTAATTTTTATTGCCATTTATTTGGGCGTTTTTTTTTTAGTTTTTACTTTCTTAAAATTTGGACCTAATATTGTGAATTAAAAGTCTATTTATTTATTCAGATCAAATTGGCCATCAGGTTTTTTTTTCTTAACTTTTACAAGTTAAGTGTACATAAAAGAAATTCTTGTAAGATTTCTAAAACATTTCTCGTTTGTTTATTTGATGAACTTTCAGATTACTTTTCTAGAATATTACATTTTATTCAATCCTAATTCTTCAGTCGATTACTTTCTTAAAATAAATAACAATAAAACCGTGAAATACTCATAATCTTTAATCCGTAAGTTGTCTACAAAAATAACAAGTAACAGAAAATAGATTGTCAGAAAATAAAGTGTTTTACGCTATGAAAAATTTAGTTTTAAAAGAACAAAACGAATTGATTTTTTGCGCCGATTATATAAAAAAAACATAGAGAATAAACTACCGGTTTCATTTTAATCTATAGTCAAAATTCTGATCGATTGATTTGATTGGATGTCGATTTGTAATTCATATCGATTGATTTTTTTGGACGCCGAATTAAAAAAAAAAAGTCTGGACTTTGATTTTTTTAAGTACAGATAGATAACATAATATTCAGCCAATAGTGTCCCCACTGCTGGGACACAGGCCTCTTCTCTGTTTGAGGAGTGAGCTGTAATCCACGAGGCGTGCCCAGTGCGCGTTAGTAGATGTCACATGTCTTCGAAATTGTTGGTTCTAGGACATTGGCTTTCTTGTAGTATTTTCCTGTTATCGTCATCATTCTCCTGCCCTTATCCCAATTCATTTGGGGTCATCGCAGCATGTCTTCTTCTTCCATACTTCTCTATTACTCAGTGTTTTCTTGTCATTTTATCATGTTTGATTGAGGAAGTAAGTACCTACCTAAGGTATTTTATTTTATTCATCTTTATCGTAACGCCGGTGTTATTCTAATCTAGGTTCCAACTACACACACACACACACACAAACTCACTCAAAAAGTTGATACTACTGAAAAATTCTGTTACTCAAAAATTTGAAGCTACCAGTAAATAAAAATATGATACATTTTCGAAGAGAAACAAACTTTTATCCGACTGTCTCCGATCGGAAAGATGTGGAAAAAGTGTGGAGGATCGGCTATCGTTTTTTCAATGGCACTCACACAGACAGAAATGATATTCACACGATGTTGTTTTGTTTGTGTGTGTGTGTAAGTATCGGGTTGGGTGTGGGTTCAGTGTTGGATATGGGCGGAAAGGTTTTATAAGCGTCGCGGGTTGAAATTTTACAGCCTTACTGTTGTCAGAAAACTTTAGTTATTTTTCTATATTATATATTCTGTAACAGAATTAAAAAGTAAAGAAAAATAGCCATTTTAATTTATTTTTGCTGACACAAATCCTATGTTACTTCAATTAACTAAGTGTATTCATTGTAAACTTGAGTGGCAGTAGAAGTAAAAATAAAATGTAAATATATTTTACAGTTAAAGATCAACCTTAGTTGTGGACCAAATGTTTCGTCCCATCATTTTCATTTGTGTAGGACAAACTGTTCAATGTTTTAGTTTTATTTATTATTTTATTCTCAGACCGTGCCTTGTTAGGGTAATTATAAGAAATTAATGTTATTTATTATCAGCAAACTAAATTGCAGTTAACAAAAGTAAAACTAAGAACTAAAATTACGAGAACTTTAGCTAGGTTTTCTAAAAACCTTCTGCACTAGCAGTTTTGGCCAGGCAACTTTGGCCCATACACCTTACAGACTAACATACCTATATATGATAAAATACAAATTATGTTACTTAAAAAGTACTGTACAACTACTTCACTTGTGCACTATGTCACTGTGCGTGTATGTGCTTTGTGTTTTAAAACTGCATATTGTGACTTTCATGATTACTGCTCACATAACCCCGCTCACACAGCGCCCACACCTCACGTACACGCGGTTCGACTGTCCCAACTAATTTCACACTGATTTAGTCAAGTGTACTTGCCACAAAAAACGTCCCATTCACTGTACCGATGTGATCGTCAGACGTGGCCCGCCAGTGAAATTTCAATGAATGAGTTTGAATTTCATCGAGCATCATGGTATTTTTAGAGTGAGGTTTTGGGTTTAAAGTGTAAGCAGAGCTCCAAAATGTACAGACTGGCTAGCAAAATGTAACTAGTTAACAAGTATAGCAGCAGCATAAGATCCGAATATACAAACACTGATTTTGAAGAAGAGAACCTAATATCTTTAAAAGTACTATTAAAGAAGCCGAAAGACAATTTTTCTCCTCGTCTTTTGTTGTCTCAAAACGCATCAAAGTTTCAACTTTTTCACATTTTTTTTTAATTTTGTAACTTTACTTTAAATACCTCCACGAGCCACGTACTTACTATTGAATGAATCCATCAGCGCAATGTTTTGAGTGCGTTACATTGAGTACTACCGTAAAACGTGATTTTTCACCCCAAAAAAAGAACACGTTTCCCAGCAATAATTTTTGCGTAGGGTTACTAACTTTGATGTAGGTACAGAATGCTTGGTTGATGGCTTCGTGAAGGGTCAGTTTACCCCTAATGTTCCCAGATTTGGGACACAGTGCGATTCTAAGAACGTCTTCGAACTGAATTATTCTACTAAGCCATACAGTCTGGGATAATTAACACATTCATCACCTTTGAGTGGAAAACCGGTTGAAATTTGACCAATCAATTTTGCAAGGAGGCAGGCAATCAGCGAGTGTCATTCAGGGTCTTTCCTACTTCAGATAAAATATCTTATTCTGCAGTAGGTAAGAGAGTTAGACAGGTTAGACATTCTCATTTTTAGGGTTCCGAACGCGAAAGGTAACCAACGGGACCCTATACTAAGCCTCCGCTGTCCATCCGTCCGTCTGTCTGTCAGCGGGCTGTATCTCATGATCCGTAATGACAGTTGAATACAGAATGTGTATTTCTGTTGCCGCTATAACAACAAATAATAAAAATGAATTAAAAATGAAAGGGCCTCCTTCGATGGTACGGATACCCTTCATGCGCGAGTCCAATTCGCACTTGACCGGTTTTTTTTTTCAAATTAGAGGTGTAGATACAGTCGTAATACCTTCCCAGCGGCAAATAAAACCTCTAGCTACTGCATGATCCATTACAAAATCCCAACGCTTAACCTCAACAAAGACTATATAAAAGTGAATAAGCTCGCCGGCCATTGCTCACGCGCCGATCGAAAGGGAAACTTGGTGTTGTCACAAAAACTGACCAAAAAACCGTCGACCAGATGTTCTGCGTCGCCTGGGTTGCCTGCAGCGTTCGTTTGATCTGATAACTTTGTATCAATCATTTGATTGAATTAATGAATTGATTATGTTGAAGAGTTGTATGTGTGTCTGCTCGTCTTGTGGACTGATGAGCATGAGGTCCCGGGTTCAATTCCCAGGTCGGGTAAATTGCTATTAGGTTTTTCCATCAGGAATCTGGATTTGTGCCCGGTTGATGGCAATAGGCTCACCCCCTATTACATAAGACTTAACATAACTGGCGACATGTGGGTGTAGGTACTATTAGGGATAACTCTGCCTAACCATCCCGGGATTACAGGCGTGATGATGATGTTATGTTGTAAGTTTGTTTGGGTAAAAAAATTCTAGAGAGCAGTGCAGCTTCATGCCAGGATTTAAACCTAAGCTCAATTTTGTCCTATTTTGAAGGTCTGTGAAGTGAAATTAAAGGCTCATAGGTAAATCTCTTTCTCTGTTTTTGGCATTATGTACTGTAATTTACAGCGAATCACGGAGAAAAATACTTTATGTTATAGAACATAGAAAACAATTTCTAGGATCTAAAATTTTTTTATCTCACAAATTAGTTTGGACTATAAAAACATAGATCTTGTAGTGAAACGATTCAATACCACCTATATGAGTAGACTGGCTACCTACCCAGGTTACAACGAATTTGCCAACAAATTACCAGTCACAAAATGTAACCTATTCTATAAATTCCAATAAATCTGAACGGAAATGAGTGACCCACCACATCGCCCCCTCCTTAATGATGTCCATCTCAGACGTGCGCCTGCGCCTGTAACAGATACGTCTCGACCGCAGCCACTTCCTTGGGAACCTGCTAGGTGGGTGGACGTGTTTTTTGTTTCGTCTGTGAATGGAAGGTGTTGTTTGTCTAGTGAATGGGGAGATGAGTATCGATATTGGCGTATTGGATTATGGAATCTTTTAGATTGGGAAAAGGGGTGTAATTTTATTGGCATATCTGAAGCTGTAGATAACTTGAAGGTAAAATTTGCGGACTAAAATGAATTTGATTTAAAAAACAGTGTAGAGTACATACTTGTAATGATACAAAGATGATGATGACTATGTGATGGTTTTGATGATTTGTGATGTCTGTTTTGTTGGTATTTGTATTTTTATTTGGTTATTTTTTATTATTTGTTTATCTTTTCTTTGCTGTGTGCTTTCAAGGTTGATGCTACGTACCTACCTCAGGACCTCAAAGTACGATTAAGGGTTATATCAAATCCAACTCCGTTTATCGTAAGCAAAATGCGCGCTTTGGACCTGGAGTTGAGGTCACCAGCCCGTTATACAATACAATTAACGCAAGCAGTGTAGTCATATCTGTCTAGCGTTTTACCAACTTTATTGGGGTCGGCTTCTACTCTGACTGAATGCAGCTGAATGCCTATCAGTATTTTACATGGAGCGACTGTCTACCTGACCTCCTCAACCCAGTTGGTACTGGGTAATACGGTACCCCTTGGTAAGACTGGTTGTCAGACCTGTAACGACTGTCAAAGATCTACAAATTTCAGTCGGGACCAATGGCTTAACGTGCTTTCCGATGCATGGAGGAAACTTGGTATGTAATTGATGGTCACCCATCCTAAGTTTAACCTTGGCAAGCGCGGTTTTACCTTGAAGATTGACCCGTGTGGGTATTATTATTTAGCCACGAGCTCTTCAAGCAATGTAGTATGTAGTGATATGTCTGCCTATCAACTTATCGTTTTTATTAACACAAGCTTCAAACTTAATCACGTGGTTCAATTATAACTTACCAAACATAAACTTAACTTTCTCACAATCCAGCGATACCCCACAGAAACCGGTCGCGATGTCGAGTCATCGCCATTAGTTCCGCACCGGGAATCGAACCCGCGACCTGCTACCGACGGAAGTTAATGTTTTTTCGACAAATTGTCGGGGTTTTGATGTTTGATAGCTTTTAATTGAATGGGAATTTATGAAGTTGTTTATTCTAATTAGTTTTTGAATAAGAGTATCATAAATCTTTATTTATCTTAACATCAGAAGTAACAGGCACTGGTATATGCACAATCTTAAATAGAGAAAGATGTCTGAAGTAGGAAGGTCCTGAGGTACAGATCACCTCTCCGGCTTAGATATCATCATCATCATCATTTCAGCCGAAAGACCTCCACTGCTGGACATAGGCCTCCCCCAAGTGTCGCCACATTGACCGGTCCCGTGCGACTCGCATCCAGCAACTGCTTAATTAAAATTAATTATTTGAAATTTGACATTTAAACATAAAATATGAAATTGACATAAAAAAAACAAACTACTGGAACATTATGTATGAAATACTAATAGCTCAAAAGTTGTACTACAGTAAAAATATAAGAAAAAAAAAACTAGCTTGCGTTGACGTTTTATTTAGAAAAGTTTCAAAAGTTTTCTAAATAAAACGTCAACGCAAGCTAGCTTTTTGAAACTTCGTTAGAAGATTACAGAAGATTGAAAACATGTGAAATCTACCAACCCGCACTGGGCCCGCGTAGTGGATTGAGGCCCACTGCCTCTCATAGAGAGGAGGCCTGTGGCCCAGCAGTGGGAATATTATATGCTGATTAAGCTATTTAAAATAAAAGTAGGTAGAGGTTTAATAAATAAAAATCATTTGCCAAAGACTCCGATGGGTCATGGGTTCGATCCCCAGGACCGGTAATCTTAGTAGTAGCCACTATAGTTAGTTATGGACCTTATAACTGAGGAAATCTGAGCATACTAATTGCTTCTCCCATCCCCTGATACCGTCACCTGTTAGTAAAAAAATAAATATTTTTTTTTAAATTCTGTCATTCGTAAATCTATGCTCAAACAAAGCCCAAACTACAACTCCAATTAGAAAAAACATTTCAAATAAATTGTACGGAACCACCACAAAACTGACCATTGAACCCACAGTACCCCAAAATCTCCGGTGCGAAAGAGACAACCATACAGACCACGTTCCGCTCGATTAGAACCGCCTTGTTCGAATTTTGACAGCAGCCAATCAGAATAAATTTGTCCGCGCACACTAATTGATAATTCGAAGTCAAAAGATCTTAAAACAAGAAACTGCCATTGTAATCTCAATCTTACAGCATAGAGTTAAAGTTCAATTTTGATTGTACCTTGAAACTGATGGAACGTGGTCAGAAAAGCCTACGTTAATTTGAAAGCGTTAGAATATCAGACTTATTCCAAAGAGCTAACGGTGGTTTTTGCATGTAGCATCAAAGTATTTTTTTGTTTTTAACAATCGTTTGCCTGAACGGAAACTGGTGACATGTATGGAATTAAGATTTTTGTGTAATGGCTATGTAATTAGGTAACATTGAATGTTTGAATTAAATTACATTCTGATTTTGACACATCCGTTGTGTTATGCTAGTATTTTTCAAAGGGGAGAGCAGAGTGCTGGGATAGAAACCTTTTTGAACTCGCACTGGTTTCCTATAAGTATTGGTTAGTTTTATTCTGTGTCCCAACTAAAATGTATTTTTCCACACAAATTGACTGCTCTTACGCAAATACTTACGCTCATGGTAGAAATTGGTTCTGGGAGTTTTAGTTGCATATTTAGGGAGGATTTTTTGTGCAAAACATTTTTTAATTTGCCTAGTTCGTGCCCCACAGCTGGGCAAAGGCCAAACTTACTAACACCAAAAAAATTTTTTTTTTACTTGTGCCTCTTTTGTTCGCAGCAACAAAATTTAAAGATGATCAGGTTATTGCAAACCAACCCGAAGCAATATAAGTCTTATCTCTTGTTTCATTAAGTCTGATTTCCCTTAAACCTATTCTGATGAAGCTATCAATGAATTTCGGAGATGATTGCTTGCATTGTGAATTGAACCCTATCTAAGAGCATTATGGTTGATTTTGTACAAAGATAGGATTTTTTCTTTTTTTTTGGTTTTTAATTAAACGGAAGAGATTGTTTTGGACGAATGAAGGCTGTTCCTTGAATTACCTACTTGTAACCTTCCCAATATAAAGTAAGTACTGGAGGTGGCATATTGGCTGTGTCGACTCCAATGGTTCAGTGGCTGACACAGAGGCTTTTGAGCTATGGATCGTAGGTTCGAATCCAACAATTTTTTTTTTTTTTGGATGATTTACGAGTGGGCAGTCTTTTATTCAATATTTTATTATCTTTGTTATTTATACAGATATAATTATAATCTTTTACCTGCAGAAGATTCTTGCATATCCGTCTAAAATAACATAACATCGCACTCCTGCAATCAACGTAGATTTAGGCAGAGGTGTACCATAGTACACCCACATGTCACCAGTTATATTTAAGTCCCATTTAATAGGGTACGAGCCTATTGCCATCAACCGTACCCAATTCCAGACTCCATGGCTGCTATTGAGAAATTCCTGTCGGAAAAACTTATTAACTATTTACCCGACCCGTGAATCGAACCGAGGACTCAGCAGTCGTGCTTGCGACGACTGGACCAGCGAGGCAGTCGGCTAACATAAGAGTTAATTTAAGTAGGTATCATAATTTATATCATTAGGGTATCGTATACATACGATTAATATAAGAAGCTCTATTGTTAATAATAGTAGGTACTCCTCCATCCATTATTATATTTAAGCTAATGAACCATAAGATCCTACACACGAAATACCATAATTCAGTTAAAATAGATCAGCATAGTCATCAACGAACTATGTGGACTTGGAACAAAAAAACACAAATAGAATATATTTTATTGTAAAACATGAGTATACATCAAATAATAAGTGCAAGGTCTTAAAAATAACAGGTAGATCTACATGTTTTGCCATTTAAGGCGTACAAAACAACATATTTTTGGCTAAGAATAAACCAAAAAATTAAAAAATTTGAGTCCACACAGCAAACTATGATAATTAAAAAATAGAAAGTATTGATTTACAGATTTGGGGGTCAAATTTTGAAAATATCGTAATTACAGGAATCTATTTACCTAATTAAATGCGGTCATTTAAAAAATCCGATATGGAATAATAGCATTTGGCTATGAGATATTTTTTTAAATGTATTTTAAACAGAGCAGTAGGCATTTGTCTTATAGGTTAAAGATAGAAAACACATCATCATTCTTTTGCCCTTATCCCAATTCATTTGGAGTCGGCGCAGCATGTCTTCATCTTCCATACTTCTCTATTACTCGTCATCTCATCAGACACCTCCTTTCTTGCCATATCATTCTTTACACAGTCCATCCATCGTTTCTTTGGTCTTAATCTACTCATATACCCATCCACATTAATACTCAAAACTTTCCTCACAACATTTTCCTCATTCCTCCGCATCACATGCCCATACCACGACAACCGATTACTACACAACTTTTCAGTCACCGGCGCCATTTTCAGACTTCCTCCTAAATACTCATTTCTTATTTTATCCATTCGCGTAACACCACACATTCCCCTTAGCATTCTCATCTCCGCCACATGCAAATGCCTTTCATTCATCCCTTTTGTGGTCATTCTGATCCATACAAGACAGCAGGTCTAACCATTGTTTTATAAATATTCTCCTTAAGTTTAAGATAGAAAACACAGTGACATTAAAAAACAAAGCTTCAAGTCTCTCCTATTAAAAATATAATTTTCATTTATCCCCGTAGCATGACCACCGTAGACAAGGATTTCTTTGACGTAAGAATCGACAAAATGACAGATAGTGCAAAGAAATCTGTCATTGTGTCGACACAATCTGTCATTTTGTCGATTCTTCCGTCAAAGAAATCCTTGTCTACGGTGGTCATGCTACGGGGGCTGAAGATAAAGCTGAACGTTTTCTTATTTCTATGGAAAACTAGCCCACAGTTATCTTTTAAGGACATCAAGAAACAAAACAAACAAATGTCTATTAATACAATAATTCCGGTAGTTACTCGTTAGCCGTTGGTCCCGGCTGTCATTTGTAGATCTTGAACAGTCGTTACAGGTAGTCAGTGGCCCGAAAGTCTGACAACCGTCTTACCAAGGGGTATCGTATTACCCAGTACTAACTGGGTTGTGGAGATAGGTCAGATAGACAGTCGTTCCATGTAAAATACAGGTATTCAGCTGCATGCAGTTAGACTGGAAGCCGACCCCAACATAGTTGGGAAAAGGCTAGGCAGATTATGAAGGAAAAAACTGCCAACGAAGACCAAATCTTTAAAAGGGGGAAGTCCTCAGCTTACCCACTCACCCCCCACAACACACTACATAGGTATAACTAATCTGTCATACACACAATCCCTTGCATTAGCAGACATGTCGGTAATAGCATGTCCTAATTAATAATCTGTTCAATAGGCTTTTTGGACAAAGCGATTGTATTGAGAAATCATATTATTATAGAAAGATAGCTTTTGCCCGCGGGCTCACTCCCGTTATGTACGGAAATATCCCACGGGAACGGTTTAAATATTACCTATGACACTCGGGGATAATGTAGCTTCCCGTTAGTGAAAGAATTTTCGGAATCGGATCAGCAGTTACGAAGATTACCCGACACATACAAACTTACAAACTAATTTTACCTCTTATAATATTAGTGGGTAAAATGGCGGTCAATGTGATGACACTTGGGGGAGGCCTGAAATGATGCTGATGGTGATAATTATCATAGAAAGTTGTTGTAAGTAAAAGCTGTCTATCATGGTGGTCATCCATAATCGAATGGAATCTATACTAATATTATAAAGCTGAAGAGTTTGTTTGTTTGTTTGAACGCGCTGATCTCAGAAACTACTGGTCCGAATTGAAAAATTCTTTTAGTGTTTGATAGCCCATTTATCGAGGAAGGCTATAGGCTACATAACATCACGCTACGACCAATAGGAGTGGAGCATTTATGAAAAAGATTGCAAAAACGGGGAAAATCCAAACGCAGACGAAGTTGGGCGGGTCAGCTAGTATCTAATAAACTGAAAAGGGAAAACCCTTTCAGTCGCTCCATGTAAAATACTGATACTCAGCTGCATACGGTTAGACTGGAAGTCGACCCTGACATGTTTTTGAAGCTAACCAGATGATGAATATGTAAAGTAAAGTAAAGTAAAATTTATTTGCATAGATTGTAGGTACATAAAATAAGATGTCCCAATAAGATGGGTGAGCCTTGTAGGTACAATCTACCTTATACTAGACATGCAAATATGAATGAGATTGTTAACGACATACATTGAAAATTAAATTAAATAATGGTTAATAGTTAAACACAACAGTCGGCATAGTACATTCATAATACAAAAATAAAATCTACTTAATACAATTGGAATAAAAATGGGATAAATTATAATTATATGGCATCACCTTTTCCTAACTGTTGGTTTGATGGCTGGTGATTAGGGATTGAGTAGCGAGTGATGAGGAATGATGATGAGGCCGAGAAGCAGTCCTTATTTCTGCCATACGTAATCACTACATAGTATAAAACAAAGTCGCTTTCTCTCTCCCTATGTCCCTTTGTATGCTTAAATCTTTGAAACTACGCAACGGATTTTGATGCGGTTTTTTTTAATAGATAGAGTGATTCAAGAGGAAGGTTTATATGTATATATTGCACCTGTGCGAAGCCGGGGCGGGTCGCTAGTGATAATATAAAAATTAACTATGATTCACAATCCGATGATTTATTTTAGTATTCCCAGAAGGGTTAGGCAGAGGTGTACCAAACAGTAAACCCACATTTCGCCAGTTATGTTTAAGTCTCATGAGGGCGAGCCTATTACCATCAACCGGGCACAAATCCAGACTTCGTGGCTGTTACTGAGAAATTCCTGATGGAAAAACCCAATAACATTTTGCCCGACCTAGGAATCGAACCCAGGACCTCATGCTCAGCAGTCGTGCTTGCGACCACTAGACCAATTACTAAGCAAATCCGATGTGTTCCGTAAAGCGATTTCAGGGAAATCCGATGTTTTTACGGTATAATAGTGGATTCTGGGAAAATCCAATTCCTTGTCGAGTGCAATATGTCTTTATTCAGAAGACGGTAGGTGTACCTACTTGATATTTGGTATCTTTACTTACCCTATAAACATTAGTTTGGTCTACATTAATGGGCCAGTGCAAATAAAAATCTTTATAAAAACAAATTCGTCAGTTTCAGGTTGAACTAACCATTGTGCTAGGTTACAATATTATGAAATGGATGATTTGTACATCCTTATCACTTCAACAGACAGATAACTGAGAGAGGGACGCGAGAGGGGAGCGCGGGGAGAGGTGACGTCACGGGAGTGCGTTCGGAAATTTTGTAGCGTGTGTCTGGCGAATTTTTGTTTTTTTTTGGGACTTTTGGTTTTAATTTTTATATTCTAAATTAGTTTTCCTGAAATCATATCGAATAGACACGTTACCAAGCACACAACATGGCTAACGTAACAGCCAACTTTTTTTAGTGTTTAAATTAGGAAGATCACTATTGAGAGAAAAAATCTGATTGTTATTATTTACTGAATCCTTACCACTGGGCGAGCAGGGTGCCACTAGTGGTAATAAACACCCCTGAAACGTCCAAAAACCGCGAAGTCCAGTATATATTATTACTATTAATAGGTATCTACTAAAGTTTCAATGTAATTTAAACTAGAACTTATGAAAAAGCTTATGTCTATCAGTCTATCATTACATTAGTTATATAAATATTGTATTATAGTCAACGATAGTTGTCAATATGTTTCATTATAGCTAACTAAAATTCGTATAAAATCCCCTTTTTTAATGAATTAAAAACTAAAACCCAATGACCGGACGAAGTCATTCGCTAATTATTCACTTAATTGAGTTTCTATAAATGTAATTAAATGGTCAAGATGCAAATTAACACGCAGCTGCTCATTGTCTCGTCGAGAATTAATTCCACACGCGGATTACTTTAAGTAGGTAATTTATTTTGAACACTTTGGAAGAAATACATTCGTAAAAATAGATCATCAGTTTATTTCTGTTTTTTTTTTTATGAAAATAATTTACGTATTTGTGAGTGTTTCTTGTAGAAGAAAAATGGCTGTAGAAAAACGTCATTTGTGATTTCGAGGCTTTTTGGGAAAATATTATTATATTTATATTTGTTTTTCTCTTCTACCTTTACACATAAACTTGCTCCGATAACTGGTGTGGTATGGTACGAATTGCTAAGTAACAGGGATGCTTAACTGACTAGCGACTGCCTGCGTAGTCTCTCCATGTAAGCTACTAGTACCTACTCACCAGCATCCAGTTAGACGGGAACCAGACCCCAATACCGTTAGAAAAAGGCTAGGCTGATGGCGATGAAACTTACTCCTAACCTATGATTTATTTTTTTGAAATAATTAAAAATTGCCAAACATGCTTTCTCAAAAATATTTATAAAAAAAACCATCACACATTAGTTTCGCACTGCCAAAATTCAAAGATGGCGGTGAAAATCTCACCCCTCAGGGTAGAATATTTCGGATCATCCCGCCACGTGCCGGCAGTGCTACCGCGACTGCCGCGCGGTTCGTTGTCGCCTCTATGACGCGACCCCGTGATCCGCGACAACGGGACGACGAAAAATATTTATGAAAAGCCAGTGCTAAATATTAGTTGATGGTAGAAAAATTGACGGTGTGAATTGTGATTTGAATTTCGAATGACAGTGATTTTTGAAAATGATGATTAGATTTTTTGTGATTGGTGAATTTGAATTTGGATGTGACCAGTGAAGTGAAAAAAAAATTAAGGTTTAAAAATTATATTTGTGATTCTTGATTGTGCTTGTAACTGCTTCACCAAACTCATAAAAACACACATTACAAAAATAAAACTCGATATGGAAATCGGAAATCGAGAATGCTCAAATTAAAAGCCAAACAACGACACAAACTAAAATAAACATTACTGAAAAGAAATGGAAATGAAACTACAATTAAATACTCAATACCAAAATAAATAGCAGCATGGCTAAAAAACTACCGACGCTACGCAAAAACTCAACTATATGCAAACCTAACAAAAACCTTTATAAACACACAGCACATAACATACCTGTTATGTAAAACAATCCGGCATGTAATACCGACACCGTAGCGTAGGTATCACCGGAGCTATCGGATCCGATGACCGGCCGTACACGCCCCGTGTGAATGTTACACGACTTGCACGGTTATAAATGAGAGATACGATCCAGTTTTAGATGGTGGAAAGACTTGAGGATTTGGAGTTCTGATATTCAATAATAATCTCTATTAAACAAGAATGTGGGTAGAAAATTGTGTATACAAAAGTCCCTGACTCCTGTGCTAGGTGATGAGACCTGTGTTACAAGAGCCTGTGCCCTCTCTTAATTAATGCTGAGCTTAAAGAGTGTTCTGAAATGAAAGCCCAAAGTACTGAAAACACCACAGTATAGAATTTAAAACTATAATACCTCTCTGTTACTTCCAGAATAAAATTTAAAAAAATGTATTCCCTGGATTGCGAGAGAAAGAGGGTGAAAAGCTTTCTTAGTGAACTGTGTTGTTTTAATTCTGTCCCTACTTTGAATATAACTCAATATTTGCAATCTTTTATAACTAGGTATTTACCGTTTTGCTAACATACTTCTAAGCAAGATCACATAGGCCCTCTTCACTGATGTTTACTCCAGAAATCCCTATCTTAGTCTGTATTCAAGCTCACGCTCAAGCTCTTTGATTCTGAAAATGAGCTCACTACCAAAATTGCTAAGATAAATTGGCAATGTGTCTTACTTCATTTTACCGCTAATCAAGATCAATGAGACAATAAGCTGAATAATCACCTTTTACGAAATAAATTACTACTTGAGACGTACAACTAGGTCGAGTATCATGAATGAGAAGAAATTAACATAATTTTCACATTATTATTAATTATTTCGCAGTTCGTAACTAATTTGAGCTATTCAGCTTCAGATGTTTGTATAGCATTACCTGTCTAGTTTTTCCAAACTATGTTGGAGACGGCTTCCAGTCAAACACAACGCAGCTGAATACTAATTAATCTATATGGAGCGACTGCTTATCTGACCTCCACAACTCATATACTGGGTTATTTTACCTACGATACTCCTTGGCAAGACTGGTAGTCAGACTTTCAGGCTTCTGACTTTCAAAGATCTAATAACTGTCGGCTGGGAGCAGTTATTTGCATATCAAATTTAAAAAAAAAAGTTAGTCATAAATAATCCCACGGACTTAACATAACAAGAAACCGATCCCTTGTCACAATCCATCGATTATGTCCGTCAACCGTAAAATATACCTCAAAATCGAGACTAAGTTATCTGTGCTCGATTGTCCGGCGCTCGATTGAGACGTGTTTTAATCGGAAATAAACGGTTTTTGTTTGTTTAAAAAACGAAGTTTTAATTTTAAGTGTTAGTGTTTGGTTGAGACCTAAGTTTTGAGTGACAGTGTTTTCGCAAAGTTTTTTAGTCTACTTAGTACATTCATTCACAATTAAGAGTTCCCGTCTAGTTTTTTTGAATATACTTTGCTGTATCTCAGTTAGAAAAAAAGTACATGCAAGTTACAATGACTAGGCAGAAACAATGCAAAAAGATGAACTATAGTACTTAAAAAAAAATGTGCCGAAAATTAATTAATCCGCCGAAAGCGTTAATCGCGAAACAAAACAAAACAAAATTAAGTGATTCAAGAAAGTTCATCAAAATCACCCAAAACATCGACTTTCGCCGAAGTACACGAACAATACTAAAACTATACGCGTTAATTGTGACTTCCTCTTCATAATCGGTTGCTTATTAAAAATCTTCCTTCTCGTGAGAAAAACAGCGTCATAATACCCCCACCTGCCTCTATTGAACCAGAAAACTAGTGATCAAACACCGGAAAATCGTACAAATCGTCGAAAAACCGGCGAAATTGCTCCAAACGAATCGTCATTACTGACCAATCACGGTTACGATTTTCATGCCGCTTTCACGGTGACCACTATTTTTTTGTTTTGAAAATCATTAGGGCATTGAAATTAACCAAGTAGTTTCGTCAAATAGGTATTTTTTTAACGTTTTCCGGTTTTTATTTTATTTCTTATTTTTGTAAATCTGCGAAGAGCAATCAGACGTTACGATTTCTGTTTTAAGTTAGTCGGTTTTAGATAACTTTGGTGATGGTCTAATTACGAGCGCAATCAAGATTTTTCTCATTAAAACAATTTATTTCAGCGTCTAATTTAAAGACTTTGAAATAATAAACCAAACTTACGTTTAATAGACAGTAATAAAATGTAATATTTGATGAAGTGAAAACTCCAAAAAAGTGATTAAAAAAAAGACAAAATGTAAATTAAAATACGTGATAAAAATTCCGAACACACGAAACCAAGTGACGTGAAAACTAAAATTCAAAATTAGAACTTCAATCATGGCGTCTGCATAACTTTTCTTAAAGTGAATAAACTAAAGTTTATTAGTGATTTTCTTTTGTAATTAAGTAATTAACTTAATAATTAGTGTTGTTGTGTAAGTGTTCAAACTGGAGGGGCAGAGTAAAGCCACTTTTGCGGCCCTATTCGGGCTGAGGGCCGGCGGAGGCGTGGATCTCTCCGCCGCTTACCGATACAACCAAAATATGATGGAATATTATACATGTAAGTTGGGATTTTTTCATGAAATTAGGAGCTTAATACAGTATTCCATTGAGTAGAGTTGGGAAGACTGCGTATTTGTTTAGGTAAATGAGGCAGACACGACAAAATAATTGCACATCGTGTACAACTTAAAAGTAAGTTCAAAATGAAGTGTGATCATCATTCTCCATCTCTTACCTTTATTAAAATTTGTTTGGGGTCGGCTCAGCATGTCTTCTTCTTCCATACTTATTAACACAGACTATAAAACATAGGGGACTCCTGAGATGACTTGGTAGGTAGTCCTTTTCGAGCTGTACCTATATCATCTTTCACACAGTCCATCAATAAACTCGTAGTACTAATGTAAAAGGTTCCATTCAAAGACATTCAAATATTTACGAGCGATATACCGTACCGAGGAGCTCGTGGCCAAATAATAACAGCCGCTCGGGCCGACCTTTAGGTTAAGCCGCGCTTGCCTAGGTTGGTCTGTGGATGGGTGACCGCCCATTACATACCGAGTTTCCTCCGTGCCTCGGAAAGCACGTTAAACCGTTGGTCCCGGCTGTCATTTGTAGATCTGTGACAGTCGTTAGGTAGTCAGTGGCCCAAAAAGTCTGACAACCAGTCTTACCAAGGGGTATCGTATTACCCAGTACTAACTGGGTTGTGGAGATAGGTCAGATAGACAGTCGTTCTATGTAAAATACTGGTATTCAGCTGCATCCGGTTAGACTGGAAGCCGACCCCAATATAGTTGGGAAAAAGGCTAGGCAGATGATGATGATACCGGACAAGACCAAGAAAATCTTACTTGTTACTACTTTATAACAAGGCTGTCTGTTTAGTGTCATACGCTCGCTTGTCCTGTAGCATTCGTGTGTCAAAATCGTAAATTTTCGGGATCAAAATTTTTATGCGCCAATATTCCTAATGTACGCTCTATAACTCATTTAAATCTCTTTGGTTCCATATTTTGATAAAGATTTATAGAAGACTAGCTGACCCGTGCAACTTCGTCTGCGTTTGAATTTTCCCCGTTTTTGCAATCTTTTTCATAAATGCTCCGCTCCTATTGGTCGTAGCGTGATGGTATGTAGCCTATAGCCTTCCTCGATAAATGGGCCAGTAGTTCCTGAGATTAGCGCGTTCAAGCAAACAAACAAACAAACAAACTCTTCAGCTTTATAATATTAGTAGGTATAGATTAACATGAAAGTAATTTTGAGTGAGATACTAGGAATTAAAACTTAGTACCTACCTAGGAGCTGAGCGTATTTTTATCAAAATCTGTCTAACAATATCAGCGCAAAAATTACTAATTTTGTACATAGATTTCCTAATAGTATTTCATTAAGTAACTAACTAGCAAATCAGCTACAATTGTTATTTTGCTAGTGATTTTAATTTTGGACAAGGTAAAGGTTTTCTATACATAGCATGGTAAAATGTCCATCCTTTCAATTTCACAGATTTATAGTACTCACGAGTTCATAGTAGGCACCTACCATAACTAAACTAAAAATTAAACTAGAATAATTACCGATTTAATCTAGGAAATAACAGGTTTTCTGAAAATTTTAAATCATGAATTTCCGACAGTTTCGCAATACATGCGAGTAGGGACAATTAATTAAGTAATTGCATTTTTGGAAGTGTTTCTAGAGATCTAAGTATTTATGTTCAAATGAACCCACAAAATACCAAGGAAAATCAAATGTTTCATAAGTAAACAGTATTTTATTTATGTAAAGTATCGCGTCTCTTTGTAGAACATAACCATACAACCACATACCTACAAAAAAAAAACCCTTTTAACTGAATCATATTCCATTTAAAAAAAAAGCGTCCCTAAAACAAACGAAACGCCATCCGAATCCCTCAAACGACGTTATCCAGTCATTATGCAAAAACGCTGGAACCATCCATAACAATATTATCATAAATAGAACGCATAAAAACTCAATCCCGCCATAAAATACGTAAAATACCTAACAAGCATCTGCAAAGCCCCGAGATTTCATAAAACACCCGAAAAATTTTCCCTCCGAAAAAGATCGTTACAAAACCCACCAATGGAAACCCTCGAAACGCGGTGGAGGGCGAGGGAAGCCTTCTGATTGGTCGTTTTGGAGAATGGCGCGCCGTGATTGGTCGGTGTGGTTGTGGGTGGGGCGTGTTGTCTGTGTGAGTGGGTGCGTTCAGTTTACGTTAATTGCGAGGCGTTTGGGCGCGTTCACTACATGTGTTGGATGCGTCGAGCAAATTGGACGTCGAGGGTTTTATTAGATTGGCGTATGGTTTTATGTTAATATATTGCGATGATAGAGGTATAATAATAATCTGTGGTTATAGTTTATGAATATGACGTGCCAACAGCAAAATAATAACTAAGTTTTGAAACTGTAGGTATATTTTGCGTTGTCATTTAAAATAATGAAAGATTGTGTTAGCGGTAGGGGCGCGAGGTCCTTGAGTTATGAATCGAGCTACACGACAACTGACAAATGCTTGCACTGACTGGACAGGACCACTCAAATCTGTGTGTGTTCTTTCTTCAAAAGACCATCTTCAGACACTAATCTGCATAGTCCTCGTGTGAGTCGACCAAGATTACCTATATCTGGACCTTAAAAGATACTAAAACCTCTTAGTTATGTTACGGCTGTTTCTTCTCAGAGTAGTCAGGTACGAGACACCGGCCCCAATTAGTTTAAAAAAAAATACGTGTAGGTATAAATGTTAGTAAAAACCTATATGCATAATAAATATGATTTATCATAGGTACCATTGAGGAGCTCGTGGCTAAATAATAACAGCCGCTCGGGCCGATCTTTAGGTTAAGCCGTGCTTGCCTAGGTTGGTCTGTGGATGGGTGACCGCCCATTACATACCGAGTTTCCTCCGTGCCTCGGAAAGCACGTTAAGCCGTTGGTCCCGGCTGTTATTTGTAGATCTTTGACAGTCGTTACAGGTAGTCAGAGGCCCGAAAGTCTGACAACCAGTCTTACCAAGGGGTATCGTATTACCGAGTACTAACTGGGTGGTGGAGGTCAGACAGGCAGTCGTTCCATGTAAAATACTGGTATTCATCTGCATCCGGTTTTATACTGGAAGCCGACCCTAATATAGTTGGGAAAAGGCTAGGCAGATGATGATGATGATGATGATTATGAAATTCTGCACAACTCTGGAATTATTCATTGGTCGAAAGGTTCAAGCTCCCGTGCCTTAGTTTGGTAGGTATCAGAATAAAAATTGTTGACCATAGCAAGTGCTAATCAGTCTTTTTAGGCTCGTTAGCACCTTAAACATCATCATAACTGCATCGTTAGTCGCAAGCGGGAATGCTGAGCATGTGGTGGGTTTGATTCCCGGGTCGGGCAGTTTTATTGGGCATTTATGAAGGCTATCTGTAAACAGAATCTCAAGCTGGTATCTTAGACTGATGGAAACTTTGTAGGAATTTTAGAAGCGTCATCTAGCATTAAGGCTGTGTCAGTTTAAATGCTTTATAAAGCCTTATCAGTACAAGAAGAGATTTCAGAAGAATATATACAACATTAGTTTTAGTAAGCGAAACCTGAAACACGTGTCTAGTATTTTTATGTAAAGAATCTATGTACGAAATTTCAAAACTGTATCTTGAAAAATCACAAAGTTATAAGCTTGTTCTGTTATGTGGTTGTCCGCGTAAAAACGTGGTCACCACGCGGCGCCGCCGTCGCGTCGTCTTGAGCTCATTGATAATTATAATTTGGCAGTAGGTACCTAAATGATTGCGAGAGGTACTTAGTGTCGCTCGGTATCCAACTTGTCTTGTTTGTCTTTTTTTAAATATTTTTGGGACAAAATATAACATGGGTTAAAAATTATTGGAATCGATTCAGTTACTTATTCTGAACAAACTATATTCAGGTTTCGCACATACTAAAAATAATGTTTTATAAGTACCTAAAGATATCTGATGCATATCTCTTGAAACACCATCAGTAAAATACCTCAATATGTAAATACCATCATTTCTGTTTACACCATATACTTACCTAGCGTGACGATACACGGTGTTACATATCTACTTACATATAATATACTCCAGTGAAAGTTATATACTACGATACAGATAAAAATTAACTTAATCTTATTTTTTTAATTAAGGCGAAAGTATTCTCGTTAAAGAGACTTTCCAAAAAAAGGTTTTAACTCAAGAGAAAATAAGAATTAAAAAAAAAAACAACAGAGGTTTGAACACGCAATTTCGATTGCTAGAAGATTATGTAATGGGTTTTTATGAAAAGATTGAGGCTGAATAAAAGATGGATGGTATGTGTAAAAGATACAATGGCTGGGAAGTTTATAATTAGGTAAAGACAGATGAAGGTATGGCTTAAGAAAACGTTTACACTACAAATAAGACATAAGTAGTCTTACATGTCATCTGGTTGACAGTTTAGATCGTCTAAATATCTATTGCAAAGCAATGGATATTGATATATTGCATAGCAATAGAAATTGATATATTGAACAGATATTGATACGGTTTTCACCATAATTTAGAGCATTTATACTTAATAGGTTGGAGGTGTGTATAATATGTGAATATTTAACTAATGTATAGCATAGAAATCTCTATGATTTCTTATATCAGCATTTCAGTAGACTGCACCCTTGCGAATTTTGTCTTCTTTAAAAATATCTTAAAAAATCCTCTATTTTCCAAACCGCTAATGTTGAAGTATGCCTTAGTAAGAAAATCCTACAAAACGTCGTTTCTAAAAGCTTCATAATGACGTTTAATAATTACATCTGTCGAAAAATTAGCAAGGTACCTACCCAGTTGTTTTGATTGGTTGTCCAAAATAACGACAACCAATCAAATCGCTCGACAGTAGACAAAAGAATTGGTCTACCTAGGAACGAACATTAAATATACAAAGAAAAATGTTAAATACCAAAAACACCGCAGTTTTTTCATAAACATATTACAACAGAATAATGAGCAAATAAATCATCTCCACACCCAGAACAATACCGCTCGAAAATACTTAAAAAATCGTCATCAAACAGAAAAATACAGGAAACATTCAAATCATAAACCAACGCGGCCATTACAATGTCGCATTCAAACAATAAAATTAGGACACACATACAAAAAACTACCAAATTTCATACTTCCTGCAAGTGACTCAACGTTAACTGTCCATAGATCACGAAATTATACTTATATAGAGGCAGAGTGAACGACTTTGCTTTACCAATATATCACCACACATGTAAAACATACACTAGTACTATAACTACAGAAAATAAAGTCCAAATTCAAACGCAACGACTGCAAAACCAACTTTGATTGTAACATGAGACTCACGCACACATATAAACAAATGACACACGCCTGTTATATACGCGTTCTTGATTTGAACGCACACGTTCAAACGCAGGCCTCTGATTGGTCGACAGCAATGCGCTCACGCACATATCAAGTAGATCTTTTACGTTTTGAAACCAGTTTTGCTGGGTAATTGTTGAGATTTTAGAAAGGCGGTCTGGCTGGTTGCTGTAACCAACTGGTTGGGTTGCGTCGCCCTCGTACGTGTTATTAACATATATATTTTTTATTGCCGGTTATGTAAAACGTTAATATTTATTGCAAATTATAGTGTTGCATAGTTACATTAAGTAGGCATTTGGTTTGCATAAATTATTTAGGGAAATCATCGCCATAATTGTATTGGAGGCAAAACCTGTGTTACAAATTGATAGCCATTTTGAACACATCAACAACACAAATATCATTGTAAATAGAAACTTAAAATATGTATTATCATCATCAGCCTACAGCAGTCTACTCCAGGCCTCCCCAATCGCAAGCCACTCAACTCGATTTCAGCAACTCTCATCCAGTTGAAACCAGCTACCTTGCGAAGATCGTCGCTCCACCGAGCCTCAGAAAAATAGAATTAAATAGTACCTTAAAATAAGTATACACTGCACTAATTAAAACTATGATTAATCAGAATGCCAGACAATAGGGCAGAAAGGAGTGAACAGCCAACGACCAAGTTATTCTTGAACATTAATGAATAAAAGAAAAACATGGTGTGTCTTAGGAGCTCATGTCTAAATAATAACAGCCATTCGAGTCGATTTTCAAGTTAAGGGCGTTACATGGCTCAAATCCCAAAAACAGCGTATGTTCAAAGAAATTTGTTGATGAATGCCTTCGTGCGTTTTCCGTGTAAAAAAAGTATGTTATAGTTAAGTTCATCACAAATAAATTGTATTGTTTAAAATTTTAATAAACCTTCTCAATTTTTTTTGGTTAATCGTAGAAAATAGGTCCTTTTTCAACCTTAATTGTAAATTATCTCTGTAACGGCTGAATAGATCGGCATGAATTTTGTAACAACAAATACGTAATGATATACTTAACAATCAGTATTGTTTTTTTTCTGTTATTTCTTTTAAGATTTTTAAATAATAAATAAAAACCGAAATTTTGCGAAATGTGCGGGGCAAGTCAACAAAAACCAGTACAGGGATCAAATCATTACGGTCATCGAGCAATGTAATGCCCTTAAGCCGCGCTTGCCTGGTTGGTTGGTTCGTTGATGGGTCACCCAATACATACCGAGTTTCCTCCGAGTTAAGCCGTTGGTCCCGGCTGTCAATGGTAGATCTTTGACAGTCGTTACAGGTAGTCAGAGGCCCGAAAGTCTGACAACCAGTCTTGGTTGTGGAGTTCAGATAGGCAGTCGCTCCATGTGAAATACTGGTATTCAGCTGCAGCCAGCTAGACTGGAAGCCGACACGAAAATAGTTGGGAAAAGGCTAGGCAGATGATGATGGTGTTATAGTCTGTAATTAGCAAGATACAAGAAGCAAACGCAATACTCCATGGTCACTCCTCTGTGTAAATGTTGATGATACTTATCCTGCATTAAAAAAGTTACAAACTAACATAATTGATAGAGAAATAGACGAAAGCAATCCACGTCACAATCAGAAATCTAAGCGATGCAACATTGTACTAAGTTGAGAAACATCACAAGGTTGTAGCAGAATTTTATCTAAACTTAATTCTTCTGTTGTAAGACTAACAACTTGTGCTACATTACATGATAATGCTTAAGATTGAAACAATGATACTGCAGCAGGCTTTTTCACAACTATATTGGAGACGGCTTCCAGTCTTGCCGGATTCAGCTAAATAACAGTATTATACATGGAGCGACTGCCTATCTGACTTCCACAACCCAATTAGTACAGGGTAATACGATACCAATTGGTAAGACTGGTTGTCAGACTTTCAGGCCGCTGACTATCTGTAACAACTGTCAAAGATTTACAAATGACAGCCGGGAAAAACGGCTTAACGTGCTTTCCGATGCTTGGAGGAAACTCGGTATTTACTGGGTGGTCATCCATTAACGGACCAACCTATGAGATATCAATATCATCACCTCTTTCATAAGGGATGTTGAGCTCTAATTTTTTTTATTTACATGAAGTTTTATGCTGAAGTATTGAACAATTTTGACAGTAAAGGAAAACTGCGAGACATTGGCACTACAAGCCCACTACACTATTCCCAAACCAGTGCAACTCCTGAAATTCAGAATCGACTTCTGATTTACTCTAAGTAACGTATCATGTCGTCCTCTTGCCAATCTTGTAAGGTTTTAAAAATACACAACAGTAACAAAAGATTTCTGTATGGGCTTTTCTATCCATTCCTTTTTCATTTTTACCCGACTACGGTTATGATTTCATGTTGGTGTTAAAAATACACTCAACACAAAGCTCTTATACAATATTTTCAAATAATTCTGTTTTTAAATTACTTTTTTAAAGAGAAGGTCTAGTTTTTTGCTAGCTATTTTCCTTATGAAACGACTCTTTGGAGCTGTGGACCTACCTTCTGTCGTTTCGTAAGTGACCATGTAGATTTACTTGAATTAACATATATAAGGTCTATCTTTTCATACACGAAATATTTTAAGAGTAACTTCTATAAGTCGTAAAGTCGCCATAGCAACGAAAAAATATATATTGAGTGTTTTTTTTACGAAATTATTATAATTCTAAAATTTTATGAAACTTTTTGCATAAAACCTTAAGTCCCATATTCTAACAATGACAGTAGGTAAATACGACTTAGTAAACTAGCGTAATGGATGTTCAAAATTATGGAGCTAGTATTTATTTTGTGGGTCAAGTAATCTTAAATTATTTATTTTTTATAAAAATATACTCAGATACAAAAAAATAATCTCTTGAAATGGCTTCGTTATAGCCATTAGATGATTCCCTGAAAATATTTCGTGTATGAATAGTTAGACCTTATACAACATTATTTTTAGTATATGCGAAACCTGAATATAGTTTGTTCAGAATAAGTAACTGAATCGATTCCAATCATTTTTAAACCATGTTATATTTTTTCATAAAAATATTTAAAAAAGTTAAAAGTTGGACACCGAGCGACTTTAAGTACCTTTCGCAATAATTTAGGTACCTACTGCCAAATTATTATTATCAATGAGCTCAAGACGACGCTGGAGGCGCGCGCTGCGTGGTGATCACGATTTTGTGCGCACAACTAGGTAACAGAACAAGCTTATAACTTTGTGATTTTTCATGATACAGTTTTGAAATTTTGTACATAGTTTCTTTACATAAAAATACTAGACACGTGTATCAGGTTTCGCTTATACTAAAACTAATGTTGTATATAAATTATTTGGTAAGCTAAAAATACTTCACCTAAAATAAGCATATCCCACAACAACACAAAAAACGTTACAAAATATCATCAAAAGCTTTTTACGTTTAATTCAAGATGGCTGACACAATGGCGTCGGGCGCGCATCCGGTCGTCGCATGGTAATCTCACTTCCGGTCTGACCCTGCACGTCTGTAGTTTATTATCTCTGAGAGTTTATTATTGTATTTATTAACGTTAATTTTTCCGTGAAAGAAAATAAGGTTTTTTTGTGGGAACTGAAACAGATTGGTTGAAAATGGGCTATAAATGAAACATACTACCACCCAAAATTGATCCTTAATGTAGGTATACATACGTACCAAATTACTGTGTTAGATACATAATAAATACCAAGGAACAAGGAATGTATATGTCATAATAAAAATGTCAACAATAATTTTACATAATATCACGCCTGTAATACTCGAAGGGTTAGTCAGAAGTATACCCATTAGTACACCCACTTTTCGCCAGTTATGTTTAAGTCCCATGTAATAGGGGGCGAGCCTATTGCCATCAATAAGGCACAAATCCAGAATATGTGGCTGTTACTGAGAAATTCCTAAAGAAAAAGCCCAATAACACTTTGCGCGACCTGGGAATCGAACCCAGGACCAAACCGCGGCTGCTCTTGATATCACGGACATAGTCACGATGAATTGTGTCTAAAGGCAGCTGCCGTTGAAGTTCACCTTATGATATCACATTTGGTTCCATCAGATGATAGTCTGGCACACTCATTACCAGGGCCTCCACTCGTGTATTAACCACTCGACCCCTCGCATGGTCTTTGTCCATTCTGCTCTGAACAACGCTCTATGAAGTCATTATTCCGCCTCAATGCCATGTCCAAAGAACTTCGATATGCGCGTTGTATGCTGCCAGACGCTGTTTGATTTGGAATGTCCTCGAATCGACCGATAATAATGGAATAAAATGAAAAGGACGGGCCTGTTTTATCTCTGACTAGCTGACCCGCGCAACTTCGCCTGCGTTTGGATTTTTACCCGTTTTTGCAACATTTTTCATGAATGCTCCGCTCGTGTTGGTCGTAGCGTGATGTTATATAGCCTATAGCCTTCCTCGATAAATGGGCTATCCAACACTAAAAGAATTTTTCAATTCGGACACCTATTTTCTGAGATTAGCGCGTTCAAGCAAACAAACAAACAAACAAACTCTTCAGCTTTATAATATTAGTATAGATATACTTATTGGTGTTTATTACAGACTATCAAATAGAACATAAACGTCTCTATATCTAGCATAAGACAACTCCATACCCCATCTTTCTTTATCGTGTGTTTAGTGCCTAACCTGGTGTCAGAGTTTATATGCCGCCTATGGGCGTCTAACTTGGCTTTACATGCCGTCGGGAAATATCTCGCAGTCATGATGGTTTCCTCACGATGTTTTCCTTCACCGAAGCAAGTGATATTTATAGAATACGCACATCATCATCATCATCATCTGCCGAGCCTTTTTCCCAACTATATTGGGGTCGGCTTCCAGTCTAACCGGATGCAGCTGAATACCAGTATTTTACATGGAGCGACTGCCTATCTGACCTCCACAACCTAGTTAGTACTGGGTAATACGATACCCTCTGGTAAGACTGGTTGTCAGACTTTTTTGGGCCACTGACTTCCTAACGACTGTCAAAGATCTACAAATGACAGCCGGGACCAACGGCTTAACGTGCTTTCCGAGGCACGGAGGAAACTCAGTATGTACTGGGCGGTCACCCATCCACAGACCAACCTAGGCAAGCACGAATATAGAATACGCACATGAATCCGAAAAATCAGAGGTCTTGGGTTCGAACTCGAGACCTATGACTTGGCAGTCTGACGGACACACCACTTGACTATCACACCCCGCTACAATACCCCATAAACGCACACTATTACCATATTTGCCATAACACAAAAACCTTTATAATAAACATAAACACTCAAAATATTTCAGCAGATGGGCGTTGGGAACATAAAAACGCGCATTCCCATAGAATTCCCATGAAACAAAGGACGATCCCTCTCGGTCATGGTTCGCAAAACACACATATTTAGTTTTATAGGATGCCATGGTTATATCGTACCGAGTTATAAGGATAATGCTGGGAATTATGAGCGTTTGATGGTTATCTTTTTATTTTAGATTTGATGTTATGGGATATGGAGTATGATAAAATGTTAGTGTTATTAATTGCTGGACTTTGATATAACACCTTGAGAACTTAACTAGATGGCTAAATCTTTAAATCTATACTAATATTATAAAGCTGAAGAGTTTGTTTGTTTGCTTGAACGCGCTAATCTCAGGAACTACTGGTCCAAATTGAAAAATTCTTTTAGTGTTTTGATAGCCCATTTATCGAGGAAGGTTATAGGCTACACAACATCACGCTACGACCAAAACGAGCGGAGCATTTATGAAAAAGATTGCAAAAACGGAGAAAATCCGAACGCAGACGAAGTTGCGCGGGTCAGCTAGTCATGAATAAAATTCTCAATATTTATAACTCTTTGACGGCACGTTTGGTGCAATGGCTGAGCGATTGACTGCTGCGCTGCGGCGTCGCGGGTTCAAATATTTGTATGGCATACAGGTAGTTGTTCCGGGTCTGTATGTCGTGTATGTGAGTTTAAATATTTGTAACGCACTCACGATACAGGAGAAATTACTAGTGAGGGGTAATGTTTTTTTTTTAAACTAAAAGAACTATTACTTCCAATCTATTCATTTACCGCTGGTTTAATAGTACTTTTGAGTGAGTTATGAATTCGACTATTGCTACATGGCAAGTTTTGCTCATTTTATCAATTATATCATCATTATTAATCAAATATGTGTGTATATCTTTTAATAAATCAAGTTTTCCAAAAATAGACTAATTTGTACTGCTCTCAGGTGTACTTCATTGGTAGGACTTAGAGCTCGACTAAAATGTATGCATAAGATATTTTTTGTAATACCTGTGTTCACAAATAAAGAATGATTGATTGATGATCTGACTACATCAGTGAGCAGAATTCGCAAAGCTAAATTTTGAACCAAAACTAAATGGAACCAGTTTTTTTGAAGCTAGATTTTACACCACAATGTCTACAACAGAAAATGGTCTTACAAAAATACGTTACAAAAGTTAAAAACTAAAAACACAGCACGATCCTTAACAAAAACACCAATTTCTTTAGAAAAATTAAAAAAATATCTCCACACTACTTGGAAAAAAGGTTACTAATTATAAATGTTTACAAAAAGTGACAGGCTACCGAGGGGGTGCTGTGGAGCATGACCGGTGTGGCCTTGCACCTGTATGCTCCTACCCTCGAGGGGTCGATGGCTATAAGAACATAGTGGCCATGGGTTTTAAGACTACAACACTAGCAACTGCAACTAGCAATGTAAATTTCAGGGAAGATGTCATTGAACTGCTTATCATCATTCCTCTACCCTCCGACTACCACTGCTCTTGAGTACAGTGATAAATCTAGTTAATATGCATCAGCCATAGATCCAAAGGGTACACTATGCTAGTGCTGTGACGTCAACGCTCGACATTTGAAGGGGGTGCGCCGGCGCATGACGGGCGCGTCCTTGCACTTGTGTAGTTATCGGTAATAATAGTGTATCGGAATTAACACTGTAGGTATGCCCTTTGATGGGGTAGGGAGGTTTTAGTTCTCGTTACTTCGGATTCCAAATAAGATCGACTCATTGGAAAAATGGTTTTTCTTAGTGTGACCACTCATCTGCCTAGCTTCCAGTCTAATCAGATGCAGCTGAATACTAGTATTTTGCATGGAACGACTGCCTATCTGACCTCCACAACCTAGTCAGTACTGGCTAAAACTAAATAAATAGGATACCATTTGGTAAGATTTGTTGTCACACTTTCAGGCCACTGACTACCCGCAACGACAGTAAATACGATACAATAACACTTAGCCCGATCCGGGCATCGAACCCAGGACCTCATGCTCAGCAGTCCCGCTAGACTAACGAGACACAAATCAGATTCAAATCACAGTCCCCCACACAACGTGGCAACACTCACTCAAAATTAAATCGTATAAACAAGTCCCATGGCTTCATATACCCATAAAAGTGTCCATAAACATGTATACATGCTTAGTTATGGATACCCATAACATAAAACTGGACAGCGCATCCAATTTAGATGTGGGGGGAGGACTTCCGGTGCTACTTCCGTTGAGAGGGACGTTCTCATTTCAAATAATTTTACGGACTATTTTGTGTTTTGATTTTTTTTTAAGCTTGATTTTTTATTTTGTTGCCAATATTATTTAAGCGACTGTTGGGAGGAAAGTTTTACTTCTAGAAGATATCAGAAGCTGCCAACGACGTCTGAAATCAGACAATGGATAGTTTGGTTGAAAGATGATATGACCTGTCCCCGTAGCATGACCACCGTAGACAAGGATTTCTTTGACGGAAGAATCGACAAAATGACAGATAGCGCAAATAAATCTGTCATTGTTTCGACACAATCTGTCATCATCATCATTCTCCTGCCCTTATCCCAATTCATTTGGGGTCGGCGCAGCATGTCTTCTTCTTCCATACTGCTCTATTACTCGAAAAAAAAAACTTAATTAAATAACTTTAATTTCGGAGGTCCGTGACAAAAGAGTCAATGAAACAAACTAAGTCACAATGTAATAAAAAAATATACGGGACCATCGCGCGGGCTTTTTCTACCAAATGAAAAAAGAATCCCGTAAATCGGCCCGGTAATCACGGAATAATACATGAAAAAAGAAGCTGGTGGAATACATAACCTCCTCCGTTTTAAGAAGTCGGTTAAAAAGAAGCACATGCTGCACCGACCCCATATATATGATTCAGGATTATGGCAAGAGAATGATAATAAAATATGACTGTTTTGACTATGAAGCCTACTTAGTCGGCAAGTCGTCACCTGCCTAGCCTTTTCCCAATTAGGGTCGGCTTCCAGTCTAACCGGATGCAGCTGAATACCAGTACTTTACATGGAGCGACTGCCTATCTGACTTCCACAGCCCAGTTAGTACTGGGTAATACGATAACCCTTTGTAAGACTGGTTGTCAGACTTTTTGGGCCACTGACTACCTAACGACTGTCAAAGATCTACAAATGATAGCCGGGACTTACGGCTTAATGTGCTTTCCGAGACACGGAGAAAACTCGGTATGTAATGGGTGGTCACCCATCCACAGACCAACCTAGGCAAGCAAGGCTTAACCTAAAGATCGACCCGAGCGGCTGTTATTATTTTAGCCACCGCTCCTCCTCCCTCCTCCTACTTATTTGCCAAGTAGGTATACAAAATCTAAGTATTTAATTCAGACAGCAAAATTCATCTTCTAAGCTCTTTAAATATAAACATTCCCACTAAAACAAACCTCTAGAGAACTCCCAAAGTTATTCTCGTTGACCCAGATCCATATTTTCCAAGAACTGTAACGTCTGCGAGGGGGGCTGAGTGACTGGACACCTAGCGAGAGAAGCTGTAATGTTGTAGACGTTTTGGAGTACTGTCGGCAAGATAAATTAATTCTAGATCAAGATTGCGGAACTTAAATAATCTTTTAACTAGAAACAATTTTGTAAATGCACCAACGTATACAGGAGAAATTCCTAGTGTGGGGAAAAAAAAAAATCTTAGTCTATTTCGATATTCAAAAGTATTATTAGCCTAATTGAGAAGAATGGATTGATGGGTGAATGCTTTGTTGGTCTGGCTGCAAGCGCAGACTACTGAGCATGAGATTCTGGGTTCGATTCCCAGGTTGGGCATAGTGTTATTGGGTTTTTCCATCAGGAATTTCTTAGTAGCAGTCACGGAGCCTGGATTTGTGCTCAGTTGACGGCAATAGATTCGCCCCCTATTACATGGAACTTAAACATAACTGGCGAAATGTGGGTGCATTATTAGTTACACCTCTGTCTAACCCTTTGGAGATTACAGGCGTGATGCTACAATTTAATAAGATAGAATTCTAATGTTAAGATCGCTATGTTTAACCTAACAGGCATAAAAAATTTGAATACTTATAATACTAATTTTAAATATATATTTTTAATTATTAATTCTATTAATACCATTAAATAGAATTGATCTTGAATAAATCGAGCATTTGATTTACACAACGACATACCTAATTATTATTGATTCAAATTGTCTGTTCAGAATTCAGCAATGGAATAGTACTTAACGCTGATCAATGCTAATTTCATTTCATCACGTATTCGCCATAGTACCGTTATATGAAAACTCTATATTATTCACTCACCAATTCACCATAATTTATTCTCGTATCACCTTCACAATCTGTCGGTACCGTCGCGTCCCCAGCTTCCGGCCCACCCGCCATCTTGTTTGCTATAACGTTTAATTACTACCTAAAATAAAGCCTTATTTGTGCCTTGCCTTGTTGTACGCGTTCATTCAATGTTGCTGTAACATGGAAAATTTGGTAAATTGGTTCTAAGATAATTTAATAGGTTTCAGTGTATAAAATGTTCACTAATGTTTAAGTTAGTTAATTAAATGTGAATGTTTAATTGCTTAATTGGTTTAAGTTATTAATAATTAATTTCTATCGATTATGTACATTATATACAGACTAAAAAGAACTAAAGTAATTATAAAAATAAGACTAAAAGTAAGAAAATATAAACATCTAACGACGACATTAGGCGTCAAAGTATTCCTCCGCATCGCTGTCATCTGGAAACGTGCCCAGAAGACTGGCAGCATTGCCACGCTGAATAGCAATGCTAAATCTTTGGCCAAAGAATTAGCATCATCATTTCAGCCGAAAAGTCCACTGCTGGACATAGGCCTCCCCCAAGAAGGGGGGTTTTGCCATAATCGCCACGCTTGGCAGGCGGGTTGGCGATCGCAGTATGGTTGTTGTAGAATCAGAGAACGCTGCTGCCCATTCTCTGGTAAGTCCCTTAGTCGCCTCTTACGACACCCACGGGAAGATATGGGATGGTGCTATTCTTTACGTCCGGACACCATACAAGAATTAGCATTGCTGTTAATAAATACAGTTATTAATAAATACCTTTTGCTCCATATAACTGTGAATTGCTAAAAAGAAAATTATTCATCAGACGTGGCAGACGAATCAGTGAGTGTGTTAGTACTTTTCATTGACAACCATTTTGAATGTCTGAAAAAAAAACACTTGAAATAAGCAATTTCAATAATAAATTATGGAACTAAAATCAAAAAAGATCGGTTAGTTTTATTTGGTGCTGATCTTAGCCATAACTAAAATATGCACTCCTTTTTTCCATGCGGGTAGTCAGAAACAAAATAACGCCCCCTACTACGATCCTTACATAGTCCTGCCCTTATCCCAATTTACTTGGGGTCGGCGCAGCATGTCTTCTTCCCCCATACTTGTCTATTACTCGTCATCTCATCAGACACCTCCTTTCTAGCCATATCATCCTTCACCCAGTCCATCCATCGTTTCTTTGGTCTTCCTCTACTCTTATAGCCATCTTATATACTGCTAAAAATACCTAACATTAAAATTTGGTCCTTAGACATTTGTTTTTAGCCAGACAGGTAGATAGGTACAGTAAGGCACAAAATAAACAGTGTATAAATAACCAAATTACGAGCGGATGACGATAAATAACACTATTTTGGCAACGTTCGCGGCTCGACGTTATTTATTGTTTACAAAAACAATTCTGTTTGTACTGGTACAGCCTTTGGTTTACACACTCACATACTTTAATGTTATATGTACACCATTATCATCTGCCTAGCATTTCCCAACTATGTTGGGGTCGGCTTCCAAGTCTAACCGGATGCAGCTGAATACCTGTAGTTTATATGGAGCGACTGCTTATCTGACGATTAATACGATACCCCTTGATAAGTCTATTTGTCAGACTTTCAGGCCACTGAATACGTGTTACGACTGTCAAAGATCTACAAATGACAGCCCGAACCAACGGCTTAATGTGCTTTCCGAGACACGGAGGAAACTCGGTATGTAATGGGTGGTCACCCATCCAAGGACCACATAGGCGAGCGCGACTTAACCTGAAGACATGATCTCCTCCATATAACATGTAAAAGAAATAAAAGATAAATTATCCCGCTGTTCTACCATAACTATCTACGTGTGTCGATGATAAGATCTCCAAATACGCAAAAACATAAAATACTCGTTTTAATAACTATTATACAGCTGTTTTTTAAATGTGGGCAATACTTTAGGGGCGTGTAGTACTCATAAAAATAAGCAACTTTTACTATGGGGCCGACCATGCAATCGCGAAAAAAATATCGGCTGCTCCACACATTATTGGTCGCGTAACTCGAAAAAATGTAGGCAACAGCAGATTTTTTAAATCATATTTCATAGTTAGCCCCATAGTAAGAGTTGCTCATATTTATGAGTACTTCACTCCCTTATAGTATTGGCCACGTTTAACCAAACATCCTGTATTGTAGTTTTTAACACCTAACCTCTCAAATGGACCACAAAACCTTATCACTTGCTACCGATAAGAATCCAAACAGCCGGTTAAAACCCGGCTATCGACCGCGGGGCGTGTCGGATCGATCGTCACGCCTTGTGCCCACCCCAGCCGCGTAGGGTACGCCGTGAAAGTGTAACGTAAGATGAGAAGGGATGCTGGCTGTGTTTCGAGAGAGAAAACTTGTTTAGTTGCGTGTAGTTGGGATAATTTTTGTATCTGAATAGTCTTTTTGAGAGAATATACAACATTAGTTTTAGTATATGCGAAACCTGAAACACGTGTCGAGTATTTTTATGTAAAGAATCTGTGTACAAAATTTCAAAACTGTATCATGAAAAATCACAAAGTTATAAGCTTATTCTGTTACCTGGTTGTCCGCACAAAAACGTGATCACCACGCAACGCGTTCACGCGCGGGCCTCCAGCGTCGTCTTGATAAACATAATTTGGCAGTAGGTACCTAAATTATTGCGATAGGTACTTAATGTCGCTCGGTGTCCAACTTACTTAACTTACGTAACTTTTTTTAAATATTTTTGGGACAAAATATAACATGGTTTAAAAATGATTGGAATCGATTCAGTTACTTATTCTGAACAAACTATATTCAGGTTTCGCATATACTAAAACTAATGTTGTTAACGTTCACGAAAGATAATAAAGTAAAAAGTATAAATATCATGTGGAACATCTAGTATCTTGACTTGGCTCGCGAGTTTGTCGACATGTGCGATGTGAATTCAGCGATCATTGTAGCGTTCTCTTTAGGCAGCTGGATCAAGGG
The DNA here is from genome assembly GCA_905163415.1 of Noctua fimbriata. Lineage (NCBI taxonomy): Eukaryota > Metazoa > Arthropoda > Insecta > Lepidoptera > Noctuidae > Noctua > Noctua fimbriata. The sequence continues at coordinate 1,994,642 of LR990946.1, forward strand.
CTTGATTCAGAAAGCGGTACGCCTGAACACGGCTCGTGTTGTTAGGAGGTTCCTCTCTCTGGAGCCTTGACTGCCGGTAGCTTGGACCCTGTTCCCGATACCAGCGGGCTACTATTTTTTAAATGTTTTTGTTTTTCATATCTGGCTGTTTGTGTATGTGAGTTTAAATGTTTGTAAACTCACCCCTAATACAGAGAAATTCCTAGTGTGGGGCAAAGTTAAAAAAAATACATATTCAAATATTTTAATATATATTCTATTGTAGCAACATTAATAAACGAGCTAATAAATTGCTAAAAATAACGCAAAAGTGTATTCACAAAGTTATTGTCGTTTTTTCGTAGTCACCAACGCTACTGCTAAGCATGAGGTCTTAGGATCGATTTCCGGGATTGGCAAAGTGTTATTGAGTTTTTCCCTCTAAGAATTGCTCAGTAGGAAACCAAACAAAACACCGGGCCGGCCACAAATCAAAGATTGGTGGCAATAGGCTCGCCCCCTATTTTAAATAAGACTTAACATAACTGGTGAATGTGAGTGAGCATAGATATTCTGTCTAACTCTTCAGGGATTACAGGTTTGATGTTATGACCATCATTGTCAGTTATCTCAACAACATTTTGTTTTAGAACTTAACACATTCAGTAGACCATGAATCTTTGTTACGAGACGTCTTCTGTTTCACTTCAGCTGGATGTCACGAAACAGAACATTAAATAAAACAAAGTAGTCTTGTTTTGGCCCCGGTTCAACAATTAATCAGTCACCGAATTTAAAAAAAGTTATAATTCTTTATCACTTCTATTTTGAGCAGCGATATCCTTCCTGCCAAGTCGAGGTGCGTGTCTCGAGTTCGAACCCAAGACACGCACCTCTGATTTTTCGAATTCATGTGCGTATTGTATAATTATCACTTGCTTCGGTGAAGGAAAACATCGTGAGGAAACCAAACCAGCATGCCTGAGAGCTATATCTCGACGGCATGTAAAGCCAAGCCAGAGGCGCTATAAAAACTCTGACACCAGGTTAGGCACTAACCACACGATAAAGCAGAAAGAATCAGTTCTAAGAAAAATATCCATTCTTATTTTCACATCGTCATCTCCAGAACATACCCAACCATTTCAATGTCCAACTCCACTAAGCATGTAATGCTAACAACACGTCACTGAGCCACAGCCATCGATCGGCCCGGTCCACGCCCGATACGCCCGGATACGCCCGGGTACGCCCGGGTACGGTAGCGAGTCGATACCCGGTTCACGGCCGGAGTCTCATCAATAATGTAGGCTTTTGTATTGGGGATTTGACGGTATGTTGGGGAGTGTTATGAAAGGTGAATTGGTAGAATGAAGATTTTGAAGCTGAGGCATAATAATTTGGGAATTCAGACATATCACAAATTTTACGAAGATTAGGGTATCCAGGATTTGAGCTACGTAATTAATAGTAACATAGGGTAGGTATGCAATAGGAAATATGCAAGAAATACAAATCTATTTTTATTTCTTAAAAATGCCTTGTATTCGCCCATAAAAACACTGTGGTACACTTGTTTAATTCTCTAATTATTTATTTATTACTTATTTTACAATTTAATATTTTATATAACGTGTTTTTGATGAAACGGAACGCAAACTCAAAACACATCGTTCCACGATAGCGCCGGTAGTGACGTCAAAGTCTATGTGTCAAAGAAACACTTTTATTTGAAAAGTACTTAAAGTTTCACTAAGATTTTATTATAATATTGTTATGGCAATGTTTGCTTGAATAAAGCACATACAATTAGTAAAATTAATATAATATGGGTAAAAAATTAGATGTAAACAAGGCAGATAGAGGTAAATGACGTCACATAACATAACATGAATGGCCGCTACGTTAGAACTGTTGTAGAAAATTGTAGGTGTTTAATATATTTTTAGAGCGAAAAGCACTAGTTGAACTTAACTTTTAATTATTTTCTTGGGTTGATAGTACTATATATTTATTGATTTAAGTGAAAAAAAATTACATGCATATTCCCTATTAGACTATAAAGTGCGAACCTGTTAGATGTAGGTACTTAAAAGTCTGAATAAAATCTCCATTTGATCAATACTTGCACTTAAGTACGCTAATAAAAACACTATCTTTCAGTCTGTTTTTCTTATGGACGCCAGACCGATTCTTAGTTACTATCCAACTAATACTACTACCTACTTCTACGACCTACCATCGAGACAAAAACGCAAATTTGAATTTGTGAGCAAGAATTTCAGAATTAGCCTTTTTTGTTTAGTTAGATAACACTGTCTTACTGCTAGGCAAATATACAAAATTACCTGAAACACGTGTCTAGTATTTTTATGTAAAGAATCTATATACAAAATTTCAAAACTGTATCATGAAAAATCACAAAGTTATAAGCTTGTTCTGTTACCTGGTTGTCCGCTCAAAACCGTGGTCACCACGCAGCGCGCCCGCGAACGCGCCTCCAGTGTCGTCTTTAGCTCATTGATAATAATAATTTGGCAGTAGATTCCTAAATGATTGCGATAGGTACTAAATGTCGCTGGGTATCCAACTTGTAACTTTTTAAAATATTTTTGGGACAAAATATAACATGGGTTAAAAATTATTGGAATCGATTCAGTTACTTATTCTGAACAAACTATATTCAGGTTTCGCATATACTAAAAAATAATGTTGTATATATTTATTTTGTAATAGCCTTGTATGTCCCACTGCTGGGCAAAGACCTCCCCCATATCCTTCCAGGTACTCTTCTCCTGCGCCACCTCGAACCAGCCTTCGTGATCCCCCAATTTTTTCACGTTTCGTTTTTCTAATGCAGCTGTTCCACTACTGTCTAGCTCGTCGATTATCTCATTAGGTATGAATAAATAAGAACAGGTTCTCATCAAATTACATAATCAGCATCGACCGTCGGACTGCCAAGTCATAGGTCTCGAGTTCGAACCCAAGACAGGCACCTCTGATTTTTCGAATTCTCTTGGTCCGGTGAAGGAAAACATCGTGAGGAAACTAGCATGCATGAGAGATATTTCCCGACGGCATGTAAAGCCAAGTCAGAGGCCCTTGGGCGTCATAAAAACTCTGACACCAGGTTAGGCACTAACCATACGATAAAGAAAAAGCATCGGCCTAACCTTTTCTCAACTATTTTGGGCTTCCAGTCTGACAACAAACTATTCTACTGTTGTTTACTTGTCTAAGAGCTATTCATGATTTTCTTTGTAAACTAAAACTCTGTATTCTTTCTCCAGGTCACGGTGGAGTAAACCAACTAGGAGGAGTATTTGTAAACGGACGACCGCTTCCAGACGTAGTGCGACAGAGAATAGTCGAGCTGGCGCATTCAGGGGTGAGACCGTGCGACATCAGCCGACAGCTGCGCGTGTCGCACGGCTGTGTCTCGAAGATACTGTCGAGGTGAGTGTCGATTGCTTGTTAGACATTTTACCCGACTATAGTCAAAGGAAGCGTTATGATTTTAGCAGTGTATGTATGTCTGTTTGTGGTGTTCGTACTTCTACTATTGAGCAGATTTTTATGTGGTGTTTTGGTCTGCGGTTTTGCGAGAAATTGGTCCTGTTGGTCTTAACATCACTAATTGCATTTTATAAGATTTGTTGCTCATCACTTTAAATAAACAGATTACTATACAGGGTGGAAGGCACACCGGAGCACAATGGTTTCCACGTATTCTGTAAATCGTTCTGAACCTCAAATAGAAATTGAAAAAAGCAGCTGTTTCCTACATAAGAGAAATACCTAACGCTCAAAATGAATTAACAGCAGATTTTTATTAAATTCAAATTCAAAATCATTTAATTCAATCCATTAAGGATAATATGATGCATACATTTGAGACAAAGTGTTACAATTAGTATCAATTAAAAATATCAATTAAAATTAAAATACTTAAATTATTATATGACTAAATCAACAATTATAAAAAAAAAAAAAAAAAACAAAGAAAGCAAAAAAAAAAAAAAAAAATTATCGATGAAAGTATTCTATGTGAGGGGTTCAGAATGATGTACTGAAGACGTGGTAACTGTTTATGCTTCGGTGTCTCTTCCACCCTATATTTTTCTGCTCTCGACTAAGAAAAAAACCTCCCCTAAATTTTTTCTTGCATTAACTACCATTGAAATAAGTCCAGATAAAATCGAATACCACAGATTCATGTCTCGGTATTCCTTAAAACAACAGAGAAATGTCAAAAAGACATGTCTTATTTTTTTGTTAGACTGTCCAAGTGTCCCACTGCTGGGCAAAGGCCTCCTTTTACTCTATGGGCCATTTTCGGCTCGCAAACAAGTTCAGATGGTCACATCACCTTCGCTGCAGTCTACAGTAAATGATGATCTGTGTTCACCTCTCCGGGTACATTCGTGCTATATGGCCAGCCCACTCCCACTTTAGCTTAGCTGTTTTATCCCCCAATTTCATTTAAATACCACCAAAAAACCCGATATTTCAAAGCACCAGGTAAATCATACACAAAGCTTTGATTGTGAACTTAAAACGATCTCATACCTACCATCCTTTAATTACACCGTGTATTAACCCCACCTACACTCACACACACACCTACACTTTCATGGAGGAGCGTGCGAGTTTGTGTCTGTATGTGTGTGCCCCCGTTCCGCGCAATAACTTCGGCGTGCGCGCAGGTCCTCCGGCCGCTAGACAATACGCTTATGTCATTTTCTTTTGTTTCGGTTTGCTGTAACTAGCTCTGTTGGGGTACCGTTGGGTAATTGGGAAACCGTTGTGGTAAATTTCTTGGGTGATCTTTTATTTAGAAGAACATGTTTGAATACATAATATAACATCACGCATTGTGATTCCCGAGTGGTTAGGCAGAGGGGCTCATTTCGCCAGAAAATATTTTAATTGTATAAATTAAAAAAATGTATTCATAACCCAATAAGCTTGACCGATCATAGTCCTAGTCTTAAATGACAGCTAAAAGTACACTGATTAGATAGTTTATAATATAATACGTTTAATACCTAGGAACTTACCTAGAAAAAATAATATTTTTAAGAAATAATGTATGGTAGATGGCTGATATAACAATTTAAAAAAAAATCTTTTACACCTTTTGCACCTATGTTTAACAAATAAAAATCTTTGACTTTGACAATAAATTATTTGACTGTGGATTTGGTGAAAAGGAATAAATAGTCTTTAATTAAAAACAAATGTGCTATCGTGATAGATATACTAATGGCTGGAAGTAAAGGGCAGCCTGGTTTTGTCAGATACTCTCTGCTTAAGTAATCAAACTTACATTTTATTTCTTTCTCTTATAGTCGATAAAGAAAGAGAAAAAAAAAACACACTGTTAAGATATCGCTACCTTTCGTAAAATGAACTGAAACAAAATAAGTAAATTTCTTACAACATTTTTAATACGGAACCATCACCGATTTAATAGCATACCACTCAGTATCTTCGAGCCACATCTAATTGGCGTATTTATAACTAGCACGTATCTCCACATCGAATGATGGTTATAATTTCGTTACTAAAAAACACAATTTATATGACGGAACTTATCTTGTGAAATTAAAGTAATAAGTATAAGTGTGATTGATGTTAATGTTTCCTGAATGAGTATTATAGAATATCATTTTTAATCAACTCAGCCTTTTGCAGCCCTCTGATCAAAACATATCCCACTTGCTGAAGTAGCCTAAGTGCGCGTTTAGACTGAGGCCAAACGAGCGTAATTCATATTCATTATTATTCTATTATGATTCTGCTAGCAGCCATTTTAGGCCCTTAGGATTCGTTCACTCAAAGGAATATCGCTCCTTTAAGCAAGATAGCCGACCCACTTGCCAATTGTCAAGCTTAAAATGTCTAGACACAATTTTATGAAACCACCAATAATTTTAGGTGTGATTATCATCATCTGTCTAGTCCTTTGCTAAATATGTTGTCAACCGGCTGCATCGGAATACCAGAATTCTACATGAAGCAAATACAATTAAAATACTTTTATCAATTGTATCTTTAAAAACTACAAATCTACAATGGCAATAAAAATACGTACAAGTATCAAAAGGGTTACAGGGCGTCAAAAAATTGTCCGCATCGCTGTCAACAGGAAAAGTGCCCAGAAGGCTGGCAGCATTGCCACGTTGGATGGCAATGCTGATACCTTGGCCAAAACATAGGCCCGCGCTCTGGTCAAGTGAAGAGTCGACCAACCGCTTGGCGTTTTCCCGAAATACTAGGTGGGCACTCGGATCCCATGGCCGTAGTGTTTCAACCCCAAACAGCTCAAACACATAACCACAAATTAAATTATTGTATCTTGTCCTTCTCTCCCATACCAATCTTACCGTTTCTAATCAGAAAGTAGTAAAAGCTAGTTAATTATAACCGCCAGTTAAAGAGTTCTAGTTAAAACTAATTATTTTAACTTAACAACGTAACAGCTGAGTTAAATGCTCATCATTTGCGGCTAACCGAAGTTAAACAGTGCTGCTCTGTCTGTTAACTGTACCAGTTAATTTGTGCTTAGTTAAATATAATGGGTGTATTATTTAACTGGTGTTTCTGGTTGTTTAGTATTTGGTTAAGTATAGATTTAGTTAGCCGCCATAAGATAGTAAGAAGACGTAAACTTCCATTGGCAAAATAAAACTCACCATCACGATCCCATCAACATCCACCGTCTTTTCGTTTGTTTTTTTTTTAATGTTTTATTTTATATATTTGTTGTACTGTACATTTAACAGTTTTTTGTGTGTGTTTTGTCCTGTACGGGCTTATAAATACCTTTTCTTTCTTTCTTTCTTTTATCACCATCATCAGCCTACAGCAGTCCACTGCTGGACATAGGCCTCCTCAATCGCACGCCACTCAACTCGATTCTCGGCAACTCTCATCCAGTTGCCACCAGCCACTGTGAAGATCCAGCCTGAGGGCGTCCCACCTTACATTTGCGAATCTCCGTCTCCAGTCAAGAACCGTATACCCCAACGGTCATCGGTTCCCAAACTCCCATAGATCACTTTACAATCAAGATTAGGAATTTGGCATCACAGAGTTTTTTACATGAATCTATCATTGTATCAAGTCAGGCCAGAGTCTGCTTGAGGCAGATGTTATTTCCATTTAAACTTCAGTTTTTGTTGCTAGGCCTAGTTTTTCCCAACTATGATAGGGGACGGCTCCGAGTCTAACCAGATGCAGCTGAATAAAAATATTTTACATGACTGCTTATCTGACCCCCACAACCCAGTTAGTATTAGGTAAATACGATACCCCTTGGTAACACTGGTTATTACTGACTTTCGGACCACTGACTACCTGTAGCGACTTTCAAAGATCTACTATTTTCCGAGGCACGGAGGAAACTCGGTATGTAATAGCTGGTGATCCATCCACGGACATTCTAGATTCGACCCAAGATTGAACTGGACTGACTGCAGACTATCTCTAATCCTGACAGCATCAGACTAACCTATATCCCACTCTTCAAAATCAAGTAGTCCACTGCCGTTTCAACCCCACAGAGCATTCTTTAAATCCCAGCCCAGCAACACGAATACAGAAACATTGTCATTAAGACAAAAATGAACCCGCTGGGGGTTTGAAAACAAAACATAGGGTTGAATTGCACGAGCGGGATAAATTGAAAAGCGAGTGTTCGGCGCGAGCCGATTGAGAGTCCCCCGGGACTAGGGATGGGCAGCCCGGGATCTATCGATTGATTTGTTGAGCAAAATTATGCTGATGTGTGAAAGTGCTTGCAAATTGACACGACTGGGTGGATTTGGTATTGTTAAAAGACAACGTTTTATAACTTTGGAATGGTTGAGTTGAAGTCTGGAAACAATGGAATTTCTACACAAAAAAAAATATTGGTGAATTGTGTAAATCATCCTCTAAGACACCATACAGCAAGGACTCAATAGTCTGGCTTAAATTAACACACCTTTTTTGTCACTCAAATCACGGGACCAAAAAAATCCCGCACTCCGCGAAAATTCCCGCACATCCCATCACTGTCCACAGTTTTCAATTTAAATCGGACAATGGTCAGCTGGAGTCCCGGCGCTCCATTCTCGTCATTGTCAGTTATATCGCTATAATATCGTCAAATCATCTGTACTTGTATCTCGAATAATGGCGGCGAACTGTGTTGTACGATCATTGCGGGATTTAAAATATAATGGGGACATTTTCGTTTTCAATTTTAATATAAGGACGTATAAGAGATTAATCTTTTACGTATTAATGCTAGAAACAATTAAATGTTAATATATCATAACATCACGCCTATAATCCCCGAAGGGTTAGGCAGAGGTGTATCTAATAGTACACCCACATTGGGCCAGTTATGTTTAAGTTCCATGTAATAGGGAGCGAGCTAATTGCCATCAACCGGGCGCAATTCCAGACTCCGTGCTCACAGTTTAAAACCTGATTTAGCCAGTTTTTTGTAAGTCCTATGTAAAAGGGAGCTGCTACTGAGAAATTCCTGACGGAAAAACCCAATACCTCTTTGCCCGACCTTGGAATCGAAACCGGGACCTCATGCTCAGCTGTCGGGATTCCTACCACTAGACCATCGAGGCAGTCTAAAAACTACTTCTAAAAAAAAACAAAATATTGCACACCTCTTTGAAAATTGTTAACTAGTCAACAAGACGCTATAGGGTCTCATATAACAGACTTTGCTGGAGTATCGTTCCTTTTAGAGCTCCATCACCTTGTGTTTTGCTCAGACAGAAACTTACTATCTCTGTACAGTAAATACTGGACATAGAATTTATAACAGTCTTGTATAAAGCACATTATACTGGGTCGCCACGGTCTGGGGAGCATCGCACGCGCATGTACAGTTGAACAAGGAGTTTGGTGTGCAGACAGCTAACTTGCAACTACTTTTTTACGATGTTTGTAGCTAAGTGTACCATGGAGTCAATAGTTCTACATCACTCTCTTTGGTTTAAATAGTTTGTAATTAATGGTCCTGACAGTTTTGGTACCCAGTGATGGTACCCATCTCAGTGCAGACTAGCCATAGACACAGGAGATATTATAGTGCACAAACAATGTTACACTCACGACCGGAGAGAAAACAGGTGCAATATCAACCGAACGGCGCTACGTGCTTGCCGAGGCAGGGGGATATCACACCGCCAACTTCCAATCTCTGGTTTGCAACAGATATATTATTGCTTATGGACTAAATCCAATAACACTTTGCCCTACCAAGGACTCCACGCTCAGCTTCGTACAAAGTAACTACGCACATTGTTTTTTACTATGGACTCTTTTAACGTACACATCTTGCTACATCGTTCTCACATAATGTACCATCTCAACATAAATGATGTAACCAAGTTATTGTAAAAGTATTCTGATTTAAAAGAGTGTCCATGGAGTTTCTTGCCCGTTCTTCTCCATAGAGATCTACGTTAGGGAATGGGCAATTACAGTACTTTCACAATTTTTATGCCTTGTGACTGGGACGGTAGCTACTTTTCATTGTTGTCTTTGCTTCGACAATTCAAAAGTGCCTGTAACTGGCCTATTTGAAATAAATGCTTTGATTTTTTTTTGTAAATACAAATATTAGCAGTGTAGAGGAAACATGATCATTTTACCTGTACACCAAGTAACTTGTTCGACTGTACAATGCCACAGCGATGCGCGTGAGTAGTAATAACGCACTGGGGAAGTTCTTATACGGAAACAGTATGACTGACGTTGTTGAATGCGTGATATATTATTATGTGTGGAGACTAAGAAAAAACGTAGTGCAGTTGTAAGTAGGTAATGGCGTTTAGTTAGGAAACTATATTTATTTTATTGTATTTAATCTGACTTTAATGGAAATTTTCGTGTTTTTTGCGTTATGATTCATTGTCTTCCTGCCCTTGTTGCATGTTTCTTAGGGTCAGCATAACACGTTTAAATTATAGTTTGGAACCTTTTTCCTAAAAATGATTAATTATTTTGCTGTATGTCTCTACACTATTTCTCCTTACTTAGTTTTGATAGCAAAATCAGCCTATAAGGTTCCCAATGCTGGGACACAGGCCTGCACTCTATGAGAGGTAATGGGCTATAGATGCCACATATCTTCGAATTTTTGGTTCTAGGACATGACGGTTTCATCACGATGTTTTCCTTCACCGTTTTGAAAGCAGTGGTGATGAAATAAATTACACAAAGTAATGCGTAGTATAAAGTAAGGTGTGTTTGATAGTGTAGTCTTTCCATTTCAATCCTGCTTATCAATAATATCTGTATAATATGTGAAGATGTGTCGGAATAAAGAAATGAAATGAATGAAATTCTTTATTCTAACACATCTTCACATATACAGAACCAACATTTACAGACTATAATAATGAGCTTGCTCCCTTTTACATAGGACTTACAAAAAACTGGCTAAATCAGGTTTTAAACTGTGAGCACGGAGTCTGGATTGCGCCTAGTTGATGGCAATAGGCTCGCCCCCTATTACATGTGACTTCAACATAACTGGCGAAATGTGGGTGTACTAATGGGTACACCTCTGACTAAACCTTCGGGGATTACAGACGTGATGCTATGTACATCTACACTGATTTTATCATTTTCTTTATCTCACAGTTCTTCCATAAAAAAGGTTAAATATTTCAAGCACTCCAAAAAAGATCAAAACCGGAATCTCCACTACAACGACCTAAAACTCAAAACAAACATAATTACAATTTATTTCATAAAATAAATCAACGCACGCGCACAAACGGAAGCGGGCGTCACGCTTTCTGCGCCGGCGCAGACCGATGTAAAAACTGACTAATTATTAAACAGATACAGGACTGGACTGTATAGCACTTTCATAATGCTCTTCTTGTGTTTCGTGCCGGTTTGAGTTATGGGGTAAGCAGAATTGTAGGTTGTTGAATATTTAAGCTGTAAAGGTGGAGAGTTAATTGAAGCTGTTGTTGGACAAAATAATGTTATAGAGCAATTTAGGTTATTTTTGATATACAACATTAGTTTTAGTATAAGCGAAACCTGATACACGTGTCTAGTATTTTTATATAAAGAATCTATGTACAAAATTTCAAAACTGTATCGTGAAAAATCACAAAGTTATAAGCTTGTTCTGTTATCTAGTTGTCCGCACAAAATCGTGATCACCACGCAGCGCGCGCCTCCAGCGTCATCTTGAGCTCATTGATAATAATAATTTGGCAGTAGGTACCTAAATTATTGCGATAGGTACTTAAAGTCGCTCGGTGTCCAACTTTTAACTTTTTAAAATATTTTTGGGAAAAAATATAACATGGTTTAAAAATTATTGGAATCGATTCAGTTACTTATTCTGAACAAACTATATTCAGGTTTCGTATATACTAAAAATAATGTTGTATAAAATCATCATCATCATCAGCCTACAGCAGTCCCTTGCTAGACACAGGCCTTCTCAATGGCACGCCACTCAACTCGATTCTCAGCAGCTTTCATCCAGTTGCTACCAGCCACCATACCAGTCCTGACTTCAGTTTGATTTCCAATTTAATGTAGTAAAGGCAGAATTCATCAACATCATCTGCCTAGGTTTTTTTTTCCAAGTATGTTGGCGTCGGCTTCGAGTCTAACTGTATGCTTCTACTCTACCACCGAGTTAGGCACTCAGTGACACTATATGCCACGATAGTATATCTATCTCTATATCTATCCCCTCTTTTTGCGTCGGGGGTTAAAATAGTTCTTACATAAGTGCTTTTACAAACTAAAACTCAGGCAGTGTGACATGCAAGAGCTAGTTCACAATAAAACCAATAACTCGCGAAAATTCCAAACCAACAATCATTTACAAATCAGACGGCCATCAGACACGATATTTAAACCAACCGCTATGAGCTCCATAAGCCACTCAAAGCTTCTATAAGCCCTGCTAAGTCCCTGTAAGCCTATTAGCTTGCACCCTATGCTGGCCTGGTATCTTGATTGCCAATATGTTCGACATTGTATGAACGACAAATTGGTTATAGATGGTAGAGAGTAGAGATATTGATTTCAGTTTATTAGCTATTGTGGATGATACAGGGATGGATACTGACTGAAAAGATGGATGGATGGATGTTCCGGTTGAAAGATGACATGTCTAGAAAAGGGTTGACCTTTCTAGCCATATCATCTTTAGCTTATGCATAATCAGCCTGTAATGTCCCCACTGCTGGGACACAGGCCTGCTCTCTATGAGAGGAAATGGGCTATAATCCACCATGCGGGCCTAGTGCGAGTTGGTAGATGTCACATGTCCTCGAATTCTTGGTTCTAGGATATGATGTTTTCCTACACCGTTTTGAGAGCAGTCATGATGAAATAAATTACAACGAGTTCGAACCCACGACTTACTACTCGTAAGTCCGGGCCGCCACCACTGCTGGGCCACGGCTACTCTCATATCATCTTTAACACTGTACATCCATCATTTCTATGGCCTTCTCGGTCTCCTATAGCTATTCAGATTAATACTCATTACTTTCAGGGTAATATTTTAAACTGGATACCGTTGAGGTCAGATAGACAGTCGCTCCATGTTAATACTGGTGTTCTGCTTCAGTTGCAGCCGGCTTGCATTGGAAATTGACCTAAACATACTTGTGATGAGGACCATAGATAATGATAATGTCGTTTCTGCTACATAAAACATATTTGTTATTTCAATTTTCATTCTGAAAGACAATGCATTGAGTAACTCTAATTCTACTTAATTTTATAAATTATGGAAATGGATGGAAGGATGTCTGGATGTTTGTTACTCTTTCACGCAAAAACTACATACCGGATTTGGATGAAACTTGGCACACAGATAGTTTATAAAATGGATTAACACATAGGATACTTTTTATTCCGGTAGTACGTTCCCGTGGGACAATTAATCATACTCCACGCGCGAAGCCGCGAGCATAAGCTAGTTTATAATAAAACTAACTTCAAATTAAGATTTCACCTCTCCTTCTCTTTTTTATTTCTCACTAAAAGATCCAAAATCACAAACAATAAAAAGGCCAGCCAAGTGCACAATCTCCTGAGTACAGTTTTACATTTTGCCAAATTTACCTAGAACCCTGCCGACCCCTGCCCAGGGGTAGCGTTACGATAATGTTACCGATCCCCCATGGATCACAAGCACCCTTGTTTTTGGCAATATGAGGGTAGTCGTGGAGAAAAGTGTTACGGATAAAATTAGGAAGAGATTTTCTAAAAAATGTTAACTTGGTAGCACGAAAGCCATAAAAAAAAATGGGACGATTGTAACGTAAACTATTCCAAATTGCCTTAAATGGATACTTTGAAACTTAAAAATACTTTGCACTAGAGATCTGTAACTAAAAGACTGTAGGACTTTTTGTCTAATCGAAATCACTCTTGAAGCTAAAGCTTTGTTTACATTATAATATAACCAAAAACTGATCATCTGCCTAGTTTTTTCACAACTATACAAACAATACAATATACTGGACTGGGACTGAACTACTCGTAAATTATAATTAAAATCAACTAAATAAAAAAACTCTAAACACTTCTCTCCACAACTGTACTCAAAAGTACCACTCACTTAGGGTGTGATCGCACTGGTAATTGACTTATCACGACGATTGTAATGCTCCACAATGCTGTGTGTGCGCACCCTTACAATAAATTGGTTAAGTGCGGTAGTCGCCGATAATCTTGTTTTTTTTTAAGTAATCTTGTTGTTATCTTTGTAGATCTGTGGAAGAGATGGGGAAATAAGAATGAAATAAGAAAAGTGTGTTCTTAAAATATGCTTAGTACTTTTTGGTCACGTGGTCCGTTCAAAATCATGTTTTTTATTTCTAATATTGATATGTAAGGAATAAAGAAGCAAGCATTTAAATATTTATTTCAGAAACCTAGTTTTCATAAACACTGCAAAACCTGATGATTACCTCACTGATGTTTTACATTTTCCTGCAGCATTATCATAATAATATAACGGTTGGCCATATTTTCACCTGCCGGCTTGTTGTAAGTAATACTAGGCGATATCATCATCATATCAACCCGGTATCACACACTGCTGGGTATAGGCCTCCCCTTTCTCCTGCCACACTTCCTGGTTCCAGGTGTTTCCCGCGTCTTTGGCGATATCTCGATATCTCTCTTTCTCGATATCTTAGCCGATATCTTAATGACTAAAAATCATTTATTGTTCGTTATATTTTAACTCTCAAATTAAAAAACCGTTATGAAAGTCGAACAATGCTATTCTTTTGGAATGACATATAGATGTCGCTTATGATAAGTGAAAACAGGTATATAAATACAGTAAGTATACCTTAGTAAGCAATTGAAGAATCCAGCTTCTAGAGTTTTCAACAAAACACCTAGTATCCTCATAAAGCCAATTCGTAGGTACTAAAAGACCAAAAAATCACACCATATTGCTGCTGATACCCAAAACAATAATAACCAAGTATCCCTTCATCATTGTACCATCACGCCCCCTATCCTAAGGGACTTGGCATTAGCAGAAGATAATTAAATTCGTTGAACAAAGTAACAGGACGGTATTATGACAATTGGATTTAAGGACCCTGTGAAGGGTGGAGCTGGCCTTTTGTCGACGATTTTTGATTGAGTTTTTAGTGATATGGAGTATGGAGTTTATGGTTGCTAGTTTTGTATTTGATTAATGGTATGATACTAGGAACATGTAAAAAATACGATTATTACCAGCAGTGGGTTGGCTCTATCCGATCAATTTTTTTGCATGATACAGTTTCCATCGCAATGGGAAGGATTGTGAAGGAAAGTAGGGCTTTCCTTTAAAATCCATTGCTTTATAGGTTGATAAAAATCCTCTGCTGAACATTGTAGATACATTACTAGACTTCTGATTCATGTGCGTATTGTATAATTATCACTTTCTTCGGTGAAGGAAAATATCATGAGGAAACCAGCATGCCTGAGAGATATTTCTCGACGGCATGTAAAGCCAAGTCAGAGGCCCATGGGCGGCATAAAAAAGACACCAGGTTAGGCACTAACTGAGGAAGAAGATTGCTTTTGATTTTGAAAAATAAAAGCATAACCAAGTTATTTGCATTACGAAATCACACTACTGAATATGATGACGATATCATCATCAATTATGTTTTGTAGAGCTCCTGAAGACGGATTTTACTACGTCATAAATGTCATAATCAACTATCGTAAGACAAGACCATAGAGATTATTTCGACATCTTGGATCAGCCATTAATTTATCACAATATACTTTCTTTGATCAACCAATTTCTAACTCCCCATCTCTCTCTCAGGTACTACGAGACAGGCAGCTTCAAGGCTGGCGTGATCGGTGGCTCCAAGCCCAAGGTAGCCACTCCGCCAGTAGTCGACGCCATTGCCGCGTACAAGAGAGAGAACCCGACCATGTTCGCGTGGGAGATCCGGGATAGACTGCTGAGCGAGGGGATCTGCAGCCAGGATAATGTGCCTTCAGTGTCCAGTATTAATAGGTAAGAGATTTTAACTTTACATATCTTTGACTTTAACTTTACTAACCGTGTACCTATACAGGGTGTAAACTGACTCTTCACATAGCCGTCAACCAAGCATTCTGTACATCAAACTAAGTAACTCTACGCAAAAATTATTGCTGGGAATCGACTTTTTTTTGGGGTGAAAAAGTCCCGTTTTAAGGTAGGACTCGATGGAAAGCACTCAAAACATTGTGCTGATGGATGGATTGAATACTACGGGGGTCGTGGAGGTGTGTTAAGTAAAATTCTAACATTAAAAATATGTATTTAAAAAAAAAGTTGTGAAAAAGTTGGAACTTTGACCCCCAATATCTCCGTAACTAGAAGGTTCCCAGGTATGGTCTAGAACAAAAAAAATATCACAAAGACGGGGAGAACAAGTTTTGGCTATGTTAAGGGTCTATTTACAACCTTTATATTATGTTTTCTACATCTCATCTTCTCTCATTTAATTGATACGGACTACGTTATCATCATCTGCCTAGCCTTTTCCCAACTATCTGAGGGTCGGTTTCCAGTTTAACAAGATGCAGCTGAATACCAGTACTTTACATGGAGCGACTGCCTATCTGACCTCCACAACCCCGATAGTACTGTTAATACGATACCCCTTGGTAAGACTGGTTGTCAGACTTACGGTACACTAACTACCTGTAACGACTGTCCAAGATCTACAATTGACAGCCGGAATCAACGGCTTAACGTGCTTTCTGAGGCACGGATACACTACTTTGATACTGTGTACTAGTTTTGAAAATAATAGTTTTCTGATCAAGAGTGAAACTAAACACACAATAAGCTTAGCGTTAGATTCCGTTTTATTATCTAATATTTCTATACAATCTTTGACTTGATAAAACATTGAAATGGCACTACAAGAGAATGTTGCAAAAAAGTACCCAAACATACTGAACCACAAAACAATAGTTTTTATAGATTCTACTTACTCCGAACATAGTAAGAATAACAATGATGTTAAAATGTTACCACTAAGAAAAGATCCCCTCTGAAAAAGTTTTTCGTAAAACTTTCCGCTTTTATTGTAGTTGGAACTTTATGTGGTGTGAGTTAAGGTAGAGTTTGGTTTGTAAGGTGAAGTGAAGGAGAAAAAGAGTTTGTGTGGCCATGAAATTGTATTGTTTTTTTTTGTGTCGTGAAGAAAGTTCTAGAAAATATCGTCTAAAGAATTGTGTTTACTGAAAATTAAGATAATTATTTATTTAACTTTAACATAAATCAATCTATTCCTATAAAAAAATGCAGTATTCAATAAAATATGGAGCAAAAAGTTGCGCCCAACGTGGGGCTCGAACCCACGACCCTGAGATTAAGAGTCTCATGCTCTACCGACTGAGCTAGCCGGGCTGTGGGAAACCTATGCGAATTTAATCTCCATAATCCCTCCAGAATTTTTAAATAAAACTATCCAATGGTAACAAAATAAATAAGATAAAAGTTATTTCTGGATTATTTCAAGGTCGCAGCATCAGATAATGGATAATCTATGTTTAAATAAAGTCAATAAAATTCCTTTAACCAAATGATGTAAAATGTCATTCCATCTACAGATTTAGACGGAAATCTAGACTGTAGGATAAGTATGATCACTTTAGCCAAAGATATAAAGGGTGTCAATCTACCTTTAACAAAGCTGAAAGATACTTGTTTTCCCCGTCATTCCGCTCTTTTTTTGTTCTAGACCATACCTGAGAACCTTCTAGTTACAGATATTGGGGGTCAAAGATCCTACTCTTTCACATTTTTTTTAATACCTACTACTTTTTAATGTTAAAAACTTTACTTTAAATACCTCCACAATGAATACCCACAAGCTAACAAATCAGTACAATGTTTTGAGGGCGTTACATTGAATCCTACCGTAAAACGTGATTTTTCACCCCAAAAAAAAACCGTCTCCAAGCAATAATTTTTGCGAAGAGTTACTTACTTTGATGTGCAGAATGCTTGGTTGACGGCTTCGTGAAGGGTCCGTATACACCTTGTATTTTATTGAGGTAAAATTATTGATCCGATTCTCAATCTTTCACTTGTGCAACACTATTCTGATTCCATATGCCTATATTATGGGTAGGTATACAACATTAGTTTTAGTATATGTGAAACCTGAAACACGTGTCTAGTATTTTTATGTAAAGAATCTGTATACAAAATTTCAAAACTGTATCATGAAAAATCACAAAGTTATAAGCTTGTTCTGTTACCTGGTTGTCCGCTCAAAAACGTGGTCAACACGCAGCGCGCCCGCGCACGTGCCTCTAGCGTCGTCTTGAGCTCATTGATAATAATAATTTGGCAGTACGTACCCAAATGATTGCGATAGGTACTTAATGTCGCTCGGTATCCAACTTGTAACTTTTTAAAATATTTTTTTGACAAAATATAACATGGCTTAAAAATTATTGGAATCGATTCAGTTACTTATTCTGAACAAACTATTCAGGTTTCGCATATACTAAAAATTATGTTGTAGATAACATTATGTTTCATGGGATATTAGGCTTCCACGTGGTCGTATAAATGAACCAGCTTTGGCACAGAGCTGACAAAAATAAAATAAAAGTACCGACAAAGAAAATCTTGAAAAACAACTTTCTCGCGCTTTTCATGGCCCATCAAGGGGTTGCGTGATCAGAACCGGAAACGGCTCGGATGGGGGCGCAAAGATGGCGTACCGGAAGTAGAGACACGTGCTCTCGCGCTCCGGACGTCCTTGCTGCCATTGAATTATTATTCACCTAAAATGTAGAGATGCTCTATGGGCAGAGTGTAGAGTCGTCCCATAGAGATGATGGTCGCTCTATATTTTTGGTATTTTTGTTGGTTTTGATTGGTTATGGATGCTGTATCCGGTACAAGAGTTTTCGATTAGTATTGTGAGATGAATGTTGAAATGTTAATGGTTATCTTTCAATATTATTCAATATCAATAAATTAGAGAGAAAGGAGCTAGTGGGTAAATAATAACAGCCGCTCGGCTTAAGGTTAAACCGCGCTTGCCTAGGTTGGTCTGTGGATGGGTGACCACCCAATACATACCAAGTTTCCTCCATGCCTCAGAAAGCGTTAAGCCGTAGGTCCCAGCTGTCATTTGTAGATATTTGACAGTCGTTACAGGTAGTCGGTGGCCCGAAAGTCTGACAACCAGTCTTACCACGGGGTATCGTATTACCCATTAATAACTGTGTTGTAGAGGTCAGATTTTTAGTCGCTCCATGTAAAATACTGGTATTTAGCTGCATCCGGTTAGACTGGAAGCCGACCCCAACATAGTTGGGAAAAGGCTAGGCAGATGATGATCAATAAATTAAATCTTTTAACTAATCTGATATCTATGTTATAGATACTTTGCTATAGCCTGTAGGTCTGTTCTACCCTTCCTAGTTTTTTTACCGCAATACTACTTCAAGACCCTGTGGCTTTCTGTATTACAAGATACATCATGTAAACCAAGCTGTCAAGCCAGCATATCGCTGGCGGCGCCAGCATGCGCGTGACATCAACAGTCTTCAGTAACAAAGAGTGTTTAATTTTTACGGTTCCGTACATCAAAAGGAAAAAGGAACTCTTATAGCGTCACTTTGTTTTCCGTCTGTCTGTCAAGACCCTTTTTCTCAAGAAAGCGAAAAGGTTTCAAGTTGAAATTTATATCAAATATTTGGGTCTACGGTATCTATCAGCTGTGAAAAATTCGAACTTGTAAGTACGCGATCAAAAGATAATATTATGACCTTTTACGTTGCATGTTTGGCGATTTCACACGAGAATCAAAACCTATAGGGTACTTACCGTTGACCTAGAATCGTGAAATTTGGCAAGAAGCAATGTGTTGCAGCACATGTAAATAAAAAAATCTGGAAACCCTAAATATGTAGTTTAATAACAAAATGCCTAGAACTTTGTGACGGTTTTTCTTTTTATCATCTACTACCTACCTACTTACTCAGATTAGCAACATTTTTAATAATATCAATAACAACATCGACATTAAAACGCCATCAATTTAACTAACCATAAAATTGCCACACATAACAAACAATTTCCCCAGTCGACAGATAAACAAATAAAGATAACTCACCCTAAATTAATAAACGGTAGCATTATAGATCAAATAAAAAGATTAAACACGTTGACAAGCTAATAACCGGGAATTGATAAAACTCCCCATAATCTAGGGAGAATTATCTTATCTGGCAACACGCAATTAGCCGCGGATTTAAGCTGGCAACACTTGAGCTCGAATGCTTTCCGGATATATCTTTTAATATTCATTTCTATGATAAAATTAGAATGGCTGGAAAAATATGGGAAATGTGTTATGAAATGATTATATTTTTGTACCTATGAAATTAAATAATCAATATTGATCTGTTAAAGAACCTACTTTGCATTGTGGCTCCAGATTTTTGTTACTGACTGAATTAAAATGGCAAGCTGTTATTGTGTAGGGATCGTTAGAGAATTGCAGCATTTTTGTAAATCTAAGTAGCCTTCACCATCTCATCTCATCTGAGCTCTCTCTCTCAGACTCTCTCTAGCTTTTCCCAAAAATGTTGAAGTTAGATTCCAGTCTCATCAGTTACAGCTGAATATCAGTTAGTCTAAGTGGCCATTCTAAAAAGTATGACTTTATTTTATCAATAAAACATTACTGAAAAAAACTAGTACGTGGGAAATCTTTTTCATCATTTGCTGCTTTGTTGAGCAAAAAAAAAACAAAAAGAACTAGGAAAGAAAAATATTTATTTATTTTCTATGCAAGAACATCATCATCATCATATCAGCCTGGAATCAGTCACTGTTGGGTATAGCTCTCCCCTTTCTTCTGCCACTCTTCCATGTCCTTTGCGAACCTTATCCGTCCATTTCCCGCGATCTTGACACGACTTCTCGACGTGCTTGTGGACGGCCCTGGTTTCTTAGGCCCAACCCTCGCCACCATTCGCTAAAAACCTTACTCCACCGGTCATCTCCACATCTAGCTACATGTCCCCGACGACGTCAAAGACTTTCGTCTGCCAACACACCACAATGCTTCAGATTAATTTTTCTCTTAAATTACAATGCCTTTCAACCATAATTTCCATATTTTTTTTCTGAAAATGATACCCAAATATTCCAGCCTCATTTTGTTTCTAATCTCAATAGTAACCCCTTATTCGCTGGTCTATCAAACAGTACTCTAAGTGCAGGAGCCAGTGGGGTGCAATGGGTCCATTATTGGACAATAAGCCACGGTTATTGGTATCAATATACTGAGGAGGGGTGAATCAAATCGTATTACTTTGAATTTGTATGGAAAATTTGGTAGTTGAAGAATTTATTGGGGTAATGTGTTTTTTAAACGACCATATTAAATATTTTTTCATATGAAATATAATGTTAAAATACACAATAGTCGTCTGAAAGTATTTCTGTGACGGTGTTTAAACATTAAGGAGTAAAATAGTTGTGTTTTGGCCGTAAACCCAATAAAATAAACTGAAAACCTGTAGTGTAAAATATCAGTAGCGAAGGGTCAATTTTTGTAAGAGGTAAGCCTGAGTACATATCTTTAATGTTATTATATTATTTGTCTATAGAATACTGACTATTATTCAAATGGAATCCGGTAGGAACCTTGTAAGCTATTGTAGCGTGAGCAACTTTGGTATTATAAATTTTATCACAATTTTTTTTCAACTTGTAACCTGCTTTTCCGTCAGTACCAAACAACCGCATGAAAACAAATCAAATTAAAAACCCAGAATTCTAAACTAATAACATTCATTACACATCAGATGTAATCAAAAGTGAAAAATACCAAAACACGAGAGTCAATTTTAAAGCCATCCCATTGCAATACGAGGGTGATTCCCACCCCGACACGCTCCGGCACGCGGCCGGCACGAGGCCGGCACGGTGACGGCACGGATACGGCACGTGATCGTAATGTAGCAGTGACGGAACTCGGAGTAGACCGCATGCGAGTCAATGGTGACCATTTGAGTGGAAGTGAGAGGTTTTGGGAAAAGTATTTATGATGTAATTTAGGATGATGTGATGGGGTGATGATCTTTGAAGGTCAGTGATCATTTTGTTGATATGTAATGATTATGCGATTTATTTTATGTATGTTGAATTATCAAATCAAGACTGCCTTGTTGGTCTAGTGGTTGCAAGAGCAACTGCTGAGCATGAGGTCCTGGGTTCGGTTCCCAGGTCGGGAAAAGTGTTATTGGGTTTTTCCATCAGAAATTTCTCAGTAGCAGCTACGGAGTCTGGATTTGTGCCCAGTCGATGGCAATAGGCTCGCCCCCTATTACATGGGACTTAAACTTATCTGGCAAAATGTGGGTGTACTATTAAGTACACCTCTGCCTCTGCCGGATCACAGGCGTGAGGTTATATTATGTAAGAGAGTCTAGATCGGTACTTACAATGGTCATAAACTGAACGTTTCAGACCGAATTTTAGAACAACCATATAAAAAGCTTAGAGTTTCAGTACATTTTGCTAATACATTCAAAGGTCACTCACCCGTCTATCACAGTTTGTATTGATTCTGTATATAAAGGTCAATGGATTGAGCCTCGTCTCGTCAAGCATTTACGAGCATTCAAGATTTATATTATTGAAATACAGTAGGTCCACAACCAGTTGTTACTATTACAAAATGATAAGAATTATTTTTCCTCATTGGTCTAGTGTTCGCAAGAGCGGCTGCTGAGCATGGGGTCCTGGGTTCGATTACATGGTCAGGCAAAATGTTGTTGTGATTTTTCCATCAGGAATTTCTCAGTAGCAGCCACGGAGTCTGGTTTTGTTCCTGGTTGATGGCAATAGGCTCGCCCCCAATGTGGATTTACTATTAGGTACATAACTGCCTAACCCTTGGGGGATTACAGGCGTGATGTTATGTTAAGAATTATTCATCCCTGTATATAAATTTTAAAATACCATCCACACAAATAAAATGCTTTCAATCACTGTCAATAAGAGGACAATAAAAAACCCCTACAATCACCTTTTAAAATTCAGCGAAAGCCATGAACCGCCCTTTAAAATAAAAACATAAATAAAATTAAAAAAAAAACGCAAAAAAGCTTACTAGGCAACACTAAGACATTTTAATCGAGGGACGGGCGGGTAATTGAAGCCATAACTCTGGCAACCCCACTTTGACATTTAGATTTTTTTTAGACGTTGGAAATAATTTGAGAGGGTGTCAAAGCGTGAATGAAAGCTTGTTCTATTTAGATTATTATACGTGTGAAATTAGATAAAACTTGTTTATGAATAATAACGGAATTGATGTATTTATTATGGTTGGCCAGATCCTTATTCAGGCAGTGTTGTACTTTGGAATTGATGAAAATGTCGTAAGGAAAGTTTTGAGTATGAATGTGAATATATAAGAGTAGAGGAAGACCAAAGAAACGATGGATGGACTGTGTGAAGGATGATATGGCAAGAAAGGAGGTCTCTGATGAGATGACGAGTAATAGAGAAGTGTGAAAGAAGAAGACATGCTGCATAAGGGCAAGAGAATCATGAGTACTTTGGAATATTAGAAATTATACTTTTGTTATTGAATTGTTCACACACAAATAATATTACGAGCTAGTAAGTATTGTAGAAGCATTTACTGACTAGAAAGAGTTCTATTTTATCTGTCATGGCGAATGTACACAAAAGATAAACTAAATTAAAAGTAATTTTTAGCAAACACGAGGATTTTAGCATAATGACGACTTTGCAGCTTAATGTGCTAATATTAAATTCACATATTATGAAACCAACAGAAAGGGAACCAATGGGAAGAGTGTTGCGTCCTTCTTGCCGTTTCAAAACAGCCATGTTACCACACAAAAACCTTAAAAAACGGAAACCCATCCACTTAATTCTCTAAATCAACATTATGTAAAGCAAATTACGGGAAAGCAGAGAAATAAATCAAAAATATTCGCCAACGAGTCACTCGTATGAAAAGAGGGGTAATAAAATATTAAAGGGTAAAACATGGCCGGTACTGGTAACCCTTCCTAACGGAAACGGATATCATAACCTTGCTTTTTGCGGTCACAATTGTTGGCATTTTGCATTTTTCGTGAATTTATTCGTAGGATTTTGCAAAAAATGTTGGTTGTAGCTACTTTGTTCCTTCCTGCTTTAGAGGTTTATGTAGGTTTTTAGAAAATTATTTAATTAAAGTGTATGTTACTTGGTCATAAAAAGGTCCTGATAGCTTTTCTGTGGATTAACGACTACGCGACCTTCCGGGAATGGGGTCTGCAATAAATAAACTAAATGACCGGAAAGATAATACACAAAAAAAAAAATATGCAAATTAATGACAGAAAAGCCAGTATTTGCTATAATAAATATCTATACAAATATTCTATGGAAGACACAATGAACGTCTGTAACGCCGCTTTGGCAATGGCCATACTATCATCATCATCTGCCTATCCTTTCCCAACTATATTGTGGTCGGCTTTCAGTCAAACTAAATGCAGCTAAATACCAGTCTTTTACATGGAGCGACTGCCTATCTGACATACACAACCCAGTTAGTACTGGCCATACCATCGACACGAAAATAAATAAAGAAAGCTACATAAACATTGAAAGGAATCACACATCTGCACTATTACGTTACACTACTCTTATAAAAGCAAAACAAATCACCTTCCAGAAACGCCAAAACACTACAAACTCGGCATCAATCACCAAAATCCCCTTCGAAACTGATGACTCTATTACAAGAAGCTAATATCACCTTTTGATAACTTTTACAAAACAATTTTTGCATATGTCAACCCCGAGGAGGCTGGCAATAATTCACGAGAGCGCGCCATCCATCATGGCGGAATGAACTGTCAGGCGCGGCAAAATGGCGGCTAGATAAAATGGAAGTCATTCTTGTAGGCTAATTTTAGCGGGTTTTCGCCGGGAAAATGTAAATAGATATTAAATAAACACGATGCGTTGCAGCAAACAATAAGTTCTTTTATTTGAGAGGTAGAAAGGTACCATGCTTTTTTTTTAGTTTCTACTAGAAAGAACGTCTGCTGCATCCGTACATCCTAATCAATTTTCCTCGTTAGACTAACTTGGCTATAATGAATTATTTACCTAAGATTAAGCAATTCTCGTCAAGCTCATGATTAGTTTGTTATCAAAATATAAATCTCTTGTTTTGAACACTTTCGTTCATTCTGGATCAGGAATTTATTCAGAGTGGCTTTCTTATATTCTGATTACCTGTTTTTACGTACACTATCAAGGTGTAGAAAAGTTTCTACAACCTCAGTTCTTAACTAGACAGCAAAGCTTTCTAAAAATAAATTTTGACACGACTCAAACGTAGCATTTCCAGCGATACTATTTTTTCTTCCCAACTAATATTTTTCATAGCCTAGCCACTCCCTATCTAAAACTTATAAGATCATCTTCCATAATTAGAGCAAATGACATGAATAATCCATTAAAAGACCCCTCAAAAAATACTCGGTAAGACTAAAAAGTCGCAACGACATTTTCCCGCGGCATGCCACAAGCCGCAGTGAATTATGCGCCACGCGACTCAACATCCTTTTGCAATATAAGAGAGCAGTCGCCGCGATTTGTCGCGCTTCCGATGCGCATTGTCGCAAAAAAAGCGGTCGTTGGCAAATTGTTAGGTTGTAATTGTTATTGTGCATCGTGCATAGAAGGTTTTTAATTGGGTTTATTATAAGAAACAACTGAACTTATACTGTCACTTACGGGATATCTTCCGTGATTATAAATTATCTGAGCTCTCGATATTTCGACGCTGTGTGAGTGTTGTTTATTTGCCATACACCCGCATTCTCCAGTCGTCCTGCGATCATGGTGCTTCCAACAGTGTCGAAATATCGGGAGCTCAGAAAAATCGATAATCACGTAAGATATTCCGTAAATTACAGTCATCATCATCATCATTTCAGCCGAAAGACGTCCACTGCTGGACATAGGCCTCCCCCAAGTGTCGCCACATTGACCGGTCCCGTGCGAATCGCATCCAGCGGATCCCTGCAACCTTCTCCAGGTCATCGGTCCACCTAGTGGGAGGCCTTCCAACGCAGCGTCTTCCGGTTCGCGGTCGCGACTCCAGAACTTTTCGGCCCCATCGGCCATCCGTTCTGCGAGCAATGTGCCCTGCCCACTGCCACTTCAGTTTCGCTATTCTTCGGGCTACGTCGGTTACCTTGGTTCTCTTGCGGATGTCCTCATTTCTGATTCGAAATTACAGTATAATTTTATAAACCGTGAAAGCTTAAAACAGTGCTATAAAATAAAGGAAAGCGTCGTAATAAAACATACAGCGGTTCTAATATGTTCATAGGCAATATGCTCACTCACTTTACGATTCGGATGAGGCTTTTACCCCACTACCACACTAAAAGCCTAGTTGATAGATGTAAGCCAGTAGTAACTGACTATACACAACCATCTAAGTTTACCCGAACATCGTTTCTTTTTTATTAATATGGCTTCATTAAAGATTCTGAAATCTTGAAGTGGAGTGGAATTAATGTCCATTCCTTTTCTGTAAACTATGTAGCAGGGACTATAAAAAGCTGGAAGTTATTGAACATTTTTATTGGTAATGTAACAGGCTGTCAACTGAACTGATCGTAAATGGTCACCGCCGCATATCTCTGGGGCCAAAAATCAGAGACTTCGCAATGCATTGCTTTGCCATCCACTGTTCATTTGTTTTTCATGAAAATACTTGAAGTCACCACCCATCAAAATGTGTAAAATTGTATAATACTTATCTGTCTGTTTGTCCACAGGATCGTTCGCAACAAAGCAGCTGAGAAGGCGAAACAAGCCCACAATCAGCAGCAACAGCAACAAGAACAGGAGATCAGCTCAGCGCAGGGAAGCGTTGTTTCTGTAAGTCTTTAATTTCACTCAACATCAACTATCCATATGAGCCGACATTTTGATCCAAAAGCTAAGTCTACTACGACAATTAGACGAATAAAATGGAGCCGGTCTTGAAAAGCCTAAGTACCTAAAATGATTACTGAGGCCACAATGCAGACAGACATTTAGCTAGGCAGTAATAGAGACGCAAATATTGTCTAGTTTAAATGACACTATACAAATTTTCGCATTCGTCGTTTCTTGCAACTTGTTTCATACATTAATCTATGCACTTACTACAAGTTTGCTCGATACTAAAAGAATTCAAAATAAAATGTGATTCTGATCGGCCTAAATATATTATACAGGGTGTAAACAGACCCTTCACATAGCCGTCCACCAAGCATTCTGTACATAAAACTAAGTAACTTTAGACAAAAAATATTGCTGGGAATTAACTTTTTTTTTGGGGTGAAAAATCACGTTTTAAGGTAGGACTCGATGGAAAGATCTAAAAATCAGATCATTAAAAACATGTATTTAAAAAAAACTTGTGAAAAAGTTGGAACTTTGACCCCCAATATCTCCCTAACTAGAAGGTTCCCAGGTATGGTCTAGAACAAAAAAATGATCGCAAAGACGGGGAGAACAAGTGCATTTCGGATGTGTTAAGGGTCTATTTACACCCTTTATAACAGTTTTGAATAAGATAGTCATCAAAACCTGAAGAACTAATATACCTAAGGCTTTATAAAACAAAAACTTTTCACCTATCCAGGAATGTTTTAAACTACAAAGACACTTCATTCCCCCAGGTGATAACCCACGCAGGCAACGCGCCGGGCACGACAGCAGTCCTCTCCCCCACGACAGACCAGCACGTGACGAACACCGGGAGCTACAGCATCAACGGTATCCTCGGGATCGAGCAGGTGGAAGGCCTGCATAATGGGAACGCGACAGGGCTGAAGAGGAAGAGGCATGAAGACCAGGGTGAGTTGGATAGATGTTTCTTCTTCAGACGAAGAAGAGGTTTTTTCCGCCAGGAATTTCTCAGTAGTAGCCACGGAGTTGGGATTTGTGCCTGGTTGATGTCAATAAGCTCGCCCTCTATTACATGGGACTTAAAACTTAACTGGCGAAATTTGGGTGTACTATTAGGTACACCTCTGCTCAAACCTTTCGGGAATTACAGGCGTTATGTTATATTATGTGATTTTAAGTATTTAAACTTTTCATAAACTAGAAACACTGAGGTAAAACTACGAGAGAAGTCTCTGCACACAACTTTAATCCTTCTTACACCATAAAACTGAAACTACCATATGTCTTTCCTCCAAAGTCAAGTAGATTTTAATAGAAGTTATAATAATAAGGTCACAATTTGTGCAGCAAACTTAATAGCTCAGTAAATCTTAGCGGTCGCGGTTCATGCCCGCCACTACGGCTGAAAGGATACTAGTGATGCGGTGAATTGAAAAAAATATATCGATACTTCTTCTTATTGATAAGTTGAGTCAACAAACTAAACTTATCAGATTCACTTACTAGGTTTATTTTGATTATATTTTAAATTTTGTGTATTTTGTTTATAACTTGTAACGGTGGATATAATTCGAATTCAAATTATTTATTTGTGAATCATAGGTACACTTTAATAAGATCTAATTTAAATGTCAGGATCGCTATGTTTAACCTAATAGGCATAATTCAATGCCATTTGTTGCGTATTATCAGCAATCATTAATTATTTGATAAGATTGGGTCGTTATTTGTTTTAAATGGATGACTGACAAACCGTTAAATTAATAATTATTAGAAACGATTTTAATTTAAATCAGAAGGAAATTGTAATTTTGTGCAAACATTTATTAAATTTAACAAAGCATGAGTTCTGTTGATGATAATCGTGACTTTAATTAGTTTCTTACCTTGCTAAATTGTAAGTACTTATCAGTTCTACCGAAATTCTATTCATTTTATGCAATACTTCTTTTAATGACTTCCTTAAAGATTCCCCTGGAAAAAAATACCTTTTTCACCATCGACAAAAACTATCGATAACTCCACCTCCCTACAAACTTTAGGGGGCATAAAACGGGCCTCGCCGGGGGAGGCCGCGAGTATTTCATTGCCTATACTCTACTAACATCACTTACAACTTTTCCCTATGTACTCTACATAGAGTCTGGTAGAGCAGCAGTTTTGATAAAGGGTTTCAAGTTGGGATTAATTTTAAAGACTGTCTAAGTTTGGCTCTTACTTTACTCCGGATTTAAAATTTTAATTGGCTGTATTTCCTGAGGTAGACCGCGGCGAAGGTGGTGTGACGATCTGATCTCGTCTGCGGGGCAAACATGGCCAGATATCGCACAGTACAGAGAGGTTTGGAAGGAGAAAGGGGAGGCTTTTGCTCAGCAGTGGGACACTCAAAAAAGGCCAATAAAAAAAAAAAACCTTGTTGATGATGTTTTTTTTTTAAACGTTTAAATAAAATCTTTGTTGCAGATGAAAACCGGGACTTCAACAGTCATTCGGAAGACGACGTCAAGAGACAAAGAAGTCATTATAATGGCGACCAAATATACTCTAACGTAAGTACCAAGTAATATCCAAGCGTAATGGAGGTTCAAATTAGTCATAATAAACAGACATGGTCACTCACATTATCATTAACACTGAAAACGAGATATTTACCACGATCACGGATATTCTAGTTGAGTTTATCCGTGAATATGGAGCTTGCAATAGCACCGAAATATCGGGAACTGAAAAACAACACGGTAAATATACCCTTTTCAGACATCATCATCTGCCTAGCCTTTTCCCAACTGTGTTGGAAACGGAGGAAACTCGGTATGTAATGGGTGGTCACTCATCCACAGACCAACCTAGACAAGCGCAGCTTAACCTGAAATGAGTTTCCACCGTGCCTCGGAAAGCACGCTAAGCCGTTGATCCTGGCTGTCATTTGTAGATTTTTGACAGTCGTTACAGGTAGTCAGTGACCCAAAAGTATGACAACCAGTGTTATCTTATTATGGTATCGTATTACCCAGTAATAAGTGGGTTGTAGAGGTCAGATAGGCAGTCGCTCCACGTAAAATACTGGTATTCAGCTGCATCCAGTTAGACTGGAAGCCGAACCGAACATAGTTAGGCAAAAGGTAGGCAGATGTTGATGATCATCATCATTCAGTCAAAAGATGTCCAATACCAATTCACTCTCATTATTGTTCAACAAAAAGCCACATTCCATTCCCCAGCAACCCACTAAATTCCAATACACCATCCAAAAATCACGCACGATTTAATTGTACTTTTATACGCACGTAATGGCGGTCGGAAGTGACGTCATTAGCGCTAGACCGCCGCCATTCGTCAGTGAACAAGATGGCCGCTGAATTTACGCGCCAATTCGCGCCGACGTACGATCGTACCGCGCTTAATGTGATGTCAGCCGGATTGTTAATTTGTGCAAATCTATGGCTGTCTTTATGATTATATCTTTATGGGTTTTGCTGTGGTAAATGCTTGTCAGAGTCGATAGAAAAGATAATGACAATGAGTATCAGAGACGTGTAGAAGGAAATGACTAGACAAAATCTTTATTTTTGCCTTGTGAATATACCTATACTACATTGTATCTACTTTGTTATGTCTTACTAAAGAAAAATGAATCTTTAGAAATAATTTTACAGTAAAGTTGGATAGAAGGCTATATTTAAATATCTGCAGACTATCCTGAGAAGACCTCATAGGGAAAAGGGTAGGCAAAAGAAGAAGACGCTCCATCATTATCTTAGCTTGACCCAACCATATTCAGGTTGTCTTCCAGTCTAAGCATATACAGCTGAATACCAGCAATTTATGTACTGAACTCCGCAAACCAGTTACTAGGCAATACTATATTACCCCTTGGTTCGCTTTAGCTCGGAAGTCTACCAACCAGTCGATTGGCTTCTAATTACCCATAATGACTGTCATAGATCTACAAATGACAGCCGGGATCAAACGGCTTGACGTGCTTTGCGAGGGACGGAGAGGTACCGTTAAGAAGAAGTACCAGTTAAAGTATTTTTACTTTCAAAACCAATAATCAATGTTTTTCTTTCTAGCTCTGGTCATCCTCAAAATGGAGTCTAAAAGACGAATACAAGCTACTATCAGAGCTTGGAGGCGCCGCTGGGGGGGCTACGGGTTACTACGGAGAGCTGTTCGACACGCCTTATGAGCATGCGGCGCATCCACATTATACACCACATTCAGGTAAGTGGTACCGGTTTGTGGTGATTGGGTCTAAGTTTGTGGTCTTAGTGAAGCTCCTATGTGAACACACATCTTGACACTGACCTGCAAATTGCAAAAAACTTAAGAAAATTTGAATTTCGTGGGCTACACTGGTGCTTTCAACTTACAGCTTTCTGTCAGGTGGACCCTTATGCTATTTGGCAATATGACTTAAGTAAAAATATTGGCCGATGTTATGATATTCCATAAACTAAAAAAACCGGCCAAGAGCGTGTCATTTGTTGTTATTGCGGTAACAGATATACACATTCTGTGAAAATTATTACTGTCTTCCTATTATGGATCATGAGATACAGCCGCACGGGCGGACAGCAGAGGTTTAGTAATAGGGTCCGTTGGTTACCCTTCGGTTGCGGGACCCTAAAAAATCATCCAAAAGATAACTCGTATTACTACTGCATTGGCAGTAGTAATACGAGTTATCTTTGACCGAAGACACCACAAACATACATCGTTCGCGATACAAAATATTCCCATGTGATAATGAAGGTGTAAAATAATCAATAACACAATGATTGTTGAGATGGGTTACCGCGTAATGGGCTGCGGTTACACGGAGGCGATGGGAACTGGTCGGTTCCATTCATTCGTTCGCTCAGTTCATTCATGAAGATTTTGAATCTTATTGCTTTTGTTTGTAGTCTGTTAAGAGATTGCTGAGAATGAAATTGTTATCATGATTGGTGAATATAAGTCGAAGGTCACGTGCGTAGTCGTTGCACTCGCAATTGGCGTGTATGTAAGTGTGTATGACGAAATGTATGAAGGTAGACGAAGATACGACGAAGTAAAAGGAATATGTAATGATCGTAGCAGAAGGCGTGCCATGCTTGTCTGCCATGTGCCAATCTCAATCAGGTCTTATCCACAATTTTTAAAATTCCAATATATTTCGTACAAAAATTACTGGTAATCCTAGAAATTATACTATGAATTAAATACCTTTAGATAAGTTATCACTTAACCAAGAAGTTCAATCTTCTTCTTTTGGCGCCTCTCCAATTACTGAAGACTGGCCATCAACTCCAAATATTAACTTCTTGTCCTTTGCGAGGAAGAACAGCTCAGAAGCACTCATGACTACTGTCCATTCGCGAATGTTCCGCAACCAAGTATTTTTTCTTCGTCCATCAACGCTTTCTCCCGCTACTTTGTGATCATTATTAGTTGCGGAAAGTCATTCCTCTCGCGCCAAAAAACATATCCAAGATAAGCAATCTTTCTCGTCTTCAAGAAGTTCAACGCCTTCGCAATTTCAACGTAACCCTTCAACATAGCCACCGCTGGCTTCCATTGACCTCTCTAAAAATAAATCTTCAGAGAAATACTTTCTTTCTCCCACAAAATAGTCGCAACCACATCCTTGTGTGTGAATGGATCGCGTAGATCCCTCTCAGTAACATTAGCTGCGTCGGCGCGTATCATGGCATGTGTAATACGATGCGCACGAGTTCTATTGTAGACGCGCGGCCGATTTCCTTGGTTAAAAGGTCTGTGGTTTGTATTGTTACTTACTTAGGTCTAGATGCTGTTTTGGTTGGATTATGGCTGGTGTCATGTTGTTTGCTTGTTTTCGAATTGTTTGTGACTTCTTCTTTCTTTATCGTGTGGTTTTTTATGCTGAACATGGGCCTCTGACTTGGCTTTACATGCCGGCGAGGAATATCTCTCATGCATGCTGGTTTCCTCACGATGTTTTCCTTCACCGAAGCAAAGTGATAATAATACATTACGCACATGAATCCGAAAAATCAGAGGAGCGTGTGAGGTTCGAACTTGAGACTTCTGACTTGGCAGTCTGACGGTCACACCACTATGCTATTACTGCTGACTGTGTGTTGTGATTTGTAAACATACGAGTATTTCTAACATACAAAATACTTGGTGTTAGGGACATTAACGCGCAACTTGTTACTGTGAACTCAGTACATGATTCTAGAGACACACCTGTTTTTGATACAAAAGGGCAGGGCCTATACGGACAAAGTGTATGGAACAGCTTTTTTAATCTGATAATATAATTTAGATAGTGTTATGTTTATTGAGAAACGTATGTGTGTCTGTGGTTAAATAAATAAATCATGGATTCTTCTTTTTGACAAAAGCACATCTCGCCTTCGAACAAATCTCATTAAAATTTATTCAATATCTTTACAAGAACACAAAAAGGCTTGTAATACTACCACATAACTTGTAATTACAACTATGCAAAAAAGAAGTAGATACATGAAAGTAAATTTCTGCGCATCTAAATCATAGGGCACCGTAAAGTGCCAAACTCAGCTATAACAACAGTAAAACACAAATCAACAAAAACGTCAAATACGAAGGTAACACTCAAACCATTCAATCAGTAACAGTTAGAAACAATCAAGTTGACAAAAGTAACGGAGACAAACTTGCCATTTCGTTCAACTCTATAATCTTCCATAGAAGAGCCACCATTAGCCATTGTCACGCCCTGAAAATTGCCTGCTGCGGTGGCAATCCTCATGCCACCATAACTGTTGGCTTGACATGGATTTTTGTGGGTAATGTCTGGGTTAATGGGATTTTGGGCTATGGTGACATTGTTGGTTGGGGAAAGAATGTCTTAGACTTCAAATTTTTTTGGAGTCCTGAGCGAATGTTGAAATCTTAGTAGTCTAAAAATAGTGAAGAGGAGCTCGTGGCTAAATAATAACAGGCGCTCGGTTCGATCATTAGGTTAAACGGTGCCTGCCTAGGATGGTCTGTGGATGGGTGACCACCCATTACATACCAAGTTTCCTCCGTGCCTCGGAAAGCACGTTAAGCCGTTGATCCCGGCTGTCATTTGTAGATCTTTGACAGTCGTTACAGGTAGTCAGTGGGCCAAAAGGTCTGACAACCAGTCTTGCCAAGGGGTATCGTATTACCTAGTACTAACTGGGTTGTGGAGGTTAGGTAGGCAGTCGCTCCATATAAAATACTGGTATTCAGCTGCATCAGGTTGGACTGGAAGCCGACCCAGATGATGAGTAGTCTAAAAATAGTCGAGTAAAATCGATTTGGAGGCCTCTACCTTTGTGTACTTCTCCCTTGCCCTATTATAATTAGTTTATGACAGTTTTTCCAGTTCTATATGATGCAACTATCGATAGAGAAATTATGTATGACAACTAGTCTTTCCAAGACGTATCGTGTTTTCCAGTTACTGGAATTTAATTGTCAGATAGGCAGTCCCTTCTCAAAAATGTACTGGTCATTAGCTGCATCCGCTAAGACTTGAAACCTAGTTGACTACAATATCGAATGGTAAAGTTTAGGTAGGTTATGATGATGTAAAATACCTCTACATCAACTAAAGGACGTGTAAAATGTGGTGCTGTTCTGCAAACGATGGGGCACTTAATATCGTGTCCTGCGTGTACTTGTTTGTTCACTACAGAAACTGATGGACGCCACCGAAAGTCAGTTCAGTTCTGGGCTGACACAATTTAGATTGCCATCGACACGCTAAGAAGAAGAACTAAACGACATCATTATATTCTGTAAAATGAAGTTTCACAGTAATAGATGACAGGACAAAATAAAAGAATCGAACACACACGCAACAAATAAATCATCCATACAGCAAAAATCATCAATGAACATAAATTTCTCAAAAATCTTTTAAAACCTTAATAAATTTGACCACACATAAATTGTAACCGCTCACAAAACGCTCCGAAGCCAACGTAAATCACAGATAGTCAGCCTTTTTCAGGATTCAGTTGAAAACTATTCGTTTTCGGCCCAAACAGTATTTCAGGCTTGATTTAAAATACGGGTCGTTTCGCCCGAGGTTCGAAGGTTGCTCTTTTGTGACGCAGATTTGTTTCCTCTTTTGTAAATCCTGGAATTATGAATGGAATTGATGTTTTGAAGGATAATGAGGATTCTTAACCTCAGTAGAATAGACAATGCAGTCAAGAAATAATATAAACTGTGCTTTCAAGCTCGTTTCAATATCTTCACAATTTTACATACATCATCTGCCTAGCCTTTTCCCAACTATGTTGGGGTCGGCTTCCAGTCTAACCGGATGCGGCTGAATACCAGTATTTTACATGGAGCGACTGCCTATCTGACCTCCACAACCCAGTTAGTACTGGATAATACGATACCCCTTGGTAAGACTGGTTGTCAGACTTTTTGAACCACTGACTACCTAACGACTGTCAAAGATCTACAAATGACAGCCGGGACCAACGGCTTAACGTGCTTTCCGAGGCACAGAGGAAACTCGGTATGTAATGGGTGGTCACCCATCCACAGGCCAACCTAGGCAAGCACGGCTTAACCTGAAGATCGACCCGAGCGGCTGTTATTATTTAACCACGAGCTCCACTCACAATTTTATATACAAATACATTAAATCACGCCTTTTTCCTATGGCGGTAGGCAGAAACTATCGAACGCCACCTGCTACGATTTTTACATACTCCTATCGTCTTGTTCCATGTTCATACGTCTGGACACAATTTCATCATACAATGCCAGTGCTGCCTTCGTTTTAGGTAAACGCGCAATTTTATCCATCACGCAGGCCCAGCATGAGTTGGTAGACGTCTCATGAAAGGATTTCTGTGTTCCAGCTGTGGAAACATTGTAGGCTGATTATGCTAAAGTGCTGATGGGGTCTAACCTAAAGTCGTTTCGACCGGGTCACCTAAGATCAAAACAAACACTCTTACAATGTGTGGTTTCAACTTTTTTCACTACCTATGCGAATTGACATCGTTTTCAGGGTTCCGTAACCGAAGGTTAACTAACGGGACCCTAATGCTAAGCCTCCGCTGTTTCCGTCCGTCTGTCTGTCAGCGGGCTGTATCTCATGATCCGTAAGAGGTAGACCGTTGAAATTTTCACCAGAATCTGTATTTCTGTTGCCGCTATAACAAAAATAAAAAAAATAAAGGGGGCTCCCCTGCATCCACTTAGACTGAAAACCGACAGCGGTGGATGTTGACGATTAATTAACGAAATTTGTTTACATCAGGAAATGATCTTTCAGTCTTAATCTTTATCAACCACAATAAATTACGGTGTCTAGCGTTGTTTATATAATTATTCTTGATTACTGTCAAGCTCTACTTAACTAAGTAATATGCGTTACTTGTAACTATGATTAAATTATTACTCTTAGAGTGTGGTATTAAAACTGATTTGAATTTCATTGATAGAGTAGTTGAGTCTGATGCAAATGAGAACAATTTTTAGAATAGAACTGGTACATTACGTACGTCTATGAAATTTGCTGTCTCAATGGCCCAATTCGGATACAATCGGATACAAAGCGAGGGTCACGATACCTGATTCTTAGTTAAGCTTTAAGCTGATGTATTTTTGTTAGGTTTTCTTAATTCTGGTGAATTACGCTACGCTATGGCAATAGGCTCGCCCCGTGTGCCATATGGGTGTTCTATCAATCAAGCAATTTTTTTATTTGCAATGAATGTAGGTTACATTAAAATACAGGTGGAGTAAAGAGGAGTGAGCCATGTACATTCTGCCTGGAAATAGGCACGCAAAATAAAAGTCTATCAATAAATAAAAATACAATTTAAGAAGTCACAGATAGAATTATTTGCAATTACCATACATTAATTATTGAAAAATGTCAGATTAAAATGTTACTTTAGAATAAAATTTAAAATTAATTTATATTAGTTACTTAAGGAAAACATCGTGAGGAAACCGCTATGTCCTAGAACCAAAAATTCGAAAACATCACATGTCTTCGAATTTATCTACCAACCCGCACTGGGCCCGCGTGGTGAATTATAGCCCATTCCCTCTCATAGAGAAGAGGCCTGTGTCCCAGCAGTGGGAACATTATAGGTTGATTATGCTATGCTTATTAGGTACTTAGGTTAAAAAAATATGAATTACATTTATTGTATATCTAAAGGTACACATATGCCTAACCTTTCGACAAAATACGGGCGTGACATAATGGTATGTTTATGCCATAATTTAGGTTTTTTGAACTAGTCAGATGACGCCATCTTTCCTCACATCTCGATAAAAAAAGAGCATTAAACGTGTCTCATGTAAATAAACCGTTACTTATGTTGTGTGCTATTTTTAAGTCCGCTGTGCAATACAACCTCAGTCTCTGAGTGACTTTTTACACTATAGAACGTGTTTATAAATTAATAATATGTAGTTTCCTCTTTGGCAGCGCACAATCGTCTGCCTACGTTAGGGCAAACATCTCTTCAACCGCTCTGTAAGCTACTTTATCATACAGTGTACATTTCTTTACTTGTCCGATTTGGTATACAATCACGCGATGAAAATTTCGAGCACTTGAGTCCACTTGTACATATTATCTTACGGGATCAGCTTGATCCGAGCATTTGTCATCACATTTTGTCGAATTTAGTTCGGCATGGTGTTGAGTGCTGTTATCCGGAATGAAGACACAGAGCTGGTTATGACCGGCTCATGCCGATTCATTTTCGTTAAGTGTGGTTATAATTTTATGTACGAACATCGCAAGAAACATACATACTGTATTTAATAACGCCATTAATAATTCATTTAAAAAACAGTGCGCTATCTTTGTTTACAAAATCGGACATCTAAAGAAGCATACACTATACCTTATTGCAATAGAAGAAGATAGAGCAATGTCCTAAGCTGTTAATCTTGTTGCAGCAACGAACGACTCCACGGGTTCGAACGGGGGAGCGGGCGGGGAGCCTCCGTCGGCGGCTGCGAGTCCTGACGCAGCAGCGTTGGTGGTGTTACAGCCACCTGCACCACCATACCCTCCGTATGCACATTATGATGGTAAGTCAGACTTTATTAAGGTCAATGTAAGGCTAAAATCACTTTGGGCAAGCGTGGTGATTAATACTGGTGCCTTCTCTGTATGAGAAGTGGCCTTTGCCCTACAATGGGGTAGTTACAGGCTGGTATTATTTACCTAAGGTAAACGCACATTTGTAAGTACTCCATAAATACTGGCGGTATTTTCATACAAGTTTGGCTGCCCTTTTAAGGGTTTCAGCACAGTCTGCTCGCCTTATGGGCTTGATGTATTATGGACCCCTGGTGCACAAGAACGGCATCGCCTCAACTCAAGCCTTTCATAATTTTTATGAAACTCTATGTTCCAACGTAGTGTAATGGCATCGAATCGAATCGGGATTTCTAATTAAAAATTAAGTGCCGTGATGCCGATCCAATGCAGTGCTTATAATAGTGTGCTTTGAGCTGCATGCCAAAAGATTGAAACATACTAGATGTGGAAGGCCGTGGCGGTGCATATTCAGAGAGCCCTATGTTAAGCAATTGGATCGCAATTTATCCGAGTTGTTTTTTTCCACAAGGACAGACAAGCGTTGGCTGCGTTATTACTGTTAAATACTTTTCTCATAAATTAAGTTGAAAAAAGGCGAGGCAAAGATGACAAATTGAGGTGCATGAAAAAATATACATATACTTAATGTAACCTCAACCAAAATTAGTGCGGATTTCAAAATGTATTTTCATGAATCTCTTAGAAATGCTTAAGTATTATTATACGTAATATAAATCTAGATTATAACATTCCGTGCTTAGGACATAAAATGAACACAAAGACTAAATTAGGCACTTACTTTAATAGAAGCTATATTCATAAAACTCGTACATAAAACATCCAAGTAAAGGGATCTATAAAACATAGATCTAGAGTGTAAGCGCCGTATAACTTTAGTCGAGAATAAAGTAGTGTATAAATTAAAACGTCCATAGAGTATAGATCTATGAAATATTATGAGGACGGTCTCTATGCTTATAATACTAAAAGTAATCCTTATTGCAGCGATTATTAAATGAACTTGTAGAATAAAAACGAAAATGACGATAATTTTAACAAAAATATGTTAGTATCCTCTTACCGCTTAGACAAGAGCACAAAAAGGGACAAATAAAATTGCGTCTCCCCCTCAATAAATATCCACGCACAGAAATAAAACAATGAAAGCCGAAACAAAAGTGGCCGAACAGATAAACAGCAAGAATCACTGTTGAGAAAACAAAAGCGTAAAAAAAAGTCAGGAAAGCTTTCGACAAAGTCGAGTGAGCCACTCCGAGCCACTCCGTCGGAAATCTAATTTTCTCCTTGGACCCCGCAATGCTCTCTGTGTTATAACATCATAAAATTTCATACAGCGCCCACAGTTTTAGCACTTATGCATATTAAAGAGAGATTCTAAAATGGAGTGCCACAGGGAGCGGTGTGGGGGCCGCTCTTTACGCTTCTGGTCTTTAATCTGCCGCAATCTGCTTATCTTGGTAGAGGGTGGCGAGGGGGGCACGCAGACATCTTTAATAGCTCATTCGGGGCTCTATGCAAATAATTTTAGAGGGGGGAACGGTGGGGGATCATACGGGCTTTGTCTGGGCTAACGAACCGGCACAAGAGTCTGCGGAACAGAAGTGCTGCTTGCTCAAACGGGTTTAGGCTCACGTTTATAAATATTAAACCGAGGGTGGGAGGGGGTTGCAAGTGGTTACGCGTAAGTGTTCAGGGGGCGTGTTAGTGTTAAATTTGTTTGAGGCGTGCCGCTTTGGGCACAGCCTATTAATGTTGAGTGGTGATTCTGAGTGATCAAATTGGATGATGTTAATAAATAACGCAGCGGTTGCGTATAATGAGATCGCTGATTTTGTGAATAAATAATACGAAATGTAACACTCTATATATACCAGTCTCTGAAGCGAATATTGCGAGCTAGCACTGTCGCCCTGCCCTTGGGTTTAATGGTTTCAAGTTCGATGCCCGCGTCGCACAAGATTTCATATTTGTTAGTTCAAAATGAC
Organism: Noctua fimbriata; assembly: GCA_905163415.1. Classification (NCBI taxonomy): domain Eukaryota; kingdom Metazoa; phylum Arthropoda; class Insecta; order Lepidoptera; family Noctuidae; genus Noctua; species Noctua fimbriata. The sequence continues at coordinate 2,034,231 of LR990946.1, forward strand.
TCATGATATAAGATTGGGCGGTTAGAATAACTACGGTTACTAAAATTTGGGAAACTATAACTAATCCAAGAAACTTTCAAGACTCCCCCTTCAAAAACGATTATCTCATTAAACATTTTTGAGAGAACAATAGAGACAGCCCATAAATCATTACATGACGTACCTCCTTGAGACGATGAAGGAAGGAGGAAGCGAGTACTCGAAGGACAGGCTGAAAAAAAAACATTTATCTTTTTATGATGCCTTTTTTTCTTTCTCTTTGTATAGCAGGCAGGACGAGTATTTATTTAGAATGGAAATTACTTAGGTGCTAATATTACGTTTAGGTAGTCTTTAAACGTTCATCTTTTATTATCTCGATTTCTTTGTACTAGAAAACATGACAGGATTCATCCTGCAAGTAACTGCTGATTATTAGAATCTGTTACTGTCGTACCTACGCATTAAAACAATAGCTGGTCATTACAAAGCCTTCTGTGTTTCATAATTCCTAACTTCTAGTAGCCTACCTAATATAAAAACAACAATATACAATTACAATTCACAATTACAATTTTACTTACTTAGATATATGAAGGTGGACGAGACAAAATAAGTATGTGAGGATCGTAGCAAGTGACTTTCTGAAAAAGGCTTGAGTTTATCCAACTTTTATTTTTTTTAATCTAATGTGTTTATTTCTAACATTACAGGTACGACAACGTTAGCCAGTGAATACGCGTACGCGGCGCCCTACTCACAATACTCGCCGTATGGAGGACCCTACTCGCATTCTGCCGCCACCGGCCTACTGTCCAAGTGGTATGTATCTTATCTTACTATACTATTATACTAAATTATTACTCTTTCACGCAAAAACTAGTAAAATAATTTCGATAATGGAGGACAGATAGTTTATAACCTAAATTGAAACATAGGGTACTTTTTTATCCCGGTACTATGATTCTGTGGGACAGTTGCTAGTTTTTTATATTGCTTTTACCCGCGGCTCCACTCGCGTTATGGACGGAAGTTAGCCCGCGGGAACATTTTAAATATAGCTTGGAAAAAAAAATGATTCCCGTTAAATATCAAATTTAAACGCATCAAAAACTTAAATTTCAATTTTTTTCTACCAATTTCTGAGTATTTTATTTCCAAAATTTCTACGCCTGAAAAGCAAACCAAGGTAACAATCCCAATTAATTAAATAGCACAGGTGCTAAAACATTTCCCTGAGGTATACCCTCTAAAAAGTGACCGTTTCAACCTGTTTAAGTGATAAACGAGTGAGATTTATTCCCAACACATCGCCATTTGTTATTCAGAGCCTGACCAACGGTTTAAAGGCTTTAAAATTTGGCGAACGTTTAACGTGCGTGGTGATGTCGAAGGCTTTTGGTAATCCCATGTGGATTTATTGTAGGTTGTTTTTAATTTATGGTGGAATAAAATCTCGTATAAGACAATCCTATGAAACATTTTAGTTTCTAGTAATCTATTTCGAAATATTGAATCATGACAGACTGCGTACGTGTCAGAATAGCTCTTTTACCGGGCTATCTTCTTTTACAAATACCAAGTTGTAGTACCTAAATATGGAAAACAATGTCTTCATGATTGTACTTTGTATTTGTAGCAACTAGTATTTTTTTTGGTATATTGCTGCCATTTTCTGCGTGTTGATTTAATTTGAGTTAAAAGACAACAAAAACCGTTGTCCATTGAATTCGTCGAGTCCTAGTTTCTATTCCAACCTAAATATTTCGTCATTTTTCAAACCCTCTAATCTAAAAATCCTAAGAAATATCCCAGCTCATCCCAAAATCCAACAACACTCAACAAATAAAAAGCCATTGCTCTTCAAATCCCTTGGAAAATTCACTGACAATTGGAATATAAAGAATCACTCGTTCAATATACTGTTTTGATTCCACCATCAAATTACATACAAATTCCCAATCCCATAGGTGCTACATCAAAGCTACTGTACTATACAAACTTAATTCTGCATCAATAAACCGAAATATCATACCAAAATGATCTTTCAATCCTAGATCGTAGAGCTCTTTATTAGTTTTGGTAACAGCAATGATGATATTCATATGGGGTTGTATGTTGTTGTGTATTCATTTGTAGCAAATTCTTCGAGGATTCGCAGTGTTGTCGAGTAGAAGAACCTCTTTGTTTGTGGTGCTAATAATGTGAAAAGGGATTCAAATATAATTTACAAATATATTATTAAGAAGTTAGCTTGTATCATCGTCAACGATCATAGTTGGTTCATTTATTTCTCGATTATTCAATTTTATATCATTTTACAAGTTTCGCCTACCTGAAAAGCTGCCTATTTAAAATAATACTGTAAACTTGTTTCAGATCAATTTTAATAGATAATGTAACTTTGAAGCTAACCAGCCAAAGTAGAATTAAAAAAAAAAAACAAATATAAAAAGCATTTCGATGAAATTGTGTTGTTTCTTCGTAAAAAAACGAATATGAATTTAAAATAACTATAACAGGACTGGTGTAGTAACCGGTGAATCACGCCCAAATTAAAAAGAAAAATCACTTTACTAAACAACAGCTGTAACAGTTAAAAATCAACAACAAAAAAAGCAACCCTGTCATCACTTTAACATAAAGAAAAAACATCATTACAGCTAAATTAATCGACAAAATATAAATCAGGGATACACAATAGGGCCACACTCGTACATTTGTTGTCCTGTCCCTATATTTGTCCCAACGGACCCCGACAAAGGGCACAGGAGTCCCTCAGGGCTTGGATAACTTACAGCGTATTAAGTTTAAGTGATTCTAGTACGAACACTTTTAAAGTTTCGGGGGGAAATGCTTTCAATATGGCGAATGTATGGGACGAATTGATTGCTTGCATTCCATTGTTCGGATTAAGGAGTTGAAACTTGATTGAGGTTCTTGGGTGTATTGATTTCCAGAGGAATCGAGGACGAAAGCTAGTTTTCGAAGGAATTTAATCAAAGGAAAAGTATCTGGATCACGTTGTATACAATGTTGTTGATTTTAGAAACGGTATTTGGAATAAGTACCGTGCTGATCCTAAATATTTTTTTTCCGGTTGAACTTACCTAAACGCGAAAGTTAGTTTTCTAGGGCTACAACAGTGTATACAATCTTTGAATCCTCTCTGTAAACAAGCATTATTCATTTGAAAAATTTGATCTTTCATCATCAATCACAGCCCCGGCTTCACCCACTGCTGAGTACCTATAAGCCACTCTTTTTTGCACTATTCTCCCCGCTCGAGAGCTTCGTACAGGTTTTATCCTCTATTGTACCAATGTCGTTAATAAATAATTAATTGGTATTTCATACTGCCTAAATTGGTATCTATATTTATGATATTTTTCTTTATTTCAGATATCAGCGTACGCCGTGCGAGTAGTAGTCGGCGGATAACAACGAACAAACATAAGTGATAAAACGGACACTAAAAACATAAATGTATATCGATCGATCATGTGAGAACTTAGTTTTATTTCTATAGGCAATCTCCTTTTGTAGATAAATTAATATATTTGTACAATCCTTTATAATATTTTATTATTATTTCCTTAATTTTTAACCAGGTCAGTACCGCTTTGACTTTTGCTTTCTCGAACATTTAAACAAATTATATTTCATTTATACTCATTATCTTTAATTAAATGAACGTTCAGAAAGCCAAAGTTACTTCACTACGTTAAGATGTAAATAATGTATTTTAATGAAAACTAAATGTAATTCATTTAATGTCATTATTAGGATTAAGGTTTATTCTCTTTTTTTACCTCAGCATAGTTACAAAGTAGTGAGTAATTTTGTGTAACATTTAATTTTTAAACTTTCATTTATTTTTATTTAAGCTGTCCTGTGTGCACAATGGAATGAAGATTTTACATTTATTATACATTTAAAATCGTTATCATTTATATAAGTTATCTAATTTATTTCTTTTGTATTGTTATTAAATGTAATGCTTCCGATGAAGCTATATAACAAACTTTGCAAGTCAACTGCTTAGTATATTATTTAGATTATTTTTTGAAATTACTATGAGATTATTCGTGTTTTTTTTGTACTTTTTATAAAAATGGTTAGTTTTTAATTATACGTGTATAGCATGTTCAAATTAGCACGCTGTATGCCATAATTATATAAAAATAATAAGTTCAAATAATTGTTTTATTGTGAAAAATATTAGTTACGAAATCTTATCGTTTCCGTCCATTTATTATTATTATTGTTTATTATTTTCTCAAAGTTATTATTGAGATTTTTTAAATGTAAATATTTTCTCAAATCCGATGAGCATGCTTTTAATATTGATTTAAAACATACGTCATACAGTTTAGAGAAACGCCAAAGACTTAAAAAAATATTGTAACGTCTTTAGTATACAGTGCAGTGTAATAATAGTTAATATTTTATATGAAGAAAGCAATAACGTTTCACCAAAGATACAAATAGCGGGCCTTTTCTGATATCCAAAAGTAAATAAAAAAAAGCCTTAGATTTATTTCACATTAAATGAAAATTTTAACGATTTTATATAACTTTCGTTTTTTAATAACATCTTTTAATTTTTTTTTATTATTTACAATTTTATTTTTTTGTTCACTTATTAAATTTGTAATTCTTGTATTTATTAGATAAAGGTCTGAGCTGTATAAAGTATTCTACTCATTTTTGTATAATAATAATATTTTGCATTATAATTCCTTCCTATTTATTAAATAATTTGGTGTTGCTTTTAATTTCTGGAAGCATATCGTTAAGTGATCGTCATAATAATAGATAAATGATTGAAAAAAACATGGAAATTTCTGTTTAATTTTTTAATAAGTATAATTGTAAGGCAAACGCACCAGTACGAAATAAAGCATATGAGTTTATAAAAATTTATGACTTTTATTTTATAATTTTTGCAGCTGTTTTTTTATCGGTCCAATTAGCTTGAAAACGTATTAAAGTAATCCTTCCTAACTAATACAAAAAATTCGAAAGTAAGTTTGTTTTTTACCTTTTCACGCCTAAACTACTGCATTTGCTATGCGTTATCAGGTGTACGGAAAAGGAGATAGGGTAATAATCATCCATAAAAAAAGTACTACCCCGAGGAAAATAACAATAACGTTCTTATGATAAGAGATGGCGCCTCGTGCCTTTCGAATCATGATTGAATTATACAGCGTGTAAACAGACCCTTCACGAAGCCGTTAACCAAGCATTCTGTACATCAAACTAAGTAACTTTACGCAAAAATTATTGCCGTGAAACGACTTTTTTTTTTGGGGTGAAAAATCATGTTTTACCGTAGGAGTCGATGGAACGCACTCAATGCATTTACTGATGGATGGATTGAATAGGGGTATCGTGGAGGTGTTTATAAATCTTATATTAAAATCATGTGTTTAAAAAAAAACTTGGAACTTTGACCCCCCATATCTCCGTAACTAGAAGGTTCCCAGGTATGGTCTAAAACAAACAAAAATATCTTAAAGACGAGAAAAAAAAGTGCCTTTCAGCTTCGTTAAGGGTCTATTTACACCCTTTATTATTATAAGCAGAGTAGGTACAACCCGAATTAATTAAAAATTAATTAATTTATCAAATTCTAAATTAACGCGAGCGCAGCCGCGTGAAAAAGCTAGTAACAAAATAATATCAGTTAACTTAATGCTGCAATTTGCAACACAACGGGTATCCACTTAATGCTTATTGTATCAGCCTCACCAATCATAGGGTTGCATTGCATTTAATAGTTTTTGTATTGATTCATAAAACCAATAAGCTCATACAGCGACATTTTAATTAGAAGAGTGCAATTAGATAAAAAGGTGGAACCAAGTTTATAGTGGTCGGATTTTCAAGGGACTTTTTTTTCCTCATTTTGATTCAACGAAAAAATACTACGAAAACTTTAGCACCTGATTGATACCTGGAACTTGGCTGACGGCCGAAGCTAGCAGATACGCACACAGTAGTATTCTAACACTATTCGATCCCACACTCGGAAAACTGTAAAGAATTTGGGAACAGACAAAGGGAATTTTCGGAAACCCCTGGGCATTATTATTATAAGCCTATATTGTCCCATTGCAGTGCAAAGGCCTCCCTTCCCTCCTTCCATATTTCGGGATCTAGTGCGATTTGGGCATGAGGAATCTTTTTTTTTATGCCACTATTATTTTGGACTACCCTGTATAATAAAAAAATTGGCAGTTAATAACACCACGAACCTTCTTTATTATGAAGAAAAAAGTTACAAATTCTGACATTCAGCTCTTTTTGGTCAAAACGTCAAACAGAAAAGAATTTTGGCAAAACTAAAATTCGAACGGTGAAGTTATCTTTATAAAATTATTTTTATCTTCTGTTTACAGTGAAATCAATATGTAACATAACATCAAAGTCTGAATTCGAAATTATCCAACTTTTAGGACATTTTTTTTGTGAACTCGGAAAATCCTAATTTTGTAGACAACGTAATCAGAAGATGCTATAATGCCTGTTAAGAAGAAAAAGAAGGTAATAGAACATAAACCAGTTATTCCTGGAGGTTCATCGCCGACAACAGATAAACGCAACGAAATCGGTCATACTGCTGTCAACAATGCCATGTGTCCCGACAAGAAGCGAGCAGTCGGCACACCGGAACCGTTTAAGAAATACGGCAAAGCAAAATCCAAGAAAAATAAAGAAGAGGTATAATCGACTTGAGAGAATGAAACTACCAAACTATAGATCCCTCAGAAAATAGAAGATGACAACGATGCCAAAGCATCAAATACAATTCAAACAAACACAGCGCTTATAAGAAATTTGGAACTTTAAAATCAGTCTGCAATAAATGAGAATTCATTGTTATACAAAATCAAAGAGCTAACAAAATTTTGTTTATTAATGAAATTTGCCAAACAAAAATTCGATATAGCCAGCAAATTAAAAACGATAAGTTTTTAACAAGAACTTTAAAAGAATTCAACAATTATAGACACAGAACGACAGGAATTTCATAAACACCAAAATGTCTTTTCCTATTTCGTCTTTCACAAGGCATTTGGTCTTATACATCACTCTTTCCATTATAGAATCAATGGCCACAAGGGCAAATGAGCATGAAATTGATGGCGAGCAAGTTAGCCAAAAAACTAGGCTTTTCTATCAGCTAGTCATACTAATAACGCTATCATTTCTGAAAATGGGACTGTTTCTTAAAAATAAGTATTATAGTAGTTTGATGGTTCTTTAAGTTAATAAAAGCTTGATTATCTGAATTTATATTATATTTTATTTGTAGTCGCTTGGTTGAAAATAAACGAGTGATTTTAGTCATTTACACGTAAGTATTAAAGTCAATATTGATTTTTAGAGTAATGAGGAACAGGGTTCAAATGTCCGCATCCTCCTTAGAACAGGGAGAATCCTCCTACCAAACGGGTGTTGTGTCTGGTGGGCTACTGCCCCGCCACCAACTGACGGGGCAGTATAAACTCGTATAGAAGGTGTAAACGGACCTTTCACGAAGCCAAGCATTCTGTAGGTACACCAAACTAAGTCACTCGAGAGGAGGCGTGTGTCCCAGCTGTGAGAGCATTAAAGGCTGATCAGTATAAGTTGGCGCCCTAACCACTGTTCAACACATTGCGCCATCTAGTGAGCATGTACATATTAACTTATAAAAGAAAATAATTAAACTTATCTTAAAGCTACACACATATACATAACTTATTTTACTTGTAGTGTGAGGTGACTTGGGCTGTACTGCAGTCTCTCCAACGGTGCCAAATCGACTATCGGTACATCGAGGTGCTAAAGTGTTTGTACAAAAACGCCACCATGTCAGTCCGACTTCAGGACCAGACCTCGGAACCTATCCTTCTACAGCGAGGTGTGAGACAGGGAGACGTCCGAAACTGTTCACCGCTGCACTGGAGGATATCTTCAAGGTTCTGGACTGGAGAGGGCTAGGCATCAACGTCAATGGCGAGTACATCTCTCACCTTCGATTTGCCGACGATATAGTGGTCATGGCTGAGACCATGGAGGACCTCAGTACAATGCTCGATGACCTTAGTAGAGCTTCCGAAAGAATGGTCTTAAAATGAACATGGACAAAACCAAAATCATGTTGAATGCCCATGTAACACCCACTCCTATCAAGATCGGAGACTCTACACTCGAAGTTGTAGACGATTATGTCTACCTGGGACAAACGAACCAGTTAGGTAGGTCTAACTTCGAGAAAGAGGTCAATCGTTGAATCCGACTCGGCTGGGCAGCGTTCGGGAAGTTGCGTGGTATCTTCTCGTCCAACTTACCGCAGTGTCTCAAGACGAAAGTCTATGACCAGTGTGTGTTGCCAGTGATTACATACGGGACCGAAACGTGGTCGCTCACAATGGGCCTTATCAGAAGGCTTAAAGTCACCCAAAGGGCAATGGAGAGGGCTATGCTCGGAGTATCCTTGCGTGAACAAATCAGAAATGAGGACATCCGCAAGAGAACCAAGGTAACCGACGTAGCCCGAAGAATAGCCAAACTTAAGTGGCAGTGGGCAGGGCATATTGCGCGCAGAACGGATGGCCGATGGGGCCGAAAAGTTCTGGAGTGGCGACCGCGAACCGGAAGACGCTGCGTTGGAAGGCCTCCCACTAGGTGGACCGATGACCTGGTGAAAGTTGCAGGGATCCGCTGGATGCGAGTCGCACGGGACCGGTCAATGTGGCGACACTTGGGGGAGGCCTATGTCCAGTAGTGGACATCTTTCGGCTGAAATGATGATGATGATGTGAGGTGACTGCCGTATTACTACTTAACATTTTTATCTGTTGGCAATTGAGTGAATGGGACAAAGGGCTCCCTTATGGCTATCTCACTCGCCTCGGTTATGATACCTCAACAAAAGTAAACCTACGGCGTGACCATTATGGTGCATTTTTGTGTGTTACGATGTGCACCAATGATGTCATACTAGATAGTCACTGGTCATAGCCAATACGGAACTAACCATATGACAGTAAATCGATGAACACTCAGCTAAGTGATCATCACTATGAACTGTCAACAGAGATACGCAATAGCCCTGCAGAGCTACGCAATAGTCGATCATCAAGAGTGTTGGTAAATGGACACTGGGCATTCCAGCAGGTGCAACAAAGTCTGATCAGAAGCGCCGCACTCGCAGTTGGACTTAGAGGAAACGATATAATACCCTACTTTGTCACATTATATTTGGAAAGCACTGAATTGATTTGCAATTCAGTGCTTTTCAATTATGTCCTGCAGTTCATGAATTTTGATTGAAGATTCATGAAGAAGATTGAAACAACAAGAAGTGTTAATTCCAATTTCGGGCGCGCGCCGAAATACATATATGTTCATCATCTTATCATTATCAGACTCTTCTCCCATTTTTTTTGTGGTAGACATAGCATGTCTTCTTCATACTATATTACTCGTCATATCAGCAGTCACCTCGTTTCTAGCCAAATCATTCTTCACACAGTACATCCATGGTTTCTTTGGTCATCATCTGTAGATTTGTAAAATCACCTAACATTGAAACAGAACTCTTTTCTGCAGCGAGAGAAAGCACTAGCTGTCAGAAAATGTGTGACAAACTGATGACTTTATCATTTGACGACGTCATCAGTGAAACAGAAAACTTCCATCAGCACAAAATTTTTCAACAAAATCATACGTAAAATATATAAAACCACGGTTACAATCCACAGCTCTTCTCATAGAATACATTACAGTACATATATTATGTCTGATAAAAAATACGTAAGTCCTTGTAAACCTAAAACAAAAGATCAAGAAGTAGCAGAGAAATCCCCCTGCCCCGACCGCGACCCCTGTAAACCAAAATCGCCTCCATTGATCCGTGGACTTGATGGTCCAAAAAAGTCACTGGTGTTGCCAAGTCCCGATAGTCCAGACGCAATAAAAAATAGAGAAAAGCTGAAGCTAGAATCTGAACGCATTTGTGAAGAACTAAAACAGCCTGGAGGTGCGGCAAAATCTAAAAAGAAGAAATAATTGACTGTTTTTGGACTACTCCACATCATCAACATCTTCATTTCAGCCGAAAGACGTCCACTGCTGGACATAGGCCTCCCCCAAGTGTCGCCACATTGACCGGTCCCGTGCGACTCGCATCCAGCGGATCCCTGCAACCTTCACCAGGTCATCGGTCCATTAAATGGGCGGCCTTGGATTACTCAACAAACTATTTCAAAACAACTTCAATATGAGAAAAACTATAACCGTTTGCGTTTTGGCATGGCAATAGACGGCATTGACCTTCTTTTTGTCAATAATGAGTCGATGAACTCTTTTCCTTCGTTTCAAAAGTGAATATTAAGGCCGTTTGTCATTAATAGACAGATCTGTCGGACCTCATCATTCTTCTATGTGTTATGTTCGGGTGTCGACATGATTCGACAAAGGCTGCCGGCAAAATCGATTATGTAGAAACAGATTTACACAAAGCTGTTCGGCTTAGCTCCATTTGAACCGAGCTGACCCAAAAATACCGATCGGCACGAGTTAAAAGCACCATATCATAGTAATTACTACGGTTCGGCTTTGTTGTTAAATACTTCCTAATCGACTGTTACTGTTAACCAGTCAGTATTACATAAAATTGTTCCAGTTGCTATGAAAAGGTATTATGGAAGAGGTCCTTTATTACCAAGCTAAAATGCATACCTTCTTCATAACATACATATAGAAAAGATGCAGATACCAATTTCACATGACAAATTATTGACATTCATCATTTTAGAGAAGGTTAAAAATGTTTAAATATAACTAAAAAACGATCTGAAAGTTTGTTTTATTTCATCATCATAATCATTCTCCTACATGTATCTCAATTTACTTAGGGTCGGCGCAGCATGTCTTCTTCTTTCTTACTTCACCATTACTCGTCATCTCAGCAGTCACCTCCTTTCTAGCCTATCCTTCACACAGTCTATCCATCGTTTCTTTGGTCACCATCTATAGATTGGTAAAATCACCTAACAGAACTCTTTATTGCAGCGAGAGAAAGCACTGGCTGTCACAAAATTTGTGACAAACCGATGACTTTATTATTTATCGCCATCGGCACAATTTTTTCACTAAAATCATTCGTAAAATGTAAAAGATAACAGAAAAAACCGATTACAATCCACAACTCTTCTCATAGAATAAGGTACCTTACGGTACATACATTATGGCTGAAAAAAAAGAGGAAGTAAGGAAGTCTAAAAAAAGAAGGGAGGAATCAAGTGGTTCCTCCTGCCCCTCCGAGGACCCCTGTTATACGAAAGCGTCTCCAGCATCCTCTGGACGTGTAAGGCGAGGTGGTGCAAAAAAGGAGCTCGAGCTGCCACGTCCCGATAGTCAAGAAGAAATAAAAAAAAGAGCAAGGCTGAAGAAAGAATCTGATGAAATTTGTAAAGCTTTAAAAAGCCCTCATGGAAGGAAGGACGACGTAAAATACTGTTTTTGGAATACCATCTTCAATATGAGAAAAAGTATAATCGTTTGCGTTTTGGCATGGCAATAGAGGGCATTGACCTTCCTTTTTGTCAATAATCAATCGATAAACTCTTTTTCTTCATTTCTAAAGTGGATATTAAGGCCGTTTGTCATTAATAGACAGATCTGTCGGACCTCATCATACTTCTATAAGGAGTTATGTTCGGGTGTCGACATGATTCGACAAAGGCTGGCGTCAAAATCGGTTATGTAGAAACACATTCGAAAAAAACTGCTCGACTTAGCTCCATTTGAACCGAGCCGACCCGAAAATAGTTCAGCCATAGTTTAATAATGCTGAACGGAGTTTGACGATCGGCACGAATTAAAAGCTCAATATCTATAGTAATTATCTCGGCTCGTTGTTCAACAAATACTTCCTAATCGACAGTTACTGTTACCCTTTGCCAAGCAACACAGATTGGCTGAATAATCTTTGTATAAAAGCATTTCTGGAAACTTCAGGCAGACATAGATGACTATTTAATGTCTGGATAAACACCTACACAGATGTTTGTCTACAAGCAATTTGGCACATAATAAAATGTTTTAATTTGAATAAAAGCAGTACAATAGCAAAATAGTAGCTGAATAAATGTACAACCAGCGTATATCGTCTCTTTTAACGCTGATCTACTCTTTTAACAGCTATAAGAACGCTTTTATCCAGTTGAAACTGTTCGTATCCAGTTATTCAGTTAATTCGCAGCCCTGAGATTGTTTTCCCCTACTTTTATGTACTGAATAAGAAAGAAACATTTGAAAAATTGAGATATTTTAAATGTATTCTAATATTTCAAATGGCGTAATATTCTGTAATCGGTGTATTACTGAATTTTGATAAGTATTTTGTTTCATATGGGAATGAATTATTATTGCGCATTTAATTTTATTGTGAACATACATATATCTTTACGGTATATTTTTAAAGCACCGCATGATCAAGCCAGCATTTAGAAAGTACACAGTGTTTTATAAATAGCTCGGTGTTGATAAATGTAAAATTTTCTATGCTTTTGTGTAACAGCTAGTCGCCAGCTGTACAGCCGTAGCCCAGGAAGCTCCAATCTACTCACCTCATCGTCAAGAATGTATGACTAACGCCATCTACCGGCATTGAACGCAACTAGTATAACAGCAGCCATTAAGATCTACTGATGCAATCTACTTAACAAATTTAATAGCGCCATCTATCAATATGTAAAGACACTAATAATGTTGTAGTCATTTTAAATATTAGTAACTTGTCCTTTTCTCTGAGTATTCATTTATTAACTTGCAAATATTACTGTAAATCATATTCAATTGTAGAAGTTACTTTATAAAACCTATAGCTTATATTCTTATGATTATTGTAATGAGTATGTCAATTTAAGTAAGTGTTACGAATATTTCACAATAATAAAAAGGGCATGTTAGTTTGACTTCCTGTTGGCGGCGGTACTTTTTTGGCTAGCGCGACTCATGTGTGCAGAGATTCTTTTTGTATTGACGGCTTCATATTTTTTTTGGTGTAAATACATATTGTAATATAGTGTGTGCTTCTCATTTCCACTTCGGAACACCCATTACAATTCAGAAGTGGGATGGAAGAATTCCACGGCCCATATATGCACGGCTTAGGGAGACGGTCGCCAAGCGTCGACTCTGAAGAAAATGGTGGCCGCCAGGAGGAAAAAAGTCCCGTTTTTTTTTCATCGCAGTCCTCGTTTTGTGAGTTACCCGCCAACAAAAGACCAAGAATAACTCACCTGGACACAGAAGTCATTCCTAAATTCGATCCGCGAAGAAAAGTGTTAACGTGATTGGATGGCTTCACAAGATAGATCAACTGGGCGACATATATAACTGGGAAGAAAGGGACAGGGTCTTCGTGATGCAAACTCGGCTACGCGGCGCAGCGCGCGACTGGTACGACGACCTGGAAGATTACAGCGCCACGTGGGGCACTTGGAAAGAATGGCTAACCAAGGCGTTTCCACGTACCACCGATTTCGTCGACCGCCTGGAAGAAATGCTGGCACGCCAAAAAGGGAACGAGACCATGACCCGATACTACCATGATAAAATATCTTTAATGAAAAAGTGTGGGCTGGATGGGAAGAACGCAATGTCGTGCCTCATCCGTGGATTGCCGGTTGAACTGCGTGCGAACGCGAAAGCATGCGGCTACAAGACTCCCGAAGAACTGTATGACGGGTTCCTTTCGTCACTCGAAAACTACGGGGCTGACAAAAACAGACGATCCTCCGACCAGAAGCTGATCAAGTCGATTTGGCAACGGGGCTCTGCGGCAGGGAACCCTGCTCCGAAGGTGTGCTATAACTGTCGGCGACCGGGGCACGAAGCCAGGGATTGCCGAGCTGCACCCGCCACACGCTGCCAGGTCTGCCAGCGCGCGGGACACTGCCAACACCTGCTGGTATGCGGCTGGGGGGAGTTCACCGCAAAGAAATCAACAGGTACGGCAGGTTTATCATGTTACCACAGAAATTATTTCAGATTTATACCGTAAACAAGTGTATTTAAATGGTTTTGAAGCAATCGGCTACCTATATTGATACTGGCAGTAAGGTAAATATAATCACGATGCAAGCTATCGAAAAATCGCAATCATGTATAGTACCATCAAATGTTGTAATGAGAGGATTTGGAGGTTTACTTGTAAACTCTCTAGGTAAAGCGTCCATAGATCTAGTTATAGATAATATAAGTTTACAAACGTGTGCCGAGATAACAAATGCAAACCTCAACGATATAGATTTAATTGTGGGGCAGCCTATTATTAATCACCCGAACTTAAACTTAATTATAACCTGTAATTTTTTTTAAAATTGATTGCAAATAGTGCGTACGTCTGTCCCTTATCAACCATCCGTCTGTCTAGCCACACTAGCCAGGACTTTATAACAAAAGTCCCCCTATTCTTGTTCGACAATATCGAAGTCCTGCCGGGTTCGAGTGCAGAGGTACGCGTCTACACATCATATGATTTGACGCCAAATGAAATACTTGTTACTCATGCACGCTTGTATTCTATGGGTGATGAATCGTACTATATATCAGAGTTGGTCTTGAAAAATACACCAACATTACAATTACGCTTAATTAATTTAGGTGATTCTTGTTTACAATGGTCCGCGGGCCGACTGATTACGCGCGCAGATACGTTCACGCAAACCGATGTAGCTCTCGTTACTCAAAGTTGTGCCGCTAATAGTACACAGGATCATGTTCAGCCAAACAAGACGTTTGTATTGTCTGACCTTGATATAGGCGAAATGGAAGAAAAACATTCTAAATTATTATTAGATTTACTAAATAGGTATCCCAGTTGTTTTGCTGAATGTAGCAGTGAACTTGGTTGTACGGATTTAATTGAAATGCATATTTCTACCACTTCAGAAACACCTGTGTTTTGTAAGCCCTATCGATTGTCCTACAAAGAAAAAGAAATAGTGCAGGAAAAGGTGAATGACCTTTTATCCGCGGGAATAGTGCGAGAATCAAACTCCGAATACGCGAGTCCTGTAATTCTAGTTAAAAAAAGGGGAGGCGACTATCGGTTATGTATCGACTATCGCGCTCTCAACGCACGTACGGTAAAAGATCGATTCCCTCTTCCACACATTGATGATCAGATCAATCGACTATCGGGAAAAGTGTACTTTACTGTTCTTGATATGGCGCAAAGTTACTATCAAGTTAAAATGGCGGAAAATTCAATTCATAGAACCGCCTTCATAACATCGACTGGACAGTATGAATTTTTAAAAATGCCGTTTGGTTTGGCCAACGCGCCAAACCAAACGGTCACGGTCGGTTTTCTCACGATTAATTCGTAAGGCATTAGGGTCCCTAGATAATAAAATAGCTACATATCTTGATGACGTTACTTTGCCCACTGTTACAATAGAAGAAGGTTTAAACCTATTGGAAGATGTTTTGAAACTTCTCTCTCGTGCTAATTTAAAACTAAATTTGACAAAGTGCTCTTTTTTGAAAACCAGCGTAAATTACTTGGGTCATGAGGTTACTGAGGGGTCTGTACGTCCGGGGCAAGCAAAGATTACTAGTGTTATTAATTTTAGGCAGCCGCGAAACGTACATGAACTACGTCAATCCATCGGTTTAGCATCGTATTTTCGTAAATTTGTAAGAGGATTCGCTGAAATTGCCCGACCTTTAACCAGCCTAACAAAAAAGGACGTAGCCTGGATGTGGGGTTCTGAACAAGATTATTCTTTTAATCTTTTAAAAACCACGTTGACTGAGCGACCTGTGTTAGCAATTTATGGCCCGCATGCTAAAACGGAAATCCATACAGATGCTAGTAGTTTGGGGTTAGGCAGTATTCTACTTCAATATCAAAATGATGGTGATTTAAAACCTGTTGCTTATTTTACGTTACTAGTAGGGAGGAAATGCACTATCATAGTTATGAGCTGGAAACTCTCGCCGTGGTTGAATCTCTAAAACGCTTCCGTATTTACGTCAAAGGTATCCCAGTTAAGGTCATTACCAATTGTGCAGCATTAATGACTAAAAAAGATTTGATACCTCGTATAGCCCGATGGTGGCTAACGATCCAGGATTTCGATATTGAAATCGAATATCGCCCTGGCCACCGTATGCAACACGTTGACGCGCTCAGTCGCAACCTGCTTGAAAGCGTTCCTATACTTATCATTGATGAAGCTGACTGGCGCCTCACGCTACAGTTGCAAGACGATACGGTACAAACTATTATTCGACAAATGAAAGCGGGCACGAATAATCCGGATATAAATAAAAATTATACCATTGTTAACGGATGCCTGTTTCGAAAAAAATTACACGGCGATCGATTCGTAATACCTAAACTTTCAAAGTGGTCATTGCTACAAAAATACCATGACCAAGTTGGGCACATAGGTTTCGAAAAGTGCGAAAAGACAATAAAATCAAAGTTTTGGTTCTCTGGTATGACTCGGTTTATACGAAAATATGTAAATGCCTGCTTACAATGTGCTTATGCTAAGGGAAATTATGGGAAAGTAGAGGGCGAGCTGCATCCCATTGAGAAAGTAGCAAAACCGATGCACACTTTACATATAGACCATTTGGGCCCATTTTTGAAAACACGGCGTGGTTACTCCTACATACTTGTAATGATTGATTCTTTTACAAAATTTGTATTTGCTCGAGCTGTTAAAGGCACTGGTTCTATAGAAACTATTCAGAACTTAAAGGAAATAATATCTACTTTTGGCAATCCTCATAGAATAGTTACGGATAGAGGCGTCGCTTTCACTAGTCGGTATTTTAAAGAGTTTTCTATACAAAAACAGTTCAAGCATGTATTAAATGCAATTGCTTGTCCACAATCAAACGGTCAGGTCGAACGAGTAAACAGAACCATTGTAAACGGCCTAAACACTACCGCTGAAAGTGAATGCACATGGGATGAAAAACTTTCAGATGTAGTCTGGGGTATAAATAACAGTCCTCATGCTGTTACAGGATTCTCTCCCTTTAGTCTTATGTTTTCGCATGACAATGCGTTATTACCTGCTTATCCTGTAAATGTTGGTACAAATTTGACCCTCAAAAGCAGTTACTTGAACGTAGACGCAATGCAAAGTTGCGCATTGATAATAATATGGCAATTATGAAAGGTCGGTATGATAAGAGACATAAGAAATGTAGGAAATATAATGTAGGTGAATTGGTTTTGTGGAAAGGAGGTTTATCTCGTGATCATACAGTCGGGGTCACTAAAAAGTTAGGGAGTGTGTTTACGGGACCATACAAGATCACTAAAATAGACCATACTATTGACTGATATACAATAAATAGCATTCAAGGGGTCAAAGGATATAAAAAGTTTAGTGCAGTAGTTGCTGGTGATTCCCTTCGCCCATATAAGTCATCAGTGCCAGACAGCTCTACAGATTCTGATCATGAAATAGATAGGGATGATTTAATAGATTTATTGGAGAGTTCATTATAATACCATTTGTTTGCACTGGATATAGTTGTTGTGGGTCTTGTTATTCATAATATCATTTATTTGTACTGTATTCGCTACTTTATTGTACAAATATTATTGTTTTAACTTCCTCTGATAATCTTAAATTAAATAGGACTTTATATTATAAATAGTCGTATTATTCCAATTTAAACATTCAACACACCTTAAGAATTAATTAAATAGCTATTAAATATTGCCCTAACCACAGAACACAACAACTTTAAACTTGATACAGATTAGTGTATGTACTCATTGTAGAACAAAATCTAATTGAGACCCAAACAAATTATAATTCCTGAACTGGGTGATACAGATAATCTGTGTGTATATCTGTCCCGCTATACTGTGTGATACAGCGGATAGGTCTGTGTGAATACCTATCCTGCTATACTGTGTGATAACCTATCCTGCTATACTGTGTGATATGGCAGAAAGGACTGTGTGAATATCTAACATGCTATACTGTGTGATACAGCAGATAGGTCTGTGTGAATACCTATCCTGCTATACTGTGTGATATGGCAGATAGGTCTGTGTGAATATTTATCCCACTTTACTGTGTGATATAGCAGATAGGTCTGTGTGAATATCTGTCCTGTTCTACTGAGTGATACTATAGATAAATCTGTGTGATTATGTATCGAGTTCTAATTGCTGTTAGATCTGAGTGAATGGCTATCCAATTATTCTTTGTGAAATTTCAGACAGATCTGAGTGCACTTCGCTGTGTGCCATTTGAAGTGTCTATTATATATAGATCTATGTTAACAGCTGAACGTTAATACATAGATATGTTATAAAAACTCGAATGTGTCATAAAGAAAAAAAAACACATTTCATAATTATGTATATCCAAAATATACTGTGGGCTGTCTTGTTTCCAGGTGCTGCCAAAAATGGACTCTGGTGCCACTACTTCTGCTGAAGGAGCTGGAGCTCAACGCCGTGGAGGACCACGACAATAGCAGGATGGCCGAGTGTAACAGCTAGTCGCCAGCTGTACAGCCGTAGCCCAGGAAGCTCCAATCTACTCACCTCATCGTCAAGAATGTATGACTAACGCCATCTACCGGCATTGAACGCAACTAGTATAACAGCAGCCATTAAGATCTCCTGATGCAATCTACTTAACAGATTTAATAGCGCCATCTATCAATATGTAAAGACACTAATAATGTGGTAGTCATTTTAAATATTAATAACTTGTCCTTTTCTCTGAGTATTCATTTATTAACTTGCAAATATTACTGTAAATCATATTCAATTGTAGAAGTTACTTTATAAAACCTATAGCTTATATTCTTATGATTATTGTAATGAGTATGTCAATTTAAGTAAGTAAGTGTTGAAATATTCGTAAATATTTCACAATAATAAAAAGGGCATGTTAGTTTGACTTCCTGTTGGCGGCGGTACTTTTTTGGCTAGCGCGACTCATGTGAGCAGAGATTCTTTTTATATTGACGGCTCCATATTTTTTTGGTGTAAATACAAATTGTAATATAGTGTGTGCTTCTCATTTCCACTTCGGAACACCCATTACACTGTGCGCCTGAGTTGTCTCCTGTGTTGACACGCTTGTACCGCCTCTCTCTTAAAACCAGAACGGTTCCGATGTCATGGAAGGTTGCCAATGTACAACCAGTACCCAAGAAGGGTAGTCGTGCCGACCCCAGTAACTATCGACCAATCGCCATCACCTCCATACTTTGCAAAGTTATGGAAAGGGTTCTCAATGCGAAGCTGCTGGCATACCTAGAAGCAAACGACCTACTCAGTGACCGTCAGTATGGCTTTCGCCGGGGACGATCAACTGGGGATCTTCTGGTGTTTGCTACGCACTGCTGGGGTGAGGCCATCGAGAAACACGGCGAAGCCCTTGCCGTTTCGCTCGACATCTCGAAGGCTTTCGACAGGGTATGGCACGCAAGTCTGCTGAGCAAACTTCCTGCATACGGCATCCCCGTTGACTTTTGCCGCTGGATATCTGACTTCCTGAGTGAACGGTCGATCCGAGTGGTCATTGAGGGCTGCTCCTCTGACCTTATCGCTATTGATGCCGGAGTTCCTCAGGGGTCTGTTCTCTCCGCGACACTTTTCCTGCTGCACATCAATGACCTTCTGGCTCCTGGTATTGTTGGGTACGCAGACGACAGTACTGTCATGGAGAGTTATGCATCCAGCGCGAAAGCCAGCGGTGATGAAGTGCGTTTATCGAGAGAGGCCATGGTAGAGCGAACGAATTCAACCTTAAGTCTCGTCTCCAAGTGGGGTGATGAGAACTTGGTTGTTTTCAACGCCACCAAAACACAAGTGTGCCTGTTCACCGCCAAAAGGAGTCCGTTCAATCTGGCTCCTACTTTCCGGGGTACATCTGTACCAGTCACCGACAGCCTCGAGCTTCTTGGTGCGAAGTTGAGTGCGAATCTGAACTTCGGTGCCTACATTCAGTCGAAAGCCCAAACTGCGGCAAAAAAGCTAGGTATCCTAAACAAGGTTAAGCGTTACTTCAAGCCTGGACAGCTTTTAGTCTTATATAAAGCTCAAGTTCGGTCCGGCATGGAGTATTGCTGTCACCTTTGGGATGGCTCAGCCAAATACCAATTAGCCACACTCGATTCTGTTGAGCGCAGAGCCAAGAGGCTCATTGGTGACGATAAGCTGGTTAGTACCAGGCTTCATAGCCTGGCCCATCGGCGCAAAGTTGCATGTTTGTCGGTCTTTTACAGATTGTACTTCGGTGAGTGTGCTCAAGAGCTCCTCGAACTCATTCCACCATCTCCTTTCTTCCATCGGGAGTCCAGACGTACTGCACGGTTATCACCCATACCTTGTCGATGTTCCACACATTCGCACGAAGCGCTTTGCTACATCATTTATTATGCGCACAGCCAAGGAGTGGAATTCCCTGCCTACGTCGGTGTTTCCAAGTTCATATGACCCCAATCTATTTAAATCGCGAGTTAATAGGCTTCTTTTGGGTTAGCTCGTTCCATCGTCGACCTCATCTCTGTCCTTGGACTAGATTGAGGTCAAGAGTAAGCCCATACAGAAATAATAAAAAAAAAAAAAAAAAAAGCTTAAAACAATTTTCTTGCGGCAATGCTAGTGGCGGCTTCTACAAAGGCAGACAATTCGAACATAAAAAGACCCTATTTTTATAACGTTAACCGTGGAATTCGGTTGTGCATCCAGTCGAACACGAGACAATTTGTTTCTCAGAATATTTTTTAGTAAACTGCGTATTTACCTAGTTTGATGAAATTTCTAAATTTCACCGTTTACGGTTAAGAAATAAAGTCTGAATTCGCTTTTCGTGTTATTATTTGTTTACCTATTTATCTACCGCGTATGTATTTTTATTTATGTTGATGTACCTATCTTAAAGAACAAGGCGCCGAATTATTGCTTGATTTAAATTGCGTTTATCTACTTATCAGTTTAATAACTCAAATTTTTCCGTCATACTTTCTACGGGCTTAGGAACGTCGCGTCAGTTATACATTTTACGTATCTAAATATCTACTTACTTACTTGTACACTTTTAATGTCAAGAAAAATAAATACAGGCGCAGGCGTATTTAAAAAAATTGAGCTATTTACAAACATAATCATTATTCACAATTTATACTTCCCTGTATTCTGTATTCCTCGATACACAAACGGGCACGTTTAATGAGATTGTCTTTTAATTTAGCTAATGCGTCTCTGTCACTTTTCACAATATTAAACGCGTCCACAATCGCACTTCTTAACTCATCTCGAGTAGTATGTTCCTCGAAATAAACTAGTCTTTTTATCTCAGACCACAAATAAAAATCCAGTGGGGTTAAGTCAGGGCTCATTGCGTGCCAAGCCACAGGGCCACCACGACCTATCCACTGCTCACCAAACTCACTGTTTAGATACGCACGCACTAAATTCGCATAATAAGCAGGGCATCCATCATGCTGATAGTAGGTACATACCGCGTAAATAAGCCAGAGGCACACCCTCTGGCAACTCCGGTATCATATTCTGCAGCATATCCAAATAAGAACCGCCAGTCAGGTGCCCTTCAATAAAAATAGGCTCTATTATTTGGTCATTAATAATGCCTGCCCAAACATTCCATGATCGAGGAGGCGCTGGGTTACAGCCAGAATGGTGGAGGTGAAGGGAACTTGAGGGTCGGTGATTCCACGAGCGCGCAGTGAGTTCAGGTTTTCCGGCTGAACATACAAGCGTCTAGCCTCTTCCAAGTTATGGTCCGCCATTCCATAAAAATCCACCATTGCCCAATACTCCACATTGGAGTAGACATATTGCCGAGTCATTTTTGACACGTGATTAGGTTACGCGTGAGTGACTTAATACAGCGAAACGCGCGACTATACTAGGAAGAAAAGTCGCCGATCGCGTCGGCTAGACTGTGTAAGCGTGGGGTGGGGGCGTGGCTTACGGATCAAACTGTCTAATCGATGAATGGATTTTTCAATGGGACCGTTTGCATGTGTTGCCGATCGTCGATACGTTACGCACACACACATATGCATTTACCGCAAGGACTACTACTTCGAGTTCTCATTATTTAACAAAAAAAACAATAAATTTAATTTTTCGTGGTTTTTTTTATTGTTACTTTTTGAAAAAATAGTTCGTTCAATCGTTTCGAGTTCGATGATCGAGTTTATGGCTTTCGGTTCCAGAACGACCTAAAAGTAATCGTGTTTTATTTACTCGTCAAAACATCAACAGCTGATACGTACCGTATACTGTCCGTGTCCAAACGGCTCTAAGTCGTGACGCCAGCCTTTTCTACGCCTCCGTCGGCGACGAAGCCCGTCCTCTTGTTTTATTTATTAGTGCAAAATGATATTGCGTTCAATGTGCATCACCGGCCGGTGGATGCAAAATCTTCTAAAGCGTCACATTTCCGCGATATAAGCCATCAAAGCTACAATCTTAGCCACCACACCTTTATTGGTTAATACGGGTTTTATGAGTGGCCACTCTCCATACAAAAATCTTCCAACCCATTTATCAGTCGTATGTCGGCGGCACGACATGTGCAACTTTATTTGGCAGTTAGTTTCACCGGGCAAGTGCGTGTCCGTTACCTCCATTCGTTATTCCGTCACCATATGGTGGTCCTGCTGATGAATGCTACAAACTCCTGGGTAGCATCAATATTTAGTGCTCAATTTGTGCTTCTTACTGCCCCCAACATGTGATGGGTTCTACACACCAAGGCAGTGTTGATGGGCAGTGCTGGCTTGGCGGCTTTGGTGTGTAGGCTCACAAAAGTGACTGGTAATGCTATTTCATCCGCAAAGCTTGGGCCCTTGAAATGCAATATTGGAGCCTTGAAAAAACGATACGGGGCCGAAGCAGACCATGAAGGAAATAGTAGTATGACCCGGATAGTTTCCTTGGCAATTAGTAAGTAGTAGCGAAAAATCGTGACCTATGATAGAAATCGAGGCAGGCCTTTGCCTAGCTTTCCCACAGCTGGGCAAACTACTGTCATCATTACCTGGATAATTTATTCGCCAAAACTGTTGGCAGAGTATGGACTAGTCATATTTTTCAAAAGTTATGATGAGAGTTGCAATGGAACTTTACCTCACCCTTCCGCAGGAGATCAGCAAGAAGGACAGTTTAGAAGAAGAATAAACAAAAGAAAAAGAAAAAGGTTGAGTTGTTGTGGGGTTGGGGAGTGTAGAAGCGTAGTTTGTTTTGTTTGTTAGTTTGTTTTTTGGTTCCTCTTTGCTGTAAATATAACCCGGCCTCACGCTCAGCCATGGCGCTTTTATTCACTAGACCAACGAATCTTGTCACTTGTCACTTGTCTATGAAATTATACTGGCACTGTAAGCCTTAATTATCATCCAAGTGCTGGATAAAGTTCCCTATGATTTACAATTCTTTCGATTCAATACTAATGTGGACCTCAGGTCGTTGGTTTTGTCCAGTTCGTCCCGCCATCTCTTATCGGTCTGACATCACTTCTAGCTGTGCCAGGCCTCCACGTAGTGGTTATTTTGACCAACAGCTCATTAGGCATATTACAGACGAGGACAGCTTGGTCCCATTTCAGTTTTACGGCTTCTTGAGGAACGTTTTTGAGAGCGCAGTGTGGTTTATAAAACGCAGACATACTTTTTCGTAGCCAAGTATTTTTTTAAGAACAATAGACATTTTACCTTGTGTCATGTACAAAGAGTAAAATACTTATATGTAAAACCAAACGTCATCAATAGCCATGAATACTTCTTAAGTTAATATATATGGAAACCGACGAAAAATGACGTAAATAAATCTTTACTTGATAAGATCCGCTAAACTCCATCAAAATGTAATTCAGTAAAGCTCGAAGAACATTTGGAGAAATTTGATAGTACCTAGTATGCATCCTGTAAGCCTTATATTAAAAGGCAGTGGAGCTGGTACTATCTTTGAAATTTTGGACAAAGAAACCCAAACTAAAGAAAACACCATAAAGGATTCAGAATGTTCATCAAAGTCTTATAAATTACCGTTACCTAGAGATCTAGACCCAGCTGTCGGAGGTGAAATAAAAGCATTTACAGTATCTCAAGTGTTGCAAGATCGGGGTTGTCCAAAGTCATTTACTTTCCGCAGTGAAACAACCACTGAAGAGGTTCACCCGGATCGCAACTCACCCTGCGACTTTTCAAATAGGTACAGATATTGCAAAGAAGTTATAAAGCCGTGCTTAAAAGATGATCCTCCTGACTGTCTCAAGTGTAAAGAATTACTGCTCACGAATGATGTTATAAAAGTAACCACAGAGTTCCCTGAAAACCGGCCCCATGACGTATGCTACAAATGCCCGCCACCTCCGTGCCCACCACCTCCGTGCCCGCCGAAGTGTCCGCCACCACCGTGCCCACCAAAATGCCCTCCAAAACCACGCAATCTGAAAAACCATCTGAAAATTTGTTACGGTGAAGAGGGACCCACAATTTGTAAGGAATGTTCAAGACACAATTGTCCCTCTTTTGAGTGCCCTAAACCGTACATCCCGCCATGTAGCCCGCCACTGCCATGCCCGCCTGTGTGCCGACCAGAGTGCCCTCTTACACCGTGCCCGCATAAGTGCTCACCACCACCCTGTCCACCAAGGTGCTGCTCGCCACCACCCTGCTCACCGCCAAAGTGCTGCTCGCCACCACCCTGCCCACCGCCAAAGTGCTGCTCGCCACCACCCTGCCCACCGCCAAAGTGCTGCTCGCCACCACCCTGCCCACCGCCACCGTGCTCGCCACCACCGTGCCCACCGCCACCGTGCCCACCACCACCGTGCCCAGCCAAGTGCCCACCACCACCGTGCCCACCACCACCGTGCCCACCACCACCGTGCCCACCACCACCGTGCCCAGCCAAGTGCCCACCACCACCGTGCCCACCACCACCGTGCCCACCACCACCGTGCCCAGCCAAGTGCCCGCCTCCACCGTGCCCACCGCCACCGTGCCCACCACCACCGTGCCCAGCCAAGTGCCCGCCACCACCGTGCCCACCACCACCGTGCCCACCGCCACCGTGCCCACCACCACCGTGCCCAGCCAAGTGCAAGCCACCACCGTGCCCACCACCACCGTGCCCACCGCCACCGTGCCCACCACCACCGTGCCCAGCCAAGTGCTCACCACCACCGTGCCCACCGCCAAAATGCCCATCACCACCGTGTCCAAAAAAGTGCCCGCCGCCACCGTGCCCGCCGCCACCGTGCCCGCCACGACCGTGCCCACCTAAGTGCCCACCGCCAATAGGCCCGCCACCACCGTCTCCACAATCAAAGTGCGCGTGCGCAGTATCTACTCAGTCAAGTATTTGTAAACTAATACAAACAATAAAAAGTAAGACAGGCTTGGCAGGAGAAAGTGATTGTAAATGTAAAAAATGCCCGCCACCATGCAGCCCGCCAAAAAGCAGCCCGCCAAAAAGCAGCCCGCCACCAAACAGCCCGCCACCAAGCAGCCCATCACCAAGCATCCCGCCACCACTCAACCCACCACCACGCAGCCCATCACCAGGGTGTCCAGACTCTAGAGGTAAAAGAAAGTTTCTATGTCCGAATGAATGCTCCGGTTCTAAAAACGTCTCTAATACTATACTGCAAACGGTAGAAAGCAAACGTGATACATGTTCCTGCGACGATAAGCCACCATTCATAATTGCAAACCATCACGTTCTTGAAACCCTTAAATGTGCCATGACAGACCTCATGTGCAAAGCATTCAAATCAACACAAGAAACTGTTACAGATATTAAAACTGAGAGTGCTAGGCAATTGGCAAGTTTAAAAAAATCTGCCTGTTTTTCTGATTCGAAAAAATCTGACGGTAAGACAAAGACAAAGCTTATAAGCAAAACTCATAGTAACACCAGTGTATACAATGTTGTAAACTTGGACACATCGAATGAAGAGGAAAAGGTTAAATCCATTGAACCGCATGATTCAGAAATGTACGCACGATCTAGCAGCCCGTTCGGGTTTATACTTGACAAAGTAGATTCTGTAGTATCAATGGTAACTGAGTCCCTGATTTATGAACTACCAAGGCCCTCAAAGTCTTTTAATAATAAAAAATCTGATACTCCTACGGTCTCAAAGCCTCCGAGCCCCGCAGATCTGGAAAATATGATGTGTACTTCGGGGACCTATCCATTGTTTGTATCGATACAGGACATGATTACGTCTATGTTTACCGGCGATAATGAGACAAAAATATCACCTGAAAGGTTATTGGGAAGGTCATCTGCCGACACTTTAGTTTCTGAAACTGATGAAGAAGACTTTTTAACAATGATGATTGATTAAATCTTCGCGTTACTGTTTCATTTTCTTTTATTTACTACTCATCGGTCTAGCCTGGGGTCGGTTTCAAGTCTAACTGGATGCAGCTGAATACTAGTAATTTACATGGAGGGACTGCCTTTTGACCTCCACAAACCAGTTCGTACTGGGTAATACGATACCCTTTGGTAAGCCTGGTTGTCAGACTTTCGGACCACTAACTACCTGTAACGGCTGTCAAAGATCTACAAATGACAGCCGGGACCAACGGCTTACGCTCAATTCATACCGAAGAGGTAACGGTCGGCAGCGCAGAGGCCGTCAGTTTCACTGTCAAACCATTTTATGCTTTATCTCCATTAGGAAATGCCCTGTATCGTTTAAAAGACTCTGGAGGGGCACGCGGCCGCTCGCGGCATCGCGAGATCACGCGGCCCGTCAGAGCGGCGCACTATAGCAAAGTGCTATACGCTGTTGGCCGCTGCCGACCACTGGCACTTTGGTGTGAATTGACCCTCAACGTGCTTTCCGAGGCACGTAGGAAACTCGTAACCCAGCGCGGCTTAACTGAAGATTCATCCGAGTGGCTGTTATTATTTAGCCACGAGCTCAGTATTTTTACACCATTATTCATTTTCTTCCTTACGTTTTACATTTTTATAAATAAACAGTTTAAATATTTTTATTTACAGGGTGGTGCCGACAATACGACATTAAATTAAACTGCGTTTAGCTCATGATGTTCCCAGTCTGCATACAAAAAATCATTCGAACATTTCCAGTAGTTTAGTCACAGGACATTATTTTTCTTTTTCTGCATTTTCTACATGACATAGATTGATAGACTAGCACCAACAGGTAAACGATCCCCGCATCGGTATTAACACTAAAGACATGCCAACTCGCTACTTAAAAAACCTTTGCAAAATTATTTCCGTAAATTTTATTTCTAGATGCGAAATAGTGCAAATTAAACCTTCAGATACCAGCTTTATCCTTTGAGTATAGTTTTATGCCAATTAGTTAGTTTGATTTTTTTTATTTTTTATTATGATGTTGGGATTTGTTTGATAGTTAAAAATATTCCTAAGAACTAGTATTACTAGTGTTTTCATTTATTGTCGTATTGTCGGCGCTATCTTGTATAAAATCAATTAAAAAGACGAAAAAAGCATTTAAAAATACAAAAAAAAGCGAAATTATTAATCAGGCGAATAAAAATTTAATTGGCGACTAATATAGTGAATAGGTGACTATTATGCCAAGTAAGTAACTATTTATCCGGTCATTGCGGCATGGAGAATATAGGAAGCAAGAGCTCAGGACTTGTGGCACCCCGACTCGAACAGGTAAGATTCGAAGGGGATGGCGGGGTCTAGTGAGCGGGCGAACCGCGCGAACTAAGACCCCGACAGCTGACATCCCCTTCGTGTTAGGTTACTTTAAACCCTGCAAACAGTGAAGTGTAAGAATATAATATGTATGCTCCTTTACTTTAGTAAGTAATAACACTCATTTTAAACTGTATCAAGTATGCTGAGTTTGCACTATACCTCATATGCGTTTATTTTATAATTATTCAACCAGTCATTAAATAGTACTGAACAGATGTGGTTGTTTCCTTTGAAACCACCCCTTAAGAACCCCAACATTCATGGTGACCCTGCTTCGAGATTCTGACAAGGGGATTATTATTAGTTATATCAGAGTTCCAGTTGTTCAGCATATTTACCTCAATAGTATAATCATAATGTGTCTGTCAACTGTGGAAAAAGAAGAGGTTTTTCTCAGCTAAAACGCCAGCCACGTGGAACGGCTTAACATTGACTTAGTTCTGGTTATTATTAGAATCTTATCTTTATGTTCCCACCACACATGGATTCAGCAGGGAATTGGGATAAGTACCATTCAGAGAATTAGATCATCCATCAGAGGGCGCATAGAAGGTACCGAGAATCAGTAATAATCCAGTGAATAATGAAAGTGTTGTGTATTATTTCAACTTTTAGTAAAAATATCAGTGATAGTGAACGCGCAAATACTTAAAGGCGCTAAAACATGCGTCAGTGAAACAGAACAAAATGCAACGTCGGGCTTTTTTGCTACATCGCATTTACGTAGAACGTGTTACATGTTTGCAATTCTATTATTAGATTAATAATATGATTAGAAATAGAAGCCCTAGTAGTTAATAAGCTTGGTTTAGTTTTTCTTTTTTTGTCTCCTTAAATTCACATTGATCGTACTAAACAACTAGTAACTCAAATTTGTATTATCAAGTCGCCGTTTTAAACATTTGTAGTTGCCCACTGTTTGTCGCCCACTTAGTATTTCCCTAGCCAATATTCAGTATTTTTGACTAGAAAGGAGATGACTGCTGATATGAAGAGTAATAGAGAAGTATGGAAGAAGAAGACATGTTGCGCCGACCTTAAATAAATAGGAATAAGGGCACGAGAATGACGATATTCAGTATTTTTGACACCTTTAATTTTAATTTATTTGCGCTTGTTTAGATACCTATAAAAATAGTAGCCCATCGGTATTACGAACAGAGTCCAATCTACCAGCGGTCAGGACTCCAGAGAAGGAACCTCGTAACAATACGAGTCGTGTCCTGCCCCCGTAGTATGGCCACCGTAGACAAGGATTTCTTTGACGGAAGAATCGACAAAATGACAGATAGTGCAAAGAAATCTGTCATTGTGTCGACACAATCTGTCATTTTGTCGATTCTTCCGTCAAAGAAATCCTTGTCTACGGTGGTCATGCTACGGGGGCAGGAGTACTGCTTACACAATTAGATTATACTTAGAATCTTCAGGCCTAGAATAAGCATTAGATTATACTTAGAATTTATCAAGAATGTCTCAATCTTGAGTTTGGCACTTTCAGTAGCGTTCATAATGCGTACTGAGTACTTATTAGATCCATACGTATTTACCAAGTAGTGATACAGTGCTGCGTGGTTCCTAACGGTGCTGCCTCACCGGGAGCATTCGCCTGTAATGTAACTGTAACAATCCAAGATTCAATTTTGAACGAAAACAAGAAGCAAGAATTTATTTTTTATATATTTATTTTGTAACCTATCATAATGTTTTCTTATTTAACCCAAGAGAAAAGTTTGGTAGAGAATGCCTTGTAGCATTAAGTCCGTCTGTGTACCACTATTGTACATGAAGTTTAAATAAATAAAACAAGTGAATATTAAATAATGTGTTTATTTTCTCATCACAAAAGTTACAGTGAACAGGAATTATTAATCTAACAGACAGGGTAAACATTTGTGAGAGACTGGTGCCCGAAATAGGCATACAATACCTGTGTTACGGGTCACCAGGCCCCCCAAGACTTGCAGGTATAAAATTAATTTAGATTAATAACTTATGAACTAATGCGTGATGATTTAACTTAAATACTGGGTACAGGATGTTGTAAACAATAACAAATAAGAAAATTATAATTACTCTAGAGGCGGCATACATGTGTGACTTATGTAGATGAGATAATATGTATTTGTGCAGCAGATAGATGTTTAGCGGATTGGAATCAATAGACTTTCAGTTGCAAGTGTTTTGTTGATTTTATTATACAAATATCCTCCAAGAAAACAGAAAAATCTTCCTCCGCTTATCATTGTTAAGATTGGGTTCATATTCCATTTGCTTATGTTGTTTGGAAACTATGGAAAGTATGAAGCTCTGCCTGACTGTTAGAACATCCCAAAGTTTATAAAGCTTAGCAGTTGGGTAATGAAAAGGAAGTCCAGCTCCTACCTTGAGAACCACTCTTTGTGCTCTTTCAACCTCCAGAAGGTGAACTTTGCCTGCTCCTCCCCAGGAGGTTATGCAATAATTTACTATTGACTGACAGAGTGCTGAGTATATCATTTTGATGGTCCTAAGATCAGAAACATGTCTTAATGTCTTAAATATGTAGATCAGCTTACGAATCCTAGTAACGAGTATGTCGATGTGAGGGTTAGTGTTTGATCTATATACACTCCAAGATATCTAATGATGTCCGTTTTCTGAAGGGGTGAACGAAGGCATGAGGAATTGGACAAGGAACAAGTATGAGCCATGATACTGAGAGTTGAAGGTGGAAGATTTCTCCTGGGCGCAAAGGCAACATATTTGGTTTTTGATAAATTTAGTTTTCCGTGTTTAAAATAGAGTTGAAGCAATTCATTAATATAGACAAGGAAAAGGCAAAAAGGCAAGGACCCAGGACACTGCCCTGTAGAACGCCATAATGAACAGATAGTTCATCACTTATCCAGTTGTCTATTTTCACTCGTTGCTTCCTACAACTTAAGTAATCCTTGAGTTGCAATAGCAGACCTCTAACTCCTATCCTCTCAAGTTTTTGCAATAGCAATGGAATAGGAACGGTGTCAAAAGCCTTGGCTAAGTCTAGAAATACTATTACACACTTACTCTTATTGTCAAGATTAGTAACAATATGGTTAGTGAGTTATGCACAGAGTCACCAGTCAACCTACCCGATCGAAACCCAAATTGCTGAGGTGACAGGAGGGTGGGTGTTTGTGTCCAGAGGTCATGAGGCGTTTATTAATTAGACATTCTAGGACTTTGGACATCGTAGGCAGGATCGAGATAGGCCTGTAATTTGAAATATAGCCTTTGTCTCCACCTTTATGGATAGGTTTAACAAGGGCTATCTTCAATGACAGTGGAAAGGTACCAGTTGTAAAGACTAGGCTACAGATGTGAGCAAGTAGAAGTGTAAGCTGTTTAACGTAGCGTTTTAAGATTTTGCCGATATCTGATCTACTTCAACTGCCGCACCCTCCCTCAAGTCCATTTTGAGATGTTTTTTTTTATTTTATTTTTTAAAAAAGAAAAGGCAAACAGCTACAATATATAGTATAAAAAAGAGATACAAATAACATTTGAACAATATTGTAGCCCACAACGATGTTCACATATTAACTTGGAATATAATATACAAATAATTAAACGCTAGGGTAATAATACATAACATTATTAAAAACTAAACTTACGAACTAACTTGTGAAGTTTATAAAATTACATTTAGGTAAACTAAGCTGTAACTTATTTACACGACAGTAGTTTGACAGTCTATCCAAGTCTTGTTGTAACAGAAGGCAGTCATTTACATTGCGTATTGTTCTGTATACCTTAAGGTCGCCTGCGTATAAGAGGAATTTGGTATCAAGAAAACACTGGCTGATGTCGTTAATATACAAAACAAATAAAAGGGGACCAAGAATAGAACCTTGTGGTACAACAAGAGGTGACCTGCGCGATGCAAGAAGAATGACCATTAGCTACAACTCTCTGACTACGGTTAGTGACACGGAAGACCCGGCGGATTAAGAGAGTTTAAAAATTCTACAGGATAATTAACCGACTCGTCCATATCGACCATGGTATCAAAAAAAATATATAAATCATTTCTTCTCCTTCGCATGTGCGATCAACATTTCGTTAATCGCAGTGGCTTGGTCGTTTTTGGGAGTCAAAATGGCTGTCTCGCAAAACCACTACATCGGTTTGTCTTTAATATTTTTATTCATGAACTTCAATACAAAACTAAATCCCCCTTTTCACCCCTTTGTGGGTTGTAATTAAAAAAAAGAACGATTTACGTTGTGTAAATTTCCATCCATAAGCCGAGATATTAGTGATTTTAACATTAAAATACCTTTTTAAAAACGCTAATAACTATTGAGGAGTTCCTTCGTGAGAAGGCGATCCTGGCTGCAGGATGAAGTCATGATAAAATCATCTTTATGTATCAAACTAGAACGCGTAAACAAAATTTCGAGTCCGTGCTATCAACCGTTGAAGAGTTCTCTCTTGAGGAGTCGATCCTGGCTGCAGGATTAAGTAATGTCTGTCATAAAGACATTACTTAATCCTGCAGCCAGGATCCCTCGATCCCTCGACTGTGGACATTCATAAGTACAGTACGCGTCGCTCGTAATAATAGATCGTCAACCTTTTTTAACTTTTACACCAAGTTCAGACTTTGCTAGTTTTGTTTTTAATTGCAATTTTATTCATCTTGAGTTTCAACAATGAAAACTTGCGCAGCCTGCAACGTGCAGTTCAATGACGGAGTCCAATGTGGGAGCTGCAAGAAACATCTGGATTTTGAATGTGCTAATATATCTGAAGCCGGATTGAGAAAGCTCGGCGCCAGCAGAATGGCGCAATGGAAGTGCCCCACCTGTCGAACGTCATCACCAGCTCTGGTTGCTCCTGAACCAGCCTCCCTCGAAACCATATTGAGTGAAATTCGTGACATGAAGCGCCAGTTGCTTAATTTGCCGACCCTGGTTGATGATATTCGAGTAATCAAGGACGAGTTAGCCGAGCTAAAAATTACTTGTGAAGGCACTAGCGGTAGGCTCGATGAATTTGACACAAGACTAGCGGAGGTTGAAGCAAAAGCATCGGAACTTGACAAGGTTCAGGAAACAGTAAGTTGTTTGCAGACTGATTTAGAGAAATCCAAGTTCGAACTCGCAAAGTATGAACAGCGATCCCGATTAAACAACGTTGAAATCAAAGGAGTCCCTATAAGAAAAGATGAAAATCTTTTTTCGATTATTGAAGCGATCGGCCGAAAGGTCAATTACAGCTGCCCTAAATCACAGGTGAATTATATCTCAAGGGTGCCTATTTTCAATTCCAACGAAAAACTGATCATTGTGAGTTTTTTGAACCGGTATGTTAAAAAAGATTTTATCGCAGCTGCACGTGCCGTTAAGGACTTATCCACATCCCACATCGGGTTTCAGAGCACATCTCAGCGTATATATGTCAATGATCACCTGAGCGTTGAGTATAAGAAACTATTAAGTAGGGTTAAGACTATGGCCAAGGAGAAATATTATGAATTCGTTTGGGTCAAGCATGGGAAAATCCATATATTGAAAAATGCTAATTGTAAAGTAGCTATTATACGTAAAGAATCTGATTTAAACAAGATTGTGTAAAGTGCTTCCTATTTCTATTAAGTCATTTTTTAATTTTAGTTTTATTTCATTCTTTTATTACATTTCAATCACTTATATTTTTTATGATCCTAAGTATCGCAATACTTGCTTACAAAAGGTTTACTACCTCAATCGCACCTACGAGCTCGACACTCGTTTCTTACCGCGCTGTTTACTTCAAAGCTCAAATACATTCCAATATGTTTGACCTGCTCTCGCTTGTACGCACCACACATTACTGCTTGTTCTTTCGCACAGCTGTTTGTTACTTACAGTCGTATGACTTGTGTTCACGCGCAAACTTTTTTAAAGCTTACCTTCCTTGCATATTTATATTTTTATTGTACCTTAATATTCATTATAATTCTAATTATTATTGTTTAACGAATGCTGTTATTTTAATACTCGTATATCATACCGATTTATATTCAATTATTGACGACATCTTCAATGGCTAATAACATTAATAACTTAAACATATATTATCAGAACGTTCGAGGTCTTAGAACTAAAACTCATTCTTTTTATCGTCAAATGTCACTAAATTCCTATGATGTCATAGTACTTACCGAGACTTGGTTGTTGGATGGAGTTTTGAATTCTGAGTTTTTTGATGATCGGTACATTGTTTGGCGCCGCGACCGAGACTATGTTTTAACCGGGCAATCACGGGGTGGGGGGGTACTCATTGCTACTCGTAGAGAATTATCTGTTATTTGCCAACCTAATTTTCACTCTACAGCAGAGGACCTCTGGATATCAATATACCTATAAAATCGTATTACAAAGAACAATATAACCTTGCATATCTGTGATATTTACTTATGCCAACAAAACTTAGGCCGTTCTTTTTCCTCACAACTTTCTAATTTTCTTGCTAAACTAAACCAAACAGTTATTAATAATATTTCTGATACCTTTCTCGTAATAGGAGACTTAAATATGAGCGGTATTAACTGGGTTCCATCTGATAACCTATGGCTTGTTCCATTGAACCCTAACAGTAACGACGAAGTTTTGCTTTGTGATGAATTATGCACTCTCGATCTTGGTCAATATAACACGGTAACTAATAGATATGGTAGAATCCTAGACCTAGTCCTTTCCAATGATAAAGTGAGTGTGACCGAATGTTGCAGCCCATTAGTACCTATTGACGCCTATCACCCAGCTTTATTGATTAATTTGGACCTATCTGTAACACCTCTGCTTAAATGTGCTCCTCGTACTCAATTCTTGTACGATAAAGGTGACTATGATTCTATCAGCAGAGACATTCGTACTACTGACTGGGAAACTGAGTTCTCCGCGCGGACAATTGATGATGCAGTCAATTTCTTTAATCAGTTTATTGGTGATCTACTAATAAAATATATTCCACAAAAACTGTTTCGGAATAACAAGTATCCAACATGGTATAGTCCGTCACTTATTAAAACAATTAAAGAAAAATATAAACACTTAAAAAGATTTAAAACGTATGGTAACTTATCTGACGAATCAACATTCAAGCTTCTCCGTGAAAGGGTGAAAACTATGGAATCCCAATGCTACCGTAACTATTTGGATCTTACAGAAAGTTCAATTAAAAACAACCCAAAATACTTTTGGACTTTTGTAAAAAAACGTCATAACTCAAACGCAGTCCCAAGCACATTGAACTATAACAGCGATACCTTGCGGACGGGGGAATCTATTTGTCAGCCATAACTCAAACGCAGTCCCAAGCACATTGAACTATAACAGCGATACCTTGCGGACGGGGGAATCTATTTGTCAGGCTTTTTCTGAATATTTCCATTCTACTTTCCTCAACCCTAGTGTTAGTCATGCAATCTCTTCTCCTTCTCTTTTTAACGATTCGTCGAGCCTAACATCTGACATCTGCAATATCATTGTTGAAACTGACGAAATTACTAACTTGCTTCGTAAGTTGGATACATGCAAATCGGCAGGTCCCGATAACATCCCATTAAAACTTCTTGTTCGGTGTGCACCTTCGATAGCGCAACCTATTTCAATTTTATTTAGAAAATCCTTGAATACCTGTGTTGTACCACAAATATGGAAATCTGCGTTTATAACGCCTATTCATAAAAAAGGTGTTAAAACAGACATACAAAATTACAGGCCGATATCTAAATTATGTATCATAGCAAAAGTCTTTGAGAGGATAATATATAATCAGGTTTATTCTGCTCTGAAAAATTCATTTAGCTCGTTCCAACATGGTTTCCTAAAAGGGAGGTCTACTGCCACGAACCTAATTCTGCTTAACGAATTTATAACCGATGCCATGAGCAATGGTAAGCAGATTGACGTCATCTATACGGACTATAGCAAAGCCTTTGATCGAATCGATCATAGCATTCTGATATCCAAGTTAAATAGCATGGGAATTCGTGGCGATCTACTCAGATGGTTTTCTTCCTACCTTGTCAACAGATCCCAAGCAGTGGTACTTAACAATTATATATCTAGCTGGGTCCCTGTTCCTAGTGGAGTCCCGCAGGGTTCATTACTCGGTCCTTTGCTTTTCATAATCTACATTAATGACATCGACTCTTGCTTGACTTCATCCAAACTACTGTGCTTTGCCGATGACATGAAAATTTATGCCACAATATCATCCCAGATTGACGTAACGGCACTCCAGAATGACCTACGTCGCCTGGAGGACTATTGCCATAGAAACAAGCTGGATCTTAATCCCGCTAAATGCTCGGTTATTACGTATTCTCGGAAGCGCACAATCATTGCTACATCGTATACCTTAGGCGATCAAATTCTACCTAGATCAAACTCTATCCGTGATCTGGGGGTTCATCATGATTCCAAGCTCAGTTTTGAAATACACGTTGATGCAATAGTCGCTAAGGCATCAAAATCACTGGGTTTCATAATGCGATTATCCAAGTGCTTCACTCAAGCCAAAACTTTAAAAATACTATACTGTACTTTTGTTAGAAGCCACCTGGAATATGCGTCTGAAATATGGAACCCATGTTACCACAAATACATTGACCGCATTGAGAGCATCCAAAGAAGATTCATAAGGTATCTATGTTATCATCAAAAAGTACCATATCATTCGGAAAACTACCATAACCTATGCAAACAATATCATATATTACCTTTACTCAAACGCCGCGAGATTTCTGACTGTGTGTGTTTGTTGAAAATTTTTAATAACACCATCAACTGTAGCGATATTTTGTCAAAATTTTATTTCAACGTTCCCCTGAAATCTAAACGATACAATCCACTTTTGTGTGTGCCATTTGCTTCAACTAATTATAGGCAGAATTCGTACATTGTGCGTGTAAGCAGAAACTTAAACAAGCTTTGTAAACAGTATGATATAGATCCATTCCAAACTAGTGTGTCGTCAGCTAGGAAGTGCTTAAGTCGAAGCTTTTTCATGTAGTTAATTTTGTTATGATGGCTGTTATGCAGTGTGAGCAACAGAGTAATTATGCTGTAGTATATAGTAACTTGGTGTGAATGTCCATAGAATTTACTTTTTTTTTTTTTCTTTCTGTATTTTAAAAGTGGAGACCTGTAATTGGCTTTCAGACTATTGTACTGTCCTTGATCTGTTTGTTTTAGCTGTAAGTCTCCCATGTTATCTAAATAAATAAATAAATAAATAAATAAATAAAAATAAAAATGTATTGTCACCAGAACCAAAGGTGTGTGCAAAATTTCAGCTCAATCGGTTTTACAAAATTGAGTTGCATTCCACCCGAACAAACATAGTTACTTACCTTCATCCCCCTTTTTAACCTATCGGGGGTAGAATTATCAAAAACGCTGAGACAAGTATAAATTAATTTTCAATCGTCAGCCTAATCACAAAATTTGATGATCCTAACATCAAAACTGACGTACTTTCATATAAAATCCTTTCTTAGTGGATACTTATTCTTCACAAAGAACACACCCTCCAACTTTCATAGCTCTAGGACCAGCGGTTTGGGCTGTGTGTTGATATATCACCCAGTCAGTCAGTCAGTCAGCTTACCATTTAATATATATAATATAATATAGATAGAAGATTATAAAAAGAGGCTTGCAGATAGAAAAGGTGGCATTTTTCAGGAAATAAGGAGAAAATCCGTCAGGTCCAGGTCCTTTCGATGCGTCTAGAGATTTTACCTCTTTCAGTATTTTATCTTCACTAAAATATATATCGCAGATCAAAGTATCATGTAGCGCATTGTCAAGAGAGGGCTTCCATTGTGACAACGACGGTGAAGCAGGTTCGAAAACGGAGTAGAAGAAATTAGAAAACATATTACAGGCAGAAATCGGATCATTGGATTCAGAGTTTTTAAATTGAAGCTTAGCTGGTATCCCAGGTTTCTCTTTGCGATTCGAAATGTATGTCCAGAAATGCTTATATGTTCAACCTCATTTTCATCAGTAGGGAGTAAGACAAGAGAGTTTCATGATATAGGAGTGGAGGTGCGGTAGCTATTCGATAGATGAGCCTTACCAATAATTTCTTCCGCCAGCCTCTGTCCGACACCTGTAAAATATTATTAGCGTCAGCAACACTGCTTTTAGGATTATCAGTGTAATTCAGGGCCGAAGAATGATCTGACTTTTTGGTAGTATTACAGATACTTTTGATTACATGCCACAGCTTTTTACTATTATTTTTGGACTCAAAGCATTTATTTCAATTAGACCATCACAGGCACTTTTGAATGTCAAATAAAACAAAAAAAAAAGCGAAGCTACAGTCACAGTCCCAAGGCATAATAACTTGAGAAAGTACTGTAGTTGCACATTCCAAAGCGTAGATCTCTATGGAGAAGAATGGGCAAGAAACTCCATGGACACTCTTTTAAATCAAAATATTCTTACAATAAATGGTAAATGGTTACATCGTTCATGTTGAGATTATACATATACAACATTAGTTTTAGTATATGCGAAACCTGATACACGTGTCTAGTATTTTGATGTAAAGAATCTATGTACAAAATTTCAAAACTGTATCATGAAAAATCACAAAGTTATCAGCCTGTTCTGTTACCTAGTTGTCCGCTCAAAAACGTGGTCACCACGCAGTGCGGGCTTCCAGCGTCGTCTTGAGCTCATTGATAATAATAATTTGGCTGTAGGTACCTAAATTATTGCGATAGGTACTCAAAGTCACTCGGTGTTCCACTTTTAACTTTTTTAAATATTTTTGGAAAAAAATATAACATGGTTTAAAAATTATTAGAATTGATTTAGTTACTTATTCTGAACAAACTATATTCAGGTTTCGCATATACTAAAAATAATGTTGTATGTGAGAACGGTGTAAAAAGACGTGCACATTAAGAGCGTCCAGAGTAAAAGATAAAAACAACAATGAAAAAATAAAGCAATTAGAATAAACCGTGGCAGCTAAGAGATGACCAGTCCCAACTGACAGCGCCCGTTCACGAACATGACGCATGGATCAGCGCCATTCAACTCAACCATATTGAAGGGAACTAAATGACCCGACACACCCGCCACCATCAGCGAGACATTTGAGTGAGCGTGCCATTCTCTCAGCCACCAAGGCACACTCAAGTCAATGAAAGATAACAAAATGCAAATTCTAGCCTTACAGTACATAGTACTCACACATGTGGGCATCATCCGGCCGCCGAACGCAGCTCAGAGTGGACGTGTGTCGAACTTACTAATAATTCCGTACCCTAAATTCTGTGATTGGCTGCGAGTTGTGATTTTTAAATCCTTGTCACTCCTTAAGTGTTTTTACCTGCGGACGCCTCCCACTGGGCGGTCCTAGAACGGGATAGATACTGTTGTGCTTGTGACCCATCAAAAGTTGACACCTCAAGTGACTGTGATTTGTTGGATTTGAACCAGCGACGCTTGCCTTGGCGGTCGGCGAGTGACCCACCGCGCCGCCGTGTCATTCCGAGCGCGCGCCAAATTAGCGATACTGACCCCGTGCGGCTACGTCATCGACTGTGCTACGACGTGCACCAGTGCTACGAGCTACGCGCCTACGCCCCTGCTACGAGTCTTCGATCCGCTACGCCGTCAGAGCTAGTGATACAACCCAATATCACCTGTTTGACTTGTTCAACTGTATTGGCCATAATGTCGAAAATCCAGCGCACCCCGCCCAACTCTCCTTTAGTAAGTCTGAATACCCAAACACAATCGGAACCAGATATCAACTCCGCTGTTGCTATGAGTGGATTTGTAAACACTACACGTAACAAACGCCTACGCAATGATAACTCTCCGCAAGGCTGCCCCTACTACCAAAGCAGCCAAGATGATGTACAGGAACCCTCCTTCTCTAAAACACTAGCGGAGCAAACTGTCTTAATGTCTAAACTCATGTCTGATGTTGCTGAAATAAAGTGCCAAAATACGGCCATTCAAGCTACGAACGCCGCTATTAAGAAGTCAAACGAAGAGATTATTCAATCGATAAGTTTTCTCAACACGAAGTTTGAAGATATGAAGAAAGAGATAGAAGAACTAAAAAAAACACGGGATGCACAGCAAAGACATATTGAACATCTGGATAAAAAGATTATCGATCTACAGCTGAAATCACGCTCATCTGGAATTGAAATCCGTAATGTGCCTTACACAGACTCGGAAGATTGTGCCAGTCTTTCAAAAACTGTGATTAAGATAAGTGAGGTCCTGGGAACAACCATCAGTAACACCAATTTACGAGA
Source organism: Noctua fimbriata (assembly GCA_905163415.1). Lineage (NCBI taxonomy): Eukaryota > Metazoa > Arthropoda > Insecta > Lepidoptera > Noctuidae > Noctua > Noctua fimbriata. Next base: position 2,074,289 of record LR990946.1, read on the forward strand.
CGTGTACCGCCTTCCTGGTAAACCCACAAATACCAACTCCCCTCGCCCTATTGTTGCTGAATTTGCTGCTGTAAGCACTAAGCAAACGATTGTTACGGCAGTGCGCTCATTTAATAATGGGAAGGCTAAAGACCAGAAGCTCAACACCTCGCACATTGGAATGCCTGGTAAAATGCAACCTATTTTTATCGCCGAGCAGCTGCCTTTAAGTACAAGGAAACTTTATCACCTTGCCCGGGAATTTGCATCGAAGCACGCTTACAAGTTCTGCTGGGTTTCCAATGGCAATATTTTCCTGAGGAAGCTGGAAGGGGAGAAGCATATTCTGGTCAGTTCTGATCAGTCTCTTCAAAATCTCGAAGTTAAATGACTATCTAACCCTTTTTACTTACGACTACAAAATATATACTACTCCCTATGCGTTATATATTCACATTGTCGTACATTCAACACTTCAACCCCTTACCCAATTCTTACTTACACAATCACACACACTAAATCCTTATTAGATATTATTGTAAAGTATGAGCAACACAAACATACTAACACTATCATACAACCATACACACTACACTTAGTTCCCCTTAGAACTTCCCTAAACGTGCGATGCATCAAGAAACAGAATTTAAAACTAATCATAATTCGCATATGTAAGCCACTTTTGCTTTCTCCACTAATTTCTAATGGCTACAATTAGTAATATAAATAGTGAGCTTGACTCTCTAACCGCAGGTAACTCATTCACTTGTAGTATTGATGACTGCCTCGAGTATATAAAACCATATAATACTGACATAAAATTAATACATTTAAACATTCGTAGTATAAATAAAAATTTCAACGAACTACAGGTGCTGTTACACTTGACTAAAATTCCTTTTGATGTTGTAGTCCTGACTGAATGTTGGCTGAGTAAAGTCAATAACTTACCAATCTTGCAGGGTTATCAATCTTATTTAACTAACACTAACTCCAATCAGAATGACGGGATTGTAATATACGTTAATTATATACGGATTTTACGAACAGCGTAAGCGGCTAAACTTAGCTCAGTGATGTGTCATCAGCAAATAACACCATTTGAGGTCGACTTTTCAGTTAATGAGGTAAATCATTTATATATACTAGAAAAAGGAATGGGCCCAATATTGAGCCTTGCGGTAGCCCCATTTTTACTTTTAATCCTAATAAATTTACGCCATTTATTTGTACTTGTTGCATTGGATCATTTAAATATGATTTTGCTAAGCTAAGTGCTTGTTTCCCCAGTTCGTAATGCTCAAGTTTCAGCAGCAGTGTATCGTGATTCACGCAATCAAATGCCTTGGATAGGTCGCAAAAGATGCCTAATGCATCCTTTGCCTCTTCCTATGCATTGAAGATGTGCTTTAGCAAAGTGACACCGGCGTCAGTAGTGCACCTTTGGTGAAGCCATATTGTTGATCATGTAGGATGTCATTTCGATTAAAATGATTGAGCATTTGATTTAGCATCACTTTTTCAAATACCTTGCTGAAAACCGGCAAAATAGATACGGGTCTATAATTATTTGTGTCTTTGCTGTCTCCAGATTTAAAAAGTGGCATAACTTTACTAAACTTCATTAAATCTAGAAATACGCCTTGGTCTACACATAAATTAAATATTAAAGCTAAATAGGGAGCTACTATATCAACAGTTGATTGACAGACTTTAGTAGACATCCCCCAAAGGTCTTCAGTAGTTTTTATTTTAAGTTGCTTAAAAGCCTTCATAACGACCACAGGGTTTATATGTTTAAATTTAAACTCAACAGGACAGGCTGACACATTCTCTCTTAATAAATCAAAGGCAAGGGATGGCGAAGAATCTAGCATTTCTGTGGTTTTAATTGGAATATTAGTAAAGAACGTTGCGAATTCCTGCGCAACATCGACATTTGTGCTAATGAGCCCTCGGGAAGAGTCCAGTGTGTAATCAATGTTGTGTCTTTTGTTTCTATTTGTTTCATTATTTATAATTTTTTCAAACTTTCTTAATCTTGTTGTCGGCAGATTTCAACTTGTTGCTAATGAATAAGGCTTTAGCTGTCTTGCAGGTAGTTTTGAAAATTTTAGAATAAGTAGCAACATACTTATTAAAAGTTGTCGTATTAATATGCTCCTGTAGGAGAGTGTTGCAAAAGTTTCGGTATCTTCTGTACGTTAAATTAAGTGCTTCATCGAAGAGACAATCTGCACAAAAAGATGAAAAAGAGTCCCCATGACTCTTTTTCAGCTTTTTGTGCAGATTGTCTCTATTACGCATGCAACGCAATAAGCCAGCAGTAATCCACGGTTTGTTTATTCTTTTTCTATTAGCCAATTTAACCACATGCGAGTTATCTTGAATGGCCTTGTCTAGTAGGGAGATGAGTTATTCGGTAGCAGCATTGGCATCACTGCAGTCAAGTATAGGTTTAAAATTGATTTCTTTAATAGTGTTATCTAATTCAGTAAAATTGATATGTCGCAGCGTAGAAGCAGGATGGTTGAGTTTTGTGTGTAGGTTGATAGCAATTCCAACACTTTCGTCATCTGTGACTGATAGCACTCAGTCAAAATTAGTAGATCCCACTCAACGTCTGTACGAGTCAATAATGTAATAACAGGCATATTACATTTTATGCTCCTCATGTTTCGAGTTAGAATTTTTAGATATGTTTGGTACAGGTATAATGGATTTAATATCTTCTGCCTCGCATATCATAGAATTGGCCACTTCTAAGGAATCGGGACTCGGGTGAATAGATTCAATACCAACGTTATCGAATTTTGAAACATTTTAGAGTCTTTATAGATAACTTTAGGGATATGAGATGTACAAAAGATACATCGTGCTGTATATAACAGATAAGTGTGGATCGGTTCCAGTGATTGTAAATGGTGTTGTTATATATAAGTAGAGATAAAGTAATAATTGGTAAGAATTTGTGTTTGATGACAGTATGCCCATCATCATTATCATCATCATTTCAGCCGAAAGACGTCCAATGCTGGACATAGGCCTCCACCAAGTGTCACCATATTGACCGGTCCCGTGCGACTCGCATCCAGCGGATCCCTGCAACCTTCACCAGGTCATCGGTCCACCTAATGGGAGGTCTTCCAAAAGAGAAGAGAACCTCAGTAGAGCTTCCGAAAGAGTGGGTCTTAAAATGAAATAAATGTTGAATGCCCATGTAACACCCACTCCTATCAAGATCGGAGACTCTACACTCGAAGTTGTAGACGATTATGTCTACCTGGGACAAACGGTCCAGTTAGGTAGGTCTAACTTGAAGAAAGAGGTCAATCGTCGAATCCGACTCGGCTGGGCAGCGTTCGGGAAGTTGCGTGGTATCTTCTCGTCCAACTCACCGCAGTGTATCAAGACGGAAGTCTATGACCAGTGTATGTTGCCAGTGATTACATACGGAACCGAAACGTGGTAGCTCACAATGGGCCTCATCAGAAGGCTGAGTATGCCCAGAAGTAATTAAATTAAATTATATATAAACATACAAAAATGTATTTTGTTTGAGGATAATATTTCCGTGAGTGTAGTTGTGTATTCATTGGTCACTCTAACTAAGTCATAGCTATAAATCATGCGAGCAAGTGCAACTGTTGCAACTGCGACTGCAAATGAAAGCATTGTCTACTTACAGCGTGAGGTATTGCATAAACAATGTACTACAATAATTATTGAGACAACGATGACTTGATAGAACATCGTTAAGACATGCCTAATGGGAAATGCCCACAAAACAGAAACATTAATGATACTATCAACAAAAGATGGTTTAAAGTTAGTCACATTACAATTTTGAGAATTTCACTTTCTTCTTGTATACGAATAGGGGCCTGACCCTCCTCTTTCTTCACGTATACTTTGCCGTAGGACGTCCACGTAGCTGCGACTTTTTTTGGTTTTAACATATCCCCTAGTCATGTAGCACAAACGTTGAGCTTTCGTAGTAAGGCACTCAGAGATAAATATTGGTGGTATGGATAAATATATTTAGTGAAGCTGAACTGTTACATTACAAGCAAATGCTACCGGTGAGGGAGCGCCTTTAGGAGTTCACGTGGCGTTGGCTTTCATAAAGTCCGTCTCACGAGAGAAGTCCAGGGGAAATAATTGGGACTACCTGAAACTACGCACAGTATGACCAAATAAAAGTGGCACTGCTTGTAAATAAAAAAATGCATCGTTATGTCAAACTTGATACATTTATTGTAAGTTCGGTGTTTTACCGCCTGAATAGATAAGTTGGTTGAAGTGCACAATTACCTGGACCTTCCATTTATTTATACAGTTGTGCTGCGTTTGCAAAACTTACGTTACTTTAGAAAACATTTCTGAAATTTTCAGTGGAAATCGTATTAAAGAAGAGTCGACGTTAGTGTCGAATAAGCCCTTGAGCGAAAAGGCTCTTGTTCAACGTCTTATAAATACTCTGTGATGCCAAGTCCATTCTCCTGCCAGTCAGTAAAACAGTAATGTCAATAATTGTCATCACATCACCAAACCAAACCAAACAAATTCAATGGCAAAATGTTTCCTCACCATTAGTAATCTATCCAATCCTTAAGTCTGACGAAGGGCATTGCAAGAAGACCTGTGAGAACAGAAAAAGAATGTCTTACGTGTTGCCTTCCCAGAAGTTACTGCAAGGAATAGCTGGAGGTCTTCAACTTTTAGTTTTTTATTAAAAGTATGCATTACAATATATGCAATTTCACCAACGTGCCTGCAACCACTATGCCCACCGCCGAGTCCAATACCGTGCCCACTTATGTGTCCATCACCCAGCTCGAAAAAATGCTCACAACCATACCTGAAACCATACCTGCTACTTACCTTAAAACAATTCCTGATATCGTGCTTTAAAAGTACCTTACACACACCAGTGCTTGGAATCGTGTCAAACTCAAGTACAGCAAAATTATTACAATAATTCACAAGATAATCAGGTGACCTTAAAAAAAATGAGCCCTCCACCACCGTGCCCGCCAAAATGCCCACCTCCATGCCCGCCACCACCGTGCCCACCGGAACCGTGCCCGCAAAAGTGCCCGCCACCACAATGCCCGCCACCGCCGTGCTGCCAACCATTTCTCCGCCCACTACCACCGTGTCCACCGCCACCGTGTCCGCCAAAGTGCCCGCCATCACCGTGCCCACCGCCACCGTGCCCGCAAAAGTGCCGGCCAAAAAAGTGCCCGCCACCACTGTGCCCTCCACCAAAGCGCTGCCTGCCACCGTGCCCGCCACCACCGTTTCCTCCACCAAAGTGCTGCCCGCCACCGTGCTCGCCACCACCGTGTCCTCCACCAAAGTGCTGCCCGCCACCGTGCCCGCCACCGTGCCCGCCACCACCATGTCCTCCACCAAAGCGCTGCCCGCCACCGTGTCCTCCACCAAAGTGCTGCCCGCCACCGTGCCCGCCACCACCATGTCCTCCACCAAAGTGCTGCCCGCCACCATGCCCGCCAAAATCAGGTTTACCAAAAGTCCCACCAAAGAGTCCACCAATAAAGTGCGTTTGTCCTCCTGAGCCCCCGCCTTGCCCACGACCAGAGACGATAAAAAAAAAACGAGCATGTACCGCTGAAACGAGAGATGAAAGAAAATTTGAATGCCCTAATGGGTGTTCAAATGCTAATAAAGGTACAAAGACTCTAACCAAAGAATCAGATTCACAGTGTACATGCGCTACTGGCGGTTATTCAATGCTCCCAGCCTCTCACAGAGAATCAATGGCAACCATAAAATGTGCAGTGGTAGATTTCCTCGGCATAGTATGTGATAAAACACAAACGGCTGCCACAATAATAAAACAAGAAGTAAGTGCATATATTCCTGAAAAACTAGAAAAACCTAAATGTAGCTGTCCGATAGCGAAAGCAAAGAAAGTTAGTAACGCGCATAGTGACACGAGTGTGAAAAGATTCAGCGCTGTTAACTTGGGCACTTACAAACCGCAAGAACCAGATACCAACACACATCCCAACGGCGCCTTGCGCTTTTTATTTGACAAAATGGATTCTGCAAACGCATTGATTAACGAATCCCTAGTTTTTGCAATACCAAAGCAGGCCGAACAAGATCCGCCTTTCTGCTTATCAAAATCTTTTCATGATTTTAGTTTTACACACATTATCCCTACGCCGCCACCTTCGCATTCTCCGGTCCCCGTGGATGTAGAAAACACACAGTTATCTTCAGGTACTACTGGTTTCTTGTCATCGATACAGGACAAGTTTATGTCTATGTTAAACAATGATGTCATACATATGACATCTTTCAGGTCATCCTCTGCGTCTTTGGCCTCTGAAAGTGACGAAGATCTTTTAGCTAGGACGACTGATTAAATCTTCGGCTACCGATTTAATTTTATTTTATTTACAGCTATGTAAGCCTATTTAAAGTGAAAGAAGAACAGTGGCGGCTCATTGTTAACAGCCCCGACTAGGAAGTTGTATGTAGCTCGTCAGTTCGAAGCGCCGGCGCATTTATTTATTTATTTAATGCACAATGTACACAACCAATTTTACACGCTAAGCTTAAACTAGTGAGTACATGACCCTGTTAGGGCGCAGCAAGATAACTTAAAACTAATATTGCAGAGTATGTATTATCTAATAATTATGACTTACAGAGATCATTAGGAACTTTCACATTTAAACATTATGTTAATTAAACTATAAGTTTGAAAATTCCAGTCTAGCATTTCGTTTCATTTACTTAATAAAATTAAAATCACAACAAAATCAATAAACATGTCACATAAAATAATAAATACAAATAGCTTTTGACATAAAAAAGAACCTGTATTAAAAGGAACACATACAATATATTTGAACTTTATTTTAACATTTTATCTTCCATAAATTCTTGGATAGTATAATAACACTTTTCTAAGAGCAATGACTTTAGTCTAGCTTTAAATACACATAGTGTTCTCGAAATTCTATAAATTTCTTTGAGTACTTTATTTTCTCACCAATATTCTCAAAAAAGGTGAAGGAAAACATTGCAAGAAAACCGCTTGACTTACAGAAATACGGGTAATCCCATTGCCTTTATTACTACCGCGGGAGTAATTTTAAGACAGTAGTTTAAAAACAAATCTGATTAAAAATCTATCAGAATGTAATGTGACTATTTTTACATCTTTATAAATCTGTAATTATTTATGTAGAAACGTCCAAAGCTACTAGTCCCTTTAGTTTGGCAGCTGTCAATTAAGTCAAGCTAGATACTGTAACTGTATTCCGTATGGTGTCCGGACGTAAAGAATAGCACCATCCCATGTCTTCCCGTGGGTGTCGTAAGAGGCGACTAAGGGACTTACCAGAGAATGGGCAGCAGCGTTCTCTGATTTTACAACAACCATACTGCGATCGCCAACCCGCCTGCCAAGCGTGGCGATTATGGCAAAACCCCCCTAAATGACGAGCACAATAAAAAAATGGCCCCTAGTACCCGGCAGCCCGTCTACCCTCGACTATGGTAGCGGTCGAGGTTACGGCGTGGCAAGGGGTGCTAAGAATCTCCGGACGGGATCAGGCTGCCAATACCGACGACTTGACCTGGCAACATACAACACGCGTACACTCCGGACCGACGAGAAGATAACGGAACTCGAAGAGGAATTGAGCAGGCTGCGATGGAGTATTGTGGGGTTATCTGAAGTCCGAAGAGAGGGTGAGGACACGATAATCCTGAAATCCGGCAACCTGCTCTATTTCCGAGAGGGTGACCGGCAGTCCCAGGGTGGTGTTGGGTTTATCGTCCACAAGCCCCTTGTGAATAACGTGGTGAAGATTGAGAGTGTGTCGACCAGGGTGGCGTACCTTGTACTCAAAATATCCTCAAGATATTTGCTGAAGGTCATACAGGTCTACGCCCCGACCTGGGCACACCCCGACGACGAAGTGGAGACCATGTATGAGGATATTTCCAAAGCCCTGCATGGTTTCAAGACTCACTTCACCGTTGTCATGGGGGACTTCAATGCGAAACTGGGCAAACGAGATGGAGATGAGCTGCAGGTGGGGCAATTTGGGTTTGGAAGTCGGAACCACCGGGGTCACCAACTGGCTAGTTTTATGGAGAAGGAGGGCCTCTATATGATGAACTCCTTCTTCAAAAAGCGCGAGCACAGGAAGTGGACCTGGCAGAGTCCCGATGGTGCAACTAAAAATGAGATTGACTTCATCATGTCAACCAAGAAGCAGATGTTCAATGATGTCTCTGTGATCAATTCGGTGAAAACCGGGAGCGATCACCGCATGGTAAGAGGCACATTGAACATCAATATAAAGCTTGAAAGGTCTCGACTGATGAAGTCTACGCTCCGTCCAGCACAGATCCAGATCCAAAACCCCGAGAGCTTTCAGCTTGAACTCCAGAATCGTTTCGAGTGCCTAGGAAGCTCAGTGGACGAATACAACGATGGGTTCGTGGAAACTGTCCACACGACTGGGTCTAAGTTTTTCAAGACACGTCGTGCACACAACAAAAAACTCTCTGATCATACTCTCGAGCTCATGAAGGAGCGGCGTGAGATGATCCTGCAGTCTTCAGATGAGGTGTGGAAATACCGGCAGCTCAATAGACGGATCTCTAAATCCTTGAAGAGTGACCTCCGCCGCTTTAATACCGAGCGTATTAAAGACGCTATTGAGCGGAATAAAGGCTCCAAGGTATTTTCAAGAGATCTGGCTATTGGGCAGAGCCAGCTAACGAAACTGAAGACCGACGATGGCAGGATCGTATCCGCCAAACCGGAGCTGCTGAGGGAGATCGAGAGTTTTTATGGGCAGTTGTACACTTCAACTAGAAATCCTGTTGCAACTCTAGCTAACGACCCAAGAGCTAGACTGACCCGACACTATACCGAAGACATTCCGGATGTCAGCCTGTACGAGATTAGGATGGCTCTTAAACAGCTTAAGAACAACAAGGCACCGGGTGATGACGGAATTACGGCCGAACTCCTGAAGGCGGGTGGAAAACCGGTACTTAAGGCCCTTCAGAAGCTGTTTGATTCCGTCATACTCGAGGGGAAAACGCCGCAGGCATGGTGCAGGGGTGTGGTGGTACTCTTCTTCAAAAAGGGCGACAATGCCCGGCTGAAGAACTATAGGCCCATCACACTTCTAAGCCATGTCTACAAGTTGTTCTCAAGAGTCATCACGAATCGTCTCGCGCGCAGGTTTGACGATTTTCAGCCTCCCGAACAAGCCGGATTCCGAAAAGGCTTTAGCACCGTAGACCACATACATACGCTGCGGCAGGTTATACAGAAGACCGAAGAGTATAACCTGCCTCTCTGCTTGGCGTTTGTGGACTATGAGAAAGCCTTCGATTCGATCGAGACTTGGGCTGTACTGCAGTCTCTCCAACGGTGCCAAATCGACTATCGGTACATCGAGGTGTTGAAGTGTTTGTACAAAAACGCCACCATGTCAGTCCGACTTCAGGACCAGACCTCAGAACCTATCCTTCTGCAGCGAGGTGTAAGACAGGGAGACGTCATATCTCCGAAACTGTTCACCGCTGCACTGGAGGATATCTTCAAGGTTCTGGACTGGAGAGGGCTAGGCATCAACGTCAATGGCGAGTACATCTCTCACCTTCGGTTTGCCGACGATATAGTGGTCATGGCTGAGACCATGGAGGACCTCAGTACAATGCTCGATGACCTTAGTAGAGCTTCCGAAAAAGTGGGTCTTAAAATGAACATGGACAAAACCAAAATCATGTTGAATACCCATGTAACACCCACTCCTATCAAGATCGGAGACTCTACACTCGAAGTTGTAGACGATTATGTCTACCTTGGACAAACGATCCAGTTAGGTAGGTCTAACTTCGAGAAAGAGGTCAATCGTCGAATCCGACTCGGCTGGGCAGCGTTCGGGAAGTTGCGTGGTATCTTCTCGTCCAACTTACCGCAGTGTCTCAAGACGAAAGTCTATGACCAGTGTGTGTTGCCAGTGATTACTTACGGGACCGAAACATGGTCGCTCACAATGGGCCTTATCAGAAGGCTTAAAGTCACCCAAAGGGCAATGGAGAGGGCTATGCTCGGAGTTTCCTTGCGTGATCGAATCAGAAATGAGGACATCCGCAAGAGAACCAAGGTAACCGACGTAGCCCGAAGAATAGCCAAACTGAAGTGGCAGTGGGCAGGGCACATTGCTCGCAGAACGGATGGCCGATGGGGCCGAAAAGTTCTGGAGTGGCGACCGCGAACCGGAAGACGCTGCGTTGGAAGGCCTCCCACTAGGTGGACCGATGACCTGGTGAAGGTTGCAGGGATCCGCTGGATGCGAGTCGCACGGGACCGGTCAATGTGGCGACACTTGGGGGAGGCCTATGTCCAGCAGTGGACGTCTTTCGGCTGAAATGATGATGATGATGATGATGAGATACTGTAAAATATTTAAGAAATAATATGATATCTACCGAATTATTCCTCGTCGACCTAAATACAGTTTTCTCGAAGAGACACTATTGAAAAAATCTCGTTTCTGTTCCATATAGATTCACTTTCGTTTAGTACAGCAAAACAGAAAATAATGTAAATTTTGTACAATAAAAAAAAGTTAACTAATTGCTAAAAAAAAACGTTACCAGTGGGATACAAGCTATACAAAAATAATAGCCATTCATCATTCATTACATTGATTACGATGATGTTAGATTAACCTCATTGATTCATTATCCAACCCGCACTTGGCCCGCATGTTGAATTAACACCCCCCCTGCCCCCCGTCCCTCTCACTAACAGTGATGAGACCTGTGTCTCTGCAGTGGAAATATTATAGATTCATTAAAACGGTTTCAAATTAACGTTTTTTGGGCTCGTATAATACCGTTTTTGCATGAATCGAGGAGCTTGTGGCTAAATAATATAATAAACAGCCGTAACGTTCGGATGGAGATTTACGTTAAGCCACACTTGCCTAGGTTGGTCCATGGATGGGTGACCTGACCACCCATTACATACCGAGCTTCCTCCGTGCCTCGGAAAGCACGTTAAATATTTCGTCCCGGCTGTCATTTGTAGATCTTTGACAGCCGTTACAGGTATTGGCCCAAAAGTCTGACCACCAGTCTTACCAAAGGGTATTGCATTAAGGGTAATGACTGAATATCTGACCTTCACAACCCAGGTGGAATCCCTATTCCGCTCCATGTAAAATATTGTTGTTCTGCTGGATCCGGTTAGACTGGAACCTGACATAGTTGTGAAAAGGCAAGGCAGATGATGATGATAAGATCGTTTTTGGAATCGCGTGTAGCACTTTTTCCCTTGTACTCAACTCGTACGAGCATCAATGAGCTTATAAGCTCGTATTAGCGCTAGCCGAAAGAATTACTGACATATTGCTACTGACTGAACACACGAACCCTCCGATTCGGGAGAACAAGCAAGCAAGCATTATCATCATCATCATCATTTCAGCCGAAAAGTCCACTGCTGGACATAGGCCTCCTCCAAGAAGGGGGGTTTTGCCATAATCGCCACGCTTGGCAGGCGGGTTGGCGATCGCAGTATGGTTGTTGTAGAATCAGAGAACGCTGCTGCCCATTCTCTGGTAAGTCCCTTAGTCGCCTCTTACGACACCCACGGGAAGATATGGGATGGTGCTATTCTTTACGTCCGGACACCATACAGAACCTCCCTGCTGTTAATTTGACATTGTATTTATTTGTTGACATATTTTAAATGAATGCGGCCGGCCGACGCTCAGGCGAGTGGACGTGTATATGTTCCCCACAAGTTTTTTAAGGCGCTAAATTCAGTGCTTGGTTAATTCTTGTGACTTTTAAATCCTTGTCACTCAAGTGTAGTGCTTACCTGATTGCTCCACCCTATTGGCGGTCTTAGAAAGGGATATCAATAGTTCAAATTTTTCTACTATTCTGGAGTGCCTGTGATTCGGCGAGATTTGAACCTGCGGCGTGACGTGCGGCGGTGGGCAGACCTGAGCGCCCGGCCACTACGCCACTGAGTAGATAGAACAAGCTTGCGAAATTACTGAGTGCTTCACATCTGCTACGCGTTGACGACGTCATCCGCCTGTGCTACGGCGCGCTACGAGATCGTTTACAAAACCTGGTATCGGCTACGCCGGCGCTTGCGAACTCAGGAGCGGTCGATCAGGTGCGAATGTACCGGATAGTAGTAAATAATACAGTATTGAATAGCAACAGCTGATACTAACAAAGACAAATCAGATAAGTACCCTTCCTAATCAGTTTTTTCCTATTGTCATCTTACTTCATCTTGTACTACTATTACGATGGCTGGTCTTCAAAGAACCCCTCCTAAGGTGCAAAACAATAGTCTGACTCAGACCCAGTCTGAGCCTGATATTAAAACAGCGTCTGAGATAGTTGACATCGTTACAACTTGTAGACGCCAGCCGAGACAAGCACGATCGCCTGGAGGCCAGCATGAAGTGCAGGAAGATTTACTCGCTAGTTGGAAAAAGGATCAAGATACTCGTTTTTCAAAGATGTTAGAAGAACAAACTGCCTTTATGTCGAAATTGGTCACGGACATTGCTGAAATAAAGGCCCAAAATAAAAAAAATCAAGAGTCCAATGCTGAAATCTGTAAAGCTAGTGCTGAGATCGAGAGGGCGATGTCCTTCATGAACCAGGGATTTGAAGAACTGAGGAAGGAGGTGGAAGAACTCAAGAAAGACCGTCAAGAACAGCGAGGCTTTAGATTTTCTTTTCAAGGCTTTCTATGTAAGAAAGCCTTGAAAAGAAAATAGTTGACCTCCAATACAAGTCACGGGCGTCAGGAATCGAATTAAGAAACATCCCACTAACAAATAATTAGAATACGAGGGACCTAATAAAAACTGTCTGCAATATAAGCAAAACGGTGGGAGTGCCCATACCCGAGGCAGAACTTTGGGACGTATATCGTCTTCCTGGAAAAAAGGCTACAAATGAGACTGTCACCTCCATTCGACCAATCATCGCGGAATTTACTACTGTGCGCACAAAGCAAAATATACTGTCAGCTAAACGTTCCTTCAACAACAACAGCAAGTCTAAAGAGGATAAATTAAATACTGAATTGATTGGCATACCAGGGAAACGTCAGGCGTTTTTTGTTGCGGAACAGCTACCTCCTAGCTCCAAAAAGCTATTCTACCTGGCACGGGAATTTGCCAAGAAGAATGACTATGTTTTTTGTTGGACAAGCAACGGAAACATCTTCCTTCGCAAGCAGATAAACAGTTATTAGTGTACTCAGAAAAGTGTCTTCTGGATCTCGCTAGCAAGAATATGTGACTAATTGAACACATTTCAAAATCGATGTTTCGAAAACTAGACACACTTATGTTTTTATTTTTATTGTTCTTTTTTGCCAACTTTGTTAAATTTATTTTTAGACTACACATATTGTATAACGACACACAAAGACACTCATCTTACACTTCAAATAAACCCTTCTTACACATTACAAACAAACATAACGTACACACACATACCTCTTTACTCCACTGTTCTTCATCTTCAAGAAAAAGCGATGCTATTTTTATGTTCCATATGCCTACACCACCGGTACATATAGTGTTCCCGTTTTTGATACTAACTGATATTTCCAATAGCTAATATAGACAGCATCAATCGCGACCTGGACAACCTTAATCTCGAGAATTGTTTCTCATGTGACCCTAATGAGTGTATAAAATACATAAATATAACTAATAGTAGCATAAAACTACTACATATGAATATACGTAGCGTAAACAAAAATGTTGATAGTCTACAAGCATTGTTGTGTCTAATTAATGTTAATTTTGACATTATTGTTTTGACTGAGTGCTGACTGAGTGGAGTGAGTAATATCCCAGTATTATACGGTTACGAGTCGCACTCTACTAAAAACATAACGAATCAAAACGATGGAGTAATTCTTTATACTAAAATTGGCCTAAATGTAACAGTAAGGGAGCCAACGTTAAACTTCGCAAATAGTCTAATATGTCAAGTTAATAATAAGCTCTCAGTAGTTGCGATATACCGTTCCCCTTCTAATTCCACAAAAGATAAGTACGACAGTTTTTTGATCAGCCTCAGTTGCAGATAGCAAGCTCGCCAAATATTGCAATGGTAGGTGACCTGAATATTGATATAAAAATAGGGAGTAGGAATGACCGGGCGTTAGACTAACTTATTTTAAACGCAACCCATGGACTATTACCAACCCACCTTCTACCCACTAGAAATGAAAATTGACTTGACCACATATTACCAAAAATCAAAGTCAGCGGCCATAAGTTTGGTAGTAGAATCGCATATCACAGATCACAAACCAATTATACTTGCAATCTCTAATACAAACTCAACCGGTAGCAAATTTTTCACTAAATCTCGCATTAATACGGAAGCAATCAAAACAGAATTAGAACATACAGATTTTACAAATATTTACAGGACTGAGGATGAGAATATCGCTATGAATGAACTGGTTACACTGCTGTCATCAACTATAACTAAACATACAGAACAAACCAAAGTGCCAAGGAAACTTAGAATTATAAAACCATGGATAACTCCTGGCCTATTAAAATGTATTAAGCATAGAGATAAATTACACATAAAATCTAAAAAATCACCAGACAATTTAATATTACTTGTAACATATTCACGCTATCGAAACTTTTGTAATGCGCTACTGCGTAAATTGAAGAGTGCATATGAGAAGAGCGAACTTGAAAAGTCACACGGTAATCCAAGAATGCTATGGAAAACTATTAAAGAAATTACGAATACCGGTAAAATTCACTCTAGTCCAGATGAGCTATTAAAAATAACCTCTAACCCTAAATCATCCCTAAACAATGTATGTTCCTTCTTATTTATTTATTTATTTAAACTTCATGTACAAGAGTGGTACATAGGTGGACCTAAAGCCACAAGGCATTCTCTACCAGTCAACCTTTGGGTCAAATAGGATAGCATTGTGATAGAGTACAAAAAAATAAATAAGAAAAAAATCCAATTTGTTAACATAGATTGATATACATAAATAGGTACATACCAATACACATATATACAGTAAAATGAAATAAACTAATATATATTATAATACATACAAACTTATTTAGTAGTATAGGTAAAGACATGGCAGGGGCAATACTAAATGACCCAAATAAAACACCTATAACTCGAGATATGCCTCCCGGTTGCACAAGCGTGACGCTGAATTCGCCCATCAATTCACTTGCTATAAAAAAAGTAGACGACAGTGACGTTAATTCTATTATATTACAGCTTCGAAGCGATTGTGCCGTAGGCTGGGATGGAATCTCATCATCGCTCCTTAAGACATGTCGCCACACTCTCGTACCAGTGATAACGCACATATGCAATATTTGAATAGACACGGGAGTCTTTCCGGATTCTCTTAAGAAGGCCATTGTACACCCAATCTATAAGGGAGGGAGCAGGAACTGTGTCAATAATTATAGGCCGATATCTGTTCTACCCTCGCTCTCGAAAATACTGAAAAACATTTTAAACAATAATCTTAGAAGCTTTTTAGACAGGTACAAAATTATTGCGGATAACCAGTATGGCTTTAGGTCTGGTGTCTCCACTGAAGATGCTGTATTAGATCTAACTCAAACTATAGCAAAGACACTGGACAGCAAAACTAAGTGCCTTGGCATATTCTTGGACTTGTCAAAGGCCTTCGACGCAGTTTCTGTTCCCAAACTAATAGCTAAGTTAGAGTATGTGGGCGTGCGTGGCATGGCTTTGAAACTCTTCACTAACTACCTGACAAATCGTACCCAGCGAGTTAGGATAGGCTCGAGACACAGTGATGAAGAATCAGTGTCATTCGGCGTGCCTCAAGGAAGCATATTAGGCCCCACGCTCTTTCTAATCTATATAAACGACCTCTGTAGAATGTCAATACCTGATGCTAAGATCTATGCATATGCCGATGACACAGCGATTTTAATTCACGGGCCTACGTGGGACGATGTGCAATCTAGGGCTGAAGCTGCACTAACTTTCGTGATGACCTGGCTTAATATGAACTTGCTGACGCTAAACTTGGATAAAACCTATTATATACCCTTTGCGATCCGACGTAACGCCCTGCCCCGAATACTTTTTCGATAACAGCTCACTCATGCCAAAATCGGCTGTCGTGCTCTTGTGCTGCCATTGTTGCGTAAAGTATCTGGGGGTGCATATAGATGAGGGATTAAGATGGAACAAGCAGCTTGAAACTCTAACTACTCGAACTATCCGTCTGATCCACATCTTTAAATCTCTGCGAGAATCGGCTGACTTTGACATTCTCAAGATGGTTTACCTCACTCTGTGCCAGTCAATACTCGGATACTGCATAACCGTGTGGGGTGGAGCAGTGAAGTCTTTTATTCTGAGGGCAGAGAGAGCTCAAAGAGCTGTACTTAAGGTTATGACCAGGAAACCGTTTAGATACCCCACAGCACAACTCTATTCTGATTGCAAAGTACTGACGCTACGTCAGCTGTTTGTTCTCCAATCTGTCCTCAGAGTACATGGCTGCCTACCCCTACCTGACCCGAGGAAGCGAACATATGTCCCCCCTGGTGTACAGCACAAAACCTCGTTTGCAAAACATCAACACTACGTGTTAAGTTTTCACGTATATAAAATTATACAAAAAAAAACTGAACATTATAAACTTAAATAAATTCCATATCAAAACTAAAATTACAGATTGGCTCCTACAACAGGACTACAATAACACCGAATCTCTACTGGCATACATCGCTTAACAAAACATTGCTAATTAAGAACACAAAACGCTACACACAAACAAACACCCCATAACACACACCCATACAACACAACTAACATTACACACACACCTCTCTCCCATTCATACCCCCACTTTTTCTCCATACCTGCATTCATCCATCCATGCTCAAAATCTTAAATTACTTACTCGGCTAACCCACATTTTTGTCTTGCGTTAGAATAAATAACATCGACACTCGTAACTTATGGTCCATAAATTGTATTATTTCTGTTCAGCTCGGTCGTATCACTGTCTCCTAAGATACAGGCCATCCCTAGTTTAGGAGACAGGATTTAATTTTTGGTAATATAGACATTTATTTTCCTCCCCTTGTGTCCATTGTTAGTTGATTAAGTCTTAGCATGAAACTATTGTACAATCTGTGTCTATGTATATCTTTGGATCAATAAACTTATTATTATTATATTATTACTAGCTGTTGCCTGCGACCTTCGTCCGCGTTAAATTTTATAGCCTATAACGTTCCTCGATAAATGGGCTATCCAACACTAAAATAATTTTTCAAATCGAACCAGTAGTTCCTGAGATTAGCGCGTTCAAGCAAACAAACAAACAAACTCTTCAGCTTTATAATATTAGTATAGATTAATTGACTCTTGAACTAGATATTTCAATCAGTTTTAATAGGCTTTTAAATGTTGTTTTTGCATGTGATAATTTTATTTAATATGTAATGTTCAACACAATATAAATTGTTAATAAATAAATGAAATGAAATGAACTACTAAAATCACAATATAGGTGAGAAGTGAACCTCACGAAGAGAAGAAATCAATCGCTCTCTTACTGTTGAGAATCGTGACTCTGTTTCAATTTGTCAACAGGTTTTCTCCATCTTGTCATGATTTTCAAATATTAATAAGATCTGTTGTAATGATTTATTAAAAATAAACATAAAATATTGATAGAATTTGATGTGACGAAAGAGTTCATAAAAACTCTGGTCATATTTTTGAATCGGTTCCCGCCAAATAGAAAAAGAAGAAAAGGTATTCTATTTTTGGAGGATGAACGTAAAGTTCTTCTGATGGAAGTCATCTTTGTTAAATTACATAATTATTAGATATTAATATACAACATTATTTTTAGTATATGCGAAACCTGAATATAGTTTGTTCAGAATAAGTAACTGAATCAATTACAATAATTTTTAAACCATGTTATATTTTGTCCCAAAAATATAAAAAAAAAGTTACAAGTTGGACACCGAGCGACATTAAGTACCTATCGCAATAATTTAGGTACCTACAGCCAAATTATGTTTATCAATGACCTCAAGACGACGTTAGAGGTCCGGGCGCGGGCGCGCTGCGTGGTGACCACGATTTTGTGCGGACAACCAGGTAACAGAACAAGCTTATAACTTTGTGATTTTTCATGATACAGTTTTGAAATTTTATACATAGATTCTTTACATAAAGATACTCGACACGTGTTTCAGGTTTCGCATATACTAAAACTAATGTTGTATTAAGCTTGCTTGTTGATGTTAATACCAGGTTAGTATTCTGTACGTATGTATGCGCACAAGTTTATAAATGATCATGAATTGTATTGTTGGTAATGAAAAGGCGTATCATTACAATCTTTTACGATCAGTGGCCTGGTGACCAATTAATAACTTGGCATCGCATCAGTTCGGGGCACCATATTCTCAGCACACTCTTATGTTTATCGTAAAGGCAGTCACTAAAACACTATAAAATCGGTTTCAGACTAATTCTTCTTATTTTTCTGCGCGTCTAAACTCGCTTACACACGCAACACATTCTGCTCTTCAAAAAACCGAACGCTCCTAAACGCGTTTATTCCAGTGTGTTCTATGTTAGTAATTCTTTCGGCTTGCGCTAATACGAGCTTATAAGCTCACTAGATTTTGCCCGCGGCTTCGCCCGCGTGGATGACGAAAAAGATCCGACGGAACCGTACCGAACAAACATAGTTACTTCCCTTCACCCTTTTTAACCCTTCGGGGGTAGAAAAATCAAAAATGCTGAGACACGTATAAATTAATTTTCAATCTTCAGCCTAAACACAAAATTTTAAGATCCTAACTGCAAAACTAAAGGACTTTCATATAAACTTCCATCCCTATTTTACCCCTTTAGGGGTGGAATTCCCAAAAATCGTTTCTTAGTGGATACTTACTCTTCACAAAGAACACACCCTCCAAGTTACATGTCTCTAGGATCAGCGGTTTGGGCTGTGTGTTGATATATCACCCAGTCGGTCAGTCAGTCAGTTTACCTTTTTATATAGATTGATTCTCGTACGAGTTGAGTACAAGGGAAAAAGCGCTACACGCGATTCCAAAAACGATCTTATCATCATCATCTGCCTTGCCTTTTCCCAACTATGTCAGGTTCCAGTCTAACCGGATGCAGCAGAACAACAGTATTTCACATGGAGCGACTGCCTATCTGACCTTCACAACATAGTTGGATCAGGGTAATGCAATACCCTTTGGTAAGACTGGTGGTCAGACTTTTGGACCACTGACTACCTGCAACGACTGTCAAAGATCAAAATAAAACGACAGCCGGGACCAACGGCTTAACGTGCTTTCCAAGGCTCGGAGGAAACTGGGTATGTAATGGGTGGTGAGTCATCCACAGACCACCCTAGACAAGCGTGGTTTAACCTGAACATTAATCCGAGCGGCTGTTATTATTTAGCCAGGAGCTAGCTCCTTCTCCAGCTGAATGATGATGATGCTGCGTGAAAATTACTGAGAAGAGCTGACAACTAAGTATTTTACGGTATTCGTCTACACAGCATTTAAAGTCTATATTACCAAGCCGCGCACAGCAAATTGACCGCGGGCGCCTTCCGCGACACGGGATCGTGGCCGAAAGTATGCTTCGCCTGTCGTCGTATCGGATCAAAACAAAAATTAGAACACGTAAACACAGTAAGAATTAAACTATTTGACTAGACGCAGAAAGGGATACGTCCGCAAGCGCCGGTACGGAGCCGATCGTATGCGTCGATATCCTGACGAACGCGATCGGCTGTCGCCACATCCATTCGTATCCTTTCCGATGCGATGCGATGCGAGCCGTTTGGTGGAAATCATCATTAATTATTTAGCTTTTAAAACCAATATTACAATGTGGTTTGTCGTTTATAACACCAGCCATGGTTAATTGTTTTTTTCTTTTACAGAACAAAACTGTTCAAACCTATCTATGCTTTGCGTGACAAATGTACATTCCTCTCAATGTTATTTCAATTCTAACATACTTATACCTTGTTACTACGAGGATAAAGGCTACAGTTCTGCAAAAACAGAGGAAACAGTGAAAGGACATTAAATGTCATTGATATGCCACACAAAATCAACATAACTGTCAGTTTGTCACCATCTAAACTAAATAAAATTATGACAAAACTATTTAGATAATTTCAACTCAAAAATTTTATCATTTCGTAAAAGTCCAGCCAATACTCATGTCTGACGCAGAGCTTTGACCGAAGAACAAAATCGTTCCATGCTTGCACCCTGCCAGAAAATACGATAAGCGAGAAAAAGCACCAAGAATCAGACTTTTCATTGTAACTAAATCTGTTTTTACTTAGCCAAAATCCAATTGCCATGGCTGGTGATAAAAAAGATTGCCCACCGCCGTGCCCGGCAGCAGCATGCCCAGCACAATGCACACCGCCGCCGTGCACAGCGCCGTCCGTACCGTCGTGCGTACCGTCGTGCCCGTCACCAGCCTGCCCGCCAAGGTGCCCACCACCACAGTGCCCACCAGAGAACCAGCTAAAAAAGTCACCGCAAGGTTGCCCACCACCATAGTGCCCGTCACTACAGCTCAGCACTTTTCCTCTTCCTTTTCCTAGCCCCATACAACGACGAAGACGACGACGTGATTATAAGTGGTCAAAGACGAAAGGTGAAGAAAGGAAAATCTACTTTTGGTCACAAAGAAATAAAGTGATACTCGTAGTGACAAGAATATGAGGACATTCAATGTTGTCAACTTGGACATATTGGATGTAGAGGAAAAGATTATACCTAGCAATCCGCAACAATCCAACTAACACACAATCTAGCATCCCTTTGAACATGGACAATGTTTTTGGGGCAAAGCTCATTTTATTTTCACCAATAAAGGACAAGATGGTTAATGTTAAGCGGCCATTATATGACAAATAGGTACCCCAAGGTACACCTGACTAACTGATTAAATCGTTGGTTAACTTTTCAATTTTGTTTCATTTACAACTAAACCTGTATTCATGTCTCACTCATGCCAGGGTACTTAGGCACTATGCGACTGCTGATGGTTCAGAAATTAATAAAATTATGTAGACGATCATGTCCAGCAGTAGACGCCTTTCGGCTGAAATGATGATGATGATGATGTAGGCGATTTTGAAAAATGTTTGAATTTAAGTGGATTGTATAAAGGTTTATCGCCTAGAAAGAATGAGATGATGAACGGGCGATCGAATAGGTGGAATTTTAGGGATGCATGTCTTACTTTGATCCAAAATGGCGGCTGCAGCGTCTTCCTGTTTCGAAGCAAACAACTTAATCACAGGAGTTGATCACGGCACTAAATCTCTCGATCACACCCGTGGGCGGTTCATCTTCGGTTTATTACAGTTTATGTTGGAAATTAAGCGGAATTTGAGCGGTGTGGCAGCGGTCCAGCTCGTTCTCGGCGCGGGAGCGACACAGCGCACGCCCACTCAGCGGGATTATTCATTTTGGTCTCGTTGACGTGCATTTTGCGGTAAGGGGGTAGGAGATGATCGTCCGTTCTGACACTAACGTCAAATGTAGGAACTAATGAGGGTAATTATTTATTAAAACCACAATTAAAAGAATAGAGCGGTTTGCCGGCTGGTGTTACCAGCCGGCAAACCGCTCCATTCTTTTGGGGAGCTTCGGTCTTTACCAGTCAGCCGCACGGTTACTACTCGTACGGTGAAATTGCCGCTGCCCACCATAGAGTCAGGTCCTGCCTACGGTGGGTTTTTAAACCGAAAGAATATTTTTGAAAATCAAAATCGCCCACTGATCTGCAAAAAAAGGAACGAAGAGAATTGGATGAATTCAACGGCAAATCGCAATGGTTTCTGAACCACATTAGAGATGACTGTGCAAGTGTGGCTGCGAACAGTCTAGTTAGCCACATTTACAGCCGTTTACTTCAGGTAACCTGCTACCTTTTTCCATTCCGGACATACGTACCTTTACACGCTCGTACTCACACTGATACTGCGCTGATAATGGTCTCTGCTCAGCTGCAGTGGAAACACTCTACCTCCTAAGCATCTCCTCTTCTCTGCGCTTCACACATCTTCGCACGTCTCCGCTTTGATGATAAGTTTAAGTTTATTTATTGTTTCTTAAAAATATAACATATTGAACAATATTTAAATGCAATTAGGATTAAACCCAAAGAATAATATAAGCAACTGCGCCTGAGCTAGGCTGAGCCTGTATTTCAGTTCCCAGTGTTATGAGCGGTATTAACAATGGTTGGTCATTTCAGTTGATCGCTTTTTATATCCAGAACTAATAAACTAAACTAGTTTATAAAAAAATAAATTTTCATAAAGTTGGCTTGATGTGTCTTGTGTGTGTATTTTGAGGTGATTGTGAGTGTTGTGGATGTATGTGTTGAGTTGTGTGTGTAGTGTTTGTATGGACGGGGGTTTTTTTTCTTTTTAGGATCGGAAATCATCAAATGACCCCCCCCCCCCCACTCTGGGTGGAGTGGAAGTGAGTGTCAGACTTGTACTGTCTAAAACCCATCCATGTTCCTTATTTGCCCTTTGTGTTCCAGGGCCGCGGTATCTCTTGCGAACAGTCCCGCAGCCCTGGCAGGCATCGGCCCAAGCGGACCATGGACGGGTGTTGGTTTCTTATTTAATCTTAAAGTTTTAAGAAGATCCTCGCCGATGATATCAGAGCCATAGGTACCTGTTCTATCGTCGCTGACGAAATGACTATACTCCGACCGAAACCGCGTTGTATCGCGCCATATGAAGACGTGACGAGACGGGGGCGGGATGGAAAGAGCATGAGACCGATATTGGCCGGATGGATCTTACGCTATCAGTTTGGTGTTGTGTGTGTACACGCCTTTGTTTTCGTCCTTTATGGACCAGTATATGGTTTCTCTTTCTTACAACAAAATGTCTTGGACTGAGCACACTTCTTTCTTTCAACAGTGGCGACGGGGTAAATTTATTTAAAACTAGCTGTTGCCCGCGACTTCGTTCGCGTGGAAATTTTGGTGTGCATGTGTGAGACTGCCTCGTTGGTCTAGTGGTCGCAAGCGCGACTACTAAGCCTGGGGATCGATTCCCAGGTCGGGCAAAGTGTTAAAAAAAATGTTTATTTCAATTACATAAAGTTGTAACATACATGATTTGGAGATCACCTTTTAAGCAAGGAGATGCTTGTGTTAGGGGGCGTCCATTAATTACGTGAGGCGATTTTTCGACCCCCCTCCCCCCTTGCTGGGATGTCGTGAAATTTGACTTGACTCCCTCTGTAGGGATAGGTGTAATTGAGTAGACGGATTGATGTATAATCATCCTATAATGTTCCCACTGCTGGGACACAGGCCTCCTCTCTATGAGAGGGAATGGGCTATAATCCACCACGCGGGCCCAGTGCGGGTTGGTAGATGTCACATGTCTTCGAATTTTTGGTTCTAGGACATGCCGGTTTCCTCACGATGTTTTCCTTCACCGTTTTGAGAGCAGTGGTGATGAAATAAATTACACAAAGTAATGCGCCTGCCTGGGTTCGAACCCACGACTTACTGCTCGTAAGTCGGGGCCGCTACCACTGGGCCACCGCTGCTCTGCATAAGATGATGATTGATAATTGATGTATAATACCACTATTTACTAGCAAAACATTCAATATATAGACTTAGGCTACTTACACATACAGACATAGGCATAGTTCTATGATACCCACACTACACCTTCCACATAATAAAATAAAAAAAATCTTATTTACTTTTTTTTTTATTCACTTACTCTAAATGTTTTAAACTAGGTGTAGAGAGACACAATAAAAAATAAATCTACTTGTTACAATATAACTTAGTTCTATTCTTATGCACTATATCGATTTTACCATTTCTTATTATTTCTACATTTGGTGCTAAGTTCCTTACAACTACATAGGGTCCTGAATAAATGGGACTGAACTTGTTTCCAGTTTCTATTTTCAAAAGGATTTGATCGTTTGGTTTGTAAGTAATCGGTCTCATGTTGGAATCATACTTTTGCTTGCGTATGGTTTTTTGTTGTATCAAGTTTTTTCGTGCTTCAAAATGTGACACCTGTAATCTGTATTTCAACTCAAGGGGGTTGTAGAATTTAGAATTCACTGTAACTTCCGAGCGTCATTGGACGAGAATTTACGGGACCAACTGATTTGTGGCTTGAAAAGCGACACACTCCGGCAAAGGTTGTTCGGAGGAAGAGCTGTCGTACAATATAGCTGTCACTAACGAAAATGTGACCAGAGTCGAGGAATGCCCAAACTGCGATGATATTAGGCACAGGTCTAGCGACTGTAGATATAAAACGTTCATATGCAGTGGGTGTCGTGAAGTTGGGCATTTGAGAAGCACATCCTTCTCCCGCAGTGCAATCAAAGCAAATCGGCAGGTTTGGCCGAGGAGAGCAAACACAAAGCCTCACGTGGAAGACGCGAATGAGCAACGTGGAAGCGAGCAAGGCGCGGGAAGCGCGGTGCGAGGCGAGGTAGCCAAGGGGCTCCATTATACTCCCTGGATGAGGAAGGAAGTAATAGCAACGTGGACGATGAAGAGAATGGAGAGCCCAAGCACCAATTTGTTATTAAGCAAGTATAAACCGATGTGCGTCACTGTAATGATACAAAATTGTTTACTTAAGATGGAGGTTGATATAGGGTCAGCCCTATCTTGTATAAATAAAAGTGTTTATAATGAGTTGTTCAGCAACTTGCACATGAATAAATGTAATCTTAGCCTTAAATTTTACGATGGCTCGACTGTTCTTCCTATAGAATTCATAAAAATAACTGTTAGTTATAATGATGTCATTAAAAAGTTAGATCAGTATGTTTTAGATAAAAAACTCTTCAAACTTAATGGGAAGGCAATCGTTAGCTGAAATAAATATACCTATGCTAACAGATCAGAATGCTCATGACAAAATCAATGAAATCTCTTTTCGACGGCACATTGGGAAAATTCACCGGGAGTATGGCTGAGATGCATGTGCGGGATGGAGAAAGAAAGACGTGTGCTCAGTCCAAGACATTTATTATAAGAGAGAGAACCCAAAGACGGGCCCAGAAAGGACGAAAACAACTAAAGGCACACACAACCCCTCCAACCTTAATTACTAAAAGAAAGACAAACGTAAAATTATGACTAAGACTACAACACTTAACAAAAACTAGTAAAATCAATTTGTAATGTAAACACAAAAAAGCAAGTGTAATAATCTAGTCTTAACCTAAAACACTTCCTTTAATATTATAAATAAAACTTATCCGTCATCCCACCCATATCTCGGACGGTAACTTGCTGTGAAAACGCTACCAGAATCCTCCCTATTGGGCGATACATTAGCTTGTCCCGGTAATCCACAGGAAATATCTGGGATATATTTTGTTCTGGCTTTGGAGACGAAACCCCATCAACGCCACGTTCTATAGAACCAGCCGCACCCCGATGAAGATCCTCGCCTCTAATCATAGGAACTGATTGAGAATTACGTGCATGCTTACTGATTTCCAACTTTTTTGAAATTTGATCTAGCGTGGCCGCGGTACACTCTCTAGAAATATCTCTACCAACTTTACTTAAGAATAATTGGTATTACCTAAACGACTAAGAATCGTACCAAGTACC
Source organism: Noctua fimbriata (assembly GCA_905163415.1). Classification (NCBI taxonomy): domain Eukaryota; kingdom Metazoa; phylum Arthropoda; class Insecta; order Lepidoptera; family Noctuidae; genus Noctua; species Noctua fimbriata. The sequence goes on from LR990946.1 coordinate 2,100,050, forward strand.
CATTTATCAGAGCCCCTATATTCACGATACAAAACAAGAGCTCCCGGTTCTTATTCGCGCTGCATCCTGCCCGCGCCACGTTCACTATACGCACTGTGATGAGGATAGAGGACTAGTCTAGCAGCAATAAAAGGCACACGAACACTACAACAAGATTTATTGTCAGTATCCACAGGTTTTAAAAACTATTACATGATTATTACATTCAGTGATTTCGGGAAAATATTTGTGACTGCTAGGGACAATGCTCACTAGGAACATGATGTCGACGCATTGCCGCTGAAAAGTCACCTACGTCACTTATGGAAGTGTTGCTCTGGGTGCTCCAGGTGTTTATGAAGTATCGTGTGAGTCACGACTGACCAATTACTTATTACACTAGCGTAAAGGTTATTTACAAGGACTATTGGTTGCGATATAAATGTACTTTGCATCTTCCAGTTATGTTTTACCCTTTTGAAACCACTTTCAATATATTTCATCAACTATGAATTCCCTCATCTGATTTACTTTCCTTGTTCTAATAATTATACGAGGCATTGAACTTCTTCATGTTAAGGAATTCAGTTTTCTTAGTCGGTGGGAAGGCGACCAGTCTGGGACGAGTCTTACAAGGCCGTGCGTATGGCAGGGCGCGGCCTTCACCCCTTCGGGGGAAACCAACATTAATACTAATATTTACATGATTTAGGAAAAACGAAAATTTTATCAGCCTGGGGTAATTAATTTAAAAAGAGTCACATAAAGCTACGGCTTAACAATTCTATCCAAACGCGGTTAAAACTTACAAGACTGGTGCACTATTTCGTGTCTGGAAGCGAACAGAACGCTACAAAACAAATGTGGGCGGAAAGAACTCGGTTTCGGTTCCAGCAACTTCTGGAATATTCGAACCGTGCTGCCTCTAGTGTCGAGAGGCGACTACTACAACATTCATTAATAATATTACAATAACTCATTGATAAACAGTGCCTCTGGTGTCGAGAAGCGCAAACGGTTCATTGATATATGCGTAAATCATTCATTGATACTGATGCCCTCTAGTAGTAATCGACACAAACAATAGGATGTGACTACAATACTGCTTTCGCTACGCGTCAACAGAGTACGCACACACGCTGCTACCTGCGATTCACGCTCTGGTTTTAGATTATCCAACCTCATGCAAAGATTACGACCCTTTAATAAACTAGGACTATCACCGGTAGTAGAGTGTTTCGTATTTCTTTAAGCTAATAGTAATCTCGACAGAGCTATTTCAACATACATATTTTGTTTGAGCGCCTTCTTAACAGTGCGTTTTTCAAATTTTTACCGCGCTTTCAGCTGCAGCATTTGAAGCTGGCTGATAAGGAGATGTAAAAACATGTTCTATATCATTATATTTTAGAAAATGTCGAAATTTCAAACCTGAAAAGGGCCGTTTTCGCTAACCGTTTGTTTTGGAAGACCAAATTGCGACCACAAATTTCGTGTGCTGTTTCATGACAGTACTAAAGGACTAACTTCACCCGCACTAAGTTCACCCGTCTGCTAACTTCACCTAAACAGATTATTATATTTATTGTTCCAAATGGAACAGTAATTTAACAAGATATAATTACATTATAATTATAGCATATTTAAATTATAGCATGGTATGCTATAATTTTGCTTATTTTCCTCTATTTGAAATTATTCTCGCTCAAAATACTTTTGTCATTTACCACGTTTCAGGTAATTTCAGAAGACAGGTGCATACTTATAATTTAATTTTACATACCAAAGTCTCTTTTAAGAGTATTTGTGCTATCGAGCAACGCCACCTACGGTGCTCTTTCATTCTAAACTCAGCCTACCGCGGCTGCTGCTGGACAGAGGCCTTCCCCAATGCACCTCAACGCTGAGTCAGCTTAGTCAGCTGCTCGTAGTCTTATCCAAGAGTTGGTAGTTTGAGACATTATTCGACTTTATTCCAATTAGCACACCATCGTGAGAAGTGGAAGGAATGGGGGGAGGCCTTTGCTCAGGAGTGGGACAATACGGGCTAAATAAAAAAAAAAAAAAAAAAAAAAAAAAAAAAAAAAAAAAAATTCCAATTAGTCGCCCCTCTCCGATTCTAAGAGGAAGGAGCAGTTCTGAAATTCAACTAGAGTTGGGAAGTTGTATTAGAAAATGAAGTTATGTAATTTGAAATAACTGCCATTTGCACATTTATACAACATTATTTTTAGTATATGCGAAACCTGAATATAGTTTGTTCAGAATAAGTAACTGAATCGATTCCAATCATTTTTAAACTATGTTATATTTAACAATATTTAAATGCAATTAGGATTAAACCCAAAGAATAATATAAGCAACTGCGCCTGAGCTAAGCCGAGCCTGTATTTCAGTTCCCAGTGTTATGAGCGGTATTAACAATGGTTGGTCATTTCAGTTGATCGCTTTTTATATCCAGAACTAATAAACTAAATTAGTTTATAAAAAAAAAAAAAATTCAAAAAGTTGGTTTGATGTGTCTTGTGTGTGTATTTTGAGGTGATTGTGAGTGTTGTGTTGTGGGTGTTGTGGATGTGTGTGTAGTGTTTGTATGGACGGGTGTTTTTTTAGGATTGGAAATCATCAAATGACCCCCCACCTCCCCACTCTGGGTGGAGTGGAAGGGAGTGTCAGACTTGTACTGTCTAAAACCCATCCATGTTCCTTATTTGCCCTTTGTGTTCCAGGGCCGCGGTATCTCTTGCGAACAGTCCCGCAGCCCTGGCAGTCATCGGCCCATGCGGACCATGGACGGGTGTTGGTTTCTTATTTAATCTTAAAGTTTTAAGAAGATCCTCGCCGATGATATCCGAGCCATAGGTACCTGTTCTATCGTCGATGACGAAATGACTATACTCTGACCGAAACCGCGTTGTACTGCGCCATAGGAAGACGTGGCGAGACGGGGGGTGGGATGGAAAGAGCATGAGACCGATATTGGCCGGATGGATTTTACGATATCAGTTTGGTGTTGTGTGTGTACACGCCTTTGTTTTCGTCCTTTATGGACCATTATATGGTTTCTCTTTCTTACAACAAAATGTCTTGGACTGAGCACACTTCTTTCTTTCAACAGTGGCGACGAGGTAAATTTATTTAAAACTAGCTGTTGCCCGCGACTTCGTTCGCGTGGAAATTTTGGTGTGCATGTGAGAGACTGCCTCGTTGGTCTAGTGGTCGCAAGCGCGACTAGTAAGCCTGGGGATCGATTCCCAGGTCGGGCAAAGTGTTAAAAAAAATGTTTATTTCAATTACATAAAGTTGTAACATACATGATTTGGAGATCACCTTTTAAGCAAGGAGATGCTTGTGTTAGGGGGCGTCCATTAATTACGTGAGGCGATTTTTCGAACCCCCTCCCCCCTTGCTGGGATGCCGTGAAATTTGACTTGACTCCCTCTGTAGGGATCGGTGTAATTGAGTAGACGGATTGGTGTGTAATACCACTATTTATTAGCAAAACATTCAATATATAGACTTAGGCTACTTACACATACAGACATAGGCATACTTCTATGACACCCACACTACACCTCCCACATAATAAAATAAAAAAAGTCTTATTTACTTTTTTTTATTCACTTACTCTAAATGTTTTAAACTAGGTGTAGAGAGACACAATAAAAAATAAATCTACTTGTTACAATATAACTTAGTTCTATTCTTATGCACTATATCTATTTTACCATTTCTTATTATTTCTACATTTGGTGCTAAGTTCCTTACAACTACATAGGGTCCTGAATAAATGGGACTGAACTTGTTTCCAGTTTCTATTTTCAAAAGGATTTGATCGTTTGGTTTGTAAGTGATCGGTCTCATATTGGAATCATACTTTTGCTTGCGTATGGTTTTTTGTTGTATCAAGTTATTTCGTGCTTCAAACTGTGACACCTGTAATCTGTATTTCAACTCAAGGGGGTTGTAGAATTTAGAACTCACTGTAACTTCCGAGCGTCATTGGACTAGAATTTACGGGACCAACTGATTTGTGGCTTGAAAAGCGACACACTCCGGCAAAGGTTGTTCGCGGAGAAAGAGCTGTCGTACAATATAGCTGTCACTAACGAAAATGCGACCAGAGTCGAGGAATGCCCAAACTGCGATGATATTAGGCACAGGTCTAGCGACTGTAGATATAAAACGTTTATATGCAGTGGGTGTCGTGAAGTTGGGCATTTGAGAAGCACATCCTTCTCCCGCAGTGCAATCAAAGCAAATCGGCAGGTTTGGCCGAGGAGAGCAAACACAAAGCCTCACGTGGACGACGCGAATGAGCAACGTGGAAGCGAGCAAGGCGCGGGGAGCGCGGTGCGGGGCGAGGTAGCCTAGGGGCTCCATTATACTCCCTGGATGAGGAAGGAAGTAATAGCAACTTACGATGAAGAGAATGGAGAGCCCAAGCACCAATTTGTTATTAAGCAAATATAAACCGATGTGCGTCACTGTAATGATACAAAATTGTTTACTTAAGATGGAGGTTGATATAGGGTCAGCCCTGTCTTGTATAAATAAAAGTGTTTATAATGAGTTGTTCAGCAACTTGCACATGAATAAATGTAATCTAAGCCTTAAATTTTACGATGGCTCGACTGTTCTTCCTATAGGATTCATAGAAATAACTGTTAGTTATAATGATGTCATTAAAAAGTTAGATCTGTATGTTTTAGATAAAGGCTCTTCAAACTTAATGGGAAGGCAATCGTTAGCTGAAATAAATATACCTATGTGCTATATGCTTACAGATCAGAATGCTGTTCATGACAAAATCAATGAAATTGTTTCTAGGCATGAATCTCTTTTCGATGGCACATTGGGAAAATTCACCGGGAGTATGGCTGGGATGGAGAAAGAAAGACGTGTACTCAGTCCAAGACATTTATTATAAGAGAGAGAACCCAAAGACGGGCCCAGAAAGGACGAAAACAACTAAAGGCACACACAACACCTCCAACCTTAATTACTAAAAGAAAGACAAACGTAAAATTATGACTAAGACTATAACACTTAACAAAAACTAGTGAAATCAATTCGTAATGTAAACACAAAAAAGCAAGTGTAATAATCTAGTCTTAACCTAAAACACTTCCGTTAATATTATAAATAAAACTTATCCGTCATCCCACCCATATCTCGGACGGTAACTTGCTGCGAAAACGCTACCAGAATCCTCCCTATTGGGCGATACATTAGCTTGTCCCGGTAATCCACAGGAAATATCTGGGATATATTTTGTTCCACCACTACAGCAGGCGTCAGCGGCTTTGGAGACGAAACCCCATCAACGCCACGTTCTATAGAACCAGCCGCACCCCGATCAAGATCCTCGCCTCTAATCATAGGAACTGATTGAGAATTACGTGCATGCTTACTGATTTCCAACTTTTTTGAAATTTGATCTAGCGTGGCCGCGGTACACTCTCTAGAAATATCTCTACCAACTTTACTTAAGAATAATTGGTATTACCTAAACGACTAAGAATCGTACCAAGTACCCATTTATCAGAGCCCCTATATTCACGATACCAAACAAGAGCTCCCGGTTCTTATTCGCGCTGCATCCTGCCCGCGCCACGTTCACTATACGCACTGTGATGAGGATAGAGGACTAGTCTAGCAGCAATAAAAGGCACACGAACACTACAACAAGATTTATTGTCAGTATCCACAGGTTTTAAAAACTATTACATGATTATTACATTCAGTGATTTCGGGAAAATATTTGTGACTGCTAGGGACAATGCTCACTAGGAACATGATGTCGACGCATTGCCGCTGAAAAGTCACCTACGTCACTTATGGAAGTGTTGCTCTGGGTGCTCCAGGTGTTTATGAAGTATCGTGTGAGTCACGACTGACCAATTACTTATTACACTAGCGTAAAGGTTATTTACAAGGACTATTGGTTGCGATATAAATGTACTTTGCATCTTCCAGTTATGTTTTACCCTTTTGAAACCACTTTCAATATATTTCATCAACTACGAATTCCCTCATCTGATTTACTTTCCTTGTTCTAATAATGATACGAGGCATTGAACTTCTTCATGTTAAGGAATTCAGTTCTCTTAGTCGGTGGGAAGGCGACCAGTCTGGGACGAGTCTTACAAGGCCGTGCGTATGGCAGGGCGCGGCCTTCACCCCTTCGGGGGAAACCAACATTAATACTAATATTTACATGATTTAGGAAAAACGAAAATTTTATCAGCCTGGGGTAATTAATTTAAAAAGAGTCACATAAAGCTACGGCTTAACAATTCTATCCAAACGCGGTTAAAACTTACGAGACTGGTGCACTATTTCGTATCTGGAAGCGAACAGAACGCTACAAAACAAATGTGGGCGGAAAGAACTCGGTTTCGGTTCCAGCAACTTCTGGAATATTCGAACCGTGCTGCCTCTAGTGTCGAGAGGCGACTACTACAACATTCATTAATAATATTACAATAACTCATTGATAAACAGTGCCTCTGGTGTCGAGAAGCGCAAACGGTTCATTGATATATGCGTAAATCATTCATTGATACTGATGCCCTCTAGTAGTAATCGACACAAACAATAGGATGTGACTACAATACTGCTTTCGCTACGCGTCAACAGAGTACGCACACACGCTGCTACCTGCGATTCACGCTCTGGTTTTAGATTATCCAACCTCATGCAAAGATTACGACCCTTTAATAAACTAGGACTATCACCGGTAGTAGAGTGTTTCGTATTTCTTTAAGCTAATAGTAATCTCGACAGAGCTATTTCAACATACATATTTTGTTTGAGCGCCTTCTTAACAGTGCGTTTTTCAAATTTTTACCGCGCTTTCAGCTGCAGCATTTGAAGCTGGCTGATAAGGAGATGTAAAAACATGTTCTATATCATTATATTTTAGAAAATGTCGAAATTTCAAACCTGAAAAGGGCCGTTTTCGCTAACCGTTTGTTTTGGAAGACCAAATTGCGACCACAAATTTCGTGTGCTGTTTCATGACAGTACTAAAGGATACACTAAGTTCACCCGTCTGCTAACTTCACCTAAACAGATTATTATATTTATTGTTCCAAATGGAACAGTAATTTAACAAGATATAATTACATTATAATTATAGCATATATAAATTATAGCATAGTATGCTATAATTTTGCTTAGTTTCCTCTATTTGAAATTATTCTCGCTCAAAATACTTTTGTCATTTAGCACGTTTCAGGTAATTTCAGAAGACAGGTGCATACTTATAATTTAATTTTACATACCAAAGTCTCTTTTAAGAGTATTTGTGCTATCAAGCAACGCTACCTACGGTGCTCTTTCGTTCTAAACTCAGCCTACCGCGGCTACTGCTGGACAGAGGCCTTCCCCAATGCACCTCAACGCTGAGTCAGCTTAGTCAGCTGCTCGTAGTCTTATCCAAGAGTTGGTAGTTTGAGACATTATTCGACTTTATTCCATTTAGTCGCCCCTCTCCGATTCTAAGAGGAAGGAGCAGTTCTGAAATTCAACTAGAGTTGGGAAGTTGTATTAGAAAATGAAGTTATGTAATTTGAAATAACTGCCATTTGCACATTTATACAACATTATTTATAGTATATGCGAAACCTGAATATAGTTTGTTCAGAATAAGTAACTGAATCCATTCCAATCATTTTTAAACTATGTTATATTTTGTCCCAAAAATATTTAAAAAAACGTTACAAGTTGGACACCGAGCGACACTAAGTACCTATCGCAATCATTTAGCCGCTAGAGGCGCGCGCGCGGCGGCGCCGCATGGTGACCACGTTTTTGTGCGGTAAACCAGGTAACAGGACAAGCTTATAACATTGTGATTTTTTCATGATACAGGTTTGAAATTTTGTACATACATTCTTTACATAAAAATACTAAACATATTTCAGGTTTCGCATATACTAAAACTAATGTTGTATAAAGACTAGGAGCCTACCTAACATTAAAATCACGATACATTTTGTGCACCTTCATTGAGCAAATAAGAATCTTGACCTTGGCTTTAACTTTGAAATGTAGACACCCTAGATTGTCCAAACAATTATTGGCTCAGGACACATTATTATAATTTCCTCACTTGAATATTAGTATATTGGCAGAAATATTATCTGGTTGGTTCCAATTCTTGAACTGATTAGGAAGGTTTATAATTTAGTCCTATAGTCCAAAACAATGTATAATTATTTTTAAGATAAAAAAGTCATACCACGTGACTACAGGTAACCATAGCGTCTAAAAAAAGTAAAACTTAGCTTCTTGCCACGCTACGGTTGCCGTTGAAGTCAGCCGACGTCAGCTGAATTTGGTGAAGCTTTGACCCGATGGCATCTTACAACCCAAAGGTTTAGACAAAGCATAGTGATACTTCTTCAGAACTGAGATTGCTTTTTTTGCAAGTGCACTTTGGTAATTCTGGCACCATAAACTTCTTGCATGCTTTGGGATTCGGGCATTCACTGGGGCATAAAAACCCTTGGGAAATAGTTAGTGAAGGGCAATTCCCAAGAGGACATTTACACTGTGTTGGTCGAAACATTGATGGTGGTGGGCACTTTGGTGGGCGCAGTCGTGGTAAGCTGTTAGGTGGCCACGTTGGTGCTTTGCACGGAGGTGGTGGTGGGCCCTTAGGTGGGCACGGAGGTGGTGGTGGGCCCTTAGGTGGACACGGAGGTGGTGGTGGGCACAGTGGGCACAGTGGGCACGTTGGTGTTGGTGGGCACTTAGGTGGGCTGCCCATTTTCATAAGTTTATAGACAACCAAGTAATAGTTCTGTTAAACCTAATTTGCAGGTTACGGGTGTGGCTGGCGTGCTTTTTATTTAACAGTATCTGGTGCGGTTTTGAGCCCGGTAGTGACCACTGTGACGGAAGCCGCACGGGCACTTATGCGGATGCGGTTTCGAAGATGGTGACGGGTACATCTTCGCCCAATTTACCTCGCATATTAACTCCTGATAGTACGGGTTCAGGCACAGAAGACATATCCGTTCTTTTTCTCTTGCAGCTCTTCGTGCAAGGCTCTTCGTCAGGCATTATGTTTGGGTTGGTTGTTAATTTTGAGACTACATATTTATTCTTGAAATCCATTTTATTGATTTAATTTATAGTTGATGGTGCCGAGTGACAGCTTCATGTTTATAACTTTACTGTGAGAGAACTTTAAGGCATAGATTGTTTTGGCAAGTGTTACTATTTTTTTTTTGTTTTTGGTATATTCGAAAAAAAAGTTTCTGCTTCAATGAAGATTTATGTTGACCGAGAGTACCGAATCACCTGCCAGCAATGTCTAAATACGGCAGTAATGATAAAATAAGTGCCGCCGAAAGTTTCACATCGCACAATTTCTGTCAAAGCCGGTTAGCTCCTTATCAAATACCTTACCATTATATTAGTATGACATTTCATAATAAATTTACGAAACTATCTCTATAGCTTTAAAATATTAAAGTCATAGGATGATTCTAACGATCGATAAATTTCCGATTCCAAAAATGGAAGATTTATTCAGTAACCTTAGAGGAAATATTTTCTTTACTAACTGTTACTACTGTGGGTAAATGCGAGGTTTTGGCGAAAGAGGTTAAATACTTAGGTTTTATTATTGATCAAAATGGTGTAAGGGTAGATCCAGACAAGGTGATGGCTATTGTAACTATGCTCCATCCAAATAATGTCTCTGAATTGAAGTCTTTTCTTGGCATGGTAACCTTTTATGGAAAATTCATCAAAAATGTAAGTATGCAGTTATCGCCTTTGTATGGTGATCGCGACGATAGGCCTTGGTGGAGCAAAATAAAACGTGTGGCGGACTGTATACAAGATATAATATTACGAAAAGCATTAAATTACAACGGTCGGTTGGAACGAACATGAAATAAGTATTGACGCTAAGAGAAACGCGTAAGCGCAGCCGTGCGTGGAGGCGAGCAGTAGCTGACTGGTGTGACGCGGGGGCCGGCAGACTCCCCGCTGTCCCCGCACCCCTCGTTCCCTGCCGCTGGCGTGCGGCAATGTTGAGAGCAGCGGTCTCAACATATGGTAATTGTTTTTGAAGTGGAGAAGTTTTATCAATACCTTTATGGGAGGAAGTTTACACTTCGGACTGATCACAAACCACTTGTTGGCATCTTTGGGCCTAATGTAGGTATTTTTAACGCAGCAGCAAGCCGTTTACAACGATAGGCAATTAAATTTTCATCGTATTACTTTGATATTCAGTATTAAAACGGACAAAAAACAGCCGATTGTTTCTCACGTTTAATTGACTCACAAAAAAAGTATAGAGCAGTAAAAGCGGAAGTGTTACCAGATCAAACATATTTACATTTGCAGCTGAAGCTCTTTTGTTAGATTACAATATGCTTAAAAAAGAGACAATACATGATCCGGTTGGCCGACAGTTAATCCTATTGTGAAAGCTCATCCGCAGTACTGCGTCACGCGTCTGATTTTCAGAGGGGGTAATGTGACTGTCTGTCAGGTACTCCTAATTATTAAGCAAATATTTTAATCTTGATTGTTATTTCAAATCATCGTACGGTATCGAGTCCCTAACAAACATCTTTAACCTCTATTTTATGGCTTGACAGCCTGACAAGTTAGCGTAATTAACGATGAAGAGTTTTTTCTGCTTTTGAATTGTACAACAATATTGCATTATTTGGAAACGCATAAATTCTTTATTTAATGGGAAACGCACTATAGATAAAAGCTAGCTGACAGGCTAAATTGTAAAACTCTAATATTTCAACAAATTCTTAAGAAAAAATAAAAAAATACCCGATTTCTAAGTGATACTAACGCCACAACTGGTGACCATGTTTTGGGCTTCTCCCGTACGGACCTTTAAAACAATTGAGACGTTAGCACAAAAAGAGCAATAAACGAAATCTGTTAAAAGAACGAGCCAAACGTGGTGTTTTTAGAAAAAGGCTAGGCTCTGAGGAAGGGTGCTGGACTCGAGGCAGTCAGTCTTACACCGCGGTAGGGTCCGGGCGAGATAAGCTATTTGAGTTAAGTTAGGAGACGTGGTGAATACTGAGAGTCTATGTCCAAGTGGGTTGTCGCAAGAGTGCCATTATTATGGAATAACTTAAATATAGTTGGGTTAACAGCACGAGACTAATCTAGTGTGTGTGTGTTTGTTGGTGAGCGACTGGGTGAGTCCTTTATTACAATAATTATCCTAGCCTGATGTTGTAATTATAGTTCTTAAAACTACACAGACAAAACGTTTTGCTGGGGAGTTTGTTCTGCCACTTATTCTCCTCAGCTCCATCTAGGAAGTGGTGAAGGGTGGGTCGCTTTTTGGGCTGTCTATAGGGTTTCAATAGAGTTGATCTCCAACTCTATTGCAAAATGATTCTTGAGTTTTGATTATTTACTCTGTTATCTGATAATTCTTGAATTATGTATTCATTAGCTCTAACTATCAATTCAGCCAATTTGCCTTTTGAGTTTTGATTTTCAATCCTATTATGATCAACAATATAGTGATTCTAGAATAATATGTTCTTATCTCTGACAAAGGCTGACACGAACACGTGTCTTGCAGATGCGCTAGTTGTACGTATAGAGCACATGATCCATGGGGTGGGATTGGAATGGTTTTATACCACAGCTATTATATAAACAGTGTAAGGACTGTTAGGGACCATGTCTACTAATTAGCATGATGATCGACGTTTTGACGCTGAAAAGCCGCCTTTGTCACGTTCACCAGTTCAAAAGAACTTCTAGGGACAATGCTCACTAGGACCATGATGTTGATGCATTGCCGCTGAAAAGCCACCTTCGTCACTTATGGAAGTGTTGCTCTGGGAATTTCAAACCGTGTATACAATGCTGCCTCTAGTGTCGAGAGGAGACTACTACAACATTCATTCATAATATTATAATAGCTCTTTAATAAACAGTGCATCTGGTGTCGAGAAGCGCAAACGGATAAATATGCGTTAATCATTCATTGATACTGACGCTCTCTAGTAGTAACTGACACAAACAGAAGGATGTTACTACATTACTGCTTCCGCTACGCGACAACAGAGGACACTGCTTGTATATCAGTCACACGCTGCTACCTGCGATTCACATCATTCAGGTTGGATAATCTAAAACCAGAGGGTGTTAGATTATCCAACCTCATGTGAAGATTACGACCCTGTTATAAATTAGCCGGACTATCACCGGTAGTAGAGTGTTCCTGTATTTCTTTATGCTAATAGAAATCTCGACAGAGCTATTTCAACATTCATATTTTGTTTGAGCGCCTTCTTAACAGTGCGTTTTTCAAATTTTTACCGCGCTTTCAGCTGCAACATTGCTAGCTGGGTGATAAGGCGATGTAAAAATATGTTCTATCTATACCATTATAGTTTAGAAAATTTTGAAATCCAAAACCTGAAAAAGATGGGCCGTTTTCACTAACCGTTTGTATGGTGTTGAGGATAGTACATTATACCACTCAACCATTCATGTTATTATTGAGTTATATTCAATATAAAATGGTGAGACGGCACATTATATTTATAATGATTTGACGCGCGATCGCGACATAAAATGATAGTATTCGACCGGTGTCTATTGCCGACTAAAATGGTGGCGCGCGCGGCTGGAGGACTCTCGTGGCCCCCCGCACGCGCCCCGCTTTTCTTCCGTCGTCTCGTTCGGAAACGGAGCGCGTTTATGGGCGCGTTCATATGGGAATACCAAATTGCGACCACACATTTCAAATTTCGTAGTACATTAGTTACCGCTTGCGCAGTGGTTCTATTCATTCTTATTGCTTCGATCCATTTTGTACAAGAATGTAGGTACTATAACAAAATGGGTCAAATCACCGATAGGCCCTAAAAAATGCTGATGGAGCCTGAACTAGGGGTGTAACGGCCACGGCCATTCTAAATGGCTAGCCAAATCCTTATTTTTTATTAACATATCATCAAAAAAACAAGAATATGAAAAAAACTACTACTACTTATTCTTAAATTTTAACCATCATTTATTGAAATATTCCTGTGTTTGAGTATAAACCAAAAATACCAAACGATTATACTTAAATAACCCTCTATATGTGTTAATAACTGTATAATCCCTGGAATGCTCAACTAAAGGCATCTGTTTATGGACTTGCGACAGATCTAATTTAGTAAAGAAAACATTTCCGCTAAGGTTAATAAATCTGAATAAATCTTCCATTTTTGGAATCGAAAATCTATCGATCGCTAGAATCAACCTATAATTTCAATATTTTAAAGCTGTACAACATTAGTTTTAGTACATATATGCGAAACCTGATACACGTGTCTAGTATTTTTATGTAGAGAATCTATGTACAAAATTTCAAAACTGTATCATGAAAAATCACAAAGTTATAAGCTTGTTCTGTTACCTAGTTGTCCTCACAAAAACGTGGTCACCACGCAGCGCGCGCCTCCAGCATCGTCTTGAGCTCATTGATAATAATAATTTGGCAGCAGGTACCTAAATTATTGCGATAGGTACTTAAAGTCGCTCGGTGTCCAACTTTTAACTTTATAAAATATTTTTGGGAAAAATATAACATTGTTTTAAAATTATTGGAATCGATTCAGTTACTTATTCTGAACAAACTATATTCAGGTTTCGCATATACTAAAAATAATTTTGTAGATAAAGCTTCGTATATTATTTATATTTATTATGAAATGTTATACTACTATAATGGTAAAGTATTTGATAAGGAGCTAAACGGCTTTGACAGAAATTGTGCGATGTGAAACTTTCAGTGGTACTTATTTTATCATTACTGCCGTATTTAGACATTGCTGGCTTGTGATTCCGTACTGTCGGTCAATATAAATCTTCATTGAAGAAGAAACTTTTTTTTCGAATATACCAAAAACAAAAAAAAAACAGTAACACTTGCCAAAACAATCTATGACTTAAAATTCTCTCACAGTTATAAACATGAAGCTGTCACTCGGCACCATCAAATAAAAATGAAATCAATAAAAATGGATTTCAAGCATAATCTCAAAATTAACAACCTACCCAACACTAATCTCTGACGAAGAGCCTTGCACGAAGAGCTGCAAGAGCAAAAATAACGAATATGCCATTGGACGAAGCTGTACCCGTCACCATCTTCGAAACTGCATCCGCATAAGTGCCCGTGCGGCTTCCGACACTGTGGCTACTACCGGGCTCAAAACCGCCTCAGATACTGTTTTATAAAAAGCACGCCAACCCACACCCGTAACCTGCAAATTAGGTTTAACAGAACTATTACTTAGTTGTCTCTAAACTTAAGAAAATGGGCAGCCCACCGCGGTGCCCCCAACCACCATACCCACCTAAGTGCCGACTACCACCTCCGTGCCCACCACTACCGTATCCACCTAAGTTATCACCACCGACCCCAATAAACGGCCCACCACCACCTTCGTGCCCACCACCACGGTGCTGCCCACCACCACCACCGTGCTGCACACCACAACCGTGCCCGCCACCACAGTGCAAATGTCCTCCTGGGAATTGCCCTTCACTAACTGTTTCCCAAGGGTTTCTATGCCCCAGTGAATGCCCGGATCCCAAAGAATGCAAGAAGATTTTGGTGCCAGAAAAACCAAAAGAACCAAGGTGCACTTGCAACGATGAGAATATCAACTCTGCCGAAAAGGCATTCAACACCATCAAATATGCCGTGTCAGATCTCTTTGACAAAATTAAGGATTCAACAAAAGACGCAACTGACATACTCTGCAATACAGCTTCTGACTATGTTGGTAAAAAAGAAACAAAACCTCCTTCGTGTTCTGGCCCAAGGGAAGTAAGCGATAGTCATAGTGGCACAAGTTCAGGTAGATTAAATGTGGTAAACTTGGACACAGCGAGTGTAGAGGAAAACATTTCTCCTGACAATCCGCAACAATCAGATGCCAACGCAAAACCTTACAGCCGCTTCAGATATTTATTGGACAAAGTTGATTGCGTAGTATCAAAGGTGAACAATTCTTTGGGTTTTCAATCAACAAATCCTTTAAAAATTAAGTCAAAAACTTTTATAGATGAAAGTTCTGTACACGATCTTCCTACGCCGACAAACTCGCATCCTTCGGGCCCCAGGGAAGTAGAAAACGTAATGTTTCTTTCAGGCACTTCTCAAATATTTTCATTAACCAAGAACAAATTTTGGTCCATGTTCATCGGGGATGATGATACAGAAGTGTCATCCAAAAAGTCATCCTCTGAGAGTTTGGTTTCCGAAAGTGAGGAAGACATATCAATTACACAATAATCAGGTTCAATAATGACATCTTTGGGAAACTATTTAATTTTCTTTTATTTACCACTTCTTCTGTTTGAATGTCTCGTTGTGATTTGAATAATTTCTTACTATCTTGCTATGATTATAAATGCGAAAGTTTGTGCGGATGGATGTGTGGATTTTTGTTACTCTTTCACGCAAATTCTACTGAACGGATTTGGATGAGTTTTGGCACATAGTTTACAACCTTGATTAACACAAATTATACTTTTTATCAAGCCGATCCCGTGCAACAATTACCGAAGTCCACGCGGTCGAATCCGCGGACATCAGCTAGTATTATACAACATTAGTTTTAGTATATGCGTAACCTGATACACGTGTCTAGTATTTTTATGTAAAGAATCTATGTACAAAATTTTAAAAACTGTATAATGAAAAATCTCAAAGTTATAAGCTTGTTCTGTTACCTAGTTGTCCGCAGAAAAACGTTTTTCTAGTAATTTGTCAGTCGGTACCTAAATGATTGCGATAGGTACTTAATGTCGCTCGGTGTCCAACTTGTAACTTTTTTTAAATATTTTTGGGACAAAATATAACATGGTTCAAAAATTATTGGAATCGATTCAGTTACTTATTCTGAACAAACTATATTCAGGCCTATGTCGAGCAGTGGACGTCTTTCGGCTGAAATGATGATGATGATGATATTCAGTTTTGGCATATACTAAAAATAAGGTTGTATAAAACTGTTGACACTGTTGTAATGTTGACAGGATGTTGCAGACACTGTCCGTAGACTAATAACTTCGCAGGGCATACGCTGAAACTCGTGCCGGATGCCGGGCGCCCGGAGCAGGTGTAGGCCTAGTTCAGAAAGGGCGAGGTGAAATTCGGTGCCAGTATAATAACGCATCTACAAACATCGCGCGAGTTGAAAATTCGCTCGTAAATCGCGTGCATTTCGCTAGATTGAGAGATATTTGAGTCTCTTTTGTTGCGTCCATTTTACGCGTAATCTTCAGAGCGAAGTACACGTATAAAGGGTGTAAATAGACCATTAACGAAGCCGAAAGGCACTTGTTCTCCGCGTCTTTGCGATCATTTTTTTGTTCAAGACCATACCTGGGAACTTCCTAGTTACGGAGATACTGGGGGTCAAAATTCAAACTTTTTCACATGTTTTTTTTTTAATACATGTTTTTAATGTAAGGTTTTTACTTTAAGCACCTCTACGACCCCCGTACTATTCAATCCATCCATCATCACCTCGTGAAGGGTCTGTTTACACGGTGTATACTATAATTATATTAAAGGTCTTAAAAATGATAGATCCTAAATTTTCAGATGATGAAAAAGAAAGATTAGCCCAGTAATGAAGCCTAAACCATCGTAGGCTACCGAGTTTCGACCCTATGAATTCTCAGTCTAAATGAGTAACCGAATGGGCTAACGATGAAATAGAGCTGAGATGTAGCATATGGGGCCGCTGTTGGTAAACATCTAGGCAAGCGTGGCTTACCCACGAGCTGTTGGTAAACATTTTTAAAATCTATGGAAATTGTATTGAAATTAATAAGACTGCTACGTTATTTCTAATTATAGCCACGCGCCAAAATAAGTAAGTAGCACTATACTGAGCACTTGTTACTTCCATACAACCTACATCAGCCTGATATAATAAACAAAATCTTTAAAACTGTCATTTGTAATCCAATTCGACAGATTTGAATTTACAACTAGCGTTATATTCGTATGGTGCTCTGTGTTTACAATGTTTTAGTATTTAATAGAATCAATCTGAAGAAAAGTCATGCACGAGATTTAAACTTACCTGGAGATACCAATCGAGCAAAAGTAACAGATCACGAAATTCATTTTAGTTTGAAGTACCCGTGATCATGTCAATCCCGTGTTATGACTGATGTCGAGCCCACCACCATGCCCACCAAAGTCCTCACTACCGCGCTATAAAAGCAAATACGAACCCTATCGCTTGCTTTAATCGTGGCCTCCAAAATCAGATTCCAGCAAAACTAAGAAAATGGGTAATCGTTCTTCAAAATCACCAAAAGAATCGGAGTCCTGCCTACCACCATGCCCACCATGCCCACCATACCCACCATACTGTCCACCACCTTGCTGCCCGAACCCGTGCAATCCACCTTGCTGCCCGAACCCGTGCAATCCACCTTGCTGCCCGAACCCGTGCTATCCACCTTACTGCCCGAACCCGTGCAACCCACCTTGCTGCCAGAACCCCTGCTATCCACCACCAACCTGCCCACCACCAAACTGCCCACCATACTGCCCACGACCAACCTGCCCACCACCAACCAGCCCACAACCAGACTGCCCACCACACTGCCGACAGTCGAGCCAACCACCAGCTAAGTGCCCATTTTCAAACTGCTCAACACGACCGAGCCCAATCTGGGTATTTAAATGTATCACATTGATGAGAAAGTTTGTCACATGAGACTTGTTTGTAAGCGTAATAAAATGGACTGTCCACCACCGTGCAGACTAACTTATAACCCGCCACTGCAGCCACCAATAAATAAAATGTAATAAATATTTATTCACCAATCGTGTTTTTACTTTGATCTAGAGAGTAGTTGGTAAACGATTGTTCCAGCTGTACGGTCTTAAGACCCCGGACTCCAGCAAAAGCGGAGATGAGACGTGAAGAGAGATGTGTTGAAAACGAACAATAAAAATAAAACAATTATTTCATCTTCTATCTCTCTTCTCGTCTTCACCTAGCATTAGTGAAAACGGTTGAGCAGAAAGGAGAGGAGTTGTCTCATGTTTGTTTAGGCCAGCCTCTACACTCAGCGACAATCAGGTAGAAGAGCACGACGAAGACGAAAAGAGACAAGAATGTCGTTCGTTAAACGGCATGCGTGAACGTCTGCCATTTGTGTTAGATCGCTCAAAACTGGGCGTGAGTAGCCCGTACACACGTTTCTTCTCCGGTCTAGCCAGTACATAATTATCTCCGGACAGCTTCGGTAGATACACTAGCTCCTAAGCATATCCTGTTCTCCGTTTTGTACATCTCTGCACGATGCTGCTTTGCTGGAGTCCTGTTAGGCCAGGACTCCAGCAAAGCGGCATCAATAACACAAACAACTTTTAGTAAAGTTGCTTACACTACTACTTACAGTTCTTCGAACAATTTTAAAAAACACATGCAAGACAAAGACCTCACGTAGTCTCAAAAACACTAATAAAGATTTGATTTTTCATTTTGATTGCTCAGGAATTTGTTTTCTTTATCGGTATCCTACTACGGAAAGTGAATACTCTTTTCTTTTTTTTTTGGTTGAGAAATCATCAAATGACACCCCCCGACGACGGCCCTTGCGGACCTTCCTGGTTGCCGACAACTCTTTGAGGCGCGCGTGGAACCCGAACGCGCCGTCGACGGCCTGTCGTCAAAAGACGGCCGGACGGTGAGTTAGCCCATTACTCACCGTCCGCAGGCCCGTGCCTACGGTCACTACGTCGGGCGGAAACTCCGCTGCCGCGGCAAATCGCCGCTCAGCGGACAGACCTCCGGCGCGATCTCATGGTGACATGGAGAGAGCGACTGTCGCAACCCCGTGCAGGGCACGCCACCATAGTGGCGATAAGTCCCCTCTTTGAGGAGTGGCTAGAGAGGCGCCACGGCGCCCTCACCTCCCGCCTGACGCAGGTCATCACCGGACACGGTTGTTTCGGGAGGTTCCTGCACCGAATCGGGCGGGAGGAAACGCCCGGGTGTTTCCATTGCGAGGATCGTCCGGAGGACACGGTGCAGCACACTGTGGAGGCCTGCCCCGCTTGGGCGGAGCAGCGCCGTGTCCTCGTAGAGGCGATTGGCGGCGGCGACCTCTCGCGCCCGGCCCTGGTTCAAGCCATGGTCCGGAGCGAGAGGGAATGGGAAGCCGTCACCTCCTTCTGCGAAGCAGTCATGCTAGTGAAGGAGGTGGTGGAACGTGAGAGGGAAAGAGCCTCACGTCCCAGCCGCCGCGGGAGACGCCCTAGGCGTCGGGGGTCACGTGGTGGCCCCCCGGCCACCGTAGGCGCGGGCCTGTGGACGGCGAGTTATGGGCTAGCTCGCCGTCCGGCCGTCTTATGACGACAGGCCGTGTCGACGGCGTTTTCATGTTCCACGCGCGCCTTTCCCATCGTAAAAAAAATAAATAAAAAGACGCCCGTTCCTACGGTGGCCGGGGGCGTCTCCCGCGGCGGCTGGGACGTGAGGATATTTCCCTCTCACGTCCCGCCACTTCCTTCGCTAGCATAATTGCTACGCAGAAGGAGGTGACGGCTGCCCATTCCCTCTCGCTCTGGACCATGGCTTGAACCAGGGCCGGATGTGAGAGGTCGCCGCCCAAGTGGAGCAGACCTCCACGATATGCTCCACCGTATCTTCCGGACGATCCTCACAGTGGCCCGGGCGTTTCCTTCCGCCCGATTCGGTTCAGAAACCTCCCGAAACAACCGTGTCCTGTGAGGACCTGAGTCAGGCGAAAGGTTAGAGCGCCGTGGCACCTCCTCAAAGAGGGGACTAATCGTCACTATAGTGGCGTGCCCTGCACGGGGTTGTGACAGTCGCTCTTTCCATGTCGCCATGAGATCGCGCCGGAGGTCAGTCCACTGAGCGGCGATTTGCCGCGGTAGCGGAGGTTCCCCTCGACGTAGTGCCTCCGCGCGCCATTCGTGCAGGCGCGCGAGTACTATCGCCTCCAGATCCCATGGCGGCAATCTGGCAAGGAGGTTCACCGCCTCGCCAGAGATCGTGCGATACCCCCGGACTAGCCTTACGGCTACCACCTTTTGGGACGCATTCAGATAGTGGGTGACTCGCCGCCTCCAGGAACGCGCCCACACTGGGACCCCAAATTACTCAAGCTCGCTTTCTATTGAATTATTAAGAGCGAACTCGTGTACATAAGTCAAATCTTGAGCTTCAATTTATCAATAAATTTCAGGATTATCTACAGAACTTGGCGTACCCATTTAGATATCAATTCTTTTGTCGGCCAAGTCAATTGCCACGCATAATTCTTAATATTGAATTTGGCTCCCATTTTCACATTTATATTTTTGATGGGATACTTTTTGTAAACAAATGATTGTTATTCTTCGTTCAGCAGTGATCTGTAGTTTTTTCCTGCGTTACCGCTGTATAGATTTTTTGAATGTTAGATATATTAGAGTGCATTGCCCATACATTGCGTTTCCTGTTTATGCTTTTGTTAAGTCGTGGGCGGTATAAAGTTTGTAGGCGGTTGTATTCTATTAAAGAACTTTCTTGTTGTATTCTATTAAACAACTTTCTTCTTCGACTAGGATCTATTATATCTAGAATATTTTAACTCTGGAGAATGCAAAGAAAATGCAATCGAATGGAATAAGCAACTTCCATCTGAAGACATTGGACTAATTCGAAGTTATTATAAGTGTTGTTAATGAAGCATATAACATATTTATACAGCACTTTAGTTTGTTATATAACCTTTGTTTTCCTTTCCAGTTAGTTAAAATAAAACCTAATAAAAAAATGCAAGTGGGTTTCTAGGGGAATACGATTATGTAGTAGAAAGCAGCGTCACCTTCTATGGGAGCACAGACTTAGACCATCAAATGAAAACAAACATAAATTTAAAAATTACTCCCAGCGATTTAAGAAAATTATAAAACTAACACAAAAAGCTCAAAATAGCAATTTTATCAAGAATTCACTAAATAAATCAAAAGCGTCCTGGCAGGTTATCAACAATAAAATCTTTACTTATGAACCCATTTCTAAGATAAAAATAAATAATACAATTATTAATAATCCCCAAGAAATTGCAGACGCATTCAACAACTACTTCATTGATCAGATTAAAAACTCACCTAAAGCATCACTCGCAACAAGTGGTATACACGAAAACCCTAACACAATGTTTATGAGTCCAGTCGTACCTCAAGACGTACTCAGGGCAATCAAATTATTGAAAAATAAAAATAGCGTAGGATTTGATGAAATAGCAACGAAAGTTATAAAATTTGTATCAAATAATATAATCGTACATATAAGCCACATTATTAACTTAGCCATCAGCACCGGTGTATTTCCTGACGGTTTAAAAACAGTGATAGTCAATACGCTTCACAAAAAGAATTGCAAGGAGGATATAGCTAACTACAGACCGATTGCTTTAATTCCTGTGTTTTCCAAGGTGATTGAAAAGATTATATATGAATTACTCAACAACTTTCTGACAAAATACAACATATTATGTAATGAACAAGCAGGTTTTAGGAAACATAAAAATATTAATACAGCAATATATGATTTTTTACACGAAATAATGTTAAATGTAGATAATAAAACACCTATTTGTGCCATTTTCACAGACATGACTAAAGCTTTCGACTGTGTCAATCACGATATTTTATTAAACAAGCTTAATATCTACGGTCTAAGGGGAAATGTGCTGAACCTCTTAAAATCCTACCTCAATAACCGCACACAATATACGGAGATTTCCAGAATTTGTCCTAAATCTAAATGTGAACAAAAATATAAATCTGAAAGTAAAATTGTTAAATTCGGTGTGCCGCAAGGTAGTGTACTCGGTCCCCCGCTATTTTTGCTTTATATAAATGATTTGCCCCGCCAGATACCAAATCCAATGGTTCTATTTGCCGATGACAGTACCTTACTGATAAAATGTAAAAATATTACCAATTATGAACAGGATATTAACATTAACCTTAGAAATATTATTGATTGGCTTAATAAAAACAACCTGGTAATAAACTTACCAAAGACTAATGTGATGCATTTTCACCAGCGTACAATTCCACCGAAGGTCAAAGTACAGTACAACGGACAAGTGATTAATCAAACAAAGGTCGCAAAATTTTTAGGAATTCATATCGACGATCAATTAACTTGGAAACCGCAAGCAGAAGAGGTGTGCAAAAAGTTAAGCACTGCAGCATATGTTCTTTTTAACTTGACAAAAATAGTTAACATAAATACTGCTTTAGTAGCATATCATGGTTTAGTTGCATCGGTCTTGAGGTTTGGAATAATTTTTTAGGGTAATTGTAGCCTTAGAGATAACATATTTAAAGCCCAGAAACGTTGTGTTAGAGCTATGTGTAGTCTTAAAACTAGAGATAGCTGTGAACCTCTGTTTAAGTCTTTGAAAATTCTTACTTTTCCGTCGTTGTATATTTTGGAAATGGCAATTTTTGTAAAAAGAAATAAAATTGTTTGCTAAGGTCTCGGACGCCAAGAAAGGTCCCGTGAGAAGTCAATACAAAAACCTTTTAATTGTCGGTGGTTATAAAACAGCACTACTGAGGAAGAGTGTTTTTTGCATGGGTCCAATAATATTTAATAAACTACCAGACAGCATAAAGAATTATACTGTCCAACAATTTAAAAACAAACTCAAGAATTTTTTGATACAGAAATGTTATTACTCATTAAGTGATTTTTTGAATGACCTATGTGTGACATTTCAACAGTTTTATAGTATTGACATTATTTAATATCTACTCTAGACTTGTTAAAATAATTTCATGATTTTACTCATTGTCTTATTTATACTTTTTTTATACAGAAATTTTTGTTATTCTTTATGTTTCCTTTATTTAAATTTTTACAAATTATTTTACATTTTTAAATATTTCTTAACAAAAACCATATAAAAAAACATTTAAAAATATAAAAAATAGTAGCCCACCGGTATCGGGAACAGGGTCCAAGCTACCGGCGGTCAGGGCTCCAGAGAGAGGAACCTCCTAACAATACGAGCCGTGTCTAGGAGTACCGCTTTCTGAATCAAACCCTTGATCCAGCTGCCTAACGAGAGCCTCCTCAGATATTGGTCGAGGCTCTTGGCAATTAAGCCATGGGCTGAGACGACTATCGGCACAATGATCACTGAGTCCACATCCCACATGTCGACAACCTCGCGAGCCAAGTCAAGATACTTGATTTTCTTATCTTTCTCGGCTTTCACGAGTTTCTCATCATGCGGGACCGTTATGTCAATAATCATTGTGCGCCGCTCTGATCGATCCAACACCACTATATCAGGCTTATTATTATTATTATTTTTTATCTTTTTGATCCTGTGTGTGACATTTCATATCAATTTAATATTATTGACATTATTATTTGACATTTTCTAATTTTGTGTGTCTATAGAATTGTTAAAATAATTTATTAGTACTTTAATCATATTCTTTATTATTTCATAATTTCATTGATACTGACATTATTTGATAATTTTGCATGCCAAAACTCAGGCAGAATGTACCCGGCCCACTAAATTTAATAACAACTTTATTATACAACACCTACATTCTATGCGAATAAATGATTTGATTTGATTTGATTTGATTTGATTTGATTTGATTTGATTTGATTTGATTTGATTTGATTTGATTTGGTTGCTGACGGTTTGAAAGAGGAATGGCGAAATTTTAGCTAAGACTAAAACGAAACGTCATAAGTCATGAGAAATATATGTCAGATCCGCTCATTAGTACGGACTTGGAATGAATCGCAAGCGCGCCAGTGGTGACATCACGCGACCTACTTACCAGTCTACCCACACCACAGCGTGGTTCTGTAGAACTTACCTGAAAAAACAAATTCCACGTCCAGCAAACCTCTTCACACTACACAATTTCACCATATTTAAAGTGGAATATTTCACTTAAATACAATAAAAGACACCTGAGAAAGCAAAAATACGACTTCCACGTGAAAGTGTTTCGGTCATGTTATTTGTTTTTCTTTTTTTTTCATGATCATACAGTTTTTATGAGTTTCATGAATTTTGGCATTCATAAATTGTAACCAAAGAACTACCTTGTTGCTACCAAAGAATTCAATTTCACAAGAAATTATTATTCTAACATTTGGTATTTGAGTTTCCATGCAGACTCCCTAACAATAAGAGTCTTCAGCAACGGTGGCTTGAAGTTGTCTCTTTAAAGAAGAAGTATTCGACCTAATGCCTAGTTTGCAACCGTCTTCCATCATCAGCATCTTCGCACTTAAATTTAAGATTACTGACTCATACAAAAAAACAACAATTACATAAAAGCATACGTTTAATAATGAATAGTCATCATCATCATCATCAGCCTATAGCAGTCCACTGCTGGACATAGGCCTCCTCAATCGCACGCCATTTAACTCGACTTTCAGCAATTCTCATCCAGTTGCTACCAGCCACCCTGCGAAGATCGTCACTCCACCGAGCCTGAGGGCGTCCCACCTTACGTTTGCCGAATGATAATGAATAGTGTGCTTAATAAATGTATCAAATACTATTAAGTTGTTTGAATATGCTACATGCTCATGCTTCATCTATGTAAATATTAAAGCCCTGTACGCTTTAAAATCTCTTTCCACATGAAGGATGTAACCTAACATGTAGATCACCGTGAACGAAAATAAGTATCACGTATTCTTCACATCATATACCTATCCCATTACAGATTTTTTTAACTGTGGCACCGTTGGAAAACTAATGGTTATGGAAATACGTTACCGCTGCTACATTGCTGGCAGCAGTCATTTGAAGTTTTTTTTTAGAATTATTATACCTAAAAATAAAGTAGATTTTTGTTTACAAATGGCCTCTGCCTTTGATGAACAGTATGCGTAAGTTTCGACTTCGCCCTGTCTTTTTATACCCCGTAATTTTGAATAAACTGATACCCATGCAAACCGAGGAGAAGGCTGCTAGTAAGTTATAACAGAATAACTGTCCCAATGTAAGCACAAATTTTGGATATATTAGAAATATTATAAAATAGAAAATACATTAGAATAAAATAGAAAATACATTAGAAAGAGACTCCAAGTTCTGTCGCTCGGAGCGACTTTCCGTTGCACGTCATCATTCCAGTTTGTATAATTATAAGTTCCTTGGTAGTAACAAATAATGTCGTAACAGGTCGTGTTGTCAGTCAGAGTAAACGTCATATTAAGTGACGTTTTCTAAGTTCGGATACGTTCGCTACATGTCCGTCATCAGTTCCGACTATGGCCACCAAACGAATTAACCATGCAGTATGACACTTCTTTTTTATTTTCGTAGTTTTTTTTTCACTATGTACATTATTTACAAACTACACATACATCTAAAATAATATAAGATTTTAAACTATCATGGTCACTAACATTATTACTTAGACACGAAACGGGATACAACAACGAGAAGAAAGAGTGTAGACCGATTTGTCTGCTCATAAACACCCACCCGCAATAACTTCAGTTTATCCGTGATCATGGTGCTTGCAACAGCGCCGAAATATCGGGAACTCGACAAAAACAGTAAACATGGTAAATATCCCGTTTCCTGTCTAAGTAATAATCTAAAATAATAATAAAATCTGTACTAGTTTCAAAATAGAAAAAAAAAATCAGGGCAGGGTCATTCAGGGCGTCAAAAACTTCGTCTACATCGTTATCAATAGGAAAAGTGCTCCGAAGGCTGGCAGCATTGCCACGTTGGCTGTCAATGCTTAGTTTTTGGCCAAAAAAACGGCTAGCCCTCTGGTCACGTGAAGAGTCGTCGAACGTCTTGGCGATATCCAGAAATACTAAGTATAATGCTTAGCACTTATTAGTTCCATACTGAATAAACAAATTCTTTTAAACTGTCACCATAGCATGCCTCAAGGTAATCAAAAAATAGCAGTCCAGTTTCAAGACATTTCTCTCAGTAAGCAGCTGTTTAAAAACGGTAATATTCGAGAAAGATTCCGTTTGGTATAAGTATTTTATTCTTTGCTGACAGCCGTTACCACCAAATCAATTCAATGGATTTTAATAAATTATGTTTTAGTAATTTATCCAATCCTTCTGTCTAGTGAAAGGCCATGTACGAAGAACTGCAAGAATAGAAAGAGTCTTTGAACTCTTTCGGGAGTTACGAGGAAAAGCACCAGATCTCGAAGCCGCTCATGCTCGCTTAAATGCTCTCCATCGTGGCCGTCAACATGTTTAAAATCGTGGAAACCGTGCTTCCACCCACGAAAGTGCTCACCACTTTACCCACCAACGTGACCGATTACGTATCTATAAAAGGAAATTCAAACCCACACTATTGATCCAATCGTGCCCTCCAAAATCAGGTTACAGCAAAACAAAGAAAATGGGTAATATATTCGGCTATCCTGTAAAGAAACTGGCCAGCACACTATCATCATGTTGCACACCTCCATGCTGCCCACCTTGCTGCCCACCACCTTGGTGTCCACCATGCCCACCATGCCCACCACCTTGCTGGCCACCATGCCCACCTTCGCCGCCTAAACGCCCGCCTAGACGCCCGACTAAATGCCCACGCCCTCCACCCCCACCACCTCCGTGCCCACCACCACAGTGCCCCCCCAAGCCAGCCATACCTAAGTGTCCGCCAAAGTGCCCACCACCCTCACCACCTCAGTGCCCACCACCCCCACCTCAGTGCCCACCACCCCCACCTCAGTGCCCGACATCAAAGTGCTCACCAACATCGACCCAAATCTGGTTTAACCAAAGAATTATAATAATGAAAAAGATTATCAGATGAGACTTATTTTTTTCGTAATAAAATGGGCTTGCCACGACCACTGGGTGCTCTCCATGCTGCCTACCAACACCAAAATGCCCACCAGAATCGGGACCACCACCACAATCTATCTATACAAATAAATAAAAATTGAAGTTGTAATGTTCTGTTTGTGATTTCAAAATAACTGGTTTTTACTGAATGCAATATGAAATGAAAGTGTAAGTACGGTACTTCTAACAATAAAACGATTTTTACATTTTTGTCTGTCCAGCTGTCGGTCTGTCTGTCAATTTTTTCCGGCTAACCACAGAAACAGTTGGACTGATATTAATGGGACTTTTATTAGCAGATGGCTGATGATAAAGGAGCAACTCGGGCTAATTTTATTTAAGAAAAAGAATTAGGGTTATTTCAAAAAAAAAAATGTGACTCAAATAGGGGTAATATTTTTAAAATAAATTCAGGAGACCGAAGGTCACGGGCAACAGCTAATAAGTAAAATAAATATTTATTCACCAATCGTTTTTGAAGTCTTTGTTTTGGGTCTAAGGAGTACAAGCCTCATATCGGCTCATATCAAATAGCTCAAGAATTTTTAAATTTCTTTACCAGTACCAGAGTCTTCCTGTATATAATGAAATACTGTAATGTATACAACATTAGTTTTAGTATATGCAAAACCTGAAACATGTATCTAGTATTTTTATGTAAAGAATCTATTTACAAAATTTCAAAACAATATCATGAAAAATCACAATGTTATAAGCTTGTTCTGTTACCTAGTTGTCCGTTCAAAAACGTGGTCACCACGCGGCGCGACCGCGTGCGCGCCTCCAGCGTTGTCTTGACCTCATTGATAATATAATTTGGAAGTAGGTACCTAAATGATTGCGATAGGTACTTAGTATCGCTCCTTGTAGCCTTTTTTAAATATTTTTGGGACAAAATATAACACGGTTTAAAAATTATTGGAATCGATTCAGTTACTTATTCCGAACAAACTATATTCATGTTTCGCATGTACTAAAAATAATGTTGTATAACTATAAATACATTTTAAACGAACTACAGTACGACTGACGCCGGGTGATCTCTCGAAGGCATTTGACTGCGTAAATCACTATACCCTGCTCTTGAAACTTGCGCATTAAGGGCATTACAAGGCTCAAATCCCAAAAACAGCGTATGTTCAAAGAAATTTGTTGATGAATCCCTTCGTGCGTTTTCCGTATAAAAAAAGTATGTTATAGTTAAGTTCATCACAAATAAATTGTATTGTTTAAAATTTTAATAAACCTTCTCAATTTTTTTTGGTTAATCGTAGAAAATAGGTCCTTTTTCAACCTTAATTGTAAATTATCTCTGTAACGGCTGAATAGATCGGCATGAATTTTGTAACAACAAATACGTAATGATATACTTAACAATCTGTATTGTTTTTTTTCTGTTATTTCTTTTAATATTTTTAAATAATAAATAAAAACCGAATTTTTGCGAAATGTGCGGGGCAAGTCAACAAAAACCAGTACAGGTATCAAATCATCAAGGTCATCGAGCAATGTAATGCCCTTAATGATTAGGGAAACTTGCACGAAGTGTAGTGAAATCTTATTTAAATGATGCTCTTAATTTTTATTAACTACCTATAAAACATAAAAGTACTGTATTATAAGCTTCGTTTCATTTTATTATTTAACTAGCTGTGCCCGCGGCTTCGCTCACGTGAGCGCACATTCTTTTGTCATTCTCAAAGTTTATGAACGTAAGCAAAATATAGATGCAACTCATGATCTATCCTAGGCCCCAACGGTTAATATCCTTAACAATTTAAAAAATAATCTTTCAGCTCTGAGAGCTCAATCAACCGATGGAAAAAATGTGATGGACACAAACGATGGAAACAAAATTGAGAATTTGCAAAAACCATGCAATTGAAAAATACTGCAAACGCTTGAATTTAATGTATTTAGCAATAGAACCAGAAAGACCATGCGCTTCGAGAATCTTCATGTTTCCGAATTAACACGAACATCGCTATAAAGCTTCTAAGTTTGGTTTTTCAAGGCATTGTAGTGCATTCATTCCGCACTTTTAGGATTTTAGTCGTATAATTGTAATATTCTAACAAAAGGTGATACATAAGGGACCACCCATAAATTACGTCATACGAATTTTATGATTTTTTCACCGGAGGGGTCAAAAAATCCGTCCTTATCAGAAGGTCAATTTTTGTGAGACTCCCGCCTCCCAAGTGTGACGTCACATATTTTGCAATATTACATGCTGCCCGCCGATAGAGTTGGAAATATTTCTATAATAAGTTTTTCGTTAATAGTTCAAATTTCGTGTTTTAAAACTTAGCAATATTAGTTTTTAAATGTGACGTCACCAAATTTAGGACCCCTTCCACCCCTTGTCACACAATGTCACACTTTGTTGTCACCCCCCACCTCTTTAACGTATGACGTAATTAAATTACGTCATTAATTTTATGGCTGGCTCCTAATAGACACGTACTTCCATGGTAGCAGCAACTAACTGTGACTTCCTGGAGTATCTAAAGTGTCCCTACACCTGCGATTTAGAGGACTTACTGTCAAAATCTCTACTGAAACCGCGATTAACGTAGCCACCTGGGTGCTAATAATGTGATAAATCATCGATACAAAAGAAGAAGAAGAACATGGGAATTATATTAGATCTCATATTTCCGAAGATAGACAATGATTGCCGAAGCGGATACTTTTCCAAGGACTCTGATGAACGGGCAAAAAAAAAAGTTGAAGCGTAGACGCAAGTATTACGCAGATCGATGTAACAAATAGTGTTGAAAGCAAGCCATTTGACTATTCACTATATTTATGTTACTACTGACTATTATTAATATTTTGCTCCGAAGTTCAAAAGCAAGTGCAATCAAAGATATGCCGCGAG
Source organism: Noctua fimbriata (assembly GCA_905163415.1). Lineage (NCBI taxonomy): Eukaryota > Metazoa > Arthropoda > Insecta > Lepidoptera > Noctuidae > Noctua > Noctua fimbriata. The sequence goes on from LR990946.1 coordinate 2,129,828, forward strand.
TGAAACAATTGCTCATACGGATATAACTCCTCTTCACTCTGGTGTACCTACCATTATAAATAAGCCTGTCTAGTTTCAAAAAAAATCCTATGTTTCCTGAGTCAAAAATATGTTTAATATACATGAAAAAAAGCATAACAAATGGGTTGCCTGATATAATTAAGTGAAGACTATTTAAAATTGCGACAACCGTGAGGCTTGACCGATTTTACTTAGACAACCGAACGTTATGCCATCGTGTTTGTAATAAAATTACCTATCTGTTCTTTTAATACATATTTTAATAAGAAAATAGATCAGTGGACATATAGTATCAATTTATCTATTTATACCTTACACCTCTGTAGTAGGGACAAAAAGATGACAACCTAACAGATTCTTGGCTTGATTGCTTTGTAGATATTTACTCTAATTCCATTTTGATTTCGTTTGGTTTGAAAAAAAGATTAGTTCCGTTAGTTTTAATAAAGGGTAGCCTTGACTTAACTTTATCAGGCAACCCATTCGCAATGTTAGTTTGTTCATATAAGTATTTTACTCCGTTAATGTAACTTTCTGGTCGTCACTGCCGCCGGATTTTAGCCTTTTCCCACTCGCACAATGTGGACATGATCATTAATCTACTAAATTATTAGTATTCGAAGTCATTTCGGTAGGCACATATAAAAATACGAAATCCTGAAAGTCCTGTTTTAATATTCAAATTAAATAAAATAGTTTCGTTGATTGAAACATTCGAAAAAGGTGGTCTGGTTGAATTTGACAACGTCATTGTCTTATTTAGGTATTGTCCCCATAAAGTTTTTATTTTGTGGGATATTGTTTATCTACCTATTATCTAAGAACTAATCTTATTTAATACATCATTTCACTAATGGTGACCCCATTAAATATAGTAAAATCCAAATAATAGTAATTTTATTATTTAAATAAACTTCAGGTTGAGTTGCTGTAATTGCCTAATATATGTATAATAATAGCTTTCTCGTATTACTATTTTTTTATTTCATTTAATTGCCTCGGAAACGAAAATTGAAAATATTTTTATAATTTAATTTAATAATGTTATATTCTCAGCCTTTCCATCATGTCCTACTTTTTACATAAAATGAATGGTCACCTTATTAGAAAGAGACTAAATTAGCGTTAACCTCTCTTTTGGTGGCATTTTTTTAATGCAAGCAAGAATTGCAGTTGTACACACGGCGGCACATGAAGCTGTAAAATTCCAGAATAAATTGACCTCGCTTTGTATAGATTTCCTATACAGTGAGAGATCCGCATAAACTGGTTATGTAAAGCTTGACTGGCCATCGCGTGCGTACGTAGTACTTATTACTTCCGTGCAAAGAGTAAAGTCAAAAGGAAAAATAAAACAAAATTAGTATTCAGCCATTCCGAGTGACTACACTACGACTAAAACCTATTTACGTAAATTATTTTTATCATAGAAATCGCGTATGAGGTTACTAACAAAATTTTAAAAGTTAATATCTTTTGCGTCTGTTGGTCGATTTTGATGAAATAAACGCTAAATAATACCCACAACAATGCTTCTTATTTTGTAATATTTAGATTTTGAATACAATGAGGGGTTTTTACGTGATGCGCGCACAAACGAACAGACAAACCGACAAACCGACAAACAGACAAAAATTTAAAAAAAGGTATTTTTACTTTCTATTACTTATTTCTCGCACTTTCCACTGACTTTTTTGCAAAAATCTGTAATGTACAGACACGGAAAGTCTACGATTTTATTATATGTATAGATATAGCACGGTCTAATACCCTGTCTTTTACTTTTCCACACATAAGTAGCCCTCATTTGTCTTTAAAATCGGCAAAAACAAAAACTCCGAACATTTTTAATGTCCCCAGAACGCCAAGGACTTGATATATAGTCGGCCAGTGATGTGACGCGAAAGTTATCACTGTTTGATTTCGCCCGTTGAAATATTTATAAATACTACTATTGAAAACAATTTGAGGTCTGTAAAATATGAACTTAGTGAACTACTTTATAACAAAAGGAAAATAGACGAATTTCGACCTTCAGATAGTTGCCGATCCGGAATGACATAGTTGTTATCAATCCTTGTCGATAATTATATTCCCATCTCTACAAAACAATTGGTTTTCCGTGCCCCGGGCGCCACGGACTACTATAGAAGTCGTTCTGTAACGTCATAAGCGTACGGCAGTCAAGGTCACTTTGGCATAGTGCAGCACCAATCAGGACACGCACGTATCCTTCTTTCAATTTGTTTATATACTGTTTTATTTTTACTAATAATAGTAAAAAATAGTGAAAAATGAGAAGAACTGGGTTCGGATGAGCTGTCGTTGCCCGTCCGAACGAATATATGAGATGATCCGTGGGAATGCTCGGCGCGAATGCTGTGGGAGGCTTAAGAATGGCCGGCATGACGGGTGAACGCTACCGTCACATGAGTGAAGAAACGAACAGAGACAAAGCTTTAAAAACGCTGCTGTGATAAATACACTGCTTCAAGTGTGTTATAATTTAAATACATACTTACTTCCGATTTCGAAAAACACGGCGTAAAATACTTTAAATACAGTGAAAAAAATTTCCGCTTAGATACCTACAGTAAAAACGTTGACTTAACGTTAAAAAAACACGTGAGTAGACAAAAATAGAAGGAAGAAAAACCATAGACCACATCCCTAATCACAATTGAATTTATCGTGCTCTGAGCGCCAAGGACTTGAAATGAAGTCAAAGAATGAGGTCAAGAAACAAATAGAGATGTACCTCATTTCTTAGAGCTCTAATGGAGTTATGTTTTCGGTCATTTGATATTAATAATTTAATACTGGTATTTCTTACTAGGGATAATGTGACAGAAAACAAATATGAAAATATTCAATCAGTTTTTATTTATATTCGTAAAATTATAAATAAAACTTAACTTAAAGCGTGTAAATCTCATTCATCGATATGACGATATCCTCACCACTACTGTTTACTGTATACTTCGTTATACATTTATAGCTTGGGGCTGGCGAGGCATCGCGTTCTGTGTACTTTGGCGGTGAAGGTTAAAAAGCATTATTTCTAAAAGTAAATCGGGAACATATATATTTTATGACTTTTATTGGTGGAAGGGTTATATCTGCATGCGAAAAAAAAAAAAAAACCATACTCCATGGTAAAAAAAAGATTTAATTACAGGCATAAGACTGGCACAAAACATTTGCCGACGGTAAATAATTTTTCATCAAAATTAAATAATTTATTACGACTATACCGTTTCACGAAGATTAAAAATATAGTTACAAGCTGAAAGCTACATTCATAGAGGAACTTATATGTAAATATTAAGTTCATAGGTTTATGTAATACAGAAATACATGGGATTGATTGAAGGAATTCCCACTTACGTAAAAACGCACTTAATATTTCTTGTCTTTTTTGTTCAGTAAAGTTTGAGTAAAAAAAGTGCATCATATCTAACTATTTTCTACTAGAAATGCCCTTTTCAATGAGGTATCACACATGCTATTCAATAGCTATCGAAAAAAAATACAAATAAAGAAATGTCGAAATCGGGAGAATGGACAAATCACCGTGTCACGTGACACCCGTAAAGCCGGGATTTCACTGAATCTACATTCATGTTAAAAGCTATTGTTTTTATGTGTGATACAAATATAATGAGGTCACAGGTCCCAACCACTGTTTCAATGGAAGGATGAAAAACAATGTTATGATTTTTATTACCCGACTGCAAAAAAAAAGAGGGTAATGTTTTTCGAATATGTAAGTAATATTCGTTGTTACCGTCTATACAGATGGACCGATTTTGATAAATTTTATGTCGTCATTTATCTTAGCAGCCAGAATGTCACCAATCAAGTCCATTGAAAGTGCAGCATGTCCTCCTGGCTAGTCTCTCGCAGAACACGGTCATCCTGCCTGTCCATGGTCCCTAAGGCCTCGCAGAGCGTGGTGGATAAGTCGACCACAGAAAACTCATTAGCGTGCCTCCTGCGAAGCCGTGGGTCCAGGCAATCCTCCTCTTCGACATCGCTGCCAGGATTTAGACCCGCAGAACGTTCCCACTGCAGAATCTCGTCATCCAGGTCATCTTCGAAAAACGAAGGCGCTGAAACAAAAACAAATAATATGACCCTATATTTAACTATCAGCTGCTTTGAACCCCCTAGTCCATGATGCAACCAGATTATCATCAACAACAAAACTGAATATAAATAATTTTATCAATTTCGACCGTGACCGTGATGTTCCAACTTTACGCTGGCGGCCATCTTAAGTTTGTTGACATTTCGTTTTTTGCCGACCAAGTTGAATAAAAATTTTAATCCGAACTTAAATTTGGTAGCTTTTGTATATGTTTTGCTTGAAAACTATTATTGAGTAATATTCCATGCGATAGTTATTACTTTTTACACAGAATTGGCCTAACAATTTAAAAAATTACGATAGCATTCCGACAAAATTCCGTTACGAGTTACGACTGCACTGAATACCACACAGAAATCGAAATATACTTACCTCTGGTTAAAAAACGGCTGCACACACCTAGACTATATTGTAATTAACCAATAAATCAGTAATCCAATAAAAAATACGCACAATCCATCAAAAATACAATTTTTACAAAAACTGTTTACATTCGCGTGTCGACGCAGTTCATTGACTGACTTTGACATTATTTTTTTCAATCATAGACAACGTTTCGCGAGCGAGTGTTGTATTTTTAGTCAGCAGAAATTCACTATGGTTCGAGTGGAACCGAGAGAAACGATGCGAAAAATCCCCTAACCGAATGAAAAAGAAATATGTGACGCCATAGATAAAAAAGTGTCAATGCGCCAAACAAAAAAGCAGGCGACCGGCCTAATTATTATTTAAATTGTCTGTTAAGAATTCACCAATGGAATAGTACGCTTTTTTAACTATAAAGTCTGTTAGCATTCTTTTGAATTTGTTAACATCATTCTCAACTCTTATAGTCGTGGGTATCATAATATAGATTTTTGGAGCCATTCCCAGAAAGCTTTTTGCGTATAATACTGTCTTATGAGGCATAGCGTGAATTTTGTCCCTGTGACGTTTACTAGTTAGGGTTTCAAATAAATTTAAGTTAGGCCAGAGGCTAATAATAAGCATTGCAACAATACAACATGGATTGCCATGTTGTATTGTTGCTGCTAGTTTCTTGATTAGATTATTACCGGTAGACAACGTTGAGGAGTTTTTTGACGCTATATAATAGTTTGCTGTAAGTTTAGGTTTTTTATCTATATTTTAGTTAGACAGAATGGTGAATAAATTTGAGTTATTTAATGGCAAAAAAATGTGGGCACTTGATAAAAACACAAGATGGGGCGTAGTTCCGACTATGCCACGCTAATAAAGATACATGCAGCACTTATTAGTTCCATGCAAGAGCCTGATAAAAAAAATGGTTCGTAATCACCATAGACTACTATATATAATTACCATAGACTACTATATATAGTAATAACAAAATCAGTATTATAGGTGCAACGCCAAAACCAACAAAAAACCAAAAAAAACCCGAAAAAAAATCGTTATTATATATGTGCACCAAATTCAATCAAACCAATTCCGATTTTAATTTGATAATATTTTAGTAATACCAGCTGAAGTGCTCGCCATTGAAGCCGTGATGTTTAAAATCTTTGCCACCCTCGCGTCGAACACTGTGCCCATCCCACCAAAGTGCTCACCACTGTGGCTGATAACGTGCTATAAAAACCAACGCCAGACCCTTGCTCCAATCGTGTCCTTCAAAATACGGTTCAGCAAAACTAAGAAAATGTTTAATATGTTCGGATTATTAGCAGAAAAATTAACCTTCTGCTTACTTAAGTGCCCATCTAAGTACCCACCTATGTGTGCACCTAAGTGCCCACCGCCGTGTCCACCACCTAAGTGCCCGCCGCCGTGCCCACCACCCTGCCCACCACCACCTAAGTGCCCGCCGCCGTGCCCACCACCACCTAAGTGCCCGCCGCCGTGCCCACCACCACCTAAGTGCCCGCCGCCGTGCCCACCACCGTGCCCACCACCGTGCCCACCACCCTGCCCACCACCACCTAAGCGCCCACCGCCACCTAAGTGCCCGCCGCCGTCTAAACCACCTAAGTGCACACCGCGGCCGAGTAAATCTCGTAAGAGCAAAAAGCGAGTGTGCTAATCTCCTTAGAGCCCGCCGCCGTCTACACCACCTGAGTGCCCGCCGGCGTCTGGACCACCTAAGTACACACCCCAGCCATGTAAATCTTCCAAGAGCCCGCCACCGTCTACACCACCTGAGTGCCCGCCGCCGTCTGGACCACCTAAGTGCACACCGCGGCCGTGTAAATCTTCTAAGAGCCCGCCGCTGCCTACACCACCTGAGTGCCCGCCGCCGTCTGGACCACCTGAGTGCCCGCCGCCGTCTGGACCACCTGAGTGCCCGCCGCCATCTGGACCATCTGAGTGCCCGCCGGCGTCTGGACCACCTAAGTGCACACCGCAGCCGTGTATCTTCTAAGAGCCCGCCGCCGTTTCCACCACCTAAGTGCCCGCGGCCGTGTCATTCACCAATCGTGTATGTAGTCTTTGTTTTGGTCTAGAGAGCAGTTTGGTATTGAGCTGTACGGCCAGCACAGTAATGATTTCACACAAGAGACCTCACGTGGTCATGGTGGCGGTGGTGTCGTCGTGATACAAACTGCGTTGCCGCTATCTAAGTAAACCGCTAAGTATTGTTATAGAAGTTTTTATAAGCTCTAAGCAAGGAAATTTCTCAAGAATATATATTTTTTATGTAAGCTAAGGTTATTTCATTGTTTTTGTATGTATGCGGGTGTATGGGACAGCCCTCCACAGACTGATGGGGTGAATTCAGTAGTATCATACTAAGATGGCGTGCAAGAAATTATTTATTTCAAGAACATTATGGGAACCCACTAAAGATTAGGTTTATTTTTACTCATAAACAATGTATCGTTACCGTGGCAAAATGCACGTAGCGAACGGCAAGCGCGAAGATCGATGAACTCTGTAGCTAGGCAGCAAGTGAACAGCTGATTTCACTCGTCGTTCGTTACAGTTATGGAAGTGTGATCGAGTGTGGTAGGTAGATGCGTAAATCAAAGTCACTAGCTAGTACTCACAGTTCTATATAATAGGGTCCACACGCACAACACAAACACAAGAGTATACTATACTATACGATAGTACAGAGTCACAATAGTCACAGAAAACACAGAACGCGTACGATATAGTTTATACAGGCGAAACACTAAAACCATGCGGTTTCGAGATGTCACAGTAATATGCGCGCGCGTCGTTACGAGGCTCGTTCCGACTGGAGGTCATGGTAAGGGCGTCAACGTCCGCGCGCTGCATCCCACCTCACTCACTTGCTATACGTCACGATGACGTAGATCCTGTCCCGGCGTCATCCGACATTATATTGTTGTAGACTATAAGATGCCGATGATGTGTTATAAGTGTTTATTATAAATACATGTAAATAAATCTGTGTGTAAATGTGTTGTGATGTGTAATATACAATACAAATACATAAACTAGATATTAGGTGTATACCCTACACAACCCCCCAGAGCCGTCAAGGGCGACAAAACCTGGAAATCTGACCCGACGACCAGAACGAATTGTATACTCTGTTTTGTCGCCAGGTGGAGTATCTTCATGGGGGTCAGTTTTGTCAGCCAATATGTAGGCTGGTTTAAAGCGGTCTATTAAGACTGCTTGCAGCGAACCACGTAATGCGTCTTCACGAAGGAACACGTGATCAGTGGTCTGCAGATCCTTAAATATAAAAATGCTTGATTTGTTGTGACGGGAAGCTGGAGTTGGCTGTAAGCTGTGAGCAAACTTGCGGATGAGCGCGGTGAATTCCGTGATGTCGGTCGTTCCGTCATCACTGGGAAAAAAAAATCTCCTGGGAGCCTTAGCGGTTCGCCGTATACTAGTTCGGCAGAAGACGCTTGGACATCCTTTTTGAATGCGCTCCTTATACCAAGCAAAACCCATGGCAGGGACTCGGTCCACTTGTCATTGGCATGGCACGTGATGGACGCCTTGAGTAGCCTTCTTTGAGGCGACGTGGAACACGAACGCGCCGTCCACGGCCTATTTTTTTTTTTAGGTTGAGAAATCATCAAATGACCCCCCCCACTCTGGGCGGAGTGGAAGGGAGTGTCAGACTTGTACTGACTAAAACCCATCCATTTCCTTCTTTGCCCTTTGTGTTCCAAAGCCGCGGTATCTCTTTCGAACAGTCCCGCAGCCCTGGCAAGCATCGGCCCTACGTGGTTGCAGACATCTCTTTGAAGCGCGCATGGAAGACGAACGCGCCGTCGACACGGCCTGTCGTCATAAGACGGCCAGACGGCGAGCTAGCCCATAACTCGCCGTCCACAGGCTCGCGCCTACGGTGGCCGGAGGCCACCACGTGACCCCCGACGCCCAGGGCGTCTCCCGCGGCGGCTGGGACGTGAGGCTCTTTCCCTGCCGTCAGGCCGCCAATCGCCGCTACGAGGACACGGCGCTGCTCCGCCCAAGCGGTGCAGACTTCCACAGTGTGCTGCACCGTATCCTCCGTATCCCGCCCGATTTGGTGCAGGAATCTTCCGAAACAACCGTGTCCGGCGAGGACCTGCGTCAGGCGGAAGGTGACGGCGCCTTGGCATCTCTCTAGCCACTCCTCAAAGAGGGGACTTATCGCCACTATGGTGGCGTGCCCTGCACGGGGTTGGGGTATGGGTCGACAGTCGCTCTCTCCATGTCAGATCGCGCCGGAGGTCTTTCCGCGTAGCGGCGATTTGCCGCGGCAGCGGAGTTTCTCCCCGACGTAGTGCCTCCGCGCGTCATTCGTGCAGGCGCGCGATGACTATCGCCTCCAGATTCCATGTCGGTTATCCGACAAGCAGGCTCGCCGTCTCACTGGAGATCGTACGGTACCCCCGGACTAGCCTTAGGGCCTATCACCTTTTGGGGCGCGTTCAGGTAGTGGCGGCTTGTCGCCTCAAAGAACGCGCCCACACCGGGGCCCCATGAAGGGCCATGGACCGCACGCGTACCGGAAGGAGGCGTTTGGATCCCTCAGATTGGACAAGAGCCGCTTGAAGGCAGCCCCGGTCCGTTCCAGTTTGGGGACCAAACGTCGGAAATGATCCACGAAGTTCCACCGGTTATCGAAGACGAGTCCTAGGTACTTCAACGTCGACCCGACGCCGGTGGAGACCCTTCCTACCTTCAGTAGGGATCCCGACCGTGGCGCATTCCGAGGCTCATGAAAACACATGGCCTCGGACTTGTGCAATGCCACCTCGAGACCCAATTGCCGGATCCTCTCCACGACTATCACAACCCCGCGTGTCATAACTGGCCTCTCTCCAAGCATGTGCTTAGGAGCCCTTCCAGTCGGGGCCCGAGAGCCTCAAAGGCCAAGACCCAGGCTTTACCACACAAGCCATCGGGTCCCGGGGCGGTATTTTTGGCTTTCAGCCTGGGTACCGCCACTCTCAGGTCTACCCCAGTCACCTCCGGAACGTCGTCATCGTCATTGTTGTGGTCCGCTTCCGGCACCGCAAGCGGCGGCGGAGCCATAGGCGGGGGAGGATGCCTCCCTCGCGAAGGGAACAGAGCGCTCACCACATCCTTCACGAGCTCAGGCCGGAGACTCTGCGTCAGCGGGGGGGCCCGGGTGCGGAGTTTGTCCCGCACCATCTTGTAAGGGCGCCCCCACGGATCTCCGTGCAGAGACTCCAGCATCTCCTCGCGGGCCAAATCCTTGGCCCACCGTCTTAGAGGGCGGTTTTCGCCGCTCTGTACCCCTCATACATCTCCGCCTCAATGGCTGCCGCATCCGGAGGGCGGATGCGAAGCCTGCGATGCCTGGCGTACAGGTACCGCGCGGCAACGCACGCCTCACGCAGAGACGTCAGCTCTCGCAAGCACCAGTACACCTGAAGACGAGTGCTTCCTTTTTTTTATGTTCCGGGGAGAGCGGAGGGGTCTGTCAGACTCATACTGACTAAAACCACACCGGTGTTCCCTCGCACACTTGCACCGGGGATCATGGGAACTAGTGCGCCTTCCACGATCCCCAGCTAGTGCCGGCCCGCGTCTGCGGGCCTCCTCAAATCCGCGGGGGGAGTGAGGTGTACACCCCTCGCAACTTTCAATAGGGGCGCGCGTGGAACACTACGCGCCACCGCCTCGGGTCCAGTTATACAACATATAACTGGACCCGAGGCGGATGTCCCCAAGTCTGCCGTCCCTCTGCACCCGTTTAGGGGGGCTGGAAGAGGGCGTTGTCCGCCCTTCGCCGACGCCCGGTACGTCTGCTGCGGGTCGGGAGCGTGGTCTCGGCCTCCCTCATCCTTTCCACAGCCTCCTTCTGTGAGATGACGGTTTCACAGAAGGAGATCACCGCATCCCACGACTCTGCGCTCCCGACCATCGAACGTGTGACGGCCGGCAGCGACAGGTCGGTTCCGACTTCTGTTATGAGGGCACGGCGCGGCTCCTCCCATGCGGCACACTCGGCCATCGTATGCTGCACCGTGTCCTCCAAGCAGTGGACGCAGTGATGACACCGGGCGTCCGGCTCCCTGTTTATGCGACACAGGTACTTCCCGAAGCAACCATGCCCCGAGAAAACTACGTCGCCCGAAACGACAGGGAGCCGTGCCTCCGCTCGAGCCATTCCTCGAGCACCGGTCGGATCGCCTCGATGGTGGCGAGACCGGCGGTAGGGCGCAAAAGCCTGTCCCGCCACTCCACCACCAGGACCTCGCGGAGCTGGGACCGACGCAGATCGATCTGTCGCTGCAATGGTTCACCGCCCCGCGTCTGCGCCTCCTCGCGTCACCGGTACAGGGATGCGAGGACCCTCGCCTCTAGGTCCCAGGGTGGCGATCCGGCCAGTGCATAAGCCGCCTCGTAGGAGATTGTGCGATACCCCCTGATAGACCTGACGGCCATCGTCCTCTGCGGTTTTCGCAGCATCGCGATGTTTCCAGCCGTCAGGTCAGTGGCCCACACCGGGGCCCCGTACAGGGCCATAGATCGCAGGACCCCTAGGTACAATCTCCTACAGGCGGTGCTCGGGCCCCACAGATTGGGAAGCAGCGTTGCGAGCGCGCCCGCCGCACCCATTAATTTGGGCACCAGCCGCCGGAAGTGGGGGCTGAAGTCCCAACGGCTGTCGAGCACCAATCCTAGATACTTCATGGTGGACTCGACAGCAATTTGGGTAACTCCGACCACAATATGTGATCCCGGCAGGGGCGCCCGCCGGAAGCCATGAAAGACCATGGCCTCCGACTTGTTGAGGGCGACGGAGGTACGGGGGCACCGTGTGGTAGCACAGCGCCTCCCGAATACAGCTCCAGGGCAGGGTGTTGAAAGCGTTGGAGATGTCCAAGAACACCGCCAACATCACCCCACCCCGGGACCTCGCTTCCTCCGCCAGGACTCTTACCCGCATTATGGTGTCCACAGTGGAGCGCCCATGCCGAAAGCCGAACTGGCTATCGTCCAGATCCGGCCCCTCTCTGTACAAGTGGCCGGCGAGGCGGGCAGCAATTATCCGTTCGAAAAGCTTACCCACCTCGTCCAGCAGCACTATGGGCCGGTATGCGGACGGTGAGTCCGCTGGGCGCCCTGCCTTACTAAACAGGACCAAACGACCCGTTTTCCACTGAATAGGGAATTGGCCCCGCTCAAGACAAGCTGAGTATAGTCCTCTCAGTTGGGGTTCTAGCTCTTACAGAGCGAGGGCAAGCGCGCCGCCGGGAACTCCATTGGGCCCCGGAGCAACGGTTTTGGCCCGAAGCCGCGTTATTGCCGCCCTCATCTTTACTTGTGTCACCTCAGGGACGCTGACGTCCTCGTCATCGTCTAACTCCGTGGCTGTGGGCAAAGCCATCGGCGGCGGTATGTGCTCCTCTCTAGCAGGAAAGAGAGTTGCGACCACTTTCTTTACTCTCAGTGAGTGGGGGCACCCAGGCACGAAGTTTCCCTCGGACCGCACGATAAGGGCGCCCCCACGGATTTACGTCCAGTGTCGACAACATCTCTGCCCTAGCTCGGGTCTTCGCCTCGCCGACGGCCAGCCACAGAGTCTCCTTCACCGCACGCTTTCTACACCTCATACAGCGCGGCCTCTTCTTCCGGAACCCGACGACGTCTCCTCCGGTATCGTGTGTACTGGCGTCTCACCTCCACCCACGCCACGCGCAGCTGCGTGATGACGGCGGACCACCAGTACAGTACAGCTGGCGCCTTGTGGGTTGGCTGACACGGGGCATAGATGCATCGCAAATTTGCGTCATTGCCCCGCGGAACCACTGCGCCTCCGCTTCGACGTCGACGGGTTCGTTCGATGATGTTTCCCGGACCCAGGCCTGGAGGTTTGCGGCCTCCTCCAGAAGTTCACTGTCGATTCTCTTGTACGACCAGCGAGGACCGTCCATGTGCAGGGCCGACGGGCGACCACCGCCCGCAGTCTGGGTGGAGACGTCAAATCGAATGTATCGATGGTCCGACAGCGTCTCCACCCCTACGGTAACTCGCCAGTCGTGTAGACGGCCCGCAACAGCAGAGCTTGCAAACGACACGTCCACTATGGACCCGCTGCCGCACGCACGTGTACACCGAGCCCCGATTCAGGACGGTCAGGCCGGTTTCGACCGCCCACTCCTCCAACACATCACCCCTAGGATCGGTGATCGGGGATCCCCAAGCTGCAGAATTGGCGTTGAGATCCCCGAGCAACAGCACCGGGCGAGGGTGGAACCGGCTCACGACCGCACCTAGCTCGACAAGGAACTCCTCGAAGTCAGCGAGACTCTTGTTGATAGAGAAATATGCCCCAATTGTGACTATGCCGTCTACGAGGGCGGCCACCCAACCGTGTCCTCGCGACGGACTGACAAGAGTTGCGCCAATGATGGCCACCAAACCATCCAGGTCCCCCGCCCAGTTATCGCGGGAGGGGACAAAATATGGCTCGGCGACCACAGCCACAAGGATCACCCACTCCGTCATGCTCTGGAGCAATAGATCCTGAGCTCTGGCGGCGTGGTTAATATTAGCTTGGAGGAAACGGAATTGTGCCATCAATGGCAATCCATTTCCTCGGCTCCTCCTTCCCTGGGTCGGGAGTCAGGCTTCGGGAGAGGCGCAGGTCCTCCGACAGCCCTAGACCTCCTTTTTTTGGACTTGGGTGCCTTGCAGGCCTTCCCGCCAAGTCTGTGCTCCGTGGGCTTTCCTGCAGCTGCGCATAGGCTGCAGTTTGGCAGTCGGGAGCACTGAGCCACCTTGTGACCGGGTTGACCGCAGCGGAAACACAGTTCGCTGCGATCAATTTGTGCAGTGTACTGTAATAATAATAATAATCGTTTATTTATAAAAAGGGGCACATTTACAATAAAATATCTTAAAAAATAATTTAGAGCACAGTTGCTTATTCTCTGAACTGGGTTGAACCTGTGTTTCAAGCTACAAGGTGCATAAATACCTTCTTAAAATAAATAAATTAACATTAAATGAAAAGTAAAGTACTGCAATTAAAACTTACATAAAATAAACAAACACAAAAAAACAGCGTGTCAGCAGTTTACTTGCAGACAACAAGTAAGTCTTTTGTCTGTGCATAAGATATGGGTTGTAGAAAAGTAATTATAGACTTTTTACAGTTAAAATAATTTAACTTAAATATACTTAGTTTTCTATTTAATCTATTGTACAGAAATGGGCCTAAAAATGAAAAGAATCTTTCTACAAAGACATGTTTGGAGGTTGCATTAGAAATGCATACTATGTCATTCCGTCTCTTGTTAGTATTGGCAGCATTGTGCGTGAGCATAGAGTGTTGTTTTAATACTAAGTGCATAATGGCCGCCTGGGCAGACCGCCGCTCTCGGGCCTGACAGGCCATTTCGGCGACCTCATCGGCCGCGATTGCTCTGTTCTGAGCACGTTTCACGGCGTTGGCCTCTGCCTTTGTGCCCACAAGAGAGACGGTGACTCCTCCCAGCACGTCGATCGAAACCGCGGATGAGACGCGATCCGAATCACTCGCTCCGCTGGCCATCGGCGTATCGGGGCGCTTCAGGAAGCGGCCTCGGGTGTCACGTGACGCTGCCGGAGTGTTTGTTCCGGAAGCTGTCCCGCGACCTCTGCCCCTCCTGGCTGTCGGCACCTTCGCGGCCGGCAGGTTGTCCTCACTTGAGGACAGACCCACCGTGCACGCGTCCGACTCAAAGACACGCGGCCGCTTGCCCCAAAACTTGGAGGGAGCGGCCGCAACTGCTTGCGACAGGGTGGGTGTGTTGTCGGAGGTAGACGACATACCACCCACCCTCTCCAAAACCACGCGAGGCTCCACTGGAGCCTCCGCTCCCGGCCTCAGTGATGCAGTGCCAGAGTCCGACAATGCGTCCGTCGCGTGGCGCTCGACCCGTCCTCGGTCATTGTTTTTAAAGCTAAAAGAGATGAGGTCTTCAAAAGACCTCGATCTCGAGGAGCCTCCTCGGCTCTCGTTGCCATTGGCAAGCCGATGACGTTTGTTGCCCTGCCCAGAATAAGGTGGGCTTGACGATCCCGATGGGATCGTGGCGGTTTCTCCAGCTGCTGAGCAGCTGGTACCGCCCTGGGGTATCATCTTACAAATCGCCTTTTTCATTTTTGGATTTTTCCTTTGAAGGTTGTGGTCCCTGTCTCCCTACTTGTCATCATTTCGCCCCCCCCCCCCTTATGACTAGTCTATCGCCCTCACAGTCACGTCTGATGAGCAGACGCGTACCAGAGGGCGACGTATGTTACATCCCAAAACAAACCCCGCAACGATGGCACGTCGTGTGGCATATGACGGAAGATCCCCGACCCCGATTCACTCCCCGGGGACCCCGAGGAGTGAATCACCAATCACGTACCGTCCGATGAGCCATCGCACGGTACACGAAGAAATAACCCCGCCCTGATTCACTTACCGAGAACTTCGAGGAGTGAATCACTAATCACGTACCGTCCGATGAGCCCGCTGCGTGAGCCATCGCACGGTACACGACGAAATATCCCAGCCCTGATTCACTCCCCGAGAACTTCAAGGAGTGAATCGCGTATCACACATCGTTCGATAGACCCGCTCCGTGGGTCATCGCACGATGTACGATATGTCCCTCTCCATATTCACACTCCGATGACTCGGAGCGTGAATCGCGCACTGTCCGGAACGACTGACAGGGCACCCCTTCCCAAGAGTCTAAAGCGACTCCGGTGTGTCTCTCTTAGTCTGGTCTCTCACTTGGAATGGGAAAACTCCAAGATCATAGAGACACTCAAGCCCCACCACGACGACGACAACGTGGAGACATCCTCGGTGGGGACGGGCGCTTCCTGGCCGAACTCGGGGCATTGCCACGTCGCAAACCTCGGACATGGCCTCCTAGAACCAACCCACCTCGTTGTTAATGTCGGCAGGCCTGGCCGGTGATGACACCCAGGCCTGCACGATCGAGGCTTCCAGGAGGAGCTTCCGGTCCAGCTGCTTCAGCGCCCATCGCGGACCACTTGGAGCCTGTAGAACCGGCACGCTTGAGGTCTGGGTGGAGACGTCGAACTGGATGTACCGGTGGTCAGAATAGGTCTCTACCCCCTTGCATGACGCGCCACTCAACGACACGTGGCGACGGACCGGAACTAGCGAACGATATGTCCACCACCGACTCGCCCCACATCCGCATGCACGTGGGGACAGAACCCCGATTTAGGACGACCAGGCCTGTCTCCAGAGCCCAGTCTTCCACCATCTTACCCCGCACATCCGTGTAACGAGAACCCCAAGCCAAGATCTTGGCATTGAAGTCCCCGAGCACAACCACGGGGAGGGAATGGCTTCCGAGTTCGGTTCGGGGAGAAGTAGACTCCCACTACAACGATCTCCCCGAACCGTGCTGCTAAGCACCCCTGACCCTTCCTGACACTCTCAAGGGTCGGGGTATCGCCGGCGACCGATGCAATTATGGTCACTGAGCCGCTAAGGTCCTCGACCCAGTCATCCCTGGGCGGGACAAAGTGGCATAGTCGCCGCCTTGCCCTTCTTTTGGGCCGCCGCCTTACCCTGCCTCAGGGCCGCCGCCTTCTTAGCCGGAGCCGGTTTCGCCGGAGCCGGCCCTTCGGAAGCCGACGCAACCCTGCCGGAGGGCCGGCCGGACGGCCCCGGTACGGAGGCCGCAGCAGCCGCATATGTGGCCGCCCTCCGGCCCCGGGGCGCCCTGTTTGCCGCCAGGGGGGGTGACGAACAATGCCCTCGAGGACGGCGAACCGCGCCTGGAAGGCAGCCAGCTCCTGCCGAACCAGGTTCGGGACCTGGTTCTTAACCGGCACGGGCTGACTTTGTCACTGCTGGCCCCCATTTTGGTGCGCCTTGCGAGGGCCGAACGGACGCAGACCGGCCAAGTCTGCTCGGAGCTTCATGTTCTCCTCTTGGAGAAGATCCGTGGAGGCCGTCAGGCGAGCGACCTCCGCCCGCAGTTTGGCTACTTTGTCTGACGGGGGCCGCGTATATCTGGCCTCCGCTGACGCCATGATGGAGGCGATCGCTGCGGGCATGGCCTTATGCCTGGTGGAGGACTTCTGTTTGTATGAGACAGCCCTCAGCGCCGCCTCCACCTCCTTCGCGAAACCGGCCTTAGGCTCCGCATCCGCCGACCTCTCGGTGGCAGAGAGGCCTCTCCCCTTGCCGCGGATTCCTCCACGCTTGCTAGTGGGGATCTTGTGAGCCGAGGCCAGCACTACCTCTGACGACGACCCTCGCCTTTCGGCCAGGACCGCTTGCGGAAGAACTTCCCGTTCACCGCAGCAGCCCCGGGCCTCCCACGCCGGGAGCTCCCAGAGCCTCCCGCGCATACCTCGCTGGATGCGGCGCCGGACTCCGACCCCGCATCCCTCTCCTCCCTTCCTTCGCCGTTATCGGCCGTTTTTTGTGTTAAACAATTTTCAATGTTGTTCCCACGAGTATGGGGGAAAAAAAAAGTCCATCTGGGCAGTGCCCCCTGTACCCAGATAAGCCATAGCCAGGCCCGGCAGTGGTTCGCACTAGCGACTGATTTTCCATAGAAACCCGTCAGCCATAGATCTTCTCGCGGTGCGCCGCCGCTTGTGATTCGGGGTAACTTTTATAGAGGTTTTCTACCTCGCGGTCCGGGCGGTTAAGCCAAGATCCTCGGTCCCAATCGAAGCCGC
This sequence comes from Noctua fimbriata, assembly GCA_905163415.1. Classification (NCBI taxonomy): domain Eukaryota; kingdom Metazoa; phylum Arthropoda; class Insecta; order Lepidoptera; family Noctuidae; genus Noctua; species Noctua fimbriata. The sequence continues at coordinate 2,147,118 of LR990946.1, forward strand.
GAGACGTGACCCACGACACTTCGACGGTGGGATTACGATATCGACGGGGACAGTGAATGACTGCGTCCTTCGCTGTCTGCTCGGAGGCAGGGTAAGTGCACACCGAGCCCACCCTTGCTCCTCCGCTGAGCCCTCTGCTTTTCAGAGGGTCACGCGGAGCAACGCCCCCTTGGTCCATAACGGACCCCTCCCATGTCAGAATATTAGCTATGGACAGTAACATTCCCCGAGGAATAAGAAGTGGAGTGGAGGAGTGGGAAGAGATTCCTCTTCCCACGGAAAGGACCAAAAAGAGATTTCTCTTCCCACTCCTCGGGGAAGGATACTGCCCACGCTCAGGGTGCACCGGCCCAGCAGTTGCTATTCCCTCCAGCGTATCGACAGGGACCGGTAGCCATCGGGCACACGACGAGGAATTCTGACAACGCACCCCATGATGCGATTGCGATTATTATGTAAAAAAATAAATATTGACATTTATTTTTAGCTATATATAATAAAAAATTATAAAAACATAAAATTTATTAGTGGGTTAATAGAAAATATAAAAAATTACATACGTTGGTCAGGTCCACGTACTTGTATATTAAAAGGAGAACAAAAAATTAATAACCTCGACGATAGGCGGGTCATCCTTAATGACTTTGATCTATTGCCTACAAGTGGGCATGCGGGCGGGCATTAGACGTATGTCTAATTATAAAAAAAGATTAAAAAAAAGATATTACTTTTGGTCCAGGTGTGAATCATGTCAGAAACAAAAATATTCGAGTAATACTAAACAACGAATGACAATAACAAGTACCGCAGATTCGACATTTGAAAAGGTTTATCTCGATTTGGATTACATCTTTTGATTAATTCATTTGTTTATATTTTTTAAAGATGCCGATAATAATTATTGTCATCTTTTGGCAATATTTTTTTTTCAAGAATAATTATTATTCTTATATTCTCACACTACAATGTGAGTTAACCAAATTCGTGGAAGCTTACCCGCTACGTAGTAAGAATACGGTAAGTGTAGCAAAATCATTTGTCAGCAACTTTGTTTTGCGCTACGGCGTTTATGCGGATTAACTACTTAAAACATCCTAGCTCATGGAGTGAATGGTTACCATATAGGTGTTTTTCTTATAACAATACCGTGCACTCAGAAACTAAATATACGCCCCATGAGCTAGTATTCGGTAAGTTATCTAAAATCCCGAGTGATATGAGTAGCAGGGTTGATCCTTGTTTTACAACCACAATAGTTATCCTCTAGGATTAAAATATAGGCTCCAAGTAGCTCAAAATGATGCTAAAATTAATATGATAATAAGTTTTTTTTTTTTTAATAATAAGTAAAATAGTATTATACAACATTAACACGTATTTCATTCAACTCGCCTCACAACACACACTTCACCTCCAACAATGTAGAAAAAAATATATCGTAAGCATTTTTTTTTACAATCCTTTCTTGTTGTTCATTGTTACTTAGCTAACGGTTTGGTCCTAATTTTATGAAACGCATGTGTTTTGTTGTTTTTATTATTTTTACATTGCATCTTCTAGAACAGTGATTGGACCTCGAAATAAAGGACTCAATTTTCCTCCTATTTCATCATCATCATCATCGTCATCATTTCAGCCGAAAGACGTCCACTGCTGGACATAGGCCTCCCCCAAGTGTCCCCACATTGACTGGTCCCGTGCGACTCGCATCCTGGGGATCCCTGAAACCTCCTATTTCATTATTTACCAATATCAAACAATCATCTTTATGGTAGTGAACTGAGTTCAAATTTATTAATTAGTTTTACGATTACATTTAATTAAAATTAAATTATTTCTTATTGTTTTATGATTTTATTTTTGATAAATCAAATCAAATCGTTTATTGATTTATCCATAATGTACACTTACAGGTGGTAAATAAAAAAAATAAAAACAATTATGGACCCTGTCGCGCACAGCATTTTTTTTTAAATAAGTAGGGAGACGAAGAGCGGTTTGTTACTTTTCCTTGTTGTTAAGTTTGAATTATTTTCTATCCTATTAAGTATTTTATATTTCCATTTATTTACTTAATCTATTAATATTTTATATACAAGTCCATCTATTTATTTCTTATTTATTTAATTATATTTAAAATTACTTATTTGTTTACTCGATGTAAAAATTGATCATTATTATTATTGTAGTAAATTTATACAACGTGTAACAGATTAAACGCAATACCCCAGACACCCCAATTAGAATATTAAATTATAAGTCTAAAACAACATCCGTAATTAAATAAATTTAAACAAAACCCACTCTTTTTTATAAAATAGTTATCCTTACTAAACGCAAAACGTATGTGTAACAACATCCCTGCACGCACACTCATGCAATGTTAGCGGCCGCCGCGACACGCACACTCGAGCGCCCGCTAGTTGACCATAGCCGTAGGCATTAGATGTGCGTTAGTTCAATGAACGAATTTTACGTACCTAAAATGTCATAGACTGATATTATGAATAACTTTTGATACTTCATTGAGTTTACCGTGTAATGATTGATAATTTTCTAGTAAGTGAAATTATCAACACGAATCTAAGACTTTATGCTTAGTAACGGGGATGCATTTAAAACAGCGATATTCAAAGACGGCGTATTTAAAAGATTTGAATCATAATATTTACAGTGATAAGAATAGGTACAATCGTATTGATAGGAAGAAGTAGGTACTTACAGAACTGGACTATTTACACTTTACACTTAGATTATTAATTTGCACTATTTCTGCGATCTACTTTCACTAAAGTTTCAAAATGACCACCGCCTTGTTCTATGCACTTATTTGCACGCTTTCTTAAATTGTATTTCAATTTTGTAAGCACTTCAGTATCACTTTTCACCGTCACAAATGGTTGTTCAATTTTTGTATTTAGTTACCTATCCTGGAACGAATCCACACGGCAAGAATATGGATTCTCATGCCGCCACAAATGGTTGTCCTGGTTGTACATGCCAATATGCGTGAAGGTACTCTCGTCCGTCCAAAGAATGTTCTGTTACCAGTTCTCCAACAATCACCTACTGAATTCCAGTCCTGGCAAGTTGTCGGCCGGCGTTAGCTCTTGACACCGTCGAAGATGGAATGTGTGTTCACCATCAGCACGCAACGTTCGCCACACGTACATGTGGCTGCAGTCGAACTGGGGTGCTGCTTCTCTCGAGCTGTCCTCTGAATTTTCGTCGAAATGGTCGAGAATACGGTCTTGCAGACGAGTAGTCCGCACATTCGTCCCTCTGTCCAAAGCCGTATTAGGAAGGAACGTCCTAGAGTCCCTCAGTCGCTGAGTTGCATCGTCCTGGCGCTCACACTGCAGCCAAAACGGTCATTGAATTCCCGACAAGCTAACGCGACATTATCAAGACAGCGAGCCAGGGTCCTCACCATATCCGTGTATTGTATGTTGGTATACCGGAAAGCCATCGCGCGCGGAAACAAAAATGTCACGGAAGTAAATAAAAGTACATCTACACTAGATCACTACCGGCGGATGACTAGCTTTTGTGCCTTTGATGCTAGTTACTCATGTTATTCGGCGCGGCGTGTGTGTCGGCATTTCGCATAAACGTCAAAGAGGTTGCCGACAAATGCTTTATCGCTTTGCAATAAGTTCTAAATTTCTTCAAATTAAATAAATTTATTTTGTAAAAATGCCTAAAACTTACTTACTCTGATGACTAACTAAGTTTGGTCGTGCATTCAAATAAGCCTTACTCATTGGAGATAAAGTTGTAATTCCTGTAAATTACCTATTTATTTGACGCACACTACTTTTAATGTTAAATGCTTTGATATTATTTACGTGTGGGTATTGTGGGTGCGTTTTATTGCTCTGAGTTAAGGTTTCAATTTCCTTGAATTAAGGATTGTATTAATTTGTCATGATACTGTGTGTCTAATTTAAGTTATTAAAGATTTTACCGTCAAAATTTAACACCTATTTTTTATCACGGAAATCGATTCAGAAGCCGATTCTGGACCAACTACTTTCAGGAATTGCGTTTATTCTGTTACATGTTGTATTTAAGTGTTATAGTATAGTTTATTGTGTATATATAAGTAAGAGTGTTAAAGTTTAATTTATTTTTGTTAAGTTTTGCTTATTAAATATCTTTTTTTCATAATTATGTGTAATTATTGAATTTATCCCTTAGATATTCGTGAACTGTGTAATAGCATTTTTTTATTTAAGTATTGCTTTAATTTATTTAAAAATATACCTGTTTTATTTTGGTTTCTTAAGTCTTCTGGTAATTTATTATATATTTTTATTGACACGGAATATGGACTAGACTGTCAGTTGTGATAATTGAATATTTTAATAAATTTGTATGTAACTATTTCTATTTGAATTAATTATCTAATCAATCAATTTAATTTAATTTATTTACTTATGTCAGTATTCAAATTCAAATCCAAATCATTTATTTGCCAATAATGTAGGTATACAGATATGATGGTAATTTTTATGAGAGTCCCGATACATTTTGCCATACGGCATGCAAAATTATTTAACATGCAAAATTATTTATTTAACTTTAAATATTCGGTAAACAAATAAAAAAAAAAAACAAAAAATAGACACATTAAAAAAAAAAAAGTCTTCCATTCACTAAGCAGCATTACTAACATTATTAAAAATACTCATATTATATTATATTAGACATTCGGAATTAAGCACAATGCCAATATTACAAATTAACGAAATAAATAAAAAATGTCAATAACTTAAACTACAAAAATGTTAATGAATTTAATTAAAAATGACAGAAAATAAAATAACAAATGTCAAAAAAAATAAAAAAAATTATATAATACGAAATGTCAATAACTCAATCAATTAAACTACAAAATGTCAACAAATTAATTTTAAAATGTCAGAGTTCTATTATTAAATTCAATTATAAATGTAAATAAAATGACAAAAAATAAATAACATTAGAATTGGAATATAGGAATGTCACTAAAATTAAATCACGCGGAAACAGATTACACCCCTTTAACAGAAAGTTTTATCATTGACAAAATCCTTAATTGTGTAGTAACACTTGTCCAGTAGCAGTTTTGTTAACTTTTTTTTTTAAACTTTGAAGGGTAATTCTTTTAAATGTAGCGGCAGTTTATTGTATATAATGGGACCCATGGTTAAAATATTGTTTTTGAGTAAAGACGTTTGGTAACCACCTGTGTAAAGTTGATTCTTATATTGTGACCTTATTGGTCCTGATCGTTGTCTTTTATCCACTACCGACGTAAACAGGTGCTTGTTCATTCTAACGAAAAGAGCAACTTCTAGTATATACAACGATGGCAACGTGAGTATCCTTAAAGATTTAAAAACAGGCTGACAGCTTTCTGTAGTTTTAAGACCTGTCATTGATCGAAGGCATCGTTTTTGGGCCCTAAATATCCTTTCTCTCTCACTGCAGTTTCCCCAAAATATGACACCAAATCTGATTGAGGAAGCAACTAAACCATGATAAGCTGTTACCAATGTACTTATGTTAACTTTTTTTGAAAGGCTATAGAGTAAATAAGCCGTTTTACTTAATTTATTACACACGTGTTCAGCTTGATGTTTCCATGTCAGTTTATTGTCGATGTGTACTCCTAGAAATTTCGTTACTGTAGTTGTATTTACGGTTTGGTCATTATACTTTACTAACCTATTTTCTGGCTCTAGTCGCTGGTAGAAATGCATGACTTGTGTTTTATTTAGATTTATCACTAGATTATTTTTATTAAGCCAATCTATTATAGTCATAAGGGTGTCGTTTATATCTTTTTTGTATTCCGTTTTATCTATGCATTCTATTATAGCTGTGCTGTCATCCGCAAATAATGTCATTGGATGGTGAATCTGACGCGGTAGGTCGTTAATGTATAGCAGAAATAATAATGGCCCAAGTACACTTCCTTGCGGAACCCCAAACTTAGGTATTCTGCTAGGAGATAAATATTTTAATTCACGCTTAGTTTTAGTACATACTCTGGATATCTCTGTGTACTGTTTTCGATTAGTGAGGTAAGACTTTATTAGGTTTAGTACGTTGCCTCTTATACCGTAGTCTTCAAGTTTATTTAACAGGGTGTCATGTTTTACAAAATCAAAGGCTTTTGTCATGTCAGTGAAAATTGCACACACAGGATTTTTCTTATCCACATTATTCATGATCACTTTTAATAGATCAAATATTGCCATGTTAATATTTTTGTTTTTACGAAAGCCCTTTTGCTCTTCGCATAAAATATCATTTTTAATTACGAATGTGTAAATAGATTCATATATATTTTTTTCGAATATCTTAGAAAATACTGAAATTAAAGCTACCGGTCTGTAGTTTGACATATCTTCCTTATTGTTTTTTTATGTAGTGGTTTTATGACAACAGTTTTCAATTGATCTGGAAATATACCAGAGCTTATGCATGCATTTATTATATGGCTCAACGGTTTGGCTATGATGTCTGAAACAAATTTTACTGCCGCGGTAGAAACTTCGTCGTATCCAACACTTTTTTTATTTTTTAAATGTTTTATTATACGCATAATATCTTGAGGTACTACTGGGGGCATGAATAAAGAATTGCTGATATAAGTATTGCCAGTTGACTTGCCCAGATGTTTCCTAGTCACGTTCTGTACCTGATCAACGAAGAAATCGTTAAATGACTCAGCAATTTGCTCAGGATTTTTCACCCGTTTATTATCTTTATTTATTAGCAAAATAGGTTCTTGTGACTACTTATTGTTATTATTAATTATCTGCCATGACACCTTTGATTTATTTTGAGAACAATTAATGAGGTAATTATTCTGAGCTTTTTGAGTGAGATTTATAATTTTTTTTAGTCTCCGCGAATAATTTTTAAATGTATTTTTACTTTCATTTGAGGGTGCTTTTCTATATTTCCAAAGAAGGTTTCTTTGTTTCCTGCTAGAAATCCTTATTCGACGCGAAATCCATTTTACTTTTTTATCAGGTTTTACATTAATTAATTGTTTTGGAAAGCATAAATCATAAAATAAACGAAATAGTTCTTGAAACTTATCGTATGCTTCATTAGGGTTATCTGTTTCGAAAACTTCAGAAAAAGACAAACATTGAAGGTGTTTTTTGAATAATGTTAAATTTTCATTGGATAAGTTACGTTTATAAATGTGCCAAGAATTTAGTATGCATGTTTTGTTCACCTGTATTTTTAAAATCTGAGCAGTGTGGTCGGATAATGCAAAATCAATAACTTCACTCACACATTTTTGCCTGGAGTTATAAGCAAAGTTATCTAGACAAGTGCCACTCTTGGGTCTGGTCGGTTGCTTGAATTCTAATTTAAGATTATAGTTAAGTAATAGATTTTCAAAGTCTAATGTTATGTTATTTCTTTTTAGTGTGTTAATGTTAAAATCCCCGCACAAAACAATTTTTTTACTCGACTTAGAACATAATTGCTTCAGTAAGATGTTTAAATTATCCATAAAAGAATGTATACATGATATATTCGGAGGTCTATAAATGCATACAACAATTAATCCCTGTTGATATAATTCTATTGCACAATATTCAAATACACCTGTGATAGATGTGTTAGAAAGTTCCTTATATTCGTACCTATTTCTGATAAGGATACACGCTCCTCCACGCTTCTGATGGGTTCTTGAATAACACGATGCAAGCTTGAAATTAGGTACTTTAATTAATGATTCCTGCCCTGATGTTACGAAGTGTTCAGTTATGCATAATACATCGATGTCGATGTTTTTTTCAGTGCGCAATTCTTGGATATGTAGTGTCAACATATCAGATTTATTCAGAAGTCCAGCGATGTTTTGGTGCAAAATATTCATATGTTTATAATAGAAAAAACTGATCGCTCGTTGTTTTAATATTCTCTTGCTCATTTGGAATCTCAGTAGTACTAGTTGAGGCAGAGTTGTCGTGAGTGTCATCTTTGTGGTTGGCAAAACTTCTTGAGAACCGAATAATCTGTGGTCAATCCTTATCCTGCACATAATCTGGTCAAATATGTTTCTCCATCCGTATTTATTTATTTTCCCAGTATTGTAGGAAAACATATCGTGCGATAGGGTAGCATTGCTATCAAAGAAATATGCGTATTCATTATTTTTTATGTCTGACAGGAGGAGATTATTGAAAAACTCCACTTTATAATTATGTATTAATGCACCTTTTACGTAGATCGGGGTGCATATAACAATGTTAGTGTGGGTTACATTCTTCAGCGAGAAGTTTAGGTTGTGAAGTATATTTACATAGTCACCATTTTGCAGATCTTTTTCTCCAATGAAGATCAGGCAGTAGTCATTCATTGAGAAGTCTTTTAATTTGTATTGAATGGTGCTTAAGAAATCTGCTGCGGTGACGTTAGGTACTAAATAATGACAATACTCAAACTGATTAGAGAATACTTCATCAATTAAGGGCAGAGTCCCCCTCGTGCAATTGCTGCAGAAGAAGCTGCTATTGTCAATGTTAATGAATGTTGATATTATTCCGTTATTTTTTTTTAAATTTCATACTTCTATTAATATTTGCACACTATGACAATATGGTAAACAGGTTAGCACAACTCAATGTACTTATAACACCTTGCATTTTTCTTCTTATAATTGTATGTACACACATGTTCGAGTAAATAAAGTTATCTGAATCTAAACTTTTATATGAATTTTCCAACGAACCAACTGATTGATGGTGATATGCTGTTGATGATATTTTTTCTATGCTTAAAAGCTTACAAACCTGTTCCATTGTTGACGACATCAATTCAGCACCTCGATCAGTTGCTAATGATTTAGTAAAATAGATCCTTACCATTACTTCCTTACTAATATTATGAATGCGAAAGTAAGTTTGTTTGTTTGTTACCTTTTCACGCCTAAACCACAGAACTGAGTATTCTGAAATTTTGCATATACGTTGTCAGGTGTACAGAAAGGGACAGAGGGTACCTTTCTTTAAGGATTGATGGGACCCTTAGCCATTCAGTATACAGGAAGCCGACTCATACGGACCGCTGGTTGCACGCCACCTCACATCATCACCCCTGTCACCTCAAGTCCGTAGTCACCTCACTTACAAATCGCGCATTTGATCTGTGTGATTCTGAACATCTTACTGGTGAACTATCCCACGTACAAAAGGTTCTACGTAAGAGTGGCTACAACACCAATATTTGAGCGGTAAGAACAAAAAAGATGCGAGGTGCCAGATTTACAGTGGAGCGTCAACCAACTTTCTTGACATATCTTAGAGGAGTAACGGACAAGATAGGTCGTTTACTGAGTAAATACTCGTTATAGAATGTGTTTACTCCTCATAAGAAAATTGAACAAAGTCTGCGTTCCCCGAAGGATAAGATCTGGTATGAACATCCTGGGGTGTATAAAATTGACTGCAGTTGCACCAGTTCATACATCGGTCATCATCATCATCATCAAGTAGTCCTATTTCTGTTTGCAGGGTTTAAAGTAAACTAACACGAAGGATCCCGGAATCCCCTTCGATACTAATCTTTCCGAGTCGGGGTGCCCCAAGTCCCGAGCTCGCTTCGCTCGCTCTAGCATCCTAGTCCTAAATCTACCTAATACTGTAACATTGCATTCGGGTAAAAATAATAAGACGTAGTCGAAGAAAAAAATAACCACGAAGGAAACAATCTCGAACCTAACCTGTTCGAGTTGGGATGCCCCAAGTCCCGAGCTGGTATCGCTTGCTCTTGCATTCTAAATTCTCCTAGTACAGTAATATTGCATTTTGTACCGATCCCTTCAATATATTTTTTACGACAAACGGCTGATCGGAGACAAAAAGCACCAATTTTTGATATTTGGCGCGACCCCCCCACCCCATACTCCCTTAAGTGACTCCGCTCTTCCACTTATCATTAAACAATGTATACGCAATTGAAAAAATACTATAAATAATAGTGTTATGGGGATATCCCATCAGGAAATTCTCAGTAGCACCCACGGAATCTGGATTTGTGCCCGATTGATGGCAATAGGCTCACCCCCTATTACATGGGACTTCAATATAACTGGCGAAATGTGTGTGTACGATTAGGTACACGTCTGCCCAACCCTTCAGGGCTTTAAGGCGTGATGTTATGTTATGTGTGAGAACTGACTGCCAGATCAAAAGGTGATAATGTACTGATGACTAAAAAGGCGTTTTTTATTCTAATACCGATCTGTATACAACATTAAATGACTTTTTGCGAGAGAGCCCTTAGACCTCCTTAATTCGGCTCTGTCGCAAAAATTCTCTATTTATACCTTACAACCCTGTAGTAGGGACAAAAAGATGACATTGTAGATATGTAGGTACTCTAATTCAATTTTGATTACGTTTGGTTTGGAAAAAAATATTAGTTCCGTTAGTTTTAATAAAGGGTAGCCTTGACTTAACTTTATCAGGCAACCCATTCGCAATGTTAGTTTGTTCATGTAAGTATTTTACTCAGTTAACGTAAGTTTTAAATAGCCGTTCTGAGGCTCGCCACTTTATATTATACACTTTATAGATTTAAGCTTTTTACCTCTCGCACAATGTGGCAATGATCATTAATCTACTAAATTATTAGTATCCAAAGTCATTTCACATATACAAATACGAAATGGAAATCTTCTACCCACGATTGTCAAAGTAAGCAAAACACAAATAATAATTTGTTCGATTTTTTGGATAGGTATTTTGATATTCAAAAACGAAAAGAACGATGCCTTTTTTAAAGACCAATTAGCCTGCTTTAATATTCAAACGAAATAATTTTATTTAGTTTGTGTGCGGGCAACATTGGAAAAAGGTGGTCTGGTTGAATTTGACAACGTTTTTGTCTTATTTTGGTATTGACCCCATAAAGTTTTTATTTTGTGGAATATTGTTTATCTACCTATTATCTTAGAACTAATCTTATTTAATACATTTTTTCACTTTGGATTTACTATATTTAATGGTGACCACCATTAAATATAGTAAATCCAAATAATATTAATTTTGTTATTTAAATAAATTTCAGGATGAATTGCTGTAATTAAATGGTATATCTAAGCCAGAGTGGTGATCTGTACCGAGACCTTCTTACTTCATATACCTTTCTCTATTTAAGATTGTACATAGACCAGTGCCTGTTACTTCTGATGTTGAGATAAATAAAGATTTATGATTATGATTATTTTTTTTAATACCTATCTACCGACGCCTAATAGCTTTCTCTTATTACTAATTTTTTATTATTTAATTGCCTCGGAAACGAAAATTGAAAATATTTTTTTAATTTAATTTAATAATGTTATATTCTCAGCCTTTCCATCATGTCCTACTTTTTACGTAAAATGAATGGTCACCTTATTAGAAAGAGTCTAAATTAGCGTTAACTTCTCTTTTGGTGGCAATTTTTTAATGCAAGTAAGAATAGCTGTTGTACACACGGCGGCACATGAAGCTGTAAGTTCCTGTATAAATTGACTCGCTTTGTATAGATTTCCTATACAATGAGAGATCCGCATAAACTGGTTTTGTAAAGCTTGACTGGCCGTCGCCGTACGTAGTACTTATTACTTCCGTGCAAATAGTAAAGACAAAAGGAAAAATAAAACAAAATTTGTTTTCAGCCATTCCGACTACACTACGACTAAAACCTATTTACGTGAATTATTTTTATCATAGAAATAGCTTATGAGGTTACTAACTAAATTTTAAAAACTAATATCTTCTGCTTCTGTTGGTCGATTTTGATGAAATAAACGCTAAATAATACAACAATGCACAACAATGCTTCTTATTTTGTAATATTTCGATTTTAAATACAATGAGGGGTTTTTACGTGATGCGCGCACAAACGAACAGACAAAAATTTAAAAAAAAATTTTTTTGCTTTCTATTACTTTTTTCTCGCAGCTTCCAGTGATTTTTTTGCAAAAATCTGTAATGTACAGACACGGACAGTCTACTATTATTATTATTATTACTACAACCCTTATTTCCGAGCTCAAGCTTATTGAAACTGCTGCTATGTAATTGTTTACCCGCTCAACAGCTTGTGCACCCCGCGCGCGGCGCGCGCCGCTGGTTACCTGAAACCCGACCCTTTTTTTACAAGGAGCGGCGGGTGTCGGGTGACCGACACGCGGCGTATAAACAAAAAGTTTCTATGAACTGATAGTAAACTAATGACTATTTACTCAAGTGTATGGACCAAGCTTCAAAACGCAAGTTGTTTTGTAACATTAAATGTTGTTGTTGTTATCGTGTGGTTAGTTCCTAACCTGGTGTCAGAGTTTTTATGCCGCCCATGGGCCTCTGACTTGGCTTTACATGCCGTCAAGAAATATCTCTCAGACATGCTGGTTTCCTCACGATGTTTTCCTTCACCGAAAAGCAAGTGATAATTATACTATACGCACATGAATCCGAAAAATCAGAGGCCTTGGGTTCGAACTCGAGACCTATGACGTGTCAGTCCGACGGTCACACCACTAGGCTACCACTGCTCTACTTGAATGAATGCCTTTGTTTTTATAAGCCAAAACAAAATAAAACTTGTATTATTTCAAAATTTAAAGCGGTGACCCTATGTGTTTAAAAAAAAAATATAGTCTTACTCAGTAGACATCAAATGACATCATAATACCTAGTTACCACTCTTCAAACAAAGTTTTGAAATACAAATATTAATAACATCACGTGGACTAAATTTCTAGTCAAAACAAATACCTACACTACGTAAGCTAATCATTACACACCTTCGAATTCTTAACTTAATGGTATGAAATTGGTACCAATTTGTTATTAATTAATCACGCTTTATGGTTAATTCACAATGACTTAAGTACAAACTAGCAATTTAATTGTTATATCACGTTTTTATTAATTTAAAGATTTTTCAGACAACATTACACCCTATTCCAACATCAAATAAAGCTTGTATTATTTCAAAATCTAAACCGATGACCCTATGTTTTTATTAACCTAATATGCATCAAATGGCATCATAATAGTTACCACTCTTCAAACAAAGTTTTGAAATACAAATAATAATAACATCGCGTGTACCAAACTAGTCAAAAAATATTTCTACAACGCTCTGGCGCAACGTAAACAAATCATTTCACAACTTTGAAATCAAATCTAAATGGTATGCTATTGGTACCGAATTGTTCGTAATTAATCACACTTTATGGTCAATTTACAATGACTTAAGTACAAACTAGTAATTTAATCGTTTCATCAAGTTTTTATAAATTTATAGATTTTTCTGACAAAATTATAACCTAACTATTGATTTCATCATTAAATTTACGATCGAATCGGAATTCACATGTATCATTCGAAAGACCGTAAAAACAGAAACAAAAGGGTATATAATATTACTTACCAGACAAATAACAAACTCCAACAACTATCACTTCAAAACACAACCACAGAAAAAATAAACAGCAATTAAGGCCCTAGTCCGATCACATTGACAGCCTGTCGAAATATTCTTGCAGGTTTACAATGTTTTTTTGATTAAACTTATTAATGAATTGCAATTATTTTAGTGCACCATAATATTGGTTATATGCTTAACAACTACGTATTTTTTTAAAGTTCGTAAAACTCGCTCTTGTTGCGTAAATCTGGCGTTGAAAAGAGGTCTTTCGCGCCCAACTCGAGTCCGAGGTCTGTTTCCGCACTCCTTCCGAGGCAACTAAAGCGAAATCGCAAAATCTATCGAGCCAATAAATTCCTTTATATAAGAAAAGAATTACATTTCTTTTTTCCCTTTTCTTCAAAGTTGCCTCGTTACTTTTTGTAAAAAATCTTTTATTTTCTTAATCCGATTACGATAATATCGTCAATTCTCTCGGCTTTTGCTCTCAAAAAATACGTAGTTTCTGTCAATAGATTTTTGTTATTATTAGATTTTATAGAAGGGCCACTGTTGAATTATACGAAATAATAAAAAAATCAAATTAACGTACACTGGAAATTATTAGTATTCCAAAACATCCATAAAACTACAGTTTATATACAGAAACGTTTGCCATATTTCCTTAGTGACCGCCGAGCGGTCGAGGTAGAAGGACGTAGGAATATCGTCAATTGTTTTCCGGATTTCTCACTCGCACAATCATGTAGTTGCTGCTCATGTTATGTCATGCAGTCTGCTCTACTTAATTATTTTAACCGACTGCAAAGAAATGAAGGATTACGTTTTTATCTATGATTTTTAAACTTTTTACACATGCGCGGAAGACACTAGCGCGAACGGATACTTGGGGGAAATAAGATTCTTTAGTGATGAATCGAAATCAAAATCAAAGATGGCGGCTACGAAAATTAGGGAATTCTTCGTCATAGGCGTCACGTCACGTCCATAGTAATCGAGGGCGCTCCACTTGATTATTATTATTTTATGTCATGGGTGTAATTTTCATGGTTTTCGGGGTCGTTGATAACGAAAATGACGTCAAAATGGAAATTCAAGATGGTGCCGACGAAAATTTCCGGTTTTTTCGTCATGGGTATCATTTTTGTGGTTTTTGGGGTGGCTGATAACGAAAATGACGTCAAAATGAAAATTCAAGTTGACGCTGATGAAAATATCTGGTTTTTTCGTCATGGGTGTAATTTTCGTGGTTTTCGGAGTCGATGATAACGAAAATGAGGTCAATATGAAAATACAAACTGGCGCGACAAAAATTATCAGTTTTTTCGTCATGGATGTCAAGTCCACGGTAAATAAATGTACTCATTGAAGTAGTGGATATTAATGCAACAATTTTGTAGTGGCAAGGCGAAAACTTTCATTATACGGAAGCCAAAGGTAGTGCTAATTAGTGATCAAGAATGTCACTATTTTATAGCGTGAATGCCAATACACTAAATCACCCATGAATGAAAAACCGACAATTTTCGTCGGCGTCATCTTGGATTTTCGTTGTGACGTAATTTTGGTTATCATCGACCCTGAAAATCACTAAAAAGACACCCATTATAGAAAATCCGGAATCACGCTAGTGCCCAGTCGTGCAAGTGTCTTAGATCTTAAAAAAAATAACTCATTATTGGTTATTGAAACAATTTTGCAGTGGCAAGGCGACGTCCCATTACGAGAAAGCCAAAAAAAAAAAATGTCCGAAAACGAGTGATCATGAATTTCAAAATACCTATTCGAAAATCTTTTTTTTTATTACGTCCTCGTATGATGGTGCCTAGAAATAATATAAGCGTCGAATTGAAAACCACCCTTTTTTTTAAGTCGGTTAATATGTAGGTAGAGCAGCTTTAGCATCATCTCAAATAATTTAAGTACGAATAGGTGTCAAATGGGGAGGTCTCCGCACACGCGATGTGTTGCAGCAAAAACAATTTTGCTGTGAATTTCTGAGTTTTACACGTCAAGACTATCGCCTTAATTCACTCAAAATTCAACTTAGAACGAAGGATGTGGCGACTTTATAAAAAACATTAAAAAGTGAAAAATAACTTTACTTTCGGAAGACGGTGGCAAAAAAGTGAATGAAACAAGCAAAAGTCACCGACTTCCGAAAGTTGTTGAGTTGTTGTTGTTGTTGTTGTTGTTTTTGATAATAGTTAGAAAACTATTATCAAAAATAAAATTACTGTACACTGATTAATTATATTATCTATTGTCTGAAAATGTGTTATTTTGTTTTTATATGAAAAGTTTTGATACCTTATTTTTTTCTAATGTAACTAATAGTAAATACCTACAAAGATATTTACTAAGGATTCAGATACTAATTCTTCTATAATTTTTTAAATCTTCTTCGCTTTCTTTCTTCTAATTTTCCGTCTTCAAAATCTTCTTTCATTAAAACTCTTCATGATTTCTTCAACTACAGACATCTTCGCTTTCACGTAAGTTGCAAAATTTTCATTGCTGGCTAAGGGTCGCCATGTATTAGATGATAGCCAGCATTCTGTAGACGGCGATGTTCATACGCTCCACGTGTTCACCGACACCCTACAATGTTGCTTCGATGTTCCCAGCTGTGTTCTTGGTGATGGACACTTTGTTTTTTTTTTTACAACCGCAGACCGACACATTTTTCTTTTGACTAGTTACTTTTTAATTAGCTACCGAATAACTTAGCCCGTAGGAGGGTCGCCATGAGATGTAAGTAAATGATTCGTGTATAAAATAAAAAGGCTGCTTGGTTCCCATATTAAAAGTATAATGAATCTAAATTACACATTAGTACACATAAGTAATACATTGCGCTACGTAAACAATAACATGAGACGTTAATCTAATGGACCATAATTACTAAATAATATAAAGGAACATACATACACTTCACCATGTCAGTTTGCGAAGGGCTGTCTCTTACACCTCTATAGTCAGACAGAATGGTGAATTTTGAGTTTTGTTCAATGGCAAAAAAAATGTGGTCATGAGATAAAAACACAAGATGGAGCTTAGTTCCGACTAGGCCACGCATGCAGCACTTATTAGTTCCATGCAAGAGCCTGATAAAAAAAAAACTTTAAAACTGTCACTTTGATCACCAAATCCGATCGAACGAATTCCGATTTTAATTTTATAATGTTTTTGTAAATATCTAATCCTTCTGTCTAGTGAAAAGCCATGCCCGAAAAACTGTAAGAACAGAAAGAGCCCTTGAACCCTTTCGGGAGTTACTATGTGAGAAAAAGTAACATCTGCAAGCAATATCTGTCATGGCCATGGCCACTATACTAACTGAAGTGCCCGCCATTGGAGCCGTCATGTTTAAAATCGTGGCCTCCATCGCGTCGAACATTGTGCCCACCCCACCAAAGTGCTCACCACTGAGGCTGATAACGTGTTATAAAAACCAATCCCACACCCTTGCTCCAATAGTGTCCTCTAAAATACGATTCAGCAAAACTAAGAAAATGTTTAATATGTACGGCTGTTCAGCAGAAAATATATTCTTCTGCTCATCGTTCCCACCTAAGTGCCCGGAGCCGTGCCCACCGTGCCCACCGCCGTGCCCACCATACTACCCACCACCTAAATGCCCACCGCCGGCTCCAGCACCAAGGTGCCCGCCGCCGCGGTGTCCACCACCTAAGTGCCCACCGCCGTGTCCACTGCCTTGGTGCCCACCGCCGGCACCATTTCCTAGGTGTCCACCTAAGTGCTCGTAGCCGTAACAACCACCTAAGTGCCCGCCGCCGCAATAACCACCTAAGTGCCCCCAACCGTGTCCACCACTTAAGTGCCCGCCGCCGTTTGTAACACCTAAGTGCCCGCAGCCGTATTAACTACTTAAGTGCCCGCCACCGTGTACACCACCTAAGTGCCCGGTGCCGTGTCCACCACCACAATAACTAAAATAAATGTGTGAGAGCAGTTGGTATTGAGCTGTACGGCCAGCTCAGTAATGATTTCACACAAGAGACCTCACGTGGTCATGGTGGCGGTGGTGTCGTCGTGATACAAACTGCGTTGCCGCTATCTAAGTAAACCGCTAAGTTTTGTTATAGAAGTTTTTATAAGCTCTAAGCAAGGAAATTTCTCAAGAATATATATTGTTTAAGTAAGCTAAGGTTATTTCATTGTTTTTGTATGTATGCAGAGTGTATGGGACAGCCCTCCACAGACTGATGGGGAGAATTCAGTATATCATACTAAGATGGTGTAAAAGAAATTATTTATTTCAAGAACATTATGGGAATCCAAAGATTGTTTTAAAGATTTGTTTTATTTTTACTCATAAGCAATGTCGTAACCGTGGCAAAATTAACGTAGCGAACGGCAAGCGCGACTACGAGTTCGATGAACTCTGTAGCTAGGCAGCAAGTGAACAGCTGATTTCAACATTCATTGTTGGTTTTTTAATTTTAGCTGCGTAAATTATAAAGCACAGAAAATGTAAATTTACATTGAAATCAAGAAATAGTAGCTGAAAAACGATAAATAAATAAACATTTTCCCGAGAAAAAATCCAGAGGAATATGATTCAAAATAAGGAACTGAATGCCGTTAATCTAAAGGAGGATACTTACTAAATAATATAAAGGAACATACATACTACATACACTTCTGTTAATGTTTTTTTTTTAATTCGTGCTATTTTAATTTTGCTGAATTAAAGCGAAAGATGGTATAAAAATTTTTTATGATAATTGCAGAAGGCAATAAATCGTTTTATTTCTTCAGAAGCTTGTGGTACCGGATAATCAAGCAATAATTTTTTTTTTGGGTTTGGCAAGCCACCTTGCGTATACACAACATGATGAAGGTATAGAATTTCTTTTTTCAAGAATTGACAATAAGTCTGATTTAATTTTAATTCTAAATTCAACATATGGTATTTGGATGATGAAACCCTGGGAGGTGATGTGGATACAGTCCTAAAAGATTTAAACTTTTTTTTAAAGAAATATTCAGTTCCATTGGCTTAGACCTTAACCTTTCGAAGTGCGGAAGGAGATTGCCCATTTACTTAGGGCACTCTAGCATCTAAAAATGCATGTAAATTAACGAGTTTTGCTTTATTTTGAATTTAGTATGCTCTAAAATTAACTGTAAAAGTTACATAGTCCAGTAACTTCAGATTTCTTAGAAATTAACAAAAATATGTCTTAGTCATGAACCTACTCGGGCTCATAACTAAGTAGTAGCCAAATTATTCTGCGTGGGTAAGTTCTCATGATCAATGGGTGGGTGACCATTTTCTTATCGATACCCTTTTGTGCATGTTCAGCCGTCGGCCCTGTATGTAATATCTCTCAGGTCGTGAGTGAGAAATAGAAGTATAGGTAAGCATAGAAAATATTGTTAGACATCCAGCCCTCTCTCTTGTCTAATGTGATGTACTATGTATATCTAATCTAAACCTGTGAGAATAGTGTGACATTAATGGAGTACCTAGGGCATGTGTAATTACAATCTTGATAAAAGGTTAGATAGTGGCATAAAGGATTGAAGTGTTAAAATAAACACAAACAATGAATAACTTTTGAATTAAATATTTAATTTTCATTAATTCTAACAAAAATATTGTCTAAAAATGATGCTGGTGGAGTGATATTGGTCTGATGTCTTGCCCAGCCTTAGTACCATATCATGGTCATCACGTGGCAACAACACCCTACCGTCCTGTTACTTACCAAGCAGTTGCAATAGTAACCCAAAATAGATTCTAGTGGGCAGTTGCTACTGGGCTCAACATCAAACAAAATATGTGTATAATAGATCCTTTGACTAGTATGCCTAGACTTTATACGCCCCCTTAATAAATAGGGAAATCCGTTTTACGAAATCAGGTATTAGATAAAAGGATCTATTATGACGACATCTAATAAATACACAACGGGCAGAGGTATTTGAAGCCCGCTTATAGTTAGGTAATGTAATTAGAGTGGAATTACGAGTTGGTGAAGTAACAGCCGATGAAGATAAGATGGTGACTTTTCATTTTGTATGTTATCTGCAGCTTCACCAGTTTCTTCTCGAGATGAATCTTGATGTAATTGTCTATTAGCCCTCATCCAGCAGGGATGACAAACATAGTTCCTTGTTGTTCCCTAAAACAAATAATATTGATTATTAACTAATATACAGTCAAAGTCGCTGCCCACTGGAACAACAAGCCATAATGTTCTCAAAGGTGTGAAGTCAGGCAACCTGCACTGGCAAATTATATAGGCTTTCTTTCGTCTTTTTTCACTTATTATTAAAAAGGGGAAAATTATGTTGTTTGATAACCACTTATTTTGTATTATTCCCATACATCATAATAAAGCATTACTGTTATACATGATAATAATCATACCTGAAGTCTTGCAGTAAAAGAACATTGCAGTACAAGTGGTGTCTCCGATTCAATAATGTGATGTCTTATGTCCCTTACTGATCGGCCACAACCAAGGCACACCATAGTTTGGCCCAGTATTCTATTATTGGCACCTGAAGTTAGCAGCAAGAAGCATGGGTGACAAATATGTCCATCTACTGGAAGCTAAAAGGCAAAGTAGATTATTAGAGTATAGGTATATCAACATTTTATCTATTGGAATATGAAGAAGGTTATAAATACTTTTTTAATTATCTAAAGGTGAAAATCAATTGTTTAAATGAAAATAATAATTGCTTCTACAAATCATTCGCTGCGCTGTATAATTAACACAAGAGAACATGGTTTAAGTGTAAAAAGGTTTTCATAATTTATTTTAAATAATACATACTTGAATTGAATTGAATTGTTAGCCATTGCACAAGCATTCTTTGGAAAGCTATGTCTAACGAAGACACAACATGTCTTCTTAGCCGTCCCGTAGCTATACCGCAATTATTACACCTCATTGTAAACAATGTCCAAAACGTAAGCCCAATCAAGTCCGTATTTATAAGCACTAGATAATCGTTGGGCAATGAAATCAGTCCGTGTAGAATAGCAATGGTCGTTATGTAGAAAAGATAATCGCACAGTTTACAAACAAAGGTGGGTACGCGCGTTGCGAGATGTCAAACGGAAAACGAAATGACGGTCATCGACCGATTGTCGAACCTGTCATGTCGTTTCGTTTCACTGTTACAAGAAAAAAGTTAATTAAAATAAATATTTCATAGCATTCGAGTAATTTAAAAATATGTCTTTTGTACATAATACGTTTTTTATTATGATTTCAATAATGAATAAACATTTTATAGAAAGAATAATTTTTAATATTACTCTGATAGATCATTAATATTTTAGCTTTACAGGGAATGGAAAGTTTATCCAAAATGGCACGCTATCTGGATACGCCAGAAACGCAAAACAACTATTAATTTTTAAATATTTTTTCGGAAGTTGTACGAAAATGTAAATAGTTTTGTAATTTTTGTTTCTATTTTTACTTAGTTATAACTAGGTGTCTATTATTGTATATGCCACTCAGTAACTAGGCAGAAACTGGCCATGTCCTTTACCTTCCTGAAACTGACAGACAGACTACCATTTCTAAATTTAATTTTTGGCACCAAATATCAAAATTAGTTACCGGAAAAAATTCTCTTCACCTCCTGGGTTCACTAATATTTGACAAATCTTTTCCGTCGTTCATTGAAGACAAAATTCAAAATTTTAATGATGTTTCGGAGAGACTTTTTAAAATTAACATTAATTCGGCCTTCACACTTATTCGATACTGTTGTTTTGGACCAAAATTCACGTATAGCCTTCGCTCCACTCATCTTTGGAAGCATCCGCAGCTTTTAGAAAAAGTAGACCAAATTACTAGGAACACTCTAACTTCAATACTTAATGTGGCCCTGGACCACAGAGCTTGGCAGCAAGCCACACATCCCATTCGCTTGGGTGGTCTCGGCGTCCGCAAAATTTCAAGTATAAGTTTACCAGCCTTCCTCTCCTCGGTCTACGGTACTGAAAAATTAACCAGGGATATTCTGTCTTCCTCACTGGTTGATTTTGAGGTGCCGTATTTGACCGATGCGTTGAACGCTTGGAAAATGGCTTGTCCCAATACGGATTTGCCCGACAGCCTGTCCTCCCAGAGACAGTGGGTCGTGCCGCTCTGCAGTATTGTACGGAATACCCTTTTAAACACGTCATTCAATACTGTGGAACGTGCCCGTCTGCTGGCCGTGGGAGAATGGGAGTCGGGGTTGTTGCTTCAGGCACTTCCGTCATCCAACATTGGCACTATGATGGATGACGCATCGTTCCGGGTCGCTACGAGTCTACGCTTAGGCGCACCTTGAGTTGCCCCGCATCGATGTCACTGCGGTGAAGCTGTTGACAGCCTCGGACACCATGGCCTGTCCTGCTACAGGAGCACAAGTCGCATTGCACGGCACGCCAGCATTAACGACATTATTCGTCGAGCCCTTGCCAGCGCCGGCGTATCAGCGGTTTTAGAACCAAACGGCTTGGTACGTGACGATGGCAAGAGACCAGACGGCATGACGTTGGTGCCTTGGAAGGTGGGTAGGCCTTTGGTGTGGGACGCAACCTGTGTCAACACCCTTGCGCCATCTCACTTTGCAAGCACGGCGGGCTGTGCAGGCGCTGCTGTTGCGACAGTTTTGAGCCGTTTGGGGTCGAAACGCTAGGGTCATGGGGACCGAGTGCGCGTCTCCTTTTTAAGGAAATCTCTCGCCGACTGGTCGACACTTCGCGTGACCAGAGGGCTGGCTCTTTCTTTGGCCAAAGAATTAGCATTGCTATTCAGCGTGGCAATGCTGCCAGTCTTCTGGGCACGTTTCCAGATGACAGCGATGCGGAGGAATACTTTGACACCTGAGTGTCCTATTGTCGTCGTTGTTTAGATGTTTATATTTTCTTACTTTTAGTCTTATTTTTATCATTACTTTAGTTCTTTTTAGTCTGTATATAATGTACATAATCAAGAATTTTAAATTTACTTTTCTCAATCTTGCAAACGAAACGCTTTTATTAGTTAATATTTTTTTTTTTTTTTTTATTAATCAGGTAATTGGTTGGTTTTTAAAAAAAATATAGAAATAAAACCTTCGTTATTAATTTATTGAATTGATGTTTAATTAATAACGAAGGTTCGATTTCTTGGTTTCGAAGGTTTGATTGGACTGGATGGATTAGACTGATGATTGTATTCTGGTTCCCTTTCACCTTGAAGAGAAGCTGCGATCGGCGGGGATGAGACATTGGCCGTAGAGCTTGATGGTAATATAGCGGAGTTTGAACGCAAAGTACTGGAGCTCGAACCAGAAGATGAATTAGAGCTTTAGGACGAATTGGAGATAGAAGATGAGTTTGAAGAAGACGAATTTGTAGTCAATATTAGTATCCAGTCGTGTTAGATCTTGAATTGAATTAGAATTAGGAATGTTTTCAGAATTTAAATTAGGTGAAACAATATCGTAATTCAAATCAGGATTTTTTTTGATGCACTACCTGCTGTAGTATACTTCTTGATCAGAAGGTAAGTTACCAGTTATTTCTTCATCCTGACTATTTACATTTACAAAAATGCTTCTTCTGAGCAGATGACATCGTCACACGGACATGATTTGCCTGTCAGTTTGCGGAGGGCTGTCTCTAACACCCTGTTAGAATGGTGAATGTTGAGTTATGTTCAATGCCAAAAAAAATGTAGGCATGAGATAAAAATATAAGATGGAGCTTAGTTCCGACCAGGCCCATGCACATAGAGACCCATGCAGCACTTATTAGTTCCATGCAAGAACCTGATAAAAAAAAATCTTTAAAACTGTCACATAATCACCAAATCCGATCAAACGAATTCCCGATTTTAGTTTTATAATGTTTTTGTAAATAATATCTAATCCTTCTGTCTAGTGAAAAGCCATGCCCGAAGAACTGTAAGAACAGAAAGAGCCCTTGAACCCTTTTGGGAGTTAGTAGGTGAGAAAAAGTAATAGATGTCGAACTTTAGCGCCCATCGCTACCATAACAACTGAAGTGCTCGCCATATCGGAGCCGTCATGTTTAAAATCGTGGCCGCCATCGCGTCGAATACTGTGCCCACCATCGCTATACCGACCCCACCAAAGAGCTCACCACTGTGGCTGATAACTTGCCATATATAGCAATCCACACCTTTGCTCCAATCGTGTCCTCCAAAACGGTTCAGCAAAACTAAGAAAATGTTTAATATGTTCGGCTGTTCAGCAGAAAAAATATCCTTCTTCTCATTGTGCCCACCTAAGTACCCACCGCCGTGTCCACCACCGTGGTCACCACCTAAGAGCCCGCCGCCGAGCCGACCACCGTGCCCACCACCTAAGCGCCCGCCGCCGTGTCCTCTACCTAAGAGCCCGCCGCCGTGCCGACCACCGTGGTCACCACCTAAGCGCCCGCCGCCGTGCCGACCACCGTGGTCACCACCTAAGCGCCCGCTGCCGTGTCCTCCACCTAAGAGCCCGCCGCCGTGCCCACCACCGTGCCCACGACTCTTCCCAACACCTAAGTGCCCGCCAACGCGCCCACCACCTAAGCGCCCGCCGCCGTGTCCACCACCTAAGTGCCCGCCGCCGTGCCCACCACCGTGCCCACCACCCTGCCCACCACCTAAGAGCCCACCACCCTGCCCACCACCTAAGAGCCCGCCGCCGTGTCCACCACCTAAGTGCCCGCCGCCGTGCCCACCACCGTGCCCACCACCCTGCCCACCACCTAAGAGCCCGCCGCCGTGTCCACCACCTAAGTGCCCGCCGCCGTGCCCACCACCGTGCCCACCACCCTGCCCACCACCTAAGAGCCCGCCGCCGTGTCCACCACCTAAGAGCCCGCCGCCGTGTCCACCACCTAAGTGCCCGCCGCCGTGTCCACCACCGTGCCCATCACCTAAGTGTCCGCCGCCGTGTCCACCACCTAAGTGCCCGCCGCCGTGCCCACCACCGTGCCCACCACCCTGCCCACCACCCTGCCCACCACCTAAGTGTCCGCCGCCGTGTCCACCACCTAAGTGCCCGTGCCCATCACCGTGCCCACCACCTGCATCCCTACTTTCGTGCCCACCACCATCGTGCCCACCACCATCGTGCCAATCTAGGTTATGGAGAACTATTAAAATTATTAAGAAGCTTATCAGATGAGACATATCTGTTTGTAAGCGTAATAAAATGGGCTGTCCAATATCTTGGCCGCCAAAGTGCCCACCACAACCAAAATGCCTGCTGCTGTAACCAGGACAGTGTACAGGCTAGCCAACTCCTCGACTACTCGTATAGTGTCTGGGCTCGGTTTTGGTGCGTAGTTGACTTGACAGCCTGCCCGAATTAATTTAGTTCCATGCCGGTTATAAATAATAATAAATAATAAATAAATTCTTTATTGGAACAAAAACAATCGTTACAAAATTTATAGTGTTCGGTAATAGCCACATTAGTTAGAAACTGTGTCGTGGCTATTAGCGCCCACCTTCCAGAGAGAGACGATATCAACGTTCCAGATAGTGATACCTTTTTTAAATGCAGACATTTTTAATATAAATTACATCTATACCTTAATTCTAGTGCGTGTATTTGTGGTGTATGTGTGTGTGCGTGTGTGTGCGCGAGTGTGTGTGTGTGTGTGTGTGTGTGTATGTATGTATGTGTTTATGTGTGTGGGTGTTGTTGAAGATAAGTAGTTGTGTGAGACTTTAAGATTTAACTAATTCCTCTAGCTCTTTATACGTAAGAGTGGACTACCATTGTCTAGTGAGCCGTTTACATTCTTGATAAGCATGTGGATAAATATTAAGTGCGTTGTTAACTCTGTTATATAATATAGGGGCAAAGAACTTAAATTGTCGTCGAACTAATTGGAGTTTAGATGAGTAAGTTTGGCAGACTCTATCGGATCTTCGTTTATTTTTATTCAAGTCAGGATCAAAGGAAAGTTCTGAATGTTTACGTAGAACTATATTTAGTACGAAGGAGTGCCTCACTGATGGCAATTTCCATAGGGCGTATAGTTCGTCAGTTGGGAAACGAATAGGCTTATGTGTCATAACCTTGAGCACAGCTCTCTGTGCCCTCTCCAAACGCAGTAGGAGACATTTTCCAGCGTTACCCCAGGCCGATATACAGTACGTGATGAGAGAGTGAGCAAGGGCAAAATAACCGGTTTTGAGGGTAGAAAACTCAGCTGAACTTCTAAGGCTTTTAAAAACGAAAATTAACTTTCTAACCCTAGATACTAATGTGTTTATTTGCCCAACCCATGTCATTGCACTGTCAATCAGGATACCGAGGTATTTAATGGAATCCGAACGCCTGATTTTGAGACAGTCACAGGCAACGTTCGTTTCAGCTTTGCATTTGTGCGCTGTGAGGGAGAAATCAGATGTTGGCTGTGATCTAAGTCTCGGGCCAAAGGTGACAAACCAAGCTTTGTCTAAATTAAGGGTAAGCAAATTTTGGGCTAGCCACTTCATAGTGGACTGTAGCGCTGACTCTGCGAATAGACGCGTCTCAGTCCAATCACTGCCTCGTACCAGTATGACTGTGTCATCGGCGTAACAAATTAATTTGGAGTTAGGTAGGGAGAGTTTGCAAAGATCGTTGATGTATAGAAGAAACAGGGTAGGACCAAGTACGCTACCCTGTGGAACTCCGAAGTTTAGAAACATTTCGTTACTGGTCAGATTTTCTATTTTGACAAACTGTGAGCGGTCCTTTAAATAGCTTTTGAAAATTTCAAGTGAGAGACCTCGAATACCAATCAATTCTAGTTTAGTTAGCAAAAGGGGGACAGAGACAGTGTCAAAGGCCTTCGAGAGATCAAGAAAAATGGCAATGGTCTTTTCTTTATTGTGTAGATTTTGAGCCACTGAACCCAATTAATCTAGGACAGCATCTTCAGTACTTTTACCTTTTCTGAAACCAAATTGGTTATTAGCAAGTACATTATTTGCGTTTAGATAGTTGAGCAGTCTTTTGTTTAATATTTTTTCAAGGAGCTTGGATAGGATAGTTAATACAAAAATGGGTCTGTAGTTACTAACACTGCCTCTGTCCCCACTTTTGTAAATTGGGTGTACTAGGGCACTTTTGAAGACCTTAGGGAAGACTCCAGATGAAAGGGCGAGGTTGAACACATGGCAAATGATTGGGACAAGAGTTTTCTTGGCAGCACTAATCAGAGTCGCAGGGATGCCATCCCAGCCCACAGCACAATTTAGTTTGAGGGTGAGGATTAGTCTGTCAATTTCCACATTATCTGTGGGGAAAATGGCCATGGAGTTATGATGTGGAAGTGAATTATCACAGATAGAGGAACCGACACGATCATCACTCTCTGGAACCACAATTTTGGAAGCCAGGTTTTCTCCCACACCTGCGAAGTATGTATTAACGGCATCAACAGAACGTGGAGGGTCGGCTTCAATTGACAAGAGCTCACTGGCAGAAGTTTTGTTTGTTGTCAAATTTGAGATAACTTTAATAAGATTCCAAGTGGCCTTCGGATTTTTACGGTGTTTTTCAAATTCTGTACGTTCATACTGACGCTTTAATTTCTTCAAGAGGTTATTACAGAAATTCCTGTACCGGACGTAAATTAACTTCGGAGTCTCGTTATTGGGGTCTTTTTTTCATTTTACAGTAAAGATTATCTCGATTTCTAATACACTTTAGAAGTCCAGGTGTGATCCATGGCTTAATAATTCGTTTCTTGCTCGGGATAATCGTATTACGACAATTTTTGGCTACGACAGAAGAGATAATATTGACTAAGCTGCATCTAATGCAGCATTGTCAGCATCATAACAGCTCATAACGGCAGAAAAGTCAGTATTATTTAATATGTTCAGACAAGCATCTATATCCACACGTTTCGATTTTGTCTGGGATTTTTGAGCGTCTAAACTAATATTACAAAAGGCTATTACTGGAGCATGATCGGTAATTAGAGAATCAAGAACCAAGGGTATTGATGGTTTATAAGATTTAATCATTATATGGTCTAGGCAGCTATCCATGCTCGTAGGTAAAAGATGTGCAGGAAGCATACCATGTGATGCAACAGTGTTAAGATACATGTCAGAATTTAGGTCATTACAATTTGGAGCTATATTTATATTAATGTCTCCTATTAACATAATTGTTCTAAAAGAATTTAGCGACTTAAGGGTTGAATCTAAACTAGTGATAAAATTTTGAATGTTATGATTTGAAGGTGAGCGGTATACTGCTACAACTGCTATCTCATTTTTGAATTTCAAAACCAGCCAATTAGCGTCATCGAGTGTTGGTTTTTCTATAGTAAGTTTTAAGTCCTGTTTAGCGTATACAACAACGCCGTCATTTGGGTTAAAGTGATCCGAAAATGAACTTACAAAACCAGCTATAGAAGGTATTTGAGGACATTTTTGTAGCCAGCATTCGGACAACACTATTATATCAAATTGCACCTGAATACGATGTAACAATATGAGAAGGTTGTTAAAATTAACACTATTCCCTATGCTTCTTATATTGATTTGAAGTATTTTAAAACTATTTTAACATTTTTCAAATATGAGTCCACTTGCTCCGGGGAGCAATGGTATGATGCTGACGCTGACAATAGATCCATATCATTTATAATTCTGACGTTGTCATCCATATTCAAGACCAGTGGCTAACAACTTTTCCATTTTGTTATGACTCACTGTATAGAAAAGGAAAATCATTCTTAGCAAGATGAACAGAGAGAGACATGATATTATGATTGGGACTGTATGAAGACGCTTTTTAGGTAAAATGTTGCTTATAACAAGATTGGAGAAGTATGTGTGTTTTCATGAGTGTGTGTGGAAGTAGTATATGTTTGTGATATGAAATTTTAGTTTTAAGAGTTACAATGACTGTTCCATAAAACAGTAAACGGGAACATATTACGAATATAAAACAGATCGAGCTATAACTACAAAAAATATCAGTATTATGTTTGGTTAGAATAATCGGTTCGACAAAAAAATAAAATAACAAAATACAAAATACCATGAATTGACACAGGAGAAAAAGACATGTGGGGCCTAGTCACTTTTCCAAATTAATTTTAATTTTCAAGAGGTCAGACTCATCCTGGATCACCAAATGCGGGGCACCTGTCTCCTTCCGAAGAAACAATTTACCATTCTTTATCCAACAGAACCTGTATTCATTTGTATTAGCAAAATCACGAGCCAAGAAAAACAGGCGCTTCATCTTTGGGGTTAGATTTTCCGAAACAAAAACTTGTTTTACTGGTCCAACAATTCTTAGAAGCTCGGTTGTCAATTTATTATTATCCTTGTTATATTTTTTATACATGTGGATAAATTTTTCCTTTAACAAATTGCTAGTAAAGTCTACAATAATATTCCTGCTGTCAGGATCCCTGGTGCCAATACGGAAAATGTCCTTGATCTCGAATGGCTGTATGGGTACATTAACAGTTGCGCCGATATTCAAAATAGTATTTAATAATTCAGTTTTAGATTCGGATTTTCTAATAGGTATATTCCTGATCTCAACGCAGTATGATCTAGCTCCACGCTCGATACGTTCTAATTTTTCTTGTAAATTTTGCAAACTCTTTAAATTATTTTTTCTTTCGGATTCAAGCTGTGTTTCTAAATGTTCAATTTTACCTTTGAGGTCATCATAGTCCTGTGACAGGAAAGAAACTGTAGACTGGATTTTAGAATTTAGAATTTTGATCTCTTCCACTGATTCACACAATTTTTCGATTTTCTTTTCTTGGCTCTCCTTGAATTCAAGGAACATACTTTTGATTTCCTCCATGAAGATAGATAATTTGTTATCCTGGTTTATCCTTGACTCGGTACATTTGCGTTTGTTTCGTTGGGTTATGTTTGGAAAGCTGCAATCGTTACTGACCGAATTATCAGTTTTCGTAATGGTTGGCTCCGATGCAGTAGAGTAGGGTGGGGGTTGATGGTGGGGACCGACTTAGTAGCATTTTTCTAGATGAAGTTTCCAAAAATAGCAGAAAATTCATTTCGCGGTATAGTGTTGGTGATTTGTGAGGTCACCAAGTCCTTTGTGTGGCTAATGAGGTCAAAGTCCGAAATGTGTTCACTTTTTCGAAAGATTTTGTTCGATTTTGTATTAAAACTGTTGTCAAAACTAACTGCAGCTTATTAATCACAAAGATTTCACACACGATTGTCACTTGTAACTTATTGTTGTTGATGATCAGTTTTTATGGCGATTTATGCACTTTATACACAGTTATACTATTTAAAAACACGGAGCAGATCAAAAACACGTCCGTCTACGTTGACGTCTCACGGCGGGGGAATGATTGGTTATATAAGCAAGGAAAGCAAATCAAGGTCAAATTAACCAAAAATATATGGGCAACGTCTATCAAAGTTTTTACCTCCATTGTTGAGACCATAGCACCGTATTTAGCTTAAATATTTAATTTGTGTGTGAATCAAGGAGTCTTTCCGGATCAAATGAAATTCACTTTTTATATCCGGGAATAGAAAACATACCAATAACTGTAGACCCGTATCCGTGTTTCCGGATTCAGCTATAAAATCTGGCACTAGTTACATTATGGGTTCACCAAAAAATTTTTTACCAAAACAAAACACTAAAAAGTGGAAAATAACAACTTTGGGAAGTCGGTGACTTTTGTTTGTTTCATTCACTTTTTTGCCACCGACTTCCCAAAGTATTCAGACAGACGAAGAAGAGAAAATGCATATTATAGAGGTTAACTCAAGTAGCGAAGCAAAGTTAATAAAATTTATACGGGACCACCGTGCAAGTTTCTTCAACTAAACGAAAAGAAAGGAATCACTAAAATCGGACCAGTAATCATGGAGAAATCGGTGAACATCCATGAAAAAAATATGCTAGTGGAATACAAATAACCTCCTCCTTTTATAGAAGTCTGTTCAAAAGACGTGGGAAAGAGGTATAAGATGCCATAGGAATCTACTGTGACCTTACATAGGCATTAGATTGCATAAATCAGTAAACCCTGCTCTTTAAACTTGAGCATTACGGCCTTGGTGAACTTGCACTGAGTTTCATGGAATTTTATTTAAATGACAAACAGCTGAAATTTCAAATAAGTATATGCTGTTATTCGCTAGGTTTAAAAGTAAAGATGGGTGTACCACAAGGTGTGATATTGTGTTCTTTTCTCTTTTTAGTCTATATTAACGACATACCTCATTTATTTAAAAACCAACCGCAAATGTCTGCTGACGATATTTTCCTAATATTTATTGACTTGCTACAAATCAAATTTTAAGTTAAATCAAAAGTAAAGTACTGAAATTAAAATATAGATATAAAAAAAAACAGCAAGTCAGCAGTTTACTTGCAGACAACAAGTAAGTCTTCTGTCTAAATAATCTATACATATAAAATTCAAAGACCTGACTGACTGACTGTCTGATATATCAACGCACAGCCCAAACCGCAGGTCCTAGAGACATGAAATTTGGAGGGTGTATTCTTTGTGAAGAGTAGATATCCACTAAGAAAGGATTTTTCCTAAGACGGTTAAACGAGGGGTTGAATTTTCTGTGAAACTTTATATTGTCTGTGTCGATTGACGCGAAAATTTATGTACACACTCTTCAATAAAAATAATGAGACACTGATACACGTGTCTCATTATTTTTATTGAAGAGTGTGTACATAAATTTTGTGCTTGACAGTCTTCTTAACACACTGATGAGTGGCTGTCTCGAGTAACATGACAATCAATTCGGTTTCAAATCGGGAGTCTCCATTGAGACAGCAAATCTGTGTTTGAAGCAGACTGTCAAGTTTATTTATTTATTAATTTAACACTTCAAGCACAAAGTACATAGGCGGACTTAATGCCATAGGCATAAGGCATATGCATTTTTTTTTTTTTTAGGATGGGAAATCATCAAATGACCCCTCCACTCTGGGCGGAGTGGAAGGGAGTGTCAGACTTGTACTGACTAAAACCCATCCATGTTCCTTCTTTGCCCTTTGTGTTCCAGCGCCGCGGTATCTCTTTCGAACAGTCCCGCAGCCCTGGCAGGATAGGCATAGGCTTAAGTTCTATACTGATGCGGAATCACAAAATCCATAGCCACAGATAGGGGGGCAGAGTTTATCTCTCAAGTTATGGAACAGGTATGTAAGCTATTAGGAGTTTCCTTGCGTGATCAAATCAGAAATGAGGACATCCGCAAGAGAACCAAGGTTACCGACATAGCCCGAAAAGTAGCCAAACTTAAGTGGCAGTGGGCAGGGCACATTGCTCGCAGAACGGATGACTGATGGGGCCTAAAAGTTCTGGAGTGGCGACCGCAAACCGGAAGACGCTGCTTTGGAAGGCCTCCCATTAGGTGGACCGATGACCTGGTGAAGGTTGCAGGGATCCGCTGGACGCGAGTCGCACGGGACCGGTCAATGTGGCGACACTTGGGGGAGGCCTATGTCCAGCAGTGGACGTCTTTCGGCTGAAATGATGATGTAAGCTATTAGAGATAGAAAAGTTACAATCCACAGCGTACCACCATCAGTTAATCGGTTTTATAGAGATATCATTCATGGTCAGATTGGTCCATTCAGAATCTTTTTTTAACAACGAACGCAATGGTGAAGCGATTTCAGAATAGTCTGGAATGAATTTAGATAGATAATTGATCATGCCTAGGAAATGCTCTAAGGACTGTCTATCGCCAGGGCTCAGCATCTGCTGTATGGCCTTTTATTTATTTTTTCTTATGCTCATACCTTCAGTGCTAAACGCCCGAAATAGGTTACTTCCTGAACACAAAATTCGCACTTTTCTTTGTTGAATTTGATTTCTACCTCCAGTGCCCGGTCGAGCAATAGCTTGAGCCGTGCGTCATGCTCAGCTTTGCTAGAGGCCCATACAATCACGTCGTCGATGAATGAGTCTACACCCTCTAAGTCTTCCAGAATTTGACGAATTTAGAATGTTGAGCGAGAAGCTTGAGAGCGGTGACGTATTCATCTATAGATTCGAATGCCACTTGGTTTCTAGTAAAAAACTTGAAACGAGTCATCGTAGTGTTATGTTTTGTTTTAAAATGTTCGTTTTACTTGCTGATGAGAGTTTCAAAATTTTCTTTGGCCTCATCTTTTGCAAACTTGTGGTGTATACGTCGTAGCCCTCGGAGCCAATCAAATTTATTAGCAAGCTTGCTTGTACACACAGCGACACATCAAGCTATACATTTCCAGTATAACATGGCCTTGCTTTGTATAGATTTCCCTTACAATGAGAGATCCGCATAAAGTGGTTTTATATAGCTTCACTAGTTTGTTTGTTGTGTGTACATCGGATGTTTCTTTGTGAATATCGGATGCCTTTAAAAATACCACAAACTGTTGGGACCATTTGCATAATTCCGCCGGCGGACGCGCATGTTCCATGTTCAATTTTATATTTATAGTTATATATTTCGCCTTTGCACTATTAACACCGTAAATACTTTAAATGCTCTGAAAACTAGCTTTAATATTATATTAATTTAGTACCACTGTCACTATGAAGTGAATGATCAGCAGATTGTATCAAGACTGTTATATTTATTATTACAGGTAGCACAACATAATTCATTTTTACGAGTACCCACATGACATACAATAATATTTTGAGCGCAACAATG
Source organism: Noctua fimbriata (assembly GCA_905163415.1). Classification (NCBI taxonomy): domain Eukaryota; kingdom Metazoa; phylum Arthropoda; class Insecta; order Lepidoptera; family Noctuidae; genus Noctua; species Noctua fimbriata. The sequence continues at coordinate 2,180,252 of LR990946.1, forward strand.
TTGTTAAAGCTAAACTCAAAGGCTGGCTAACCGACCAGGCATTATATGACCTAAAAGAATGGTTTTAAGAAAATTGATGTGAGTATTATACTATATGAATAGAATAGAATAGAATATATTTTATTGTAAAACATGAGTATACGGGTAAGAAAAAATGTACAATTGTTTGTTTTCCCTAATATAATAAAATAAAAAAATAAAAATAAAATACTTCAAATAATATGTGCAAGGTCTTAAAAATAAGAGGTGATCTCATTCATTGGTTCTATTATTCTGTTTATTTTATGTTATTTTTTTTTTTTAATTTATGATAATTTGTGTTCGATGCTCTGTTTAATGTATATTGATTTGTTTTTTTTTTAATTTATTCTAATTTGTGTTTTAATTTTTTTCAAAATATGACCTGTTATTTTTTGATAATTATTAGTAAATAAACTAAACTATACTAAATGAATACTGATGATTATTGTTCAGATTTAAAATATAAGTTGCAAGTAGCTTTAAGAGATGCAAGAAACAATTTGGTAGTTTCTAAGGAATAAAGAAGAGACAAATCAAAAAAAAAAAAATCGAACAATCGATCAATCATGTAATCCTATATTTTATAAGACAAACGATCTTATCTTGGTAAAGAATGAATGTGCTCGTAAATTAGATTATATTTTTGATGGACCTTTTGAAGTGTTGGAAGATTTAGGCGTTAATGTAATTATAATTAAAAATGGTAAGGTAGATGTAATACATAAAGAAAATACTAAAAAATTTAGTGAGTAAGTTTTTAAGAAATGGTACCTACCTTTTCTTTTTTTTTCAGTTGGGGAAACCTCAATGACCCCCCGCCCCCCTCTCTGTGGTGGATCGGAAGGGAGTGTCAGACTTCTACTGACTAAAACCCATCCATGTTCCTTCTTTGCCCTTTGTGTTCCAGGGCCACGGTATCTCTTTCGAACACTCCCGCAGCCCTGGAAAAAAAGGTACCTTTGCTTTGATTGTCTTTAATTTTTATTTCTTTCACTCCCGGAGGTGAACTGGATAAAATGTACTTAGCAGAAAGAAATCTTTATGTTAAAGTAGTCAGTAACTAACGCTTGTCTTGAACGGACGTGTTTAAAATACCTGCATACTTCACAGCTACAGCAACAGCTACAGCAACAGCTACAGCAACAGCTACAGCAACAGCTACAGCAACAGCTACAGCAACAGCTACAGCAACAGCTACAGCAACAGCTACAGCAACAGCTACAGCGTTACATGACGTTCGAGGTGTCGAAATCAGCGTGTGGACAGTGAGACGAAGTATTAATTTCAAATGTGCGTGTACGTAACGGTGAAGGAAAACATCGTGAGGAAACCGGCATGTCCTAGAACTAAAAATTCGAAAACATGTGACATCTACCAACCCGCACTGGGGAGGCCTATGTACCAGCAGTGGTAACATTATAGGCTGCTTATGGTGCGTGTTCTATTAGGTACGCCTCTACCTAACCCTTCGGGGATTACAGGCGTGATGCTATATTATGTCCATGGAGCTTCTTACCTTTTCTTCATAGTAATCTACACTTGGGAATGAGCAACTACGGTTCAGTTATTATACCTTGTTACTGGACATTAGCTCTAAATTTTTGTTTTACAATTAAGAAGTTCTTGTAACTGGTATATTTGAAATAAATGCTTTGAGTTAAAATTCCGGAGTTTTAGTACAACTCCGGAATTTTATATTTTATACTTATTAGTTCCATGCAATACTTCTGTCAATATAAACAAAATAAGAAACGTCACTCGTAATCACCAAATCCAACCAAACCAAATAAAAAGACTGATTTAATATTTCCATTTCTTTTTTTACTACAAAGCATGCACGAAGAACTGCAAGAACAGAAAGAGCCCTTGATTTCCCGGGAGTCACTAAGAGAGGAAAAGTACCAGATTTCGAACTCCAACACTAGTGCCCATCACTATTATACTAGCTAAAGTGCCTGCCATCGTAGCCATGTTCAAAATCGTGAAAACAGTGCCAATCAAAGTGTTCACTACTTTGCCCACCACCGTGACCCAGACCGTGATATAAAACCCAAACCCACACCCATCGCGCCCTCCAAAATAAGATTTAGAAAAATTAAGAAAATGGGTAATTATTTCAGTCAACCGAGTCCACCAACTAGCTCAGCGCCATCGAGCACGGTATCTCAGAGCACGGTATCACCGAGCACGGTATCACAGAGCAAGCGATCGACCCGATTAATGTGCCGCCATATACCGCGGTGCCCAACACCACCATCGTGCCCAGAACCACCACCGTGCCCACCACCACCACCGTGCCCACCACCACCGTCCTGTCCTCCACCACCGTCCTGTCCTCCACCACCGTCCTGTCCTCCACCACCACCGTGCCCGCTACCACCACCGTGCCCGCTACCACCACCGTGCCCACCACCGCCATGCTGCCCTCCACCACCAAAATGCCCGCCACCACCACCGTGCCCTCCACCACCAAAATGCCCACCACCGCCATGCTGCCCTCCAGCACTGCCATGCTGCCCTCCGCCACCAAAATGCTCACCACGACCATGCTGCCTTCCACCACCAAAATGCCCACCACCGCCACCGTGCCCGCTACCACCACCGTGCCCACCACCACCAAAATGCCCGCAACCACCACCGTGCCCACCAGCACCAATATGCCCACCACCACCAAAATGCCCGCCACCACCACCGTGCCCAACACCACCAAAATGCCCACCACCACCTCCATGCCCGCCACCACCACCGTGCCCGCAACCAGAAAAATTCCCAACATCACCATTCCCACCAGATTGCGATTAAATATAATTATGATACTCGTAGAGTGACTTGGGTTACAAATCGCATTGGAAAATTGTAACGGTCTAGGCTGGTTTAATAACAAAAAACTGCATCTGACTGTCTTTGTGATATGCAAAGAAGATCTACAGTCGTGGCGAAGAAAGTAAGCAATACTCGTTGGGAGAACAGTGACGAGCTTGAGGAGATTCAATGATGTAAATTTGGATATACCATTCTCGGCTCTTTGAAATTAAACTTGACTAAGTAAAAATACAAAAATATTTATTTCATATACAAGGTGTAAACGGACTCTTCACGAAGCCGTCAAACAAGCGTTCTGTATGCATCAGACTAAGTAATTATTCAAATCAAATCAAATCAAATATGTTTATTTGTTGGAATATGGTTTATTGCTGGGAAACGACATTTTTTTTGGGGTGAAAAATCACGATTTACGGTAGGACTCAATGTGGAGCACTCAAAACATTGTGCTGATGGATAAATTGAATAGTACGTGGGTCGTGGAGGTATTTAAAGTAAAGTTGGGAAAAAGTTGGAACTTTGACCCCCAATATATTCTCAGGTATGGTCTACAATAAAACAAATTATTTTATCCTATTTGTTAAGGGTACCTTTACACCCATTACAAACTGAAACAGCCCCAGTTGTGTCGCAGCTGTCTCACTCTTCCCATAAGTGGTATCTAAGCAATGAAAATGATGAAGCTAATGAACAGGAAAATTAAAAAATAATAATTAAGTAGCTCTCGATATGTGAGGACCTACGTGTATTTGTATGTGCCTGTGTGTGTGTTTGTGAGTGGATATCCAGCATGTTAGCTTACCCTGATGTTAGTTTTCTGTTTCTTCAATATTTAGAGATCTTAACCAATCACCTATTGATTTCCCTTTATAAGGCAAAGGGAATATTTTTCCCACCATATTTTTCAGCTCATTCAATATGTAATGTGTTCCAGCCCCCGTAGCATGACCATCGGAGACAAGTATTTCTTTGACGGAAGAGTCGACAAAATGACAGATAGTGCAAAGAAATCTGTCATTGTGTCGACACATTCTGTCATTTTGTCGATTCTTCCGTCAAAGAAATCCTTGTCTACGGTGGTCATGCTACGGGGGTAGGTAGGTATTCTATTATCGTACAAAGGTTATTTAAAGACTTATCAACCACTCATTAAATATTCAAAGAACACAAAAAATGTGAAATTTATTTTCTACTGTAGGTTTTATTAATCCACCAAATAAAAGTATAAAAAACACTGAGAAAGTTTATATTTGACAAAAAAGCCTATGAGTATTTTTTAAATCAGTGCGAAGCAAGCGAGCGCGTGTCTATCAAAGAGAGTTCCTGCTACCTCTCTCCGAATCCTCTGCAGGAGGAAACGTTGGAGACAGAGAGGGCGCAGTACACACTGCCCGATGGAACTGGCCTGGAGGTAAGAAATCTATACAAACACTAGAAAGAAAAAGAAAGAAAGAAAATATATTTATTTGCCGCAGGTACATGACGTGCATCACACAAAATTACAAAAAAAAAAAAAAATTATAACAAAACACAAATAAAACAAATAAATACAATAGGATGGAACAAAAAAGAAAAAAAATAACAGCTTGCACGTCGTGACTGCGACAAGCAGGTTACCACTCAGCATGATGCTGTGCTATGGGGGGCCCACAACACAACGCTGGTACCACTGGCACTAGCCGCTGGAACCACCGCCGCTCCGCTGGTACTAGCTGACCTGGGGCCTAGAATGGCGGCTTTAGCAGAATCATAATAGGACCAGCTGTACCAGCATGCGTTGCAATGCAGCAATTTTCTACCTACTCCTTGGAGTTACTGCGCAACGGCGAACAAATGGAAAATAGGCCACAATATCTCTGCGCCTTCTGCTCTGAGTGGGCAAGTCAAAAGGAAGACCAGAAGCAGGGTTAAGATCACATTTAGAACTAAGTTTTCTAATTGAAAGCGAGTTGCTGACTTTATAGAAGTCTATTGGGGAACCTAAATGGTTTAAAATACATTACCTTGATAAAGTGATTTTAAGCTCTTTCTAGATCGAGGAATTTCATTTAGGTAGCTCCATCCCATATCGGAAAGCAGTAAGTTATTACGGATTACGCCAGAGCTACAACATTAGTTTTAATATATGTAAAACCTGAAACACGGGTCTAGTATTTTTATGTAAAGATCTATGTGAACATAATTTAGTTACACAGTACAGTTTCACTTCGATAGATTATAATCTACCGAAAAATAATGCGTCAAATTGTAAGCAGTATGTAACGGTTCACAATCTTTCGACAGTTTATAATCCTTCGAGATAGATTATAATCTACGGTATTTACAACTTTACGGTGTCATATACATATACAGCGACGACATTAGGACACTTACGGCCGTTTTCAATAACTTACTAACATGTAACTGAAGGTTGCTGTCTCAGTTAAACAGTTAAAGTAACATTAGCTATAACTGACGTTTCTATAAAATTATTGTCAAACGTCTATCTGACATAAACGGAGATAGCACCTGTAACCGCTAGTAAACGCATCCCTCCGAAGCGTTTCGTTTACAATTTACAATTTTCACCATATTTCCTAAATTAATTAATTTATCGACATAAATCCTTTTGCGTTATTGTTTTTAAATATAAACCTATCGTTTAATAAATATATTTTTTATTTATATATTATTTTCCTTTTTAAAATGAATAAAGGAAAATAATGAATAAATAAAAAAAAAGCTGGCAACACTAAACGTCAACAGACGTCTTGTAATTTCATTCCATTTTATTTTCGTTAAGTAATTATTCTAAACAGTCTGGAAACTAATCTCCCTTTTTAAATATTATAATTTTTCCATTTTTTAATACAACAACAGTAAAATGAAGCCAATTTATAAAAACAAACATAAAAGAAAAAAATATGAACAATAATGACGTATATCACTAAATAAAATTGAAAAAACATAAATGAAATCAAGAAAATGTTGACCAGAGCAGCAGCAAGACGCGCACGCCTATCACCTCCGGACCCGTCGCTCAGCTCCGCCTCGCCCCCGCCGGAATCCAGCCCCGTCGTGAGTGCTGTGACACCGGCCGTGGCAGTTGCGTCGAGCTCGAGCGACGAGTATTTCTCTCCGCTCACGACGCCACCACCTGTTCGTCGGCGGGGAGGACGCCGGCCGCCGAAAGGTTTAGGACCTTGAGGCCCACCGGCCTCTGATAGGTTCCCAGCTCCCGGTGGGAGTGTGCAGCGCATGCGATGGACGCAATCCATCAATGCAAATGTCATGCGCGCATACTATGAAGCTACAGAGGAAGGAAACAACCTGACCGCGTACCGTGTTCGGATGCTCTCTCTGTTTCAGGTGCTTGAGCCAGCTGTCAATGTGTCGGCACAACGACTATCGGATCAGGTGCGAGTCATCCAGCGTAATCATATGTTGGATGACACCGTACTTGATCGCTTGCGGACTGAAATGCAGAGTAGCCATGTCATTACCACGCCGCCGCAGGCTGTGGTTCCACCATAATACCAAATCGCGATAACGACGTGAATAATGACATGGTTACTAATGTAAGTACCCAGTGCAATGAGCAAATCAGGAGTACTTTGGAGGGTGCGATTCGAGAATATCGGCTCATGCAACCCGACCTTAGACCACGCATACTTCGTTTGCCCATGCATAACAAAACTAGGGCGCTGTTGGCTGTTCTGGATTCGCAGTTGTCAAACTATTTTGATAACTGCGAAGGCCTCACCGATGCTCACTCAATCCTGTATTGTGCGGCTGTAGCGGCATGTCGTATCAGAAAATTTGTTATGAGCTATAGCTCATAACAAATTTACTGATGACAGAGCTACACGACCTAAACCAGCCGTACCGCCATGGCAGTACAGGATTGAACGACGTATTGGTGGGGTCAGAGCACTCATCGGCAAACTGATCTGCTTCAGGGAGGGCAATACTCGTCCTAGAATGACCGGACCAAGGTGTGGCTGCCACGCGCCTGCCAGATGATGATGCCATGTGTTCGTTCTGATGCAGCATCTGGTCGGTACCTGTTAGCCATACCGAGGGTGAATGGACTCGGGAGGTCGAGCGAGCGTGCGTCTAGTACCAGAAATGGGGGCAATCACTATCAGCCCCCAAGACGTAATTCGTGCAGTCCGTCCGTTGCCTAACTGGAAATCACCAGGGCCGGATGGGCTGCACAACTTCTGGATTAAATGGTTTACAAGGTCGCACGCTCGCCTGGCGATCCTGTTCCAGTCAGCCTTAGAGTCAGGGTCGCTGCCAGAGTTCCTGACTACAGGTATAACCCACCTGCTCCATAAATCGGGTAGTACTGCGGAGCCCAAAAATTATAGACCGATTACCTGTCTTCCAACGGTCTATAAAGTTTTTACGTCCATTTTGAGAGCTAAAATTAACAAACACATTGATGACAATTCTGTCATGTCCGCTTCTCAAAATCGATGTAGGAACGGGTCCCGCGGTACTAAGGAGCTACTCCTCATTGATATGGCCATTAGTCAACAGGTTCGCCGTTCCCGAAGGGATTTGTCGACATGTTGGGTAGACTATAAGAAGGCCTATGACTCGGTGCCACATACATGGCTCATGAGGGTGCTAGAGTTGTATAAAGTTGATGCAACTCTGCGCACCTTCTTGATGTCATGTATGGGGCAATGGAGGGACAGTCCTTCGCTATCCAGGATGTCGGCAAATCCAGAGGAATAGCGAGCCGATAAGGATAGAGCGAGGTATATTTCAGGGCGATAGTTTGAGTCCACTTTGGTTCTGCTTAGCCTTGAATCTTTTTAGCACGCTGCTGGAGGATTCAGGTCTAGGTTATCGGTTGAGGAGAGGTGGTCAAGTTATATCTCACCTCTTTTACATGGATGACCTGAAACTCTTTGTCCCCAACGATTTGCAACTGAGGGAGCTACTGAAGGTAACTGAAAATTTGAGTAGCGCCATCAGAATGGAATTTGGTGTGGACAAATGTACGGTCATGCATGTAAAGCGAGGGGAGATTGTGGAATCTGTGGGAACCCAGCTCTCGGATTCCAGATCCCTCTCAGCAACCAAAACCTACAAGTATTTGGGTATGTCGGAAGCGCTGGGCATCAATGTTGCTGACATGAAGCAATCGTTGAAGGAGCGCTTCTTTGACCGCCTGAAAAAAGTATTTAATAGTCTTTTATCCGGCGGAAATAAGGTACGTGCCTTCAACGGTTGTTGGGTCATGCCGGTTTTGATGTACTCTTTCGGCATACTCAAATGGACTCAAACAGAACTAGACGCCCTGGATAGGAGGGTCCGTACATTGTTGACGGCACATCGAATGCATCACCCGCGTTCCTCTGTTATGAGACTGTTTGTTCCGCGGAGGTGTGGAAGTCTAGGCTTTTTAAACGCTAAGACTCTCCACAAACGCGAGATATGCAGTCTCAGGGAATATTTCCTTGAAACCGACGTGGGGATGCATGGGCCCGATGTAGACCTATCATCGTCCGTAGCCTGGCTACGTTCCGGGGACCTCTTCGGAGAAACCGAAGGTTTTGTCTGTGCAATTATGGATGAAGTTATGATGACGAATAACTACTGGAGATTTATTGTGAAGGACGGTACGGTTGACATATGTCGGGCATGCCACCGTGCCAGGCGAATCAATCCGTCACATTATCTCCGGATGTTCTCGCCTGGCTAACGGAGAGTACTTGCATAGACACAATCTTGTATCTTGTGTCTTGTTGTAGCCAGGATTATCCATCAGCAACTTGCTCTAAAATACAACCTTGTGGAATCGGAAGTGCCGTACTATAAGTATGTGCCCGACCCAGTTCTCGAAAATGGCAGTATCACATTGTACTGGGATCAATCCCAGGACTATTGTAGCCAATAAGCCTGATATAGTGGTGGTGGATCGATCAGAACGGCGCGCAATGATTGTTGACATAACGGTCTCGTGAAAGCCGAGAAAGATAAGAAAATCAAGTATCTTGACTTGGTTCGCGAGGTTGTCGACATGTGGGATGTGGACTCGGCGATCATTGTGCCGATAGTCGTATCAGCCCATGGCTTAATTGCCAAGAGCCTCGAACCAATACCTGAGGAGGCTCTCGTCAGGCAGCTGGATCAAGGGCTTGATTCAGAAAGCGGTACTCCTGGACACGGCTCGTATTATTCGGAGGTTCCTCTCTCTGGAGTCCTGACTGCCGGTAGCTTGGACCCTGTTCCCGATACCGGTGGGCCACAATTTTTATATTTTTAAATGATTTTTATATTGTTTTTTAAGGAATATTTAAAAATGTAAATAATTTGTAAAAATATAAATAAAGGAAATAATAAATTCGTAATTCGCCGAGGAATTTTTTAAAGTACTTGATTAAAGTACTTCTCAACTGTTTCCATCGATAAAGAACAAGATTTGGTCTGTGGTTACCGACGATGGTAAGACACATATATCATGAAGGAAGGCCACTTACTACAATTTTGGTTCTTGCATTCATGTTTTATGAAAAAAAAAAATTTTTGATAGTAAACGCAATATCTAACGGTGCCCTCCCGAGCCAAAACTACGTCTAACTTACTCCTACGCATATTCCACACTTCATTCATCTCAGTCAGACTACTGAGGCTTAAGAAGTAACAGTAATAATGGTTAACATTTACAAAGGCACTTTACAGGTTAAGATCGCCTAATATCAATACTGATCTGTGCAAATTGGAGATAATACTCCCAACTTTGAAAAACCAAGTCATGAAATCATGGTCAGTAGTACTGGCCGTTGTAAATTGTAGTCATAGCCAATAAATCCTCGCCACAGTCTTTATTACTCATCTCAGCAGTCACATCCTTTATAACCATATATTTTTCACACAGTCCATCCATCGTTGCTTTGGTCTTGCTCTACTCTGATCCAAACTTTCCTCACGCCATTTTCGTCATTCCTCCGCACCACATACCCATATCATGACTATACAATTTGTCAGTCACCGGCGCCACTTAGAGACAACTGTTATGTGAATAAGAATCTGTATTCTAATAAATAATTTCAAGGTACAAGTTACCGACAGAACCCAACTATCGACGACTTCTTTAAAAGTAGGAAACCAGTATGCCTTAGAGATATTTCTTGACGGCATGTTAAACCAAGTCAGAGGCCCATGAGCCGCATTAAAACTCTGAAAACAGGCTAGGCACCAGTAGCGAAGGGACTATTTTTACAACAGGTAAGCCGGAGTACATATCTTTAATCTGATTATATTATTTATCTATAGACTGTGCCATTTTTCAAAGGGAATCCGGTAGGAATCGAGTTGTATGGAGCCTTCGCCACTGCTGAGCACTAGCCACACGATAAAGAAGAAGAAGCATGCCACGAGGTTTATTGATGTCGACATGGCATTAATAAACCTCATAGACTTGACCTCAATCAGATGTCAATGATAATCTAGCGTTAACACGTAACATATGATCCAAAATAGTAACCTGGGTAAATAGTCTATGCCTCAGTAAGCGACTGTGGGGTTATGACTCAATGCATACGACAAATGTCACACAAAATCAATAGACTGATCAAAGAGTAGAATACTTTTACCAAAAAGAGAGAATCATAGACTACGATATATATAGAGAATGATGCCTGTCATCACCTAACACAACTAAACAAATTCAATAAAATAATTAAAAAGTCTTATGCAAGTAATGCAAGGATAGGAAAAACAAATGTCTTCCATGCTTAAACCTTTCCAGGACTTAGGTACTTCGGGAGGAAAAGCACCAGACCTCGAGCTTTACTTTTTTACTTGCTTTCTGCTACTGTACACTCCACTATCATGCCCGACATAGTACCCGCCTGTGTCCTCAACTGTGCTCGGAATTGTTCACTCAAGACTAAAATAAATATATAATATTACAATCGTTAAAAATATTATCAGGTGAGACGGTGTTTGTAGGTGTGTGAAATGGAAGACTGCCCTTCAGAGAACCGGTGCCCCTCACAACCGCAACCCGAGTGTCCACCACCAAGACCTTCTACTGGCCGCGTGATAACTATCGAAAGAAGTCATCTAACCGGTTGCTCTACTAAATCAAAAGCTAATAAAAACAATTTGCAGTCTTCTTCTTCCAATGAATTTCCGAGTTCAGCTAGCTCGAAGCCTCAGCTAGAACAACCAGCAAGCTGGAAGCCTAAGCTAGAACAGCCAGCAAGCTCGAAGCCTATTCTAGAACAGCCAGCAAGCTCGATGCCTAAGCTAGAACAGTCAACAAGCTCGAAGCCTAAGCTAGAACAGCCAGCAAGCTCGAAGCCTATTCTAGAACAGCCAGCAAGCTCGAAGCCTATTCTAGAACAGCCAGCAAGCTCGATGCCTAAGCTAGAACAGCCAGCAAAAATCAAACCGCCACCACCACCACCACTGTCTAAGCCAACAAAACCACCAGAGGTGAAGCCAATACCAGAACCACCACCATCAAACACACAGAGGTACTCATTCCCGCCCAGTGCTGAAAAACTTCAATCAGTCGTAGCCGCTCACAAAGAAGCAGTAGAAACACTCAAATGGGCAGCGAGAGACCTTTTCTGCAGAGCAACCACTTCAACGCATGGAGCTATCACAAAAATCGGTAACGAAAGTTACAAACATTTGCAAAACATAAAAAAAACTGTATCTGAATTTATTCCAGAAAGGAAGGAAGGGGAAAAATGTGATCGTCCGGCAGCGGTGCAGAAAGTAAGCGATATCCCCAGTGACATGAATGTATGGCAACTCGGTGTTGTGAACGTGGATACATCGAAAGAAAAGAGTGAGCGTGCACTTACCAAATCGCAGTCTACCATCAATGAAAAAATCAACACAGCCTGGAACTTAGTACTTCAAAAAGTCGATTCTGCAGTATCAGTGTTGAGCGATTCAATATGTTGTATGAAGCGGAAATCTTTCAATGACCAAAGTTCTAAATACGATGTTCCAAGGCCGAGACCGAAGGAATGTTCGGGCTGCCTTGACGAAGAAGTAGAAGACATCTTGTGGCACCCAGGCAATTTTCATTTGTTTTCGTCGATGAAGGACAAGGTGTGGGGTTTATTTTCTGACTATGTTAAGACAACTCTATCGGATGACCTTCTAGATAGACACAACAACACTATAAACTCGAAAAACGCGATAGATGCTACAACCGTGGCCTCTGAAAATGACGATATCATTATAAATACGAAAACTGATTAAATTTCCGGATAACTATTTAAATTTCTTTTATTTAAAACTAGCTGTGGCGCTCGACCTTAATTCGAGTGAAATTATTCTATAAAAATATTACTTCGTATTTTGTTAACAATTTCAGGGGTTTTAATTTTTTTGCACGGAACTAATTCTTATTCTAAAACAAATGTAGCCTATGTTACTCCTTATAACATCAGCTCTCTGCCAGTAAAAGTTCCGACAAAATCAGTCCAGCCGTTTCGGAGATTAGCTGGAACAAATAGACAGACAGACAAAAATTTAAAATAAATGAAGTGCCGTATATGTTTTCATAAGCTGTTATTTTACAAACAGACACTTCAATTATATTTATTTGTAATTAAAGACTAAACCTCTTTTAATTTAAATCTCGTTGTATAACATCTGCCGCACTTCAAGTAACTTACTTTAACTCAGTCTTTGGCTTCATATTAGGAAGGGGTATAGACAATTCAACCCACCACGCTTGTCTAATGCGGGTTGATGGTTGAGCAGTAGACCACCTGACTGGGTCCATAGGCGCCGCCGTTGACATGCAAGATGTTCTTCTGCCGCCGCCTTAAGTCAACATCCTGCTCTGATGTCGACTGTTCTATCAAGGCCTCCAGGAAATAATACCTTTCCCGAGCCCTTTGATAGCTTCAAGTTTTGGGTTAGGATGTGAAACCCTAGAATGCAGGCATCTGGTTTGCACCGATTGCCTGCACATAGCCCTTAGTCGCCTCTTACGACACTCATGGGAGGTGCGGTGGTCGCATTCTAAGCCCGGAACCACACGGGATAAATAAATAAGATAAATAAAAGATGCAAGTTAAAAATAATATTGATTGGTATTCAAATAGCAAATAAAGTTGTATTACACAATTAGTTTATTATTACAATTAAAGTTGTTTAAAATTTTAAACACAAAAAAAAAATTGACACGAGTTGTCATGTCTTTCAAAATAAATTATTAAATTTATTATTTATTGAAATTAAAAGTCCATATTAATAGCTCTACAGCACCACAGAGACTTTGCTATCCTAGGGAGGAGAGAGGTCTTATGTGGGATAGGCAGAAACCCCAGAACATTCAACAGTCTTGTCGCCTCCTCCACGTTCATCTGGTTAATCATTCAAACCAGTGGCGAATACTACGCATCTGACCTGCCTGAAGAACACCCGAAAGTGCTGGTGCGTGCAAGGTTGACGCTGAGCGCGCGACGTCGGGCTCCTAGACTTCTGCAGCTGTTGTCGGAACTGCGTCGCAATGCGTTCATTGGCGGCGCAGCGCCCTGGGACAACACAACTACACCACTGCCGCCTTTGTGTTTTGTTTCGTTTTGTGTCATAGTCCGAGTGTTTTTATATTAATTAAGTTTATTATATTTATTTTGTTTAGTCTCTATTTTAAGTGTTTAAGCTTTTATGTATAGTAGCAGCAGAGATATGGTGGGTGATAGTGCATGTCAATCTTCAACTTCGCCGACATCCTGGAGACATGCCCACTTTGTACCCAAGCACGGTTTTTTAAAGGTAAGCGTGGTCTGAATGTGCATATTGGAAAAGTACATAGACTACAAAATGCACCTACTTCAGACCCTTTTTTAACACCCTCACCTACAACACAGGCAATATCCTCTTTCGACCCACTTTGGAAAACCCTTTCGAAATTATAAAAATCCGTTCCTGTACTAAAACGAGTTCCCCGCGGCCCTAGACCACTTGTAGCACAAAATTTTGCAAGTTGCGTGCGCCTTTCCATCCGAGAAAACTCACTACGTGCTTGGGAACAACTGCTCACCTTTCCGTATCGAATCCTTCATGTGCAAAAAAAATTGGCAACCAAAAAAACTTTAACAGCACAAATTAAACAAAATTGCAACGTTTCTGCTCAAGATTTAGATTCAAAATTACTGACACAGAGATACACATCCTCAAGAGGTATACCCCACCTGGTGGAAACGAAGTTAGGGGAAGGCGACGTTAGCGGAACAGCCAGGATTCTCTTCAGCAGCGATGTGGTGACACCGTGCTCTGCAGAAACACTCAGGGCTCTGGAGACCAAACACCCTGCCCAAGCGGATGGCCTTTCCTTTCCCGACCCTCCTCATTCGGACTTTGATTCCCTCACCATTACAGGTCGAGAGTTGGTCACAGCCGTTCGCTCCTTCCGGAGCGGCTCCGCCGGCGGCCTCGACGGCCTAAGTCCTCAGCATCTAAAGGACCTAATATTTTCAGACAAGCTGGTGAGTTGCTCTTAAAGGAGCTTACGGCTCTGATTAACCTTGTAAGGCAAGGTGAACGAGTCCGTCATCGAAGTTCTGTACAGGGCCAATTTATGTGCCCTGCGCAAAAAGGATGGCGGCATTCGTCCCATTGCCGTAGGATCTACCTACCGTCATATGGCAGCCAAAATTTGCTGTAAATTTTATGGTGAGGCTGTTTCGGAAATATTTCAGCCCCTGCAACTTGGATACGGCTCTAAAAGGGGCTGCGAGGCTGCAGTACACTCTTTGTCGACCTAAATAAATTCTGGCAAAGGTGAGGTCATCCTGAAGGTTGACATAAAGAACGCCTTAAATTCAGTGAATAGGGACACCTTGTTGACAGAAACTAAAAAAAAAATAACCCATATTTATAGTTTTCTTTGGCAATGTACAGACACCCATCTAAATTACTGTATCGGGAAAACCTTTTCGAATCTGCTGTTGGCTGTCAACAAGGTGATCCCCTCGGGCCAGTGATTTTTATTTTAGCTATCCACCCTATTGTTCGAAAGCTAAATTCAAAATTTAACGTTTGGTATCTTGATAATGGAACCTTGGGAGACGATGTAGATTCCGTTTTAAACGATCTAAATTTCTTAAAAAATGAACTTCATTCCTTTGGCCTCGACCTTAACGTCTCAAAATGCGAAATATATGTACCGGACAGTACCGACAGACAACTGACTCTTTCAAAATTTAACGCAATAGCCCTTGGCATCAAAATTATAGAAAAAAGCTCTCTTCGTCTCCTTGGGTCTCCGATCTTTCGGACCGGATACGGTCTTTGCAACGCTATGATTTTGATGCAGTTTGTTCCATACGAGCAATGCGTTGTCGCAACGCAATGACGCTGATACTACGTGGCATCCATTAAAGAACCTTCGATATTTAAACAATACTTTACCTGCCTCCTTTGTCTCTCTGGCCCTATGTGACGACGCACATGCGATAAATAAGAACGATGGAAATACCAAAAAAACATCGTGTGCTCTCTCTCTAAATCCAGTTTTCTTCTCACGCTGGCGTATGTCAGTCGTCAGCGCTGAGCAGTACATACGTGGCCTCACACGGCTGTACTGTCAGCGAGCGTTTTCGCGTCGCATTACCATCGCGAGATCGTCATCGGCGCGGCCGTGGCGGCGAGCTGATAAGCATAACAATAAGGGATCCCGCGCACTATGCGGCCATTGCACGACCTTGACTTGTCGCACGACCAGTCGCTATCACGAACAAAATTGGTCGGACGCTAGGTCGTGCCACTAATCTTTTTTGCTGGTTGAAGCTTCTGCGGTCAAACACTCGTCGTGGTCGTGAAGTGTGCGAGGACACTAAAATAACCTGAGCTGACCGGTCGACGCTGACAAACTACGCACTGAGGGTCGTCGTGAGAAGAAAACCTGTCTAAACTATAATAGCAAATCCTCTTGACCAAATTTCTGCCATGGCGGCCAAGCCTAGCGAACACTAAAGGCAAAACAAAAAAAATCTAATATTATGAGAGGTCAACACAAAAAATATTATAGTGGACACCCACTGAGAGCGTAGAAACAGTTAAAATATTATAGTGGGTGTGAGCGTAGACACAGGTAAAATATTATAGTGGGTGTGAGCGTAGACACAGGTAAAATATTATAGTGGGTGTGAGCGTAGACACAGGCAAAATTTCTCTTCTCTCACTGTCAAAGTCCGGCCGGATGTCAATCCTACACGACCGGAGATATATCAGGCTCAGGAGCACGACCAGAAGCTTAAGCTTTCCTAAGACGGGGGTTACCAATCGCCGATTTTCAAAGTCCAGGTTCCTCCATAGCCGAGGCAAATCTATTTATTACGCCGCCACTAGATAAAGAAAAGAAACACAAAAGGTTTTCTTAGTACTACTGTCTCAATATTCTGCCGGTGATCAGATACATTTTCTTTAAGCTACTTAAAACCTTTTTTTCCTTTATCCAAAACCAAAGTGACACTGGCCCAAAAGAATTTAAGTAAATAAGGCGGGTCAAATGCGTACATTGCTGCATTGCTTCTTTTGACGCGTGGCATTAATCGAAACTAACGCTTCCATATTGTTTTCCAATACAACTTCGACAGACAATTTCACAAAATGCTTACCAACAGCGCCCTACGGACAATCTCTTTCAAGAGCCAAAAATTCCATTCAGCTCTTTATGGCATTTGCCCCATAGTAACATTAAAACAAGAAAACTGTCACTCGTCACAAAGGTTACTTAGTCTGTGCTTATCACCAATCTTTTCATAACCAAATCAATAGATTTCAATTTAAAAATGTTTCATCTATATAAATAATCCTTGTGTCCGCCGAAAAGACATTCATAATGGACTGCAAGAACAGAAAGGACAAAGGTCTTCTGTGGTTGAAACCCAGGAACACCTAAGCGAGAAAAATTACCAATTCTCTAACTTTTCCAGCGCCGTGCTGTCCAAAACCATGCCCGCTAAAGTGCCCGCTACCGGAGCAGTCTAAACCAGGTCCACCACAGAAATCAAGTTAAGTAAAACTAAGAAAATGGGTGACAAAATGAACGGTCCTTTTGAAAATCCACGCCAGCAATCACAACTAAAGCAGAGCCCGCAACAGCAGTATCCGCAACTACAATGCCCACCATATCCGTACTCGGACTCACAGACTCCATTTACACCGAGCAATCAATCACAGTTCCCACTACCACAGAGCTTATCGCCACAAAACCTACCAGCACAGGAGTCCCCACAAAAGTCTCCACCACAACTGTGCACGCAACAAATGTCTCAACCACAACTGTGCACACCACAACAATGCCCAGCACGACAAGAGTGCCCAGCAATACAACAGGGCCCACCACAGCAGTTTCCGCCACAGCAGTGTCCACTACATCAGTGTCCGCCCCTGCAGTGTCCGCCACAACAGAAACCGCCACCACTGAGCTCATCGCCACAGAAACCGCCACCACAGAGCCCAACAGAACAGTACTCGCTACAAAAGTGGCCACCACGACCATGCCCACCACAGCTATGGCCATCACAACAGTATCCGCCACCACTGACCTCATCGCCACAGAAAACGGCATCACAGAGGTCTTTGCCACAAAACTCACCACCACAGAGCCCATCAGAAAAGTACTCGCTGCAAGAGTGGCCACCACAGCAGGGTCCACCACAGCAGGGTCCGCCACCACAGACCTCAACGCCAGAGAAACACCCGCTGTCATCGTGCCCAGAATCACGGTGCTCACTACCACAGTGCCCAATAAACCAGGGCCCACCACCACAACAGTATCCGCCACCAGTGACCTCATCGCCACAGAAACCGCCACCACAGAGCCCATCAAAACAAGACTCGCTGCAAGAGTGCCCACCACAACCATGCTCGCTACAAAAGTGCCCACCACAGCACGGTCCACCACAGCAGGGTCCGCCACCACAGCAGGGTCCGCCACCACAGACCTCAACGCCAGAGAAACACCCGCTGTCATCGTGCCCAGAATCACGGTGCTCACTACCACAGTGCCCAATAAACCAGGGCCCACAACCGCAGAGGCCCCCACCACAGAGCCCTCACCCACAGTTGCCACCACAACAGAGTGAACAATCACCTCCCAAAAAGCGGTTACGTCCAGCATCACAATGCACATGCCCACAATCAGAAAACCCGCCGTTACAGGAACAGCTACCACAGAAACCGCCACCGGAAAGCCCACCACAGCAAACCCCACCACAGAAAACCCCACCACAGAAAACCCCAGCACAGCAAACCCCACCACCAAAACCGTCTGAAGGAGTCGACACGAAAGCTTCGACGCCTATACTAAAAAAAAACGAGTTGGATAGAACATGCAAAGCGGCCATACCCGTCTGTTGTACTCCTGTATCAAGAGCTGAACAAAGATTTCTCTGTCCCAGTAAGAGTCCCGAAACTGGCTCGGAGAGTAACCTAGACACAGAACAGCCAAATGACACATCCTCACCACCTAACGCAGAAGCACCAGTAAGTAACCAACCAACCCCACCGGCGTGCCCATGTAATAAAAGTTTCCTGTCAGAAAGTACCATAATTCCTCACCTAGAAACAATGGCAACCCTCAAGTGTGCGATGAGAGTCCTTTTTTGCAATGCATTAAAGGCAACGCAAAATGTCGTTTCATCAATCAGTGACGAAAGTTTTAAGCAAATTCAAAAGTTAAAAAAATCTGCATCTGACTGTTTTGAAAGCAAAGAAAAGGATAGTGATCCTCCGAAGAAAGTAAGCAATACTCACAGTGACACGACTTTAAGAAGATTCCGTGTTGTGAACATAGGCACATCAGAGCTAGATGATCCAGATGATCCTTTCCAATTGAAAAAATCTGATTCCAATCAAAGTCAAATCGAATCACAATGTAACGCCGCTTTCCACGCTGTCATTGACACAGTAGATTCTGCAGTTTCCATGCTGAGCGATAAACTGGGTTTTGACGTACCAAAGCGTTTGTACTGCAAACCAAAATCTTTTAATGATCAAAGTTCTAAATACGATGTTGCTCAGCCGCCACCCTCGAAAGATCCGGCCCCTGAGAAAATAGAAAACGTAATGTTACAAACAAGCAGTTTAAAGTTGTTTTCATCGATAAAGGATAAGTTTTGGTCTATGTTCACTGATGATGAGCCAAAAGAATCATCTAGAAGGTCATCCGCTACTACTTTGTCCTACGAAAGCGACAAAGACTGATCAGGATAGTATTTAATTGAGTAAATTTTCGGATAACTAGTCAGTTTTATTTTATTTACTACTAAAGCTGCGTTTCTACCAGAGGTGTGCTAAGATTCGTAGCGAAGGATTTGTGTGAAACTATCCAATCACATCGTGACTTAGCTCGAGCTGTGGAAAAAAAACAGGCTCTTGTTCTCCCCATATTGTTTTTGTTCTGGACCATTAGAAGGTTTCCTTCTAGGTAGAAGGTTTCCTTCTAGGTAGAAAGTTTCCTTCAATAATCTTCTTCTTCAATAATAAATCAATATCTCCGTAACCAGGTAGTTAAAAACCACCACAACAGAGCCCATCAAAACAGTACTCGCTGCAAGAGTGGCCTCCACAACTGTGTCCACCACAGCAGTTTCCGCCACAACAGTATCCGCCACCACTAAGGGCGCGTATACATAGAACGTTCGTTTTATAGGTCCGTTTAAACGTATATGTTATTAGCGTATGTAGTTGTATGAGCGAGTTCACACAAATACAGTATTCCGGATCCACTAAAAAATACCGATCCGACAAAATAAGCAGCAATCCGTTTTAAAGGTCCGTTTAAACGTATGTGTTATTAACGTATGTAGTTGTATGAGCCAGTTAACACACATGACAGTATTCCGGATCCAGTAAAAAATCCCACACATAACGGAAATAATGATCCGTTTTATCGGATCGAAACCACGGGAGGCTTGGCACAGCGGTGCGCGGGGTGCGGTGTGCTGCACACAGCCACCATTTGCCGGTTTAATTCCTAGAGTAGTGCACGTGTCCAGTGCTCTCATATTCATGGTAAGCAAGGCGTTTGAAAAATATATTGACCAAGAAGTTTTGATGAAATTGTGTTGAAAGTAGACCAGTTCTTTGGGACAAAACACTGGAGATTTATAAAGATAAAATTGCAAAAACCGCAGCTTGATACAAAGGACAGAGAAGAAGATACATACACAAAAGAGAAAACTTTGTATAATAAGTAGCAATCGCGTCAACAAAATAATACCTACTGCGGAAAATACTATGCCGTCTACCAAATTTATCACTATCTTTTACAGAACTGTGGAATAAAAAATCTTTTAAGTGACATTCACAATAAACTAACCGACAATACAATTACGATAACTGCATATTTATAGGCGAAGAGGACTTTCGGCAAACGAATAACTACTTTGACATAATAATGACCATGCGTAAAATATTATCAGATGTAAAACATACAAACATAATACTGTGCTTACCGACATACAAATTCAGTTATTATTCAATAATGTATAATTTTAGAATAGAAATGTTTAATAATCTACTTTATCAAGACATTCAAATTTACAACTATGCAATACTGTTTGACTCTAATTTAAACTTGACGAATGACTATAGAATGTTTAAAAAAACAAATGGTCGGATAAACAATTATGGCACCAAAATTATTTTTGAAGGTCTTAAAACATATGTGGATTATACTAATTTTGACTTAGATACCCAAAAAATTTTACACGGAGAATCTTGTGGAAAAGAGAACTTATATTGTGATTCGCCTCTTTCCTTTAGCTTCTGCAACAATGAAGGTTTCAATCAAAAGTTGTTTCGTGTATAATAGTTTATCCATAATGCATCAAAACATAAACGGACTTCTATCTAAACGTGATTTGATAACAGAACATTTAGACACGCTATCAAACAATGGGAAAAGTGTTCATATTTTATGCTTTACAGAACACAATATGAAGCAGGATGATTTTAACGTACTGAACATACCAAATTACATTTTAGCTGCAAGCTTCACTAGGCAAAGGCGAAATGGTGGTTCGTGTGAAATAGAATCAGTAAAAGAGTTCAACATTCCTAACGTTTTTGAATGCTGTGCTGTGGAATTAACCGATCCTAAAATTATTGTAGTCTGTATTTACATTATTAAATAAATACTTTCTTTGATAACTCAACGAACATATTACGACAGTTTTGTTATAAAAGCAAGCAAAGAATAATAATTTGTGGAGACTTTAAAAATGCGACACTATTTAAGCTACTTTTAAAGGAGTTTAATCTCAAATTAGAAATAAATGAAGCTACGCGTCCAAGCAGTGGTACGTACGTGTTTAGATAATATTCTCCATAATATGTGAGGGTGCAAAAGTGAGATTATGGAACTAGATTTATACCACACAGCCCAAGTAATGACGTTTCAGGTACAACGAACGTGTCGTTTGAAATATTACTATGCAAAAAAACGAGATTACAGCAAAGAAAATATTGATCTTTTTAGGAAATGTATCGCTTGTCTTAGTCTTCTCTGATGTTTACGAAGCGATAACGTGAAAAAAAGTTTTAATTAATTTTTTGATTTATTTAAACTATTTTATGATCTGTTTCCCAATAGTCAAACGAAAAATGTAAACAACTACTAGACCAAAGTAGATTACACGGGAAGTAAAACGATGTAGCAGAACTAGGCGATCGTTATTGTGAAAATATAGGCTAACACGAGACAATGATTCAAAAACCGTTTTTAAAAATTTCTCGAAAAGGTACCAAAAAGTGATTAAATTATCGCAGAAAGCGCAAAACAGCTATTTTATTGGAACGAGTACCAACAAATCTAAGGCTACTTGGAAGGTTATTAATTCAATAAAACCTAACTTTCCGTTTCCGAAAACAGATATAAATATTGTTAATGACAATAATAAGCGTTTATAAACCCAAAAAAGATAGCGCAACTATTTATTGACTATTTCATAGACTCGGTTCAATCGAATAGTTGTACTCGTCAAGCAAATAATAAGTTTAGCACGTCTGGTTCGAACAAATCTTTGTTTATGGCGCCAATCATACCGGAAGACATAATCTCGATAATAAACAGTCTGAAAAACACCAACAGCACAGGCTATGACGGCATTGATACCAGAGTAGTAAAAGCAGTTTCTCCTCATATAGCCCCTTACTAAGTAACATTATAAATAATAGTATTCAAAATGGTACTTTTCCCGAAAAGTTAAAAGTGTCTGTAGTCAAGCCAGTACATAAAAAGGAAGACAAAACTGATATTTCTAATTACAGGCCTGTAGTGCTAATACCGATATTTTCCAAAATTTTGGAGAAAGTCTTCTATAATAGTATTTATAATTACTTGGAAAAGAATAATATATTTTGTAAGGAACATATGGGCTTTAGGAAAACTAAAACCATTAATATGGCTGTATTCAACTTCCTTAAAAAAATACACCTGGCATGGCTATGTATATGGATATGACCAGGGCATGTGACTATATGGATCATAAAATACTATTAGCTAAGCTCTATAAATATGGCATCAAAGGTAACGTGCTCAAACTCAAATAGAAGGCAAATAACTCAGATCAGTCAAATAAACGCAAAGTCCAGAACTGTAGTAGTATCTAGTTCCAGAATATTTGCTTATGGTGTGCCGCAAGGTACTGTATTGAGACCATTGTTATTTATATGCTATATCAATCAATTTCCCCAAGTAATCGGACATCAAATGTCCCTTTTCGCTGACGACAGCACAGTTATCTATGACACGAACAACACGGAAGACATAGAAGGCCAGATAAACACTAGCCATAGTTAGTTTCGCACATATCACACACCGCAAAAGACTGTATTTATCGAAACCGAAACCACCAAGCTTGGAGCTTCCCTTGGTGCACAAACTTTCACATTTTAAAAATAAATTAGGATAACAGAGTTAAAGATAAAGATAAAGATAATTTATTTGTTAAAAATATGCGTTTACACACAAATTGAGCATGCAAGATCTTAGTGAGTAGGGTAGGTCCGTACATGTTTTACCATGTGAGCGACAACTTTTGTGTACAAATTTGGTTTTTCTTTTACAAAAAAGAATTTCGACATTAGAGCAGTTTTTGCTGAGGGTAAGCAAAGTTAGCTATTGTCACGTCTGATAGTCGTGGAAATATTTGGGGGTTACTATTTACAAAAGATGCAACTTCAAATATGTACCTACAGAGGCGCTAAAGTTAATAATTAGTTTTTTATAAATACCGATTTGCAGCTTTCTGTCGATTTTAAGTTAAACATAGCTCGTATACATCTCTTTTGTGCCTTAAACGCAATTTCTTTGTTTGTCGAGATTCCCCAAAACATTATACCATAGCGCAGCACTGATGCTACCAATCCGTGATAAGCCGTTACCAAGGCGTCTCGATTAAGTTCTGGGGCTAGTTTGAAAAGCGCATACGCGGATGAGCTCAGCTTTTTACTCACGAGTTCTATGTGGGCTTTCCAGTTCAAATTCGCGTCAATTATTACACCTAGAAATTTGGCATTATCAACTTTCTTTAGTACTGAGCCATTGTACCGAACTTCAATCGCATTATCAGTTTGCGTCCTTTGAGTGAAATGCATTATAGTAGTCTTATCTAAGTAATTTTTTGATTATTCCGATTCAGCCAAAATATTATCGATGTCAGAGATTCATTAATGTCAATTTCATATATGTCCTTATTATTACATGTTATGGTCACTGTACTGTCATCTGCAAACAGGGTCATGGGGTGTTCAATAGCACTAGGCAGGTCATTAATATATACTATAAAAAATAGAGATCCCAGTACGCTGCCTTGTGGGACTCCGTATACTGGCGTTCGTTAGAGATACAAAGATTTCC
Source organism: Noctua fimbriata (assembly GCA_905163415.1). Taxonomy (NCBI): domain Eukaryota; kingdom Metazoa; phylum Arthropoda; class Insecta; order Lepidoptera; family Noctuidae; genus Noctua; species Noctua fimbriata. The sequence continues at coordinate 2,203,944 of LR990946.1, forward strand.
TCCTTCTTTGTCTTAATATTATTTTTTGCTATTTCCGTGTACTGTTTCCGTCAGTTAAGTAAGACTGTATAAGACTGAATATATTTCCCTAATGCCACATGCTTCTAGCTTCTTTAAAAGAACCTTATGGTCTACGTGGTCAAAAGCTTGCGTCATATCTGTGTAAATAGCGCACACTGGAATTCTCTTGTCCATACTAACCATTACTTTATGCAAGAAGTCATAAATGGCCAAATTGGTTGTCCGGTTTATTCTAAATCCTTTCTGCTCATCTACTAATATGTGTTTCTTTTCAAAATATGAATACAATTCTTTATAAATATATTTTTCAAAAATTTTAGAGTTACTTAATTTATTTTATAAAGGGTGTCCGGTGGCAGAGTTAGGATTTAAATCTCGAACTGTGCTTATACCATAGAGCGGAGGGGTAAGCGGGGGGCCGTGTTTGATTTGTCATTCGTGAGGTTTATTTAATCATAATGTCGCAGTAGACTGGTGAACAACGAGCGTTCGCAATCAAAGCATTTTCAAGGCACATGATTCTTGTGTTGTTGCTTGTCATAGATTTTGTTCATGGCACAATATTCGTCGGTTACGTGACGCGTCCACTGAAAATTTGAAAACAGTTCTTTCTTCTGTCATGACAACATTGAACCCGTCGCGAACAGTTTGCGCTATAATCCGCGCCAGTCGGTGCTCAAGAGGGCGGAAATTCTTATCGGCGCATGATCAATGGTCATTTTCTTCCAATACTGAGAGAATATCCTAACTTCACTTCACACACATGGTTTCAGCAAGATGGCGCTTTGCCACATACTGCTAGAGACGACATTGTTGCGAGATTTTTCCCAAAGAAACGGCTTATCAGTCGTTTCGGAGACATCTCTTGGCCACCAAGATCGCTAGATCTCACCCCTATGGATTTTTTTCTACAGGGATACCTCAAGAGTAAAGTTTATTCAACAAACCAGCAAACATTACTGAACTGAAAGAAAATATCGTTCGGGAAATAAACAACATTCCGCGATCGCTTCTCCAGCGCGTTGCGCGGAATACGGTCGACAGATTCCAAGAGGTTGTATGATGCGACGGGGTACATTAACACGGAATATTTTAAACTGAAATCCACATTCATGTTCTATAAAGAGCAAGTTTAATTAACTTAATATATATTGTAGTTTTATTTTAATTTACTTTTGTAATCCTAATTCGAACACCGGACATCCTGTATAAATTAGTCCTTTTTTGGAAATATTTTGTGGGATAAACCTTTTTGCGAATGAACCAATACAGAAACACTGGTCAAAATAATCTAAGCATCAGTGACATATGCCGTAAAATCAAAAGAACTATCACTTCAACTTAACACCAAAATCCATCACAGCATAATTCAACAGGAAAATGTTTTCTCAATATTAATAATAATTAAGTAACCATTCCTTATGTCTGAGCACGAGCCCTGCACGAACAGCTGCAAGAACAGGAAGAACAAATGTCTTGCTTGCTCGTCCCCTTACCCACAGGAGATACTTAGTGAGGAAAAGCACCAGGTGTCTAATTTTTACTTTGATTTGCTTAAGTATTTAGTTTTAATTCCGCGAAAATGATCCAGGCTTGGATGCAAGATGCAGAACCGCCCTCACGCCCTCAAAAATATGCAAATGCAGAAAAATCAATAAAAATTTGCATGCCATGCACCAGAACTTATACTCTACATGTGTTTCGCCCGTCCGCGGGGCAACTTCAGGGGATGTAGACTCGGCGCCCGCTCGGACGCGAATCACGCGGACGGGTGTCAGACTTTCGGGCCATTCACTACCTGTAATGATTGTCAAAGATCTACAATTCACAGCCGGGACCAACGGCTTCTCGTGCTTACTAATGGGTCCCCATCGACGGACCAACCTAGGCAAGCGTGGCTTAACTGAAAAGTCAAAAGCGGCTGTTTTTAACTAGCCACGAGCTTCTCCAAAAAACAAAACATTATATTATTCTATTTCCATCAGGTCCACCAATTCCAAGTACTTGATGTTCAAAACCAAGTGGCGACCGTGCCTGAATGCCAATGTACCGCAGACAATCCCTGTTGCGGGGCAATGGCCAACCACACGTCCAGAAAATCTCAATTTTGTAAAGACCCCACCTTACCTCACCCAAGACTACACAATAAACACTAGTTTAAATAAAAATAGTGGTAAGTTCAAGATTTATTTTTCTACGTGTACAAGACTTATCGTGTCAATGGCAAATAAAGCTGGGTTGTAAGCGTTGTGGGGCAAACTAGATCCTGTAATGAGCAGGGCTGCAACCAGGACATAAATATCTGATGTCATCGTTTGGGGGAAAGCACCATATTTGCATTCCAGCTTTGATTGCATCATTTGCACAATGCAAAAGTAACAGTCTGTGTGCTAATAAAATCGATTGGTACGAATTTTGAAATATTCTCGTAGGTAGTCTGGGACGCGTAAAGGGGTGAATAGTATAGGTTAAGTGTCTTTCATCCTGGATCGCGATGAAATTGCGGGCAAAAAATTGTCTTCTTCTATGAATCTTCACTTAAACAGGTCTTCTTTACTCCGACCAACCTAGGACCTAGACTTAGGACTCAGCCTTCTTTGGCTGTGCAGTCTTTTTAATAACTCTCAATATTCCAGCTATCAATTAAATAAGATGTCAAATAATCGCTGCTATCTGTGCGGGGAAAGTGTTGTCATTCATCCTCACATCTTTTTCAAGAGATTAAAGAATCCAGCATACGGTAAGGTAGTAAAATTTTATACTTACTTCGTATTTAGGGACGCACTTCTTCTTCTCATGTCGATGACATAACTCGTTCGACCTGGACAGCTTTGCCTTTTGCTTGATTTAAGTCCTTTTCGGAGACACCTATTGAAAGCCTAAGAAATACTGGCGAGAAGATCTGGGCTCGTTCTTATCGGATGGGGAAGGCCGGAGAAAAGTCGAGGAATATGAGGAAGACTAGTGCCCAGCAGATGAAAAAAGAAATTAGTAGTAGTATAAACCTTTGTGAAGAAGTTCATCCAAAAAATACTACAACCATCCGCCTAGCTAGGTTGTTGGGCACATGAGACCTTTCAGCAATTAGGTGTCAGCAAGAAGGTATCTGGCCTAATCTATGTTAACTGCAAAATCATCATACATAATATATGGGGTTTTTTAGATATCACCATCATCCACAACATATCTTCGCCTACTGCTGGGTATAGGCCTCTATTTGTTTGTGTCTGTCTCCACGTTCCTGAGCTGGCCTAGGCTGGAGCATGAGGCTGGCCTCATCCTGGTTTCTCCCCGATAGCAATGTCGTCCACTCATCTCAGCGCCGGAAGACCAACAGTTTCTTTTCTCATCTACAACATTAGTTTTAGTATATGCGGAACCTGAAACACGTGTCTAGTATTTTTATGTAAAGAATCCATGTACAAAATTTCAAAACTGTATCATGAAAAATCAAAAACTTATAAGCTTGTCCTGGTTGTCAGCACAAAAACGTGGTCACCACGCAGCGCGTGGTGCCAGCGTCATCTTGAGCTCATTGATAATAATAATTTGGCAGTAGGTACCAAAATTATTGCGATAGGTACTTAGTGTCATTCGGTGTCCAACTTGTGGCCTTTTTAAAATATTTTTGGGACAAAATATAACATGGTTTAAAAATTATTGGAATCGATTCAGTTACTTGTTCTGAACCAACTATATTCAGGTTTCGCATATACTAAAAATAATATTGTAATAATCTATACTAATATTATAAAGAGGAAAGATTTTTTTTTTATTTGTTTGTTTGTACCGAATAGGCTCCAATACTACTGGATTGATTTGAACCATTTTTTTTACCAATAGAATGTTAAATTATCAGGAAGTAACATAGGCTATAATTTATTTTAAAAAAAATAGGGATCTTTAAGAAAATTGCAATAATGTAACCCAAAGTCGCAAAATGTTGCCTACAAAATTCATTATTGGCGTGCGCTGAGAAAACTATTATTGATACTTAAAAATTATATACTACATGATTAAAGTAATCATTATTACCTACAAAAAAGTCCACGAGAGAATATATCTAACTATCATAGTTAAGTAACAATAGCAGCTTTTGTGATCTAAAATTTTATTAGATCGCCGGTAGAAACAAAACTTGATTACATTCGTATCGTAGCATTAATTCTTATTCAAATAAATAGTTTTATCATCAAGGGTATTTATGTAGCAGTAAAATACTGAGTGTTCAAGAAGAACTTATCATCAATATGTATGATACATGCAGCGACATCTATTGAACCAAAATGGTACCAATGAATAAAAACTGGCCAAGTGCGAGTCGTACTCACACGAGCATAGCACCAAACAATGTAACAAAAATATTTTGAAGGCTCTTTCATATTTATGTTGTTTACATTCAACAACAAAACTAAATTTGTTTTTCATAGTATGTTAATGAAAAACAAAGTTACTGCTGCAGTTTGATGAAAAAGTCACATATCTCAAAAAAGTAAACATCAAATCTTATTCAAACTAATTTTCGTTGAAAGTTTCTTTTAAATCAAAGCTTTTATTTCAAATAGGCCAGTTACAGGCACTCTTGAATAGTCGAAACAAAGACAACAATGAAAAATAGCTACAGTCTCAGTCACAAGGCATAAAAACTGTGAAAGTACTGTAGTTGCCCATTCCCTAACGTAGATCTCTATGGAGAAGAACAGTCAAGAAACTCTTTGGACACTCTTTTAAATCAGAATACTTTTGCAATAACTTGGTTACATCATTTATGTTGAGATGGTACATTATGTGAGAACGATGTAGCAAGATGTGTACTTTAAAAGTGTCCATAGTAAAAATAATTTAAAAATAAAATAATTAATTCAAATAAACCGTGGCAACCAAGAGTTGACCAGTCACAACTGACAGCGCCCGTACACGAACATGACGCATGTATCGGCACCATTCAACTCAACCATTTTAAAGGGAACTAAATGATCCGACACACGCGCCACCATCAGCGAGACATTTGAGTGAGCATGACATACTCATAACCGCCAAGTCAAGAAAAGACGTAGGTTTCTAGCAAATGACGGCTTTCTAGTACTTAGTACTCACACAATATGGGCTATGGTAAATTTAATTTCTCGGAAATATTTGCATTAATCGCTAAAATATTCTACTTATGTTTTTCCAAATAAGGGCTTCCCTCGACAGCCTTACGTCTTCATCCTTAGACACTCAATGATAGTCTCTAGTAATCCAGCTAGGTCGAAAGTTCTCCTCAAGGTGCATTAAATGAGCCGATACACGATAAGGCTGCTGTGAACTGTTGCGGACCACTTGCAACTGCCTTCCTTCTCCATCGTCAGACCTTCGATGACAGTAATACTCCAGACAGGTCTAAAGTTCTCACCAAGGTGCATGAAATGTGCCCAGTAACAATGACATCATCTCTTGGTTGCCACGGCTTATTTGAATTATTATTTTTATTTTTGAATTGTTTTTACTATGGACACTTTTAACGAACACATCTTGCTATATCGTTCTCACAAAATGTACCATCTCCATCTCAACATAAATGATGTAACCAAGGTATTGTAAAAGTATTCTGATTTAAAAGAGTGTCCATGGAGTTTCTTGTCCGTTCTTCTCCATAGAGATCAACGTTAGGGAATGGGCAACTACAGTACTTTCACAGTGTTTATGCCTTGTGACTGGGACTGTAGCTACTTTTCATTGTTGTCTTTGTTTCGACGATTCAAAAGTGCCTGTACCTGGCCTACTTGAAATCAATGCTTTGTTTTTGAACCAATTTGAATCTATACTAATATCATAAAGCTGAAGAGTTTATTTGTTTCGTTGGTTGAACGCGCTCAGTTCAGGAACCCTGGTTCGATTGAAAAAAATCTTTTAGTGTTGGACAGCCCATTTATCGAGGAAGGCTATATAACATCACGCTACAATAAATTGGAGCATCAATGAAAAATGTTGCAAAATCAGGGAAAATGTATTCCTTTTTTCCGTTGCGTGCGCTGCGCAAACGGTTAAACTTACGCAAGAAGTCTGACGGAATCGATCCTCTCAAAAAGTTCAAAAAAAAATTCTGGATAGCATATGTCTATCTTTTTAGGTTTTGACTCACACTCTCTTTAACCCTCTCTCTGTGTTATGTGACGCAGATGAAGTTACGTGGGTCAGCTAGTTAGATATAATCCCATCGGGCGACCAACACTTCCTCAGTCCTATCCATCCATCATGGTTTAAGAGAATTAATAGATTTTCTAACAAGATAAAACAATTCCTTGCAGCAAGTGACATGGTGTGACCGTGCAGAAACTATACTGAAATGCAACCACCCAAAACGCGTTAAGAAGAAAAAAGATCAGAACACTACTGGCCTCACAGAATCAAAAAACCCCGAAAGGCCGAAATAAAAGCAAATTATATCTCATGGAAAACCAAGAGTGGACTTAAGGATGAGTTCCACCATACGGCTCGCATCGCATCGGATTGGAACGGATTTTACAATCTTTAAGCGATATTAAATCGTATACACAGTATTTCAAGTCTCTTGTACGAAGCCGTGCACAGCATCTTGACCGCAGGCGTCTTCCGCGACACGCGATTGTAGCCGACGGGGCCGATCGCGCGTAGTAATATACCGCGCGATCGGCCCCGTTCGCCTGTCGTCGTATCCGATCGGAACCTTTGGGCTGTCGTCGCGTGCGTTCTGTGTTTTATAATTATTTCCTCCTTCTTCTAGTGCAATAGCCAACAAACTACGTCAACTTTAACCATTGTCAAAAATTAGATCACGTTAACACGGTAGGAATGAAACTATTTGATTAGGCGCAGAAACGGACACGTTTGCAAGCGACTGTACGGAGTCTATCGTATGCGTCGGCATCCTGCCGGATGTGATCAGCTGTCGCCGCGTCCTTTCCGATCTGATGCGATGCGAGCTGTTTGGTGGAAATCATCGTTTACATACCTTGCAATATAAATATTTGCCTGACAACTTCGTTTTATTATGGCTAAAGGCCTATCGTTTAACTGAGGTAGTGCCTGAGTGCTGTGCCGAGCGGTGTGGGAGGGGTGTTAACGTCCGTCGGTAGACGAATGATTGAGCTCTCGAAACACATAACCACATTCTTTACGAGCAGCTAACTCTGACATTATATATCTACTACTATCTCAAACAAAACTCGTATCCCAGATTTGTTCTACAATCGTTTTAAATTGACTACTAAATCCTACGATTTTTATTTTGCGAAATACCAGGGTGGTCCCACAGTTCGCACGCACATGTCGGACGTCTGATCGTGAGATCAAACTTTTTACACTTCTCGTCTCCGCTTAGCTTTCTTGAGGATAGGAGATGGAACATATTTGTTAAGACCGGCTTCCACACTCTGCGCGCAGCGGACACGAGAAGAGATGAGAGAGGCGTGCGGTGAGCGGCGTGTAGCGGTCTGCCTTAAGAGCGTTCATCCACGCAAATAGCTGTCAAATATTTACCTGTTTTTATTTTCCCACTACAACTGTATGGAAATAAGAAATATGGCTAACTAGTGAACCACTGTATTAAAACTAATCTTTATTTAATTAATTAGAGTAAACTAACTAAATAAATGATTAATTAAAAAGTATTAAATAATCTAAAATAAATAAACTAACAACAAACTATAAAAGGGCATCAAAAAACTCCTCCTCAACGCTGTCAGCTGGTAATGTGCCCAAGAGACTGGCAACGTTTGCCACGTTGTATGGCAACACTTAGCCTCTGGCCAAAGTAAAAGCCAGCCCTTGGGTCACGGGAAGCGTGAACTAGGCGTTTCGAAATTTCCTTAAACAGGCTATGAGCACTCGGACCCCACGACCCCAGAGTTTCATCCCCAAACGGCTCGAAAATATATATACCACAAAGGTTTCTACATTTACGCCGCTTAAAGTTCTCTGCAGCCGTAGCGGCAGCACCAGTATAGTACAACGAGCTTCGAAGATGTGATGGCGCAAGAGTATCGACGCATGTTGCGTCCCACACTAAAGGCCTACCCATCTTCTAAGGAAACAACGACATGCCGTCCGGTTTCTTACCATCGTCGCGTGCCAAGCCAAAGGGTTCTGAAACAGCTGGAACGCCGACGGTGACGCTCGTCGGATGATGTCGTTTATCGTGCGTGCAGTGCAAGTGACAGGCCGTGGTGACCGAGGTTGTTGACAGCTTCACCACAGTGACAGCGATGAGGAGAACAGCAGGTAGCACCAAGGCGTAAAGAAGCAGCTAGGCGTAAGGTCGTGTCGTCGAACAATGTGCCTATGCTCGACGACGGCAGTGCGTGAAGCCAAAGACCCGACTCCCACTCACCCACAGCCAGTAAGCGCGCACACTCAGCAGTAGTAGTAGACGTGTTTTGCAGAGCGGCTCGTCCCACCGTCTCTGGGAGCTGTCAAATGTTTCGCCGTTTTGACTAATTTGGCAATAATACTGTATAGAAATAAGAAATATCGACGCATCGCTCACTGGTAAGTCGAGCTGACGTCGCGACAGCGGTGGCGCGGTGTCACGGCACGGCCGAGGATAAGTCTCTACGTAGAGTCGAGGCGCGGCCGGCTTTGCTTCTTTCCCGTTTCTTTATGTAGCAAAGCACGAAACCAAATGCCAAAATGGCGGTGGAGTCGTGTCGCGAACGGGCGCAGCGCCCCCGCCGCGCCTCCATCTCGACTCCGCCGCGCCCCTACCTCGACTTCGCGCCGCCTCCACCGCGCCCGTGCCGCGACCCTAGTATATGAGCCTAAAGAAAATTTAGGAAACTATAGTTGCCAGAAGCAATTGAGTGGCTAATTAGAAGGAGAAAAATAAAGAAATAAAAAATGACATTGGCATAAATGTCAATGTCATTCTATAATACGCTCAATCAAGTGCAATGATTTTAATATAAAAATAAAAAGTTTTTCACTGTAAAATAGTAATAAAAACATTATAATATGCGAAATGTAAATCAAAACTCAAATAATTAATCTTATTTATTTATTATTCTCTACACACACATTTGTTTTTACAGGTAAGACTAAAGCTAACAAAGTAGTCCATAAGTTACAAATTATCCAGTCCCAAGTAAGGGTAGAAGCATAAATTAGACAGTAGACAACATACCAAGTGCCACCCTCTGGAATTCCGCCAAAGAGCAAGAAAATATGTCCAATCGCCGAGAAACACTATTTAGTATTCTTAATGCACGAAATACTGGTGCAAACTTTAATAAGTAGTATCTTCTACAACATAGTGAACAGAAAAAATGCCAAAAAAGCAATGCCCCGTTTAATGACAAGAGTGCAATGATAGATAAGTCAGCCTTCTGGCCAGGTTATTAGTCTACCAATTATTATTTGGGCACCACCTCCACCAGAGATTTAAACGCGGCGATGGTCACACCATTAAATAATCACCGTGATAGTATCGCTGTGTGATAATTCCATGTAGCGGAGTTGAGAATGTTGAGATGGATGTGTGGAGTGACAAAAGTAAGGAGTGAGTATATTAGAGGAAGTTTGAAAAATTAAAAGAAAGTCTTGCAGAAAAATTGAAAGGAAGTCGTCTATTGTTGAATTAATATTTATTAAAGGAAATAACATTCATAAAAGAACACAGTATTTTTTATATTTAGAAACAAAATCAAAACGTTCTTATTATAACAGTATCCTAGCAACGATACATTTAAATAGCATAGACATATTGCTCTGCCATAGACATTTCACAGCCTCGGAAGTTTTTAAAGAATATTATGATAATATATTCTTTAATCCGAATGCTGAACTTAAACTATGCAGCCTGGGGTCAAACAGTAGTTTGGTTAACATATCAGCCAACTGCTGGTCCGAAGGAACATGCGTTACGTCGAAGTCTCCGTTGCTAACACATTCTCTTACAATTCAGCTTGATATGTTTGGTGCGCTTGTGATATTCATACTTTGGGTTGTGCGCAAGTTTTACAGCTGTCCAGATTCAGTACTGGTTTCTCAATTTTAATCAAGTTTTTAATAAGGCGATTCAAACATAAAATCTCTTGTGCAGATTCGCTTGCTGCTATAATCTCCACTTCAGTCGAAGAGATGGAGACTGTCGTTTGCTTCTGGTTTCTCCAACTAATAGCAGCTCTAGACTAAGCGTGGTGGCGACTTTTCCGTATAGGTTAGCCCATTCTATTGGGTCCTTTTTAAGTACGGAAAGATACATTTTACCAGCATGATATCCTTCTTAGTAGGTGCTCCGAGGTTTCGAGATGCAACACCCAAAGCATATGAAATATCAGGCCTTGTGCCTACTAATAAATATGTCAAAGCACCCACAGCTTGTCTATATGGGAAATTTGCGATGACATCCTCTTCCTCTGCCATTTCATTTTCTTTGATGATAAGCGTTGGTGCTGGTTTGCAATTGGAGATTCTATATTTTTCTAACACTTTCTTTGTGCAGGCTTTTTGACATAGTGTAATGGTCCTTACGGACATTAATTTCCATTCCAAGGAAGTATGACGCAGTTTTCGTAGTTATCTTAAACCTTGTTTTCAATTCCTTCATAAATTCGTCTCCTGCTCTAGTAGTATTATATGCTACAAGGCCGTCGTCAACATAAAGACGAATAAAGACTTTAGATTGTCCTCTGATTCGAACATATAAGCACAGATTTGATGCCTGTGCGTCAATCATTATTGCTCTCGCTTTCTCCACAAGGGTACGATTCTTTCTTTCAGCAACTCCGTTTCGGTTTGGGGTATAGGGTGCGGTGAAACGTCTCTGTATCCCGCAACGTTTTAGATAAGCGTTGAATTCTTTGTTCACATACTCAGTACCATTATCTGATTGTAAGAATTTGATTTTGTTCCCAGTGTGCGTTTCCGCTAACTCCTTGAACTCTTTAAACTCTTTAAACTTTTCTAAGACTTCGTTCTTACTTTTGATCATGTAAACTCGACTGTATCGGCTATAGTCGTCTATAAAAGTAACGAAGTACTTGTTTCCGCTTACTGTGGGCATTCTGATAAGTCCACTTACATCGCTATGAACAATTTCTGTTGTTCGTTGAGTTGTTTTCTTACGAGGGACAGGTACTCGATGAAGTTTTGCTTGGATACAGATTTTACACCCTGCCAAAGTTTCAGAAGCATCAAAGTTCAAGCCGATCAAATTCTCGTTTTTGAGTGCATGTTTCAGATCTTTGGCGTTCATGTGACCAACTTTTCTGTGCCAGTCGTACATATTTGATGAATTTGCTTTCTTTTTAGCAATTGTCGAAACAGTGTCATCATTATGATTGGCTAGATTGTTACGCTCATGTTTATTTGGTTTGATGTAATAAAGACCATCTCCTTGTTTAAAAACGTTGAGAGTTATTCCATCCTTTGGATTGTTCACCGTCACATTAGTCTTTGTGAAGAGGACAGAACAGCCAGCATCTGTCATCTTACTAACAGGTAGCAAGTTGGTGCCCAGACTAGGTACGTATAAAGTGTCTTGTAGCTTTGTAAGGGCTATGCCATTACCATTCTTTGTTACAAAGGAGACTGTACCTTTTCCGATTATCTCTGCAGTTTGTTCATTAGCTGCAAAGTTCAATTTTCTGGATGTTCTCTCTATAGTCTTAAATAAGTCTCTTTGTCATGTGAGACATACAACCGCTATCCAAAACCCAAATGCTGTTTTCAGATTCTTCGTTATCTTTGTTTTTTGTTATGCATAACAAAATTGTTCATATGAGAACCGTTATTATATCTATTAGACTTCTCACTGTTTTTCTTCCTGCAATTGGTACAAATTTTGTGAGTCTTACGTTTGAAGATATTACCACTACGTTTGCAAATTTTACAGGACGTGTATAGGGCTTCTTCCTGAAAAGAGGATTCAGGTTCGTCGTTATTAGTCATGTTTTGACTATGACGTGCTTCACATTCTTCTATTATTTTAGTTTGAAGCTCTTCTGGTTTCGGAAGAGTGTCTCGCGATTCTACAGCGACTTTGAAGTTCTCGAATTCATTTGAGAGACTGTACAACATTATGATTGTTAACAAGTTCACATTAGTAGCTACGTTCATGTCTGCTAATTTGTCAACATAAACTTGTTTAGTTTTTACATCTTATCCTTCTAATTTTGTTAGGATCAGTTGCTTTAATAAGGATTGTACGCGCAGGTCCCTTACTGGCGTACGTGTCTTTCAATTTTTCTCATAATACTTTAGCAGTAATACATTTTTTAATTTGTTTAAGCTCAGAAGGAGCAATTATAAGTATGATTGAGTAGATAGGTTCAGATCTCGCCTGTCTATTGCCTTCTTTATCAACCACTGCAGTATCAGTCTCGATGTATCTCCATAAATTGTGTCGTACGAGTACAGCTTCAGCTTGTATCACCCAAGTATCGTTGTTCTCTCTATTTAGAGGGTCAATTTTCGTGTGCGACATTTCGGGAAGGTACTCAAAAGTTATTAATACGTACACGTTCTGCTACCATGTGAAATTAATATTTATTAAAGGAAAATAGGAAATACATTGATAGAACACAGTATTTTTATATAAAGAAACAAAATCAAAACGTTCTTATTAAAACAGTGTCCTAGCAACGATATATTTAAATAGCATAGACATATTGGTCTGCCATAGACTTCACGCTTGGTATGGACATTGTAATGAGGAGGGATGAAACGCATGTTACCAAAAAAGTGAAAGATATTAATGTTGATAAATGGAGAGGGAGAGGAAGGCCAAAGAAAAGATGGATGGGTTGTGTGAGGAATGATAGAAAGGTGTAAATGATACCGTGGCGTCTGTCAGGGGAGAATGAAAGAAGAAAACATGTTGCGGCGACTCAGACAAGGGCAGGAAGATGTTGACGAGTATCGTTGTGGGATACAATTTCATTGAGTTGTTATAGAATGGCACACGGATAATATCGCCGCGGTACACTCGCTCGTCGAGGTGGCTCCCGAAGCAGTTAACAAACACTCAAGCCTATGGCTCTAGTTTGCTCAGCTCGAAAGAAATAAAACCAAGAACGTTGTTACATTTTTAAAGAATGAGGAAAATTTTGTGAGAAAAGTTTTGAGAATGACTGTGAATTTGTGATGGTGTGGCCAGAAAGCGGGTGACTACAGAGATGACGATTATCAGAGAATACATTGTGTTTGAGATTTTCTACCGTTGCAGCAATCACTTCAGCAAAACCCGCTTTGCTTTTAATGTAGCAAGTGTGTCGACACAGGTTACATCCCATACCAAAAACTCACCTAACTTCCTAACCAATTATTACACATGCGCTGGGCAATTGCGTGACACAGCAATTATAATCCCAATGTATTAATTTTGAAAATTCAAAGCTAATTATTACGTTACTTACCTTGCCGAACAAATGTTTTTTTCAAACATTGAAACATAGAACGAATTACCTCCATAATAATCTTTCGGATTATGATAGAAAATGTCTTGCTGAGCTGGACTGTTTCCACCGCCGCGTGTGTTCTTATTCCCCTGACTCTGGTGACCAGAGCCCAAGGGGTGATTACTTCTTTTCTGGTGGGCCTCAAGACATGACTTGCGATCCTACCGCAGAACAAGCCATGGTGACCGACTTCTTTTAAGATAAATAAGCATTATTTTTTTTATTTCAGAAAACCTTTTACTAAGTATCTATTTCGAAACAATATGTACACCATTATAAGGAAACCAAACGTGAAAGCCAAGTCTGTCCCTTCAAGGCGACAATCATCACCGTCAGATAATACAGAAATAGAAGAAACAGAACAGAACGAAGAAGAGGTAGCAAAATTTGAAGGTTTACCAGTTTGCCCAGTAAGTGGAGACTCTAAAGCGTGCAACAAGATGGCTTGTTTGAGAAGAGAAAAAGTGAAACATCCGTACTACCTTATTCATAAACCAAAGCCGGCGCCCGACGTTACCGTTACTACGGAGCCACCAGGACGGTCTCGTTCTGACATGATATACGATAAATCAACCAAATCTGAGAAGCCGCTCCCAAGATCTCCACCACCCATATTACCCTTACCACCAAAGCGAGATCCTTTACAAGACCAGCAGAAACGTTTAGAAGAGCAGCAAAGAAGTTTGGAAGAGCAGCAGGGACATTTAGAAAAGCGGCAGAGACGTATAGAAGAGCTGAGGCGAGTTAGACTAACCGAATATTGACAAAAGTTGATAAGATATCATGACAAAAGATGTGCCTCAAAAAGTTTAGTGTTTCAATAAAAAGTCCACGTCACTATATTTATAATTTGCTGATTTATTTCTAAAAGACTGAGACGCAGGCGCAACTAGACTGTAAAGTCACCAACAAGATTATATTGATGAATGTTTCAGAAAGTGTTATTAGAAAACTGAAAACAGAAATAAATTGTGAAACGTTTCAGATTCAAAGACCTAAGACAAGATGTTTTCTGTAAACGCAGAATCAACACAAATGTACTGAAGGTTTTTCACTTTTCGCTTTGCGCTCTGACTAAATAAATGGTTCATCAATTGGCAGTCTTGTTTTTTCTTGAATAGAATATAATGCTTTATTTGCAAAAAATATAGGTATTACTAATCAGGTGTTAAAATGCTTAGAGAGTCCTCGTACATCCTGCATTTAATTTAATGCATGCAAAATTAATATGGGTAAAATAAATGGTTTTAGGAACCTCGTGTTTTAAAGACCTATCTATTTACACCCCGCACATATAGGTATGATGTTTTTTTTTTTTAGTTTTAGTTCCTTGTGTGGGGGTCCCCACACAAGGAACTAAAAAACAAATATTAATTAATCTTTTATTTTTTTCATTTTTGTATAAAATCATAAATCGGTTCATAGAATACATCTACCTACCAAGTTTCAACTGTGTAGTTCTAATAGTTTTGGAATAAAGTGGCTGTGACATACGGATGGACAGACAAATATGACGAATTTATAAGGGTTCCGTTTTTTGCCATTCGGCCACGGAACATTAAAAAGTCGCGCTTGTCGAGGGCCCTGAGGTATTCCTTAAGTTTTCCTACATCATATTGTACATTTCGTTTGATGCATCGCATACAGGCGGGCCACATCGGGTTTATTTTCATAATTCAATACTCTGCGGCCCAAAGCGCCTGTAACATGATAGACGCTTTTTTAAATCTGGCAGGCACACTTTCATTATTTCATTATTGCGAGTTAATAGGCTTCTTTTGGGTTAGCTTGCTCCATCTTCGACCTCATCTCTGTCCTCAGGACTAGATTGATGTCAAGAGTATTAAAAAAAAAAAAAAAAATATAGTTATGGTTTTTTGGCACTTTGATTGTCTGTGACACATATAGACCACAAAACTCAATAAAAATGGAAACGAAGCCAACAAAATTACGGTGTTATATATAATGTTCATGCATAAATGCCACCCGGACCCAATTCCAGAATCAGGTAAATCTAATAAGTCTTCACGAAACCTGGGGGTTCGAGGAACAGCTTGGAATGTTCCTCACCCTCGAAGAAGGAAGGATCCTCCGACCTGACAGGTGTTGACTCTGCACGACGGTTGTTGTCGAGTTACTGAATCAACAATCGCGATGTAGAACACGACAGTCTAGTTTGTATAACATCTACAGTACCTTTCCAATTTTGTTGGAAAAAAATATACAACATTACATCACGCCTGTTTCCCTAAAAGGATAGGTATCTAATTTAACACCCACATTTCGCTATGTTTAAATTGCATGTTGTAGACGGCGAGCCTATTCCCATCAACCGGGTCCAAATCCAGATTTCATGTATGCTACTAAGTTTATGATGGAAATGCTCAAAAACACTGACCGACCTAGGACCTCATATGCTCAGCAGTCGCGCTTCCGTCCGCCAGACGAACGGAGAGGGAGTTTCTGAAATAAAATTGGCGTAGTCCCGTTGGCCACCTCACTGCCTTGTTACCCACTGGTGTGGATAAGGGGAAAAATCAAAACCGTCGTTTCGTTGGCTCCACTACCTTGCAGTGGGGCAAGGTGGGGACAACGAGAAGTCTGTAATTTTGTTCCCGCTGTTCCCACTGCCATACGCCTAAAAGAAGAAGATAACGTATTAAGAAATTGACAAGGACAAGTGGGAGATGAGAAACTAGGCTAATAGTCTCACAAACTACCAGGAGGCCAAAATCATGAAGAAGTATTATATTCATTGCTTGCTGCATGATAATCGAAATATAGATTTGCTTGTGTGAGATTTCTATTTAAGCGTCTATTCCCAGGCGTCACCACTAAATTTGTCACCACTGGCGACAAACGAAAAGTAATTTGCCATTTGTTGCCACCTCTGTAGTGCTAAGAAACGACTACTACCAAGCAACTCTAGATTTTGGTGTTCCAAGCTAACTGAAATTGTCTTGTGTAAATATAACCCAGTAGAAGTACTAAGGCTAGTATAACCTCAAGGTGATATATGTTTTTAATCCTTCTGCCCGATTGGATAGAAATACTAAACTATGATTGAAATACCACCTTGAATGCACGCAGGCCTAGTATTTTTTGTCGCCTAAGACGATTTTAGATATATTATCACTTGTTGCTAAAACGTGCAGGCCACTCAATGCAAACCACTCAAATTTTGGGACATCACGCACTACGCGGCCACGATCACGACCAGAAGCTTCGCCCTGAAAGAAAGTTTCGTCGCACGACCGGGTATCCAGACGACACGGCCACCCACGGCCACGACAAGTGTAGTGCGGGAGGTCATTAGCGTACGCCCTTTAGTACTTTACTAGAAGATTCTTAAAATACATACCACCTTGAACTCAAGCCAGTCTAGTACTGTTCGAAAGGTTACTGCCCATAACTAGCACAGCTGTACTAACACTACTCGATCCCATACAATGTTTTTAAGTAATATTTTATAGGTCAACGGGAACAATTTTTAATTATTTTGACACGGGCAGTGGAAACAGCGGGAATACACCATAAAATTAATTATTTATAATTATTCAGTTCGAATAATGCTCACCTCCTGTTATTCGCTGCGCGGGCTTCTGACTCGGCTTTACATGCCGTCGAGAAATATCTCTCAGGCTTGCTGGTTTTGTTACCTCACAATGTTTTCCTTTAACGAAGCAAGTGATAATTATACAATACGCACATGAATCCGAAAAGTCAGAGGTTCAGGTAAATCTTGGGTTTGAACACGAGACCTGTGACTTGGCAGTCCGACAGGCACACCACTAAACTACCACTGCCTATTGTCATTATCATGGTCTTAAAACAGGATACCTACCATGTTTAAATAAATCGTTTTAAGTGCTACAGATAGTTTTAATGACCAGTCTTAAACTTGTAGGCTTTAATTTTCCATGTAAATGCCTATGGCATTAAGTCCGTCTTTGTACAGTTTCTTACATGTGCATAAAGTTTTAATAAAATAAATAAATTTTCTACGAGACTTCATCTTAAGAATGTTTGACAGCCAGACATGTCGTAGTAATCAACATTAATAGCTATCTAACTTTCTCTGTATTTTCACAGAACAATCGACGACCGAAACGACCGAACGGATTTGCCCAACAGAAGAAATAAAAGTAGTAAAAAAAATATGTCGGAAAACTGTTAAACCACCGCCCGAGCCGCCGGAGCCGTCGGAGCCGCCGAAACGAATTCGTGGTGATATTCCTTGTCTTTGTATAGAAAGAGTAAAAAATCCACCTCACATACTGACCTATAAAGACGCTAAACGATTTGTCTGCGCCATTAAACCTAAACTGCCTGGCTCTCAGCGGTGTGACGAAATATTAAAATTGAAATCATCAAAATCTCCAGGACCGTGGCCCCATTGCCCGCCACCCCCACCACCGCCTGAGCCTCCAAAGCTAGATCCTTGTGAAGAACAGGAAAAGAGAGCGAAAATTGCTGAATGTAAAGAAAGAATGAAAAGATACTTGGAATAATGGAGAATAACGCCAGTCTTAGCTCTAGTGTAGATTCCCTGATAGAGCAGTTCGAGATTGAGAAGGAGATGTTGGAACGAAAAATATTAAATAGCAGAAAGCTTAGAATTCAACCAACAAACACAGGTTACAGTCTTGAAATCACAAAAAAGACTGCACCTGACATAGATAAAAATATAACTGAACTAGAGAACCTTATAAAAAGGTTACAAGCTGAAATAAACTTACAAGTAGAATTAAACGCAACAGCTAGCAGACCTATATCATTACATGGTTCTTTCATTGCTCAAAAAGAAGAAAGCACCAAAAGCAATATCGGAAGCAAAAAGCAAAAAGCAAGCGACGTATTATCTGAATTGTCAAATAAAGCTGACGAGCCAGAACGTGAAAATGATGGCATGTTGGATGATCAGGTAGAAAAATGTTCACAGAATGATTCAAATACAATAAATGAAGACAATCAGAAAGATGCTTTTGATGATGTCAGGTGTGATTGCTCAGTACTATGCGACGATCCTACAAAAATGAGTAATTTAGATGTCGCCGAAAAAACCGTAGAAACTGGGAGTAATAAGCTGTTGAACGAATGCAGATATTATGTCTTGGAGCCATCATTGAATAACGATAAATCAATGTTCACAGACGGTATTTCGATAGAATCTACAAATAATAAATGTCAAATAGAGCTTACTAATGATTTAAAGTTTTTTGAAGGCACCAGACCAAATTGTGAAGTTTTCCCAAACAGTACCCGTGATGACGATAAGAAAATAAATTCTAATAATGAACTTAATGCAGATTCCATTACTAATGGTGTTAATTCTGAAATTGTGTATAAAGACGTCACTGAAAATATTATGGATAACGTTCCTGTACTTTTGTATGCCGAGACTCCTAGTAATTTAAATGGCAAAAATATTATTTCTATAGAAGTTAAAGAAAGTTATATTGAAAAACACCCTACTAATGTAGTTAATAAAACTGATCTTAAATCTAGTGCCACAGAATTACCAAAACCTGTAACTGTACCAGCTATCAAAACAAACATGGAAAACCTGAGTTCTTCTGACAACATAAGCGCTCCTGTACCTAATCATGTAATTCCAACACCTGTTACTCGCGAACTACGGCAAACGCAGAGCGTCAACACTGCGAAAACAGAAAAGGACATTCCAAAGACAGACAGTTTATTAAAAACTTTCAATAGAAAACTTCGTCAAATTGTTGGTATAACCAGTGAGAAGTCTATTTCTCAGGACAAACATAATAGTGAAGACAATTTCACATCAGACAAACATCTTTTGAAAGCTTTTCCAAAAAGTAAGAGTGAGCCGCAAAAAGACTTTTTCACAACAGACGAAGATAACTCAAAAAATGGCCCTAAAAATACAGTTATTCCTTCAACTCAAGATAAATATAAAACACCAAATTCCGTGTACAGCAATATTATAGCAGCAGAAAACTCTGTGGGTTTTATTAACATTGTGAAGAAAATAATTCCTTCATTAGTAAGCAACGGTCTACTTGACAATGAAGACAATCCCTTGCATGGTTCGTTAGACAAAAACTTCATGAAAGCAAATCTTAAAACCGCACACAATATAGTAAATCCAATCAGTACCGTAGTAACCATAACCCCTAAAAACTTAGTCGATGATAGATCTGATGAATCTGTTAAGAACTCTATCACTGATATGGGTTTGATTGGAACCACAAATAGTGGTTCTAGTAGCAAGATACCAAAGTTTTTTGAATCAGACGTTAAAACTGAGGAGATTATGAAAGTTGAAGTTGAGGAAGAAAAAGGAAGACACGAAGGAACAAAAGAATGAAGAGAAGAAGCAAGATGATGAGGAAACTGATAAAGATGACGAAGATGATGATGGTTATGAAGAGGACGGTGGTGATGATGACAATAACGATACCTATAATGACTGAATAAACTGAAGTAACCAGCCGATTATTGGAAAGTTTTTTTCTTTTATACATATACATATACCCCTATTTTCTCATAGGGGTTGGCAGAACCTACGGAAAGCTGCCCGTTTCGATCCTACAGGCGCCAGTACAGTTCAGATCCGAGCATAATATCAATGAGTGAGGAGATCCGAGAACACAGTGCTCAGCCTGTAATGATGCAATTTGTAATAACGACTTGTGTCGATACAAAAACGAATCTTGGATTGTTACATTACAGGTGAATGTTCCCTCACCATGAGCGACTATTTGTAACGTAATGCTAAATAGAATTTATAGAATAAACTAGCTGTGCCCGGCATGCGTTTCAATGAACCTTTTTCACCTACCCTACCTGCCTACCCCCTAATCACCTAGCGGTGTGAAATATACTTTACGACCTATTCTCATACCTACCAAATATACATCGGTCGAGCCGTTTCGGAGGAGTGCGACCACAAACACCGTGAGGCGGCTTCCAACTGCCATCGCTCGCGCGATAAGAAATCGTGTGTCTTATTTTGGAGAGACGCGATCTCTAGTTTTCTGCAAATAATTAATCAACTCTAAAATTATTGAATATTTGAGTCGCTCTAACCTTATTTTAACGTAAGGTGGGACGCCCTCAGGCTCGGTGGAGTGACGATCTTCGCAGGGTGGCTGGTAGCAACTGGATGAGAATTGCTGAAAGTCGAGTTGAATGGCGTGCGATTGAGGAGGCCTATGTCCAGCAGTGGACTGCTATAGGCTGATGATGATGAACCTTATTTTTGTCTGTAGCGCTAATAGCGATATGTCTTCGCAACGGCTGATCGATCTGCCTACCCGAGAAAGACTGAATTCGTACAACATTTATGATTTATTTGTATTTCAAATTCAAAACTAAAAACAAATGAAACGCCACTGACGTTATGCACGAAATGAAAAGGACAAAAATAAATATTCTTGATCTTCTTTTAAACGAAGTTAAAGACGTGGCATTCGTTCGTTCTTGTATGACGTCAGACTTGTGTAGCTCGACAGATATACGAGTAAAATCCTAAAAGTGCGGAATGAATGCACTACAGTGTTTTGAAAAACCAAACTTAGAAGCTTTTTATCTGTCGGTTACACTGCGACGCAACGTTCGTGTTAATTCGGAAACATGAAGATTAATCTTGATTAGTCTTTCTGGTTCTATTGAACCAGAAAGACTATGCGCTTCTATAATCTCATTACATTAAATTCAAGCGTTTGCAGTATTTTTCAATTACATGTTTTTTGCACATTCTCACTATAGTTTCCATCGTTTGTGTCCATCACATTTTTTCCATCGGCTGATTGAGCTCTCTTGAAGTCTCTCAGAACTGAAAGACTTTTTTTGAATTGTAAGGATAACAATTAAAAAAATATATTAACAGTTGAGAGCCAGCATAGATCATGACTTGCATCTGTATTTTACTTTGATAAAGTTTGACAATGACAAAAGAAAGTGCGCTCACGTGAGCGAAGCCGCGGGTACAGCTAGTCTTTGAATAAAACAAGACAGTTCAAATCCATTCCAACAATTTATTCACAATAACAGGTATAATTCCATACAAAATACATCATTTAAAATATTTTCCATACTAAATAAACATTCACGTTTAAACTTAAGCAAGCATTTATGACTAGAATTTACTCAAAATAATACCCTTACAACTTTATGTAATTATACAATATAGTATCATTTAAACACGTCTAAATATTTATCAATAAATTAATTCATTTTATAGCAGAAAGTATAACATTATTTATTCAAGGCTATTAAAAACGTTTTGGCACAATTATCTCTTCTGTTCATACCATATAAATAAGGCACATAGCCACATGATTACAATATCTGTATAGTAATACATAATATATTAAAATTTTCCGTTTAAAAATTCACTCCTTACCTCAAAATATTTTGAGCCCCATAGGGGGCATTTCTAGAAAAAACACGGGACCATAAGCCAAAAGCTATTTATTATTTACAAAATATTCTTCAAAAAATCAGTTTTTTGTCCTCCTGTAGCCCGAGGTGCTGTAGACCTGCAAGCCCAGGCGTGGGCAACAAACCCCAGCGGTAGTCAACCGCTGGGGTAACAACTAATCCAACTATATTTGTCGTGGAGTCTATTTTTTTCTTGGCGGGGGCTGCATCGGGGGTTGGTGGAACGGATGGTATTGCCGAGACAATATGCTTTCCTGAAAAATAAAATAGATATACATTGTTTAATATTCATGCACATTACCGAACTACAGTACCCTGTTGAAACCCTATCTTAATGCTTAGAGTTAATTGCTGTCACCACCCCAACAAAATTAGTGTTTTTTATGAATACATCTAGAAGAAGGCACAAATTTAAACATTCTTGCTCAAATAAACGAAATACGGCGCTTAAAACCCGTAAAAACAGAATGTAGATAGGAGACAACATTGGGCTGGGTTAATCCCCACGATACAGCGATTGCTATATACCACAATGGCTTAAATTTTAAATCAAATGACATACCACATCGTTGGGCCTGGTCTGGGCAGCTCCCATCTTTCTTTCTTGTAATATTATTTGATTGGCGGCGCTGTAAACATCGTTATATATTAGTTCATATTTTATTTGTATCGTTCCGTCAGGGTACTCAAAAGGTAGGAATTACATTTCGACCTCCGTTGTAAAAGCAACCAGATTCTGTTTGGCCTCGTTTATTCATCTGCGTGTGGTGTGAGGGCCAGTTTTTTTTAAACTATTTGAAAATGTGCTTAGGATTTAGTGAACATTGCCAAGGAATTGTGAAAGTCCAATAAGTGAGTTATGGACTGTAAAATTGGGCCCTCAGTTCTCACATAGCGGATTGAGGGCCCACCTGTACCTGATAAACTATGGACACTACAAAAAAAGTCTTTTTGCCAAAATCTAAGCTAATACCAAGATTTTATCGCAAATCACTGTCATACTTTATATATCTTCGTTCAAAATGGGC
The DNA here is from genome assembly GCA_905163415.1 of Noctua fimbriata. Classification (NCBI taxonomy): domain Eukaryota; kingdom Metazoa; phylum Arthropoda; class Insecta; order Lepidoptera; family Noctuidae; genus Noctua; species Noctua fimbriata. The sequence goes on from LR990946.1 coordinate 2,226,829, forward strand.
CCTCAATTCTCATACACGTAAAAGTGTATTACGCAAAGTCCACTTACAGCTACTATTTAAGTTACTATTTTTGTTTTTTTTTTTCACGCACATGTTTATTCGAATAGTGAAAAAACATAACGTGATTTCTCATGTCATGTGTGCATGTCGTCTTTATTCAAATGTTAGACAAAAGCCGTCCACTGCTGGAGTTAGGCCTTCCTAAGATTAATCCAAACGAAAAATCCAATACTAAGTGTGCGCAAACACAGGCACTCTCTCTTCTGTCTTAATCCGACGGCTCTGCAATCTGAGAGGACCAGAGACAGTTTGATCCTGCGGCTAGGACCAAACTGTTCCTCTGTTCTCAAGAGTCCAACTTTTATTTTTTATGTACTTTTATTAGCACTATTCCAACAGGTACAGTTGACAGTTTTTAAAAATTAAAATTAAACAAAATTTTAATTTATTTATAATTAATTTATGACCAATTGTCTTCTTTAGAGGCACGCCTGAATCTGCACGCAATCATTTTAGCTCTCTCACACAGCACCCTCCGCCCTCGATCAATATCCTCATCGTCTTTGAGGCCAGTGCTCAATAAGTGACTCAGATATTTAAATTGGTCTAACCTCACTATTGGTAAACCGTCCTTTCCGGGACACGGGTGTATCTCCAAAGCACTGGGTGCTACTAAGAAATTACGAAATGGGAAAGGGCAGGTGGGGTCGTCCAGGAGAACCCTACGCTCAGCAGTCTCCCTTGCAACCATGATACCAACGGTGCAAGTATCAAAGTATAAAAGTATATATCTCACGTATCCATCTCCTCCTGGGTGAGGTCGAGCGCCTCCTGCATCTCGCGCGAGGTGCTCAAGATGAAGTCCTTGTCACAGTACTTGCCGAGCCCCTGCTCCGTCAGTACCTGAGGAACACCAGCATTTTGTTTTAGTAGGGGTTGATATGAGCCGTGTGACTAACTAGAATCTGAATTTTGGCTGAATATGATGGTATAGCCCAATGATATAATAATTTTATTTATATAGCCGTACAGTGCAATTTGTATAATTATGTGGATAAAAACCATTTTAAAATAAACCTCTGAATCTTGGTCATTGGTCTGAACTTAATAATGTTAATAACAGGTACAAAAGTTCTAGCAAAAGAGATGAAATAAAATAATATTACAAAAACTACGCACTCTACAAAATTAATTGAACAAGATGCTATAACTAGTCTAAAACTTACAAAAAATGAATACTACACAAGTACGTAGCTAAACATTACATCTAACTACAGTTTTACCTAAGTACGTAAGTAACTACAGTAATACCTAGGTAATGCCCCATGAGGTAGCTAGAAAAGACAACATCGATTTAACATTCACAATAGTGTATTAAGAAGAAAAACGTACTCTGCTGAACGTTTCACAAAATACAAGGTTCACCAGGCTGCACGGGCTGAGCTACATTGCAATGATCTTTCGGAACGCCGAAAGATTCCGTGGCACATCGAAAGATCCTGCGGCATGGCGAATGCGGCCTTGGGATACATGATGATGTGATACACTCAATTTTTTTATTTACCTAATGGGTTTATACACTTCTCAAGAGATTGTTTTGTATTAAAAATCAGTCATTTCTATATAAAGCGTAGAGACCGATGGGCTATACGCAGTGGATGCCAGAAGACTGACGTCGTCGCCGAGAGGGGCCAAAAACACACTGGCGTGGTGACTTTTTCTAGAGGGCCACCCCTATTTTTTCACTTCTCTTTTATGTAGCTGTTCATAAAAGACACCTGTTCTCCAAATTTCAACAGTGTGGTGCTAACAGTGCCAGAGTAAAATGGCTGTGACATACGTACGGACAGATGGACAGGATGAATCTACAAGGGTTCCGTTTTTGGAATCCTAAAAAGGGGTTCTTGCTGAAGAGGAAGAGAAACAAATAGGTGTTCAGACAAAAGATAAAAGTAACTACGAAAACACGAGCGGAAATCTACCGAGACGTGCCGTGTCATTGCATGCTAAAGTCTTTCTCAACTTTCCGCAGTATACCCAAATCCCTTTTTGAAGAAATGTAAGTGCCATGTAGATTAAAATAAGATTCAAAATCATTTTCGCTCTCTCCGCTGTGCCGTTAAAATTACACGCGTTCCTGGTGAGAACTATTAGGAGAAATGAAAGAACTAAAGTAACACTCACTCGAGTAATAAGATTCTCCGCTGGATTCTCTATGCAGTAAGGCACGTTGTGGAGAGGTTTCGTCTTTTTGTCACGATCTGAAAAATTATAACAAGATTTTTTTTAGTTTAGTTAAAATGGCGCGCGAAGTCTTGCAAATTTTAGACTCTGTAAGTAGTTGTGAAATTAGGGAAAAAAAGTGTCGTTCTCGTCGGAATTATTTGATTAATGACAAATAAAAGGTATACAAAAGATCCTTAACGAAGCCAAACGCATTGTTTTTCTCGTCATTGCGATCATTTTTTTGTTCTACTGGGAACCTTCTAGTTTCAGAGATATTGGGGGTCAAAGATCCAAATTTCTCACAACTTCAAAAAAAAAACAAGTTTTGAATGTTATAACTTTACTTTCAATACCTCAATACCTCCACGACCCTCGTACAATTTAATGTATCCTTCAGCACATTTTTTTAAGTGGGTGACATAAAAAAAACGCTACCCAGCTATAAAAATTCTTGCAGGTCATTTTTGCTCAGACTTAGGTACTTAGTTTAATGTACAGAATGCTTGGATGAACGTTTCGTGAAGGATTTGTTTACACATTGTATGTGAGTTTCTTATTATATGTTCATAATTAAACGAAACTGTAACACCCCAGTTTGACCCTGTGCATTAGGTACAGGCAAGCATCAAAAATCGTAATATCAATGGTACGGTAGGTGAGTATATTGTATAGATTTGGGTGCATGGCATGCTAGTTATTATAGCATTTCCTGTATGTGCATATTTTAGGGGGCGGGAGGCTGCATCCTTCATCCAGTCCTGAATCTTTTTTGTGGAATAAAAGCTAAATATTTTGCGTAACATTTATGGTACCGGTAGGTAAATAAGTTTCATGCACAAACAGGCATTCACGTCACAAAGTTTTAATCATCATTCTCAGTGCACCATAGCATGAAAGGGGTTTCCAATCAATAAATAAATCTTCCAAGTGGTTTAGCCTGCGTACCAAGATTAAGTACTACATATTTCCTATTGAAAAAGAGAAACACACAAAAAAAGAAGAGGGACACAATATTTTTGTTAATAAACAAAAATAACATGCAGCAGGTTGTTGACATAGATAAATAAATAACTACACAATCACAACACACTAAAACGGACTTACAGTTCTTTCTCATAGTCTGCATTAAATCGTTGGACGTTTTTCTGCGAATATTATTTTTTAGTTATTCTTTTTCAGTCAAATATTATACAGATGCCTTTTCAACAAGAAATCTAATAGTGCACTAACGCCATCTGTCTTTACTTTAATAACAAGTGTGGTTACATGTATTGAAACCAGATGGCGTTGATATTTTCTTAGCTTCAATAACAGATGGTGCTTATACAAAGTTGTGTGCTTATTATAGATTGAATAGTATTCTGTATAACATTTTTGGACATTATTTTAATGTGCCATGATTTAAGACAAAATTAAAACATTGATCACGACACAGAATAAACGAAAAACTATAAGAAGCTATTGCATTTGTTTGGTACGACAATTACTAGAGTTAATTACAATAGTTAAAATATAACTTACTCGATAGCTTTGAATATCTTTTCGGAGTCCTTTCCGTGAAGAAGAGGCTGCATTGCGATTTCTTCATCGCTTTGGTTGCCATCCTCATGTTTTCTGAAAACATAGAAAATATAAGCTAGACTTTTTTTTTAATGTGCACGAGCAAAAATAAATAATAAGTGTCGATACTTACAATTCCTCTTCCGGTATCTGGCCATCCATGCCAAGTTCTCTTCTCATCATTGTACTTAGCGATTGACCATCTTTGTCAACTAAAATGAAAACAATATAAAAAGTTGATCACACGGACTGTGTAGGTACTAGGTTGGGCTGTGTGGAATATCTTTCGTTTTAGAACTCTTTTTCATCTTTATTTTATGCGAAGTTTGCAGAGTATTTTGTTGCATTGTGGTGCTTAATTTTCACACAGAAAATAACCCGCAACGAACTGCAGTTACATATTAGAGAGGTGTTTCTAAATTGGAGTTTGGTCTCTTCGTCTCATCTGTTATCGTTGTAATATTAGAAGGTGCGCATCAAAAGCGAGATTTATGTCAGCCGCATTGCTGTAGTGGGCACCTCCCATAAGTAACCCCACACCCATTTCAACCACAAAACATTTTTTTTTTAATTTTTTATTCTGTATGGGCTTACTCTTGACCTCAATCTAGTCCTGAAGACAGAGATGAGGTCGACGATGGAACGAGCTAACCCATAAGAAGCCTATTAACTCGCGATTTAAATAGATTGGGGTCATATGAACTTGGAAACACATAATGTACAATTACATACAGTAAAAACTTACCACCATTGATATTGTTTGTAGGTGACGGCAAACTCTGCATAACAGTTCGTCTGTCTCTCCCATAGAAACTCTCGCGTCCATGCTTCTTTATACTGGTCCACACTGCGCCGAATAATGTGTGATTACGCTGAAAAATAGTATTAAAGCGAATATTAGTCAAAGATAAAAAAGTGAATGTTAATTTTCCCCGTGATATTCTAAAATGTAACATTTTTATTGCATAACGCTAACACGCTACAATATGCAATGTTGATTATACAGTCAACCGCAGAATTATGTTGCTAAATCAGTTCCTTATGTAAAGTTGTAGAACTAATGATCTTTGTTCAGCAACTTTTGTTTCTATTAAATGTGACAACTGTTATCTAATTATAATGGGCTCATCAAAAGATTTACTTTAATATATGATTACAGGAAGCAGTTTACTCACCCTATGCATAGGTTCCACGACCTCTCCAACACATTCGTCCAGATTACCAGAGATTGCTCTCTTGAGCTCGGGTCCAGCTTCATGCAGCGTCCTCAAGCCAGCTTGTAACGTCATCTGGTTGTTCTGCAGAGATGCTGCGGCAGCTTGCTCCTTGCGCTTCCTGAATCTGTTCGTTTGCCGACGGGGAAGCATTGAAATCTTTTGCAGTGGGATCAATGTTAGTAGTCTTTATCTCGTTGTGTGTGAGCACTAGTTTTACTTGAATTTTCTGCAGTAAGATCGTGACATTTTTTGTGTCTTTGTCTTAATCTTAACACGTCTTGTAAACACACAACACAGCATTTCAAATCTTTATTTACAACTAAGTCAGTCATCTATATCAAAGAACTATAAAATGGAATCTATAATCGAGCAAACACTAATTAAACTTTTGTTTGTAAGTGTGAAGGAATCAAACACAAAAATGGTGATTTGTGGTTAAAATCCCAAACTTGTTCAAACATGTCTTCTCTGTGCCACTAACTTACAACCATTTGCCTAAAATAATTTCAATTTATGTTAAAAAGCCAATTTATTTAGCCCTCACCTTTTCCATGCGTATAAACAAACATTTGACAAAAACACAGAAATTAAACCAACTCCACTCAAAAAAAAGGTCAGAAAAAAGGTATAAATGAAGACTGTGCGTTTTAAGCAAGTGATTGTAAATACACAAGTTATTACACGGAGGAAACATGCTTCGGAGAACTCGAAAAAAATTGTATCAACAATTGTCATGCTGTCAAAAAATATATTTGGAAAATGCATTGGACTCGGCGATAAAGAACACCTTAAAAAAGGCGATGAAGCTGAAATCAATAAAAATGTCTTGAGAATCATACAATCATCGAAAGACACACTAGAACCAAACCAACTAAACATGTGTTATGTAGAATCTAATGGTATCTAATCTGATCTTACTAAGTTAAGGTTTAGTTACAGATGATCGTATGAGTCTAAAATCCCAAATTAAAACAAAAGGACGTCATGAACAAAAATTCAGAAAAAAATCTCTCAAGCGGCCTCCTTGGCATTAAAACTAGTAATTCTGCCAAGAAAGCAAGCATAAATACAGCATTTGTAAAAAAACTTCGAATGTTGCTTAGTACTCGTGAATCGACTTACGCATGGTTCCTATAAAAATAGAAATGTTGATGTTAATGAGTGCTTACAAAGAAAATAAATTAAATCAAGAAAGTGAATGAGAGATGAGGTGATGCCTGTAATAGTGAACAATTTTGACGACAAAATTGAAAAATACGTTATTAATTTGATAATTCCCTACAGTCATTACACAAATATGTCTGGATATTGTATTAGACTATCATCAGGTACCTGTTGTTGAAAATGAAAAAATCATTTATCTACCCAATTTTTGATAAGGAATGTAATAGAAAATATCCTTTTTTATCAACTCAAAAAAGTAATAATACTTAGTCGTATCTTACTGATCGAGGTTATTCAGAAAGTTGAAGTTGAATTAACATTTTAGCTTATCTAGATGACATACTACTACACATTTAAGTTTCAATCTACTCTCAACGTTTAACACACACACTAACCTTCTGAAATAGTCCTGTATAAGGAATGTGGCATAGAACTTTCCTACGGTGATCTCGTTGGGGTCACCTGGTGGGGGCACTACTTGGTCCAGGAGTTTCGGAGATGTGCGTTTCCATACTTTCTTGATTATAGCCCGGAGTTCAGTGTTACATTCATCGATTACACCTAGATTGAAGGAAAATATTTTTATTGTTAGCAACTGAAGAGAAAGAAAGCGTAGGTTTAAAATTTTAGTAGTTTTAGGTTTGTATATCACCAACAGGACACCTAGCAAAGCGCGGTTATGTTAGGTGGAGTTAAGCTGTCACCGAGTAAACAATTGACAATTGAACAAGTGTTCGGCGGTGAGATGGGCAGACGATATTGTTGCCATGGCGGGATTATCCTGAATGAGGCTGGCACAAGAGCTTGGAGTTTGACACAAGCAAAGAGAGGCCTATACCCGGCAGTGGGTGACATCGGACTGTGGATGATGATATCAGCAATGCACTTGACCTGCGTATTGGATTATTGACCACTCCCTTTCACAGAGAGGAGGCCAGTATTCCAGCAGTTGGAGCGTTATATTATGAACCAGATGAATTCATTATGCTTGCATTCTTATACCACATAATCTAAATCTGGGTTTCGGCATCAGATTACAATTTTCTGAAGGTAAGGGAAATTTATTATAGGAAATATTTTACTAGCTGTTGCCCGCGACCTTCGTCTGCGTGAAATTATTATAAAAATACTAGTATCCCTTTTTTTTTTTGCAATATTTTTCATTGATGTTCGCTTCTATTGGTCGTAGCGTGATGTTATCTAGCTTTTCTCGCAAAATGGGTTATCCAACACTAAAATATTTTTTCAACTCAAACCAGTAGTTTCTGAGATTAGCGCGTTCAACCAAACAAACTCTTCAGCTTTATAATATTGGTATAGATAAAACTTAAAATGATGGTTTACAAACCTGTAGTCTTGATTTGCAACTGCGTCCGAACCACAGCGAATAACGTCGCATTGAAGTTAACAGTACCATCTGAATTTAAGGGCATATTCATTGATACTAGACGTTTGCAAGCCGTTCGATGAGGACAGAGCTTACCGAAACCTAGAAGAGACAAAGTCACATTAAAACTTGTGAATAGAAATAGAGAAAACAATATACCTATCCGAACTCTGGCACACCAGACATTATTAAGACGCTTCGCCATCAAAACTTATCGTGGATAACTGAGTAGGTGATCAGACTGATGCCCGCTTCAGTAACACAGCACTAGATGATGCACATTGTTGAACTCTCAACAAATAGTACGCTTTTATTTAGGTGTCGCCAATGTTGGTGTAAACAACCATTTAATGAAGCAAGACTCAAATTCATGCTATAAAAATATAGTGGCTTACCTAGCGGAGGGCTGATTTTTCTCAGTAGTGTCACAACGTCCAGGTGCTTGATTCTTCCCTTTGCGTCTGGGTCATATTCACTCCATAATCTGTGAAATATTGTTAACCAATGAGAAGTTTCTTTTAAAACAATGATAACCAATAGGCAACTATACATGATCTGGACATAGGTCTCTCCAATTGCACGCCATTCAGTTGGTTTCTCGGCAACTGTGATCCAGCTGTTACCAGCCACCCTGCGGAGATTGCCGCTCCACCCACCCCTGAGGGCGTCCCATCTTTTGCTTGCCGATTCGGTTCTTCACTCAAACAATATTGATTGTATTAAAATAATGATAAATTATTGTATATTTTTACCTAACAAATTCGTCAAGATGATGCGGTCCCAAAATAGACCAATCCCTGGTCAGGTAGTCGAAGTTGTCCATGATGACAGCCACGAACAAGTTGATGATCTGTAATCAAATACACTCCAAATGATTGAGGAAACGTTTCTGTAATATAGAGCATAAGAATAGTTTTCTATTCAGTGCCGAGCTCGATTCATGATCTCTGACTTTAGAACTCCAGAATTTATTACTTCCTGGCCACGATCAAAATGCCATGGATCACCGCGACACGATTTGCATGGCAACCGAAGTAGCTAGTGTCGCTCGCACTTATCGCTTGATGCAAATTCTGTCAAACAAGTAACAAGTAGCATCGCCCGAAGCATCATGAATCGACAAACGAAATTTGTCGACATGTTACTTCAACCCAAATAAACTCAGACAAAGGCAGGAAGATGATGATGAAGTCTAGTTAAAAGTTCAGAAATCTTACCAAGAAAGTACAAAGCAGCGAGAAGGAGATGAAATAGGGAAAGGCCATCCAGGTTCCGCAGTTCGGGACTTCCGGGTCTTGTTCGGGAGCGGAGTCAGGCCGGTCCGCCCTCATGCAGTGCAGAGGCTCGCCAGGCCGCTCATCCGTGTTCTGAGATAGCGCCATCATTATGTCCTGCCAGGCTTCTCCTGAAAAGGGTAGGTAAATAGTAGTAGTCAGCATTCCCCCCCTCTCTCATTAATCTTTTTTTGTTTAAGCTAATAGCACCAGGGTAGCCCGCGAAATTCAAATTTTCTTACGTTTTTTGGCAATTTTCAGTACAGTGTCAGATTGTATTTTGATTCAAATACAATTCGCAACCGTCACACGTATGTAGTTACTGAATTATAATAATTAAAATGATCAATACAACTCTCTAAGTTTATTTAATTCCATTAAATGACTTTTTCATGAAATAGTTATTGAATAGCGCTTACACCTAAACATCCTTGTTTTGTGCGCAATGTTCAGTGCGAATAATTGTTTTTAAAGAACTTAATTTTTAATTATTCTACGTACCTGTGGCCGATCTGAACAGCACCATAAGAGCTCCTCCAAAAGTCTTGAAGTTATTGTTGGTACTGATTACCTCGTCATCAAGATACACTTTACCGAAGAGCTGTGAACATCAAAAATCTGAATCATAAGTCATTTATTCGAAACAGGCTTTTTGAACGTTAATTACACAAGACGGTCCCCGAGAACGCTAATGGAAAACACAATAAAACTTTGTCTGGCCTGGGAATCAAACCCTAGACCTCACGCTCAGCAGTAGTGCATGCAACTGCCAGACTAACGACTATATTAACAATAAGTTTTTTGACTAATAATAATTTTAAGTCCTTTTTTGTATCACTGGCATGACAGTATTCGTTGGCTCATAACTTCGTTAATTCCACGGCATCATCAGTGACAATGCAGAGGTCACTTTGGCTGCAAATATTCAAGTTCAAACTTCAGAACCGGTACGTTACCTGCATCCCAACAACGGCATAGATGAAGAACAGGAGTACAATCAGCAGCGCAACATACGGCAGTGCTTGGAAAGACTTGATGAACGTCCACAGAAGGGTCCTGATTCTTTCTCCTCTGGACAACAGTTTTATCAAACGCATGGCTCGAAAGAGTCGGAAGAATGTGATGTATTTCAAGAGGTTGGAACCCTGTAAAAGGATGTAAAAGATAAAGACAAGTTATTTCAGAATTTGTTGTTGTTTTTAGTTGTTGTTTGTTTGTTGTCTTTATCATCAGCCTACAGGTCTATGTCCAGCAGTGGATTGATCCACTGCTGGATATAGGTCTCTCCAATGACACGCCATTCAACTAAATTCTCAGAAACTCTCATCCAGCTACTGCCAGCTATCCTGCGAAGACCGTTGCTTCAGCTGCTGCACACTGCACACACACCTGAACACGTACTTTCTTACGTTTGCTGATTCGGGAACTCCATTCAAAAACACGTCTACCCCAACGTTATCAAGTCTACGGCTGTTATGGCATGTCCATTTATATTTAACTTTGGTTTTTTACCGGATTATTTAGTTTCGGATGCGATCCCTCAGCGAGATTCCATAACTTTTTACCATAGCTCGCTGGGTGACCTTATACTTCTGGATCAGGATGTAAAGTTCCTCCATTGAGAAGGGAGGATCCTCCAACCAGATGGGAGATGTAATTAATGGGCTTCTGCCCGTTGGTTTTACTCGAGTTGTTTTGTCTTATCTCGCGTATAACCTCGATTGTGTAGTGCAGGATTTTTAGTTCTTAACTTGCGTTATAGATGTCGCTAGAAGAGGACTTCTAAACAGGAGTTTTGGCTATGACGCTTCAAATTTATGAAACAGTCGTATCGTGAGTGGCCACGATTCCGTACGTTTTAAAAAAGGCCTTGTTATAAATTGCTAAAGAGCTTCGACTCAAATTTTAATGTCTAACAATTCGATGACCTTCAAAATTCAAAAATAATTTCATTAGTAACACAAAAAGTGAGTTGATTAATTTATTGAGTTTCGCTCTCTTTCTCTGAATACTTTAGTGCATCTGGACCCATTTCCTTTTAAGCGAATTTTTGACAGTCTCTTACCTCTTTAGGAATAGCTTTGCTGAGATTCAGCGGCGGTGGTATTCCATACTGTAACAGAAATACACTTATTTAATACGCGTTTAATATTAACAACTTAATTAAAGGTTTTCTCTATTGCTTGCTTACGTCTGGTAACACTGGTTTGTTCTCGTTGACTTGGGTTACCACAATGTCTATAATACTGCCGACTACTAAGATGAAATCTGTTGTGTTCCATGCGTCTCCGAAGTAGTTCTGAAAGAAGTTATAATGTTACTTCCAAGCCATGTATTGAATACGTTTTAAATATTATTGAAAATAAAACTTTTCCTGTATGTCTGTGTGATTGCGTCCATCTTCTTAAATACGACAAAAAAGGCACGCGCGCGCGAATTTAATACGGCTGTTGTGTTATTGTGATAGTGAATGAGTAAAAAAAAAATATTTCTTTGGGAAAGTTGTTTGTTATCATGAGTACAATCACGTGTTTAAGTATCGGTCACTAATTACCAGTCACCCTATACGGATTTTAACTCGACGATTTTCCCTTTCACTTTTATAATCATACAGTAATATTTAACTTAGATACAGCAAAAAATTCGTGAGGTTCTGATAACTAAGGCGCCATTACACCCGGGGTATGCAGGCCCAGTTAATAATAAAGCAGCCACCGAGTGATTTCAGTACAGTCAACGTAAGAAAAAAAAGTCCCATATCTCAAAAACTCAACATCAAATCTTATTCAAACCAATTTTCGTTCTTTTACATTCTACAATCCTACATTTTTTTCAGAATTTTCCTCGTCTTACTTTGGAACTTAGAGGGGGATACACAATTTACCAATTTGGATGTCTATCTTTCAAACGATTAACTTTGAGAAAAAAAATGGTTTTAGAAAACTTAATGTCATTTTTAAAATACTATCTATAGACACCCTTGGAAATGAAACAAAAAAAAAAACATCAAACCTGTACGAATAAAGTGGCTATGACATACGGACGGACAGACAGACATGACGAATCTATAATGGTTTTGTTTTTTGCCATTCGGCTTGGGAACCCTAAAAAAGGTGGTTACTTACACGTTGCAGGGACATTGACATCGAGAGCTTTTATAATGTTGGAAGAGCATGGATTGTATCAATTCTTACCTTAAATCTAAATGCAGCAAGCTTGAACACAAACTCCAGCATGAAAACCGTAGTCAACAGCATATTAATGTAATCCAGATACTGAAAGAAGAACACAATATTAGCTTTCAATTTCTGAAAATTATTTTATTACGAGAGAAGATGCGTGCCGGGATTGATTCGGAGAGGCGCAAAAAAACAGTTCGTGGAAGGAGTTGGGGGAGGCCTTTGGCCAATAGTAAAAAAATGTGAAGAAGATATTGAGTAAAAGAGTAGGAGAAGATCAAAGAAACGATGGATGGTTTGTGTCAGCGTCAGCTAAAGGTTGCCTTGTGTAACCTTCTTAGCTCATCATCTGCCTAGCCTTTTCCCAACTAGTTGGGTTTGGCTTCCAGTCTAACCGGATGCAGCTGAGTATCAGTATTTTACATGGAGCGACTACCTATCTGCCCTCTACAGCCCGGTTTGTACTGGGTAATACGACATCACATGGTAAGACTAGTTGTCAGACTTTCGGGCCTATGATTACTTTAAACGACTGCCACAGGTCTACAAGTTACAGCCGGGACCAACGTCTTAACGTGCTTTCCGAGGTACGGAGGAAACTTGATATGTAATAGGTAACCCATCCACGGACCAACCTAGGCAAGCGCGGCTTAACCTGAAGATTGACCCGAGTGGATGTTATTATTTAGCCACAAGCTCTTCTAAAGAAAGTATTGAGTATGATTGTGAAAAGAGTAGGAGATGATCAAAAAAACGATGGATGGAATGTGTCAAAGATGAAATGGCTAAAGGTGGTGAACCTTTTAAGATGACGATTGAAAATTATGTACTCATGGGAGAAGAAGAAATGCTGCACCAACCTTAAATACATTCCACAGTTACATGATGTTTTATCTCCAATTTTAAATAACAATTGCACAAGTCAAAATTATCTTTACGTTTATTAAAATTAGGTTGCCGTTGTCAGAACTAAAATAACTGTGAATAGACTAAAGACCCAAGATTTTTAAATGTACTGACACCACTAAACACGAACCTTCTTATACTCCGGCGACGACCCATGGAACTTCATCATGAGCGCCACAGTGTTGAGGACAATGAAGAAGAAGATGAAGTACTCGAAGCGCTGTGACGTCACGAACCACCACGTCTTGTACTGAATTCTGTGCTTTGGGATGTACCTGGAAAACAACACTTGGCACACTTGACAGGGAGTTTTATAGGGTTCTGTTACTGTTACTGTTAGCCTGTGTCGTCCCACTGCTGAACAAAGACCTCTTTCCATGACTTCTAAATCGTTCGATCCAAGGCCAATGTCTACTACTGGTCGTTGGTTCTGTCCAGCTCATCCCTCCATCGCCTGCAAGGTCTACCGCGTTGCTTTCTGGCTGCGTCAGGGCTCCACATCGTGGTTATTTAGGCCCACAGCTCGTCGGGTATACGGCAGACATGGCCAGCCCAGTTCCATTCCACCTTTGCGGTTTTTTGAGCAACGTCAGTAATTTGTGTTTTGGAGCGCAATGTGATGGTATAGGGTTTTGTACTTCTGAATTAAAAACAGGGTCAATTGGGTCACTCGCGTATATATGTGTCTGTCCGTCTGTCCCAGACAATTTGCTCCGTATCTACTGGACCGATTACGTTACATATGAATAACACGGGCGTGTAACAGGAATAAATAGATTTTAAATATGGGAGTCTCTTATGGGGGCAAAATAGGAAATTAATAATCAAAGGATTTTCTTGTACCGTGTGAAATATCAAATGAAAGGACTTGTTGTGAGGGTCTCCAACTTCTTCGTTTTAAAGACCGTTTTACGGCTGATTGCTATTCAGCGTTGCATACGACGAACCATCCAATATGGTTGTGTTTCTTGATAGGTATGAATACTGAGCAAAGTATCTAAAGCAGTGTGTTTCCTATAATCTTCTTTTCATTTAACTTTTGAAGTGGTTTTTGTTTTTTTTAAAAACGTTGCCCCACACCAGGAATTTCTCCGGTATTGTGGGTGCGCTTACAAACATTCCAACTCAGATACACAAACAGCCAGACTCGGAACAACTACCTGTAGGCCATACAAATATTTGTTCCGCGACACGCAGCGCAGCAACCAATCGCTCACTCACTGCGCCAATCGTACCGTCAAGGGGTGGTCCGATGGGTGGTGGTTGTATTAGAAAACTTATCACAAAGAAGTTCTTACCTTCTAACAGGTTTAGCTTTTAGTGCAAACTCTATGCAGTTCCTCTGATTCTTATCCAGTTCACAATCCTTAAATTCTTGTTCTCCCTCCTTCTGGAATGTTACTATGACGAAACCTACGAAGATGTTTACCTAGAAAGCGAAATAGTTAATGTTAATTTGCATACTGATAAAAGGCAACAAAATGTTGATATAAAGTGCGTTTGACCCTTAATGAAGCCGAAATGCACTTGTTCTACCCGCCATTATGATATTTTTTTTGTTCTGGACCATACCTGGGAACCTTCTAGTTCCAACTCTTTTATTGAAGTATATTTTTTAATACACGTTTAAGGTTATAAATACTTTAAATACCTTCATTACCCGTTTATTATTCAATGCACCCATCAGCACAATCTTTTGAGTGTGTTGCATTGAGTTTTACCGTGAAATATGATTTTTCATCCCAAAAAAAAGTCGTGTCCCAGCAATCATTTTAGCGTAGGGTTACTTGGCTTTATGTACTTAATCCTTGGTTGACAGCTTCGTTCGTTCTTCGTCCGTTTGCACCTTGTTTAAAATGATGACACACAGCCATTTCTATGCAAATCTAAGATCACGGTTGAATACAAATTGTAAAAATGGCAATCCTCTTTGTCCTTGTTTTTTTGGTTTATGTATCGAAAGGCCATCTCAAATAAAAGATATCCAAGAGAGGAGCAATATTGCCAAAATCTTCATACGAACTCTAATATGTTTAGATTTTGCCTTTCTGTTTTTATCAGGTTAGGCACTAACCACACAAAAAAGGAGAAAGACCAGATGATAAGTCACTAGTCTCTAGGCGCCAATTAAAGCACCTATCAGTACGTATATAGACTTAGTGATTAATAGTGCAGAAAAGCTATAATTTCACCTCAGACATAACGAACCAAGCTTCCATTTTTCGATTCTACTTTAGATTACTCACCATGAAGAAAGCTATCACAATAATGTAGCTGATGTAGAAGAACGCGACAAGTGGTCTAGAGTTCTCTATTGGTCCATGGCGTTCTTCGTTGGAATCCATTGACGTTGAGAGCAAACTACAAAAAGACAAAACAATTATTGTACGTTGTGACCATCAGTTATTCTCTCGTATTTACATTAAGGTGGAAGCGCCAGGGTACCCCGTACGATTTTCGGCCGCAACACGCATGTATTTAAAGAATTATAATCATTAAAATTATGTGTAGGCCAAAATGTATGGAACAGCTTATGGAAAATTTTGTCCGTGTAGGTCAAAATGTATAGAAGAGCTGTTTTTTTTTTTAAATCTATGACAAATATTCATATAGGGGGCTCAAAATGATCTACTGAATACGTGGTAACCGTTTTCGCGTCGGTGTCCCTTCCACCCTGTATAAGAAGTCTAGCTTTTGACAGTTCTAACTGAACTTCAAGCTAAACCACAGAATAAAAATTGTATCTTAAATAATTACTTTTACTCAAGTTATCACTTTGGCTTGTTTATAAATACGGTTGTAAGTCTGTGCTAAATAAATGAATTTTCTTTCTGACTTACCCTGGCCAACCTTCGAAGGTGGATACAGTGAAGAGTGTCAGCATACCATTGAGCACATCATCGAAGTTAAATTTGTTTCTTTGCCACAACCTCTCTTCTATTGAGAGCTTCCCGTTCTTATGAATTAAGTACGTTCCACTAGAAAAAAAGGTGTTTTTAAACATGATATTCATCAGGCTATTCATAAGGAAGAAAAATAAAATGCCTGTTGAAACAACCGCACACCGCATCCGCAAAGCTGTCCGTTAAACAGACTTCATTGCAGCGACTTTATTCTATACTAACGTTTCGCCCGCGACTTCGTCCGCAAAAATTGTGATAGCTCGGCTAATGTGCATGATATAAATATAATTAATAGCCTTTAGCACCCACCAATAATGTAGCTTTCTGCCAGTAAATAATTTTTAGGATTGGATCATTCGTTTCGGAGATTACCCCCTACATACAAACTTACAAACACTTATTTATAAGATTAGTATAGATAACTATGAGAATGCTTCCGTGGATGGCCAAGTTTCTACCCGTTGTCGCTTGTTCATTAGTGGGTGTAAAAACACACGTAACATTTTTTATACATAGCTGGGAAACTTCTAAATATGAAGACAGTTCCAACTTTTACACACCTTTAAAAAGAAAACAAATTTTAATTGTTCTAACATTACTGAAAGTACCTCCATGACTCCTGTGCTATTTAATGCAACCATCAACACAATGAGCGTTACATTGAGCGCGACCTTAAACCTTGATTTTTGACACAAAAAAAAGTCGTTCCCCAGCATTAACTAACTTTTGAGCAGTGTTACATAGTTTGAGGTAATGCTTGGTTGGAGCCTTTGTAATGGGTCCTTTTACACCCTGTAGTTTAATAGAAACCGATCGTGTTATACAACATTAGTTTTAGTATTTGCGAAACCAGAAACACGGTTTTAGTATTTTCATGTAAAGAATCTATGTACAAAATTTCAAAACTGTATCATGAAAAATCACAAAGTTATAGGCTTGTTCTGTTACCTAGTTGCCCCTACTAAAACACGGTCACCACGCAGCGCGCGCCTCCAGCGTTGTCTTGAGCTCATTGATAATAATAATTTGGCAGTAGGTGCCTAAATGATTGCGATTAGTACTCAAAGTCGCTCGGTGTCCAACTTTTAACTTTTTTAAATTTTTTGGGAAAAAATATAACATTGTTTAAAAATTATTGGAATCGATTCAGTTACTTATTCTGAACAAACTATATTCAGGTTTCGCATATACTTAAAATAATGTTGTATAGCCATTGGGTGGTTAGGTTATACTGCTGCGGTAGGCAGTGGTTCCATATAGGCTGATATTATAAAATACCATCATTTTTGTTATACTCACGCGCATTCTTCTTCAGTCATTTTAGTGATATCTGTACATCTATAGAATTTACCCTGAAATCATATTAATATTAAAAAAAGTCAAAGTCAAAATCGTTCACAAAATAATTATGACTGCTCCTGAACTAAGAAGGTTTTTTCTTAGGTCGGGAGCCAGAATAAATTTTATTTTTAATTAAAGTTTTTCACTTTGTCACGATTGTTTTTATTATAACTAAATTGTACCTATTGAATCACCTGACCTCGCTTTCTACAAAACGCTTAGCTAAGCACATAAAACATATACAATTAGTACATTTCACGTTATGACGTAGCTGGCACTATATTATTTTTCAGCAAAACTAATACTGGCAACCATATCTTTTTAACCAACTGTCTCGGAGACGAAGAGTAATGATTTTAAACAGTCATAGTGTCCTCGCTGCAGTAAAAAAAAATCCCTTATAAACTTAGACAGTATGGTTGACAGTTCTACAAATAGTTGAGTATAAAGATAAATAGCCTATACTTTACATATATTTTTAGCAGAAACTAAAAGAAGAAGGGCGAATATACGTACCACAGGGCGTCTGATTTCTAATAGAAAAAAAAATGAGGTGGAGTTCCATCTCACTCCCATTTTTGGAAAGCAGAAATAGAGAGCAAAAAAAATAAAAAATAAAAGATACACAAAATTACCTTAAACAACTGTATACCGACAACAGCGAACATAAATTGCAACATTTGATTTATAATAAATATATTCCCAATAGATTTTATCGAAGCAATCACACACTTGACCACATACTAAAGCACAAATAATGCAAAAAATGTTAAAGCGGGCAAAACAGTAACATTACCCAATTGTAGTGTATTTTATATTTTTTTTTGTGTTTATATTTGGCGCCCATTTGTCCCAATGTGCGTTTGTGTAGGTGTATGCAAACCACGTTGAATAAAGTTGTAAAAAAAAAACAGAATGCAAAAATAAATAAATGTTAGGAAAAATACCACAAAAAAACTGGGGGAAAAGGTTGCCTACTTACATCACGTTAGTCCTTGGTTTTACGGAAAGAAAAAAAAAACTTTCAATTGCTTTTGTACAGACACGTCAGTGTCCTGTTCTGACAGTGACATTTTGAACAGTAAAAAAAAACGTAAACACAGTAATAAACCAAGTACCTCACTCCTAGTTTTCGAGTGAAATGTCAAGGTAGGGCATTGTGCAACAGAACCACACCGAAGCACTTAATTTTGAGTCCAAAAAATCACAAAATTCGAAAAAAAAACAACACACAACACCTTTGGGCTAATTTAAATTGAAAATAAAAAAAAGAAAAATAATGAAGCATGCAAGCTCCTAAATAGAAAAAAACAAAAGGAAATTTTTTGGACCCACGGGCAGAAGCGAAAAAAAAAATTGTTAGTAAACTAATTTTTTGTTTTGCACGTAAATAAGCCTCACACATATTAAAGAAACGAAATCAGATGATTTTCTATATTTTTTTTAGAAAAAATAACTAGTGCAAGAATATTTTCCGAGTGCATAAAATACTTACTTCCTTAAACTTATGTAAATTGTAAATAAATTGACCCAAAGGTGTCGCTCAGTGAGTAAAAAAAATTGTAATTATGATTTTCAATTTTTTCTTCCTCCCTACCTTGAACATTTGCACTCCCATGACTGCAAACATGAACTGAAGAAGATTTGTCACCAACAAAATGTTGCCAATCGTCTTTATAGCGACGATCACACATTGAACTACGTGCTAAAAATTGATAAAAATATTTTTACATCTTTCTCATAACTGTAAAATGGGTAAAAGATTGTTTGAAGTAAAATTAAACGTTTTAAAACTAACCTTCAATCCTTTTGCTCTGTTGATTGCCCTCAAAGGTCTCAATACTCGAAAAACTCTCAAAATCTTTATAAAAGATACTGTATTCTTTGACCTGGCAGCAAAAGAAAAAAAAACGCCTTGTAACAACAAAAATATTTGGGACAAAGACAATTAGAGGTCATAGCACACATATCAACTCGGAAAGGGATCGTCACCGTATCAACTTGAGCCATTCAGTATTCTTTGTATGAAAGTCCCTACTGCAACGCACACTAATCGGAATCGTAACGTATTCGCCCCGCCTCGGGACAAGCTTACGAACCGCAGTGCGATCCGTGGTCAACTTGTTGTGTCAACTAGTTCCCGCGCTTACGGCTCGTCGTCTGTGTCGTTGCATGTGTGCTGTGACCTTAAAACTTAATCATTTATATTACGAACACCAGTCATTCTCTATGCAATAAAAAAAACAGCCATGAAGGTACAATTCGGTTGTCGACAAGAACCGCAAACCTCATGTTCAGAGCCATCTCGACTGATTTCCATGTCACTCTATAAAAATGGTAACAGGTGGTAATGTTTTCATAGACATCACATCACGCCCGTAAAGGTTTGGCGGAGGTGTACCTAATAGTACACCCACATTTCGCCTGTTATGCTAAAGTTCCATGTAATAGTAGGCGATCTTATTGCCATGAACCGGGCATCCAGACTCCGTGACTGCTACTGAGAAATTCCTGATGGAAAAACCCAATAACACTTTGCACGATCCGAAAATCAAAAAATCATTCCGATACCATTCGTGTCCTTCGGAATTGTACCTTTGGGCTCTCTAAATAAAAATCAACGAATGCAACTCACCCATCCAAAGATATCAAAGACACTATGACGACCAGTAAATCCAGGAGATTGAAAGCAGATCTACAGAAGGCATCCTTGTGTAAGATAAAGCCGTATGTGATGAGCTTCAGAAGCAGCTCCAAGGTGAACACGGTGGTGAAGAAGTAATCTATTTTCCGCAAAATCTGGAAGCCATTAGAAAAATCAAGAGATGAGAAAAAGAAACGGAATTTTAATAGAATGGTCCATGTTACTTTCTTCCCTGTCTATCTATCACCATTTTTATTCATAAATCTTTAGCATAAGCATAATCAGCCTATAATGTTCCTACTGCTGGGACACGCCTCCTCTCTATGATAGGGAATGGGCTATAATCCACCACGCGGACCCAGTCCGGGTTGTTAGATGTCACATGACTTCGAATTTTTGGTTCTACGACATGCCGGTTTCCTCACGATGTTTTCCTTCACCGTTTTGAGAGCAGTGGTGATGAAATAAATTACACAAAGTAATGCGCCTGCCTGGGTTTGAACCCACGACTTACTGTTCGTAAGTCGGGGCCGGCACCACTAGGCCACCGCTGCTCTTAAAGTTACAATTAATATGAATGTCACTGTTTTAAGCTTTCACGGTTTATTAATGACATTAGAAGGTTTTGATATTACAGTCACTTGCAGCAAAATCCTCGTGTACAGCTGCATCTGGTTAGACTGGAAACCGACCACAACAAAATGTATATGGAAAAACGCAGGGCAAATGCTGATGAAGATGATCAAATGGAAGCCCATTATGTACCTCAGTCTGATATTCACTGTCTTTGGTGCCCACAGGATCTTCCATGGCCAACATGAGAGAGGACGCCAGGATACACAAAAGAATCAAATTCTTGAACCATGAATTCTTCTGAATATTGTAACATGTTACTCGGAACCTGAAAAAGATAAAGATTAATATTAATATGTAAGCTTGACATCAGCTTTTTGGTAGCTGAATTGAATCTACACTAATTTTATAAAGAGGTAACGCAAGCGGCGACTGGATGAGAATTGCTGAAAGTCGAGTTGAATGGCGTGCGATTGAGGAGGCCTGTGTCCAGCAGTGGACTGCTATAGGCTGATGATGGATGATGATGGAACGCGAACGAAACCGCGGGCAAAGGTTAGTCCAATACATTTTAAAATTTTGATTTTCACCTTGCCTAAGCCCTAAAATATGACTGACACTCACTTTTACACATTTTAGTGGAAAACCATGAAGATGAACAGAAGATTATTCTTCTGCTTACCAGTTCGTTTTAGAGAAGATGAAGAAACTGGTTCCCTCAGGAATGGGTTTGTCTTCACTCTTCATTTCGACATCAGACAAGCGTCGAGGTCTCGCCGTCGTCGACGCCATCTGGAGCTTTAACGAATCTTCTGTCTTTATGTCTCCTAAAAGAAAAAAATAAACTACGATTACTTCGCTGTTCTGTACATTTTTGAGATTTTTGTCTTTTCTTACCGAATCTTAGAGAATCCTTTTTGCAAGAGCCAGCATATTCGGTCGTATACGCTGATTCTTGCAAAAACGATTCTCTCCCAAGTTATGGAGATTGATCCTGCTGCTCTTCTTTTAACATCTAACTAAACAGAACTTTTGTTGAATTTTGTCCTAAATCTTTTAATTCTTCTGACACCTGCCCGTCCACGAACATAGATGAAACAACACGCGCGTGTTACACTTGTTTTCTTTGGGATTTACTATCGTGATCGTGAGTTGCGACATGGTGATACGTGGTATGTTCTTTTATTTGTTTTTTTTTTGTCGCTATGACAACACGCGTGTAGATTATGCGGAAAGCCTTTTAGTACTTCAGAATATATAAATACTCACCATTTTGTTTCTTCTCGTTTCCTACTAAATTGTCGTTAGCTTCGTCTCTTACTCCTTGGTCCTGTTCCTCAACGTCTTCTTCAGATCCAGTCTCCTCGTACTCATGGTCTGATCTGAAAACATTGCAAAGCTTATTCAGCACCTTTAGACACTTCACTTCCTATTATTATAATAGCAGACTTAGACCTTAGACCAGAAAATAGAAAATATTTAGATAAATAATGATGACACTAAGTGCTACCTTACCTGGGTACCATCTTATATTTCTTGTAAGGCCGGCTGTTAGAAAACAGTTAATAAAAGCGTTATTACTTGAATATACATATACGCGTTGGTCAGCAAAATACATAAGTTAAAAGCTGAAGTGGGTAGTTTTTATAGACGTTTATCTTCCAAATAAGACAAGACAATAACCATATTGACATTATTGGTTAGTTACCCATCGACACGACTTGCGTCAAGCAACACGCGCATACTTCACTTGATTTCTTTGTGTAAATACTGTGTCGCTTAGCAAGTCGTGTTGCGGTCACGCGTGATAAACTCTAAACAACTTCTTCTCAGCTGCCGCTGTCACAACACGCTTGTCGTTTGAGCGTGTAGTTTGTGAACTTGTGACCAATGAGCAATGGCGTTATTTTTTAAATGCGTACCGATGACATTGACATTTCCTATTACTGATCTATCTGTCCCAAAAATATATTCCTTGGAGAATAAAACTTACCCTTCACTAGAATACCCTTCCTCTTCGTTCACGTATTCGTCGTCAGTCTCACCTCTCTCGTCCAGCTGAGGGTTACCAGCTTCTATATTTTCCGCTGCTTCCGCCTAAAACATGACAGATGTGAGATACAAATTATTGTAATTAACTATTGTTTTTATTTGTGTAAAGAATGATATGGCAAGAAAAGAGGTGTCTGATGAGATGACGAGTAATAGAAAGTATGGAAGAAGAAGTCATGCCACGCCGACGCCAAATGAATTGGGATAAGGGCAAGAGAAAGATCAACTACTGTTTTTATTTGTCATCTTGGTTGGGTAATATTCGCGAATGGACACCACAGTCATGAGTACTAGTGAGCGACTCGCTTAGGACAAAGAGAAATATTCGAAGTTGATGGCCAACCTTTAGTAAGAGTGGAGAGTCAATAAAAAAAAGAAGAATTGTCATTTGCAGACTTACGAGTATGTTGTACTGTTCATCCATGATGATATCGATAAATAAATGTTTAATTTTCAATGAATATAATATAGTGACAGAGGTGATAAAGTATTTTCTCCTTCATCTACTAAAATACCAAACCAGGATTCATCGTCTCTCTCCTGAGTAAAGGTCGGGTCCTGTCATATTTTGTGAGCCAGCGTCTTCTCCTTCCAATTTTGACAGAACCTAACCAGTCCATCATGATATATAATAACTACTAAATTATTGATACATACATCTTTTTCCTTTTGTATTTCATCCATTTCTTCAGCGTCTCCTAAATTGTCGACAGCGATAGCCAAGAACACGTTTAGCAAGATGTCTGTGTGATCGTTTTGTTAAGAAAATTAATGTATTAAAATACAATACAAGGCTTTAAACAATCATGTTGAGTCAACCGCACGCAGTGGTAACACCTCTGACAAGAAATGAATTTATCGAGGTATAAACACACACACAATATAGTTTATATCACATACAGTTAGGACTATCTTTTAACGGAGACAATGTTTGGAGCGGAAGGGAGTGTCAGACTTGTACTGACTAAAACCCATCCATGTTCCTTCTTTGCCCTTTGTGTTCCAGGGCCGCGGTATCTCTTTCGAACAGTCCCGCAGCCCTGGCAGGCATCGGCCCGTGCGGACCCCTACGTGGTTGCTGACATCTATTTGAGGCGCGCGTGGAACACGAACGCGCCGTCGACACGGCCTGTCGTCATAAGACGGCCGGACGGCGAGCTAGCCCATAACTCGCCGTCCTCAGGCCCGCGCCTACGGTGGCCGGGGGCCACCACGTGACCCCCGACGCCCAGGGCGTCTCCCGCGGCGGCTGGGACGTGAGGCTCTTTCCCTCTCACGCCCCGAACTGAGACAATGCTTGAGGTAGCAGCGAGGTGTGGAAGGCATGTTCAGCTTAGACATTTTCCTGCTGATGGGCCACCATCACCGTGAGTTTTGTATGAAGCTGCCTGCGGCTGAACGGACGCCCTCCTATCTCCATAGATTGGGCTGAGTAAGTGTAGGTAGTCCCTTAGTTAAATGATAGGCCTGTACATTAGTTTCCATTAACATTCCAAAAATAAGACCGAAGGTTTTCTTGGAAAAGGATACAGTTACCACAGACGAAGATGACAATGAAATAGATAGAGGCCAACACGCCGGGCGTGCCGACACCGCCGTAGGCATTGATGCCGTGATACATCACCACGTTCCAGTCTTCACCAGTCAAGATCTACAAACGAGAGAAAATGAATATTTAGATCAATGCAGAATAAAGCGTACCTAAAATAAAATGAAAAACGTTAAAAATCGGGAATCATGGATTGTATGACCATGATTAATGAATCGTAAAATAACATAATTATTTCGTCCGATCTGATCAATAAGGTCAAGCTTTTTAAGAATACTAAATGAAATTAACTTTGATGCGAGTCATTTGGTGAAATTATCTTTTACACTATGGTATTGTAGGAATTGTTCTCGGAAGAAAAAGCAAAACGGTATTTTTATAAATGTAGCCGTTACTAGTCTGTATTTAGTTGTTCTGTCTAGTAATAAAATCATTATCTCGCAATCAAACACACAGTAAAATTAAAATTTTACCTGAAACATAGTTAGCACAGCTTGCCAAAAAGAGTCAAAGTTATGCCTCTCTTTCTCATCTTCAGGATGGTAGTCAAATCTTCCTCCGAAGACTTGCATGCCGAGTAAAGCGAAGATCATGATGAACAAGAAGAGAAGCAGAAGTAAAGAGAAGATGGACTGGATGGAGTTGAGAAGAGATGTGACTAAGTTGGAGAGAGAACGCCAGTACCTGCAAAGTAAGGTAAATCATAAGATCTGGTTAGAAAATCAAGAGATTACTAAGGATTTGAAACCCTTTAAAGCTTATAAGTATTATAAATAAAGTATGGACAAATTGCAGACGCGGCTTCAGACACGGACATCTCCACACAAACATGACTGAAGTATCGTCAGTGTCCGGTGATGCAGACGGTGGGCGATTTGTCTGAACCAGTTTGACTGAACTTTTAGGGGTTTAAAGCAGATTTTTTAACAATTTTCGTTTAAAATCTAAGATGTTTTCATTTTGACCAAGATTTGTGGGTTTTAGATCTGTAAAAGCGCAACGCAACATGGGTTTAAATGTCAAATGCCGGCCAAGTGCGAGTTGGACTCACGCACCAAGGGTTCCGTTTAAACAAGTAGGTATTTTTTTATTAAACTACATATTTACGGTTTACAGTTTTTTTCCTTTAGATGTTCTGTAACAAATTGCTTTTTGCCAAAGTTCAGGATTCTATATCAACGGAAAGTACCATATAGGTTTTGATGCCCTTGTGAAATCGCAAAATATGCGACATAAGCGGTCATATCTTTTGATTACGTTGACTTACAAGTTTGAGTTTTCACTGCTCCAAGACCTGAATATTTGATAATTATTAATTTCAGCTTAATACCTTCACGCGTTCTTGAGAAAAAGGGTCTAAATATACGAACAACAAAGTGATCCTATAAGGGTTGATTTTTGCCGACTGAGATACGGAACCCTAAAAATATCAATTTTGAATAAGTGCTACGTTTTACGATTGTCCACATTGATCCTGTAGATAGAAACAACTTTATCTTAACTAGAGTAAAGTTTATATTGCCACTTGACATAATATTTTAAATGCTGTAATTCTTGTGCGCTTACTTAGTAACTTTGAAGACTCGAAGCAGACGAACACATCTCAACACGGAGATACCAAGTTGTGGCATATTGGTGCTGCTGGTCAACGCCAGCTCCACGATGGAGCAGAACATGACAAAGCAGTCAAAACGGTTGAATAAGGAGACGAAGTAGCCCTGGAAGAAACGGAGTCAAAAATTAACGAGATTCAGAACAAAGTCACAAAACTGCATAAAATAGCCCTGGGGACCTAGACAGAGAGACTTTCCATCAACAAAAACGCTGATGGAAAAGTTAAGAATGTGATGGATTGACATCATCATCTGGCTAACCTGATGCAGCTGAATACTAGTATTTTACATGGAGCAACTGCCTATCTGATCTCCACAACCCAGTTAGTAGTAGTAAAACGAATTACTTACTTGTACACCCAGTGCGTACATTTTAATTAACATCTCCATAGTAAATAGCACCACAAACAAATAGTTCGCATAGTTCTGGAAGTGGTCTAACCAATGTGGTTGTCTGAAAACAAAACAAATTAAGTTGTTAAAAAAATTAAATATTATTGCCCATGTTCAGTAATTTATTTCTAGGCGTAAGCGAAATAAAAGCGTACTGCTAGAATTTTAACGTTGAAAATCCTACAGCCACTTTAATTTAGACATTATTTTATTTAGGTGTTAATGAAAACGCGCCATATTCACGTTTGACTGCAAAAATAGTTCTCAATGTTTGTATTTGCACGCGTTGCCGTGGCCGACTTGGAAATCCTTAAACAGACTTCGAATCCGAAGAGAGTATCTTTAGAGATAATCTCTGCAGATCGGGGTTCATGGACGGCTCAGATCTCAAGTGCGTATGCGGCGTCTCCCCACAGTCAATGCCCACATTCCAACTTGCACCGCATCACTATTTCCTGCGCACTTGATGATCTGCCTACTGCATCAGTGAGCGGGGTTCGCGAGGCTGTGTTTTGGGCTAAATATAACATTTGAAGTTTTTGCCATCGACACGCTAAGAAGGAGAATGTTTGTATTACGAATTTTAAATTTGTCTGAATAAAGCTCAAAATACAAAAGCTTCCGGTTATGGATTATACTAAGACTTGTTTTGTAATGAGAGGGAATATAAAAACCTACCCGTGATGTTCTGTAGCTAACACCAACGTATTTAGAAACACTAGCACAATGATGACCCAGTAAAACGATTGGGACTTCACCGCTTTCCTAGTTGTTCTTCGTAACCGTCGATTAACCTGAAACCAAAGATTACATAACATCATAACATCACGCCTTTAATCCCCGAAAGGTTAGGCAGAGGTGTCCCTAATAGTATACCCACATTTCGCTAGGTCGATTTAAAGTCCCATATAATAGAAAGCGAGCCTGTTGCCATCAACAGATCAAACCAAAGATTATAATGTAAATTACCGAAATTATGTCCAAAACAGAGTACAGTAGGCCGCACTCAGTGGTAACTAAACCTGGTTAGGCTAATCTGGAATTTAGTTTCAACATTCTACTGCATACTAAGTTAGACCAACTCAAAGTCAAGTTTGTATAAGTAGTAAGTTTTAATTTCCAGTAATATTAAACTCATGTCTCTTAAAATATCGTCGTTTAGAAATAAAGTCAATCGGTCACAATCGTGGCAAGTATAGCTTAACCTTCGGTTGGCCCCTGTGGCTAATATTATTAAGCCTTCAATTAATTTAAAAAAAATCTATGACTGAAACAGTGTTGGTCCTAAGATAGTACCTTATCAAACCTCCTGCAATAAACTTTGCATGTTGATCCGTGTCCTTGGTCTGTACTTGCATTTACATTGCTTTGAGATCCTTCGTTACTTTTTCTGTCTTTTTTGCCTGTAACATAAATATCTATAATGTGCATAGTATTAAATCTCGCTCTAATGTGTCTGGAACCGTATGAAATGCTTCTCAATATTACAAAAACATACACTTTTGTTAAATATTATATAAGGCTGTGTTCTGAATTAAGCGACATTCCTGCAAAAACATAATCATCGCATTAAGGTTTTTGCAAACTTAATGGATTGTTAAATTACAGGCGAATGCTCCGGAGCCTGTAATTTAACAATCCAGGATTCAATTTTGTAGAAATGATTGTTACATAAATTGTATAGTTACGGGTTGCACGCTGTAATTATTATTGCGAAACTATAAGATAACAAGCAAAATTCCTTAAAACCAGAGTGCTATATTTAAATAATGCTACTCAGAAGATGCAAGGTGTATGCATACCTTGGGAATCTTGGTCATCTTCCTTCTGACCCTGATCATTTTCAAGGTCTAATTCCTCAGCCACTGTTATCCAATTTAAATATCCTTTCAGATCTTCTTCAAACTGTTGTCTTTCACGGGATTTCTGAAAATCACCGCGATTCTTCGCTTTTTCTCTTTCCTTGGAGAACTCTCTGGAAAAAAATAATGAAACCATTATTTAAATTAGCTTTTACTCGAGTTTAAAAATATCCTATGTCCTGACCGGGGTCATGGCCTATACTCAACGTGAGTAAGCCCGGATTGTCCAATGTTAATAAAATTCAGGAAATTCATTTTTACATATAAAATAGTAAATCTTATTTTACCTCCTATCTATATATATAAAATAGTAAACTGACTGACTGACTGGGTGATATATCAACACACAGCCCAAACAGTGGTCCTAGAGACATGAAACTTGGAGGGTGTGTTCTTTGTAAAGAGTAAGTATCCACTAAGAAGGGATTTTTGGGAATTCCACCCCTAAAGGGGTAAAATAAAGGACGGAAGTTTATATGAAAGTACGTCAGTTTTGAAGTTAGGGTCTTCAAATATTGTGTTTAGGCTGACGAATTAATTTATACGTGTTACAGCGTTTTTGATAATTCTACCCCCGAAGGGTTAAAAAGGGGTATGAATTTAAGTAATCGGTTATTTTTCGACATCCACGCAGGTGAAGCCTAATCCAAACATCACTGATCATTTTCTAAAACTATTCACCTTAAGATACAACGTTTTTCAAGTTATGAGTCACGTTTTTATTCCAAGTACTTGCGACCCGCCCCGGCTTCGCACGGGTGTAATGTACACATATAAACCTTCCTCTTGAATCACTCTATCTATTGCTGAAAACTGCATTATAATTCGCTGCGTAGTTTAAAAGATCTAAGCGTACAGACAGCGGGAGCTACTTTTTTATACTATGTAAAGTTATAGATTGCGAGACTCTTTGATCACTTACCCAGACAACACACCAAGAATCAGGTTCATGACGAAAAAGTTACCGAAGATGACCAGCGTCACAAAATAGATCCATGGCCATAAATTACCTTTGACATTAGAAATCTGAAATATACAAGAAATACAAAGATCTTTTTAAACATTAAGACTGTCGCATTATAGTCGTTGATATCCTAAATGATATCTGATACCATATGACTATTAAAGATCCCAAAAAATCTAAGCTAGTTTTAAAAATATAGATGTCGTTTTCGAAAAATCCTCTATTAGTTGAAGTCATCAGTATAAGGGTTTCCCTCAAGGGGTTCAAAGATGGGCATCGACATGTTTATCCTCTGTAATATGTCTAACAGATCATTTGGGAGATCGTATGAGAACCTAATCATCATCTGCCTTGCCTATTCCCAACTATGTTGACGTTAGTCCCAGTCTAACCGGATACAGCTAAATAACAGTATATTACACAAAATAACACTGTACCCCTTGGAAAGACTGGTTGTCAGAGTGACTGACTATTGGATGCCCACCCATCCACGGACTTTGAGAAGCGTGCAAATCCTTGAAGAATGACCCGTACGGCTGGTTTTATTCTGCCACGAGTCCCTGACAAAGTTATGCTTATTCAAGTAATACATCCAGTGACTCAATACTCACAGCATACATAATATCAGTCCATCCTTCCAGGGTGATGCACTGGAAGACAGTCAGCATGGCGTAGCCGATGTTGTCGAAGTTGGTGATGCCATAGTTGATGCCGGTCCATTCGCCTCTGCAGACATAGTTTTCGGGGCAATGGTACCCTACGTCACCTGCCTCACTGTTACAGGGTATTGGATCGTCTATCATTTCATCTGAAATTAACATAATATCATAACGTCATGACAGTTTTCAACAAAGAGTTAGGCAGGAATGACCTAATGGTACAGCCACATGTGTGAGTCTCATGTTATAAGGGACGAGCCTATTACCATAAACCGGACCCAAAGTCAGATTCTGGGCTGCTACTCAGAAAGCTCTCATGGAAAAACCGAATACCACTTTGCCCGACCTGGGAATTGAACCCAGGACGACATGCTACTCCGTAGTGCTTGCGACCACTAGACCAACGAACAAAATAACATGGAAGTTATATTAAAGTGTTAAGCATCTAGCGATAATTGTAATTCTACCAGAGATTATTAATATACAATGTGTCCGGTCCTGGACTAGCTATATTTTAGGTACTTATATAACAACTATTTTAATACACAAATACACTAAATACTTGGGCCCAATCCACTTCCCCGCTATTTGGCAGCAAGAAGATGATCAGATGATGATCGTCTTCCTGCATACCCTACAATGTCGTCAATGTTGTCTGACATGTCCGCATTGTGCTCGGAGTTTTTCTACCAAAGTTGGATATATTAGCCACTTGAGAGCACATGAAAGCTCTCAACGACCACCTTAGAAAGCCATCGAAAGTAGTCATCATCATCATCTTCTACCTAGCCTTTTCCCAACTATGTTGGGGTCGGCTTCCAGTCTAAACAGATGTAGCTGAATACCTGTATTTTAAATGGAGCGACTGCCTATCTGACCTACACAACCCAGTTAGTACTGCGTAATACGATACCCCTTGATAAGACTGGTTGTCAGACTTTCCGGCCTTCGGGCCACTGACTACCTGTGGGGACTGTCAATGGTCTACAAATGACAGCCTGAACCAAAGTGCTTTCCGAGGCACAGAGAAAACTCGGTATGGAATGGGTGGTCACCTATCCACGGACCAACCTAGGGAAGCGCGGGTTAACCTGAAGATCGAACCCAATAGCTGTTACTATTTAGTCATGAGCTCTTCAAGAAGACTACGATGACAATTTTTTTTTTTTTTTTTAATCAATGAAAATTAATTTTAAAAAGACGAACTGTAACTTACTTTTTTTAGTATCATTTAGGTAGCAGGTCTCGTGTAAGATCCCAGAGAACAGCTCCAAGCCGATGATGGCGTAGATGATGATCACGAATAGTACCAGGAAGGCTATGTGAAATAGTGGCACCATCGCTTTCAATATGGAATTTAACACAATTTGAAGACCTGGAAAGGTTATTAATAAAGGATTAATCCTGTTTTCTATTCCTGAATTAGTACTATCAAGATTTTTTTGGTCCTACCAAACTCAATACCGTATACAACATTAGTTTTAGTATATGCGAAACCTAAAATACGTGTCTAGTATTTTTATGTAAAGAATCTATGTACAAAATTTCAAAACTGTCTCATGAAAAATCACAAAGTTATAAGCTTGTTCTGTTACCCGGTTGTCCGCACAAAAACGTGATCACCACGCGAAGTAGCCGCGCACGCGCCTCCAGTGTCGTCATTACCTCATTGATAATAATAATTTAGCCTTTAACCTTTATTAAATATTTTTTACAAAATATAACATGATTTAAAAATTGTTGGAATCGATTCAGTTACTTATTTTGAACAAACTATATTCAGGTTTTGTATATACTAAAAATAATGTTGTATATTTGATCTACTACGGCTCATGGAACAAATAGAAGACGTACAAATAGGCCGTTCTCACCACCTCAAAATAAGTTTCCGCTAAGTATCAGCGGTCATTTGATGATTTCCCATCCAAAAAAAAAAAGCCCGATAACTATTACGTAGAAATTCCAATTTCATAATCATTTAAATTACATTTAAAGAATACAGGTTGTAAGGGACAGCCTGCCGCAGACTGATGTGGTGAATTTAGTATATATATATATATACCGGTGATTTTAGTATATATATATATACATACCAAGATCACCGGTACAAGAAATTATTTAAACAACGTTATGGGAATCCAAAAAAGACTTGTTTTATTTCCTCATACACAATGTATTGTTACCGTGGCAAAACGCACTTAGCAAACGGCAAGCGTGACGACGAGTTAAAGAAAGAAAGCAAACACATTTTTTTTAATATTAATTTATTGAACTTGTTCGATCCTAAGAGCCAAAAGATGGCGTTCTGGAGAGTGAACGCGCTTCCAGTTTACTGTTCAGAAACCCTTTCTCTTTTCAAATAACAAGAAAAGGTGACACGATGACTGAAAATTTCAAATTGCAGGTATTCATACTCACTTGGCACTCCAGAGACCAGCCGGAGAGGTCTCAGCACTCGGAAAGCCCTCAACGCCTTCACGTCGAACAAGTCTTTTAAAATGTTCTGTAGGATCATACTCACTATACTGGAACATGGAAATCACTATATAAATAATATAATCACTATATAGATCTTTTTTACCTTCACATCACTCTCTGTCTGAATCCTTCTAGCTAGACCATTGCAAAATTATGTTGAATCCAAGTCTAATAACACAAATATATTACTTAATCACCTTACAAATATAGCGTGTTGAAGGATAATGAAAAAATGCAAAAAGAGCAAAATGCTCGTTAGGCATTACTAGAAATGGAGCTCTCCAATTAATGCACTTGTTAACTATACATCATCATCATCATTTCAGCCGAATGACGTCCGCTGCTGGACATAGGCCTCCCCCAAGTGTCGCCACATTGACCGGTCCCGTGCGACTCGCATCCAGCGGATCCCTGCAACCTTCACCAGGTCATTGGTCCACCTAGTGGGAGGCCTTCCAACGCAGCGTGTTCCGGTTCGCGGTCGCCACTCCAGAACTTTTCGGCCCCATCGGCCATCCGTTCTGCGAGCAATGTGCCCTGCCCACTGCCACTTAAGTTTGACTATTCTTCGGGCTACGTCGGTTACCTTGCTTTTCTTGCGGATGTCTTCATTTCTGATTTGATCACGCAAGGAAACTCCGAGCATAGCCCTCTCCATAGCCCTTTGGGTGACTTTAAGCCTTCTGATAAGGCCCATTGTGAGCGACCACGTTTCGGTCCCGTATGTAATCACTGGCAACACACACTGGTCAAAGACTTTCGTCTTGAGACACTGCGGTAAGTTGGTTAACTATACTATGACTGATTAAACATGTTCAGCTGATCCATACATTTCTGCGAACAGAAATGTATGGAGAAGGTGATTTGATTGAACGATTGCAGAGCTAGTCCCATAGTAAAGATACACGAGTACTGTACCCCTTAAACTAAAAGTATGGCCTTCGTTTAACCAGTCATAGAGTACTTACGTAAGGTCATCACATCATCCAATTTTGTTGTTGTTTTCTTTGAGAATTCCGTAACTAAGGACCTCTGAGGCCTATTTCCACCTAACCCGCTTTGCACTTTGATTTGCAACAATTTTTTGATGGACATCATCGTCATCCTGCTCTTGTCCTTGTCGCATTCTATTTGGGGTTGGCGCAACAAGTTTTGTTCTTCCATTCTCCCCGTCAGACGTCACGGCATAATTTACTCCTTTCTCTTTCATATCATTCCCCACACAATCCATCCATCTTATCTTTCGCCTTCCTCTCCCTCTCCATTCATCTACACAACACACAGTAAAACTCACCCAATAGTCACTATAGTAAAGTCGAGACTGTTCCAGGTGTTTCTCAGATACGCCCCCGGGTGGAACAGGAACCCGTACGCAATGATCTTCATTATACACTCTCCCGTGAATATCACCATGAATATCCATTCTACTTTTTCCTGAAAACAATTGAAAGTATCTTATCAGCTCTCATCATCATCCGCTTAGCCTTTTCCTAACTATGTTAAGGTGGGCTTCCAGTTTAACCGCATGCAGCAGAATACCAGTAATTTACATGGAGCGAGTGACTATCTGACCTCCGTAACCCAGTTGGTACTGAGTAATACGATACCCCTTGGTAAGACTGGTTGTCAGACTTTCGGGCCACTGACTACCTGTAACGACTGTCAAAGATCTACAAATGACAGCCGGAACCAACGGCTTAGCGTGCTTTCCGATCTTTTCGTATGAAATATCATCAGCTCTCTGTGATATTATTAAGACCTTTAAAAACTTGCAGCGACATCTATGACGCAAGATACGAACTACAAAACTCCTGCATCGCGAAATCAAAGTTATCCGCAAATTACGGGCTATAAATTAAGCAGAATTTTCAGAATGTTCAGTCAGTACTCTGCATTTCCTGACCCCTCATACATAGACGAAGGGGGGAAGACGGCACAGGTAATGTTGAGCATCAATGTATAATGGGTGTAAAAATACCCTTAAACCCTTATTCTCCCCATCATTGCGATCATTTCTTTGTTCTGAACCTGGGAACCTAGTCGTGGAGATCTTGGGGGTGAAAGTTCCAACTTCGTGGGGAAACTTCGGGGTTTCGTGTACTTACTGAAGTACACGAAACCCCGGAGTAAGACTGGTGGTCAGACTGCCGGGCTTTTGTCTACTCTTAACAACTTTCGAGATCTATAAATGATAACTGGGATCAACAGCTTAAACAGCTTCCCGGGACACTGGAGGAACCTTTCTCGAAATTATTTCGGTCTAAAATGAATTTTGCCTTTATCAGCCACAAGTTTAATAATTCAAAGAGTACTCACCAATACTTGGTTAGTATTATTCGTATCACCGGACGGATATGGTGTGAAAACTGCTAAAGCTATGCAATTTGCAAAAATTGTCGTCAATATCATGTATTCAAATGGTCTGAAATGGTTCAGTGAAGGAAATCATCATTGATATAGTATATAAAATCAAATCAAATCAAATCTTTTATTGCACTTACAGATGGTAAATAAAAAAATAGAAACAATTATGGACCCTGTCGGGCACTGCAAATTTTTTAAATAAGTAGAGAGAGGAAGAGCGCTTTATTAGTTTTCCTTGTTGTTAAGCTTGAATTATTTTCTATTAAGTATTTCATATTTCCATTAATTTACTTAATCTATTAATATTTTATATGTAACTCTATCATACACAACATCTAGCCTTGTTATAACTGAAGAGATAGACGGATGTGTACCTACTAGGACAACCCAGTTTGGCGCATTGTTTAAGTCCCGTGTAATAAGGGGCAAGCCTATTGGCATCAACCGGGCATAAACTCCGTGGCTGCTATTGAAAAATTTCTGATGGAAAAACCCAATA
The DNA here is from genome assembly GCA_905163415.1 of Noctua fimbriata. NCBI lineage: Eukaryota > Metazoa > Arthropoda > Insecta > Lepidoptera > Noctuidae > Noctua > Noctua fimbriata. Next base: position 2,261,636 of record LR990946.1, read on the forward strand.
ACACTTTGCCCGACCTGGGAAATGAACCCAGGACCTCATGCTCAGCAGTCGCGTTTGCGACCACTAGACCAATGAGGCAGTCAAACATGATGGTAATATTAAAAAGGATACTTCCACTCCACAATATCATAACACACTTTTCTTAACGGATTCTTCAATCCAAGGCAAAACAAGCTTCTTTTAGGCTTCTCTGGCTGTGGCTTGCCCCGCGGCCTGGCTTGCTTCCGTGGGGCTGGGGCGGCGGCTGCTGTGGGGTCCACCACGCTGTCCGCCCCAGGAGTGGTGGCTCCCGTCGGTTGGGGCTGGTCTGATGACATTTTGACCTGGAAAGAAAAAAAAAGAGAATGGTGAAACATTAAAATCAAACTCAACGGATGTGCATGGGCAGACAACTGACAGTTTTGTCGCAACGTAGCTTAACTAAACTGCACCCAAATAATACACGCTTTAATCACAATCCGAAGGCACAGCCTATGATGTTCCCACTACTGGGACACAAGCCTCCTCTCTACGAAAGGGAATCCACCACGCGGGCCCAGTGCGGGTTGGTGGATGTCACATGTCTTCGAATTTTTGCTTCTAGGACATGCCGGTTTCCTCACGATGTTTTCCTTCACCGTTTTTAAGAGCAGTTGTGATGAAATAAATTACACAAAGTAATGCGTTACGCCGACCCCAAATGAATTGGGATAAGGGCAAGATAATGATGATGAATGCGCTGATCCGAAGGATTTTGAAGGAATTTCTTAATCCATTGCTTAATTTTTTTTTTTTAATTTTCTTTTCAACGTTAATACCGCAAGGATTGTTGATGTATTGACAAAATTAAAGCCATTGCAATTGAGAAAGTGTTACGCAATCACCCCGTTGTTATTGTTCAGAAGAAACTATCATCTGGCTGCCTTTTACCAACTATGTCGGGGTCGGCTTCCAGTCTAACCGGATGCAACTGAATACCAGTATTTTACATGGAGCCACTGCCTGACTGGGTTGTGGAGTGCAGATATGCACTCCACAACCCAGTTAGTACTGGGCAATACGATAACCCTTTGGTAAGACTGGTTGTCAGTCTTTCGAGCTACTGCCCATAACGACAGACTAACAAAGATTTACAAATGACAGGACAGCCGTTGAATGCAGTCGCTTTGGTCGAAATCGGTTAGATGGCATCATCATCATTCGTTCATCGGAAGGACATCCAACCTCCATCCATCCATCTGGCTTGCCAATAATATTGTTGAAAGCGTCTCAGTTTTACGAACCGACGTACATCGGGTTTACGACGATAAATGTCGTAAACGGCGCATTAAGAATCCGAAGGCGTGAAAGCGAGTTTTGATAACATTTTTCGGTTTTCGGATATTTTGAATTCTTGTGTGGAATTTACGCCTGGATTTTGACCGATAAAGTCGATGCTAGTTTTTAATTAAATAAATTCCGAATAATAAAAATCAAGTTTTAAATCAGCCTCTAAATAATTCTCATTCATATCCAGCCTGTGCCCTTGCTGCCCTCCCCAGCGACGACCTAGTCTGACAACCAGTCTTATCAAGGGGTATAGTATTATTGTGGAGGTCAGGATAGGCAGTCACTCCATGTAAAATACTGGTATTCAGCTGCATCCGGTTAGACTGGAAGCCGACCCTAACATAGTTGGGAAAAGGCTAGGCAGATGATAATGAAGACTGTATTCGATGGCTTTCAAAGGTGGTTGTCGAGAGCTTTGGTATGCTGCTCTTTCATGTGCTCTCAAGTAACATATCCAACTTTGTTCGAAAAACTCCGAGCACAAAGCGGACATGTCAGAACACCATTGACGATATTGTAGGGTATAGCTGTAGGTGGCCTTGCTATAAGATCATCATGTTTTAAATCTAACGGCGATCTTCTTCTCTTTTCAAAGGCGTACGAATAAAGATGAATGAATAACCATTTGCATACACGCTAAAGTGATACGCATCGTGTGGCAGCGATTGCGAGGGACTGAGAAAACAGATGAACAACAATAATGGGTGTACGAAGTCGGCTTTCGGCGTTAAGGGTGTGGTCCCTTAATGTCGAAAGCCGAAAGAATTCTCTGAAAACCCGAAGTAGCCGAAACTAATTCTCTCCATCATTGCGATAATTTTTTTGATCATAGACCATATCTGGAAAACTTCTAGTTGCGGAGATATTGGAGGTCAAAGTTCCAACTTTACTGATCTTGATGTCCTCCATGACCCTGTACTATTCAATGCACCCATCTGCACAATGTTTTGAGTGTGTTGCATGTTACATTGAGTTCTTCCGTGTAACGTGATTTTTCACCCCAAAAAAAAGGCGTTTCCTAGCAATCATTTTTGCGTTAAGTTACTTAGTTTTTCTTACAGAATGCTTGGTACATGGCTTCGTGAAGCTTTGCCGTGGAATGCTGTGATGAATGATTGAATGTATTTATGGTAGTATACGTGGATGAAAGCCAATAATTGATAAATGGATGCGAAGATTGATGTTTTAACGGCTTCAGGTAAATGCTGTATGCATTATCTAGATGTTACAATGTCTGATAGATGATCAAAGATGTCTGGGAAAGCAATCTAGACTCATTTGTGCCCGATTAATGGCAATAAACTGGTTATCTAATACACGGCGAAATTTATCTGAAAGTTTTATAGACCTTTGTCTCACCTTTCGAGAACACCAGGCGAAGTCTTTTATTAATGCTTAAATATCAATAATCATCTGCCTAGCCTTTTCCCAACTAAGTTGGGATCGGCTTCCAGTCTAACCGGATGCAGCTGAATACCAGTAATTTCTGGTTAAAGACATTTAATTCTCATAAAGAAATAACATTTCACTTACATGAGAACAAATTTAAATATACATTAATCATTGTCCTTCGACAATCGGACTTACAATTATTCTGACGTAATTAATATTATTTACTTACATTATTATATTATTATAAGCTTATTTTGCCCCATTGCAGGGCAAAGGCCTCCCTTTTTACATTTAACAAATTATTTTAGTGTTACAAATTATTAAGTTTGTGGGTACTATTACAAAATCTAAGTTGTGACACTATGCGTAACTACCCCTCGCTTGAGATAAAGAGACTTAACATAGAGCGACTGCCTATCTGACCTCCACAACCCAGTTAGTACTGGGTAATACGATACCTCTTGGTAAGACTGGTTATTAGACTTTTTGGGCCACTGACTACCTGTATCGACTGTCAAAGATCTACAAATGACAGGGGAGAGGGCCGGGACCAACGGCTTTACGTGCTTTCCGAGGCACGGAAGAAACTCGGTATGTAATGGGTGGTCACCCATCCACAGACCAACCTAGGCAAGCACGGCTTAACCTAAAGATCGACCCGAGCGGCGACCTCATCATACTTAAATTCTAATTCTAATACTTAAATATCATTAAGGTACATAATAAAAACGACCGGATAAATCTTCATCCGATTTATTCAATGGCATATAGCTTTGTCTAGAAGTTTTCTTATAGAATAGTCAGTGCCCTGGATTATTTGACACCTTTTATAAAAGAGGATGTTGGGTATAATTTTGGTCTGCGAATGGGTGACCACCTATTACAATACCGAGTTTCCTCCGCGCCTTGGAAAGCACGTTAAACCGTTGGCCCCGGCTCTCATTTGTAGATCTTTGACAGTCGTTACTTACATGTAGTCAGTGGCTCGAAAGTCTGACAACCACTCAAGATCTTACCAAGGGATATCGTATTACAAAGTACTAACTGGGTTGTGGAGGTCAGATAGGCTGTCGCTCCATGTAAAATACTGGTATTCAGCTGCATCCGGTTAGACTGGAAGCCGACCCCAAAACATAGTTGGGAAAAAACTAATCAGATGATGATGATGATGTCAGGTATATTTTTTTATTTTCTTCTTTACATACTCTTAGCCCTGCTACACCATTTTGCAAAATTATTCTTAACAAATATTATAGAGAGGTAAAGTTAAATTACAATTTTGGATGTAGGGGGTAATTCTTTGAAATACCTGAACGGATTCCAAAAAATATTTCATCGTTGGAAAGACTACCTATCCCCGAGTGTCATGGACATTATAGCAGTGATAGTCTAGTGGAGTGACCGTCGGCTTGCCAAGTCATAGGTCTCGTGTCTGAACCCAAGATGCGCACCTCTGATTTTTCGGATTCATGTGCGTATTGAATAATTATCACTTGCTTCAGTGAACGAAAACATCGTGAGGAAACCAGCATGTCCGAGAGATATTTCCGACGGCATGTAAAGCCAAGTCAGAAGGCTATGGGCATAAAAACTCCGACACCAAGTACACCAAGATGGGCTATTAATTTCCCATAACGCGAGCGAAGCCGCTGAAAAAAGCTCAGTAAAGTCTAGTAGAGCAAAATAAAATTATTTAGTTAAGGGGTGTGTTAGTAAATCTCTAGATTGAAATAGCGAAGACACGCCCACTATGACGTCAGACAGAGGGCATATTTCATCCGTCGCTTGCCAGACACATGCATCGGAATACAGTGTCAGTGTGTGAGGTTTCTGGGATAATATTATCAGCCTTTTAAGGGTACTGCAGGGGAGCTCTGTTCACAAAGAAGAGAAGGTGGATTGAAGACTATGCTTACTCTCAGCATTTTGGAGTTTTCAGACTATCAAGAATCATCATCTGCCCAGCCTTTTACCAACTTTATTGGGGTCGGCTTCCAATCTTACCAGATGCAGCTGAATTCCAGTATCTTACATGGAGCGACTGCCTATTTGACCTCCACAACCCAGTTAGTACTGAGTAATACGATACCCCTTGGTAAAACTGTTTGTCAAACTTTCGGGCCACTGACCTGTAACGACTGTCAAAGATCTATAAATGACAGCCGGGACCAACGGTTTAACGTGCTTTCCGAGGCACGGAAGAAACTCGGTATGGGTAATGGGTGTTCACCCATCCACAAAACAACCCAGGCAAGAGTGGTTTAACTTGAAGATCGCCCCGAGCGGCTGTTATTATTTAGCCATGAGCTCCTCATTTATAACTAGACCAATAGATAGACTTCTCGCAATACCTCTAAAAGTGAAAACATTACTGTATACAAAAACTAACTAACTAAACTAACAACGTAAAGAATAGCACCATCCCATATCTTCCCGTGGGTGTCGTAAGAGGCGACTAAGGGACTTACCAGAGAATGGGCAGCAGCGTTCTCTGATTCTACAACAACCATACTGCGATCGCCAACCCGCCTGCCAAGCGTGGCGATTATGGCAAAACCCCCCTTCTTGGGGGAGGCCTATGTCCAGCAGTGGACTTTTCGGCTGAAATGATGATACAAAAACTATTTACAAAAGACCACTCTGCCAGGCTCTCAAGCGCTTAACGAGCGTAATGTTATTACAACTCATATTTAAGGGCATTACATTGCTCGATGACCTTGATGATTTGATCCCTGTACTGGTTTTTGTTGACTTGCCCCGCACATTTCGCAAAATTTCGGTTTTTATTTATTTTTTTACAATTTTAAAAGAAATAACAGAAAAAAAAAACAATACAGATTGTTAAGTATATTATTACGTATTTGTTGTTACAAAATTCATGCCGATCTATTCAGCCGTTACAGAGATAATTTACAATTAAGGTTGAAAAAGGACCTATTTTCTACGATTAACCAAAAAAAATCGAGAATTTTTATTAAAATTTTAAACAATACAATTTATTTGTGATGAACTTAACTATAACATACTTTTTTTACACGGAAAACGCATGAAGGGATTCATCAACAAATTTCTTTGAACATACGCTGTTTTTGGGATTTGAGCCATGTAATGCCCTTAAGTTCATCTCTAAACGACGAGTCAATCCGTGACAATGAAATACATAGTAAGCACATAAAATTGAACTGAAATAACCGTTTTATTGGTAGTAAAACGGTGCCCAAGAAATATAGGCTAGAATCAGCTAGATAATACATTGGACGCCCTTATCTTTAACTTTCTGAAAGTGATAAACACTTGCAATGTTTATAAATAAATAAATTCATTTATTTCAGGTAAATAACACACACACACATACGTGTTTGTTTACGTCAAATCTTGCAACTGAATTTTAAAACAGTTATCCCCAACCGACTAAGATCAAATTTTGCATACACCTTTAGTTTGGATGACAATGCATGGTTAGCTAAGTGATGTCATTCTAAATCAAAGATGGCGGACTAGTTATTTTTTATGCACCCCCATGTTCTGGGTATCAATTAAAAGAGTGCTGGGAAGAATAGGGAAAGAAAAAGACGTCACACCTATATTTCAGAGGTTGTTTTAAAAAATGTATTTTCACTATAAGCTTGTTGTTAGTACAACCAGGCGTTGACTGCTTGTGTGCCACTGATTCGGTCACAGCAAAATTCTGCTATTCAGTATAGTGACTTTTGAAAAGCGGTAAAACCCAACTGATAAAAAAACTGAAGTTGCTCTCCGTGCATAAGCATACCCCTTCTGTGCTACATCATTTTGTAACGCTCTATTCCCTGTGTAAGGACACTTAGCTAACTACAAGAGTCATTGAAATAGTCTTACTTTCAACATGTAAGTGCTCGCGTGTGGACCTATCACAATGATTAGTTTGGTAAACGTTTGGTCTTCATATAGCTAAAACGTTTGCCATGTCCAATATCATCTTTCCTTTTTTCATTAAAGGAATATCCCGTCGAAATAACTTTGGGATAGGGTTTATTTATTCTTCATGATTTCTCACCATGTATAACGTATTCGAATATTTTTAAAAAAAGCTTAATGTTTCAGAGGAAAAGCTTTTACGATGAAAACAATGAGTTTTAAATAAAAAGCAAACGATACACATACTCTTTACACATAGATCGACTATCCTGCAAAGTTTCTTAAACTAAATTAAAGATTTTAATGGAATATAATAAATAAATAAATAAAAAATAATATAAAAAAATAAAATCTTTTTTTTTTTTCATTTTGGAGGTAACTTTGAGGTATTTTTTCATCGAGAAAATGTTTTCGAAACAACACATAGTTTTCTTCTCGTCCATCGAAAGAAAAACCACTAAGGAATCTCCCTGCATCACTTACGAAATGGAAAATTTATTACAGCATCCATAACACGTATTGCCATTACACTCATTGATCTAGCCAATAAAGAGAAATCAAAAAAATACTATAAACTGTTTCTCAATCAGGCACTGTTACTAAATCAAAACAAATGACTATCGATTTATTCGAAAAGTAATGAATTTTAGCTGTACAAGAATCTTTGATGCCATGGGGATGGGGATAATCTTTATTCTCCTTGCAATAAAGTTTCTTTTGAATTACTGATGTCTGTGACTAAAAGTAAATAATCTCGTTTGAGCCTAAGAACTTTTCGCCATAACACTCATAATCAAAATCAAAGCATTTATTTCAAGCAGGCCACTTACAGGCACTTTAGAATTGTCGAAACAAAGACAACAATGAAATGTAGCTACAGTCCCAGTCACAAGGCATAAAACTGTGAAAATACTGTAGTTGCTCATTCCCTAGCGTAGATCTCTATGGCGAAGAACGGGCAAGAAACTCCATGGACACTCTTTTAAATCAGAATATTTTTACAAAACCTTGGTTACATCATCATATCAAACATCTAACGTTTGGATATATATATAGGTAAGGTAGGGTAGGTAGCTAAGGGCCGTCATCTACCCCGGTCAGAGCGGAGAATGGAACCGGCGAGAGATGTCGTGCGGTGTTCCACAGGGATCGGTTCTGGGGCCGGCCTTGTGGAACATCGGTTACGACTGGGTGCTGCGCGCCAACCTCCCTAGCGGCGTCAGCGTAGTCTGCTACGCTGACGACACGCTAGTACTGGCACAAGGGGGGTCGCACGAGGCGGCGGCCGAAAACATGACACGCGGGGTTGCGATAGTCGTGGAGAGGATCCGGCAATTGGGTCTCGAGGTGGCATTGCACAAGTCCGAGGCCATGTGTTTTCATGGGCCTCGGAATGCGCCACCGTCGGGATCCCTACTGACGGCGGTTTCCATCGGCGTCGGGTCGACGCTGAAGTACCTGGGACTCGTCCTCGACAGCCGGTGGAACTTCGTGGAGCATTTCCGACGTTTGGCCCCCAAACTGGAACGGACCGGGGCTGCCTTCAAGCGGCTCCTGCCCAACCTGGGGGGTCCAAACGCCTCCTGCCGGAGGCTCTACGCGGGGGTCGTGCGGTCCATGGCCCTTTACGGGGCCCCGGTGTGGGCGCGTTCTCTGAGGCGGCAAGCCGCCCGCTACCTGAACGCGCCCCAAAAGGGGATAGCCCTAAGGCTAGTCCGGGGGTACCGCACGATCTCCGGTGAGGCGGCTAGCCTGCTTGCCGGATTGCCGCCATGGGATCTGGAGGCGATAGTCCTCGCGCGCCTTCACGAATGGCGCGCGGAGGCACTACGTCGGGGGGAAACTCCGCTGCCGCGGCAAATCGCCGCTCAGCGGACAGACCTCCGGCGCGATCTCATGGTGACATGGAGAGAGCGACTGTCGCAACCCCGTGCAGGGCACGCCACCATCGTGGCGATAAGTCCCCTCTTTGAGGAGTGGCTAGAGAGGCGCCACGGCGCCCTCACCCTCCGCCTGACGCGGGTCCTCACCGGACACGGTTGTTTCGGGAGGTTCCTGCACCGAATCGGGCGGGAGGAGACGCCCGGGTGTTTCCATTGTGAGGATCGTCCGGAGGACACGGTGCAGCACACTGTGGAGGCCTGCCCTGCTTGGGCGGAGCAGCGCCGTGTCCTCGTAGAGGCGATTGGCGGCGGCGACCTCTCGCGCCCGGCCCTGGTTCAAGCCATGGTCCGGGGCGAGAGGGAATGGGAAGCCGTCACCTCCTTCTGCGAAGCAGTCATGCTAGTGAAGGAGGTGGCGGAACGTGAGAGGGAAAGAGCCTCACGTCCCAGCCGCCGCGGGAGACGCCCTGGGCGTCGGGGGTCACGTGGTGGCCCCCGGCCACCGTAGGCGCGGGCCTGTGGACGGCGAGTTATGGGCTAGCTCGCCGTCCGGCCGTCTTATGACGACAGGCCGTGTCGACGGCGCGTTCGTGTTCCACGCGCGCCTCAAAGAGATGTCAGCAACCACGCAGGGGTCCGCACGGGCCGATGCCTGCCAGGGCTGCGGGACTGTTCGAAAGAGATACCGCGGCCCTGGAACACAAAGGGCAAAGAAGGAACATGGATGGGTTTTAGTCAGTACAAGTCTGACACTCCCTTCCGCTCCGCCCAGAGCGGGGGGGGTCATTTGATGATTTCCCATCCTAAAAAAAAAAAAAAAAAAAAAAGGGTAGGTAGCTAGGGGTAAAAGTTCCCAGTGAGGTTCCCATAAAAGTACCAGGCTGACATGAGCTCAAGGTGGTGAGCATTTTAATAATTCTGGGTAGGTTGTATTTGTACATTCATTGACAGTAAGGCGGTACAAAGTTTGCCGGGTCAGCTAGTCATATCATACATCTAACCAATTAGAATAAATAACGAAATGACTATAAAGTATTTCCCAATCACATTCCGTTACTAAATCAAACCATTGATCTTTTAAAAAAGAAATGAATTAAATCATACTCTTAACCGCTACTCATTTTAATCTCAACATTTTTGGCTCGATGCCACAAAAATTTAAATTTAATCGACGACTTGCCATCCGTCACTTTTATTCGCGATCATCTAGAATCATAGTGTGGAAGTTTATTTAGATAAGACGCATATGCTGTGTCGGAAGTCCCGAAGTTTTGAAGATCTTAAGTATGGTGGATAGAAGATAATAATATTCGCGTGGAATGTGATGATTTATCAGGTTAAGCCCCGGACTCCACCGAAGCGGAGCGAGACAAGATGTGTTGACCAATAGAATGAAACCACCAATAGAATTTCATCATTTACACTTCTCGTCTCCGTTTAGCTTTAGTATAAACGGTTGAGCAGAGAGGACAGGAGATGTCTTGATTATTTAGGCCAGCGGAGATGAGGAGAGTGGTGACCGGTGTGCGGTGAGCGGCTGGTGATGGTGAGCGGTGTGTTATGTGAAGCGTGCGGTGAGCGGCGTACTGTAAGCGGTGTGCTGTATGCGGCGTACGATAGACACACACTAGCTTCTATACATCTCCTCTCCGCTTTGCACATTACTGCACAGCTTCGGTGGATACACCCTAGCTCTTACGCATCTTCTCTTCTCTTCGCTTCGCACTTCATCACTCTTCGTAATTCATTTATAATTCCAGTAATTATATAAATTACCTATGGTATTGTAAATGTATTTTTTGTTCTCTCCACGTAATTAATTAATATTGGTGTTTTAGTCACATTATGATATAATAATTATATTAAAATTCTAATATTTCTACACCGGCAACGGTAGTATATGTGAACTAATATAAATTGTTAGATCTTTATGTTCCTACCGTATACTCAGATATAAATGATATTCTATTCGTCTCCGTTTTGGTGGAGTCCGGCCCTAACTCACGATTTCGGAAGGTCAAAATCAAATCAGTTACTATACAGTTGACAATTGAATGGTTTTTAAGAAACCACGGATTTTCTACTGTAGTTTTCTCTGATCAGTACTTATTATTAAGGAAGAAAGATCTCGGTATGAAAAAAATGGTTACCTCCATCCACGCACTGACCCCAGCAGTCGCCTATCCTAACCTTCGGTCGACCCTTGCCGTCATTCAGCCACAAGCCATTAATATTATGATAATACGTCACCAGAACCAAGTAATCCTGTTGCTAATTACCAACATTAATTGAGAATTTATCACCAATTAGTACAGTTAGTACTAATTGGTGATAGATTCTGCTAGTTAGCTAGTTTGGAACACTACACTGTAATACTCGCGTCTAGACGAATTCGCCCTTGATACGGTCATGTTGTTTTCAGCTTTTCATGTAACTGTAGAGGGCGCCACAAGGCGTACTGAAACTGAAGCCAGACTTACCAGTACATGGGATTTTTGAGTAGCTATAGTTGCTTGTAGCTAAATAACCGCACAGTTTGATCTTAAAGGTTAAGCTGCGCTTGCCAAGGTCAGTCTGTAGATGGGTGACGAGTTTCCGTGAGAAACCATGTTAAGCCGTTGGTCCCGGCTGTCAATTTTAGATCTTTGACAGTCGTTACAGGTAGTCAGTGGCCCGAATGTCTGACAACCAGTCCTATTAAGTTATTAACAAATAAGGGGTACCGTATTACCCAGTACTAACTGGGTTGTGGAGGTCAGATAGGCAGCTCAATTTAAAATACTGGTATTCAGCTGCATCCGGTAAGACTGGAAGCCGACCCCAATAAATTTGGGAAAGGGCTTAGCGGATGATGAGGTAAGGTTCTTAAAAATTGACTGATAACTATATTATTTATTGATAAGCATAATTTGTTATTATAACTAGAATTATATGCTTGTATTATAGATAACAACCAATATTTTCTCTTTCTTGCATCCTCTCACACAACAAGCACAATAAAAAGACATCGTTCGTCCATCCACTCAGAGAAACAAACATCCACGACATACGTCTACCCATCTCGAGGTAAATAAATCACACTCCGGTGTCGATGTCAGCAGAGCATTTAGCATTGTCAGGGCGCGCACCAAGGGACAGCTAGAATGAGACACTGTGCGTGCGAAGGAACATCCAATAATCTGTGTCCACGCGGTCTCAGTTGGTATTTGGGCACGCCGAACAAAAAATTCAAAAGTCACCGACTGCCGGAAGTACCTAAAGTTATTTTAGACTTTTTAGTATTTTTTTTTGGGAGTCGTTGTTTTCGCAGAAAATTTTTTATTTTACTCTTTTTAGTTGTAGTATACCACAGAAATTCTTGTCATGAATTAATTGTAAAAACACAACAATGAAAAGTAGATACAGTCCTAGTCAAAAGGCACAAAAATGTGAAAGTACTGTAGTTGCCCATTCCCTAGCGTAGATCTCTATGGAGAAGAACGAGCAAGACGAAATATAAAAATTCGTTGAATGTCTTCCCTAGTGGCCTAAACAAATACCAGAACCCAACACGCTGCTGCCGCTATTTTATGGCTCGTAAATAATTGTAAGGCACCTTCAAGTGACGTCACGTGATGTGGTCATAAACAAGACGAAAAAAAAACTTTAAAGAAGAATACAACCAAATTGAGAAACTCCTCCTTTTTGAAGAAAGTCGGAAAATTTAGCAAAAAATTTGGCTCAGTAAAGAAGGCCTAACTTTTTTACTGAGCCACCAGTACTAGTCAAATGGAGTCGTGACAAAATGCGTGCATGAAAAACTCTAGCACACAGTACAAAGCACAAAGTACACGCTCATTTTCTTCACACTATTTAATAAGGGCACTGTGACGTCATTTTATGTGGTCTAGACATGAAGTTACATAGTTCACACTATACATATATGCACTGCTACTCAACATGGCTTGTTCACTACGGGGGGCAGTGGAGGACGCTGCGGGGAACTTAGATTGATCAATCTCGAATATATGGCTTTTAAAAAGCCACGTTAAATCTTTAACGTTAGTGAAAATAAATGGGTATTTTTTTTTATAATTATTACTTGCTTCGGTGAAGGAAAACTTCGTGAGGAAACCAGCATACCTGAGAGACTGTTAGTTCTTCATTTACTTCATAGTATGTCGCTAGCGTTCTTTTTGCCAAGTTTATTATGTCCAGAACTCAACCACATCGACGGCGTTGGTTGTGACTTTAGCCAGGTTGGAAAGCAGGTGGAGTTGCACAAAGAGCAGGTCAGGATATGAGCCATAGTTTGGGCATTAAAAATATTAGAATGGATTTTCCATTACTATTCCTTATTGAACTGTTCAGCAGTGTTTACAAGCTGATAAAATTAACATAGAACTGTGAAAATACGTTACTATCCAAATCGATTCCCGTCCGATGAACTTTCGGTAAGTAAGTACATAATATAATAAAAGTATCGATTAAGTTAAAAGCTTTCGCGTGGAGTGGAGTACTCTTACATGAGGTAGTGTGAGGTATTTTTTTAACGTTATTAGTTGATAAACAGAGGAAAATGTCGTAAGGAGCTCGTGGTTAAGTAATGGCAGCCGCACGGGTCGACCTTCAAGGTTAAGCAGCGCTTGTCAAGGTGGGTTCTTGGATGGGTGACCATTCTTTACATCGAGACTCCTCCGTGCCTCGGAAAGCACGTTAAGCCGTTGGCCCTGGCTGTTAGTTGTTTGTTGTTATAATTTATCTTTTAAATAACAAGATTCTAAAGTGTTCCACGTGGTTCAATTGCAGGAATGCATTATTTATTATTAATAATTCTATTAATAATATGCTCTTCATCTCAATGCATTATGTACTTGAAGGTATTAAATCTTGGAAATGGAATTCTGAATGGTCTGTAATTCATTTTGATCCTCCGTATGATTTTGTCTGATTTTTTATAGCCTGATGGGGCTGCGTTTGACCTGATTTTCGCTTCCTGGAAAGCTATCCATGAGGTCTGCGATGTGACGAGAGTGCGCAGCTGCCTTACTTTACAGAGAGACTCACAGAAAGTTTTACATATCATTGGTTTAAAGTTTACGTATCAAAAGAACATTCATACATAAAAGTACAAAAGTTTCTTTATTAGTACACTAGCGACCCGCCCCGGCTTTGCACGGATGCAATATATGTATATATAAACCTTCCTCTTGAATCACTCTATCTATTACTGAAAACCGCTTTAAAATCCGTTGCTTTAAAGATCTAAGCATACATAGGGACAGACAGACAGCAGGAAGCGACTTTGTTTTATACTATGTAGTGATACACATGTATAGGGTAAGTATAGAATTTTTACAGGTGTGTAGTTTAAGTAGTTTTAGGAATAAATAGTTTTAGCATATATTCTTCCATACATTCTTCAACCGTCACTTCAATACCCACCTGGGCATAAGTTGCCATGGCTGAACTGGAAGTCTTTAAATTGACTCCGGACACAGGTAGGCCGAAGCAAAGGAAACCTGTTCAGATAGAGATTCATAGATAACTCTGCATTTGACTGTAAATGTAGTATTGCCTTGTGGTATTGGACACTTGATATCGTGTCCTGCCTCTCCTATTGTTTGCACATCACAGGAGCTGATGGATGCTACTGAAAGTGCCATGAACTCGTTGCCAAATTTTTGGGCTGACGCAATTTGAATTTTCATCGAGACGGTAAGATATTCATCTTACGGTATCGATGACCACTTTCTTGCTATATCATTTTTATTTTTTCTACAAAAACTCATTAGTCATTCCGAAATTCTGATCATAAAAGCATCTTCTAGGTCACCGCTGAATAATGGCTAGGTCACCTAAAAACTTTGAGAAAACCTAGTCTCGATGTAAATGAACTATGAAAGCACCCACCCATAATAAAATGGATACCATAATAATATGGGTTCCCATAATATTATACTTGTCACCCTCATTTGTATGGAACCCGTGCTTTTCATAGAAAATATACTGGTATTTTTAGGAATTTTTATATTAACTTTTGTAATGATTTGGCTATTTCTAAGCGAGTTTTAGGATGGGGTCAAATGGTAGGGCAATGGTCGTTGTAACGTGAATTGCATCAAATATCTCCTTGAACAGATGGTAAACTGAGCGATAAATATAAATGTAGATGGATGGAGAGGGAGAGGAAGAACAAGGAAACGATGGATGGATTGTGTGAGGAATGATATGAAAGAAAAAGTTGTAAATGATAGCGTGACGGAGAATAAAACGCGTTTTGCCGACCTTAAGTACAGTCACCAGGGCATCAAGTTACCACAAACTGTCAAATTTCTCCAAATGGTTTTAAACCATAAAAAGTTGACGGTTAAGTTTAAAATCGAATGAGAAAATTTGACAGTTTGTGGTAACTTTATGCTGGCGACTGCACCATGGAACAAGGGCACGATGATGATGATTATGGTCTATTGTCTATGTCTATTCATATTCTTATTATTATATCTATCATATTTATCCCAATTTTAATGCTTCTTTGTAACTGTAACATTCTAGCAACGTTCATCATCACTCTCTTGCCCTTATCCCAATTAAGGTCGGCGCAGCATGTCTTCTTCTTCCATTCTTCTCTATTACTCGTCATCACATCAGACACCTCCTTTCTTGCCATATCATTATTTACACAGTCCATCCATCTTTATCACATTCTAGCAACGTTATGGAGGATTAATTTTTCCCGAGTCAAATCGTGTGAAGTCGCTATGTTTATAACCCTGAGTAAAACATAACAAAACGTATCGATGTGACCTTTTGAATGTCCCTGATCAGATTTAGTTATATTTGATGTGACGGATAGAAAATTTTCACGTTTGGCAAAATCTTCCTTTATCGTGTGGTTAGCGCCTAACCTGGAGTCGGTTTTTATGCTACCCATGGGCCTTTGACTTGGCAAAATAAGATGGCTGATTAAATCAAGCTTTAAATTTTTTTATTTGTTTTTTTTAGGGTTACCAAGCGAAAAAAAGGGTGTAATAAAATTGTCGTCGTTATGTATTAAAAAAATGATTGTGTTAATTTTATTTTGTGTCACATACAGAAATATATTTGAACTTTATTTTAACATTTTATCTTCCATAAATTCTTGGATAGTATAATAACACTTTAAACCGACTAACTACAACAGAATTTTATTTCGGTAAACATAACTATGCTAATGTTTTCTCGCGATTCTGCTTGCGTACATTCGAATATATATTTATGTACTGTATCACTGCGTGAATCATCGATGCGGGGTAAACAGTACTCTTGGTGACGCCAATGCTTTATACAGAGAGTTGGCATTTCCAACAAACGAAGATAACATCACAGCTTTTCCTCAAAGGTTTTCAACGGGTTGATTTTCGGCCTTTATTTATATTATTATTGTATACTATTTCCCGCGGCTCCGTTCGCGTTAATTTAGAATTTGATAACCTAATAGTGTAAAATATACTTTACGACCTATTCTCATACCTACCAAATATACATTAAAAATTTCATAAAAATCGGTCGAGCCGTTTCGGAGGAGTACGCTGGAGGCGCGCGCGCGGGCGCGCTTTGTGGTGAACACGTTTTTGCGCGGGCAACTAGGTAACAGAACAAGCTTATAACTTTATGATTTTGCATGATACAGTTTTGAAATTTTGTACATAGATTCTTTATATAAAAATACTAGACACGTGTTTCAGGTTTCGCATATACTAAAAATAATGTTGTATAATATTAATTTCTAGACTGATATCACTATCACATAAATGCCCGACCTGGGAATCGAACCAGCAGTATTTTTGTCCATAGACTACTCTTTTTAACGTAGGTAGTTATTTATTGTTAACGATAAAGGATTCTTGTAAATCGACGTGATGATCTAGGCCAGAGTACGAGTAACTAGGGATAACTATGGGGCGACTTTTGTCCCACCGTGAGACAAGGCACAGATAGACAAAAGAAATGTTTTCCACTGATCATCATCTGCCTAGCCTTTTCCCAACTATGTTGGGCTCGGCTTCCAGTCTAACCGGAAGCAGCTGAATACCAGTATTTTACATGGAGCGACAGTCTATCTGACCAAGTTAGTACCGGGTAATACGATACCCCTTGGTAAGATTGGTTGTCAGACTTTCGGGCCACTGACTCCCTGTAACGACTGACAAAATGACAGCCGGGACGTGCTTTCCGAGGGACGGAGGAAACTCGGTATTGTAATGGATGGTCACCCATCCATGGACTGACTTAGGCAAGCACGTCTTCATCTTGAAGATCGACCCGTGCGGCTGTTATTGAGCTCCTCCCACTGATATCAAACTTTATTCAAAGCGCCCATGCCTTTACGCAACGCGAATCAACCACTTCGAAACTGAACCCATTCATTATTTTCTCTCTAAAAATATTGAACCATAACCAGTGCTCCAGTTCAAACCGGATACCCATCCATTTCTCAACCTCGACGCACGTGGCTCATCTATAATCGTTTAATTACTGCCCTGTATGCACGTGGCGTGGCATATTCTTGCGCAGATGTTCTTTACTTACCTATACGAGTATAGACACATGTATTTTTGTGTACGCTCGGTAGAAAACATGTTTTGTAAACACGCAACATGTTTGAGAAACAATTTAAGAGGTGTAAAGTGATTATTTTTAGATTGTCAAAAACTAGTCCACTATATATTGGCAAGTAGGTAAACACATTTCCAGGAGAACCGATCATCATCATCATCATTTCAGCCGAAAGACGTCTACTGCTGGACATAGGCCTCCCCCAAATGTCGCCACATTGACCGGTCTCATGCGACTCGCATCCAGCGGATCCCTGCAACCTTCACCAGGTCATCGGTACACCTAGTGGGAGGCCTTCCAATACAACGTCTTCTGGAGAACTAATAAAATAATGTTTTCAGTGACACACTTGCAAACATGATTTCGTCAATTATTTCTCATGAACATGTTTTCTAACCATAGAAAATGAGAAAGAGGGTCATCATATAGATTCATCTTTCATCATCTTTCTGTCCTTGTACCATTTTACTTGAGGTTGGCCCTGGGTTGGAGCTGGGTCGATGCATAGTCATAACAAATTGTATATAGAATACATACTGTCTCGTTGGTCTAGTGATCGCAAGCGAAACTGCTGAGCATGAGGTCCTGAGTTCGATTCCCGGGTTGGGCACTGTGTTATTGGGGTTTTCCATCATTAGCGTGTTATGTTATGCTATTCTGACATTATGGTAGTCTGTTAACATCGACAGTTTTCTGAAATAAAACCCCATACAATCCATTCACGGATTAGAAGCTCACAGGAACCGCAGGATCGATCGATTCATGTTTCGTTCTTAGTATAAGCGTACTACCTATGACTACTAGCTACACTACAGATGGGATAAAATGCATACCTACTTGCCTGTCCGTTACTTTTTAGGGTTCTGTAGCCGAATGGCAAAAATCGGAACCCTTATCGATTTTACATCAAACCTATATATACTTGCGGGGTGTCTATAGATAGGTTAAAAATGACACTGAGTTTCCTAAAACAATTTTTTCTCTAAAATGTGTCCCTCTCTAATTGCAAAAATAAGCGGAGGAAAATTCTGAAAAAATGTAAGATTGTAGAACGTAAAAAAAGCTTTCAATAAAATTGGTTTCAATAAGATTTGATGTTTAGTTTTTAAGATATGGGACTTTTTCATCAAACTGCAGCAGTCACTTTGCTTTTCATTACAAAATTACTATGAAAAAAAAACATTGTTTTGCTGTTGAATGTAATACAATACAACTTATGAATGAGCATTCAAAATATTTTTATTATATTGTTTGGTGCAACGGAACCCTGTGTGCGTGTGAGTACGACAAACACTTGGTCGGTTTTTGATATTTAGCACACGAATAGACCATGATCTAAGACCATAGGATACTTTTCATCCCAATAGTACTTCCTCGTAACATAATCTCCGATATCCACACATTATGATAAAGCTGTTTTTTAAATGTCTCCGGGTACGCTACCTAAACAATAACAATAAATATTATGGCTACATACGCCTAATATACAACATTAGTTTTAGTATATGCGAAACCTGATACACGTATGTAAAGAATCTATGTACAAAATTTCAAAACTGTATCATGAAAAATCACAAAGTTATAAGCTTGTTCTGTTATCTAGTTGTCCGCACAAAATCGTGGTCACCACGCAGCGCGCGCCTCCAGCGTCGTCTTGAGCTCATTGATAATAATAATTTGGCAGTAGGTACCTAAATTATTGCGATAGGTACTTAAAGTCGCTCGGTGTCCAACTTGTAACTTTTTAAAAATATTTTGGGGACAAAACATAACATGGTTTAAAAATGATTGGAATCGATTCAGTTACTTATTCTGAACAAACTATATTCAGGTTTCGCATATACTAAAAATAATGTTGTATAATCTTTGGTCAGGTCAAGTGCTTCCCTAAACCACTTTAGGGTCTTAGGGTAATTGGGTTAACTGAATGAAGGTGAAAACCTATTAGGAGAGGTTATGTAAGGAATATCAATTATGTACTTACATATAGGTCTCGAGTTCGAACCCTAGTTAACCCGTATTCAATAATTATCACTTGCTTCGGTGAAGGAAAACATCGTGAGGAAACCAGCATATAAAGCCAAGACAGAGGCCCTTGGGCGGCATAAAAACTCTGACACCAGGTTAGGTACTAACCACACGATAAAGAAAGATAAGTAGTCTTCAATACTATAAAGAAAATGAGTTTGTGTGCGAAACTACTGATCTGATTCCGAAAACTTATATTCCCGAGTCTCACAGGGTATATTTAAAAACAAAAACTGGATGTACCTGTGGGATAATTATAACTATAGAGCAAGTGAAGCCGCTCGCTAAAGCTAGCACCTAATAAAGGTACCGTGAAATTTTGTTAGCAAGAAATTCAAACATTTTGACTTTCACAATAAATCATTAGTGCTTTGACTGTCTGCATAAAATTATATCTTTAACAAAATATCGTGGACATGTGATGCGGAGGAATAAGGAAAATTTTGAGTATGAATGTAGATGGCTATAAAAGTAGAGAAAGACCAAAGAAACGATGGATGGACTTTGTGAAGGATGATATTATGTCTAGAAAGGAGGTGACTGCTGAGATGAAGAGTAATAGAGAAGTATGGAAGAAGAAGATATGCTGCGCCGACTCCAAATGAATTGGGATAAGGGCACAGGAGAATGATGATGAGACCTGTGCCTAGTATGTTCCCACTGCTGTGTGCCAGCAGTGGGAACATACTAGGCACATTAGGCTTATGCTTATGCCTACGAGTGGTCAAACAGTTACAGCTAACACAAACACTCCTACTCCAAAACATACAGACATCTATATTTAGTTCAAATACGAGCTAAAATTCTAACTATTTCCCAAGTGAACATGTGTTTTATAAGCCAAGCTATAAATACTAGCCGGTGACCCGGTTCGGCTCTACTATTTATGGTGAAAATGTCCGTTTCAACGGTGCTGTCGACCCCATTTTGTATACTGATTGTAGATAAAACCAGTGGTTGTGGTGTAAAAATTTGATCGTAAACTGTGGCTACCTGTCCAGTGGTTCAAGTGTTTTGAACCCCCCCCCCCCCGCTCTGGGCGGAGCGGAAGGGAGTGTCAGACTTGTACTGACTGACATCTCTTTGAGGCGCGCGTGGAACACGAACGCGCCGTCGACACGGCCTGTCGTGTTTTGCCTATGTTGTATCTACAGTCTTAATAATTGTTCATAAAAATACCTGACACACAGTCAAGTAAACAAGCTGGACCCTACCTGGAAAATACTAGAGGTTAAGTACGCGTTGTCATTTCAAAGACAATGCTGAAATACATATAAAAAGGTGTAACAAGACCCTTAACGAAGCCGAAAGGCACTTGTTCTCCCCGTTATTTCGATATTTTTTTTTTTGTTTTTGACTATACCTGGGAACCTTCTAGTTACGGAGATATTGGAGGTCAAAGTTCCAACGTTTTCGCAAGTTTAAAAAAAAAATATGTAAGAACTTTACTTTATACACCCCCACGACCCTCGTACTATTCAATCCATCCATCAACACAATGTTTTGAGTGCGTTATATTGTTACATGATTTTTCACTCCAAAAAAAAAGTCGTTACCCAACAATAATTTTTGCGTAGACTTACTTAGTTTGATGTACAACTTTATCATCTCATCGGCATTTTCAAAGTCACTGGAAAAGTTCTCGAAAAAGACAAAGCCATGACAACAAAGCACTTGTACACAAATGTTATCAGATAGATAAGTTCAACGAGTTATCGATTAGCTGCTGGGTGCCTTGATAACGTAGCGTTACGCTAGGCTGGGATAGGCGGTTTTCACACGACACCGCTCGGCCGTGCAGCCGGAGGTGGAGGTGAAGCGAATCTCACGTCTCAATCTATGTCAAGACTTCGAGCCCTGTATGATATACATAGTAAGCAATACTAAAAAAACGATAATCATCATCATTATCATGTCGCAGCATGTCTTCTTCTTCCATGCTTCTCTATTACTCATCATCTCGGTAGTCACATCCTTTCGAGCCGTATCATCCATCACACAGTCCATCCATTGTTTCTACTCTTATAGCTATTTGCATTCATACTCAACATTTTCCTCATTCCTCCGCACCACATACGTCCATATCATGATAACCGATTACCGCACAACTTTTCAGTGTCCGAAGCCACTTTCACTAAAAAACGATAACATTCCTTAAAAATCAACCAATGCGGAAATAATAAGAGAATAAAGAATTACTAGTACTACTACGAATCGAATCGAAGTCGAAAGGCCAAAGAAATTATGCAACTGAAAAACGTCAGACCTATAATTTGCAACATGACATCACTACATACAGAAAAAATAAAAGCGTACAACATCCTACACCCATTAGAAACGACAAAACATTCACACGAAATAAAAGAAACGGCAGATGATTATGAGACAATTATTTTACACGGAAACTGATCATTGAATGGGTATTTGGCACAAAACGTTCACATTTTGTGAGCCAAACGATCAAAATGAACTCGTTATCGGAACCCGGCCTCTACATATAAATAACTTACTAAAAATACATTTGCCTGCTGATCCGGGAATTGAAAAAAAAGAACGAGGAAGCGGTGACAATATAGAGAGAAAAAATGATGGATGTTTCGAAGAAAACGGAAATCTTTAAGAAGATGTTGAAGAAGAATGTTGTATATTGGATAAACAGCTGGCAACAGAGAAAATCATTTCGATTTACATCATACACTGTTTTCAAGAAGTGGCTGTAATTATCATTAAGACTAGAAACGGGATATTTACCATGTTTACTGATTTCATTTAAACATAGTGCCCCTAGTGTTAATGATAATGTTAGTAACCATGATAGTTTAAAATTTTATAGTGGCTCTAACATTTGCACTACTCATAATTATCGGATCAATCTCCAATGCTACCAGATATAGCTGAATACCAGAATATTACATGATGCCGGTCTGACCTCCACAAACCAGTTAACGGGTACTAAGATTTGGTCTATTAATCGCTTGAATAACATAGGTATAGAAATAAATCTCCATTTCCATGAAAGCTGGAACATTGTTCTAAAGAAGCCACATTCACAGTACAAACAATTTTTGAACAGCGGAATTTGCAGCTGATTCTTTAACCAAATCGTTTCAAGATTCTTCAGAAGTAAACAAATCATTTTGTTAAACACAAAGGTAATCTTCAAGCACCATCAGTAACAGAACTCATTATCATTTGCCTGTATTTATGCATGTATTTCACTTTATGCAGCTATCGATATAATTACCACAATTCTGGGCCAAGATCTCTCGGATTTATAGATACAAAGACTATCTGAGTCAGAGCCGTCTGCCATAGCATCAAGTGAAGTAAATTTAGCGCGAGATTCATTTAGCATACGCCAGACGTGGCTGACCAATCTGGGATTTTGGTGTTTTTTATTAGAGTTCCGTATACGAAGGGTAACCAACGGGACCCTATTACTAAGCCCCCGCTGTCCGTCCGTCAATCCGTCAGGCTGGGTCCGGGCTATATCTCATGATCCGTAATAGACACATAGTTGAAATTTTCACAGAATGTGTATTTCTGTTGCCGCTATAACATCAAATAATAAAAATAAATAAAAAATTAATGGAGAATCATCGTAGTAGGGGTACTACGATAATGAAGGCACGAAAGGTACTGAACCCTTCATGCGCGAATTCGACTCGCACTTGGCCGGTTTTTAAATTCAGTTATAGAGTAGAATTCAGAGTACTGCGTCGTGGTCTAGTGGTCGCAAGTGCGATTGCTGACCATGAGGTCCTGGCTTCGATTTTCAGGTCGGGTAAAGTGTTATAAATGTTTTTCTTGCAGGATTTTTTTTTTATTTCTCATTAGCAGTCTGGAGTTGCGCCAGTTGATGACAATAGGCTCGCCCCCTATTCTATGGGAATATGACTAAACATAACTGGCGAAATGTGGGTGTACAATGAGAAATACCGCTGTCAAACCCTCCGAAGATAACTGGCGTGATGGATTTAATTAGTGTCTCCTCATTACGATATTTCAATTAAAATTGTTTGCATAAGTGACAATATTTCAAATGTACCAAGAACAGCAACATTGTTTAGCTAATTGCTTTCAGCTATTCAGACTTAGTTCGTGCCAAAACAAGATAAGAAATCTAGTAATCTGAATTTCTAGTGGTATCGATCCAAGAGATGTCTAGTCAGGAGAAAACCGAGTCTTTCTTTTCTTTATCGTGTGGTTAGTGCTTAACCTGGTGTCAGAGTTTTAAGCCGCCCATGGGCCTCTGGCTTGGCTTTACATGACGTTAAGAAATATCTCTCAGGCATGCTGGTTTCCTTCACCGAAGCAAGTGATAATTATACAATACGCTCATGAATAAAAATCAAACGTGCATGTCTTGGGTTCAAACTTGAGAGCTATGACTTGGCAGTCCGATGGTCACGCCACTAGGCTATCATTGCGTAGAACGAAAACAGAATGAAAACCTGAAGTTTGTTGGTCTACTTACCGTTCAAATCAGTCAAATGCAAAACCAAATTGGCCTAAGCTAGTGTCTATCGAAGTATTATCACAATTTACATTACAGAAATTTCTTACTTCTGAACAATTCTAACATAACATATCATAACGCCTGTAATTCCCGAATGGTTAGGCAGAGATGTACCCAATGGGACACCTACATTTTGCCAGTTATGTTTTTAAGTCCCATTTAATAGGGGGCTAGCCTATTGCCATCAACCGGGCACAATTCCAGACTCCGTAGCTGCTATTGAGAAATTTGTGATAAGCGCAATAACGCTTTGCCCAACCTGGGAATCGACATATTGTATTTTGACTACAGATAGGCTTTTATAAACAATAACGCTCATGGCAATATAATAAAAGACGTTCGGGTCGTCCGTGGATGGGTGACCACCCATAACATATCAAGTTTCCTCCGTGCCTCGGAAAACACATTAAACCGTTGGCCCCGGCTGTCAATTGTAGATCTGTGATTGTCGTTACAGGTAGCCCGAAAGTCTAACAACTAGCCTTACCAAGGGGTATCGTTTTACCCCGTACTCTACAGATAGGCAGTCGCTTCATAATATAATAAAATAGTGGAATTCAGCTGTATCCAGTTCAGCGGCGAAGGGTGAAATTTGTGTCAGAGGAAAATGAAGGAAAAAATGAGAACATTTTCGTTATCGGCGACCCCGAAAACCATGAAAATGACACCTATGACGAAAAAACTGAAAATTTTCAATTATTCCATTTTGAATTTTCACTTTGACCTGATTTATGTTATCAGCGACCCCGAAAACCATGAAAATGACACCCATGACAGAAATGTTTTTCTTTTTAATAGTATTTGACTACAGTAGACACTACGTAGAGTGCTTTGTTCCCGAAGGGAAGATGGGAAGAATCGGCTTCTTAGGTGCCTTCGGTACTTATCCGGTTAGACTGGAAGCATAAGTCATAAGTCATTTATTTCAGAACTACATACATCGTAGAAATTTAGTAAAAAAAATGTAAAGTAAAAAGTACCATTAAAACATTAAAATCGAAAAACATGTCAAAGAAGAAATAACAAATTCAAAACAGTAATAATCCACATTCAATTTAAAATAATTAATAATAAGTCATCTAAATTCTGTGAACAAAAAATAATAATAAAAATGGAATGTCAAAACAAGTTGTTAAAAAAATGTCAATAATAGTATGTCATCTAATTTTAAAATACAATAGTAAAAAATGGAATGTCAAAAATAAAATTTATAATTATTACAAGAGATAATTTGTCATTTAATAATCCATGAGTGATACAATAAGAAACAAAATAAAATAAGCCGACCCCGACATAGTTGGAATAAGGCTAGGCAGATGATAGGCTTTCGTAAAGCCCATTCACGTGTTCTAGCCAAACACACCACGCTTTCGCTTATGAAGATAATCCAAAAAGCCAATCAAGGTCTCCATTGTGAAATAGAGCATCAAATCCTAATGCTAAATTAATTAAAGGGATCAAAGTCGAAAACAAATGAACCCAAACGTCACTGTCGTAATCTCTTGGATTATGTGCTCGTGTATCGTAAACCCACGTACCTACACGGTTTTAGATATAGCTGGTGAAGTGGCAATAGACCAAATAGCAAGACGTGGCCGTGAGCTCCGACCTTAGCTATTGTACTATTCTCCTCAGATCGCAACTGGGCATGGCCTTTCGCAAAATACAACGCTACATTCTGTTCTCCACTTTCTGCATCCAGTTTTTTTTTTTTTGTAAAAGCGTTTCGCAGGTCAATCTAGGAGGTTGTCCTCTGCTAAATTGGGCTATCCTGTAGGTGCCTTGAGTGTAAAGCCTTAGAGAGAGAAATAAAAACTTAACAAGTAACATTTAAAACATTTATGTATCAAAAAAACTAGACTACAAATTGTATTTTATACCTATTTATATATTTTTTTTATCTCCTTTTCATTTCGACACTCTACTCGATAGGAATGGTTGAAAAAAAAGTATTAACGACTTACAATTTAGCGCCAAAAATCCGCCATTTTGTTTTTTTTTTAAACACGTTCCTATCTAAGGACACTTGAGTTTTTGAGACGAATCTAGTGATACCGTAATCATCGATATCCATCCAGCCATTTGGAACATGTACAAATGAACACGAGGTAATAAAGAAATTTACAAAAAAACAAACAAAGAAACATAGAAGATACGCGCGAAAAACATAACCCTACCTTGGCAGTCGGGTAAAAACAGCGGCTAACTCTTTTTACCTTTTAATTAGTTAATAAAGTATTCTAAAGTGCCTCGTTGGTCTAGTCTTCGCGAGCGCGACTGCTGAGCTTAAGGTCCTGGGTCGATTCCCAAGTCGGACAAAGTGTTATTGGATATTTCCATCAGGAATTTCTGAGTACCAGCCACGGAGTCCAAATTGGTGTCCGGTTGATGGCAATAGGTTCGCCCCCTATCATATGAGACTTAACATAACTGCCAAAATGTGTGTGTACTTTTAGGTACGCCTCTGCCTAACCCTTCGGGGATTACAGGCGTGATGTTATGTTAACAAAGAATTATTTGTATAACTCCTCTGATCAAAACCAATTCTACTATTGATTCAGTAGATATTCATTGCTACCAATTTAATTGGAGTATTATCTTAATGACCAATCTATCTTAATATAAATAGCTCATCAAAGGCCACTTGAAAACATCTGATGGCCTGTATTGAACCTAACATCAGAAGATTTACTCTACAACATTTTTATGAACATAATTTCATCTACGTTCTCAGTCATTGACCTTTCAGATCTCATGCGCCTGTTGTATATGAAAATGAACTTGCTAAACCGACAAACAAGAAAATATAGTGAGTCATGGCTGGCCTAAAATAAAAATGGCTGCTTTGAAGATATTTTTTGATGGACACGCGATTTATAATACGTCTGTATTATGTTTGTGGCTTCGTCATATGACAGGGTTTTTGTCTCCTAGATTTTATAGTGTACCCTTGCTTCGCACAGCGCCATCTATCGGGTCCAAAACTATATCTTATGTAGCCTATATTTTAAGTTAAGCACCTAGCAGTAGAGCGGTGAAAACTGCGTTCAAATCCATGCAGTAGTTTTTGCGTGATGCGCGTACAAACATACAGACAGAAAGACAGACAGACAAAAATTCTAAAAACTGTTGATTTGGCTACTGTTGCTCCAATAAAGACACCCCATATACAACATTATTTTTAGTATATGCGAAACCTGAATATAGTTTGTTCAGAATGTAACAATCGATTCCAATAATTTTTAAACTATGCTATATTTTGTCCCAAAAATATTTAAAAAAACTATAAGTTGGATACCGAGCGACACTAAGTATCTCTCGCAATCATTTATGTACCTACAGCCGAATTATTATTATCAATGAGCTCAAGACGACGCTGGAGGCGCGCGCTGCGCGGTGACCGCGTTTTTGTGCGGACAACTAGGTAACAGAACAAGGTTATAACTTTGTGATTTTTCATGATACAGTTTTGAAATTTTGTACATAGATTCTTTACATGAAAATACTAGACAGGTGTTTCAGGTTTCGCATATACTAAAACTAATGTTGTATATATTTTTTTAATATCTCCAACGTACAGACATTTGTTCTGTATGGTGTCCGGACGTAAAGAATAGCACCATCCCATATCTTCCCGTGGGTGTCGTAAGAGGCGACTAAGGGACTTACCAGAGAATGGGCAGCAGCGTTCTCTGTGTTTTATAACAACCATACTGCGATCGCCAACCCGCCTGCCAAGCGTGGCGATTATGGCAAAACCCCCCTAGACCGGTCAATGTGGCGACACTTGGGGGAGGCCTATGTCCAGCAGTGGACGTCTTTCGGCTGAAATGATGAATGATGATGATGATGACAGACATCGGCCTGTTACAATTTTTTTATATGCATAGAAGATTATTTTTTCTATGATTTGATCCTACAATAAAATGTGTTGTATGGCCTTAGCCTGGCAACCAGTCTTGCCCAAAGAGTAATTAGTTATTGTGTTACCCAATCACTGAGTTGTTGAGGTCAGATAGGCAGTCACTCCGTATAAAATAATGGTATTCAGCTGCATCCGATCAGACTAGAAGCTGTTCCTTAACATAGTTGGGAAAAGGCTAGGCAGATAATGATGATGTAGGGACTTTTGATTTCATCATTCTCTTGCCCTTATCCCAATTCATTTGGGGTCGGCGCAGCATGTCTTCTTCTTCCATACTTCTCTATTAATCGTCATCGGACACCTGCTTTCGTGCCACATCGTCCTTCACACAGTCCATCCATCGTTTCTTTGGTCTTCCTCTACTCTTATACCCATCCACATTCATACTTCAAAGATTCCGCACTACATTTTCCTCATTCCTCCGCATCACACGCCCATACATGATGTAAAGACTTTTGACCTAACGCAAGAATTTAGCCAATGAGGAAAACCGGGCCTAAAGACCAGTTAAAAATAAATTGATGAGTAATTATTAACTGCTATAGTGATCACAATCGTTCATTGCCAAAAAATGTAGTCTGAGTTAGATTCTCAGGTCATCGTACACAGTGTTATTGGGATTTATTAGATTGACTGAATACACTGGTGATATAAGATTTTAAACTATCATAGTCACTAACATTAATATTTATTTATACCTTTTGGAATCTGCTGTTGGCTGTCAACAAGGTGACCCCCTGGGGCCAGTGATTTTCAGTTTAGCTATTCACCCAATTGTTCGACAGCTAAATTCTAAATTTAACGTTTGGTATCTTGATGATGGAACCCTGGGCGGCGACGTAGATACTGTTTTAAATGATTTAATTTTCTTAAAAAATAAACTTCATTCAATTGGGCTTGCACTAAACCTTGCAAAATGTGAACTGTATTTAGCGGACTGTACCAACAGACAACTGACTATTCCTAAATTTAACGTAATAGCCCCTAACATCAAAATTATTGAAAAAAGTTCTGTTCGTCTCCTTGGGTCTCCAATCTTCGAGAATTCCTTTCCCGATTTTATCGAGGAAAAAATTCAAAATTTCAATGATATTACGGAAAGGTTGCTCCAAATTAATATGCATTCGGCCATCACCCTAATCCGTTACTGTTGTTTCGGCCCAAAATTAACATATTTCCTACGTGCTTCCCCTTTATGGAAGCACACTCATCTTTTGGACAAAATGGACCAAATTATCAAAAATACTATATCATCCGTTTTAAATGTGGCTTTGGACGACCGTGCTTGGATACAAGCTACTCTTCCCATTCGTATGGGAGGACTCGGCGTCCGCAAAATTTCTAGTATTAGTTTACCGGCGTTTATATCTTCGCTCCACGGCACTGAGAAATTAATCAGGAATATCCTGGCTTCCACACTGATTGATTTTGATGTGCCGTGCTTCTCCGAGGCTATTAATGCCTGGAAACTCGCTTGACCGAATTCTGAAGAACCCGACCATCCATTTTCCCAGAGACGTTGGGACGAGCCGCTCTGCAGAGTAGTTCAGAACAATTTACTGCTCACGTCTGCTACTACTGCTGAGCGTGCGCGTCTGCTGGCTGTGGGTGAGTGGGAGTCGGGTCTTTGGCTTCACGCACTACCGTCGCCGAGCATAGGCACTTTGCTCGACGACACTACTTTCCGCCTTGCTGCTGCTCTACGCCTAAGCGCCCCTTGTTTTTCTCCTCATCGCTGTCACTGTGGTGAAGCTGTCAACAGCCTTGGACACCACGGCCTTTCATGCAGCCGAAGTGCGGGTCGCTTTGCACGGCACGCGAACTTAAATGATATCATCCGTCGAGCTCTTGTCACCGTCGGCGTTCCAGCTTTATTAGAACCAAATGGCTTGGCACGCGACGATGGCAAGAGACCGGACGGCATGTCTTTGTTTCCATGGAAGATGGGTAGGCCTTTAGTGTGGGATGCAACTTGTGTCGATACTCTTGCGCCATCCCATCTTCCTAGCTCATCGTGCTGTGCTGGTGCTGCGGCTGCGGCTGCAGAGAACCTCAAGCGGCGTAAATATAGTAACCTTATTGGTAACTATATTTTCGAGCCGTTTGGGGTTGAAACTCTAGGTCCGTGGGGTCTGAGTGCTCACAGCCTTTTCAAGGACATTTCTAAAAGTTTAGTTGACTCTTCCCGTGACCCAAGGGCTGGCTTTTACCTTGGCCAAAGGCTTAGCGTTGCCATACAACGTGGCAATGCCGCCAGTCTTTTGGGTACATTACCAGTTGACTACGTTGAGGAGGAGTTTTTTAACGCCATTTTTTAAATTTATTTTTAAGTTAGTTAGTTAATGTAGGTTATTTTAATTTATTAATGTATATAATATTTACTATGAATAAATTTTGTCTTTATAAAAAAAAAAAAAATTTAGACTAGAAACGGGATATTTACCATGTTTACTGTTTTTGTTGACTTCCCGATATTTCAGCGCTGTTGCAAGCACCATGATCACGGAACACACACACACACACACACACACACACTCACACACACACACTCACACACGTGTGTGTGTGAGTGTGTGAATAATCAGAATAATCTGTAATTTAATAGTCGGGCTAGTTCTCGGAATGATCAGTAAAAATAAAATAAAATAAAAAAGTTTATTGCAGAAACTTGTACAGTATATCTTACATAGGGATCTACTTTTAAGTAAAAGATATACCTATGCTAGGAGATCCTGTTCTTAAATGACAAATGTGACAAGACGTTTCCGTTGTGTCAAAACGGGAAAGGATGACACGAATGTTGCAATTCTTAAAAAAATATTCATTTTTCTGATCTAAAAAATCGCGGTGTGACTATACATAGTAAAGGAAATACTAATGGCAGAAGCCAATGACACTTCACCCAACTCAGAAGTTGAACCCAAACCTCACGCTTAGCTGCAGCGCTTGCGAACACTAAACCAACGAGGTAGGCATTAGGAAGATATTGAACCAGTATCTTGTAAAGCAGAAGTCGAGACTGCTCGTTGGTCTAGTGGTCGCAAGCACGACTGCTGAGCATGAGATCTTGGGTTCGAGGCCCGGGTCGGGCAAAGTGTTATTGGGTTTTTCCATCAGGAATTTCTTAGTAGCAGCCGAGGAGTCCGGATTTGCGCCCGGTTGATGGCAATAGGCTTGCCCCCATTACATGGGACTTAAACATATCTGGCGAAATGTGGGTGTACTATATACACTTCTGTCTAACCCTTCGGGGATTACAGGCGTGATCTTCAGAAGTCAAGGCACTCACTGGAAACGCCAATCAAACCATCTCCATTCAAAGCCACCTCGTCCGTGGCCAAGAATGTCGCAGAAATCTTATCCATATCGATAAATCCTTGTTCCGATCAGTCGAAGTCAAGAGGCCTCAAGATCATCGACCGCATGACGAAATGCAGAACTTCAAATAGTTCGATTACAGAGCTCCGAATGTACAAATAAACGTATGATTGGTAAAAATCAACGCATACCACAGTTTTGTGAGTTTACACTGAGAAGAAATGTAATAAGACTCATTTTTGCTGGGCACAGTGAGTCACTGAATTTACGTTGAGGTTGGTTTCGTGCTATATTGTGGTTTGCGTCAAAATGATTCTTTGAGGGAAGAGAAAATAACTGACTAGCTACACTTTATATAATTTTATCGTAATCTCATTCCAAATAATATAATCATCATCATCATCATTTCAGCCAAAAGACATCCACTGCTGGACATAGGCCTCCCCCAAGTGTCGCCACATTGACCGGTCCCGTGCGTCTCGCATCCAACGGATCCCAGCTACCTTCACCTGATCATCGGTCCACCTAGTGGGAGGCCTTCCAACGCAACGTCTTCCGATTCGCGGTCGCCACTCCAGAACTTTTCGGCCCATCGGCCATCCGTTCTGCGAGCAATGTGCCCTGCCCACTGCCACTTATGTTTGGCAATTCTTCGGGCTATGTCGGTATCCTTGGTTCTTTTTTGGAATAACATTATATTATACCAAAAAGAACTATAATAACTATTATATTGCTCGCAGAACGGATGGCCGATGGGGCCGAAAAGTTCTGGAGTGGCGAGCGCGAACCGGAAGACGTTGCGTTGGAAGGCCTCCCAATAGGTGGACCGATGACCTGGTCAAGGTTGCAGGGATCCGCTGGATGCGAAACGCACGGGACCGGTCAAAGTGGCGACACTTGGGGGAGGCCTATGTCTGGACATAGGCCTCCCCCAAGTGTCATGTCATCAGTGGACGTCTTTCGGCTCAAATGATGATGATGATGATACCAACAAGTGATTTACAGGATGGAGGGACATCGACGCACAAACAGTTACCACGTGTTCAGTAGGTAAATCATTCTGAACCCCACAGGAATTTTTCATCACATGCCTCCTACAAAACTACAAAATACAACACTAAACGGTCAAAATGGTATGGAACAGCAGATTTTTTTTTTAATTAGCGGTACTGGAACTGAAGCTTCATGGTTTTGTTTTTGAGTGAAACTTACTTCGCCAATTCAAAAGTGCATTTTTCAATTCTTTTAATCGCTTGTACTGTCCCACTACTGAGAAAAAACCCCCCCAATTCCTTCCAAGAGTCAAATTGCTACAGTGACGAAGCAAAACAAAGGCCTCTTCTCATACATATTTCATTTGACCACGCCATTTGGGAACTAAGAAGTCCACTCTTATCAATTCACCTTTTAATGGCGTTTCTTAAGTATAAACATTACATTGAAATAGTCAGTCATTTGTAGAAACAAGTTTGTGAACAATGATTTTGTTTTTGTTTACAATTTTTCCATTAAAAACGATTGCTCACAACTACCCACAGATTCTTTATGCCTAGACATTCAAATTACTAACACCTACAAGTTTTTTTTTTCCATTTGCAGTCGTGGTAGGAGGTCTAGGTGACTTTGTAGTGCGTTGAACCTCGCTGATGAACTATTGTGTTAAATCAACACATCGTTAAGTTTAGATTTAGGAGAATAAAAATTTCATGCGACGCGTAACTACAACTGCGTAACTACTGCGTCAGTGTGCAGAGTTTGCGTAGTTGAATTTTGATGATCATCATCATCTTCCTGCCCCTGTCCCTTGTTATTTGGGGTCGACGCAACATGTTTTTTTCTTCCATTCACGCCTGCCAACCGTCACGCTATCATTTACCTACTCCGTTTTCCTTCATATCATTCCTCACACAATTCATCCTTCTTTGGTCTTTCTCTCCCTCTGCATCAACATTCATATTCATCAATCTTTTAATCACATGCGATTCGTCCCTCCTCATCACATCCACCAAGACAGATTAGAGATATTTGAATATTTTGCCTTAGACGCGCGAAGATTTGTATTGGTTATGTTAAATTACGTCAATTCAAAATGGAGAGATAAAAAGCGGAGATATATGTATATGTCGGATCTGGTTGTTAGTACGGACATAAAATGAATCAGCAAACGCGCCAGTGGGCACTGGAGATGACGCGACCTGCTTACCGGTCTACCCACACCACAGCGTGTTTCTACAGAGCCCTTTTTTCTTTCTTTTTCTTTTTTAGGATGGGAAATCATCAAATGACCCCCCCCCCGCTCTGGGCAGAGCAGAAGGGAGTGTCAGACTTGTACTGACTAAAACCCATCCATGTTCCTTCTTTGCCCTTTGTGTTCCAGGGCCGCGGTATCTCTTCGAACAGTCCCGCAGCCCTGGCAGGCATCGGCCCGTGCGGACCCCCACGTGGTTGATGACATCTCTTTGAGGCGCACCTCAATCAGGCCTCCACAGTGTGCTGCACCGTGTCCTCCGGACGATCCTCGCAATGCAAACACTCGGGCGTTTCCTCCCGCCCGATTCGGTGCAGGAACCTCCTGAAACAACCGTGTCCGGTGAGGACCTGCGTCAGGCGGAAGGTTAGGGCGCCGTGGCGCCTCTCTAGCCACTCCTCAAAGAGGGGACTTATCGCCACTATGGTGGCGTGCCCTGCACGGGGTTGCGACAATCGCTCTCTCCATGTCACCATGAGATCGCGCCGGAGGTCTGTCCGCTGAGCGGCGATTTGCCGCAGCAGCGGAGTTTCCCTCCGACGTAGTGCCTCCGCGCGCCATTCGTGAAGGCGCGTGAGGACTATCGCCTCCAGATCCCATGGCGGCAATCCGGCAAGGAGGCTCGCCGCCTCACCGGAGATCGTGCGGTACCCCCGGACTAGCCTTAGGACTATCCCCTTTTGGGACGCGTTCAGGTAGCGGGCGGCTTGCCGCATCAGAGAACGCGCCCACACCGGGGCCCCGTAAAGGGCCATGGACCGCACGACCCCCGCGTAGAGCCTCCGGCAGGAGGCGTTTGGATCCCCCAGGTTGGGCAGGAGCCGCTTGAAAGCAGCCCCGGTCCGTTCCAGTTTGGGGGCCAAACGTCGGAAATGCTCCACGAAGTTCCACCGGCTATCGAGGACGAGTCCCAGGTTCTTCAGCGTCGACCCGACGCCGATGGAAACCCCTCCTGCCGTCAGTAGGGATCCCGACGGTGGCGCATTCCGAGGCCCAGAACCGATCCCTGTGGAACACCGCACGACATCTCTCGCCGGTTCCATTCTCCGCTCCGACTGGGGTAGATGACGGCCTTATCCATCAGGTAATCCCCGACCACACGACGAAGGTAGGTCGTAGGAGTGCCTCCCCAATGCAGCCCCAGGGCATGGTGTTGAAGGCGTTGGCGATGTCAAGAGCCAATACGACTCCGCCCCGGGAAACCGCGTCCCCCGTCGTGAGGGCTCTCACGCGCATGATGGCGTCCACCGTCGAGCGCCCCTTGCGGAAACCAAACTGGTTTTCCGCAAGATCCGGCCCCATCCCCGCGAGGTGCCCGGCGAGGCGGTTAGCAATAACTCTTTCAAAGAGCTTGCCCACCTCGTCGAGCAACACGATGGGCCGGTATGCGGACGGAGAGTCCGCAGGGCGCCCTGGCTTCCGAATGAGGACCAGCTTCCCCGTCTTCCACCGAAGCGGGAACTGGCCTCTTTCTACAGAGCCCTGATGTCCAGCTCGAGGTGAGGGTGACAGTCAATGTCTGATCACGGCGAATTTGAGACGTCTTGGAACTGTACCCGATTCATTGTGCCCCGTCCGTGTTATTGTGTTAAGTTGTAATCTCAAGTAATTCGTTAGTTTTGCTAGAAACAGTGTATCGCACTCAGTGTGTTTTCACAACACGAAACCCATCCTCTGCCCACCGAAGCCTGACGGAGTAAATCCTGACATATCCGACATATGCAACAAAATCGCGTTAAAAAAAACACTTACCTATTCGAACTTAGCACCTGACAAACACACCATAGTCATATAATCTAGTTAGCCTTCAGCTATGGTGGGATTGGTCTACATTTTGATGGTCCAAAACTTCGGCAATTCCATGGCCTCGTCAGTGGCAGGGCAAAGGTCACTTAGGCGGCATTTTTGGGTCTCAAAGGGCAGGGTGGAGCATAGTTTATGACACAGTTCTAGACCCACACTGAGTAACATGCATTTTTATATGGAGCGAATATTACAGCTCTTTCACATTCTTTTTACCTCTGATAAAATTAAAGTGGTCTTTATCAACGTTACAATAAGGATTGCTGTTGGTAAAAGTAGAAATCACACTAGCGCGCGCAAATTCTTGC
Organism: Noctua fimbriata; assembly: GCA_905163415.1. Lineage (NCBI taxonomy): Eukaryota > Metazoa > Arthropoda > Insecta > Lepidoptera > Noctuidae > Noctua > Noctua fimbriata. Next base: position 2,296,842 of record LR990946.1, read on the forward strand.
AGACAAATTCAGACAATTGTCGTAATTTAAGTACTTCAAGCGCAATAGCTATCTCTATCTGTATCTCACGTTTCGTATTATCTATCGCAGTCGTAACAACGCAACGATATTTGAACGCCGCTCAGTATGAACGTGGCGTATCTTCTTTATAATATTGTTAAAAAACTCTGTCCAATCCGTGAGGGTATTTGATATCAAGATTAGATTCTGTTGAAAACTAAATAAAATGGACTAAAATGAGGAAACTAGCAAAGCAGCACACGGGTACGAGCGGCGACACTCCGATCCATAGACTACTATATATATGTTTCGGCTAATAGCCGAAGTGCGGCTACACCTAGTTTTAGCCGGCTAAACCTAGGTGCGGCCGGTTAAACTTAGCTGTCTCCTACTTATCTTCGTTTAGAACATGCAACCAATTTGGATGTAGCGCTCGCTCGGCTCGCGCGCGTTTGGTCACAGTTCTAACCTAACCTAATCAATTTGGTCGCTCTGTCCTAGCAATAAAAAGGATACACAACTGTTACCGGCCGCTGTTACTAGGCTCCGATCGCTTCTTGGGTAGTTACGTCATAAAAAAAAACAATTGACGATCGAACATACTTATGCCGAAGATGGTTTAGTCACGTTTTAAAATTTTGTTAGAATTTAGGGAAAGGTGGTAATTTAGGACGAAAATCCTGCATTTTAAAGTTCATTAATATTTTTACTTTCAGGAATATTTTATGTTTCTTATTTTATTTGGTAATGTCATTGGTTTTAAACTGTCATGGTCACTAACATTATCATAAACACTAGAAACGAACACCGAGACCGACCGACCGATTTTTTTTTAATATATATGTCGGACTATAAACATCCACCCCCAATAACTTCAGTTTATCCGTGATCATGTTGCTCATCGCTTCTACGTACTACGTATGTAGCGATGCGCATGGTTTTAGTGTAGGTGTGTGCGTAAGCGTGTATATTTACTTGCAGGAGCACGGTTTTTGTGGCTTCACTTTTGATGTTCGTGGCGCGCCGTCTTCCTTTTTTTTGTTGGTTAAGGGTGCTTGCAACAGCGCCGAAATATCGGGAACTCAAAACGAATTGTAAACATGGTAAGTATCCCGCTTCTAGTGTTAATGATAATGTCATTGGTATACCTATATGCCCCTCCGGATCGGACAGGCTTTTTTTAACATATTGTATAAAATACCTGTTGCCAGAGGTACATAGAATAACTGTGCCAATACCGTATCTGAAGTTCTATCAAATTAGAATACAGAATGTGTGCGAAACCAATATGCATATGTTTCGAATAACGTCGTATTTCTCTCATTTTCAAAAAATAGCTTAGAAACGAATGTATCTTTTGCATTTCATTTATTTATACACAAGTTCTCATTTCTAGATGTTAGTGCAATAACAATGTGTTATGAAAACAATCAAAATGTTTCTTATATTTATTTAACAAGAATGCAAAGATAGAAAAAGTCAAACAATCCGGTCTCACAGCTGATTGAAAGTCAAAATATAAATAATCAGCTGTTTCTTGTTTTATACAACGTGGCTGGTGCAATCGCTGGCCACTTTTCGGGTTTATGAAAAAAAAAAAATTAAGTGATTTTTCACGATTATAATCCCTGAAAGATTATGCACAGGTGTGCCTAATTACGCCAGTTATGTAAGATTCCAAATAGTCTCAAGGAGCAGCCTTTGAGAATTAAAAAAAAAACAGCTTTCATCTTTATTAATACAAAAATTTTATTATTCTGTATCAGGTTTCCTAACAGATAAAATATAGCTGTATTGTTATTTGTGACTTCATTTTGATTTTGGTTTTTTGATAGAAAATAATTTGTAGTGAAAGCAGTTTACATTGAAGTTGTATAATTGTTTATAATTTTAAATTTTTGCATGCCAAATCGTAGAGTGTACCAGGAACAAATACTTACTACTGTAACAACTCATGTATGTACCTACATTCAATGCAAATAAATTATTTATATTCTATTCTATTCTATTCTATTCTGTAAAAGTCCCATGAAAGAGGGGGCGAGCCTATTGCCATCAACCGGGCACAAATCCAGACTCCGTCTAAGTACACCTCTGCCTTACCCTTCGGAAATTACAGGCGTTTCGTTATGTTTTTTTTTTGTTTTTAATAGCCTTGTATGTCCCACTGCTGGACCTCCCCCATTTCCTTCCAGATACTGTTCTCCACTTTGTTATGTTTTTTTTTTTTGGTAGCCTGCATTGTGTCCCACTGCTGGGCAAAGGCGGGAGGCCTTTCTCCCTCCAAACCTCTCAGTTCTGTGCAATTTCTTTATTATGTTATGTTTAATTTATTCTGCTGGACAAAATGTTAGAACAGTATTGCGACTAACACGTGTATTTTCAGAATAAAAAGTTATAGTTATAGTTTTCTCAAAGAATCGAAGTTCACAGTCGTTTTAATCAGATGGTTTGTTCAACCTTGAAAACAAACAGAAAGACTAGCGTTTTAAAATATTTGTGTGAACCTAGAGTTGTCAACAACGGGACTTTATGTACCCGTGGTTTTATCTCGAACTTTTCAGCAACCAAGTTTTGAAAGTTAGCTATTTTCTTTTGTACAACTTGATCACGAATCCAGATTATCTTTTGAAAAAGTTTTTATCTTAAGTAACATAACCTTACTTAAAATTTTTCAACTTTGTGTTTGAGTTTTTATAAGTTGAGTTGTTGTCATATTAATGTGAATGGGTGTAAGAGTAGAGGAAGACCAAATAAACGATGGATGGACTGTGTGAAGGATGGTATGGCACGAAAGGAGGTGTCTGATGAGATAACGAGTAATAGAGAAGTATGGAAGAAGAAAACATGACCCCAAATGAATTGGGACATGGCAAAGAGAATGATGATGATGATCATATTATTTTATTTTCGTTCCACAATGTAGTGGTTGGGAAGTCAAAGTCTCGATCGCTCCTTGAAATCGCCGCTCAGCGGAAAACCTCCGGCGCGATCTCATAGTGACATGGAGAGAGCGCCTGTCGCAACTCCGTGCAGGGCACGCCACCATAGTGGCGATAAGTCCCCTCTTTGAGGAATGGCTAGAGAGGCGCCACGGCGCCCTCACCTTCCGCCTGACGCAGGACACGGTTGTTCACCCTCACCGGACACGGTTGTTTCGGGAGGAAACACCCAGGTGTTTCCATTATGAGGATCGTCCGGAGGACACGGTGGAGTACACCGTGGAGGTCTGCTCCGCTTGAGTGGAGCGCCGCCGTGTCCTCGTAGCGGCGATTGGCGGCGTCAATCTCTCGCGTTCGGCCCTGGTTCAAGCCAAGGTACGGAGTGAGGAAGAATGGGAAGCCTTCACCTCCTTCTGCGAAGCAGTCATGCTAGCGAAAGAGGTGGCGGGACGTAAGAGGCAAAGAGCTTCACTTCCCAGACGCCGCGGGAGACGCCCCGGGCGTTCTTCAGTGACTGAAGTTCTTTCTTCTTTATCGTGTGGTTAGTACCTAACCTGGCTTCAGAGTTTTTATGCGGCCCATGGGACTCTGACTTGGCTTTACATGCCGTCGAGAAATATCTCTCAGGCATACTGGTTTGGTTTCCTCACAATGTGTTCCTTTACCGAAGCAAGTGATAAAATTATACAATACGCACATAAATCCGAAAAATCAGAGGCTGAAGACTGAAGTTGAGCGCTTAACTCACTTTTAATCTCACAAATTACTACCATCTAAAGATCATAGTACATTCATATTATTTTCGCGCACGTTAAGCCGGTGGTCCCTTCTGCCATTTGTAGATTTTTGATTGAGTGGCCCGAAAATCTGACAATCAGTCTCACCGAGGGGTATCGCATTAGCCAGAAATTGTGGAGTTCAGATAGGTAGTCGCTCCATGTTAAAATACTGGTATTCAGCTGCATCTGGTTAGACTGGAAGAAGTCCCCAATATAGTTGGCAAAAGGCTAGGCCGATGATGACCTTCTATAGACGCTACTATAGGCCGACCGCTTTTTTGAGTCCTCGTGAAGGTTTCAATTTAAATAGAATATTCTGGAGGTTGATCACGTAATAGTACAATTAGTATCATAATACCTGCGTGGATTATGGTTATTTTAAAGCAAAAAACCTGTGGGATATTGTTAGTACTTAGTGGACTCTTAATGTGCTTTTCATGGGGCAAGGCAGAGGACTCATTAAAGCGGTCGGACTATAGCAAATCTGTGTATCTGCTACCAACCCAATTGGCAGCCCCAGATTCTTTTATAGACAATCTTAAAACATAGTCTATGAAATCAATAAACCCTTTGAGTTGTTCGAGTCCAATAAAAAGATAAATATATCTTTTTCCATCACAATCTTCAAGGTTTTTAATTTGGCCGAGTGTATATTAAGTGGTATTTAAGCATTATTCAAATACTTTATTGTATGCCAGAGAATACGAGAATGTCCTCCATTATATTCTTGTGTATTTTTGGCAAGCTGCCAGGGTCTTGATTAAAAGGACTAGACGTACGCTCATGAGACTACTGGTTCCTTTAACTATTATAGCATAACTTCACGCTTGTATTAGGCGAAGGGTTAAGCAGACCAGCACAATGACATATTAACCAAAAATATGCATGTAGCGAAATACGTAATATTTTATTGTTCCAGATCATACCTAGGAACCTTCTAGATGAATCTACAAGTTTTTTACTTTAAACACCACTACGACCCCCGTACTATTTAATTCGTCTATCAGCACAGTGTTTTGAGTACGTTACCTTGAGTCCTACCGTAAAACGTGATTTTTCACCCAAAAAAAAAAGTCGGTTCCCAGCAATAAATTTTGCGTAGAGTTACTTAGTTTGATGTACAGAATGCTTGGTTGACGGCTTCGTGAAGGGTCTGTTTACACCATGTATACTACGAAGCAGGCACATTATAAAACTGTTTTCATAGTCTAAACACTCGTTTCAAAATAACACCATGTCTTCTTGTTATGCTAAAAAGACGATTGACGTCTTAGTTTAGTCTGCCCACCAAATTTTGGGCGCTTCCCTACATCAGTTGGGCACAGACATGGCACAGACTAAACATTGGGAAAACTGTATTAAATTATTTATGTAATGGCAGTACAGAGCGTGTAGATTGGCACATGCAAATAAAGGCCTATCATACCTAGCAGTCGAAAAGATCTAGAGGTAAATGATGATCAGGCGCTTGCATTGCAGGTAGGCATTGCCTACTTGCCTACCCCATAAGATCCAATGATGGGTGATGACTGATATATTTAATTTATGTAGTGATAGTAAAAGGTAGTTTAATTATTTAAAATACTGGTATTCAGTTAGACAGGAAACCGACCCCAACATAGTTGGGAAAAAGGCTAGGCCCCTTAGTAAGACTGGTTGTCAGACTTTCGGACCACTGACTACTTGTAACGACTGATAAATGACAGCCGGGACCAACAGCCTAACGTGCTTTCCGAGGCACAGAGGAAAATCGGTATTTTATGAATACACCCATCTACGGACCAGCCTAGGCAAGTGCGGCTTAACCTGAAGATCAATCTAAGCGGCTGTTATGATTTAACCTCGAACTCTTACGTGTGCATAAATAAATAAATTAAATCAATCTGACCACCACAACCTGCAATTACTGGGTAACAAGATGCCAAGACGGTAAGATGAGGTAAGACTGGCTGTTGAACTCTTGCATCTAATTACCTAACCGTAACCACCATCAGACGACATAGTTGCCATCGGGGGAAAAACCTGGATGAGGCTGGCACAGGACCGTGGGGATTGGCACGAGAAAAGAGAGGCCTATACCCAGCAGTGGGTGAGTTCGGGCTGTGGATGATGATGATGATGATGATGAACCACTATCAGAGATCTACGAATGACAGCCATAACTAACTCCAAGATATAGCTCGCTTAACCTTGAAGATCTATGCGTGCAGCCACGAGTCACTCCAAGCTTCTAATCCAATTACTATCACAAAATATAAATATATGCGTCTCGACGAAACTAGAACTAGCATTTCTTATCGACAAACTTATCTTACCTTACTTTTCTTATCGAAAACTGATTAGACTATAGTGAATTGGGGGGTGGTTAAGTGGGGAGTGGCTCCCCTTTTACATAAATATTCAGTAGAATTCAGAATGCTACTGAAACCCGGTGCCAAGATGGGCTTTCAACTCGAAGGTTTCCTGAAATCTGTCAAGGATGAGTGGGCTGTTAATGGTATGGTTCCGTAGTTTTGAAATTTTGAAACGTTGTCTTTAACCAAATCTAGGTAACATAAATAACCACGTCGTTTTTGTTATGAGACGAAAATAAGCCTTCAAAATTATATGGTGTGGTAATTTCAGTAGTCTATCAAAAAATCATATTGTGACTATGCTTATGTCTAAGTCTAAAAGGCAGCAGATCACTGTTGTATGCTGTCCCTCAGCAAAAAAATAATTTACAATGATAATTGAGATAAAGAAAACAACGCTTACTTTATTAGATGTTACTGATTTTTGACACCTATTCAACTTCAACAACAATTTTTCTATTACTGTCACTGTTGTCTTAGATTATCACAAATGACAGCAAAGAAAGAATAATGTAGTCTGATGTTAGGATCCACCATCTAGTTCATAAGAAGTGGGTCTTTAAATTTCTGAGTGACCACCAGACGTAAACGAGTCATAAAGCGCAGGCCAGAAAGCGAGCGAACGAGCCGGGCGAGCATCGTTTCACCTTGTTCTCACACTGCGAACTACCGAAATTGCTGAACCGAAGTATTAAAAAGCAGAAACGAAACTCGCCCGGCTCGCTTGCTTTTTAATGTGCCTGAAATATATTACAGTTCAATACGAAACCGTCTCAAAACATGTACAACACACGTGTTTGCACATAAAACACGTCTGTGCAGATTTCACAGTTCCCGGGCTATTTCTAAAACGTCATTGACATAATTATGTCATCAAAATGGCGACAAATACGCTGCATTATGTTAAGTGTGTCACGTATCACGATGATACTTATAGCTAATATTATACAAGGATGCGTGGAACACTTTATTTTTGTATTTTGGGTGAATGGAGAGACAGAGATGTGTTTTTAAAAAGCTTTTGAGTTTTTCGTCAGTTCTAAAAAAGAATACAGTTTCAAGGAGAAATCTTAAAAGAGCATTTAAGATGTGAATATCACTCCGTGTAATGCCCAAAGGGATAGGCAGAGGTGTACCTAACAAGTACACCCACATTTCGCCAGTCATATTTCAGTCCCATGTAATAGGGGGCGAGCCTATTGCCATCAACCGGGCACAATTCCAGAGTCCGTGGCAGCTACTGAGAAATTCCTGATGGAAAAACCCAATAACACTAAGCCCGAGCCGGGAATCGAACCCAGGACCTCATGCTCATGCTTAGCAGTCACACTATGTTGGAGTCGGCGGTTAGACTGGAAACCGGGTGCAGCTTAAATATCAGTATTTTACATAGAACTACCTCCATAATCCAGTTTCGAGGTATTTATTTCAAAAGTCAGGTTTCATGATTGAAATATGTAACTAAAAGCAGAAGTAACTCGTATAAAATGCACGTTCATTTATCCAGAGGTCTACTAAATGAAGCACTACAAGAGCCGCACGTCAGGTTAGCTCTGCTGCTAACTTTGCTGACTGGGTAATCTTATCAATACAATCTAAATATGGGCTAGTTATTTCTATACACATTTAAAACGTTAATATAAAAAAATATATATATATCAGTACCAGCAGTCCAGTAGTATCTGAAACAGGGTCTCAGGGCTCAGGTCAGAGTCAGGGTCTCCATATTTTACATTAAATAAATAAATAAATTCCATTTATTTCAGGTCATAGAGCCAAATAAAAAACAAAAATAAAAACATAAATTAGCTAAAACCTAAATATAAGAATTACATTACATTAAATTAGAAACATTATTGAAATTAATTAAAACATCAAATGTCAAAATAAATTATCATATTATTACAACATTAATTACAAAATGTGAAAGGAGATGGAAAACAGTGGGCCCAAATGTAATATGTTGAGATATAGTCTAAAAAATTAGTCATATTTTCTTATTTTAAAATATCAAAAATCAGCTCATTTCTCAATCTGGAAGCAGAGAAAAATGAGAAAGATGGTTTTTGTGACATTATCGATTTAATTAATCGATTACAGAATAACAAAAAGAAAACCTTTGCACTAGGTAATTAGTTCAAAGTAATTACATGCACTATAATATACTTGTATACAATATAGTGAATTTAATGACAGTTATATTAATAAAGAGAATGACAATTGATAACTGAAAAACCAAAACGATTATCGATTTCGAATCGATTAAAATCAATCATATTTTTCATGACTGCATGTCAATGCAGTCATGAAAAATATGATTGATTGACATTGACACTTGCCGATTGTTTCTGCTCCAGTCTCCACTGATTTCGTGTTTTCCGATGCGTTTTGAGTGCTTATGCGATTGTTTCTTTTTATTTTCAACGACCACTGCTTTGTTTATTACGGATTCCGTCCCTGCTTACCTTGTACGACACTTGCTTCCACACTGGACACCGAAGATCGCTGATTGTTGAGATGTTTTTTGGATTTTGCCACCGGCTTGAATTGGATATTGTTGAAACTATGGATCGCTGTGTGAATTGTGGAATGCAACTAATCACTGCAATACCATAGGCCGACGACCCTTGGACGATGAAACAATTCTATCAGTGATTTGGCAATGGCCTGCACCTAACTCAACCACCAATCATCTAAACAACTACCTGGCAGGTTTAAAATATTTATAATTATACTGCCATTTTAATAATAATAGAAGACGAATAAACTATGTACCTACTACATGAAAATATTTTTTTTTATTCTGAACGCCTTTTCAAAAAAATCGTTCCTGTTATCTATTTGTGGCTTCAAGTCATTTATATTCATTCATAATATGACTTTTCAAAGATTCTCCACTAAATATAATAGTCATTAGTGCTTTAAAAACTTAGTAATCAGCTCTTGTATAGAGATTGTAACATAACCTCACTTTTACTAAACCTTCAATAACTCGGCTCTCAGATTGTCTAAACTTACAGAATTTTCAGCGAAGGACTGATAAGTCTAAATCTATTAATTCATACCATTTTCATATTGTTACATTCAGGCCCAACAATGTATGTAATCGTTTCCGTCTTAATGTCAAATTAATAGGCCAACAGCTATTAGACCTTAGTAACATGCCGGTCACAGCAATGCCTCATATAGGGAAAATCAAAAACATTAACTTGGGTCGACAAGCGAGACCTTGTAACGTTTTTCAGAAATAATATAAATAAGAGGAACCCTAAAAATAAAAATACCGCGAACTTAATCTGAGTCAAGGACAAGGAAATTCGGATGATTTATTAATAACATTATATTGCGTAGGCCTTTCGAGGACAAACGGCAATAATGTACTACCGCGCTCACTGACGGTGGACCCATTTTCAACTTTATCACCTAGGGCATACGGGTGAAAAGCGGTCGACCGTCAGTAAACACGAGGATGTGCTACCGAGAAAAAAAAATCTATATTCTAACCTTCGTCATTGCCTACCAGCTCATCATCTTCTTCGCATTCGCTTCCAGTCTAACTAGATTTAGCTGAATACCAGTATTTTACACGGAGCGACTGCCTATCTGACCTCCACAGCCCAGTTAGTACTACCATACCCAGACCAGACACCCCTTGGTAAAACTGGTTGTCAGACTTTCGGGCCACTAATTACCTGTAACAACTGTCAAAGATCTAAAAGTGACAGCCAGGACCAACAGCTTAACGTGCTTTCCGAGGCACGGAGGAAACTCGTTATGTAATTGGTGGTCACCCAGCCACGGACTAACCTAAGCAAGCGCAGTTGAACCTGAAGATTGATCCAGGTGGCTGTTATTATTTAGCCACGAACTAATCATAGTCTAACAGCTGTTTGTCAAATATCATTAAGATCTGATAAGATGTGAAATGATAACACTTTCGCATTTCTTGTATTAGTATGGATGAAAACGCAATGTCTCTTTGTCTGTGTCTCCGTTTTGGAGCTTCTTGAGTCTACTACCTACTACTACTACCAGAATCACAGTTTATTCGATTTTCTTGGCTTTGGTTCTGACTGAGGGCGCATCTTCATTACACCAGTACACCGTAGCACCACGATACCAACACAATGTATAGTTATTCACAGTGAAGTATACGGTCCTTAAAAATTTATTTAGTTTTTGTTTTCGTTAAGCTAGCTGAAAAATAGGGATACAGTACAGCTTATGAAGACAAATTCGGATGCTTGATTAAATTATAAAGTAAGTATAACATAACGTAATATTTCATCACGTCTGTAATCCCCGAAGGGTTAGGCAGAGGTATACCCAATAGTATAGCCACATTTCGCCAGTTATGTTTAGTCCCATATAAAGGGAGCGAGCCTACTGCAACCAACCTAGCACAAATCCAGACTCCGCGGCTGCTACTGAGAAATTCCTGATGGTAAAACCCAATAACACTTTGTCCGACCCGGGAAGTGAACCCAGGACCTCATGCTCAGCAGTCGCGCTTGCGACCACTAGACCAACGAGGCAGTCTCCAATTCATGAAAAAGAGAGAGAGATAGAGCCATGATAGAGTGAACGAATTCAACCTTAAGCCTTTACTCCAAGTGGGGTGATGAGAATCTGGTTGTTTTGAATGCCACCAAAACACAAGTGTGCCCTGTTCACCGCCAAAAGGAATCCGTTCAATCTGGCTCCTACTTTCCGGGGTACATCTGTAGCAGTTACCGACAGCCTCGAGCTTCTTGGCACGAAGTTGAGTGCGAATCTGAACTTAGGTGAGTCGAAAGCTCAAACTGCGGCAAAAAAGCTGGGTACTCTAAATAAGGTTAAGCGTTACTTCAAGCCTGGACAGCTTTTAGTCTTCTATAAAGCTCAAGTTCGGTCCGGTATGGAGTATTGCTGTCACCTTTGGGATGGCTCAGCCAAATACCAATTAGCCAGACTCAACTCTGTTGAGCCAAGAGGCTCATTAGTAACGATAAGCTGGTGGATACCAAGCTTCATACCCTGGCCCACCGCAAAGTTGCATGTTTGTCGGTCTTTTACAGATTGTACTTCGGTGAGTGTGCCCAAGAGTTCCATCAGCTCATTCCACCATCTCTCTTCTTCCACCAGGAGTCCAGACGTACTGCAAATTATCACCGTGTCGATATTCCACACATTCGCACGAAGCGCTTTGCTGCATCGTTTATTATGCGCACAGCCAAGGAGTGGAATTCCCTGCCTACGTCGGTGTCCCGAAGTTCATATGACCCCAATCTATTTAAGTCGCGAGTTAATAGGCTTCTTTTAGGTTAGCTCGTTCCATCGTCGACCTCATCTCTGTCCTCAGGACTAGATTAAGGTCGACAGTAGACCCATTTAATATTTTTTTTTAAATATCAAGAGTCGCTGACCTTGTAAATAACTAAAACTTCATAGTAATAGTTATTTCGAGCAAGACCTAGACAACAAAACAGCCATCCACATAAAACTATTTTTATAGATCTCCGAAAATATTTGTTCATGACAATCCAAATAAAAATAGTTCGCTCATCATTTAGTTGTAACTCAGAAACTGTTCGTCTGTCTTCGATGAAGTTTTTGTTTAAAACTCATTCAGCTGATGATGTGTGTAAGGTCAGTTTAACAATACAAGATTTTAAATACTTGCGGAGTGTGGTAACGTTTTTAAAAATATTTACTTTGGAGCTAGTTTTTAGAGATCCGTACACGAAAGGTAACCAACGGGACCCTATTACTAAGCCTCCACTGTCCGTCCGTCTGTCTGTCAGCGAGCCGTATCTCATGATCCGAAATAGGTAGACAGTTGAAATTTTCATAGAATTTGTATTTCTGTTGCCGCTAGAACAATTAAAGGGGACTCCCCTACAACGATCATGCGCGAGTCCAACTCGCACTTGGCCGGTTTTTTATTAGAATAGAGAGATGAGAAGATGATGGAACAAAAACAAATACTCTTTATACTGCCCACCAAATAAATTACAGGTGATACCAATTTAATTATCCGTCCAGCTTTGCTTCAACGCAATTATCTTCATCATACTCCAATTTCATTGGGATTATCGTTGCATATCTTCTTCTTCCATACTTTTATATTCGTCTTCATCTCAGCAGGCATCCTCTTTCTAATATCAAAACATCATTCATTCGTTCATCAGCATCACATCATTCACTCATTTTTTTTTCTTTTTTTTTTTTACTACTATCGGGGACTCAAATCAATCAATAAATATGGTAAATATACCGTTTGTGTTAATGATAATCCTCTTTCTAGCTATATAGTCTTTCACACAGTCCATCTATCATTTCTTTGGTTATTTCTCTACTCTTATAGACATCCAAATTCATATTCAAAACTTTCCTCACGACATTTTCCTTATTATTCCGTATCACTTGGCCATATTATGACAGCTGATTTCCACACAATTTCTCAGTCACTGTTGTCACTTTCAGGATTCCACTAATATATTCCTACACTCATTTCTTTGCTTTCCTTCAATACTAGACAATTAGATAACTTATTCTTTCTTAGGGCGTACCCAAAATAAACGGGACCCTATTACTAAGGCTTCGCTATCTGTCCATCTGTCACAGGGCTATAGCTTTTGAACCGTAATAAGTAGACACTTGAAATTGTTATAGAGTAAGTATTACTATGGCTGCTAACAATAAAGTATAATAGGGTTCCCATACAAGAAATGTGTTGTTTTTCGTTATTATTTATTTACTCTCCTCATTGGTGGAAAGAGGTTTTAAGAAAGGAGTTGGATGCGCGTAATTTTCGCCACTGAAATGAGTCGAGGATAATACTTTCGTTTGACCTTTACTGATTGCGATTGACTCATCTTGTACTGATTTTTTTTCAACCAAATTCAACGATTTTTCAGCGACTAATTCTGAGTTACGTAAAATACGCTGGGCTCTAACGTTGATACTACGTTTTCGGAATAATTTAAAATTTTCAATAGTTAAGGCTGTTTTTTTCTGTCAGTTATGTACAGTCAGTCATTAAATTATTCTAAATCTACAGTGGATATTTATATTCCTATTTCGTAGCCTTGTAGATCTTAGCAAACTTACCATTAACCATAAAATCCATTTAAATTCCTCCAACATTTAAATGCATGTCAATGTTATTGTATGTTGCAACTTTTATCAAATAAAGTAACACTTTCCTTGAAAAAATCACAGATAATTCTGGAAAAATCTTTACGATTAAATTAAATTTGGGGCCTATAATAAATACACAAAATCTCACCCATTAAGACTTACCGTAATATCAAAATAAAAAAATTAGGATTGGATCATTAGTTCCGGAGATTACCCCCTACTACATACAAACTTACAAACAAATTTTACCTCTTTATAATATTAGTATAGAAGAATAGATATAGATATGTAGACACTTTAATGAATGACCCTCTTACCACAAAATCGTTTTGTCAATAACTACAGTACAATAATAAGGCATTTATTTATTTGTTCTCATGCTCATCACACAAGACAAATTGTAATAAATCATTATCATTAAATCGAACTGGCTGAAAGTCTCTAAATCTCCCCATTGCATTGATAACCCTAGCTTTCAATATCATTGAGCTTTTCCTATACATAATAAGCACATGCGTAGGTTTTCAGTACTCTTGAATATACCCAACATCACAACTACATAATCTCTTACATTCACTACAGTAGAGAACACTCTAGTAGAGTCCAATGTTTTTGGCACCAAAACGAAAAACTCAACTCAATTGATTCACACAAATTGCTAAAAAACAGAAAAGATTCATCTCACAAGAAACTGAAGGTTGAAATAAACAAAATCGGTACTTTACCTAAATGCGTACGGAATCCGCTGAACAAATCCAGTAATGTTTCACATCACTATCTGCCCTTCATCACAATAACCATATCACTAGCCATTAGTATCTAACTACCAAAAATATACGATTTATTTGTCACCTAAATACAACACTAGCACTTAACACACCACAATTTCCCAACATTATCCATTAAAAAACAAAAAAAAACGATTTTTAACGAAATATTTTCGGTATTTTTTCGGTTTTTCGCGTGTAAAAATTGGGGGAAATGTATTTATAAATGTTTTAGCGGACGGCCGGGTGCTCCGAGCTGCCGCGTACCTCGGAATTCGGATTTAGGTTAGAAACGGCGGGTTATGGCGCCACCCACACATGCGCAGTAGTGTACCGACAGGGACAAAGATTATGAAAGCTTCAGATGAGATAAAATGTTCTGAAGTGGTTTTGTGTGTAAGCATAAGTGGTGGGGTAGATCTTTTGTGAGCTGTTGTTTTGTATAGGTTTTTTATTATGATCGTTTTAACGTGTAAATATTTTTATATAACTGTATGTATTTGTAATTACGTTTTCGAAATCGGCTCTAACTATTTCGGGATGGATAGATTATACCAAATAATAATTAAAAAAATAGATATAATTTGTTTTCTCTATTTTCACCCGAGATATCGTGTCCTGTTGCTTGCACATCATGCTACTCAATTTAAATTGTCATTCACACGCTGAGATGAGACCCAGCAGAGCTCGGTGGCCCAGGCACTGTAATTTTATTTGGGACATTATGTCCTACGATAAAATTGGATTTATATTTCACCATCATTTTGTTAAAATGTTACTTACATTTTCCCAAGCATGTTTGATGGATGTAGCTGAATTCCAGCCTTGCTGATAAGTGTCACAAAATAGAATCATATTCTTCGTCTTCAATCATATTCTTTTTAGAGTTCCGTTCCTCAGACGGCAAAAACGAAACCTTAATATTCTCCGTCTGTCAAGACCCTGTTTCTCAAGAACGCGGGGAGGTTATCGCGCTGAAATTCATACCAAATACTCAAGTCAGGTATCCCTTGGAGCCCTGTAACTATCAAACTTGTAAGTCAACGCAAAAATATAATTATGACCGTTTATGTCGTTTATTTTGCGATTTCACAAGAGAATCAAAACCTGGAATCATGAAATTTGGCAAGAAGCAATGTCTTACACTTACAGCACATTTAAAGGAAAAAATCTTAAAACCGTAAGTCTGTAGTTTAATAACAAAATGCCTACAAGTTTATACGGAACCCTCGGTGCGTGAATCCAACTCGCACCTGGCCGGTTTTGGCTATATTATTTGTTAAAAAGCACGAAAAGCATCTCCATATTGAAGAAGCAAGTTTTTTACTTCAATACATCATCACACGTGCTCTTAAACAAGTAAAGTACGCCTACTACAGGGTGTCCCACGACTACGTCACACGGAATAAAAGTACCTTCAATATTGCATATGTATGGGTATAGGTAGGGTTACTGAAAGATGACATCATTGTGATCTTTTTAATAATTTGAACTGCGTTCAAAGATTTTAAAATAAATCGCCTGCCTCAATCGGGAATCGACCCCACCAAAATTGAAAAAAAAAACACATGTATTTTATGATAACGGTTGGAACTCGAAAACCCCCCCTACTCTTACCCCTTTCGACCGTTTTCATAAAATACATGTGTTTTTTTTCACATTTTATTTTCATTTTATCATCTTAAGACGTATTAACCTACCTAACCATCTACAAAAAAGACACAAATCTATGCGTCTTAACGCACACAAGCACGCATCTTCTGGCAGACTCAGCGGCGTTTACGTAGTTCGCAACACTCTGCTATTACTGAAAATACTCGTAGTCACTCGGACACACTGTAGACGAGAGATTACTATGGGAACTCACTGGTACTGAAGTGAGAAATGAAATTTTTGTGAGTAAAAAGCATTTGGTTCAAAATAAGAATGATGACCATCAATCATTATTTTGACGGTTGGCGCAGTGGCTGTCGTAGTGATCGATCCTGGAATAAATATTTGTGGCCTACAGATAGTTGTCCCAGGTCTGGCTGTTTGTGTATGTTACTTAAAATGTTTGTAAACGATGCAGGAGAAATTACTAGGGAGGGATAACGTTAAAAAATAAAAATAAACTATGACTTTCTAGTTTTTAACCGACTTCCAAAAGGAGCTGGTTATCAATTCGTCTGAATGTTTCTCGTGTGTTCAGCGATAATTCTGATTTCGAATATTCTTTTTTATTGGAAAGGAGGTATCTCAGGGGTGTTCCCATATTAATTTAGTCAAGTTCTGATGAGGCGTTTTTGTGGTAGCTTCCATAATGCATATTTAATTGACTACGCCTGTGTTGATGATGTTATTACTTGTTGTTGCACAATTATCCCATAACAAGAATTTGTGTAGGATTGTTTGAAAGAGTACTCTTCAGAGGTACTCCCATTTATGTTTTGTGAAGATCTGATGAAGGTATTTTGTTTTGCATCTTTAAATACGTATTTGAAATACTTCATTTATGTTGATGATGCTACTAGTTACAATGTATGTGCTACAACTAAAAATGGAAAATAAAAATAAAACTTTCTTTTTACTTAATGCAACCGACTTCTAAAAAAAAACCAAATAACCCTAATTTTGGAAGTCGGTAACCAAAAAAGAAATTAAACTAACTAAAGTCACAGGCTTCCGAAATTAAGGTCGCACTTTTTTTTGTAATTTTTGGATCCATCGGGGCCTATCCTTATGTCACTTTGATCCTGGTAATATTGCTTTCTTATATAGGATGACTGGTAATTAGTGAACGGTACTTAAAAACACGTGATTGTACTCATGATAACAAACAACTTTCCCAAAGAAACATTTTTTATATACACATACGTATACTTTATCACAATAACACAACAGCCATATGAAATTCACGCGCGCGCCTTTGACCTATCAGCTGTTAGCCGCGTGACGGCACGTTCTGTCTCTTATATGGCTGTAGTGTTATTGTGATAAAAGTGAATGAGTATAAAAAAATGTTTCTTTGGGAAAGTTGATTGTCATCAATATTGTCATATCATGTCTTTCAATATTTCTCTTGTAAGCTCATGTCTTACTTTATCCATTTTAGTCACTTCAAACATCCACCACAACATTCTCATCTCTCATTACTTACTCATTTTGCATAATAATCATAAAAGATCCACATAAACTATACCAAAAGTACTGAAACATTAAACCCCTAAAACAGAACCACAGTGATATCTGACAGATAATAGATGGTACTTCTCACAATCTCACTCCACTCTCACTTCTACAGGAGCGAGAAACTCTCGACTACCAGTAGTACCACTCCGCCGTGACGTATGACGCAGTGATTCAGTGCACACGTGACGAAGACTGACAGGCTCGTAGCACTCGCATATATCACGCTTATAACGATAGGGTCGTTAGCAGAGTTGTAACTCCTAAGCATATTGTTTCATAAACTTTTAACATAAGATGGCATTTTTTTGTTATAAGGTGGCACATAGCAAGTTGATTAGATGACAAAATTATACAAGGTGTAACATAATGAACGCAAGACCTCCCGTGTGGTCTCTCGGACCACTTTTGTTCTACGAGATCTTGAAAAAAAATTGACCTTCTATAGGAACTGACGCAATCAGCTGATCCATATGTATGGTAAAACTAAAAAAAAACTTGTGAATTTCCAAATGTCATAGAACAAAAGTTGTTTAGTTTCATGGTCTGGAGGTCTCGCGTTTATTATGTTAGACCCTGTAAATAGTCCTCCTGAAAGTTTTCGATCACGGTGGCCAATATCACCATAGATAAGCCAATCCCCGAAGGGTTAGTCAGGGGTCACATTTTGCCATTTATACTTAAGCCATAAAGCATAGCCATAAGTCAAGCCCATGTAATAGGGGGGGAGCCTATTGCGATCAACTAAGCACAAATCCAGAATCCATGGTAGTCACAGAGAAATCCCTCATGGAAATACCAAATAACACTTTTTCCGACCCTCAAATCAACACAAACCAATCAACCAACCCAGGAACCCAGCACGTCCACACCACAACGGAATACATTATTAATGAATACATTATTTTTGCAACTCCTCAACCAAGCGTGATAATTTCAAAACCTTTCTTACAATCCTGTTGTTATAAGGGTAGCTGCAATCGCTACGTAATCAGTATTAAGTCATAATCATAGGTATTATATTTAGGTAGGCATTCAGGGAGAAAAATACATAGTAATAACGGGTTTTGGCCTGCAGTACCAAGGGACGATGCTTCCAAGTTTTTGTAATTTTAAGTGGAATGGGAGTGGAAGGAGCGGTGGTGGTGAGAGGAGCTCGTGGCTGAATAATAACAGCCACTCGGGTCGATCTTTAGGTTAAGCCGTGCTTGCCTAGGTTGGTCTGTGGATGGGTTAAGCCGTTGGCCCCGGCTGTCATTTGTGAATCTTTGACAGTCGTGTGGTAGTCAAAGGCCCAAAAGTCTGACAACCAGTCTTACCAAGGGGTATCGTTTTACCCAGTACTAACTGGGTTGTGGAGGTCAGATAGGCAGTCGCTCCATGTAAAATACTGGTAATCAGATGCATCCGGTTAGACTGGAAGCCGACTCCAATATAGTTGGGAAAAGGCTAGGCAGATGATGATGATGAAGTGGAATGGGAGTCTGGTAATATCACAGTATGGATGTAATGGCTGGAGGCCATGATAAAGGTTGATAGTGCATGACAGTTTTAAATGCACATGCAAAACCGAGTTCTATTCCAAGGGTAACTGTAGGTACAGTCTCTTACTACTTTCATGTATGCCCGAACAGTTTGACTATACAGGCAAAACTGCACATGCATAACCTATCGCCTGTGGCCGGCTTAAAAGCGGTGAAAGACGAAGTAAAGGAACGATTTCTTGAGGAAATTCCGAAGTTTTGAAGTGTGGAGGTGGAGGCGAGGTTCTATTGCAAATTTGCATCTCAGATTCACAATCATCTGCCTAGCCTGTTCCCAAATATGTTGGAGTTGGCTTCCAATCTAACCGAATGCAGCTGAATTACATTGTACAGTCACGAGCACCAATATGTATGCACTTTGCTAAATTAAAAGCAATTTTAGAAAGAAATAACAATTGTAACTTGTAGGTAGGATCTTTTTCAGAAAATATGAGTTCCAGAATACTATGTTCGTAACAACATGAAATTTTAATCAGAACAGTAGGAGAAAAATACTTTTAAAAGTTGTTTAGTGTTTACATATTGGTGCTCGTGACTGTACATGTTTTTTCTCAAATAAATGCAAATAAAAGGAGCAACGAATTTCGAACTTATGAGGATCAGAGAGGTATCAGACCATCATAAGTTTTAAATTCGTCGTTCACATGACTTGTGAGGTTACAAAAAGACACAATTTGAAATCACAACATTGTCTTCCAATCATAAAACCTTCACAGGCATCCAAAAAATTCAAATCGAGAGAGTGCTATCAAAATAGGGAGAGCTTTATGTTCAATTTTTATGATTAGGGGAATCTTAACGATCCTATAAGGAACCTTTCCATACTGGCATGAAGGACATAGCTTGAAGAATAAACACGAGAGTTTTTTTTTCATAGCATCGTGAACATGCTGAGATCGTCACACCTTCGCCGCAGTCGACCTCGTCGGCGATGTCCACCTTGAGGCGTCCAGTAAGTGACGATCTATGCCCACCTCTCCGGGTGCATCCGTGCGACATGGCCAGCCCACTCCCACTACAGCTTGGCTGTTTTAACTCCTACATCAGCTACTGGAGTTTTGGAGCTGAGGCTGGTGTTCCTAACGCGATCTGATCGCTTGGCACCTATTATGCTGCGCTCCATCGCTCGCTGGCAAATCTTTAGCTTGGACTTTTGTTGTTACGAAAACACGAAATTTGTATGCATGTAATGCTAAGTCGAATGAAAGGCCTATATTTGAATGTATGAAGACAAGCTAATGAGCTAAGCTAACACACGCATGTGAACCCCCAAGGGTTAAGCAAGCACTGTACGCCAATTACGAGTATGTATGTATGTTTATTGGTATAAGATCCATGCAATAAGGATCAAGCCAAATAAATTATGTTTGTCAACTCAAACCCGCATAAACAGCTGAATTGATTTTGATGAATTTTGGCACACAGTAAGATTATGCTTTGGATTGCGCGATTTCAACATACTCTTTTCTCTTTATTCATATGGCAATTTCCCTAGCATGTGACTGGAACGAGCCGAAGGATGAACTTATCCATATTGCAAACCATAATTTCAAAAAAAGTCATTTAAAAAACTAAAAATCCCGACTGAAAAAACTGAAAAGCATAAAACAAGCACATTTTAAATTAAACAAAAGTTGGGAGCAGGCGGGCCCCATTTGAAAATATAAAATTATGAAAATGGAAAAAATAAGCTAGTTTCATAAAAAAATTAAAATTTCATGGTCTTCCTTTTTTTTCAGATGGTATGTAATAGAAGAAAAAATAATCCTTATGATTAAATCTTTTGACCGTTATTATAAAAGACTTGTGTTTTTTTTTTTCACATTATTGGCGCGTCCCGGATAGGCAGGTGATTATTTAAAAATCTTTGAACGCATTTCTGATTATTTTAAAAATCAAAATGAAGTCTTCTTTTAATAAAACTTCCTATATACAATATCTAAGGTCCTTCCGTGTGGTATAGCCGTGGGACAGCCTGTATACGATTTTCTCCCTTTTTATACGATTTGGGACGACGAATTACCTTTAAACATATAAGTTAAATATATTTTTAAAATCACCTTTTAAGCCCCTACATTTTGATACCGCCCTCGATGACATAGGAAGAAAAAAAAATTTGAACACCACGATATGGCACCCGAAATCCGACATTTTTCTTTGTTTTTTTAATTCAATGTAGCCAGTGACACTCGCGCTACCAAGACGAACCTAACGACGCATAATTTATCCAAATACGTTCATCCGTTTAAGAGTTACAAGGGAACACAGAAACGGACATACATACATACAGGTCAAAAACATAACCCTCCTTTTGGGCTTCGCCGCAGTAGGGTAAATATTCCCTCGACTTGACTGCCTCGTTAGTCGAGTGACGAGTGGCGAGCGGGACTGCTGAGCATGAGGTCCTGGGTTCGATTCCCGGGTCGGGCAAAGTGTTTTTGGGTTTTTCCATCGGCAATTTTCTCAGTAACAGCCACGGAGTCTGTATTTGTGGCCGGTTCATGGCAATAGGCTGGCCCACTATTACATGGGACATCAACATTTCAATCGGCAGTTTTGAATCGGCGAACACAAGTACGTCACCAGCTGCTGATAATGCTGACCTAGCGCCGCCCGCCGCCGTCTTTGCCCGCACCTCAACACCGGCTGCGGAAACGTCACGCGTAGGTACGACGACCCTACTTGCCTACGCTGCTATTGTCACCACCGGCAAATCTGATGCGTCGCAGCCTAAGCGACGACTCAAAATAGGGGACAAAAAGGGTGCACAAACTGCCCTGACTCCGGTCCATAGCTCTTTGCCGACAGCGGGCCAAGTTGATGAAGAGGGTTTCACTAAGGTGGAAAAGAAGAAGAGGAAGCCCTGTTCCCGTAACCAGTGCGGTACCGCACCGAGTGGACCCAACATGCTGCTGCGTCCTGCTGTGCCTACGACGCAGCTGTACATTTTGCGCCTGCATTACTCCACGAAGGTTGAGGAAGTCGTGGAGTATTTAAGAGTGAAGACCAACTGGACTCTGAGGGTCGTTAGGTTGGAATCGCGCCACAACATCAACTTCAAGTCGTTCGTGGTTCGAGCTCCAACTCACCATCTGCAGACCTTCTTGAAAGAGGACTTTTGGCCGAAAGGTGTCGTATACCGACGATTCCGAGGACGGTTACGCGACACCACGCAGCAGAACACGACGCCATCAACGATTCGTGTCTAGTTTTAGTTAAATAAGGTTTTTTTTTTTGTTTTTTATATGTATTAGTTTATTATTTTATAAGATTATTTTGTGTATTTTTATCTATGGACCTCAGTTGCCTGATAATAAAATGATTGATTGACTGATTGATAACTGGCGAAATGTGGGTGTTCTATAATTGGAGACACCTCTGTCTAACCCTTCGGGGATTACAGCCGTGATGTTATGGATTTCCCAATAATGGTCTGCAATAATAATATGCCGAATATTGATTGATTCATATATCCTGTAAAAGCCATGTGCATGTTGCGTTACTAAATACAATAGATTAATCCATGTTTAGCGATACAGGGTGTATTAAATCTTGTTAAAAGGCAGAAGCTAAGAGTGTAATCCGATTCTGAAACTACACGAGCTAGAAAAAAATCTTAAGGGATCATTCATCATTATCATCATCATTTCAGCCGAAAGACGTCCACTGCTGAACATAGGCCTCCCCCAAGTGTCGCCACATTGACCGGTCCCGTGCGACTCGCATCATCATCATCGGTCCATCTAGTGGGAGGTCTTCCAACGCAGCGTCTTCCGGTTCGCGGTCGCCACTCCAGAACTTTTCGGCCCCATCGGCCCTCCGTTCTGCGAGCAATGTGCCCTGCCCACTGCCACAAGTTTGGCTATTCTTCGGGCTACGTCGGTTACCTTGGTTCTCTTGCGGATGTCCTCATTTCTGATTTGATCACGCAAGGAAACTCCGAGCATAGCCCTCTCCATTGCCCTTTGGGTGACTTTAAGCCTTCTGATAAAGCCCATTGTGAGCGACCACGTTTCGGTCCCGTATGTAATCACTGGCAAAGGGATCATTAGTTTTTTCAATAAAATAAAAGGTCATAAAAGTTTTAAAAAAAACTTTAATTTATTTAAAATTGAGCTCAGAATTTTTCCCACGGGATCGTTTTAATATAGCTTATGACACTATCACGGGGATAATGTAGCTTCCCATTAGTGAAAGAATTTTCGGAATCGGATCTGTAGTTTCGAAGAATAGCTCCTTAATCCAAACTTACAAACATTAACTTTTTATAATATGGAGCTATACGATACGCCCTATAAAGTTCCATCCATTTAGGCATTGATGGTACGCCCCTGTACCTAGTTTCCTTTTGGCCTAATTATTTCTGAATGGAAAACACTCTTAACGAAGCCGAGAGACACTTGGTCTTCCCATCATTGCATTTTTTTTTTGTCATGTGATCAGTTTTTTTTTTTTTTAATACAAATTTTAAACTTTCAATGACGCCTGAACTATGCAATGCATCCTTCAGTACTATGTTTTGAGTGCGTCACACTGAGCGCTACCGTAAACCGTGATAATACACACCAAAAGAAAAAATCGTTTCCAACATAAGCAGTACCTATATCTTCTTCTTAATGTTAAGTATTTTGTGTGTACATAAATAAACAATAAAACCAAACTAACAAGAAAAAATCGCCCTGTACATTAATATGGCGGATGTATTGTATCTGTTTAAACTAATAGTGGAGTTTATAAATATTTTACGAAACAAAAGACGCCCGCGCATCATGTGTAGCATTATTATAAACAATACATAAACTTTTATAGACTTCCAAATATTACATTAATAAAGAATATGAAAGTCTATGTTCTAACGTGTAAAGCTGCGTATACAATATGCTACTACTTCAACTACTACAAACCTTCATACATGATTGTACAGTCACGAGCACCAATATGTAAACACTTAACAGCTTTTAAAAGTGTTTTTCTCTTTCTGTTCTGATTAAAATTTCATGTTGTAACGAACATAGTAGTTTGGCACTCATGTTTTTTTTTAAAAAGATCCCATCTCCAAGTTACAATCTCGCTCAGTTATTTCTTGCTAAAATTGCTTTTAAAGTAAGTGTATACATATAAGTTCTAACTGTTCATGCACGAAATATTTTCAGAGAATCATCTAACGGCTATAACTAAGCAATTTCAAGGGATTTTTTTTTTACTGAGTATATTTTTATAAAATATCTATAATTTTAAATTACTTGAATCACAAAATAAATACTAGCTCCTTATTTTTGAACATCCATTACGCTAGTTTACTACGTCGTATTTACCTACTGTCATTGTTAGAATATGGGAAATGGTAAAGGTTTTATGTAAAAAGTCTCAATTTTTTTTTTAAATATAATAATTTCGTAAAAAAAAAACACGTAGATAATTTTTTTTTTTTCGTTGCTATGGCGACTTTACCACTTATAGAAGTTACTCTTAAAATATTTCGTGTATGAAAAGATAGACCTTATATTGGTGTTCGTGACTGTACGTACACGCCATTTTCCCATAGGATATATAAACATAGCTACTCCTTTTGCACGACGGTTGCGTGTTACCACCAGATCTTTCTGAAGAACATCGCCAATAAGGTCACTTTAGGGTGATGTAGTCTGTCTGCCTAAACCTAACCTATCCTGCTTTATTTTACCTAGGACTTTCGATGTACGAGTAGCATGTGGTGGTAGGTACCTCTATGAGTCATTATCATCATCTGCCCAGCCTTTTCCCAACTATGTTGCGGTCGGCTTCCAGTCTAACCGGGTGCAGCTGAATACCAGTACTTTACCTGGAGCGATGTCTATCTGATCTCCACAACCCAGTTAGTAATAGATAATACGATACCCCTTGGTAAGACTGGTTATCAGACTTTTGGGCCACTGACTACCTGCAACGACTGTCAATGATAAAGACTAAAAATGACAGCCGAGACCAATCCCTTAACGTGCTTTCCGAGGCACGGAGGAAACTTGGTATGTAAAGGGCGGTCACCCATCCACAGAGCAACCTAGGCAAGCGCGGCTTAACCTAAAGATTGATCTATGATTATCGCCATCGCTGTCTGATCTAGCCATGATTTAACATGAGTTATTGGTTTTTTTTGAGTAGGTAGATAAAATATTCTGTCGAAAGTAAACTGGTAAAGGAAATGAGAGCCTAACAAACCCAAAAGTATGGAAACTATATTTTTGACCTTAAATGCATTGACACAAAGTAGCAAAAAGGAAAAAAAAACAAATTTGTTTTCAAGCTAACTTTACTAACAGAACACTGTTTACAATACACAATTTATGTTGCGGTCAGGTTTACTGCATTACGTCACTGCTGATCCATTAAAATTAACGTCGTAAATATAAATGTTCTCGTTTCGATTTATTTGTAATGAAACGCTTTGGGATTATAGGATGATTGAAGCGGATATTGACGAGCTCGTGGCTAAATAATAACAGCCGCTGAGATCAATCTTCAGGTTAAGCCGCGCTTGCCAAGGTTGGTCTGTGGATGGGTGACCATCATTACATATTGAGTTTCCTTCTTGCCTCGGAAAGCACGTTAAGCCGTTGGTCCCGGCTGTCATTTTTAGATCTTGACAGTCATTACAGGTAGTCAGTGGCACGAAAGTCTAACAACCAGTCTTACAAAGGGGTACCGTGTTACCCAGTACTAACTGTGTTGTGGAGATCAGATAGCAGGCGCTCCATGTAAAATACTGGTATTCAGCTGCATCCGGTAAGACTAGAAGCATACCCCAATACCATTTGGGAAAAGGCTAGGCAGATGATGATGCATGATGGCATAAGCAGGTGTTTTGAAAATACACCTATAGCACCAGTCGTTCATTACTTGCAGTAAGTTTTCATGACAAAACTATACCGACAATCAAGATAATGTGGAGCAAAAAGTTCCACAAAACCCGTAAGATAAGAGTTTGGTGGAAATTGTGTAATATCTCAATTCCTCGAGCAATAGGAATGAATACTTAAAGTTATTCAGTAAAATAACCGAGAATAACCGAGAAAAAAAGGCAGTTTTGGTCCTGTGAAAAAGAAACGTCCTTGAAATTTAATAAAGCGCCATCTATTACTCGCTATAAACATTACGACATCAAGTTGCGAGCTAACTTTCGACGAGAAGAACAGCATAAAATTTGATACAGCGCCATCTAGTTAACGTTATAGAAACTGTAACGCGAGCTTACGGCCGCCCCGTTCTGAGAAATGTAGTACACATTTGTATAAGGAGATGGCGCTCAGAGCTTGTTTCAAGCTTTGCTAAAACAATGATCCCGAAGTACTGCCCTCAAATGACTAACCCACTAATGGCCCTGTATCTACGATACTTACTTTGCAAACCCGCTGTAAGCGTAATAAGCGTGGTGATTAATGATAAAAATATTTCTTCTGACCATTAATATTGTTAAATAATAGGTACGCACGTCTAAACTGATTATAGTCTTGATAAAACCAAAATCAATGCCTTTACCTCCTTATTATAAGCTTTTATTTACCTTGCCTTGTTAGTTAGTTTGTTTTTTTTTTTAACCTACCACCTACATTTGGATATAGGTCAACATTTTACATTGTATCATGGTAATCAAACATTTTATTTCCCCACAGAGATGCTGTAATAGACTGTAAAAAAGAAGAATCTCAGTCTTCCCATGACACAGAAAACGAGGTCGCCAATGCAGATTTTAATGACAATTGGTTATAAAAAGACGATTCTACCTAGATAAAGTTTAATGAGTCGTTTAGAGCAGCCCCCGTAGTATGACCACCGTAGACAAGGATAAAAATGACAAAATGACAGATAGTGCAAAGAAATCTGTCATTGTGTCGACACAATCTGTCATTTTGTCGATTCTTCCGTCAAAGAAATCCTTGTCTACGGTGGTCATGCTACGGGGGCAGGGAAGCATGACAAAAGAGAGAAGGCCTATACAACATTAGTTTTAGTATATGCGAAACCTGATACACGTGTCTAGTATTTTTATGTAAGAATCTATGTACAAAATTTCAAAACTGTATCATGAAAAATCACAAAGTTATAAGCTTGTTCTGTTACCTAGTTGTCCGCACAAAATCGTGGTCACCACGCAGCGCGCGCCTCCAGCGTCGTCTTGAGCTCATTAATAATAATAATTTGGCAGTAGGTAAGTAAATTATTGCGATAGGTACTTAAAATCTCTCGGTGTCCAACTTTTAACTTTTTAAAATATTTGGAAAAAATATAACATGGTTTAAAAATTATTGGAATCGATTCAGTTACTTATTCTGAACAAACTATATTCAGGTTTCGCATATACTTAAAAAATGTTGTATAAATACTTAGTTTTTAACTGACTGCTGCGAAGCCCAAAAGGCGGGTTCGGTTATTCCGTCATAAGGAACAAATTTTAGTATGGGACGAAGCCTGAAATCATGAACTAACCTAACCCTGGTACCTTAGCAGTACTTTTTCTATTCATGTGTTCCGCCGCAAGGCAAGAAAAGGGGTCTGTCAGACTCTCCTCGTCACTTGTCTGGGTTACGAGGATACGTTTTCAATCTCCACAATCACTCCAGCAATAACCTAGGTTTAGAAACTCAAAAAGAGTAGATTCCAGTGGCGAAGCTTCCATACAACTCGATTCCTACCGGCTTCCCTTTGAAAAATAGCACAGTCAGTATTCTATAGACAAATAATATAATCACATTAAAGATATGTACTCCAGCTTACCTCTTCCAAAAATTGACCCTTCGCTACTGGTAGATTCTCATAACATCACGCCTGTAATCCCCGTAGGGTTAGGCAGAGGTGTACAAAATAGTACACCCACATATTTATTTAAGTTATGTTTAAGTCCCATGTAATAGGGGGCGAACCTATTGCCATCAACCGAGCACAAATCCAGACTCCGTGGCTGCTAAAAATTGAGAAATTCCTCATTGAAAAACCCAATAACACTTTGCTCGACCTGGGAATCGAACTCAGGACCTCATGCTCAACAGTATCTCTGCTATCTCAAATAACTTTATTTCCTTCATAACTTTCCGAACGCGACACAAATATCGCAGTCCTCATAATTTCTGTAAAACATTTTCTCTTAGCCTTTTATTTTCATAATTTACGATGCATGCGCGAGAGTGTTGGCTTTCTTAATAAATTTTAAACGCTAAGCAGCCTCTTCTACTGAGATACGGAAGCTTTATCTTTTAAAGTTAACTACATAGTTGCTCTTTTTCTCAACTTAAGTTATCTAGTAAAGCGTATAGTTATCTTCAAAGTCGGTTAGGTAAGGCTTTTAGTAAAATGTTTCAACCGAAAGCTAAACTTTTATAGACCGACCGCTTTAATGAGACCTCCGCCTTGCCCCATCAAAGGCACATTTAACGTCCACAAAGTCCTAAAAATATCCTACAGTTTATTTGCTTTAAAATAACCATAATCCACGTAGGTATTACGATACTAATTGAATCAATACGTGATCAACTTTCAGAATATTCCATTTAAATTGATATCTTGGCGAGGACTCATTGAGGCGGTCGATCCATAGTTTAAATAACTTTTAAAATGGTTCCTAGGAACAGTCGACTGACGGCCCACAGCCACAGGTGAAGTACAGTCCAGGCCAGCTCAAAGGACTACCACTAGGTGACTCTTTGAGCTGGCCTAGTAGTAAAGAGCCAAGAATCAATAGCATAAGAGGCCAGGTCACATTCGGCCTGCATGGTGAATTATAACCCACTCCCTCTCAACGAAAAGAGGACCTTGTCCTACCAAGTTGGCACTAAGAAGCCATGCTTATCATTTTGCTACCACTGAAGAGCGGCCTAGTGTACTTTTATGTGATTTGGTGCGCAAGCTGGTTTACCAATCGATGGTAAATTCATTTAAGCTTATATTTAGACCACAAGCCTCGACAATCGGCTGCGGGACTATTCGAAAGAGATACCGCGGCCCTGGAACACAAAGGGCAAAGAAGGAACATGGATGGGTTTTAGTCAGTACAAGTCTGACACTCCCTTCCGCTCCGCCCAGAGCGGGGGGGAGCCGGTCATTTGATGACTTCTCATCTTAAAAAAAAAACTTTTAGAGACAAATATGAAACGTCCCATGTGCCTAAAATTACATCACCACATTTCTTACGTCTTTCCATACTCTCATAGCCATCCAGAAATAGATAGTCTTAGTACGAGCTATTTACTAGATAAAATGTAGGTACAAAGAGTGTGTAACAGGGGCCTTAACGAAGCCGAAAGCCCGTCATTGCGATTCCTTCTAGTTACGGAGATATTGGGGTTTAAAGTTCCAATTTCAACCAAAAAAAACTCGTTTCCCAGCAATATTTTTTGCGTAAAGTTACTTAGTTTGATGTACACAATGCTTGGGTGACAGCTCCGTGAAGGGTCCGTTTACACCCTGTATATTGTAAGCTATAATATTATTGTCAAACTTAACGTTTCTCTAGTATTGATTGGGGTAGTTCGACCTTAGCTACGGCGGTACCTACACGTTGTACGAGTACCTAGACGATTAATGATATTACTTGAAACCATGTTCCCAATGCTGTTACATGTCATTTGAAGCAGTTGAAGCTATCGAGAAAGCTCTTTCAGCTGAGTATGCTTAAAATTATCTTAAAAGATGAATATAAAACTGATTTATAATAAGATACTTAAGGTTTTTTGAAGAACATTGTTATCTTCTTCTTTACATAGTATTTAACAAAGTCGCTCCCGCCGTTTGTACGCTTAGATCTTTTAAACTGCGCAACGGATTTGAATGCAGTTTTCAGCAATAGATAGAGTGATTCAAAAGAAAGTTTTATATGTATATTGCACCCGTGCGAAGCCGGGACGGGTCGCTATAGGTACCTTATTTTTTTTTTCCTCTATGTAAGAATGATTTTGCCTGCAAAAATCTCACATAGGTACGAACACCTTCGCCAAAACCTTTGGTGGACTTTTATTACGCAACCTTCCGGTGCCAAAAGCTGTTGGTTTCAGTTTTCTACTCGTAACAGTCAATACCTACAGATAGGCAAAAACTAAGGACCATAAAAATATGAAACCATAGGGTATCCATGAGTGCGCTTGCCTAGGTTGGTCCGTGGATGAGTGACCGCCCATTACATACCGAGTTTCCTCCGTGCCTCGGAAATTTAAGCCGTTGGTCCCGGCTGTCATTTGTAGATCTTTGACAGTCGTTAGGTAGTCAGAGGCCCAAAGCCTGACAACCAGTCTTACCAAGGGGAGGTCAGATAGGCAGTCGCTCCATGTAAAATACTAGTATTCAGCTGCATCCGGTTAGACTGGAAGCCGACCCCAATATAGTTGGGAAAAGGCAGGCAGATGATGATGAGGGTATCCATGAGTCGGATTGCAGTGACAATATTGTAATACTCAATGATTTGAAAATAGTAACCATGGAGTTTCTTGCCGGTTCTTCTCCATAGGAAACTACCAACCTGAACCGTGCACATTTTGTCGACGTTTTATAAGTGCCCATCTAGGCCTATGTGAAATAAAATATTTTGATTTTGGTTTTGATTTTGAAAGTCATTATTTAAAACGAATAGGTACTCTACCATGCGCCTCTGGCTAAGCTAAAATCCTTTCAAGGGTAAAAAACTATTTTCAGCAAGTAAAGTTACGTAACTTAAACGCTTTATTACCGGCTCAGTTAACTGAAAACTAAAGGTCAATGACATGTAAAATAATCGATCGTTTCAATGTCAAGTTTTTCTTTATATTCTTAGAGTGTAAAATAGCTTGAAGCAGGCGAATAACCTAAACTAGGAAAAGAGTTGCGATGGATTAGTCATTGCAGCATTTTAAACTATGATTCGTGAATCATTTTACATTGAACCTTATGTCACAAGTCATAGAGTCACCTGCCCCCGTAGCATGACCACCGTAGACAAGGATTTCTTTGAAGGAAGAATCGAGAAAATGACAGATTGTGTCGACACAATGACAGATTTCTTTGCACTATCTGTCATTTTCTCGATTCATCCGTCAAAGAAATCCTTGTCTACGATGGTCATGCTACGGGGGCTGATATTACTATGACACCTGAAAAAAAGGTACCTACCTATAACTATTTTTTGCTTTTAAATTTGATCATGGCGACCGTTGGAGAAGGCCTATGTCTAGCTATGCTTGTGTTTCTGCTGAAATGATGATGATGATGAAGTGTATGAGCTCCTTCTTAAAAACTTCTAGAATGTGGTTGGATATATTGATTATTTTATTGTTATTATTTAAATTTTAAGGTGGCCATATTGTATGTCAAAATTTATTGATGAAATGTGAAGTTCTTATTTTGAAATTGTTGATGTAGTGTAATTGTGTTATTTTTGTGTATAAATTCAGATACGAATTACTTGTTAATGAATAAAATGACTATGACTATATGGTTGAAGTTTCGCAAATCCGAACAAAGCGCTACGCTTCCATATTTATTGTGCGAACCCTGCCGGCTTCCCTGTTCCCTAATCATTGTTATCTGGATCTATTCAAAGTTCGATTGAATCGGTTTCTTCTAGGCAGGCGTGCTACACCCTAGGCCGCATCATCGCTTCATATCAGGCTAGTTGCGGCCAAATGCAAGTCCATTTAGTACTAAAAAAAAATATGCCAACAAGCAACAATACTATGCTCTGGTTTTAAATGCAAAGGTGAGGGTACTGTGTCTAGGTGATGGACACATAACAATGATACTAGGATCGTAGTACGAGTATGACCTAGCTAGTGGACGTGAACTATGAGGTCTTGTTGTTGCAGTAGTCAGAAGTTACCTCAAAACAATAGTATATACTATGTATATGTGCTATGGACCTCCCTGCACCTGTCTTAGAGCTGATATTTCGATATTCAGTCAACTTTTATCTTAGAAATAAACATAGCGCACGCTTTAGAGTGACGGCATTGTATTTCTCATATTCTTCTCAGCAAACTCTTTCATTTGATCCCCATGTCATATGAATGCATAAAAAATAACTAGTCAGCCATCTTTGGGGCTCCACTATATAGGATTTAGAATGACGTCACTTAGCTAACCATGCATTGTCATCCAAACTAAACATGTATGCGAAATTTCAGCTCAATCGGAAACCGGGATGTGTGTCAAATTGGACTTCTAAGATTTTTTTTAAATATTTGGTTAGATAGTTACCTACAGGTTAAGCTAATAAAACCCGTGTTGAAAACGTCAGCCTATAAAAGTGTTATTTTACTTGAGTATTGTAAAATGGACTCTAAAATTAAATAAAACTTAAAGCTTAGGAGGTTCCTAATGTCCGCGTAACATCGTTAAAGTCCACAGACAAGACTTACTATTGCACCAGTTAATATAATTAAAGGTGGTGCAAACGACTGCCTACCTATCCTTATAAACCATGATTTTATCGAGCTTGCACCCTGACGTGTGGGCATTAAATGTCAAACGTGGTTACGTGGCTTTGGCACTAATAGGATTTCCTGTGCTTCCAGGAAATTTTCAGGCGTAGCTTTGGTACTGATTTTGTTTATGTAACTCAATTTGAAGCTGGGTTTCCAAGTAAAAGTGATATACAGTCCCTTTCTATGAAAGGATTGGTTGATGTTGTGATGCTGGTGTCTGAGAAACGACTTTGACAAGGCAGATACCCAACAGCATCAATATACAGATCACTTTGATTTTGACAGTGATGGAAAATTAATGGTGAAATAACTATGAGATAGAAAATTGATAAAAATGAAAATTGAAATGTGTAGGACCAAAATAATGTTCCTTGCAAAGCTCATAGAATACTGAAAATAGCTCATAATACAAGGAATTCTTCGCAAGAAACACAAAAGAAGCCTCACACACGAAAGGTATGAAAAGGAATAATTCATAACGACGAAGGAACGACTCTCTTTGCTCCTTCCCTTGGTATGACCTAAAACATTTCCAGCATTGCAGCTTATGGCTCAAAATCAGCTGCAATGCGCAACATTCAAACTAGCACAAGAACCACAAGGTAAAATACTACAAAAGTCATTCACCCTGCATTCTATACGCCTCACAGCTCACCTACACGTTTATTATCTGTCAAATAATAATCGCCATTTTCATCTCGGCACGATTTTGACATTCTACCAAAATTGATTAGAATTTTAACAACACCATTTCACGCGTGCAAACAAAAAATATACACATCCGACGTCCGCCCTCAATCAAGAATCATTATTTTGCAATTTTACGACTCAAATGAAGCAATAGAATCGATGAAAAGACAATTTAGAATCGAATTAACACGCAGAAATGTCACATTTGGCGCGTAAACGTCAAACGTCAAGCGGCCATCTTGCGCGAGCTTATTGGCGCGTTCGGTAGGGTTGTTTGAGCGGCGAACGGGCGGACGTATGCCTGTCTCTGTCGCGCTCAGTTACATAATACGGAAATGGGTGAGCAGTGTTAAGTTTTGTGGCGAGTTCCGCATGCGGCCCGTGTCGGGGGTAGTTATTGATTTTTCAAGGAGTTTGCGGCAGTCGCCTAACACGCCGGTGCCCAGCGCGAAAAACACATCCGAATCGCGCTCGCGTTTTTACAAAAAACACAATTATTTATCCTAAATTCTAATTTTACAGTTAAATATTCCGATTTCTGTTAAATTCGTTCTTTAATCAGTTGTTTGTGTGGAGATTTTTGTGCTGGAAAACTCATTTCGTAAGTGTTTGAAGGTTCAATTGTTACATTTTTATTCCAAGGCACCATTTTAATTATGTTTTATGTGTCGTTGGGGAGTTTTTGTTGTATTTTTCTGTGTTTCTAATTCCATATGTGGTTTTAAGGCGTATCGCCTGTTGTGTTATGTTAATTGCCATCAGCTGTTGGGCGCAGCCGTGCAGCTAATTAGATGTCAGAAAGTAAAAAATATTTACGATAATCGCATTTAATAATATGCACAAATATATCCACTGCACAAAACAAAAATACGAAAAATCTGACTCACCAATTTGTCTAGCCCAAAAGTGGGCTTCAGGAACCGGGTCCGAACCATAGCGTGGTGCACATTCATTTTGTTTTTTTTTTATTACTTTTTTATTTTATTTTTTATATCTAATGGCACGTTCAAATCACTCGCACGTCAGTCCTCCACTGATTAAATCTCAATGATGCATATACTCTGGCGGATGTATACGAAGCTCAATATTCTCCCTCGAATCAATAGTGTAATGTATAGTGAGGATAGGCCAGATCTTAGTGAGGCGGAGATGTTGATGACGTCACTGGTCGTTAGTGACACCATGGGTGACGTCATATGTCCTTGTTCATGTCCCTCGGGATGCCTTCGGGTGTAGACCTCATTAGTTTTTAATATGGCTGGATTAATCCCCACTATAGGAATATTAATGGCCCTGATCTACATAGATGTGTGCTGTCTTATCCCTTATTAGATTACGGCAGATCCATTTGATAAGGTAGACTGGGTCTTGAAGCCTTGGCTCATCTATGCTTATAGGAGAAGGTAGGCTGGTTCTTGAAACCTCATCTAGACTTGAAGGATCATATAAATCTATACGCCTTAGCGAACCGGCAAATGGCAGCGATATCTATAAATTCATTTTTAGTCTCGAACTGAATAGAATAGTGATCGAAGACAGTGTGTAGTGAATTGATTGACGTGACTTGAGCTGAATTGGACTAAAGGTAATTCTTTTGTATATTTTTACCAACTAAAAGTACACTGTCAACATTAAAAATACGTAACAAAGACTAGAAAGACAAAATCAGTATGGCCCCTTTTGGGCAGGACTAAGTAGGAAGAAAAGGATAATTTTAACAACTAAAATAGTGATGAATGATGCATACACAACTGCTGATCTATCATCATCATCCTCAACATTCGTCTACCCCTATCCCAATTTATTTGCACTTATCGCAGCATGTCTTCTCCATCCACACTTCTCTATAAGTCGTCATCTCATGATGTCACTCCCTTTCCAGCCATATAATCTTTCACCAGCTGTTATATCATTCATGGCAATAATAATAAATCAATCAAAACAAAATGGCCAACGTTCTCTGCAGTAAAACTTCAAGGTTTACAATAGCTTATAAATAAAAAAGAAGTTGATAATATCAGCATTGCAGTAGTAATGGATACTTTCGTTCTATTGGTTTGTTTGTTCAAAATCGTATTGGCTCATCAACCTGATTTCAAAATTAATATGTATTCTTTCCTCTTTCTTTTAAAATACTCGTATTTGCGTTTCGGATTATTTATTGTGTATCAAAAACCGTATAATCTCTAATAATACCTCTGTTTCCTAACTCTGTATTATCCATATCATTAAATCTACTGTATCAAAAGTTGATTGCAAGTAAAGTTTGGTTGGATATTTTATTTTTTATCCTTTCATCCATATCTATTGACGCCCTGTAATTCTTTTCCCTTTTGATACTTGTACATAATTTTAGATCTACTTATTTATAGTTTGTAAATAATATACATACTGAATTCAAATAAACCAGCTCGTATTAACCACGAATAATTACGATTAACTATTTTTATTTCGTTTAACTAAACTTTTTATCTTGTTATACGTTTCTTTGTGTAGTAAAAAACGACTTATTGTCGAGCCTATGCTGGCCCCCATACTTAAGTACTAATGCTGTAACATGATAATAATGTAAAATCAAATCATTTTAAAAGAGTAACCACGGGATTTCTTGCTAGTTCTTCTCCATAGGAAACGACGAACCCGAACCGTGCACCTTTTTCCCGACGTTTTATAAGTGCCCATGTAGGCCTATGTGGAATAAAATATTTTGATTTTGAACCAATCAGAACTCGGCTTCCATCCATGTTTACTGACTATGCTTTTAGAATCTATCGAATATTACTTCTGTACTAAAATACTCATTAACATTAATCTCATTTAAGCTTCAAATCACAATTTACTAAAGCTAATCCATCATCATTATCGTCATCAGCCCAATCTTATCGTTTGTAGATAAGTGGTGGACCTTTTCGAACGCCAGTGAGCATGATCTCCATTGTTCGCTGAACCGGCAAGAGGCATGCGCGGTTATCCGGAATACTCGCTCGGATGAAAGCCTTGATCTTCGATTTTTATCTTTTTTGCGGTCTTAAATAATCTTTTTTCTTTGTTCGTTTTCTTCTTTTCTCTTTAGAATCTTTCTGTGTTGTTATTTATCCTTTTTCTGGTCTGATTGGTTTTTTATTGGGTGGATTGGTTTCCTGGAGCTCGTGGATAAATAATAACAGCCGCTCGGGTCGATCTTCAGTTGAAGCCACGCTTGCCTAGGTTGGTCCGTGAATGGGTCACCACCCATTACATACCAAGTTTCCTCCGTGTCTCGGAAACCATGTTAGCCGTTGGTCCCGGTTGCCAATTGTAGATCTTTGACAGTCGTTAAGTAGTCAGTGGCCCGAAAGTCTGACAACCAGTCTTACCAAGGGGTATCCCGTAACGTATTACCCAGTACTTACTGGGTTTTTGAGGTCAGATAGGCAGTTGCTCCATTTAAAATCCTGGTATTCAGCTGTATCTAGTGAGACTGGAAGCCGACCTCAACACAGTTGGAAAAGGCAGGCAGGTGATGATGGATTGGTTTCCTGCCTCGTTGATTTAGTGAACGTAAGCAGCCACGGAGATTTGTGCCCGGTTGATGGCAATAGGCTCGACCGTGTTACATGAGACTTAACATAACTGGCGAAATATGGATGTACTGTAAGGTACACCTCTTCCTGACCCTTCGGAGATTACAGGCGTGATGTTATGTTAAGGTGTCCTTCAATGATTTGATTGATGTTTCTCATTTGTTTAGTTTCGCTTCTCTTAGATCTTTGTAGGATATAATGTTTATTATTTAAATGCCATTGAAAGCTATGACGATTGAGGCACTATCGTTGTTTAAAAATACTGCCGTATGAACAATTTCAAGGAACCAGCTAATGTCCATGTCTACCGTGACGAATATTGCAGTATTATAGCAGATTTTCAAGCTTTTAGTAACCAAATAAAAGATAGAATAGTCTCTAAGAAAGAATAATCCGTTTCTGAAGGATTTCAGGAGACTGTTCCTATGCTCAATACAAGTCCTGCTCATAATGATGTAATAAGTCTTTGTAGCATACTTGAATATACAACTACTATAAATGTAGTTACAGCTGCAGGTTGTAGTACAAGCAGTGATAGTCTAATGCTATGACCGTCGGCCTGCCGAGTCATTCATGGGTCTCAAGTTCGAACCCAAGACACGCACCTCTGATTTTTCGGATTCATGTGCGTATCGTATATTATCACTTGCTTCGGTGAAGGAAAACATTGTGAGGAAACCAGCATGCCTGAGATATATTACTCGACTGCATGTGAAGCCAAGTCAGAGGCCCATGGGCGACATCCAAACTCTGACACCAGGTTAGGCACTAACCACACGATAAAGAAAGATGCAGTTTTGATTATACCCTTACCGTAAAGGACTTGCCAGTATAGCCAGATTCTGAGGCCTTTTAGCGGCTACTCCAGGCATGGTCAATGCCTAGAGTAACTACTTCTTCTTCTTCTTAGCGTGTCGATGGCAATCTAAATAGTCTCAGCCCAAAACTGAGCTACTAGTTTGGCGCTTTCGGTAGCGTCCATCAGTTCCTGTAGTGAACAAACAACAGGACACGCATTACACGATATTAAGTGCCCCATCGTTTGTAGAACAACACCACATTTACACTGCAGGGAAGAGTCATTAATGAATCTCCACCTGAGCAGGTTTTCCTTGCTGCAACCAACCTGGGTCCGGAGTCTATTTAAAGACTTCCAGGTCAGCCATGGCAACTCATGTCCAGGTGGGAGATTTTCAGCAGGTGGAACGAAGTAGCTACTGAAAGGCATCCATCAATCATATCGTTTATTTATTGATGGTTGATCTTCTATAGCAACAAATTCATTGACTTATCCGCCTTTGATCAGGAAGCATCCTCAATTCCATAGCTAACCATTATAACCACTGTTTATCGGTGTCAAAAGCCCATCAGTGTCACCCGATTTTTAAAATAATTTGAGAGACTCAGATTATCGTCTTATTTTATACAATTTGTTAACTAAAGCTAAGTGAAACGATGGATGGATAGTGTGAGGAATGATATGAAAAAAAAAGCAGCAAATAATGGCGTGACGGTTGACATGGAAGAAAAAAAACGTGTTGCGCCAACCCCAAGTAACATGGGACAATAGCAGGAAGATGAAGATATTACCTTGGTAATTAAAGCTACAGAATTTGAATTGATTACAGAAACGGAAAATAAATGGAATAATTATATCGTGCGTGTTTGGACTGTAACATCGAAAATTCAAGTTTAGGTAATATTCTAACAAATACCACCTTAATTGGAAGGGGCTAAAATATTAGTAATGCCTCACGACGAAACATAATTTCGAAGGTATGATAATTAGGCTCAATTTGAATAATATTCCGTGTATTTTTTGGGAAACCTATTTTGTCCGGCAACCTTTGGTCTTTTACATTAGGTACATATTACTTTTATTAGTACTTAATGCTTTTATATTTATACATACGGTCTTTTATTATACAACATTAGTTTTAGTATATGCGAAACCTGATACACGTATCTAGTATTTTTATGTAAACAATCTATGTAAAAAAATTCAAAACTGTATATTGAAAAATCACATAGTTCCAGCGTCGTTTTGAGCTCATTGATAATAATAATTTGGCAGTAGGTACCAAAATTATGGCGATTATTTATTAAATATTTTTGGGAAAAAATATATGTTATATTTTTTCCCAAAAATATTTTAAAAAGTTAAAAGTTGGACACCGAGCGACTTTGAGTACCTATCGCCATAATTTTGTAAAATTATTGGAATCGATTCAGTTACTTATTCTGAACAAACTATATTCAGGTTTCGCATATACTAAAAATAATGTTGTATAACAAAATAAGTGTTGGCTTGTAGTAGTGATAGCCTAGTGATATGACCGTCGGACTGCCAAGTCATAGGTCTCGACGTTCGAACCCAAGACACGCACCTCTGATGTTTCGGATTCATCTGCGTATTGTATAATGTTCACTTGCTTCGGTGAACGAAAACGTCGTGAGGAATCCAGCATGCCTGAGAGATATTTCTTGATGGCATGTAAAGCCGGAGGCCCATGGGCGGCATAAAAACTCTGACACCAGATAAGGCACTAACCCACACGATAAAGAAGAAGT
Source organism: Noctua fimbriata (assembly GCA_905163415.1). Lineage (NCBI taxonomy): Eukaryota > Metazoa > Arthropoda > Insecta > Lepidoptera > Noctuidae > Noctua > Noctua fimbriata. The sequence goes on from LR990946.1 coordinate 2,335,760, forward strand.
GTTGGCTTTAAGAGTTGCTTGAGTTAAAGTGTGCAGACTTCCTCAGACTCTACGAGAAATATCACACCAGACCACCAGACGTCAATCGCTACTTTAGTATTATTTAAAGTATTCAAATTCAAAAATCATCATCATCTGCCTAGCCTTTCCCCAACTATGTTGGGGTCGACTTCCAGTCTAACCTGATGAAGGTGAATACCAGTATTTTACATGGAGTGACTTCCTATCTGACCTCCACAACCCAGCTAGTACTGGGTAAAACGATGCTCTTTGGTAGAACTGGTTGTCAGACTTTTGGGCGACTGACTATACCTGCTACGATTGTCAAAGATCCTATGACCTTCATAAAAACCAGTTTTGTTTTACCGGGTGACATTGAAGGTATCATCTTCAGATATGCTTAAGTAGAGTTTGGCAAGCACTCAATTTCAACATCTCATTTCAGAATACGGGTGATCCTCTTCACAGCTTCACATGATAGGTTCGCAAACAAGCCGTCGGCATCGGCGTCGGTTGTCTTAATGCAAAGTGCTATTTAGGTAAACCAAGTCTATAATGGACATATCTGTCATAACAAGGGATTTGTTGATGCTTTTCATCTTCAGAGGTGAAGTGAAAAAGCTTCGTGTGCTTGTCGAAATATCACCCACTAGCGCTTCGCCCGCGACTTTTTCCACTAAAATTGTGATAACTCGGCTAATATGCATGATATAAAAATAATTTATAGCCTTTAACACTCACGCATAATGTAGCTTTCTGCCAGTGAAAGATTTTTTAGAATTGGATCAATAGTTCTGGAGATTACGCTCTACATACAAACTTAAAAACAATTTTTACCTCTTTATAGTAGTATTTACCTACCACGTACACTACTACAAGTATAGCATTACCCAGTACTAACTGGGTTTTGGAGGTCAGATAGGCAGTCGCTCCATGTAAAATACTGGTATTCAGCTGCATCTGGTTAGACTGGAAAGCGACCCCAACACAGTTGGGAAAAGGCTAAATAGCAACTCAGCATCTGTCTCCTGCTGATATGGAGGGAAGTGGAAATTATGTTTTTCCTACTCCTCCGCTATTCTTTTCTGATTAATTTCGTGGCGGGATCCAAGACAGTTAAATTGTTTCTCTGGGACTTCGTCCAGCTTCATCGTCTTGGCTTTTCTGGTGGTCGCCACTGCTGATTCTGACTTTCAGGAGTTGCAGTGGTTTGGGAATAGTGTGGCAGGCTTGTCCAATGAAGAAAAAAACAACACAGCATTAAAATCAAGCTTCAAATAATTTTTTCTTGTAGTAGGCACCTACCTAAAACAGTTGAATGATTAGTTTTTCAGCTGACAAAGGCGTCACAGTTTTCGCAAAAGAGTTACTGTAGAGAATCCCTATCTCTCTTCATGAATAATAAAACACCAAAACAATTCTCAAGCCAGCCAGCTCTTTCACAAAGAGAATAATATCTTGCATATTCCAATTTTCTAAGAGAACAAGCGCGTTCAAAATCTTTTTCAGCACTTCTGCAACTACAACAGTTGATCAAAAGATTTTTCAATATTAATCAGATTTACAGCTGACACTCTCACCTCAAGGTCACAGCGCGACTTTAATCAAGAGAGTGCGACCGTGACCTTTCTCAAGGACATGAAATTACAGGAAATGAACGGCTTTTAACTGTAAATACAAAAGCTAAGCTTTGTGTTTTAATGTTGTTTGTTAATGGCTTTCTCTCGAAAGCCCGAAAGCATAAAATTTCGGAGCTTATCTTTTCCACTTTAATTTAATTCCTTATTATGCGATAAGGAATATTAAAATCCTGGTATTTTGCTACCACAAGAAAATGGAAGCCTCTCCCAAAGAGAGGCAGAATTAATGTTAATTACCAAGCTAGTTCATTAGCTACGTGATGATGATTTCAGATTTGAAAATTGTCTTTCATTTCTGAAATGTGTGCTGTTTATCTTCATCTGCCTAGTCTTTTCCCAACTACCTATGTTGAGGTCGGCTTCTAGTCTAACCAGATGCAACTGAATACCAGTATTTTATATGGAGCGACTGCCTATCTGACCTCCACAAGCCAGTTATTGGGTAATACGATACTCCTCGTAGCAGGTGGCGTTCTGTAGATTGGTTAAAGGCGTGGGTTTATGTGTGTATGTATGTATGATAAGTCCCCTTGGTAAAACTGTTAAAATGTGCATAAGTGGAGGGAATAATCCCTAGATTGTCTTCACAACAAAAATAGTGGTATATAAACCGAACTATACTTACCAAGCTGCTGCTATTAAAATGAGCAGTTTAGAAATTCGTTCAGGTAAACCAGCATGTCCTAGAACCAAGAAATTCGAAGATATGAGACATTCACCAACCCACTATGGGGCCGCGTGGTGGGTTTCGGGCCATTCCCACTCACAGAGAGGAGGCCTGAATCAGCTGATTATGCTTATCCTAACTTTCAAATTATGGCCTGACTAAACAAATTTCGCCAAAGTTCACATACGATAATTCTTTATCATTATCCTACCCTTATCCATTGCCTTCTTCCATATTTCTCTCTTACTCGCTATCTCATCAGTCACCTACTTCCTATCATCCTTCAAACAGTCCATCCATCGTTTTTTTGGTCTTTCTCCCTTCTCTTTTATAGCCATTGTCATCATCTTCCTGTCCTTGTCCCATGTTACTTGGGGTCGGCGCAATCCGTTATTTTTCTTCCACTCTTGTCATGCTATCATTTACACCTTTTTCTTCATATATATCACTCCTCACACAATCCATCCATCGTTTCCTTGACAAGTCTTATAGCCATCACATTCGATAATAGTTGTGCACCCAAAAACTACTAAAGACTTGACCAATGCGTCAAGATTTTGTAGAACCAGCTCAAACGTGATTATTGGGCCAACAAAAGTAGACCAATGACAAACATTGGGCAAGTGTGTCGTTCACACAGGCCACAGAATAGGTCAAAGAACAAATAAGTATAAATCGATAGGTGATACGTCAATTACTGTTTCCATAAGACCCACCTTTGCTACGCTCGGGTACAAAGTGTTGATGTGGCGATAATTATGATAAAATCATTTCGGTGCTATTTCCAAGTTAAATTCACCTTTTTTTGTAGGAAAATCCTCATGGTTAACCTCCATCTGGGGCAAGCGGAGGGTTATGTCAGACTCTAACCGACTAAAATTCCACTGTTCCTACTACTACCATTGTCGGGGGCCCGGAAGATACGAGTACATTCGCGCCCACCCCCGACTAAGTTAAATTCCTCTTAGTCGTGAATTGTAGTGACCCATCTAGTAAACACTGAATCGATTGCGTACACAAGTACGTTGCTGCAAACAAAATCCGGCAAAATGGGGTACCTATTATCGATTCTTCCCACACCAATTGCGAGGGCAGTGCGCCTGATGTTCCACTCAGACTATAATCCGCATGCAGGAGTGCCCCAGGCTTCAGTTTGCCTGCACCATTGACGATCTGAACGCAGCTACCTCTGAAACCGCCATAAGCGTGGCCGCTTACTGAAAAAGAATAAAGTACTTAATACAAGTAAACCTTCCCGAATAAATCCTCTATATTATGGTGAAAACCACATTCAAATCCATTGCGCAGTTCAAAGGGATTAAGCGGACTTACTTCGTCATAAAAAGCGGTACTTCTTCTTTTCTCGTTAATTTATTATTTATACTAATCATTCAATTTATTCCAGCCCTTTGACCTGACTTATTTGGGACTGTACAATACTTATTTCCTTCCTTAAACCTTTGTCAGCTGCCATCACAGAGCTCACTGCTTTCTTTTCCATAATTATCATCTTTGCAGATGTCAGCACAGGCCTTCTCTATGAGAGGGAATGGGCTATAATCCACCACGCGGGCCCATTGTGGGTTGGTAGATGTCACATGTTTTCGATTTTTTGGTTCTAGGACATGCCGGTTTCCTCACGATGTTTTCCTTCACCGTCTTGAGAGCAGTGGCGATTAAATAAATTACAGAAAGTAAGCGCTTGCCTGGGTTCGAACCCACGACTTACTGCTCGTTAATCGGAGCCGCCATGGCCGGGCCACCGCTGCTCATTCAGTCGGATGTCAGCATTTTTTTTATCCATATTCTCCAAGCATTCGTAATGACCAAAGCATTCCTTCTCTTTACGAGCAGAAGTCTATCCCCCTTTTTCTTGTTCATCATCACATACGACGCGTCTCAACGTAATCAGTGTGAACCGCTGGGTACATGCTGCCTCCAACAGTCTTCTTGATCGCGTCTGACCATCTTTCCAGTGTCCGTACCCGACAGAAAGACAGTAATTACAAACATTTTACTTACAAACCAAATCTTATTTTCAAACAAACCGTTCTTTCACCAAGTTTTGTTGTACACTCATTAATAAAGTTGTGTTAATTATAATTTGCTGACAACTGAAATTAGTTTGTTGAGTAAAACACGGAACAAGCAGCTAATGATTATACAGCACGACATTATCATGTTTTGTATCTTTGAAAAGAAAGTAGCTGGTACGACTATATTACTTGGTTGGACAGATTCTTTATTTTGACACAATCTGACTTGGTACTCTCACTGCAGACCAGTGCAGGTCAGTGTCAGGTTATATACATTCTGACTAGCCTTTTCCCAACTATGTTGGGGTCGGCTTCCAGTCTAACCGGATGCTGCTGAATACCGTGCCGTGCAGTAGCCGTGCTTACCTAGGTTGGTCTGTGGATGGGTGGACCACGCATTACATACCGAGTTTCCTCCGTGCCTCGGAAAGCACGTTAAGCCGTAAGTCCCGGCTGTCATTAGAAGATCTTTGACAGTCGTAACAGGTAGTCAGTGGCTCAAAAAGTCTGCCAACCAGTTTTACCATGGGGCTATCGTATTACCCAGTACTAACTGAGTTGTGGAGGTCAGATAGGCAGTCGCTCCATGTAAAAAGCTGACATTCATCTGCATCCTAGCATAGTTGAAAGGGTTATGTAGATGATGAGTAGGAAAGACTACAGATTCCGGGACGCTTTTGTTATCGGCGGAAAATTTTGGAGTTTAGCTGTGCATGGAGTAGTTTTGACATTCTACTTCTTTATCGTGTGGTTAGTGTCCAACCTGGTGTCAGAGTTTTTATGCCGCTTAGGGCCCCTGACTTGGCTTTACATGCCGTCGCTAAATATCTCTCAGGCATCTTGGTTTCCTCACGATGTTTTCTTTCACCAAAGCAAGTGATAATTATACAACACGCACATGAATCCGAAGCGCGTCTGATCTATGTTTTGTCCGACGGCCACACACTGCTGCGTTTTACAAAGTTTTACTGGCAGTAGTTAACTAAAGATTAGGAAACTGGGTTCATTGGTACTGCCTTCTAAATGTTCAAAGTTTTCGTATTATGTTTTAAAATGACGATCGTTTCAAGTGCTTACTGCGACCCACCTTTTCTGACTAATTAGGTTAATCGGCTATTTAAAAAGATAGAGGATTAAAATGGCTGGCCTCGTCGTCGTCTGAATTTTCCTACACGTGTCGGTACTATTGTTTTGTATGTCGGTCTGGTGTCTGTAACTCCTAAGGAAAGAGAGGTCTATCAGTCTATGCCTACCCAGCAGTGGGGTTTTTTTATGACAAACTCATCATCATCTGCCTAGCCATTTCCCAACTAAGTTTGTTTGGTTCGCTTCTAGTCTAACCGGATGCAGCTGAATACTAGTATTTTACATGGAGCGACTGCCTATTTGACCTCCACAACCCAGTTAGTACTGGGTAATACGATATTCCATGGTAAGACTGGTTGTCAGACTTTTTGGGCCACTGACTACCTAATGACTGTCAAAGATCTACAAATGACATCCGGGACCAACCACTTAAAGTGCTTTCCGAGGCACGGAGGAAACTCGGTATATAATGGGTGGTCACCCATCCACAGACCAACCTTGGCAAGCACGTCTTTACCCAAAGATCGACCCGAGCGGCTGTTATTATTTAGCAACAAGCTCCTTTTTTTTTTGTCAAATTCAAATTATTTATTAATAATCATGTACATTAAATACAGCAATTTAAACGGTGATCGCCAAATTAGACGTTAGTCTGTATCTTGGGGGCAAGAGTGTACATTTTCGTTTTTTTTTCAAAAAGCTCGTATTCGTTGACTATTAACAAAATTAAAGTAAAAGTAAAATTAATGAATTAAAGTAAAAACAAGAAAAATATAATAAGGAGTGAATAAAAAACAAAAACTTGGCAACAATACTTATACAAACAATATTCACTTAAATGTGTGTGACCGTGTGCGTTCGTGTGTATGATTGTGTGTGTGTATCTGAATTCAGGCTGTGGATGATGATAATGATGATGTCTGTAACTCCAGGTTCCAATCCAGCTCCAATGAAGCGAAGAATTACTATAGCAGTTTATTTTATAAGTAAATATACTGTCCAGGTTTAGATCTGCATCATTCTTGTAGTTAAAAAGTTTGTTTTCATTATAATATCTAAGTTTTCTGTAATAAATTTGTCAATAATAACTGAAAGTGACTTTGGAAGCGGTTCCATCACTAACTTAGTCGTGATGATTTCTAACTAAAATATCGTAACAAATACGCTGTTTTCATTACTATAAGGTTACTTTTGTCTGTTCTTGTTGTGTGTAGACTCATGTTTTTAGTTTTTGACTTACCGATGCCGCGTGCCGTGACAATTTAAAAGTGCCTTCTCTAGAAATAGAGAACTATTACTCGTTATCTCATCAGTCACCTCCTTTCCTGCCATATCATCCTTCGCACATTCTATCCATCGTTTCTTTGCACTTTTATAGCCATCATTCATACTACAAATAAATATTGTTTATTGTTAGAAAATTTCCTCACAACATTTTCCTCCGCATCACAATATCAAGACAACTGATTACCACACATCATTTCAGTCAACGGCCCCTCTTTTAGATTGCCTCTCATGTACTAGTTTCTTCAAATTGCCTGTAACTGGTTTATTTAAAATACAATGCGTTGAGATTTAGATTGGCTATTGCAGGGTCAACAAGTGTCAAGTCATCAAACAAACCAAATTACTAAAGCAGACACTACAAAAACTCAGACATAAACAATAAAAAACCACTCACTTTTTTGCCAACGCTACTTTAAATCGTATCTCAATGCGTCATTTTGATTGTTCACCGGCAGTACGGTCAGCAATCGAAGGCAATTTGGCTTAGTTCCATAAAAAAGCATAAAGTTTTCTTAACGACAGGAACGTATGAAAGAGATAAAATCAAGTGTGTAAGAGAGAGAGAATTTAATTTTTACTTGTTTAGTACCTGATTGTGGCTAGAAAAGGAAGGATTACTCCCTGGGGAAGATTTTTGTTTTAGAGAAGATCAAGTATTGTTCATTGTTCATGTCTTAGTTGTGTGGTAATCAGTTGTATAAAGATATGGGATATGGGATACGGAGAAATGAGGAAATGTGTTGAGAAAAGTTTTGAGTGTGAATGTGGATAGTTATAAGAGAAAGACCAAAGAAACAATGGATAGACTGTGTGAAGGATGATGTGGCTAGACATGAGATAACTCCTTGGATGACGAGTAATAGACAAGTATGGAAGAAGAACACATGCTGCGCCGACCCCAACAAATTGAGATATGTGCAGGAGAATGATGATAATGATGGATTGATCATTTTGTCAGTATCTTTATAATATCGAGGGGTAACGTGCTCAATATCTGGGTTGCAGAGGTCAGAGAGGCAGCAAGTATTTTGCTCTGGAAGCCGACCGAGTTGGGAAATGTCTAGGCATATATAGATGTAAATCTCAAGGGTATAATTTTGTTTTGGTAAGGCTCTTTGTAATATATACCCAAGCTGACCTTTCTCTCGAACTTATTACTCTTTGTCTTATATAGTTTCAGCTAAATCAGCTTCTCAAGCAGTATTAGGTTTTCAAGCAACATTCTTGGAGTTTGCACATACGTTGTCAGGTGTACAGAAACGGTAATAGGGTACCTTTCATCCCAAAAAAGTACTGTTCCCGAGGAAAACAACAATAACGTTCTTATGTTAATAGATGGCGCCACGTGTCTTTCGAATCATGATTGAATTATTATTATTACAAGCAGAGTACAACCCGTTGTCAAATTCTAAATTAACGCAAGCGAAGTCGCGGAAAAAAGCTAGGCAGTTAGGCATAAATTTAAGGTTTTCAGCAGGAAGATGGCTGGCAGTTACCTGTTGTAAGCTAGTAATGATGATGCTGAGGAAAATTTCGTATGGATAGTTTTGTGGGTGAATGTGGATAGGAGTAGGGCCAAAGAAAACATGGTAGTACTGGGTGACAGATGATATGTCTAGAGAGGAGGTTACAACTGAGATGACTAATAGAGAAGTACGGAAAAAGAAGAAATGCTGCGGCAGCTTCAAATCAATTGAGATAAGAACAGGAGAATGATGGTGATAATGCTGAATCACGCTCAATAATGAAGCCACTCAGGATGGAGAACAACAAAAATTTAAAATTGACGTAAACATAACAAAAACAGAGCTTACTCTTGTAGTTTCTGAAAGTTAGGCATGAGTATGCAATTCCAGCATCGAAACTAACTTGAGTATTTAACCACTCACGGTTTGCAACTAAACTAAAACTTTCCAGACTCAATTTAGTGTAGAGCTAACAAGTTACATGTGGAGCTAGTTTAATCAGTAATGTATCGAGAAGTGACTGGCTCCTTATTTCTGTCGCCAGTTCGGCTGACGATGGCAGAAGTAATTAGGCGTTCACCATTGTTCAACTGCCAGCCAGACTCCTCTCATCCAGCCACTACCTTCCTTCAGGCTGAGAACTTCAGTTTTACCTGAGGATATCGTAGTTGGTTGATCAAAATATCAACATGCCCCCGTAGCGTGACCACCGAAGACAACGATTTCTTTGACGGAAGAATCGACAAAATGACAGATAGTGCCAAGAAATCTGTCATTGTGTCGACACAATCTGTCATTTTGTCGATTCTTCCGAGAATTATAAAAAAAAAAATTTGGCTTATTTTGGCTATACCTACGTATTTTGTGTCTATAAATCAAGGGCAAGGGGTAGGGGTGAATAAATTTACCAATTCACTCAAATCGATTAAACTAAAATAACTAATCTGGAGTAACAGTAAACTATAAAAGGGCACCAAAAAACTCCTCAACGGTGTCAGCTCGTAATGTGCCCAAGAAGAGACTGGCGCTGGCGCTGTTACTTCGTTGTATTGTATGGCCAAGGTAAATACCAGCCCATGGATCATAGGAAGCGTCAACTAGGCGTTTCTAAACTTAAAAAAAATTACTAAAGCCAATCAAATCAGCAGGAAGATGGATTTATTGATGAGCAAAAGTATTTAAATTCTTTTTTTCAGTATTTTATAGTTCCCAAATTGAGCTTTTACTACCCCAATTCATTTTAATTCTCCAACTGCATATTGATACGCATCTGTTAAGACAACTTCTCTACTTTTAGTTGTAAGATCCTACGTCATTGCTTACGGCTAGACATTTTGGAAAGAGGCCAACTTATCAAGATGGCTACCGAATTTTGGTACCAAATCATCTACGAGATTGCCGGGATAGGATAGGCGAAGGAGTGGCTGTTGTTTATCATTTCCGACAAATTCGGGGTTCCTATAAGGTCTAAGATAAAGCCAGTACCCTGATTGCGTTACACTTTCTTTATCATAATCCAATTTGAATATCACAAGAATTTTGAAGGAAATTTCTAGTCCATCTGCCTCGTTGGTCTGCAGGCAATTGCGACTGCTGAGCATGAGGTATTGGATTTGATTACCAGGTCGGGCAAAGTGTTATTGGGTTTTCCCATCAGGAATTTGTCAGTAGCAGTTATGGAGTCTGGGTTTGTGCTTATACTGTCACTTACGGGACATCATCCGTGATTGTTCATCATTTTGAGCTCCCTATATTTGCAAGCGCTATGATCGCTGGTTGGCGCTTGCAACAGCGCCGATATATCAGGAGCTCAAAATAATGAACAATCATATAACCTCCCCCAATTCCTTCCAGGAGCACTTTTCCTGTGCCTCCTCAAACCAGTCCTCGCAGTTAGCATTTAAGTCGTCTCGCCACCTCTTCCTGGGCTGGCCTCGGCGGCGCCGTCCATCTCCCGGCACCCGTATCGTGGAGCCTTGCCCAGCGGTCATCGTGCATGTGAATGACGTGACCTGCCCAATTCTATTTTGGCCTGGCAGCCTTCTTGCCAACGTCCACTATGCCCGTTTTGGAACGCAGCGTGGTGTTTCGAACTACCTATTAAGCAAGCCTCCTCCACCTTCCAGCCTGTATGAAACTGCCCCAGCAGCGGGCACTCATAAATCTAGCCATCATCTCAAAAGCTCACTCTCTCTTTAGCCACATAATCATGACATCTTGCTTAAATTCCATCCTCCTTCTTTTTTCCATTTTGTATTTCAAGCTGGTAGAAGCGCTAGTTTCTAAAATGCCACGCTAGTCTAAGCCACACCCCGTAAGCTACCCGCGAAGTAAATCTGGTAATTAATATGGAGCCACATCCTTATAGCCTAGATTTTAGCCCCAAAACACTTAGGAACCGGCTGGGATGACGTTGATTACATCACACAAAATTAAGCTTCTAGGGTTTGCTTAATGTAGCAGAAAATATGGCTTTACATATCTGTTCTCGGGACATTAACCGCATTGTGTGAAGCGGAACTTTAGACATACATTTGTATGTTAAGAGTTATGTGGGAAAGTACTTTGGTTTATCTGCTATAAACAGGTTGTGACGTAAATACCTTATAAAATGAAAAAAAAAGCGTCACTTAAAGGGTTTATTACTTTCCTACCTTTATGAGTGCATTTTTCTGTTACATAAGCCGTGCAGATCATCATTCTCTTGCCCTTATCCCAATTCATTTGGGGTCGGCGCAGCATGTCTTCTTCTTCCATACTTCTCTATTACTCGTCATCTCATCCGACACTTCCTTTCTTGCCATATCATTCTTTATACAGTCCATCCATCGTTTCTTTGGTCTTCCTCTACTCATATACCCATCCACATTCATACTAAGCCGTGCAGATAGTAAACAATAACATAAAAAATAGTAGTCTGATTTATTCTACACACGACCATCACGACCATCATCATCTGCCTAGCCTTTTCCCAACTATATTGGGGTCGGCTTCCAGTCTAACCGAATGCAGCTGAATACCAGTATTTTACATGGAGCGACTGCCTATCTGACCTCCACAACCCAGTTAGTACTGATTAATACGATACCCTCTGGTAAGACTGGTTGTCAGACGTTTTGGGCCACTGACTTCCTAACGACTGTCAAAGATCTACAAATGACACCCGGGACCAACGACTTAACGTGCTTTCCGAGGCACAGAGGAAACTCGGTATGTAATGGGCGGTCACCCATCCACAGACCAACCTAGGCAAGCACGGCTTAACCTAAAGATCGACCCGAGCGGCTGTTATTATTTAGCCACGAGCTCCTCGCAACCGATAACCAATTTACAAAATAAATACCATTTATCATTTGTCACCATGAGGTAGGCGGCTCGCTTGTTTACTTATTAACATAGATCGATACTTATTCTTTGTTGTACACCAAATTTCTTTCACATTACTGTTAAATCTATGGACGCAGTGGAGGTATTATCGCTGATAGCGGCAACTTCCAGAAAACCTTTGGATAGACTGAACGAACTTATAATAAACAAGAACGGGGTACTCAGTAGTGTAATGAACTTGATAACGACTAGCGTCTTTGAATTCGTACGTGTATTTGAACCGGCTCCAACAAATTCCTGGTTTAAGCACCATGTTTCACTACTGCCAAAAACTAGAACTAAACCAGTCTAACTCTTGCGAAAAAGATTTCATTCACGTCTACCAGACCCTACCATATTCTCACCACAGACCTTCTATTTCAGCAGCGAATGCCCCAGCAGCCTAGCGTCGTCAGGGCGTGAACCAGTGCCCAGCCCCGCAGTCCCCGGCCTAGTGGCGTGCCCAGATGATCGGCTCATTCTGGAACCTCTGCCGAGCGTGCCCTTCCATGCCCGTCGATAAGGTAAGCTAGATCTTTAAGCAAATGGACGAAAACCTCTGTCTTAATTTTTGTACTGTCTATGGAGCTAAGCAGCGTTTCTGCGAAGTCCTACCACAACACTTTTTTCTGTCCCAAGCAGTTTTGCTTGGAGGAACTGCCACCATATCCATTTCTATTGCCAAGACCACAGAAAACCAAAGGCAGCAGGCACCATAAGCAACTTGCTTGTTTGCCATATTTTCTGACATCTTTTACGAGTATCTTAACTTTGATAGGAGAATTAAACGTTTTACTAAACCTCATATTTATTTTTATTTATTAAAACTTTATGCACAAGTAAAAACTGTCCACAACTGTCCGCATGGGCCGATGCCTTCCAGGGCTGCGGGACTATTCGAAAGAGGTACCGTGGCCCTGGAACACAAAGGGCAAAGAAGGAACATGGATGGGTTTTAGTCAGTACAAGTCTGACACTCCCTTCCGCTCCGCCCAGAGCGGGGAGGGTGGGGGGGGGGTTGGATGATTTCCCATCCGAAAAAAATTAAAATAAAAGGTAAAAACTGTACAAAGGCGGATTTAATGCCTTGGGCCTTTACCAGTATACCTTATGGTGATGCAGAGACAATACACAGTAGTTAAAATAACAGAAAACAAATTAGAGAATATTTATAACTAAAATCACTACATAGTATAAAACAAAGTCGCTTCATGCTGTCTGTCTGTCCCTATGAATGCTTAGATCTTTAAAACTACGCAACGGATTTTGATGCGGTTTTTTTAATAGATAGAGTGATTCAAGAGGAAGGTTTATATGTATATTGCACCCGTGCGAAGCCGTTTCGGGTCGCTAGTATAATAATAGAAAGAAAGAAAACATATTTATTTGGCACATGCCACAAGTGCACACAACAAACAAATAAAAATAAATTAAATAACTTAAATACACAATAAAAAAGTTAAATCTAAACAAACAAAAAAAAAAGAGATAATATTGTGTGTCTCACGGCTGCGCCAAATAGGCCCAGTTCAGCAAATTGCCGAGCAGCTAGTGCCCGACGCTGGTTTTCAACTGGACCTGAGATGGTGATGTGACGGACATAAAACAGTTTTGTTTCTAATTAGGTATGTGTAAGTATGCATGAATAGGTACTAATAAATACATATATACATACATAAAACAAAATATAGAGAGAGATGAAAAGAAAAATTACAACAACTTAATTCTGAGACGAATCTACCAACTTCTTGTGTATGTTCTCGAGCTTTTCCTCCATATTTCTGGTGTCGACACACAAAACCTCACATTTTCCTAAGAACCACAGGATAAATAAACCTCTTATACCAACACAGACATTTCCTTCACCAGCCCCCATTCATCAGGAACCGTAATAAGTTATTCACTTACCTTACCAAGGCTTCACATAAATGCGCCATGATTCCTCGCGGGATCTAAGCGCTGTGCAGCACTGTAGAATTTTATTAAGCTGAATCGATCCAGCCGAAAGCGGCTAATTTTTTATGTTACCTCGTAAGGTTTCCGGCGACGGTTATGTAAAGGATTATAGACTAAGCGTTTAGTCTAGGCTTTTGGTGTATTTAGGACAGGTATTTAAGGGGACAGGTTTTATGGTATATACTTTCAGCGGTAGACAAATACATGATGTATATCGACGCCAGTGTCCGTTGACATATAGCAAGTAGAAAAGAAGAGATGCTTGAAGGTGTGCTAACCTATGTGCGTAAATATGTATTGCCATACTCTGATCATGTCCCTAGGTAGGTAAATTCAATGAGATCTCTTCTTAAACTTTTTTTTCTAACTTCAGAAAGTACATAATTTCAAATGAATTTCTGCCTACCCCAGTGGGAAAAAAGCGTGGGCTTATTGTATGTATGTTTCTTAAAACCAATTTAAATATAGTCCAAAATGTTGTCGGATTTTGATCAAAATCCCTGCAATTTCGTATCGAAACTTGCATTAAGGCACGATTTGCGAGCTCATCTCTCGACCATCCTCATCCCTCTTGAAAACTCAAGTAACATGATAAGCAGAGACCCTCCCTCCGTAAAGCAACATGATTTAACATCAAAAATCGTGCTCCTTCGTCCTGGCAGGAAGCCAACGCGTCTAGCCACTCCAATCATTTGAGTTTACATGTAAAAGGCGAATTCAGCAAAATTAACGTATTTGATTTTGATGGGAGTTAAGAGAACTGCGTCGTCAAAATATAATGTATTGAGATATTAAAGAATGGGTGTCTCCTGAATAGAATAGAATAGAAAGTTTTTATTTCAGACCGGAGTCCATAGGGTTAGTAACAATTTTATTTAACTTCTAGTGTTAGTAACTTACAGACAATGATGCAAATATACAATTATAATTCAGTGTGGAGGCGCATCCACCTCTGCAACATCGGGGAATCCCACCGATCTGCAAATACATATAAGAAGAAGATTTATAAAACAATGGTTCGACCTGTTCTTTTGTATGGATCAGAATGTTGGGCCACAAAAGGGATGAAATAAAGGCATTGGCATGTGTGGTGTAACAAAAATGGATAAAATACATATAAAATAGGAAATCAGTAGGTACATAAAGAATGAAAGTGGCGCCGGTGACTGAAAACTAGTATGGCAATCGGTTGCCGTGGTATGTTGTCGTGAGGAAAGTTTTGAGTATGAATGTGGATGGGTATAAGAGTAGAGGAAAACCAAAGAAACGATGGATAGACTGTGTAAAGGATGATGTGGCAAGAAACGAAGGTGTCTGATGAGATGACGTGTAAAAGAGAAGTCTGGAAGAAGAAGACATGCTGCGCCGACCCCAAATCAATTAGGATAAGGGCAAGAGAATGATGATGGGTTTCTCTTAAGAAATAAAAGTCTTTTTTTAAGGTTAAAGCTGAAAATAAGGTCCCTTAGAGTTGAACCTCATCTAGCAGCTCGGAATCGCACTTGTCTATGCTGCTATCCTTTTCTATCGTTCAGACCCGTCATTTGCTAGCAAATGACCAAGAATATAGAAAGACATAAAAAAGTTAAAACACTTTAATTATCAAAAAATATCAGAAACGTTTGCATTTAAAATAAATTCGTTCACAAAATGCCATAGTTGATAAAGTCGTATTCTTAAAACTATTCAGTATATTCACAAACTCTATCACTATTGCTATTCGTTTAGACACCATAAACATGTATGTATGTTTGCAGACTGGCGACGATCTGGCGTCTGTTGTTTACCAGCGGTTCTCAAAATTAAACCGACTCCCCATGGGGGTAGGGTATAGGGTAACAAATGAAACATTTAAAAGAAACTTGCGCACATGTTATTTTGGGTAGAGATAGATAATCATAGATAGACTATACTTTACTTGTTTGTGTCCCCAACTTAAGTTTCTTGTTTTAATTTATAACACATAACTTGTCTATGGCACTCAGTAAAAGTTTAGCTTTTTATCAGTGAAAGATTGTATTCGAAACTTAAAAACTTTACCTTTTTATAATTAGTTTCGATTGCACACAAAATATACGATGTGATGAATATAAATGTTAGTGGAAGGAGAGGGAGAGGAAGACCAAGGAAACGATGGATGGATTGTTTGAGGAACGATATGAATGAAAAAGGAGTAAATGATTGCATGACGGTTGACAGAGGAGAATGGAAGAAAAAAGGTGTTACACCGACTCCTAGTAACATGGAGCAAGGGCAGGAAGCAATGTACACAAAATAATTCTGATACAATATTTATATTATAACATGATATTCCTTAACAAAGGTTTTCTTGTCGTATTTTAAAACGATATAAGATTTTAAACTATCATGGTCACTAACATTATTATTTACACTAGAAACGGGATATTTACCATGTAGTTTATCCGTGATCATGGTGCTTGCAACAGCGCCGAAATATCGGGAAGTCAATGAAAACAGTAAACATGGTAAATATTCAGTTTTTAGTGTAAATAATAGTATTTTAAAATGATACAACAAATCAAGAGTGTTGTATAACAATACCGAAATAAAGACGTGAATAAAAATATATAAAATACCCAGTTTCGAATACGCAGAATGTTATGCATCAAGTTTGACATTAATTGCGATTCTATTAATTCTTCAGGGAACATAAATTAGAACTCATGTCGGCGACTTTACGTGGGTGTCTGACAATCTGACATGGAACGATTAAGATTTTAATCAGACTTTCATCAAGCTTAGTGTTCAGACACACCACAGTGAAATTACGTTGCGTTTTCAGCATTATTTCAGGTATATTTTATAATAACTTTTGGTGTCTTACTTTTGTTCTGAACGGAGAAGAAACTTGAGGGTTAATTCAGACTCCTTTGAGTACTTAATATTAACGAAATCGTCTTTCTAGCTATATCTAAAAAGTGGAGTTTTATACATAAGCCCTTTTATTCTGAATTTTCCTGTTTTTGTGTGTTGTTAAATTATATCTCTTAATTCCGCCGCCGCTGTCTCCTCTAGCTGTTTCCATTGTTTCCATCTCGAGCCACTCTCCTCCATTTAGGGCCCGCTGTAGTCTTATCTCATCCTCCCATCTCCTTAGTGGTTTTCCCCTGCTCCGTTTACTATTTCTGGGATACCAATCCGTAATTATTTTACTTAAAAAAAGTGGACAACAATTGTTAAAGCGCTCTCAATCTGTACCTAAAATATTCCGAATAGTTCCGGCTGTTTGACACTTACTGTCTATTTTAAAAACAGCCCCAAAAATATTATGATCTACTTAGAAAAAAAGTAGTATTATCGATTCAAACTCATCATCATCAGCGTTAAATATCCATACTTACGTCGCAATTATTGTAAAATACTATTATTAGCCACCATTATGAGTCCTTATAACCATCCATAGGGCCCTTCACAATCATATAATTATAAGAAATGGCCGCTGTCATATAGTGGACATTCATTTGTATATTTTTTATGAAAGCGTCATTAGTTTTACACCTCTTGTGGGGAACATGAGCACAAGCAATTTGCCTGGAGCCAATTACTGTGATGTCAGGCTTTTTTTAATGGTTATGTATGGTGTTGTAACTTTGTTACAGAACTTTCACGTTTTTTTTTTGTTGTTGTTATAAAGCTAGAAAGTTTCGTGTTGTGGTAAAAACGCCAGGGTAGCCCGCAAAATTAAAATTTTCTTATGGATTTTGAAATTTGCAGGTCATGTGTCAGGTTATTCGTTGATTAAAATATGATTCGCAACCGTAACAAATATGGCTTTACAGAGTTATAGTAATCATTAAAATCATCAAAACAACCCTCTAAGTTCATTTAATCCTATTGAATGACTTTTTCTTAAAATAGTCATTCAATGAGATTATATGAACTAAGAAGTTGATTTATCATTATTACCTAAGTACTCAAGCTGGAGTGAAAATTTAGGTAGGAGTAATATTTTTTTTAACAAGATCCTCTAATAAGAAAACCTCCTTACTTTTCAAAGCAAAAATTAAGAATATGACGCTTATTACAAAGTCTTTGTAAACTTGAGGATAAAGTAATTATAAGAGAGAGACGATTTTTTCAGAACTTTCTAATTCAGAATACAGAATGGAAGGAAAGGTTTTTTTTATTTCAAGGTTTTTTTTTTCTTTGGTAAGAAATACCTTTGGAGAATGCCTTTTGAAAAATGTGTCAATAGATTTAGTAGGTAGTCTGTAGGTAGTTTGGTAGGTAGTCTGTATTTTGGGTCCCATAATCGAACTGGGAACAGGTATAAGTTTTATTCCACGACTAGCTTTTGCCTGCGACTACGCTCGCGTTAATTTTGAATTTGACAAATCTGGTTGTAATCTGCTTTTAATAATATATTCAATCATGATTCGAAAGACACGTGGCGCCATCGTAACTGGGGTCGTACAGTAAAACTTTGAGAGTCACTGTCCTAAGGCTTACGTCACTGCGTGCCGTAGACGTCCAGTCCGATGGAATTTAAATTAATTACAAAACGATCTATCTTTTCTTACTTAAAGGGTATTGAACGTGGGGTACAGCCTGTTTATAATAAGGTTTCTTGGTCTAAGCTGAATAATTAATAAAGAATCATGGAGTTAAGGCTAATCCTTTTATCTAGTCTCTTTTCAATGAGATATACAGTTATACAGATAACAGTCTGACGTTTTTAGGGTTCCGTACCTCAAAAGTCAAAAATGGAACCCTTATGGGATCACTCGCGTCTCTGTCTGTCTGTCCGTCTGTCACAGCCAATTTACTCCCAAACTACTGCACCAATTGAGTTGAAATTTGGTACACATATGTAAGTCGGTGACCCAAAGGCGGATGTATAACGTAAATTAATGAATTTTAAACATGGGGGCCACTTTTTGGGGGTAAATTAGAAAATGAAAATAAAAAGTTTTGCAAACTATATTTTGTTACATTTCAAAATGAAAGGGCTCATTGTGAGCATCTCAAGTATATTTTTATAATTTTAAGATAAATAGTTTTGAAGTTATTTAAGAAAATAGGCAAAAATTGACCCTTAACTCCGAAACTACGGGGTCGAGAATTTAGATTGAAATACAAAAAATAGTTCTGCGCCTATAGATTACAGGAAAACCTATAAAAAAGCAAACAAACAACAAACTAATAAAAATAAATTTAAATTAAAGGGGGCTCGCTTTCTACGATGATACGGAACCCTTCATGCGCGAGTCCGACTCGCACTTGGCCGGTTTTTTTATATAAAATATGTGGAACCTACTTGTTAATTTTCTGAGTCTACGTTCGTGGCAATGGATGGCCATGGAATTTACACTGACCTTTACTGGTAATTCCTTTTATTGGCAACCCCAATAAATATCCAAATAATGTCCATAAAAATTCTATAAAACAGCAGTTCATAGTCTCCGTGACCGTCGTGAAGTCTTATTGAAGTGGGAAATGGCTATATGGTAAGATTTATCGAGAGTTTAAGGGCAAGAAGGTTTTTTGACGGAATAGTACAATAGGCTAGGACTGGGCTGGAGAATATTCTAAAGTATACTGAGGTTAACGTTACTAACCTTTTATTTAAAGTAAATGGTTGGGTTCGTGGCTAAATAATAACAGCCGCTCGGATCGATCTTTAGATTAAGCCGTGCTTGCCTAGGTTGGTCTTGCCTAGATGTGTGACCACCCATTACATACCGAGTTTCCTCCGTGCCTCGGAAAGCACGTTAAGCCGTTTATCCCGGCTGTCATTTGTAGATCTTTGACAGTCGTTACAGGTAGTCAGTGGCCCAAAAAGTTTGACAAACAGTCTTACCAATGGGTATCGTATTATCTATAACTAGTGTAGGTCAGATGGGCAGTCGCTCTATGTAAAATACTGGTATTCAGCTGCATCCGGTGAGACTGGAAGCCGACCCTAATATAGTTGGGAAAAGGCTAGGCAGATGATGATGGCTGGAAAAGGAAGTCATGTATAATGCTGTCAATTGACCATTCGAGAGTTTTAGTCTTTGAAACTTACAGTGCACAGTGAGGTCAGTTGCTGTAAAGTTTTATAAAGTGCAAGTTTGTTGTGGATCTCAACTTGCACAATAAAACTTGCATTCGCCGGTAGCAGCAAGTCTCTCGCTCATGTTATCTTCAAACGACCAAATTTGGTTTTCTTTTTAAGCTACTTTTTGACACGCTATTGGCGTTTAAGTTGCTGCCTAGTTTTATTGTAAACGGGTATAAGAGTATTTTTTTATAAGCCTTTCAAGTGTCCCACTGCTGGGCAAAAGCCTTCCATGTTTCCTTCCAAACTTCTTATCTTGTGCTATCTCTGGCTATATTCACCCCGCAAATAAGATCAGATCGTCATACCACCTTCGCCGCGGTCTACTTCAGCAGCGATTTCCTCCATCAGGTGTCCACTCCTAAATTAGCTTGAGTCATAGACTAAACAAAAACTGTGTAACTAAGCACCCAGGATCATAAAACATAAACCCTTTTCTACTACAAAATTAATTTACACAAAACACCTAAAACATAAACAAAAAGTGCCTACATGGCTGAAATAACCTGAAAATAATCTCCATTGTATTAAAATTCTCCAATACAAACCTGAACAAAACGTCACTATTTTCCTCGACAAAATGTCCTCTTGAAAACGGGGTCGTATAACAAAAGTTTGAGAGCCTTTGGCCTCAATAGCTGACGTCATGGGCTGAGGGGCTGCGTCTAATGCCTCCACTGCTGGAATATTCCAGCCTCAGAGGAAACAAAGAATCCTTTCTTTTATGTGATTTTGTACTTGATACTCGTAGATTGGTTAGAAGTTTAATAGTGGTTTTCTGTTCTTGGTTTTAAAAGTGCCTTTTTATCTTGCTTGTTTTTCATACAAACACGCTATATTACTTACTCGTAGAGAGTATGCCACTAAGCAGGCGCATATTCATGCACTCTGTGTGATATTGAGATCTTCATCAATTAATTGCGCTGCCGTTATCACAATTTATTTGGAATCAGGGTAACATGTCCCCTTCTTTTATACTTCTCTATTAGCCATCATACCACGAGCCACTCCACATCTATCCGTATCATCGTTCACACAGTCCATTCAGGAAGTATCGGTTTTTGGTGTTCCCCTACTCTTATTTATATCTACTCAAAACTTTCTTCACGACATTTTCCATTCTCCTCCACATTACATGGTCCATATAATGACCGATTACAGAGTTACTTAACAATAATAAAAACAATAACACTTTTCTCCGGACCACACTCAATAGTCGCTTTTGCGGCGGAACCCCCGTAAAACTCAGTCCTTCTGTATATAATGGAATTAAGTCCTTTAAAATACTCTAAAATTCCACACACATAGATGAAAGCCTTAAAAGAACGCTTTCGAAGTTGCGAGAAGAAGAAGAACTTTTCATTGTTAGTATCTTAAAAATAGGGACTCTTAAATTTTGCTTTCGTACCACCCACACTTAAAAATGGGAAACTTTTCTTATTATTACATCTTACTTATATTTTACCACAAAAAAAGCCCAAATCGTCGGACCCAAGCTTGCCTGAAGAAGTTTCTAGAAAAATGGGGGCGTTGACTTATAAATTACTTCGCATTTGGGGCATGTAGGCAGCTAAACTTTGAGTACCATTGTCCTAAGTATATGACGTCAGGGCCTGCGTTGAATGTTTCCCAAATAGACCATTATATACAGAAGGTTAATTTAGTAAAACAATGCTTGCAAGCCCACTTACATAAAACAAAGGCCAACATAAGCATTGTTTTTTAAAAAACGGGTTTGGTTTTTTCATGAAAAATCTTTGTTATAGGAATAAGGTTTACTTTTGCTTGTAGGAGTTTTGGGTAATAGAAATACGTGTTTGCACTATGCTGATTTATTTGCGACTGTTTTAAAGGACGATACTTCTAATTTAATACGATGGCACACACACATGCATACGTACTTGCTAAACTACTTTACACGCACACAATGATTCTAACTCAACATACCGCCCACCAAAGGGCCTATTTGCCCTTTAACAAATAAGTATCTTAAACATAACTAACAGGGCAGTGACTTACATATTCGATAATCAAGCAAGTTTACATAATTAATCAACACGATCAAAAAAATTATGATTCAATGTCTATTGGTACATAACACAACTTATTAAATGGTTTTTGCACAATACTATCACCACTCTTTACACTATACACACGCGTCACACCGTCCGTACCAGGATGTTTGGCCACTATACGTCCCATCATCCATTTACCCGGAGGGAAGTTATCAGATTTTATTAGCACAATATGTCCTTTATCAAACTCCTTTACTTTGTTGTGCCATTTCGAACGTTGTTGCATTCTAGACAGGTATTCGTGCTGCTATCGGTGCCAGAAGTCAGTCAATAACCTTTGCTGATGTTGCCATCTTGACAAATGACTCATTGGGATATCTTGGAGGTCTGGTGTCGGAACAGTGATAGGGGTTTCACCGATAAGAAAATGACCGGGGGTTAGTGGTTGAAGGTTGTCGTTGTCCGTGTCGTCTATTATGCTTAGAGGCCTAGAGTTGAGGCAAGCCTCAACTTGACATAGCAAGGTGTTCATCTCTTCGTAGGTCACCTGATTGGTTATAATTCGTTTTAAGTGGTGTTTCATAGACTTTACCCCCGCCTCCCATAATCCGCCCATGTGTGGGCTATAGGCCGGGATGAAGTGCCACTTAGTTCCATCTATAGCTAACTTCTCGGCGATTGGACCTTCGAATTGTAACTTAGCCTCAGCCCAATCTGCGGCAAGTATCTTATTTGCCCCAACGAAGTTCCGTCCTTGGTCGCTCCATAACTGAGCGCATCTTCCGCGTCTAGCTACAAACCTTCGGAAAGCTCCGATGAAGGCATCTGCCGTGAGGTCTCCTACAAGTTCTAGGTGAATCGCCTTTGTCGACATACAGACAAAAAGAGCGATGTATGCCTTATTCGTCTTTGCTCCCCTGCCTCTAGACATTAAAATCTGATACGGACCTGCGAAGTCAATGCCGCTATTCAAGAAAGGTTTAGCAGGGGTAACTCGAACTCGAGGTAAGTCTCCCATTTGTTGTGATCTTGCAGACGCGTTTAGTTTTGCACAAATCAGACATTTTTTTATCTTGGTTTTAACTAATGTCTTTACTTTCAGGATCCAGAATCTAGTTCGCAGGAAGCATAACATAGTTTGAACTCCGCCGTGCAACGTCTTTCGGTGAGCATCGGCGACGAGGAGAGCCGTAAGATTGTTATCACGATTAAGAATAATCGGGTGTTTGCCATCTTCATTTAGGTCAGAGTGACGCAGTCTCCCGCCCACCCTGAGGATTCCATCATCATCCAGGTAAGGTTTTAAATTGTTTAATTTACTATTCCTTTTAATTTGTACCTTTGTTTTCAGCTGCTGTATTTCTTCTTCAAAGCTGTCCCTCTGTGTTACTCTTATGCAGGTTTTCAGCGCTTCATCTAATTCCTTCGTGCTTACAGGTAAGTCTTTGTTTTCTAATTTTCTTCCCTTTAAAAATCTTTTGCAGTACAGTATTACTTTAAGTAGTTCTTGCAATGTGTCACATTTATCAAATTTTGTAGCTATACTTTTCTCATTGGCAAGCTTTAGATTAACTTGTAATGTTTCCTTTCTTTCCAGATCTGTGATCATCGCCTTCGGCCTGTTGTAGTGGATTTCTCCTTCTCTCAACCACTCTGGACCCTTCCACCATAATTCATCATCTTTCAGGTTTAACAAGGACTGTCCTCGCGACGCAGTGTCCGCAGGATTTTCAGGAGACTTGACGTGATACCAATTATGATTGCCGATGTTGTCAAGTATTTCAACTACTCTGTTTCTCACGTACGTGTTCCATCTGGTAGGATCACCGAATAGCCAGGAAAGTACAATAGTGGAATCGGTCCATGCGAATATCTGACAGGTGGGTATATTCATTGCTTCCCTTAACTGTTTCAAAAGTCCAGCAAGAAGTACAGCTCCACTAAGTTCCAAACGGGGTAATGATTTAGGCTTAGTCGGTGCTACTTTCGTTTTAGCCGCAAGGATTGATGTCTTTACGTCACCCGTGGCGTTTCGTACTCTAAGATACGCTACAGCTGCGTAAGCTCGAGATGACGCGTCACAGAAACCGTGGATAGTGACGTTATTCATTATAGTTTCAGTAGTATGAAGCCACCTGTCTATTTCGATATTAGGTAAGTATTGACGAAAACATTCTCGTAGGCCTTGCCATTCAGCGGCAATGGTTCCGTCTACTTCTTCATCCCATGTTACTCCTTGCATCCATAATCTTTGAATGAGAAGTTTTGCAGGCAAAACCGAAGGTGCCAGCCAACCTAATGGGTCAAACAATCTCTGTAGGTCAGCTAGGATTGTTCTTTTTGTAATGGTCTTTGACGTTGCAGGTAGGTTCAGGCTGTACTGGAATCGATCCTTGCCCATGTTCCAGTGCAATCCTAGTGCTCGTGTGATTCCGTCTAATGTTATGTCTAGTTTTACGTGAGAGCTTCTTTCAGATTCTTCAAATTCTTTAAGAAAGTCAGCGTCGTTAGAACACCACTTTTTTAGTTTAAACCCGCCTTTCTGTAGTATGGCGTCTATTTCCTTGGCTACCTTTATTGCATCTGATAGATTGTCTTTACCAGACATCATGTCATCCATAAAGTAGTCGCGTCTTATAATTTCCGCAGCTTCAGGATAGTTTAGTCCTTCATCTCTAGCTACTTGATGCAAGGTCCTTACTGCCAAGTAAGGAGCAGAAGCAGTTCCAAACGTGACTCTGGTAAGACGGTAGTCTTTGACAGGTTCTTGATCATTAACTCTCCACAGTATTCGTTGCAGATCTCTGTCCCTTTCACTAACGACAATTTGAAGATACATTTTTTGGATATCAGCCACGAAGCAAATTTTCCTCATACGCCATCTCATAATCAGACTTCTCATGTCATCTTGTATCTGTGGTCCTACCATCAGTTCCTCATTGAGTGATACATTGTTTGTTCCCCTTTGAGAAGCGTTGAAAACAGTTCTTAATTTAGTCGTTTCTTTCTCTTCTTTAACTATAGCGTGGTGCGGTAGGTACACAGATGGATTGTTCATTTCTTGTTTTGGTACTTCCTCCATGTAATTCGTTTCGTAATCTTTCATGACTGTAGCATAGTCGTTCTTAAGGTTTGGGTTATTCTTGAATCCTTGTTCTAATTGATATAATCTCTTTAATGCTATTGTTCTCGTATCTCCTTGAGTTGATAGTAGCATGTTTGATTTCTTTGGTAACGTCACAATATACCGTCCGTCTTTATTTCTTACAGTTGTGGTCTTGTAGATTTCCTCGCACTTACGTTCCTCTGGTGTGGGTTCTCGTTTGTCGTATGGATCTTGTTCCCACATTCGTTTTAGCATATCATTTAGATCAAGATTGAGGTGCATGACGATAATTTCATCTCCAGGTAGTTTGTTTTCTACGTTCCCAAACAGGATCCAACCCAGGGTGGTGTTTTGAGCACACGGTGTTCCTGGAGGACCTTTAATAACTTCACCCTTCATTATTTGGGCACAGACGTCAACACCTAGTAATAAATCTACTCGACATGATTTATTAAAACTTGGATCTGCCAGAGTGAGTCCTTGCAGATGCGGCCAGGTGCTGGTGGAGATGGTTTGTGATGGTAAGTTGGCGGTGAGTCGCGTAGACATGATGTACGTTTTGATCTTCAAGTTGAAACAAGCGTCGTGTCTGGAGAGTAGTTCGATTTCTGCAGCATGTTTAACATTCGTTTTGGTTGAGCCGACTCCAGTGATGGTGCCATTAACCGGCGTTCTCTTCAATCGTAACATCTGGGCCGCCCTCTCACTCATAAATGTGGCTTGGGAGCCATGGTCAATCAGCGCACGGAGCACTGTCACTTGTCCCGATTCGTAATTTCTTACTGGTACAAGGGCTGTGGCCAGTAATGTAGTGGACAAGTTAGCAGCGACATGCGATGAAAGTGTAACATTGGTTTCGGTTGATTTTGCAGAATCTTGATGAGTTTCAACTTCTTTGTCTGGTTGGTTCTTATTGTCTGGTTGATTCGATGACGTCATGGGCGTGGATTGATGCGTGAGCGTGTGATGACGTTTGTGACATTTACGACAGGACATCTTCAGGCGACATCTATACGCTGAATGTCCAGGGGCCAGACAATTATAGCATAGGTTTTGTTGTTTCAGGTACTCGCACCTCTCTGTTGGATTAAGTTTGATAAACCTCTCACAATGGCATAATGTGTGGTCTTCCTTACACATAGTGCAGCTTCTTGGTTTTGAAGAGGCCGTAGCATTTGAAGTTGATACGTGAACAGCGTATTCCTTTCCCTTAGGTGTAGATTTCTCTCTAATCGGAGGCGTGACAAGCTCGAGCGTGCGGAACTTCGATTGTAAGAACTTGTTGAGTGCATCCCATTTAGGTAAGTCATCGACATTATTATCGTAAGCAACATCTTCCCATTCACGATGCGTCTCTGGGTCCAATTTTTGAACAACTAAAAATATTATGAGCGGATCCCAGGAGCTCGTTGACAAATTCATGTTTTTTAGTGCATTCAGACATTCTGTAGTCGTATCCAATATCGATTTAATGTTATTTGCTGTTTGCACAGATATCTTCTTCTGGGTAAACAATCTTTTCAGTATTGAATTGATAATAATGCGCTTGTTGCCGAAACGTGTCTTGAGCATACTAAATGACTCGTCATAGTTAACCTCTGTAACTTGCACGTGCTTCAAGAGCGACAGGGCTTCTCCCGTAAGACTGCTTTTTAAATAGTGCAACTTTTGTACTTTATTTAATGTTGGGTTATCGTGCACTAATGACGTAAATAAATCTTGATAAGCAGGCCACTCATCGTAAATACCTGAGAAGGTTGGGAGTTGAATCCTCGGTAACTTGACTTGCACTTCCATTGATGAACCAGAACCACTATTGTTATTGTCAGCTTGCATAAGTACCGGCGGCGACAACTTGTTGTGTGCACTCAGTAAATCATTAAGATCGGCTAGCAAACAAATATACAAATCTTCCTGAATAAAGTAATCTTCATTAACAAAATATGGAATGTTCTGTCGATTCGCTTTCGGAACACACTTCACTAATTCTATATGTGCATTTTTGAACGTCGACCAATATTCTTCAATGTTTTTAATCCGTGTTTCTATGTAGCCTTTTGTTAAACGTTGTTTCGGGCATTTTTTAAGATTGGTTTGTGTTTTTGCTAACAACATAGCTGTATCTTCTAACACATTTAGTAATTGTTCCGGTGTATCCGCCATAATTGTTATAATAAGTCTTCAATTTGCGATAAAGTAGATTGTTTCTTCGTATCTTCGTAAGCAGTTATAATATTATATTCTTGTTATTGTCACATTCACTAATGACTAATGAGGCTCAAAAAATGAACCACATTTTTTTACAACAAATTCTTTCTTTTGTTCTCCGCTCGGCGCGCGAGCCGTCCTTTTGTATTAGCGCTCGGTGAGTAAAACGTCGTAAGTCGAACAGGTATCCGGCTCGATGTCGACCAAAATGTTATAGGAATAAGGTTTACTTTTGCTTGTAGGAGTTTTGGGTAATAGAAATACGTGTTTGCACTATGCTGATTTATTTGCGACTGTTTTAAAGGACGATACTTCTAATTTAATACGATGGCACACACACATGCATACGTACTTGCTAAACTACTTTACACGCACACAATGATTCTAACTCAACAATCTTCTTTTTTTTTTTGTTTTTAGAATTTGAAACTGGCTGGATAACATATGAATACGTACTTTTGTCCAATCCAGTATTTTTATAATCCTATTGGTAGGGGAGCCCCGAGGGTCTTTAGAAAGCATGAAAACTTGTAATTGAGTAGGCAAGGCGTGATGAGAGCGACGCCAGTGCTGACGCATTTTCAAAAGTTTCAGATAGGAGCCCTACAGGCAGAGACCCTTTCTGATTAATGGACTAAGCAAATTCCGTTTAGCTTTTTTTCTTTCAAAGACAAAATATATCACTTTATTTGCAAAAGCACAGACATCTTTTGATGACGAAAAAATTTAATACCTTTTTGGAGGAATGGAGAACAGGGTCTAAAGTTCTTCATCCCCCATAGAAAAGGAAGGATTCTCCGGCCAGATGGGTGTTGTGTCTGGTGGGCTACTACCCAACAGTTATTGTCGGATTATTGTATATAGTCTTCAGTCGCGGATAACTTGCGCGATGTCGGATTTAGACGTATTTCGATTGCCTGTCAGGGCTGCGGGACTGTTCGAAAGAGATACCGCGGCCCTGAACACAAAGGGCAAAGAAGGAACATGGATGGGTTTTAGTCAGTACAAGTCTGACACTCCCTTTAGCTCCGCCCAGAGGGGGGGGGGGTCATTTGATGATTTCCCATACTAAAAAAAAAAACAGACGTATTTTGATGTTTAGTTCATCGTCTGTGTCATAGATGGCGCTCTAGAACTTTTTGTTCTATGTTGCTGTAGTGCCGCAATACCTATATTTTACCTACAAACAATTTCTCAATTTTACCAACTGCGCTAAAATAATCTTGTTGAACTGTATTTCTATTTACTGATTTGATACCCTAGCTATACAATGCATATCAAATAGCAAAACAAGCATTACTGTTATGTAAATCAACTACATTCTCCAAAAGCTACACGAACCGATCCGATTATCTAACATTCCGTACTGAAAAGGTGAACGCCCTGCCATTTCTTATGCACTACGGCAAACTTTAAATCTAATATATTACTGCAGACGTGGTTTGTGCCAGCAACCGTGTCAACTGTCTAGAACATTACATTGCGAAAGAAAACTCGATACGAATCCTACAGA
Source organism: Noctua fimbriata (assembly GCA_905163415.1). Lineage (NCBI taxonomy): Eukaryota > Metazoa > Arthropoda > Insecta > Lepidoptera > Noctuidae > Noctua > Noctua fimbriata. The sequence goes on from LR990946.1 coordinate 2,364,167, forward strand.
AAGGAAAAAATACATTTAAGAGTCCTGAATTTCATCCGTAAACCATTACTTCTATTTATTTTCCACTCAATCCTAATTCAAACTCGACAAAAAAGAAATTACAGGTATTACAAAACACAAAAAAACGTTTCGTATTCAATATAACCTCAAAATTCTTCCATTTTCCCGCTCTCCTACCTTTGTAATGTGGGCCAATAAAGGCGCGCCGGCGTGGCACGTGATTGGTCGATTCTTTGCGGCGCCGGGTTTCTATTGGTCGATTGCGGCGGGCGACGACCTCGCCGGCGAATTATCACCTTGAACTTTTGAACTGTGTGTCAAAAGGTCGTTTTTAGATTGATTCTTTTTTTTTCAAGGCTCTGCTGTGTTGAAGTGAAGATGACTCATTTACGTGAGTGCTTCGTTGAGCAAACTGAAAGGAGGTTTTCTTTGTAAAAAACAAGATTATGAGTAATGGAGACACTTGTATTTTTTATCTTATTTTTATAAAGCGACAGGTCTGGAATCAAGGGCGTTTGTTGCTTGGTTAAGTAATTTTGAGATCCTTTTTGTGTAAAAATAAAAGTCACTGTCTTTTACTTTTTTTTTAAATATAAAAATCAACGTAACGCCATCTACCTTTCTGAACGTGAACTACGCACATGAAAGTGGTCGTTAAAGCTGGACAGTAATGGGCCATGGTGGACACACTTGATCATAAACTACAGGAGGAAATTAGCCAGTAATATCTGCCATTAATGAACATTATGGGTCACTAACATAATTAGATTTTTGGCATGTTTACTTACTACACATTTTCGTGTGATTTCTGAATCCTTCGACGTTAGATTAGGAAAATTGCTTTATTTACTTACTTGATTGTTTTTCTGCGTGTTTGAATGAAACCTTGTGTGTCCTCAGGGACGTCCGACGATCATTGATCGACTTGCACCTAACTTTCTGTAATTTACTCTTTATACAATGTTATGCCTACTCAACACACTTACTTCATTATTGGTAGACATAACATCACGCCTGTAATCCCGGGAGGGTAAGGCAGAGGTGTACCTAATAGTACACCCACATTTTCGCCAGGCATGTTTAAGCCCCATGTAATAGGGGAAGAGCCTATTACCAGCAACCGAGCACAAATCCAGACTCCGTCACTGCTACTGAGAAATTCCTGAAGGAAAAACCACAGACACTTTGCCCGACCCGGAAATCGAACCCAGGACCATGAGGTCCTGGGTTCGATTTCCGCAAGTTTAGAACATGAGTTCAGCAGTCGCGCTTGCGACCACTAAACCAACGGGGCAGAAAACAGACAATTTAATACCGATTCTCGTACATTACATCCTGAAATGTTTGATCAAAAATACACAGCACAGTGATTTGTTGACCATTTTTCTCAATTCACCGAAAAATGACACACAATTCACCATTTATTTCAGCACAAAAATTCCGGTTCAAAAAACAATGCACTACAAAACAAGGCTGGCTGTTTTAGTCATTGAACCAAAAAAAAAATTCGCCCATTCAAAAATAGAACGCCAACCATTACGTCATCCGTCACAAACGTGAACGTGTCGCATTCAGCCGCAGCCTTCAATGCCAAAAACGTGAAAAAATAAGGAAAAAAATAAAGTTCTGTGTCAGTTTCCTACGTCACGTATGTCTACCTGCCTAGCCTTTTCTCAACCATCTTAGGATCGGCTTCCAGTCTAACCAGATGCATCGGAGTACCAGTATTTTACGTGGAGCGACTGTCTATCTGAACTCCACAACCCAACCCTTAGTTAAACTTGTTATCAGATTTTCGGCCCACGGGCTACCTAAATTGAGATAACGACTGTCAAAGATCTGTAAATGATAGCCGGGATCAACGACTTAACGTGCTATCCTAGGCCCCGAGGGAACTCAATATGTAATGGTTGGTCACCCATCCACGAACCGATCTCAGCAAGTGTTGGAACATTGAAGATCGACCCGTACGGCTGTTATTATTCAACCACGGCTACAAAACGTCTGTTACATCACGTTTTTTTGCTATAAAACATGGCACAGGCAGCTGTGTTCACAGCCAATACTAAAAAAAGTTTTTATTACGCCCTCGTAAAATGGAATAAAAAGCAGAGTAGACGGAATTGGAAAATTAGTAAACCTCATTGTTCTGCGCGCAATGTAATTCAGGTTTCCGCAGTGCAATTTCGGACTGTATGCGAGCATTTTGATTTCTTGCTTCCATATTCTAGTCGGTAATAATTTATAAAGTGCTAACCTGCATTATGGAAATTAATTAATCAGCATTTTAATCATATTGCTGTATAATCTGGGTCGACTGCTTTTTGCCATAGCGTTTTTCTGTGTTGCTAGGGGAACTCTGATGGCTTTATAGAAATCTTATTCATGACGAAAACTTGATAGCTGAGTAGGTTGGCGTCATTTGAAAATGTCAAAAATATACATATTTGAAGGCAGGGGCATGCAGATTTTGATTCAATCTGACTTTACCATCTATACAAATAAAATAAAATTGAAGTGTCTGTTTGTAATATCAAAATAATAGCTTTTTACTGAATGCATATAAGAATAAATACGGCACTAATATCAAAAACTCATTTTCTTCAATTTCTGTCTGTCTGTCTGTTTGTTCGGGCTAATCTCCGAAACGGCTGAATCGATTTTGACGGGATTTTGACTGGCAGATAGCTGATGTTATAAGGTCTAACATAGGCTACTTTTATTTTAGAAAAATAATTAGGGGTCCATGCAAAAAAATTAAAACCCTTGATTGATATTGGTAAAAAAATCTGATTCAAAGTGAAGTAATATTTTTTATAATAATTTCACGTGAACGAAGGTCGTGGGCAACAGCTAGTATAAACTGTATATCATCAATGACCTTTCATTTTGACAGTTAAACAATATTAATTGAGTTCATTACATTGTTAAGCAGACAATTTAAAAAAATAATGAACCAATGGATTATTAAATACTTTCGAAATCCTTGTGATTGTTAATCTATTTGGGGTCAGCACAGGTTGTATGTCGTCTTTTACACGACAATTACAAATCAAAGGTCAAAGCATTAATTTCAATTAGACCATTACAGACACTTTTGAACTGTTAAAAACAAAGATGAAGCTTTTACAGTCCCAGTCACAAGGCATGATAACTTGTGAAAAAATTCTAGTCGCCTACTTCAAAGCTCTCCATAAAGAAGAATGCTATACTGCTGTACTCCCTTAGGGGTTAATTTTCGAATGTAAACCTTTACACCTAAACCCACATTCATTTATTAAAGACTCTCTTTAATTCTCTGTTTTCTATACGTAGAATATTCCTTAATACTTAATCTAAATTAGATTCTAGACCGACAACACGGACTTAGTCAATTAGTGTTCTCAATTCTGCTCCGCAAAGAGCATTGCCCTCGCCACTAATTTAATGTACCCACTTGGGAAGATAACCTTCTAGGTTTTTCGTAGCCAACCACTTTCTCCTTAACTTTTTGTAGTATTTTTTTTTTGGCGAATGCTGCTCTAGCGGCACTACAAAGTACTACAGCAACATAGTACAAAAAGTACTACAGCGCCATCTATGACACACATGAAGAACTAACGTATCCGCAACTTAAGACTATAATAGAAAAATCCGACAACAACTGTCGGGGTTTTTCTATTATAGTCCTAGATCATCATAGATCCTCCCTTTTCTATGGGGATGAAGAATTTTACACCCTGTTCTTCATACCCCTGTACTGCTACATCTTTGCCCAACTATATACAATACAGGCGTTATATTATAACATTTTTAGTAGGATATATTTAAACATACTGGTCTCTACGCGATGTTTTACTGAAACACTTCTGGGTAATGCAAATAACCATAAGTGGTGATGATCACTAATCATCATCATCACAATTCTAGCGGTTTCTATATGATATGTACCACACTATAACATGGAAAACTACTAGTGCTACCTTGAAAAAACATCATCATCACCATTCTCCTGCCCTTAGCCCAATTTATTTGTGGTCAGCGCAGCATGTCTTCTTCCTCCATACTTCTGTATTACTCGTCACCTCAGCAGTCACCTTTCTAGCAATATCATCCTTAATGATAAATGATGTTTATAATTCAAATAGGTTTTTACAAACACTTTCACACGTAATTTTTTTTTAAACTGGATGGGGCCGGTGTTTCATACCTGACTACTCTGAGAAGAAACAGCCGTTCTTATATAGTCTATTTTAAGGTCCAGACATAATCTCGCTCAACTCACATGAGGACTATGCAGATTAGTGTCTGAGATGGTCTTTTGAAGAAAGAACCACACAGATTTGAGTGGAGCTGTCCAGTCAGTGTACCTAAGCATTTGTCAGTTATCGTGTAGCTCAAGAAGCTCAACGACACGACGAACAATAATAAAGAAAGGATATTTGGGTAGGTCGCTTATAGTACTCAAACTGCCAGACAATCGTTAAGACCAAAGGAAAAAAAATGACCCACATGGTCCTCACATCACTACATAGTACGAGTATAAAACAAAGTCGCTTCCCGCTGTCTGTCTGTCCCTATGTATGCTTAGATCTTTAAAATTACGCAACGGATTTTGATGCGGTTTCTTTTAATAGATAGAGTAATTCAAGAGGAAGGTTTATATGTATATATTTGCACCCGTGAGAAGCCGGGGCGAGTCGCTAGTTCACAATAATCAAATAAAATTAATAATACTTTACAAAAAAAAAGGTCATAAAAATCATTAAAATGTTACCATTCACAGTAATAAAATACTTAACCTTCATCAACTTCACACAGCTCCTTGCAAAATAACTTATTTTTATTCATGATACATCTGGAAACGTCTACGAATACAACATTATTTTTAGTATATGCGAAACCTGAATATAGTTTGTTCAGAATAATTAACTGAATCGATTCCAATAATTTTTAAACCATGTTATATTTTTTCCCAAAAATATTTAAAAATGTTAAAAGTTGGACACCGAGTGACTTTAAGTACCTATCGCAATAATTTAGGTACCTACTGCCAAATTATTATTATCAATGAGCTCAAGACGACGCTGGAGGCGCGCGCTGCGTGGTGACAACGTTTTTGTGCGGACAACTAGGTAACAGAACAAGCTTATAACTTTGAGATTTTTCATGAACCAGTTTTGAAATTTTGTACATAAAATCTTTACATAAAAATACTAGACACGTATCAGGTTTCGCATATACTAAAACTAATGTTATATAAGGTCTATCTTTTCATACACGAAATATTTTAAGAGTAACTTCTATAAGTCGTAAAGTCGCCATAGCAACGGGAAAAAAAAATATTTGAGTGTTTTTTTTACGAAATTATTATAATTCTAAAATTTTTTGAGACTTTTTGCATAAAACCTTTACTCCCATATTCTAACAATGACAGTAGGTAAATAGGACGTAGTAAACTAGCCTAATGGATGTTCAAAAATAAGGAGCTAGTATTTATTTTGTGGGTCAAGTAATTTTAAATTATTTATTTTTTATAAAAACATACTCAGATAAAAAAAAAAATCCCTTGAAATGGCTTGGTTATAGCCGTTAGATGATTCCCTGAAAATATTTCGTGTATGAATAGTTAGACCTTATATAGTTACCTAGAAAAATATGGCTGAAATAGAAATGTTTTAATTTGTATAATTGTAAAAGAAAAACCAAATTTGTACACCTAACATGGTAAGACATGTACGGACCTACCCTACTCACTAAGTTCTTGCATGCTCAATTTGTGTGTAAACGCATGTTTTTAACAAATAAATTATCTTTATCTTTATATTTATAAACATCACACAGCTCCTTGCAAAATAACTTATTTTTATACATGATATATCTGAAATCGTCTACGTATATACGTCTCACGTACATCCTTAGAAAGTATACCTTTTCCTTTGTTTTATGAAGATTGACTACCCTCCTGTGGTACTAAGAATAGATCACTTCAATCCAGCCGGGACCTCAGGGTTTCTTAAGGTTAAGAGCCAAACCGGGTCGTGAGCAATCTGGGCGGGGTCTCGGTACTGATCCCGATGTGTTGCGAAGATTTTTCATTGTAAGTAGAATTGTATTGGGTCATACTTGCTCTTTTCTTAATTGTGTGTTGTACAGGGTACTTAGCTATAGGATGGGTTGCGTGGGAGTGCAGATTATTTAGCAAATAGAAAAGGTTGGTTTCTGAATCTTTTCGGTAGGTAACGAGACGATGTCTTTAACGTTATAAGTACCATATATTCTTATCTGACCAGCATCACTTTGGGCCCTATCAGAATACCAGCGCTGTGATTTTTTTTTTAATGTTGCAGCAACATGCTGAGATAGGGACCTCGTACAGGACCATTTTAAATTGTGGTATCTTTTCTTATGTTTACTTTTTTATATTATTGTAATACCATTTTAAATTGTGATATCTTTTCTTATGTTTACTTTTTTATATTATTGTAATATCATTCATTTTTTTTTTGTTTTGTCCTGTGTGAGTCTAATAAATACTTTTTCTTTATTTCTTTAACACAAAAGAAATTATCGATTGCCTTCCACCTATTACCCTACCTATTAGTATTTACTGATACTGAAATTACGCATAACCCCATAATTAAAAACAGGTGTAACAAAAGTATAGTAAAAAGGAGATGGAAAACAGTGGGCCCAAATGTAATAAGTTGAGACATGGTCTAAAAAATTAGTCATATTTTCTTATTTTAAAATATCAAAAATCAGCTCATTTCTCAATCTGGAAGCGGAGAAAAATGAGAAAGATGGTTTTTTGTGACATTATCGATTTGATTAATCGATTACAGAATTACAAAAAAAAAAGCTTTGCACTAGGTAATTAGTTCAAAGTAATTAAATGCACTATAATATACTTGTATATAATATAGTGCATTAAATGACAGTTATATTAATAAAGAAAATGTCAATTAATAACTAATAAACCAAAATGATTATCGATTTCGTATCGATTAAAATTAATCATATTTTTCATGACTGCATTGACAGCTGACTGACATTGACACTTGCCGATTGTTTCTGCTCCACTCGTTTCGTGTTTTCCGATGCGTTTTTAGTGCTTTAACGATTGTTTCTTTTTATTTTCAACGACCACTACTTTGTTTATTACGGATTCCGACCCTGCCTACCTTGTACGACACTTGCTTCCACACTGGACACCGAAGATCGCTCACACGTTTGACTTAGAATTGTTTTTTGGACTTTGCCACCGGCTTGAATTCGATATTCTTGAAACTATAGATCGGATTGCAACTAATCACTGCAATACCATAGGCCGACGACCCTTGGACGATGAAACAATTCTGTCAGTGATTCGGCAGTAGCTTGAACCTAACTCTGTAAGCAAATATAACCTCATCTAACCAACTACCTGGCAGGTTTAAAATATTTATAATTATAATGACATTTTAATAATAATAGAAGAAGAAAATAAAAAAACAAACCATGGACCTACTACATGAAAAGGTTTTTTATTTATTCTGGACGCCTTTTCAATAAAACCATTCCTGTTATCTATTTATGGCTTCAAGTCATTTATATTCATTCATAATATGACTTTTCAAAGATTCTCCACTAAATATAATAGACATTAGTGCTTTAAAAACTTAGTAATCAGCTCTTGTATAGAGATTGTAACAACCTCACTTTCTTACTAAACCTCTAAAAACTGCTCTCAGATTGTCTAAACTTACAGAATTTTCAGCGAAGGACTGATAAGTCTGAATCTATTAATTCATACCATTTTCATCTCGTTACATTCAGGCCCAACAATGTATGTAATCGTTTCCGTCTCCTTTTGTATGCGACAGCTGATAATTATGAAAGTTGTTCAGTTTGATGGTCTGCAGCATATCTTTTCATATGACTATACCTTTTCTGTTACACCCTGTATAAGAAGAATATTATTTCAAAGTGTTATTTGGTTTATCCATCACGAGTTCCTCAGTTGCGTCTGAATTTGTGCCCGATTAATGGCAATAGGCTCGCCCCCTATTACATGGAACTTAAACATAACTGACGAAATGTGGATGTACTATTAGGTACACTTCTGCCTAACCCTTTGGGGATTACAGGCGTGATGTTATGTTATGTAAACAAAGTAAAAGAAGAGAGACAACTGTCTATTCCGCACAAATAATACGCATATGGCTTTAATAGCCAGTTACTTACAACATCCATACAAACCCAGATAAACAAAACACCGCTAGATTTAAAAAACGAACTATTATTCTCTAGGTACACCAATTAACAAAATCCAATCGACCAGGATATCGAGCCAACCAATCAGTATAAATGAACTACTTCAAACAAGCGCATCCAAATCAAACGACCCGCATCCAGCCAGCCCGCTGAGAGTACTACAAATCCGCTGAGAGTGCTACCGATTCAATTTGGTATTGACTGAAAATATTCTCTGCTTTTCGAACTAGACTTAAAATGGAAATAAAAGGATAGCAGCTTGCGAGGGATTTAAACATAGATAACATCACGCCTGTAATCCCCGAAAGATTAGGCTGAGGTGTACCAATGATATACACTTAATTCGCCAGTTATGTATCATCATTATCGTCATCCATAGTCTGAATTTACCGATTGTTGGATATAGGTTTTATGTAATGCGTGTAAAAATACCCATAACGAAGACTTCTAAACTCTAGAACAAAAAAAATATCTCAATCTCGACTGAGAAAACAAGTGCCTTTCGGCTAACCTTTAGTTTAGTTACGGAGATCATCATCATTTCACCCGAAAGGCGTCCATTGCTGGACATAGTAGGCCTCCCCCAAGTTTAACCACATTGACCGATCCCGTGTGTCTCGCATCCAACAGATCTCCGCAACCTTCACCAGGTCATCGGTCCACCTACGTCTTCCGGAGATACGGAAATATTGGGGTTACGGAGATATTGGGCACCAAAGTTCCAACTTTTCCACAAGTTTTTTTCTAAACACAAGTTTCAATGTTACTTTAAATACCCCCGTACTATTCAATGCACCCATCACATACTGCACACTGTTTTGAGTGCAGTTTTTTGAGTCTTAACGTAAAACGCAATTTTTCATCCAAAAAAAAACTCGTTCGTAGAGTTTTACTTCATTTGATGTACAGAATGCTTGGTTGACTGCTTCGTGAAGGGTTCGTTTACACCTTGTATGCGTCGTATAAAAGGGGACGAGCATATTGCTTATATTAAATCCTACATCGAAGGCAGACTTCCCACTTCAAGCCATTTCTGAGTACTTACAATTCATGCTAGCGATGCACTTTGATATTGAAATTATTCTCTTTCAGCTGAACTGGTAAAGTGGGAATACTCTGTCTGTAAAACAATTCGGTATTAAAAAACGACTTTTGGACAGATTTAGAGGATTCATCTTGTAGATGGGTCAATTTTCTTTCAACTAAACAAAGAGAGGGAGGAATAAATAGAGATTACAACATGTTTGAAATGAATTTCGACAGGCCGTATCGACGGCGCGTTCTTGTTTCACGCGCGCCTCAAAGAGATGTCAGCAACCGTGCGGTTGCATGGCCGATGACTGCCAGGGCTGCGGGACTATTCGAATGAGATACCGCGGCCCTGGAACACAAAGGGCAAAGAAGGAACATAGATGGGTTTTAATCAGTAGAAGTCTGACACTCCCTTCCGCTCCGAGCGGGGGGGGGGGGGGTCATTTAATAGTAAGTAGTAGTAAGTAGTAATCAATTTATTTGTCAGAATATTGTTGTTACAAAGGTGTTACATATAATATGATGTCCATAATATTCTGCTGTTTCCAGCGTACAAATATTTAAAACAATTAAAGTTAAGGTCAAACCATACAGAGTCGAAAATAAGGAAACTCTACTATCAAATACAATGTTAGGGGTTATTAGTTTAAGAATTATTAAATACAATGTCAGGGGCTATTAATTATACTGTCAAGCATTATTAAATACAATGTAGAAAAACAAAAAAATAAATAAAATACAAGTCATAGAAATGATATTCCATTCAATTAAAAGTCGTCGTCTAATTTAAATTTTGAATCAAATTTTTCATTTAAAAATTCATTCGTTGAGTAGTAACACTTTTGCAATAGAAAGTTAAACAGTTTATTTTTAAATGTCATAAGGTTAAGACTTTTAAAAACATTAGGTAATTTATTATAAATTTGAATTGCCATACAATAAACATTATTTGAAAATAGTTTAATTCTTTGTTGGGGTGTACATAATTTATGGATATTTCGACTTTTCCTTATAACAACATCATTGTGTACTTGAAATAAAGTTAAGTTTTTACGTACAAAGATACAGAGTTCGAATATATATAAAGATGGGAGCGGTAATATTTTCAATTTTTTAAAGATAGGGACACAGCTTTGTAATGAGTGGGCTTTGGTCATTGATCGAATACATTTCTTTTGTGCTCGGAATGCTTTATCATTATCAACAGAATTTCCCCATATAATGATGCCGTAGCGGAGAATTGATGCTACGTAACCATGATAAGCATAAAGTGCTGCATTGATACCAGCCACGCGAGTTATTCGGTTTAAAGCAAATACAAATCTTTGCAGCTTAGTGCATAATTTGTCAATGTGTATCTTCCAGTTGCAATATTTATCTAATGTTATCCCCAAAAAAGTAGCATTTTCAACCTCTTCTACAGCGTTATTTGCATATCTAATTTCTAATTGTTGACGTTTGCTATTGTAAGTTTGGAACTGTATAAGTTTGGTTTTACTAATATTGACATGTAGGTTGTTGTCTTTTAGCCATTCTATTATTTTGTTTAACGTGTCATTAATCTCTTTTTCGTATTTAATAATATTGTTATCGGTGAGTTCAATACTAAGAGTTGTATCGTCGGCGTACAGAATGCAAGAATATGGGGTTACGTTGGGCAAATCATTGATATATAGCAGAAATAAAAAGGGTCCCAGTATACTGCCCTGGGGGACACCACATGCGTTCCGACGATAGGCGGACCGATACACTCTATTTTCCGACAAATTATTCCTCGATACCTCCACGCATTGTTGGCGATCATTTAGATAAGATTCTATCCACTGTAATGCGTTTCCCCTGACACCATAACGATTCAATTTGAAGAGAAGCAGTTTGTGATCCACGAAGTCAAATGCTTTTGACATGTCGAGAAATACCGATGCTATTGGCCTTTTCTCATTCAGACTAGAGGTAATCATTTTCACAAGAGAGAAACATGCCAGAGTTGTTGATTTATTTTTTCTAAAACCGAACTGTTCCTCTCTTAGAATTGAGTGTTTTATTATAAAGGAGTGCAGTTTATCGTACATAATTCTTTCAAAAATCTTAGAAATTACGGGTATCAGAGTAATCGGTCGATAGTTATTCATGTCATTTTTATCTCCCTTTTTGTATAAGGGTTTAACTATTGAAAATTTTAGTCTGGCGGGGAATAAACCTTGAAAAAATGATAGATTAATAATGTGGGCGAGCGGATGAGATATATATTTAGAGCAACGTTTCAGAATTTTCGTATTGATATCGTCATACCCGGTTGAGTTAGTTGAGTTTAAAGAATTAATAATTTTATACACAGTATCTTCATTAGTTGGAGTCAAGAAAATGGTATCCGATATGTCAGTGATGGTATGTTTGTAGTCAATGTGTGTTTCAGAATTAGGAATGTTATGTTTGTTTGTCATGTTTATAAAAAAGTCATTAAATTTATTGGCAATTATATCGGCATTAGTGTATGTGCACTGGTCATCTATGATAGAGGTAATTTCAGCGTTATTATCGATATCTGTGCTATTCTTTTTAATAATGTCCCAGGCAGCTTTACATTTATTGTTCGATTGAAGCATATATCGAGTATTATCAATTTTCTGAGCATGTAATATACAACGTCTCAGTATTCTGGTATAATTTTGGTAGTTCTTTAGGTTTTGGTTTTTATTCGAATTTAATAGTCTATATTTTAGGTACATACTTCGTTTTTTGACACAACATCTTTTTATTCCTTTTGTTATCCATTTACTTTTTGGCGGTTTGTTTGTAATTTTTACTTTGATTATGGGAAAGCAGAGATTATAAAAAAGGGACAGTGTATCATGAAAGTGATTGAATGCTATATCTGTATCATCTGACTCATATATTTCTGAAAAGGAAAGAGACGATATGCATGATATGAACTTTTCTATGTTATGTTGACTCAGATCTCTTCTCTTTTGAAACCAAAATTGTTTTCTGCATCTTGCAGTATCTACAGAGGAATGGAAACTAATGGACTGACCGGTCTCATGGTCAGATAGTGCAAGGGTATGTATTTGAGGCTGGGCATTAGGTATGTTGCTTGCGATGAGATCTAAACATGATGATTTTCTTGTGGGTTTAGTAATATGGTTAGAGATGTTATAGTTTTGCAAGATACATTCTAAATCTTTGTAATTATTTTTACGCTTTAATGCGTCAATGTTCCAATCTCCACATAATATTATTTTATTTTTATTTCGTTTTGTTATTTTCCTTAAAATTTCCTCTAGGTTTTTTAAAAACAGACTTAAATTTGAATTTGGAGTACGGTAAATACAGACAACAATGACTTTAAGCGTGATAATTTCTATTGCGCAATATTCGAAATCATTAACTAACGGCGTAACCAGGTTAGGGATAAGTTTACATTCAAGGTCCTTTTTAACCATTATGCAGGTTCCACCTCGCCGTTGGTGAGGTCTTGAGAAGGATGAGACTAGCTTGTAATTTTTTAGTATTAAGTTACTTTCTGATCCTCTTTTTATGAAAGTTTCAGAAAAACATAGAATATCAAAGATTGTACCGTTTTTATGCAGTTCTTGTAAAGTGATTTCTAATAAATCCGTTTTATTTAAGACACCGGCAATATTTTGATGAAATAGTGTACATTTACGTTTAACATCGAAAAAAAACGGATTTACTAGCTTCATTAGGGGTCGGTGTAGGTGTAGCAGCTTCATTAGCTTTTAAAGGCTGGTGGGGGTTCTTTGTTTGTACCTTAAAATAATACGGAATAGTTCCTTTTGTGTGACTAGTATATATGTTTGAGCTCGATGACGTGCGGGTGTGTTTTATTGTACAAGCTGTGTCCATACTTTTCTTAAGATTAATATTATCAATTTCTATGTTTATTTTATAACACAGTATTTCATTGAATGTGTAGTTATAATTAGTATGGCTATATATATTCTCAGTAGTATCAATGAACTTACAGTTAGGAAAATTTAGCAAAAATAGTTTTATATTATGATTTAATAAATTAAAATTTAAAAAGGGGTTTTTAATAATATTTAGAATAAATACTTGGTTGTTTCTTAGTTTATGAAGGGTCGGAATCAACTCTGATAGAAACTTGTACGGGTTTTTGTCATTACTTCCTATACCCAATATTACTATATCATCATTGTGCATAGTTTTTATATAATCGTCTATTTCATACAATATTTGTGTACTATTTGCGTTTGGCTTTGTAACTCCAGATACAGAATATACGTTATTCCACTTATTGGCATCCCTCTGTAACTTTATTTGACTTGCAAAACCTCGTACTTGTTGGTCACCTAAAATAATAATTTTTGGAGCATAGGTTGATGTTGAATTTTGCGAACGTTGGTGAACTTGGTGATCACTTTTGTTTAGTAGTGTTAACGAAGTAAACGAAGTTTGAGCGCATTCAATCTCTATACTGCGGTCGAATGATTGTCTGCTTTGTGGATTAGAAACTGATGCTGTAACACTTTGCTCAGAACATCCCAGTTCTGTAGAAGGTATATTGCTTTGTGTTTTTTCTTGTTGGACAAGTGAATGAGTGTGGGTATGAAGTTTTTCATCACTAGGTGAGCTTTGCATCATGAGCGGAGTGTTTCTAAATGACTCAGTAAGACGACGCTTGACTTTATTTTTCAGCATGGTTGACTGACGTAGAGTTGTTCGTGGACTTTGGCAGATCTGTTTTAGGATTTCAACTTCCTGCGATAGTTGGTCAATTAGCTTTTTCTGTTCTAAATTTTCGAGAATGACATTTTCTAATTCACCCTGCGTCGATTGTAAGTCCGCCTCTAATTTACTTATTTTGGAATCCATTTCATCTCGGCATAATGCTGTAATATGCGAAGAGACGTCTAGTCTTCTGCTCAAGAATTCATCCGAACATGACGAGTCAATGGAGGAGCCCATATCCACCCGTTCCAGTGATTTACACCTTTTTAAAGGTCTTCTTAGCGTTACATTATCCAGGCCTTCCATCGTTATGCGCCCCCTATAGCAAAGTTTTGGAACTAATCTTGTGCAATGCAATGGGTACTCAATGAGCGGTCTTCCTATTTGTCAGCAGATATCGTGTTTTGAGTTAATAGGTAATCATTAGAGAATGTGATGCCCTCTATTAACAACGATTTTGAATATCCGTGTGACGGTAAAGACTAGCAGTGAACTGTGTTAAGTAGTTCCGCTATTTGGCAATAGATGTCGTTTTCAGCAACCGAACAGAGTGTCCTCTATACGTGATCTTCAACATCTGTCTTATTATTGACGAGTAGTGAATATTGTAAGAAGTTCTGCTACTCAGCAACAGATGTCGTTTTGCGGATTATCGTGTATCACTGAAGAAAGTGATGCCATCTACTTTTTGACTTAATTCCCTAATAGATATCCGCTAATGTGCCTGATTTGAAAGCGTGTTTGTGTAGCAACGACGAACTGGACATGATTAGGTACCTAAATGAGAAATTGTGATAGAAGAACTGTGTGTTGACCATTATCAAATAACATAGGAACGTATTTCAATATCAGACCAAATCAAAAACCAAGATAGTGCTGTGAACAATTCAGTGAAGCATGCGCAAAACTACGCCACGCTCTGTGCATACACGCTCACATGCACACACTTACATCAAACTACAACTAAACTACGGTCAATAAGTGCACACATGTTTACAAAACCGGCTTCACGTCACTGGTGACAGCGCTGTCTTGGTTTTTTATTTGGTCTGAGATGTCAATGATAAAAATGACATTTTTTTTTATGATCAGTCGAAGCCTTTGACAGTCGTTACAGGTCAGTCACAGTCAGTGGTCCGAATTCTGACAGTCTTCCAAAAGTATTACAAATTACGAACTGGTTTTCCACAAACCAGTTCAGATAGGTAGTCGTTCCTTGTAAAATACTGGTATTCAGCTGCATCCGATTAGACTGGAAGCCGACCCCAATATAGTTGCAAAAAGGGTACCGCTAACGAAAACTAAACCAATGAGGCAGTATTAAATTACACTTGTTCTCAATCACGTCAAATAGACCTTCACTAATTAGTACTTACTAATTCTACTGTTACGAGTAAAAGCCATGTTAAAACGGTACTTTAAATGCATATTAACATTAAAATCAGTATTTCTGCGAAGCCATTTTATTTAGGTATGAGAGTACTACCCTCGGTCTGTTTGTAGAAGCTTTATGAGTATTATGAGCTTTAATTGTTATAGGCTAAAGCTTATTTTAGATTTTGCAATATATAGCTAGTTATTTAATCGTTGATTTTTAAGTTTTGCTATTCAATTTCGACTGTACAAGCCGCATGTCGAATGGAATTTTCCATCGGCAACTATACAGAAGCGATGGGCGAATGAGTTTCCAAAAAACGATGAATAGAAACTGTCTATTTAAACCCATAACCTAGAAATTCGCAAAATCTTTTTTGGGTGCATTGGCCCAGCTAGTCCAGCTAATATTAACGCCTCCACAGCAAGATATGATCTGTGACAAGAGCTGCTTAAATCCCCAGACGGCTTCATCTAGCCGTCTGAAAATCTTCCACCTGGACATGCTTTGCCGTGGCCGACTTGGAAATTTCTAAATACACTCCGCACCCAAGTCGGTCGTAGCAAAGACAATCTCTACAGATGGGGGTTCATGGACAGCTCAGATCTCACCACCGCCCACCTTCCATCTTGCGCTGCATGCCCTGATACCTGCGCACTTGACGATCTTATGACTGCATCAGCGATTGGAGTTCGCATAGCTGAATTTTGGGCCAAATATATTTCATGAAAGTTGGCCATCGACACGCTAAAAAGAAGAGGGATGAATTTTCAAAAAATCTTACTTAATGCTCGCTTTCGTTATTTATGTTTATACCCCTTAAAATCCCTCCCCATAGAAAAATTTAATCTCTATTCGCCGTAAAACTAAGTACTCAACTGGAAAATTTGGGGTATTCTTCGGAGCGCAACTATTTTTAAACGCAAACAACTAAGCGCAGCTAAATTATTCTTTGTAGCGCAACCATTAGTTGTGCTCACAAATTCAAAATAAAAATATTATATGTTTATTCTTCAAAGCGCAACCATGGTGAAAAATAGAGAGGGGTATGATGGATTCATTAATGACATCTCTCTATTTTTCATCATGGTTGCGCTTGGGACAAGTGGAAGGTCCCTCCTTTCACTGGTAGGCCAGGTAGGCCAGGTAGGACACAAATGGCTGACAATAATAATAGTTGGTTGCGCTTAAAAATAGTTGCGCTTTGATGAATATCCCGGAAAAGGGGTAATCTCCGGATTACCTCTAAATTCCCCTTAAACAATGCAAGTAACCATTGCACTAAACCGAATAAATGATTCTGATTCTGACCATTTCTCGCCGAACAATGGTAACCTCGGATTAGCACTGCACTGTTTGCACAAGATAAACTTCACTATTATAAACTTTGGCGTTAAAAAGCGGAGCGCATTGAAAAAGGATTCCCTGTGGTCCTTTTGTTAAAAATGGACTAGTTAGTGGACTTTGGTTTAATGAATGGTATTTATTTAATTTCCTGTTCTCCCTGAGGCAGTGGGACCTGTCGCTCTGCCGTATTATACGCAATACCCTGTTAAATACGTCCCCACAGACCTTTTGTTGAAAGTGGACTTGTGGACTATCATTATATTTCATCCATAGCTTTTTGCATGGTACTCGTATTTTTCTATTTTTGATTTCCACTCATCGTTTCTTCTTAATTTCTGTAATTTTGTATCACTGATAAGTGCATTATTGTTCGCATGTGACTAAATGAGTGTTGAATATAAATGCTGATGGATGGAGAGGGACAGGAAGATCAAAGAAACGATGGATGGATTGTGTGAGGAATGATATGAAAGTTATAGGAGTAAATGATAGCGTGACGATTGACAGAGGAGATTGGAAGAAAAAAACGTGTTGCGCCGACCCCAAGTAACATGGGACTAGGGCAGGAAGATGATTATAATCACTGATGAGTGAATTATTGTTTCAAGAACAACCAATGTTTGCTCAAACCGGTACGGAAAGCGCCGACCCCAAGTAACAAGACACAACAAGACAAGGACAGGATGATGATTATAATTACTGATGAGTGCATTATTGTTTCAAGAACAACCAATGTTTGCTCAAATCGATACGGAAAAATTGCGGTTGCGACTCCGGATATCAAATTTTTATAAATACTGTCTGGAGTCGCGACCGCAATTTTCTGAAGTATTTTTGAGAGACCCGAGTCCACAGACGGTCCGAAACTTGTCCATACCAGTTTTACTGAACCTAAACTTACAGTAATCTTTGCTAAATCACACCATTACTTATTTCAGATATTCTACCAAGACAAAAGAGCCTCCAAGACTAATAGTACCTACTTTTAGTTTTCTAGAAATTACACCTACCTAGGTGTAATATAACACTAAAGTGAAACAATTTCGGTAATTGATCGATCGATGTTTTTTAACGCTGGCAGAATAGTCGTCGTAGACTCAATCACTAGTAAGAAAAAAAACCGGCCAAGTGCGAGTCGGCCTCGCGCATTAAGGGTGCCGTACCATCGTATTAGGGGAAACCCTTTAATTTTTAATTTATTTTTTGTTCTAGCGGCAACAGAAATACACATTTTGTAAAAAATTCCACTGTCTACCTATTACGGATCATGAGATACAGCCCGCTGACAAACAGACGGACGGACGCGACAGCGGAGACTTAATAATAGGGTCCCGTTGGTTACCCTTCGGACACGGAGCACTTAAAAGAAAAAAAAAATTGTTCAGCTAAAGAGTATTCACGACACCATTTCTTGACTATTTTAACGAGACAATCAGCTGACTACCGCTCTGTCTGTGTGAGATAAACTTCAGTATTATAAAGTTTGACGTCAAAAAGCGGGGGAGGATTGGAAAGGATCCCCACAGTCCTTTTAATAATCCTCTTGTTGAAAGTGGCTGTCAGTTGGACGATTAATTTAAACCCAATTCTGAGTTAAGCTCGCCGTTGTACATAAGCTATACGTGGTAAAGGGACACCGACTAGAAAACTGTTATCACGTATTCAGTACATCTTTCTGATATCCTTCCTTCATAGATTTTTTTTAAAGAACTTGTGCATGGGTAATGACAATAGGCTCGCCCCCTAATACTTGAGACATAAACATAACTGATAAAATGTTGGTGATACTAAAAGAACATCTTAGAACATAAATATTATTATGTTCCCTCTACTAACCAATAAACAGCTTTTCATAGTTGTGACCCAAAATCGTTTACCTGAAGTTTTCCTCTGAATGAGTCCCAGCTGGGCGCCATTAATTTCAATAATCCAACTACCCTCCTACTTTTTCGTGACCAAAAAAAATAATATTTCTTTCCAACACATTGAAACCTATCAGGCTGTAACAAAACCCATAATTTAATCGGTATTTGTCAAGCGCCATCTTTTGCAAAGGAAACGCCCATTGTCCTGGTTTCCTGTACTTTATATGGACACCCTGCTGTGATTAATTCTTGTTGAGAATTATGGGACAAATTGGTTTAGATACTTGTGAGGTTTTTTGAAGGATTCTCATTCTTAAGATTTATTGGGATAAGGAAAGTTCTCGATGACCTACTTGTTGGTTATTTGATATTGTGTAGGTGGCTGTTTACTTAGGCAACATTAATATTTTCCGATACGCCTACGATCAAAGTTGTTTGTCCACAAGGAATTGTTGTTCTTCCAAAAGACTTCTTTCGAATTCTGAAAGGTTACGTTACTGTGACCTTGTTTGAAAATATGCTAAAAATACGTTTTCTTCAAGAAAATATGGCATCATTGTTCCTGAAGTCTTATCTTGAGTAAACCCATATTTCGCCAGTTATGCTTCAGATATTTTCTCGGAAAGACGTTTGTTTTTTACAATTATATTTTAAAGTGTATTTATTTTTTAAATGTGAAAGTTACACTGTATACCTATCGGTAACCCTTTCACGCCATAACGCCTGAACAGATTTTGATGTTTAGCACACAAGTGTGCCATAACAAGGTATTTTTATTTCACCCTGTAGGATAATTTTCGACCTTCACGTGGGCGAAACTGCGGTCAAAAACTAGTATGTAATCTGCAAAGAATTAAACTAAGGTATTGCAGAAATCACAACCAGATTTATTTGTAGAATGTTAGTTATAACAACTCTGTAAAGCAATTTAATATTAATTTATTAGTTTTACCTTCAGGAGGTAACCCCAAACTTGTACGTTAACGTTTGCGTTAAGTTTCTAATCGAGGCGAGTCTAACTTTAGTAGGTACTTTAGTTTGAATACAGATGGCGTTGCTTGTCGCAAGTCGTACGGTGTGCGACATTACGGGATTGCGTTTACAATTACTAAATTTTGTTTGGAAACTGCTTCTTTGGTATAGTAGTTGCAACCGTTAGGCACGTCTGTGTTCGATACCCAGGTCAAGCAAAGTGTTTACGTGTTTTTAAAGAGACACAATTGATGTCAATAAGCTCGCTTCCTATTACATGGGACTTCTTCATTGGATAATTCAGCGTATCTGAAAAATATAGCCAATTTCAATTACGCATTGTCATAGCGACTAAATTAATGAATTTAATTAGATTTCTACTGTTAACATTGCATAGAACACATGAACTGTTACGATTCATATAAAAATGAGGTCAACAATCGTTGAAATAAAAAGAAATATATACTTATAACCTTCCCCTGTAAACCTACACGTAGTGCAGATACACTTTACGTATGGTAGATTCACGGATTTGCACTATTCCCGACAAAATGACATCTGTTTTAAAAAGTTTACGCTTGACCTCAAGGTTGGTCAAAAATGTGGGTACCTACACCTCTGGCTAATGGTGCGGGCATTACAGGGGTGATGTTGATGTTGGTTATTAAAAACCTCAACATCTTTAGGTTCTAAATATTTAACGTGTTTTACTAATGAAAGAACACTGAACTCTGTTCTATTTTGCATTGACCACGACCATAAAAGCAAACTGACTGTAAGAAATTAATAGTTTTATTTATTTATTTAAACTTCATGTACAAGAGTGGTACATAGGCGGACTTAATGCCACAATGCATTCTCTACCAGTCAACCTTTGGCTCAAATAGGATAGCATTGTGATAGAGTACAAAAAAAAAAAATTAGAAAAAAAATCCAAATTGTTGACATAGATTGATATACATAAATAGGTACATACCAATACACATATACAGTAAAATTAAATAAACTAATATATATTATTATACATACAAATAGTCCAAATACGAGAAACCTTATAATAATTACTATGACTACTAACTAATATCTAGCTTGTGAGCAATTTAGTCTAATTTCAAATAGTACTTCCGAACTGTTCTTTAGTTTTCGGTGTAAACGCGCAATATAACGCACTTGGCGTAATAATGTACTTTTCCAACTTAAGTTATCGCACTTCAAGGTTCACAGAAGTTTAAAACATTCTCTATTTATTCTTGAGCACCACCAAGTTGCAAGTTCAGAACCAAGGTAAAAGTGACTTTATCAATGTTGTAATAGACTCGGTGTTTTAAAAGTTAACGTAAGGCACAGTAAAGGTAACTAACGGTGTAGAAAAGGTTAGATATATAAACACTAACTTATAGGTAATTTTTACCTTAGGTTGGTTTTGTCTATTTGAATGAGAGAATTCTCCGTGAATTTATCCGTGATCATGGTGCTTGCAACAGCGCCGAAATATCGGGAACTCAAAGAAAACAGTAAACATGGTAAATATTCCGTTTCTAGTGTTAATAATAATGAGAGAATTCTGACACATAGTGGAGTGTGGATCTGCATAAAAACCTCTATGCTTGAAAAGTTTATTTTTGGACAGCATTCTTTTTCTAAAATAAAAGTCTGCCGGACTGACGTCATAAGACATCACGGAACTTCAGTCCCGTCGATATCAGTTCAGCCGTTTCGGTGAGTCCTCACGAAGGTATCAATTTAAATGGAATATTCCGAAGGTTTATCACGTATTGGTTCAATTAGTATTTTAATACCTACGTGGATTATGATCATTTTAAAGCAAAAAACCTGTGGGATATTGTTAGGACTTTGTGGACGCTTAATGTGCATTTGATGGGGCAAGGCGGAGGACTTATTAAAGCGGTCGGTCTATAGCCGGTTTTTTTGTTAAAAGTACTGAATATACTTTCATAATGCATTCAGTTAAAAGTTGTTATTTTGAAATTACAAATAGACACTTCAATTTTA
The DNA here is from genome assembly GCA_905163415.1 of Noctua fimbriata. Classification (NCBI taxonomy): domain Eukaryota; kingdom Metazoa; phylum Arthropoda; class Insecta; order Lepidoptera; family Noctuidae; genus Noctua; species Noctua fimbriata. Next base: position 2,385,719 of record LR990946.1, read on the forward strand.
TTTATTTGTGTAGATAAGTAATGCATTCCAGTGAATAGGCGAGCAAATCACTTCAAACAAAAATAAATGTTGCCCAATACGATTTCGGTCCACATAAAAACACCTTATCTGCCCCCAATAAAAAAAACCCATATTTCAAACGCAAATCTACATACGAATACCGATCCAATAATACAATTATTTATTGAGACTATTACATTATTAATCTAAGTTACCACATCAAATAAAGTGATAAATCAGTAAGATAGCCGGTATTGCTAACAAATAAAAAGATAGCGAACTGGCAACACTTTTGTACGGATGCCAAAAGTGCTTCAAACTTTCTCGCTTGTTGCCAATACTGTTGCCAGACTAAAAAATGTTTGTCGACTTGGCAATGTCGTGAGCATCACAGGTTTTACTGTAAGTCTATCTTTTCGTGATGTGGTGGCGAAAAAATTCTAATGTTTTCCGTTTTGTGAATACTTTTGACTATAATGGCTTTTTTTATCCGACCAAGGGTAATAAAAGCGTGGGTGATCAAGAATAATCCCTTACTACAGAGTAAGAGATAATATAATTTGAAAGGACAAAAACCAAAAATAATAAAAAAACAAAAACACCCCACACCCGCATAATATGTGGAATAAACGAAGTTCGAGAATTGACATATTTTCGTGCAATCTGAGTGAATTCGCAAGAGTGTTGTTGAATTGTGTTAGTTACATTTGAATATTAATATTCTGTGTTAAGATTTTTGTTGTAGGATTTTTTTGTATTAGCCGTAAGTTGATTTTATTGGTCAAACCACTATTGTATTGGGGTCATCCTGTAAAGATAGTGTGTGTAAGTTAATAATAAATAAATAATGTATAATAGGTACGTCGGAAGCGCTGGGCATCAATGTTGCTGACATGAAGCAATCGTTGAAGGAGCGCTTCTTTGGCCGCCTGAAAAAAGTATTTAATAGTCTTTTATCAGGCGGCAATAAGGTACGTGCCTTCAACGGTTGGGTCATGCCGGTTCTGATGTACTCTTTCGGCATACTCAAATGGACTCAAACAGAACTAGACGCTCTGGATAGGAGGGTCCGTACATTGTTGACGGCATATCGAATGCCTCACCCGCGTTCTTCTGTTATGAGACTGTATATCCCGCGGAAGTGTGGGGGTCGAGGCTTTTTAAACGCTAAGACTCTCCACAATCGCGAGTTATGCAGTCTCAGGGAATATTTCCTTGAAACCGACGTGGGGATGCATCGAGATGTGGTCGCGGTGGACAAGGGCCTCACCCCGCTCTCCTTGGCTAAAGAGAACTGGCGCAAACCTGTAGTGCTTGACACTAACCACCGCATGGAGGTATGGCAGAGTAAGGAGCTTCACGGACGCTTTTGCCGGGCCCTGCATGGGCCCGATGTAGACCTATCAGCGTCCGTAGCCTGGCTACGTTCCGGGGACCTCTTCGGAGAAACCGAAGGTTTTGTCTGTGCAATTATGGATGAAGTTATGATGACGAATAACTACCGGAGATTTATTGTGAAGGACGGTACGGTTGACATATGTCGGGCATGCCACCGTCCAGGCGAATCAATCCGTCACATTATCTCCGGGTGTTCTCGTCTGGCTAACGGAGAGTACTTGCATAGACACATCCTTGTAGCCAGGATTATCCATCAGCAATCAGCTTGCTCTAAAATACAACCTTGTGGAATCGGAAGTGCCGTACTATAAGTATATGCCCGACCCAGTTCTCGAAAATGGCAGTATCACATTGTACTGGGATCAATCCATTATCACTGACAGGACTATTGTAGCCAATAAGCCTGATATAGTGGTAGTGGATCGATCAGAGCGGCGCACAATGATTATTGACATAACGGTCCTGCATGATGAGAACCTCGTGAAAGCCGAGAAAGATAAGAAAATCAAGTATCTTGACTTGGCTCGCGAGGTTGTCGACATGTGGGATGTGTTGAGGATGTGACTCAGCGATCATTGTGCCGATAGTCGTATCAGCCCATGGCTTAATTGCCAAGAGCCTCGACCAATACCTGAGGAGGCTCTCGTTAGGCAGCTGGATCAAGGGCTTGATTCAGAAAGCGGTACTCCATGACACGGCTCTTATTGTTAGGAGGTTCCTCTCTCTGGAGCCCTGACCGCTGGTAGCTTGGACCCTGTTCCCGATACCGGTGGGCTACAATTTTTTATATTTTTTAATGTTTTTTATATTGTTTTTTAAGAAATATTTAAAAATGTAAATAATTTGTATAAATATAAATAAAGAAAATAAATAATAATAATAAACATACGCCTAGAGAAGTGAACGACATAATGTTGTATTGAAAATGCAATACCTACAGGTCAATTAAATCGGCAGTGCAAGGAGTCTGTATACAAGGTGTAAGGGAGACCGACGCTAAAACGGTTACCACGAATTCCGTACATCCTTCCGAACCATCATCAGGCATTTAAAAAAAAGGTGTTCCATACATTTTGACCGTGTAGGTATTGCAGTTTTGTAGGAGACAGCTGTTTTTTCAGGGTTAACGAAGGGTAACCAACGGGGCCCTATTACTAAGCCTCCGCTGTCCGTCCGTCTATCTGTCAGCGCAATTGGCCGGTTTTTTATTTATTTATGTACATAACCAATTTTACACGCTAAGCTTAAACTAGTGAGTACATGACCCTGTTAGGGCGCAGCAAGATAACTTAAAACTAATATTGCAGAGTATGTATTATTTAATAATTATTACTTACAGAGATCATTAGGAACTTTCACATTTAAACATTATGTTAATTAAACTATAAGTTTGAAAATTCCAGTCTAGCATTTCGTTTCATTTACTTAATAAAATTAAAATCACAACAAAATCAATAAACATGTCACATAAAATAATAAATACAAATAGCTTTTGACATAAAAAAGAACCTGTATTAAAAGGAACACATACATAAATATATTTGAACTTTATTTTAACATTTTATCTTCCATAAATTCTTGGATAGTATAATAACACTTTTCTAAGAGCAATGACTTTAGTCTAGCTTTAAATACACATAGTGTTCTCGTGGACCGTATATTTTCAGGTTTTTATAACCAATGAAAAAAAAAATGTAAAAACAAAAGTTCCATGTGGGGTTATTTGTCATAGAAAACCCACTTGCCCAATTTGTATTTATTTCCAGCGAAATATTAACCTCTCAAACCTTACATGCTTAAAATACACAACTTTCATTCTACCACGTAAAAAAATATCATTAAACTCCACACACATATTTCATATACATTTTCCATCATACCACAAGACCTTAGACCTTTACAAGACAACAACTACAAGGTGCCCGTCAGGTTGAAGGGCGAAATAATATCCTCCATGTTGCTTCTACGGTCACCATGGCAACGTATAATGTGGGTTACCGTGTTGCCAAGTACCTGTACCTACTTTACGAAGTGAAGTATCAAAACATTATGCACTTCCGTGGCCTTTAAACATACAACATTAGTTTTAGTACATGCGAAACCTGATACACGTGTCTAGTATTTTTATGTAAAGAATCTATGTACGAAATTTCAAAACTGTATCATGAAAAATCACAAAGTTATAAGCTTGTTCTGTTACCTAGTTGTCCGCTCAAAAACGTGGTCACCACGCAGCGCGCGCCTCCAGCATCAGAGTAGGTACCTAAATTATTGCGATAGGTACTCAAAGTCGCTCTGTGTCCTACTTTTATCATTTTTAAATATTTTTGAGAAAAAATATAACATGGTTTAAAAATTATTGGAATCGATTCAGGTACTTATTCTGAACAAACTATATTCAGGTTTCGCATATACTAAAAATAATGTTGTATACATAACACGTTGTTTGTAGTTCAAAACTGGACTAAAAAAAAAAACTGGGACGGCAGGGAAGGAGAATGGATATTAGAGCTGGTTGTGAAGGAGCTCGTCTGAAGAAAAACGGTGTAGTCTAGGAATGGCAGATTCGCGAAATGACTACAGAGTCTATAATTGACCAATTCTCGGAATGTACAATTCTACAAATGACTGATTCTACAAATGACTGATTCTAAAATTGACTGATTCTATAAATGACCGATTCTACAAATAACCGATTCTAAAATTAACGGATTCTATAAATGTCCGATTCTAGAAGTGACTGATTCTACAAATGACTGATTTTTTTAAATGTATGAACCGACTATCTGTGTGCCATATTTCATCCAAACCCGGTCAGTACCCCCATATCTGTTTCTATGTTCAGTATTAATAGTCCAGACAAAATAGACGACAAAAAGTGCTAAGTTTGCATTTATTTCCAACAAGCTAGAGGTTTGTGCAGGTCTTAAATACGTCGTTAACGTAACTAGAAGGTTCCCAACAAACCACGTTCTAGTCACGGAGGTCAAAGTTCCAACTTTTCCATAAGTTTTTTTTTAAATACAAGTTTATAATGATATTTTATGTTTTGAGTGCGTCACATTGAGTTTTACTGTAAAACGTAACTTTAAATACTTTGTTTGATTATAAATACAGAATGCTTGGTAGACGGCTTCGTGAAGGGTCCGTTTACACCTTGTACAGTCAAGTCCTTGACAAACACACCAAGTACATTCAAAATGCTATTCCGACATCTAACCCAAGCGTTTCAGCAGACGCCTGAATAAATGTTTACCCCAAACTTACAGTCGCCACAAGTTTATCAACCGCTTTAGCTAAGCCACCTCCAGCCATTCAGTCATCCTGTATACATCCTGAGTACCTTTTGTAGGTGGACTGGTATTTAGTTAAAAAGGAAAAGAAAAAGTATTTATCAGTCTCGCACAAGACAAAACCAAAAATAAAATTATAATAAAACAAAAGACGGCCGTCGTAACCGAGGCAGGCCCAAGAAACGCTGGCGTGACGATCTGGACTCATTCTTAACGGATTGGTCCGAGAGGGCAAATTGTAAGCAGGATTGGAAAGCCATGGGGGAGGCCTTTGCCCAGCAGCGGGACAGAGCAGGCTGAAACAAAAAAAAAAAAAAACAATATTTTATTAAAAAAAAGTAAACGTAAGAAAACAATAAGACAAACGAAATTGGTCCAGCCCCCGTAGCATGACCACCGTAGACAAGGATTTCTTTGAGGGAAGAATCGACAAAATGACAGATTGTGTCGACACAATGACAGATTTCTTTGCACTATCTGTCATTTTGTCGATTCTTCCGTCAAAGAAATCCTTGTCTACGGTGGTCATGCTACGGGGGCTGTACGAAGCAAAAAGACCGCCCTATCTCAGCATGGTGCTTAATATTAAAAAAAAGTGTCACAGCGCTGGTATTCTGATAGGGCCCCAAGTGATAATTCGGTCACAAATTCAGATATTGGAGGATAAAGGACCTGCCTCGTTGGTCTACTGGTCGTAAGCGCTACTGCTGAGCTGGAGGTGCTGGGTTCGGTTCCCAGGTCGGGCAAAATGATATTGGGTTTTCGCATCAAGAGTTTCCCAGTAGCCTGGAGTTTGGATTTGTGTCCCGTGGATGGCAATAGGCCCCCTATTACATGAGGCTTAAATATTTCTAGGGAAATGTGTGTGTATGTGTGATACGTGTGCATTTATACAAAGATACACCTCTGCCTAATCCTTCGGGGATATATGTATAGGCGTGATGTTATGTTATCGGAAGAATAACTTTTTCAATATAAATCATTATTTTTAGTATATGCGCAACCTGAATATAGTTTGTTCAGGATAAGTAACTGAATCGATTCCAATCATTTTTAAACCATGTTATATTTTTTCCCAAAATATTTAAAAATGTTAAAAGTTGGACACCGAGCGACTTTAAGTACCTATCGCAATAATTTAGGTACCTACTGCCAAATTATTATTACCAATGAGCTCAAGACGACGCTGGAGGCGCACGCACGGCCGCGTCGCGTGGTGACCACGTTTTTGTGCGGACAACCAGGTAACAGAACAAGCCTATAACTTTGTTATTTTTCATGATACAGTTTTGAAATTCTGTACATAAAAATATTAGACACGTTTTTCAGGTTTCGCATATACTAAAACTAATGTTGTATAGGCGTGATGTTATGTTATCGGGAGAATAACTTTGTCAATATTCATCAGTCGAGCAAGCGTCCACGACTTATTTTTATTTAAACTTAATGTACAGTAGAGAAGGTTTTAAGGGGAAAGCGCTAGGGTAGCGAGAAATTCAAGTTGTACAGTACAGTTGTCAGTTGAATAAAATATGATTTACTGCCAAATTTTCTAACTTTTTTTACAATTCAGTGGCAAATTGGAAAAAACGTAACGACCCATAGACAGCCTGAGACCTGAAGAAGGAAGTAGATCCCCAGGGGGTTGCTGCGAGACTCATCATCATCATTTCAGCCGAAAAGTCCACTGCTGGACATAGGCCTCCCCCAAGAAGGGGGGTTTTGCCATAATCGCCACGCTTGGCAGGCGGGTTGGCGATCGCAGTATGGTTGTTGTAGAATCAGAGAACGCTGCTGCCCATTCTCTGGTAATTCCCTTAGTCGCCTCTTACGACACCCACGGGAAGATATGGGATGGTGCTATTCTTTACGTCCGGACACCATACAGAACAGAACAGCTACGAGACTGTTCGAAAGAAATACCACGGCCCTGGAACACATAGGGCAAAGAAGGAACATAGATGGGTTTTAGTCAGTAGAAATCTGACACTCCCTTCCGCTCCGCCCAGAGCGTGGGGAGGGTCATTGGATGATTTGCCATCCGAAAGAAAAAAAAAAGGGGTAAAAGGTGTGATTGCATGCATGCATGCATGTGTCTGCATAGACATTTCATATTAATTATTATGTTCACATAAAGTTGTTGCATACAAAGTGGACTTGCAGAACAAATGTTACATAAATTATTATGTGTGTTAGCGTTAGTATGTGTTGGTAACATAAGCAATTAATACAATCGCTTACGTGCGTGTTTTTATGTACCTAGGTAATAAAATATGTATTGCTTATGTTTCATTTCCTGAAATTCAATAATGCTTCTCAACAATGAGTACACTGTTACATTATAATTTGTACATTGCTAACTTAAGTCTAAGCGCCTCATCACTTACAGAAAAGCGCAGATAATTACACAATTAAATAATTAACACAAGAAATATACAGTTTGAAAAAATAAAAAATAATAACAAAATTGATTACATTGAATTAAATTAAGTTAAATATAGATTAAAATAAATTAGAATAAGTAGATTAAATTTTTATTATTTTTTAATTTTTATTTATTTAATTTATTTTTAATAATGCTTATGTTATTTATTCATGCAGGTAATTCTCATTGCCCAAGTAATTTAATTCCCGATAAAGAATAGGTATTTGAATGGTTGCTAATCACCACTCATTTCGCCAAACATGGTGACACTGATACTGTTAGCCTGCGTCATCCCACTGCTGGGCAAAGGCGTCTCCCCATGACTTCCAGTTGCTACGATCCAGGGCTAATGTGGGCCACTGGTCGTTTGTTTTGTCCAGCTCGTCCGGCCATCTTCTACGAGGTCTGCCGCGACGCCTTCTGGCTGTGTCAGGGCTCCAGAAAGTGGTTATTTTGGCCCACAGCTCATTGGGCATGCGGCAGACGTGGCCAGTCCAGTCCCACTTCAGCTTAGCGGCTTTTTGAGCAAATCAGTCATTTGTGTTTTGGATTGGTGATAATGCAATTGTCAATTGCAATGAACATGGTGATTGATGCAATTTTTCCATTGACTGTTGACTATTGTAGCTGTCACAAAAGAAACAATTTGGACATTTATCTTTGTTTGCCTTTCTTAAATTCCAATCCCAAACATGGAAAAAAGAAAATGGTTGAAAATTATTTTTCTTTTCAGCCATTTTTTCAGCTTAACTAATGACCCACCACTATCATCATCAGTCCACTGCTGGACATAGGCCTCTTCAATCGCACGCCACTCAACTCGATTCTCGGCAACCCTCATCCAGTTGCTACCAGCCACCCTGCGAAGACCGTCTCTCCGCCGAACTAATGACCCACTTTTTACTAAACTAAGGAAAAACTCTAGTTTGGTAATAAAAGAAATACGTGATTTCTGTCAATTTCATCCAATTGTCACGCCATGCATCAGTAGCGAAGAGTCAATTTTTTAAGAGGTAAGCCGGAGTACATTATTATCTTTAATGTGATTTTATTATTTATCTAAAGAATACTGATTGTGTGGAAACGGGATATTTACCATGTTTACTGTAAACTGTGTTTTTATATCGGGAACTCAAAAGAAACAGTAAACATGGTAAATATCCCGTTTCCAGTCTAAGTAATAATGTTAGTGACCATGATAGTTTAAAATCTAATACTGATTGTGCCAGTTTTCAAAGGGAAGCCGGTAGGAATCGAGTTGTATGGCACCTTCGCCACTGGCATGCATGTCTGAAAATTGAAAAATATTACCGGATAATGTCATAATAGGTAGCTATAGGACACATACACTAAGTCCCCGACTCCAGGCGACTACTGAGAAATTCCTGATGGAAAAACCCAAAAACACTGCCCGACCTGGCAGTAGGCTCACCCCCTATTAAACGTAACAGGGAATGTGTGGGTGTACTATAGATACATACATACAGGGTGTAAACAGACCCTTCACATAGCCGTCAACCAAGCATTCTGTACATCAAACTAAGTAACTTTACGCAACAATTGTTGCTGGGAATCGACTTTTTTTTTGGGGTGAAAAATCTCGTTTTACGGTAGGACTCGATGGAAAGCACTCAAAGCATTGTGCTGATGGATGTATTGAATAGTACAGGGGTCGTGGAGGTGTGTAAAGTAAAAATCTTACATTTAAAACATGTATTTAAAAAAAACTTGTGAAAAAGTTGGAACTTTGACCTCCAATATCTCCGTAACTAGAAGGTTCCCAGGTATGGTCTAGAACAAAAAAATAAACGGGGCGAACAAGTGCTTTTCGGCTATGTTAAGGGTCTATTTACACACGGTCTTACGACATTTCATACAAACTTTCAAATGTTTTTTTTTAAATGACTGAATCGATTTTAATGAAACTTCCTACGCATAAACAGGATAGATAAGTCTAAAAACTTGACAGAGAACTTTTCGAAATGTCTTTTAAAAATAAAGATAATTGAAAATTTCTGTTTCTATGGAAAATCTAAAATCGGTCTAATTTAGCAGTAACACTATTTATCGAAAATGTTCTCTGTCAAGTTTTTAGACAATATGTATCCTGCTTATGCGTACGAATGTTCCTTAAAATCGATTCAGTCATTTCGAAAAAAAATCACTTGAAAGTTTGTATGAACTGCCGTAAGACGTTAACGCTCTTAACCGACAGTGGAGACAGAAGTTATGCTGTGTAGTAGGTATAGGTTTTTCCATTTCATGTAACTGTAGAACTAAAGTAAGCAACATCTTTGTAGCGTTTCAAAAAGTTTTTTACTACGGTCGCGGTAGTAATATCGCTAAACTACTGAAACTTTTATACGTTTTCTGTAGTTGACTGTAACTACTTAATAACTTTTCAGTTAAGAGTTCAAAGCGGTTCAACGAACTCTAGTTATGTTTTTAAATCTATGAAATAAATCTATGAATTCTTGTGTCCTACCTCCTAAATTAATACTTATTACTTTGTCAATGCTAAAAGTATGTAAGACAACAGAATAAACTCTATTTGACTAGGAGTCATTAAGGCTTTACATGACATTTTTCAGTACAGAACAATACAAAAAAAAATTTGCTTGTCAAAAAAATAATGTAGGCATAAGCATAATTTCACACAGCCTTAACGTGACAGCCCCCACAATTTAATAAACAGACATTGACACACCCATGGCTGTCCTATGATCCAAATATAGAGTGTTCGCGCGCCCGCCACGCGACGCGGCGGTCAGTGCGTGCGCCCCAGACTGTGGTATTGATCCCACCACCTGCCGGCCACCACTCCCACTCGCCACACTAACTTCTTCTAGTCGGCCATCGCCCCGCGACACGATACCACATTCAAATAAAACAAAATAAAGAAAACAATTTCAAAAATAAATCACATGTCAATTTTGGCGCCTTTACGCGCTGTCACGCTTAAATTGTGCCGCGAAATCAAGTGTTCGATTCGCCAAATTTTTGAATTTTGTCATTTTTTAACTTTTTTTTTCTAACCACGTGTTTCACAAGCAGTGATAAGTGTTTTTAGTGCCGAAAACAGTGTTGCTAGCACTTAGTTTGTAATTGTTAACGCAATGAAGTGACTCACCGCGTGTCGACCTGGATCTTGGATGTCAGGCATTATCTCAATTTACGGCATTAAATTTCGTAATTACACGTCTGTTAGCTCATTCGTTAGAGCTTAAATTGTCCTGAATTTTACTCTTCATACTCATTAAAATGTAACAGTTCTGTGTTCATTCAGTAACGATATTGTTGAACATAAACAAAACGCGATTGAGACCTAATTTATGTGGCTAATAACAGACTTATAAAATTGATTTCACCACTACATACCGTTGCAACAATAGATCGCAAAAAGGAAATTATGATCAGCCGTCTATCAGATGCAAATTATTATCGCGCCACTTATCTAGACCCCTCTAGATAGAGCGAGAATGGTGATATTCCCGTTTCGCGCGGCACACTAACCCGATCGAGCGTAATAACAGATTTTTCTTGCGAGTACGTACCTATCAGCTGTTTGTGTCTGTCCGCGTACGATGGCGGGTGTTTTTTTGTCGCACGAGGGGGGAAAATGCATGAAAATTTGCATAGTATCACGTCACTGAGGTAGTTAGCGGTTGTTAGCGACGTTGAAGTGAGTCAGCGACGACGGACGCCGCCGCGGACGCGACCAATTACGCTTTTTACACCAACCATTTTCTAAATTCAAAACAGATAAACGCGCTTGTGCCTAGAAAACGAAACGTAACGATTTTTTATCGATACTCTATTTTCGAACTTCGAGTGAATTGACTTTTTTGTGTGTTGTGTCTTTAGAATAGTGTTGTGCCTTGATTAGACTAGTGTTGTGAAATGTGATTGTTTTTTTACACCTTCTTAAAATGGAAAGAAGTGTTTTGGCGGGACCGAGACACGTTCAGTGGGCAACTGATGTAAGTATACCTAGTTGCAGCTATCTACACTAAAATTTTAAAGTTTGGATGTACGGGTTAATCTTTAAAACCACCGATTTCGGATTTCGGAAATTCTTTCACTTATGGAAAGCTACGTTATCCCCGAGTGTTAAAGGCTATATTTAAAACGTCCCCGTGGGATAATTTCCAGCCTTAACGCGAGCGAAATCGCGGGAAAAATCTATTACGATATAATTTGCGTCATCCTTCAGCCGTTCTATTTACACATTCTCGTATTTACTTCATTTATTACAGTAAAGGTCATGTGCTAAAGGTTGAATATACTTTCGACACATTTTTTTTCTGAATCTAGGACCATCTATCAAATTAGGTTACAAAAACAGAAAAAAGGTTTTAATGAAAAACAATTGGCGTTCATTTTTTTTTCTCTTTCTTTGTCATTTAAATGTCAATGGAATGAGAGGGCGATAGATTTTAACATCTTAGTGTACTAAGGCTTCTCTATAAGGCGTCTATCAATAAGGGGTGAAATTATACTTGGTATTTCTTATTTTTAAAGAGTTTTAGGAGAAATTAATATTGTGAATTCTTTTAATCTAATATGTATAGTTAATAACACATCATTGGTACTAATATGCCACTGATAGCGCCTTTATATTTTAGCAGTAAGAGTTTGTTTTAGTAGTGCTACTGTTACCACTGTCATGCCGTTGACTGTACCAGCCTACTTATTTTTAAGGTTCCGTATGTCTGAACAAGAAAACAGAACCGTTATAGAATCTCTCGCGTGTCTGTTGGTCCGTCTGTCACAGTCAATTTGTTCTGAAACTACAGTACCAATAAAGTTGTTTTGTTGATGACTGTACACTACATAGTAAATAATTTGTCATGTTTTTATCTCTTGTTTTTCAGTAATGATAATGACTTGTCAAATAAACTTCTAATTTACAAGAAAAACATAATCATGTGGATGATTAGGTGATTACAACCAGTATTAAATTGTACACGTTGTAACCATAATAATTACATACTTACGTACATTCGCGAGTTTTTCATATCCAAAAAAAACACACGTAAATAATAAAATTACAATAATTTATTTTAATGATATTCCCCTACAAAGATAAAAGTAATGATACCTACTGTTTCTCATACATTTTAATTTAATTTCATAAATATTTCGTTACGTCAAAAAGAGCGCGCTCCGCCATTTTGATAATTCAATTTTTTTATTAAGGCTAGGAGCAGACAGCCTTCGCCCTCGTTGCGTGTAAAGCTGCGGCTTCACTGTGTGAATTATAAATGTGAATGGGTTTCTTTATTACACCAACACACACACTCGTATTTATTAGCTGTACTGTTTCTGAACCATTGTTTTTATATTTAAGCTTTGTTCTAGCAAAAGTACACATCAAGTTAACTGTAATATTTCTCAAAATGATTTTAAACCATAAAATGTTGATGCATAAGCATAATCAGCCTATAATGTTCTCTCTGCTGGGACACACGGCCTCCTCTCTTTTGTCTCTCTCTCACTCCGCCACGCGGGCCCAGTGAGGGTTGGTGGCCCATTGCGGGATGGTTCAATTTAAAATCGAATGAGAGAGAGTAAGTAGTATTTTGAGTAACTTGATGCGCCTGACTGACTGAAAAAGTCCGAAATATCTGATGAGTCGCAACCACTCTTACCAAGGTATATCTTAATACCCAGTTAGGATTGTGGAAGGTGGAGCGACGATCGATCGTCGCTCCATGTAAAAACCTGATTTTCAGCTGCATCCAGTTAGACTGGAAGCCGATCCCAACATAGATTGAAAAAGGCTTGGCAGATGTTGATAATAATACCCCTCACACTCGCATTTATTGTCTGTGCTGTCTGAACCATTGTTATGTAATCAATGGCGTTTGGATCTGTCGAGATTTGTTTATCCTTTTATAATAGCACTAGCTTATTATCACGGGTTTGCAGTTTTTATACAACTTTGGAGCGAGAATCTATAAATAAATGGTTTATGGACAATGGCCTTGTAATCCTTCTTCTACGATTACGTTCTGAACAAATTTAAAGTATACCTTCATAACAAAACTGTAAGATTTCTTTAGGTTTCTACAGTCTTGCATGGATGTTTTGGCACTTTAATGACATTGACATTGACAGGAGGTCACTGTTGGTAAACATTTGTCAAAAAATGACACGCTTGTATAGTAACTAATTGTAAATTATTGTATGTGGAAAATGTATTAAAAATAAAATAAGATTGCAAGAGGCTGCGTTAGTTTTGATTTAGGCCACGCGTCAAAATATCCATATTTAAAAAGTGCTGTTCTATCCATCTGAATCTATCCAAATATTATATTTTAAAGATAAAGATATATTTATTTTGTAATTTTTATTATATTTTTATCTATCTAGTATCTTTTTCTCAGTTAACCAGATAATCGTGACATCGTGAGAAAACCAGCATGTCTGAGAGATATTTCTCGACGGCATGTGAAGTCAAGTCAGAGGCCCATGGGAATTGAAACTCTGACACCAGGTTAGGCAATAACCACACGAAAAAGAAAGAAAGACCGGATAATTACACAAAAATAATACAACATTATTTTTAGTATATGCGAGACCTGAATATAGTTTGTTCAGAATAAGTAACTGAATCGATTCCAATAATTTTTAAACCTTGTTATATTTTTTCCCAAAAATATTTAAAAAAGTTGGATACCGAGCGACTTTGAGTACCTATCGCAATAATTTAGGTACCTAGTGCCAAATTATTATTATCAATTTATCAATGAGCTCAAGACGACGCTGGAGGCGCGCGCTGCGTGGTGACCACGATTTTGTGCGGACAACTAGATAACAGAACAAGCTTATAACTTTGTGATTTTTCATGATACAGTTTTGAAATTTTGTACATAGATCCTTTACATAAAAATACTAGACACGTGTATCAGGTTTCGCATATACTAAAAATAATGTTGTATATCGTGTCTGGTAATTTCATTGTTTTCTTTAGTTTCCCAGAAGGCTCTATGACTCACGTTTAGTGTTAATGTTTTCATAGGAGTTTTTCCTTATTCGGACAGAAGACTAGGTTAAAATTTGAATACAAAAACCACTAAATTGTGTGCGTGTTTTTACTTGGTACGGTTGTAATGAATTTGGTCTGTGTTTTTTTTTATTTATGTTTAACATGTCACGATACTCACAATGTTAGACATTAATGCTCTTGTGTTAAAAGAGTCCCACTGTATTACGAGTTTATAATAGGTATTATTAAGTATTCAAATTAAAATTTTGGTATTTTTTTCGAAATGTTAATATTAACACCTAGCCCAATATTTTTGTACTGGATTTGTGTTCACTTAAACCGTAACATAAAATGACGAAATAATAGTATCTTATTTGTGAAGACAAGGGTACCTATACATAGATATCTCCATATTTTAATTTTTAATGATTTTTTTTATTTTTTACCGTTTTATTACTAGATTATGCCAGCGGCTTCGCCCGCATGGAGTTAAAATGTCCCACAGGATCCTACTACCGGGATAAAAAGTATCCTATGTGTTAATCCAGGTTATAAACTATCTGTGTGCCAATTTTCATCCAAATCCGGTCAGTAGTTTTTGCGTGAAAGAGTAACAAACATCCATCATCCTCATAAACTTTCATAATATCAACATTTATAATATTATATTATTATAGTAGGATAGGATTTATTGCTGTTTTAGTGTAATTTGCCTGAAATAAAACACAATTTAAATTTGAATAACATTACCTGTAAGGATATGCAGACATTTATAAGCTTAAGTAACCTACAGGCATTAGAGAAGACAAAACATACTTTACATAACGCTGTGTATGCTAATGTCATACAGAACAGCGAAACTGACTGAAAGCACTTTTCATAATCCAAGTTCCCACGAAACGAGTGTTCACCTTAACAAAACAAAAAATACAGAGATATTCTTACACAGTCCTACAATCTGCTAAAAGCTTCCGAAAATCCGATACTCTATTGAGACTGAGTTTAAAAATAATCTCAATACATTTCACAGACGGATGCACTTATTTTAACATCATAGATGAAAGAAATGTGTAGCGTGCCGGCACTTAAAATGAGAGTGAAACAATATGGAGACGGATTTACTATTAAAACTCTGAAATATTTATTTTTTTCCTGCTACCAAACCAATGAGGGCTATCGTTTTTGAGGTAACCAGATGGCGCCACTGGCGAGTAAGGTCTTGTCATTATTTCTATTTTATACTTTAAAGTACCAATAACTTCACGAAAACTTTAACAACAAAATAGTGTAAACTTCACATACATTATACTTGCAACATTGTCCCTAAAATTAGCAAGCATAAAATGTCTAAAAATCATTCATCCTCCAAGTACTAACAAATTAGATCCTAACTTGCTACTTAAAATCTTCAAGTCATGATTAAAATCGTCATAATTATCTCAACCAGAATAACAATTAATATTCGCCATATTAGGAAAAATACGCGCGAATACTCTATGACATCTGACATTTCTGTAGACCTTACTCTACACGAACGCCTCTAGCGGCGAATTCATGCGCGATAGGCATAAGGACTTACCACAACATTGCAAACAGACCTAGGCCATAATAAATGATCATAATGGATAGGATACTTACCTTCTTGAGTAACTTTCAATATACTTTTATCATTTTGTCCACTTCATTCTATTCAGTTGTTTTGTTTAGTTTGAAGAAGTGCATTTTGAGATAAATAGAAATCCACGTGAAAACATAGGCGCAAAAATAAAAACAAGCAACACTGGCTTAACCCGGGATTGCTAATGCATCCATTAAAAATATGCAGATTTGGTAAGCCCCCAACATGATTTAAAAATCACCTTTTCAATACCGAAAAGGATATAATCGCATCTTTGTAAAATACATGACGTAGGAAGATGAATAGTATTCATAACATAAGTGAACACCTGCAATGTGTATGTACTGCATAAAGTATAACATTATACAACATTATTTTTAGTATATGCGAAACCTGAATATAGTTTGTTCAGAATAAGTGACTAAATCGATTCCAATAATTTTTAAACCATGTTATATTATTTCCCAAAAATATTTAAAAAAGTTAAAATTTGGACACCGAGCGACTTTAAGTACCTATCGCAATAATTTAGGTATCTACTGCCAAATTATTATTATCAATGAACTCAAGACGACGCTGGAGACGCGCGCTGCGTGGTGACAACGTTTTTGTGCGGACAACTAGGTAACAGAACAAGCTACCACTAGCTACTTTGAGATTTTTCATGATACAGTTTTGAAATTTTGTACATAGATTCTTTACATAAAAATACTAGACACGTGTATCAGGTTTCACATATACTAAAACTAATGTTCATAGTTCATTTGTCAGAAACATGAGTATGCACACACAAGGCATGCAAGATGTTAAGTACATTACAGGAAAGATCACAGTCATGTTTTACCTTTACGGCGTACAAATATGTATTATAATAACATTTGATCTAATATAAAATGAATTGTAACTGTTAATTATTAAACATATAAAAAAATAAATTAATTGAACTTCATTTGTCAACGATTGCAATAAATTACATTTAAATATTATATAGTTACAGCATAAGCATTTCAATTAAACAAAATTAGAAGATCAATTATATTGTATAAGTAATTTGTAATTATGTTGTATAAGTAATTTGGTCTACCACATACACAATACGTGACCTATATGTATTTGTAAAATAAAACTGCACGTCAGACTACAGAATTGCATAAACACAACCGCGCCATAATGTAGTAATTCTTTCACAATGTAAACAATTGCCAACTTCATGTCATTAACTCTCTGCAGATGCTGTGTGTTAGTTTCTTTTTAGCACGCTGTTATTAGCTTCACCTGTAACTAACTTACTAGTTATTACGTATTTTAATATCTCACAAACGTCGTGCATGTATGACCAAATGTATGAACGTGTACGGAGCAAAAGGAGTATGTCACGTGTGGTTTCGATCGGCGGCGACCTCTCGCGTCCGGCCCTGGTTCAATCCATGGTCCGGAGTGAGAGGGAATGGGAAGCCGTTACGTCCCTCTGTGAAGCAGTCATGCTAGTGAAGGAAGTGGCGGAACGTGAAAGGGAGAACCTCGCGTCCCAGCCGCCGCGGGAGACGCCGTGGCTTCCGGCCACCGTAGGTCCGGTCCTGTGGACGGTGAATAATGGACTAGCTCGCTGTCCGTCCGTCTTATGACGACAGGCCGTGTCGACGGCGTGTTCGTGTTCCACGCGCGCCTCAAAGAGATGTCAGCAAACCGGAAGAGGTCCGCAAGGGGCGATACCTGCCAGGGCTGCGGGACTGTTCGAAAGAGATACCGCGGCCCTAGAACACAAAGGGAAAAGAAGGAACATGGATGGGTTTTAGTCAGTACAAGTCGGACACTGCCTTCCGCTCCGCCCAGCGCGGGAGAGGTCATTTGATGATTTCCCTTCCGAAAAAAAATAAAATAGGTTTGGTTTCGATTTCCGGGTCAAGCAAAGTGTTACTGAGTTTTTCCATCAGGAACTTCCCAATAGACGAAGTCTGGATTTGTGAAGAAATGTGGGTGTACTATTACTGGTACACCTCTACCAAATACTTCGTGGATAACAGGCGTGATGTTGTTATGTAAATGGAGAAAAAGTATCATTTAATTAAAAGTATTAAAAAATCCGACTACAAATTGTAGTATGTACCTTTTATATATATGTTTGTAATCTCCTTTTAATTTTCTATATTTTGATACCACACTCGATGAATTTGGTTGAAAAAAAAAAATAACGACATACAATTTAGCGCCAAAAATCCGCCATTTTTTTTTAAACACCTAGCTAAGGACACTTGGGTTTTTTAAACGAATCCAATGATACCTTAATCGTCGAAATCCATCCAGCCATTTGGAACATGCGAGGTTATAAAGAAATTTACAAAAAACAAACACAGACATACAAGTAACGCGCGAAAAACATAACCCTTCCTTTGCAGTCGGGTAAAAAGGCGTGAGTGTATCATCTATACTAATATTATAAAGCTGAAGAGTTTGTTTGTTTGTTTGTTTGTTTGCTTGAAAGCGCTAATCTCAGAAACTACTGGTCCGAATTGAAAAAATATTTTAGTCTTTGATAGCCCATTTATCGAGGAAGGCTATAAGCTACATAACATCACGCTACGACCAATAGGAGCGGAGCATTTATGAAAAAAGATTGCAAAAACGGGGAAAATCCAAACGCAGACGAAGTTGCGCGGGTCAGCTAGTGTGTAATAATCACAACAGAATATAAGAACCTACTTTTAAAAGTATGAATAAAAATGATGAGTTCACGGCCTACGAACAGCTCAGGCACTGGTGAAAAGATTAGCCAGTCAGCGAGGTTAATAGCTTAGTATTAGAGCTAGGTTCGTTTTATTATTGGGACGTGCCTAAGTACCGTCACTTGTAGGAGCTCTTTTAATACTAAACTGTGGTTAACGTTAATGTCTATCAAAGCTATAAACTTGCTTTTTACGTGTGGTTTCAAAAGACAGGTTGATAATTATTATTTTTTGATCGTTATATTTGGCGACTTCAAAGTGTGTTAAAAACTAGACAGATATTAGTGTATGGTATCTTCTATCTGCGTAGCCTTTTCCCAACTATGTTGGGGTCTGCTTCCAGTCTAACCGGATGCAGCTGAAAACCAGTATTTTACATAGAGCGACTGCCTATCTGACTTCCACAACCCAGTTAGTACGGGTAATTCGATACCCCTTGGTAAGATTGGTTGTCAGACTTTTTGGGCCACTGACTACCTAACGACTGTCAAAGATCTACAAACGACAGCCGGGACCAACGGCTTAACGTGCATTCCGAAGCACGGAGGAAACTCGGTATGTAATGGGTGGTCACCCATCCATAGACCAACCTAGGCAAGCACGGCTTAACCTAAAGATCGACCCGAGCGGCTGTTATTATTTAGCCACGAGCTCTTCGTTATGATTCTTTTGATTTTGTAACAAATGAAGATAATTCTAAATTCATTATCATCTGAGTTTTGAGGTCGGCACATGTTCTAGCACAGGTACTTCTCGATTAGCCGTTATCTCTGTAGTCACGAGACCATGCGGTTAGATAGAGGTCTAACCGCATCATCTCTCACCGCAATCAACCATCGTTTCTTTAGTCTTCCCCAACTTTCATTGCCATCACATTCATACTGAAAACTTTCTTCACTCATTTTTCTCACACCCATCACATACAAAAAAAAAAGAAAACACAAATTTAAATTCAGACTTTGGGGTCGGCGCAGCATGTCTTCTTCTCATAAGTCTCTATTACTCGTCATCTCATCAGACACCTCCTTTCTTGCCATATCATCTACACTATGACACACAAGAACAAAATCTAGTCATACTCAAAAAATACTTTTTTAAGTAGGTAAAACTAGTCCAAAACGAAAGCACTATTTTAAAAAGATAACCACGTAATCTTTTAATCTTTATCAAAATTCAATGAAACACCACTATTTTGCAAGTTGACTCATGTTGGTACATTGTCTAATGTTTAATCTGGTGTTTCATTGCACGTTAATTACGCTTTCTGTGTTAGCCAATGGTAATTAACAGATTCGGGTTGTGTAATGTATGACAAGACTGTTGGAGAATAATCTTTAGCATTTCAATTATAGAATCAGGCGTTACTTTGTGGGAATGAATGACATTAAATTGTATGCAAAATATGCCATGCACCAAGCGCCTGGACAGAGTCAGCCTGCGACTGGTGGCGGGGACCCCTGTGTAGAGCGTCCATGGAGGCGAAGGAAACGGTAGCGTACGTGCTCCTCGAGTGCACCGGCGTCACCCAGATCCGCGAGGAGACTCTTGGAACACCAAGATCTCTTGCGGATGGCCTGAGAAGACAGGGAAGTTTGGTCTGCTTCTGGAGGGAGGTGGGCTGGTTGGAGTAACGCCACCATGGCTCACGCACAATGTTACACTTTAAGGAATAAGTGCGGAAGCCAAAACCCTTAACATAGAACATGAAATGCGCCCTAAACTATAGTCAAATTACACCATAGTATACTGAGTATATATTATGTTTGAGTGCGTGGACTGCGTGCCATGCTAATTATTGCTTTTCCTGTATGTGCATATTTTTGCGGGCTACATCCAGGCTTGGATCTTTTTCGCGGAATTAAAACTAAATATAATACATAACATTTAATATTTTAGCAATTAGTTGACATTTAACATGTTGGCTAGTGGATCATTTATAAAATAATTGCCAGGTGAAGCAACAAGATTGTTTATTCCCTCAGCACATTAGTGGAGGCGTATGTGTGCACAATTCGTCTGCTACCTAAGTGTGGTAGTTATTGTAATGTATTAGTTATTACTTAAGATAAGTTCAGTTGAAAGTTAATCACCAATTGTGAACTAATTGTGGAGAGTAGGATACTATCAGTCTCAACGTTTTCAGAGGCAGTAATGTCAGCAATTAGAGAACCGTTTCATCATCTGCCTAGCTTTTTCCCTAACTATGTTGGGGTCGGCTTCCAGTCTAACCGGATGAATCTGAATACCAGTATTTTACATGGAGCGACTGCCTATCTGACCTCCACAACCCAGTTAGTACTGGGTAATACGATACCCCTTGGTAAGATTGATTGTCAGACTTTCGGGCCACTGACTACCTGTAATGGCAGTCAAAGATCTATAAATGACAGCCGGGACCAACAGCTTAACGTGGTTTCCGGGGCATGGAGGAAGCGCGGTATGAAATGGGTGGTCACCCATTCACGGACAAATCTAGGCTAGATTACCCGAGCGGCTGTTAGTATTTAGCCACGAGCTCCTCTTTAGAGAAGCGTATACAAAGATAAATATTTCAGTAGTAACATTCATCATCATTTCAGCCGAAAGACATCCACTGCTGGACTTAGGCCTCCCCCATGTGTCGCCACATTGACCGGTCCCGTGCATCCTGCACCCAGCGGATTCCCGCAACCTTCACCTAGTCATCGGTCCACCTAGTGGGAGGCCTTCCAACGCAACGTCTTCCGGTACGCGGTAGCCATTCCAGAACTTTTCGACCCCATCCGCCATCCGTTCTGCAATCAAAAAAACGAATGAAAGTTCGCAATTTACTGAACAGAAAATATTAATTAACGTTCTACCATCAAAATTAGTAACCCATTCACATAAATACCGATACAACATTACTAACAAAGTAAACAAAAATACTTTCGTGTAAATACAAAATGGCCGCCGGCCTCCTTGATGACGAAAACGCAGAATTTCTTCATTTTAATTAATAAAGAGTG
The DNA here is from genome assembly GCA_905163415.1 of Noctua fimbriata. Lineage (NCBI taxonomy): Eukaryota > Metazoa > Arthropoda > Insecta > Lepidoptera > Noctuidae > Noctua > Noctua fimbriata. The sequence goes on from LR990946.1 coordinate 2,407,154, forward strand.
ACACGGCCATTCGCATTGTTTCGTCAAAATGATTAATGTTTTGGAATACTGGGGACTGAGTAAATATCCTTTTCTGTATTAAATGTAGTTTAATATTCGCATTAAAGGTAGGTTGGATGTATTTACCTAGGGTAGACTTTGTCATAGTCTGGAGAGTGGTAAGCAAATGACAACATAGGTCGAATTGTGGTGACCTTTTGGCTTGGGTTCATAAACTCTGACCTTTTCTTGAGACCCAGTTTGTATCTAAAACTTAGGTATTTTTAGTTTATCTTTCTAAAGCAATCTTGTAAAACCTCACTGACAATGCTCGTTGCGTTTTGTCTTGTTGTCCCTGAAACACCCACCACGGTAACTACTGACGCTTTGTCGACCCGTACGACTCCAGCCCCCGTAGCATGAACACCGTAGACAAAGATTTCTTTGACGGAAGAATCGACAATATGACAGATAGTGCAAAGAAATCTGTCATTGTGTCGACACAATCTGTCATTTTGTAGTTGTTCGCAGGACAACCCGCGAAATTAATGTTTTTCTTACGATTTTTGGAATTTGTCAACCAGTATCATATTGCATGTTGATTAAACTAAAATTTGCGATTTTAGCTTATTATTAATTTTTAGCATTAAAATCATCAATACAACTCTCTAAATTAGAACTGGCCTTAAATGTCACGATATTAAGAAAAAAACCACTAGCATACTCCTAAAATCTCCTCATAATTATTTATCAAATACGAACGACCCGGCCCTACTTAACACGTAATGTAGTCGTTCATAAACCTTTCAGAATAAATTCACTGAATGATAATAAACTGCGACAAGGAGACAGACACGAAAATCTATTTTATACAGGGTGTAACATTTTAAACGCAAGACCTTTTGTGTGGTGTCTCAGATCATGAAACTGACCAATTTTTGTTCTATGACTTTTAAAAATTCCAAAAAAATTTTAGTTCTACCATACAGGTTCAGGCGCCAGTTCCTATATAAAGTCATATTTCCGATACACGCTGTATATTAACTGAATATTTTCAAACTAATTAATACTCAACCAAAAACTAAATAATTAACCACAATGTTAAAAAAGCAAGACCAAATTAATAGAAAACCGGCTAACAAGGTAATTATGACTTATTAATCAGTAACAATGCGTGGTATTCAGCCGTGGGAGCGATCAATAACTTTATATAATGTGGGGGAAAGTTATGAGAAAATAATACTGTGGAACAATGAGCTTCTCATGGAGAGAACACTTTTGTTTACATTGTGAGAGGAATAGTTAGAAAACACATGGCACAGTAGCTCTTTAACTATAATTCAGAGGGGCTGCGATTCTCCATACAAATTTTGATGAAATCGACGTTTCGTATTCGCCTTTTTTTCTTCCTGAATAATGCCTCTAGATAATCTTTTTTTTTATAAAATCATGGTCTTCTGTAAGACACGTCTCTGCCATTTGCTTTTTTTCAGCAACTATTAAAAAAAGAAAATATGACCTCCAAAATTCACAAAAAATGCCCCATTTTTACGGATGTGATTCGAGAGAGGGGGACCAGACAAATTCGAAAAGTTTTTAACATAAAAGAAATTGATAGGAACCTAGACATACTCTTACTTAAAATTTTAATGCTAAAAATAATTGAATCGCCTCAGTTATCGAGGAGAAAAAAGGGGAATACGAAACGTCGATCTCGTCAAATTTTTGTAATATAATCGGTCTGAGCTGCAGCTGTCCCTATCGCACTCTACGGGGACAGGCTTGAAGCAGCGCGACGGGAATAGTTTTTTAAAATACCTCGTTGGCCCTGTCCATTAATTATAGTTTAGGAGCTAGTGCGTTATTTGTTTTGTCTTGCCAAGAAATGACAAAAAAAGTTAAAAAAGCTTTGTTATCCACAGAACCGATTTCTGTCAAAATAGTTTTCTAGAAAATTTTCGTCTACTTTGACAATGACATTATTTTGTTTCGATTGTGTGTTGTGCCACTCAATTGTTCGGAAAACCGAGATCAGTCCATAGTCTATGAGTGATGGGTGTCTAGGGTAGATAAGGCAAAGTCTTTCTATCTTGTCTGTTGGTAGACTAATCCATTGTAACAAGATCTTGATTTCCCTAAGGCCCGCAATATTTTATTCCATATTTTGGTCTAGGATACACTAGAATAAAAAGCTAACCTTAGAAAAGATGAAAACTAATAGATCTCTTCGTTTTCATCAACTTCTACAGGGTCAGCTGCTATACTCATTTCATGGTACACACGGCGGCACATGAAGCTGTACATTTCCAGTATAACTTGGCCTCGCTTTGTAAAGATTTCCTATGCAATGAGAGATCCGCATAAACTAGTTTTGTAAAGCTTGATTGGCTGTCGTGTGTACTCGTAGGTGTGTAGTTGTCAGCAATATTAAAAGTCAAATTGTCGTACTGCTACACAATATTGTCTTCTTCATAGAGATCTACGCTTTGGAATGGGCAACTACAGTACTTTCACAAGTTATTATGCCTTGTGACTGTGACTGTAGCTTCGCCATCTTTGTTTTTCTGACATTCAAAAGTGCCTGTAATGGTCTAATTGAAATAAATGCTTTTGGTTTGAGTTTTCCTATCTAGGTTGCTCTTTATTTTTAGTTTTGTCAATTTCCGCATTTCTTTTCGTTGCAAAAGCTTGACAAATAAAATTATCGACCACGAATTTTCTATTCAAGTTTCATATTCTTCGGCTCAAATCCGCATTAGGTTATTTTGGGATACCTTGTCAAAAATTAAATATGTAAATTGTTTCCTAAAAACTTTTATAATTTGTTTACATGGAAAACCAAACTCAACATTTTCCAACGTTAAAAATATGAATTGTTTTGAATCATTGTATCATGACATCTGCTTATGAATATAATAATATGGATACGACTAGTTAAAATCAAGTAGAGGAAATAAATACTTGTAATAAAGACATAGAAACCCTGAATAGATAAAATAACAATCTAGATAAGATTCATACTAACTACACTCTTGAAATTAATCCTTGATGATACTTCAAACCACGCTTCTAATTAACATTCCAGACTGTCATCGTCCACTTCAAATTATTTTGAAACTATGAGGTCACTCTCATTACCAAATGCGTACCTAGACGTTATTATAATGAACTCATTATCGTGTGTTGAAACTAGCTTGCAGTTTGATTCTTACACAGGGTGTAACAGAAAGGGTATTTTATTTATTTATTTATTTATTGGATCTCCAACAGAAACTATACAATTACATGCAAGTATACATTACACCGGATGGCCGATGGGGCCGAAAAGTTCTGGAGTGGCGACCGCGAACCGGAAGACGCTGCGTTGGAAGGCCTCCCACTAGGTGGACCGATGACCTGGTGAAGGCTGCAGGGCTCCGCTGGATGTGAGTCGCACGGGACCGGTCAGTGTGGCGACACTTGGGGGAGGCCTATGTCCAGCAGTGGACGTCTTTCGGCTGAAATGATGATGATGATGATACATTACACAGGGGTGCGCTTCCAATTATAGGAGACCACATCATTCACGTATAATCTAGGTGCATACAGTAAATTTGATAAGGTTAAAACTCTAAATAAATCCAATATACAAGGGTATAGTCATATAGGATATGCTGCAGACCATCAAACTGAACATCATCCTCCATGGGTCCAATATTGTAAATGCGAAAAAAATATCAGCTGTCCCGTACATTTGGGTCGAGTAGGTATTGAAATTTAGTATTTCTTTTCATCTGACCTTATACCCTTTCTGTTACACCCAGTACAAGTGAGAAAAAGTTGTTCAGAGTAAAAATTGAACTTGGAATCTTGAAGAACCCGAAACCCGGTTGGCCGTAGGTGTATTTAGTACACCAATCCACATTTCGCCAGTTATGTTTAGGTCCCCTGTATTCGCTCCTGGCCCTGGTTCAAGCCATGGTCCGAGAGGGAATGGGAAGCCGTCACCTCCTTCTGCGAAGCAGTCATGCTAGTGAACGAGGTGGCGGAATGTGAGAGGGAAAGAGCCTCACGTCCCAGCCGCCGCGGGAGACGCCCTGGGCGTCGGGGGTCACGTGGTGGCCCCCCGGCCACCGTAGGCGCGGGCCTGTGGACGGCGAGTTATGGGCTAGCTCGCCGTCCGGCCGTCTTATGACGACAGGTCGTGTCGACGGCGCGTTCGTGTTCCACGCGCGCCTCAAAGAGATGTCAGCAACCAGGTAGGGGTCCGCACGGGCCGATGCCTGCCAGGGCTGCGGGACTGTTCGAAAGAGATACCGCGGCCCTGGAACATAAAGGGCAAAGAAGGAACATGGATGGATTTTAGTCACACTCCCTTCCGCTCCGCCCCAGAGCGGGGGGGTCATTTGATGATTTCCCATCCTAAAGAAATTCCTGACGGAAAAACCCAATAACACTTTGCCCGGCCTGGGAATCGAACCCAGGACCTCATGCTCAGCAGTCGCGCTTACGACCACAAGACCAATGACGCAGTCAACCTTATTATATTGAACTCATAATCACGTGGTAACAGTTTGATTTATTGATGCTGATGAAGATGTCAACATAACAGCACGCCCGTAAACCACGAAGGGTTAGTCAGAGACATTCTAAACAAATACCACCCAATTATTCACCAGCCCCCGTAGCATGACCACCGTAAACAAGGATTTCTTTGACGGAAGAATCGACAAAATGACAGATAGTGCAAAGAAATCTGTCATTGTGTCGACACAATCTGTCATTTTGTCGATTCTTCCGTCAAAGAAATCCTTGTATACGGTGGTCATGCTACGGGGGCAGTTGTGTTTAAGTCAGGTTAATTTTCATTTAACAGGGGCGAGCCTATTGTCATCAACTGGGCACAAATCCAAACTCCAAGCAAATTCTGAAAAATTAATTGATGGAAAAATCCAATATTTATTTATTTGTTTATGCACAATGTACACAATCATAGTAACTAGTGAGTACATGTCCCTGTTGGGGCGCAGCAAGATAACTTAAAACTAATAATATTACTGTGAGTATCTATTATTTAATATCACGTCAATTAGGAAGTTTCGCAATAAAAATTATTGTATAAATTAAACGTATATCAAGCTTTATACATAAAAAAGAATATATATTACTTTGCCCGGCCTCGGAATCGAGCCTAGGACCTCATGCTCAGTAGCGCTTCAATTTACTCACCCTGCAAACTTAATTATCAGTAACTCCACTTGTTTTCCAGATAATTTCACTTCGGGTTTTATCCTGCAGGTAGCTGGTAAATTAATACAGCCAAATTCTTTACTTAAAAAAAAAAAACAATTAAGTTATTCAGGCATTTTATTAAAATAGACAGAAATTAAAGTAACGGTAAGTAAGAGAAATATTTACACAACTAGGCTCATTTATCACGGCCGTTCCCAAAACCTTTGAAACAAGTACACCCTGTATCCCAAAGATAATGCTTTAATCACAAGCTTAACAGTTAAAATGGCGACCACACAAAATGGCCGCCGGACACAGGTGGTCCTACAAAGTTACCTGACATTAATGGTTTAGCCACCCTTTGTAATACCCATGAGATGGGGTGGAAAGCCGGTGACCACATACCATTTGACAATGTAGGTTATACAAATCGACTTTGAAAAGGAAATGGTCATGAAAATGAGTGTTTATTCGGTGACGGTCGTTTGATATTATTATTTTGACATGGCAACATTATTTTCACGTTCAGTTTGTTATGGTGGAATTGCGCCTTGAAAGATTATTTGATGAGTTGGGTTGTATTGATGATTTTAATGACTATAACTCAGTAAAGCCATATTAGTTACGGTAGCAAAATAATCATATTTTAATCAACATTTTTACAACCTGACACTGATCTGCAAATTGCAAAAATCGTAAGAAAATTTGAATTTCGCGGGTTACCCTGGTACTTTTACCTTTAGGGTTAATTAAATGTTCCGCCTCGTATCGTCTAATGACACTACACGACCTCTGACCAAGAGGTCCTTGGTTCGATTCCCAGGTCGGGCAAATCCTGTTCTTGGGTATTTCTATCAAGATGATGGCAATCCATCGGCTCGCCTGCCATTACATGGGACTTAAAACTTAACTGACGAAATGTGGGTCTAAGTACTTTTAGGTACACCTCTATAACCCTTCGAGGACTACAGGCTTGATGTGATGTTATGTAAATTCAATTTTAAAATCAATGAAGAAACATAGAAATACTTATGTCCCAACAATTTCAAGTACCAATAACAAAACTGCACTTACTCGTACATAAAAATAACTATACCTGCCTCTTGGTACCGTTAAAGCGACCTCCATTTTGTATGCACTAGCACTAAAGTTGACCGATTTCTACAAGACTTTGATTCGCCGCAGTCACGCGAACTAATATTAAAGAAAGTTTTGCACGTATTTAACATTATCCACGGTAGGCTACCGTTATGGGATTAGCTGTTTGTTAGACTGCAGTTAAGCCTATTACAACCTTTCGTAATACAAAATCGGCCTAGAATGTTTCCAGGTTCTTACGGGAGTGATGGGACTTAGGTTTTACTCTTGTCCTGCTCATTGTTCAACTTTACCTGCAGTTTGAAGGACCTGTCTGGAGCTACTGCTAGCGCTGTCGATGTAGCAGAGAGGGTTTTGCCAGGGTCTTTCTAAGGGGCCAACGTTGTTTTATTTTGTTACATCATATTAGAACTTAATTCGTTCAGAATAAGTTAATGCCTTTCAAACACGAATTTTAAAACTTCCAAAAGTTTTATGCGGCAACTTGTTTTACGATCTTTCTTCTGCCTTATTTTATGATGTTTGTCTGTAAGCGGTTTTAAGACTGTTCAACTTTTCTTTTAAACATCGGTCGTAGCGTGCCAAAACCTTCAAAGTACTAAGTTCTAAAGATTGTGATATTAAACCATATTTGTAAATGTTAAAGGCTCTTTACTTTCTTTAACTTTTGTGCCTATGAGCGACAAGTACTTGGAGTTAGACAACACAAGTATCAAGTAGTAGACAGACGTTTCAACATTGTCTGTTACCTCGGCTATTGCATGACAAAATCCCCAAACTAAATCCACAGTAGCCCTCAGAACTTCTCTCAAACTTACTTCCCAAAAACTAGGTAAAACTTTGCCACGAAAATACAAGAACAAACTGGCTTACACACAAAACTAAAAACAGCACCGAGCCCATTAGTTCGTCACGACACTTACACTGACTCGAGAGCACTCTAGCGCTCTAGACACCGTAATATGACACTAAGAACACTGACCTAATTCTTGAAACCCTACTTCGGTAAACGAGAAGGATTTCGCCACAGTTTTGTGTTTTGCGAAATTAAAGTCAGGGAAAAAAATGTGCTCTGGAAACACAAAACAGAAATCAACAAAATGATAATGAAAATATGTACAAATATCAAAAGGGGCAAAGAAGTACAGGGCGTCAAAAAATTCGTCAGCAACGCTTTCAAAGGAAAAAGTGCCCAGAAGACTGGCAGCATTGCCACGTTAGATGTCATTTCTGATTCAAGTGGGGCTCGTGGCTCGTTAATAACAGCCGCATAAATCGATCTCCTAGGTGAATCAACAGTTCCCGAGGTCACTCCCTAGATAGGTCCATTACATGCTGAACCCCTACGTGTCTCGGAAAGCACTTTAAGTCCTTGGTTCCGGCTGGTATTCATGGATCTTTGACGGTCGTTACGGGTAGTCAGAGGGCCGAAAGTCTTGACAACCAGTATATAAATATATAACCCGTATATATTTAGTGTCTCAAGGGGTATCGCGTCACTCAGTTAATGTGGTTGTTACGCATTCGTGGATCTTTGACAGACATAGTAATTTAAGGTCTAATTTTGCAGTAGGTTGACTGAACTGTTGACTGGAGAACCAGTCTTATCTAGGGTATTGTTTTAAATTAACTGCATAGTTGATCTAGTGGTCGCAAGCGCGACTGCTGAGCATGAAGTCCTGGATTCGATTCCCAGGTCGGTTCAAGTGTTATTGGGGTTTTATCATAAGGAATTTCTCAATTTCTGCCCGTTTGATGGTAATAGGCTCACTCCCTATTACATGGGACTTGAACATAACTGGCGAAATGTAGGTGTACTATTAGGTACACTAACCCTTCGGGGATTACAGGCGTGATGTTGTTATGTTGTTTTAAATTAAAATGTGTTCTGCAGTTTAACTTCAATACAAAAGACAGTTGAATACAGACTCGCGTGTCGTTGTGGTCCGTGAAGGTCGAACGTGAATGGCTTTTTTGCAGTTACTTCTCATTGTTTCCGAGATATTAATGAAGAAGGCTTGGGAATGAGAGATTTTTTGCGCTTGGGAAGTCTGTTGATTAATGTTCTGGTGTCTGAACTGACACAGATTTTAGTTTATCTTCTGCAATGAAAGCCTGGACCATTACAGTAGACGACAATATCGTGAGGAAATCCGTATGCCTTAGATACCATAATTATTTTGACATTCCTCCAAACCCACATTGACCCCATGTAGTTTTACTGCAACCTCTTACGGGGAGGCCGATCACTTAGGGATTTCTTAGTTTGTTTATATTTACGCAGGCTGTATAGTCAACCGCACATTAGTGGAATAAAATACATTAAAAACGTAAAATGTTGTGGTAGATGACTTGACCGGAAGACGCTGCGTTGGAAGGCCTCCCATTAGGTGGACCGATGACCTGGTGAAGGTTGCAGGGATCCGCTGAATGCGAGTCGTACGGGACCGGTCAATGTGGCGACACTTGGGGGAGGCCTATGTCCAGCAGTGGACGTCCTTCGGCTGAAATGATGATGATGATGATGAGATGACTTGGTGTTTATTATTGAAGTGCTTGTTTTATACTAAACTAGCTGTTACCTGCGAAAATTGATAAGTGAAAAAAGAAATTGAGAGTTTGATATGTATGAAAAAAGAAAGTTACCTAGCCTATGTCAAATTTCATTACGATCCGATCAGCCGTTTAGTCATGCAAAGGTAACAAACAAACGGAGTTACTTTCGCATTTATAATATTAGTATGGATTACGATGATGAGGGTGGAGTACACTTGCCTAGAAGAAACCGATTCACTCAAACTTTGGAGGGATCCAAATTATAATAATCGAATAAAAGAGCTGACAGTGAATTCCACAGAATGGCGGTTCACACAATAAATGGTGAAGCATAGCTTGTCTTACATAATGTCATTGGACTTCCAAGGAAGGACGAAGAATAAAGGAAGAGTGGAACAATCAGTTGTATGATTTATTAACCCTGGTAAGGTCTATTAAGCTATCATATTAAGGCCTATCATAAAACCATAAATGAACAGGATTGACCTCCTACTGCCCATATGTAGAGTAGGCGCCATCATTAATTATTATAATATTTTTTATCAATGCGAATATTTTAGGGTACCGTTATCGGAAAATATGATCAATCTGCGACTCCCGCATTCCCCTTAAACTTAACGGGAAGATTTATAAAACAATGGCTAGACCTGCTGTCTTGTATGGATCAGAATGTTGGGCCACAAAAGGGATTAATGAAAGGCATTTGCATGTGGCGGAGATGAGAATGCTAAGGGGAATGTGTGGTGTTACGCGAATGGATAAAATAAGAAATGAGTATATAAGAGGAAGTCTGAAAGTGGCGCCGGTGACTGAAAAGTTGTGTGGTAATCGGTTGTCGTGGTATGGGCATGTGATGCGGAGGAATGAGGAAAATGTTGTGAGGAAAGTTTTGAGTATGAATGTGGATGGGTATATGAGTAGAGGAAGACCAAAGAAACGATGGATGGACTGTATAAAGAATGATATGGCAAGAAAGGAGGTGTCGGATGAGATGACGAGTAATAGAGAAGTATGGAAGAAAAAGACATGCTGCGCCGACCCCAAATGAATTGGGATAAGGGCAAGAGAATGATGATATCGGAAAATATGAATCTTTTTAAAACATCTATTTAAAAAAGTTTACGCTCGACCTCGAGGTTGGTCAAGCACATTTAAAAAAAAATGAAACGCTTTTAGTTAGGTACAAATGTCAAACATATGCGTGTCTATACAATTTAATGTAATCATTATCATTAACACTAGAAACGGGATATTTTGTTTTGAGTTCCCGATATCAGTCCCGGTTTCAGTTTCACCGTGATCATGGTGCTTGCAACAGCGTCGAAATATAGGGAACTCAAAACAGGCATTTTCTACCAGTCAACCTTTGGGTGATGCAGAGACAAGCAGTGGTAGGTGAAAATCTAAAAAAAAAAAAAAATTCTAAGTTTAGCTACAAGGATATATAAAATACTATAAATATATATCAAAATTTAGATTAATGTAAATAGACATTTTTACAAATATACTAAAATAAAAACACCAACAAGTATCTACCTAGAAGAAAATTATAACCAAAACAAATACTTGCAATTCATCAAACTTAGAAGTTAAGTATTAAGTAGACAAGTTAAGAACTACTTTCATTCATTAATCAAACAAGTAAGAATCCAAAAGTCTCCAAACTTATAGATTAGATAAAAGAAGAACTTAGAAATTAGATAAAAAGTTAGCCCCAACTCCCAACAATTTTTTCTAAGATAAATATAGGGTTCCGTATCTCAAAATCAAAAAGGAACCCTTTTAGGATCACTTTGTTGTCCGTCCGTCTGTCTGATATCAAATACTTTGGTCTACGCTCTCTTTCAGCTGTGAAAAAATCACATTTGTAAGTCAACGCGATCAATAGAGATAACCGTTTATGTCGCATATTTTGCGATTTCACGAGGGAATCAAAACCTATAATAAGCTTACTTCCCGTTGACCTAGAATCATAGAATTTGGCAAGAAGCAATGTCTTACAGCATGTGTAAAGAAAAAAACTGGAAACCGTTAATATGTAGTTTAATAACAAAATACCTACAAGTTGTATGGAACCCTCGGTCCGCGAGTCCAATTCGCACTTGACCGCTTTTTTTCTGGTTTCCGTGATTACTTACAACTTTACCCTCAATCTTCAACTTCTTGTGATGGTGACATTGTAATCTTGCTCGTAACTTTCTCCAGTATAGTTACTACAAACAACAAAAAAGTAAACTTTATTATTTATTCAGCCTAAGGAACTAATGATAGAAGGAAATAAAGAAAATCTGTTAATTCTGTGATGCGGAGGAATGAGGAAAACGTTGTGAGGAAAGTTTTGAGTATGAATGTGGATGGGTATAAGAGTAGAGGAAGACCAAAGAAACGATGGATGGACTGTGTGAAGGATGATATGGCTAGAAAGGAGGTGACTGCTGAGAAGCCGAGTAATAGAGAAGTATGGAAGAAGAAGACATGCTGCGCTGACCGCAAATAAATTGGAATAAGGGCAGGAGAATGATGATGATGTTTACATAACATAACATCACGCCTGTAATCCCCGAAGGGTTAGGCAGAAGTTCTCTAATAGTAGACCCACATTTCGCCAGTTGATACGGAACCGATGCTACACGCCTGTTCGAACTTGGCCTAATCATTGTTTGGTTACATTAGAGCCCCATTGTGCGTGCAATTATAGTGTTAATGTGTTCTATGTGGTCTGTGAATTTTAATTGGCTTAGCATGACATCATGTATGTGGATTAGCTGGGCAGTTAGCAGCGTTGTGACACGCTCGTTTTAGTTGACAAAGTGACTCGTGGTCTAACTAATGATCATGAATGTTTCCACGGCATACAGCCCGAAAAGTAAAAACCGGCCAAGTGCGAGTCGGACTCACGCTTCAAAGGTTCCGTACCATCAGAAGAGTATACTAGGAGAGCCCCCTTTTTTATTATTTATTATTATAGCGGCAACAGAAATACACATCATCATCATCATCATTTCAGCCGAAAAGTCCACTGCTGGACATAGGCCTCCCCCAAGAAGGGGGGGTTTTGCCATAATCGCCACGCTTGGCAGGCGGGTTGGCGATCGCAGTATGGTTGTTGTAGAATCAGAGAACGCTGCTGCCCATTCTCTGGTAAGTCCCTTAGTCGCCTCTTACGACACCGAAATACACATTCTGTGATAATTTTAACTGTCTACCTATTACGGATCATGAGAAACAGACAGACGGACGAACTGACGGACGGATGGACAGCGGAGGTTTAGTAACGGGGGGTCCCGTTGGTTACCCTACGGGTACGGAACCCCAAAAAGTAGTAACAAAAATCGGTTTGGATTAATAACAAGGAGGCTTCTTAAAATGAGGAGAGGCCGAAATGTAGACATTGTAGGCAATCGTTTGACGGGTCTACGATTAACCAACATAAAATTAACCACCACAAAATGTTAACCAAAAAAAATTCATGTAACATTAAAACAATAGCCGGGCTGGATAGTGCAAATGACGTAAATATTGATGTTAGATAATTGAGTTGAGTTCCGTCTGTGTTTGGTCACGGCTCGCCACGTGATGCTCTGTAAATATTACTGTATTGATTCTATTAATTGAAACGGATTGCCACCGGGTTATATTGGACCGTAGTGGATTATTTTCAGGGCTATGAAAATATGGGGTTATATCGCGCCAGGGTTTTTGAAGGAGTTGGTTGAAACCGCGGACTGATTACGGGGCGTATTGATTTGATAACTATCAAAATATAGCTTGACTACATTTAGAACTAACATCTACTTTACGACTAGTTTTTTTGTTTATATACCGTGAGTTTTTAGTCGTCTTACAACGGCAGCCCACTTCATGTATTTATGACATTTTAATCATTTAAAAATAAAAATATTGACGCATGACGTAGTTAAAACACCCTGTTGCGAGCAATGATCAACTGGACTCGAGCGCTAGTAGGTATGTTCTCCCGTTTGACACGTAAACATCATTAACAGGATGTTTCATTTTTTTTTCTTATATATTATTAATTTTTCTTTGTACCTGTAATGATAGGTAAAAAAAAATCGCGCCTAGAGCTATTCTATGTCGAGTACATTGAGGGGACCACCTTTGTAAGACGACTATAAAGTCACTGTGTATAAATGTTTATTGATCCATCATCATCTGTCCAGCCTTTTCCCAAATATGTTGGGGTCGGCTTCCAGTCTCACCGGAATATCGGTTAGACTGGAAGCTGATCACTATAGCAAGCACACCCAAATATTATCACTTCAAATCCATCCATATCATACAAAATATCTACAACTCTTATCTCCCTTAACTCTACCACGTAGATATCACGTAAATATGACGTAGAGATGGCGTCGTAGAGACGTAGGTAGAGCTTGCTACGTGACCGTAGACGTAGTTATTTCGGTTGAGAAGGCGTACTGAAAATTGCCTGCGATAGAGTGGGGACATGTCGATAGAGAGATATCGATGTTTTTGAGAGCAAATTTTTTGTTTGGCTTTCTAATTTGCATGTCATCAGGGATCTATCTGTGTATTTCTGTGGTGAGTGTGTAAAGATATAGTAAAACTTTCTGAAGAAATAATAAAAAATAAAAAAAATATTTTCTATTATTGGTACTTCGGCAAATAGAAGAGAAATATATGCAGTAAATGCGTACTTTTTGACGTGAAAATGTCTTTTCATTCGGTGTACTGTCACGCTCTGTTGTAAGAACAATATTTGTAACTGAGCAAATAATGACAAGACTTCAAACGGTAATAACTTCGAATCTTTTTCAGTGAGCAAATCTCCGAGACAATTCTGGACCAACTTATGTGATTCTCTAGTTTTCTACTTAATATCATTGTACCAAAAGTTTATAGAAAGTCGGTAACCAAACAGAAAACATATTCTTTAGACACATTTTTTTTTTAAACTTAATACACAAGTCCTTAACATATAATATAAACTGCGCAACACACTCTCGACTCGCGCTCTTCCGCCATCATTAGACGAGCTACGTAAGGTTACAACACACCGAGATTTATATTACGTACGTAATGCTTTTATTAAATCCAGCTCTTTATTATACCTCTCTAGAAAATTACTCCATTACTTCGTTTATGTAAACACAGGAATATGAAAAGCGTGTATGTAAGGAATACAAATATTGGTGTTTTCATAAAATATCAGAACAAGCAGCACGGTGAATGCCAATGATATTATAAATAAAAAGAGGTAGATATCGCACTAGCGCGCGAAAATTATTTCAGACAAATTCAGACAATTGTCGTAATTTAAGGACTTCAAGCGCAATAGCTATCTCTTTCTGTATCATACGATCCGTATTATCTGTCGCAGTCGTAACCACGCAACGATATTTGAGCGCCGCTCAGTATGAATGTAGCGTAATTATCTTTATGATATCATTGATGAATGCCTAACAGGCTGTAAATAGTTTTACCGTAAAACGTGATTTTTCGACCCAAAAAAAAAAGTCGTTTCGCAGCAATAATTTTTGCTTAGGGTTACTTAGTTGACAGGTTCGTGAAGGGTCTGTTTACACCTTGTATTGTAAATGCTAAAGAAACTCAGTCTGTCTGTCTAAGCTGTCTGTCACCTTTTTGCGACATGAAACTTTAATAGGTAGACCACGGTCTACCTAACCATGAAGTCACGACCTAGTACATAGGATACATTTTTCCCAGTACTACGATCCTATTGGATAATTTCTAACCTGCACGCGAAGTAACGTCGGGCACAAGCTGGTTCCCCTTTAATTTAACTTGGATATGAACTTCCTTAACACCAAAATACCAGTATTACCAGCATTTCATCGTACTTTTATCCCGGTACCAACGTAGGGATCAATAGTTACCTATAACGGCTTGCACCCGTAAGCGCAAATCTTGCCAAATCTCACTTCACTTGACTGAAAACGGCTGAAAATCTAGAACTACTGCCAGCTAAGATTTTCACGTAAAACTACAATTTCTACACAATACTTGAACTGCATGGTCCAGAAAATTCTGGAAACATTCCAATTTCAAACTACATACCGAATAAAAAACAAAATCGTTCCCATTTTGTTTTATATTCGATTTTCAAATACGGAATCGGGTCAGTCGCTCCTTTAATTAGTTCTAAAAATCGAGGTTAGATCATTCGTTCTATTTTAAGTCATTCGTTGAATTTGTCGGTTTGTCCATTTCATTAGCAGAATCTCGGGAATCAGGTTATCAGTTCAGTGGGGCGTGGAAACTCGATGTTTAATTGTTTGTGTGAGTGCTTCATTATGTATGGGGTGGCCAGACGGTCTCTTATTCTGGGATACAACAGTTTTACCGTTTTTAGACTTCTATTATATTTTTGGAAGCTGTGAAAAGAAAAATTCTTTTCACAGTTCAGTAGATATTAAGTTCACATGAAAACATTGTTTATATTAAGCTATTGTTTCTCTTTGTTTCTCGCCTCTTTTCTTGAAGATTCAATTTTCAAACACGTTTTTCCCATCCTTTGCTGTTATTGGCCATCATTGGGTTGGGGTAGAAAGTGTTCCCCCATTCCACTTTGAGTCTTAATATCCTGCAGTTGCTAGTAAAAAATAAGTAACTAATTCGTTACACCTAAATTGTTCCAATACAAATATTGTCAACTGTCTCGCCGAAATATTGTACAAATCATCAAGATTGGCAAATCGATTATTCATCATTCGGATTCATTTAGATTAGTCTGAACGATAAAACTAAGAAAAACATAAACAATAACTCTATGGCCACAGAAAACAGACTTCTGAGCAATTATTCAGCTAAATTGACGTTCCATGACGTTATAAAAGCGAACGGGATTGTCTATTGCAAGTAAGCAATTATAGTATTTGCTAATATACAAGTAAGCATTGTCTGATAGAAATGTATGTCATTTAGACATAACAATTTACTTGTATTGTGTAAAACAGCATTTTGTAACTTTGGAGTTATGAAACCATGTTTTAGTTTTAATAGTGGCATGTTTGAGCACGTTTGGGCATGTTTGAGCATTAGATCTATACTAATATTATAAAGCTGAAGAGTTTGTTTGTTTGTTTGCTTGAACGTGCTAATCTCAGGAACTACTGGTCCGAATTGAAAAATTCTTTTAGTGTTTGATAGCCCATTTATTGAGGAAGGTTATAGGCTACACATCATCACGCTACGACCAAAACGAGCGGAGCATTTATGAAAAAGATTGCAAAAACGGGGAAAATCCGAACGCAGACGAAGTTGCGCGGGTCAGCTAGTCATTCATAAGATATTGCATGTTATTTCTTTACATTGATAATTATACAGCGTGAATCAGTAAACTGTGGCTTTATTTAGCTGTCCAGCCTCATTGGTCTAGTGGCCATAAGCGCAACTGTTGAGCATGAGATCCTGGGTTCGATTCGAGGGTCGGGCAAAGCTTTATCTGGTTTATCCATCATGATGGTTTTTTAGTTACATTAATTTCATAAACTTTACCTATATTATGGCAAGAAAAGTTCGGAGATTAAACGAAAAGTTTCACATTCAGAGCACCTCGTATGTAAAACATGTTCCAAAATTAAAAACAAATATTTGAGTTCTATCTAAAATTTTAAATTAACATTCAGTTTCGTGAAACTTATTATAAACTCATGGAAAATTCGCAAAACGGCGAACCAACGAACGAACTTAATCAGTGTTTTTGCAAGATTCTCATTATTTTATTTTATTTCCTTTTGTTTTTATAATGTGCATGCATTTGTTTTTATGACTATATTAAAAGAAACTAACTGAACGACTGACTTTCTCAGCTGCAATTCTAGTTTCTATTTCTGTTCCCAAGCAAATATTTACTGAGCCAAATTAAGTAAGTAATAAGTTCAAAAGAAACAAAACAATGTCATACATTTATCGGTGAGCCACAAACTAAGCGTCGCTGTTATCTTGTAGCTCGGGGGCGCGAATTTTAAAAAATTAAATTAGTTGCTTTGAATAGAGGACATTAAAATATAATAATAAACATTAACAGGATTTTCAATGTTTATTATTATAATTTACAATATTATTAAAAAAATAAAAATAAATTTAAAATAAATAGTTTTTATCGTATCTTGATTATGTCATAAACACCATGTGCTCCTAAATGCCCTGCATCATCTGCCAAGCCTTTTCTATGTTGGGATCTGCCTCTTGTCGATTGCAGCTATTATCCTCATAACCCAGCGACTGAGTTACACAATTCTCCTTGCCATTCAATATTTCTAGGTCTACCTCTACTTTTATAAAAAATTATATAAATTAATTTCACCCTAAGGTTGAAATAATCTTTTTTTGTAATCCTTTCCTAAATGGCAAAACATTTTTCTTTTTTTCATTTATTTATAAGACCTGTATAATACTCATGTTTTTGCAAATATATACATATATGTACTAAAATTATCATAAATCATAGTGGTGTCGAAGCCACTTAATATCTTGGCCGACTCCTAGATGGCGTTGTAAAACTATAGCCTGGCAATTAGTGAGTCGCTCAATACTGCCTCCTGTTAAAAAATGGAAGAAAGAAAACGGTCAGCTCAATAGCCAGACTTAGGGAGGTGTCATTTCTTTGTATGGGATTGGGTAAGACTGGTTGTCCGTTTGATCACCAAACCGTATAAGCCTGGTAAACACTGCCATCTTTCTGACATTTCCTATTTTATTTGAACAAGATTCACATTCCACACAAACCATCGTTTTAACTCTGAAATAAACTTCCAATAAGTATTCATATCCAATCCTGCTGTTTACTTACACATGGTCACCCTACTGCCCGATATGTCGTGCACGGAATAATTGATGAGCCAACGTTCTGATGGCTATTTCGTGCCTAGAATTTATGTATAGCATATTTGTATATTAAATGTACACAAATCGATTTTATTGGCGGTAAATGGCTTTTAAAACTATTTTTGGTGCATTTAATGTTTGGGCGTTTTTATGGGGCGAATCGGAGCAGATGGTTTTACGATATTTTTGATGCAGTGATTGCAAAAGTCTGGTTTGGGGTATAGTCTTTGATGTAGATTTTAACAAACCAAACTCCGATACGAGAATCGATTGAAATAGGTAGTATTTTTATAAATGTACCTACGTCAAGTCTAAATTCACTGCCTCGTTGGTCGAGTGGTCGCAAGCGCGACTGCTGAGCATGAGGTCCTGGGTTTGATTCCCGGGTCGGACAAAGTGTT
Source organism: Noctua fimbriata (assembly GCA_905163415.1). Taxonomy (NCBI): domain Eukaryota; kingdom Metazoa; phylum Arthropoda; class Insecta; order Lepidoptera; family Noctuidae; genus Noctua; species Noctua fimbriata. The sequence continues at coordinate 2,425,231 of LR990946.1, forward strand.
ATTGGTTTTTTCCATCGGGAGTTTCTCAGTAGCAGCCACGGAGTCTGGATTTGTGCACGGTTGATGGCAATAGGCTCGCCCCTTATTACATGGCACTTTAACATAACTGGCGATATGTGGGTGTACTATTAGATACACCTCCGCCTAACCCTTAGGGGATTACAGGCGTGATGTTATGTTAAGTCTAAATGTGATACCAAGATTGCATGGAAACCCACCATTGTTCTTTTGGAAGTAAATTAGTCTAAAATTACTCTGATTTTTATGTTTTATAAAAAAAATATTAAAAAAAAAAATCACGAGTTATCAAAATATTACTTAAATTACAAAGGCTCCAGGTATTTATGGTGAATCCTTAAATAGAGTTTAGTAGCTACTGTTTGAGCTATTCGATCAAACAATAGTTTCTACTTTAAAAGTAATAACGATCATATAATGTTCACACCTACTTTGAACTCAATACTCTTTGGGATAAGAGTCGGTATACTTTGGATATGGTGTCTGTAATATTTACATTTTGATCGAAAATGCGAAACACGATGAAAATCGAATTTCAACAATACAGGCTTACAAAATATTACGCCCACACATGAATATAAATAACGTAGAAGAAATAAGATACGCAAATATTATGTTAACCTACATGCTAAAATTATATTACATAAATATCGATATTCCATAATAACATCACTAGTGGTTCGTTTAACGAAGTCGTCTATGGTTCTATCGATATCGGGAAGGATTTTCTGTCGACCATCCGTTGCATCTATTCCTACATCTATGTTATCTGTGGCTGACCTATCCTGGGTAAAGGCATGGCCACAAGCTACAAGTGATTTCTGTTCAAAATATTTTTACCCAAACATACGCATTGCTAAGAAAATTTGCAATAAAACTGCCTTTGCGAATGGCCACTATATATAATCAATTATATTTCCCTGTGCCTGACTGAAATATATAGTTTTGTTTCAAATATTTTGTATTGAAATATAATGTTGGGGAGAATGGAAGATAACAACGTGTTGCGCCAACCCCAAATAACATGGAACAAGGGCAGGAAGACGATGATTGAACTATGTTGTTGCGACAACGACCGCGGAGAAAACTAATGAAAGAAATAGCTTTAGCTTAGAGTCACCGCAACGCGTACTCATACGAAGGAATCAAGTAACATACGCATTTGTCGATTGACGCGAGTCGCCATCGCAATACGGATCCCCTAAGGTCGTGGCCGGGGCGCTCTGTAATAGATTGTAGTAGAGAGGGGACGGGGGAATGTCGTCGTTTTTGCTTCGTCTGTCTCCCAGATAGGGGTCCCTGTTTATTTTGGGGCTAATTGGATGTCTAGGGTCGCAGGGGACACTGTGTTCTAGCTGCTAGATAAATATTTGGAGAAACTGTGCCAACATTTTGTTATTGAAAACCTCGAGCTTCGGGTATTAGTATTTTGTTCTTAGTTCAATTTCGACTGTTTGACATTTGTTTATGAGTAAAATGATAACTTTTAACTAACAATAAAGTAGTGTCTGTAGATGGCAAATATATTTATGGTTGACGAAACGGGACTCAATGTATAAAAGGCACTTTTTTTCACGTGTTTTGCAAGTCTTTTGTTTAGTTGGGGAATCGGGAAAGTTACCAAACGGGATGTAGCCAGAAAATCCACCATACCTCACTTGTTACGTACGACTACCAATCAACCAACTCAAAACCAGTTTATGCGGATCTCTCATTGTACGGGAAGTCTATATAAAGCGAGGCCATGTTATACTGGACATGTATAGCTTGGTGTGTCGCCGTGTACGCTTGGTGATTAAGACCTACTCCCTCTTAAATGACAAGAGGCCTGTATCTTTGCAGTGGTAACATTTTAGGACGATTAGGTATACTTGTAAAAGAAAAAGCCTAAATAATACATAATCGTCTCCTGATTATTTTTCGCATACGAACAGAACCAAACTATTTCGATACGTTATTAAAGCAGTATATAACTTAACTCATTGTCTAGTAGGTTTCTTATTTAAGCACTATAGAAACTGCCATAGCACAAACTTTGAAACTGTCTTCGAAAACGTTACCTCGAAAAACTTCATCGAACACATCATTCACCGACGATTAGTTTGCACGCCAGCTTACTCCAATATCGTAGCGTTTCGTCGAAATATGCTTCATCAAAGGGAGTTTGCTCGAACCCGCCGCGGCTTATTTTATTGACGAAGTTTTTTATCAACTGGTATTTTATTGACTTTTTACGTTCACTAGCATTGATTAAAACCAACCAAAAGGGAAGGTAACTGTAAAACTTATGGCGCTAGCATCGCTAGTTCCAGACAGCATTGAAAATCTGTAAATGTCATGTTATACTTCAAAATAGCTTGACCTCATTGGTCACTTTAGGAATTAGCTATGGTTGCGCCATCTACAATGAGTTTTGAGTCACCATTTAAAAAAAGCGGGTACTTTATTTGTTACAGTGATCAAAAATACTTTTGCGTATTATAAGGGGTGTAAAAAGGTCCTTAACGAAGCCGAAAGGCACTTGTTCTCCCCGTCATTACGATATTTTTTTTGTTCTGGACCATACCTGGGAACCTTCTAGTTACGGAGATATTTGAGGTCAAAGTTCCAATTTTTTTTTTAAATACTAGTTTTGAAGGTTATATATTGACTTTAATTACCTCAATGACCTGTTTACTATTCAAAGCATCCATCAGCACAATTTTTTGAGTGCGTTACATTGAGTTTTACCGTAAAACGTGACTTTTCACCTCAAAAAAATAAGTCCCAGCAATACTTTTTGCATAGGGTTACTTAGTTTGATGTACGTAATACTTGATTGACGGCTTCGTGAAGGGTCCGTTTACACCCTGTATACATTTTATCTTTGTTTAATTTAATCTTTGTTGGTTTTAATTGGCTTTTTGTAATTTCGGTCATCCTGATAGGACGAGATTAGATTCCACAAGAGATTAAACGTATCATTGTAATAATCAGCTTTTCGGAACCTGATATAGTTCATCAAAAGCAACCGCCCACGCTCAATTTTTTTTTCTCTTGTCAAATATTGTCTGTAATTGAGTACACGTTAATAATTTCACGTCTTAAGAATCTGGAAATTATTCACATGATTTGTTAACAATTAAATATGTAATAGGAGCTCGTGGCCAAATAATAACAGCCGCTCGGATTAATCTTCAGGTTAAGCCGCGCTCGCCTTGGTTGGTCTGTGGATGGGTGACCACCACAAACTGAATTTCCTGCGTGTCCCGGCTGTAGATCTTTCACAGTCGTTACAAGTAGTCAGTGGCCCAAAAGTCCTACAACCAGTCTTACCAAGGGGTATCGTATTACCCAGTACTTACTGGGTTGTGGAGGGCAGATAGGCAGTCGCTTCATATAAAATACTAGTATTCAGCTGCATCCGGTTAGACTGGAAGCCGATCCCAGCAAAGTTGGGAAAGATTGAAGGGTGATCCTCAAACTAGACGTGTATCTGTATCTTGAGAAAAAATACCTCTCATTCAGACCTCCTTTCCTAAAAACGCTAAACATTCCTCTCTCCTTGTTCCAGCTGCACTCGGAATACCGCAGCACGTACAAATGGCACGAGTACAAGGAGCAGCAGCAGGGCGTGGTGAAGCAGCCTGCCCCCACGCCCCCCTCCGCACTGCCCATACAGAGGGGTAAGTTGAGAAAAACTTGACCAGTTAAGGCATACTTTCAACCCACAATATAAATCCTTGTTAAGTTCTTCGACTATATCTGTCTGTGATAGATAAATGGACAATTAAAGCACCTGATTACAAGAGGATACATTGATGGATGATGCTGCAGAGAAAAAACGGTTCTTTGGTGAAAAGAAATGGACGCTAGAATCCTCATTCCTTAAAACCATCGAAGTTAGAACAGTTATCTTGGAGCCCCATCAGAATACCAGAGCAGCACCATGCTGAGATGGGGCTGTTGGGCCTCGTTCGCACGAAGGCCAGTTAAGCTATACATAACCAGTTTATGCGGATCTCTCATTGTATAGAAAATCTATACACAGCGAGGCCAAGTTATACTGGAAATGTACAGCTTCATGTACTGCTGTGTGTACAGGACCTATTTTGTATTGTAGTATTTGTTTTAGATTTTTTTAAATTATTTTTTAAATTTTAACCATTTATTTCCCTTGTTTCCTTTTAACACTTTAGTTTTTTTATTGTTTGTCCTGTGTGAGTCCAATACATTTTTTTTTCTTTTAATTTTTTTTTTATATTTTTGTCTGCAGGCCCGATGGAACCAGCAATGCCTCGTCGCAAAAAATACCCCGGAGTGGCGTACAAGACGAACGAGCTGTTCGATCCCGCGCCTGCTGACGATATCAGGCCCCAGCAGTCTTCTGCCTTCGACCGGGCCAGGGTAAGTATCTTCCATTGAAAAGGTTCAAGATTATTTTGTTTAATGCAGCTCAATATTCACTCATAAATGGAAATGTTGAAAAATTGTGAGAGAAAGATTTGAAAGAAAGTTTCGGTGTTATGTCAATGTCTTTTGAGAATTCAAGGGATGAAATCAATGAAATCAGGGATAAGATATTTGCACATACAATCATGACCGTTTTAATAGCAGTTTGAAGCGACGCTTCGTCTTCCCGTCTTCATACAACCTTCACCAAGCGATGATAAAGACTATCGTTTGTCATATTTGCCCATCGAAAAACTGGAGAGGGAGAGGAAGATCAAGGAAACAATGGCTGGATTGTGTGAGGAATGATTTGAAAGAAAAAGAGTAAATGATTGCTTGACGGTTGACAGAGGAGAATGGAACTTAACAACGTGTAGCTCCGGCCCAAGGTTACATAGGACAAGGGTAGGAAGATGATGACAAACTTGCCAGTCAAAAACATGGAGACGCCTCGGCGACCGCTGCTAGATAGTGGTACTCTCCATACAAACCATGGTGTCAGTAGACATGACAGTAATAGGAACTGGTGGCCGTCACAAAACCGAACTTACATTCAGCTCTTCTGGCGTGGACATGAATGTTATCAGCCTACTGTCGTCTCCAGTCAGCGCTACATTTCCTTGAAATACAAACATAGAACGAGCTTCGCCATAACATGAAATTTCATTACAGAAACTAAAAGCAAACAGTCTGTGTTAAACATAATAAAGGCATGAGTCAACATAGACACCGTGTAAATAGAGACTGTCATGGCGGAGAGCACTGTGGTACACGTTCCGACAGACGACTGAAAATTTCAATAAACCGTCTAGCTCCTGCATGTTATAATAGCAAAATTGTTGTATAATACGCCGCTGTCATCTGTTCGTAAGGTTTGGTAATAGTACCCTTTGAAGAATTTTTGTTGACGGCCTCGTAGGTCTAGTGGTCGCAATCGCGACTGCTGGGCATGAGGTCCTGGGTTTGATTCCCGGGTCGGGCAAAGTGTTATTGGGTTTTTCTATCAGGAATTTCTCAGTCGCAGCCACGGAGTCTCGATTTGCACCCGGCCGATGGCAATAGGCTCGCCTCCTATTGCATGGGACTTAAACATAACTGGCAAAACGTGGGTGTACTATTAGGTACACCTCTGCCTCACCCTTCGGAGATTACAGGCGTGATGTTATGTTATGTTATGAAGTATGGGCGAGAAAGCTCTATTAGCTAGATGTAGAAAGGGATTTTAGGTTTCATTATAAAACTTCTATAATGCTAGCTATACTATTCTAACTTTCTATAATTTGTTTCACATTGTATAGAACATCCTTATGTTCTAAAAACGTCTCTCTTCTCTCTCTCTCTATTCTCTCTCTTTCTCTCTCTCTCTCTTCTCTCTCTTTCTCTCTCGCTCTCTCTTCTCTATCTCTCTCACTTCTCTCTCTCTCTCTCTCTCTTCTCTATATCTCTCTTCTCTCTCTCTTCTCTATCTCTCTCTTCTCTCTCTCTCTCTCTTGTCTTCTTCAACCTATGACCACATAATGCTTAGTGAAGGTCTCTTCCAAATATCTCCACTTTTGGCGGTTTTGTGTCATGGCTATCCAGTTTCTTCCGGTCACTTTAATGAGGTCGTCTGTCCTCCTAGTCGTTTGTCTTCCCACATTCCTCCGTCCCGTTCGTGGTCTCTAATCTAGCACTTTATCTTCCACCCAGTCTACGGCATTTATTTGGCCCGCCTACTTCCATTTTCTCTTTGCTATCGCTTCTGCTATGTCCGTCTGAAATGTCTAGAACTCGGAAAATCTCAGATAAAAGTACACTTTCGAAGGCGACTCCGGCCGGAGGTAATAGCAATCCGCAGCAACTGCTCCAATCGCTATGAAAAGACGGCAGAAACTCGACTTGTTTCTATATGTTAAGCTTGCGTAGATAGTGTCATTGCCGTCTGACGCTGCGGCCACCGCGACCACAAACCAGTAGAGCCGTCACTGGCTGTACGCACTAACAGCAACAAGATGTATTGTTTAATTTCACAAACTAATGACTTTCGCGAAACTGCCGTCTGCCGTCATTGAAAAGAACAACAACTAGAAATCTTTTGTAAAGAAAGCAATTTAGAAATACAAAATCAGAACAAGCAATAAAACAGATATTTGTTTACAGAGCGCGCAGAGGAATGATGCGGATCGCGCTGGGCGGCGTAGCAAGTCTGAGGGTCCTCGCCAGCCGCGCTGGACCGACACCGTGGAACCCAAGGTAACACACGAAGTATTATCTAAAATTAAGCACCAGAGAAATTCACTCCATTGAATAAATTGTGTCGGACAGAACAGGTGGACGACAGGTACAGATCAGAATTTGCAAAACATACGGTTGGACACTTGGATGAGTGTGTGATACCATTCTTGGCATCCAGTACCTGCTCATAGTGGTCCCACGTGCTCTCGAAAGCGTGCTAAAAACCCGTATTAGTGTTACTTGAAAGAAAGACTTTCAAGTTCTTTTTTCTAACCTAACATGTCCACCTAACACAAATCAATTAGTAGAAATGCACGCCAAACAAATATATGTCCTTACGAAAATCAAATCCACGATGAAAAATCTTGCAAAGTATTCTCTCAGCCACTGCCTCATCCCGTATGCATGCTCTCACTTCCTACCTACCGTACAATAAACTTATTATCGCAGCCAGTCGCGTGTACAGCACTTATTATTTATTAGATTTCCTCACTGATCTAAGTGATCTATCTGAAGAAAAATATAGAGTACACCGCTTATAAAACGGAAATCTTTTCATTAAAACCACCTTTCACTAATTAATTGAGTTATGGACACAATTTCTCTTAACATAGCAACAGCATAGAAGTAGTGATGCCTAGTGGTATGACCGTCGGACTGCCAAGTCATGGGCTACGAGTTCGAACCCAACACAGCTATGATTTTTCGGATTCATGTGCGTATTGTAGAATTATCACATGCTTCAGTGAAAGAAAACATCGTGAGGAAACCAAACATAACTGAGAGATATTTCTTGACGGCATGTAAAGCCAAGTCAGAGACCCATGGGCGGCATAAATACTATGACACCGGGTTAGACACTAACCACACGAAAAGGAAAGAAAGATCACAATATCATAATTATAACAATAGTAGCATAGACGCCCTCCAGTTTCGCCCGGTACTCTATTTCATCTCACTTTCAACCTAACTTTCAAAACCATTTCTAAGCGGATGCCTATCTCATAATAGCCGATACCCCGATCCGTCCGAAATGTACCAAGTTTGACATATCGATGCATTTTTTCTTGGCAAGCAGCGCCACCTTCAACTGATCACTTAAAGTGGTCGTACTGTAAAAGTTTGTCAACGAGTGGTTCCAGGGGGTATCGCATTCTGTTTTGTGGAGACCAAATACATAGGTACTTGGTCAAAGTTAAATACACAGTTATAACAATAACATTAACAACCTACAATTCAAAATATAGACAAAAACACTCGAAGATAAAACCAATTCAAAATTCCGACATTGCATTTGCGCGAATAAATCCCAAACTAACCATGACTTCATCATGTAAAACTGTAAACATTTCAGTGTTTACCGATCCAGATATAATCTTATCTAGTGTTATGTATTGTATACCTAATGTATCTGTATGTTTTGCAGTGTTATCGTTATATTTAGAAAGTAAAATCAGTGATATTACGGTTCTCCGTCCGGCCTGTTTAAGAGGCCCCAGTTTCGGTTATTCGTAGTTTGTTATTCTTCATCTTGTTGACTGTGTGGTATTGTACTCTGGTTCATCATTTTCATGTGTCTGTCTAGTCTTTTCCCGTTCATATTGAGAACAGCTTCCAGTCTTACTGTATGCGTCTAAATACCAGTATTTTACGTGGAGCGACTGCCTATCTGGCCTCCATCACAACCCAATTATTGGGTAACGTAACACGATTCCCCTCGGTGAAACTAGTATCGGGCTTTCGGGTCTCTGACGATCCTTAACCACTTCAAAGATCTACGAATGACAACTCGTCCTTATTGTGATAATTAAATACTTCTAGACCTGATTTCTCTTCAAGTATGGTTTATTTTATATTTTTTTCTGCCCAGATTACGTTTCTACGTCAGTCAAACTTTCATTGTCTTGCGCTGACCCGGCGCAAAATGTTGATGCTCTCTCTCATTTCCGCCTGTCAGCCGTCACATTGTCATTCACTTCCTTTTAATTATCTTTTCATGTATCTAGACAACCCACCTAAAATCAGAAACGGAGGTCTATTTTAACAGTATCTGGGTACGTTACTTCACGGTCACTTTCTTTTTAGAAAGAACTTCTTATCTAATCAGTCAGGATAATCTCCAGGGTCGTTTCCAAGTGACAACATTACAGTGATACAGTGTTATCAGTGGTCAACATTATGTCTGGTCGGATTTATCCTAACCATCAGGTCTGTATTGTGATTAATATATTTTCCTTTAATACCTACTATTTATGACTAAAAATAGAGTTTTATTTTTGAGGTTTCATTTTTTCTTGGAGTTTCTTGCCCATTGTTCTCCAAAGAGATCTACGCTTTGGAATGGGTAAATACAGTACTTTCACAGTTTGCCTTGTGACCGGTACTGTAGCTACATTTCATTGTTGTCTTTGCTTCGACAGTTCAAAAGTGCCTGTAACTGGCCTACTTAAAATAAATACTTTTGATTTAGAGGATTCGAAAGCCACGATTGCTTGAACTTCTAAGTTTAGTTATGCCAATCCCTGTGCCTGAATGAAAGTAGGATATATTCTCGCCGCCTTTATCGCCTCTCTTGGCAGATGGAAGATCATAGCAGGATGATAATGCATTTTAATGTTTAAAATGCATTACATGACATAAAATACATGATTATTATTAGCATTTATGATTCTTATTGGCATTTATGATTATTATTGACATTCATGATTATTTTTTTAAATTATGTTTTCATTTTTATTTTGACTTTTACTTAATACTATTTTTTATGGGATTATCTGTTTAATGATTGCATGATTATTAATTAATTGAAATAATATAATATGTGATTTTGATGTTAATAATTATAAGTAATATGAAAGATTGGTTGTCCGTGCTTAAAGAAAGACATAAAAGCAAATGTGCCAAAAAATAAAAAAAAATCGCTACTACAGAGACAGGCGCGGTCTATACGTAAAATTCTGTATTCCGACAAGCTCGTAGAAACAGATATCTGTGCCAAAAATTCCTTCTTGGGCACGACCCAAGTACAGAATATGACTGCATTTAGTGCCAACCATTTACCGCAATTAACGAGCTCTCGATTAAGTGCCTCTGAGCCTCTGTTAATTACGAAACGAAGCTATATTGCTCTGATACAAAATGGTGGGTAATTCACGGATGCCGATGTCATTACATGAGACACTTTAGCTTTTGGCTTTTGTATGCATGAGGTCCTAGATTCCATTGACAGGCTGGGCAAAAATATATCATCACAAAAAAATCTCGCTTTTAATCCCCGAAAGGTAGGCAGAGGTGTACCGAGCCTACTAACACCAACCGGGAACAAATCCAGACTCCGTGACTACTACAGAGAAATCCCTGATGGAAAACCCAATAACACTTTGCCCGACGCGGGAATCGAACCCAAGACCTCATGCTTAGCAGTCGGGCTTACGACCACTTTTTTACTATTAAAAATGACGGAGTCCGGGTTTGTGCACGGTTGACGGCAACATGGTCGCCCCATTTTACATAAGAAAACTAGTCAAATGTAGGTACATCTTATTACATATCATATACATATATCATCTTATTTTTCATTTATTTTCACATCTGCCACTAACACTGAAATCAATAGTAATAAATACTCCAAAAATTCTTTCCGGTATGCATCATCATCTGCCTAGCCTTTTCCCAAATATGTTAGGGTCGACTTCCAGTCTAACCGGATGCAGCTGAATACCAGTATTTTACATGGAGCGACTGCCTATCTGACCTCCACAACCCAGTTAGTACCAGGTAATACGATACCCCCTGGTAAGACTGGTTGTCATACTTTTTAGGCCATCTTTAACGTGAGGAAACTCGGTATGTAATCGGTGGTCACCCATCCACAGACCAACCTAGGCAAGCACGGCTTCGATTAACCTAAAGATCGATCCGAGCGGCTGTTATTATTTAGCCACGAGCTCGTTCCGGTAAGCAACAGAGCTTATCTCTCAGAATAACAGAACCGTGAACGCACTTAATTATAAAATAATTAAATTATCAATCATAACGAGCCTGGCTGACGTAAAGATAGCAATCAGCGGTTATCATCAATCAACATGCAAGCTGGTAGCATATCTGTAATTAATTATAACGAGATGTTTCTCTTGGTTACGCGGTTGATGTAGTGGCTGGACAAAGGAAGTTCCGGGAGGAAATACGGTCATTTTTCTGCCACTCCAAGCCGGGCATCGTGGATATACCGTCTAGACTAGACAATTATAGAAAACCTAAAAGCACCGTGCACAAGTCTAGGCCTGCATTAAGTTTATTTGAACTGGCTAACTGACTATTGATATGAGTTGAATGATTGACGTGAGGACTTGTCAAACTGTACTGATTGGCTCATTTACGGAGACGCGGTGCGTGCAGCGGTCCGCGTTATCACATGCACAGATATATGACAATGCACGATGTTGTTTTACCAACACGGGGCGTGAAGCGGCGCGTGCATCTCATCGTGCGACGCCGCGTGCTCCGTCGCGAAAATCAATACGTTTCGTACGCCGTTTCTCAGTTAACAAAGTAGGAACTGGCTTGCCGCATAAATGAGCACTAGTCTTAAATGATTGCTCCAGTTTGTAAGACACAGTCTCACTTCTGATTCTTTAATTTTAATGGAATTCATTAATAATTCACTGCGAGAAGGTTTGAGCCATAATACACCCAGGCCTAGTACTGGCTGGTTGGTGGACCTTAATATTACACGACTTGTTATACCTATTACTATGATAATTTTGATATAATAGTGCATATTTTAATATATAAAATCCCCCAACCGATTTCAATGAAATTTTGTGAATGGATTTAAGACCCCATAGGTCCCCCTGCGGATCGCCTACGACCTTTGATCAAAAAATGTTTCTTAATTATACCGTCTAATAAATAATCTTACCTAACCGCCACTCTCTTTGCAGGCAACAACCGCGTTAGGCGACGTGATAGCAGCCAAGGAGCCGGAGATCGTCAGCACGGAGTACCGCAACCAGTTCGCGTGGCCCAAGGACACCACCGATGCTCCCAGGAAGAGCATCTCCATGGGGGCTCTGAAGAAGGCTGCTGTGGCTGAAGGTAGGAAACCATTACATGATCTTCTCGAATCTGTTGGGAAGCGAAGAATGGGCGGCTCCGCAACGGCCCACTGGCCACGGTCATGTTACGCACACAACAAATGACGGCCAAAGTATGAAACGAGACAAACCTCAAGTTCTAATTCTCCGTAGCAGTGCGGCAGATGACTTATTCCATCGAGACTACAATGACCAGGCTATAGTTTAAGTGAAATGATGAGACCGTCAAGGCTTCTTAATGGTTACGCGCAAGGAAGTACTTTGTCACTCCTTTTCCTCTTCATGCGCCTTATCTTTAGCAGATATGGACGGCCACCACACTTTCTTTTGAGTTAACAAAACTTTAAACTAACTTTTTATCTTGATTTTAATTAGCAGCTCTTGTTTTGAAGAAAAAATAGAAAAGGCTCATTCGTAATTGCAAACATTTTGTTCCAAATTCCTAAAGCACCCAGCCCTTCATGCACACCTATTTCTAAAGCAAGATTTCATTCCGAATTAATAACAGCCCATATATTAAGTGTATACGTCATATAATCAGGACTGAAGTTCTGAACTATGCAGCATTGTCGGCAGAAACTAAATCATTTACACCTGTGAATAGGGTTATCCCTTTCACTCCTTATGAAATTGAATAGGCACAGCCATTTCTACTGTTTAAAATATCTTGGCTTCTATCTAAACCCTAGAGATATTTTATTCATTAAAGACAACATACTATAGTTTAGCATTCAAGTGTCATTTGAAAGGTATCAAAATAATAAAACTTACAAAATGAAGGAATTAGCACGATATACTGATATTGACTATTCAGGGTAACTGCCTGTCTTGCTTTCTAGCATCTTCCGGGATATAGCTACATATATCCCTAGGGATATAACTATATCACGACTATAACCATCTTACTGCGACAGATATTAGCGATAAGACCGTCGTATCCTGAAAATTATGGTATTATGAAGAAGCTTTGTTAAATGTATCAGAGGCGAAGTTTCCATACAACTCGATTCCTACCGACTTCCCTTTGAAAAATGGCACAGTCAGTATTCTATAGACAAATAATATAATCACATTAAAGGTATGAACTTGGCATGGAACGAAATGTACTAGAAGTCAACATTTCTGACCATGTACGGAACAGTATACTTCGATCCAAGACCCAAATAGCAGATAAATTAAAGTAGAACTGGGCAGGCCGATGCGGCCTGCCGCATGTCGCATCAAAATTGGGCCCAAGTGGCAACAGATAGGGTTCCGCCAACAAGCGGTAGGCCCACAAGGAGATGGCGTGACGAGCTGGACTCTTGTCAAAAGGATTGGGCCCAAATAGCCAATGACAGAGATAAATGGAAAGAGGAAGGGGGGGCCTTTGCCCTGCAGTGGGATACACGAGGCTCATAATAATAAAACTCCGGTTTACCTCTTACAAAAATGATCCTTCGCTACTGGTATCCACCTTACACGAAGACCTTACACGAAGCTTCCAATTCGTATATACGTATAATTTACAGCTCTTCAAACGCAGTAGCCCTACCCCTGAACTCCTGAGTTATTCAGATTAGTTTCACAACTCTGAACAATAGCTGTAGGAAAATGCATTATTTATTAGTCGAAGCTCGTTCCCATAAAATATTTGGGTATTATTCAAATTGTTCCAACTGCTGCTCAGAATGGTGCTTGAGCATGAAATAAATAGCTATAGGTATGGTTATGCTACTACTATTTAAAGCGCTATGGTGAAGTAGTGATGATATACAGTCGTAGTTTATGCCAGCGAAATGTTAGCGAAATGGGGAAGTGAATGAGGTAGTGATGATGGATTAAATTAATAAGGAAATGATGGCGTTTTGTCTGTGTCTGTGATATAAACACATCTTTATACAAGGTATAAAACAAACTCTTCACGAAGCCATCAACCAAGCATTCTGTACATAGAATTAAGTAACTCTAAAAAAATATTGCTGGGAAACGACTTTTTTTTTTGGATTGTAAAATCACGATCTACGGTAGGACTCAATGTAACGTACTAAAAACATTATGCTAATGAATGTATTGAATAGTACACGGGTCATGGAGGTGTTAAAAGTGAAGTTCTGACATCAAAAACTTGTATTTAATCAAACTTTTGAAAAATTTATAACTTTGACCTCCAATATCTCCGCAACTAGAAGGTTCGCAGGTATGATCTAGAACAAAAAATGGTCGCAATGACGGGGCGAACAAGTGCCTTTCGGCTTTGTTATGGGTACTTTTACACCTATTATAAGGCAATGGATAAGGAACATCCGTTTAGGTTGATGAAGCTGGTTGAAATAGTTGATGTTGATACACCATATTTTATTTTCGTCTTCGATAACTTAAAGGTACTGTAACACAATGTAAATTATCCAGTGACTAATCAACACAGGGTCCATTTTGGTTAACTTCATCTTACAGAGAAGAAGCCTAGCTGCAGAAGCAGGAACATTAAAGACTAATTAAGCCATGGTCATTCTACATGGATTAATGGCATTACCTACTAGAAAAACTTCCATTTACCCAGATTTTTCTCTTGAATCATCGATGACTACTACCATAGCTCAAAGTAAAAAGCCATACCACTAAAAAAACTCAGATAATAGATTTCAAATTCTTAAACACCGTGAAATAAGTTGACAAAAACTGACATTCATTTTTTTCTCTCAACGAGTTCCGTTTACAAAATGGAGATCAATGTCAAAGACCCGAGATATAATGCGACTCTTGCGCCGGTTAAGAGATATTGTTCCAACGAGGTCGTTCAAACGAGATTTTGCATTTGTATTGTAGGTACAGACTGATTTGTAGGTCAACTTAGGTTTTATGAAAGGCAAGGCTGAATGACCTTTGTTTTCTACTAACTTTTGCCCGCCGCTTCGCTCGCTTTAATTTAGAATTTGACAATACTTCAGTTTCTATAATAATATAATTCAATCATGATTCGAAAGACACGTAGCGCCATCTATTATATTAAGAACGTAATTGGTGTTTTCGTCGGGACCAGTACCTTTTTCTGGATGAACCCTATGTCCGTTTCTGTACACCTGACAACGTATATAAAAAAATTCAGGATGATCAGTTCAGTGGTTTAGACGTGAAACGGTAACAAACAAACTTACTTTCTGCATTTATAATATTAGTTTGGATGAGTTTGGTTTTGGATGTCTGCGCAGCCAACAATAATTAAGTTGAAATGCAAAGTTGCGCACGATTATGGCATGGATCATACTAAAATTCATTTATTTTCGAAATCAAATATCTAAGAGTAATATTAAAATGTAGGTGATGAGAATGATAATGAATATACCTATATAGGATAGATACCGGCTGTCATTAGTAGATCTTTGACAGCCGTTACAGGTAGTAAGTGACCCGAAAGTCTGACAACCAGTTTTACCAAGGGGTATCGTATTACCTAGTACTGGGTTGTGGAGATCAGATAGGCAGTCGCTCCATGTAAAATACTGGTATTCAGCTACATCAGGTTAGACTGCAAGCCGACCTCAACATAGCAGGGATAACGCTAGGCAGATGATGATGAGATACTGCTAACCTGCACCATCCTACTGCTGCATGTGGATGGTCACTGATCATTGGTTTTATCCAGCCATCTATAATAAATGTGGTGCCTGCCAGTAAAGTTAGTAGCAAAACCGACTGCTCAAGAAATGATAATTGTCAAGACAAGACACTCGAAAATGGACATTGAATACAATAAATTAAAATACAAAAGACTTGACAATATAAAAGGACAAACAAAATGAACAGCTGACTGCCCAATCAAAGCGAACAAATAATAACTTAACAGTACAAAACGACGCTGTAAAATTTTCATTGTAACATTATTCTCCTTTGAGTAGCAATTCAAGTGTACTCAAATGAATATTAAACAAGAATTATTCTGTAAAGTGATATTATGGCGACTTTTATTCAGCTGAACTGTTCTGTCCTTTTGTGAGCATTTTGTTTTGAAACTCAGGGAGCTATAGAAATGAACTTCCTTTTTTTTGTAAAGATTGGTCATTGGCATGGGATTATAACTTTGTGTTGTTAAGTTATGATGTAGGGACTACGGAGTTCTCAGACGGTCGACCATTTTTCAACCTTATTACAGGGCATGAGGGTTAAAAGTGGCAGACCATCAGTGAACTCGGGTCGGGAGCACTTCAAAGATTGGAACTTGACTAATCCCATGAATTCCTATGAAAACTTTCTGTGGTCGCGTTCTTTCTTTTTAGGGTTCCGTAATCGAATGGCAAAATACGGAACCCATATAGATTCGTCATGTCTGTATGTCCGTCCGTATGTCACAGCCACTTTATTCCGAAACTATTAGGACTACACAGTTGAAACTAGATGGGTAGATGTATTCTATAAACCGCTTTACGATTTTTACACAATTTTTTCCTTTTAAGGTTATGGGCATCCCTCATGCATGGAATTGAAACAATAAAATAAAATTTCATCAAACCTATGCGTGCGGGGTGTCTCCAGATAGGTCTGTAAAAATTTCATTGAGGTTCCTAAAACTATTTTTTCTTAAAGTCAATCATTTGAAAGATAGACACTTCCAAAGTGGTACAATGTCCCCCCGCCCCCTAATTTCTAAAGTAGGAGGAGGAAAATTCCTTTATTCGTTTTACTGTCATCAATATCAAGTTGTCCTGTTTTATCAAAATTACTTGAGTGGTAAATTTTGGATCTACCAACCACAACATTTCCTTTCCAAATCATTTTGGTTTCATTAGTATTGGATGGTGGATGATATTGTGAGTTTTCAGACACAGACAAAATTTTTTTTTTTTTTTTTTTTGTTAAAAGTACCATATAACTTATACTTTCATATGAATTCAGTAAAATTTGTTTGATATTAGAAACAGACACTTCAATTTTATTAATTTTGTATAGATTACCATTTGTGTGAATCCATTTACCGACAACCATTATTGATCTTCTCGCCTAAACTTTCCAGGTTTAGTTGAAGCGGAACCTCTCATGAACCATGTCGACGGTGACCATGATGACCACAAGCGGTACATCGAAGACTATCTCTGGAACGGACAGAAGCCTGGAGTCCAGAGGTGGGTGTCCAACCAGTTTCTATTACTTGTATAGATCTCTGTCTACTGTTGGCTGTTGGTTTATCTCGATGATATTGTGGTGTCGGGGAATCTTTTGGATAACATTTTGATAGCTTTCAAAGTTTTGATTTAATTTAACAGTTAATTAAGATTTTGCTCAAGCTTTTGAGTTTGATTCTCTGTCTCAGAAATAAACCAACTTTACCTCAAGTAGACAAATAACTTAGTACAACATTGACATTCTGGAATGTTTATGCAGAATTTGCAAATTCCACGAAGTTCTGTAAAAACATTTCTACCTTTACAAGCTTTAGCTTCTCACATTTCCATAAAGACCAAAGCTTCCCATATCTTCTAGTCTACCTTATAGATTGTTTCATGTTTTATATTTTTTATTATACAAGGTGTAAAACCCTTCACGAAGCCATCAACCGAGCATTCTGTACATCAAACTAAGTAATTCCACGCAAAAATTGTTGCTGGGAAACTACTTTTTTTTGGGGTGAAAAATCACGGTTTTTATGGTAGGACCCAATGTAACGCCCTCAAAACATTGTGCTGATGGATGCATTGCATTGGGGGTTGTGGGGGTATTTAAGTAAAGTTACCAACTTGTATTTTTTTTAAACTTGTGAAAATGTTGACACCCTCCGTAACTAGAGAGTTGTCAATATCGCATCGACGAAGAGAACAAATGCCTTTCAGCTTCGTAAAGGGTCTTTTAACACCTATTATTTCATAATATATTATCCGCATGCTTTTTAACTTGACACTCAACAGTAAAGTCATAGAGAAACAGTCTATAAACATCTACTATGACGATGTGTTCATTGTCACAAAAATGCTTTGCTTACGCTAAAGCAGCAGCTTCTTTGCAAATTGAGTCATTATCAAGAACATCTAAATTATTGAGTTTCGAAATAACACCTTCACCAAATATATTGAAAACACTGGATCAAAATTAACACACAATTACAATTATAAAATTGTTTCGTTAAACTCCGTGTGAATCCGGACATATACACTGAACACAATAGTTTTATATAATACTTTATTATATCAACCATTAGATCTTGTACATAATCTCCTTGTAATGTATAAAAATGTAAATGAAATAATCCCAAAACTTTTTCAGGTGAAGACAATTTTCGATAATTTTTATTTTTTCTAAAATTGCTATAGCTTTCAAATTTCTATGTGTTTAGCTTTATGTAACTAACCTGGTTATGGAGGAAACTGTTTCTATTAATTTTCTTATAATACTAACTGTTTTATTGTAATGGGCTCTTACATCATCATTTAAAGATAAAATATTTTCTGCTACGTTTATTTCTTAACAATACTATTTTCACAAACACACACACTTTACTATAATAATATACAGTAATTCCGTATTAATGACAAATATTTCTGACAAATCAAACTTAGTATGAAAAATCTAAAATTTGCATTTGACCGCTCCTTTCTGGTTCGTTTGCACCATAACTCGCTAAACGCATTTATCATTAAACACATTTAATACATCGTTCCATAATTATGTCATCTTTAAAAACGGAACTATGTTTCGTTCTTTTAGCGCTTAACGTCTGTGGTGCAAGCGGGTCTTAATATTTAAATGTCAATTAGATACTTATTGCAGTTAAAATAATATCCCTATTGAGATTTTATGAGATTATAAAGATATTTGACTTCATCATAATTTGAACGAATAGCTTGATGGCTAAAATATAAGCATTTTGCAAACAGTTGTTTTAAAAGCCCAATTTCTCTACCTATTAATTGCACACTCTTTATGAACTCAATCAGACAAGAGTTTCCTTCACGACCGTGTTCTGCCCCCAATTCTTTACTCAAAGCCTTTCAAAGCAGAACAAAGTCTAAATTTCGTTTTTGATATTTGCTTAACATAACTCCTCACGGTGGCGGTGTCTAGGCCGAGTAGATTTAGTTCAAAACAACTAACATTAGTACGGAATGACAGCTAGATTTTTTAATTACTCAATGTGTCCTGCACTTTTGTCGATGTGAACGTTCATTGATAATGTTTTATTAGAACCTGTATGTCGATGTATCACCACACTTGAACACTGGAGTTAGTTGTGAGGGCACAGGGCGGCAGCCCGCACTCTGTCGGTCCTTCTAGACTCTTCTAGGTTTCGACATCCTAACCTCACCATTGCGAGCTTGACAATTATTTGAAGCATGTCTGTACTACTAACCCGGCTCGGCGCGAGTCGTTTCTGTTGCCACATCATCATCACAGACAACAACACCAGGCGTCTAAGACTTAAATGGAATTTTCCAGAAAATCGACGTTCCGTAACGCGCTATCGGCCCTCATATCCAACGGGGAGGATCGTAACAAAGATAATAGGAAACGTTACAAAAGCGAGTACAAAAAGAAATTTAGACCGTTCTCTCAATACGTGTACGAGGCGTCTAAAGGGACATTTACGAAATGCAGGGGGAAAGGGAAGGCCAATGAGGAGGCGAGCGAGAGGATGCTGGGCGGGGATGCGGGGCAGGGGGTGTCGGGGGTGAGCGCGGGGGTAACTGCGGGCGCGGGGGCGGGGGCGGGTGGGGTAGCGGGAGCGGGGGCCGGAGAGGCAGGCGAGGACAGCGCCACCACGCTGCGCGCAGCCGGCCTGCAGCCGCTGGGCCTGGCCCAAGGCGACTCCTGGTACCGAGAGGTGCTGGACCTGCGCAAGCGCGCCGGCGAATACAAGGTCTGCGCCTGACACATACTAATGTAATACCTGAGAATAGGTCCCGAGAATAAAATGAAACAAAATTTTGATTGGAACGATAATGGACACAGAACAGAGAAGTTTTCTTTCAAGCCGGAAACCGCAGTTCAGGTTTGATGCAAACAAACGTACGTACTTATAACTAAATTGTAACGGTAATATATTTATTACAAATAAAAATAACTAAATCATCAATGTAAAAAAACATCTAAAATTTCTCTGTCCTATGCTCCCAAAAATAACTCTTATCTAATAAAAAACTTCTAAACTTAGTCCTAAACTAGGTAGGTTCAATCAGTTACCATGAAATTCAGACACATTCGAATCAAATGCTTTACCATGATCATGCTTGGTATTCAATATTGGCAATATTTCGACAGTACCGCGGCTGGGGGACAGAAATGGCGCCAGAACACATCACTCAGCTTTACAATAAGCAGATCGAACTCTGGTACCAAGTGTCCCGCCGATCCTCGCTGTCGGCCTTATCACTAGCTTCCACAAATCACAAGTAAGTGATGCACTAAGCGATTGGCTTGTACGGCTCGAAGGACCAGTTCCAAAGACCAACGCATTCCAAATGAACTAAAATTTAGGGAACTGTAGATTCGAATTTGTTTTGAATTAGAATTGCGTCATCGTGATTTAACCGCAATGATAGTGTCAATGGATTATCAAAACCATAGGATCTTTAAGGATATAATTTCAAGCAGAGGCCACCTGGCAGGTCGTTTAATATCTGTATTTATCAATTCAAAGGATATAATTGACCGCTATACGTAGTTAGAGTTAGACCCTTGTAAAAAGCGGGAATACTATCGTTATAGCATTCCAAAAAAACTACATGGCTTGATGTAAAAAATTGGTCCAGAACACATAAGCTTGAATTATTTGCAAATTCTGGTCCTTCGAGACGGATGAATCGATCAGCTTTTATCTAATCATAAGTATATTTAGTGGCAATAAGGCTGATGCAATCAAAGAATGGCTTGAATGGCGGACGGAAGCCATGGTATACCATGCTATTAGTAGCGTAGATATCAACAGCCTTTTTAGTTTTATTTTAGAGAGGTGAGTGGGGAGCACGATTTTGGTCCTAGGGCTGGTAAGTTCAAAAGCAAGAATAAGGATGTTTGGGCAGTTTGGACTACATTGAATTCATTGCACAAGCAAGTGTAAATATTGCACAGCAACTACTTTACAAAATTGAACAAGATACAACAAGAACAGCGAATAAATAGGGAACCATATTGATTGTGAAACAAAACTTACATTTGACTCAGTTCGTCTTCTCAAGCCGAACCATTTCCTTTCCAGGGCACTGCCTCGCGACGAGAAGGATGGAAAGGAATCTAAGGGTCACTCCCCGAAGAAGTTCAGATCGTTCAGGTCGGCGCCTCACCAGTCGATCCACGCGAAGCTGCAGGAGACGAAGGCGCTGGAGCGCTCGCCTCATAAGACCTCGCCCCAGAAGCAGAGGAAGAAGCTGCAGGGACATAGCTTTGATGAAGGTGCTACCCAGGATGGTTAGTTGGTTATAGTGTTTATTGTTTCTGTACCAGAATGTTAAAGTTCTCTTGACGATATGTATAGTAGTATAAAAAAGCTGAAGAGTTAGTTTGTTTGAAAATGCGAATCTCTGAAACTACCCGTTGGATTTGAAAAAATATTTTTGCATTTGATAGCCCAATTCTTGATAAAGTTTATGGGCTATTTAATATCGCGCTTCAACTCTTACGAGCCAAGTGGCAGGTGACAACGCGAGGCACAGCTAGTAACAATAATAAAGATTACGAAATGAAAGTATGTTATAGGTTACACCTCTACCTAACCCTTCGAGGATTATTCATATATTATGTCGATAGGATGTTGTGTTATGATAATAACAAATATGAGTTAATACTTCGCCATCAAATGATAGGGAAGATGTAGTTTAAAAATTATTTAATGATAGTCCGTTCCCTGTTCGTCTCCGAAAATCGAATTCAAATAATAGCTTGTCACCAATATATAAATAACTAATTGATGGACAATACGAATAGTAAGCATTTTCTACCACACAACCTAACCTAGCTAGCCAAAACTCCTAACCCTGAAATCTTTCTCTGATTTTCAAGGAGCGAAGACAGGAGATAACGCGGCCTTCAGGTCTCCCCGGCGGCGGCCTCGCTCAGCTGATCCAGCGCCCGCCGCACCGCATATTAAGCTTCTTGCCAATGGGCATGAACCTCACCCGGCGCCCATTAAGCCAACTGGTAAGAAACACGCTTCTTCTGCCTGTCGCCGTCAAATGCTAATAAATAAATAAAATATTAATATGACTTAGATCTTCCGCCAAAAACTCTTATACCTAAAATCTTCGATTGCCTTCAAATTTCCTACTTTTTTATGGGGATATCTCGATGATATGCTATTTTTTTAGCTTGTTCTTTAAAATCTTAATGGTCTTAAAATAGGTACTGCTTGTACTAAATGCTCCAAATATATATGACCAGGCCATCTTGTGTCCAAAACGATGCAAGATTGAAATTAGCTATGATTTCTAATCTCTGTCTAGTATCTGCTGATAACTGTGAAGGAGATCCATTAATTTTATAGTGACATTCAGATCTTTCAAGACTTTTTTCTTGTTATATCCAAGCAGATGCAACTACCAATATAAAGACTAGCCTATTCTTAAGGTTAAATAAACTTAAATTTCATGAGTAATAATCTTGGTATAGCAAAATGCATACTTACCGTTTCAGCTTTTAAGTTGTCGGTAAGCAAGGGTTAGTTGTCATAACTTATATGATATCTAAAAATAATCTCGTACAGATCACCAATTTATTTTTTAAATATCATTAGAAAAAGAAACTCTTATTTCCCTCTAGGCTGAAGTTCTGATACGTTAGTAATGTGAATTTTGCACTATAGTAACCAATGTGTCTAGCTACATTACAAATTGGCTAGAACTCCTGATGCGATGCTCATCGTATCAGGCTAAGTAGTAAAACCTTTCTGTTTCTATTTTCTACTAGATTTGTGTCTATAGAAGTCTAGATTATTATAATGAGCTAATCGATGTGTGTACTAATCTGTTGTATTCCTGCCTGATGCCTGTCCCCTGTCCTCTGTGGCTAATTTATGAGAATGTGGCTCTCAACGCATAGTTAATCTTAAGAAGATTAAGACCATGCTTCTGAAATCAATTAATTGATGCTACTGCTCCAAAATGGCAAATAGACCTTTGGAACCAAGAGCATATTTAAAATAAAGATCCGAAAATCAATTTAAAAAATATTTCATTTTTTTTGTGTTTGATAAAAACCCAAGAGCCGATTCTCAACAGCCAAAAAAGTAGAACAAAACATACTTTCTTCTGTAGGTTTGCAGTTGAATAGAGGAAGTAGTAATAGAGTTAGGTCGACATCAAGGGGCGGACGCTCTCCGTCAGCGCCGAGCAAAACTGGGGCAACGGGGGCAACTGGGGCGACAGGGCCAAACGGGGTTCCAGGCCGAGGCCGCCGCAGTCGAAGCGTGTCCAAAGTTGGCATAAAGTTGGGTGCGTAACTATACAGGTGACAGTTAAGTTGCGTCGACGCTCTATGTTCTAAAATGATGCTTATAGCCCGTGGCTTCTGTCTTGGTCTGTTACAATTGGCTATTGTTATGTTTGGCCTACTGTGGCTTGAGAATTGATGTGTTAATTGATTTTGCTGTCTCTTTCTTAATTGAAATTCTATTTTTCTTTTTTGATGTTTAAAATGGATTTGTTTGAAATTCATTTCGATTGGTCAAGAGATAGTAAAAGCAGTGGATTTGGAAATTTTAAGAATATCAGATTAAAACATAGTCCTATTCTACGGGGTCACAATCAGCATGTTTTCATAATGCCCTTTTGCCTAGCTGTCAAGATCAACACTTGCCCGCTGCGGGCAAAATGGGCATTCTTTACCCAAAATGCCCCACAAAAAAGGGAATATGTTTTAAACTTCGTCGATTGAAGCTTCCTTGTTTTCTGTGAGCTTTATTTTGTATGTTATTTGGTTAGTGCGTCAACGCAACGTCTGATCACTGAAGAACGCATTGGCACCGACTATGGGAATGGCTTGTCACGTCACAAGGTGTGGTTGTATGTCCGTAACGTCCGTGTGGTCACCTTGCGCACCCACCAGTAGCTGTACAAGTTTCCAAATTAGATTCAACAGCAATATTAGCATTGTAAAATTTTAAAATTAACTGATTTTCTAAATAAGTCTCGATTTCAGCCCTGACAAAATATTTTAAGAGCTGTTGGGGTTTGCAAATCTAAAAACATATTCTTATTTAAAAATAGTAAAGGTGTAAAAATTTAAAAAAAAACTGAAGGAATTCCAGCAATTTTAGTCCTAGATGGTTAATTGGAGTAATCCGGCCCGAAGGACTCTCACTACATTTCGGGAAAAAAATAAATTCTTGCGTAAATATTAATAAATCCATTATTACTTGCGATAACTGGAATTTCATCTAATTTGGAAACTTGTACAGCTACTGGTGGCAGTAGCTGTACAAGTTTCCAAATTAGATTCAACAGCAATATTAGCATTGTAAAATTTTAAAATTAACTGATTTTCTAAATAAGTCTCGATTTCAGCCCTGACAAAATATTTTAAGAGCTGTTGGGGTTTGCAAATCTAAAAACATATTCTTATTTAAAAATAGTAAAGGTGTAAAAATTTAAAAAAAAACTGAAGGAATTCCAGCAATTTTAGTCCTAGATGGTTAATTGGAGTAATCCGGCCCGAAGGACTCTCACTACATTTCGGGAAAAAAATAAATTCTTGCGTAAATATTAATAAATCCATTATTACTTGCGATAACTGGAATTTCAACAAAATCAAACTGGTATTTATTAATGTAACTTGTTTGTATTTACAACGTAAAAATAAATTATTTAAAAAAGATTGGTTTAGGTATAAATAGGAGCAAAATATTAATGTTTCCTGTGATTGTCTTTTTATGACGTATTTCACCAATGAAACTGAACACGATCGTCACTTCTAAAACTGCGTTCAAGGGCTGTCAGAGTCATAATGATGACACTGACAGCTCTTGAGGTAAAATGTACTGGCGGTCTAAAATGGCCGTTTCAACAGAATCGTAATAGGATAATATTATGTATCACGTTAAAATTCTTAAAATGATCATAGACACACTTAATATTAGAAATAGTCACTTTGTGAACATTTTACAAATTGTAACGTAATTCATATTATTATGTTACTGCTAGAGCGGCCATTTTAAGCCCCTTAAATGATTGTAATGAGTTTAATTGGTGTAATTCGACCTTAGTGTGGTGTGTTTACTTAGATTTTTTTATTCTCAAAAAAAACCTAGTGTTTCACAATGTTTTAATTTGCATGCAATGTGTACATTTACTTAGATTCAGCTGATTGGCAACTTTCTGAATGTTTGTTAGACTAGTGTTTGTACCTAATCTTCTTTCAATATATTATTTGTGTATTCTGATTTAAAAGATTTTGTTCTTATGTTTATTTATATTATGTACAAAAATCTTATTTTCAAATATCGTCCGTATCTAAATCAGAAAGTTAAAAGTTCAAATGAAAAGCTATAAAACCGTAGACCCTCCAAAAACTTGAACACTGCGACAAAATTATGACTACACCCTATTGTCTTATCTTGAAATAGTTTCTTAAAAATAATAAAGTAAAATTTAACCTCTCCAAAAAAATGTAAATTATGTATAAGTATTATATTATATAAAAATAGGTATATACCGTAGTTGTAGCTACCCTTTACTATCCTCTCCTGTTCCTAATGAAAGGACCACTCCATTATGTCCTACCAACACTTAATAATTTAGTTTATCAAATAGGTACTCCGTCCCAATTGCACCAAAAATCACTAAATGCGTTTAACAAATAATAATAATGATCTAAAGTTTATCAGCCTTGTAGCAAGAGATCCTGTGTTGGATTCTCGGGTCGGGCAAACTGTTATCGGGGTTTTCCATCAGGAATTTCTCAGTAGCAGCCACGTAGTTTGATTTGCGCCCGGTTGATGGCAATAAGCTCGCCCCCAATCACATGACTTAAAACATAACTGGCGAAATGTGGGTGTACTATTAGGTACACCTCTGCCTAACCCTTCGGGGATTACAGGCGTGATGTTATGTTACGTTTAAAACATAATTATGTCTTTGTTATCCTAAAACGATTAACAGAAACAGAACGATGTTTTAATTACGTTAAACGCAGTTAGTGCTTGATGGTGCAAACGGGCCTTGTGAAGGTGTCATGTAAGATATTAATTAATTTATAATTAATGTTTTCACTGCAATGACTTGATAGGCACTTGATTTTATATCCTGTGGTATGTATCGTTACAGTCGCCTAAATATGTAAGTTCATGTTTTTTACAATATTGATGGCAGCTATTGCTTTTAGCTACTTTTACATCCAAAGTTATCAGGAAATTTTTGTGTTCGTCGCTTTAAATGTTACTGCCTTTAATGGTTCTACTTTATTATTTAGTACTAAAAGGGATTACGGAATCCCTGCTAAATTGATGGTAAAAATCTGACGTTTCTGATTGCCATCCTTAATTTTGTAATAGCTCTCATAAAAGCGCGCCGCACAACGTCAATTGATACCACTTTAGATAGAAAGTTCCTTCAAAAGGCTAAATTTTTTTTTTACACGTTTCCCCGCCCTAGGAATTCCTCCTGTATCGTGGGTGCGTTTACAAACATTTAAACTCACATACACAAACAGCCAGACCCGAAACCTGTAGATCATACAAATATTTGTTCAGTGCGGGGAGGGATCGAACTTGCGACACGCCGCGCAGCGCGATATTTTGAATGTTCGATTTATTAACCATTCGATATTAAGAACGTTCGAGTATTTAGATGTTCGACTTATAGTGGTCGATCAATTGATATTCGATTATTTGGTATTCGATTTGGCATAGTACACCCGCGCCAACCGTGCCGTTAAAAATTAAATATTTATGATGGGTATTTTTTTTTGTTGGCCTTTACTGTCCCACTGCTGGGCAAAGAACTCCCCCAGTTCCTTCCATGGATGGACCTTAGGTATTTCTATGCAAAGCCGCTTTTTAATTGGGTTTAAAGATAATATTAAAAAAAAAAATAACAAAAAATAAGCTTTTACTAAAATGAAAAGAAGAAATTAGGTTTATCTATCAGCATTAAACGCGTATACAAAGTTTCGTGTCCGTGCTATTAACCGTTGAGGTATTCTCTCGTGAGAAGACGATCCTGGCTGCAGGATCAAGTCAGGTCTATCAAAAAAATGTATTGTCACCAGAACCAATGGTGTGTGCAAAATTTTAGCTCAATCGGTTGGGGCGAACTGGTTTGAAATTCAATTGCAAGATTTGAAAACATACTAAGCTGGTTAGCTAGCTAACCAACTAACAAAGCTAGTTAAATTAAAGCTTATAAAAAGGTTTTTTTTTTTTAGTATAGCTACGTTACTTCTTAAAAAGAAAAAGTTAAGCGTCTTCTTAAATTTCACAGTGCCAAGAAGTTCGCGGGTTGTTTAAACTATTTTCGGGACTTTTATTTTGACCTGACTCATTTATAACAATCTGCAGATTTTGTATTGACCCGTGCGACGCGCGCTTTTCACCCCAAAGGCATCTGTAACGATACACATCACCAGATTCTAATCACCACCAAAAACTTAACCAATCAAACTTTCCAGACGACGAGATTCCCTCGCACCGCAGCGCTTCGGTGGCGAAGGATCACTTCTTCGACGACTCTCCCGTGGTGAAGTCGCCCCCTGAACCAACCAGGGTTAAGTCTCCCGAGCAGATGAACATGCGCTCTCCGGACCCAGTGAACTGGACCGTCCCCCTGGACACCGGGAAGACGTTCACTGTCACCCAGAATGTGAAAAGCGGTGAGTGTAGGACTCTCCTCAGATTGGGCGGAAAGTGTAGTTAGATTTAAAATAGGAATTAAGGTGGTGGAACTGGTTTTACGAAAGTACTAAGAATATTTCGTGGAAAATGTATTTTTCTTTTTTGTTTATGGTATCTGAAAAATATTTAAAACATGTCGAGAATAATTTATCCTTTCTTCGTGATGTCCGTAACCTTTTTCATTGATTATGTAATTTCATGCTAATAAGATATTAGTGAGCTTCAAATTAATGTTGTTTAGGAGGAAAATATGTAGGAGAATTGAAAAACTGTTGAGGATTATATCGGTATGACTGAGTTAGAATATAATAAAGATAGTAGTTGAATAAAAATAAATTCCCTTCGTAAGATAAGTTTCACTTTTTAATGTACAAAGGAGTATCTTTTTCTCTTTGTAGGTAATTTTTAGATTGGACCTACTTATGGTGATGGTGTTGCCATGTAAAAAATCGCACTTTCTTTTCGATTCTATCAACGTTTTACGAATAAGATACTCTTCGAATGAACAGTATTCTAAACTTAAATATAAGATCATTGACTTGTTATAATATTGTAGGTAAGCTCTAGGAAATAATTTTGAAGATCAAATTATAAGCCATCACACTATCATGTCACAACACTGGTAGCAAAAAGGTTCATTGTCATTCAACCATTTTGAAGTGTGACCACCCTAGTAAGGAACAAGTAGAGCTTGCAACACCGACACAAATGAACACAATAAAATCATGTGCATTGATACGAAACACTCATTAAAATTCTGATCATCGAACATTTCACATCTTTTGTTCGTACACAACAAGTGTTTTATTTAATTACTGTTCTAAATCCAACGAAATTGACACATGCAACTTGACACTTTAAGAGAAACAAAAATAAAACAATTTACAATTTGACATTAAAGGCTCCACAAAAGTTAATACCTTCACGTATAAAACTGTGTGAACTGTCACTTTCCGTGGACATAGAACGTAACGTTAGTTCACTTCATCCGACCATACAACTCGCTCACCATTTCAGATGAGAGCATTAAGCGCCCTAGCTCTGAGTTTAAGGGTGGCTCCGTTGCCGAAGAAGCCACCGTGAAGCCGGCAGGTACGACGAACACAGCCACCGCCTAGTCCATCGGCCATACACGTTTTAATGAGTGTGACAGACGATGCGACAGTGAACTCTATCCACTAACAAATAGAGTTCACTATCACATAAGCACGACACACGATCGACACCAGAAAAAATATATAATCTGTTTTATAATATATCTATTGAATAGTTCATGATTAAATTGTGTTACTCCAATAATTGAGATGCTTTTATTTATTTTGACCGTACTCCGCTGAGGCGTCGACCACGTATGTATTCACTTGTCTGTGTGTGTCTGTTTCGATGTTTGCGTACACTGTCACTGTATGGCACCTGAATTCTTATTGTTTTCCCATGTCATTATAATCGTTCACTTTTGCATGCTGCCTGTCCTTCTATGTATGGGAAACCTTCGGTGTATGCTTCCATTTCATGAGAGTAGACTTGTTAGACTCATAATGGCCTATTTGTCAGTTACAACGTTTAAGAGCTAGTTAACTAGGAAATGTAGGTCTTATGTACTTTGTTAAATGTATATTCTTATAAGCATTAATATTGTTACTGCATATTCATGAAGATTTTTAATAAAAAGAATAGTTTGCATGTCTTCTTCGTATATAAAGAAATTAGTCGAGCTATTTATTAGCATTTAAAAGTTTAGAAAATCAATATACGCATGATCTCTTGTTAGGGTACTCAAATATTAGACGGGAGCATGTAATGGGTGGAGTAAAAGAATTGATATAACAGACTGGAGATAAAAAACCAGTCAACAGTATAATAATATCCTAAATGCCTAATAAATTAGGTAATTAATATTGCTGTCCCTTAAGGAAAAGTAGGTGAGTAAAAAGAAATAGATGCCGAAAGTAAAAGTTGAGCACCCTACAACAACAGGCTAGGAGACATCTCAACCTGTCTGTCTTTCATCCTCCTTTCTTAAAATACTAATAAATGCAGTATCATAATATTTTTCTGTAAGATCCAGATTTAATGTGAAAATTTAGAAAAAGGGTAATGAAAGATACCTTGTATGTGCTTAATTGGTGTATAATGGGAGTTACAAAATGTAAAAGTAATTACTAACTAACTTGAATTAACTAACTAACATAGGCATATTGTTTTACACTCTGTATTAGACATTATCTGTTCAAATTAACCAGAAAACTTTTGCAACTCCCAAAAACTTTAATCACAAGGCCAAATGACTAAATAACATTTAAACTGTTCCAGAAATCGCTCCAATTCATCACCAGCAAATGTCGCCAATACGTTCGCTGAAAAAGAGCGAATCGCCCACAAGCCTCAGCAAGCGCACAGACAAGACACCAACCACCCCGATTAGCCTTACCCCCATCGATGAGACAAAGGCCTTGGATATGAACAAAGTAAACGGAATAAACGGAGTAAATGGCGTTAACGGCATCAATGGAGTAAACAGCAATGATATCACCCCTGAGACCCCAACCGGAGAACCAATTCAAGAAAAGGAACTCATCAAGAAGTCGACTGAAGCTACCCAGATAGCTCCTGGAGTGGTTGATACCAACGTGGTGAATGAGATTCCGAATACGGGCGGTCTGACCGCCTCGGAGATATTAGACAGAGCCCGCACGAGGTTCGATAAGTTCTGGGGCAAGAAGGAAGAGGACAACGTTTAGTTTTGACGTTAGATTCGCTTTTCTCTGTTAATTGTGGCTAAATGAAAATGTTAATATTTATTTGTATTACCGGTTAAAATAATTGCTCCTTAGTATTCAACAAATAATTGTCATAATACAAATAAATGTGTAACAGAATATTGAAGCTTTAAACTTAACGATCTTAGCTAGCTAATTTTGATTCCAAATAGCCACAATTCTCAGTAAGAAAAGTCGAAAAACAATAAAAGTAGGGAAAAATTAAACGCAGTGTTTAAAACGGAATAAAAATATGAAAAAAAGCTTCGCTTTATAACGACGACTGTAATAATATGTATTTACTATTATTTGATATTTATTATCATAATAAAATCACTGTCTATTTAATAGGAGTGTGGTGGCTTGTGATAGTAGTAATGATGACGACTAGTTATTAATATTATTGTATTTATTTATTATTGAGATTTATTTAATTAATTTATTGTATTTATAACGATGTATGACAGATGTTCGATTTAAATATTTATAGGATAAAACCCAAAATAATCTTGTTGAAACCTAAAACTTGGTACACTATTTCTTTCCAATTGCTGTCTGTCCTGTTTTACTTAAAGTATTTTAATGAAACTGTTAAAGCGTAGGTAAATATTAATTAACGTTAAAGTTTAGTACATATTACCTGAGATTATTTTATAAACATATTTTATTTCTACAGCTTTACATGCGAAGCTTAGCCCCAATGTATTTAAAATCTTTTAATTTCAATTAAACATTCCAAACTTGTTAGGTTACGTTCTACTGAATCAACTTAATAATAATTCGTTCGAAAATCAAAAATGAATATTTTTGTCAAGGACACTACAGTTAATTTCATTGCTAATTAATAGGAATGCAATTAATAATTTCTAAATAAAATACAATAAACAAGGGCAAAGTATACATAACATAATTGAAAGCCGTCCATGTAGTGTTTATTGGCGAAAATTAATTTTAGTTGTCAATGCAGTTTTCGAGATAAGATGATTCTGAACGCATCTGAATCTTAGCCAATCACAGCGCTTGTCATACATGTCATTAGATTTTGGCGCGAAACTAAACTTAACAAAAACAATTATTTAGTGGAATTATATTAAAAATCTAAATAAAATGGAAATATCCCGAAAGTCATGTCGTTTGTGTCTAACAGAGACCGAATTCAACGTGTCTCTATACAGTACTTACGGCCGAAGAACAAACATGGTAGACAAAATCTTAGTTTGTCTCAAAATTGTGATTGAAGAAAGCGATTTTCTGAACACAATTTGCTACAAATGTGCCGAAAACGTCGAAAGGTATTACGATTTTGTTATGTTCATTAAGAAATCACAGACAAAGCTGGTCGAACCGCAGCGTAAAATAGAAAGCTCTGTCAATCGTCGTTTGATAACGTCTTACGTACGCGAACAAGTCTACGACGCAGACTACACGTTCTCATTCCTAGACAATGAAGAGATAAAAGAACCAAAATCATCTAGTCCCTTCTTTTCATATTTCTCGCCGCCAAATATGTTGATAAAACGTACTGATGAGAAGCCTGTATGGAAAACGCCAAAACCACGAAGGGAGCATATAGAAAAACCTGAACCAAGACAAAATGACAAGCTGAAAAGACAATACAGGCCTGAGAAACCACGGCATCATTCCAGAGACTTGTTTGAGTCCCAATCTCAAGATGTAGATGAAACTGACCTAAAACCTTTAGACTGGAAATTAACTCCAGATGATAATATTATTAAAAGGGTCAGGGATAAATGTTTTGGACGATCTGATTTTTAGATTTTAAGTTTTAACCTATATTACACTTTAAACTCCACTAATAAAGTTGATTTTTTAATTATGTAACAGAAACTTTGTATTTGAATGTTATTGTAGTATTTCATTAGGAGCCTATGTTATTAGGTTTTATATAAAGAATAAATTCCAATTGTATGACTTCATATCCTGTCGTAACTATTTTTACATTAAAAATATGATATTGACAGCGAGAAGTCACATATTTACAGATTGGCTAACATTCTTAGGAAGTTTTTAAATTAACCAAAACTTTTAAACGGCATAAACCTAGACGTTGATTTTTAAAATTAACTATATGGAAGTTCCTGGCAAATTAATTGTAGTTTTAAATTGATGATAGCGATGAAATAGTTAAAAACATAAAAATAGTTCCTCATAGATATTATGATGATGATAGTATAATGATAATAACATAATTCACAGAGCAGGCAAGTATTTCTTTTTACCAATGAAGTGATCATTCACAGTGACCTAACTGCACATCTTAGAATGGGACAAGGTATCTTTTCCCTTTCTTTTACAGCTCTTTCACTCATGGCTTGCCAATACTGTGTACTTTCCATTGCTAAAATATTTTTAAAATTAATAATTAGACATGTTTTTGAAAATGTTTGATTATATGTATAATATTATAAATCAAAGTGTAATATAGGTTTAATAGTTTACTAATTATACAATGTCATTGTTATGTTTGTTATATTAATTTATTAGAATTTTAAACAGTAATGATTATATTTAAATTAAATAATGATTTCCGAGGAATTCCGTAGAGACAGGGTACTCATAGATGTTGATTTTTTATTACTAAATGGCTTATTTCTTATGCTTCCAGTTATTTTCAAGTATTACTTGGACTTACTGTAAAACTTGAATTTATATCATGAAAACTTTCAATGAGATAATTTACCAGCTAATATGTATTTCTGGTTGTTCGTTTAGATGCTGATTGTTTATACCTTCTATAGGCCTACACTATGGTAAGCCTTTCTGCCTACACTGAGTTCAAGTTCTAAGCTATTTCTTCAACAAAGTTATTACCTACCTAAGACAACAAGATGTGCTAACACCACAAAAACAAATGCCCTTTGATTTGAAAGCTCATGCAAAAATGTATGGATTTGTATCGAATTAGTATGAGCATCGTTTTGTAAGAAATGTACTCAATTGTGTAGAATGATATAAAGTAAAAGTAAAAATTAATATTTTTAATTTAGTTCCTATCGAAGTCCATTCTCGCATCCTTCCATAAAATATTAATAGTTTGTTCAAATGGAAATGTCATTATTTTTTAAAGCTTTTTGCTCCTATATGTGGAGTTAAGTACTTTGAGTTTTCTACTAACTTTCTTGAATCAAAGAATATGCAAAGGAACTTGTGTTTAATTACTGTCTTCCACATTCCACCATAGCATTGTCTTCACCTCGATTTCATTGACAATATCTTCTTCAACAGAGAAGGAATGAGCATTTTAATCTTCCATAATTAATGTTTCCAGAATCGAATGCTAGGACCTGCTTGAGCGTATGGCAAGTTCCCTTTATATTATTATCACGACAGGGATAAGCAGAGATCAAGAGATGATACTATTCTGCAGCTCTGAGAATTCCTAAATAAATATCAAAAATAGGGTACCTATAAGTATTTTGTTTAAAAGCCATTTTCAAAGTACTTGACTAAACGTACGGATATTCTATCAAAAACTTACTGTAATCTAGAAATGTATTTACCTTATATAAACTGTAAATGTAGGTAATGGTCTGAAAATTCTTTTGTTAATAGATACCTACCTGATTTTATGGTCCTAATTTTATGGTTCCAATTGTTAATCAGTTAAACAAATTGTTTTTATGTAAGTTCCTATAAATGTGTCTTTGTTTTCGCACAAAATGTTTTATTTTCTTCTATGGTGTATGTATGAAGCCCTGCCCAGTAAGGATCTAGTAATAAATACTCCCTCAATAGCAGATAATACCTAATTACAAAATTTTTAGCTTTGCTACGGGTTTATAATAGCGTGTGTTAATTTTCAGTTGTTAACATCAAAATGGACACCTAAATAAAAATCTGAAAATGTTTTTGCGTTTTATTCATATACCTACTTAACTCTATCTACACAGTTAGATTATCTCGACCATGACCGGTTTTCGCAAAAGGCCTTGATAAAAAATAATGAAAATTTCATCACGCACACGCAGCCCAAGGGGACCGCTGCGCTTCTACCGACGACGCGTTGAAGTGGAAAAGTTTTGACCCAACAAAACATAAAATATTATCATGCTAGCGACACGAAGAAAAAATGCTTCAAAACAAGAACCGTAAACTTCGAAGACAACATAACATCCCGCCTGTAATCCCCGAAGGGTTAGGGAGAGGTGTACCCCATCATAGTACACCCACATTTCGACAGTTATATCCAAGTCCCGTGTAATAGAGGGCGAGCCTATTGCCATCAACTGGGCACAAATCCAGGCTCCGCGGCTGCTACTGAGAAAATTTATGATGGGAAAACCCCAATATCACTTTGCATGTCCCGGGAATCGAACCTACCGCTTGCAACAACCAACGAACAGTCCTCGAAGACAATGTGTTCCGAATTGAACACGGAAAGCAACATTGGCATCAGGTTGTGCCAGCATTTTTAAGTATTTTGGTAAGTATCAAGGATGTTAAAATCAAACAACATATAAGAACAGTTAAATCCATGACTTTATTTCATTATCCATTCAATTCATACACATAATCGTTACACTAGAGAAAATATTTCCTCGCTAAACATATTTCTCGTTTATTTATAAATCACATTTAACATTTTAAACGCTAGTTTATATTTAAACTATTACTGAAGTACAATTTATTTTGTATGGCAGACTACACAGTACATGAAGAGTAAAATATGAAAGTATACTACCGTGCGACTCAAAAGCGACGTTTCGGTCGCTCGTGTGTCCCGACCTTTATATGAACACGCTCGTTGCTATATCTACTCAAATCGCGAGCAAAATTGCTCATGCATGCTCAATTCCGTACCAATATAGATTGCTTTCATACAATTAATTAAGAAATAATTATGATATAATCAAATAACATAGTTTTCAATGTCGTGGTCCCGAAAGCAATTTATAAATACATACAATACGCTCAAAAAGAATCTACAGAAAATTCATTGTTACATTTTGGTCTTCATTTTAAAAAAATGTTGCCATCATAATAATTGCTCATAGCGCGTGAAAAAAACGTTTTTATGGGTAATCATATTTCCACCCTGTGTTACCATGCACAAAAAACTAATTTTAGACTAAATTTACAAATAATAACCGATGAGTATTAAAAAACAATATTTTTAACGAAACTAGTCTCAAACAATGTCCAAAAAACATTTTTTTAACAATTTTACGTACAAATTGTCCTTTTTATCAATATTGATTGGTTAAAAATTGATAAAAGGATGCTTTGATTCAGAACTCAACATTATAAAGCATTAGTTTATGACTATAAACTAATGATGTGGCAGAAAATTGGAAAAATATGCATCACGATATTTTACTTCACGTATTATTTTATCTAAAAACATGTCTGAAACAAAGCATAAACTAATACCATGTAACAAGAACAGAGCTTTCTCAAAACATATTCGTTGTGGTATTTCTGATAAGCTGTTAGTCTGTAAATTTCATGAAACATGAATAGACCACTTATTCATTCTTGCAAACGTACAAGAAATAGACAAGTAGTCCATTCATAAACATTTTTATTAAATAATTATGTATGGTTAGGGAAATTAATTAATTAGCAAATTGATGAATCATAGGTCTTTCTTTGAAGTAGTTTTATCAAGGTAAATTGTTGAAATATGTCAATTTGCCAAAATATTAATTTACCTGCTGTTAGTTACAGTCAAAATTTTATATAACCTGAAATTCTGTAATTTATATTCAAGACAGATTTTTTTTTGACGGAATGTTATTTTTTTCTAATTTATTTATTTAAGAATGATTCTAATACATTTTTGTAAATTTAAATTATTAGCTTCACATTGCTTTTTAAATTATCTTATTCAATACAAACCAGATATTTTTCTAATCACGTTTTTTTTAACGTTATACATAAATGAATATTTTTGTTTCATTTTGACAGCAGATTATTATTTAAATCTTAACAAAAGTTTCATCGGAAGACAGTTAAAGAGACCTCAATTTTGTTTTTAAAAGTTGTTACTAAATGTAATTACTAGTATTTACTTTTTATTGTAAAATTACTCAGTTTGTAACACTTAACTTGTATTCTCGACAAGGTTGGTAGAAGTGTATGATACCCTCACATTTTTACAGTTAATAGGTATGACCCAACTACACAACATCACGCCTGTAATCCCCGATGGATTAGGCAGTGGTGTGCCTAATAGCACATCAACATTTCGCCAGCTATAAGTCCCATGTAATTGAGTTGACCCTGCTACCCTGGCACAAATGTGGTTTAGGGCTGCTCCAAATAACGTTCTAACAAATTCATGTTACTAAAGGTTCAATGAAACCGATGGCGGACTGAACCCGACATCGGACTTGGACAAATATTCAGAACATATCTGTCAGAGTTCGATTTCCGCAATTAGAGGTCTCGTCCACGGCGACTTTTTGTAGCGATGCTGTCGCGCATATATATCGATGCAGCCGCAATGCTGTCGCTGGCTGTGTACCTTCGCCCAATTTTGAACGCGCTATAGTAGCGATGCACAAGCGCGTTTTCGCGACAGCATCGCTGCAAAAAGTCGCCGTGGACGAGGGGCCTTAGTCCTTACCGGTTTGACCAAACCTGAACTGAGTAAGATTACAAGGTGTTACAAAGTCTCAGAGGCTCTGACTATGGCACTGATATTCTTTAACTTACTGGAATGTTGGCTAACATTGACGATATACTCTTTATTGGGTAGACAGAAGTGTTAAATACATTGATTAATTAAATGAAAGAATAATGATTATATTCAAATAAACATTAGTTTAAAAAAACGCAAAAACAAACTGTTGTCTTTTATGGTGTATACAAATATCAAGTTTTATTGAGAGGTGAGTTGTTTGAGCTTAGAACAGTCTCTTAGTGTAAACTTTAAAAGACAATTCATACAAGCCACCGAAGAAATATATTCAGTAAATGATTATAATCTTTATACAACATTATTTTTAGTACCTATATGCGAAACCGGAATATAGTTTGTTCAGAATAAGTAACTGAATCGATTTCAATAATTTTTAAACTATGTTATATTTTGTCCCAAAAATATTTAAAAAAAGTTACAAGTTGGACACCGAGCGACGTTAAGTACCTATCGCAATCATTTAGGTACCTACTGCCAAATTATTATTATCAATGAGCTCAAAACGACGCGCGCGCTGCGTGGTGACCACGCTTTTGTGCGGACAACCAGGTAACAGAACAAGCTTATAACTTTGTGATTTTTCATGATACAGTTTTGAAATTTTGTACATAGATTCTTTACATAAAAATACTAGAGACGTGTTTCAGATTTCGCATATACTAAAACTAATGTTGTACACACCATAAAAGACGAAAAAACCACAAAACTAAAAACTGGGTAAAAAAATATTGCATTAAACGATATTAAAAGGAAGCTTTTTTATCAAATATATCACATACGTCACAGGTCCTGTTCTAACATTATTTACACTTAATATGTCGCTTGCAAGTAAAAGGGTGCAGACAGACTGGGTAGTGAATAACGAAAATGCACTTAGTTTTGCGTAGATATCGATTTGAAAATGAGATCTAGTTTTTATGCTTTAAATAATACAATGTCGAAATATTTAAGTGGCGAAACACCGCAGACTCGATAAGTGAATATGAAAAAATAAAACACATTCGTTCACTGACCCCAAAAAAAATTAACAAATCATTTTCTTTTCATCATCATTATCATTTTTAGATATCGACGTCTAAAGTGTTGCTAGCTAATTCAACTTGACCTTGTATATTATTGACCACCAGAAATTATCTGAATGATCATTCGCCAGCCTGCCTGCATTCAAAATAGAAAAGTTAAAATAAATTATATACAAAGAAAAGCGACTATTCCAGTGTCAAACCGTCGAACAGAACAAAACTAAAGCCTAAAAAATACAACACTACAAGCTAAAAAACTAAACTAAAAAAATGAGATTGAATAAAAACTTACAATACAAAACGAAATGATAATTACATCAGTGCGCGAACAAACTCCATGTTTTTGTAATAGATTTAGTTTAATTAAATAAAAAAATAATGTTTTTTTTTTAGTTTTTACCAACGCCTCAACTTTGTAATACTGAAAAGCGACATTTACAAATTAAATCGCGGCTAATATTCGTGCTGGCAATACTTTGGGAGACGCCATTTTGAAAGCTTGTTACCAAGACAATAGTTAATGATTAG
The DNA here is from genome assembly GCA_905163415.1 of Noctua fimbriata. Lineage (NCBI taxonomy): Eukaryota > Metazoa > Arthropoda > Insecta > Lepidoptera > Noctuidae > Noctua > Noctua fimbriata. Next base: position 2,463,747 of record LR990946.1, read on the forward strand.
AATTCTGTGGATACAGTTGATATATTTCAGAAAACATAACATAACATGCCTATGTCCAGCAGTGGACGTCTTTCGGCTGAAATGATGATGATGATAACATAACATCACGCCTGTAATCCCCGAACCACATTTCGAGAGTTAGTTTAAGTCCCATATAATATGGGGCGAGCCTATTGCCATCAAACAGGAAAATCAAACGAAAATACCCCTGTCATTGCGCCTAGCATTATCACCCTTTAATGTTCCCACTGCTGGGGGAACTCTCTTTGAGAATTCTCTCTCTATCTCTCTGGTTTTTGAACTCTCTCTCTCTCCCCACCACGCGAGCTCAGTGTGGGATTGTGAATGTCACGTCTATTCGGATTTTCGGAAGATTTATTATGACCTAAACTTCATTATTTAATTACACTGCCGTGTACGTGTGGTGCTGTTCCACAAACGATGGGGCACTTAATATCGTGTCCTGCCGTTTGTTTATTACAGGAACTGATGGCCGCTGGTGAAGACACCAAACTAGTAGCTCAGTTCGACACAATTTAGATTGCCATCGACATGCTAAGATGGAAAATCACGGTGTCTGAACATTATTTGATTATAGTCATTTGTTTGCCATCCCCCAAAGCTGCTACCAGCAAGAAAAATATCTAAATTTTGCATTTATTTAACTAACACTATGAACAGTCTAAATGAAGCTTACATATTTTTTACAATAGTTTTTATTTTTTTTTTAATCACAACACTGAACGCCGGTTTGATACACTTATGAATATTTGATAATTCTATTCTAGAAAACCTTCGTGCTTGTTTCCCCAACGGGACAGGGAGAGGTGTTCAGCAAACCTGTATTTCGCTAGTTATGTTTTAAGTCGCATGTAATGAAACGAGCCAATTTCCATCAACGTAATCTACAAACTGCTATTTCAAATTCCCTTCATAGAACATCATTATTTTTCCAAACGTGGTGCCGATCTTTGGACCTTGAGGAGTTGCGTTTGTGTCCACTAGACTAATGATTTGATACTGAAAGAATGATAAAATCTTCATAAGTGTTAAATGATAGCTCGACCGAATCTGACACATTTTTATTAGTTTAATTTTACACTAATTACGTTTAAGTAAGGCAGAGCAACTAGACTCTTAAAATTAAAGTTTAACTGCAAGATAGAAATAAATCCAATTTTTTTAAACGAGAAAGCTTATTTTCATAATTTGTAAATCAAGAAATGTCGTATAGTTAATCAGTATTCAAAAATTGGTCACATTATAGTTATTCAAGTGTAGAAAAATACTTTATTGAAAACATGATGGTTTCTTGTGAAATGAAATACGAAAAAAAACCTATGAAAAGCATTACCCTCCTTTTGGGCTCCGCAGTCGGTTTAAGTCTGAAACTCTGCCTATTATTTATCTAAATATCTATGTACACAGTCTAAGAAAAGTGTCAAACTACCCTCAAACCGGCGTATAAACACGTACAATCATTAAAACACATAACCCTTCTTTAACCTACTTCTCACTACTTGTCTCGCGACTTAATTATCTGCTTACCCCCTTATAAGCAGCCATGATGATCATAAGAACTGTTTTTGATATACAGTTGTTTATTTTTTTATACAGGGTGTGTATTAAAATTAGGCTTTTTGATTTAGTTGTGGAAGAAAATAGGAAAGATCTTATTATCATTAAAATCCTTTTTCCATCATTGAGCTTACTGTATTCAAATGACAGTAAGCAGAACACATTTTAATTTAAAAACACACCCTGTATTTACAATCAAGCAAAGCTAAACACATCTAAAAATACGATAGATGATGCTAAAATACCCCCCCACCCATCAAATTCGCGATCTCACTATAGTTACTTATAAGCTTAATTTGACAGCGAACAAATTGATACATGTCTTTCTCACTCCACTCAGTAGGTTCCCATAAATCTAGTGCCTCCTTTTATTGACAGCTATATGTTTTTTCTCACTCGCACTTAGGTTCGATCCCTTCATTTACACTTTTTCGCAGCTATCATCTCTTTTACACTTTCCAAGTTCACAATTCCTGACAACTTGTATAAATGAACAGTCAGAAATATATCTTTCTCTCTCGCACTTGTTAGGATTATGTATGTCTGTCTTACTTTTCACCGGATGAGGAACTTGAAGCTCTGCCGCGTCCTTTCTTGCCTCGTTTGTCGTCGCTAGACTCTTTTTCTGAAGGTTTCTCTTGAGGAGATGGTTCAGGTTTTACTGGTTGTTGCGGTGTTGGGGGCAGGTTGGCGCACTGGAAGTTACAAAAAAAAATTGTTAGTCAAGCGGATACGCATAATAACAAGCAATACACTGCGCGGTGAAACAGCTCTGTGCCCATCATCTGCATCTCACCATGCTGTTCTTGCTGGGACCCTCAGATCCTGGTGGAATGGAGTCATCTTACCTTCTCATTGGCTTGCTCCTCCGTCCTGCTGGCTCTGTGCTCATCATCTCCATAGACCCTTGTGTCACGCTGAGTAGCTTGCTCATCACGCTGTTCTGTCTGCGACTGGATCCTGGTGGAAGGAGGTCTTCTTACCTTCTTCTTGGCCTGCTTCTCCTTCTTGCTGGCCCTGTGGTCGTCGTCGTCTCTGTCGCGGGTGCCCTTGCGTCCCATCACGCCGAGGAGTTTGCTCACCATGCTGTTCTTGCTGCGACCCTCGGATTCTAGTGGTTCTGGTGACTGTGGAACAAAGATTTTAAGGTTAAATTAAGATTGTATACCCTTGAAAGTTTAAGTGCGTATTACAATACGTAGAGATTAACTGTTTTTTTTTTTCTTTAAACTTGGTCACTGAATGTGCTGTCAAAGTGGGAATGAGGCTTCCAACTTTTTCGTACTATACAACATTCGTTTTAGTATATGTGAAACCTGAAACACGTGTCTAGTATTTTTATGTAAAGAATCTATGCACAAAATTTCAAAACTGTATCATGAAAAATCACAAAGTTATAAGCTTGTTCTGTTACCTGGTTGTTCGCACAAAAATGTGGTCACCACGCAGCGCGACTGCGCGCGCCCCTCCAGCGTCGTCTTGAGTAATAATAATTTGGCAGTAGATATATAAATAATTGCGATAGGTACTTAATTTCGCTCGGTACTTGTAACTTGTAACTTTTTTTAAATATTTTTGGGACCAAATATAACATGGTTTAAAAATTATTGGAATCGATTCAGTTACTTATTCTGAACAAACTATATTCAGGTTTCGCATATACTAAAAATAATGTTGTATAATTGCATAAGGGTGCAGTCAGATCGAGGTCCATCGACGACATTTCGAGTTCTTTCTTTATCATGCGGCTAGTGTCAAACCTAGTGTCAGAGTTTTTGTGCCGCCCATGGGCCTCTGACTTAGCTTTACATGCCATCGAGAAATATCTCTGAGGCGTGCTGGTTTGATATCCTCACGATGATTTCCTTCACCGAAGCAAGTGATAATTATACAATACGCACATGAATCCGAAAAATCAAAAATCATAGTTGCGTGTCTTTGGTTCGAATTCGAGAGCTCTGACTTGGCAGTCCGACGGTCACACCACTAGCTATCATTTCGAGTTTTATGATGTATGGTTGCAAGATATTGTGATAAGATTCATCATCATCTGCCTAGCCTTTTCCCAGCTATATTGGGGTCGGCTTCCGGTCTAACCAGATGCAGCTGAATACCAGTATTTTACATGGAGCGACTGCCTACCTGACCTCCACAACCCAGTTAGTACTGGGTAATACGATACCCCTTGGTAAGACTGGTTGTCAGACTTTTTGGCCCTCTGACTACCTAACGACTGTCAAAGATCTACAAATGACAGCCGGGACCAACGGCTTAAAGTGCTTTCCGAGGCACGGAGGAAACTCGGTATGTAATGGGTGGTCACCCATCCACAGACCAACCTAGGCAAGCACGGCTAAACCTAGAGCTCCTCATATTGTGATAAGATTAAAACATTAAAATGAAACCTACCTTAATCATGTCAACAGACTCCTGCTTCTTAAACTCAGCCCTCTTCACAGACTCACTCCTCTTAGCTTCCATCTTCTCTTGTTTCTTCTCTTTCTCCAATTTCTTATCTTTCTCCTGCTTCTCTACTTTCTTAATAGACCCAGTCCTTTCCATCACTTTGTCTTTGGCCTTATCTTCCTTTAAAACAGCAGAATAGTTCCTTTCTTCATGTTTTTCTGGTAGAGAATCTTGTTTCTTCATTTCTGGCTTGTCTGGTTTCTTCATTTCAGGCTTGTCTGGTTTCTTTATTTCAGGCTTGTCCTGTTTCGTCTTCTGTTTCTCTTTCGACTTCAAGTCTTCGTCTTTGAGGCTTGAGTCCGACTTCTTCCTGGCTTTCTGTTGGACTTCCACGGTGGGTTGTTCTTGGGTCGTTTGCTGTTTTTTGGGTTTGTCATCAATTATTATGCTGGCGTCTGTACTTGCGCGGCTGTCATCTGCAGGAAAGGAAATTTTAGATAGTGAATAAAATAATTCCAAATAAATGGCGTCTGCCAGAATAAATTGAGAGCCATAGACGAACATATAATATCAGAACAGTCATAGAATCTTGTCCTTAAATTTACCTTTAGTTAATCAACTTCGTTCTGTGCAATAGTAAGAAAAGAACAAGAGAACAGCCCTACACGCCCATGACATCTTAAATCAGGAGTAATTCCATGGTGGGAAAGAGATGGCGCCAGACGACCTGTATAACTCTGACTCTTTCCCAGACTGGAATTCAATCCCACACAGTGTGGGAAAGAGACAGAGCTATACAGGTCGTCTAGCGCCATCTCTTTCCCACACTGGAATTAAACCTGCTTTAAGACGTCATAGTAACCCTGTACTTTTGTTAGCGGCGAATCTCGTCAACGGCAAATACCGGTTGTCTAAGAAAACCTTGATATTATCAAGTAAGATGACACTATGTCCTAACAGTATGAGTATTATAGGTTTCCATTCATTTCCCAATCACATGGTTTTCTGCCATTATTTCTTTAGTAGTCATAAATCAAGGCATAATTCTACTGCCCACGCCTGCGCATGCGCATGGCATGTTGGGCTCTATTTGGCGCAGCCGTGAGACACACAATATTATTTAGTTTTTTTTTTCTGTTTAGTTTTATGTTTTTTATGTGTAGATTTAAGATTTTTTATTTTATTTGTTTTTTGTGTACTTGTGGCATGAGCCAAATTAAAATGTTTTCTTTCTTTAATGTATTGCCACTGTCAACATCGACCAATCAGAGAGCAGTGTGTTATTTGCCGTATTTTAAAGAAGCGTAAAATTAAAAGCTCTTTTGTGATTGGTCGAACCGTTTAGAATCTTACGAATGGATATCCGTTAGTTTATAAATTTACAACGAGACGTCGCAAATTGATAAATTTGCGAAAATGTGGCCGTAAAATAATACAATTTATCTCTCGTTTAGAGTCCTACGAAAGTTTATAAATTTCGTAGAAAATTTATAAATTGCCGGTTCTTGTTATTTTCCGGTGACATACATAATCACTACTTACCCAAATAAACCTCTCGAGAATTGTCCAAGGTGGACATATCAGCGGACGTGTCGATGAAGGACTCGTCGGACAGCGACAAGGACGTGAAGGAAGTGGACGCGTCGAAGGCGGACTTCTCCAGACTTGTCTTAGGCGAGGATGTGAAGATACTGGGGGTGGATTGCTTGGCTGGTGTCCTGTGAGGGTGATGGTATGTACTGTTAGTATTAGATATAACTAGCCTGGAATTGATTTTGCTACGAATTAGTGTCAAAATGGCATTATTTCCACGTGCATAGGTATCTAATTAGCATTGATATCAATTAAATTACTCAACCAAATCCTGGATTTAGTTTTTGCGGAATTAATATTAGGTAACCATATACTCATGTCATGTCCGCTAATTAATGTCTGATTCTATATTTAACTTAGGGTGTTAGGCCTGCCAAAGTAACAGACTGCTTTTTTGTAAAATTGACATTTTGATTTGATCAGATTACCTGTTGGGGAGGTTCCTCGCGTGGTGCGTTGGTGAGTCCTTCTCCTCAGCGATGCGCGGCAGCGGCGCGGGCGCGTCGTCCTGCTTGTCGGGCGGCGGCGGCGTGGGGGAGGCGGGGGCGGCGGGGGCGCGCCACACGACGCCGCGCCGGGGGCCCGCGGGCCCGGCCCCGCCACCCGCGCCGCCGCAGCACAGCGGGGAGATCGAGCATTTGGACTCCGCTGAGCGGGGGTGTAGCCTGTGCGGAAAATTACAGATTTATGATTAAAATTCCTGGCCGAGCGTACATTAGGTCTAGTGATTGTTGTAGATGTCAAAGTCTATTTTTTGCTGCAAAAATAAACTTTCCATTTATTTATTTTCATCCGACTTTGCATCACTGTCATGGTAACAGTATTTTTAATTCTCGCTAGAATGCAATGTTTGCTGCTAAAAAGTCACAAAAATGACAGATAGTTTCAACCTTAACGAAGTTCAATTTTCTTGTATTATTCTAAAGTACGAAAAACACTCAAAGTTCAAGTACACACAGCGACCAATCGAGCTATAAAAACCAGTTTATGCTGATCTCTCATTGTATTGGAAATGTATAAAAAACGAGGCAAAGTTACACTGGAAATGTACAGCTTCATGTGCCGCCGTGTGTACACAACTTAGGAGAACATTGCACGAAATGCCAAGTCCAAATAAAGGAAACGCCTTCCTTATAAAATTCAATGCAAGAAATTACTTACAAATAACACACAAAAGAGAATTACGAGTGACATGGCAACATAAAATGAAAAGCATGCGATTAACGCAAGCATTCAAAGCACATAAAATGTACACATAAAGCACACACGAATATTATTGTAACGAAATAAATACATAACTTTAAAAACTCTATACTTACCATGTATTTTGAAGATTGCGTTATGTACAAGAGTCTAATAGTCCACTACACATAACATAACATAACATAACACCACGTCTGTAATCCCCGAAGGGTTAGGCAGAGGGGCACCCTGAGATAAATACCTGACGGAAAAACCCAATAACATTTAGCCCGACCTGGGAATCGAACCGAAGTCGCTTTGAACTGAAGATGTAGAGTGTTAGCACAGCATGTCCCCTCACCTGTCGGGCGACAGCGCTCTGCGCAGCAGCGGCGAGGCGGGGTCGCGGCGCGGCCAGGCGCGGCGCGTGCCCTCGCGCACGGCCAGCGGCGACGGGCTGCGCGCAGCCGTGCCCTCGCAGCGGCTAGGGGTTAGTGGGTGCGCATGAGTTGGTGTGCCGGTCACATGCTGGTAGGTACATGGGGCTTTATTTAAAGGGAAACCATATGTTTTGAAATGTGCAACGTTTCGTCAATGTTCTGTCAGTCAGTTAGTGTGCGTATAAATTGAAAAGTTGATCCGATTTTTTCATTCATGAATGTTCCCTGTCTATGTAGTTGTTTGGTATGCTTTAAACTACGACTGGTTAAAGGAAGGCTATACAAGCTTTCAAGCGGGTTTAGTACTCATAAAAATGAACAGCTTTTACGGTGGGACCAGCTCTGCAACCGGGAATATAAAATCAGCTTTTCCATACGTCGTCATAATTCGACAAAATGTAGGGAATAACTGATTATTTTTTTCATATTTCAGTACTGATACGATACTTAGACCCGCTTGCACCACGAATCGCTAAACGCGTCTAACGTAGCACGCATTTAAAACATCGTTCTGTTTTTATCAATCGTTTTAAAGTTGACAAAGACAGAATGATGTCTTAAATATGTTTAGCGTTAAACGCGTTTAGCGATTCGTGATGCAAGCGGGTCGAGTTGTTTGTTTTCATGAGACACTCCTTTAAAATATATCCGTTTTTACCTATCATAGTGTATTTTGTTGCCATGGGTAAAATGCCACTCACTAAATAGAAAATAAGTTAAAAGTTATGCAGGCAAAAGTGTAAATTATCTAAGTTTTTGAATTAATTTTGGCTCAATAAAAATGCCTTGTTTTTATGATTTATTTTACGAACTGCAGTTAAAGACAACATATGACATCTTCAATGATTTTAAAATTCCCTAAACATGAATTCGCTATGGTATTTTAGTCACACATGCACATAGATCATAGACAAGCACAGACATAGACAAGATGATAATGTGACATATTTCCCGTGACAGTATGTTGCATGTAATGCTTTATGAACGTCTAGAAATGGAAATATACAAAAAAAAAACTTATTTAGTAAGAAAATCTGCTTAGAAATCTCGAGGAAATAGAGAAACTCACCAAATGCATTACCTTTACGTCATTTATATTATTTAACACCCGGTCTTTTTAGCAAAAATCCAAGACGTATCAAAATTAAGCTTATCTCAAGAAATCAGACTGGCTTATTTGTCATGCATTTGATTAGTTTTCCATTTATTTTTTTGTGTAATTTTTCATTACAGATACCGATCGACTGGTTACAGAGTTTTGGAGCTTCTTAAGTGGACTATTATAAACCGGCCGCTTTAATGAGTCCTCGCGAAGGTATCAATTTTAATAGCATATTCTGAAGGTTGATCACGTATTGGTTCAATTAGTATCGTAATACCTACGTGGATTATGGTTATTTTAAAGCAAATAACCTGTGGGATATTGTTAGGAATTTGTGGACGCTTAATGTGCCTTTGATGGGGCAAGGCGGAGGACTCATTAAAGCGGTCGGTTTATAGTATTACATCTGGTTTGAAACGAAAATTAATGACGTGTCAAAATAAATAAGTCAAATGATGCGATTGGCTGTTAACTAATTCAATGAACCAACCACAGCAGTTGGTACACATATGTACATATTTTGTTTTCTTGTTATTTAGCTGTTTTTTCCTCGATTTTATCTGCTTTTGTTAATGTAGGCTCTCACAATTTAACTGTTTTACATCGACATTGTTCTTTCACGAACATTCATAGTTATCATATATCTCTGCATACCTGGTAGGCGAGGCAGGTTGCGGCTGCGGCGAGGGCGAAGGCGTCCTGGCGAGCGGCGACAGCGGCATGTGCTGCAGCGACGCGCGTCGGACTTCGCCCCCCGAGCCCACTGTGCCGGCCACCAGCTTGTGTTTGAGCCCGTGGAGGGACGATGGTCTGTGAAGGGAATAGTCGTGTCGTGAACAATGGGTGACCATCTCACTGATCTATTAGCAGGAACCGCGACTGTTGGACTTTGTTCGATTCCTAAATCGGGCGCGTTATTGGTTTTTTCATCTTCTTTTGAATTTTATCATATGGCTTTTTTTTTAACTTATTTGTTCATTTTTTTACCCGACTACGGCGAAGCCAAAATCATAACCTCTCCGGTTATGATTTTAGCAGTCTATGTATGTATGTGTGTTTGTATTTACGTATTTCTCCGTAGCGCCTAAACTATTCATCCGATTTTGATGAATAAGGTGTCCATCGATTTGTTATAATGGCCCTGGTAACATAGGCTACATTTTATTAATTAGTCGGGTTTTTTAGTTGTAGTATACCGATGAACAAATCTTGAAGTTTTTTTTCGTAATAGTTTTCATTATAGCTGTTTTAATAGTTACCGTTGATAGTGTGTGGTGGTAGTGTTGTGTAGCGGACTGTCGGCCGCCGGCGACGCGGGCGCAGGCGACGGGGAGGATGCGCACTCGCCGGATGATACCATCTGTGGGGAGTACAAGCTAATATTAGTGACTGTATTATTTTAGGCTGGAGCTATACTGGAATTAAGATTATAAACGGTACGTTCAACAATCTCATGATATGATTTTGTTTTTCTTTTGGGGGTATGGATATCAGGGTGTAAAGTTCTTCATCCCCCATAGAAAAGCGAGGATCCTCCGACCAGACGGCTGTTATGTCTGGTGGGCTACTGCCCGACAGTTTTTGTTGGATTCTTCTATATAGTCTTAAGTCGCGGATAACTTAACTTGCGCGATGTAGGGTTCAGATGTATTTCGATGTTTATTTCATCGTCTGTGTCATAGATGGCGCTGTAGAACTTTTCGTTTTATTTTGCTGTAGTACACTTTGTAGTGTCGCTACAGTCTAATCTAGTACCACAGGAAAAAGACATTTGACTGCAGATTTCTGAATCGAAGAATTTGAAAGCTTGCAGAAACAGGTCTGTTTCTGAATTGTAAGTTCAAAGTTGAGAAGTTCTCAACAGGCTATGAAGTAGTTTCATTATATATGTAGTTTTTTTTACGTTGTTTCTATAATTGCCTAACGTCGAAGTAGAATTTGTCAAGCTCTCAACTTCATTATGTTTTATAACAACAAGTGTGTTAAAAAATATGTTTATAACTGTTAAGGTAATATGCATAGGCATACCTGGTGCATCTCCTGCGAGGCCCTCTTAGTAGATATCCGGCGGAACAGCGAGCACCTCCGCCTCGGGCGCGGCCGCGGCGGGGCCGTAGCGCGGCGTCCGCACCACGCGCGCCGTCGCCCTCCCGCCTGAAGGGTGACATACATTATATAACAAGAGCTAGAATGTTTTGGCGCGCGGCTACACTCCCAACTAATTCCGCCATCTTAATTTTTCGCAACACAGTTTCTAGAATGTTCACATTCGCTAATGTGAACATTTTCTCTTTGTCAGCGTTACTGGAGCGCAAAAACTCCATGCAGCACTATCGAAAGGGCACATATCGGGTGTTGGAAAACGGCAAAACGTAGAGATAGTCCTTGAAAGGCAGTCGTATTTATGAATAATAGAATTCATACCTGTATAGTCGTTTGATCTAATGGGGTAGCCCGCAGTGTGGCGTGAGGAGCAGCCAACAGCAATCGAAGAACCTGGACAAATAAATTAAAATAAGTATTAATTAGAAACTCACAATGCGTAGTTTAAGGAAACCTATAGGGTATAACAAGACCCTTAGCGAAGCCGAAAAGCATCTTCTTCTCCCCGTCATTATTTTGCTCTTGACCATACCTGGGAACCTTCTAGTTACGGAGATATTGTGGGTCAAAGTTCCAACTTTTTCACAAGTTTTTTTTTTTAAACAAAAGATTTTTACTTTAAAAACCACCACAATCCCCGTACTATTCAATCCATCCATCAGCACAATATTTGGAGTGCGTTACATTGAGTCCTACCGTAAAACGTGATTTCTCATCCCAAAAAAAAAGTCGTTTCCCAGCAATATTTTTTGCGTAAAGTTACTTAGTTTGATGTACATAATCCTTGGTTGACGGCTTCGTGAAGGGTCGTTTACACCCTGTACATCGGAATTTAAACATTTACTTCAAAAAGTAAACCCTTTTCAATCTGAATCTGTAACAGTTAGTCTTTTTTTGTAAATCAATTATCTTTGTAATTCGGTAACATACCTGTGTGTGCAACAAGCCCTGCACAGACTCTCCGTTGAGCTGTGTGATGAGATCTCCGGCCCGTAGCCCGGCTGCCCAAGCTGCACCTTGCTCGTTCACGGCCTAGAAATAACACAGCATGAGTATCATCATCAGAGCAAATTATATTAGGGGTTAAAGTATGAAATTGCCGATTTGTATGGACGATTTCGTGAAAAGTGATATTTCCATACTAACATTTTTTTTTTTTCTTGGAAGCGTCCGAACCGATTATGATGCAATTGCAAACTATAGTTAGGGTGAAAAAAGCTGCGCTGCACTGCGTATCTTAAATTCTCAAAACACAGTCTATGACAAAAATATACCTATTTGAAGTAGTGAAGTCGACGGCACATTGAAACAAGTGTTTTGACACACTAATATGCCACTACTAGTACGGTTTTTAAGGTACGTAATTTAACAATTAATCCAATAAAAATAGAATTTGGAAAAAATATAACTATTCGTCAAAGTTACAAATAGAACAAAATGTGAGAAAAAAACGGCAATTCCATAGTATATTACATTAGAGATAAATTGTTTGTGGACAAATTAAAGCATATATTATCGGTAACTGTTACTCACCGAGACCAAATGATGCATGGTGTAGTAGTCAGTATCGCCGTAGTACACCCGGACCGTGTGTATGGTGAAGCCGAAACCGCGCGGACCGCGACGTACCACTATCGGCGGCTTCGACGACTGGATCAACCTGTTGATGGCATAGATAGTTAATTCACAAGGTTCAGAATAGAAAATTGAACAGATAATGTTAATTAAGGTCCACCACACATAGGTGCGAGTCTATTAGAACACAGTATAATAAATATTCAGGATCTGATCCACCACACCATCGCAATATCCTTTGGTACAAACAAAAATACAGGCTGATATGTTTGTATTCCTTTTCTTTATAAGACGAGATGCTCTCCCAAAAACCGCACCCCTAGTTTTAAATAAGTCCCTAAATAATAATCTCACTCAGATCCAGCCTCTCCTTTTGCTGCCGTCCCCAGCGACGCCCTAAACCCAGGCCCGCACCCCACAGGGGCTGCCCTTAGCTGTTGCTTAGTTTATAAGTTTTATGCCCCTGGCTGGAGGCCTTACACTCAAGGCATCCACAGGACAGTCCGGTTAAGCTGAAGCCAGCCCTGCACAGACTCTCCATTGAGCTGTGTGATTAGATCTCCGGCCCGTATATTATATAGGTTGACCTGCGAGATGCCATTACGAAAAAAAAAAAAACCGATACTTTCAAGTCTCAGTATAAAATAGCTGTCATTGCATTTAGCTAATGAACCCTAAAAATGTTGCAGTTTGGGTTTCTATTTGCCATTCTAACGTTTGATCAATAACAAAAAACTCTACATCTTCTCATAGATTTGCATTTTGCTTTGTGGTACCATCCCAAAAACTTACTCTGTACTGTATCCATAAAATCTTCCTAGCCCCTATTAATTTGCAGTGTCCGAAAGTGTCCATAATGATTTTTATTATGGTAAGCTTAGCACATAGGTTTCTACAAAATTTAATAAAAAAAATATGGCGGACATTGTCAATTACCTATGTTTGCAAAGACAAAAATGATTTTAAATTTATTTACAAAATAGTTTTGTCAAGGTATACTCACGAGTGACTAGGCAGCGCGAACGGCGACGGTGGATCTCTGCATGGCGATGAATCTCGTGAAGAGTTGGTGGAAGATGTGTTGCCCGCGCACGGAGAGCCAGCGCCTATGCTGAGCGTGCTGTCATCTGCTGCAAGAAATATGTGATTAGTCGAGTTTCATGATAATTTTATTAACAACACTCTTCAACGGACTTAATAAACCATATTTTTTATTGCTTATTTCAGACTCAGCCGGCCTCGAAAGATCAGTGTCGGCCCTGATACAGGATACTTGCAAGAAGAACTAATTCCAGCACCATCCGACAAAAACTGTCAGACATCGACGCACAAACGATTACCGTGTATTTAGTACATTATTCTGAATAGAAGACACATATAAATTTTTCGTCGGAAAAAAACAGCTGTTTCCTACAAAAGTGCAATAACTACACGGTCAAAATGTATGAAACAGCAGATTTTTTCTATAATTTCAGATAAATAAAAAATAATGCTAATCCCTGTATACAATATGGAGTTTCTTGCCCGTTCTTCTCCATAGAGATCTACGTTAGGGAATGGGCAACTACAGTACTTTCACAGTTTTTATGCCTTGTGACTGGGACTGTAGCTATTTTTCATTGTTGTCTTTGTTTCGACAATTCAAAAGTGCCTGTAATTGGCCTATTTGAAATATATGATTTTGATCAACATTTTTTTTAGTATATAGTTTGTTCAGAATAAATAACTGAATCCATTCCAATCATTTTTAAACCATGTTATATGTTGTCCCAAAAATATTTAAAAAAAGTTACAAGTTGGACACTGAGCGATACTAAGTACCTATCGCAATAATTTAGGTACCTACTGCCTTATTTAAAATCAATGATCTCAAGACGACGCTGAAGGCGCGACCGCGGGCGCGCTGCGTGGTGACCACGATTTTGTGCAGACAACCAGGTAACAGAACAAGCTTATAACTTTGTGATTTTTCATGATACAGTTTTGAAATTTTGTACATAGATTCTTTACATAAAAATACTAGACACGTGTTTCAGGTTTCGCATATACTAAAACGAATGTTATATACATAAGAACAGTTTAGGTCTACCTGGGTGTATAACCAGCGACAATCCAGATGTGCTAGCCGACCGTCTCATAGACTTGGCTACAATGGCGGTGGGTCTAGACTTCTCCGGTCGCTCCGGACGCTCGGGCCGTTCCGGTTTGTCTGGCTTGTCGGGGCGGTCCAGGCTTATGCTCTTGTGCTCGTCCCTCCTTGACATGTCGCAGCTGAGGATAAAGAATACATTTTTATTAGACAAGATTTACTTGGTAAGTAAAAGGTGCTCTGGGTTTTTGGATTAGCTTCAGATAATGGATTAAAACATATTCAGGTAGACCAGTACTTAAGAGGAAGTCTGAAAGTGGCTCCGGTGACTGAATGAAGGAATGAGGAAAATGTCGTGAGGAAAGTTTTGAGTATGAATGTGGATAACGATGGACGGACTGTGTGAAGGATGATATGGCAAGAAAGGAGGTGACTGATGAGATGACAAGTAATAGAAAAGTATTGAAGAAGAAGACATGCTGCGCCGATTCGAAATAAATTGGGATAAGGGCAGGGTAATGATGACAGGTAGACCAGACTTTTGGAAGAGTAGAGAAAAACTGAAGAAACGATGGATGGATTATGTGAAACATGATATGGACAGAATGGGAGTGATTGCTGAAATGACGGATAATAGACATATATGAAAGAAGTTGGCATGCTGCGTTGATCTCAAATCAATTCTGATAAAGATGCTGCATGATTTTCTAGTCGCATTCATCAGCGGTAACACATTTTTTTATAAATGCATACTCATAGTCTAGGCGCTAGCGTCATGCTACTCGCTCTCACAGGCGCCGCCAATAGACTCGACGCGTGAAGCGCGTACGGCGCGTACTATCCGACTTCATCATAGGTCGGGGAAGGCATGGAAGATGATATTGGAGTCATCATTATTTTCCAAGATTTTTCCCGACAGTGTTGAGGTCTTCAACCCTTACTGAATGCAGCTGAACACCAGTATTTTTAATTGAGCTTTAACATAAGTAACAATACTCACAGTCTTGGCACCAGAGCCATGCTGTTGGCCGAGGGCGGCATGTGCGCTAGCACGGTGGCGTGCGGCGCATTGCCGGCGCGTGCGGTGCGTGCGGCGCGTGCGGTGCGTGCGCCTGCGCCAGCGGGTGCGCGTGCAGCGCGTGCGGCGCGTGCGGGCGCAGGGCCGCGCGGCGCCGGGCGGCCGGGGACACGTCGTCGCTGTCCGTCTGGGACGACTCCGCGGTGGACGTGCCGCCTATCATCTGGGAATTCAAACAGATCAAATGATAATGTGGTGAAAATGTTTGGTTACATGAATTTCGCCGTGGAGTTGAGTAAAAGCTAAATTAAAGAAAAGTTCTGTCGTTCAATTAACGTCTTGTGGATAAAACAATTATTCCGATTCGTCAGTTCATACTTTTCTTGAGTAAGACAACACTTTAACAACAAGACTTAAAATTTGTAATCCCTGTTTTCACATTGAGGGAAAATAAAAATATTTCGATCAAGTAACTATATGACCGAGTATACAGACTCATTTATGTCATAGAAAATTCGACATTAATAAGAATTAACAATCTCCAAAATATCTCTTTCTTATCATTATTTATTTTAAAAAGGCGAGAAAATACCCGTCATTCTGGAATCCCAGAGCGTAACGTAACGTAAAGAACATACTTAAACAGTAACGACTGTCCATAAACAACAATAAACATCCACTTAGATAATAAAATAAACACTTATAATCATAAAAACAAAACGTCCCACTCACCGGACACTTAGGATGATGGTGCAGGGGCGCGGTAGGCGTGGTGGGGGGCCCGGCACTGTCCGGCGTGCCCGGCCAGCTGTCCGTACTCTGTTAAGGAATAACGGCAAATAAACAAAGAGGTCTCAAGCGATAACATGGACTAGTGAAGTAAGAGATGAGAGAAAATATGAAATCTAATTTATGGGTGAACATAGATCAGCCCTTGTAGCATGACCACCGTAGACAAGGATTTCTTTGACGGAAGAATCGACAAACTGACAGATAGTGCAGAGAAATCTGTCATTGTGTCGACACAATCTGTCATTTTGTCGATTCTTCCGTCAAAGAAATCCTTGTCTACGGTGGTCATACTACGGGGGCTGACGGTAGATGCGCTGCGTATCGTTGGTCGCGAACAATAGACAAATCTTCTTACTAACACTGTTTTAAGCTTTCACGGTTTACAACTAAACTTATAGTGTCACTTACGGGATATCCTCCGTGATTGTTCAATAGCGTCGAAATATCGGGAGCTCAAAATAATGAACAATCACGGAAGATATCCCGTAAGTGACAGTATAAGTTTAATTTTCTCACTACTATTATAAATGCAAAAGTTTGTGAGGATGGATGTTTGTTACTCTTTCATGCAAAAACTACTGAACGGATTTGCATAAAATTTGGCACACAGATAGTTTATAACCCGGATTAACACGTAAGATACTTTTATCCCGGTGGTACGATCTCGTGGGACAATAACCGTACTCCACGGACGAAGCCGCGGATATAAGCTAGTAAGTAATAAAACATCCAACCTAATGGAGCCTACAGCTACACCAAAGCTTGTCGGCAACTTTGTTCAATAGGGAAGACCTTTAAAAGCTCATTGTAGATGGCGTGACCATAGCTAGGTCCCAATCTGACCAATAAAGTCAAGCTCTTTAGAAATATAAAATAAAATTACCAGATTTTTTTACTGTGGCAGGTTCAAACTAAAAATACTAATACGGGACGAACTGAATGTCTTCCTTGAGAATTGGAAAGAAGTAGCACAAAAGCGTGACTTTTGGAAGGAGTGGAGGGAGGCCTTTGCCCAGCAGTGGGACAATGTGGGCTAGCTATAATAATCACTTGGCTTAGGCCCGTGTTATCAGTATTTTCCAGCTTCCCGGCTAGCCGAGCAAAATAAATGCATAAAGAAATAATTAATATACGAGAACCTCGTGAAAGCTGAGAAAGAGAAACAAATAAAATATCTCGACTTGGCGGCACACGAGGTTGTCGACATGTGGAATGTGAATTCGGCTATCATTGTGCGGATCGTCGTGACGGCCAATGGCCTTATAGCCAAGAGCTTCGACGACCATCTTTCGAGGCTCTTCTTAGGCGGTTGGATCAAGGGCCTGATTCAGAAGGTAGTACTCCTCGATACGGCTCGTAATGTGAGGAGGTTCCTGTCTCTGGAGCCCTAACCACCGGTAGCTTGGACCCTGCTCCCGGTACCGGCGGACTACTATTTTTTATATTTTTATATGGTTTTTTTAAGAAATATTTAAAAATATGTAAAATAAGTATATAAAATGAATAAAGAAAAATAGTAATATAATAGGTTCAAACTTGACCTAATAGACGAAACCGTCGATACCTCCTGACGCTACAAGATGTGACCACCGTAAAACATCTTCCTTGAGAAACAAATTTGCACAACAATGTTTTTGCAACATGTTTTTGTGTTACGGGACGGTTCGTAACTGTTGCTCAACTTTGTTTCCCAAATGATGCGATGAATATAAGTCATGTTTCGGTTTAAAACTCCCAGTTTTTGTTCCATAGTTTGTTACTGCCTTTAGATAGACTGCTTAATCTGTTCCTGCTTTTATTATGTGTTTTTTTATTACTTTGCAAAACAGGGTGGAAGATACCCCGACGCGAAAACGGTTACCAATTTTTCATCGAAAATTTAAAAAAATATCTGCTGTTTCATATTTTTTTATGGTACAGAATGATTTACTGAGTACCTACATGGTATCCGTTTTCGCGTCGGTGTCCCTTCCACCCCGTATATGCAACTGCACAAATTGGCATAATTTATAACGATTCAGTAATAGACACAAATATAAAATGATTAAAGTTTGCAGACCAATTAAAGATGAAATGTTAGAGAACTAATCCAGATTTATTATATCTTCCATGAAAAACAAATTCCCTATATTTAAACTAATAATTAATTCTTTATGCAACCTATTTTAACACGTATTTCAAATGTCCTTAGTAGAAACGTCTTATCAAGAAATCGTAGAAACTTCAATACGAAAGCGAGAAAAAACCATCTTAATTTGTATAATAAACCCATTTTAATGCATAATAAAATTCCAGAAATATTTTTCACGTATTATTAAATAATCAAGGAACATTACTTTTTAAGAAATTTAAAAAAAAAGAAACATCACAAAATTTGGTGCAAAATTAGTTCTCAAGTTGCAACTAGATGGTGTTGTAGTCGAATTAAAAGTCGCTATGGTTTCGTTACACCGGCTAGTATAGGTGTCTGGGGAAACATTTTCTCGACCTGCCCACAAAAGCTGGACATAGGCCTCTTCTATAAATATTTTTGACAGCGAATACGTTGCTTAAGCAGCGATCGCTTATAAATAACCCTTGAGACAATGTGTAACTGTTACACCGTAATTAATAAATATTGTAAATAATTGAGATTTCATTTCCATAAAAACATACGTTCTTTCTGAATGAGAAGAGGAGCCGAATATGATTCAGCCTATCGGCAGGAGCCGAATTTATCGCACGTCCTCAACAAAACTCCTAGCACAGAAATAACAGCTTTGTCGAGATATTATATACGCATTTTATTATACACCATTATTTATCATTATTATTTAAGTCGAAGAAAAATGATTAACGTATATTTAAATTTGTTCTCATGTGAGTGAGTGAAGTAATTTCTTTATGAGAATTAAATGTCTTTAGCCAGATTTTATTCAATTATACAGGGTGTAACAGAAAGGGTATAGTCATATGAAAGGATATGATGCAGACCATCAAACTGAATAACTTTCCCCATGGGTCCAATATCGTAATGTGAAAAAATTCTCAGCTGTCCCATACTAATTTTCAATACCTACTCGACCCAAATGTATGGAATAGCTGATAATTTTTTCACATTTACGATATTGGACCCATGGAGGAAGTAGTTCAGTTTGATGGTCTGCAGCATATCCTTTCATATGACTATACCCTTTCTGTGACACCCTGTAGAGAAGAATAATTCAAATTGAGTGGGGTATTATCTAAAAACCTATCATGTTAGTGCTATGAAAGTTTTTAAGAGGACATACATATGTATTGGTTCACGTCTGTTTTGTCTTTCAACAAACACTGCCGGCCCAATTAACTGTGTGTCAAGAGCTTACTTGGGAACCTTTTGTTCCTTGTAAGTCCAATTCAATGAGGACGTCAATTTTATAGAATAAATGGCAATTTTTTATGTTCTTATAGCTAGCTTGATTGCAAGACAACTATGATGAATAGAAACAGACGAGTATCATTCAAAGCAAATTAACATAAATCAATGAGAAATAGGTAATAGAGTCTACGTGTGATTCTAGTAGAATTCTATGCCATTGGGGAAAGCACACATTTACTAAATACCTTTATTTGCTGTGGTTACAACTCCTGGATCGATGAACAGCCTCCTCTAAAATCTCACCATATTGCAGATATTTTCTACGGACATATAGGCCTACCTCCTTAGTAAATTCTTTGGTAGCCAAAGATTATAACTTACTTAACAGGCAATTGCTAATAAATGACTTACCTTGTAGATTAGGGATCTCAATTTTCCATTCTTTCTCTTAATCGTCTCCTAAGACTAACATAAAATATGATGGCTTCAGTGGTCACTCGTACTTAAGACTGGCTGGGACTGCTATACCAGTAAAAATAAGTAAACCTGTTTTATTTTAAAGAAACTAACTCCAATTGCTTCTTTTGCGGCATTTACACTGCAGACTGATGTAGCTGAGACCCTGGTCTTGTGAGAGGGTGATGGGCTGATTCCTGCTGCTATAAGCTTATGGTGGTACTCACCCTAGAGTCGTGCTCCACACAGGAGTGATTGTAGTGTCTTCTCCATTGCGGAGAAGTGGAAGAGAAGGCGGCGAAGAGGCCAGCTTCTTCAGCAGGCTCTGGAGGTTCCGCTGCCTCGTCTGTGTCAACTTCGCTGTGGTTGTAGCGGTCGCAGCGAGCTGGAAAAGAATTGTAAAGCCTTTAGTTAACAATATGGATGATACTGGGTGTTTCTCGACATGCAGTGAACCGATATTTCCCGTCTTGTGTATTGCGTTCGAACGTCAGTCGTTTTCTTCTCTTGCCACTTCAAGAACTATTATGAAATTCAAGCTGTGATGAATTATTTGCCTGCCAGATATGTAGTAGCGAAGCTGACTGGCCAGATTATACTAAGAGTACCAGGCCCGCAGGCACCTAAGAAGCCGATTCCTGCCGGCTTCCCTCCGGGAACAATGCTCTCTTTGGGAGTTCTTCAATTTTTTTATGTTTTATTTCGCGAGTTCTCTAACCTGGAGTTATACTTTATCGTTCAAGAAGTGTTTTATGCCTCGTGGCTAAAAGTAACACATGGGTGCTTTAATTAATTAGCATAGAATAGCTCTTCTCCAGAAATCTTTATCATCATCTGCCTAGCCTTTTCCCAACTGAATACCTGTATTTTATATGGAGCGACTGCCTATCTGACCTCCACAACCCAGTTAGTACTGGGTAATACGATGCCCCTTGGGTAGACTGGTTGCCAGACTTTTTGGGCCACTGACTACCTAACGACTGTCAAAGATCTACAAAGGACAGCCGGGACCAACGGCTTAAAGTGCCTTCCGAGGCACGGAGGAAACTCGGTATGTAATGGGTGGTCACCCATCCACAAACCAACCTAGGCAAGCACGGCTTAACCTAAAGATCGACCCGAGCGGCTGTTATTATTTAGCAACCAGCTCCTCCAGAAATCATTATCAAATAACATGTAAATAATGCTTACTGTCAAAATAGCTGGTATCCTCATCGTTATCTAACTGAGGAATGAACTCTGCTTTTCTCCTCAGCAGGTTGTTCCAGTCCAGACCACAGAAGTATATGTGATCCTGAAAGAGCAAAACAAACAATATAATTAGGGTGGTGTAGCTCACCATGAAACTGAGCAACTTTTGTTCTACGAGTTTTTTAAATTTATAAAAACAAATTGGACTTTCCATAGAAATTGACGCGACCAGCTGATCAATATATGGTTTTTTTTTTTTTAATTGTCTAAAAGTTACTCAATAAGAATTTTAATATGAAACATAATGAGATACGATTTATTTTACCTTAACTTGATGCGTGCCACCAGTCCCCAGCCTGTCTCGAGGGTTGCGAGAGAGCAACTCTGTGATAATAGCCCTCGCTTCTACTGCGATAGGGAAGTCCTCTTCTGATGGCCATTCGATATCATCTGCAGAAATTGTTTTAGCGAATGAGACAAAGTCATTTATTTATTTATGTACACACAAAATAATATTAATCATCTTGCAAAGAGATTACAAAATCGAATCAATTTATTAGTAGCTCAAGTATAATCTGATCAGCCAATGGCGTTCCCACAGATGAGACACAGGCCTCCTCTCTTTGAAAGGGAGTGGGCCGTATTCCACCACGCGAGCCCAGTGCGGGTTGGTGAACGTCACATGGACGTAGAAGAACAAAGCCCCAGAACAAAATGTTATTGGGATCGGCATGGTTGGCGCAGTGGCTGAGCGATTGGCTGCTGCCTTGTGTGTCGCGGGTTCGATTCCCGCTGTGATGTTTGTGTTTGTGAGTTTAAATGTTTGTAAACGCACCACGATACAGGAGAAGTTCCTAGAGTGGGGCAACGTTTTTTTAAAAAAAAGCTAATTTAAAATAAAAAAATTGCTCAGTAGCGCATTAGTCTGGATTTATACTTGGTTGATGGCGATAGGCTCAGCATATCACTTAAACATAACTTTGCTTACCCCTTCGAGGATTACATGCGTGTTATTGCTATCCCGTTTTTTTACCATCCCTCTTACCATTGACTGTGTGTGCGAACAACTCTTCAGGCGTGTCTCCGAAGAAGGGAACGCAACCAACTAGGAACTCGTATAGGATGATGCCCATTGACCACCAATCCACTGGCTTGCCGTAGCCCTAGAAACAAACAATTATTCCGTTAGAGGCAAACAAAATGTTAACACTGATTAAAGTATCAAAATTACTTCTGTAAAGAAAGCCAAGAATCTGACTGCGTGTGCGCAAAAAGGATACACAATTTTTTTTTTTATAATAGCAGAGGAACTCAAGCAATGAAAAAAATATTAGCCAGTCTATGGTGACGCGATAGTGTGTTCGTGCACTATAATATCTCCAGCGTCTAAGATTGACCGCCTGCGCCGCCGCGCATGACCGAAAAACTTTCAGGACTTCAGTAGCGGGCCTGACTGCTAACGGTGCCCTTTTTTTTTTCGGAAGGGATATCATCAAATCCCCCCTCCGCGCTCTGGGCGGAGCGGAAGGGAGTGTCAGACTAGTACTGACTAAAACCCATCCATACTCCTTCTTTGCCCTTTGTGTTGCAGGGCCGCGGACACGGAAAACTTTCAGGACATCAGTAGCGGGACTGAATGCTAAGGGTGCCTGACGTTCAATTTTAGCATCAACAATCGTTGAAGAATTTATATGAATCCCGCAATTTTATCATTTAAAGTAATTGATATTTTCTCACCTGTCTGAGAATCACCTCCGGCGCAATATACTCGGGAGTGCCACACACTTGCTTGTCAGAAAACTGTCGAGCCTCTCTGTCAGCGTACTCTTCGTAAAGATTCGTCGCCACTGTAATATAGAATCATTCTTTTAATAAAAGTTAGAATGGGTCGAAGTTTCAGGTTCGATTCTGAAATAGGGCAATGTGAAACTGCCTATCTGAACCACACAACCCTGTATTGGCCATCATCATCTGCCTGGCCTTTTCCCAACTATGTTAGGGTCGGTAGTCACACCGGATGCAGCTGAATACCAGTATTTTACACGGAGCGACTGCCTATCTGTTCTGACTGTTCTGTATGGTGTCCGGACGTAAAGAATAGCACCATCCCATATCTTCCCGTGGGTGTCGTAAGAGGCGACTAAGGGACTTACCAGAGAATGGGCAGCAGCGTTCTCTGTGTTTTATAACAACAATACTGCGATCGCCAACCCGCCTGCCAAGCATGGCGATTATGGCAAAACCCCCCTTCTTGGGGGAGGCCTATGTCCAGCAGTGGACGTCTTTCGGCTGAAATGATGATGATGATGACTGCCTATCTGACCTCCACAATCCAGTTAGCACTAGGTAATACGATACCCCTTGGTAAGGCAGGTTGTCAGACTTTTTGGGCCACTGACTACCTGTAACGACTGTCAAAGATCTACAAATGATCCTGTATTGGCCAATCATTATGTAAACATCGGACAGGCAAGGTGTTTCTAAAAGTATCATGAATATTAGGAGGTATATACTTACATGACATGAGTCCCATTTTACTGAGTCCGAAATCTGTTAGCTTGATGTGGCCGGTCGCCGTGATCAGCAAACTTGAAAATGAAACAAAATTTTGGTTAACACATTGCAGTACAATGAGAATTCAATCCTCGGATTGGGGAAAGTATTATTAGATTTTTCCATTAGGGTTTTCTCAGTAGCAACTAGCTCAGACTTTGAATAGTTGGCACTATCAAACTAGCACAAATCTTTAGACCGACCGCTTTAATGAGTCCTCGCGAAGGTATTAATTTAAATGGAATATTCTGAAGGTTGATCACGTATTGGTTCGATTAGTATCGTAATACCTACGTGGATTATGGTTATTTTAAAGCAAATAACCTGTGGGATATTGTTAGGACTTTGTGGAAGCTTAATGTGCCTTTGATTGGGCAAGGCGGAGGACTCATTAAAGAGATCGGTCTATACTAGCTGCCCTCTATTTCATGTGTCACAAGTATCCTGACGCGGAGTACACTTACTTGTCAGGTTTAAGATCTCTGTGCACAATCCCATACGAGTGCAAGTACTCCACAGCTAGCACCGCTTCGGCGAAGTAATGCCTCGCCATGTCAGCCGGTAGAGGGCCGGCGCGCAGGAGAGTTGCGCAGTCGCCGCCTTCAACGAACTCGAGCACGAAACAAAGATGGCGTTTCGTTTCGAACGAGCAGTACATTGTTACCTGTAAGAGTAAATTGGGTGATGAATTTGATGAAATTTGGTGGTTATTTAGATGACATTGGGGATGTGGTATACCCTTCATTGCCTTACCTTAGACTGATTGATATTCATGTATAATATAGGTTTGAAACAAATTAAAGGGGACCGGGCTAAATAAGAAAAGTATCTTTCTATATAAATACCGGCCCAGTGCGAGTTGGCCTCGCGCACCGAGGCTTCCGTATAAACTTGTAGGCATTGTGTTATTAAACTACATATTTACGGTTTTCAGATTTTCTCCTTTACATGCGCTATAAGACATTGCTTCTTGCCAAATTTCATTATTCTAGGTCAACGGGAAGTACCCTACTACCCTACTTCACAAGGGAATCAAAACCTTGATTCCCTTGCGAAATCGCAAAATATGCGACATAAACGGTCATATCTTTCGCAGCAGTCTTATAAATTTGTTTTTTTCACTGCTCCAAGGGGTAGCAGATCTGAGTATTTGACAATAATTTCAGCTTGATATCTCCCCTCCACGCGTTCTTGAGAAAAAGGAGCCCTAAAGAAACCTATCACTAATCTCAATGATGAGATCTAGGCTGAGAAATGGAAGACGTGGACGGAGGCTCATTACAGGCTGTTATAATAATACACTATTAATTTAATGTTTTTTATTTCTCTTATTTTGACATTTTTAATTTGATATTTTATGTAGACAATTCTTGATTTAGTACTTTTTTTGTTGTTTTTTTGACATTGGAATTTAATTATTTTGTCGCAAAATTTGCATGCCGAATTAAGTAGGCGGAATATGCTCAACTATAGTGTACCTGTGTGTTATAAAATCTGTAAAATACCATATTTCAAGCAAATAAATGAATCTGAATCTAAATCTGACTAACATTTTCAGCTGTCTTATTGTCAAAAACTTTCGCTCCCAAATATTATTACAAATGAATGCCACATTAGCAAAACTTGACCTTACTTACTTTCAAAGGTCAAGTTCAGGCCTATCAAACATGGCCGTGACCTCGACTAAGGACGAAACCGATTATAAATACAATACTGCCTTATTTCACGGTTAATATACTGAACAACAATCTTATCGAGAGTTACGGTTATAAATTCGATTCAACATAAATGTTATGATGTGTGATTTCTTGTTTATTGGCTATGCATATTAACGTACAATGTTCCCACTGCTGGGACACAACACGCTGGCCCAGGGCGGGTTGGTAGATGTCACATGTCTTCCAATGTTTGGTTCTAGGACATGCCGGTTTCCTCACGATGTTTTCCTTCACCGTTTTGAGAGCAGTGGTGATGTAATCCTACTAATATTATAACCAAAGTGTGTGAGAATGTATGAATGTCTGGATATTTATTTATATACTCTTGTGGATGTTTATTACTCTTTCACGTAAAAACTACTGAACGGATTTGGATGAAATTTAGCAAGCCCGATTTGTCGACGAAAGAATCGACAAAACGGCAGATTTTTTTGTTTATCCGTCATTTTGTCGATTCTTCCGTCGACAAAACCCGTTTCTACGGTGGTCATGCTACGCGTGTAGGTGATTATTACTTCTTTGATATTTGTTTATATTATCAATAGTAAAACTCACCACAAAAGGGTTGTCAGCAAAGCTTAGGATGTCTCTCTCAGCGAATGCTTGTTCCACTTGATTCCTGAGTATCAAGTTATTTTTACTTATTTTCTTCATCGCGTACCTGCAAATCGAATTTCAAAGAATTAATAAGTTATATACCATATACGTTATAAGCCGCGTTGACACAGTAAAATATTTTGAGTGCGTTACATTAAGTTTTACCTTAAAACGTGATTTTACAAACCAAAAAAAAGTCGTGTCCCAGCAATAGTTTGCGTAGTTTGATGTACAGAATGCTTGGTTGACGGCTTCGTGAAGGGTCCGTTTACACCCTGTATAGGTGTGACTCTAAAAAGGACTGGGACAGACTGGACGTGGAAGCGGAGAACAGGAAGTTGAGGAAGCTTAGGACGGATCCATGTCCATCGCGATTTTGTTCTTCTTACCTGGTCCTAGTCTGCTTATGTTTGACTAGATAGACGGCGCCGTACGCCCCGTTGGAGATGAGCTTGATGACGTGGTAGTCGTTCTCTGAGGGCGGCGCGTTGCCCTGACCAGAGGGAGGAGACTGTCGGCCACGGGTTCTAGGTGACATAAATAAGTATTCATTAAAAATTACTTTATTACTAATTAGATATAAAAACATGCTGCAAGAACTCTTCTGTGTTACTCAAAATCAAAATAAAAATATTGGATGGGCACTTATAAAACGTCGTCAAAAAGGTGCACGGTTCGGGTTGGTCGTTTCCTATGGAGAAGAACCGGCAAGAAACTCCATGGTTACTCTTTTCAAATCATTTGGTGTTACAATATTATCATGGATACAGCATTTATACTTAAGTATGAAGACTGCGTAGGCCCGACAATAAGTCGTTGCTTACTACACAAAAAATGTAGAACAAAATAAAAAGTTAACAAGCAGCTGGGAATATACAATGCCTACAATGTTCAATTTTCGTGTCTAAGACCAAGGCCCGTTCATGATTTGGTTGCATTTCTAGTTTCTAGGTCTATCATGTCTTATTATCGAACAAAACTTTTGTTCCATACAATAATAGGTAGGTACATAATGTTACTAAAAATGCAGTTCCAATATTCTACAAAATCTGTTCAGTTATTTTGACAATTTCGATCTTTTTAGTTTCAAGAAGAGAAGAATAAGCCTCGTCAAAAATTACCATGTAATTCCGTTTAGTAGACAGTCAACTGAAACAGCATCTTAGTCTTACTAATACTTACTTGGAAGGCGAAGTATTCTGTGGCAATGGAGGAGGTGGAGGAGCTTGCAGTTCTGCCAGAGGGTCCCGCGATAAGCCCAGCTTGTGGATTATGTACTGAGGGATGTCAGTCGTTATGCCCTGGGGAATAAGGTTCATGATAAATAAAGTAAACGATATTAAGTGCCTAGTGTTATTATCAAATCTGCAACTATAAGTGCCAGTAAAAAAAAAACAACAATCATATCAACTACTGACATGATCCAGAGCATTTCCAACCATATTTCACTGCCACTAAAAGTACCACTATTTAAAGTTTTAAAGTAACCTGCTGATGGTTCGCATGGCCCTCAGTGACTTCCAACACCCTGTAGAACCGCTCAGGATGGAGTTCGAGACATTGAAACAGTAGTCCTAACATGCCAACCAAAATTTCATACTTGTCACTAAAAGTACCACTATTGAAACTAACCTGCTGATGTTTCGCATGCCCCTCAGCGGCTTCTAGCAGTCTGTAGAACCGCTCAGGATCGAACTCGAGACATTCTAGTAGTCTTGCCGGCCTTGCCATCGCGAGTATTAGCCGTGTCACTAAAGGTGCCACTTGGTTTCCTGCTTCTGCTGACTTTTCTCGTGTCTGTGGAGGATTTTAAATGCAACATAGAGAAGGAGTAAATGATGCCGTGACGTCTGACAGGGGAGAATGGGAGAATGGAAGAATAAAACGTGTTTCGCCGACCCCAAGTAGAATGGGACAAGGGCAGGAAGATGATGAGAGAGTATAACATATTATTTCAAATCAAATCACTGCGGGCAACTTTCAATAGCTCAAAATATTACTGTTTTATCAGTAAAAGTTATATTCGCGATTTGGAGACAATTAGTCGCCACGTCCTTCTTAAAGCTTGCGTTCCCTAAGAAAGTGGTGCCTTCATACTTATAACACCAATAACGCCCGTACAAGTAGAGAGTATTTTTTGGCCCTGTAATTTCAAACTGACTTCCACGTTGATCTAGTAGTCATTGGGTTTTTCCATCAGAAATTTCTCAGTAGCCGCCACGGAGTCTGGATTTACGCCCGGTTGATGACAATAGGCTCGGCCCCTATTTCTTGTCCCATGTTACTGGCGAAATGTGGGTGTACTATTAGGTACACCTCTGCCTAGCCCTTCGGGGATTACAGGCGTGATGTTATGTAATTTCAAACAAAAACCGTATCTATCATCCTGGGTGGCGGCTTATGGCTCACCTTCTATCACAGAGTGGAAGCCCAGCAGTACGCACATTAAGTGCTGATTATTCTAATGACGTCACCGCTTTCTTAGGAATCCTAAGCAAACTATTGTCATTCTGATGGATACAGTACCTCAGCCAGCAGCCTATCCAAGCTGTCAGCCATATCGTAGAAGTACGTGCTGGTGACTTGCTTGGACTCCGACTTGTGCAGGCAGTCCCGAGCCATCTCCAGGACCTGTGAACAAGAACATCAAGAATATAAATATGTAGATATTGTTAAAAATTTATATGAATATACTCTCGCCTTTTTTAACCAAGGGGAAAGCAGTACTGTCTAGTTGCCGCAAGCGCGACTGCTGAGCATGAGGTCCTGGGTTCGATTCCTAGGTCGAGCAAAGTGTTATTGGGTTTTTCCATCGGGAATTTCTCAGTAGCAGCCACATAGTCTGGATTTGCACCCGGTTGATGGCAATAGGCTCGACATATTAGATAAGACTTTAACATAACTGGCGAAATGTGGGTGTACTATTAGGTACACCTCTGCATAACCCTTCGGGGATTACAGGCGTGATGTTATGATGATGTTGGGTAAATAAAGCAGAAACTGCAGAATTATATTCATGCAACATTGTAACATGCAACATTGTCATCTTCATCTCAGTCAAAAGACGTCACTGTCAGATACTGAATAGACGCTTTTTTCCAAAAATCACTCCAAAGACCAAGCATGGGCTGTCCGTATCCAGCAGGTTCCCGCGACCATCACTGATTCATCCTAGGCTAGTTGGAGACCCGTCAAACACTCGTCTGATTGGGGGATTTTCCCTTTTTAGGGTTCCGTACGAGAAGGGTAACCAATGGGACCCTATTACTAAGCTTTCGCTGTCCGGCCGCCCGTTCATCTGCCTGTCAGCAGGCTGTTTCTCATGATCCGTAATAGGTAGACAGTTAAAATTTTCACAGAATGCTTATTTCTGTAATTCATTCATATTCATTCATATTCATTTATTCATCAAATATAAGCTAACAGTTTACACCAAATCGCTTATATCTATTCTAATACTACAAAATTACATAAATCATTTTAATTAAAACTTCTTAAAAAACAATGCTTGTTTCTATAACAAAAAATAATAAAAAAAGGGGAGCCCGCTTTTATTTTTAATTTATTTTAAACTTACCCTACTACGATGGTACGGAACACTTCATGCGCGACTCCGACTCGCACTTGGCCGGTTTTTTGTCAGAGTACTAACATATACCATTACTCCACTGGATTTTTCTTAATCTTTATTTTAATAGTAACTACGCACCGGTTAAGAACAACTTAATGGGCGTCTTCTCAACTAACTTTAAGAAAGAGGATTTACCTGTCTCTGAACAAATCTCTCGATGGGAGGTCGGTCCGGCTTCTTATCCAGCTCCAACACCTCATCTATTAAGCCTCGTAACCTGGAAATAAGAATGCATAATCAGCCTATAATGTTGCCACTGCTGGGACAAGCCTCCTCTCTATGAGAGGGAATGGGCTATAATCCACCACGCGGGCCCAGTGCGGGTTGGTAGATGTCACATGTCTTCGAATTTTTGATTCTAGGTTTCCTCGCGATATTTTCCTTCACCGTTCTGAGAGCAGTGGTGATGAAATAAATTACACAAAGTAATGCGCCTGCCTGGGTTTGAACCCACGACTTACTGTTCGTAAGTCGGGGCCGCCACCACTGGGCCACCGCTGCTCTCTAAAGAGAATAGAAATAAGAATAAAATATTGATATCTGTGCAACTTCAACAAAAATCTTACTTTACTTTCACGATGCAATGTTTATATTGCATCAGACTGTTATGAACTTTTTGAAGCATTATGCTTGACCGTTCTGACGGAAAAACCGATATTCTATTGCACATCATCATCTGCCTAGCCTTTTCCCAATTATGTTAGAGTCGGCTTCCAGTCTAACCGGATGCAGCTGAATACCAGTATTTTACAGGGAGCGACTGCCTATCTGACCCCCACAACCCAGTTAGTACTGGGTAATACGATACCCCTTGGTAAGACTAGTTGTCAGACTTTTTGGGCCACTGACTATTTGTAACGACTGTCAAAGATCTACAAATGACAGCCGGGACCACGATAACGATATTCTATTGCACAACAATTAAAAATAGTATGATATTTTCTATCTTTTGTAAATGACAAATTCACATAGGTCAGGGTTCAGCCTGTCGTACCAAACTACTTACATTGTGTAATTTTATATTAACCGCCTTTCAAACACACTTTCTTACAAGAAAATAAATATGGAGCGATTTTTATATAAGTTTTTTTCAACCACTCAAGTCTGAGCAGTTCTGAATGGTTGAAAGGGTTATACGCCTTGAACCTGTAGGATTATACTGAAGATTTTAAAGCGTTCAGGGGGCCTACCATGACGTCTTAAAGCTGGAGTAATACCAGTCTGGGAAAGAGATGGCGCTAGGCGACCTGTATAGCTCTGTCTCTTTCCCACACTGGAATTACTCCTGCTTTAAAACGTCATAGTAAACCCCCAGTACGAGAGCTTGTATTATTTTACAACCTTCGTACCAGTACAAAATATTCACTGGCTAAATATGGGCAAAATCCAATACATGCATACTTTTTTTTTATTGAGACAAACCCGCCACACTATTCCCAAACCACTGTAATTCTTGAAAGCCAGTATCAACAGTGGCGACCACCAGAAAAGCGCCGAGACAATGAAGCTCGGCGAAGTCTCCCAGAGAAACAATTTAACTGTCTTGGATCCCGCAACGAAATTAATCAGAAAAATATAGCGGAGGAGTAGGAAAACCATAATTTCCACTTTCCGCATACATACTTGTCATCCATCGCCTTCTGTGCAGCCGGGAACCGAGCGGCGAAGAGCGCAGACATGGCGGAGACAGCGTCATCTTTTGACCCGGACCCGCCGCTTGAGCCGCTCCCGCCGCCGGTACGGGATGGTGAACTGCAGACAGATTAAATTAGGAATGGTTAACATCAAAAACACTGCGTCTGACAGCTTGATTTAATGGAGACTATAATATTTTATCTTTCGATGTTGCCTTTTGGTCAGATCACAACAACGACAGGCGACTCAAAAGTAAAAAAAAATGTAACACGAACTAGCCCCAGTAGCATGACCAGCGTAGACAAGGATTTATTTGACGGAAAAATCGACAAAATGACAGATTATGTCGACACAATGACAGATTTCTTTGCACTATCTGTCATTTTGTCGATTCTTCCGTCAAAGAAATCCTTGTCTACGGTGGTCATGCTACAGGGGCAGGTGGCCTACCATGAAATGACCAGTATAGCTCTATCTCTTGCCCACACTGGAATTACTCCTGCTTTAAGACGTTATGGTAGGCCTACCAGAGCCAATTAGAAGGTCTACGGATCGAAGTGTGTCTCCTAAACACAGGCTATTATGTAGCCTAGCTAGGACGATAGAGCTTCACCCACCTTATTGTACACTACAATTCATTGTGTTACCTGTTATTACTTAAGAAAAAAAGTTGTAAATCTACAATCTGAAATAAATCATTATGTTATTAATTTACTAATAAAAAACTTAAACAAGAAACCAAATCTTTTGTCCGGCAAGCCCTAATATAAGGATGATGTCTGGCTGAATAAACTTCATACTATTAACTATAGAATTAGGGCTAATTACTATGGGCATTACCGGATCTTCAAAACAAAAAAATAGGAGATTGACACACGGCAGCACTTTTTTATGAATGGCTAGCTTACACCAGAAACTTCGCCCGCGTGGAGTTTGGTAAATGTCACACGTGGGTGGGATCGTACTATCAGGATAAAAGTGTCTTATGTGTTAATACAGGTTATAAACAATCTTTATGCTAAATTTCATCCAAATCCGTTCTGTAGTTTTTTCGTGAAAGAGTAACAAACAAACATTCATCCTCACAAAGTTTCGCAATTATAAAATAGGAAGATACCTATGATAAATTTAAGTCCAAATGATTCTCCACAGCAAGCTTTTGTAACAATGTCTAAAACGTTGTGTCTAAGTGGTGGTAATGTCTAATTGGTGGTATGGTCATACCACCACTTATCGTCAAGAACTATTCAAAACACGCACAAATTTACATCGTATGCATTGCACAGTAAACAACACTGTTGCCAAGATTACATGCAGTTAATAGGAGGGATGATATTAGATTGTGCCGAATCAAAACGACCCGAAGATTATATAGCACTCGGAGACAAATCTCGGGGAATTATGAGAGACAAAATGTCGCCAGATTCCGTGGCTGCCACTGAGAAATTTCTGATGGAAAACCCCAATAACAATTCAACCACCACCATCCCTAGGGGGGATTGCTGGGCATCGGGGGTCCGGCTTCTACCATCGCTGAATTAAATCATAACGACCAGAACATGTATTTGGCAACCTTCAATGACAAAGTTCGGGGAATCTTGTCTCTTCCTAAGAAAACTATACCATGCCAGATTTGATATAAAAAAAATATATTATCATCCATATCTATTCAAGTCACACGCCCTCACACATGAACCTGTTAACTTACATCAGATGCAGCTAACCATTGCTCAGTAAACAAAACGGTTGCCAAGATTCCTCACATTCGCTGCAGTCACGACTGACTCATACACCTGCCTACCATAAGTCACACGCCTGATAAATTATAATAAAGTTTTATTGACCGCGACGTTATGTCGTTATGTGTAATCGGTAAGGTGGCGTGGAGTTTTGGTCACCGCTTTAGTGCTGCTAATATTGCGGCTGATCCTACTAAAGTTTGGCTTCTGCCAAGAATATGCCCTCTGCCAATCCACTATTGAAGGGTCTTCCAAGGACTGTTACATTGAAAAGTTGGCTGGTCAAGACGAAGCAGACCCGTCATGAGCAGATTAGTGGAGCTTACTGATTATAACTTGATTACCAGTCTTTTTATCAAAGAAAAGCTAAAAATAACCATAGAAAAATTGTCGTCTCCCTCTGCCTAATTAATAATTTAATTTCAATTAACGGCACGGTTGGCGCAGTGGCTGAGCGACTGAGCGACTGGCTACTGCGCTGTGTGTCGCGGGGTCGATCCCCGCACGGAACAAATATTTGTATGGTAGTTGTTCCAGGTCTGGCTGACTGTGTGTGTGTTTCTTGTAACTTGCTTTACATATTATATTGTAGTACGCAGATCTAATCGTAGCAATAACACCATGTACAAGACTATCAGACACTATCACACTCATACAAACAGTGTTTACCTCAAACTTCGACTGCGCACGCGTCTGGCAGGGCTCTGCGGTGACGGCGCACGCGCAGCTGTGTTCCCGCTGCCGCCGCTGTCTGATAGCGACGCCCAGTTGTTCATGCCGCTGCCTTGTGAGCTGCTGCAAGATGAGTAACATGGTCAGTAAAATATAGATAGAGGAACTTTGTTCGTTGTATTCAACTGCGACTCTAAAAAAGTTGAAGGTCTCAACTCAAGGTCTCACAAAGGTGGGAGAACATTTAAGGTGACAGTCCTGGAACATGGTATTCCAAAGTTTCAAAAGCAGTTCTATTATTTCGAAGGAATGATATCCACTAGCACGTTTTATTACATTAGTTGTCATTTTGGGCCTATAGACCGACCGCTTTAATGAGTCCTCCGCCTTGCCCCATCAAAGGCACATTAAGCGTCCACAAAGTCCTAAAAATATCCCACAGGTTATTTGCTAACATACCATATCCACATAGGTATTACGATACTAATTGAACCAATACGTGATCAACCTTCAGAATATTCCATTTAAATTGATACATTCGCGAGGACTCATAAAAGCGGTCGCTATAGTCTGCAGACATCAACTAGCTCAACAAAAGTTGCCAGTAGACATCAAGGTACGCATGTCCATATGGTTCATACCTTGCGAATCACATGAGGTCGTGTTATAGAAAAGAAAAGACAAAAACTTTCTACTTACTTGAGCGAGTTCTGGTGCTGATGACAGTGTGGACACGGTGCTCGCGGCGGCTCGCACACCGCCTGGACTGCGAGCAGCCTCTCCTGGGATGAACATTGCGACTGCAACAAGGTGAGACAACATTTATTAACATGACAGTCCTCAAAGAATCACAATTGTGTTACTAGATGCTCACATTTGACCTCTGACTATAGCATGAAGCTGATTCCGCTATTTAGTATGTAAATCCACTCTCTTACTATATGCCTAGCCTTTTCCCGACTATGTTGGCGTCGGCTTCCAGTCTCACCGGATGCAGCTGAATACCAGTATTTTACATGGAACGACTGCCTATCTGACCCCCACAACCCAGTTAGTACTGGGTAATACGATACCCCTTGGTAAGACTGGTTGTCAAACTTTTTGGGCCACTGACTACTGTAACGACTGTCAAAGATCTACAGATGACAGCCGGGGCCAATGGCTTAATGTGCTTTCCGAAACACGGAGGAAACTCGGTATGTAATAGCCGGTCACCCATCCACAGACCAACTTAGGCAAGCACGGCTTAAACTTAAGATCAACCCGAGCGGCTGTTTTTATTTAGCTACGAGCTCCTCTCACGAATAATTGGCTTTATTAGAAGGAGGCGCCAGATCTACCACAGTCCTCATGGGACCCTCGGTACTCTATGACTTGCCATACCTCACCCAAACACACCCATCATACGATGACTTAATACGGTCAAAAGTGACAAACAACATCATAACAGTGCGTGTACAAAAACACAATTCTAGGCCATTGGGAATTGAAGGTATGACAGCATATTCTACTTTATTTGACACACCTCAGCTAATGTTTTCAGGTGAAATACTGGAAAAAGTGTGAATATTATTATCCGTGTCAGTTTTTATGCCGCCCATGGGCCTCTGACTTGGCTTTACATGCCGTCGAGAAATATCTCTCAGGCATGCCGGTTTCCTCACGACGTTTTCCTTCAGTGAAGTAAGTGATAATTATACAATACACATAAATTCATTCATTAATTATTTTTTTTAACAAATAAATAAATTCGAAAAATCAAGAGGTGCTTGTCTTGGGTTCTAACTCGAGACCTATGACTTGACAGTCCGTAATGCTAGTCCTAATTGTTGTCCCTAAAAAGGAGACTTATAGGACTTTCTGTATGCCTTCAGTCATCAAGAGACTATTTCTTAAACACCCTCAGATTATTCGTCTCCTCCTCAGCCGAAAATGAACTTTTTCTCATTTAAAGACTAAGCCGACTTCAATGAAGAAGGAGTGAAGAAGAGAAAAAGTGGTTAAAATCGGTCCAGTAGTTTCTGAGCTTATTTGGTACAAACAAACAAAAAAATCTATCGTCTGTATAATAATAGTAATATAGTATAGATAACCAGAAATACAGATGATGGAACATTTTAGGACCGTTGCCATCACTTTAGATTCGAACGACAACACATCGACCGTTTCACATTACATACAACAAATTCAACATGTCGTAAAGCTTGTACGGTCAACAACGAAAGTCCATTCAGATTGAAACGTTCACACATACAGGATGGAAGGGATACCGTCGCACACTGGGCATATTTTGCGCTGCCGTGAGACACACAATACTATCTCTTTTTTTTTCTGTTTAGTTTTAACTTTTTTACTGTGTAAATTTAAGTTATTTTTATTTTTGTTTGTTGTGTGCACTTGTGGCAAGTGCTAAATAAATGTTTTCTTTCTTTCTTTCACACAAAAAATCAGCTGTTTCCTATAAAATGCAATACCTACACGGTCCAAATTTACGGAAAGCTGACTTTAAAAAAAAAATACCGATGAAAAATTTCGATGTGGGAGGGTTCAGAATGATGTACTGGTTACGTGGTAACCGTTTTCGCGTCGATGTCTCTTCCACCTTGTATTCGATGAAAGTAAGCACTAAGGAAGAACGTTTGAATAATCGTTTTTAATTTCGTACAGATCTGTATAACTCTTTGAAGATTACAGGCGTGATATTGTGAATGTTATCCCCTTCGGAGATTAAATAGGGGATGACAGTATATAAGGTCTAACTATTCATACACGAAATATTTTAAGAGTAACTTCTATAAGTCGTAAAGTCGCCATAGCAACAGAAAAAAAAAAACTGTTTTTTTTTTACGAAATTATTATAATTCTAAAAATTTTTGAGACTTTTTGCATAAAATCTTTACTCCCATATTCTAACAATGACAGTAGGTAAATACGAAGTAGTAAACTAGCTTAATTTATGTTCAAAAATAAGGAGCTAGTATTAATTTTGTGGGTCAAGTAATTTTAAATTATTTATTTTTTATAAAAATATACTCAGGTAAAAAAAAATCCCTTGAAATGGCTTCGTTATAGCCGTTAGATGATTCCTTGAAAATATTTCGTGTATGAATAGTTAGACCTTATATATGAGGTCGTAATTTTGTCGATGGGCAACCCCATCAAGCTTGTACCAGACGATATGGTTCCGATTGTAATTAAATGTATTGCTCGATGCTGCTGAACATGAGGTCCTGGATAAGATTCCCGGGTCGGGCATAGTGTTATTGGATTTTTTCATCAGTAGCAGCCGCGGAGGCTGGATCTGTGCCCTGTTGATGGAAATAGGCTCGCCCACTATTACATTGGACTTAAAACATAACTAGCGAAATGTGGGTGTACTATTAGGTACACCTCTGCCTAAACCTTCGGGGATTACAAGTTACAGGCGTGATGTTATGTTTATGTGTTAAAAACCAGAAGTGTTCAACGACTTCTGTTGCCGACGGTACCGCCATCATATCTCAAGTTGGTAAACAAAAGGTTTCATTCGTTACATGCACTAGTAAGTATGCGCAAGAGTTTCCTCGTCCGCACAGTGAATACTAACGGCCGCATCAGTTTTGCTGCGCTTGGACACGATCTTCTTGACACAATGGCTTTGTTTTTTGTATTTATGTTATTTTAAACATGTTTGGTTTTAAATCTTCTGACTTTGAAATGATTTCACAACTAAGATAATCTATGCCAGGAAATGGTGATGTGTTGTTTCATATTCTGATGTTAACATAACCTCATGCCTATAATCTCCGAAGGGTTAGTTAGTTTTACCTAATATTACACCTACATTTCGCCAATTATGTAAAAGTCCCATGGAATAGTGGGCGAGCTTATTGCCATCAACCGGGCGCAATTCCAGACTCCGTGGCTGCTACTAAAAAAATTGCTGATGTAAAAACCCAATGAGACTGCCCGACCCGGGAATCGAACCCAGGACCTCATGCTCAGCAGTCGCAGTTCTGAATTTGAAATGATTTCACAACTAAGATAGTCTATGCCAAGAAATGGTGACGTATAGTTTCATATTCTGATAATATCTGTCCATAATATTGACAACAGTACTGAGACGGATATCTGCTATTCGTGATGCCACTATTGGAGAGAAGGTGCCCGCGGTATCGAAATTTCATTGGTCATCTTCCCAGGAGAAGGTTCTCGTATATTCTACTTCAGTAGGACTAATCTAAAGGGCTGGAACACCAGGCGGTGTAAAAGCGACTTTATTCACAAGAGAGAAAGATGAGGCAGGCGGATGGATAAGATGGTGTGCGATTGCAAAGGTTTATGTTACACAGTGGATAGCTACAGGCTACATAAAGGCTTAGGCCCGGACTCCACCGAAGCGAAACGGTTGAGCAGAGAGGAGAGAAGATGTCTCGTATTTTTTTAGGCCAGCGAAGACGAGAAGAACTGTGTGCGGCGTGCGGTCAGTGCCGGCGTTAGTTGGGGGGGGGGGATGGGGCGAGGGCCCGGTGTGCCAAATTTGGGACGGCGCCGAGGTCTGGGGATGACGCTTAAGGAAAGATGAAATTCTTATTATACGTTCACATTAGTTCAGCAAAAAATTAACACTTGATATGATTTCCTTAAGTGCGCGCCACAATATTCTTGCCCGGGGCGTCAGTGGCCCTAACGACGGTACTGCGTGTGGTAAACGGTGTGCTGTGACCGGCGTACGGTGAGCGGAGCACATCTCCGCACAGCTTCGGTGGATACACCCCAGCTTTTACGCATCTCCTCTCCTCTCCGCTTAGCACATGTCCGTTCGTCTCCGGTTTGGTGAAGTCCGGACCTTATGACGATGATTGAATGAACTTAGTACTCTACTAACGACCCGTCCCGCCTTCGCACGAAATTACAAATTTAAAAAACAAAATGTACACCACATTTTTGTTTTTTAAATTTGTAATAAATAAATATAGCCTATGTTACTCAGGAAGAAAGTAGCATTCTAATGTTGAAGGAATTTTTGAAATCGGACCAGTAGTTTTTGAGTTTATTCGGTACAAACACACAAATATAAGTGTAGATTTGCACTGTCACCTGTCAAAACTTGTTTATCATTGCATGTAAAATCAACACTGTCATTTTTCGGTTCATAAAACACAGTAGGTCCAATCCAATCTATCATACTAAATTGTTTCGACTTTGATTATCATTGATCTGTCATCTAAATATGTTTCAATTGTAATAAATGTGTGTCAGCCACATAAAATATCTCAGAAATACATGTCGCTAAACATATCTCAGTATTAATAGACATTTCTTGAGATAAACACAGATTTACTGATCAACAAAATGTATCACACACGTCTTGGATATGTTTCAAATTATCTATGACGTCTCTGAGCTAAATTGATAATGAACTCTATTTCAGAAGAGATTAAGGTTTTGATTCCGTTGATAAGATGTTGTTTTGGCAACAAATATACACCTGATGATAATTTATATTTATATTTTGGTTCACATAAAGTATGTTAATAGTAGTTTTGTCAACAAATATGAGTTGGCACCTACCTATTTCTTTTTTAGTACAGCTGTACTCAAAATTTTAAATGACAGATTCCATGAATAGCGGAATAGTTTGAAAGAGAAAGGAGTAAATGATGCCGTGACGTCTGACAGGGGAGAATGGAACAAGAAATCGTGTTGCGCCGACTCCAAGTTATTAATGTTGCTCTAGACTCCCGATAGCGTTTTAGGCCACTGCCTGTAGCTTAAGGGTCAGTATGGGACCTAAAGTACCAAAACTAGTCTTGTGACGATGGTATTTAGATATTCAAATATACGACTTGTATACTCTGGACATCCAGCCCTTTTTTTCGGATGGGAGATCATCAAAAGACCCCTCCCGCTATGTGCGGAGCGGAAGGGAGCGTCAGACTAGTACTGACTAAAATCCATCCATGTTCCTTCTTAGCTCTTTGTGTTCCAGGGCCGCGGTATCTCTTTCGAACAGTCACGCAGCCTTGGACATTCAGCCCTTACACCACCTTGATAGCTAATATTTTTAAACGAGTTATCCTATGAGAACTAACTCCTTAATAAATTTGAAAGTAAGTTTGTTCATCATTACCTGGGATAATTTTTATCCCGGTAGAACATTACCATGGGATAATTTCCGACTTCCACGCTACAGACGGGTGGGTAAACTAGTATATTAAAATAAAAATTATTTTAATCTCTAAATCACACAGTAATCTACGTCAGTCACAGTGCTGACGTCTGCTGACGATCGAGCTGATTGCAATAAAAACAAAATCCGTGTGCAAAACCGAAAATACAACTGATTTATCAACACTTCCTTGATTTTTTAGGTATCGTAGAACTGCTGCAGCCGATAATCTGCCTAGCCTTTATCCATGTACATTTGTTGGGGTCAGTTTCCAGTCTAACCGAATGCGGCTAAATGTTTTTTTTTTTTGCATTGGCCGACTGCCTATCTGACCTCCACGACCCAGTTAGTACTGGCTAATACGATAACCCTTGGTAAGACTGGTTGTCAGACTTTCGGACCCCAATATGCTGCAGTCGATCATAGATCCCACAAAATATTCCTACATAAGGCTTCTGCATACACGGTTACCCTACTATTAACCCTAACGGCAGGGGATGGAATAACCCTATGCAGATTATTCGCTCTACTTATTAATGTCTAATGAAGCAAAAAGTGAGGGGCTTCTGGTATTATTGACCACCGTAACAGAACCCATGCATATACCCACATGAATCGATTGCATTAGGGGGAAGCGCCGGGGAAGCCCGTAAAAACATATTTTCATACGTTTTTTGCAATTTTCCGGCCATTGAATAACTCTTTCATGAAATAGTAATTAAATGGGGTCAAATGAATTTAAAGAATTGTATTGATGATTTTACTAACTATAACTCTGGCGCGCTAGGTTGTCGACATGTGGGACATGTAGTGACTTGACGCTTGAATCTAGAAAATATATTTTTCTTTGTGGCCGGTTGATGGCAATAGGCTCGCCCCCTATTACATAGGACTTAAACTTGTTCAAGGATTTTTGATCCAGCCACATCTGCTTACCCCAACATAATAAGCAAGAAGCAAACATCACAATGATGGGACAGAACTAATAAATCTTCTAAGAAAATAATAATCTATTTATCTTTCATTAGAGAAAGCGTACAAATAACAAGAGAATGCCTCCTTTCTGGTTTTTTCGCGGAATTGTTTTGCAAACACGAATATTAGTTGGCACATGTTACAGAATAGATAGGATACAGAAGGCCAGCTCCATATAACGAACACAAGCACAAAGAGACGCGTCGGTCAGTCACGTGCATTATTTGACCCATCTTCGATGGAAAGATAGGTCAGGTAACGGCACTGACAACAATGATCTCAATCTATGCACGTCAGTTTCGAAGGCGCTTACCCTCTGAATCCAGCGGCTGTCGGTTTTACCACAGATTTCCTGTTCTGTTGTTTTTATAGAGGCATCAAAAGTCACAGACATTGGCGCGAGACTTACCTTACTTGTGGACATGCCCCACGACAAAGCTAGTAACATAAGCAGCACTACACAGTCAATACTTCTTCCTAAGTCATCACGAGTACGAACGACGATAATGTGGACGATTGTATCGAAAAAAACATGGCGGCAGAAAATTGTCGTTTTGATAATAGCAACCCCTCCATAACAAAACATCCTATAGGCATATTAGGCATTTGTTGTGAGATTTCGACGACATTACTCCAAGTGCACGTAGATCCGTATCTATGTTTGCGCGTGTTTTCGCCCGGCCTTCTGAACATATCTATTCTGTGACACATGCGCCGCTCCTATGTGTCACTATGTCGAGTTCGGTAATTAGTTTCAGAGTTGGACGACAGTGATTCATTGTTCACGGAATTGATGCATATGTTACCGATATTATGTAGGATATTAATAGTCATTTATGTAGGCACATTGTGTGGAAAACAGGTGTATGTAATGCGACTCCTGACTGACATGACTGGTAAGAATGTTTTCAAAACTAAATTAGCTGTCCCTATGTATCGAGTTCGAACGCTGCGTTCCAAAACGGCCATACAGGACGTTGGCAAAAACGCTGACAGGGTAAAATGGGATTGGGTGGGTCATTTCAGCCGCATGCACGACCACTGGGTAAAATTCTCCACACAATGGGTGCCAAAAAATGGACGGCGCAGCCGAGGCCGGCCTAAAACGAGGTGGCAAGACGACCTGGACGCGCACCAAGAGCTGGTTCCAGGCAGTGGGGGATAGAAACTCCTGGAAGGACTTGGGTGAGGCCTAGCAGTAGGACAGTACAGGCTAGTTAATAACAAAATAATGTAGTAGAAAATGTTACATGCCTGGAGTATGCGAAAGACGATATGGCTAGAAGGGTGAGGAATATGCTGTTATTATTTTTCTGCCGTCCATAATTTTGACAATCCTACTTGTAGGTACCTGAAGCTACAGGCGCGGGCGTGACCTATGGTCATTTTGTGTGTATGATGAAATCGGTCTGGTATATTAACATGCTATCCCACGCGCGCAAGTATCCCGATAAGCACAGTCCTTGAATTGACCGTGACAAGCTTGGATTAATCCCGCATTTAGATCGATGTAAGCCGTTGCC
Source organism: Noctua fimbriata (assembly GCA_905163415.1). Classification (NCBI taxonomy): domain Eukaryota; kingdom Metazoa; phylum Arthropoda; class Insecta; order Lepidoptera; family Noctuidae; genus Noctua; species Noctua fimbriata. The sequence continues at coordinate 2,505,806 of LR990946.1, forward strand.
TTGGGTGTTTAAGAGCATCCACATGTTTATATGTCTCATAGCACTAGGGATAGTCAGTGGCTGTTGCCATTAACCGAGCATTTTACCCGATTTCATGATCATCATCATCCACAACACGACTTCCCCCATTATTGTATTTTATTGGTGTCTCTTTGATTGTGCCAATTTTCACTAGCCATCATCATCGGTTTCAAATTACTCTTAAGAATTTCCTAAACAAAGATTTAAATTTTTGTTCCTTACCCCATCCAAGGTTCCATGTTCAGCAGTTGCAGTTGTGGCCTCTATAATCTGGATTTTAGATCAATGAAATAGTTTTCTAGACTACATAACTGTGACTTACTGAAAGACTAGAGCTCCCCGGAGTGGTCCCGTAGCCCGACGACGGAAGAGACGCCACCGACCACCTGCGACCATCGCTGTACACAAACAAACATCTATTAGTATTAAATACATACCTAAACAAGTTATGAGAAGAAAATTAAAGAGAAAAATGCATGAAAGGTTACTCTTGAAAGCAATTCCGATTTCGTTCTCTGTATCTCTTGGAGAACAGTGGTGATCAGTCACGGCCACCACTCACAATTTATAGGTTTGAACCCAAGCAGGCACTTCGTGTAAGTTATTTCATCAAAACTTTGAAGGAAAACATCGTGAGGATAACGGCATGTCCTAGAACTAAAATCTCTAAGGATGTGACATCCATCAGGCCCACCTGGTGTTTTATGGGCCACCCCCTCTCAAAGAGAGGAGGCTTGTGACCCAGCATTGGGAACATTTTAGGCAGGTAATGTTTATGCCAATCTCATGTTACTTATTCTTATTGTTCGGGCCTTTTCCCGTCTTTATTTAAGGGTCAGCTCTCCTTATCATTCTTCTCCAAAGATATCTTTACCAGGACGTCTTTGGGTCGATATCGCTATTTACTAAGTCTTTCTTAACTACAGACATCCATGTAAGCCGGGGTCTTGCGCACTGACAGAAATGGAATATTAGTTCATAATAATATGCTATCTCATCATGTTACGATGAATATAATACAAGGAGAGAAGTCATGACATAGTGTAAAGATAGACCAGACAGCTAGTTATGACAGAAAATGAGTGGGAAATCAACCAACAAGATAATGTGACATTGTACTGAAATTACTAATGACGAAGCATTTGTTACGCATGAAACTTATTAATTAAGTCCTCGTAATTAATTTCGTTAGCAATGCTGCACGGTTCAGCTATTAACTAATTAATATTAGCTAGTATGCGATGCTAATTTTGTAACCAAATGCTGATAGTTAGTCCAGATCTAAGGATCGGGATTAATTTCAAGAGTAGACCTGTTTAGTGGAAGGAATATGAGGAAGACTGTGCATATAAAAGAAGTTTATGATTGTTTGGTGTTCTGAGACCTGAAGACGCGTTCATGAGTGATATGAACACCCTGTGAGGGGTCATCCTTTAATCACGTGAGGTTTTTAGGCGACTTGTAAAGCGCCCCTCCCCCTTGGTGATACGTCGTAAGGTTTTAGGCTACCCCCCTCCCCCTTTCCAGCATCACGTGTAATTTTTATTATTAAAGGTCACATAGTTTTAAAATCTGTTTTAACAAAAGAAAAATTCTTTCGATTTTTTTTGATAAAAAATTAGCTTGCTCGGGTTTTTATTTCTTTGTTGGTAAAAAATATTTTACACGTCACACATTAAACTAATTTTTTTCGCCATGTGCAGATTATCCCCCTCAAAATTACACGTGATTGTCACATTATTCACCTTCCCCCTGATCAAACCTCACGTGATTAAAGGACGACCCCTGATCCATACAACACTGACGACCGTGCCTACACACGGCGAATTAACCGTTGATTTCCACGGCGAGAAACCCGTGTGTGGAAAATAGGCCTTACAGCACACTGTGATAATAATTCTAAAATAGCAGCCGACTTCCCAATATAAGATACCAATAACACAGACGATAAAAGAGAGAGATAGAGGGAAGAAAATATTCCTATTTTTTCTTACTAACATTACGCTTTCAGAAGCATCTTCAGATTGCAATGTTTTTAAATAGCGTTCTTGTATTGTTGTGCGGCTGTGACCTATGTTTTTGAAATGACGCTTTACATTTTTCTTTAATTTCCTGGTCTAGTTTATAGACCAAAAATCAGTACTTTAAAATACGTACTGCATTGTCCAGTTATAAACTAATTCATAACTTAACATCAAGCCTGTAATCCCCGAAAGCTAAGGCAGAGGTGTACCTAATAGTTCGCCAGTCATGTTTAAATCCCATGTAATAAGGGGCGAGTCTATGTCACCAACCGGGCACAAATCCAGGCTCCGTGGGTGCCCTGGAAATTCCAGATGGAAAAACCCAATAACAATTTGCCCGACCCAGGAATCGAACCCAAGACCTAATGCTCAGCAGTCGCGATTACGACCAGTAAACCAACGAGGCAATTCCTACAATAAAAATATCATATTCTTGGCTATTGATTGTATTTAGTGTCAGTGAGTAATCTATACTAATATTATAAAGCTGAAGAGTTTGTTTGCTTGAACGCGCTAATCTCAGGAACTACTGGTTCGATTTGAAAAATTCTTTTAGTGTTAGATAGCCCATTTATCGAGGAGGGTATAGGCTATAAAATTTCATGCGGACGAAGGTCGCGGGCAGAAGCTAGTTGAGTATACGGAAGTTCTTCAGCACAGTTCGCTAATTATTATCTTTCAGTAAATAAATAACTAAACGTCGCTTCTAAACAATTCTACACACGTCTTCATTACAGATGATGATGCTGCTAATGAGAACCAATAAAGAAAAACGACACAAATAAAAGAATATGTAGAGTACAAATATACTTACATATCCTTAGTTCTAATTCGGTTAGACATGTAGGCAATACAATATATACATTAGACAATTCTGTTACCCATTTAGAATTTGTTCAATGATTTGACGGAAGACCAACTGCAGGCTTGAACCCGGAAGTGTCAGGGTGCTACGACTTGTTCGGGTCGGCACGTTCGATTCGACGGTATATGTTAAGCAATAAAACCGACCCGAAGCGTTTTTCTTTTTTATCGTGTGCCAAACCTGGTATTTATGCCGCCCAAGGGCCTCTGACTTGGCTTCAATGCCGTTGAGAAATATCTCTCAGACATGGTTGGTTTCCTCACGATGTTTTCCTTCGCCGAAGCAAGTGATAATTATACAATACGCACATGAATCCGAAAAATCAGAGGGGCGTGTCTTGGGTCCCAACTCGAGACCTATGACTTGGCAGTCCGACGGTCACACCACTAGACTATCACTGCTTACCCGAAGTATTTGCTACACAAATTCGGCTTTTATACGGCCCGTGCAGATCTGCCAACAGCTTTCAGCATCTGCCATCACTGAATCAAGTTCAGGTCGGTTCATTTGAGCTAGACCGAATGGGTTTTACCCGAAATTTATTGACATTTGATCTTGGCTCCCGGCTGTGCCGTATCATGCTGACCCTACCGAAAATATGTGTAGCACCCTCCACAAATTTTGTCGATTTTCCTATTGGGAGATGCGACAAAACCCGTGACTAAATCTTGTCAACACGACAACACTTCATATCAAGCCTGACGATAGTCTTCCGTGTCTTGGATGCAAAAATAAAGTTGTAGTGCTTTGATTGAAATGTGAAGAGTTTGAATTAGAGACCTTTGATGATAAGTGGTCCATTTTAGGACAAGCCCTTCTCCCTAAAGAACTGGACGAACGGTTTGGTGACCAGAGAGAACGGGGTCAAAAAGGTTCTAAAAATGAACTAAAAAATGCTGGATGTTTTTCGAGAAATAACTTTTATGGACCGTAAATATATGAAAGAAATAATACTGAAGAAATTAGTGTCAGTGATTGCAAAAAAAATCATGACTCAGCATCATGCAAAAATGGATTTGGACGAAAATTTCACTAAAAGCCTAAGGCCTAAGGCCTAACTTAAAATTCTGAAGTTATGAAGAAAATTGATAAACGATTGATATGGGTAAAATGGAAATCTACTGATCCTAAATAGAAATAACCTGAGCCAGAAGTTTGTCCAATGTTGCCGTACATGAAACAGTAAAGTTTACAGAAAGAAGAATTCACAGACAGATAGTAGAACAGTTAAAGCATTTTGGTGTAATAGACCTTCGAAATTAACTACAAGAAGGTCAGCACCGTCGGCGTCGTTACAGTAGGCCTTTTTTACAGTCTTACAACAATTGAGATTGGTTCTAGACGACCATTTAGATCAGGCCTGTCCAACATACGGTCCCCGCGCCACCTAGCGGCCCGCATAGGTCTTTCATCCAGCCCGTGAGCTATTTAAAACTTTATAAGACATCTAAGTCAGTTATTCCCGCGCCATATTTAGCTACACGCCCCACCTCACCTACCCGCGAATGCACTCCGCATCATCGCAGTCTAGTCCGGCGAAGCTTGTTTTAGTTTTTAGAGGTCACTTTGCAATTCTTTTAGCCCGCTACGGTTAACTTTAATTTGACTCTCCATAAAATTATGTTGGACACCCCTTTTTTTTTTTTTTTTTTTTTTTTTAGGATGGGAAATCATCAAATGACCCCCCCCCGCTCTGGGCGGAGCGGAAGGGAGTGTCAGACTTGTACTGACTAAAACCCATCCATGTTCCTTCTTTGCCCTTTGTGTTCCAGGGCCGCGGTATCTCTTTCGAACAGTCCCGCAGCCCTGGCAGGCATCGGCCCGTGCGGACCCCTACGTGGTTGCTGACATCTCTTTGAGGCGCGCGTGGAACACGAACGCGCCGTCGACACGGCCTGTCGTCATAAGACGGCCGGACGGCGAGCTAGCCCAAAACTCGCCGTCCACAGGCCCGCGCCTACGGTGGCCGGGGGCCACCACGTGACCCCCGACGCCCAGGGCGTCTCCCGCGGCGGCTGGGACGTGAGGCTCTTTCCCTCTCACGTTCCGCCACCTCCTTCACTAGCATGACTGCTTCGCAGAAGGAGGTGACGGCTTCCCATTCCCTCTCGCTCCGGACCATGGCTTGAACCAGGGCCGGGCGCGAGAGGTCGCCGCCGCCAATCGCCTCTACGAGGACACGGCGCTGCTCCGCCCAAGCAGGGCAGGCCTCCACAGTGTGCTGCACCGTGTCCTCCGGACGATCCTCACAGTGGAAACACCCGGGCGTTTCCTCCCGCCCGATTCGGTGCAGGAACCTCCCGAAACAACCGTGTCCGGTGAGGACCTGCGTCAGGCGGAAGGTGAGGGCGCCGTGGCGCCTCTCTAGCCACTCCTCAAAGAGGGGACTTATCGCCACTATGGTGGCGTGCCCTGCACGGGGTTGCGACAGTCGCTCATTCCATGTCACCATGAGATCGCGCCGGAGGTCTGTCCGCCGAGCGGTGATTTGCCGCGGCAGCGGAGTTTCCCCCCGACGTAGTGCCTCCGCGCGCCATTCGTGAAGGCGTGCGAGGACTATCGCCTCCAGATCCCATGGCGGCAATCCGGCAAGGAGGCTCGCCGCCTCACCGGAGATCGTGCGGTACCCCCGGACTAGCCTTAGGGCTATCCCCTTTTGGGGCGCGTTCAGGTAGCGGGCGGCTTGCCGCCTCAGAGAACGCGCCCACACCGGGGCCCCGTAAAGGGCCATGGACCGCACGACCCCCGCGTAGAGCCTCCGGCAGGAGGCGTTTGGACCCCCCAGGTTGGGCAGGAGCCGCTTGAAGGCAGCCCCGGTCCGTTCCAGTTTGGGGGCCAAACGTCGGAAATGCTCCACGAAGTTCCACCGGCTGTCAAGGACGAGTCCCAGGTACTTCAGCGTCAACCCGACGCCGATAGAAACCCCTCCTGCCGTCAGTAGGGATCCCGACGGTGGTGCATTCCGAGGCCCATGAAAACACATGGCCTCGGACTTGTGCAATGCCACCTCGAGACCCAATTGCCGGATCCTCTCCACGACTATCGCAACCCCGCGTGTCATGTTTTCGGCCGCCGCCTCGTGCGACCTCCCTTGTGCCAGTACCAGCGTGTCGTCAGCGTAGCAGACTACGCTGACGCCGCTAGGGAGGTCGGCGCGCAGCACCCAGTCGTAACCGATGTTCCACAAGGCCGGTCCCAGAACCGATCCCTGTGGAACACCGCACGAATGTTGGACACCCCTGATTTAGATGATCTTTCAAGCCTCTTATTCATGGTAAACAATAGTTGTGAAACATTGTTCAAACAATGTATTGCTGAGAACACCTAAAACAACTTTGCATATATCATCATCTGCGTAGCCTTCTCCCAACTATGTTGGGGTCGGCTTCCAGTCTATCCGGGTGCAGCTGAGTACCAACTTTGCAAACATGTGTGTTCACAGCTACAAAATACAGATAAGGTACTCCAACAAAGTTTTAGAACTTTTGTTAACCATGAACCACGGCATGACTTTAGTTCTTTTTACCAATTAAGAAAATCGATTATCTCCCAATCAAGACAGATACATCTCCTTTATATCTCCTGCAAGAACCAGTTGGAATTCCTCCCAGATACTCACAGCTCCTTCCCTCTCTTGACGCTGGATGACAGAAGGGCGTGGTGCAGTGGATGCGGATGGTGGACATGCGGCCAGCGTGGACCCTCGGCTGGTGATAGTGGCCCAGTGCCCGGAGAACTGCAGCGGCCTGACCCGACCTGGAGATGAAAGAGAATAGAGGTGTTATTATGATAGGATAAGACACAATTTGTTCCATATCGTATTTACGATAATAATCAATATAACGATGGTATATAAAACAATTAATCAAGCCCGTTTCTGAAAAATCTATACCATCATCATCTGTGTAGCCTTTCCCCAACTTTTATTGGGGTCGGCTTCCAGTCCTACCGAACGCAGCTGAATACCAGTATTTTACATGGAGCGACTGCCTAACTGACCTCCACAGCCCAGTTAGTACTGGGTAATACGGTACCCCTTGGTAAGACTGGTTGTTAGAGTTTCGGGCCACTGGCTACCTGAAAAGCTTATCAAGATACTTGGTTGTAATTCATCATCAAGGCTCATCATCTGCAAATATTTCCACACCCCAGTGAGTAGATAATAAGATACCCCACTGCTTGTCAGACTTTTGGGCTACCGACAACCCGTAATGACAAAAGACTTACAAATCAAAGTGAAATAAATTATCAGCTTCTATTATGGGAAGAATAAAATACTTAGAAAGCAGAGAAGAGCATCTCGCCTTTGTCTTTTCTCAGTATATTTGTCTTTCACGCCACTTCATTAGATCGTTTCTTTGGAAGCCTCTTTTAATGAGCCAATTAAAAAATCTCACATGTGCGATGTTCTCCACACAGATACGGTCAATTTTAATTTCACCTACTTGGCGATTACCCAAAAAAATTTCGTTAATGTATCGTTAGCGAGCTATCAGCCATATAATCGATACTTTTATGTTATTTTTTATATCATCACGCGTACATAACGGGGCTACCATAAAAGCAGGCCTTGAAGTATATTTGTGTAAGTAGGTGCAGAAGTTTTACTTCATCCAAGAGATACCGGCTACCGTATACAAGCAATAAGGAAACGTACCAATGGAGATCTACGTGGAAGCACTAGGGTAGCCCAAAAAAAACAGGTTTTTCTGTAATTTGCAGGCTGTATGTTGAACAAAATTCGTAACAATTTCATGAAAAGGTCATTCAATGGTATTAAATGAACTTAGGTAGTTGTATTGATGATTTTAATGATTATAACTCAGCAAAGCCATATTTGTTACGGTCGTGAAACATGTTTGAATCAACATACTGATTTGCAAATTGCAAAAAACGAGATAATTGAAATTTCGCGGGCTACCCTGGCGCTTCCCTCAGCTTTGTAGGACTAATAGCTGATCGGCTTACTATTGAGATGTGGTTCAACAAAACACTTTCCTCTTCATTCAGTTTCTGACAAAGGAACAAAGAAGTTGAACGTTACAGCTTAGGTGACCTTCGATTAGGCTAAGGCCTAGTTGCGAGGACACGGCGCTTCACACCCTTGAGTATTGTCCTGCTTGGGTGGTGCAGCACCGTGTTCTCGCAGCAGCAATCGGGGCAGACCTCTCCTTGCCGGCCGTGGCCAAGGCCATCGTCGACAGCAGTAGCGTCCTTCTGCGAGGACTTCATCTCGCAAAAGGAGGGGACGTAGCGCATCAGGGAGGAGGACTCCCTCACTGACGCGAATCGTAGCGTTACGCATACGTGCAATATTCGAACACGCACATAAAGAGACGAGAGACGCGATTTGGATTTCAATCAATGCGATTGGTCGATTCCTACACGTCTCTTTTCCTCTCCACCCTGATCTGGTGAGAACCGGGCGCGTCTTTAAAGTCATATCGATTTTATTTAGCCTGTTTTAAGTGGATCTACTGCTTTCACGTTACGATGGCACAAAAAAATATTGTAAGAGTTTTTTTGCTATTTATCACATAAAACATCTACCTTGTATCTATCAGTACGCGTACGAAGAAACTAGTTTTGCCTATGAGTACAATGGCCTTTAGATAGACCGTGAACTGATCCATCCATGTATTTAGCCTCCCATGATCCTAGATTTACTACACTATGAGTCACAAAGATAGTTGTTCAAAAGCTGCCACAGCCCATTACCTATTACAAGATGTAATTAGTGGTCGTTTGCGCTAATTGCTAACCTATGCTGGAGTTGGGCAGTGGTGTAAAGAATTTCTCAGTAGTATCCTGGACTTTTGTGCCCGGTTATTGGCAATAGGCGCACCCCCAATTAATAGGGACTTAAAAATAACTGGTATTTACAAGGCAGATAAGAGAGTAAGTGAAAAAGTCAGGGGACGCTCTCGAACGCCAAAAACTGACATTATTTGTTGTGGTGCTCCGAAAATTCAGGTGCGTAGTACTCGCAACTGGCATGCTAGTAATAGATGGGTACACGTACCTCTTCCTAACACCACGAGGATTACAGGCTTAATATTATGTATTCAGCTTTTACGTAATTATGACCAATGAACATTTTGCATTCAATAGGTACCTAAAGTTCAATTCTAGATTCCTAGAATACAAATAAATTGAAAAAATAACACTCAAAATTGATCTCTACAAGATAGCAGCTTTATGTTTTGTTTTCACTTTATAACATAAACTTCTAAAGGTCACTTTGTAAAAGCAATGGAATCACAACATAACTGCAAACTTCGCAAGAGGAGGTCGGGGAGACTTGTAACAGTTCAAAGGAAATGTTTTAAAATAACAACAGAGTTCTGCTTTAGTTCAAAAGATAATACTGTCTTTGTTGTTTGAGAACCTGTTTGCATTGTAATTTAATTTAGCATGGTTTTATTGCTTGAAAACTTGAGATAATTATGCAGGTAGAAAATTCTACGTATTTTGTAGTTAAAACTCAGAAAACATAAAGGAATATTTATATCTGATTAGCTCATACTTCTGGTCGGTGGTGCACTGAACCACATCGAAATTTTTCATCGGTAATTTTAAAAAATCCATACATTTTGATCATGTGATATTGCACTTTTCTAAGAAACAGCTGTTTTTTTTTTAAACTGAGGCAAAATTTCTGCGTGAGCACGATGTATATTTCTATACTGCCACTCAGTTACACTGGCAGCTGACCTCAACATAGGAAAAGACTAGGCAGATGATAATGATGACTAGCTCGCATTGCGATTTCTATCTCTCTTGATGGTAAGCAATGATGTGGTCGCGGATGATGCAAACTTGTATAGAAGTAATCTTTTTGTTTGTCTTTCTTTTCTTTTCTCTTTTTTTCTTTGGTAAATATCCCGTTTCCAGTGTTAATGATAGAAGTAATCTTTTCGTTCAAGACACGGACTTTGTAGGTAGTTCCACTTATTACTTGTTTTATAGATATATTGGCTTAGATATTTGGTTGAATGGTTACCAGGGTCAATCTCTTATTATCTTAAACGTTCTTCAAGGTTCTCTTTGTTTAATTTTACGGCTCGTGATTGCACCAAAAAGGTCATGATATACGTTGTTCCTACATCCATGGTGCTAAGGTTTTTGCTAATACTGTAAATGTACTAAGGAAGCTGTTGTTCAAGATGTTATTGACTGGCGGCGAACATTTCATTTATACCAAATATTTTAAATGATAAGCATAAGGAAGAGAGATACGAGATGGCGAGACGACCTGGATTCGTACCGGCAGAGCTGGTTCGAGGAGGCACGGGAAAACAACACATGGAAGGTATTGGGAGAGGCCTTTGCCCAGCAGTGGGACAGTACAGGCTAATAAAAAAAAGCATAAGGACTATACAGGCATAATGGTGACACTTCACATGGCGTATTTGTCAAAAATTTCGCGATATCAAAACAAAATATGTTTTTATGCCTATTGCGATATACTTCATTTTGTTTTAATGATAGAAGACGAATACGTGCCCAGATCTGCCAAGTGTAGTGCCACCATAAAATTTGCTCGACATTAATACTGATATTCAGCTGCATTTGGTAAGACTGGAAGCCGACCCGAACACAATTGGAAAAAGGCTAGCCAGATGATGAATTGACAATCAAGAAATTGACATACTATTGAGGTTCGCAATTATTAATGTGGGTTTTTTTTCAGTTGGGAAATCATCAAATCATCATCGGAGCGGAAAGGAGTGTCAGACTTCTACTGACTAAAACCGATCCATGTTCCTTCTTTGCCCTTTGTGTTCCAGGGCTACGGTATCTCTTTCGAACAGTCCCGCAGTCCTGGCAGGCAGCGGCCCTTGCGGACTCCTACGTGGTTGCTGACATCTCTTTGAGGCGTGCTTAGAACACGAACGCGCCGTCAACACGGCCGGAATTAATTTTGCTTTACTGCACAAGACTAACTATGATAATGCTTCCCTCTCTTTTAATTAAGACCCGACCTGTAATGAATTCCTGTTTGATATGCAAGAAAATCGAGACTAACCGCTTAACCGAGATGCATACAGATTGAAGATTAAAGTCCACCTTCTATTCTTCATATTCTGCCTTATCGGTAACCCCACGAGATGAAAACTATTTTTATTAATAAGTCTAGATACTTCTTATTAGGACTGAGTGATTTATTGCCTGCTTCGTTAGTTTAGTGGTCGCAAACGTTACTTTAGAGCATGAGATCTTAGGTTAGATTCTCAGGTCAGCCAAATTGTTATTGAGTTTTTTTTATCAGGAATTTCCCAGTAGCAGCCACGGAGTCTGGCTTTATGCCCGGTTGATGGCAATAGGCTCGCTCCCTATTACTTGGGACTGAAACATAACTAGCGAAATGTGGATCTAGTATAGGTACACCTCTGCCTAACACTTCGGGAAAAACAGGCGTAACGTTTAGTTATGTCTTGCATAGAGATTGTAGGTAACCAAGTCAGAGGCCCATGGGCTGCGGGACTGTTCGAAAGAGATACCATGGCCCTGGAACACAAAGGGCAATGAAGGAACATGGATGGGTTTTAGTCAGTAAAAGTCTGACATTCCCTTCCGCTCCGCCCAGAGCGGAAGGAGTCATTTGATGAACATCCGAAAAAAAGGGCCAATGGGCGGCATAAAAGCTCTGATACCAGGTCAGGTTAAAACTCGCTTAATACACGATAAAGAAGAAAAAATTGCAGATTAAAGTCCATCTTTAATATCTTTGCACTATCGACCACCCCACAAGATACAAGAATCTACATTAATTAATACCTATGAAGTATCGAGATGATTCTAATTAGCTGCCGGAAATAGGTCTTGAGCTCGAGATAAAGCAATTAATAACTTATCTCTTAGTCAACACATATTATATATCAGACATTATGTATTATGTTTATATACCAGCTGTGCGCTACACACCCACGATAACCTTAATTAATACAAACCGAAGATGTTATTAATAACTCCGCTTTACCTTAAGAGTAACAGGTGATTAATCAAAAACTTGAATAGGATTAGGTGAATTATATTTGGTGTAAGATCAACGTATGTAGGTCGTGAGGAAAGTTTTGAGTACGACTGTGGATGTGTATAAGAGTAGAGGAAGACTGAAACGATGGGTGGACTGTGTGAAGAAAGATATGGCACGAAAGGACGTGTCTGATGAGATGACGAGTAATAGAGAAGTATGGAAGAAGACATGCTGCGCCGACCCCAAATGAATTGGGCAAGAGAATGGTGATAATGATCAAGTTATGTAGGCGAGACTAATAAAAAATATACTCTAAAGATGCTTTTGTCTAATTTCACTGGCACTATAGTGTGTAAAAGTTGCCAGCTTCTCTGTTTCCCGATCATTATAATATCTTCAAAGTTCGAGTGAATCGGTTTCTTCTAGGCAACCGTGCTCCACCCTAGGCCGTATCATCGCTTCACATCAGGCGAGTTGCGGCTAATCACAAGCTTATTTAGTATTAAAAGTGATACCTAAATCATTAGATCACAGTTGACCTAGCTATGAGTCTTAAAATTCCCACAGTGTAGCTAATCATTCTGGAATTGATTTACGTGCTGAGTAGTGTTTGTGACACTGGGCATTAACCTTTTTATCCTTCAACTTGACTTCCTATACGAGTCAAATAAGAAACAATAAACCATCAATAAAAAAAAAACAATGCACCAATTTTCCTCAAGAGTGTTCTAGATCAATCTAACCAACCTGCAGTGCACATGTACTGTCAACCGCACGTATCTAAGTTATGGTTACAATCGGATTTCAACAGAACGTAGTATAATAATAGTCCAAATGTATGAATGTGGAAGGGGGAAAAGGGGTATGTATGGATCATAGCAAGTGGCGTTATGTGGTTTCTGCCTACCCCCATGGGGATCAAGCGTGATTTTATGTATGTTCAGCACAATGTCTATTTGTAACGAAGAGGTGTAGTATAAACCGATTCACCAGCCTATAACGTTCTCACTAGTGGGACTCAAGTTCCCTCTCTATGAGAGGGAATGGACTGTAAACTACCACGCGGGCCCAGTGCAGGTTGGTAGATGTCGCATATCTTCGAATGTTTGATTCTAGGACATGCTAGTCTCCTCACGACATTTTCCTTCACAGTTTTGCGAGCATAGTAAAGTCAGAAGCCTGAAAATCTGACAAAGACCTAGTAACCGAGTTGTGGAGGTCAAAGCGCAGTCGCTCCAAGATTGGAAGCCGACTTTAACATAATTGGGATAAGGCTAAGTAGACCCTTGATTTGTAGCAATAAGTGCGATATTCGTTGTTCAAAGGCCTTCGCACATAACACAGACTCAACACCAGCTTCAATCTGACTTGACTCAGGATAAAGCATTGAAATGTGACCTCGAACGTCTGAGCAAGACCCAGTAAGAAGGTTATGAAGGTCAAAGCGTTGTTCTAAGATTGAAAGCCGACTCTAACATAATTGGGAATAAAGGTGCGTAAGAAGACTCTTTATGTGTAGAAATAAGTCCGATATTCGTAGTTCAAAGGGTAAAGCATTGAAATATGACCTTTATATCGTATTCCTGACGAAGAATTGCACCTCTTTAAGTGTTGAAAATTCTACCGTAACAGACACGACATAAGCTCAGATTTCTATGCCCCAGTCGATATTAAATCTGTGTAATGTGCGGAGACCTAAAGTATAACTAAGAACTTGCCGTTGGCCGTACACACAATTTTTTGCTCAAAGCTTCACCTTGACAGATCTTTGACTCCATGACTCACCTCACGGCATGACCATAACAATTCGCCACGGGCATTTGTTATTGTTTTTATGAAGGAACTCGTTGTATTTGTTATAATTCAGTTTTTTTTTTTTGTTATATCTCTACTAGAAGATGGTACGATAATATGCTAAGTGACATATAAATTGTCTGATTATGTCACGTGTTCTACAGTAGTTGAATAATGCGATATGCTGTTTGAATTTAAATGTTAATTTTATGACATTTATCTATGCTCATCATCTTAATATCAGGCCGTAACATCTACAGTTTAACATACATTGGCTTATTAACCACGTTTATACTTCTAGTTATGTAATTATTGGAAAGAAGAAGACGTGTTGTAAAAAAAGGTTAATGATGCTCGTATTACTTCGTATTAAATTCCCAAAGAAATAAAGACACACGAGAAAGCATTAAACTAACAAAAAAAACTATCATCAAATACGTTATGTCCATATTTCCCCATCCCACCCAAAAAAAAAACATCGAACAAAATCCGCCATTCAATTAAATACCAAAAAGAAAGTAACGTTCGAGCCAAAAACATAAAACTAAACAGTTAAAAAAAACTCGTCATCTTTTATCAATAACGTCCAAATGGAAAAGTTTTGAAGATAAGAACACACAAACAGATAAACAATGGATGTCATTATGATAGGGTTATGTGTGGATTGAAAACAAACATAACACTATCTTGAATGCATCAATCAGCTGGTTATATCAATAACAATATTTCTATTGATAACACGATTTATAGATTGTATGAACGTGGAGGTGGACTGCCTCGTTAGTCTGGTAGACTCGAGGTCCTGGGTTCGATTCCCAGGTCGGGCAAAGTGTTATTGGGTTTTTCCATCAGGAATTTCGAAGTAGCAGCCACGGAGTCTAGGCGCCCCCTGTTATATGGTACTTAAAAACAACCGGCGAAATGGGGGCGTACTATTAAGTACACCTCTACCTAACCCTTCAGGGATGATATGTTATGAACGTGAACGAAGCGAGGATCCTCCGACCGAGTGTTGTGTCTGGTGTGCTACTGCCCGACAGTTGTTGTCGGATTCTTCTACATAGTCTTAAGTCGCGGATAACTTTACTTGCGCGATGTAGGATTTAGATGTATTTCGATTTTTAGTTCATCGTCTATGTCATAGATGGCGTTGTAGTAATCTTCGTAGTGCCGCTACAGGTATATAAAGATCGTATTAGTTGCCGTTCTGTAATTTCTACCTACCGCCATGCAAAGAATGCCAGAATTTGCGTATGGAAGATAAAATTACAGTACTACTTTTATTGGTTTTGTCATGTAATACGATGCAGAGTCTATTAAAAAAGAGGTTAGGCAGGGAGAGTGGGTATCATTCAGGCTGAGCTCCTTTAAGCCGGCCACAGACGATAGGTTATGCATGTGTAGTTTTGCCTGTTTAGTCAAACTGTACTGGCATGCATGAATGTAGTAAGAGAAAACTGTATAGTTATCGTTCGAATGGAACCCGGTTTTGCATGCGCATTTAAAACTGACATGCATAACCTAGCGTGCAGTGGCGAAGGTTCCATACAACTCGATTCCTTCCGGTTTCCCTTTGAAAACTGGCACAGTCAGTATTTTATAGACAAATAATAAAATCACATTAATGATACGTACTTCGGCTTACCTCTTACAAAAATTGACCCTTCGCTACTGCTAGCGTGTATACCTTACCTTTAGAAAGACTCTAATGCCTCGTTTATAAATGTTTAACTTTCAACCTTTTAACTATGTACATTCTCGCCACAAAGCACGATTCGTTTATAAAACTGGTCGTCCTCAACTCAACTACTACGTTTTCTAAATAATTTTCTAGTTTCACTTTCACAGTTATTTACTTGGATGTTTTATCAGTTTCTTATAAATATTATGAGAATTCTTTTCTATTTTTCCAGTTTCTCTGGACCTCATCATCATCCTAGCCTTTTTCCAACTATGTTGTGATCGGCTTCCAGTCTAACTGAATGCAGCCCAGTTAGTACTGACTAATACGGTACCCCTAGGTAAGACTGGTTGTCAGACTTACTACTGCCACTGCCTACTTGAACGATTGTCATAGATCTACAGATGACAATACCGGGACCAAGGGCTTAACGTGCTTTCCGAGGCAGCGAAGAAACTCGGCATGTAATGGGTAGTCACCCATCCACGGACCAACCGAGGCAAGCGCGGCTTAACCTAAAGATCGTTCCGAGACGGTTTTATTATATAACCACGCTGTTTTTGAGTCTTCTAGTTTCTCTCAATCTAAAGGTAACTAATTAAATAATACTAAATAAGGTGACGGCAAGAATTAAAGAATAGGCCAAGGGTAGTTTACACAACTTGGTGGGTCAGGGGCGTTTGGCCAATTTGGGCATTATACTTTTGGTATTAATTGTTTGTTAAGGATGATTTCCACAAAACGGCTCGTATCGCAGCGGATCGGAACGAATTTTACAATCTTTAAACGAATGAACGATGTCTATATTATCAAGTCGCGCACAGCAGCTTGACAGCGGACGTCTTCCCCGATACGCGACCGTAGCCGAAAGTATGCTACGACGCGCGATCGGCTCCGTTCGCCTGTCGTCGTATCCGATCGAATCCTTTCGGCTGGAATACGGTTGGAATGAAAATATTTGACTAGGCGCAGAAACGGATACGTTCGCAAGTGGCGGTACGGAGCCGATCGTAAGCGTCGACATATGCGCACGGGTGTCGCCGGATGCGAACGGGTGTCGCCGCATCCGTTCGTATCCTTGTCGATAATATGCGGTGCGAGCCGTTTGGTGGAAATCATCCTTAAGAATATTTGCAAAGGTTTGCGACGATTTAGTTTAAGTTTTTCCTGATGATAGACCCGGCAAAGATCTTTATTAAAGACCAAAACTTAATAAATGAGAGGAAGAAAACTATAGCCAGAAATACGGAGCTAAGGAACAAAAGATAACACAAGCTCCAGAGTTAAAAACTAATGTAACATTAAATGAGACACGACACTTAAGACCAAACTATCACAAACCCATAAATTCAATCTAAACATAAGCTAAACAACTAACAAGACCACCAAACTATAACAGATGATACCTCGAAACTAGTGTCCGACCGAAGTTTCGGTTTCGGCCTAAAAATCATGTTTCGGCCAAAAGTTCGGTTTCGGCCAAAAAACAGCCGAACCTTTCGGCCGCGCCGAAACTTACAACATCGTACTTTCGGGTCGCGTTCGGCTAACCTCGGGTGGCCTCAGCAAGGCTGGCAATGTGACGTGCACGGTGAAATGTTGAAATTTCTATTCGATAAAAGTGAAAAGTAAAAGAACCCTGTAATATTAAACCAGCGAGATGTTCCATTATTCATAATCTGGAAAGCAGGGCCACTGACATTTTATCCTATGTTTTAATCACGTTTATAAAAGACTCAGTTTCGGCCGAAACTATAATCAAAACCGAGCCTACGGTTTCGGCAAAAAAAAACATGTTTCGGTCAGACACTACTCAAAGCCAAAGATTTCAATAAACCATTCATCGTTAACGGCAGCCCTGTTAACAGTTTGTATGTAAACACAGCAGCAATAAGCGAGCTATTATACGGGTCGTGTCGTGACGCGTACCCACTTAACGAGCTTAAGGCGCTGACGTGTGACGATGTGTGAATGGTTCCGACTGATATTGTTGGAAAACTCGCGGCGGTTATTAGCTTGTTTGCTGATCAATGGAAGACGACACTGTGACTGTTAGAATGTTTGCTGTTCTGTGAGAAGGCAGTGTGATAGGATAACTTAGTTTGGTAATCATGGCTAATGCTGTGCTAAATCCTTACTTCCTTATACTTAGTTTTTTTTTGTTAGCCTGAATTGTCCCACTCTTTACTTACTTACTTACTAATGTTATAAATGCGAAAGTAAGTTTGTTTGTTTGTTTGTTACCTTTTCACGCCTAAGCCACTTGAAATTCATCATCTTGAAATTTTGCATATAGGTGTACAGAAACGGACATAGGGTACATTTCATCCCGAAAGAAAATACTGTTCCCGGGGAAAACAACAGTAACGTTCTAATGATAATAGATGGCGCCACGTGTCTTTCGAATCATGGTTGAATTATATTATTACAAGCAGAGTACAACCCGAATTGATTGTCAAATCCTAAATTAACGCGAGCGAAGGTGCGGGCAAACGCTAGTATAAAATAAATAAAAAAAAATACGTATTACGTAAATGAACGAAACTCGAAGTCTCGAAACTACAGGGTCGAAAATCATGAAAAAAAAAAGTAAAAAAAATTGTTCTTTGCCTATAATATCACAGGAAAACCTATAAGAAATCTATGAACGTGCGGAACCCTCTCCACGCGAGTCGAACTCGCACTAGATGAGGTTCTTCATGCATAATAAGAGCAAATCGTCTCAACCTACTTCATCCTAGTTAAAAATAAACACCCATTTAAATACCAAGAAAACTCCTGAAATTGGTTTAGTTTAACTGGCTTCACCTCGACTCCTGGACTTATTTAACTTTTTACATTTCCCCGACGATTCGAACCGTTTTACTGCGTTCATGGTGACCAGTGGTAACAGCTGTAAAACTTTAATTGCATCGTTTAAATATTGATGTAGGTACATAACAGTAGTAAGAGGTTTTATGATTCTGCTTTTGCTTGTATTAAAAAGAAAATCCTCTTACATGATGCTTAGTCGCACATTTTAATAATTTTATAACTTTTTAATGCTAATTGACTGCCAGGTTGGTTGAGTGGTCATGACGTCCTGGGTTCTATTCCTGGGTCGGGAAAGAATTTCTCAGTAGCAGCTACGTAGTCTGAAGGTGTGCCCGGTTGATGGCAATAAGTTCGCCCCCTACTACATGGGACTTAAAAACATAACTAGCGAAATGTGGGTGTACTATTAGGTACACCTTTGCCTAACCCTTCGGGGATTACAGGCTTGATGTTATGTTGATGTAAATTGCAATGTGTGCTTTGTCAACTTAGACATACTTAGCCTATAACGTTTCCACAGATATCTTCTCTGTGAGATTGTAGGTCATACATAATCCACCACGCGGGTCTAGTGCGGTCATTCGTAATCCACCACGCGGGTCCAGTGCGGTCAAACATAATCCACGACGCGGGTCTAGTGCGGTCATACATAAACCACCACGCGGGTCCAGTGAGGTCACACATAATCCACCACGCGGGTCCATTACGGTCATACATAATCAACTACTTGGGTCCAGTGCGCTCATACATAATCCACCACGCGGGTCCAGTACGGTCATACATAATCCACTACATGGGTCCAGTGCGGTCATACATAATCCACCACGCGCGTCCAGTGCGGGTTGGCGCATTTGTCGAATTTCCACCACTTTGAAAGCAATTTCGGATATTTCGTTTTTAACATTCAACTAGTTTCGCTTTTTGGACCAACCGTTTTCCTGAAGTTACTCAAACCGTAACAATTACGTCCATCTCATAATCAACTTTAAAGTTAACAGTACTGAGTACAGTTTAACTGCCATGTTGAACGTTAAATTTACAGCTAACTGACTGGTAATTAGAGCACTTATTAAATTCAGAAACGATCTAGATCCAGTTACCAAATCTGAATGCTTGTTCGAGAGATTTTTAAATCAGTTTCAGTACTTCAGTAACTGATTGGACTGGACGGCCTCGTTGGTTTAGTGGTCGTAAGCGCGACTGCTGAGCAGGTCCTTTTTTTTTTTTTAGGATGGGAAGTCATCAAATGACCCCCCTCGCTCTGGGCGGAGCGGAAGGGAGTGTCAGACTTGTACTGACTAAAACCCATCCATGTTCCTTCTTTGCCCTTTGTGTTCCAGGTCCGCAGTATCTCTTTCGAACAGTCCCGCAGCCCTGCTGAGCAGGTCCTGGGTTCGAATCCCAGGACGGACAAAGGGTTGGGGTCGGCTTCCAGTCTAAATACCAATATTTTACCTGACCTCCATAACATCAGTCAGTACTGGGTAGTAAAAACACGATACCCCTTGGTAACAGGTTATCAGACTTTCGGGCCACTGACTACCTGTAACGAATGTCAAAGATCTACAAATGACAGCCGGGACCAACGGCTTAACGTGCTTTCCGAGGAACGGAGGAAACTCGGTATGCAATGGATGGTCACCCATCCACAGACCAACCTAGGCAAGTGCGGCTTAACCTGAAGATTTATGTATTTATGTTTATGAGCGGCTGTTATTATTTAGCCACGAGCTCCTCGCTGGTCTCGTCGTATGTAGTTTATAATAATGAATAATTAGGACAGATACCAAAACTCATAGTTCCAAACAAGTCATATGCGCTCATGAAGCAACTATCACATTCTAAAGCCCTAGGAATAGACGAAGGAAATTCTTTTAAAGTAAATAAAGCGGGCGACGAGCCTGCACCGAATTCCGCACAAAACTGTTGCACACTTGTGGTCATTAAAACGTGTACTTTATCACCTACTGTCTATGTGTACGACTGTGCGGTGTTCCTTCAGTCTCAGATTATGGCACACAGGGGAATATGGCTGACCTATTCTTAGATGGGCATGCATTAACTATGTAGTGCTTTCAGATTTGGTTAAATAACACAACATCACGAGTGTAATCCCCGAAGGGGTGTATTTTTTTTTTAGGTACACGCCCGCCACACTATTCCCACATCACTGTAGCTTCGAAGGGTTAGGCAAAGGTGTACCTAATAGTACACCCACATTTCGCCAGTTATGGTTAAGTTCCATGTAACATGGGACGAGTTTATTGCCATCAACCGGGCACAAATACAGACTACGTGGCTGCTACTGAGAAATTCCTGATGGAAAAACTCAATAACACTTTGCCCGACCTGGGAATCGAACACAGGACTTTATGCTCAGCAGTCGCGCTTGCGGTCACTAGACCAACGAGGCAGTCAATTAGCAGTCAAAAGGCAAAAAAGTTATTAAAATGTGCGACATGACTCACGTGACATAAGCATCTTGTAAGATTTTCTTTCTAATACAAGCAAAAGCAGTATATCGAACCCAGGACCACGCTCAGTAATCGCGCTTGCGACCACTAGATCAACGCAACATAGATAACACAGTATACTAATTGATAGTTCAACATAAGGTTAAATGAACAGAGTCATTCTGATCGATTAGTAGTGGCCATCAGACTACCATGTCTGCAATAAAATATGTGTCTAATGTGTGCAGATGACTAACTACCGGATGAAGAAGCTTGCATACTCATTAAGGAGTTTAAAGAAATGTGTGATTCAGATGTGCATCATCTTGAAGAATAGATAAGTCTTATGCCATACATGAGTGCACACATTAGGGTTAACTACTTACTAAACAGTGCTGTCATGGAATCAGCAAAAACACCTTTTTTTTAGGATGAGAAATCATCAAATGACCCCCCTCCCCCCCGCTCTGGGGAAGGGAGTGTCAGACTTGTACTGACTAAAACCCATCCATGTTCCTTCGTTGCCCTTTGTGTTCCAGGGCCGCGGTATCTCTTTCGAAAAGTCCCGCAGAAAAACACCTGAGGCCCAATTCTCTCTTTTCTAATCTCAATGTTGTAAACAATACAATATTAGACCTTTGTTATGCTTATGTCGTGAAAGTCTCGCTCTAAACCGTTCTGTAGTGGACAGCGTCGGCAATTAGCGGGCTTACGGCAGTGAGCGCGAAACGTGCTGTATGCTTCTGTTGCCCTAGTACTTTACGGGTTAGCTTTGAAATTAATCGGCCATTTGCGAAGAAATCCGGACATTTTATTACTTCTTATTATTTATTAACCCTTTGTTTGGACGAGTTGCTTTTTATTAAAAAAAAAAAAAAAATGACAACGGTAGATAATTAGCTTTTTATCCCGGTATTACGTTCCAGATGGTTACTATCCGGCAGCATCGCGGTTGCGGGCGAATTGCCCTTATCCCAATTTAGCTATTTCAAAAGCTAATAAGTCATCATCTGCCTAGCCTTTTCCCAACTATGTTAGGGTCGGCTTCCAGTCTAACCGGATGCAGCTGAACACAAAGGGCAAAGAAGGAACATGGATGGGTTTTAGTCAGTACAAGTCTGACACTCCCTTCCGCTCCGCCCAAAGCGGGGGGGCGTCATTTGATGATTTCCCAAAGGGTTGGGGTCGGCTTCCAGTCTAAATACCAGTAATTTACCTGACCTCCATAATCCAGTTAGTACTGGGTAGTAAAAACACGATACCCCTTGGTAAGACAGGTTATCAGACTTTCGGGCCACTGACTACCTGTAACGAATGTCAAAGATCTACAAATGACAGCCAGGACCAACGGCTTAACGTGCTTTCCGAGGCACGGAGGAAACTCGGTATGTAATGGGTGGTCACCCATTCACAGACCAACCTAGGCAAGCACGGCTTAGCCTAAAGATCTATCCAAGCGGCTGTTTTTATTTAGCCACGATCTAGTAAGTATTGTATAAATAATCGAAACCGTAAAAACACGAATATCGCAACAATCCAAAATTTTCTTCTCCACTATATTTATAAATCAACAACAGCTAAATCTAAAATATCACCTAGCAGAAAATCAGAAACACTTGTACTAAATAAAAATAAAAATAAACTAAATAAGTTTGCTGACGTCTGTTGCTCGCTAAATCGAGATCCACAATCTTGTAATGAACCGACAACGACTTGATAGTGCAATGCGATGACTGATATAGAGGACAAACGTAATGTAAGACCGGGTTGAGCTATCGTACATCTACAGTTTGAAGTAGGTAGAATATGACACGGTCAAGTAAGAAACAGAAAACAAAATGGTGTCGCCATTTTGTTTTAGGACCAAAGTGAAACTTTATTACTGTCACTTACTCTATCTTCCGTGCTTTTCAACTATTCTGAGCTCCCGATATTTCGACGCTGTTGCAAGCGCCATGATCGCGGGATGACTGAAGAATGCGGGTGGATGGTAAATATATTATTAGGTGCAGACAAATCTGCTTATCCTCTTTCTTAGTCTTTTGCTATGCGCACTACTGGTATTCGATATAAAGTCAGTTAAGTGTAGTTATAAACCGTGAAAGCTTAAAACAGTGTTTGAAACTTTACTTTTAACCCAAAGTGAAAAATTGGTCCTAAGCACCAGTCATCATCATTACCAGCCGTCAGCAGTCCACTGCTGAACATAGGCCTCTCCAATCGCAAGCCATGCAACTAGATTCTTAGAAACTCATCCAGCTGCTATCAGTCACCCTGCGAAGATCGTCGCTTCACCTAGCCAGAGGTGGTTGATGTAAATTGCAAATAAAGAGCTGAAAATTCAATGACTTACAATAGTTTCTTGTCCATATGATTTGATTACGTAAGTCAAGTATTCTTCTTTCTTCTTTATCGTGTGGTTAGTACCTAAGCTGGTTCAGGCTTTACATGCCGTTGAGAAATATCTCTCAGGCATGCTGGTTTCCTCACAATGTTTTCCTTCACCGAAGCAAATGTTAATTATACAATACGCACATGAATCCGAAAAATCAGAGGTGGATGTCTTGGGTTCGAACTTGCGACCTACGTCTCGACATTCCGACGGTCAAGTATTGAGATTTTGACAATTTTTCATTGCATCTCAGACCTCAAATTCCCTTGCAAAATATTTCTTCAAGACAAAAAAAAACATTGCTCAACATCCATTACGATGAATTTATCATTCAATTTACAAACTTCCACTCTACATTGGATTAAGTATAACATTATTTTCGTAAGAACTAAAGTTTTTTGCTTGTTTCC
Organism: Noctua fimbriata; assembly: GCA_905163415.1. Lineage (NCBI taxonomy): Eukaryota > Metazoa > Arthropoda > Insecta > Lepidoptera > Noctuidae > Noctua > Noctua fimbriata. The sequence goes on from LR990946.1 coordinate 2,529,240, forward strand.
TAAAAACGCAACGCAACCGAAGCAGTGGCGTTTTTGTCTACGTTTCCATTTAAGGCCCCTGAATTGAGTTTGTTAATATAATTTAAGTATTTTTTACTAGTATTGGTTCGTATACAATGGTCTTTGTTAGATACACTTGAACGCACAATGCGCTTTGTTAATCCTCAAAGTACACATTTTCTATAAACTTCTTGTATCGATGAGGGCAATCGCCCGATCTTTGCAGTTATGTTATCATCTTCCTGCCCTCATCCCGGCGTAACATGGCCTACTTCTTCTATTCCTCTCTTTTAGTCGTCAACTCAGTATTCATTTTATCGCTTTCTAGCCATATAATCTTTCACAAAAATTACTTATAGAAACTAACGTCTTTGAATGGCAGTCCTGGTTAGTACTGCCGTCTAGCATTGACTTCAAAAGACCATCTCAAATGAGAACATGTATGGTTCTCACATGGTCTGACCAAGACAATGTCTGGACTTTAAAAGAGACTGTAACCTCCGAGTTTGTTTCGGTGTTTCTTCTCAGAGTAGATAGGAAACTCGGACCTCATTTAGTTGTAACAATAGTGACGTGTCAGCATCATCTTCCTGCCCTTGTCCCATTCTATTTGGGGTCGGCGCAACACGTTTTCTTCTTCCATTCTCCCCTGTCAGACGCCACGGCATCATTTGCTTCTTTCTCTTTCATATCATTCCTCACAGTCCTCGCACAATCCATCCATCTTTTCTTTGGCTTTCGTCTCCCTCTCCATCCATCAACATTACACAACAATATTGACGTGTAAGAATGTTTTAATAACCTCCCCGCAGCGGTTCAAGATTATCCTAAATAACCGAGGACTCATACTACAGAATCCAGACTCGTTTGACAAAAATAACTAGATTTAACACACAACACATCGTCTGAGCATTACCGGTATTACATACTTGTTTATTTTAGTTCCCAAGCAACACGTAACACTAAATAAAATGTGGACCATCTTGAAATTATAGTGTGCAACCACGCGATGAGTATATAAAAATGTATTTACGTTCTAGTGAATATCTTTACTAGTGCTAATTTTGGAGGGATCTCGTCTAATGTGTGGGACATAATTCAGTCGTGCTTGCGTTATTCTTGATTTATATGCTGAAGTGGCGTATGTGTTTTATTGAGTACGCTTTGTCGACCATGCGCTCAATGCGAAACTGGTCCGTTTAGACACGGTATGATTGGATTGTCAAGTTCATGGTTCTTTATGGAATCTCCATGGATATTTCATTCGCCTTACATACTTAGATGTACGTCCGGTGCATGTTATGCAGCCACCCTTGCTGCTACCTTCATTATCAACTTCCTGCCTTTGTCCTGGGGAACAGTGCAATACGTATTCTTTCTCCATTCTCCCCTGTCTACCGTCACGGTATCATTCACATCCTTTTGTTTCATACAATCCCTTCATCATCGAATCATTACGGATAATAGAAAATATAATAATAACATCAGCCTATCTGTTAGTCGTTGGAAGATCTCACTAGGTGGACCGATGACCTGGTGAAGGTTGCAGGGATCCGCTGGATGCGAGTCGCACAGGACCGGTCAGTGTGGTGACACTTGGGGGAGGCCTATTGCCAGCAGTGGACGTCTTTCGGCTGAAATGATGATGATGATGATGATGATCTATTACTATCCCACTGCTGGGCGAAGAGTTTTCATACTGAGAAGGCACGAGCATTGATCACCACGCTTGCTCAAGACGGGTTGGATCTCTTCTTTGGCCTTCCCCTATCCACCCATCCTTCACCACATCATTCCATGATGGTACCATGCTGACAGGATACTACTATGGTATGAGCTGTTCCCGTCAATAGGAGAGAAGAAGTCGCTATAAATTAGTTTTCAAACTCACGACTTAATCCTCCAATTCTATACAAATAAATAAAATTGAGGTGTCTGTTTGTAATATCAAAATAAAAGCTTTTTACTGAATGCATTTGAAAATTCACTTATAACAAAAACACATTATTTTTTTCAATTTTTATCTCTTTGTCTGTCTGTTAGTTCCGGCTAATCTCCGAAACGGCTGGACCGATTTTGAAGTGACTTTTACTGGTCGATAGCTGATGTTATACGGTCTAACTTAGACTGCTATTTTTTAACAAAAATAATTAGGGTTACGTGCAAAAAAAAAAATTGTTAACAAAATCCGATTCAAAAAGGCTAGTAATATTTTTTATAATAATTTCACGCGGACGAAAGTCGCGGGCAACAGCTACTCCTCAATAGTCTTTGTCGTTTTTAATAAAAATCAACATTATATATTATTATTTGATATATTATATAGTTATAGTATTTTATATATCCTTGTAGTTTATCTTAGTAATAAATTAATAATTTTGTAAATATATACACCTACCACTGTTTGTCTCTGCGTCAACCTTTGGTTGACTGGTAGAAAATGCCTATGGCATTAAGTCCGCCTCTGTACTTTGTGCTTGAAGTATTAAATAAATAAATTCGAAAGCATTTGGAAACTGGGCCACCGAAACCCAGTTTCCGACTTCCGAGCTCACCAAACCACATCAAATGACTCCAATGTTTACATCCTTCAACTATAAACCCAATTACTCAGTCTTACGTCAAACGATTTCTTAATATCTTAACGGAACGATAATTAAGAGCATTTCCTATTGTGCGCTTGACCTTAACCGTCACGTAATCGTTGATTATGTAAGTTACATAACAGCCATTGTGGAAACGATTTTCTGCTTGTAACAATGTACGATTACTGTTATTTACTTCAAGGATGTGGCGATGTGAAGTTTGAGGTGGATTTGTAAGCAGTCGTTAGGAGTTGAGATGCAAAAGTTATGCTTAAAAAAAAAAAATGTACGTTAGCATCATCTTTCTGCCCTTGTCCCATGTTACTTGGGGTCGGCGCAACACGTTTTTTTCTTCCATTCTCCTCTGTCAACCGTCACGCTATCATTTACTCCTTTATCTTTCATATCATTCCTCACACGTTCCATCCATCGTTACCTTGCCCCCGTAGCATGACCACCGTAGACAAGGATGTCTTTGACGGAAGAATCGACAAAATGACAGACAGTGCAAAGAAATCTGTCATTGTGTCGACATAATCTGTCATTTTGTCGATTCTTCCGTCAAAGAAATCCTTGTCTACGGTGGTCATGCTACGGGGGTAGGTCTTCCTCTCCCTCTCCATCCATCAACATTTATATTCATCACTCTTTTAGTCACATGCGATACGTCCCTCCTCATCACATGTCCGTCCATACCAAGACAGTCGATACCCTTTCAACTATTGAATAATGTACGAATACTGCTATTTACTTCAAGGGTGTTGTGAAGTCCAAGATGGATTTGCAAACAGTTAAGGTATTGAGACGCAAAACTTCACTGAATACAGTTCCGTTCAAAGAGAAATATTCACAGACAAAATCTTTTCTGTTGGCATTGTCGCTACTCGCTACCGGAAACAAACACAATGCCGAAGCAACGACGTTTCTTTAGTCTTCTATATACATTTTGCGATGCTATTATCTACATAATCTCTGTCTTTATCATATTTGGCCTATCTATACTGAACACCGGATGAAACAAGGCTAACAGTGATGATGATGATGATCACTCTTAAACTGCCAGTGTGCACGAAGTACGGAAGTCAGGCAGACTTTCTTCTACTATATTTTGTTATAGACTAGTGGGTGGTTTGGGACTGAACAATGATAATGAAGCAGTCGGAACAAAAAAGAAGAGTTTAAAAAGAAATCTAATCAACACGCTTTAGAGTGACGTCATATTATTTCTCGTATTCTCCTCAGCAAACCCTTTCATTTGATACCCATATCATGGGGGTGCATAAAAAATTGCTAGTCCGCCATCTTTGTGAGTCCGCCATATATGATTTAGAATGACATAAATCATAAATCATTTAATCGTTTGTTAAACATAGGTAACATAAAACGGTCTTAAGCTATAATACATAGTGCGCTATGTTTTGTCAACAATGACATACAAACAAATTCAATCAAATTAAATTATTATACAGATTAATTAAAATTGTCATTAGAATGTCATTATACAGATGTCAATATCATTATACAAATTAATTAAAATTGTCATTCATAAACTGGTCCAATGTGTAATAGCATTTATTAAGTAGTAAGTTCTTTAAAGTTTTTCTGAATTTTTGTACTGGCATACATTTGATTTTGTCAGGTATTTTATTAAAAACTTGGGGAGCAAAACCAAAGAAACTTTTCTTCATCAGTGCAGTTTTACATTTGACATGGCATAATGTGTGCGTATATTGAGAACGTATGGGTAATTTCTTGACTGCGGCAAGTTTTTTAAATAGGTGGGAATTATTTTTCACAAACAAGGAGGTTTCCAGAATGTATAAACAAGGAAAGGTTAAAATATTGAATTTTTTAAAATATGGAATACAACTGTCAGTTCTGTGCAATCCAAATATCGACCTTATGCATCTTTTTTGCATTTTAAAAACAAGTTCTCGATTTGTTGACTGACTGATTGACTGACGACACTTAGCTAACCATGTATTGTCATCCAAACTAAGCATGTAAGCAAAGTTTCAGCTCAATCGAAAACTGGGAAGTTGGTCAAATTTAACTTATAAGATTTCATTACATAGTTATAGATGAATGTAAAAAAGCGGGTTCAAAATAGGTGTCGATTATGTTGTTCTCAGTCAGGAATTTGGTCTTTAGAAACAGCAGTTCCAGCTAGACCAGAAAACTGTTCGACAGAGCCATAAGGCGACAAGTTTTTATTTATTATGCACTAGCGACCCGCCCCGGCTTCACACGGGTGCAATATATACATATAAACCTTCCTCTTGAATCACTCTATCTATTAAAAAAAAACCGTTGCGTAGTTTTAAAGATCTAAGCATACATAGGGACAGACAGACAGCGGGAAGCGACTTTGTTTTATACTATCTAGTGACAAGACATAATACAAGCGGCATGTATGTTTCTCCTTATACGGTATCTAGGACAGTTTTTCATGTCAACCATGTCAATAGTAGAAAAAGAACCTTACTGATACAAAATTAGCATTTACGTATGGGAATGAAAGAGACAATGTATCAATTGGCTTGTCATCTTGTTACTGTTGACTGTTGAGTATCTCAATTAATGGGCAAAAAATATGGAGTAGCTTGTACGGAATTACGGTTTCTACTTTGAATGACAACTGTATCTATTCCGACAGAACGCCACTATATTCCTAGCAGTGGCGAAGGTTGCATACAACTCGACACATATAATACACCCAGTCAACCACATCTCGCTAGTTATATTTAAGTCCTATACAGGAAAATTCTTCATTCGGTCCCTATAATACTGGATGGAAGGGAAACGGACGCACAAACGATTACCACGTATTCAGTACATCATTAGTACATTAGGTAAAGACTTTTACTAACAACATATGGATCTCGTCATTTGATCTGGAATAAAATATTATTTCCTTTATTTATATTTTTACAAATTATTTACATTTTTAAATATTCCTTAAAAAAACATTTAAAAATATAAAAATTGTAGCCCACCGGTATCGGGAACAGGCTCCAAGCTACCGGCGGTCAGGGCTCCAGAGAGAGGAACCTCCTAACAATACGAGCCGTGTCTAAGAGTACCGCTTTCTGAATCAAGCCCTTGATCCAGCTGCCTAACGATAGCCTCTTCAGGTATTGGTCGAGGCTCTTAGCAATGGGCTGATACTACTATCGGCACAATGATTGCTGAGTCCACATTCCACATGTCGACAACCTCGCGAGCCAAGTCAAGATACTTGATTAAATAAAATATTTATTATTAGTAGTTTTTTTCGTCGGGGTAGCCTTCCCTTCCATCCTATATTGTAGGGACCCTAGGACTCATGGGAAAGACCATGATTACATGAAGAATTCTTCCTGTCTCATCAGGGCATGGAATTTTAAAGCAGGAATCCGGACAATCATGTTTGTTTTGTTCTTTGAACATCAGTTGTCACGGTGGAAGCACACGTGTTGACCCTGGAACTTGATACGACAAATCTGGGAACGCTAGCGTGAAAACATCTGTTCATGGCGCCTGAGATTCAAAACAGGTTACATGTGAATATATCAATGGTGTACATAACATAATTGATATTAGGTAAACAATAGGAGAACCGATGACAGGATGGTTCGACGATATAATTAAGCTTGTCGGGAAGACAAACCAGATTGGTACAGAACATTTGAAGAACGGCGTAAAAGAAAACAACGGCGGACGGAAAAAAAATGTTTACAACAATGCCTTGACGATACCATGAGAAAAATCGAAATGAATCTGTAAGTTTGAAATTACTAACACGTAGTAAGCAGCCATCTTAGATTAACGCTATCTATGAGACGATTTAATTCTGCAATGAGAGAAAAAAAGACATGCATCCGTAAAATTAGAGCTGCTTGTCTTGGGTTAGAAATCGAGACTTGGCATTTTGACGGTCACCCCACTAGGCTATCACTGCAATGAGAGGTCTACATCCAGTATTAGATCGATCGTCTTTCAGCTGATTGATGAAGATATTGACACAAAAACAAATATCAAAATCATTACAATGAAATATATCACTATCAAGCAGTACCCAAATGAATATAATATCAGTTGCGTGATACGTTTCCTATTACATGGTAGTGCGGTTGCTGCAAGGACATTCGATGTCATTGCGGTGAAGTAAGAGATCCGTTAAATTGATACCTATACAGATAATGTTCATTTGTTAATTTATTTATTTTATGATTAATTATTATTTGTACTATTAATCAATACTACATGTCGTGACAAGGCGGTATTACAAGGATTAGTATTAAAACCGACAATATCTAGCGTCTTACTGACAACTTTACTTCTATTTATCATTACCGTTTTCATTCGAATGATGTGTGCTTCTTGACTTGCATCTGCTTAGTCATCATCATTATCCTGCCTTATACCAATTTATTCGGGGTCAGCGCTGCATGTCTTCTTTTTCAAAATTTTTTATTTGTCGCCATCTTACTAGCTATCCGTTTTCTAGTCAAATTATGTTCTTCCATCGTTTCTGGATCAACTGAATATTCCTTATATAAGTTTTGAGTATGACTGTGGATGGGTATAAGAGTAGAGGTAGATCAAAAAAACGATGGATGGACGAGGAGGTGTCTGATGTGATGATAAGTAATAGAGAAGTATGGAAGAAGAAGACATGCTGCGCCGACCCCAAATGAATTGAGACAAGGGCAAGAGAACGATGATGAAATATCTAGGCCATCGTCATCCAAGACCAAATACAACGAACTGCATTTATTTAATTGCATTCAAGGTCACGCCGTGACCTTCATCAGGTCATCAATCTGTCCATGTGTTAAAATGCTTACATAAAAGCAAGAGTCTTTAAAAATCGCATCAACAACCTTGGTATGACATTATGGATGACATCAGACTCGCGACATTTACGGGGTATGAATAGCTTTATCTTACAAAGATAACTATCTACTGATTGAACAGATTCTGATTAAATTCTTATCGATATCCACTAATAAAACTGAAGATATAATGCTGCAGATTGAATATTAATAGTCGGAGAAGATCGCAGTTTTATTAATAGCTTGCAAGACTCTTATCTTGCATTAAAGGCTTCTCAATTTGATCTTTCTCTTTTAGACCAAGCTTCGTTTACCGAGCCATATATTTTCACAAAATCTTTGAAGTAAGCAGACTTTTGCAACTTCACCGATGAGCTGGTGAAGGTTGCAGTGATCTGCTGGATGCGAGTCGCACGGGACCGGTCAATGTGGCGACACTTGGGGGAGGCCCATGTGATGTTGATGATGATAAAGAAGACTTTTGCACGTCAATTTCTTGGTCAATATTGAAAAACTCGCAAAGGCCAGTAAAAATGGCACAAACAAAAGGGAGGTGGATTTAATAACAATAGCCGTGCTTGCTTAGGTTGGTCCGCTACATATCGAACTCATTTCTTTTTCGAGTTTGCTCCGTGCCTCGGAAATCTTTGACAGTCGTTACAGGTCTTCTCAGTAGCCTGAAAGTCTGTCAACCAGTCTTAGCAAAGGATATCGTATTACCCAGTACTAACTTGGTTGTGGAGGTCAGATAGGCAGTCGCTCCATGTAAAAAACTGGTATTCAGCTGCATCATTCATAGGATTGGGATCCTAGGCAGAGAGAAGGAGAGACTTTTTAGCAGTAGGTGGAACAAGGCTGCGAGTAGTGCTGATGATGAATTTAAAACAAGATGCAGCCGAAATTTCCTAGCTAACTAACACTTAAAAAACACAAGAGGTCATGGTCTCTTCTAAATGTTTCACTGTCCTCTAAAGATTTAATATCTCAGGGGATATCACTAGATCAAAGTAAACATTTCCAAGGTATTCTGCGCAGAATATTACGTGGGAGTCTCAGCTGAAAGCTCTCCTGTAAATTGCTTCCAATGTCACGTTCCTTTGCGAATCTGAGAATGTCAGATATATTTGTACACTGTGGAGGTTATGAATAGCAAAATTGTTTCCACCTACCTGTTTGATTTTTTTGAAAAGCGTCTATTGTGTAGGTTGTTTGAAATTAGATTCGAATGATTCCGAAATATTTTATGTATTTGTAGCGGGTTTACAAAGAGTACTACAGCAAGATAGAACAAAAAGTACTGCAGCGTCATCTATGACACCGATGATGAACTAAACATCGAAATATATCTAAATCCTACATCGCGCAAGTTTTCCGCGACTTAAGACTATATAGAAGAACCCGACAACAACTGTCGGGCAGTAGCCCACCAGACACAACACCCGTCTGGTCGGAGGATCCTCCCTTTTCTATGGGAGATGAAGAACTTTACACCCTGTTGTTCATACCCCCAAATATTTCTACCTGTTTTTACCATATGCTTTTTCTTCCATTCTTCTCAGTCAGCTGTCACTTTATCAATCACTACTTTTTCCTTCATCATCAACATTTCCCTGCCCTTATCCCAATTTGTTTGAGGTTGGCAACACGTCTTTCATACTCCTCTCTATTAGTTGTCATCTCATGAGCTATTTCTCTTCTTCTATTTTCTACATGCCTGTCTCGTTGATCTAGTGGTCGCAATCGGGACTGCTGAGCATGATGGTCCTGGGTTCGATTCCCGGGTCGGGTAAATTGTTATTGAGTTTTTCGATCCGGAAATTCTCAGTAGCAACCATGCAGTCTGAATTTGTACCCGGTTGATGGCAATAGACTCGCCCTCTATTACATGGGACTTAAACATAACTGGCGGAGACACTAATTTGGTACACCTCTGCCTAGCCTTCCGAGGATTACACGCGTGATTATGTTATGTATTTTCTTCATTATCATCTCGAACAGAATCCATCCTCGTCTTTACTTCCTCCCAAATTTCATATTCATACTCATCTTATGCGGCATATAGAGAGCAGCGGTGGCCCAGTGGTGGAGGCTCCGACTTACGAACAGTAAGTCGTGGGTTCGAGCCCAGGCAGGCACATTACTTTGTGTAATTTATTTCATCACTGCTCTTAAAAACGGTGAATGAAAACATCGTGAGGAAACCGGCATGTCCTAGAACCAAAAATTCGAAGACATGTGACATATACCAAAAATCATCAAAGGCCCGCGTGGTGGATTGTGGCCCATTCCCTCTCATAGAGAGGAGGCCCTGTGTCGCAGCAGTGGGAACAAAGGCTGATTATGCTTATGCGGCATGCTTTCTCTCACATCAAATTCTATCTCAATCACGAACATTCACACAGAAAACACACTCCTTGTTAAATCTAAACAAATACGACTAACCAGATTTGAGCAAGGTACTTTATTCATGTTTTACAACCTCTGTCTAGAGAGTGGGGACAAAACAAATTAAGATTTATACCAGTGCGAGAGTAATGTCCCTCTAGCGTATTAAAATCCTTCGCTCCTTTACGAAGTTTCTCGAAACTACTTTAGAGCGTATCCTTCACATGTTCGCCAAGGTTTCCTGATAGTACTTTTAGTTCGCATTTTCAGAGTTCCGCGTTTTCAGACTTAAGCCAATTTATTAGAGGGTTTTATGCAGTTTGCAGATCTACCATCGTAGCATGACCACCGTAGACAAGGATTTCTTTGACGGAAGAATCGACAAAATTACAGATTGTGTCGACACAATGACAGATTTCTTTGCACTATCGGTCATTTATTCGATTCTTCCGTCAAAGAAATCCTTGTCTACGGTGGTCATGCTACGGGGCCTGAAGTGAAAAAGATGAATGATGAATGATAACAGAGAAGCAGACTTACTGCTACTACTAGTGACAGGTATTAATTTCTACCCATGCATTTAGGCGTGATAACATCACGGCTGCTATCTCCGAAAGGCAAAGCAGAGGTGTAATAGTGCACCGTCAAATCGCTAATTATGTTTAAGCCCCATGTGATAGGGGGCGAGTCTATAATCTATAGAGAAATTCCTGATGGAATAATCTAACAACACTTTGACCCTGAAAGCCTGAGGAGCTCGTAGCTAAATAATAACAGCAGATCGCGGTTAAGCCGTGCTTGCCTAGGTTGGTCTGTGGATAGGTGACCACCCATTACATACCGAGCTTTCTCCGTGCCTCAGAAAACACGTTAAGCCGTTGGTCCCGGCTGTCATTTGTACATCTTTGACAGTCGTTAGGTAGTCAGTGGCCCAAAAAGTTTGACAACCAGTCTTACGAAGAGGTATCGGAATTACCCAGTACTAACTGGGTTGTGGAGGTCAGAAAGGCAGTCGCTCCATGTAAAATACTGGTATTCAGCTTCAAGCCGACCCCAACATAGTTGGGAAAAGGCTAGGCAGATGATGACTTTGACAAAAAAAAACTGCGTAGTTGAGAAAGAAGATATTTACTTTGAAGGACGATTCCTTTGTTATGATTAAAGTAAAGATGTTAAAGAATGTAAACAAAGCATATTATTTTAGCGTAAATTCCACGATTCATCTAAATAAGAATACTTCTCCGAGTGAAATTTGTTCGTACAACAATAACTTGACTGGATGTGTCATGTTTTTTACCTTTGTGTCATTTGATACAAATATAGATTTTTTATTATAAGTAATCTTATTGTGATAAACTATAAAGTATTATTATAGCTTTACATTTACCGCAAATAGAACCCAGGACCTCATGCTCAGCAGTCGCGCTCACGACCACTCACCCAACGAGGTAGCTGTACTCGCAGTACCTACTAAAAATATTTAGCGATTTGAGGTGCAATTGGGTCTGCTATCATATTTTACAGTAGTATTTTACTTTTTAATCAGCTGATTTTAGTAAGCAAATCAATAAAAGACGTTGAAATATTAGCCATTAAAAATCAAGAACTGTTCAACATTTAGCAACTATCAGATAACTTGTAACAATTGAATAATTTCCTAGAAACGGCTCCGGATATCGATCAACTATTTTCGTGAACCCACACATCATTGTTATTTGTTAGTTACTGCTTTCTATTATCTCTTCAAGAATATTTACATATTTTACCGAGTAATCTTATGTCGTTGTAGTTGATAATATGTGTCTGGCTATTAGTTATTCATCATCTGCCTAGCTTTTTCCCAACTATGTTGGGGTCGGCTTCAGCTGAATACCAGTATTTTTCATGAAGCGAATGCCTATCTGACCTCAACAACCCAGTTAGTACTGGGTAATACGATATCCCTTGGTAAGACTGGTTGTCACACTTTTAGGCCACTGACTACCTGTAACACTGACTGTCAGAGATCTACAAATGACAGCCGGGACCAACGTCTTTACGTTGCACGGAGAAAAGTCGGTATTATGGTAATGGGTGGTCCATCCACGGACCAACCTAGGCAAGCGCGGCTTGACCTGAAGATCGACCCGAGCTGCTGTTATTATTTAGCCACGAGCTCCTCAATTTGGTATAGGAGCTTTGATTTTAACCTTTTCGAAGGCTGCTTTACTTTTTACCTAATATAATCGAGTAAGAGTCAATTAAGACACAGCGAGTTTACAACTAAAAGCAGTGAACTTAATGGGCTTAAAGTCTTAACACCCCCTTTCCAGTTCTCATCGCTGACAGCAGTGTTGATTTTATTTGATTTTCAGGTAACTTGCGAGTTTATTATGCTAACAGCCAAAGTTTGCGTACGAACTTGAGCACAAATACGATACTGTGACCTAATTAACGTAGCAACAGCTTAAAGTTGGCGTATTGAGCAGTTTTTTTATATCCCGGGAGGCAACTGGACATCTCGTTTAGGCCCGGAATCAACCGAAGCGGAGAAGAGTGGGGAGACGTGCGAAACCGACCAATCACATTTGTTGATATCTCCATCGCGTCTCTCGTCTCTCCTGTGATTGGTTGATTCTTGCGCATCTCCGCTCCTTAAGCTGTTCTCTACTTATTGATAATCTGGTGGTTTTATTCTAAACCCTAATTAGTGTTTCTAGTAAACACCTCATATACTACTGCAACGTATAAATGTATAAGCCTTCTACTAAGTTGCATATAAGTAAGTAAATCCTCACCACTAGTGAAAGACGGTGGTGCGGGGGCGGCGGGGGCAGCCTCGACGGCCGCCGAGACACCGCGCACGTCTCCTTCTGCAATCACATCATCATGCATATTACTACTTCTATCTACTGGTATAGTATCTACTTTTTGTTTCCGAAACTACGTCATATAACCATAAATCGGACCCAGGACTCTTGATCAGCAGTTGCGCTTGCGACTAGAGGACCAACGAGGCCTTCCCTTGTCAAAATTAACATAAAAGGTGTAAAAATACCTATCGGAAAACCGTCATAGATCTACGCATTTTGCATATCAAAGTATGTTACAGTGCACGCTTCGCACCAGGGCACAGGGATGCAAGAGCCTTCTAAAGTGTTGGTCGATGATCTTGTCTATACCGAGGCAAAACCCGCTCGGGAGGCCGAAGCGAATCCCTGGCGAGGTTCGCTTCGGCTGGCTTATTGGCCATTACGCTCAAAACTACAATCGTCTGTCATAGCCGATTCATGGACCCAAAGTATACACGGCGAAAGATCAAGCTCACATTTCCAGTATAACATGGCCTCGCTTTGTATAGATTTCCCTTACAATGAGAGATCCGTATAAACTGGTTTTGTATAACTTGATAGGTGGCCGTACTTACAAAAGCTTGACTTCTTTTTCTTTCTTTATCGTGTGGTTAGTGTCTGACCTGGTGTCAGAGTTTTTATTACGCCCATGGGCCTCTGACTTGGCTCTTTACATGCCGTTGTGAAATATCTCTCAGGCATGCTGGTTGCCTCACGATGTTTTCCTTTACTGAAGGAAGTGATAATTATACAATACGCGTATGAATCTGAATAATCAGAGGTGCTTGTCTTGGGTTCGAACTCGAGACCTTATGGCTTGGAAGTCCGAAGGTCACACCACTAGACTAACACTGCTTTCTCTAGCTTGATTGAGTTTAACCAACTCCTTGACACTGCGTGGGAAGGCTTTGAGGGTTATAGACAAGGGTTTCACAAACTTAACGTGTGATCTACATTTTCGTGCCCCTATTAAATTACAATTAGAACCTCAATGAGTTCTCACCGCCTACATGAAATACATACTCATTGCCAAGTAATTATATGTTTGTACACCCACGCTACAATGTAGTGAAATTGTTCCAAGAAATAGTTAAGTAGCGAAATGGTTGGGTTCTTAGAAAATTTTAAGTGGGTGGTGGGTGGGGGTGGGCGTCGCTTTCTTTGTGTAGACATGGGTGGCGGTGGCTAGGAAATTAAACTGTGTACCTTTTGATGTCCACATCTATACAAATAAATACAATTGAATTTTCTGTTTGTTATTTCAAAATAACAGCTTTTTACTGAATGTATATACGGTACTTATAACAAAAAAAAAACGTTTTTTTAACATTTTTGTCTGCCTGTCTGTTTGTTCCGCCTTATCTCCGAAACGGCTGGCCTGATTTTGACGGGACTTTTACTGGCCGATTTTATAAGGAGTAACTTAGAGGCTACTTTTATCTTAGACAAAGATTTGGGTTCTGTGCAAACAAATTAAAACCCTTGCAATTGTTAACAAAATTCGATTCAAATAGGGAAGTAGTATTTTTATAATAATTTCACGCGGACGAAAGTCGCGGGCAACAGCTAGTCTATAATAAAATAATAAGGCCGAGGCCAAACGAGCGTAATTTTTTGAGCAGTGAGTCGCGTAAAATGAGTCGCGGAATTTACGCTGCATTCGGTATCATACTTTTGCATTGCCGTGTGGTACAAACAGGACTTTAGTATGAAACCGAATGCAGCGTAAATTCCGCGACTCATTTTACGCGACTCACAGCTCAAAAAATTACGCTCGTTTGACCTCAGCCTAAGGCGGGAAAGTTTATAAGTTTCGACGTAAGAAACTCGTTATTCGATTTGAAACATTCTTCAAATGATGGAAAGCCATACTTTCACCTAGTTCTAAGTCCAGGATATTTTCTTTGACGATGGAAAAGGTAACATCGAAGATTAAAATCGCACAGAAAGCTGTTCTGGTAAGATCCTTTTCTAAAATAGTATTGTTCATTAAGAAACATAAACACAAGTTACCAAAACAATGCCTTGACTTGCTGTGAACAGATGGCAATTTATAGTACAAAACAAGACACGAGTAATGAGTCACTTCACAGTATACACCCACCAGTTGCTTTGAAAGTGAACTTATAAGGAGCTCACTATTCCTAGTAGCAGTAGAGTTGCTAGTGCCGCAACAGTGTGTTGAATCCTGGTTTATACAACGTTGGTTTTAGTATATGCGAAACCTGATACACGTGTCTAGTATTTTTATGTAAAGAATCTATGTACAAAATTTCAAATCTGTATCATGAAAAATCACAAAGTTATAAGCTTATTCTGTTACCTAGTTTTCCGCACAAAAATGTGATCACGACGCAGCGCGCGCCTCCAGCGTCGTCTTGAGCTCATTGATAATAATAATTTGGCAGTAGGTACCTAAATTATTGCGATAGGTACTCAAAGTCGCTCGGTGACTTTTAACTTTTTTATATATTTTTGGGAAAAAACATAACAAGGTTTAAAACTGATTGAAATCGATTCAGTTACTTATTCTGAACAAACTATATTCAGGTTTCGCATATACTAAAAATAATGTTGTATACATATATCATCGAGGATAGTGCAAATCCGCGAATCTAACATACGTAAAGTGAGCACTACGTGTATGTTTACAAGGGAAGGTTATACTTTTTTTTTAACGATTTGAGACCTCATTTTTACATGAATAGTAACAATTCATGTGTCCTATGTATTGTTAACAGTAGACATCTATTAATTTAGTCGCTACGACAATGCTTAATTGAAATTGGCTACATTTGTCAGATACGCGGAATTATCCAATGCTAGTTCCGCGGATTTGCACTATCCCCGACGATATACATTTTTTTTATCGTCAAACTCACAAACTGCATTTATTTCAATCAGACCGTTACTAATAGGGCCTCCTATTGAAGATCAAAACAAAAATATGAAGCTACAGTCCCAGTCTTTATTTATCGTGTGGTTAGTGACTAACTTGGTCTCAGTCTTTATGCCGCCCATGTGCTTTGGACTTGGCTTTTATATGCCGTCTAGAAATATCTCTCAGGCATGCTGGTTTCCTCACGATGTTTTCCTTCACCGAAGCAAGTGATAATTATACAATACGTACATGAATCTGAAAAATCAGAGGTCATGCCTTAGGTTCGAACTCGAGACCTATGACTTGGCAGTCCGACGGTCACACCACTAGGCTATGCTAAAGTCCTAGTCACAAAGCATAATAACTTGTGAAAGTACTGTAGTCAGATTTTAGGATACGCATTACAAACACCTACGTTCAAAATTATCCACGGCCAAATTTTACGTTTAAATATGTATTTTGTAAATTGATCTTTGACATGAGAAGCGCTGATGCTGTAATAGCGATCAAAATGGCTAACATATTTTAAATTTTAAATTTTATTTTGTTCTTAATTTAATTTTGATTTTGTTTTTACTTTTATTTTGATTGTTTTTAATTTTAATTTGGATTATGTTTTTAATTTTAATTTGGATTTTATTTTTAATTTTATTTTGATTATGTTTTAATTTTAATTATGTTTTTAATTTTAATTTGGATTTTGTTTTTAATTTTATTTTGATTATGTGTTTAATTTTAATTTGGAATTGATTTTAATGTAATTTATTTGTACCTATATGCAGTGTTGGGCACAATTGAATTATTTTTTTAATTGTAGAGGCAAACAATTACAATTTTTATTTCAACTAAATTAATTGCAATTAAATTAATTAAATTATTTTTAATTGTGAAATGCAATTAAAATCAATTGCAATTAAATCTGTTAATTGTGGTTTACAATTAATTGAATTGCAATTAAAATTTTATTTGCAATTAAATTAATTGTTTTAAACAATTAATATTTAATTTAACTACGTATTTGATGAATGTAAATATGGCAGGAGTCCATAGTCTACACTTTTACGTAATGTTCTGGCTTAAATCCAGGCTTTACATACCTTTGCGAATATTAAGGAGAATGCTCTTGTATTGTTTGCATTTTGTTTTTCAGTTCCTGACATTTATTAATTGTTAACTGTAAATGTAAACGTGTATCAAACAATTAACAATTAATCAATTGTAATTGCAATTTTTTACAAGCACAATTAATTTAATTGTAATTGCAAAGTTTTACAAGAACAATTAATTAATTGTTAATTGCGATATGTTACAATTACAATTAATTATTTTAGTTGTTAGTTGCAACTAAATTTGGCAATTTAATTGTTAGTTGTTATTTGTTTTCACAATTAGTTTTTGCCCCACTCTGCCTATATGATCCAAAGCTGATTGAAATAAAGATATATAATAATAATAATATCTCGACAGCACTTGAATCTCTGCATATGACGGTATCATTACACTTTTTAGCTGATCACTGCAGGTCTGCTTCGAGCAAATGCAGGACATAAAAGTAGTATGGTATGGTAGTTTTATAAAGTGGGTATCCCTTGATGCAACAGCGAATATGGAGCTGTGTCGCAAACTGTGCTCGTCCTCCAATTCTACCCGCTGAGCGCCAAAACATGCAGCCATGCAGACATCTGCGCTGCCACCAACGACGACGCCGTGGAAGTGACCAAGTTTTTTTTGTTGGACAACAAAATATAACTCAATGTCATGCAGAAACACGAAGAAGACGAAGTATGGTAGTAAAAATATTGCCATGCCATAAAAATAAAAGTTATCAAAATGTACTTACGACGTGAACAGAGAGCGTGGGTGCAGACTTCCCGAGCGCCGACCTGCGCATACGCACAAGGTTCGACACTCGAGGAGTTTTGGTCGCATCTGTAACAACACACACAACGTTTATTAATACAATAATTCAGTATTTATTATTTCTTTGACGATAAATATACTAAAAAAGGTAAGTTTAAAAATAAAACTGATCACAACCAGTTTTTTTAAACTGCGTTCAAGTGCCAGTCTCAGTATCATCATTGCTATGGATCATTGAAACTGACAGTTTTTGAACGCGTTTTAGAATTAGATGGGTAGATCGCGTTCAGTTTCTTTGCTGAAATTCAGAGAAGACCTACGTCTTAGGCTGTCTATGATTTGCAATATGGACGTCATATTTTGAATAGCTGGTGAATATACTACCACTGACTTTAATTGAATACAATAGTATGTTTTTCTTGTATACTTTAGCATGCAAACAGTAAATCGGTAATAGATAGGTATTTAGTATATTACTTGCAAATGAGTATGATTATATGTTTAGTTGTTTACGTGTAAACTATATATGTCACAGTTGTTATTTTAATACTTTAAACATATGTATTACGTTATCAAACCAGACGTTTTACTTATTTTTAATACTATTAGGCTTACTCTACCCTCTATCCTCTTGCTTTTACACTACCATACCAATTAGATAGGAGCTATTTTCATATGGACATACTCATGCGTACCGCCAGTCTAAGATGGCGTACGATTACGTCAAAATCCTACCGACAAACACTATAGGGTTTTAGAAAATGAATTATTCATGTCTGTAATCTACAACATTATTTTTAGTATATGCGAAACCTAAATATAGCTTGTTCAGAATAAGTAACTGAATCGATTCCAATAATTTTTAAATTATGTTATATTTTTTCCCAAAAATATTTAAAAAAGTTAAAAGTTGGACACCGAGCGACTTTAAGTACCTATCGCAATAATTTAGGTACCTACTGCCAAATTATTATTTTCAATGAGCTCAAGACGACGCTGGAGGCGCGCGCTGCGTGGTGACCACGATTTTGTGCGGACAACCAGGTAACAGAACAAGCTTATAGCTTTGTGATTTTTCATGATACAGTTTTAAAATTGTGTACATAGATTCTTTACATAAAAATACTAGACACGTGTATCAGGTTTCGCATATACTAAAACTAATGTTGTATAATAAGGTTGGCCAAATGGTAGAATTTACCAGGAACAAATTATTACTACTGTAACAACTCTTGTATGTACCTACATTCAATGCAAATAAATTATTTCTATTCTATTCATTAAATCCTCCCCTGTACATTTGGGGCATTTCTCAAAGCGCAACTACTTTTAAGCGCAACTAAATTATTCCTCGTAGCACAACCATTAGTTGCGCTCACAAATTAAAATTAAAAATATAATATGTTTATTCCTCAAAGCGCAACCATGATGAAAAATACAGAGATATCATTAGTGAATCCATCATACCCCTCTCTATTTTTCATCATATTTTATAATAATTTAGTTGCGCTTAATTGGTTGCGCTTAAAAATAGTTGCGCTCTGATGAATACCCCATACATTTGCATGCCTTTTGAGGTATGCAATAAATAAACACGAACCAAGAAAACTCATTTCTTTAAATTAAAATTTTTCATACGTCAAATTAACTTAATTCTGTCTGGTTTTTCTCCAGGCCATTCTAGCAACCCTAGGTACCTACGCAGTTCATTTTATTTTGTGGTAGGCCAGGATAAGCCTCTGCAGCTTGACCTCGTTTGGATGTAATCAGCTTGTTTGTTACCAAAAACAGTATTCATACCTTCGTTTCTAGGTAATTCTGCGTTAGGTAGCAAGAATGTTAGAGACCCAGAATAAAATTTGCGTATTAAAAAGCTGATTTACGTTTTGTTAAAGGTTTTAATTATGAAGATGCTTCAAGATTCATGAATATTTGCATGAGTAATATAAGGTAGATTGTACAAGGCTCACCCATCTTCATCATTATCTTGCCCTTATCCCAATTCATTTGGGGTCGGCGTACCATATCTTCATCTTTCATACTTCTCTATTACTCGTCATTTCATCAGACACCTCCTTTCTTGCCATATCATCCTTTACACAGTCCATCCATCGTTTCTTTGGTCTTCCTCACTCATATACCCATCCACATTCATACCCAAAACTTTCCTCACGACATTTTCCTCTCAAGGCTCACCCATCTTATTGTTACCAAATATCACATCTTATTTATGAACCTGCAATCTATGCAAATAAATTTTACTTTACTTTAAAAATAAGATCCAACATTAGATAACATAAGATTACAAAATTATCAAATTGGAGATAAAACAACAACTAGTCTGACACTTGTTTTTTTTTTCTTTTTTCTGATAGGAAATATGAATCATAACTTAAGCATCATAAAGGGTGTAAATAGACCCTTAACGAAGCCGTTGTTTGTTCAGCACGCGTAGCATTACATTGCAATGAGAGATTTCTTTTAATGACAGATCAATCAAAGTAATCTCTCATTTTGTCGATTCTTCAGTCTACAAAACCGGTTTCTACGATAGTCAATGTGGTCATGCTACACGTGCTTTTTTTTTCGGATGGGAAATCATCAAATGACTCCCGGCTCTGGGCGGAGCGGAAGGGAGTGTCAGACTTGACTGACTAAAACCCATCCATGTTCCTTCTTTGCCCTTTGTGTTCCAGGGCCACGGTATCTCTTTCGAACAGTCCCGCAGCCCACTTTTAGTCTGAGACTTGAGATAAACAAAATTGCGATTTCATTATCATCATTGAACAACAAAACAAACATAACAGCGAAACTGAAAAAACACACACCTCTGCTTAACCATTTGAGGATTGCAGGCGTGATGTTATGTTATGTATCATATCAACTGAAAGACATTGCCATTAATTGCCGTTGACCTATTTTTACAGTCATAAATTTAGTAATGTCTATTTTAGAGGATCTAAAAGTGTCCAAATGTATTGAAAATAAACTTGGCCATTAAAATGTAAATAGCCTCATATTCTCAAACAAGACTGACATAAATACGAGTTGAATTTGTCGGTCAAGGCCACGTTATGAATTATTGAGATTAGGATCGATGTAAGTACATTATCCGTGAAGTTTTCTCACCGTTTCAAGATAAAACTAAGATAAGCTAAAAACCTAGATTCTGTGCAGTTAGTTAACTATAACTTAAGATAAGTCTGTTGTTGATAGGCTTTAGCCAATGTAGGGGATCTGACTGTTACCATGCTCATGATAACCCATATTTCAATCTTAGAGCTTGATTTGTAATGATGCCGTCAGAAACTGATACTTTTCATCTTTAAACATCACCGACGGTCATCATCATCAGCATCCACAGCCCCACTTCACCCACTGCTGGGTACAGGCCTCTCTTTGCTTGTGCCAAGCTCCTGCCCTGGTGCCAGCCTCATCGAGGATATTCCCGCAATGGCAACAATATCGTATGCCCATCTCCGACGGTCACTTAGGTCTAATTAGAAATATCGTGAGGAAATCAAACCAGCATGCCTAAGAGATACTTTTTTGACGGCATTTAAAACCAATTCAGAGGCCCATTGGCGGCATTAAAACTGACACCAGGTTAGGCACTAACCACACGATAAAGAAAGAAAAGTTGTAAGAAAGTGATATTGTCTCCTACACTATAGGCATCAGATATCTTTCAGCTTTAAAATTCTCCGACGCGCCGGTCAGATAGTTGCAATATATTCAAAATAAACACTATTTTATTAAAAGAATCTGATATTTTTATCCGTTCAAAATACAGTATACTTTTACACGCTATCCCGTACTTTATCCAAGAATATTGAACACAAACAAATGTCAGTCTAAAGCTGTGAAGTTGTGTTTTTTCTCGCTAAGCTCTTTACCGCGACTTCGTATCATATTATTTTCTTACTAGCTGTTGCCTGCGACCATCGTCTGCGTGAAATTATTACAAAAAGACTATTTCCACAGTTTTTTCGGCATTTTTCATTGATGTTCCGCTCCTATTGTTCGTAGCTGATGTTATATAGCCTTCATCGATAAATGGGCTATTCAACACTAAAAAAAAAATTCAATTCGAACCAGAAGTTTCCGAGATCAGCACGTTCTACCAAACAAACTCTTCAGCTTTATAATATTAGTGTAGACTCGAAACAATTTCTTTGAAATCCTAATCAAAAGTGTAGTGCTCCACGTCACAAAAGGTACGTCAATTGGCTCGTTACCGCACCAGTATGCAAGTAGACGTCCGTTCTCGCCCGTGGTGCTCATGCGACCGTCCACCCCGCTACCCGTGTGCTCGAGACAACCAAAGTCATGTTTATTTACTAGATTATAGATCTCAAACACTACAAAAAGTTCATTAGGCTGAGTATCAGAAATTTTTGAACGTCAAAGTAACCTGTGGACAGAGTCAGTGTACCCCAAAACGCCTGCCCTTCGCCAATTCATAGTGTTATAGCTGGGAAGAAGACATGGCGGAACTAACTCCCCAGCAACAAAAATGTTAAACATGATGGAGTATTACCATTCTACTATAGGTACTATTAAGGACACACTTACTTAATGTAACCTTATTATTTAATTAACCTAAAAAATTATCAATAATCTATACTAATATCTTAAAGAGGTTAAAGAGCTCGTGGCTAAATAATAATAGCCGCTCGGGCCGTGCTTGCCTAGGTTGGTCTGTGGATGGGTGACCGCCCATTACAAACCGAGTTTCCTCCGTGCCTCGCAAAGCACGTTAAGCCGTTGGTCCCGGCTGTCATTTGTAGATCTTTGACAGTCGTTAGGTAGTCAGAGGCCCAAAAAGTCTGACAACCAGTCTTGCCAAGGACTAACTGGGTTGTGGAGGTCAGATAGGCAGTCGCTCCATGTAAAATACTGGTATTCAGCTGCATCCGGTTAGACAGGAAGCCGACCCGAAAAGGCTAGGCAGATGATAATGATTTTATAGAGGTAAAATTTGTTTGTATTTTTGTATGTAGGGAACTACTGATCGATTCCGAAAAATCTTTCACTAACGGTAAGCTACATTATCCCCGAGTGTCATAGACAAACATTTAAAACGTTCATCATCATCATTTCAGCCGAACGACGTCCACTGCTGGACATAGGCCTCCCCCAAGTGTCGCCACATTAACCGGTCCCGTGCGACTCGCATCCAGCGGATCCCTGCAACCTTCACCAGGTCATCGGTCCACCTAGTGGGAGGCCTTAAAACGTTCCCGTGGGTTAATTTCTATACATAACGGGAGCGAAGCCGCGAGCAAAAGCTACTTTAAGATATTTATGTACGCATGATAGCCAATCAAGCTATAAAAATCCAATTTATGCGGATCTCTCATTGTATAGGAAATCTATACAAAGCGAGGCCAAGTTATACTGGAAATGTACAGCTTCATGTGCCGCCGTGTGTACTCACAATATTTTCCCAATGCAATGCAAGCACGTTCAATGTTAACACAAACAACTATCCGTGATTTATTATAGATTTTAATCACGCCTGCACTTACGTCTTCGGTATAATGTTTACTAAAAGCGAACGTGAAAAGAACATCCTATAAATATGTAAAGGGTGTTGTACAATGGTGCGGACAATCGAGGAATGAGAAGGTTAAACATACTTAGAATTTACACAGTGTGAGTTCCATCGTTGTCAACATTGTAAAAGAATCCTACTAATATTATACAACATTAGTTTTAGTATATGCGAAACCACACGTGTCTTGTATTTTTATGTAAAGAATCTTTGTACAAAATTTCAAAACTGTATCATGAAAAATCACCAAGTTATAAGCTTGTTCTGTTACCTAGTTGTCCACACAAAAACGCGGTCACCACGCAGCCCGCGCCTCCAGCGTCGTCTTGAGCTCATTGATAATAATAATTTGGCAGTAGGTACCTATATTAGTGCGATAGGTACTCAAAGTCGCTCGGTGGCCAACTTTTAACTTTTTTAAATACTTTTGGGAAAAAATATAACATGGTTTAAAAATTATTGGAATCGATTCAGTTAGTTATTCTGAACAAACTATATTCAGGTTTCGTATATACTAAAAATAATGTTGTATATGCGAAAGTTTGTGAGGAGGGATGTATGGATGTTTGTTTGATACTTTCACGCAAAAACTACTGAACAGATTTGGATGAAATTTAGCATACAGATAGCTTATAACCTGGATTAACACATAGGATACTTTTAATCCCGGTACCGACCTCCACGCGAGCGAAGCCTCGGGTAAAAACTTATGCAATAAGTTCGAAAAGGCGACAATTTACTGAACGGAAAAATGTGATTCAATTGGTGCCACTTTAAAAATACGGTATAACTCGAGGCAACTCGACGCTGTGAGTTTTCCACGATGCAATTTTCAGTTGCAAAAGTCAATTTGCCAGTTATTTCAGGGCTTCACCTCTAATATTACTTGTATTTTTTGTCTTCATAACTCTTCTAAGAAGATTGATCCTTGGCAGTTGTGGACAGAGGCAGACGGAGAGGCAGGAGGCATTTGCCCAGCAGTGGGACGATACTGGCTGGTATATTAGTAGTCTTCAGATGCTAGCCAGTTGAGAGCACATGAACGAGCAGCACACCAAAGCTCTCGACCACCACCTTAGAAAGCCATCGAATGCAGTCCCAGTGGCTGAAATCGGTTAGATGGCATCATCATCATCAGTCTTCGGATAAAAAGGCTATAAGACCGACTGCTTTAATGAGTCCTCGCGAAGGTATCAATTTAAATGGAATATTTTCAAAGTTAATCTGTGGACCTATGAGATATTATCAGGACTTTGCAGACGCTTTGATGGGGGAAGGCAGAGGACACATTAAAGCGGTCGGGTCTTTAATCAGTGACACCTCTGTGCTCATTTTAGTTTCCTCTCGTCTACTATATCTGTGTTCAGCGGACAAAACTGCCCGGTGTCAACAGTAAACTGCACTATCTATCTTAAAGCAGAATAAACGAGTTCTAGCCAGCTAACTTGTTTACTAGCACGTTATCTTAAACACTAGCATATCAATGAATCAGTGTGTTGAGTGTGCGTCTAGACGCCTAGCTGTAGGGGTGACAGAAGTCTTGCTTTATCCGGTTTGCTATGTGCAGCATGTGAATTGATGAGAGCATGTGTCCGGGAGTCAAATATTACGAGTTTAAATATAACATCATCGCCTAACGCCTGGAGATTGGAGAAGCACATCCATTCAGAAGTACCATCATCATCTTCCTGCGATTATCTCATTCTACTTGGGGTCGGCGCAACACGTTTTCTTCTTCCATTCTCCACTGTCAGACGTCACGGCATCATTTACTCCTTTCTCTTCGATATCAATCCACACAATTCCATCACCTTTTCTTTGTGCTTCCTCTACCGACGACCTTAAAGGTGTCTGGGGCAGCGTGTATACGGACGCTGGAAGGTAGGATGTTGTAGCTTGGGCGATGCGATGAGATTGATGATCCATTCGGCCGAGTACCCAAGCAAAAGATCTAAGTTTGAGCTTAATCTTAGGCGCAAATCGGAGAAATTGGCCGAAAGGCTAAATCAAGCTATAATGGTGAACAAGAGTAAACTCTTGAAAAAAAACAGCTGTCAAATTACTGTTTAGGAAAAATTTAGAACCTTCTAGCATTCCTTTTTTAACAACCCTAAATACGAAGCACATAACTGTGTACTCGTCCCCCTAAAGTCGTAAAGGGATGAAATATTGCACTGTTATTAACTCAAACGTCCAATTCCAGTAATGAATGTCAAATAGGTGCCCTTATTGCTTCAGACAGAGAAATGGTTTTATGAAGACAGAATGAGTGGATTAAAAGTTCATGTCCCCTGTGATCAGTAGAGGACATGTCGTGAGAACAGTTTTGTGGATATAGGAGTCTATAAAAATAATAGAAAAAAAAAATGAAACGATGGATGGATTGAAGTTTAAACTGAGGTGACAGCTGACAAGGATGGATGGAAGAATACATGCTGCGTAAATAATTTAATGTTTGCCTAACAAAGTGTCCGGCATGCAAGTACCTAACTCTTGACAACTAATGGTAAGTGCAATATCATGTTCTGTAATGCATGAAAAAAAAACGTCACGAAAAGGCTAGGTAGATGATTATGTAAGTAAGTATTTATTACATTCGATATAAATTTTTATGATTTTGAAATTATTTACTGCCATGATAAAATTTCTCCCCAAAAATTGTTCCACACCTACGTTATTGAACAGTCTGGAGATCTATCTCTGATGAATGACTGCAATGGCGCTAAAAATTACACCCAATTACGTCGCTTTAATTAAAGTAAATATCATATCATCTAACATGATAAATTATTGTATGCTCACGAATCTACATTATTTGTTTCCAGTGATATTGACAAAGTCAAAGATAAACTGGTGGAGCAGACTACTGCGCTCGTAACTCTTGGAAGCGCCTTATTAAAAACCTACGAAGTTTCGAGTTAGGAATATTTATAGCATCATTATGTCTCCCTTGATAGACAGTATCGAGCTGGTGGGGTCGAAGAGACATGGTTGCATGGGAAGGAGAACCGTTCAGTCGTTTTGGCAGGCATTTTGCTTTAGAAATCATATCTTCTTATGAAAAGTACCAGGCTTCCAGACAATCGTAAGAGCCAATAGTATCAGAATAAATTCGAGGCGCGGCGGGGGTGTGTCACAGTTGATATTAAACATGTCAATTTCCAAACCCCATGTTTATTTGAGAATGCTTAATTATGTTAAGGCAAGTCTATTGTTCATAATTTTTCAAAAAAAAAAAGACATCCACCACAATAAAACAATACTAATCGAACACTCCTTTGGAAATCGCCTCTTATGAAAAGTACCAGGCTTCCAGACAATCGTAAGAGCCAATAGCATCAGAATAAATTCAAGGCGCGGCGGGGGTGTGTCTCAGTTGATATTAAACATGTCAATTGCTTAACCCCATGTTTGTTAGTGGAAGTATTAAGTCAGGTACGTTGCTCATCATCATTTACCCTGGATGGAGGCTTTACATTCAAGGCACCCAAAGGATAGCCCGGTTAAGTACACGACAACAACAGGTTGACATGCGTGATGTAATTCACAAAAAAAAAAAAAAAAACATCATCATTTAGCCAATAAACACCACCAGTCATGCGAAGAGCCCAAAACCCCTAAACACAGCGAAAACTCCTTCGGAAAATTACATATTTGCATAAAAAGTACTAGGCTTTCAGACAATCGTAAGAGCCAACAGCAACAGAACATATTCAAGGCGCGGCAAGGGTGTGTCACAGCTGCTATTAAACATGACAATTACGTATAAATCCGTAACAATAGTTCAACAGTTATCTCTGCTATAAATAAAGATAAAGCTGTGCTTTGTTTGTTAATTAACATCAGTTTATATTGTTTATGATTCGCGCAACACTGTCTGAGTGTATTGTTTTGTTGCAATAATTCAAGGTTCAAGAAAAAAAAATACAAGGACACGAATACTATCGAATCTACTGTTGAGTTTTAACCATTCAAGATATTTTATTTCACATAGGTTTATGTGAAATGGTCACTTATGGAATGTCAAAAGCTAGGTGTATGGTTGAGGTTGGACTTTTCCTATGGAGAAGAATCGGCAAGAAACACTGTGGTTACGCCATCTAAGTCAATTTGAAGAGCTTGTTGTTACATTTGTCATTAAATCTCTGACTAATGTAAAGCTGCTTCTTTGGTCTAGTGCTCGCAAGCGCGACTGCTGAGCATATGAGGTCCTGGGTTCGAATTCGGTTTTTCCGTTAGGACTTTCTCAGTGGTAGCCACGGAGTCTGGATTTGTGCAAGAACGACGGTAAAAGGCTCGCCCCCTATTATTTGGCACTTAAAAATTTACTGGCGAAATGTCTATTAAGTACACCTTTGCCTAACCCTTCGGATCCCCGAAGGGGATACAGGCGTGATGTTATTATAATGAGAAGCAAAGTATAGTCACTATTTGCCGTGACTGTCTATGACGCCTGTCTACACCATTGAATTATGATAGGTTGTTGACTGGTCTATTACCAAACAAAGATTCAAATCAGTCCTCACTATACTGAACTCATTGACAACTGGTCTAACCTTAGAATGCAGGTCAGATTGGTCGAAGGTCAGATGACATTTATCCGCGTCAACAGTCGTGGCTTGCACTTGTACTAGATATGTAGGTCAATATTATTTTCGAAAACTGCTGATAAGACAAATTATAAACATACTAAAACAATCAGAAAGTGACGCCGGTCAGTAAAAGTTTGTGTGGTAATTAGTTGTCATAATACAGGCATGCGATGCGGAGGAATGAGGAAAATGTCGTAGTGAAAAGTTTTGAGTATGAATGTAGACGGCTATAAGAGTAGAGGAAGACTGAAGAAACGATGGATGGACTGTGTGAAAGAGGATATGGCTAGAAAGGAGGTGAATACTAAGGTTCGTTCCCTCTAGTTCTACTAAACAGTTCTACGGTAGAACTAATGGGAATATCTACCGTAGAACTGTTTAGTAGAACTAGTGGGAACGAGTCAATACTAAGACGACGAGTAATAGAAAAGTATGAAAGAAGAATACATGCAGCGCTGACCCCAAATTGAGATAAAGGCAAGAGACTAATGACCAAAACAATCCCATCTTTGTCCACAAACATTGTATTCGAAGGTTTCTGTTCCAGAGCACGACTTGAACCAAGATCTCCGGATATGGCGCCGCTTGGTCAAACGTTTGATCAGATACGGCCAATACGCCAACACGATTAGAGGCGATGACTTAGATAGATATTTGTGGACTTGAGATTAAAGCGGGTTTTGTTAAATGTTGAAAGTAATACTGAGTCAAAATACTTGTGGATAAAAATAAGTACAGTGGAGAGTATGATGTAAATTCGTGAGGATTTCGACCAGGAATAGATCGGGTGCAACATCTTGTGAGTGGCGTAGATTACTACCAAGACAAAGGATTGGAAGCAGCCACCAGGTAGTGACTGAAAACTTATTCATTAAGGATTTGACAGGAATTCTATCGATGACAGAACACAGGAACCAAAGCGTTCTGATGAAAAGGCTAACTAACCTTCAGCTGATAAAAAGAAGTTACTTTACCGCGATTATCAAAGCATTAAACACAGAGCCCGGAATCATAATCTTTAGTCGGAATCATCAATAAAATTCGTGGTGGAGAAAGTGCGTTGAGCGCAAAACTTCTGTCACGGACCGCCTAAAAACCATCAGATGTTAAACGTCATTGTGTCTTAGTGCGTTCAAATTGTGGATTTTATAGCAAGTGTGACAGTGACGCCTCTAGCAGCGGCTGGCGAGGCGTCTCCTTGCTTTATTTATTTAATGCATTTGCTGCATCTTGTCCTTTTACTCATAGATTATTATGTTTCATAATCAATGCACTAACGTATTATTTAAAAGTTTAAAAAATCACTGTTTTTTGTTTTCATTCATATTTTTGTCACTTTTAACTTCTCTTTGAAGCGTGTTATTAATATTTTGTTTAAATATTCTGTGAATAACGCCGCTGATTACATAATTGTTAATTTTAAGTTGTATGTCTCTCCTATGCTTTATTATGTAATTGTTTGTTGTTCCAAATAAATAAAAATAAAAAATTGCCAAGTGTGGTGATTATATCAATAACAGCCATTAAAAGAATCCCCGAAGGCTTAGCAGAGTTTTGTCGACTGAAGAGTCGACAAAATGACAGATTTCTTTTGTTGATCTGTCATTTTGTCGATTCTTCCGTCGACAAAACCAGTTTCTACTGTGCTCAATGTGTGCTACGTGCTGGACCATACCTGGAAACCTTCTAGTTACGGAGATATTCAAGGTCAAAGGTTCAAGTTTTTTTTTTATTTTACTAGTTTCCAAGGTTTTCACTTTACTTTAAATACCTCCATGACCCGTTTACTTCAACGCATCCCTCAGCATAATTTTTTGAGTGCGTTACATTGAGTTTTACCGTAGAACGTGATTTTTCACCCCAAAAATTCGTTATCCAACAATATTTTTTGCGTAGGGTTACTTAGTTTGATGTACAGACTGGTTGGTTGACGGTTTCTTGAAGGGTCCGTTTACGCCTTGTATTTTACGGTGTGATAGGTACAACCAACTAGTTATCACGATACTGCATTCAAACATCGATATCAATCGGAAATTAGATCCCGATTCGGAGATGAGTACCGTTTTCATTTCCGATATTCGTCCCTCGACAAGATTATCAAAATCGATTAAGATTTTAGCGTAATCTAGTGGTTTTTAGATGTTTCGATTAAAATAATTATTAAGTTACGGTCCAGTAGCAATGACCTGTCTGTTTGATAATTAAAATGTTGTTAATTTACGATCAAATCTACATAATTATCAGTTTATGACTCAGCCTTGGCGATAATGTAAACAGTTTATTTTTTGGATGGTACTGATTGCTGATCTATTTTCACCCTTATTTACTACTAGCTGTTGCCCGTGACCTTCGTTCGCGTTTAATTATTATTATAAAAAAATACGGGAAGTATTATTTTTCAATCGAATTTTGTTACCAAGGGTTTTATTTTTTTGCACGGAACACTAATTATTTTTCTAAAATAAAAGTAGCCTATGTTAGAAATTATAACATCGGCTATCTGCCAGCAAAAGTCCCGTCAGAAGCGGTCCAGCCGTTTCGGAGATTAGTCGGAACAAATACACAGAAAGTCAGTCAAAAACTGAAATAAATGTGTTTTTGTAAAAAGTCGTTTAAATTTCCATGCATTCAGTAAAAAATCTGTTATTTTGATATTACAAACAGACACTACAATTTTATTTCCTTGCATAGATTTGCTATCTGCAATGATGACCCCAAATAAATTAAGATGAGGACGGAAAGATTCTGATGTTGATGACTATCTATAAAAACAAGATACTTAAATAGTTCGTTGAGTTAGATTTTGAAAGAACGATTTTAGCTGCCACTAATACAGCAAGTTCATCATCATCATCCACAGCCCGACTTCACCCACTGGTATAGGCCTCTCGTTGCTTTTACCAATCTCCACGTTCCTGCCAGCCTCAACCAGCCCCCGTAGCATGACCACCGTAGACAAGGATTTCTTTGACGGAAGAATAGACAAAATGACAGATAGTGCAAAGAAATCTGTCATTGTGTCGACACAAACTGTCATTTTGTCGATTCTTCCGTCAAAGAAATCCTTGTCTACGGTGGTCATGCTACGGGGGCAGGTTTATACCCGCAATGTCAACAATGTCGTCTGAACATCTCGCAAACAGCAAGTTACTTGTTTGAAAAAAAATATGACCTAGCGTTAGAGCGGGAACGCTCATCGTTAACCGTAGTTAGTTAACCTCTAGCTAAGCTCTGTTTATCTGCTCACGAGAACCTAACTGTGATCGCAGCATTAATTTAACATAGTTATCTTACCGGACAGACTTATAAATCATAACACAATACGAGTTATCAAGTAATTAGAGTGTTGCTGAGATTTTATCGTTGGAATTATAAATAAAATCGTATCATTAAAACGTTGGAGCGTTGCGGAAAAGACTTTATCACGATGGCATAGAATATCTTTTAGATTATTGCCTCTTGTTATATAAAATGGTTTATGTGAGTAAAGGGCTTATCTATACTTTTATATATGCAATCATAATATTATGCCAACTAAATAACTAAAGATAGACAAAATAGAGGAATGAGGCGTCTATTAAAAGTAATGTGCTTTTGAAAAACCGAAGTAGGAATCAAAATGATAATTAAACATAACGCTAGCTGGAGTTTAAAATTAAAAAAAATAATCTATACTAATAATATTATAAAGCTGAAGAGTTTGTTTGTTTAGTTGAACACGCTAATCTCAGGAACTACTGGTTTGAATTAAAAAAATATTTTAGTGTTGGATAGCCCATTTATCGAGGAAGGCTATAGGCTATATATCATCACGCTACAACCAATAGGAGTGGAGCATCAATGAAAAATGTTGCAAATTCGGAAACGGCTGAGAAAGATCTAAGTCCACGCGGACGAAGTCGCGGGTACAGCTAGTTAAGTAATAATAATGTTTAATGTTTCTAATTTAGGATGATAAGAGCACGCGAATGATAACTGCAATGCTTATAAAAGGCTGCTTGCTAATTTGACAGTTTGTCGTAACTAGATGCGGTGGCGACTGTACGGGGGGCCTACCATGACGTCTTAAAGCAGCAGTAATTCCAGTGTGGGAAAGAGATGGCGCTAGACGACCTGTATAGCTCTGTCTCTTTCCCACACTGGAATTACTCCTGCTTTAAGACGTCATAGTAACCCCCCAGTTAGGGAACATTAACGATGTAATACATTGGAAAATAACAACTACCATTCATTTGACGAGAATATCAGATTAAGTTTAATAAGGCTGCAAAAATGTCTGGGTAAGGCTATAACATCCCTGCAGATAGCTCTAGAGATGTTTTTAGTCTGTAAGGAGATGTTTCATTTTCGGCCATAAAATGTACATTCATTGAAAAAGAGGAAAAAAATACCACGAACTTAGAAAAAATATTCTTTAGTGAATTTAAGTCTGATTTGCTGTGCGGAAAAAGTAACATTTTTTCAATTATTGCCACATTCTATTCAACATGGCGTCTTACAGTTTGCATAGTCTGCTTTCGTTCTGAAATCATGTCACATAAAAACATAATATCACGTCGACGTTAAATATGAAAAGTATGTGTTCTTGTAATTAATTATTATTATAGTTCTCTTATACATCATTTTCAACTAATTATATGCAAGTGTGATGATTTCATCGTTAAAAAATATAATAGGTACAGTTTCTGAACGAAAAATTCAAAATGACATTTTGTTCTATGTAAAGATAACAATTTCTAGGTTATGTAAATGCCATCTCTACAACCTGTCATGGCTGCCATAGCTCTCACGACAAACGTCAAACATTACTAATTTTTAATGTGTGCATAAAAACCATATAATATTATGTAAAAAAGAAATACTTTATTCTATTCAGGGGTTTGTTTCCCAGCTTTTCTAAAAAGTACAGGTTATGGCCGGAGTCCCATACAAAAATGAAACATCTTCTTTCTAGCGTACACCCAAATTGGCTAGACCAAATATGAATAAACTAGGTAAATATGTAAACTGGCGTGCATACCTCAGCTCACGTGTTTGTATCAAAATACTCAGCACGTGGGGAACTGGGCGCGTGTCCAACAATTTGTTTTTTTTTCTAGCTTTTACATAAAACCGATAACAGACGGTGAACATTTCGTTCATTTTTGTCATTTCACTCGAAGTGAAACAAGTGAACAAAATGACTCAAAAGTGAAAAATGAATTCACTAGTGAACCGTTCCAACGATGTTGGAACTATGTAATTAGTCTGTATGTGACATGTCAAAAAAATCTTCGAATGATCAAAAAGTTAAATGAAAGGAACAGATGAACATTCATGCAAAATTTAAAAACCATTCGTTATTTTTTCAAATTAGGCTGATATAATCAGCACTTTTTGTACGTCAAAATTACATGAGACAGTGGTAATACGTCCACCCTTCGCCATTTTCAAGTGTTTGAGCTGGGAAGAATAAGGGACTAACCACACTTATTCGGCTCTGTTCAGCTTTGGTCCATAGAAAACGACGATTTTGTATGGAGATGCATAAGCATCTGAATAGACGAAGAAACCTGAACACATGCGTACGCATCTCCATACAAAATTGTTGTTTTCTGTAGACAAAAGCTGAACAGATCCGAAAAAGTGTGGTTAGTCCGTAAGTGACGGAAAAAAACCCAAGCAACACGTAATCATCCAATAAGGTTAGAAGAACCATTCTGCAATGTTATCAATGTATGGAGACCGTGGAATGAAACAAAAATGAACAATTACTGGAGTGAATCGTCTGATATCGACTTTATACTCGGTAGAGTCGTAACTGTAACTAACGTTATTATACTTAGTGTTTTATCAGAACTCAAATTATATATATTACGAAGAAGATTAATTTACCGATAATGTTTATTTATTAGACAGGCATATTTCTAATTCTGATGATAAAATTGTTTGGCTAGACTACTTAACCGTAATATTCTTTTTATTAGATGTTTAAATTTATTTTAATACTAATACATTTTTTTAATGTCAGATACGCCATCATTTCTTCCCATTTTCTCTAGGAAGTGGTGATATTATCCTCTAATTGGGGTTTAGTTACACTTGATATTCTATAGTTACAAGTGAAATATAAATTTTTCCTTGAAACTTGTAAGTAAGAAACGTGATATGCATAGAAGAATACACTTTATTGGACACCAAATTTGTTACAGCTCTTTTATAACATCACACAAGTAATCATCGAAGGGTTAGGCAGAAGTGTTTCGAATAGAACACCCACATTACGCCAGTTATGATTTTAAGTCCCACGGAATAAGGAGCGAGCCTATTACCATAATCAAACCGGGCACAATTCCAGACTCCGTGGGTGCTACAGAGAAATTCCTAATCGAAAACCCAATAACATTTTGCCCGACCCGGGAATCGAACCCAGGACCTCAAGATCAGCAGTCGCTCTTGCAACCACTAGACCAAAGAGGCAGTCTGTAGAAAAAAAGTTACTAAAGTATGACACAAATGAAAACATGTCTTCATAACAGCTTCAAGAACGAACATTTCACAAACAAATAAAATAACGTCTAATCAAACTTGTTTATCCAGCTCCCACACATTCCTTTAATAATTCCCTTCAAACAACTCTTAATCACGTACCGTGTATTTTCAGCTTTCAAAATTACTCGTGAAAGCCAAGAAACGCCGGGAAACTTCCATCTACTACCCACACTAGATTATATGGTTTCGTTTCACGGTTCCACTAATAAAGAATGTATTGTACACCAAATTGCAGGGTATAACAACAAGCCATACTAACGTAACTCTAAATATACACGTGGAACTGTAATAGTTACTTAAAGTATCCTCTATGGTTCCGTACACGACAGGTAACCAACGGGACCCTATTACTAAGCCACCGCTGTCCGTCCGTCTGTCTGTCAGCGGGCTGTATCTCATGATCCGTGTTGTTCAGTTGAAATTTACACAGAATTTCTATGTGTATAATAATTATATTAAAATTCTAATATTTCTACACCGGTAACGGTAGTACATGTGAACTAATATAAATTGTAGACCTTTATGTACCTACCGTATACTCAGAAATAAATGATATTCTATTCTATTCTGTTGCCGCTATAACAACAAATTATAAAAATAAAATTCTTTACTGTAGGGACTTTTAATAAATTTCATTGTGTGTCGAGAGCAGCGGTGGCCCAGTGGTGGCGGTCCCAACTTACGAGCAGTAAGTCGTGGGTTCGAACCCCGGCAGGCGCATTACTTTGTGTAATTTATTTCATCACCACTGCTCTCAAAACGGTGAAGGAAAACATCGTGAGGAAACCGGCATGTCCTAGAACCAAAAATTCGAAGACATGTGACATCTACCGACCCGCACTGGGCCCGCGTGGTGGATTATAGCCCATTCCCTCTCATAGAGAGGAGGCCTGTGTCCCAGCAGTGGGAACATTATAGGCTGATTATGATGATGATAAAAATAAAATAACAATTAAAGGGGGCTCCCCTCCTATGAAACCCTTCATGCGCGAGTCTGATCCGCACTTGGCCGATTTTTTTGTATAACGAGTACGAACTTCGAAGAACTATCTATAAATAAGAATGAAAATCAAAAGAAAGTTCTTTTGAATTTGAAACTTCTACGTAAGTGGTAAAGAAAATAGAATCTAAATATAACAGCTGATTACAACATTCAAGGCGGATTTCACTAACGAAATGAACGCAATCAGTACATCTAAACTGCGTTCAAGAACTCCATCACAATTGTGACAGTGATAGTTCTTGATCGAGTTCAGTTTCATTGGCGTCAGCTATCCGCTGTCTTTTCAAAAACATTTTAGTTTTTTAATTTAGTGTTTTGTTTCTTATGCCGCTCTATTTTAGTAGACTTAAAATAGTTTCACTGAGGTACAATAAAATAAATAAAATGTATGTTAGTAAATTAATGTGACGGTACTTTCAGCATAAAATATTTTACTGTCGTTTTATTATATGACTAGCGATCCGCCCCGGCTTCGCACAGGTGCAATATATACATATAAACCTTCCTCTTGAATCACTCTATCTATTAAAAAAAACCGCATCAAAATCCGTTGCGTAGTTTCAAAGATTTAAGCATACAAAGGGACATAGGGACAGAGAAAGCGACTTTGTTTTATACTATGTAGTGATGATACAATAAGGGTAGTAGGAGCAGCGCCAACAGCATCCTATCTATGATAGCAAGTAGGCTTGATTGTGAGTTTGAGAACCACTGCTGCAAGATTTCAGCTGGGCCTGTCACCTTGCAGTAGTGATGTCACAATCTGTTTCAGTCTTTTATAAGT
Source organism: Noctua fimbriata (assembly GCA_905163415.1). Classification (NCBI taxonomy): domain Eukaryota; kingdom Metazoa; phylum Arthropoda; class Insecta; order Lepidoptera; family Noctuidae; genus Noctua; species Noctua fimbriata. The sequence continues at coordinate 2,565,066 of LR990946.1, forward strand.
CTATTACTAACATAGTTTGTAAGTACACACGGCGGCACATCAAGCTCGACATAACCAGTATAACCTGACTTCGCTTTGTATGAGCTTCCCGTACTATGAGAGATCAGCTTAATTTGGTTTTGCATAGCTTGATGGGGCCGCCGTGCGTACATTGTTAGTTGTTACTAACACTATGCGTCTAGTTGCTCGAAATAAATAAATAAAGAACTATGTAAAATGTCATATAAAAACACGTGTCATAAAACACAATGTCATAAAAACTTACAAACCAAATACCCCACAACGTGACATTGAAATCATTAGATATTGTATTACGTTAAAAAACACTTGTAAACATTAATGGTATTTATATTATTTGGTACTTAATTGCAGCGGCAAAATGCCAACGTCGACTCTGCGACAGAGTTTCTATTGGCGGCACTTTCATACAGCCTTGGCTTGCCCTTATAGCCTATTCTTCATGATGTTCAGGTTTTTGAACAGTCTGCTTGTCTTATGGGATTGCCGTATTGTTGGCTCCTAGACACGCCACTGAGTGTTTCCAACTGTTAACTTCACACAAACTAAAGTAAATATCCAGATTTGTTTTCTTCCAGATTTCTTTCCTGAGGAAGCTTAAAGTTTTATACATCATATGACGTATCCCATCTATACATATACCTCGAAGGGTTGTTAGGCAGAGTACACCCACAATTCGCCAGTTACGTGTTGTGTGTGTTGTATGTTGTGTTATGTGTGTTGTGTTGTGGGGACGAACCTATTGCCATCAACCGAGCAAGAATCCAGACTCCATGGCTGCTATAGAGAAATTCCTGATGGAAAAAACCCAATAACACTTTACCCGACCCGGAAATCGAACCCAGGACCTCATGCTCAGCAGTCGCGCTTGTGAACACCAGACCAACAAGGCAGTCTTTAATTTTTCGAAGAAAATAATAATTCCAATACTTAATAGAAACTAAATTTCTCTATGAGTACAACTTAAGCTCTAAGGCCTTGTCCACACTGGAGATTGGCATACTACCACCCCTAATGACATTTGCTAATGTAGTCGAGGCCTAACCCATTAACATGAACCCAAAATATGTTGACGATAAGAAACAACATTTTTACAACGCTTACTCACAAATGTTCACGATATGAAAAGAATGGAAGGAATTTTCACCAAGGCTGAGTTGTAAATCTGGACAAATACGCTGGCAAAATATCAAGCAAATATTTGGAGCACCGACGGCTTTTATTTGAGGTCATATTCCGTACAAGATTACAAATCCGTACTAATAATATAAATTCCAAACTAAGATTTTAAACTATCATGGTCACTAACATTACTACTTAGACAGGAAACGGGATATTTACCATGGATGTTTTTTTTTTTTTTTTTCCTTTTTTTTTTTTTTTTAACATGGTAAATATCCCGTTTCCTGTCTAAGTAGTAATTCCAAACTAACTTTGTCCGTTTGTTACCTTTTCACACCTACATAATTTAAGATATATAATACATAATTAAAATATACTAGCTGTTGCCCGCGACCTTCGTCCGCGTGCCTATAATCTTCCTCGATAAATGGACTATCCAAAACTAAAAGAATTTTTCAAATCGAACCAGTAGTTCCTGAGATTAGCGCGTTCAACCAAACAAACAAACTCTTCAGCTTTATACAGAGTGTAAACCACCACCACTGTTACCACCACTGTTTGTCTCTGCATCACCCAAAGGTTGACTGGTAGAAAATGCATATGGCATTAAGTCCGCCTCTGTACTTTGTGCTTGAAGTGTTAAATAAATAAATAATAAATAAACAGATTCTTCACATAGCCGTTAACCAAGCAAATTAAGTAACTTTACGCAAATATTATTTCTGGGAATCGACTTTTTCTTTTGGGGTGAAAAATCACGTTTTACGGTAGGACTCGATGCATAGCACCAAAGCATTGTGCTGATGGATGGATTCAATAGTACGGGGGTCGTGGAGGTGTGTAAAGTAAAAATATTACATTAAAAACATGTATTTAAAAAAAAAAACTTGTGAACATTTTGGAACTTTGACTTTGTATCTCCGTAACTAGAAGGTTCCCAGGTATGGTCTAGAACAAAAAAAATATCGCAAAGACGGGGAGAACAAGTGCCTTTCGGCTATGTTAAGGGCCTTTTTACACCCTTTAATATTAGTATAGATAGGATACTTTTGATCCCAAGAGTACGTTCAAGTGGAATAATTTGCAACCATAAGGCGAGCGAAGCCGTGGCGTCAGTGCTAAAATCACAATCAAAATATTGATTTTTTTTTGTAAACACAAATCCAAGCTAAGCATACCTAATTTAAACACAAAACAAATTGTAAATTCACTTCGACAACCAAATCAATTCGATAGCAAAGTATCTACTAAATAATTCTGATTGATTAATATTTACGAGTATTACATGACCCCACTTTATGTATTTCGATACTGAAAATATTCTCTGATAAAACGACTCGCTCGGGTTTATTTACTAACGTTATTTTATTGATACTGTGTTTTAATATGGAGTAGATATCGTATGGTTTTATGATAAAGTTATTTTTATTTTAGAAACGCTCGTTTTATCGCTATTTCACCTGATGTCAAAAACCATACATACATTAATTTCATTTCATTTATTTCAGTAACAATTTTTACAACACTAAATTATAAAATTAATCGGTTCTGTAGCGGCTATGGAATCGTAATAGATTAAGTTTCAGTATAGCCCATAGCTGGGCTATACTGAAACTTAGTCTATAGACCTGCCGAGGTCTTCCTTAGTCTTCCGTACTTCTCTGTTGCCTTTGTTGGCTAATCTTCTAACTCCAGGGGTATTAAACTGACACTGTCTGTTACGGGATATCTTCCGTGATTCGCTTCTGGAGAATGCGGGTGAGTGGTAAATAAATTGTTAGGTGCAGACAAATCTGCCTACCCTCTTTCTCTGTATCCAGGGGTATTGTTCCTGCTGCGGGACTGTTCGAAAGAGATACCGTGGCCCTGGAACACACAAGGGCAAAGAAGGAACATGGATGGGTTTTAGTCAGTACAAGTCTGACACTCCCTTCCGCTCCGCCCAGAGCGGGGAGGGTCATTTGATGATTTCCAATCCTAAAAAAAAAAAAAAAATAGGGGTATTGTTCCTACAGCTAATAGTCTTTTTGATCTTGCTCGTCATCCTACCCATTCATGATGAATCAGGTCCATCAATATTTAGGCTTTCGACAAAATATTACCATCAATCACCATCAAGGTAGTCAGTGGCCTGAACGTCTGACAACCAGTCGTATCGTATTATTTCAGGACTAACTGGGTTGTTGAGGTCAGATAGGCAGTCGCTCCATGTAAAATACTGGTATTCAGCTGCACCCGGTTAGACTGGAAGCAGACGCTAACATAGTTGGGAAAAGGCTATGTAAATGAGAAGAATAACAATCTCGTAATCAGTCTCCAGCATACATTTCAGTTCAAATATTCCTGTCTCTAATATCGATGCTTATTTTATACGAAAGAGCACAATATTGAAATCCATGTTTACACAGTTCCTGAATATCAAACACGGAATCGTAAACGTATATCGTTTATGCAATATTCAAATCCTATACAAATCTTTCGCATAAGGGATAAGGGGACACAAAACACGGATATTGCAGTAACACAGCTTGCAAATACATGGTTTCAATAAAATAAAGAAGATTTACATAAAGGAATCGAACCACTGGATGTTAATTCTGGAGAAAATATGCTTCGTACTCGCTTTTAAGGAAATTGAAGACATGATAAGTGTATGAAAAAAGAGAGGCGTTTACCCAACGGTGGATGAAGTCAGGCTGCGGATGATGATGATGATGAAGCGTGCCTTTAAATGTTGAGTTTGTAATCTACTCATCTATCGGATCGTAGTTTTTACTACGGACACTTTTAACGTACAGATCTTGCTACATCGTTCTCACATAATGTACCATCTCAAAATATATGATGTACCCAAGTTATTGTAAAAGTATTCTGATTTAAAAGAGTGTCCATGGAGTTTCTTGCCCGTTCTTCGCCATAGAGATCTACTTTAGGGAATGGGCAACTAAGTACTTTCACAATTTTTATGCCTTGTGACTGGGACTGTAGCTACTTTTCATTGTTGTCTTTGTTTCGACAATTCATAAGTGCCTGTATCTGGCCTATTTGAAATAAATGCTTTGATTTTGATTAGCAGAATGAACTAATAAAAGCTCGAAGCTCAAGAATACACCGTGTTTAAAGGCTAGGCTTGCGTTTGACCGCAACTCGCCTGATGTGAAGCGATGATGTGGCCCAGGGTGAATCACGCTTGCCTAGAAGAAACCGATTCACTCGAGCTTTGAATAGATCCAGATTATAATGATCAGGGAACAGCGAAGCCGGTCGCACAATAAATATGGAAGCATAGTGCTTTGTTCGGATCCGTGGAACTTCAACCAAATTGAATTTTCGTTTGCACACCCAAACAACCTCCCACCCTAAACGCATTCACCTTCCCCGTGCCGTCGAGGGTTTAAAGAAACAACTGTATTTTTAATTTTCAGTAAAAGTAAACAAGTACACATTTCATACAAGAATATTATAAGCGCATATACCTTCTCCATTCCGTTAAGGTCTAAAACAAACAACTGTTCAGAATTTTTACGACACATGTTTCGTTCAGGAATGTTAGAAACTCATTCTCCAAAGTTCTTTCTACCCTGTACAGCAATTTCGTCAAAAACAACCGCTTATAGTATACGCATACATGCTATTCAAATTATTTTGAACACGCCATACTGGATATAGCGAAAGGGGAAGCGTTTATAGAAACTAGGCCGTGTGGGGGAAGCCAATGTCCTGTCTGAGTTGCGTTATGGAGAAAATAGCTTTTAAATACTTAGTTTGAATGTTAACAACGAGCAGTTTCAGATACACATCGGCTTAAGTATTTTGTCATATTTGCGAAAGGTTTCTGATACCGTTGAATTGATTTGCTATAGTTATTTTGGTCAGCCAGTCAAACTCAAAATTCCAGCCATTTGCAGGCACCTATAAATTTTTAGGGAGTCGGTTGGTAGGGAGAATGAAAACCGATGACGGGCAAAAAACTATGGACAGACATACGTAAATCAATATGGAGGATTGACCATGTTAAGATCGAGAGATACTCTTAAAAGATCATGTTTCACTACCTAAGTCTTTGGTCATATGTCTCGAGTTCAAACCCAAGACAGGCACCTCTGATTTTTCGGATTCATGTGTGTAAATAATGTATAATTATCACTTGCTTCGGTGAAAGAAAATATCGTGAGGAAACCAGTATGTCTGAGATATTTCTCGACGGATGTAAACCCAAGTCAAAGCCCCCATGGGCAGCATAAAAACTCTGGCACCAGTTGCTATACAATAATGCATTCTCTATAATAAAACCTTTACACACACAAAACATTTCAGCCTCGGAACAAATATCAGCGAGCTGAACAAATATTTGTCTTTACACGGAATTGAAACACGCTACCCTGAGTATAAGCACAGGCGACACAGTGCCGGAGATACAGAAAGTCAGGTGATGGAAACTGTGACTTATCTACAGTCCTTTCATATATATTGTACCTCTAACAGCAGCATCATACAGCAGCAACCATAGATATAAGAAAGAAGAGCCTAGTGGTCATTGTAATTTTGACAGACTTGTCAGGACAGCAACCTTAATCATTATATGCCTGCCTTTTCTCAACTATGTTGAGGTCGGCTTCCCACCGATCAGACCTCCACAACCCAGTTAGTACTAGGTAATAGAACTAACTGGGTAATAAAGTACGATACCCTTTGGTAAGACTGGTTGCAGACTTTCGTGCCACTGACTACCTGTAACGACTGTCAAAGATCTACAAATGATAGCCGGGACCAACGGCTTAATGTGCTTTCTGAGGCACGGAGGAAACTCGGTATGTAATGTCACCCATCCACGGACCAACCCGGCAGTATCAGCACCCTTAATGTAATGGGAATAAAGAGTACTTTGATTTTGACAGCGATGCGAAGTCAGAGGTAGAATTATTAGTAACTGCAATGGAAGGTGAAAGGTTAGTGATTTCTGACGCTATCAGCTGGTGGTTAAGATTTTGATATTAACAGAGCCAAAAATTTGGATGCTACACAATATTTCTAGTTATTTTATGACTAAAATTAAAGTACTAAATATGAAGAAATATTTCAACTACGTTGCCATGCCACCACACCACATTTTAAGACTTCGACTCCAAAGTGCTCAAAGCAAGACGAATCCTGTGAGACTGACATCACTCAAGAACCAAAGAAGCAATAAAATTCAATCTTAACGTTTCAATTCACTGACGCGTATCATAATACAGTAACAAAAACGACGTAACATTGACAAACGCACGCAGCTCTCCATAGATCACGGAGTAGGAGTGCAAGCGTGAATAATCTATGGCGATTCGGTCCAGTGAGCCGAGACCCTTAGCAACAGACCACGAAATACACCACTTAAGAGCCTTTATAGGGCGGATGTGAGTAAGAATAGGAAGGGGACGCCGTTGAAGGACGTTCACCGATCTTCATGGTGTCCTTCAGAAAGGTCAAGTTCAAGGACTCATAATCAGATGACATGCAAAAGCATACAAACAAAATGACAAAGTTGAATTTAAAAAAAAATGCTATGATGCAATAATAACATAACATCACGCCTGTAATCCCCGAAAGGTTAGGCAGAGGTGTACTTAATAGTACACCCACATTGTAATAGGAAGCGAGTCTATTGCCGTAGACCGGGCACAAATCCTGACTCCGTCACTGCTACTGAGAAATTCCTGACGGAAAATCCCAATAACACTTTGCCCGACCCGGGAATCGAACGCAGGACCTCAGCTGTTGCGCTTACGACCACTCGACCAATGCGGCGCTCGCAATAATGCAATCATTGGCAAGTATTTAGAATTCAACTTTGTAATTTTCATTTTAATGATCCAGCTTTCAATATAATTGCTTTGACTGCAAAACAGACACGCTATAACAGCTGTTTTTACAATCAACAATTAAAATACTATTGATTGTATCATATTTATCTGGTCGTTGGTCGCAAGCGCGACATCTGTGCATGGGTTGAATTCCCAGTTTGGGCAGTATTAATGGGTTTATTCTCCAACGACAATTTCTCAGCCACGGAGTCTGGAATTGTGCTCGGTTGATGGCAATAGGCTCGTGCCCTATTACATGGGACTTGAAACATAACTGGCGAAATGTGGGTGGACTATTAGGTACACCTCTGCCTAGCCCTTCGGGGATTACAGGCGTGATGTTATCCGACCGTTGTCCATATTATCAAATTACCGCCAGTTCTGGCTGAGTCAGTTCAACTGAGCAATCACAGAGCTCAGGGTTTTTTTTGGGACATCAGACCAATCCCACAGAAACCTTAGATCATTTCCTACAATCTGATTGACCAGCCCCCGTAGCATGACCACCGTAGACAAGGATTTCTTTGACGGAAGAATTGACAAAATGACAGATAGTGCAAAGAAATCTCTTATTTTGTCGATTCTTCCGTCAAAGAAATCCTTGTCTACGGTGTTCATGCTACAGGGGCTGGTTCCCGATCGCTCTTATCCCTATATTTTCAAGGTCTTCAGTCTCTAAGAAATAAAACTTTAATACCACTCCTACATCCGTCCTCCTTATCAGACGTAAATATTTTCCGCCACACTAAATAAACCACGCACATAACTAATTCATATTAATAGCCCACTATATCTTTCCCTACCCACATCTCTCACACGGTCTTAGCCTTCTCCCGCCTACAACTACACAATAAACACATAAGCAACATAGACCTGACCCTCAGCAACAGGACTTATACATAAAAACTCATCTAATCAGACGCTGACCAAAACGTAACGTAGCGCAGTGTTGGCAGATAAGGGATTTTATCTCTAATTTGGGAGAAAAAATTGTTCTTGGAAAAATTAAATTCTTGGAGAAAATTTCCGTAAGGATAAATTCACACGAAGATCTTCACAGGGTGGCTGGTAGCAATTGGATGGAGAGTTGCTGAGAATTGAATTGAGTGACAGGCGATTGAAGAGGCAGTGGACTATTCTAGGCTGATGATGATGATGAAAATCAGATTTAGACGCACAGTTCAGTATTTTCTTCTCTCTTTCCCTTTTTATCACTTAGAGTTGCAACTCACTAAAGTGAGAGGTCCAGAAGCATGTTTAAGTTCTTCCGATGAGAATTAATGATGATGCTTGTGACCGAACTTCTCGGTCTACCAAACGCCGCCCGCTTGTCACGTAGCATCCGTGAGTTAACATCGAAAATGTTCGGGATCAAACTTTTTTATAAAAAGATTTCCTATGTCCGTTCTACACTCTTTTAAATATCTTTGAAAATACATACAGACACAAAATTTGATACCAAGTCGTACCTTGTGTGAATAAACACGGTTTTATATCTCAAGTTTGTTTCATTTCCTGTTTCAAAAATAGAACGGGGAAAAAAGATTGTCAAATGTATAATTTTGGAGACAAAAATCGGAATTTGGGGAAAAATCAGCTCGAATCTAGCAACCCTGACGTAACGCGTTACGTAACACCCGCGTCATTGGGGCGACATTGAAAACGATGCCAAATCTTTTGTGTATCAACAATAGTTTTGTTTGTATTGCATTCGGTTAATGCAGGGTGAAAGGTTATTAAATTGATTGCCTAGGAGTTTGTTATAATCATTTTTACGGGTGCTTTCACGAATAGTTCCTTGTGTGTAAGCCAAGGTCAAGCCGCGTTGAGATTCATTGAAAGCTGATTGTGATTCTGCAAGACTTTAATTATAGACATGGTTCAGCAGTGGAACTTTCATTGAAAGCTCAAGGGTCAAGATAATGTAGCCCTGGAATCAAATTGTAGATGATGACTGAAGAAATATTGTCATCACTTCAGCCTGGAATTATCTACTGCTGGAAACAGGCCTTCCCTTCCTACTGCGATACTTCTCAGACGACATGATCACCATGCTTGATACAAAGATTGGCGATCATAGATAATACACAGCTAGTTTAAATAAATAATCTACGCACTTTCTATCAGTCCGAACAAACTAAATAAACATGAATACATTATCATAATAATCCGTTGTATAACAACAATATTACTCAGCAAAGATTGAGTCTTTAGTTATAAAAGACAAGTTGGCTTTGATATCAAAACGTCTAAGTCCTCTAAACAGGTCAATACTGATAGATACGAGGACTTCATAGCTAGGTTATAAAACACACTATTAACATCAAGTTTCTTAGCTATTTTCAACCTTATTACGTTGATTGAAAGTTTAGATTGGAGAGATCGTTTGAGATAGATTTTGAATGCAATCTCGCACTAGGAGAAGTTATCTAACTGTGCAGTTCAGGACTCTATTGAACTTTAAAACTATCTTTAGTTAGTTCCTTAAGAATGCATCCTGTTTAGCAGGGCACTTTATCATTAGATAATATGTTTCCTTTCATTGCTAAGTCTCTTTGTGAGAGGGACCGGGCCGTATTCCACCACACGGGCCTATTGCGGGTTACTGGAAGTCTAGTGTCTTCAAATATTACATAGTTCTAAGCTACAACCATTCGCAAGCATAACTGCACGTGATGAGGAGGGATGAAACACATATCACTAAAAGAGTGATGAATGTAAATGTTCATCGATCGAGAAGAACAGCAAAAAAAGAAGGATGGATTACGTGACGAATGAAATGAAAGAAAAAGGAGTAAAGAGTGAGGACAAGGGAGAATGGAAGAAAAACACGTGTTGCGCCAAGCACAAGTTATATGGGACAAGGGCAGGAAGATGATGATTGGAAGTAACTGGGTTAAAGAAGACCTGATTCACGTCTCATGGATGTCAATTTTAGAGTTAATGTAGTATGAAACTATAAACTCACGACTACGACCTCTATTGCAGCAATGGAGCGGTCCATTGCAAAAAAAAAAACAGTGCATACACATTGATTGCACAATACTGTTGTCATAACTAAATCGATTTCGAAAGCTATTTTGAACACAAGTTATTAAATAGTAAAGACGAACCGACAACGGAAGGCGTTAAATGGTATTGATTTATTTCTGTTAAAAGGTTGGACGTTTCTACATGCAGTAGGATTCTTGGGAAAAGATGAGAAATATGGAGAATCGAAAGTTGAGATTTCAATCAAAATCAAATTATTACAAGTAGGCCAGTTACAGGCGCTTTTGAACTGTCTAAACAAAGACCAAAGACAACAATAAAATGAAGCTACAGTTCCAGTCACGGACACAATATCTGTGAAAGTACTGTAGTTGCCCATTCCAAAACGTTGATCTCTATGGCAGGACGGGCGAAAAACTCTATGGACACTCTTTTAAATCAGAATATTGTGTGTCAATAGATCATCATCATCATTTCAACCACCACTGCTGAACATACAATGAAAGACTTTGAATGTCGTCAATTGACAAAGATCATCATCATCATTTCAGCCGAAAGACGTCCACTGCTGGACATAGGCCTCCCCCAAGTGTCGCCACATTGACCGGTCCCGTGCGACTCGCAACCAGCGGATCCCTGCAACCTTCACCAGGTCATCGGTCCACCTAGTGGGAGGCCTTCCAAGGCAGCGTCTTCCGGTTCGCGGTCGCCACTCCAGAACTTTTCGGCCCCATCGGCCATCCGTTCTGCGAGCAATGTGCCCTGCCCACTGCCACTTCAGTTTGGCTATTCTTCGGGCTACGTCGGTTTTGTTGGTTCTCTTGCGGATGTCCTCATTTCTGATTCGATCACGCAAGGAAACTCCGAGCATAGCCCTCTCCATTGCCCTTTGGGTGACTTTAAGCCTTCTGATAAGGCCCATTGTGAGCGACCATGTTTCGGTCCCGTAAGTAATCACTGGCAACACACACTGGTCATAGACTTTCGTCTTGAGACACTGCGGTAAGTTGGACGAGAAGATACCACGCAACTTCCCGAACGCTGCCCAGCCGAGTCGGATTCGACGATTGACCTCTTTCTCGAAGTTAGACCTACCTAACTGGATCGTTTGTCCAAGGTAGACATAATCGTCTACAACTTCGAGTGTAGAGTCTCCGATCTTGATAGGAGTGGGTGTTACATGGGTATTCAACATGATTTTGGTTTTGTCCATGTTCATTTTAAGACCCACTTTTTCGGAAGCTCTACTAAGGTCATCGAGCATTGTACTGAGGTCCTCCATGGTCTCAGCCATGACCACTATATCGTCGGCAAACCGAAGGTGAGAGATGTACTCGCCATTGACGTTGATGCCTAGCCCTCTCCAGTCCAGAACCTTGAAGATATCCTCCAGTGCAGCGGTGAACAGTTTCGGAGATATATGATAAAGATAAATGATTTTAAAAGGAAATTTTAAAAGTTTCACCACATCATTAAGTCCCACACCCTCCCAGTTTGGGACTAGGAGGGTAACCTAAGAACCTATTATTATATGTAGATTCTGTTTAAAGCTGATTTTGTTCTTAAATCGTACATTTTCTAGTCTAGATAGTGCAATTTCACATTTAACATAGCTATCTATCTACATATGTGGTATAAGAGTAGAGGGAGACCAAAAAAAACGATGGATGGACTGTGTGAAGGATGATATGGCAAGAAAAGAGGTATCTGATGAGATGTCGAGAAGTATGGAAGAATAAGACATGCTGCGCCGACCTCAAATGAATTGGGATACGAGCAAGAGAATGATGATGAATTAACGAAGCTACCTAATGGACTCAAACAATACAGTCAAACTAAAGTACCATCGATATCAAAATAAGAAGGAGTCTTACAAGTGCCCTCCAGAAATAGATTCGTTTAACAAGACCCCATAAGATTTCCTCTAGTTGACTGAAGATACCAAAAATCACATAAATCCAAAAAGATGTATGAACGTGAACGACACAAAAGGAGTATTGTAGCAAATGGCTTTCTGTAGTTTCTGTCTACCCCCGTGGGAAAAAGGCGTGAGTTTATGCTTGTATACAAAAAGGTTTTTCTGGACAAAATGCACACTGAAATAACATAAGTTTGCTGAACGTACAATGTTGTGTAAGCTCTCAATGAGATTAGTATAAAGTACAAGTCCGGCTGGTGACGTCACACATACTAGGAGCACATAAGCTGAAGTGCCTAAAGCTTAGTTAACTTGTTGCTGAGCTGACCAACATTAAAGTCACGTACGGGGATTGTGTGGACAGAACGATTGTCGAGCGATAGATATGAAGTTTATTTAAAAGCTACTTTTGGAGCTTTAATTGAGGATTCAAAATGCAACAGTAGGAAGAGTTTTTAAATGAAATAATGAATTATGTTACCAACGGTGGACATGGCAGGGTCTTAAACGCCAGTAATTTGACGACACATCAAACTGTTACCAACAAGGTAGAAATAGTGATGGTTTCCATCATCACTATTTCTACTATTACTGACGAACACCTTTTCTCAAAGGCTGTATGTACTACTTAGATAGAAGTTTAAAGAACCCAGGACAGCAAGACACGATTTCGGAGCAGTTACAACAATAGACCGCCTCGTTGATCTACTGATCTCAAGCGCGAATGCTGAGCACGAGGCGCCAGGTCAGGCAGTGTTATTGGTTTTTTTCCATCAAGAATTTCTCAGTAGCAGCCACGGAGTCTTGTGCCCGGTTGATGGCAATAGGCTCACCCCCTATTACAGTGGACTACAACATAACTGATAAAATGAGGGTGTACTATCAGGTACACCTCTGCCTTACCCTTCGGGGATTACAAGCGTGATACATCAAAGCAAGAAACAGTTTCGCAACAAACTTTCTAAAATAACAAACAGCGGAAGGATTAAACGAATTTCGGAAACATCGCACATACAATTTTTCTAGATTTTCGCAACACACGTTCTGATGATATAACTAAATACGTGCTCCGATATGCCACGGTGCAAAAAACGTTGAATTAAACATTGTAGAGGAAGCAACATCTGATGAAAGTTGTCCGTCACGACCCCGTTATGAGCCTCGATTGGAAACCTATGCCTTTCAATCAAAGGAGAGCAATCGCTAAAAGAAATCTGGGTCAGCCGCCTACCAAGCAATTTTATTGATGACTAATATGATGATTGGTAAATAGTAGTTAATGCTAGATAATTGTTTTGCTTGTAATGATTTGCATGCTATGAATGCTACTGGATAAAATAAGAAATGAATACATAAGAGGAAGTCTGAAAGTGGCGCCGGTGACTGAAAACTAGTGTGGTAATCGGTGGTCGTGGTATGCATATGATGCGGAGGAATGGGGAAAATATTGTGAGGAAAGTTTCGAGTATGAATGTGGATGGGTATAAGAGAAGAGGAAGACCAAAGAAACGATAGATGGACTGTGTAAATAATGATATGGCAAGAAAGGAGGTGTCTGATGTGATGACGAGTAATAGAGAAGTATGGAAGAAGAAGACATGCTGCACCGCTCTAAATAAATTGGGATAAGGGCAGGAGAATGATGAAGATTCACTAGACCTGTGATTTAAATTGGTAAGGTTCAGACTTCCTTGTTGGGCTTGTCATGGCCGTATGACTTGCCGTTATTACTAAATCATATCTAAAGTCATGTGGCCTTTGCTAGAAAACCATACAGTATTAGGGTGCGATACAAAAACCTTCACTAGTGACGACATTTATAGGCGTTCGTCCGGCGCACCCTGGGTGCCCACGTCATGTCCTAATATTTACATATAAAACGCCGAAAAAGGTGAAGGTTATTTTTTTTTAATTAGCCGCTGCTTGGTAAATGCCTCTTTCATCCTGCCAGGTACTTACTCTTTTACACCGCCGTCTCGAAGCAGCTGTCATGGTACGCGTGAAAATTGGGCTGGCCTCGACGGCACCTTCCATCTTTTACAGGCTTATAATAATTATTTTGGTTTTGCTTTCCTAACTCCTTGTCTTACTACCACAAAATTCTGGAGATAGCACATTTAACCGCAGCAGCACACCTTGACTTTGTGCCAAGGTCCGCTCCCAGACAGTATTATGGGTAGCCATTACTCTTACATTCGCAAACACTGCACTATATCTGCCAAAACGCACGCAGAGCAAATAAACAAGCCGCTGAAATAATATGAGATATTTGGAGATTTATTACCATACTTGAGAATATTCGTCTGAATCTGGAAGATCAATTTGGATCAGCAAATTGGGAAAGGGGAAAGTCAAGACGAAAGCATTGTGAGATGTACGAAGACATATGACAACTACCAATCTCCACTGGGCCCACGTGATGGAAACCTTATGGGCTGATTATGCTAAGGCAACAACGGGATGAACTGCTTGTAATCCATAATTTGTGAAGTACCTCCAAGAAGGAATCCTTTACCAACTTGGTTCAATATTTGCATGATTCAAGTGAGATCTTTATGCAGGAGTGTACTGCGATTAGCCTAAGCTCTTCTAAGATACGACTTTAGATAGCAGCCTAATCTGCACTGATTAGTTACCGACCTCCCAAACGGATCTTCATGATAACCATGTGCCAGAATATCTGCACTTGTCCCATAAAAGCAAGCAACCATGTAGATATGTAGAAAAATGTGCATAATAAATTCAAACTGACTTTATAATGGCAGGATATTAGCTCATCGGCTTAAGAACATATGGTATACCACAAACGATGAGGTAAGCTGTTTCCTGAGTCTTGCACCATTGATTTTTCTACGTAAAGACAAGCATCATAAATATAGTAAAGAACAATACAGTAAAGTTATGTTCAACCATTAAGAAAGACAGACAGTAATCAATAGACATGGAGTGAATACTGAACATTAACATGATGGAAACACGACTGAAAATTGTACTGATCTTTTCAAGTCAGATAAACTTGCCAACTCAACATTATAATATAAACAAACACACATAACCATTACTAAACGGTCAAGTACGTGCGGTAAATATGTATCATAATATGCACAGTAATGATAAGCATCAGTGTAACTGATTTCATGCGATAATAGACTTCAATCATTCCATGTAGTGAGAATAGGGTTGTCAAATAGTGACATGTGTCGTAGATTTCGTGGAATATTGAATGGAAGTTTGGACAAAGTTTATGACATTTCTTGAAACACACACACACAGCACATTCTAAGGAACAGGATGACTAGATATCTTGAGTCAATAACATTTACAATCTTTAACATACAGCGATCGTTTCTTTTAATTTTGGACCTTCTCCTGGTGTGAAATTTGACATGTCCACAGTTTTAGTCGATATTTTAGATCTTCTGCAAAGCTATCTTTGGGTGTATATTTTTCAGCACTCACCCCAGTCACTAATTCAAAAGCATTTTGAGGGTCTACAAAGCCATTTGTCTTTCCAGAAATCTGTAATCTAGTAGTGTGGTACAAAGAGTTGCATGTTGAATTAAATTATCGCTCTTTCTGCATGTAAATAGTATTGGGGAGCGGTGCTGCATTCTTCATCTAAGCTTAGATCTATTTTTTGTAACGTTTTACCGTCTTCTTTCTCCAACAACATGGCGGCCCTAACTGACCATAACCTACATGTAACTGGCATCAAATAAATCACAATCAATCAGCCACAATACCACGTGAAGGGCGCTGAACTGCTAACTAAGTCACGGCCATTAGACGAGTTGTCGTTAGCTGAGGAATTTATGAGTCGTGTCTTGGACTTATTTGGGCATCCATTTATTGATGTTTTCCACATTCTTGACGGCGATAGAGTTTGTTGTGTCGATATCGGTTCGTGTCGACGTCTTTGGGCATGACTTGGCTATGGCAAATCGATTGGAACTAGCGTTGACTAAAGATGCTATCATTTATCACCGTCTTAATGTTGGAGAGTGTTTATGGGTGGTCAGAAGCCTGAAAATCTGACAAGCAGTCTTTCCAAGAGATATACCCAGAAACTGTATTGCAGAAGTCAGATAGGCCATCGCCTGGTATTCACTATTCAGCTGCATCCGTTTAGACTGGAATCCGGCCGCAACATGGTTAGAAAAAACTAGGCAGATGATGTCTATACGTTTATTGATGTTTTCCACATTCTTGTTGCTAATATAGGATTCTATTGTGGTGTTGCATACGTTTTAGGCATGGCTTATGGATACGGTAAATCGATTGGCGCTGTGGACGGGCAAAGGATTTTTTGCTTGAATTTTGGTATGCACAGTACGAGAAACATTTTGACTGCAGAATAATTATGCGTAGTTGTTCTCGGTGTAGAACAATAGACGTTTGTTCTATGATATTGGTTTTTTTTTTCAGAACTATCAACCCGTTATCAAGTAACAAAACAAAAGTGTTTCACTAGACTTATCTTCGCTTTTAGATCTGTTTCTTTTAGAACGAAAAGGAGGTCATTGAGGGATTGATAGTATCGGAATTAATTACCAGTAATAGCATTGTGGTCTGATAATAATTAGGTACAATGATAATTTAGAGATTCTGATTAACGATGCCGTGATGAAGTAATCTTAACGATAATACTAAAGGAGTTAGTATAGAATAGAAGTGTTAAACTTTTTAATTCCGCTTTCATATGCATCATCATCATCATCATTCTCCTGCCCTCATCCCAATTTGTTTGGGGTCGGAGCAGCATGTCTTCTTCTACCACACTTCTCTATTACTCGTCACCTCAGTAGTCACCTCCTTTCTAATCATGTGATCCTTCACACAGTCCATCCATCGTTTCTTTGGTCTGGTTCTCTACTCTTATGGTTTTCATGTGCATGTAGGATCCGATCCGATAAGATATGAGCAAGTACATTTTTATAGAAAGCATTCTATGTCGAATTGCCAGCCTAAAACACGTGGAAGCGGTGTTGCGTGGAAAAGCGCTGGGTCTACATTATTGAGTTAGAATACACGTAGCAATGTTTACACACGACAAATTAATAGATTATTGTTCTACAACACAGAAACCTTTTGTAAAAGTATAAATAAATAAACATCCAAAACACACACAACACAGCAGAAATGTAAAGCAGACTATTAACATCAGCCATTTAATTATGTATGCGGTTGTGGTAGCTACTCGTTCCGAAAATTGTACCGAGTATAAATTAATTGGGTTAGTAACGACCACCTGTGATCCTGTATTGACCGCGAGAATATTATAGAATTGGTTTGCACTCATGTAGAGTAATCCTATATTGAACGTAGGAGTATTGGTTTGTGCTGAAGCTGTTCTGTAATGAGTTCAAACATCATCTGGCCAGCCTTTTTCCAGTTATGTTGTCGTCGGCTTCCAGTCTACACTTACTTGGAGCGACTGCCTATCTGACGTTCACAAGCCAGTTAGTATTGGGTAATACGGTACCTCTAGGTAAGGCTGATTGCCAGACTTTCACGCCACTAACTAGCTGTAACGCCTGTCAAAGATCTACAAATGACAACAGGAACCAAGGGCTTAACGTGCTTTTCGAGGCACAGAGGAAACTCGGCATGAAATGGGTGTTACCCATTCACAGACCAAATTGGGGAAGCGCGGCTTAAATAGAAGATCAACCCGAGTGGCTATTATTCCAATCGTAAGCCCATAATGTTCCCACAGCTGAGCGTGTAGACCGTGGTCAAGCGGCACTGCGGCAAGAACAACAAGTACAATTAGATGGCGATTGATAATTCTATCCATATACAAACACAGTTCAGAGTCGTTTCCATTGTTTTATCGTTATCGAATGCACTCAAACAAACATTGACCGAGTGATATTATCAATACGTATTCGATAAGATATAGCGGGAGCGACTCTTTACGCCAAAATGTTTTGAAGAGATTTATTTTTGTTTACTTGTTGGTACTATCAGTAAATTGATAGAATATTCTGGGTTTTTTTGGTAGTAATTTACGTCATAATAATAAAGTTATCAGACTTTTTTTTTTCAACAGCCGGGACAAAGAGGTCTTTGCCCTGATGTGTGATAGTTTATCTTTACAGAAGCTGGACCTAACAGGTTGAAATAGCCAATACAAATGAGTAGGATGAAACGAGCATGGATATCACCAAAATCAAAATCATTCAATCAAATTGTCGAAACAAAGACAACAATGAAAAGTAGCTACAGTCCCAGTCACAAGGCATAATAACTGTGAAAGTACTGTAGTTGCCCATTCCCTAACGTAGATCTCTATGGAGAAGAACGGGCAAGAAACTCCTTTAAACACTTTTTAAATCAGAATACGTTTACAAAGCCTTGGTCTTGGTTTTAGTCATTCATGTTGAGATGGTACATTATGCGAGAACGATGTAGCAAGATATGTACGTTAAAAGTGTCCATAGTAAAACAATTCAAAAATAAAATAAAGACTACCAAGACGCATTCAGCCTGTTTGTATGCTTATTTTAGCGATACCTAAGACGAATTATCTACCTTATGAGAGAGCGAGTGGAGCATTCAGCTGCATCCGGTTAGACTGGAAGCCGAGGCCAACATAACAGGGATGATAAATTAGGGGTACGAAGAACAGGGTATAAAGTTCTTCATCCCCATAGAAAAGGGAGTATCCTCTGACCAGACTGGTATTATGTCTGGTGATCTACTGCCCGACAGTTTGCAGTTGGCAGGTGATGATGACGAGAGAGAGGGAGAGGGCTGTTATCCACCACACGGGCCCAGTGCGGGTTGATGGACATCTCATGTCTTCGAATTTTTAGTTCTAGGACATGCCGGTTTCATCGACCTCTCATGCAAGAGTAGTAATCACTAAAAATACCCACCACCTGTACTTACAAGTAGGTATAAGTACATTCCACCTCACCTGCATAGTTTAAAGTAACGACATGACATCACCCACTTGGTACACTTGTGCAATCTAAGTACAGTCGGCTACCGTGCTATCTGTATTATTCATATTTACAGTACTTATTGCTAAATAACCGATTAGTTGAAAGGTGTTTAGAGGTTGATTTGATAGAGATTGGTGATTGTAAACTTTATTACATTATTTGACATGTAAAGTTGATTACATTGTTATGACTGTTGTGTTGTTTATAGTTGTCGTAAAATCGTAGCAGAGAATAACAAATTATTATAAGATTATGTGACGACTTTGGCCGTTGGTCCCTGCTGTCATTTGTAAAACTTTGACAATCGGTCGTCACGGCTTGAAAACCAGTCTTACTTCTTCTTTATCGTGTGGTTAGTGCCTAACCTCGTGGCAGAGTTTTTGTGCCGCCCATGGGCCTCTGACTAGGCTTTAGATGCCGTCGAGAAATATCTCTCAGGCATGCTGGTTTCCTCACGATGTTTTCCTTCACCGAAGTAAATGATAATTATACTATACGCACATGAATCCGAAAAATCAGAGGTCTTGGGTTGGACCTCAAGACCTATGACTTGTCAGTCCGACCGTCACACCACTAGACTATCACTGCTTACCAGTAAGGTAAGCAGTGATAGGCGTAAGTGATAGTAGTAAGTGGTATCGTTTTATCCAGTAACTGGGTTTTGGAGGTGAGATTGGCACTCGCTCCATGTAAAACACTGGTATTTAGGTACATCCGGTTAGACTGGAAGCTGACCCCAACATAGTTGTGAAAAGGCTAGGCAGATGATGATATTGATGATATAGCTACATTGGCTTAGCTTGTGAAATCATGACATAGAACACAAATCCGTACACCACGACAGATCTCAAGAGAAATGTGTGAATTACGAATGTAAAGAGACTCAAACTATTGGCAACATCAGTTGATATGTTGCCGAAAGAACCGACAGTCGAAAATATGAGTAACTTTGAATGTGACTTGCAACTTTTAGATAAATCATACATAACATCACGTATGTTATCCCCGAAGGGTTAGGCAGAGATGTACCTAATAAGACACCCACATTTCGCAAGTTATGTTTATGTCTCATATAATAGGGGGCGAACCTATTGCCAACACACAGACTCCGTGGCCGCCGCAATAGCGCTTTACCCGACCTGGGAAAGAAGGAATGAAACCACAAAAAAACATACAAAAATAATTGGCAAAGTGATAAAATATTATCGAATCATAATCATGTTTATTTATTTGAAACATAACCAAAACGAGGTTAAAACAATAAAAATAAAATGTTAATGATAATCGCTTTTTTATTACAAATCGGAAGATCGTATCACAGGAAACGCTGCTAACATGATGATTGCGTAACTATAACTAATACAGTCACAAGCATTAATATGTAAATGTCAGATTTGTCAGGATTTACTCCGTTAGGCTCATATATCATGTGGGCAGACCATGAGTTTCGTGCTATGAAAACACACTGGGTGCGATACACTGTTTCTAGCAAAACTAACGAATTACTTGAGATTACAACTAAACACAATATCAAGGGGCACAATGAATCGGGTACAGTTCCAAGACGTCTTAACTCCATGGTAAATATCCCGTTTCTAGAGTAAATAATAATGTTAGTGACCACGATAGTTTAAAATCTAATATCGTCTTAACTCCGCAGCGATCAGACACTGAATGTCGCCCTCGCCTCGAGCTCAACATCAGGGCTCTGTAGAAGCACGCTGTGAGGTAGGTAGACTTGTAAGTAGGTCGAGTGATATCACCACTGCGTACTTTCGATTCATTTTAAGCCCGTACCAATGACCGGATCCGAAATATATAATATACGCGTTTAAGCACAGTGTTAGCCTATTTTCTTCTTTTGCTCTAGTTAGAGTGGCGGTATTTTCATACAAGCCTAAAAGATTAGCTTTGCCCTTATATCTGTTCCCCGGGACCTTCATCTGCGTTAAATTAATATAAAAATGTTACTTGAATCGGATTTTTTAACCATTTAATGCGATTTAATCTTTTTGCACGGCACCCTTATCCATTTTCTAAAATAAAAGGGATCTATGTTACTCCTTGAAACATATCAGCTATTTGCCAGTAAGTCCCGTCAAAATCAGTCCAGCCGTTTCTGAGATTAGCCGGAACAGACAGAAAGGGTTTGCTTTTCACAGGGTTTAAAAGTAAAAATGGGGGTTCCACAAGGCTCAATATTGGGTCCTTTCCTCTTTTTAGTATATATTAATGATCTACCCTATTTATTGAAACACCAACCTCAAAATATGGTGTTATTCGCTGATGATACTTCCCTAATTTTTAAGATAAATAGACGGGCCCAAAATCTAGATGACGTGAATAATGCCCTACTTCAGGTCCATAACTGGTTCACAGCAAATAATTTAGTATTAAATGAAAAAAAAACGAAATGCATTAGATTTGCTTTACCGAATGTTAAAAGTAGCGATTGTGATATAGTATTGAATAAAGATAAGCTTGAATTTGTAGATAAAACAGTTTTCCTGGGGATTACGCTTGATTCAAGGCTACAATGGGGTTCTCATTTAACATCTCTAGCGGGGCGGCTAAGTTCAGCAGCATATGCTATTAGAAAAATCCGTCAATATACTGATGTAGATACCGCTAGACTGGTCTATTTTAGTTATTTTCATAGTATAATGTCTTATGGCATTTTGCTATGGGGACGGGCTGCAGACATTGAGTCTATATTTATTCTGCAAAAAAGAGCCATCAGAGCCATATATAATCTTCGAAGGCGTGATTCTCTAAGGGAACTGTTTAAGGAAATTAACATCATGACGGTACATTGTCAATACATATACGAAAACATAATGTATGTAAGAAAAAATCTACATCTTTTTAATAAAAGAGGCGACAGACACAATTACGGTACTAGAAATAGAGACCAGTTAGTTCAGCCAGGCTTCAGACTCGCTAAAGTAGACTCATCTTTCATGGGGTACTGTTTGAGATGCTATAATAAAATTCCACAAAGTATACTTGAACTGAATGAAACTAAATTTAAAACATGCATTAAACGCACACTATGTAAGCAAGCATATTACAAGTTGAACGATTATATCGCTGATAAAAATGCTTGGCTCAATGCTGGTCCTGCTCCACAAGGACAGGGGCGCATAAATGGATAGCATTAAACAGTATGTTGGAGCTGCTGAAGATTGTAGAACTATCTTTGCAATGTATAAATTCAATCTCTTTTGTATTATATAACCGCATAGCCCATATTGTGTGAGCACTCTGTACTAGAAAGCTGTCATTCGCTGGAAACCTACGTATTTTCTTGACTTGAATGTGCCCTGGCGGTTAGGAGTATGTCATGCTCACTCAAATGTCTCGCTGTTGGTGGCGCGTGTGTCGGATCATTTAGTTCCCTTCAAAATGGTTGAGTTGAATGGTGCCGATACATGCGTCATGTTCGTGAACGGGCGCTGTCAGTTGTGACTGGTCATCTCTTGGTTGCCACGGTTTATTTATTTTATTTTTTACTATGGACACTTTTAAAGTACACTTCTTGCTACATCGTTCTCACATAATGTACCATCTCAACATAAATGATGTAACCAAGTTTTTGTAAAGTATTCTGATTTAAAAGAGTGTCCATGGAGTTTCTTGCCCGTTCTTCTCCATAGAGATCTACGTTAGGGAATGGGCAACTACAGTACTTTCACAGTTTTTATGCCTTGTGACTGGGACTGTAGCTATTTTTCATTGTTGTCTTTGTTTCGACAATTCAAAAGTGCCTGTAATTGGCCTATTTGAAATATATGATTTTGATTGATTGATTGAAAGCCAAAAATAAAAAACAATGTTTTTTTTTGTTATACGTACTGTATGCTTTCATAAGCATTCAGTAAAAACCTGTTATTTTAAAATTACGAACAGACACTTCATTATTTTATTTATTTTTATTGATAAGGTCCTATCTCAAATAGTCGTTATTTCGCGAGAAAATTACTTTTGAATTCTGCTAAGTGAATAGGTACATATACGTGCTCGTGACTGTACAAGTACAAGTGTACATGTTGACACAGTATATAATATATCGATTTGTATCTAAATCAGATATCGATTAAGTAAGATGGTAGCATTCTAGCAATAAGTTTAATTTCCCTTGAGTTTGGAATGTGGAACGAGTAGACTAACGTACTACCCTGAGGGTCGACCACTTTTCAACCTTATTACTAAGGGCATAAGAGTGGAAGGTGCCAGACCGTCAGTGAACTCGTAGCCGTATTTTCTTGAAGATTTTATTTTTTGTCCTTTTCCTGTTACAACATGGTCTTCGTCTTCAATCTGGCTAAGAGTTACTGTTATTGTTTACTTGGTACATTTCTTCAGGCAAAATCGGTACTATCCTAAATAGAACTACTTAGTGGCCTTCCCATGCCATCAAAAGAACCTTTGGACGGTTTGAGCATTTGTTCGCGCATTCATCATTCTCAACCATCTACCTTTTGTTAGGCTAATTATTATTGAACTAGTGTTTGCTCGCGGCTTCGCTCCAGTTATATTGAAAATTTACCCACGGTAACGTTTTAAATGTAGCCTATGAAGGCGGAATTTCGGAATCTGATCAGCTGTTCCGAAGATTACCCCACACATACAAACAAATATTATTTTTTTACTAGCTGTGCCCCGTGACCTTCGTCTGCGTGAAATAAGCGGTGTGAAATATACTTTACGACCTATTCTCATACCTACCAGTGGCGAAGGTTCCATAAAACTCGATTCCTACCGGCTTCCCTTTGAAAAATAGCACAGTCAGTATTCTATAGACAAATAATATAATCACATTAAAGATATGTACTCCAGCTTACCTCTTACAAAAATTGA
Source organism: Noctua fimbriata (assembly GCA_905163415.1). Taxonomy (NCBI): domain Eukaryota; kingdom Metazoa; phylum Arthropoda; class Insecta; order Lepidoptera; family Noctuidae; genus Noctua; species Noctua fimbriata. The sequence goes on from LR990946.1 coordinate 2,588,768, forward strand.
CCCTTCGCTACTGATACCTACCAAATATACTTAAAAAAAAAAATCATAATAATCGGTCGTTTCGGAGGACAGGAGATTTTCATATTAAGAAAGATAATATTAGTAAAGATGAAGTTGAACATAAGCTAATAAGTACTAAGCAAGTGCTATCAGATTCTGAACGACGTCAATAATAAAGAGGATACTTAAACATCTCGTGCTCTCCAAAAAATAATACGCAGAGCACAGCAAAAAAAAACAAACTACAAGCAACGAACAGCTAATCCGACGCCAGGCTACAGAACATTAATATTGCAAAAGAGGGTAGTTACCTCGGAACGGTAACCTCTTGCCCCCAGCGCGGTCGGAATACGAATTAATGTTTTAAGAGCCCATTAAAATTCCTATCGACTTCGTGTGTTTAGGGAAAACTATCATGCGCAAACTGTTTTGATTGGAGTCATGGTCTTTTGTGGGAGAAACCATATCATATATTTAAGATTATTTTTTAAGAATTGTGCACATAAACCTTTTAACACACACATCAAAATTCGTTAGTAATTAATCTTCTTCTTCGTATCGCTGGCAAGACAAATTTTATATTTTGCTAGCCCAAAACTTCGCCCCTTCCACCGCGTCGTCGGTGGCAGCGCAAAGGTCTCTTCGGCTGCATATTTTGGGGCTAAGAGGGCAGGATCGCGCGGCCCTGGTTCAAGCCATGGTCCGGAGCGAGACGGAATGGGAAGCCGTCACCTCCTTCTGCGAAGCAGTCATGCTAGTGAAGGAGGTGGCGGGACGTGAGAGGGAAAGAGCCTCACGTCCCAGCCGCCGCGGGAGACGCCCTGGGCGTCGGGGGTCACGTGGTGGCCCCCGGCCACCGAAGGCGCGGGCCTGTGGACGGCGAGTTATGGGCTAGCTCGCCGTCTGGCCGTCTTATGACGACAGGCCGTGTCGACGGCGCGTTCGTGTTCCACGCGCGCCTCAAAGAGATGTCAGCAACCACGTAGGGGTCCGCATGGGCCGATGCCTGCCAGGGCTGCGGGACTGTCCGAAAGAGATACCGCGGCCCTGGAACACAAAGGGCAAAGAAGGAACATGGATGGGTTTTAGTCAGTACAAGTCTGACACTCCCTTCCGCTCCGCCCAGAGCGGGGGGGTCATTTGATGATTTAAAATCCTAAAAAAAAAAAAAGAGGGCAGGATAGGATGTGGAGCATAGCTTGCGACACAGCCCCACAACTACACTTGAGTTCGGAGACGGTTCAGGGACTTCCAGATGGACCACGGAAGGTTAGACCCTGCAGAAAGATGCTCACTTGGTGGTAAGTAGTGAGTGGGAGGGGCACAGTAATTAAGTACGAACCCACGACCTATAACTCGTATGTCACGGCCGTTATTACTGCTCCAGACTGTGAGAAAAGTCTATCATTATTATAAGAATAGAATATACTTTATTCTACACCAAAATTAAAACACAACTGTCTTACAATATTCCTAATTATATGGTTACAATGGCGGTCTTATAAGGAAAAAAGATAATTAGAAGGATATGAACACTAAAGGCCTTTACACACCACGTTTTTTTTATGCGCTGACGACGCGCGTAGAACGCAATCAGGACACTCGGCAAACGCAAGACTGCAGTCACGTTGTTACCTTTGCACACGATACACGCGCGTTAGCAGCGATGTATCAGCGCAGACAAACTTGTAAAATCTGCTAAAATGTGTTGATAACGCGCACAGGTCAGCGCATAAAAAAAGGTGTGCAAAGACCCTAAAATGATCATTGATAAAAATGGATGGAGACTAAAGAACGTCTTGCTCCGAAATCCAATAAATCGGGGTCATAAGGACAGGTGAATGAGGTCTGTCGGTCGGTGAGCTGTCGTCAGCAATTTTTTCAAACCATTGAATATAAATGCCGACACAAAATCAGGGTCCAAAGTGCTCCAAAGGTTGTAAAGGACCCGCAAGATAATTAAAAATGCAAATTCTGACCCTGTATTGCTTGCACAGGCTGTGTAATGGTGCACAGTCAGCAAATTTTATGGGACAAAGAACATTACGAGAAAATTCGATGCTATGGGTATTTTTTGGTGTTTTAAATAGCACATAATATTACGACTGGTAATACCCGAAGGGTTAGGCAGAGGTGTTCTAACAGCGAACCCACATTTCGCCACTTGTTTAAGCCACGTGTAATAACCGGTGCGAACCAGGCACAAATCCAGACTCCATGGCTGCTACTGATGCAAAAACCTAGTAACACTTTGCCCAGCCCAGAAATCGAACCCAGGGTTAAATGTTCAGCAGTCGCGCTTGTGACCACTAGACCAGCGAGCTATAAATGCTTCAAATACCTTATTTATTTTTTGCTAAAGTGAAGATTGAGTAGCGGACCTTCTCACGATGTTTTAAGAAATCGTGACTTGTGCCTTCCTGTGATTTTCTCCGACCTTTCAAAGTTCAGCTTCAATTCTTGTGTCTTGACCCGAAATTGGGTCTTCGCGGTCCAAACAGACAAAAGAAAGAAAACTATTTATTTAAAGTGGAGGCGCCGGGGTAGCTCTCCAAATTGCAAAAACTAACGTAAGAATATTCGAATTTCGGAGGTTACCCTGGACTTGTTGCTGTGGAGTTTGAAGCGCCACTTCTTCTTTCTAGCTTAAACACTAGAATGTGGCAAAGGTTTGGCGTTTTGGAGTCTTTTGTTACCTTCAAAAAGTAATGATTCGCCTGAGAAAGTGCTTGACATTGACAAAATGGATGCCGTTGCTCTGAAGTGTTACAGATAGGCATAAGATAATAATTATGATGCTAACCGGTACCTTGGACTCTGTTGCAGATATCGGTGGGCTACAATTTTTTTAAATATTACTTTTTTTAAGGGATGTCATCATCAGCATCAGTATATAATGTTCCCACTGTTAGGACATGGCCACCTCTCTACGAGAGGGATGGGCTATAATCTACTACGCGGGCCCAGTGCGGGTTGGTTGATGTCACATGTCTTCGAATTTTTGGTTCTCGCCGGTTTCCTCGCGATGTTTTCCTTCACCTTTTAGAGAGCAGTGGCGATGAAATAAATTACACAAAGTAATGCGGTTGCCTGGGTTCGAACCAGCGACTTACAATTCGTAAGTCGGAGCCGCTACTACTGGGCCACCTCTGCTCCTGTGATGTGTATAGGAATAAAATAAGGAAATATAATATCCCAAACCCTGAATTAGGTCCTCTAACCGGTCTAGCCTTCCAAATAGAGCGACTAAACAAACCTTTCCAGAGGAAACCAGACATCTAAAACGAATAACTCGTCGCCATTCGAGAATAAAAGACAAAAGCTTTACAACAATACTAAGGCACACGGTCTGATTCACGGTAACCTGAACAGACAATGTTTTTGCTAAGTATATGGAAGGCAATTACTGTGCAACTACATTTTACTGTTCGTTTCTCGAGTTCCGTACTTCAAAGATTTGCTGTATACAGTGTGGAAGGGACATCAGACGCACAAACGGTTCTACGTATTCAGTACATCATTCTGAATCCCCTCACATAGAAATTTTCCACGGTCAAAATGTGTGGAACAGCTGATTTTTAACATTACCGATGAAAAATTTATTTCTGTGTGGGGGGGGGTGGGGGTGGAATGATGTACCGAATACGTGGGTGGTAATCGTTTGAGCGTCGATGTGCCTTCCACCCTGTATTTGGAATAGTGTTGAAAGGCTCAGGTTATTCAGAAGACTTCCCAAAGAGTTTCTTATGGATAAACTCATAGTTTAATCAGTCTATAATATTCCCACAGCTGGGACACAGGGCTCCTCCCGAGAGAATGGGCTGTAATCCATCACGCGGACTAAATGCAAGGGTTGGTAGATGTCACTCAGATTTTGAACTGAACAACTGAATAATGTCATCATCATCATCATCATTTCAGCCGAAAGACGTCCACTGCTGGACATAGGCCTCCCCAAGGGGGGTTTTGCCATAATCGCCACGCTTGGCAGGCGGGTTGAATAATGTAAAATACGAAAATTTTAAATAGCGAAAGACCATTGATGTCATGAAAATATTTGACTTGAATCGGGTATTGTGTAAATTTATGGTTTGTTTTGAATTTTGTTAGGAAAATTGTGAATGCCTTTTGAAATTAATATCACATTTTTGCTGTCATTCATAAGTGATATCATCGTTCACAAAAGGAATACTGCATTTATTACTATACCCTTTTTCAAAAACCACAAAGTTCCATGTAATGAATGTCTGTGTTCACTAGAGCTGTGAGCATCACCTGGATGAATGTCTAAGAAATATTATTGCATAGGTAACATGTACACATAACAGCGCAAGAGCTCGTGGCTAAATAATAACAGCCGCTCGGTTCGATCTTTAGGTTAAGCCGTGCTTGCCTAGATTGGTCTGTGGATGAGTGACCACCCATTACATACCGAGTTTCCTCCGTGCCTCGGAAAGCACGTTAAGCCGTTGGTCCCGGGTGTCATTTGTAGATCTTTGACAGTCGTTAGGTAGTCAGTGGCCCAAAAAGTCTGACAACCAGTCTTACAAAGGGTTATCGTATTACCCAGTACTAACTGGGTTGTAGAGGTCAGATAGGCAGTCGCTCCATATAAAATACTGGTATTCAGCTGCATCAGGTTAGACTGGAAGCCGACCCCAAAATAGTTAGGCTAGGCAGATGATGAGGTATTATTATAACAGTGGATGCCTGAAGACGGTCGTCGTCACCGAGGCAGAGGCCCATGAAACGCTGGCGTGACGATTTGGACTCGTTCCTGACTGATTGGCCAGAGGAGGCAAAGCACCGGAAGAGTTGGAAAGGAATGGGGGAGGCCTTTGCCCAGCAGTGGGACAGAATAGGTTAATTTAAAAAAAACGGGGTTTAATTTAGAAGATGTCTAGCGTTTCTGAATACAGATATTAATCTACTTCGAGACTAGATTCTCGTAGTCTCATTGTGTAAGAGAATGAAAAACAAAATCTGCGCTTTACATCATAAAACGAGTAAATAACGTAATTATCTGGGGCCTTTCTCAAACAAGACAATTAACAAGATATGAGTATTTCATTAAAGTCAAGTTCTAGGCGTTGGGCCAACCGCATGTCTGGCTCACTAATTAGTTAATATGCTAATAAAATGCTTGAGCATATCACGTCATTCACCAATTTAGTAGATAGGGATACCCAAAGGAAGATATGATTGATGAGGTCACGAAGTCTTATGTGGTTTGGAAAGGCCCTTCGCCTTTCGAACGGTCAGACAATTCAGCTGTCCAATTTTCAGATACTACTGATATTAGATATATTCAGTATACTATAATATAATAATAATATTCCACAACTATCACACAACGCCGTCTAGTCTCAAGCTAAGCAGAGCTTGTGTTATGAGTACTAGACAACTGATAAACATATTTATATATTTCTAAATACATACATATATAGATAAATTACACCCAGACACAGAACAAATGATCATGCTCATCACACAAACATTTGTCCTGGGTGGGAATCGAACCCACGACCTCCGGCATAGCAGTCAGAGTCACTGACCACTAGACCAACAGGCCAGTCAAACATAGTCATACTGTTTGCTGACTTGGCAGAAAGTGCAACTGTATTCAAAGGGTTTTCTGACAGTATTATAAAATTAAAATTATGTAATTTGTTCATAACATAAATAGAATTGTAGTCGAAGTTTCATCATGAATTCTAACAATACTTTATGTCAACGTAGGTATCAAATGAAAATTGGAATCAGCCATTGTACAGCTGATTCTATTGTCTGAACTCTCCACTTCGGAAGGTGTCCCACGGAACTATTCCCTCTGTCAATTCGCGAAACAAATGCGCAGTGAGGAAGGACCCTACATCCCGATTCCTACCAGCTTATCTTCGAAACAACAACTCTACTTGAGTCTACTAATCAAAAGTATACGCAAAATACACTCCCTGGCCGTGGAATTGCGGACATTAGCTCGATATACAATGTAAATAACATAAGTACACGCATACCGAGTATATAGGTACCTAATGTGCGTGATAGCCGTAAGGCAAAGTTGCAGGAAAGTCATTAACAGAAATCAAAGCAATAAACATTAACAATTAAACGAATTTGGGAAAACCACCAGCTTGTTTTGGTTTTCATTACCGTGTAGAACGGTATTTTACTTACAAAGCAACACCGCTACACCTTTATATTTCCATATATATATTTTTTTTTAATAGCCTTGTATGTCCCAAAGCAAGGCAAAGGCCTCCCCCATATCCTTCCAGGTACTCTTCTCCTGCGCCACCTCGAACCAGCCTTCGTAATGCCCGTCTTCTCGACACCGTTTTCTGGGTCGGTCTCGCCGGCGCCGTCCCTTCCCATACATACAAAGTTTAAAACTGTTGTATGGAATTTATGGTCAGACGTTCTTTTTAGTCAATGGGTTGGTTCTCACACGACTTAATTATAACTTTAGACGGACTACTAACCTCTAAAACTTGAATCTCAGTGTTTCTGTAATGGCTATTCTTAAAAATGAAGAACTTGGGCCTGTTTTCATAAGCGAAACTTAAATGAATGCCTAGATAATGTGGTACTGTTGGAAATACAACTGTCCGCGCTGAGCCGAGCTGTGAAAATCCCACATAGCGCTTTTATTTAGGTACCGCTTATTGTTAGTGAGAACAGACATTAATGTTATGTTCGCTGATGAAGATAATCGTAATTATATAGTGGTGAGCACTAAAGTGAATCATTATTATTTTGTTGTACCGTTTCGGAAAGTAAACAGTCTTGTGGCAGTCAAAACGAGAGGTTTTTCCAAATAGATGTTGGTAAGATTGTGCAGTGTAACTAAATAGAAAAGCATGGAGTCTATGGCCGTGGCAGATGCAAATGACGATGGCGGAACACGGCGTCAGCTCCCATATACACACAAAAGCTTGTTCCGAGATTTTTTGGAATCGGAAAGTCTATCTTTTTTAGCATAACGAAATTGAACAAGATCGACACCGACTTTCTGAATTGAAATCGGGGGCAGCGGAATACGGGGGCTGATCATCAGCCCCTCACACGGTATCAGCCGCTGATGGCGTGTGGGGCAGGTCAAGGAGCTCAAGGTACAGAGTTTCAGAGTACCCGGGAAAGGAACCGGTGAACAAATCGCACCCTTTGGGTGCATCTCCAAAGACCTGACCCGACGATTAGTGGACTGTGTTGACTGACTGTACGACATATTATTTATCATCTGATGTTATTTAAAAGGAAGACGACTAACGGCGAATAAAAAGAGAGGCTAGAGTTTTCTGTAGTCTGTAGTCTAGCACTTCATATAAGAAAACGGCGGGAGCTTGTTTGTATGAGGCTAGATTAAGTAACAAATATGTACCCATCCGAATTGGATCCGTGTTGGATGACGGCGCACTCCCTTTCATATTGAGGACGCCTGTGTGATCTGTGTGATTATATGCTATGTACCACGTAGCGTTCTGATGTGTCTGCCTACCCTCGATAAGAAAAATACACGACTAAATATTACGTATTTCTACTTGATATGTTTTCGGGTCAACGCGTAGCCTAGGGTGTAAATTCTTACGTCATTAATTAAAACATAATATCAACTGGTTCTCCACGGACTTCGCCCAAAGCCACCTGACACGCATTCATTAATTAATTAACATAGTAATTATTATTCGTATGTAATTAGGTGAAATGCATTGTTTCCATTTTTTTTTAAACTTAATGTTTGTAATTTCTTGTTTGTTATATGGCTACTATGAAATTAAATTTAAGGTTAATGAAAAGACAGAAGTTGGAAATAGCTAGCTGCACGCGTAGAATGACCACCGTATAAACGGGTTTTGTCGACGGAAGAATCGACAAAATGACAGATCAACAAAAAGAAATCTGTCATTATGTCGATTCTTCCATAGACAAAAAATGCTACGCGTGTTGGTTGTGCTAGATTTTGGATGTCGCCTAATCGCGTGAAATCGTGAAAAGTCGCTGCTGTAGAAACGAAGTTTATTTTTTGTGTTTTGTCTTACCACAAATAACGTCGCTTTAACGCAACGTAAACGTTTTACGAACGCCTATACTGGAAGATAGATAAATACAATACTACCGAATAAATTACAGACATAAAAATTGGCAGAAATTTTACATTCGGTAACACAAAATTGACACAGTGGACGGTCTTATCGCTAAAAGTGTTTTTTTTTAAGACAACCCCTTTGGATAGATTAAGAGTGTGGGAACTCGGTAAAGAAAAAAGGAGGGAGAGGCATGATTGGTGATACCAATAGAACAGATATAATTATCAGTATCACCACTACAAAATAAAATAATCCGCTACTATATTACACAACTTCCAAGACATAATGACTCACTGTATTTTTTAATAATTTTGATAAACGTTATGTACTCAGAATTGAAGTGAGTGACTTAATTAATTTTGATAATATTATCAAAGTTAAAGAGGAAATTTCCTGTTAGATAGGAATGCGAAGTGGGTGTGTATCTTGAAGAATGTTATCATTCAATAAATTTCTTTTGCAGGGATTCCCAAAAAATGAGAGTAACTATTTACGCTTAATAACAAACCATCTTAGAAACAGTTAAAAAAAAAGAATTTCCAGTGACATTAAATAAATAATTATGCGCACGGTATGGCATAATCAAGAGTAATGGTTTTGCCAATGTACGCAATACTACTTAAAAAGTAATTGTTATTGTTGAGTATTTATTTTGTTGCAAAAATTATCCTCATTTCCTTATAATATAAACATAACTGTGTGACAGTCAATGTTAGTGAGTTCCACAGGCAATATTTATTCAAATTCAAATTATTTATTTGTGAAACATAGGTACAATATAATAAGATCTAATTCCAATGTGATCGCTATGTTTAACCTAATAGGCATACAAATTTCGGATACATAAAAAACTAATTTAAAAAAGACAAAAATAATAATTAAATTCAAATTATTATTCAAATTAAATTAAATACCATAAATCATTAAAATTAAATAAAATACTATTACATTACACCCTTAGATAGAATTTAGCTTAAATAAATCGGACATTTGACTCACACAACAACACACCTAATTATTATTTATTTAAATTGTCTGATAAAAATTCACCAATGGAATAGAACGCTTTTTTAACCATAAAGTCTGTTAGCATTCTTTTGAATTTGTTAACATCATTCTCAACTCTTATAGTCATGGGTATCATATTATAGATTTTTGGAGCCATTATTTATAGAAGTTTTGCTTTTTATGGGTGAGTAAAAACATGCATTAAAATGTTATTGCAAGAGACAATACCGTTAATTGTTCATAGAAGTCAGGAGTTCAGGAAGCATTACAAAGGTTTTATACACTAAATTAAATTTAGGATAGTATTATAAGTGGGTAATTGTTTAAAGAATTATAAAATTTATATTTCCAAGAACACTTGTGTGAATATATAATTTATATAAACCTGGGTAACTAGAACAGTATCTACATAATTATTTATTTTTGTATCAAATAAAATGTTATCGGCAGAATATACATAGTTACGGTCATCTTAGTTGGGAGGGCAGAATACCTACCTCTAATTTATAAGCTTTATTCTGGAACTTAAAAGTAACTCTCGGATTCTCAGGCCAGGGCCTGCAATGCATTTGAAATATAGGTATTTGAAGAAACTATTGCCGTCACGCTGCGTCAAGCCTGCCTCTGTAGAGTGCGATATGGACAGCTGCAGCTCAGACCGAATATATCACAAATATTTTGACCAAATCGACATTTCATATTCCCTTTTTTTCTCCTCAAAAACTGAGCCGGATTGATTATTTTTGACATAAAAAGTGTAAGAAAAATTATGTAAAAGGTTTCTATCAATTTCTTTTATGTTAAAAACTTTTCGAATTTGTCTGGTAGTCCTCTAATCACAGCCATAAAATTGGTGCATTTTTTGTCAATTTTGGAGGGTCATATTTTCTTTATTTATTAGTTGCTGAAAAAATGGAAGGGATGTATCTATAGTAGATGTTGATTTTATGAAAAAAAAAAATGATTGCTCTAGAGCGATTATTCAGGAAGAAAAAAGGGGAATATGTAACATCAATTTCGTAAAAAATTGTATGGAGACTCACAGTCCCTCTTAAGGCGAATAAAAGTTTCCTATTAGAATCTCTGGTCATAAAGGTCTATTTGTCTTTATAACTGATCAATAGTTTCAACTTAATGTACAGTTTCAGTTTACTGGAAATTATCGTCATAAGGGATATTTAAAACAGATACTCAATTCTTTATTGCGTTACATATGTATTGTATTACATAGATGGAGTAACAAAGTAGAAGATTAACCTATACCTCTGTTTTATTTTGCTCCACCTCTTTTTAACTAGCCCTTAAAAGAGTTCCAAACACATAAACAGTCACAAAATGTTTGTGCTTAATTATAAATAAATAATTGTTTTTCTATTGCTGTACTTGAAAATAGAATAAGCATGAAATAAGCAATGAACAAATATTTTATCAAATCTCAATAACTTAACAATAGTGTGATTACTGATTTTATTGGTCAAGCAATACTAACATCTATGAGTTAACATGAGAATAGACAACAATTTAAGTTTTTTTAAGAGGGTATTTCAATTTCATAGCCAATTAACGCTGCAATTTTGCTTGACTGAACAGTTTAACAATTATGTTGATAAGCTGATGTTTATCTATATTTATTAGTTTAGCAATTAGGTACTTAAGCACTGTTGCATTAGTTAAAAATTGCACATAACTGGGTCTAATCTTGTGAATTAAATGTGTAATAAAAATTATTCAAGGTTGTGTGCAGTTATTGTAATCACAGATGTCAGGTAGAAGTCGTAGACAAAAAGTATGTTTAATATATGGGTATAGTTTACAGGTTTTTTTTTTTAATTTGCTTTGTAAATATATAAGCATCTGCCATAGTCATAAAAAAGTTGCAAATTGTATAGTGTTATCAGAGAAATGATCATCTAGGTCATTGTAATGCAATTATACGTTTCGCAATCACAACATGATTGCGGGGTAGGCGTCAATGATAATAACTTGTAGTTTTACTTTGCCACACAAAAACGCCCCGCCAATGAGCACCGGCCGTTCATTCACGCCCTCGCAATTAAATTGACAGCAGATAAACCTTGAAAACAGTACGAAACCGCGCTCCAATCACCCAGTTCACACATATTGAAAACCATAATATTGATAATTTCACCGACCTTCAGCGCTCTGGTTCAACGACAATGGCGCTCCAGCCGACGTAAGATCCTTCTTCTGTCCGACCTTAGGCGGATCAGAGTCCGAATCGTCGAACACTAGTGTCCGCACGGACTGGGAACACCGACGATCCATCGTTAACTCTCACTGCACAACACAGAAATGCACTAATAATACCCCCATTTAACACCCCGTATACAATTTAAAGATTCCACGGCCTATTTACATGACACCGTTAACGTAAAGCGCGCGTACACATTGATTAAAATCAAGGTATTCATAAACGATTCGCGATTGTAATGCAAATATTTTTTTATGCCATGATAAATAACGCGAACACACGACTTCGCACAGATCGAAAAATGACACTTGTGAAGGGCTCACCGGTATTGCCATAAAACAGAGAAATAGTCCCCAAAGTGTTGTCAACACTATTATTTCATTAAAAAACCTGGAAATATTTTACTATGCAAAAGAAAGTGCATAGAATATAGAGCCGTTAGTTGAAGCAATAAGAACGTCAGATGGTTTTTGAATTAAAAAAAAAAACTTTTTAAAACAAGCTTTTAAAAAATGTTCTCCATTTCTGTAAACCTTTACCTAAACACTTTTATAGTTTCAGGTCACGACAGAAATCATATTCAAAAATCAAAATTGAACGCATTGATATACAAAGTTTTGTGTACTTGTTATGAACCGTTGCAGAGTTTCCTCGTGAGGAGGCGATCCTGGCTGCAGAATCAGCTTATCATGTCTGGCATGAAAAAGTATTGTCAACAGAACCTAAGGTCTGTGTAAAATTTCAGCTCAATCAGGAACCGAGAAGTGGATCAAATTAAACTTGCAAGATTTGATTACAGACACACAGTCACCTCGACAGTTGAAATTAAATGAAAGGTTGTAAAATTATCAGATATATTTAAGATTTCTCTTTTTTTTCAAGTAAATTTATATTGCGCTAATGTTTAAAAGTTTATTGAGAAAATTAATTCCCCATTTTATTTCTACAGCTAAACCTGTAACACTGATGCAATTAAATTTTCTTCTACTTTGTACTATTACTTTCTACTACTTTAGTAGGATTTATACGCTACGTCGTGAAAACATTCTTTTTTACACTGTTTTTTCCGCTCGCCATCGTCATCGCCTTCTACTACTACTTGACAGGCCTGTTGGTCTAGTGGTCAGTGACTCTGACTGCTATGCCGGAGGTCGTGGGTTCGATTCCCACCCAGGACAAATGTTTGTGTGATGAGCATGATCATTTGTTCTGTGTCTGGGTGTAATTTATCTATATATGTATGTATTTAGAAATATATAAGTATGTTTATCAGTTGTCTAGTACTCATAACACAAGCTCTGCTTAGCTTGAGACTAGACGGCGTTGTGTGATAGTTGTGGAATATTATTATTATTATTATTATTACTACCGGGGCTTAATAGTTTACCCTCCAAAAGTATAAATGGGATAAGTCATTTTGTAAAATGGCAACTCTGAAATCGCGTTCCAATTCGTTGTATAAAATCCAATAAAAATATGTTTCAGATTAATCATTTAAATATTTTTTTTTTCTGAATATGGCTCGTTTTTGAGGATAAAAATGTATTTAAAATGCAAAAGCTATACCTCTGCTCTAATCTAGGCTGATTATGCTACTCTATCTCTGCGCGACTTGCGACGCATTTTGGATATTTTTTTGAAACAATATATTGTGAAAAAGCCGCTAAGCTGAAGTGGGACTGGACTGGCCATGTCTGCCGCTTGCCCAATGAGCTGTGGGCCAAAATAACCACTTTTTGGAGCCCTGACACAGCCAGAAGACGTCGCGGCAGACCTCGTAGAAGATGGCGGGACGAGCTGGACAAAACAAACGACCAGTGGCCCACATTAGCTCTGGATCGTAGCAACTGGAAGTCATGGGGAAAGGCCTTTGCCCAGCAGTGGGGTGACGCAAGCTAACAGTATCAGTATATTGTCATACAGTAATAAACCACAAATAGAAATAATTAGAAATATCATCTTATTTTTTACACTTCTACCCAGAGTAGATGAAATTTGGGAAGATGTACTGTTTTAAGAATGCTTAAGAACCTAACAATAAAATAATTTTTGCAGAAAATTAAAAGTAAAGCATTTTTTTTTATTACTGGCATCATTGTAAATTAACAGGTGTAAAATCCTTCATCCTTTTATTTTCTAATTTGTGTTTGTGCCCTCTATCGGTAAATATTGAGAATTTTAGTACAATTACTTACCATATGTAAAAAATAAATATAATGACAGTGAAATGTTACTAGGGTATCACTTTGTTATCAAAGGATAATTAATTTTAAGTGCATTTTCAGGTGATTAATTCAAGTGTTTTGGAAATAATAAAAAATACTGAATTCAAAGCTAAAATCTTATTTGCAGAAAACAGAAGAGAATTATTATTATTTTTCTAGCAAGTTACGCCATCTAGTGGTCAATAGTGTCAAAATAAAATTGTTCCGTCAAAAGAAACGGAAAAACACGAGTGTGCGTCGCCTCGGTAGATATCAGTTGAATTATTCGGCTAAAATGCCCTGGCACGGGCATACGTAGTCGTCGGTCCGCCATTACGACGCAGCCGAAGACACGTTCGTCGTATTTAGTTAAATATTTTCGTTTATAAATGAGTAATAACGCTCATGAACTAAGTAATCGACTTCTGAATGCGTTGGATAACAATTACAATGTAAGTTTCAGAGTTTTGATGATCGTAAGTCCGATAAACTAGATGAGAGATACGAAACGGTCCACGAGCCCATGACACCCGATTCGATGTTGCGATTCGGACACTCGCGAGGTTGTCTCGGGAGTATCTTGTGCTGTGCTAAGATCACGACATGTGTTGATAACCGTCCAAATAATAAATCGGAATATAGTGCGGATCGCGGAGCGGAAACGGACCGTGTGGATACGTGAGCGTGCGAGTTAGAGGGGCCACTGACGTCGCAAGCCCGCCGCCCCGTCCCTCCGTCCCTAGTGCCAAAAATTTTGCAATGTGAAAGTACGGAATTGTGCCACGCGCGACCTTTCCCGTTTATCTTCTTCGTTGGTGTGACTAAGCGACTGGACTGCTGCAAATATGTGTTATTTTGTACTGATTGACCTTACGTGAGTACGAACGTAGCTATAGGTGGTGTGGCGGCACCAGGCGCCCCGCGTGCCGTATGCTGCTCCTCATCACGCACTTACCTTCTTTGTAGTCTGTATTTGATGGCCTGTACTTGTTTGCTGGTTGGGCAATTAGTTCTTGGTCGTGTTTTTGCAATTATTTAGCACACTCGTGGTCTTTTTCCTTGCCTCGAGACTGTTGCTAAGGCCTGCATGGGAGCAGGTGGATGGGTTGTTGAGGCCAGTGGCCAGTGTTATGACAGTTGTTATAGAACTTGGATATTATCTGCAAAGTTGTTATCATTGTGGTGTGATTATTTTAATTCTGCTATCTCATTATTTGTGAACATTGTTTCTTTCCTTGTTTGGTCTTGTTACGGTTGCCATACAAATATGTGCCTAAATGGTGGGATTTGTGAGGTTAGTTCTGCACAGCTTTACTGTTGCATACTATTAAGGAATGATCTTCAGTTAAATGTTGTACTAAAGTTGTTACAATGTGATGTTACCAACTACCTTTCTTCGATCATTATAAACCTTTGAGGAATACCTATTGGTTCTCATCAAGTTTTACAGGTAACAAGTTCAGCAGTTATGCTTAAAACACCTTTAAAAAGTTTCTGAAATGAGGTTATGTAAATTTAACAGCTGATCGGTTAACATAGTAACTATCTCGCATAAACAGTTAACAGCTATCAAATGTATCTTGTTTTTCAGAAACAACATTTAATAACACTAACCATCATTCTCTCATCATGATAATCATGATGAGATAAGTTGCACATCCATATTTTAGCAGTTATGTTTAGTCCCGTGTAGTAGGGTGAGTGATCCTATTGTCATCAACCTCACATTCTCCATTTGCACAAGTATGTTATTTGTTCCTCTTAAGCATGGAGGCCAGTAGAACCATTGCTACATGTTATCCAGAATATTCCGATAGTTTATGCAAATTTTAAAACATCAGCAAATTATTATAAGTACCCATAATATGGTACTACGTACATACTGCACTGCAAAAGTAATTCCAGATATAAGAATTGCTATCAAGTTTCCGAGTAATATGATATACATACAAGTTGACAAAATCAATGAGGCAGCATTTTACTACTAAGTTACTTTTGAAACAAGTACTTATTGTGTACTTATAAGCACCTTTTTGTGTTACAATGTTGCTTTCATATTTTATTATTAACATTCGAAATGGTTGCTTTAAAACCCTTTGAATTTAATATTAGTGAACACTTTTCATTTCCTTTCAATTCTGTCTGTATCAAGCTGGAGCTGTATGGAATGATCAAACCTATCTTGCCAAAGTATTTACTTAGTGAGGCCTCATTGGTCTAGTGGTCTCAGAGCGCTGCTGAGCATGAGGTCCTAGGTCTGATTCCCAGGTCAAGCAAAGTGACCTGGGTGACACAGTCTGGAATAGTGGCCGGTGGTTGGCATGACACATGGAACTTAAACATAACTGGGTAAAAGTGTATCTACTATTAGGAACACCTCAGCCTAACCGTTCGGTGATTACAGATGTAATATTAACCCCAATTTGATCAAAAGGGTAAAAAGTTATGTTTGACTCAGTTTTGACTTATTTTTCTTCTAGAATAAGATCATCACACAGTGTTCTGTAACATCCAGCTACCCTCACTGGGCCTATGAGCTGGATTATGGCCAATTCCCTCTCCTCGAGAGGAGGCCAATGTTCTTATGCCCTCTCTGTATTCATCACATAGTGTTTTGTGACATCCAGCAAGCTGCACTGGGCCTGTGAGGTGAATTGTGGCATACTCTTCTTCTAGAGACATGTCCAGTGTCTTTGCCTTTCGATTACACACTTTAAGATGTTCCTTGGCCAGAACCAGTGTCTTGGTTTAATGATACATTTTGATCTGTACTGTCAATTCCAAGAATGTCTTCTCTTCCTCTTAGCCTGTTGATGGCAATCTAAATTGTGTCTGCCCAGAACTGAGCCATGAGTTTGGCGTCCATCAGTTCCTGTAATGAAGAAACAACTGGACACACAGGACACAATACTAAGTCCCCCATCATTAGCGGAACAATAGGGCCACATTATAGTATAGTTATAATACTTGGAAAGAAGTCATTTTATCGCTTCAGAATTCAAGTAGATATTAGAACTGTACTTTGATGTTTCACAACATTAAGAAATTTTAACTTGTGTTCTCACACTTTTTTTACAAGCTTAATCCAATATCAGAAAAAATCACCTGCTCAAATATACTCTATATCCTTGACTGGTTACACAACACATGAGGTCCGCTATCATGGTTCAAGTTCAAATTAACTATACTTGTCAACCTGAACATGTCTTTCAGATCAATCTTATGACGCAATAAGTAATTTTTGACATTTAAACATACCTTTTCATGGCTTAATAATTGTCATACATGGTTTGACTCTGACTGCTCGACAAGGACTATTTCCACTCTCTCAAGGACTGTTTTCTGTTGTAGTAGTCTGATTTCTAATAGTTCATCTTGTCATCCCATCATGGGTCTTGCACCATTTCATGACATCTCATGACACAGTTTCCATGAACTGTGTCAAAATATGTTGAAAGGAAGGAAGTAACAATTTGAAATTCTGATTGAAAATCCTAATGGTTTATGGCAACATCAGTAAAAAAGAGGTTTTTATTGAGGCATTACATGTCCAGACTATCTTAAAAAATCCTGCACAAAACACTGTTACCTCCGTACATAGCATGGTTCTACCCGCTTTGCCTTATTCCTCTTCTTCAACACATAGTCTGCAAAATTTAGCCAACCCAAAAAAAATCCTATCAGTACCCAAGATGTCATCACTCAAAAAGTCCTTTCAGTATAAAAACCCTAAATATGGAACTTTTTATGGTCAGGCTGGCAACACATTATTATGCATTAAATGATAGGGTAAATGACCTCTTATATTTATAACATACATGTGAATAATGCCTTTTAGTTATGCATTAATAAAGAGGCAATTTTGAATGTCAATGATTCATGATTCAGGTGAATAAATACTTTAATACTAGCTTTTTAAAAACCAACTGCATAGGCCGTTTCCAAGTATACTACTTCTGATCAGTCTGATCCAGCCTAATTTTTAAGATAGTTGCTATCTAGTAGCTGTATGTCAGTCCTACGCTACCCTTGCCCATATGGTCTTCAATACAAACTCGTTGGCTCCATCAGCCAGGTTCTTCGACTAATATGACCATTCCATTTATACTTCAGCTTGCTTACCCTGCAAGCTATGTTGGTAACTCCAGTTAATTTCCGTATAATTTCGTGTTTGATTTTAAATAAGACAATCGTAATTGTGTTATTCCGATCATGAATTAGTATTCAGACTGTGTGACAGTTTGACAGTCTATTAAGCCCAGGTATTAGCTACTATATTAACACAAAAGATTGATACTATTTTACATCTATTCTAAGTAGCTATAAGGCTTGGAATTTTTTTCTTCCATTAGAGGTTAAACAAGGAAATCATATGCATAGGAATGCAATAAATACTCAGCTTGTGATTTCCTTTGAGTTTATTTCAGAGAGGTGTCATTTACTTTCATGGATGTGGTTTGTGTATATAAAATATCTATTTTCCTTCCTTCCTCCTTCCTTGGCTCATTTAGGATATTTTTAAATTAAGCATTTCTCTGTCTAAAGTACTTTACATTTTTTTTCTTGCCCTTACATTGGATTACTTGAGATTGGAACAGTATTCATTCTTCTTCCATAGAGCTATAATGTGTAGTTTTTCTTAAACCCTCGGAGTGGGTAGGTCAAAAAATGGAAAGATGAACGAGTTCCCCTCTTTCACTTCTCGTGGTTCTACTGCTATTCTGAACCAATCCTTTATAGAGTCCAGCTTATTCTGCTATCTTTTTCTGAGCATCACAATGAAATTACTAAATAATTCATATATTTGCTTTCCATCTATTTTGCAACATGGCTCCTATGGACTGCTACTGCAGCTTAATTATACTGCTCAGAAATTCAATCTAAAACTGGTGTTAGCCTACCAACTAATTAGAGAAAGCTAGAATAAATCTAGTCACATAACTGTTCTACTTTGTTTTTTTATTTAGTTGAAACTTGATTTTTATCTACAAATAAAAAAGCTTCTAAATTGAGTGATAGACTGATAATAATTTATTACTTTTTAAGCCCACTGGTTACAATATTTGCAGTAGATTAGTGACACAGCCTATGTAACAGACCATAGCTAATTTTAGCCTCCCAAGCCCCCGAGGAGAGTGAGGGTGGCACTGTGTCAAATGTCCTAACTTTCATGTCATAGAAAGATAGAAAACATATTTATTTGGCACATGCCACAAGTGCACACAACAAACAAATAAAAATAAATTAAAAAACTTAAATCTACACAAAAAAAAAGTTAAACTAAACAAAAAAATAAAAGAGATAACCCAGGCAGCCACTTTCATAATTTATTTGATCAGAACTGCTGAGCTCGTGGCTAAATAATAACAGCCGCTTGGGTCGGGTTAAGCCGCGCTTGCCTAGGTTGGTCCGTGGATGGATAACCGCTCATTAAATACCTAGTTTCCTCCGTGCCTCGGAAAGCACGTTGAGCCGTTGGTCTCGGCTGTCATTTGTAGATCTTTGACAGTTGTTACAGGTAGTCAGGGGCCCAAGTCTAACAACCAGTCGGTTACCAAGGGCTATCGTATTACCCAGTACTAACTGGACTGTGGAGGTCAGATAGACAGTCGCTCCATGTAAAATACTGGTATTCAGCTGCATTCAGTTAGACTGGAAAGGCTAGGCAGATGATGATTAGTGACACATATTTATAAAATCAGCCTATCTAACAGATCATGATTGATTAGTAGATAGTCTCCCAAGATCCCCTTGGGGGCAAGGGGATCGGGGGTGGCATTGCCCCTACTTACGTTTCATAATTCATTTTTATACCGCTGTTACAGGCCCATGTCCCAGTTGTGGGCTCATTATGTGTTTGATATTTTAAAACCCACAAGTCATCATGCCATATTAAATCTAGTTTTTACTATATGCACACTTTCCTCAAATCTCTTTTGTAGCTCTGAAACGGTCATTAAATTAACTTATCTTTGTAAAACAACTTATCGTTTTATTGACAAATGTTTGGTCAATCCACTATTCTATATCCTGCATTTGATTATTTTTATCAACTAAGTCTTACTTACAGAACTTCAGGTCACTAATTGTAACTGATGAAATTTATTCATATATTTATGACTATAGCCTGTACCAGGGTCTGCCTGAAATTTACCACCAGTTCTGGCAATTTTCAGGAACTGCATCTTCCATGGCCAATTGTTGGCTAGTTGGCTACCATCACTGCCTGGCTTTTACCCAACTATACAGGTGTTAGCTTCCAGGTTAACTGGATACAAACTATTAATCTACATGGAGCGATGGCCTAATTTTTGGTTACCAATTCATCAAAATCCAACCAGCAATTTATGAGGTCTCTAAAAATTCTTGCTCCTATTAAACTTGCTATAACTAGGTAAATTATTTAAGAAATGCCCTTTTTGTTGCTTTATTATTTCTCAAAGCAAGCAATGTGTACAATTTCTAATTTTGCCTTGACCTAAAAACCGAATTTCTTTTAAAGAGTGTTCACACTGAAACTTGAAACACTGATCTAATAATTGTGTTAGTTTTCTAAAAATAGTTTATTTTTGTTATGTAAGTTATGTAAACACCTGGAGAGTTGGAAAGGAACGGCGGAGGCTTTTGCCCAGCAGTGGGACAGAATAGGCTAGGCTAGGTTTTTAATATAAAAAAAAAATGTAACTGATTATTTAATGTGGTATTTTTTTTTTAATATTATTAATAAGCTCGTGAGGAAAGTTTTGAGTATGAATGTGGTGTGGTATAAGAGTAGAGGAAGACCAAAAAAACGATAGATGGACTGTGTAAAGGATGATAGGTGTCTGATGAGATGACAAGTAATAAAGAAGTATGGACGTAGAAAACATGCTGCGCCGACCCCAAATAAACTGGGATAAGGGCATGAGAATGAAGATTATTAATAAGCTTTTAATAAACTTTTCGGAAGCTAATTTTAAACTCATGTCCCAAACATACATACAAACTAATTAAACTCTCGCCCTTGGGGATAGGCAGCTGTAGGCTGCCATCATCTACGATCCTTTCCACTGGCTTCGTACGTCCCTCAAAATAACCCTAAACGAAATTACCTAAGAATCGTGCTTATGTAACTTATAATAAGGCAGAGATCGCAATAGGTAGTTTATTAGCCCAAATTTCAAGGAGGTAAGTAACACGTGGATAATACCTCCCACTAATTTGACAGCTTTATTTCGGAATTAAAAAGCATTCCATGATTTTATTTCGAGGTATTATCCACATTTTGCTTACTTCCTTACTGAAGTTTAAAAAACTCTACCTATTCCAATCGCTGCATAAAAGCCTTATAAAGTTATAACTTATGAGTCGCACAGTGTTCGCATAGAACTCTGCGCACGCGCCGCTGCAATCATAGGAAACGGCCGATAGTTATTTTTTTCTGCCATTGATTGCGGAACGTCGTAAAACGTGAAACTAAGAAATACCATAAACCAAACCAAAAAATAACAGTGCCTTTTTACCGGAATATCATACATTGTACGTATATGTAATTTCCGTTATCATTTTTATGTGTGTTTTTATGTAATGTCTGTTATCCATGTTTTCTAAATGTTGACTGCAGTTTATAAATCAAAATACTTCCTTGTTCTGTCGGGAAACTTGGCTGTTTAAATTCAACTATTCTATTCAAATGGTTTTAATTTACTGATAGCGCGATCTCGCGATCGTTGGTCAGCAATAATAGCGTAGATGTTTGCACATACTTTCGTACTTTATTTACTAAAATATTATACCTCAAACATCAATGGTGTTGAAGACAATATTTGTAGGGAGCAATTTTATATTTCACTGCAAGGACTTTAGACTACTTTGCATCGGTCTCATTGGGCGCAGCTGGGCGGCAAAATACACATTTTATTTTGCCGCTCACTGGCCCAACGCCCCTGGTTTTTTTTTTTTGTTGCATTCTGGCTTATCCGAAAATGTGAGTGGCATGGCTAAAAATGACAAACTCCGTCTCTATAGCATCACATTCAGACATTAAACCTTTTTACGAGAATCCTGCTTTCTGAATTATCTTTGCTTTCAATGGTGTTTACACGATATTTATCAGCCCCATTAAGCAGAGCGTGTGATAGATAAAGATTTGGGCTGTTTATTATCATTCCTGAACTTCTGAAAGTTTTTGAATGTGGGTATTATGTTTTCTTAACCATACAACATGAATTGTTCTCAATGAAAGCTTAGTTGGACCTGAAAGTTTCTTCTTTTTCTGTTAATGAATAACGGACTTTTTATCCTACTAGTAAAGTAGCTACTAGAACTCTCTCGTTTTGCATTATCAGCGTATAATTCTCCCATTGCTGGGTCAGAGGCCCCTTCTTCTCTTGGAGAGGATTGGGTAATCCACCACGCGAGCCCAGTGTGGGTTGGTACTTGGTAGATGTATCATGTCTGTCGAATTATATTGGTCCTACGAAGGTTTTGGCTGTCGTTTGGTTCTTCGCATCCTGACAGGCGCTGCTGATTGTGCATCTTCGAAAGTCCTATGAACTCAAGTTTTGCTTTGGTTACTGCCAATCTCGGATGTCGTGTCCGTAGAATCGTTTGTCCATTGTAGTAGGTTTTGACAATCTTTGTGCTCTTTCGGATTCCTGGTAATAAACTGTGTAGTGCAAGACAATGTGTGGTCATTTAGGTGTTCATGGGCTTGCAATTGGCGAAATTACACTGGACTATTTTAACACCTTAACGGTTTTGGCACAATTCCATGAAGAAGGGGTCGGTTCAAAAACTGATTCAATGCTATTATCGTTCATCAAATACTCTTTTAGTACCTACTGAGCTACGTATCCAAAGTTGTATTCAAAATAAATAAAGTTCAGTCGTATCTTCAAAAAAAAAATTAACAATAGTAGGCTCAGAATGCATAATTTAAAACATCGGACCGACTATTGATTAATGTATCTAGGGCATCTAAAACGGCTAGAACTAGGTTTTCATTCTAAGAATACTTTAAACGGTTGTAGGCGTGGACGAATTTAAAACCGGGTAAGATCAGGTATCCATATTCGCGACACTACGCGAATCCTAAATGAATGCTTAACTTAAAAGCGCAGTGTTCTTAATTCGTTTATGTGCTTAACGCTCACTATCGCGAAATCGGGCACTTACGTCAAAAGGAAAAGCGTAGATATTGAATTTTGACCGAAGATTTCACGGATAAGGTCCTTCGCTCACGGCGACCGTTCGAGATGCAGCCTCGCGGTCGTTTTGCGTTAGCATTGCTGTAAAAAGTCGCGGTCTCCGAGGGCCCTAACGTGTGAAACATCCCAGTTGAAGACGGCGCTGCCTACAATTTTGACGATGCACGATCGTCGTCGGCCTGATATGTGGTTATGTGCTATGCTTATAGTATTGTCTTTTTTTAATTTCAGGTTGTCGACATGCATACTGTCAACGAAATTATTTCCGTATTGGAGAGAATCAATATCACAAAAGAGCTGCTGGAGGTAAGATACTAAATAGTATATAAATCATTGACACTATTCTTTCGTTGAGTGCTGTTTTTTTAATAGATAAGCCCAGCAGTGGGACAGTATAAGTTAAGAAAAAATAGATACTTAGGGCTGTTTGACATATTTTCCATAGCCATGCAAACCGCAATTTTTATTTCCTCAGAAAAAAGTTATCTGAAAATTGCAAAGCTCTGCTCTCACCCGGTTACGTCGTCGGTCATGGTCGGTTTTCTGAAAAAATATTTGGCTGGCATATTTAATTTTGATACAAATGTTGACTCATTTAAAGAACTAACTTGATATACATGACTCAGCATTTTTCTGGAATATGGCCCAAAGATCATGACTGTATGTTTTTTTTTTAACAAGCTGTCATCGGCCCTATATGCCTACAAGTTAAACTTAACTAGTGCTAGTTATATTTATCAGTTCCCGGAATGTTCCATAATTATTTTTTTACCATTATGTTAAAATCATTAAAAAAAAAGCTGTGTTGTTGAGTGAATCTCATCAATCCTCAACTATTATAGTTAGTTAAATTCATCACTTCTATTGATGTTCTCGGAAATTATAAAACCATTAAATAATTACTATTTTGTTTAGTTAATGATAGGTTTCAAATGCGATAGTTGAAACAATATAGGTACATATTTACATAATGAGGTATAAAGTTAATGACCTTATTGGTAAACAGAGAAACAATTTAAATGTCTTGTACTGTTGATAATATATATAATATAAGTGGAAACTAAATGAAAAATGTTGGTACTATAGTAATTCACCTATAGTACAACCTCACTCTGCATTTGCTTTCAAGTCCCATTAAAATTCCAGAATTTCTTAGCTGGCAACACTGTATCAAAATCCGTAACTTTGCACGCTTATAAAAAACTAAAATTGTCCAACTCGATATAATTTATGGTGCTACTCTGTTTTTATCTATGGTTCATTTAATTTTTAAATGTGTTCGATATTTTTTGGCGGTAATATGGAACTTTTTTTTAAGAACTTTGATTACATTATTCCGAAATAAGACACGAGTTTTATTTAAATAATCAGCTAAAAGTATCTAAAACTGCAAAAGAGTTTTATCTAAAGTCTAATCAGTAGTTCTTGAGGTGAGAGCAAACGAGATTAATAATTATGTGAGTATTTTGCGTGGATTTTGCGCATAATAATAATCATCATCATCATTTCAGCCGAAAGACGTCCACTGCTGGACATAGGCCTCCCCCAAGTGTCGCCACATTGACCGGTAAAAATAATGCCCACTGGTTATTCTTTGTGTTGATTTTTTTTTGTTGCACAAATAAATTGTATGTTCTTTCTTTCTTTATTTTAGTGGTGAGCCACGTAATTCCGGTTTCTTATAAAAGTTTAGTCTAGACTCATTAAGTGGGACAAAAAACTAGAATTTAGTGCGAAACCGAATGTAGCGTAAAATACGCGACTCACATAATTCCGGTTGTTTGGCCTCAACCTTAAGCTAACTTTCTTCAAGCTGTGTCAGTGCCAAGCCTAATATTTCAATTTCCATGTTTTCAGACCACCCGACTGGGCAAACACGTGAATGAGCTTCGACGGAAGACGACTGACCCGAGCCTCGCGCGCCGCGCCAAGGTGCTGGTAAAGAGATGGCGGGACCTCGTCATACCTTCCGTTGCATCGCCCGGACAAACAGGTATGCTCAGCGCTTAGATTTTAGACTCCACAATGGTTTGCTTGGAATGAAAGTGATCAATTTTACTCAAACGCAAGACTAGATCAGATTTTTACATTGGCTAAACCACTAAAATGGGCTTCCTTATATAATTCTAGCATGTTATGGAAGTATAGACCTATTGAAAATTCATTAAATGATCAAGATTGGTTGTGAAAAGTCATCTTGTCCGTTAGTCACAAACAAAACGCTTAGGCACAGAAAGGGTGGATTTTGTTGAGACCAGAAGAACCTCGAAGATGCAACAACCTTTATCAGGATCCAGTATTCCTCAATACGAGATATATCTTAACTGATCTTATTTAGTCTCCCTCATCACCACAAACACAAACTAACTAGACTAGATAAAAATATGTATATTAGCTGGCCACCATCATCATCATCTTCCTGCTCTTGTCCCATTCTATTTGAGTTCTCCCCTTTCAGACGTCACGGCATCATTTACTTCTTATTCTTTCATATCATTCTTCACATAATTCATCCATCTTTTCTTTGGCCTTCCTCCCCCTCTCCATCCATCAACATTCATATCCATCACTGTTTTAGTCACATGCGTTTCATCCCTCCTCATTACATATTTTGCTAAAAAACGCCATCTACCGCCATCACCTAAAATCCCGACACACCCCATCGCTCTCTCACAAAATCGTTTCGCAACCAGCAACCGGTTGCTACACAGTCGTGATCGAACAATTCGATCGCAATTAGTACTTACTACCTGGTACTTATGAAACACTGACTCACTGTACACTTATGTAATTTTGTGTTTTTTGTCAATACCATGGCCGTTTGGCAATGGAAAATAGATAAACGAGAGTTTAGTAGTTGTTTTAAATTGGTTGTTTGAAGGTTGTGTAAAAAATTATAACCCTTTGACTTTGCCCTGTTGGGTAAAATGAAATGTCTACATTATTGTTCTACTAGCTCATGCCCGCGGCTTCGCCCGCGAAGAGTTCGGTAATAATACCACTCGATCGTACTACCGGGATATAAAGTATCCTATGTGTTAATCCGGGTTATAAACTATCTGTGTGCCAAATATCATTCAAATCCGGTCTGTAGTTTTTGCATGAAAGAGTAATAAACATCCATACATCCATATATCCTCTCAAACTTTCGCATTTATAATATAAGAAGGATAGTAGGATTCTGCCATTGGATAAAAACATGATCAGTGCTTGTTCTAAGTGTGTATGAGAAGAAGTCTGTGCTATGCAATAGAAAAGTAAGCTTTTCTTATTGACAAAATTTAGAATATAGATTCACCAAATGCTATAATTTCATGAATAATGCCCCACCAAATGCCTTTAAAACGGAGTAAACACAGAAAGGGGGAAGGAGCATGTATTGACTTCATGACGACATTTGAGCGTTTACAATTCACCAATACTTTGCAAGAATGCACCATAACTTCACTGCTCTTTTCAAGAAACATTCTATCAACTTAACCTTACCATGTAAATAACACAATATCTTCAATCCTCAGGTTCAAATCGGTCGTCGGCAGAGCGAACGACGGTGCGGGCACGTCTCGGCGGCAACACCCCTCTTACATCGCCGGCGCTCTCGCGGGTATGACTCCTTTATGTCTGATATCGTAGACTGGTTAAAATAAACACATACAAGTAGTAACTTGGATGAAACATCATCATCATCATTCTCCTGGCCTTATCACAATTTGTTTGGGGAATAATGACCCCTATTTAAAATAAATACGTAATTAAAATATAGGTTATTCGTAGCAACATCAAAAATGAATCCTTGTTGCTAGAGATAACCAACGAACAGACGACTCGACAATAGAGAACTCCTTTTCGCCTTTTCTTTAGAGACAGCAATGTTGTTGAACAAAATCAGAATAAATAAATTAAACCTGTCCGGTTCTGCATATTATCCGTAAAACTTTAGTCATCTCACAGCCACCAATTTTTGCCAAATGAAAGATATTTTAGGTCAAAGACGTTTTCTACCTACGTAGTAAATCATTATGTGTGATATTACAGCAAGTGCTGAGCCCAGCGGTGAACAGTCCGCGACCAACGTCCAGACCGGGTCAGTATTTACTCTCTATTTAGGTTGCTTCTTTCTTCAGTAGACTGCTTTGATTACATGTCCCGAGTACAGTGGCTACTCAGTGCTAATACAGAAGACTCTACTCTTCTCATGCTTGTGCATTTGGTCCAGTGCACTGTTTCTACTTTCTCTTAGCACTGCACTTAGTACCTGTAATCATAGCATTAGAATGGTGAAGGAAAGCATTAAGCGGAAACCGTCATGTCCTAGATACAAAAAATTTTAGACAGGTGTCATGTGTCATGTCACCAACCACTACAGGGCCTGAGAGGCTTCAAGGTGGCCTGAATGTCAGCAGTAAGAATATTTAGGCAGCTTTTGGTACATCCAAAGATGGTCATAGGAATTTGACCAGAGGTTCTTCCTGTAAAGCGTGTTACACTGGTTCGAATCAGCCTGATTCAGCAGTTCAGCACAGCAAGGCAGCAACATATTTTTTTAACGACCCGGCCTAGGTGAATCAGGCCTACTCGGATGTGTGTAACACGCCTAACAGTTTTGGTATGAACTCGCATTAGCTCGACCAACTAAGTGACATAATTTTGACAAGATATTAACATACTTTCTCGCAACATTCCAGCATGGGGCGGCTACGAGTCGGACTCGCAGGACGTGATCCTGGTGGACGACGAGCCGGCGCCCCCGCTGCCCGCGCCGCCGCTGCCGCCCGTGCCCTCCCTACTAGCCAACACACACAAACCGCTGACGCCGCGTAAGTACTGCACTCTTATGTATAACAACTTACTAATTGAAATACAGGACAAAACAGAACGGTTGGAGCGTGGTATAACATCCCAGATGTAGTCTCAGCCCATAATATAAACCTATTTAAAAATCGACTACACAAACATATATCATACTGCAAGAAAAAAATCTAGTATGGAACAGCAGGATACAGGCAGCTATCAGTTGTCTCAACTGCCTGCCTGATAATAAATAAATAATAATATAACTATCAGAAAACAGTGGTGGCGGCCTCGACTTACGAACATTAAGTTTTGGGTTCGACCCAGGCAGGCACATTACTTTGTGTAATATATTTCATCACCACTGCTCTCAAAACGATGAAGGAAAACATCGTGAGGAAACCTGCATGTCCTAGAACCAAAAATTCGAAGACATGTGACATCTACCAATCTGCACTGGGCCCGCGTGGTGGATTATAGCCTCTCAAAGTGAGTAGGCCTGTGTCCCAGCAGTGGGAACATTTAGGCTGATTATGCTTATGCTTAAATAACTATCAAAAACATCACTCCAAAGGGGTGAAAGTCTAGAACTAGACCGTCCCCTTTAATGAGTTTAACTTTATTAAAACCTATACTGCTAGTAACACCGAAACACCGGTATCTATAGGCAAAATTTGACTGTCAACAGACTGAAACAAATATAATTCTGATTTATTTGTCATTGTCTGTTGTACTTCTTCTTTGCATGTCGATGGACTCAAATAATACCCGTCCAGTATATAGCCACCTTCGTTGAAATCCTGGAAGGTGCAGCTCGCGTAGCATGACCACCGTAGAAACAGGTTTTGTCGATGGAAGAATCGCCCGCAAAACATGAATGTGCTGATAGATGCATTGAATAGTACGGTGGCCATGAGGGTATTTAAAGTAAAGTTATATAATTTAAAAAAAATCTTGTGAAAACGATGGATCTTTGACCCCCAATATCTCTGTAACTGGACGATTCCCAGGTATGGTCCAGAACAAAAAAAATATCGCAATGACAATGGCGAGAACAAGTGCCTTACATTTACACCCATTATGTATGTAATGTTTTACCTTGACCGTTACATACTGTTTTGTATACTCTTATCAATATAACACACATTACTACCATTATGATTGCTTACGTAGTCGTTACGTTATGATTTATTTAATAGTTAACGCACTATGACGGTAGATACTTATATTCTGAAGTACTACTACAACAACTAGACAACTAACTACATGATTTTTTGACATCTTTATTTTCCAAAAAGGGTCGACAGCGATATTTATTTATTTTAGTATATGGAGGACTTACAGCTAATAAAAACAAACAAAAAAGGAAACCATAGTCACCAGAAAACCGATTACAAATCCTCACATATAGACTTATAATAAAAAATTTGAGGTGTGAGCACAAAAACAGAAAACACACCGCTTTATTCAAAGTAAAAAGAATATAAATACTTGGTTTACAATTATATGACTAAAATAATAGAGAAAATAACAAAAACAAAAAATATAACCTACCGCTACTTGCAAAATTTGAGGGTTACGCACCTTCTGACCGAATTCACACTAATTGTGAATAGATCTAAATCATATTCCTTGCATATGTCATTAAAATTTCTGCTTGCGCGCACAATATTCGTTCTGCCTATAATTCGAAGATGTATGAGGTACACATATGGGTGGATTAAAACGAAATGTTTTACTTGGCACATTAAAATATAATATAATATAAACATCCGATTCCTATCGTAGCTCTAAAAAAACTATGGTTTACAACTACAATAATACCATTGGAGTTTAAATTGTCAACTATTTAAATCATTACTGTTATTTATGCCAGAAAATAATTTAAAATATTGTTTTTATTACAGCTGTAAAAAGGCCGCCATCGCCGGAACCTTTGTTTGACGAAAAGAAAGCGAAAAGAGATAAAAAACCTAAGAAAAAAAGGTGAGTGTTTACACTGTGCTTTCAGTTACTTTAATTATAGACCGACCGCTTTAATGAGTCCTCGCGAAGGTATCAATTTAAATGAAATATTCTGAAGGTTGATCACGTATTGGTTCAATTAGGATTATGGTTATTTTAAAGCAAATAGCCTTTGGGATATTGTTAGAACTTTGTGGACGCTTAGTGTGCCTTTGATGGGGCAAAGCGGAGGACTCATAAAAGCGGTCGGTCTATAACAGCAACAACCCCAAAGCAATCTTATAACAACGAAAGGGTTTTGGTAGATTTTTGTATGAAGGGTGACCTGCCTAACTTTCGCGATTTTGAACTGGTATCAATACAAACAAGTTTTGTAGGACAAAATCTTATAAAGCGTCACGTTTCCGAGACAAAATTATCAAAATTAGAAACTATTCATTGTCACAATCAGTATAACTTTAATTTTATTAGTCACACATAAAACTTGTATTAATCAATAGCTGGCATCTATACAAACAAGTATTGAATAAGACAAAATCTGCTAATGCGTCTGATTTCCGAAATATGAGCAAACATCCTAGTATTTTCCACTTATTATTATAAACCATTAAAAAAGGTTCCCGTAATACGAAGTACCAATGTTTGCGCAGAGGCCACAGCCGCGCCGGCTCGGGCGCGGAGGCGCCGAGTGCGGCGCCGGCGTGGGGCGCGCGCAACGGCTCGCACGAGCGGCGCCGGAACGGCACCAAGCGGGACGCGCTGGACTCCTACGCCGCGCTCGTCAATAGGATGCCGCCGGCTGGTGCTAAGAAGGTAAGCCATTTCCATTTTTTTTTAATTTTCGTAACTTCAAACTTTTACTGATGACGTTGTAAGTGCTACATTATGAATCCATGAATCTAGCTATTACAGACCATTTTCTTTGTTGTTTATTTACTGTTGTCACTATATTACATAATAAAATTTCGTCATTTATTTATATTAAGTTGAGAATCAGTATTTTATTGAACGCCAAAATCACATCACAATTTAAACAAGCTTAGCTGTTTTGTGATCAATTTGGCCTGAGTATTAAAAACCCTTCATCAACTTGAGTCAAAGCCTTATCGATATTGAAATTGTTGGAGTTTGCTATTCGATGATTTACTGCGCAGAAGTCAATGGCGTGCCTAGTAGGGGCCAAAAATACTTCAAGCTCATAAGGCAAGCAGACTCTTCAGAAACCTGAACATCATGAAGAGGAGTAGGTTATAAGGGCAAACCAAGCTTGTAGGCTTGAATGAAAGTACCGCCACTAGATTAGTATCTCCAAAATTTAAAATAATTCAATTTCTCTTACCTGTTAACACATGTAGATTTAAATCTTTTGTTACAAATCCTCAGGTGAAAACAACAAAGGAGCTGTTAGAGCAGATCCAGTCCCGCGGCAGCAAGCCTGCCGCGTCGCCCGGCTCGCCCCGGTCGCCTGCCTCGCCCGATGTCATGCTCATAGAACCGGACGGTACGTACACAGTAGCATAGCGTATACGTTTTAAGTGTTCAAATACAGTCAAGATTTCTGTGGCATTGATGACATTATGTAGTTCATGGGGTAAATTTTGCGGACTAAATTTTATTTAAAAAAATTGTACTTTTATAAAATTTTCTGATCCGCAACATGTCTTGTCACATCCAGAAAACAAGATGCAATTGAAAATAAACTTAACAAGCATTCATAAAGTTTTACGCGAAATGTACTCGTTTAGCTGCTTAGAGTGCGCATTGAAACTAGACAAAATGGTAAAAACTGTAAGCTTAGAATGTATTTCTGAATAAATAAAATAGAATAGAATAGAAATAATTTATTTGCATTGAATGTAGGTACATACATGAGTTGTTACAGTAGTAAATATTTATTCCTGGTACATTCTACCATTTGGCGTGCAAAAATTCAAATTATAAACAATTATACAACTTCAATTTAGAAGCTCACAACAAATCAATTAATTATTTTCTAACAATAAATCAAAATAAAAGTAAAGTAACAATAAAAATAAAAATAAAACTAATAATACAGCTATATTTTATCTGTTAAGAAATCTGATACAGAATAATAACATTTTTGTATTAATAAAGATGAAAGCTGTTTTTTAAAAATTCTCAAAGGCTGCTCCTTGATACTATTGGGAACCTTATTATAGATTATAGGCGCCATACCTAAAACACTTTTTTTTAATAAAGATGTATTGCGAGCACCGGTACATAACTTATATTTATACTGAGACCTGATAGTTGTATTTCGGTGTGTTGTGTCCTTTACAGCCGGGAATAAGTTACTATTACTTTTAACAAAAATAGAAAGCTCTAATATGTAAAGACAGGGAAAAGTAAGTAGTTTATTATCAATGAAAAAAGTTTTGCAGCTATCTGTAACTTTTAATTTAAACATTGCTCTTAAGCAGCGTTTTTGGGCTTTAAAGATATTTTCTCGTTCACAACAATTGCCCCAAAATATGACACCAAACCTTAAATTCGGCACCACTAAGCCATGGTAAGCAACCAGTATAGTGTTGATGTTTACCTTTCTGGAAAGGTTATACAGAACGTACGCTGATGAAGCTAATTTTTTGCAAATAGCTTCAGCTTGTGGTTTCCATGTAAGTTGGCTATCAATTAAAATTCCTAAAAATTTGGCTATACTTGCTTTGTCGACTGTTTGACTATTGTAGTTTAAATTTAAGTCTTCGGGGTGTATACGTTGGTAAAAATGCATAACTGAAGTTTTCTCTTTATTTATTAACAAATTATTATGATTGAGCCAGTTGATTATTGTTTTTAAAACGTTATTAATATCTATTTCGTATTGCTCTTTATTAATACAATTAATTATTGCTGTGCTATCATCAGCTAACAATATCATTGGATTAGAAATTTGACGTGGCAGATCGTTAATATAGAGCAAGAAAAGTAACGGCCCGAGAACGCTCCCCTGTGGTACGCCAAATTTAATGTATTTATAGGAAGATACATGTTTTATTTCTCGTTTAGACTTCATACAAACTCTGGAAACTTCTGTAACTTGTTTACGACCGCTTAGATATGATTTTATTAAATCAAGAGCATTTCCATGTATGCCATATGCGTTTAGTTTTTCCAAGAGCTTTTCGTGATTAACATAATCGAAGGCTTTTGACATGTCTGTGTATATTGCACATACAGGTGTTTTAGTATCCACGTTTTTCATAACTGTGTTTAACAAGTCATACACACATACAGGTGTTTTAGTTTCCACGTTTTTCATAACTGTGTTTAACAAGTCATACACAGCCATATTAATATTTTTGTTCTTTCTAAACCCTTTCTGTTCGTCGCAAAGAATATTAAATTTTGTTAAAAACTTATAAAGTGACTCATAGATCACTTCCTCTATTATTTTTGAAAATTTTGGGATGAGAGCAATTGGTCTATAGTTTGCCATACTTTCTTTGTCGTTCTTTTTGAAAAGTGGCTTAACTACGACGGTTTTTAGATTCTCAGGAAATATTCCAGCAGTTATACTATTATTAATGATGTGACTTAGGGGAGCAGCTATGCTACTGGATACAAATTTTATTGCTTTTGTTGAGATACCGTCATAGCCGAAACTTTTTTTATTTTTTAAATGATTTATTATTCTCATTATGTCTTGCGGGACAACTGGGTGGGTACATAAATATTGAATGGTCGTTATATTCTATAGGTATAGTATTATCTGTTGTTATTTTGGGTATTTCTGAAATTTGATCGATAAAGAAATCGTTAAATGACTCAGCAATTTCTTTAGGGTCAGATAGTAACTTACCATGTTTTTTTATTTGAGAGATGGGCTCACTTTGTGATTTGGTGTTGTTTATTAATTGCTAGGACGTTTTTGATTTATTTTTAGAGTTGTTAATTAGGTAGTTATTTTGTGCTTTCTGGGTCAATTTAATATTTTTTTTACATCTTCTCGAATATGTATCAAATTTTGTTTTATTTTCATCTGTTGGTTTTAAACGCTGTTGCCAGAGGAGATGTCGCTGTCTTTTACTAAATGTACGAATACCTCGTGATATCCATTTTATCTTTTTGTTTGGTTTTATTGATATTGATTTGTAGGGGAAGCACAAGTTGTATAGAAGTTGAAATATCTCTAAAAAGTTATCATAAGCATAATTAGGATCCTCTGTATTGTATACGTTAGAAAACGATAAAGATAGGAGATAATTTCTAAATTTTTTGAGATTTTCTTTGGATATGTCACGCCTGTTTATTCGCCAAGATTTTAATTGGCAAGTTTTATTTACTTTTATCTTTAATAACTGAGCCGTGTGATCCGATAAAGCGAAGTCAAGTACTTCATGTTTACATTTTTGGTTTGTATTGTGGGCAAAATTGTCCAGGCAAGAAGCACTGCTGAGCCGTGTCGGTTGACTGATAACAAGTTTAAGGTTGTAACTCAACAGAAAACACTCGAAATCTAGTGTTATTTTGTTCTTTTTTAATGTGTCTATGTTAAAATCTCCACAAATTATTATTTTTCTATCTTTTTTGTTACATAAGATTTTTAAAATAGCCTCTAATTTTTCATAAAAAGTATTTAAGTTAGTGTGGCCTATAGACACATAAAATAATTACTTTTAATTTTATCAATTCTATAGCGCAGCATTCTATTATACCAGATATTGAGTATTTTATTACATCTGGGAGTTCCCGATATTCATGACCCTTTTTTACTAATATACAGGCTCCACCGCGTTTTTTGTTATTTCTTGAATAACACGCCGCTAATTCATAGTTTATTATGTGCAACAATTTTTCATGGCCGGACATTATACAGTGCTCAGTTATACATAGAATATCTAAGACTATTTGTTTACTTATTAATTCCTCAATATGGACAGTTAAAATATCTGACTTATTAAGCAGGCCCGCAATATTTTGATGCAAGATATAGATATGATCAAAGAAGAAAAAAATTAGAATGTTCATTACAAGGGACCTGTTCAATATTGCCGTTTAATTCTGAACCTGAAGTTATATTAAATTGTGACTTATTTATAAATACGGGTATTGTTGATATAAATGTAATACGGCTAGTAGAAGTTGTCGTCATCTCGCATTTTCAACAACGTATCTGCTATAACATTGTCTCACATAGTCATCTTATGCCCTAACAGTTGTGAAGGCCGAGTCTCCCCTCCGGAACGGCGCCACGACGCCCCGGGCTCCCTCCCCGCCCGCGTCGCCCTCGCCGCCCCCCTCGCCGCTGGAGGAGCCGCGCGAGTGGCACACGTGCACGTGCGGCGACGTGCCCGACGACACGTGTCCCGCCGCCGACACGCGCACCGTGCGGCCGCGCCACGTGCACGCGCTGCACCACGCGCACGTGCCCGGCGTCAACGGCACGCGCGCGCCCGCGCTGCCGCACCGCTTCGCCGTGCGCCCCATCGAGGACCCCGAGCGGCCCGGCCTGTTCTCCAGCGTCGTGCCGCTCTACAAGTATTCCGACTACGCAGACGACTACTGCGCCAAGAACCTGTCGCGCGTGCAACTGTGCCCGGACCTGCCGTGGACCAGCTTCGCGCCGCCGCCGCCCGACCTCCCCCCGCCACCGGAGCCTCCACCGCTCAGGCCGTACCCGGAACCCGACCCCGAGACCGTCGAGCCCGCCGAGGACGCCGACGAGCTCGACGTGAAGCCCGAGGTTAAGCGGGAACCCGAGGTCAAGGAGGAGATCGAGGTCGAGGCCGAGATGGTCGGCGTTCCGACGCTCGAGCCCAGCGAGAGACTGAAGGCGCCCATCCTGATGCCGGAGGACGAGACGTCGTTCGGCGAGGCGGCGCGCGCCGGGCCGTCGGCCGTGGTGGCGCACTCGGCGGCCGCGCCGCAGCACCGCAGCGTGCCGCGCACGAAAGCCCCGCCCGGCGGCGCCGCGCTCGTGCACGCCGTGCGCGCCGCCAGTGCCGCCGTGCCTTACTCCTACGAGGAGCTCGCGTGCGCGCCCGTGCTGCCGCGCACGGCGCTCTCCGACGAACATTCGCTGCGCGAGGCCCTGGCGAGCGCGCCCGAGTCGCGCGACGCGCTCGGCCGGCCCGCGCCCGCGCACAAGTTCGCCGAGTGGCACGAGTGCGCGACCCTGGGCTCGCTGATAGCCTTGCCCTACGTGGTGATCGACTGACCGTCTAGTGCCAAATGCGTGTCGCCCGCCCCGCGCCCACACCCAAGTGTCCTTACGTTAGTTATAGTGGCCGGCCGGCGGATACATGCCTAGTCATATATTTATTTTGTCGCAGGCCGATTAACAAAAAGAGTAGCGGTCGAGCCCGCGCGTTGTGATATTATATAGTATGTGCGTCTGCCGCCCGGGCTCGTGTGACGTGTTACTGTGACGGCCATACATTCCCAGTCGAGGGCACTCGTGCACTCGTGTGAAGTCGTGCGTCGAACAGAGCCGCAGACTGAAGCTTTGTGCGTGCGATGATATGTTGGACACATTATAGTACATGCATTGCTCACTTGATATTGTCAAAGATATTGTGCGTGATCAAAGTGGCGAGTGATGGACGAGCGATGGCCGAGCCGTCCACACGTTGGCCGTGATGTACAATGGCCACCACATCGCATCCGGTCCACACTTTATTTACGTATACTTAGAGTTCCCAAATAACGATTCAAATAATAATCTCTCCCGACTGTTCATAAGTTGTCGTTACCTTTTGTGATTTTTAAAATGAAAGAAAGAAAAAAATTAGGTAATTAATAATTATAATTAAATAGGAGTTCCAATTGTATATTATACATAATGATTGCATGTATCGTGCGTCGAGATATCAATGATAAGGGAAAGAGAATGTTAAATTTTATAAATATAAACATTTACTATACGAAAAGTTGTACCAAATTGTTGTTATTGATATGTCGGTGAGCGCACACTGTTATATACTGTTACTTCGGAACAACACTTTTGTATATACATAGTTAAGTTTACATACGAGTTGCACATGAGCTTCCGCAGTGCAGTCTACTTTTATATACTAACTCGCATTTGTACACATTTAGAGATGCTTCTGTCTGTATGTCTGCCTATCGGGTGATGGCCGTGTGCGCTGACCGGAAATAAGAATTGAAGTGTCTGTTACTCTGTAATGAACCAAAAACAATGAATAAACAAATATGTAATATAATAAAATGATGATGTTCCTAGTTTTGATTATGTTTCCGTGTGAATGACAATTTGGTATGAATTTTTCACCATTTCTTGTACGAAAAGACTTGTGTTGTGTATCTATAGTTGAATATTGTTACATACAGTTTGTTATCTCGTTTACAAAGATGCCAAATGATAAGATGACTACTGTATGTTTTGTGTAATAAGGCGATTGTGATGCGTGTGTGCGAGCTGCGATGTTTTCGCTGAATAATACGTTTTTGTGTTAGTTGGCGTGTTTATTTTTGAATGATTTCCGTTAGTAGTAATGTGTTGTTTTGAGAAAGGGAAGATTGATAATGGTGGCGTTACAATAGTACACAGATTACATACATTGTGGTGATATTCAAGTATAGATAGGGCCGTGTCTGACACTAGCGGTCTGAGCGGTGTCTGAGACGAGTGTCGGCGGTGTCGCAGTGTGTCGGCGCTAAGCGAAGGCGGGTGGAGCCGGGAGCTCGTCTAGCGTAGTTCGCCCACTGCGCCCACTGCTCACCCCGTCACTGCCTTGTTGCCTTGTTGGCGTTGTTGCCGGTTGCGTTGTTGCGTTGTTGACAAGCGACAACAAACGAAAATATATATATATCACAGTGTTTTTATTACCAACGTGTTTTATTGCACCCTCGACGCTAATACATACAGACAGGCTGGTACCAACCCAATACTAACCTTATAATGACGAAAATAAAGTCCACTTGACAGTGATGACCAAAATCAGAGGTAAAGGATATAGCTGAGAGAACTTAGATTGTTTTACAATAAGCTATATCAATACATCAACACATACACACAACCCCGCAGCAAACATACGTCGAAACGCGTGAAACAACTTTGTCTTTGCTGCCACGCAGTCTGGCGACAAAAGCAGTCTCGGCGAGCCGTCTATTCCTCGAGAGAACCACTGAACAGATTTGTCTGCGGTTTTCTCTGTTATGATCTGCGTTTCTGCAGGAAGAGTTTTGAGTATTTTTTTTCAGTAAAGGAATTATGATGTCCTGGGTTCGATTCCTAGGTCGGACAGAGTTATTGAGTTTACATTAGGAAGGCTTGCTTCCATTACATGGGACTTACAAGACTGCTGAGCACGAGGTCAAATCGGACAGCGTTTTATAAACAGGAGAAAAAAATGTCTCTTTTATAACTACGGGTACACCACCTAAACATTTAGGTTTTACAGGCGTGATCTTGTGTAAATCTATTACTGCATAAATGATGAGATGTGAGTGTACTACAAGCGACACGTCTGCCTACCCATCGTGGATCATAGGGCGTGATATTTATTTCAAAAAGGTTCTGAGGGGTAGTTAAAAATTTCATTATTTTTAACCCTAGGACCGTGGGACGCCTGTTGAAATATTGGCGAAAAACTTAGATAATAAAACAAATTGTCAAGTTAATAAAGTTTATTATTAATAAAAATGACAATATCGCTCTATACACAATACAACTGAGCGCAATCATTTTATTAGAAATAATACAATTTAAACAAAACTTAGTTTCACATGAATTATATCGATAGAGCACTGTTGTTGTGGCTTTGTGATTCTCTATATATTTGCGCTCAGTAGAATTATTCATTTATAGTTAAAAATATCATTAATGGCACCATGTTAGTTTCAGCTTTATTGAATACAGACATTAATAATTTAAATGTCGACAAATATTTCACAGTTACAATTTTAAGATGTTTTTATTATTTTCTCTGAGATTCGATGAAGTATTCGTTCTTGCAAGCTCTATTACACTTTCTTAAGAGAAGCGTATAGATACTTACACCTTACTTATTTTATTATAAATAAAAACATTTAATGTTCCGATAAACAGCTTTCAAAACTTAAATCTAATCAAAGGGTGACCTTGACAACATAATCTTGACCTTGTTCCCAAGATCAGGTTGATATTACATTTTTTAAATGTTTACCTTTTATGGCTCTAAAATTTCATTAACAAAGAGAGCTGAAAATGAAAATGACCTTGAATTTTTAAACCAAGGTCAATCTAGAATTTTATCTTGAGATAGCTGTCAAAACTCACAATAAAATTATTTCATATAAATCTTAACATGAAATAATATCAACATTGATCATAGTCTTACCCAGACCCACCCAAAAAAGTATTCCAGCTTCACCAAAAAGAAAATTGGGTAGCTACCAATTTTTTGGTAACACTGAAATATTTTACCAAACTTGGGATGGATGGAATTTGTGTAGGAATATGAACTTTCGCCCTAGTTTTTACATTATTACGCAAGGCATAGCGCAGCAAAGGGGTAAGCAGATAGGGACGGCTGTTTTGGTCTCAGAATGCTTTTCTTTGCTTCGGGAGCCGGATTCGTATTCGTACATGCCGCGGCCAGCAGCGTAGCTGCCGCCTCCTTGTGCCATCGCCTGAGGAGAGAGAAAAAGAGATAAGTTAATTGTTACTTATGGCAAAGTTGTCTTTGTTTAAACCATTTTTACAAAGGTCGAGATCATTTAGAATATTAGATCAATGTTCATTGTTAATCGATTTAAATGAAAAAGAACTTAAAGAGTCACAAAAGTGACTTGTAGGTCAGTGTAAGAGCTTACAGAGAAGAAATAATTGCAATTGAAAGAGGTTCCAACACATCAGTAGATCTACACAAAAAGTTTTGAATTTAAAATAAAAGCTACTCACACTGCTAGCTTGATAACCGCCACCCTCCTTCTTCTGGAAGGGCGTATGTCCGGGTGGGTAGTACACCGCAGGCCCGGCCACGTTGCGGCTGTTCGCGACCAGCGGGGTCTTCGCCGGCGGACTGGGGGCGGGGTCCCGTGTGTCCCGCGTGTCCCGGTTGAGTGTGGAGCCCTGCGTGGAGCTCTCGTGGGTGACATGCACGTTGCGCCGGACTATGCCGTCTGGTTGGGTTGGGTAACGCTAAGGAAATAAAACGAATTATTAATAACAAGGTTTTATTATGCGTGCTACGCTAACTGCTGCGATACGCTGTTTCTTTGCAAAGAAAGTACACCATTTGCTCAGCTGTAGCACTAATCGTGGGTTGGAGCAACAACACACCTGCTCTGCTCAGCTCCGAGTGACAAACGAAAAGACATCGAGGTGGATCCCTTATATGTATTACACAGTTTACACATCATAGCTACACGGTAACTGTATTATATATGATGGTATTTCGCCAGTTTGCCAGTCGGGCATATTTGACCGCATACAGTTGGTAACACAGAACTGTTGTTCAACATACTGGTTTGTTTAAATTTCGAACACTGTCGTGTCCTACTGTACTAGTTGTACTAACGACTGTTTAAGTTATTGCTAACTGCCTTTTTGATATTTTCGTTATGATTTTTCCATCCAATTGTAGTCTGTAAGAAATTGCTTTTTGCGATAAAACCACCGTCTGTGCAGTTTAAGTTTATGTTCGTAAAGTGTACATTTTCTTTATCTGGACATAGATAGGTAATCTCTCATACTCACAGCTTCAGGGAAGTCAGCCAGCAGATCATCTAACTTCTTGGGCGGCTGCTGCGTGCCGGGCGAGGGGGTGGTGGGGCGCGGGAAGGGCCCGGGGGAGGGGGAGGGCGCGAGGTGCAGCGAGCGCGGGGGGGAGGGGTAGCGCTGCGTCGTGTTCTGTGCGGAGTATGTCGTCTCCGAGAACTTGTATGATGATGGACCCTGTGGTAAAGATTGATTGGTAAAAATGGATATCTTCACTAGTTGTGTTGACTTATTACTAAAAAAATATTCGGAGCTCCTCAAAAGCTCGTATCAAGATAATTCAGATATTGATTATTGCTTCAGTTCCCTTATACCTAACAGCTAGTGTTGCCATGTCAAATAATAAAGAACTATAATTTTCTTTTGCAAAAAAGTAGTTGATACTTTAAAAAAAATGATATTTTGAAAATGCTCTTAAAATTAAGTGCCTGTACACATTTCATTATTTGTCTCAAAAGAAATATCTCTACTTGCATTTGTAGCACGTAAACGCGGGTCGACACAACCGACAAGTAAAGCGCGCTTGACCATGATATTTTTCTGGAGGACACCTCTGAAGTGTTGATAGGGCAACTTATGACAGCTTTACATTTTACTTCCAACTTCAATGAATCATTCTGTTCTGTAGTTAGGTATTACTTACATATGGGCCGTGTCCATTGTGCGGTTCCGCGGGAATTGTGTGGGCGGGAATCACCTTGGTTTCGTTCGCGGGGGCTGGGTACACCATGCGTTCGTTAGTGCGATCTGAAACAAAGTTTAAAAGTAAATAAGAAAGACCTCATACTTGAAATTAGAGGTGTAAGATTCCAAAGTCCTATGGACTTGGACTTTCCTCTCCAAGACCCAACCTTGCTGTAGGTAGGAATAACTACACATGTCGTTTGAGCCGGTCTGAAAAAGCTTTATGTCAGAGCATTTTATCTTTGTCCAACGTAAATTCGTACGTAGCGAATGGTAACAAGATCTTGATACAGATTCCAATATTTAGAAATCCACAGCAAAGCATCACATCAAAGGGGATTTGTCTTCGCGGCATTGAACATTGGAAACTGTATCTTGTTACCACTGGCTACTTACGAATGTACGTTGATAAAGATGAAATGCTATGCCCTGCAGTGTGCGCTGGCCATAAAGCGACACTCTGGGCGGAGTGGAAGGGAGTGTCAGACTTGTACTGACTAAAACCCATCCATGTTCCTTCTTTGCCCTTTGTGTTCCAGGGCCGCGATATCTCTTTCGAACAGTCCCGCAGCCCAACAGTCCCGCAGCCCGACAGTCCCGCAGCCCTATGAAGCTTGACTCAAACCGATTTCACGTCAGTAAGTGCAGTTACTCCTTAATAGATGAATAGCCATTTCAATTACAAGAGGATTCGGATTCTTATGAAAATAATAGAACACTCACCATCGGTGGTAGTAACAGTGCGGTACTCCCGGATGGAAGAGTTGCAGTGTGAGCAGAACTGGCAGCCGTGCGGGCCGGGCGCCGCCACTAGTGCTACGGGAGAGGGCGAACCGGCTGTTGTGCTGAAATTGTAAGTTTTTGGTAAGATTGGCGACTTTGGTAATGATGGATAACTTTGGCAAGGTAAAGTGTTATAACTTGACGCTGTAAAATCTCATGTTTCACAGTGTTTGCTATTTTTGGCAAGTTTGGTAGTTCTATTAGCATGACAAAACATGCCTAAACGTATTCAAATCCTGGAACATTATTTTATGACAATATTTACAACTTTTTGCAAGTTTGGTAATTTGATCAACTTTACCAAACTTACTCAAAACATCTCTAGGACTTTATTAATCACATAATTTGTAATTTTGGAAACTTCGGTTACTTGACCACCTTAAAACATGCCAAAACTTACTAAAACTGTCCTATAAGATATCTAAAACAACATTTATCACAATATTTGCTACTTTTGACAACTTTGGTAATTATACCAATATTACCAAACATACCAAACCTAACTTTTCACAACTACACAAACATTTGTTATTTTTGGCAATTTTGATAACCGTCCAGCTTCACCAAAATTACTAAAGCGGCTACTCACGAGGTCCTGTTATGTTCGGAGCTGACGTAGGTGTGCTGATGTTCCGCGTGGACCGGTATCGGCACTGTGGCCGGGTCCTGGTCGGCTGGCACCTCGTATGTGTACGTTTTGACAGTAGTTGTCACTTTGTTCATAGGAGTACCACCGCGAGATAACTGTGATGAAAAATTTATTTTGAATTAATTGTCAAAAGTAGTAGGTGCCTATAATCTACAGGGTGTAAGGGACAGCCCTCCACAAACTGATGGGATGGATTCAGTATATCACACAAAGATGACCGGTACAAGACATTATTTCAGGAACGTTATATGAATCCAATAAATTTGATTTGTTTTATTTCCTCATACGCAATGTATCGTTACCGTGGCTTCCAGTTAACCCCTATGTAAAAACGAAGGGTTAAAATACTCGTATATATGCAAAGTTGAGCGAAAACTTTAATGACGCGATTTAGGAATCTCTCAATACGTTTTGTATGGTTGATCGATAGTGAGTAAAATTAATGAACATAAGAATTTATTTTGCAATTATTGAGCCCTAAAAGTGTTATAATAATACAAGAATTTCTTCAAAATTACAAGATAATAATTAAAATAAAACCAAAAATAATTGCAATTGTGGGGTTTCGAACTCACGACATGTTGATTTCTTACTTCATATGATTCAAAGGAAAGATGGATCGTCTTAGCAAAACTTGCTACCTACATAGTTTGAAATGTGAAGTAATCCCTACTACCAAAATATGTAACTGCTTACGTAAGTTATTTCGGGAATTTACAGTAAAAGGGATCGAGTTGTCAGAATCTGATTGTACATCCTCCTCTAAGGTCGCTTTGTCCTGTAACCAGGATTTCTACGTTTGAATTGTGATATCACATTTGCGCGACAACAATTGTATAATTCTCGTCGCACAATTACCACCCTTTCGGAATAGGTACATCTGAATGACCGCCAATTTAGACCAGCTTGGCGCAAACTGGCTTCCCTCGAGGTGATTGACCCCCGATGTTGCTATGAAGGACCCGATATACGTGCAAAGTTGTGTGAAAACTTTAATTGTGCGATGTAGAAATCTTTGTATTCATTTAAATACGGCAATTTGATTGAATGTGGGCGTATAAATGTTAACTAGTGTGTCCGACTTCAAATTCGAAGTAGAATTTTTGAGGGCTTTTAATGCGATAATAAACAAGTATTTCTGTTAATTTCTTAAAATTGACAAAAGAATAATAGAAATAAAACCAAAAATAATTGCGTTCATGGGGATTCGAACTTACGACATGTTGATCTCTTGCTTCATAAAAATCCGGACAAGTTTTGAAGTTGTTCGTTTCAAAAATTGGAAACCATTTTTCAAACACTTGTTGGTATCCGGTTGAGCTGAAATTTTGCACACACCTTTGGTTCTAGTAACTGGTATAAATCAAGCTTGAATACTATGTGCTACAACTAGCTTCCAGTCGCGAAAAAACATGCAACTACCTACTACCTACTAACTTTGATAGAAAATGTGGATGTACCCTGATATACTGAATAAATCTGCGTAACCCTTTCTCGTGTTTAGGCGTGATGTTAAGTTGTGTGATTGCGTAAACAATGCAAATTTATGCGATAGCAGCAATCGCGGTTAATTTGCTGTCATTTTTTGAAGAGTTCCTTTGTCTGTCTCCGAAATTCATCATCAGATCTGTATGAAATTTAAATGGGACCATTTCGGAATAAAACCCTTCCGAACAAAAAACTTAAACAGACAAAAAAATGGTATATAAATATTCGAATTGATAACCTCCTCCTTTTCTTTTTGAAGTCGGTAAAAAAGTGGGGGTCGAGTTTTATATCCTCCTCTGAGGTCGTATGGTATTGTTGTTGCTGTCACATTCACTACATATGTGCATCCTCTCAGTTGTGCTGCTATTGTACCGAAATTACCGCCCTTTCGGGTCAGGTACTTCTTTAGAACAGCCTACTTAGACCAGCTTGGCGAGTACTGGCTTCCCTCGAGGGGATTGGACCCCCAACGTTACAACGATGGGTTCCGATATTGATGCAAACTTGTGTGAAAACTTTAATTGCGCGATGTAGGAATCTTCCTATATGGTACATCATACAATGGTATTTGAATATATTGACTAAAAACAGTTCAAAATCGAATCAGAAATTGGTTTTTGTAATATTTTAACCTAAAATGTTCTTTTTGTAAGCTACAAAATTTATATTTTTATATTTTTGTGTTTGAAAAAATACAAAAAGAATTG
This sequence comes from Noctua fimbriata, assembly GCA_905163415.1. Lineage (NCBI taxonomy): Eukaryota > Metazoa > Arthropoda > Insecta > Lepidoptera > Noctuidae > Noctua > Noctua fimbriata. Next base: position 2,633,218 of record LR990946.1, read on the forward strand.
CAGTCGCGGGGTTCCGAACCTGTCTTTGCGAATGTTAGGCAAAGATGTACTTAAATTATACCCACATTTCACTAGTAATTTGTCCCAATTAATTTATTACAAAAACCAATTTCAGATTCGGATAAAATTATAGTTTTCCAGCCTGGCAGCAAAGCTACATAATCCCTGAGTGTCATAGGCTACATTTAAAACATCACCGTGGGTAATTTTCGTATATAATACGAGAAAAATCTAGTTGTTTACTATGACGGGTAGGCTCACCTCGTTCGTACTCTGTATTTAAATGAGTAAGTTCACTTACAGTGCCGGTAGATGGCGGCTGGTGGCAGTGCGAGCACATCGGCTGCGGCACCAGCTGTGGCAGCGCCGGAGAGATCTGTGATGGTATCACGCGAGACTCTGCAAATAAAGACGTTTCATTATCAATATTGAATATTACATTGTAAAGGTTGTCAGATCGGTCATTGTGTGATACTGTAAGTTTCCAGTTTATTCTGTAATTTGTTTGGTGTTCATAACAAAAGGTACCAATTCCATCTACCTTTATGAGCACAATATTGCGCCTGAGTTTCCCCAGTGTAAGTAGCGTAGTTGTCAATAGTATACAAATATCATCCTTTTCTATATAAACTTCCCTCAGTCAGAGAGCAAAAAGCATATAGAAATGGACTACAACACCATCTAGCGACAAAATGTCTGAGACAATCGATGGAATGGAACCACCGCAAAGATATTTTATTTTCAACTTTATTTTGAACATTGCAATGTTGATATTTGTTAACCTGCACTGCATTCTGCCACGTCTTAGCCAGTTCTAATAGAATTATGATATCCAAGCTCACCAGTCTTCTCCTCCCTGTAGACTTCCTGCCTCAGCTCCGCAGCCCTGGTGACAGTGGGGGGCGGAGGGCTGGAGCCCCACGAGGAGGTCTCCACGCGTTCCTCTCGCTTGAGGGTCGAGTAGCCGCTGGAGGGAGCCTTGGCTGGGGTGCTGTGGAGGGGAGAATGTATAGTGGTTAAATTTTTAACGGATTAAGTGTTGGTAAGATACTGATAGCCAGCCATAATATATCTAAGTGGTATTGCCAGCGCAAGCGCATTGGTTGTAGTTGAGGCCTGGACTGTATCTTTGTTGTTTGCCATGCAAAAAAATGACCTCAAAATATTTAGGAAGACCACAATTTATACTCATCATCATCATCATTTCAGCCGAAAGACGTCCACTGCTGGACATAGGCCTCCCCCAAGAAGGGGGGTTTTGCCATAATCGCCACGCTTGGCAGGCGGGTTGGCGATTGCAGTATGGTTGTTATAAAACACAGAAAACGCTGCTGCCCATTCTCTGGTAAGTCCCTTAGTCGCCTCTTACGACACCCACGGGAAGATATGGGATGGTGCTATTCTTTACGTCCGGACACCATACAGAATAAATATATTCTGTATTCTGTATTCAATTTATACTGGCTATATTTTATTTTTATAGTACACAGGGTGGAAGGTATATCGACGTACATCACACACAAACGCTTACCACGTAATCAGTACATCATTCTGAATGTACAGAAATTTTTCATCGGTATTTAAAAAAATATCGTGTGTCGGTGTAACTTCCACCCACTATAATAAAGACATTTTTATTCATCTATCTAAATATAAGAACCTGGTAAGGAAGTTCTTGCTTAAAATGACAGGTTTATGATGATGAAAGTCTCCACCAGTCTTTTAACCTTGGTTAAACCGAGAAGACTACAGAAAGTAAGCACCTACCTAACTTTTTAAAATATTATCAACATAATATATGAATCTGCTTACCCTTTCCTGTAGTCAAAAGATGTGCTCTCAGCCGTATCTGATGTGTAGCCATCTAAAAAATAAAATAAAATGGTCTTTATCAACATTCATGATGACAATCAATTAATTCCATGGACATTACACATCGAGGAACTTTCCACCACCTCTTCAAGAGCGGCAGACATACTGTGTGGTCAAAAGATTCTGATTTCCCTTCATGGGACAATGGGTGGTCAGATTGACGATATGATTCACGTGTAATGTCAATTGCGCTCTTGGTTTAATAATAACAGCCACACTGGTTGATTTTGCTTGCGGTCGGTCCGTGGATGGGTGACCATCCATTACATAACAAGATTCCTCCGTGCCGAAAGCACGTCAATCCGTTGCGGCTGTCAATTATAGATCTCTGACAGTCGTTACAGGTAGTCAGCGACCCGAACGTCTGACAACCAGCCTAGTCTTACCAACCAAGAGCTATCATATTACCCAGTACTAATTAGGTTGTGGAGGTCAGATAGGCAGTCGCTCCATGTAATATACTCGTACCCAGTGCATTCGTTAAGACTGGAAACCGACCCCAAAATGGTTGGGAAAAGGCTAGGCAGATCAACTGCGCCCCTAAAACTCAGAACCCTTGACCACAGTCTACCTGCTTCGACTCTGAACCGATAAGACCTACCATAAGTCTTACTTTTGTACAGTTGCCTCTCCTGGTCCTTTTGCAGATCATCGAGGAGTGAATCCAGCTCTTCCACGTTCTGTGTCAGGTCCTTTGTGGCCTTGGAACTCTTCACTTTGGAGTAGCCTGGAATTTTAGAAAACAATTGTTTGTAAAAATAACCATGATGAAGATGGAGGAAAGATGGAGTATGGACCACTGTCATGGTAGACAGAGAGCCAAAACACGTTTTGCCAGAAGTTTGGGGTTTAGGGATCTTTCGCTTGTAATGTAATCGTTCAGATTCGAGCATTTCATCGGAGAATGACGAGAACCGAACATTATAGTTGCTCGCAGAACGGAGGCTGATGGTGCCGTAAAGTTCTAGAGTGGCGACCGCGAACCGGAAGACGCTGCGTTGGAAGGCCTCCCACTAGGTGGACCGATGACCTGGTGAAGGGTGCGAGTCACACGGGACCAGTCAATGTGGCGACACTTGGGGGAGGCCTATGTCCAGCAGTGGACGTCTTTCGGCTGAAATGATGATGATGAACATTATAGGACGCAACCTGTTATGATTAATGATGAAACAAGGTACAAAATTGAATCATGGGTTGTTACATTACAGGTGAATGCTCCAGTGGTTGAGAGAGCGCCTTGAGGACATCAGTATAGCAAAAAACATCTCAACAATACATCGGGCACGTTTTATTTGCATTTATTGTTCTGGATTACTTGATCCAATTGCTTTCGAACTCAAAACATCGATTGGGGAAAATTGACGGCACGGTTGGCGCAGTGGCTGAGCGATTGACTGCTGCACTTCGTGTCGCGGGTTCGATTCCCGCACGGAACAAATATTTGTATGGCCTACAGGTAGATGTTCCGGGTCTGGTTGTTTGTGTATGTGAGCTTAAATGTTTGTAAACGCACCCACGATACAGGAGAAATTCCTAGTGTAGGGCGACGTTATATATAAAAAAAAATAATCTTAATCCCACGCATGAACTGCATGATGACTTTTATGAATAAGGGGAGCATTGATACCTGGTGTAGAAGTGGCAGAAGACTCATAGTTATAGGTGCGGGTGCCCGAGGTTATGGCGGGCAGATCCCTCTCCTCTCTCTCGTAGTAATAAGAGCTGGCCTCCGAAGACTTTGGAGTAGACCTGGGCGGGACTGTGTACTCCTGGAAATGAAGGACATTGAGATTAAAAAAGTTAGTGGATGAGCAGGTTCAAGGAGGAACAGACTACACTTCTATATTTAAAAGTAGACGCGTATAGACGCGCTTTAAAAGAAATTCGCATTTCTGGGACAACTTTCAGTAGAATTGACATTTGTGTTTAGTTAGTAAGTGTCCCACATCATTGTCGTCTTTTCCACCTTCATTATCCCTTATGGAATGCCAGTCTGTCTACGATTCCTCTGGGTATTCCGCTTCTTTATCACTTTGCTAACTGGCTAATATTTCTACCAAAGTATGATACCGGAGGCTACAGGCGAAGACATAAAAATAAAGTCTATACAAGAAACCAGCTATATTCAGACGTGTGATAAAGGAAACAGGGTATTGGCTGTGGATGACTGGAAACCGGATGCTGTGCAACTTAGGAGTTGCTAGCTATGTTCAAAGCTGGACAGCAATCGACTGAATGAATTCTTTCTCTTATAATTTATTAAAATAGACATTCTATTAAACGAATCTAGTTTAAGCAGGTCTGGGACATGAAACCAGTTTACAGTTTCCTAAGAAACATTCTAAACGTTTTGGATCATTCATTATTATGTAAAACTAAACGAAAGTATAAATTTTAAAAAGTTTTAAGTTTAAACTTATGGATCCGTTAGTATAATTCGCAAGTCAATGAGTAATGCACTGAGCCACTGAGGCAATAGTGATGTCATTCTAGCATTTCTGATGTTTATAACCGTTTTTATCGCTGGGCGGCAGTAAAAGCTGATTTTACGATTAAAAATAACGTTGGTTACTTTAAAACAAGTCAAGCGGATAATGGTGAAGAAATTCAAGATACAATATCGTGTATCTTTGACCAACTAACAACATGAGATATAATCCTACAGATGAAGTATGGGAACACTTTCGATTGGTCGATGTAATGAATATAAGGTCTAACTATTCATACACGAAATATTTTAAGAGCAACTTCTATAAGTCGTAAAGTCGCCATAGCAACGAAAAAAAAATTATCTGAGTGTGTTTTTTTTACGAAATTATTATAATTCTAAAAAGGTTTGAGACTTTTTGCATTAAATCTTTACTCTCATATTCTAACAATGACACTAGGTAAATACGACGTAGTAAACTAACGTAATGGATGTTCAAAAATAAGGAGCTAGTATTTATTTTGTGGGTCAAGTAATTTTTAATGTTTTATTTTGTATAAAAATTGAAATGGCTTCGTTATAGCCGTTAGATGATTCCCTGAAAATATTTCGTGTATGAATAGTTAGACCTTATAATATATATTCGTGAACAAAATAATGTAGCATATAGACTGATTCAAACAAACTGATCTACATATGAATAGCATATATTTTCTATTTTCGAATAATTCTACAGCTCCTAACAGTGGCGTATGCGTATTACAGCCCGTAAATCTTCTCTCAACTAACAAAACATTCCTATTTCATTATTATTTACACTAGAAAAGAGATATTTACCATGTTTACTGTTTTCTTTGAGTTCCCGATATTTCGGCGCTGTTGCAAGCACCATGATCACGGATAAACTGAAGTTATCGCGGGTGTTCATGAGCAGACAAATCAGTAAACATGGTAAATATCCCGTTTCTAGTGTAAATAATAATGTTAGTGACGATGATAGTTTAAAATCTTCTATTCCTATTTTATTCCAACAGCATCAGACAAAGCCAGACCTTGGATTAAAAGAGGTCTCCCTACCAAATTCTCTTCTTCATCTTTTATCGAACCATCACGCACGATGAACGAGCACTGCAATTGACCCTGTTTCATTGGGATATCAGGCCTCAGATGAATTGTGTTGCGGTAGCATACTAGTAACTTAAAACTACGAATTATCGTTCTTCGCTCCATCCGAAGATATTTTCTCATCAGCCCCCGCATGACCACCGTGGACAAAGATTTCTTTGACGGAAGAATCGACAAAATGACAGATTGTGTCGACACAACGACAGATTTCTTTTCATTATCTGTAATTTTGTCGATTCTTCCGTCAACAAAATCCTTGTCTACGGTGGTCATGCTACGCGTGCAGGTAGTCAACTACCTAATGTATCGGCATCGAACACAAGGAAATCTCTTCGGATTTAGCGACTCGTATAATTACGATCAATAACTTAAATCAATCGTCAATAATTATGTGAGTAACCCGGATTCGCCTCTCACCTCAACAGTACGCAGATCCTTCCTGTCGTACTTGCCGGAGGGATGCTTCTCCTCCTTGTACTCGTAGTGGTACTCCCTGGCCCCTCCTCCTCCACCGCGCCCTAGGGAGTCCAGCTTACTGCCTTTCGGGATCAGGTCGGATTTTATCATGTCTGGAAAGATGTAAGATAAGAATATCAAAGCCATAAAACGGACTGCAGGAGTCGGAAAAGTGTTGGGCAGCTTCCTAAAAGTATCAATAATTTGTTCAGCACAGGAGCCCGGAACACTTATGCCAAGCATTGATTCTGTCGACCAGTATATATGTATAGGGTGACTGGTAATTAGTGACTGATACTTATACACGTGATTGTACTCATGATAATAAACAACACTCAACAAGAAACATGTTTTTTTATTCTCGTCCACTTTTATCCCAATAACACAACAGCCGTATAAAATTCGCGCGCGCGTGCCAGTGACCTATCAGCTGTTAGCCGCGTGACGCCACTCTGTCATTATTGACTAACTATCACATCGGAGGGTTACCAACGTGTTTCACGCAGTTAGCCAATGTTTGAAAAAAAGTCGGTAGTGTATATTCTTCAGTCGGAACTTCAACTACCCTACCACGCGGTACAGATCTTGAAAGAAGAAGGAAATCTTACCAAGTGCCTCATCTGTGTAGGGGGGGATGTTTCCACTGCTGGAGTACTCCTTGTACTCCTTATGCTTGCTGTACGACTTGGTAGCCATGGTGACTTCAATGTGTTAGCTGCAATAAGAGAAACCAACGTTGAATGGAAAGTGTTATGCTAGAGGAAAAGGTAGGTCCGTAACTTCGAAGTGGGTGCACAACGGCTAGACTCCACAGAGACTGGCCAAGTAACTAAAAAATTAAAAAAATCGTTCGTTTTTCAATTCTTTTATTTTTTATAAGAGATATAACAGTGCAATAAAAGCTAATAGTATGATGTAATAGTAATCGGATCAGAATACGAAGAGACTGATCTCAAGATTGATATCTGAAATCAACGAGTTAGCACCACACAACCCAAGGCTGACAAAACATAAATTATTGGAAGTTTGAAATAGTCATATCTTGAAGTAACATACATAACCATAACATCACGCCTGTAATCCTCGAAGAGTTAGGCAGAGATGTACCTAATAGTACACCCAAATTTCGCCAGTTATGTTTAAGTTCCATGTAATAGGGGGCGAGCCTATTGCCATCAACCGGGCACAAATCCAAACTCCGTGGATGCTACTGAGAAATTCCTAATGGAAAAACCCAATAATACTTTGCCCGCCCCGGATATCGAACCCAGAACCTCATGCTCAGCAGTCGCGCTTGGGACACTCGACCAACGAGGCTGTTGAATTGTTGAAGTATCTTGATGAATAACCTCACATGGAGCTGTGGCGATTTCTCCTACATTTTCTAACTAGATTGTCGATGGCAACACCAACTGAGATGTTTGTGCAGAGCCTACAAATACCACTGTTTAACTAACATGCAGTCATTAATCAAGACTTAATCAGCTCCATTTAAAGCGGCATCCAGCCATCAATGCTGCTGCTATTCATTGCACAGATTTGCATACCTTGAAGGCAAGTCTTGCAAATTGCAACATGTTCTGAAGGTATTATTAAAATAAACGTTATTTATTTGTTATTTACCTTCGTTTATTGATTGTTAATAATAAGGAAATAGCATAATAACTCCATATATTTCTCTCATGCACAAATTAGGATGTAGGTAGGATTTATGCCCAAATAGAATAAATAGTATTAGATGTAATTGAATATAGGTGCCAGTAGCGAAGGGTCAATTTTTGTAAGAGGTAAGCCGGAGTACATTATCTTTGATGTGATTATATTATTTATCTATAGAAAACTGACTGTGCCATTTTTCAAAGGGAAGCCAGTAGGAATCGAGTTGTATGGAACCTTCGTCATTCGAAATCCATTAATAATTAACTACTTCAGTTAGTGTTGTCCCTCTGCTGGACAAAGGTTCTTTTTTTTCCCCACTCAACTCGATGTCAGAAACCAAGATTAAAAAAAATACCTATGAACAATTTCTATTTGGTCAGAATGATGTACTGAAAATGTGGAGCAATCCAAACTGATATTATAATGACTCCCAGAATTGGCACACTATGATAATTTTTATCCCGGTAGTAAGTCCCCGACAGATAATTTCCGACCCACTCGTGCGCAAAGCCGCGATCTTAATATTAAAATCACGTGTCACTATGTTCGCGTACGTGACGTTAATCTCTGAAACTACCCAACTGATTTAAATGAAATTTTGAGAAAGTCTATGGTGGTTAATTTTGGAACCGACAGGTGGCGCTGTTGTCGCATATAAATCACGATGTTTTAACATGTTTCCATTGCACCCGAGCGAAGGGACGGTTCGCTAGTCACCATCTACCTAGCCTTTTCCCAAGCAATGTTGGGGTCAGCTTCCAGTCTAATCGAATGCAGCTGAGTACCAGTATTTTACATGAAGCGACTGCTTATCTGACCTCCACAACCTAGTTAGTACTGGGCAATACGGTACCCCTTTGTAAGACTGGTTGTCAGACTTTCGGGCCACTGACTATCTGTAACGACTGTCAAAGATCTACAAATGCCAGTCGGGTCCATCAGCAAACAAATTATCCTAAATGATTGCCTGTATAACTACTCCCCGTCTTTGCTATCATTTTTTTGTTCTAGACCATACCTGGGAACCTTCTAGTTACGGAGATATTGGGTGTCAAAGTTCCAACTTTTACACAAGTTTTTTTTTTAAATCATCATCATCATCATTTCAGCCGAAAGACGTTCACTGCTGGACATAGGCCTCGCCCAAGTGTCGCCACATTGACCGGTCCCGTGCGACTCCCATCCAAATTTTTTTAAATACATGTTTTTAATGTAAGATTTTTACTTTACACACCTCCACGACCCCCGTACTATTCAATCCATCCATCAGCACAATGCTTTGAGAGCTTTCCATCGAATCCCACCGTAAAACGTGATTTCCACCCCAAAAAAAAAAGTCGTTTCTCAGCAATAATTTTTGCGTAAAGTTACTTAGTTTGATGTACAGAATGCTTGGTTGACGGCTATGTGAAGGGTCTGTTTACACCCTGTATAAAATTACAAAATTAACAGGAGTACTTTCACTGTGCCACCGAATCAAATTTGTCTTTTCCTATTAAGAAGAAACTCCACGGTCATGCTGTTATATCTACTTTACGGCCGCCAACTTATCTAAGCAAGCTTCGCCTTATCTAATTCATACGCTAAGCTGCTATCGGTACAGGTCGCACCATATTAGGCGGTGAAACGTAATCTGGTCGCCACAGGTGCGTGGGCGCAAAGCCTTTCATTTCTCAAATGTCATGCGTCTGTCTGTCTGATTGATGGCAACACTGGGCCAATGAGTTACTAGATCGCTGGGGTAATAAGGTAACTTGGTTTGTTTAGGTCGTTGGAAATGGGATTGGTTTTCATGATAACCTCATGACATCACGCCTGTAATCCCCCAAGGGTTAGGCAGAGGTGTACCCATCCTACTAATATTATAAATGCGAAAGTTTGTGAGGATCTATAGATGTATGGATGTTTGTTACTCTTTTACGCAAAAACTACTGAACGGATTTGGATGAAATTTAGCACACAGATAGTTTATAACCTGGATTAACAGAGGATATTTTTATTATCCCGGTAGCATGATCCCGTGGGACGATTATCGTACTCCACGAGGGCGAAGGCGCGGGCATAAACTAGTATAAATAATTTACTAAGTACTTACACTTATTTAGACAATCAACCCAATCTAGACATGGCTACACAAAGTAGATTCGAAACACGATCTTTAATAGTAAAGTACATAGGCGTACCGCTAAGCATGCATATCATTTGAACAGCTGCCTTCCAAATCTGGTATTGTGTAGATTGTGTCAGGGCTAGTAAATACCAACGTGTTCAGATATTTAGTATTCTGGTATGATTTGAAGGAGAACATAACATAACATCACGCCTGTAATCCATGAAGGGTTAGGCAGAGGTGTTTTAATAGAACATCCACATTTTGCCAGTTGTGTTTAAGTCCCATGTAATAGGGGGCGAGCCTATTGCCATCAACCGGGCGCAAATCCAGACTCCATATCTGATACAACAACAAAAACCCTGGATGAACATGTAACCAATTGCTCGCCGGCCGCTCTCGCGGCACCGCTCGCTGCGCTCGCTCGCCTCGCGCGCTTTTAGTCACAGTTCTAACCTAACCTGGATTAGGTTAGGTTAGAATGGATGGATTTGGTCGGTTTGTCCTAGCAATAAAAAGGATACACCTAAGTATAACCGGCCACACCTAGTTATAGCCGGCTAGAACTAGGTGTAACCTTACTTTGGCTGTGCTTCGGCTTTTAGCCGTAACATATACAAGTATAAAAAAATATATAAGTACTTTGTATTTAAAAATCTAGCTAGCAAAAAAATATTACAAAACAAAAATCTTTCAATAGCGCTTGCTGCACAAAAGAATTCTACCCCGCGCAAGCAACTTTTTCACGCGACTTAGCTTACGAAACAAACGCTTTACCTATATTTCGGGGTCCAAAGTCCTCGAGGTAAGCCAGTTCCCGTACAAGCTGGTCTGCATGGGCTCCTGTAGATGTACTCCCGAAAGCAGTAAACTCTCAATCACCCACAGACATGTACCCTTCAGGACGAAGGGTAAATTTTTGTAAGAGGTAAGCCGGAGTACATATCTTTAATGTGATTATATTATTTCTCTATAGAATACTGACTGTGCCATTTTTCAAGGGGAAGCTGGTAGGAATCGAGTTCTATGGAACCTGGTACCCTTACATTCGTCTGCTGAGGCCCTGATACCCGATTACCTTCTACAAAGAAGCGTTTCTCGCATACAACCTCCGAGATAACTTAGTCTGGACTATTTTGTTTATTCAAATACATAAACAAAAAAACTAAAGTGACGCCTTTTTCCCATAGAAGTACGCTGTTTTGCTAAAAAACTTAGTTCTATTATCTAACAATAAAAAACGCTTTACTGAACTAAATTCGTGTTATATAGAACAGGATATCGTTTTAACTAATTCGATTATTTGTTCGTCTCTCATTTCTAAAAGATGCAAAAAATGTGTTTTTAATGTGACAAAAAAATACAATTTCATTCAACACAACTCGCATCGTGTTTAATAGCGTGGCGTTTCAATAGTGTGTTTCCACCAATATTGATCACCAACTTGGTGAAAACTGGCAACTGACCCTCGAGTTACATTGAAAGGTTAAAATATCCATGCAAAACTGCGCGAAAACTTTAATAGCGCGATCAAGGAATCTCCGATAAATTCACTCAGCTGAAATGTGCACGATTGTGGTAATGTCGTATTAAATTATAACAAAAAGTTTGTTTATGCTACGTATTTTAGCCAGAAAAAATGTGTCTAAATGCAAAATTTAGTTCTACGGTTAAAGAAAAGTAAAAAAATATGCAAAAATAATAGCAGGCGCTGGGTCTCGAACTCATGACATAGCCAGGTATCGTCGAATAAGTTTGGACCGCAGACTTTTTGCGTCATTATGACTTTCTTCAATTTTAAAATAAATAAACAACCCTCCTGCTAGCATGGTCTTACACACTCGGGTAATAAGAATAACATACAAAACTGAACGCTATTTCAAGTCCAATTCGGTTCAAAAAGGGGTCACAAGTAGACCGTGATTATTTACCATCGTCCTAGGTGTCCTTTTTCCAGGTGATGTCAGTATCCTGACTTTATGCCACTCTCGTAGGGCATACCACTCTCAATTTGAAGAGACCGTCAATTTAGACCAGCTTGGCGAGCAGACGACTTTTTTTTGGCGCGACGGTAGGACTCAATGTAACGCACTGCCGCACAAATCTAGCATTTTGTTAATATGTCAGGAATGCTGAATAGCAACAGGTTTTATTTAAGAAAGGGCAACTACTGTTGTTTCATCGTTATTTCACATCATATTTTGGAATACAATGTCCTTTATTGTGTTGACATAAGGTTTATATTAGAGGTAAATTATCTGTGAACGAACTGTATAGTGTTCCCCTTCCCATAGATTGTTAAGAGGGAACAGGGTCTGCGATTCTCCATACAAATGTATTCCCCTTATTTCTGCTTGAATTACGGCTCTAGAGCAATTTTTTTTTTGTTAATCCAAGGTCTACTGTGGACACGACGTCCCTGTCATTTTCTTTTGTCAGCAACTGACAAGTAAAAAAATATGACCCTCCAAAAATGATGTGTACGGTCGTGATTAAAGGACTACCAGGCCCGCAGAAATTGACAGGAACCTAGACATACTTTTTCTTAAAATTTTAATGTAAAACATAATTGAATCGGCTCAGTTTTCGAGGAGAAAAAAGGGGAATAGGAAAAGTTGATCTCGTCAAAATTTTTGTGATAGAATCGGTCTGAACTGCTGCTGTCCCTATCGCACTCTACGAGGGCAAGCTTGATGAAGCAACGAACTTCAAATACCTACCTCGCAGGCCCTGTTCCCTCTTTGATCGTCAACGAACAAAAAATATATTTTTTAGACAACTGTCGTGTCGCGGGTTCGAAACTCCTGCAATACTTTTTGGATTTATTTTTCTAACTTTTTATTTGATTTGTAGAAAGTACACTTGTCATAGTATTAATAACATGGTTATTGAAACAAGATTAAAAAATAAGGTACATAAGTAATTTGTTCATAGTATTTTAGGCATTTTATTTTCTGGAACCCATATTTTAATTAGAAAAGTTTTTGAAGGATAATGAACAAAAGTAAATACTTCAAGTACTTCAAATAAGTTATACCATGAGTTGTCAATTGCCAATTTAATTTGTAGTAAAAGAAATAACACAAATAACAATAAGTACTATTCCAATTCCTAAATCGCGTTTTTTCACTTCAAAACCATTTCATAAAAATGTTACCCAGCAGCGCCCCCTGCCACTAGATTCACGCAGTTCTATACAATTCCTACATCGCGCAATCAAAGTTTTCTCACCCCTTTGCAAGCATAGTTTCAACCCTTCGTGTAACATATGGGGTCCATCGCCTCGAGGTAAGCCAGTGCTCGCCAAGCTGGTCTAATTTGGCGGTCCCCTCAAAATTAAAGTAGCATGCCCTACGAGTTAACCGCTCAGGGCTCAAGTGAAATAAAGTCAGGATACAGACATTACCTGGAAACAGGACACCTACGAGAACGATGGTAAATCTTCACGGTTTACACTTGACCCCTTTTTGAACCGAATTACTTTTGAAATAGGGTTCTGTTTTGTAGGTTATTTTATTACCAGATTGTGTAGGACCGTAGGAGGGTTATATTTTTAGTTAAACCCATTAAAAAAGATTTGCATTTAAAAAGAAAGTCATTCTAACGTATAGATATTCATAATTAATATTAGTCGTCGCAAACAATCGAAACGGTTCATGAGTTCGAGACCCAGAACCTGCAATTATTTTTGCATATTTTATCTTTTTATAAACGTGACGAATTAATAAAACTGCATTTTATATAATAGGAGACATATTTTCTGGCTAAAATATGAGGAATAAACAAATATTTTAGATATAATACGACTGTGTCAAACTTATGCACACTTCAGCTGAGTATGAATACGGAGGTTCCTAGATCGCGCAATCAAAGTTTGCGTACCGATTTGCATATATACTGTAACACATGATTCAAACATCGGGGGTCAATTGTTTCGTGGTAAGCCAGTATTCGTCAAGCTGGTCTAAATTGACGATCATTGAGATCTACTTAACCCACAAATGGGCGGTACAATGAGAGTTGATACGCGGTGGCGTAGTGATACGTCGCCTAACCCTCTAAGGGCGGAACAAGGCTGAGGATGGAGTCGAATTGATTAAATCAAGGAGACCATTGTGATGACCTGAAATTACTCACTATCTCATTTACATTGTGATGACCTGAAATGTACTCTAAATACCCACGAAGACAATAATATTACTTGATAAGTTGTCTGGACCCCCACTTTTTGTGATATTTTGATAAATTGTAGTAAGAATCACTTTATACTACAATTGATCGTAGTCAACAACAAAAAGTACTAAGAAAATGGCATTCATTTTCTTGGTTCTTTTTGTTCACGAGTTTCATGGATGGCAATGCTGGTTACTTGGCCAAAAAAAAACCCAAAGAATCAGGATAGCTCATATTGTATCGATACGAGTGTACTCGGATAGCTGTTGATATTGTCATAGTTCACTTGGTTCATTTTCTTCATTCTACAGACAGGTACATAGGTACATGAATTTCTTCCGCACCCGATCCAGTGCGCTCAAAATTTTTATTTTTTGTTTTCTCCTGGATATAGGAGCTCCGAATGTTGTTGATTTTTATTGTTTACATCGTCGACAGTGATATCAAAATCAAAACTTCTTATCAAACGCTGCACAGCCAAGTTCCTGGCGTCTTTATTTTTATATTTCTTTAACCTAACGTTCCAGAGAACCTCTTCTGCTTGCAGTTCTACAGATCTAGCTGTTTCACGCTCTGACCACTTTAGTACGAGACGCTTGTTTGTTTTTATTATCAGCCATTTTTTTTCACCTATCCGAGCCTACTTCTATCCGAACTAGCTCAGTAAGTAGGTGATCCGTGTCTACTCGGATCTGACGCCGTCATCCGAGAGCGCATACTCTGATCGTGTCAACGCGTCTAGAAAATGATTTTGATAAGAAGTGAAGGTACCTACGTGATAAAAGTAATGACTTTTCATAAAAATAAGGTTGTATAAGTTTTTAAAGTTAATATGCATGCTGCATGCACAATTCTACCCTACAATACTTTGAGATTTTTTTTGTAAAAAAATATTGTACGTAGCCAAAGAACGCCAGAGAACAGTGGTATTGGCCTCCCGACTTAGGCCGTGGCTTCACACCCAGGCAAACACATTAATTGATGTATTTTTTTTCATCACCACTGCTCCTAAAACGGTGAAGGAAAAACATCATGAGGAAACCGTCATATCCTAGAAATTCGAAGACATGTGACATCTCCCAACCCGCACTGGGCCCGCGTGGTTGATTACAGCCCACTCCCCTTCATAGAGAGGAGGCCTGTGCCCCAGCAGTGGGAACATTATCGGCTGACTTTACAAATAGGTAGTAAACCACCTTGAGGAGCTCGTGGCTAAATAATTACAGCCGCTCGAGTCGATCTTAAGGTTAAGCCGCGCTTGCCTAGGTTGGTCAGTGGATGGGTAACCGCCCATTACATACCGAGTTTCCTCCGTGCCTGGGAAAGCACGTTAAGTCCGTATCTGTAAATCATTCTTGTTATTTTTTCCATCTACCTCACATTATTGGATATAATTTTTCTGCTTCATCATGCCTTTAAATTTTGATGGCTGATTGATGCTAGATCACCACGTTCCACCGTAGATTCCATGGTCGGCGGTTGTCAGGATGTTGCAGTCAGTAGTACAAATTCGGTCATTTTCTAAAATGCCTAACTCGGGATATTCCCCCTGGAATATTCTTCGGCACCGGACATCCGATAACTAGCTGCCACTGCAGGGGCTGTGGCTGGACAACCCTGCGTGCTACGCGCTACCCTCGGACTTGAAGACTGACCTACCTATCTGGCTGCCACCAGTCACACACGTTCTGGGAACTGCAGGATAGTGGTTTTCTACACGCGCTCGATGTCGAGAACTCACCCCAGTCCATCATCATTATCCTAAAATTCTATTTGTACTTATTTTTTTCACTAATTATATTTTTGTATGTACCCTCTCTCCAGAGTTTCATTTACCAGCTGAGCCCTAACCGTGACAGTGGCCACCGTTACAGTGGCAACCACTATCCTGAAGGTAGCGCGTAGCACGCAAAGATGTACAATGACAGCCGGGAGCAACGTCCCGGCTGTCATTGTAGGTAATTTTTGACAGTCGTTACCCGTAGTCAGTGGCCCGAGGCTAGGCAGAGGACAGGTCATGTCTCGAGTTCGAATCCCCAGAACTGCATTTATTTTTGCATGTTTTAAAAATATTTGATAAATTTCCGAGATATTATATTGAAGTTTCGTAAAAACAAAAGGCAATTAGCTCCCAATAAAAATATCGCAAAACAAATATTCTTAAATTACATGAATAAACTTACAAAACACCTTTTGATGCGAAAACGGCCTGAATCGCACAAGCAAAGTTTTCACTCAACTTTGGACGTAATACTTTAACCGTTCCATTCAAATAGGGGTCGTCGACTCAAGGGTAGCCAGTTCCGCCAAGCTGGTCTAAGTTGGCGGACACCAGATGTACCAAACCCGAAAGGGCGGTAAACATAGGGAAGCATGTATATCATGCAGGAGGGCAGCAATATCAATATTGCTGTGAGGACCTAAGAGAAAAGACAAGATACACTTTACCATCCGTAGACTCGACCCCTTTTTTGACAAAAGATGTGTATTTAGTACATAATAAAGTAAAGTCGGGTAAATACCCGACTTTACGACGACAGCAAAGACAGGGTTATTATATTGAAGAGTTATTTTACTATGATTTTGGCCCTGCAGTAGGGAAGATCATTTTTATTTATTCATTAACTTTGTATTATTTAAATAAATTCATTGAATTATTAATAATTAATACATTTTCTTTAATTTTTGTTTATTATTTACCTGTATTTATGAAATAGACTGAAAGTATGACAACCAGTCTTACCAAACAGTATCGTATTACCCAGTACTAACTGGGTTGTGGAGGTCAGATAGGCAGTCATCATCATCATCATCATTTTAGCCGAAAGACTCCCACTGCTGGACATAGGCCTCCCCCAAGTGTCGCCACATTGACCGGTCCCGTGCGACTCGCATCCAGCGGATCCCTGCAACCTTCACCAGGTCATCGGTCCACCTAGTGGGAGGTCTTCCAACGAAGTGTCTTCCGGTTCGCGGTCGCCACTCCAGAACTTTTCGGCCCCATTGGTCATCCGTTCTGCGAGCAATGTGCCCTGCCCACTGCCACTTAAGTTTGGCTATTCTTCGGGCTACGTCAGATGGACAGTCGCTCAATGTAAAATACTGGTATTCAGCAGTATCCAGTTAGACTGGAAGCCGCCCCCAACATAGTTGAGAAAAGGTTAGGCAGAGGACATGTCATGTCTCGAGTTCGAATCCCCAGAACTGCATTTATTTTTGCATGTTTTAAAAATATTTGATAAATTTCCGAGATATTATAATAAATTTTCGTAAATACAAAACGTAATTAGCTCCCAATAAAAATATCGCAAAACAAATATTCTAAAATTACATGAATAAACTTACAAAACACTCTTTGATGCGAAAATGGCCTGAATCGCACAAGCAAAGTTTTCACTCAACTTTGGACGTAATACTTTAACCGTTCCATTCAAATAGGGGTCGTCGACTCAAGGGTAGCCAGTTCCGCCAAGCTGGTCTAAGTTGGCGGACACCAGATGTACCACACCCGAAAGGGCGGGGTAAACATAGGGAAGCATGTATATCATGCAGGAGGGCAGCAAATTTATATCAATATTGCTGTGAGGACCTAAGAGAAAAGACAAGATACACTTTACCATCCGTAGACTCGACCCCTTTTTTGACAAAAGATGTGTACCTATTTAGAACATAATAAAGTAAAGTCGGGTAAATACCCGACTTTACGACGACAGCAAAGACAGGGTTATTATATTGAAGAGTTATTTTACTATGATTTTGGCCCTGCAGTAGGGAAGATCATATTTATTTATTCATTAACTTTGTATTATTTAAATAAATTCATTGGCTTATTAATAATCAATACATTTTCTTTAATTTTTGTTTATTATTTACCTTTATTTATGAAATAGACTGAAAGTATGACAACCAGTCTTACCAAACAGTATCGTATTACCCAGTACTAACTGGGTTGTGGAGGTCAGATAGGCAGTCATCATCATCATCATCATTTTAGCCGAAAGACTCCCACTGCTGGACATAGGCCTCCCCCAAGTGTCGCTACATTGACCGGTCCCGTGCGACTCGCATCCAGCGGATCCCTGCAACCTTTACCAGGTCATCGGTCCACCTAGTGGGAGGTCTTCCAACGAAGTGTCTTCCGGTTCGCGGTCGCCACTCCAGAACTTTTCGGCCCCATTGGTCATCCGTTCTGCGAGCAATGTGCCCTGCCCACTGCCACTTAAGTTTGGCTATTCTTCGGGCTACGTCAGATGGACAGTCGCTCAATGTAAAATACTGGTATTCAGCAGTATCCAGTTAGACTGGAAGCCGCCCCCAACATAGTTGAGAAAAGGTTAGGCAGAGGACATGTCATGTCTCGAGTTCGAATCCCCAGAACTGCATTTATTTTTGCATGTTTTAAAAATATTTGATAAATTTCCGAGATATTATAATAAATTTTCGTAAATACAAAACGTAATTAGCTCCCAATAAAAATATCGCAAAACAAATATTCTAAAATTACATGAATAAACTTACAAAACACTCTTTGATGCGAAAATGGCCTGAATCGCACAAGCAAAGTTTTCACTCAACTTTGGACGTAATACTTTAACCGTTCCATTCAAATAGGGGTCGTCGACTCAAGGGTAGCCAGTTCCGCCAAGCTGGTCTAAGTTGGCGGACACCAGATGTACCAAACCCGAAAGGGCGGTAAACATAGGGAAGCATGTATATCATGCAGGAGGGCAGCAATATCAATATTGCTGTGAGGACCTAAGAGGAAAGACAAGATACACTTTACCATCCGTAGACTCGACCCCTTTTTTGACAAAAGATGTGTATTTAGTACATAATAAAGTAAAGTCGGGTAAATACCCGACTTTACGACGACAGCAAACACAGGGTTATTATATTGAAAAGTTATTTTACTTTCATTTTGGCCCTGCAGTAGGGAGGATAATTTTTATTTATTCATTAACTTTTTATTATTTATATAAATTCATTGACTTATTAATAATTAATACATATTTTTTATTTATTATTTACCTGCATTTATGAAATAGACTGAAAGTCTGACAACCAGTCTTACCAAAGGGTATCGTATTACCCAGTACTAACTGGGTTGTGGAGGTCAGATAGGCAGTCGCTCCATGTAAAATACTGGTATTCAGCTGCATCCAGTTAGACTGGAAGCCGACCGAAACATGGTTGGGAAAAGGCTAGGCAGAGGACATGTCATGTCTCGAGTTCGAATCCCCAGAACTGCATATATTTTTGCATGTTTTAAAAATATTTGATAAATTTCCGAGATATTATAATTAAGTTTCGTAAAAACAAAACGTAATTAGCTCCGAATAAAAATATCGCAAAACAAATATTCTTAAATTATAAATAAACTTCAGAACACTCTTTGATGCGAAAACGGCCTGAATCGCACAAGCAAAGTTTTCACTCAACTTTGGACGTAATACTTTAACCGTTTCATTCAAATAGGGGTCGTCGACTCAAGGGTAGCCAGTTCCGCCAAGCTGGTCTAAGTTGGCGGACATTCAGATGTACCACACCCGACAGGGCGGTAAACATGGTGAAGCATGTATAGCATGCTCGGGGACAGCAATAATGCTGTGACCTATGAGAAAAGACAAGAAAACTAACTAACAGCAGTTAATATGACCCCCTTTTTGACAAAAGATGTGCATTTAGTATGTACCCGACTTTACGACGATAGCAAAGACAGGGTTATTATATTGAAGAGTTATTTTACTATGATTTTGGCCCTGCAGTAGGGAAGATCATTTTTATATATTGATTAACTTTTTATTATTTATAAAAAAATATTGATTTATTAATAATTAATATTAACTAGTAATATATATTTTTTAGTTTATTATTTCTTTTATTATGAAATAGACTGAAAGTCTGACAACCAGTCTTACCAAGGGGTATCGTGTTACCCAGTACTAACTGGGT
Source organism: Noctua fimbriata (assembly GCA_905163415.1). NCBI lineage: Eukaryota > Metazoa > Arthropoda > Insecta > Lepidoptera > Noctuidae > Noctua > Noctua fimbriata. The sequence continues at coordinate 2,652,993 of LR990946.1, forward strand.
TGTGGAGGTCAGATATGCAGTCGCTCCATTTAAAATAAAGGTAGTTGGGAAATGGCTAGGCAGATGATAATTCTATTCTATTTCATCCTTTATCGATTTTATTAGAATATATTAAATCCATTTAGTATTCCTTCGTCGTTTCGGACATAGGTGCTACAATTCTACCGACATGTGTCACTCTGCGCATGCGTTGCATGTTTATTGCATATCGTTGCATATTGACATGCAACTTGGTTGCTTGGTTGACTTAGTGTTCCGGTGTCCTTTGGGAAACAAGACAGGTTTGTCTAAGGTCGTTTGTAAACATTACAATTGATATTATATTATTTATTTGATTGCGATTTTATTCTAGGACTGCCTCAGTGGTTTAATAGACGAAAGAGCTTCTGGTAAGCACGGGGTTTTTTGAATCCCAGGTCTAGCTAATTTTTGTTGGTTTTTTTACACTAAAAAAAAATCAGAAGCTGACCGGTGTGTGCTCATTTGATTTGTGCTCTGTTGATGGCAATAGGCTCGCCTCCTATTACTTAAATTACACAACTCACGTTTGTATGTAGGTACTGTAGCGACGTTACAAAAACTACTACAGCAACATAGTACAAAAAGTACCACCGGGCCATCTATGACACAAATGAAGAGCTAATATATATTAATTAACTATAGGTACCACCTCTGCCTTACCTTGAGGGGAAAAAGGTGTTATGTTATGTGTTTATGTATGTGTTGTTTTTAATGTAACGTAGTCCAGTTATTCATCTCATCATCATCTGCCTAGCCCTTTCCCAACTATGTTGGGGTCGGCTTCCAGCATACCGGATGCAGCTATATACCAGTATTTTACACGGATCGACTGCCTATCGGACCTCCACAAGCCGGTTAGTACTGGGTAGTACGATACCCCTTGGTAAGACTGGTTGTCAGACTTTCGGGCCACTGACTACCTGTACTGTAACGACTGTCAAAGATGTACATACAAATGACAGCCGGGACCAACGGCTTAACGTGCTTTCCGAGGCACGGAGGAAAATCGGTATGTAATGGGCGGTCACCCATCCACGGACCAACCTAGGCAAGCGCGGCTTAACCTTAAGATCGACCCGTTCTCCATAATTATTCATCTATTCTATTTTAATCTCTATTCATCTTGAAACCAAATCAGAGGACATTAGTTACAAATGTTCTTATTAACTACAAAGTAGATGTTAATGATGAACCTACCTACTACGGTAACTACCATTTAATCAGAATATTCATTTCGTGCTTCTAATATAAATACTGCATCAACTGCATGTCAGTAAATGATGTGCGCGGTCATCACGTGGTACTCCCAAAAGGAGTATGTACAGTCGCGAGCACTATTGCGAATAAAAATAGGAACACTAAGCAAATTTTAGAAATTTTCAAATAAGTGTATTAGCTTTGGAAGGCCTGCCGCTAGGTGGACCGATGACCTGGTGAAGGTTGCGGATCCGCTGGATGCGAGACGCACGGGACCGGCGGTCAATGTGGCGACACTTGGGGGAGGCCTAGGTATGTCCAACAGTGGACGTCTTTCGGTTGAAATGATGATGATGAAGTGTTTGATCTGCCTCGTTGGTCCAGTGGGCGCAAATGTGACTGCTGAGCATGAGGTCCTGGGTTCGATTTATAGTTCGGGTAGTGTTATGTTATTATGAAGTCTGGACTTACGACCTGCGTATGTATAAGCTAGTCCGCTATTACATAGGACTTAAACATGAAGTGGCGAAATACAGCGTGTAAACAGACCCTTCACGAATCCGTCAACCAAGCACTATGTACAAAAAAATATTGCTGGGAAACGATTTTATTTTTGGGGTGATAAATCACGTTTTACGGTAAAACTCAATGTAGCACACTCAAAACATTGTGCTGATGGATGCTTTGCATAGTTAACGGGTCATGGAGGTAATTAATGTAAAGTTATTAAATTAAAAATAGTTCATTTTAAAAAAACTCGAAAAATTTGGAACTTTGACCAATATCTCCGTAACTACGAGTACAAGGTTCTCAGGTATGGTCCAGTGCAAAAAAATGATCGCAATGACGACGGGGAGAACAACTGCCTTTCGGCTTCATTAAGGGTATTTTTACACCCGTAATGAGTTTATGAGTTATTATTTTAAGTTGTTGGGAGTAAACTATTATGAAATTAAAGGTCTCTCATTTCTGAGCTATCTCAGCCACTAGGAGAAATTCGCTGTAGAATTTATCTAACTGTATACATATAAATAAATGCCTGTGACTGTCCTCCTAAAAGGTTGATGTACAGACGCCAACACATCAAGCTACCAGAATCTGTCAAATTTTCCCAATCAACCTTGAACCTAACGCTTTAGCGATAAAGTTGAAAATCTATTTAAGAAAGGACATTGGGACCTGTAGTATGGAAAAAATACCCACGGCGAACATTAACGAATTATACGTTATTTTAAAGCCTGAGATATATGGATATAACAGCGCGAGGCGCATTATTGTGGGTAATGGGAATATTGAGATATCTAGGAACATAATGTCATTTTTCGTTTTGATGAAATCGATTCATCTTTAAAAAATTTGATAGCGAGTTAGCAAAAAGTGCAAACTATTTCTTGTTTGAGATAAGCTCATTTCTCAACATTCCCATTAGATATTAAAAAAAAACAACACATTTAGGATGTACATACGTAATAATATTTTAAAACTACTATAATTATGTTTCATTAATGTTTGAAAAAATTCGGCTAGTGGGTCAGAAAGTTCCCAAAATCCTTTGACAGATTGCAGTAGCTTGATGTGCTGTCGTCTGTACCTCTTCGCCTAGTCATCATAACCCTGAGATGAGTAATGAGATGACAACACGGAGATGACAAATAGGCGGTACTTGGAAGGGCATGATCTGAGAAACAGATGGTCGAGGGCAGGAGACTTATTTTATAGTTTGTTGAATGACAATAGGGATTATCATGGCATGAATAGTCTTAATAAATAAATAAAATAAATAAATAAAATAAATAAATAAAATAAATAAATAAAATCTTTATTAACAAGTGGTTGTTCAAACATCAGTGTAGCCCTGGCTCTTGTACTAGGATTCCCTGTATCACAAGAGCCAGACCTCTCAATTCACAGGGAACATTTAGAAAACGATAGACACAAAAAAAAAAATATGGGATACACTGTAGGATATGGCATGCATTAAAAGTGTTTACAAACATGAAATATAAAAGAGAGAAAATAAAATAAAAATTTGAACTTAATATGGCAGTATACATTTTATAAATTAGATTAGGTTACGTACCACTCACTGCGTCCTGAGAAAACTGTGGGTGAGTGTGCGTGTGTGCGTGATGTGAGAGTGTGTGATGTGTGTGGTGAGTGTGTGAAAGTGACAGGGTGTCATGTAACGCTGCCGAATAGCTTTTCTGATTCGTCATAATCGTATTTTTCTAGCCAGTCATTAATAGTTTTTTTGAATTGGAAGTCAATCTTAATGAAGTCATCATAGACATGCCGACCAAATCCTTTATGTTATGTTATGGTCTTCGTCGTTGGTCTAGAGGTTAAAAGCGGGACTGCTAAGGATGAGGTCCTAGTTTCGGTTCCCAGGTCGGACAAATTGTTATTGCGTTTTTTCATCAGGATTTTCTCAGTACTACCAGTCACGGAGTAAGGATTTGTGGCCGGTTGATGGCAATACGCCGACGATGACTTGGTGCTGATTGCTTAATAACTGGCAAAATATGGGTGTAATTCTCGGGGATTACAGGAGTGATGTTATACAACATTAGTTTTAGTATATGCGAAACCTGATACACGTGTGCACTAGTATTTTTATGTAAAGAATCTATGTACAAAATTTCAAAACTGTATCATGAAAAATCACAAAGTTATAAGCTTGTTCTGTTACCTAGTTGTCCGCACAAAAACGCGGTCACCACGCAGCGCGATCCTCCAGCGTCGTCTTGAGCTCATTGATAGTAATAATTTGACAGTAGGTACCTAAATTATTGCGATAGGTACTCAAAGACGCTCGGTATCCAACTTTTAACTTTTTAAAATATATTTAAGAAAAAAATGTAGCATAGTTTAAAAATTATTGGAATCGATTCAGTTACTTATTCTGAACAAACTATATTCAGGTTTCGCATATACTAAAAATGATGTTGCATGTGTTTAGTGCCGTAGTCAGCAAAAAAGTTGTCATTCATTAAGTATACTTACACAGTAATAATTAATTTATCTGTGGTATCGTCGCACTGGCATGGATAGACTAAAACGGCCCAAGATGGAAACAGATGGATGCCTTCATCCAGAGATGATTGACCCCGTTTTAAAAGTACAAGGTGGAAGAGACAACGATGCGAAAACGGTTGCTGTTTCCTACAAAAGTGCAATACCTACACGGACAAAAAAAATGTATGGAACAGCTGATTTAAAAAAAAATTACCGATGAAAAATTTCTAGGTCGGGAGGTCACGGGCGTTCAGAGTGGGAACTCTGTGCGCTCACCGAGTGATCTCCGAGATGACCGGCAGCACAGTGGTCACGTGCTGCCGTGCACACTTGCACAGCGAGGCTCAGGGGAGATCTGCGTATAGTCGCCCCAGGGATGTGCCTTAACAGGCGTTGCACAGAGGGGGCTCCGGACAGGTCTTTTAAGAGGAAACGGTGCCTCCTTTCATGTGCGGATGGTGACCACCGGGGTGGTTTTAGTGCGGTAAAAATCCCACACTCCCCGGTCTTATCCCCAAAGACCGGTCGCCTTTTGAAGGTTTCCCCCCGAAAACAAAACAAAAAAAAAAAGGTCGGGGGAGAATGATTTACTGAGTACGTGGCAACCGTTTTCGCGTCGGTGTCTCCACCCCGTATAGAATTGTAAATTATAGGGAAATTAAGGCAATTTTTATTTTATTTTTTAAGTTCTTCCAGCCCAGTGGTGGCGGTCCCGACTTACGAGCAGTAAATCGTGGGTTCGAACCCAGGCAGGCGCATTACTTTGTGTAATTTATTTCATCACCACTGCTCTCAAAACGGTGAAGGAAAACATCGTGAGGAAACCGACATGTCCTAGAACCAACAATTCGAAGACATGTGACGTCTACCAACCAGCACTGGGCCCGCGTGGTGGATTACAGCCCACTCCCTCTCATAGAGAGGAGACCTGTGTCCCAGCAGTGGGACCATTTTAGGCTGATTATGCTTAAGGGCATTACATTGCTCGATGACCTTGATGATTTGATCCCTGTACTAGTTTTTGTTGACTTGCCCCGCACATTTCGCAAAATTTCGGTTTTTATTTATTATTTAAAAATATTAAAAGAAATAACAGAAAAAAAACAATACAGATTGTTAAGTATATCATTACGTATTTGTTGTTACAAAATTCATGCCGATCTATTCAGCCGTTACAGAGATAATTTACAATTAAGGTTGAAAAAGGACCTATTTTCTACGATTAACCAAAAAAAATTGAGAAGGTTTATTAAAATTTTAAACAATACAATTTATTTGTGATGAACTTAACTATAACATACTTTTTTTTACGGAAAACGCACGAAGGGATTCACCAACAAATTTCTTTAAACATACGCTGTTTTTGGGATTTGAGCCATGTAATGCCCTTAAGTTCTTCGAATTAACAAAATACAATATTCACTGCACAAATCATAACTTTACAAAAATAGTCTTCAAAAATAATTAATGTTTCTCCTCTTTCACCGAGACAGGCACAACCATTCAAATTAACATAAAAATAACTAGGCCCATCTATTTAAAGCCCAATTAACGTTCTACGGAGATAATTAATAGGAATTAGGGCATTTCCAACCGCGTTCGTGCTTGTATACCCTTTTGATGTGTTCAGCTCCTTATGACTGTCTCGAGGCAGTAATAAATATCTTAAGGGATCTTGAGCTTGGTGTTGGATTTACGACCTTCGTCTTAGATGTGAAAGTTCAGAATCCAACTACATGCTCTATGTTCTTTAAGACGTTTTTGAAACTTCGTCAGTCTATTTTAGTACGCTCACTTGTTTGGACTATATTGGTAAACAATGCTAAATGTGCACTAAAATTATACGTAAATCAATCTAATTTCTAAGCAGATAAGGTGTAATTTTGTATAGCAGTTCTTAATTATGTATTTTAGTGGTTTGTAAGTGTGAAAAATTGACTGACATGAGTTCATCGGATGCGTGTGCGCTGGTCAATATTTTGACAGCATTTGGAAGTTGCTCATCATTAGGACTTCCTCCAATCTGCCCCTATGCTCCTATACACAGGAAGAAAGAGAAACAAGCGCAAGCGCTATTGTTGATCTTCAAGTCCTGGGTTCGATTCCCAGGCTAGGTCGGGCAGTGTTATTGGGTTTTTCCATCAAAAATTTGTCAATCGTCTGTCGTCACGGAATCTGAATTTCTATCCGGTTGATGGCAATGGGCTGGCTCTCTATTAGGTACATGGGATTTAAGCATAACTGGCGAAATATGGGTGTACCTACTTTTAGATACATATCTGCCTAACCCTTCGGAGATTACACGCGTGATGTTATGTTATGTAAATAAACCGTTTTACCTCGTCCACCAGTGGGAGTTACCGCTACCAATATCAACCATGGACTTTATGAACTCATAAATATTTCAATAAGTACAAAATCTCCATGGAAGTCATTGTACAAGAATGCGTTACAAATAAGGCTCCGTCGTAAGCGCGGGTGCGTAGGCGCAGGTTGCGTCACCCATTCACTGCAGGCCAACTACCCACGCGCTTACTATAAAGTGGGGTTGCTGAATGTACATCAGGACCTAGGCTCTAGTGGCGTCAACTCAAACTACTCCGTCGGTCTCTCGATACCCGGGTCAACAATGTTTTTTGGGTTATTTAATTAGGAACTTCTTGGTAGCAGCACAGGGTTTGGAAGTGCCTAGGAAAGCACGTTCCCCTAAGACGACCCACTGACGCGTCGATGGATTATCTCCTCTGAGATTGGCTGCCATGGCCGAAAGCGGTCATACCGCTGGACCGCTGCCTATAGTAGGATCTATGTAAATACTGACACATCATGGACAAGATATAAGAATGTGTCTATACTGCTAAATTGAGAGACTTAGCTAGTGTTACGCACGAAGTGGTTTTACGTGACAGGAGTCAGAATTAGGTACCTAAGAACATACAGTGTAGTGGGTTTTTTTTTGTCCGAAAGTCTACTATGTGCTTTAGATCACGTAGTAGCTATCCGAAACGCTAGGACTTGACTACCAGCGTAGCAACAAACGCTTCGATTCGATTTCAATTCGGAAAGTCGTATGTCTATCTCGCTCGCTTTGGTTATGCCAAAAAAAGATAGACATACGACTTGTCGAATCAAAGCATTTGTGAATAGCTATGCTGATGGTTTCGGTAAACGTTTATTATTTTCTTTGCTAAAACTGAACTTGGGGTCCAAATATATCCAGAATATGAGTTTCAACTCAAAAAATACTTTAAATAAGTACAGAGAAGTTGACTTTAGCAAAAATTACAGGGTGATCCGATAACTCCCCAACGTTATCCTCAATCGTAGAGGCATTGAATTAGAAAACGGCCCATTGGGTTCACCAATCCGAGTCAGAGCATAATGTGGATGGGTATATACAACATTATTTTTAGTATATGCGAAACCTGAATATAGTTTGTTCAGAATAAGTAACTGAATCGATTCCAATAATTTTTAAACTATGTTATATTTTTTCCCAAAAATATTTAAAAAAGTTAAAAGTTGGATACCGAGCGACTTTGAGTACCTATCACAATTATTTAGGTACCTACTGTCAAATTGTTATTATCAATGAGCTCAAGACGACACTGGAGGCACGCGCTGCGTGGTGATCGCGTTACGCGATAGCGTGTGACTAGGTAACAAGGATATAACTTTGTGATTTTTGATGATACAGTTTTGAAATTTTGTACATACTAAAACTAATGTGCTTCGCTTATACTAAAACTAATGTTGTATAAGAGTAGAGAAAGACTAAAATGGAAGTTATGGCAAGAAAGGAGGTGTCTGATGAGATGAGTAATTGAGAAGGAAGAACAAGACATGCTGCGCCGACCTCAAATGAATTGGGATAAGCGCAGGAGAATGATGATCATGGTGGTGATGATGTTTATGACGATGCTTAAATATTGTTGCTGTCGGGGCTGTTTTGAGGACGACTGCCTCGGTGGTCTAGTGGTTGCAAGCGTGACTGTTGAACATGAGGTCCTGGGTTCGATACCCAGGTCGGGAAAAGTATTATTGGATTCCTTCAGGAATTTCTCAATAGTAGCCACGGAGTCTGGATTTATGCCCGATTGATGGTAATGAGCTCGCCCCCTATAACGTGGAACTTAAACGACGAAATGTGGGCGTACTATTAGTAACACCTGTTTCTTCGGAGATTATGATGGTTTTATGTCATTTTCCCTGATTCTGATGAACTCTTTATGATAATACAATAAACTTTCATTAATTAATTCTCATTACACAGTTCATAACAATCATCATAATGTAGCCAAGAGGTATTGCAGCAATTATCTGATAAAACACATTCTTCATAACAATTTATGTTTGTAGATTGTCAACATAAAAAGATTATTAATAATAGGTATCTACTGACAGGTTTTTTTTTATGTTCATGTAAAATGAAAAGTAATTCTTTTTGTGATTAAAGACAGTCATTAGGCTCTGCGTACTTATTTGTTTTCTATCAAAACATAAGACCACCTAGTACCAAGCAGGTACTAGGTGGTCTTATGAGTTTAATTATTTCTAAAAACAATAAGGGACGAAAAATAAGTTGAGAATTGTGGAATTAACGAGTTATGTACTCATGACCTTTTACTCGTTGAGCTACTACCACTTTCCGTCAATAAATCAGTGATGATGGCCAAAATAGATGGCAAACTATAGACGTCCTCGCGAAGGTATCAATGTAAATAGAATAATCTGAAGGTTGATCACGTATTGGTTCAATTAGTATCGTAATACTTACGTGGATTATGATTATGTAAAGCAAATAACCTGTGGGATGTTGTTAGGACTTTGTGGACGCTTAATGTGCCTTTGATGGGGCAAGGCGGAGGACGCATTAAAGAGGTCGGTCTTATACCTATCGGTATGGTTAATGGCGCTAAAAATGTCTATACAACAATTCACCTCGCCAAAGACAAGGAGAAATGTTCTGAGTTCATGTCTTCAACCTTGAGTTGATGTTGAACTGTAGACAACAGAAGAAATCGAAGAAGTCATAGTGGATTTATAATTACAGGAATCGTTTGCGAAGAAGAACTGATTCGTCTGATGAAAAATACAGGGTGGAAGGGTTACCTCGAATTCAGTACATCATTCTCACCACATGGTCAAAATGTATGGAACAGCTGTTTTTCTTTTAATAATGAAAATTTCTATGTTGGGGGCTCAGAATGATGTACCTATTGAATACGAGGTAACCGTTTCCGTGGAGGTGTCCCTCCCTTCCACCTTGTAGAGAGGAATATGCGGAGCAGAAATGCAGAAATTGACACACAAGAAATGAATAGGAATTCAAGTTTATACAAAACGTTTTCTTAGTCTAACTTAGAGATTTGGATATCGGAAAATATATAAACTAGGCTGCGCTTGTATCTTGTCGATGTGTTAATAAACAAACATTTATGTAAGAAGTAAAACGAATAATCTAATTAAGTAATAAAGTAACGAAATCTTAATAAAATTATCCACCAATTTAAACTTGATACCACTCACGTCACTCTCCCCAAATATAGCCTGAGTCGCAGGCGCAGCTTCATAAAACCGCAAGGATTTCTCAACTGCATGCTATTGATACTTGTTATACCTATATTTTCTGCTCTGTGTTATCTTACATGTACCCTTGACCGCTATCCGACTCACACGCATGACATCATCCCGCCGTTTGCTTGCTTTTTCATTTATTTTTGCTCGTACTTCCATCTCTTTCTTTCCAGTACTAAGAATGTAGCTGTCCTTTTCCCACATATGGTAATTAAACTTGGTTTTAGAATAAAGGGCTTTCTTTAGCGATGTCTGTTCTAAGTAAGCGTATGTAGCTGTAGGTGTGGGAGTTCGATTCTCGTTCGTGGAAATGATTTGAGATTCAGATTGTGTGCGGAATTTTAGAGTTGTGTGAGATGAATGAATTTTTCGAGGATGCCTGCTAAATCAGACTTCGTTTATTTTAGTGAGAATTTATTTCGATGTCATAAACAAGAAGAAACCGGTTGTTCGTGTTTTAGTTATTCATTTTAACAAATATAACGACAAGGCTATTTTAAATGTCTTCAAAACAACTTTTCATAATTTTATCGGACTAAGTAGAAAGCAACTTTTATACCAAGATCAGTGTGAAACCAAATAGTATCGATTGGCATAGTCTGGGTATCGTACTACCCAGTACTCACTGGGTTGTGGAGGTCAGATAGGCAGTCGCTCCATGTAAAATACTGGTATTCAGCTGCATCCGGTTAGACTGGAAGTCGACCCCAACATAGTTGGGAAAAGGCTAGGCAGATCTTGATGGTATATTCTATAGATATACTCATAGATAGGTAAAAAGTCCAAACACTTAAGTAGCTGTAGATAGGTAGGTACCTAACGTGGCATGGAAGAGGGGAAGATTCTACCGTCCCCCAAGTCTGCACATACGCCTTACCGAATTAAAGGGACATTATAAAGGCTCCGTTTTATCTTTCGGTTGGAACACCAAAAAAAGAGGCAAAATTTTAATCAATCTATCATTATCTGTCGAGCCGTTTCCCAACTATGTGAGGCTTTACCATATGCAGCTGAGTATCAGTATGTTATATGCAGAGACTTGCTATCTGACCTCCACAACCCACTTAGTACTGGGTAATACGATACCCAGACTATGCCAATCAATACCTCACCTCTACCTCAAAATAGTTACTGGGTAATACGGTACCCCGTCGTAAGACTGATTATCAGACTTTCGGGCCACTGACTACCCGTAACGATTGATAAAGAATCAACAAATTCATCAAAACAAAAGGCTGCATATCTTCGTCATACCAATTAACAGAGTTCATTGATCACGAAGCAATTAGCAGAATTCTCGACACCCATCTTGACGCAGGATTAGTCACCACAGCCACCACCAGTAATTACACAAAATTCGTCACTGTCATTAGAATATAACAGTTACTAACAGGAGTCATGGTTTTAATTGATTTTTAATGTAAAGTAGAAAGACTTCTTAAAATTTATAACGTAAACATCGTCGGTCGTTAGGTAGTCAATGGACCAAAAAGTCTGACAACCAGTCTTACCAAGGGGTATCGTACTACCCAGTACTAACTAGGTTGTGGAGGTCAGATAAGCAGTCGCTCCATGTAAAATACTGGTATTCAGCTGCATCCGGTTAGACTGGAAGCCGACCCCAATATAGTTGGGAAAAGGCTAGGCTGATGATCATGATGATGATGACGATTTATAATGTAATAAGTATTTTTTGGTAGTAGCATTGGCGCCCCATCTGATGGTATTATAAACTCAATGCAAAGAGAGCGATGATTACAAAAACAAGGATTTGTGTGGTATACTACAACTAAAAAACCCGACTACTGAAAAATCACGCTCTTATTAAATTCGCGGTTAACAACGTAAAATCGAATCCTACTATTGTTGAAGTCGGTTAAAATGTAGCCTTTGTTACCCGGACCATAACAACGAATCGATTGACACCTTATTCATTAAAATCTGATGAATAGTTTAGGCGCTACGGAGGAACATACGTAAATACAAACATACATACGTGCATTCATACATACATTTACTGCTAAAATCATAACTATTCCTTTTGGCTTCGCCATAGTCAAATTGGTGAATATTAATAAGTTTTGTCACTATCCGCCACCATCGGTGGACAAAGAGAATACCCATGTTTAAAATTGTGTCGCTGTGAAAGCAGGTGGTGGACATCGGGCATCATCGAAGCTAATGTATCATAATTATTATAGCTATAACGTAGAAATTCCCTTCAAACTGGAACTGCTTGTCTGCAGAAAGATGTATGGTACTTCCCCGGAGGAGCACTCCTCTGACAAGGTAACTCGGTACTAAAACGATTCAAGCCATTGACGATGCTGACGAACCGTTTGTAAGTGCTAATTTTAGTGACCCCTTTAAGGTCAGTCCCACTGTATAAATGCATGCGTTAACATCATTTACAACGCTAATTATTCCACCTCCAGTACAAACAAATGTGTTTAGTGAAGACAAACATACATAAAACTTCTCGGAGCATTATATTTTTTCGTTTTACATATGTGTTTGACACGGCGACTTCAAAAATACACAAACTTTAGTTGTGCCTGACAACTAAGTTTATATAAGAAACGAATATTTACACACTACTGTCTCGTTGGGACAGTGGTCGCTGATTATAAGGTCCTGGGTTCGATGCTCAGGTACACGGACAGTGTTATTGGGTTTTCCAACACATTGGAATTTCTCGTAGCAGCCCGGATTCTGTATTAATGGCAATAGGCTCTCCCCCTATTACATGCGACTTAAACATAACTGGCGAAATGTGGATGAAGGTATCGAGGCTCACCTCTGTCTAACCTTTCGAGGATTACAGGCGTGATGTTTGTGTTATTTGCGCATTCTTAAAACAGCATTTTTTTAAATGTAAATAAAAAATTTAAATGTACAAAGGATATGAGAAAAACAAACACCCAAAAATAAAGACAATATTTAAAAGGATATTGCCCATATTCCTTTACAGACTAAACACAAAGTGAACACTAGTATTTGCAAGGAAACTAGTAAAGATAATGCTCAGGCGCATGTGATCAACAACTTCCTATTTACAGACAGAGGACAGATAGACCGGTTTCTTGCAAGGTTGACAGTTAACTGGATTCGTTGTGTCATGTGATTTAATTATTTATTAATGAATCTGAGTACCAACAGTTCGACACTATTATTTAAGTACACTATTATTTAAGTCCTTTTAGACACTAGACAATACTGGTCTTCAGCTGTATCCGGTTAGACTGAAACCCGACCCTAAAATAGTTAAGAAAACTTTAGTTTCGGCAGACGAGGACCCATAGTATCAAGACAATCTGGGCCAGTTGACGTTCATTAGCATAACCTATTACTAAAAGCAACCAAAAATCTATGTAATGGAGGAGCTGATCATTTTACGTAGGAATATGCCTTATTATAATAATGAATTTCTATGTAATTGTAAGTCTCATGGGTGAAGGTAACTCTTCGTGCTAGAGATTTTAGGCAGATTGATTCGTAGAAAATGATGTCATCTACAGATGGAATGCTCACATAAACTGCCCTTCTATAAAGGCTATTCATCTATTTACATAATGTAGCCTATATTGTCCCACTACAAGGCCTCCTTTATCTTTTTCTATCAGCTATGAGTCGTAACAGCTGGTTGAAAGTTTACGAAAACCGTGACAAAAGACGTGTCGCGTGCGATTGGAGAGGCCATATCCTGCAGTGGACTGCAATATGCTTCACTTCGTCATCCCTCGCTTTTTCACCGTTCGCATTGCACTGTTCTGAGCTCCGAAGACATTTAAAGCATCCCAATCATAACAAAAACTTGTTCCAGATAAATAAAAGCTTCAAAACTATGACATCATACGCAGAGGTCGTTCGTATCGCAAACTGACCTCGACAGATGTCATTTAATGGAATTGCCTGGGTCAAGTTTGTATGAACGCCTTTTATTACCTTATCTGTAAGACTTATTAAGGATAAATAATAACTTTGTGAATTTAAAAGGTAGTATGTAGCAGATTATTAAGAATGGATGACGCCATGCATTCAGATGCAAGATTATTTCTGTTGAATTGAACGGATTCATTTCCATTCCGGCTTGGCAGCCGATGATTTCATAGTTTGATTTGTTTTGAACTTGGGTTAGTCAGTGTTTAGCTCTTATGGCCCACTATTTCCAACTAAATTATCGAGATTAATCGTTCTAAGATGAGATTTGGTTGGACGACAAACAAGCAAAATTAGCTAGAAAAATCAAGAATGGAGTAGTCGTGTCACTGCCTATAGTGACCACAGCATACACTAGCCTAGAAAAGTAGTGATCGACTTCTTTAGTTTGAGGAATAAGGCAGCCCTTTCACCAGAGCAAGTCCTGAGATGTTGCATTACATAATGCAACATCGGGCTTGCTCTGGACCATGAATTTAACGTCTAAAACACAGACAAAGGGAAGCAACAACAACCAGTCAACAAGTTTTACCAAAAGGTATTGTATTACCCAGTAACTGAGATGTGGAGGTCAGATACTGGTATTCAGCTACAACCGTTTAGTTTAGTCGCTAAGGACCCCAACTTGCTTTGAAAAGGCTTGGCAGATGATGAGTACAGACAAAGAGGTAATGTTTTAATAAGCTACCTCAATGTGCAGGATGGAAAGGGTAAGACCAAAAATAAATACTTCATAGCCGATATCAGTAGTGCACTTGTCTCTAATAGTCCTCTAGATCACGATAACACAACACTTGAAATATAATCCATACAGTTTTATTAGTTTGAATAAATTTTCGTTATCAGCTTTACTGCAGAGAGATATGGTGTTTAGTTGCATCTATTTGAACATTATGGTATGGATACGAACTCAGGCAGATGATATGACATTATCAAGTATCAATCCCAAACTGCCATGAGGAAATATTCCTTACGACTTTAAGAGGAAAAGAACGAATGACTCAACGCATTTATTTCAAATAGACCAGTTTCAAGCACAGTTTCTGAATTGTTAAAAGCAAAAAGAAGAAGAGCTACTGTCCTCAAGGCATAATAACTATGAAGGCACTGTAGTTGCCGATTTCAAAGTCTAGATCCCTATGGAGAAGAATGGGCAAGAAATACTTTACCTAACCTTACTTTATCTAACGTAGAAGTCTCTAGCATAGACTGATGTATCGTGAGGCTGGGAGATCTAAAATGCTTCTTTATGGAATCATGTAAAATTTTTGACAGCAGCCGGATACACTGGAAGGCGACCACCATATAGTTGGAGAAAGTTTAGGCAGATGATGATTTACCTGGATCGCTATAGCGCAACCCACCAATCTTTCTGAAACTGGTATTTACAGAGAATTTTATGTTGCAGTCAGATTATAGTACAGATAGCCTAGAAGAACATCCTAAGGATATAGATAATGATAATGATTTTAGTAACACCAACCCACATATTCATCATAATTTAAAACAGAACTGTGCTAGTAATGTCCTTGTCAACACTTGTCTTGATGATCGTACACCTACGACTGAAATTAACTATAAATGTGAACGAGCATTGGACAATAGAGTTAGAGTCGATTAATATTAATCGGGGCTGGGTCCAGGGGTCAGGTTGGCAAATAGGTTGGAGCTATTAGTAATGCATGCTATGGTCTAAGAATTATTGATGTTGTTGCAATTTGCGTTTGGAGAGAATCGGAAGAGATCTGGGCAGAGAACTCTAATCCTCAAGATTTGTCTCGTTCAAATTATTTACAGACGAAGACATCTAAATCTTTACGGAATTTTGTTTCTCCTCTTGTTTTTACCCAGTCTAGGCTCCCGAAAATTCTGATTAGGTATGTATTTCTTCTGAGCTGCTTTATCATCTTAACTTACTAGTATTGTCCCACTGCTGGGCAAAGGCCTCTCAAGAGAATGATATGAAGACCTTTTCCACACAATTCTGTCTTTTACTAGTAGGGCCAATCCTTTCTGTTTCTTCATCCATACTTAGCTCCTTGATCTTCCACATCTGAATATGTGCATTCTTAACATATAATCACAAGGCTTTCTTCATAGTATTCTTCAACATTACACAATATTTTTTCTCAAAAATCAGTTCTGATTCACTTATTGCAACTGGGACTAACTGGGTACTTGAATTACTCACAGAATCTGACCCACCTTTACAAAATTCATTTCAAAACAAATATTGCGTAAGTCCAGTTCATTGGTTACGATACTTGAGCCTGGTGGTGGGCGGATGGGTTTCAGAATGCCACCGCCCGCCCACGTCCTGCCCTACCACTGGCTATTGAAGTATTAACCTGGTGGCTTATTAGCTGTACTGTACTGATATGGTATTGATAATAAGGTGGCAATGAAAGTTTTATACTGTCACTACTTGTGGTAGCAAATACTCCAATGGTATTTCATTCAAGTGAGAACGGTAATCTGCATAGAATTTGTACGTCTTAAGACTAATCTTCGCTGTCGAAATGCAACAGATAGGTATAATTTGTGCCGTGACGAAGAAAATATACGGCCTAGACACATTTTTCATATCGATGACGAAATCTAAAAAGCTGTAAAATGTGAGCTTGACACAGACTATCGAAAACTTTATTTTGAAATACGAATCGTTTTGTATGTCATTTGTCTAAGCCCTCTTTTCCATTAATCGACACCTCGCTTCCTCTATAGTTGTCACCAGCCCCTATACTTACAGATTAAAGAGAATTGCTTTAATAGAATCACTGCCATCGGTATAGGGGAGATATAATTTATTGAATCAACAACTTGTAGCATCATAACATTAACACAATTTATTTTTCTCTCGTTCTTTCTAAGTTAGCCAGCGAGTGGTAGCAAGATTTTCAGATTTCATCATCTTCATTCAGCCGAAATATGTTCCCAGCAGGATATAAGCCTCCCCCAAGCGTCTCCATAAAACTTGGTTCTACTTCTTCCTCCTCTGGACCTCCTCTAGCTCATCTCCTCAAGTTCAAGACCAGCATGTAATGCACGTAAATTATGTTCATTGTGTAAACTTGTATAGTAAGTACTTTGTACAATTATTTTATCGGCTTTGACACCGCATGCACGTGATTATGCTACTTGCACGTGTTAAGGAGTATGAATGTGACTATGAATATTCTTTGTTTAATTTATTTATTCAGAGATTCCGTCATTGCATCTATTGAATATAGTGTTCGATCCTCTACAGCAGGACTTCAGATAGCATAATTTTTAGCGTGCGTTAAAGTAGCCTCATTTATGCACCCTGGGCAGACTGCCTCTATACGACCTTGCTGACTGACTCCAGTACTCCAGTATGAGCTATTCTCCAATTCTTCTCTCTCAGTTTCTGCCGAGAGATGCTGAGTGTCAAGGAGCTACTGTAACACCTAAATGGCACTGTCCCAGAGCAAGGAATCGCCTCGTGGCGCTGGCCACGTCTAGAGAATACTAATACAAATCTTGGCGCCAAAAGTGCGTATGTGAGTTCAACGCACAACTTTTGCCACAGACGTCACAGAGTCTCCGTACTCTTTGGCCAATACCCCCAGGCTAATTTGATTGATGACTGTGAAATTACTGTTAAAACGCCACAGTTTCTGTCGCAATATAGCTCCTCTTAATATTGCCTCCGCAAAATATTGTTTGATTACACAGTCAGTTCGGTCTCTCCGCATACATCTATTTTCATTATAATAGAATTTATCTATTTTGCTCCAGAATTCGAAGATCATACGTACGTGCAAATATTATGTACAGTTTCTGGTACATGCTCCAAATAACCGTGAAGGTTGATAGGATTCGAAAATAGTTTTTTATTTAGCAGTGAGACTGGAATGTTTATCGCGAATTTTTAGAATGAACACTAGAGATTATTCTTGAAAAGTAATGCAGTATCATGCTTTTCCTTTAAATCTGCTTCGTTGAAGAATCTTTCCGCAAAAGCACAATGGAGACAACTCCACACTTTATTTCTATTCTATTTTCCTATTAGATGACGACTTGCTTGATGAGATCGCGGTAAAAAATAATATATTTAGCCATGCGTATTTTATTTGTCTTTTCTTTTTCTATCTTCCACACATTTACGACCACTCCTGTTTGACCACCAGGCCTATTATTTGCCACGGGAAACACAATTTTATTTTGAAATGAAAATATGGTCTACTTCTCGTCGTTATTCCGTCTGCCTCGTTGGTCTAGTAGTCGCAATCGCGACTGCTGAGCATGAGGTAATGGGTTTGATTCCCGGGTCGGGCAAAGTGGTATTGGGTTGTTCCCTCAGGAATTTCTCAGTAGCAGCCACAGAATCTGGATTTGTGCCTAGTTGATGGCAATAGGCGCCCCCCTATTACAAGGGACTTAAACATAACTGGCGAAATATGTGTGTACTATTAGGTACACTTCTGCCTAACCCTTCGGGGATTACAGGCGTGATGTTGTTATGTTCTCGTCGTTACCTGGTTTTGAAGGTTATTAACTAAGGACCTTCGTTCATACATCTTTTTCATTTATTTAACGAATACGCAGATGAAACAGCTGTCTCAATATTATGTCCACTCGTTCGAAAAATAACCTCTCCGAAACTTCGAGTCTTTCATAGGGGTTAAGAATCTTAAAAATAACGAAGAAATGAATAATATAAACTAACAAAGTGCCACTAGATCTGTCACGAAACTCAATCGTTAAAACATATTTAGTTGCTATGAGAGTTTTCAAGAAACGTCCAAAATAGACCCAGCGGATGTGCGAACCACTCCTACGCATACACCTTTACAAATAATACTTCTGTCTCCTTCTCTCGTAGAATGTTGTTGATATGTCTATCTCTCTCTTCGCACCTATGTAGGTGATCTCAAGGAGATTTAGTTCGTAAAAACGGTTTATGAATGAGTGTTAAAGTGTCTGTGTGGGTTGAAGTGATCGATTGGCATTAATTAAGTAATAATACTGTGACAACAGCTCCATGTTGTCTTGAGTTTGGATTTAATTAACATTTAACAGATACTGTATGAACGTACGAGTTTTGTTGTATAATTGTGATGATTGCAGCAGTTCTTCAAGTTGAAAATCAATGGTCCTCCTGGCTCGAAGAACCACTCATGCTTCTGTGTTATAAAAATTGGAGCTTTCAAGGGAATATCTATAAATTTCGTGCACCTTACTTACTACTTGCTTTGGGTATTGATGAGGTTCTTTTCTGTAACTGAAAGCATAGGTTCCTTTACAATCGGAGTGCCATTCAGAAATTACTGTGCCCTAGCAGGGTTCATGTATGAATCCTACATACTTGTAACAACTTGTAAACTACATGAATGCAATAAATGATGATTATGAAATGGATGGTGAGATAAATAAGAGATGAACTTACAGAAAACTGATTATCTTGAAGAAAACGAAAAATTCAATAATGAAGGAACGTATGATTTCAACTTAAGGACGAAGGAAGATTGGAAATAGGATTCCTGGACTCTCGAAAATTACCAAAAGTATAGAAAAGACAGACGTTTAGGCAGACCAACAGTTCTACTAGTTTTATGAACCTAAGTCTAAAACAAGCGAAAAGATAACAACTTCACAGATAATCCATTATAACAAGCATAGCATTTTTATGACTTCATTGTATACCAACAGAATACATCACAAAACCAGTTTCGAGACAGACGACCGGCGAGACCGCGAAATCGCCATTTTCTAATCTTTTTATACTGTTTTTGAAACATTTTGGGATCCATATAAGGAATGTATTTTTTGCACGTTCAGACATCTTGATATTTATATGCTAATGCGTCTGTTAATTATAAATTCTAATATGAAGGAGAAGAATAATTTAATAAGGAAGTAAGCGCATCAATGAGATCATCA
Source organism: Noctua fimbriata (assembly GCA_905163415.1). NCBI lineage: Eukaryota > Metazoa > Arthropoda > Insecta > Lepidoptera > Noctuidae > Noctua > Noctua fimbriata. The sequence goes on from LR990946.1 coordinate 2,672,646, forward strand.
TTCTCTTCATCATGGCACTGCTTTATCTTAGATTGTTTTAATCATTGTCAATTATTATGATTGTGATAAATTGACAATTAAACTTGGCGACCGAGAAAGGACGATGTAGGAATTTCATGCGACTTAAGGCTATTTCTCGAAATTTCGAGTGTATTCAGTTGATAAATTTAAACAAGGTTACTTGGATTTCTTTACTTGACAATTCGCGATAATCTAGTGCTAATCAGGATTATTTATTACAGGCCCCAAACCGTTCCTTGGGGTAACCCAATGTGATTTGTATTCATCTCCTTGAGTTATGTGCAATAAGTCGATATTCAATATGGAAATATTATCTACCTTCCCACTACAGAGTATTACATTTTACCCGGTCCAACGTTGACGATGAATGATCAAAACTGCACTTAAATGCCTTACATTGTATACGATAATAGCACATAATTGTCATTTTTTTTTTCACAGAATAAATTAAACTTCATCAACCATTCTAATAAGAGTTACGTCACTTAATTAAAAAGAGTCGTAAATAGTATGATAGAAGATAATTTACTCTGTGGCGCTTACAAATAAAGCCAAGGTTATCAGCCAGTCTGGCCCCGCAAAAAATAAATTTTGTGCATGCAGAACATGATAGACCGGTTTTGGGTAATATAAAATGTAACATAACATCTCGCCTGAATTCACAGAAAACGTAGACAGAGCTATACCCACATTTCGCCAGTTTTCTTGAGTAGCATTATCAGCCTGTAATGTTCTCACTGTTGCATGTTGCACAGAGGCCTCCTCTCTACGAAAGGGAATAGGCTGGTATCCACTATACCAGTCCATGACGGGTTATTCGATGCCACATGACTTGGAATTTTTGGTTCTAGGACATGCCGGACTCCTCACGATGTTTTCCTTCACCGTTTGGAGAGCAGTGGTCATGGAATAAGTTACCGAAATAATGCACCTGTCTGGGTTTAAGCCCAACAACTCGGAACCGAATCCACTGAGCCACCTAGCTATGTTTCCTATAAAATCGAGCTTATTGGAATCAATACGAGTGCGGTAGGACATTCAGATTTCGAGGCGCTAGAGAGAAAATCTTGATGGGAAAGAATACAACACTGGTCTACCTGAAAACCACTCCCAGCCAGGATCCCATGCCACTCACGCTCAGCCAGCAAGACCAATACAGCAGTCTTATTACCACCAACTAAGCGGTCTCATCATCATCAACCACAGATCGACTTCACCCACTACAGGGCATATGCCTCTCTTTGTTTGTGCAAATACTATTTATATACAAAGAAATATAGTTTATTGCAAACTTCTTGATAGGAAGCATAGTAAATATTTCATTTTAATGGATTTTTTATCGTTCACGATCTAAACTTTGTTGGTTGAGTGGAACTCAAAATCAAAAATCAAAAGTCATTTATTCAAACTAGGCTGAAAATCAGCACTTTTCGAACGTCAAAGTTACATAAGACAGTCCCCCAAAAATGCCCGCCCGTCACGAACCGAACTGTTAGACGAAATAAATAAGATTGTGAATAGAATAGAAATATATAAAGTTGCTGGTATTGTCCATTGTGAATTTGTGATCGTCTGATAGAAAAACTTAATGGAAACGATAGATCACTTTGATGATCTTATGTGACAGAGTTGTTAAACGAAAGATACCTACCAGAAGTGGATTTTATTAAATCCCAGCTGGCTAGACGCGGAAATGGCTGACTAAGATTTTTAATGAATTGTGGAACAGCCAACAGATGGATAAGGGAAGTACAGAACCGAGAATTACGGCAAAAGAAAGGGTAGGCCTATACCTAACATTAGCACAGAATACATAATAGATAGCAAGTGAAATGATGATGAAGAGGTTTTCAAACATTACCAACAAAAAAAATAGTGTTTCCTTATTCTCATTAGCTAACTCATATTAACAATTCACGCGACTATAGTCATTTAATTTAAGGTTGAGACCAATCAAATTGTTCTTGTAAATTGACCTTCTAAATCAATTGAATTACTGACTTGTGTTCATTCATTTGATTGTTTTAAGTTGGAGAATCATTGGGAGTTCCCTGGATGGGAGAAGAACAGGACCGGGCCATGTAGTGACTCTTGGGGGAAGCTTATGTCCAGCAGTGGACGTATTTCGTCTAAAATGATAATAATACTGATTGAAGTGAAAAATTGACTATGAGGGAGCCAGTTTCTGCAAAATTTTAATTAATAGTAATAAATCGCAAAACTGCAAAACACTAGGCAAGGTTCAACAGATAGGATATGTACTCGTATTTGGCCTTTTTTCCTACCATCATCATCCAAAGCTCCACTTCACCGACTGCTGGGTACTGGGATTCCCTCCCAAAAATAGCACGAAAGGACCACTTTACTTACACCCAATATATTAGCAAAAGCAGAACAAAAGATAAACGCATTCCGAATTTATATCATTCTCCCGCAAGCGAAATCCAAAAATAACAGTTTGTGTGTTGAAATAATTTATCCAAAACAAAACAAATTCACCAGAGCTGTGCCAAAATTCCGAAGCATGTAGTTTAAAACTGGATTCTTGGTTTTTTGGTTGAATTAAGATAATTTATGGAAACGTACTGGACGCACTAGAATCCACTAAACTATGATCTGAATCAACATACCTAGATGCAACATTTATTTCATAAAACTATCTTGGAAGCTTGGTCCATCTTTCTCATTTCTCTGGTCCGGACAACTCTTACGATCCCTTGGACTACACACATCATCAGCCTACAGCAATCCACTGCTGGACACACTACTCGATTCTCGGCAACTGTCGCCCATTTGCTACCAGCCACACTGCGAAGTTTGTCGCTCGACCACACTATCAGTATTAGCGCGAAATCGGCAAAGCGTCGTTGATGTAATAAAAATGAATAGTCCAATCGATACGGTGTAACGTCGTCCGATCCAAAAAACGAAAAAGGCGAATTACGTAGTATGTTATATTTGACCGGCTGAAGCCGATTCTGCCTCGATAGTCACTACAATCTTTGGTTTTAATAAATCTGCATCTGCCGTCTAGAAACTCTTCTTTAGTGTCTTTGGATCCTTAAGTGTAACACCAACGTGATCAAAATAAACCATAGTATCAAATCTAGACCAGGCTAGTACAGACGTATGATGTAACTTCCTGATGAAACCGCGGATATGAGCAGCCCCAGTTGGCAGCTACAGCCGCAGGTAACAGAAATAAATTAATAGTATCACTAATTATAGCCCAACACGTCATTTCGGGGAACACACATGAATTGGCATTATGTTTTGTAGTTTCTTTGTTCTTCTCGTCTTTTGAATCAGTGTTTATTTACGTAATGTCATCGTTTTGCTCGCATTTACAGTCTGAGTTAGTAGATGTTTAAAAATTACGCGTTACACTTGAAATAAGTATGTCTATCTTAACAGATTTATTTTTTGCTCGTGACGGACGTGGCTGTGTTTTTAATAGAGACATTTGACTTTATTCTTGTATTTATTTAGTTGGCCGGTATTGTTGTAAATCACTCATTAGATTGTTTTTGTTTCTCAACGTTTCTATCATTCCCAATTTGCGGTCCTTCGAGTCGAACTCCAAAAGTGCTACAAGCTACATTCTTTGTTCATAGTCATCATAAGCCATAACTCAACCAGCATGTTACATGTTTATCCACAGTTTCGAGGAGACCCTGACACAAATAGTTATTTAAGACGTAGGAGTCAAGCTTACTAATGTATTCCACGTACAAGAGTAGACGCCGAATGACCTTTTGAGGGTTCGAGGAGGAAAAACTAACGCTGTATATTCGCAAGGTCGTAAATTACTCTTAATGGTCCCAAGGAAAGAATACTAATATGAAACTATCAAAAGATAGATAGTAATAGTAATATCGTGGAAGGAATATTGTTGAATAACAACGCTCAGGAGCTCTTGTGTTAGTTGGTAACGATTGCGAAGCGTCGATCCCACTTCTGTTTTGCAGTTCGATGTGCTATTTTCAACGGCTAATTTAACAAAGTGGTATTCGGAAAGCGCGTCAGAACGTTTTGGAGGACTGAGTGGTATTTCGAAGCTTTGTACAAACACTTCGATACAATAAACATAGCACAAATAACTAGTTTCATTTATATGTGAACTGTTTTTCCCGTCATATCCATCAACACTTTCCATTTTATGATTTATTCAGCATATGTTCAGAAGCTTCTTTCCAACGTTATTGAACTCTGACCTTGGATTCTGATAACAACACCCTGAAGACCTCAAATTCATAATGGATAGTCTGGCGCAGCATCAAATCTAGTTTTGGGACAATCGCCAAAAGTGATTCCTAGAAATCCGTCAATAGCAATATTGGGCGAAATGACGGCACGAGATGATATCATTTGTTTAGACTTTTAGACTAAAATGTTATGATAATTTATTTCACCTCGTGGATGGAGCAAGGACGTGGATCAACTATCATTTTACGCTCTTTTTATCATTCAAATTTCATGGATAAAACCAGTTTTTGTCTGGTACATATCAGCCTTTTGGGACCACGTTTCAATTTTTCTCCTTTTTCGGGAAACCGTCTATGAAGCCAGGCACAACATACTCCGATGGGGGTACTCCTATGGAAATAAAATGTGCCGATGAGACGATGACGATGCCCCACCTGTTGTCCTGCTTCTTGTGCAATTCCACCAGAACCTCGAGGAATCATCGGCAAGACGAAGAAGAAGATCTCACAAAACGTAGGAAGTATGTTTAATTTGGCACTGTATTTCGGCACTCACACTTTCCTTCGTCATGTTGACACACGTACGTCAATTGAATTGTAAAGAATATTTGCACAATAAATTGCCTCATTAGCGCTAAAAAGAAATGTGTTTGTATTTAAAGCTCTTGGGTATTACATAAGTAAACACGCCACTTTCTATTTGGAGATCACAATCTTGCATTATGTTAATTGAATCAATTTTATTTGAGTTTTTGGATTAAATTTTAATATGACTGGGGACATATGCAACATTTTCTGATACCACTAGGATTCTTCTATTCATTGCTTCTCTGTACCCCTTTTTGGTAACATACTTCTCCAGGCTTCATATGCATATTTCTCCAGGCTTCTCGTAGGAAATTCCTAATTCATTGCTTTAATTAGATAACAACGTGAATAACACTTTAAATGTCGTTCAACTCTCAAAATGAATGGCATTGCACTTGTAAGTGTGTTACATATATGCCCCTCAGTTTTGCTTTTGCACTTCATTGGTCCTAAGTACTTACATTTCATTATCTCCTACACTTTTCCGCTTGTGCTTTTCAAAATTCCGAATGTTAACATTTAAAAATTGACATGACTTTTCAAAAAGCACTTCTTCATAACTCCTTTTCGTTTGTTTTTGACTTCGTATCCTTTAACACTTAAAAGGAATTAAATGACGTGATCCCCTGACGTGCCTACAATTATGACAAAATAGTATTTGTTTTCCTCAATCACATCAATGGAAGGAATGACGACGGAGGATGGCCTGCCAGCCATGAATGATACAGGAAACTCACGTCACAAGATAGACATAAGCCTATTTCTCACGCCAATGGAGAGATAGTTCTTGGAATACACAATGATGCTGTCACTAGTCAATGTCATAGCCTCGTAGGACCAGTAGTTACCTAGCTAGATGACTGTTTAGTAATGTTGTTTTGAATTGAACATGGTTTGGTGGATGACAACATAGCATTTCATCATCACGCTTGTAATCGCCAAAAGGTTAGGCACATTTACACACATTTCGCCCGTTGTCGTTGTGATGTTTATGTCCCTTGTAATAGGGGGCGAGCCTGTTGCCATTACAATAATCCGGGTACAAATCTTGACTCTGTGTTGCTCCTTAGATATTCCAATCCCGATATAACGGTACTCCATGTGGAAGAACTATTTTTCTGTAGGTAGATCCCATATCGTGTATATCCCACTGACATTGACTAAGGCTGAAAAATCTAATCTTACACTTTTTTAGACGCCAGTGCCTGACATTTTTTTATAAAAATCACAAGCTATTTCTTCAGTTTTTGTGAGTTTTGAAATAGAATACTTTAATGAGGCCACCAGAGGTTTTTGTTTGATCCACATCAAAATTCTTCTCCAACCCATATTTCCGTTATTTTTGATACTAAAGTATTACAAATTCCGTCTAATAGCTCAATCCTAGTATGATCCATGTCGATGGTCTACAGTGGAAGCGTGGAAGTGTGCCAAGTTTTAATATTAGCGGCCTGGTTGGCTGATGTCATCGGCACTGGTTTAATGTTTACTCACGGAATCGGTAACATATTGTTTTTAACGTTCCTGGCGTGATTAGCGTAGGCATGAGAAATGAGGAGAATTGAGGACGTTCACTTTTGAGTGCAGTTTGAGAAAGTATTAGGTGTTTAGTAACTTAGCGAGTTTTTGGTGATGGTCAATGTCTGCTTGGTGATTTGAACTCTAAATAGGTTTTGTGGTAGTCATATATCTTTATAGCTAGCCCTCATTGGCCATATTGTCCCACTGCCGGGCAAAGGCCTCCCTCCATTCCTTTCAACGGTCACGATTCTGTGCTACTTCTTTCCAAATCTCAAGGAAGATGTGTTTACATGATACATGATAAAATTAAGCCTGATTGGTGAGAAAGTAACCAGAGACTGTACCGAAGGACCAACTCTTTCTTCAAAAGATAGATGATGAGCTAAACAATCCGTTTTCTCGCAAAGGATGGAGAAAAGATGGATGCATACGGTCAAACGTTTAGCTTATTATCAGCTCAAAACTGGGTGGATAATTTTATAAGCTTTTAATAGGTATTGTTGAAGAAATGGCTGAATAAGGAGGTGAAGCTCTTAACGTGGTTAGTAAGTTACTTACTGTACGTACGCACGACGACAAATCAAGCTATACAAAACCAGATTATACAGATCTCTAATTGTACGGGAAATCTATTCAAAGCGAGACCTTGTTATACTGGTACTGTGAACTTGATGTGTCCCTGTGTGTGCTTGGTCATCTATCTACCTTCCTACCTCTTGGAAAACTAGAGAAAATTTTAATAACAAATAAACACTTGAGTCAGTTGTTTTGAACCAAAGGTGCATTATAGTAAACAACAATATATGTAGAAAAAAAAACCATCTGTGGTGAGTGACAACATGAATGAGTACAATTCTGACTCACAAAAACCTTGCGGTTACAACCACAGCTGCCGAAGGCTGCATGAATCTTAAATTACGACAAAAACATTAATTTCACAAAATAAAGAACAAACTGTGAATAAACAAATTCGATGATCTTATGCTGACGCACTCCTTGCGGTTTCCAATACGTTCTCAGTTACATTTTGTAATTCACCAAAATAGCCCGTGAGCAATGCACAAGATTGTGTAAATGAGAACAAGGCTCTTAAAATCCTGGTATTATAGGTTTGTATGACCAAAGATGTGCTGATGTAAGTAACAGTTTATTATTATTCGTTACTTTAATTTAATTTTCCATGATTGATTTTGAGAATAGTGAATAGCTTCAGTTGGGATATAAAATAAATAACTAAATATTTAATAAACCTTGTTTTACTTTAAAATACATATATTGTTATCTGGACTACTATGTATTTCGTTTATTTCCAAGTAAAAAACAGTTATAACTAAATGCGACCTTGAGAACTAAATCATTAACACTAGAAACGGGATATTTACCATTTTATAGGTACTATTAGTTTCTAGATCCCGATATTTCGGCGCTGTTGCAAGCACCATGATCACGGATAAACTGAAGATATTGCGGGTGGATGTTTTTAAAAACTTACATTGAGAAAAAAAGTTTAAATGGCCGTGAAAAGATGGTTATTTTTAAAACAAATAAACGCAGTTTTGAAATCAAATGCTGAAGCCCCTGAAATCGTCAGAAGTCCATTGAGTAACTTAACATCACGCCTGTAATCCGCTAAGGGTAAGGCAGAGGTGTACCTAATAGAACACGCACACTTCGCCAGTTATGTTTAAGACCCATGTAGTAAAGGGCGAGCCAATTACCATTAACAGGGCACAAATCCGTGGCTGCTGCGGAGAAATTACTGATGGAAAACCGAAAGAACAGTTTGCCCGACGCGGGAATCGGATCCAGGATCTTATGCTCAGCAGTCGCGATTGCGGCCACTAGACCTACGAAGCAGTCCATTGAGTACATAAGATGGATTCGGTACTTTTAAGCGACAGTGTTTCAGAAAATATCATAAGGAAACGATTTCATGATGTTGTTTATTTTTATTAAACTGCTGAACGAATGACGATCACTCAAAACTGACAGCTTGAAAGAATGATGGCTACTGTAGGAACTTTTAATAAACACTAATTGAACCTCAGTCATTAAGATTCTTATTAATGGGTAGACTCATACTAGATGATGGACTAATCAATCTGTCATTCATAATGTCGAAGTAAAAACCCCATTTGTGTTCAATCATTTACAGGTTCAGAACCTTGTATGACTACGTGACTACTAGCATGTCCTGGGGGGTTACCATGAAGTCTTAAAGCAGGATTAATTCCAGTGTGGGAAAGAGACAGAGCTATACAGGTCGTCTAGCGCCATCTTTTTCCCAGACTGGAAATACTCTTGCTTCACGATGTCATGGTAGGCCACCTGGGGGGTTACCATGACGTCTTACAGCAGCACTAATTCCAGTGTGGGAAAGAGACAGATCTATACAGGTAGTCTAGCGCCATCCTTTTCCCACACTGGAATTACTCCTGCTTTAAGATGTTATGGTAGGCCACCTAAAATCCTAAAGAAAGATGACTGGGTTCTTTTCTGCATACGCAAATTCATTAGTAATTTAATGGTCTTTTAAACGAGGCCGACTGCCTCGTTGGTCTAGTAGTCGCAAGCGCGATTGCTGAGCATGAGGTCCTGGGTTCGATTTGTAGGGCTACTGGATTTTTCCATCAGGAATTTCTCAGTATCAGCCACGTAGTCTAGATTTGAGCTCGGTTGATGGCAATATATGGGACTTAAACATAAGTGGAGAAATGTGGGTGTACCATTAGGGACACCTCTGCCTAACCTTTCGGGGATTACAGGCGTGATGTTATTGGTCTTTTAAAACGCACATAATAATATGAACCTATTATTATAGTCCCTCTGTAGAGCAAATTAAGGCCTCTCCTATTACACAGAAGGCATCAGCGTTGGTCCCCACGCTTGCTCAAGGTGGATTGCCGATTTCAGAATTATATCAATTAAATTATTAGTTTCCTGAAGTTGTTTTTCTTCACCGATGTCAGTGTGTTGTCCAAGATAAACTTAGAAAGTATCAACATAGTTATGAATTTAATAAAAAATCACATTGACACCTACTAGCCCGAATTTGAACCCTCAACTTCGAGTATGAGAGGCGAGGCCATAACCACTGGGCCATATCAACAAGACTCCTAAGGAAGCCGAAAGGTACTTGTTCTCCCCGTCATTGCGATATTTTTTTTTTGTTCTAGACTATAGCTAGGAACCTTCTAGTTACGGAGATATTGGGGTTAAAGTTTCACCTTTTTTTTTTTTTGAATAATTGTTTTTATTGTAAGATTTTTACTTTAAACACCTCCACGACCCCCGTACTATTCAATCCATCCATCAGCACAATGTTTTGAGTGCATTACATTGAGTCCTACCGTAAAACGTGATTTTTCACCCCAAAAAAAAACTCGTTTCCCAGCAATAATTTTTGCGTATAGTTACTTAGTTTGGTGTACATAACGCTTGGTTGACAGCTTCGTTAAGGGTCTGTTTACACCCTGTATGGACAAGAGATTTGACAGCTCACAGATGCAGCTGAATGTTTATTTAAAAACCGGGGGTTACACGGTCATCCTTTCAACATAAATTAGTACTAAATTTGAGAGTAAATAAACCCACACCAAAAAACCTTAACTGATCATAAATCCATATTTAAAACCGTATAATGTATGATTTACAACAAAAACCTGAGTGTAGGTGTCAATATAAATATGGCCTTACACCTAAGGATCTGCCCACCTTGTTCAAACAGCTGTCGTCGTGGGGGCGACAGGAAATGTACTATAAACTAACATAGACCTACAAAGAAACAAAGATTTAAATTGATAGATTTACCCTATTTTAAATGACATTTCGGTTTCCTTGTCAATGAGATTCGATTCTTCGATTCTTGTACTGAAAATCATGTATTATAATATATTTCCATGCGGGAGGTGTTCTACAATAATACGTTATAGAAAAACAAAACTACAAAAGACAAAAAATTGCGTACGTAACTGGGTACCCAGTACGCACAGATGTCGGCTGTCAGCTTTCTGCACCATAACATGTCTGCTTCGTTGTTTCTAATTAGTTAGAATATTACTAATTAAATCTTCATCTATTCTATTTTCACATATGGTCTAGGAAAACATAGAGGTCAATATTAAATTATTAATTAAACGATCTTATTAGTTGTTTCTTGTCGGCTTGATAACTTTGAAGGTTGCTTTATTGAATGCTAGCTTTAGCTTCGCTCGCATTTTGTTTAGAATTTGACAATTAGACTCTTAACACACAACTAAACTTTCTATAATTCAATCAAGATTCGAAAGACGCGTGGCGCCATCTATTATCATAAGAACGTTAGTGTTGTTTTTCTCGGGAATACTACTTTTTTTCGGGATGAAAGGTACCCTCTGTCCGTTTCTGTACACCTGACAACGTATATTCAAAATTTCAGGATGATCGGTTCAGTGGTTTAGGCGTGAAATGGTAACAAACTTACTTTCGCATTTATAATATTAGTTAGGATTAGGACACTTTTAACTTTCATATTGTTATCATTATATCAGACGATTTTTCGACATGACAAAATCGGTTTAGTTTGATCCTAATTGCCATCATCTTTGGCCACTGCTGAAACAAAAGCATCTTCTTTGCGAGAGGGAGTGGTAGATGTCTCATGTCTTCGAATTTTTGGTTCTTGGACATATTCACGATGTTTTCCTTCACCGTTTTGAGAGCAGCGGTGATGAAATTATTCACACTAAGTACCTTTTTTTTCGGATATTACATCATCAAATGAGTCTCAGACCTGTACTGACTAAAACCCATCCAAGTTCCTTCTTTGCGCTTTGTGTTCCAGGGCCGCTGTATCTCTTTCGAACAATCCCGCAGTCCCGGCAGGCATCGGCCCTTGCGGACCTCTTCCTGTTTGCTCACATCTCTTTGAGGCGTGGAACACGAACGCGCCGTCTAACTAAAGTACCTTGGGTTTGAACCTACGACCTTACTCTTCAGAGACGCCGCGTTAGCACTGGGCAACCAGTGCCAAAATTGAAGTCAATATTACCATATTAGCTGTTTTTTTTTTTAATGTTTCCCCACACTAGGAACTGCTCCTGTATCGTGGGTGCGTTTACAAACATTTAAACTCACATACACAAACAGCCAGACCCGGAACAACTATCTGTACGCCAACCATGAGGTCCGTAGTTATTAGGTAGGTACCTTCCTATATACCCAAGAATAGAGCTTTAATAGACAATCATTCCTTCTTTACCTTGCTTCTAAATTTATTAAGAATTCTATTTTAACGGCCACTTGCACCAGGACACGGTCATTAGTCTCCTTAATTAGTAGACAAGTGATGCCATCAATTAGCGGACGCACGGCTCCTGACGTCACCCACGATACGGTTAATGCCGGGATTTTACGCTTTTCTAATGACCGCATGACCGTGAAATCTATTGATGATGTCCTGGATTCGACTACCAGATCGGGCAAACCATTATTGGGTTTTCCACCAGAAATATCTCAGTAGCCGGATAATCGGACACACACCAGACTCCGTAGCTGGAATCTGGATGTGTATTCGGTTGAGGGCAAGCGGGTCGCCATAGCGTAGGGTCCTGATGGGTACTATTCTGTCCGGTCCTGATGTCCATATAGGACAAACTCCGGAGAAAGTGTTATTAGATTTAAGTATAATACGACCTTCAGACCGATTTTTTGTCACCAGGTATTTCTCAACTGCAGCTTGCAGTCTTCATTTCAGCTATCTAAAATTCGCGGACTAATTATACCATGCTTGTGAAATGCGGGTATGCTAAACTCTTCTGTCTAACCCTCTGACACTTGAAGCGTGATGTTATGGTGACTTTGAAAGTCTCCTACATGACCTCAGTAACCCTGAGAGAAATCAGGTTCTTCTATAGGATGTTATCAGCTATAGAAGGGCTTGCTTGCCCATTCGTTTTTGATAACAATCTTTCAGGCGCCTTGGTCCTAAGAGGCGAAGTCAAGGACCAGAGATATCTTTGTTTATAATATCACGCATGTAATCCACGTAGGATTAGGCAGAGGTGTAATGTACGTATTATTACCCCTACATAGTTTTCAGTTATGTTTTAAAGAAGGCGAACCCATTGCCATCAGTCGGGCACATCCAGACTCCGTGGCTGCCACTGAGAAATTCCTGATGAAAAAAATGCAAAAAAAACTTTGACCGACCTGGTAATCGAACCCAGGACCTCAAGCTCAGACAGCAGTCACACTTTCGACCACAACACCAACGAGGATATTATATCATTCATGGCTTTATCTTTATTTAAATATGTAGCAATAAAAGTAGGTATGTGTAAAAATGGAGATAAAAACGAAGCATATAAAAATAAAGTCTTAGTGTGTTTTTTTATTACCTAGCTACCATAAAAAAAAATAAGTGTTTATTCAGAAACCAGCGTGTTTTTTCTTCTTGTTATCAATTGAGCAACATTCTAATAAGTAGTTGCAATCAATCTTATTTGGTTTAGTTCCATTCGAAATACAATCAGCTAATGTGATTGTAAAAATCGCATCAGAACCGATCTATCAAATTAGGAGCATTAAAACCAGTGAATGATTAGGAATGTCGTTTATTGAATTTATTACACCGCGTAATACCTTATAATTTATTACATACTTACTACTTATTTGAGTACTTTAGATTAGAATTAAATACGTCAACAATTTGTTTTCAATACCTTAGGTACGCGAAATCGCCCATAAATTCAACGTTCTATCTGATCTAGTAAGATAAACAGACAGGCATAAACTAGTTAACTTTACTTAAGTCCAAGGTACAATACTGCTAAGTAGAAAGTTTAATCTTAAATCAATGCAACTCACAATATTGTGCACTTGAAAGTTAGCCGCGGGCAGCTTAGATCGTACTTAGTAGCCCTAGACAACTTAAGAGCAGCCTAACGCCATATTTGTTGAGATAACCGCTATACCCCGCCTTAAAAGGCTATACAAGTTATTTACAAGAAAAATCGAACACCTTTACAATACTAACATGAGTTTTCCGAAGATTAAATACGCAGAAAAATAGAAAAAAAATACCAAAATGAAAACTCACCGATTGTTTAAAAAAAAAATTCACTGACACAACACTTCACTATTATTCACAAAGAACTTCTTATAACACTATCCACACAAAAACAACAATCAATTATTTACCATAGATTATTTTTCGTTTTTAATTCGACAGTTCGTTTTTCAAACTGCGCGAGAATGCGTTCGCGCGCGGAATGATGTTGCGCGCGCACTTGTTGAACGACGCGCGGGAAAAGTTGAACGGAAATATCAAGTATCGAGTGAAGCACGCCCACGTCACGATTAGCTAACTTCGCGTCGTTGAATTTTGAAAGAAAATTCTTGGAAAGTTGAGTCAATTTTACAACTTATTTTTACATTATTTTTTATTTGTATAGGTACTGTTAGAAATAGACAAGTACGATGTTTTATGACTATGTATATTACAATGGCATTGCATTGCACCTATCCATATTTTGACAAATAAAACGTACACTGTTTACAGAGCTCGAGAAAGTCCATTAACAGCAAACCTTCCGTATTCCAACAAAATAAATATCATACAAGATGAACCTAATTTTAAACAGACAAGTGTCTTATACAGCGAAAGAGTCGTATAGGTACTATGTTTAATAGATTTAATGTAGGTACACAAAATGGATATTCCAGTTTCGCTTCTGTTATGGAGTTAGAAAAACCTCACCTCAACGAGATAATATTCGATTTCCAGCATGCGTAGCCAATTTTAAATTTTAGAAAAATGCACGTATTTTTTTTTGTTTAAAATTACTTACTCCGAAAAATACAAAAAATGTAAAAAAATACGGTATCATGATTTTCAGTTTCCTAAACGTAAGTGTAGATGGCGCTGTTACCATGAATGCAGGTGCAGGCGTTTATTGTGTCCTTGGTTGTGTCAGTTGGTCTGTTTAGTTCGTTACTTCAGGAATGGCTAGAGGGCGCTTACTTAAATTTAAAAATTAAAAAGCAAAATCATGTTCTTTTCTTTGGAAAAGTAGGTAACAAAGGATTTGAAGACAAAAAAAAATATCGAAACAATTTTCCATTTGAATAGATTTTTTTATGACTCATGAGTGAACTCATGAAAAAATATAAACAATGATTTGAATGATCACAATCATAAATTGTTTATTCGAGGACAGTGATTCTCAAAAATGTTTGTTAGGAATCTTAGGAATCAAAGTCAATGATGCATGTTTTTCGATATTTAATTGAACAAAAAAATCATCACAAAATCTGGATAGTGCGTGTTAGGCACAGGGTGATTATTTGTGCGGAATAGGGAATACCTTTTTTTTTGTATCCTGTACTGTCCCACTGCTGGGCAAAGGCCTAAATTATAAAAAATGGAGCAATGCAGCAATGTGGTCAAAGGACTACATTAGCTTACGGTCCTTTGACCACATAAGATTTAGGTAAAACTAGACAAGTAGGTACCTACCTAACGTAAACCAATCTTTTTTTTTTTAAGTAGAAGCCTCATCCAATAATAAAATTACGTATATTATTATAAGTATTCCTCTGATAGACGTTGCTGATATTTTTGGATCAAATGTATCTATTGTGGATTACATAGGTAGGTACCTACAAATAGTTATAATTTTCATACAGAAGCAATATTAATTGAAACTCTTAAACCTAGTTGTGGCCCGACTCAATTTAGCTTGCCATCGATACGAGGAAAGTCAGTGATGAAACCACCTATCTTACCTTTGTTATTGATTGATTTTTTATCAGTACCTGTGTTTGGTTGGGTAACTGAGAAACACACTAAGTAAACTAATTTAATGTTTGTTTCACTTAGGTATTGTGTTTTAAAATAAGTATCTTATTTATTAATGTTTGCGTGCCAATTTCATGGCGAAATGTCATATTTGCACTACATACTACTTTCACCATCTTTTGTACCACATTTACAGCAAATAAATAATTATGATTTGTCTATCTTTCTATTATTTTATCCCTTTGTTATCTGTTGCAAGCCAGACCTAAAAAAATAATGCCTAAGTAGGTACTTACCTAGTTTTTACAGTTTATCATTTCAGAGGAGGTCAAAAAATATTTCCATAGCAAGGAAAAACTTAGGCAAGTACAAATGTACCTAAGTCATCTTTAAATGTAACCAAGTACGGTAGGTACCTAGTCAATCATTTTATGAATAAGTTTCTGTTCATCCTCATAAAATAGGTCATTGTTAATTTTAAAATTAGAAATTCTCAATAACTTGATTCATTTGTTTACTCAATTGAGACCTTGTCGGATGATAAGAAACAGCCTATACCTACCTAGGCCTAGTACAATATCAGTAGAAGACTTATTAACTAACTTAGATACCAAGATAGGTAAAATAAACAGTATATTAATAGGTAGGGTACCTAGTTACATAGCATATGAGTCAGCAATACACACCCAGACCTGAAAATTTCAGTCGCGTGTTTGAAGGAATAAAACTATTGATCGCAGTTTGCCTGGTACAAGCTAATAATAGAAAAAAAAGGTTGAACATCGCTCCATAACGACTGTCCTATTTGGACATGCTTTGCTTGTGTGCGTAGGAAATCCGCCCGACTGTATTTTGCGATGAAACAACAGAAAATATTAGCTTTTAGCACCAAAAATTTACGAAAACTTGTTCGTTTTGACAAAATAGAAGTATTGCTTGAACTACTTTTGCCTTGAATGCAGCAAGTGTTGGTAAAAACGTTCCAGACTGTGCTGCACACAAAAACATTGATTGCTTTTGTGTGCGTGTCGCCGGCTGAACACATTCAAAGCGAGAAAATAACGATATTTTTAGTGTTGGAGCTTTGCATCCGCATTTATCGATACTGGATTTTTTGTTTAAAACAATGCCACACTACTTACTCAAAGTAATTATTTGAAGCAACTTAAACATTGTATTATTTTTAACTATTAAGGTCAGTAAATAATAGTCAATTCGTAACACCTAATACGTTTGCGCATTGTTATTCATACTTAATTTACTGCCATATGTAAGCCAAGGGTAAGATATAGGATATGGCAATGTTATCGCCATCATTTTACTTTAAGTTATAGGGAGAACGAGAGTGATTTACTTCGCATCCTAGCATTTTTTATCACGACAACTATTCCAGTATTGATATAAATTAATTTTGCGCAGAACTTAGCTGTTTGGCTGAACGGCTTAACGCAATACCGTTAGTAGTGGCTACACACACTGATTGTGCAAGCACAAAAAGCAGGACAGTTGGCTAGGCATCATTGTCTGTGTCGTGACATGTGACCATACAATCGTATCGTCCTTTGCAATAAGTCAGTCAGCTACGCCTATTTTACTTAGCAGTAGATTACTACTGCTAAGTAAAAGTAAAAGCTGCAAAAAAAAGCAAAAAAATAAATAAAGCTGCTGCTGCTGCTAAGGTCGTTCTCATTCTTCAAGTGTACACTAACCTTTACAAAACCAGCAGCAATCAGCATCCCAGTGTCAGTTCAAAGATTTTCAAATGAGTTACGACAGTGTTGTCGGCAACTGCAAACTTTTCTGTATGCTCAACATATCAGATGATGCAGAATCACACACCACGGTCGTGTTTTGTGGGACTGCTGTCTGTCTTTGTATGCTTATTCGATTTGAGAAAAATATTGCGAATAGAATTCTTGAATACTTTTTCACCTCAGCATCTTTCACTCCTTTCTCATCTTCCACTGGTTTCTTCCTTCGTCTTATACGATATTATGTTAAATTAAAATATTACGTTTTCGTTCTTTTTTCGCCATTATAATCTATAAATAGGTAATTAACTAGGTGTATAATTCGACGACGGGTAAAATTTACTTTGAAGCAAAATGTAGCAATGGCGAAAATGCAGTTCATTAACTGCGTATCAGACGGATAACAAGTCAGCTATTAATAATGAGTAATGTTTATTTCCAAATGCACTTGTACGTCATCAATTCTGCGTCATCGCGATTTAGAAAACAAAATAAATAAAGTACTTGTGCAGCGGAATTGTTTGTTAGTTTTTTTTTGTAAATTTTTACGTATAATACGTAAGACACATCATATTCGTAATATTAGTGACTGAATTCATGATTTTCTTTCAAATAACAATGACTTAACTCACAGCTAAGTCGATATCGATATCGACGTAACTAACTTCACTAAATGGCGTTAACTTGAATGATTCACCAACCCACATATTCCCGCAATGGTGATATAATGCAGCTTTGACCTTATTGGCTAGTCCGCCCATGCGACAGTTGAATCCACCAATCAGAGAGCTGCTCGGGGAGCGTCGGTCCCCCGCAGCGGGTGCCCTATAAAAGCGGCTTCAACGGAATTTCGTCTATCACATTCGTTTGGCAAACCTCTTAACCGGTCGCGCTGAACGACGACTGAAATATTTAAACTAATTTATATTCTACGTTAAGTTCAACAAAACTCAATTCAAAATGGTGAGTACACTAATTATTGTTTTAATCATCTTTATTTCAGGGATTTAGGGTCCTTCTTCGCTTATTTTCACGTGTTTCGAGTAACAAAGTACCGGGTGTGCACGCCACCATTTTGTCGGCGTGTTAACCGACCAAGTTCAATATTCCTTTGCGACGTTTGAATGTTCTATTAATATTGACTTCTCAATTTGATATCCTAATCATTTTCAAATTGTGTTCTTCACGTTTTTCGGGATTTACGTGTTTCTATCGTAACTTATCTGCTAGATGTGCTATTGTTTGATGTAAAGTTAATTCCTCGTCTTAATTTCTCGTGACCGCATTCAAGGATGGCGGCGCGCCGGTTGTCGCCACGCTTAAGTGGTTTTATTCTGAAAAAGACTAGTTCTACGATAATTAACTTTCATATCGGTAAACTAATTGATCCGCGTCTATTTCTGAAATAATTCGTTGAATTTTCCTGTTTTTCATTTAAACATAAATACAAGTACTTCCATCGATTTCGCGGTGACGTGTCGATGACCTCATTGGAGGTTACGGTACTGGTACATAGGTACTTGCATACATGTTCTGTTTTGAGATATAACACATTATTTACTCGTTTACCACGACCTTGCCATCTATGATAGATTTTCGTTACATATTCAACCGGTTTGTCACACGCAAACATACCCTGAATATTCAATGATGAACACTCATCGTCAACAAGATTAGATCATCTCTTCGCGGAAATAATAAAATAATTGACAGAAATAGGAATTATTTAAACACAAGCTTTGGTCTGTGGCTTCGTCCGCATTGAAGTCTGAAGTTAACCCTTGTGAATGTCCTACCGGTTTCAACAGTATCCTAACTCTAGTCATGGTTTACCTGTTAGCAAAATTGCATCAATATCATTCAAGCGCTTTGGCGTGAAAACTTTCATAACTTTATCATCAATTTTCTCTTTCTCCTGGTTCGCTGCTTATTCCCTATTCACACAATCTAGCCTCAAAAGTTCATTGGGGTAGATTCAATCGATTACCATGACTTCACCCCACCATCTAAAATGGCGGCCGACGGGCGGTTTCCCCATCGATCGACAGTGCCGGTAACTGACAAGAAGCTTTCACTCGTCCGTTCTTTGTACCAGTACTTGGTTACTTACGGGCTTTCACCTTTCTCTTTAAAAAGAGTACAATGCTGAGAAAATTGCTGTATGGCTAATTGGTGTGCCAGATATGTACTTGGATCTTTAACATGGGATGAGGCAAACTTGTAGCGGTTGTTCTTGATTTAGTCAGGGTCTACAATTGATTTCTTGATTGGGCTGTTCAGTGGCTGCCATTAGAAAAAATATTGGTAATTGAATCCTTATTATCTCTAGAGATTATCTCTAATCAAAAACTTGATCATTGATGATAGCAACATACTAGAATATTGAACTCTGTATGAGAATTAGTTGGAAATCAACAAAAATTGAAACATAGAAGACATTTAAAAAAAAATGCTAATGATTTTGTTTCTTTTGCCAACAGCGTGAGTGCATCTCAGTACACGTTGGACAAGCCGGAGTCCAGATCGGTAATGCCTGCTGGGAATTATATTGCCTTGAGCATGGAATCCAGCCTGATGGCCAGATGCCCACAGACAAGACCGTGGGCGGTGGCGATGACTCCTTCAACACCTTCTTCAGCGAGACCGGTGCCGGCAAACACGTCCCCAGGGCTGTGTTCGTTGACTTGGAACCCACTGTAGTTGGTAAGTAATCAATAGCAACAATCTCTTCAGCAGTCTGCTTCACAGAACAAAAAAACGATGATGATGACTTCAAAGATCTCTGAACAAAATAAATGCACTATGGTTCAATAACTAACTGACTTTTCATTTTTGCCAACAGATGAGGTCCGCACAGGAACATACAGACAGTTGTTTCATCCAGAACAACTTATCACTGGTAAGGAAGATGCGGCCAACAACTATGCCCGTGGACACTACACCATTGGCAAGGAAATCGTAGACCTAGTGCTCGACCGCATCCGCAAGCTCGCCGACCAGTGCACAGGCCTGCAGGGCTTCCTCATCTTCCACTCCTTCGGTGGAGGTACCGGATCCGGTTTCACCTCCCTCCTCATGGAGCGACTCTCCGTGGACTACGGCAAGAAGTCCAAGCTGGAGTTCGCCATCTACCCGGCGCCGCAGGTGTCCACCGCCGTCGTGGAGCCCTACAACTCCATCCTTACCACCCACACCACCCTGGAGCACTCAGACTGCGCCTTCATGGTAGACAATGAGGCCATCTACGACATCTGCCGCCGCAACCTCGACATCGAGCGCCCCACCTACACCAACCTGAACCGTCTCATCGGGCAGATCGTGTCCTCCATCACGGCCTCCCTGCGTTTCGACGGCGCCCTCAACGTCGACCTTACCGAGTTCCAGACCAACTTGGTGCCCTACCCCCGTATCCACTTCCCCCTGGTCACGTACGCACCCGTCATCTCCGCCGAGAAGGCGTACCACGAGCAGCTGTCGGTGGCTGAGATCACCAACGCTTGCTTCGAGCCCGCCAACCAGATGGTCAAGTGCGACCCCCGCCACGGCAAGTACATGGCGTGTTGCATGTTGTACCGTGGAGACGTCGTGCCCAAGGACGTGAACGCGGCCATTGCCACGATCAAGACCAAGCGTACCATCCAGTTCGTGGACTGGTGTCCTACTGGTTTCAAGGTGGGCATCAACTACCAGCCCCCGACCGTGGTGCCGGGCGGTGACTTGGCTAAGGTACAGCGTGCCGTGTGCATGTTGTCCAACACCACAGCCATCGCTGAGGCCTGGGCGCGTCTGGACCACAAGTTCGACCTCATGTACGCCAAGCGCGCTTTCGTGCACTGGTACGTCGGTGAGGGTATGGAGGAGGGAGAGTTCTCCGAGGCGCGCGAGGATCTGGCTGCGCTGGAGAAGGACTACGAAGAGGTCGGCATGGACTCCGCCGAGGGTGAAGGCGAGGGAGCTGAGGAGTACTAAGCTGAACTTGTTCACTGAGCACTCGCACCGATACATTCCGGTGACATGAAATAAAACAAACAATTATGTTGAACTTTGTCGTTTGATTTCCTACTTCTTACCACTAACAATTTAAAAAACTTACAATACAAAAACACAACTTCTATTTACATCTCATAAGATTAAATGTATGACACGTCAAGTCGTATCACACAGAATATACAAGGACGACAGTCTGTTCCTAAAATTATTAATTACATAATAGCAGACATTGGATTGCTCATAGAACTCGACTATATAAAGAAATATCAGAAAATGCAAACTTGCAATACAAGTTCATAAGAACATTATGCATTGATGATACAGACCACCTTATCGCTCGCCGATAAGCTGTTAAGGTCAACTTTGATAACATTATATAAAAAGACTCATGACACAATCCTTCACACTACCTAATCAAATTGAATTCACAGGTAGGTAACAACGGTCGATACAAACGCTAGTACCTACCTACCTACTGGATAACAAAATGCCTAGATTGGTATTCTTCGAAAACGAGATTAGTAGGTAGGGTATGTATAATGCAGTTATCCTTATTATCACTAAGGTATTTTGGTCACGAACTATAAGGCTATGTACCTGCCTATTTGAATACCCTGGTACAGAGCTGGGTAACCAGCACAGCACGTAGATGTATTCTCTGTCAATAAAGTACAGTACCAGAAATAGGAAACTATTCACATCATTTTGACATGTTGTCTGAAAGCAGCTGCTTAAACCTACCTAGTAATTCTAAGATTGGACAATATGTCCATACAATTGTTTAGCAATACATATTATACCTAAGTTTTCATTTGCCCTCTGAACAAACAAATATAACCTTCGTCGTACTTACCGTGTGTAGGTAGTCAGTGTTCGTCCCCTGTACAAGTACATACATTACATAGTACTACCGGTACATGTTCTACTTCCACTGTTCAACCGGACAACCCACACAGTTATGATTAAAGGCCTGACGTAATCCCACATAACATGGACAAGATTGAAAGTAATGGGTCCAAGAACATTCGACTTGTTTGTATGTAGGCGCGGTGACATCACTGCACCTCCATTTATGGAGATGACGGCGTTTAAAATATTCTTGACGACAAACCGTAAATGGGCCTTGTTGCGAACGGTATGATCGTAAACACTTATTTGATGACTAAATATTCTGAAAATTGGATGTTGAATTTTGTTGATGACAGCATTATCTCTATTTGGTAGGCATTTAGAGCCAGGCCCAAACATAGACTGGGAAACGATGGAAGGATTGATTAGCCTAGCAACTCAGTGGAATACACTGCAAAAGGCTGAGGTGATAGGTCAATGAAGGATAAGCTAAAACAATTGTTATTTATTTATTTATAGTTTTTCCTCAACAAAATAAGGACAACTGGCGTCAATACCAAACATATAAATAGCTATCGAGTAAATGCAGTTATATAGAAGCATTCATGATACATGAATACAATAAGAATATGAAGTGGACGCCCGCGGTTTACAATAACGTCATTGGTTTACAATGGAATTCTCTGAACCAAACATGGATTGTGAGTTCAGTTGGCGAAACGCGTTCATTTTGCTTCGGTCGACAACTTGAAGCACGTTCGACTGACTACTGAGTCTGTATTTTTCGTTTTTGAATGAAAGCCGTATTTTAGGTAGCACTTAGCAGTTACATGAACTGGCTTATTTTTAGTCATGCACAGCAAAAATTGCACCCACAGTTGAATGTAATAAACACTTAAACTGGGACCATAAAACAACACTGTCTTACAGCTATTGTCATTTTTGTGTTCTGCTAGATTATGGTAGGTATTTAAACTCAGATAATAATGATGCAGACACTGCCTGGTGCACAAATTAAAATGAATGGTAAAAAAGTAGTACGAAACTCAGTAGCATTTTGTGGGCAGTCCACTACTAAATAAAGAAGTCTCCCAGGTTGCAAGTTGCCCCATAACATGTGCAGCTTCTGTTGCATCCATGCCCGTTTAATCTGCTTCCTTCGGCATTCATCAGACGGCATAAAATAGTCTAAAGCATAAATTAGTTATACATCCTTACTTAACCCACTCGTTCCACCTGCTGAAAATCTCCCACTTCGTAAATATAGACTCCGGGTCCAGGTTGGTCGCAGCAAGCTAAACCTGCTCAGATGGAGATTCATTAATGACCCTTCCCCTGGTGTAATTGTGGTGCTGTTCTACAAACGATGGGGCATTTAAAATCGTGTCCTGCGAGTCCTGTTGTTTGTTCACTGCAGGAACTGATGGACGCTACTGAAAGCGCCAAACTAGTAGCTCAGTTCTTAGATTGCCATCAACACGCTAAGAAGATAAATTGGTTCAGTTGGCAATTGTACCTTTTGGTACAATTGCCAACTGAACCAATTTATCTAGTCTAGTCTAGTCTAGTAGTAGTATTTATTTATCCAGTCGGAGAGATTTGATCTTTTGATCAAATCTCTCCGACTGGAAATCTCAAATTCATCTCCGATCTCACAAGGAAGCTGCGCGTCTATTTACGGATGAACGTAAGGTTAGGGTTCGATGAACCAAACAGTTTAATTTTAATCTCGGCGGCGTCTGCATCGTGTTTTCATGCTTTTATTAGTTCAACATCCATATTGAAAGTGTTAGGAACAAAAAATATTTGATGATTGAAACATTTTTTGCTTTTCAGCTACGTATAAGAAGTTCTAGCTAAGTAGGTAAGTAGTTAGTTTATAACTTTTTTTTTCATAGCTTGTAGTGTCCCACTGCTGGCCAAAGGCCTCCCCTTACTCTCTCCAAATTTCTCTCACGAACATGATCAGATCGTCGCACCATCTTCGCCGCGGTTGACCTCGTCGGCGATGTCCACCTTCAGGCGTCCAGTGAGTGCGACTTAGCATGAGTTGCCAGCTCACTCCCACTTTAGCTTGGCTATTTTAACTCCAACATCAGCTAGTGGAGTTCTGGAGCGCAGGGTGGTGTTCCTAACGCGATCTGATCGCTTGGCACCTATTATGATGCGCTCCATCGCTGAAAAATCTTAAGCTTGGATTTTTGTTCAGTAAGTGACCAACTTTGTGCGGTTTATAGCTTTAAAGGTCAAATTATATTATCTAGCAAAACTCCGCAGTAGAATGCTGCAGAGGTATCTTGTACCTACAATACCTACTGTTTCCTACTTCCGCATTAGCATGTAGCACGATACATAAGATAGATACATGGTATGGCCATATCGGGTGTCCATCCGATATCCCACGACTGATAAATATCATATTTCTCAGTAACAGTGCGTGACCGACTCTGATTGTGTCATTTATTGTTGCTTGTGTTTCGGTTCTCCTGAGGTATAATCTCATGGTGATATCGTGGAGGAAACATCAAGGACATCTGCCTACCATCATGTAATAAAGGTGTGGATAGTGGTGTACCTACTACAAGGTACAGTCACGACCACCAATATGTAAACACTTAATAACTTTCAAAAGTGTTTTCTACTACTGTTCTGATTAAAATGTCATGTTGTTGAAAAAGATTCTATCTCAAAATCAATCAAAATCAAAATCAAAATCATATATTTCAAATAGGCCAATTACAGGCACTTTTGAATTGTCGAAACAAAGACAACAATGAAAAATAGCTACAGTCCCAGTCACAAGGCATAAAAACTGTGAAAGTACTGTAGTTGCCCATTCCCTAACGTAGATCTCTATGGAGAAGAACGGGCAAGAAACTCCATGGACACTCTTTTAAATCAGAATACTTTACAATACCTTGGTTACATCATTTATGTTGAGATGGTACAATATGTGAGAACGAGTTTCCAAGTTACAATCGTTATTTCTCGCGAAAATTGCTTTCAAATTTAGGAAAGTGTATATAATTGGTGCTTGTGACTGTAGACCGCTGCCTTATCCTTCGGGGATTACAGGCGTGATGGTATCTTATGTTTATGTGTGTGTTATTTGTATGCGTGTTTCTAATAACTACACGCGAACGACGCGCCACGCGCGCGCTACGCGTCGAGTGTTAGCGCTCGACGGACTCGACGTATAAAAGCGCAGTATTTAGGTTTTCGCTCGGCTCCGCCCCAAGAGTTGAACACCCAAGAGTGCCTTCGTTCGCGTGTAGTTATTATAAAAAAAAAAAAATCCCTTCTTGAATCGGTTTTTGCTACCAATTTCAAGGGTTTTCATTTTTTTTGCACGGAACCCTAATTCTTATTTTAAAATAAAATTAAGTTGCCTAAGTTAGACTCTATAACATCAGCTATCTGCCAGTAAAGTCCCGTCAAAATCGGTCCAGCCGTTTCGGAGATTAGTCGGAACAAACAGACAGAAACAAATATTAAAAAAAAGTGTTTTTGTTACAATTGCCGTATATACTTTCAAATGCATTCAGTAAAAACCTGTTGTTTTGTTATTACAAACATACACTTCAATTTTATTTATTTGTATAGTTATGTATCGTGTTAATTAGGTATCGCCTAGTGTTGGTGAAAACGTGCATTTGTGTTTTGTGTACTTACTGATGATGATATTCTAAACACAAAGATAACATTGCGTTCAGTAATGTCTGCCACACACGTGTAATGATTATGGCAACTTGCCAAGTTCGTGTGTCGCCTTTCCCATAGTATTAGTTTTACTAGAGGAAAGAATACATAACATAACATCAAGCCTGTAATCCCCGTAGGGTTAGGCAGAGGTGTACCTAATATTAGGTACACCCATATTTCGGCAGTTATGTTTAAGTCCCATCTAAGGGGGCGAGCCAATTACCATCAACCGGGCACGAATTCAGACTCCTTGGCTACTACTGAAAAAATCCTGATGGAAAAATCGAATAGCGCTTTTCCCAGCCCGGGAATCGAACTCAGGACGTCATGCTCAGCAGTCGCGCTTGCGACCACTCGACTAACAAAGAATAGGTAGGTATCTAATCTACATATAACCCAAGTAATATAACATCCAGGGCTGCGGGACTCTTTGAAAGAGATACCGTGGCCCTGGAACACAAAGGGCAAAGAAGGAACATGGATGGGTTTTAGTCAGTACAAGTCTGACACTCCCCTCCGCTCCGCCCAGAGCGGGGGGGGGGGGGGTCATTTGATGATAACCTATCCGAAAAAAAAAGTAATGTAAATTGGACTCACTCGGATCAACCTTAATTATAATCTTATCTTCGATAGATCACCCATCATAGATCTACGGCAACGAGTTCACTGACGGTCGACCACTTTTCAACTTAGGGCCCTCGGGCCACGTCCTAGACTTGACTGAACCTCAGTTCGGTGCTTTGATATTCATAGCTAGAATTTCTTTCCGCATCCAGTCTGTCTCAGCCAGGACATATCACCAACTTCTTCCTATGTTATTTGCTCTTTTTTTATCTTTCAGACTTCTTCTATATTTCGTCATCTCAGTAGTCATTCTAGTCATATCATCTTCAGCACAGCACATCCTTATGTGTTACTTTGGTTTAACCTCTATCCCACGCAACACATAAGTAGCCATACCACGACAATCGATTACTTTTCACTATTTTCAGGCGCTGGTGCTACTTTCAGACTTCCTCATATGTGCCTACTCATTTTCCTCATCCAAGTTAGCACCTGGATGAGGCCTTTTTGTAATACTGGGTGTAAACAACAGACCTTTCACATAGCCGTCAACCAAGCATTCTGTACATCAAACTAAGTAACTTTACGCAAAAATTATTGCTGGGAATCGACTTTTTCTTTGGGGTGATAAATCACGTTTTATGGTAGGACTCGATGGAAAGTACTCAAAGCAATGTGCTGATGGATGGATAGAATAGTACGGGGGTCGTGGAGGTGTTTTATTGGTGTGAAAATCTTACATTAAGAACATGTATTTAAAAAAAACTTGTGATTAAGTTGGAACTTTGACCCCCAATATCTCCGTAACTAGAAGGTTCCCAGGTATGGTCTAGAACAAAAAAATGATCGCAAAGACGGGGAAAACAAGTGCCTTTCGGCTATGTTAAGGGTCTATTTACACCCTTTATAGGTAAAGAAAAGGCCTGTTTATTTTATGATACAATATGGTTTATTTCGTTGACAATAACAACACAAAGTAACAGCGCGCGTCATCAAGGCGCTGTTTAACGCTACTCTTCGCTATATAAGGCTCGTTTCTCTAACTAAGACCCACGCATTGACCAGCAGTTAATTTTAGATCGACGTAGTAGGTGGATTCACACCATTAATGCATTTTGAACTTAGTTTATTATTAAGAAAGTTCAAGACGTGTATTGAAAATGTCTGGTCATATTTTAAGGTGGCGAAAAACAAATTTTCAATTTGCAGATCAGTCACGCTGTATGTTTAACAAAATATGATTCGCAACCGTATCACGTATTACTTTCTACACTGGCACTGGGCTCACGTCGTGAAAACATAATCTGCTGTCATATTCAAAACTTTAATACCAACTCGACCCAAATGCTCATTGTTTTTCTGATACATGAAGAGAGAGAGAGAGGCAATTTTAATGTGTTTTTTCTTTCTCTAACAAAAATGCTTTTGATCAGTGGGCTGATCTCGGTTTAAGTTACGAGCCTCCATTACAAAAATACTGAACAATTTCACACACAAACATAATAATATTTAAATTACAGATGTAATCACATTACATGCAACACATCGAAATACGAGTTATGTATCGTCATTGATAAATATATAATAAATACTAGGCAACCCGCACCAGCTTTGCTCGATGATTTTTATGCAAATTTTCAACCCTATTTCACCCGATTAGGGTTAAATTTTCTAAAATTCTTTCTTAGCTGGTGCCCACGTCATAATAGCTATCTGCATGCTAAATTTTAGCCCGATCCGTCCACTTTTAAACTGGGGCAAGCCCGCCACACTATTCTCAAACCACTAACTCCTGAAAGTCAGAACCAACAGCGGCGATGAGATCATGAAGCTAGACGAAGTCCCAGAGAAACAATTTAACTGTCCTGGATCCCGCAACGAAATTAATGAAAAAAGTATAGCGGAGGAGTAGGAAAACCACGATTTCCACTTCCCTCCATATAAGATATAAGCATGAGCGCGATCCGTCCATGGGTTTGAGCTGATAGACGATTTAGAAAAAGTAAAAAATTTATGGGACTGACATATTTTAAGTCCCCGAAAAGCTTTTGACAATACCCTTGGAAGTAGTTTAGTAATACTAAACGCGTTGAAATCGATTCCTACTTTTCTAGGCCTTCAGGTGACCTACCATGAGGTCTTAAAGCAGAAGTAATTCCAGTGTGGGAAAGAGATGGCGCTAGACGACCTGTATTAGCGCTGTCTCTTTCCCACACTGGAATTACTCCTACTATAAGAAGTCATAATAACCCCCGGACAGCCATTGTCTACTTAGATATTTTTTTACATCTAAAGCTCTGAAAAAAGTGCTTTGGCACTGAAAATTAATTGCAATATTCCTATCTACAAAAGAAATATATTAAATAAACTTTTACGAAGAAATATTGGTACTAGATATGTCTACTTTTAACAAAATATTTATCAATGACGATGAAACTGTTAACACATCTATGTAGTTATAAAACAATTTGTTATATTCACACCTTTTAATATATGGAAGATATTATTGTAATGTGATGGACGCAGAATTATCCTGAGAAGTAAATTGGTTTCTTATTTTAGTTCACAAAGATTCTAGCGTATAAGTGACATAATTTAGGGTAGATTTTACCAAAGACAGTGGAATAAAATTGACATCTGACAGTTTTTGTATGGAAACACTGACATCTGACAGTTGTATGGCAGCACTGTCGAAAATTCAACATTGGTTCACTTCGCTAGGATGAGCCTTCAAAATAGGACTTATGTATAGGTTTTTTTCTGAAAAGCTTAATAAGCTAAATATTCTGTTCTGGGTGAAAAGCCCATGGTTTGGCCTTCTCTCTGAGATAGTGGGTCGAAATTGCACAGCTTTGACCCAAAGGCTTATATCTAGTCACTGAGGTCCTAGAGTCTACAAAATAACACTCATAAGAGCTAGCTAATTTATATATACTGCAACTTATATATACGTAAGTACTAGGTGCTTGCAATACTCCTAATTTAACTTTTTTACTATTAACTATTGTTTTTTTTTTATCGTGGGTACGCGCATTTTGTCGGGCCGCAGTGGGCGAAGCTCAAATCGCTCGTATGTATTTTATATGAACTATCGCACACTAGCTGGGAAGCAGCGGGCCGCATATTCCGCCGTAATGTAAGCATTTTGCGTTGCGGCCCGCTCCACCCCGTTGCGGCCCGACACATTATGCGCGAACCTTAAAGGTTATTTTTATTAGAGCTTTAAACACTAAAGTGCATGCTACAATATAATACCTATATACATGTATTATACACACAAAATATTTCTAACAGCAAAGTCCATTAGCGCCGTTTTCAAACAGAGAAACTCCATCATGTTGTCTATGATTTTATTCTATGTAGTCTATGATTTATGTCTACTGTATAAAATACTAATTAGCTTTAACAAACCTGACTTTTGACCTCTCAAGATAATTCTGCGTTTATTTGTTATATTATAAAGCTAAAAATATGGCTATTGACAATCTTTCTGTTGTACACTAACGAATAAAACTAAAAACACTTATTTTTATAAAAAAGTAAGAAACGTCAGCTGATGACACCTAAAAAATTTTACAGTTCTCAACTATCCTTCTGTCTCTTTCTTACTTCACCTGAAAGAAAGAGTCAGCTATACTTTAGCGTAGTTTAGTAAACACGCAACTTAGTCAGTGAACAACAGACTCATTGCCATTGGCTACCGTACTATTGACATTGCACGTTATGAAAAATGTTTTAATACAATGCTGCATGGTTTTAATTGACGGTTGAATGACATTGTCGGGAGGGCGCTTTGGATATGCATTTGTGAAATTATCTGTGAAAATTGAATAGAAACACCTAGAAAATCGGCTATTTTCTTTAGGCGCTACGGTGGAACATAAAAATGTTATAAACATACACAGACAGCTGAAATCATAACCCTTCCATTTGTTTGTGCCGTAGTCGGGTAAAATACAAGATGGCCGCGTTAGTTCCGACTGTGGCCACGCGCCAAAATAACCATGTAGCATTATAATAATATTGATGTTTAAATTATTACTAATTTCAATCGGTAACAGCTCACTGATTCGATTGTTTAGGAGGCTTAATATTAAGGCGTTGTGGCGTAAGCAGAAACATGCAAAATTACGAATATAGCAGTGTTTGTTTTTATTGCTAAATAGGCATATCTTGACCGGGTTTTTTTTCTTAGAAGACGGTAGTTTTAAAACTTCAGGCGGATTTTATTTGTATTGAGAATATTCTATGTTCTGCGAATAGTGTGAATATAAAGCTAAGTGTAAGATTTTCTTAATTTTTTTTTTTAATTAAAAATTAAGCATTCCCTATCTATTTGAGCGAAGCAGTAAAACCCCTTTTTGAAGTATCTAAAGCCCATTTTCTCCAACTATAGGCAACACCTAAGGAACAAAGATTTTACATTATGGACGAGAGTTCACATTCCAACTGTGGAATAATAAACATAACATAACATCACGCCTGTAATCCCCGAAGGGTTAGGGACAGTCATATCTTATTAGGTATGACTGTGAATGTGGGTGTACTATTGTACACCCACATTTCGCCAGTTATGTTTAAGTCCCATGTCGTATTGCGTATTGTCATCAACCGGCCGCAAATCCAGACTCCGTGGCTGTTACTAAGAAATTCTTGATGGAAAAACCCAATGACACTATGCCCGACTCGAGAATCGAATCCAGGACCTCATGCTCAGCAGTCCTGCTTGCGACCACTAGTAATACTATTTAAATATGAATTTAAGTGTCGCTTATTGTTAGTGAAACCGCTCATTTTTTTATAATTTATTTGTGCCACAATCTTAAGCCTCACAAAAACAAATAATTACAAAAATCCGCTAAGTTACCTATCTATGGCTTCTCTTTCTTAATTTTAATCTAGCATTTATTTGTCGAATTTACCTTAGATTTAAAACTATTTGCCGTTAGCGAGTGCCTTCATGTTTTGATAGCTGCTTGAGTTGTATCTTAGTGTAAATAATACTAGAGAATCTTTTGAACGCCATTGTCACATATGCGTGACAAGCAAGCGCGTGCCCTGGACAACAACGACACAAGAATGTGAAAAAAATGTGCGGTCCACTATAACACGAAATAAACAATTAAATAGTTTTGGAATCCCTATTCTTTTTGAAGGTATTTGAGGAGAAATTGTAGGTTGGCGTGGAGGGCATGCGCGTGCGTTTGTGCTCACGTTCAAAAAGTTAATTAGGAAAATTGATATAATTTTCAAATAGGCCTGTTTTTAGGTAGGTCTGTAAGAGAGGATTTCAGCAATCAAACTAAACTCGATCAGCATTTATTTAAACCACGCTCAAGAGCCTCTCAGTGTCAATATTCTATTGACGAGACTGACAGCTCTTGAACGGAGTTTAAATAAATGCTGATCGCGTTCAATTTCGCCCTAAATCCCACAAGTTTTAAATGTTAGTATTATTTATACTATGATACTGTACCAAAGTGGTTTTATAATTATCGTGCAAAATTTGAATTTAATTACCTGCGTGAGATTTTTCATAAATCGCCAATAACAATAAAAACATAATAACTATGTATTTAAATTACATTCTGTTATATACAAATGATATAAACTTATAACGACCGATTTTACATAGGAATGCTTTGAAGGTGTCTTTACATAATGGCCAATGTTGGTTCAACTTTGAGAAAGATTTATTTGATCATTTTTTTCGCTAAAAATATCGTCTGACAACCAGTCTTACAAAGTGGTATCGTATTACCCAATGCTAACTGGGTTGTGGAGGTCAGATAGGCAGTCGCTCCATGTAAAATACTGGTATTCAGCTGCATCCGGTTAGACTGGAAGCCGAGCCCAATATAGTTGGGAAACTGCTAGGGAGATGATGATGATTTTTAAAACATCATTTTGTCTTTGTCACCTTGACATGACTGACAGAAATAATGATGTTTCTTATATGTTTAGTGCTTAATTTATTTATTGATTTGTGGTGTAAGCAAGCCTTATGGCAGGTGTGATGTCAGCTAAAAGATGTTAATAGACCAAAATGAACCATCATGTATAGAAACCCAAAATAAAATTTAAAGAATAAAGTATTAAATTAATATGTCGTTTCTTTTTTAAATAAACAAATAAACTAGCTATGTTGAGTTGAGATGTTATACATATTTCAAAATAAGTATCTAACAAGATACATTATCTCTTATTTAAGTTCATATTTTTGGATGATTTGGAGATCTAATTCCCATACATTTTTACATGCGTAGTACTCGTATCCTATGCTACTATAGTAACATTTTTGTCTAACCGTTCGGGTATATAGGGTGACTGGTAATTAGTGAGCGATATTCAAACACGTGATTGTACTCATGATAACAAAAAACTTTCCCAAAGAAACATTTTTTTTTATACACATGCGTATACATTTGTGGCGGCCGGACTGTGGCGCGGGCGCCGCTTACGAGCGGGCTTGCGAGCCGCGCGGGTGCTCTCCCTGCCCGGTGTAGCACGGTACGACAGTAATGAGACAGAACGGCGTTACGCAGCTAACAGCTGATAGGTCAAAGGCGCGCGCGCGAATTTCATACGGCTATTGTGTTATTGTGATAAAAATGAATGAGTAAAAAAAATGTTTCTTTGGGAAAGTTGTTTGTTATCATGAGTACAATCACGTGTTTAAGTATCGGTCACTAATTACCAGTCACTGTATTCCGGTGTGATGTTTTTATTTCTCCATTTAATAATTAATTTAAAACAAAGTTAGGTGTAAAACTTGAAACTGTGTAACACCTCGCTCCAACTAATATTTCTATCTATAAAAATTTAATCTAGCTATTTATAACTTAATATAAACGGTTCTAGTACAATAATATATTAGTTTTATCATATTACTTCATATAATTCATGTTATATACCTAGTCATAATTATCGGTTTGATGCGCCATCTGTGTTCGCGTCGCGGCAACTTTTTAGTTTGACGTCACTGAAAACAATTAATTTTTAAAATCCTTTGTTAGACCAACTCAAAAATGATGACAATGATGTGCTAAATAATAAATATATTTAACAATTAAGAATTAAAAACTATTAAATAAACTAACAACAAACTATAAAAGGACATCGAAAAACTCCTCCTCAACGTTGTCAGCTGGTAATGTGCCCAAGAGCCTGGCGGCGTTGCCACGTTGTATGGCAACACTTAGCCTCTGGCCAAAGTAAAAGTCAGCCTTTGGGTCACGGGAAGCGTCAACTAGGCGTTTCGAAATTTCCTTAAACAGGCTATGAGCAGTCGGACCCCACGACCTCAGAGGGAATTGAATATTTTCAGAAAGTCAGGATCCAAATATAAGACGAATATTGGAGATAGCATTGATGACGAGATCAAAAGTGTTCTCAGATCAGCATAACTGTTCACAAACGCTTCGATTCAATTTCGATGCGGGAAGTCGAATATGTCTATCTCGCTCGCTTTCGTAATGCCAAAGAAAGATAGACATACTTGACGAATCGAAATCAAATCGAAGCATTTGAGAATAGCTATGCAATTGTTCCCCGACTACTAAAGAGCATTGTACAATTACCAGTGGCGTGGCCTAGAGCTTCGTGCTCTAGATGTGTATGGTGTAGAGCACTCGGCGCTATAGCGGCGCCGCCAGCAGGCCGCAGTACTGCAGCAGCGCCTCGCGCAGCGCCGGGCCCGCGCCCAGCGCGCGCGCGTGCGCCGCCAGCCGGACCAGCAGCGGGTACAGGCCTACATAAACGTCAGTATTTAAAGTAAAGTAAAGTTATAACCTTAAAATCTAGTAGGTATTGAAAAAGAATCCTGTAAAAAAGTTGGAACTTGGACCTAGAATATCTCCGTAACTAGAAGGTTCCCAGGTATGGACCTGGGCAAAAAAAAATATCGTAATGACAGGGAGAACAAATACTTTTCGGCATATGTTTTAAAATACAAAAATCGATGTGCAGTCATCAAAATCGAATGTTGCTGTCTCTCATAGATGACACATGTGTCCCAGCAGTGAAAATCAGGCAATTGCTTTCAAGATCAGCATATATCTTGAAAGCAATTGCCTGATTTTCATGCGCAGCTGGACCACTACAACACTAACCTATTAACTTCTGCCACGCCACAGAGTCCACTTTGCCGGGCGGCGCCTTCTTCATGGATTCGGTGAGCGTCGCCACCGCCTTCAGCACGAACGATATCTCTGATAGTTGGTGCCTGTACAAGGAATCAAGTAAATCGGATTTCGTTCTTAAAATAGACAAGTACGCACGACAGCCAATGAAGCTATATAAAACCAGTTTAGGCGGATCTCTCATTGTATAGGAAATCTATACAAAGCGAGGCCGAGTTATACTGGAAATGTACAGCTTCATGTGCTGCCGTGTGTACTAAAGACCCGTCAAGTAATTTAAAAATAAAACTTTTAATTTGAAATAATTTTACGGGAAAACTCTTATTCAGTTTCTTAGCGGTTCTATGCCATAGGAACAATAGGAATGATCAATTGGAACCGTGTACATAACTTCTGATCTTTCATAAGTACCCGTGTAGGTGTATGTGGAATAAAATATTTTTAATTTGATGACTTATGTTGAACTACATCATAAGATCAATCCTGTAATCCCCGAAGGCTAAGACAGAGGTGTACCTAATAGTGCCTAAATAATACCCTTATAACACCAGTTATGTTTTCTTTTTTTTTTTTTTTTTTAAACTTTTCCCCACACTAGGATTTTCTCCTGTATCGTGGGTGCGTTTACAAACATTTAAACTCACATACACAAACAGCCAGACCCGGAACAACTACCTGTAGATCATACAAATATTTGTTCCGTGCGGGGATCGAACCCGCGACACGCAGCGCAGCAGCCGATCGCTCAGCCACTGCGCCAACCGTGCCGTCAATCGTTTAAGTCCCATTTAAAAGGGGACGAGCCTGTTGCCATCAACCAAGCCCAAATCCGGACTCCGTGGCTGCTACTGAGAAAATCCTGACGAAAAACCCAATAAAAATTTGCCCGACCCGAGAATCGAACCCAGGACCTCATGCTCGGCAGTCACGATGGCGACCACTACACCAACGAGGCAATCAAGAGTTGTCATTTAATGTTTATTAATTTTTTGTTTTATTATTTATTTGTGAAACACTAACTTGTGTTACTACTTACCTAGGCAGTGGTTCAGTATTATCCTCGTCTTCCGTATACTTAGATATAACTTCCTGGAACCTGTCCAGTAACGCTACTATTGCTAGGGGGTCCGTGTCGTCTGAAACGAAAGGAACCATTTAAAAAATCTCAAAGCATTTATTTCAATTAGACCATCACAGGCACTTTTGAATGTCAAAAAAAAAGCGAAGCTACAGTCACAAGACATAATAACTTGAGAAAGTACTGTAGTTGCACATTCCAAAGCGTAGATCTCTATGGAGAAGAATGGGCAAGAAACTACATGGACACTCTTTTTGTTTATTCCACTAAGTTATTTATACTAGTATCACTGCTAAAAACTAGTGTTTGTAGTAATGTCAATAAAAACTTTTCACTTAACTGTCATGGGAATAAAATTCAAAGTCACTGCATAGTATAAAAAAAAGTCGCTTCCCTCTGTCTGTCCCTATTTATGCTTAGATCTTTAAAAGTACGCAACGGATTTTGATGCCGTTTTTTTTAGTGATTCAAGAGGAAGGTTTATATGTATACAACATTAGTTTTAGTATATGCGAAACCTGAATATAGTTTGTTAAGAGTAAGTAACTGAATCGATTCCAATCATTTTTAAACCATGTTATATTTTGTCCCAAAAATATTTTAAAAAGTTACAAGTTGGACACTGAGCGACATTAAGTATCACCGCACCGCACCCGTGCGAAGCCGGGGCGGGTCGCTAGTAATAAATAAATAACTCACTTTCTACTCCAGCAAAGGAGTCTATATCTTCAAGCATAGAGTATTGCAGAAGAGTCTCGAAGCACGTCCGCGCGAACTCTTCTCGTTCTTTTAATTCTTGTTCGTTTTCTGTTGACAAAGTTTATCAATTATTATTATGTAATGTGGCGCTGTTCCACAAACGATGGGGCACTTAATATCATGCCCTGCGTGTCCTGTTGTTTGTTCACCATAGGAACTGATGGGCGCTACCGAAAGCGCCAAACTAGTAGCTCAGTTCTGGGCTGACACAATTTAGATTGCCCTAAGGAAAAAGCAAGACCTCTATAAAATGGGACTAAATATTTTTTTTTATTAGCAAATTATAATAATGTGTAATTAATGTGTTTAACACCCTATACATATATGTGTGTGTTAGTTGGGGACACAGATAATATAAGGGGCACTCTTAGAGACCTAAAGCGTGGATCGATTTTGATGATTCTTACGTCAATCGATTTGTCTTAATCTTGCAGTGTCACTAAAGACATGACAGTAACAAAATTCAATATGGCGACAACCAGAAGCCATGTTGTGGAAAATATAAAAATGAAAGTCGACGAACTATGTTAAATGGGGAATCATTGAATAGGTATTTGATAGTCATATTTAGGTTTTCCATAGCATTTGTCATTTCGAATGCCCATTTTATAATTGGAGATATCTGGATTTACAAGTTCCATGAACTTGAACCAAAATGCGCGTAGAATTATGGTCAGCTCATCGCATAACTTGGCGTAACATACGCCGCTACGCTGTGAGGGTAATTTTGAACGCGTTTGAGGAGCGTTCACATACGAAGTTCTTTCATTAGAGTGTCGATGGAACTCTAAATTGAGAAGCTATCGACACGAAAGGACATCGTTATATGAAAAAGTGTGATCACAGTGACGTACGGGTATTGCATGATTATCAATTACTTATGTATGTTCATTTTGTCGGAAAAAATGATGACTGATGTTGATTGATTGAAAGCCTCATTGAACGAGTCGCAAGCGCGACTGCTGACCATGAGGTCCTGGGTTCGTATCCCGGGTCGGGCAAAGTATTATTAGGTTTTAAATCAGGAATTTTATCAGTAGCAGTCACGGAGTCTGGATTTGTGCCCGGTTGATGGCAATAGGATCGCCCACTATTACATGGGACTTGAAACATAACTGGCCAAATGTGGGTGTCGTGTTAGGTACACCTGTCTAACCCATCAGGGATTGCAGGCGTGATGTTATGTGTCATGTAAATGATGATTTTACTTACGTATAGGCTGCGGTGGCTGCGTATGTAAAGAGCCTGCTCTGATGAGCGCTAGTAATGCTCTTAAATGTTGCGGAGGTAACCGAGGTCGCGCCCGAAGTGCTTGTTCACGGACTGCTATCACTAGTTGTCGGGCTGCGCGGCCGCCGCCCACACTGTGGAGAAAAATATTTCTTTAGTGATACAACAATCTTTTGGAGCTTGAAAAGGGAGCGCTGTTTGAGAGTATTGAAAACAAAACAAAAGACAATTGGGTAGTTGACACCACTAAACAATAATTCCAAGACACAACTTATTTAAAAAATTACTTCATAATCATAATTTTCAATATTAATTTTCATAATTTTCAATTGCAAAATTAGATTTTAGTTGCTTTGAAATCAATAAATAGTTGAGTCTTTGAGTTGATTAAATAGTGACGTCATAGCGTGCTATTTCCATTCAAAATATAAGGGGGAATCACGTTTTGACGCTCTTAAAAAGTATGTCAAATTGATTGGCTTGTCAACTACCCTACTCAAGTTCAAACTCTCTCAACTTTTCGAGCATTGAGAATAAAGTAACAAAACAATCTCACATGTTTCCTAATTATAAACATATCATCATCATATCATATCATAATCAGCCTATAATGTTCCCACTGCTGGGACACAGGCCTCCTCTCTATAAGAGGGAATGGGTTATAATCCACCACGCGGCCCCAGTGCGGGTTGGTAGATGTCACATGTCTTCGAATTTTTGGTTCTAGGACATGCCGGTTCCCTCACGATGTTTAAAATAAAATTAATTAAGTTTGTTTAATTATAAACAAACTTTTCTAAAACAAATAAACATGGAACGTGTTCGAAATTGTAAATTGCAAATAAAAAAAATTAAACGCCATTGGATTGAGTCTGGCGACATAAAAAAGTGCTTTGAAAGCCATCGGAATCATTTTTACCAATATTAAGCTATGTTATTCTTGTTATTTTTTTTTTGTTATCCTATACTGTCGCACTCCTGGGCAAAGGCCTCTCCCATTCCTTACTTTTACATAAAAAAAAAGCTACTTACGGTGGTTCAAACAGGAATGTCTCCAGCACTTTGGGTAACGTCTCCCAAAACTCTTTGTACACTTCGGGCTGTTCCCTCGCTAACGGCAAACCGGTTCCTAATACCTATAAAAACAACAACAATTAAATAAATAGATAAACATGTGATGAAAACGACGATTTTAGGTATGTTATGAGAAGGGATGAGACGCTTTGACCAAAAGACTGGTAAATAAAGGGTTTAAAACGAAGCGAAGCGAGGCGTGTTCATCCCGTCATTGCGATATTTTTTTTGTTATGGATAGTAGTTAGATGGTTACCTGGTATGGACCAGGTAACCATCTAACTACGGAGATATCGAAGGTCAAAGTTCCAACTTTTTCGCTTTACTTTAAATAATTTAATGACCCCTGTACTATTCAATGCATCCGTTTTGAATGCGTGACATTGAGCTCTATCGTCAAACGTGAATTTACACAAAAAGAAAAGTCGTATCCCAGCAAAAACAATGCAGTGTGACTTGGTTTGATGTACAGAATGCTTAGTTGACGGCTTCGTGATCAGTCCCTTTACGTGTATAAGACCTAAATGGTGACTAAAGAAAATACTGAGGGTTTATGTAAGATGATATCAATGAAAAGAGCGTGCAAGATAGCATGACTGGGGCCATGGAAGATATAAATATTTTGTGCATAATATTTCAACTGAAAATGAACTTGTTTTGTTTACCTGTAATAAAAGTGACGAGATTTGTGCAACCTCGTCCATTTGTTCTGCTGATTTGCGTCGCTTGTCTTGTCCGTATTTTTGTACTGATGTGTGCAGCGCCTAAAAATATTATTTAAATAGAAAAAAAATCGTTACAGATCAGTAGGTAATGTTATGGATATATTTACTTTTATTGTAAAAATATAAAACATCTGATTGAGAGCTTTCCGTTATTTCGTTTTATTGTAATTACTAGTACATACTTTATATTTTCACAACAAATATTTTAATTAGTTTTGGGTTTTAAGCACTTATATATTAGTAAAGTGGAGGCTAGGCTTTAAAAGGATCCGATCGGATACAACGACAGCCGATCGCGCGTCGTAGCATACTTTCGGCTACGATGGCGTGTCGCCGAAAACGCCCGTGGTCAATTTGCTGTGCGCGGCTTGGTAATATAGACTTTAAATATACTGTGTGCATGATTTAATATCGTTAAAAGATTGTAAAATCCGTTCCGATCCTAAGCAATGCGAGCCGTTTGGTAGAAATCATCCTTTGATTCTATAACATTATTTTTAGTATATGCGAAACATGAATAAATTTTAAATTTAAATTTAGATTTCAAAGTTTTTAAACCATGTTATATTTTGTCCCAAAATTATTTTAAAAGGTTACAAGTTGGACACCGAGCGACACTAAGTACCCATCGCAATCATTTAGGTACCTACTGCCAAATTATTATTATCAATGAGCTCAAGACGACGCTGGAGGTGTGCGCGCGGTGACCACCTTTTTGTGCGGACAACCAGGTAACAGAACAAGCTTATAACTTTGTGATTTTTCATGATACAGTTTTGAAATTTTGTACATGGATTCTTTACGAATTCTTTTCGAGGTGTCTCATCCGTGCTTTGAGGTCCATATGCTCTAGTAGGCTTCTACAAATCAACATGTTCAATGTTTCTATTAACATAGTTACCAATAGCAGGTGCGGCAACACGTCCACGGCAGCTTGCGGCGCGGCGCGGTACAGCGCGGCGGCCGCCGCCAGGCAGCGCGGCGCGGCGCCGCCCGGCCGCTCGCCGCACACGCCCGCCAGGGACGTCAGCGCGTTGAACAGCGACGGGAGGAGCTCGTGGCGTTGGAGGGCTTCCTGTACATAAAGTAAAACAAATGATTAAGTTTAAAAAAATAATGTCTTTGGAAGAGAGGTGATCAAAGTTGCCTATGACCAGAATCATCATCTGCCTAGCCTTTTCTCAGCTATGTTGAGGTTGGCTTCTAGTGTAACTGGATGCAGCTGAATACCAGAATTTGACATCATTATCAATTTAGCCGAATGGCGTCCATTAGTAGAAATATGTAGACCTCTTAGAATTAAACGATTTTCTCGTTTCTCTCGTCTAGTAGATGTGCTGCTGGGACAGACTGGATGCAAAAAGTAGAAAACTGGGTGTGTGGCAAAGCTTGGGAGAGGCCAATTTGTAGCAGTGACCTTTTTTAAACAACTAGTTGGGCCCCAGCATACGTTCCAATGCCTTTTCTTAGCATATGTAGAACAACTGTGCAAAATTTCATCAAAATGGGTTCAATTTGGAATTCTATAGAGTACGAACTTATTATATAATATGGATAGATGAATGGGACCATGTTATCTGTTAGTAAGCGATAAATGAGGTCTGCGATGAAAAGAACGTACCCAGAAGATGCCTGTTAACTTTTGCTTATACGGACGGCTACTACAGTGTCGATGAAGTACCTTGATGATAAGCGACAGCCGTAATATTATTATTGTTCCACATTGGAATTGCTTTATTTATGGTGTGTTGATTATTATTATTTTGAATTTTTACATTGATATAATATATATTTTTTATTTTGTTTTTTTATTTTTATTGTATTACTCATGGATTATTAAATGACAAATTATCTCTTGTAATAATTATAAATTTTATTTTTGACATTCCATTTTTTTACCATTGTATTTTAAAATTAGATTAGATGACATACTGACATTTTTATAAGAACTTGTTTTGACATTCCATTTTTATTATTATTTTTTGTTTACAGAAATTCACAGAAATTAGATGACATATTATTAATTATTTTAAATTGAATGTGGATTATTACTGTTTTGAATTTGTTATTCCATCTTTGACATGTTTTTTGATTGTAATGTTTTAATTGTACTTTTTTATTTTACATTTTATTTTTACTAAATTTCTATACAATGTATGTTGTTCTAAAATAAATGACTTATGACTTAAGCCTGTTTAATTCAGAAAGCGGTTCTGCAGTGAGCATATAGAACTAAAATAATGTTCAACTTACCTTATGCACTATATCTAGACAATGTAACGCATGTAAGCTGACGGGCGCGGCGGCTGCTAGAGAGTCTAATGCTGATGCTGCGGCTGAGGGCTCAGTACTGCACACGTGGGATAAGCAGGCGCCTAGCTTTGTAACGTCCGCTGGAGTGAATCTATAAAAAGGAAATGAACTTCTTATTATCTTAACTTCCTATTAAGATATTACAAAAAAAACCTGTAAAAATACTAATTGGCCACCTGACCTTTTTTGGGACACACCCGCCACACTATTCCCAAACCACTGCAACTCCTGTGCGCCAGAATCAACAGTGGCGAACACCAGAACAGCGCCGAGACAATGAAGCTCGACGAAGTCCCAGAGAAACAATATAACTATCTTGGATCCCGTAACGACATTAATCAAAAGAGTATAGCGTAGGAGTAGGAGAACCACCTGACCTGCCGCCAACGATTAAGGACAAGCGAGTAGAACTAACAACTAGAAACGCTGGCAGTGTGAACAGTTAACTTTTACTGACACGGGACATACACCTGTTGTATACGTTTGGTGACCAAGAGAATAATCGAAGGCCACCCGCTTCCACGGTCGGGCAGGTGTTAATACAGGCGCTGGCGGTAGACCGGAATCTACCGTCCGCATTGCTCGAGCTCATGTGAGCGATCGGATATCGGAGGAGGCGAAGCCCCCCCGAGGTCTAGAATGCCATGCAACGCAGTAATCGAGGCTCCTCCAAGAACAAAGCGTGTTTTTAGTAGGTGCGAGCCTCACGTTACCTCACCGCACCGCCTCCCGAACGGTGTGGTAGACATTTTCAACGCCGGATAGTAAAGTAAAGTAAAATTTATACAACATTATTTTTAGTATATGCGAAACTTGAATATAGTTTGTTCAGAATAAGTAACTGAATCGATTCCAATAATTTTTAAACCATGTTATATTTTTTCCCAAAAATATTTAAAAAAGGTAAAAGTTGGACACCGAGCGACTTTAAGTACGTATCGCAATAATTTAGGTACCTACTGCCAAATTATTATTATCAATGAGCTCAAGACGACGCTGGACGCGCGCGCTGCGTGGTGACCACGATTTTGTGCGGAAAACTAGATAACAGAACAAGCTTATAACTTTGTGATTTTTCATGATACAGTTTTGAAATTTTGTACATACATTCTTTACATAAAAATACTAGATACGTGTATCAGGTTTCGCATATACTAAAACTAATGTTGTATATGCAAAGTAGTTTTTCTTCTATTGCAGAACTGATTAAGCCAACACCGATACCTACTGTAATCATAAATAACCTGTGCAAATTAAATACTCACGTTGGTCGTATATGCTGGAAGATGAGCGGGAAGATCTGTACGAGCGTCGTGAGGAAGTTTAGTGACGGCGCGTACACTTCCACTGGCTTACCGTCCTCGGATGCTGCGGAGGGAACAGGCAATTATACTTTTTGCTAGGAAGGGAATCAGTGGTGGACATACGCTGTTAGTAGTTTCTGTGATTAGAAAGGCATGTCTCGAAGTAGTAGGATTTACTACTACTAACATTCAAGCTCCAATAAAA
This sequence comes from Noctua fimbriata, assembly GCA_905163415.1. Classification (NCBI taxonomy): domain Eukaryota; kingdom Metazoa; phylum Arthropoda; class Insecta; order Lepidoptera; family Noctuidae; genus Noctua; species Noctua fimbriata. The sequence continues at coordinate 2,715,445 of LR990946.1, forward strand.
GATATACACCACTACTATTTTTTAATTAGTACAAAAAAATGGAGCTCTATCCGTACCCGTTACTGATCATAGTTGTGTAATCAAAAGTCAAAAAAACGAAATCCCAAAATTGTCCACGAAAATTTGTCATAACTGGTAAATTCATAATTGAATCAATCATTCATAACAATTACCACTAGAAAATACTACACGCAGTGCTTTTCCATTCCTGTCGCCATTCATAGGTCCCGGCAAACTATATTTCCATAAATTGAGTGACATTTTGGGATATAGACAAACGCTTATAACTTTGCTGTTTATGAATATTATTTATTGAGACTTTACATATATAATAACAAGACCTTCTCTAATAAGCCCTTTAAGTATTTGTACTAATTAATTTTTTTAATTAGTACAAATACTTAAAGGGCTTAAGTGGTGGATTACTTGAGGTTTTACTATAGAATATAAATATACGAGAAGAGAAGACGTGGAGTTTTGTCGCATTTAATGAACTCATTTAAATTAGATATATTTACATGTCACTAGAGTGAATTCGCAAAAGTACTTTTGTTTACACTGTGTTACAAACAATGAGATGTGTTGTGCTTTAATTTTAATATTGTGTGTGTGACTTGACTATTGCATTAGGTTATAGACCTGTAATGACAGTTTAAGGCATTTAAATAAATAAATAAATATTAGGAACTGTACGGTTATTTTACCCCGGCCCTAAGGCCCAGCGTTCAAATGCAAGTTATAAATTAAGAGGAATAATAACATTTATTTATTTATTTTAATGCACAATGTACACAACCAATTTTACACGCTAAGCTTAAAGTAGTGAGTACATGACCCTGTTAGAGCGCAGCAAGATAACTTAAAACTAATATTGCAGAGTATCTATTATTATTTATCTAATAATTATGACTTACAGAGATCATTAGAAACTTTCACATTTAAACATTATATTAATTAAACTTATAAGTTTGAAAGTTCCAGTCTAGCATTTCGTTCTAGTTCCAGTCTAGCATCTCTTCGTAATGTAATAATAGAAGAAGTAATCAAGTCATGATCATTTCAAAATATAGGCTCTTGATAACTATAGGTCCGATCGAGTTCGTCTAGTATTGGAATCTCCATCAGAAACACACGTAGAGAGCCATTATAATTCAGTGATTCGCCCTTCGAGATTACACTTATTTCTTGTAGTAGCACGGATATGTGCTGCCATCTTACACTATTTTAGAGCAACAAAAAAGAAACTATTTCCTGTGCCCTGATGTGGGTATCTCATACACGTTTGACCCCTTTGGCCATCGTTAGCCACTATTTCGTGTAAGTCAGGGGAGGATCTACCCCCGTAGCATGACCACCGTAGACAAGGATTACTTTGACGGAAGAATCGACAATATGACAGATAGTGCAAAGAAATCTGTCATTTTGTCGATTCTTCCGTCAAAGAAATCCTTGTCTACGGTCGTCATGCTACGGGGGCTAGAAGTATCTTGATCAGGGTCAGGGAGGGAGTGTGATCTCTCGGGCGAATCACATCGTTTAATAGTCATCGAACGTCACTTGCAGGTAAATTCGTTTGATTTTCTATAATATTATTCTTTGGCAACACTTACGAGGAGGGTCTGAAGGGGAGGCGGCTGCTATATTACTCCAGGCTGCCCAAGCTGCGGCCCACACTCGCCTCTGGAGAGAGGCCTCTACCTCCGTGGCCCGGCCTGCTGCTGATACTACTTCTTGGAACGATTTCAGGGCGCCTACTGACACCTGGATGTAAAAAGGAAAAAAATCGATATTTGATGTTTTAGATACAAAATGAAGCACCTTTTAATTTTCTTCGTAAAGAATCGTTGTTAGTTTAAAAAGTTGTCAAAAAAAAAACTCTAGTGACCTGCCCCCGTAGCATGACCACCGTAGACAAAGATTTCTGTGACGGAAGAATCGACAAAATGACACAATGACAGGTTTCTTTGCACTATCTGTCATTTTGTCGATTCTTCCGTCAAAGAAATCCTTGTCTACGGTGGTCATGCTACGGGGACTGGAGACCACTCTCTAAGTCCTTCAACGAAGATACGGGCCCGTCGGAAAGTAGCTCGAAACTTCGAAAAGAATCCTCTCGCTATTATTTTCGAATTTATGAGTTTTGAAAACTCTTTGCGACTGTCCATGCGTGTTATCATTACTTCGGGCTCTTAATCTTATATCCGTAACAGTGGCGAAGGTTCCATAGAACCCGATTCCTACCGGCTTCTCTTTGAAAATGGCACAGTCAGTATTCTATAGACAAATAGTATAATCACATTAAAGATATTTACTCTGGCTTACCTCTTACAAAAATTGACCCTTCGCTACTGCTCCGTAAATGATACGGAGTAAAAAACGCCCGTAACTTCGCCGATATTATGTGGTTTCATATTTTGAGAGCAGTCCTCCACACTTCAAGTATGTTTTTCGAATAGGTATATTATTGGAATATACTCGCTAACACTAAAAAATTAAAAATCCACTCACCTCATGACTCCTCCTGAGCGCGAAATCAGTGATGTAGTCCAGCAGAGCTGTCCAGGACCTGTTGAAGTCACCCACGGTCGTGAGCAGCTGGAACCTGGAGTGGAAGACTCGCGACACGCCTGATAGGGTCAGCACCTGGAGAAAGTAGGATCTTGGTTTTATTTGTACAGAGACATATGGTTTGATAGTGATGGGTAAACTATTACCATGAATACGCCAGTTATTAAAAGGATCTGCTATTCCATACATTTTAAGCATGTAGATATTGCGGATCTCTATTGTGTTCCCTAACTTTTTTATTCATAATCTAAAGTGCCATTTTTTTTTTTGTCCTGATCATCATTTGTCCGAATGATAACTTACCCGAACTTAATATTACATAATATCACATGCCATAAAATTGAAATCCCTAAATACAATATGCCCTAAATGCGTTTGTCATTTACATTACGCACTCACTTTCTGTCACAAATGTCGTCGTCCCTCCGCTGGTTTTCGGCCTACGCTCCTCACGCCAGCTAGTACTTTTAGTATAATTTTTATGAAAATTGCTGATTACCCATGCATTGCGGTAACCAGCACGGCGCGTACGGTGCGTTGCGGTTATACACATTATAATATAACACAATACTTAGGACAGATGACTTTATGTCATGCAAAATTAGGAGATTCAATTATTATAGTACTCGATATTATGACAAAATAGATTTAGGAGTAAAGATTATATAAAACAAAATTTCGATTTTTTGAACATTATGGTTACTGAAGTTTATAGCAAACGTGTTATGGATAACGATTTTCGGACAAACAATTTTAGGAGAAGAAAGGGAGTACCAGATTTTGCACTTTTGTATGAAATAGCAGAATTTAAAAAATAATCGACGATAATTTTATATTCTAGAATCATCTGTTGAACTCATGGTAACAGTTTGCGCTTCAATGACCCAGCGTATATAGATAGGCCTCTCTATTGAAAGATGGATCTAGCAATATTTTTACCATTGATGTTGAATTAAAATATCAAAATTCATTTTAACCTATTGAACGTCAGAGCATACGCACGCGCGTGCCCTCAACGCCAAGCCACAATTTCACCTACCAATTTGGCACATATTTGTGTCGTTTGGCGTACAGGTGGCCTACCGTGATGTCTTAAAGCAGGATTAATTCCAGTGTGGAAAAGAGATGGCGCTAGACGACCTGTATAGCTCTGTCTCTTTCCCACACTGGAACTACTCCTGCTTTAAGACGTCATAGTAACCCCCCAGGGCACGCGCTTGCTTGTCAAGTGACAATGGCGTTCAAAAGGTTAAAGATACAAGATTCGTCTAGCTTTGAAAAATTAAATCGGATTACTGATTTTGGCAGCTTACCAAAAAGGCATACAAATCAAACTTTCATAAAAAGCATGTTAGTAATGGTACAGTAGTCATGTTGCAAAAGGATGTGGCTTTGGTTTTACAGTCGGCCGCCTGCCTGATACTAACCCTTCTTGGGAATGGTTCAATTGTTGGTGTTTTCCCCGTCACTATTCGGGAAACTTTAAAAAGTGCGATGGACTGGAAATATGCTTAGAGACACAAATGGAAAATGGACAAAAACCATAACAGAGTGGTATCCTAGACGTCAAACAAAAAGATGGGAAGATGACCTCAAATAGGTAGCGGGTCCAGAGTGGACGAGAACAGCGAGAGACAGGCAGAAATGGAAAGCTTTAGAGGAGGCTTTTATAGGAAGACAAGCTGTAAAGTGAACCCGATCGTTATTGTTAAGAAAAATGTGTGTATTGTAAATTTGTAGATCAGCAATAAAGGCTTATTTTATTTATTAGGGAACTCAAACTCCTTTACCATATTCACTGGGTCTTAATCTCCCTTAGTCGTCTCCTACGACACCCACGGGATGAGATGTGGTGGCTATCCTTAATCCGGGACCACACGCCACAATACATTTGTCTTCATACCTGTGTTTCAGCCCACTGCTTCTGCGCCGTGTTTCTGGTGTGATGGATTAGGATATGATCTCCAGTATCCACCTTCTCTGAACTTGCTATGTTGGACTGCTTTTGAACCTAGAGAAAAAAGCATTGACATATTATTTTATATGATGAGATTTGTTGAGAAGCTCGAATTGGCTGGTCAAGGTGATATACAGTATGTAAGTCCGGGCGTAAAAATATATTGTGATTCTCACATGATTTTATATATTAAGATTAAAATATCTGGCCATGTTCACCCCGCAAACGAAGCTAACAAAAAAAAAAAGATTAACATAAGATGTTGGCCCGAATATCGCAAGACTGGAGCTCTGAAACAGCTAGACGCGGTCGCGGTAGACCGAAGAGAAAATGGCGGGACGTCTTGGATGGCTTCCTCGCGAATTGGCGAGAAGAAGCACACCATCGTGAGAAGTGGAAGGAATGGGGGTAGGCCTTTGCTCAGGAGCGTGAGTGTTGAAATCACGAGTAAATAATGCTGAACACATGACAACACTTCCACTGGCATTGTATTTTATTTTAATTAAATTGCTTTTTTCATTGAAACGTTTTTATTGTAATGTGAGTCTTACCTGTTCCAGCATCGGGAACAAAACCGCCAATAAAGCTCTCCAAGCTGGCTTGCTGAGCAGAGTTCCGTGGGCACCTATACAGCTGAATAACGTCTGGCTAGCGGCACGACGCACTGGAGCGCGGGGTTCCGTACACAGTTCACCTGGAAGAAATAAGAAGATGTAGATTTCCTGCGATATGTGAATTCAGAAAGGTGCTAATTAGTCTTTCTACAACGTGTTTAAAACTAAAGTGTTTGGGTTAGTAATATATTATGTGCCAGAACATCTTCTTTTGGTTCATCTACGTTCATATATTAGCAGATAATTACATAACACTTCTCTTAATTTTGACTATTCAACTACATTCATTGCGTTATCTACCCTGTCTAGTAGACAAATGTTTCAAATATATGAATGAACGGATTCCATATTACCTTTAAAATCCTTCAAATTATGGTAGTAAAGTATGCTACATTACTCCGATGCTGGTGGTCCTCAATAGTATTAGTGGGGGCTCATGGCTAACTAATAACAGCCGCGCGAGTCAATCTGATGTTACGCTAGCCGAAGCCGGTCAGTGGATCCGGCCCGGGTGTCATTTGTAGAAATTAGGCAGAAGCCCGAAAATCTGACAACCGGTCTTACCAAGGGGTATTGTGTTACTTAGTATAGTTCTGTTCAAACTGTATGGCAGCTCGGAAGTTAGCTGCGAGTGACGGTCTGCGCAGGTATAAATCAAATCAAATATGTTTATTTGCAAGAAAATACGTACAAAATTACAAGGAAAGATCTTATTTCCTAAAAGTCAATGTATTCTGCCTGCAAGCAAGCGTGCAAATTATTTACTTAAATCTATTAATGTAATTATTATCATGCAATTAATATATATATTATTACAATTATTATAAAATCAATTATTCATTTTTAAATTCCATAAATTCCTTAATGCTATAGAAACAACTATTTTGTAGCCACTCCGTCAATTTTTTTTTAAAATAAATTACCCAGCAACAATTTCAAATCATTTGCAACATTATTATAAATTACTATACACATATTAAACACATTTTTTTTATATAAATATCTTTATGACTAGGTGGGTGATACAATAGGTTCAAACGATTTGGGTTCCCGGAACATCTAATGTAAAGCTGCGCAGAACACAATTTTAGGTATCAGCAGGGCGCAGACGCATCGACTTGACTTTATAATGCGCAGACCGACACTTGTAGCTAACTTCCGAGCCGCCATAAAGTTTGAACAGAACTATAACTGGGCAGATAGCTACCCGCTCCATGTTTAACTACATCAGGTTAGATTGGAAGCCGAACCTAACATAAGAAGGCTAGGCAGGTGACGGTCTGAGGTACTCACTGAGTCTGATGTAGAGACACATCCACAGCTTGTCCAGAGGCGGCAGCTCGGCGTGGTTGGGCACTTCGGGACACACGGCCGTGTCGTTCGCTAGGGCTGCTACCAGTTTGTCTCGGTTGTGGTATAGGTAGTCTGATATGTTCCACTGTAGGAAGAAAAAAATGATAAAAATTAGTTAAGTTTAGAAAGTTGTAGACAAAGTTGTATAGCCATATTTAAGAGAGCGAGCCTTTTGCAATGGACATGTGTCCATTACAAAAGGCTAATGATACGATCTCGGAACTGTTACAATAACATGGAAATATTAAGTAAAACGAACCTAATCGGGGCTTGGAATCGAGATCTCTACGTGTGCCCACACGAACGAAACAATAGCATAACATCAGGCAAGGTGATCAAACGAGAGCATATTGAAATAGTCTCGCCTTGCGGAAATATGTTAACTTTAAGTTCAAGTGTTATCAATGTAACCATTACTATTAAATATTGTTCTTTGTTACCGTTATCCGGCTCGAAGGACCAAAGGAATGAGTGTTCAGTTATACGTATTTCATAAAACTTCTCACCATCAATCCAACAGCAGTAAGACTAATATTGAGCTCCTTGGTCTGCGTGGCGAAGGCGGCGGCCGCGGCCAGCACCTGGCGCAGACAGCGCGGGCCGGCGCAGCCCAGCAGGTCGCCCGCCACCACCTGCGCGCACTGGAACGCCGAGCGGATCAGCTGCTCGCTGTGGGACGAACCAATTCAATATTAATCCTGGACAGAGAATATGGATAAAGACTCTAAATACTGTAAGGGACGGAGGGTGAATACCGATAAGTGCTCTACCCACAAGGATTGTATTTTTTGGCAGTTTAAAAAAAAGCTGCTGTTCCATACAAAAGTGCAAAATCTTGCAGGTTTAAATTTGGCACAGCTGATTTGACCATTGCACTGAGACAGTGGCGTATGTACGTAATAGTGACTAGAAGGGTTGCCTCGTAAGGCATGTTGTACCTTTGGCTGCGGCGGTTATTTGCAACCACCAGTAACGTTAAGTTAAGGGTAGTTCTGACTACCCTTAACGTACTAGCCCGTAAGTCTGATAATCAGTCTTACCAGGAAATATTGTGTTACCCAGCAACCGTGCTGTAGACGTCAAATAAGCAGTCTCACCATGTACAATACTGGTGTTCAGCTATATCCCCGTTAGACTTTTTAGGTTCCCCGACTCCATCATACTTGGGAAAAGATTAGGCAGATGATGAAATACCTGTGGCGCGAGGATATGGTTGAGATGATCTCCATCATGAGAGGCCAGGCGGCACCGAGTTGGTCTCCTCGAGAGTGCAGCAGCCTGGCTACGCACTCCAACTGTCTCTGACGTCGCATAGTTCTGAGGTGTAATGTTTACCTGTGGTGCGAAGATATGGCGGAGATGATCTCCATCATTAGAGGCCAGGCGGCACCAAGTTGGTCTCCTCGAGAGTGCAGCAGCCTGGCAGCGCATTCTAGCTGTCGAGCTCTGACGTCACATTGTCGTACTGCGCATAGTTCTGATAAAGGCTCCAGGAGAAGGCGTTCGCGGGCCTAGGACACATATAAAAAAAAAAAGGTCATAAAAAATTACACAAACTTTCATTTTGAACAAGCCACTAAAAAACCACCTTTTCACGCCTTAATAGCTGAACAGATTTCGATGAAATATGGCACAAATGTATACCACGACCTAGGTTAGAGCTTGCTTTATGCCGATACGATTCTTTGGAATAATTTACAGTGCTCTACGAGGACAAAACAGCGAGGAATGCTAGTTACATGAATAATTTTCCTATTTACCATGAGTTTTAAAAACTTATTTTTTCTATTACCAAGGAACCTTCGTACTTACCTCTGTGACAAGAACTGGATTGTTGTGATGGTACTGGAAAGCAGCCTGCACCAAGTACGTGATGGCTTCGACACCCCACTCTCGCATTCTGATGTGAGGGTGTTGGCAAACCTGATAAAATAAAATAATGAGCGGTATTTAGTCGGAAAAGCGATAGCAGAAGACTATGATATTTTTAAGAATGGATCAGTTTGAAAAACACAATCACCCTATTAATAAATCTGATGGCCCGAAGTAAAGTGACACCAAATATTAAGTTCGGATTACCCAAACAACAAGGTTCAGTTTGGCGTTATTTTACTATGTATGTATGTACTCCAATCGCACTCCTAAGTCTGCCTAACCATTGACGTAGAGCGTGGCTGTGGAGCGGAGAAACGGAGATAAATTAACCAACAGGATTGCATGAAATCTCCGCTCCGATATGCAAACTTATTGGTTAATTTTTCTGCGTTTTTTCCGCACCCTCGCTCCGCTTCAATGGACAGGCAGCCTAACATAATTACACACACGATACAGAAGAAATTCTTAGTATCAGGAATTCAAAGACTTATTATGTAAAAAATGTTATTAAAATTTAAACGACTATTTGAATGACACTGACATGCTAATTGAATTGTAATTAACTTTGACATATCGTATCTCTTTAATAGTTTGACATTAAATAATATTTTTAATGTAATCCAGATAATATTTTTAACTGACATGCCGCAAATAGTTATTTTATTTCAAACCAAACGTGCACCAATGGGGCAACGTTATTTTCTGTAAAAAAAAAAGTTACGGTTGTCTTTGTTGGTTGAGGTGGCCTACCTTTAGTTGTAGAGACATCATCATCACTCTCTTGGCCTTATCCCAATTCACTTAGGTTCGGCGCAGCATGTCTTCCTCTTCCATACTTCTCTATTACTCGTCATCTCATCAGACACCTCCTTTCTTGCCATATCATTCTTTACACAGTCCATCCATCGTTTCTTTGGTCTTTCTCTACTCACATACCCATCCACATTCATACTCAAAACTTTCCTCACAACATTTTCCTCATTCCTCCGCATCACATGCGCCATCCACGACAACCGATTACCACACAATTTTTCAGCCACCGGCGCCACTTTCAGACTTCCTCTTATATACTCATTTCTTATTTTATCCATTCGCGTAACACCACACATCCTTTAGTTGTAGAGACAGTTTAGTCTTTTCTTTTTCGGAATAAATTATAGTCACTTACCTCTAACAGGTGATTGGTGATTGGCCTCCACATAACCTCTATCCTGTGCATATTAGCTAGCCCAGTTTCGAGTAATTTGGCCACCGCGAACAGCGATGGTTCCTAAAAAATGAGTTTCAACATTAATCTTGTGAAAAGCGTTTAAAGTTTTACTAAATAATTATTTTTTTAACTTCCATTATTAATTTGGAATGTCCTAAAATACTATAAGGCCTCTTTCATCAATTTCGGACAAGTTTCTTTGAACTTATCTGATAGATATAAGGATAAAAATAAATGTTCTGGTTTTAATTTATTTGAATGAAAGAGCTTGTTGTTCTTTTTGCTTTTAAAAATGTTGTTTCAATTAAGTTTTCATCATCAATATTGTCCTGCATTTATGTCTATTTATTTGGGGTCGGCGCGTTCCATAATTCTTTATTAGTCGATATCTCATCATGACCTCAAGAGTCACCTTCTGTCTAGGATAAGTTTTATGATTTTAAAGGTCAGATCATTCACCAGTCAAATAATGTAACTTACCCTATTAGAATACGCCAGTTCCATAGCCTCATTGGACAGCTTGCACAGCGCATCAATCAAATGATGCAGCGCTACATCGTCCAAGTTCTTTGAAGACTCGAATACGCGCGATAACATCGCTGAAAGCGCTGTAATTTATAAAATTATTAAAGAGGAAAGTCTTGAAGATTAGATTTTGATGTATGAATATGTAATGGTATATTTGAAAGCGCTGTATGGAGTACATTTAGAACAGTTTTTTTTTAAATATATATATATATATAATAAGATAACTCCCGGTTTCTAAAAGACCGATAAAAATTGCTAACAGCTGTGAAATTCATATTAATCACTTTGATTGGCTGAATTAAGATAAAAACATCCAATCAAATCACAAGACATAAGTTTCTCAGTCTGTTAAATATTTTTGTGTTGATTCGCGTTTCAGAAACCAAATCTAAGATAGTGAATTAATTTAAATCATCGTTTATACTAAAAATAAATTTAATAATCGTCAAAAAATTGTAACAAAGCGTATCACAGTGCTTAGCGAGTGTGTATTTGGATAATAAGTAATTATAGTATAAAAAAAAAATGATAAATGACTAAAATCACACAAGACTTCACAACTAGCTTTGTTATTCTAACGTTTGTATGAACATTGTAATCAAATCAACTTTTTCATACAAAACTTTTGTCCGGAGCATTAAAAACATAGGACCATATAGTTTTTACTATAACGACAGTATAGTGAGATAGATTCAGGTGTTATTGTGGAGTCAAACTCATTGAACAAATATTATGCTTTAAATAATGTTAGTTCTTGCCGAAAAGCAGCAAGATTATTACTTAGACAGGAAACGGGATATTTACCATGTTTACTATTTTTGTCGAGTTCCCGATATTTCGGCGCTGTTGCAAGCACCATGATCACGGATAAACTGAAGTTATTGCGGGTGGGTGTTTATGAGCAGACAAATCGGTCTACCCTTTTTCTTGTTCGTTGATTATGTTAGTGTTAGTGACCATGATAGTTTAAAATCTTATAGCAGCAAGATTGTAACTCGAGGTGATACTTTTATCGTAAATCTTATGTTTTATACAAAAATTTGTTCAGAAAATCGTTCTGAATTTATAGTTGATGAAAGTTGATTTGACTACAACACTCAATAGAAACGTATGCGACAAACATAAAGACACACAAACGGCCAGCAAGCTCCATCCCAGTGCTCCTGTGTATAAGCTTTCAAAAACCCTAAATCTGTATACATTTGGAAATTTTTTAAGACATTTTATTTTGATACTAAAGTTGACTCAAAAGTTATTGAAAAAACAAGGCAACGGCGAAAGCAAAGTTTATTTTTTTAAACCTGGAATTTAATGATACCGTTACTTCTATGAGGCGAGAACGTCCATTTTAAACGCCCAATTAACATGAGAACGGGGGTCTAAAATGACCGCGTGACAGAATCATAATAGGATAATAATATGAATAACGTTTCAATTCGAAAATGGTCACGAGGTGGCAACCCATAATATTAACAAAAAATAAAAAAAAAACGAAAATGCGCGTTTTTTTAAACAATAAAAATAAAATTAATTAATAAATATTTTTTAAATTAATTAACGAACGACGACGACGACGATTATTCAACGTGATTTATATTATTATCCTATCATCTTTCTGCTAAAGCGGCCATTTTGAATCCCCAGGACAGGATAGAAAAAAAAATCGATGAATACTAGACACCACAGTGAGCACAGACTGCATAAAAGAAAAAAAAGCCTTTTAACATCACAATTAAGACCATGTTTAACATAAGATAGTTCCATTTAATGTGTGTCGATGTCCAGCAGAGAAGTTGTATGATAGGCTGATGATGATGATGATGATGATTAAAGTCTGCCTTAGACAATATTGTAGCTCATCCAACAAAACTAGTAAGCAGCGAAAACTAAATAGAACCATTCACATGTTTTACCGAAAAATATATTTTTTTAACGAATTTTTCATAAAATTGATTTAAAAAAAGTATTTTCAACTTCCAAATGTATACGTTTTATAAAATAATGCTAGAATACGAAGTAATACCACTCATGACTCCGAGTGACTCGGCCACAGGAACTTGCTGACCTGCAAACATTGCCGTTATACAAACATGATTATACACCTACACAGTTTGTATAATAGACGGCCATATTGGTTGGGTCGTGGTAAGTTAGACATCGATGTGTTACGGCTGTTGTTAGTACGAAGCGTTAAATTTTGCATGGACACTGTAAGCCCTAAAGCGGAACGAACGGAGTGGAGAGGAGACGTGCAAGATCCATCCAATCATAGGAGAAACGAGAAACGTAATTTGGATTTCAACCAATGGGAGGTGTGCTGGCCCAGTGGTGGCGGCCCCAACTTACGAGCTTACTGCTCATAAGTCGGGGCCGCCACCACTGATTTCCACTGATTTCAACCAATGGGAGCTGTGCTGGCCCAGTGGTGGCGGCCCCGACTTACGAGCAGTAAGTCGTAGGTTTGAACCCAGACAGGCGCATTACTTTGTGTAAGTTATTTCATCACCACTGCTCTCAAAACGTTGAAGGAAAACGTGGTGAGGAAGCCCGTGAATGTCCTAGAACCAAAATTCGACGACACGTGACATCAACCAACCCGCACTGGGGCCGCGTGGTGAATTATAGACCATTCCCTCGCATAGAGAGGAGGCCTGTGTCCCAGCAGTGGGAAAATTATAAGCTGACTATCTTGAAAACCTGGTAATGTCATATTATATTTTAAAATAACTTGACTTCATTGGCCAGATTGGGACATAGCTATTTTCTCGCCATCGTCACAATGAGCTGTTCAACGCTACAACGGTCTTCTCTTTTGGATTAGTTGATTTTCGCACGTTTCCTCTCCGCTCTGCTGGTCTCCGTTTTGGTGGACACTGGGCTTGAAATTTGTGTATACCAAATCTAGGGAGAATATTATTCGTTGTCCTCATAGTCAGAAACATTGTCAATTTGTCTCGTACATGCGCACTTATGACATCAAATTGTAATTATTTTCTTTCTAGCGCTTAGGAAACAGGCGACTTACTCAAACACAGGTCTACTCAAAAAACTGCCTAGCTATTCTAAAAGACATTTCAAGAGATCTACAATTAAAACAGTAATGTGCAAATCACATTGATAGCTACATCAAAAAGTTCATTTAGTAAATATACTGACCCGGTAGATCGGCCATGACAGCGGAAGTGCTCATGACGGCGTTCGCGTCGGCGCTGGCGCGACTTGCTTTCATACTGCCGCCGGTAGAAGGCTTCAGGCCTAGGATCCATACCTGCACAACGAAACCATGTATATTCTTGCTCTTCATACATTTTTTTATTTGCATTTAAATACAATTTCAAAGTTTTATGTGCCTTAAACTGCTGGGGAGTTCAGTCACTTTTCCCGGCTAACTAGGAAGGTAACTGGGTAAGGATGGGCATTTTATGTAATTTTGACGTTGAAAGAGAGCTGCTTGTTAGCCAAATATCTTCATCCTAGCTCTACCCCACCTTAGGTAGAGTCGGCTCTTCTAATTTTCTGGCGCCAGGACAATCTGTTCCGGGTTGTCGGGTCGGGCAGTTCCTCCAATAGGAGCTTCGCCATGCTAGTCCACCTCGTAGCCAAAAGTAGTCCTCTACCTCCCTTGTTAGCCATCATCACCCAAATATGAATAAATGGGGTCCATATTGGCTCACCTAAAGTTCTTTACCCGAAATTGTTCTTCCTAATGATTTGTAATCCGAATGATCACTCTTCCTAAAATTTTTCATCCTAAAGTTTTCATTCATACTATTTGTAGTGCTACCGGCGATGTTCATAACACTCATGTTTCCAAAAATTGTAATTAATAATATCATTAATGTAAATATATTTAAACTCCTACTGTTTTTTATCATAACGCTTTTATCCCTAAACATAATTACCATAATATTTTAGTTTAGAATTATTAAAAGTCGTTTCACTGATTTTTGTCTTAAATGAATGAAATTCAGGTCAGAGTATCGTCTTGAGGGCACTATGAAAAAAATACTTAGAAAAATTTCGCGACCAATTTCGAGGTAGCGCTCGCCGGCCGCTGCCGCGGCACCGCTCGCTTCGCTCGCTCGGCTCGCGCGTAGTTGGTCACAGTTTTAACCTAACCTAACATATGGATCCCACATCGTTTTTACGACAAACGGTTAGTCGGAGACAAAAACACCAAGACACTTTTAGCCTTATATTTAGGTGTTTTATACGATAGAATCGAGAAAATAAACGATTTGCAAAAATAACACTTTTTTGGAAAATAAAGTTACGCAAAATTAATGTATATAATACTGATTATTATGAATAAAAATAAATCTAAACAAAAAAGATATGACTTTGAATAATAGTGTAAAAGATGGTTATGTTGAGAAAATATAGGAAAAAGAATAAAAGTATAATAGATGTTTATTGCTACTGACATTATGAAGTTGAATGCTTCGGAATTATGAACATTAGAGACAGAGTAGTTAGGAATTGTGATTGTTAGGATGAAAAATGTTAGGAAGAACATTTTCGGATTTCCAATTATCGGAGTTGAAAATTTAGGTGAACTTTGGCGCACCCGAATAAATGATTTTTTATATTGCCAGCCAAATCTCCGAAAAGTTGTTCTTACATTTGGTTTTAAATTCGGACAACTGGTGTTAATGAAGTATCTGGATCGGCCAACCACACAAGTTCCAGGGTATTTCGAAAAGGACAGGCAATTTTATCGCGAAGCCTTCCTATAAAGTTGTGGCAAGTGCTAGGATATCGACATGCCTGGGAGTCTTACTGGTTGTTATAGTTTGACTTACCAGATGCTGAAGCGTGGTAAGAACTGGTAGCCACGCTTGCTGTATGGTGTCCCCGTCTCTTTGAGCGGCACATAGCAGGGCTCTCATAGCGGTAACGTGTCGGGAAGTCACCATCACGAAGGACTGTTGTTGACCTGTATCATAAACAAGTATTGTAATTTAATCTTTATTCTTCTTCTTAGCGTGTCGATGGAAATCTAAATTGTATCAGCCCGAACTGAGCTACTAGTTTGGCGCTTTCGATAGCGTCCATCAGTTCCTGTAGTGAACAAACAACAGGACGCGCAGGACACGATATCCCATCGTTTGTGGAACAGCACCACATATACACTCCAGGATAGAGTTATTAATGAATCTCCACTTGAACAGGTTTTCCTTGCTGCGATCAACCTGGATCCGAAGTCTTGTATTGATTCTGGGGTAACTTTGGCATGTAAGATAAGAAGGCTGCTTTGGAAAGGTTGTAAGCTGCAATGGATCTTCACTCACCTGTAGGTAGTGATGCTGAGGGCAGCGGAGTGCCCACCCACACGACCTGGTGCCTGTAGTCAGGGTCGGGCGGCGGGGGCGGCTCCCGTCGCCACGGACACGGCAGGGCTCCCAGGGCTCCCAGCGCCGGCACCACGTACTGCGCGGGGAGGGCGCAGCGGCACAGTGCGCTGACGCAGGCGTCGCGCCCTACTGAGTGTCCAACCTAAGGAAAAATCTGACTTGCAAAAGATCTTTTCTTCGATTGGATTGTCAAAAGGTTTACGAGAAAAGGTCATGTACGATCGGAATGAGAAGACGGATGGAGCGGAAACGTACAAAATCCGACCAATCACATGAGAGACAGAGAGACGATGTAGATTTGAACCAATGCGATTGGTCGATTCTTGCACATCTCCTCTTCGCTCTTCTCGTCTCCGCTTTGGCGGAAAACAGGCCTTAGTTCACAGTAGAACTTACTGCTAAGAATATGCTGGACTGCCTCATTGGTCTAGTGGTCGTAATCGCGACTCCTGAACATGAGGTCCTGGGTTCTAATATTGGATATAAGAACTTACCTTCCCGCTGACTCTCGCCAAGGTCTGAATGGCTCGGAGTATGTTTTCCAGTTCACCTATACTTGCTTCAGCTAGTACTGACAAACCCCATACTAGGCCGCACCATGATGATTTCAGCAACTGCGTATCAAAAAACAGAATGTTTAGTTTGGATGACAATGCATGGTTAGCTAAGTCACGACATTCTAAATCCAATATGGCGGACTCCCAAAGATGGCGGACTGCTGCTTTTATGCATTCCCATGATATGGGTATCAAATAAAAGGGTTTGCTGAGAAGCTGAGAACAATATGAGAAATAAAATGACGTCACTCCAAAGCGTGTTTTTTTTTTCATCTATATATAATTTCTGAGTGATTCTCAATCCGGAATCTAAAGTAAAATACTTTTTAAGGCAGTTTTTACGAACCCTATCATATGCTTACAGGTCAGTTGGTATTTAGTTTATCTACTCACTTGCAATCTCACTTCCCGTTCTTTATTCTCTAACTCATCTTCTATCTTCCGCACCACGTTGGAATTCTGGTCTGCCTCCCCATTGTGTGAATTGTTCGTTATTATTTTGTCTGTCTTGCTGTCTGCTTCTAACAAACGTCAAACTCAGAAATAGTTCACCAGAACGTGTTAAAAATAACGTTGGTACAGTTCTGTTCAAACTTTATGGCGGTTCGGAAGTTAGCTGCGAGTGACGGTCTGCGCATTGTTCAGGCAAGACGATGCGCTGATACCTAAAATTGTGTTCTGCGCAGCTTTACGTTAAATGTTCTGAGCCCACAGAAAGTTAGAACCGTTATACCTGCGCAGACCGTCACTCGCAGCTAACTTCCGAGCCGCCATAAAGTTTGAATCGAACAATACGTGGTAGTTTGGAGCAAAGAATTTTATTGTGAATTAAATAAAGAAGAAGAAGAAGAAGAAGAAGAAGTATTCTTGGTAGATTAGACAGTGATAAATTTTCGGAGACCAAATATGAAAATGTAAAATATTCTACGCAAGATAGTTCGTAATATCCTTGGTCTTACCTTTATTGTTTCCATTTTTATTAGAGTTAATTTCTCTTTCCTCTGTATCGTTCTGTATGTCATCATACATGTCTTGAAGTCTGTAAAGTACACAAATTTCATTATCAGCATATTCATGACGGGCGAAGTAATAGTTTGAGTAACTTATTAATGTGGAATAGGTAGTGTAATCCAAATCAGTTTTAACATTCTAACAGCAGTAAGGGATCGGCTATCCTCTGAACATCAATATGAATAATGATTAAATACATTAAAATATATAACGTGTAAGTTTTTTATTTAATAGACGATAACTATTGAATGGTTTGTAGGTACAATTTCAGATGAGAATATTTTCTTGTTTCATACTTTTTAGAGCGTGATTTTTCAGAAGTCGGGTTTCAGTTTTTGAACTTATTATTTTTGGGATCTTGTTTTTGAGATCAAATGGAATAAGATAAATTGGTTATTTGTCACTTTATAGTGTATTTATATAAAAGATAAATTTCGTTAAATCTGATATCCTATTTGCTATAGATAAGTGTAGGTTACCTGAAGTATTCCTCGCCTTCAACACTGATGGCTATAGATCGTATGATCTCCATGAGGCAAGCGTATGCCACTGAGATGCCGTACCCATCCTGTATTGTGGGCGCTTCGGCGCGGTCTAACATTTCAATGCTGTAAGAGAATCAATTATTACTATAGCTAGAAAGAAAACACTATAGACCGACCGCTTTAATGAGTTCTCGCCCGCGGGGTAAATTCTTGTCCTATAATACGCCCGTCACCCGCACCTCCTCGGTCCCTTTGTCGTCATACCCAAACACCCTTATACCCAGCGGGCGAGGACTCATTAAAGCGGTTGGTTTATAATGACATTGAGAGACAGATTAATCGATGGCGATTACGAAATGTACGGTAAATAT
This sequence comes from Noctua fimbriata, assembly GCA_905163415.1. Classification (NCBI taxonomy): domain Eukaryota; kingdom Metazoa; phylum Arthropoda; class Insecta; order Lepidoptera; family Noctuidae; genus Noctua; species Noctua fimbriata. The sequence continues at coordinate 2,733,328 of LR990946.1, forward strand.
TGTTGCGATTTCTGAGTTTTCTAGTATTCAAACCTCAACACGCTGTTATAATTCACTGATGATTAACAGTTTCCAAGACCAGTTGTAGAATCAGGCGTTACTTTGAGGAAATCCATGACATTCAATGTTATGCAGTTGTCCTATCTAGCAACAGTGTGATTGGTTGGGCTTTTTATTCACAATTGTTCCCAACGAGTCACACTGTGACAAGTTACAGTTTGACTCGTTGGGGACAATCGATTTTTTTTAGTTTTATTCGCACGCGAGCGGTCGTCGAGTCGATATCTCCTAAAATATACCCCGTGGAGGGGAGAAACACGTGTCGAGTATAGATTTGGGTGCATGGCATGCTAATAAAATTATTGTTATTGCTTTTCTTGCATGTGCATGTTTTTGCGGCTGAGACGGCGGTGCTGCATCCTGCACCCAAGTCTGGATCTTCATTTTCCAAGACTCGTGGTGGTTATCCCAATGATTTTTACATTAAAATACTTACTACACTGATTTAGCAGTGCCAGGATCGAAGGTGATGCAGAGGGGCAGCCAGACGCCCTTCCAGTAGAAACCTGACTGCTGTGGTATGCCTGATGTGCCTACAATAAAAAAAAATTGTAATTAAATCCTCTGAGATCGTCCGAGAACCTATCCTATCCATCCCCCACTAGATGTTGTACTAGATGGATGAAGGGGGTTGGGGTCATTTACAAACATAACCCCTGTAATCCCGGAAGACTTAAGCAGAGGTGCACGTAACTGTAATATGGTATAATTAAAAAACATACAGGGTGGCAGGGACACCGACGCGAAAACGGTTACCACGTATTCAGTACATCATTCTGAACACACAAAGAAAATTTTCATTAGTTATTTAAAAAAAAACCAGCTGTGTGTGTACAAAAGTGCAATACCTACACGGTCAAAATATATGGAACAGCTGTTTTTTTTTTTAAATAACCCATGAAAAATTTCTATGTGGGGGGGGGGGGGGCCATTTTCGCGTCGGTGTCCCTTCCACCCAGTATATACTCAAAAATGAAACGAGGTTGAGAATCAGCACTTTTTGAATGTTAATTACATAAGACGGTCTCCCAAAAAGCTCTCACGTCGCCACTTCCCTAGTGTTTGAGCTAAGTAGGCCGCTTAGTACGCACGCCGACCAATCAAGCTATGCAAAACCAAATTAAGCTGCTCTATCATTGTACGGAAAGCTCATACAAAGCGAGGTCAAGTTATACTTCATTATGTATAGCTTGCTGTGTCGCCGTGCGTACAAGCAGGTAAGACACGCACAGCAAGTGATACAAAGCGATCCCCCGACGCAGTGACGTTTGGATTAAAATATTCTACTTATATAAAACGTAAAGGGACATTATTTAGTTCTTTTTTTTTTCTTTTGAGATGCTTTTTGTGTCGGGGTTTTTTTTATAAAATTTTTTCTCAACAATTTCCACAGATAATTAGAATGATGTTTGATTTTTTATTTTTATTTTTTAGTTTAAATAAATAGATAAATAATTTCACTGTTTTTTAACAAAAGCTCGATGCTCGCGCACGATGTTATTCAAGTGCCATAAAAACTAATCCACCACCACTCAAGTGATTCCATACGCTTTGAAATCTAGTAAGCTATGCGCATTGACTCAGTGCTTGTCACTGACATCGTTAATGTTTATGTAAAAAATACAATGAAAGTGTATATAAAGCTGTTTACAATAATCGCATCCGCAATACTGTTGTCAACAGTCGGCTTGGTCAGTTCTGACATATTACCAAGAATTAGAGGTGAGTATAAAGGGTGTAAATTAACGAAGCCGAAAGGCACTTGTTCTTCCAATCATTGCTATATTTTTTATGTTCTAGACCATACTGGGAACCTTCTAGTTACGGAGGTATTGGAGGTCAAAGTTCCGACATTTTCACATTTTTTTAAGGTTGTAACTGTACTTACAATACCTCCATGACCCGTTTACTATTCAATGCATCCATCAGCACAATGTTTTGAGTGTGTCATATTGATTCCTACCGTAAAACGTTACTACCTACTGAAAAAAAAAAAATCGTTTTTCAGCAATATTTTATGTGTACTTAGTTTGATGTACAGAATGATTGATTGCCGGCTTCGTGAAGGGTCCGTTGACACTCTGTATGTAGTATAGTTATGTGATCGATGCGAAATATGGATCAGTAGGGCCGGAGTCCACCGAAGCGTTGACGAGACAAGACAAGAGGAGAGGTGATGTGTTGTAAACCGCCAATAGAATTTCGTTTATTACACTTCTCGTCTAAAAATTATCTTTAGTGGAAATGGTTGAGCAGAGGAGAGAGATGTCTCGTAATTATTTAGGCCAGCATCCGCGCTCGGCGGCCTAACGCACAGCAGAGACGATGAGAGACGTGAGCGCCGTGAAGTGAACGGCGTGCAGTGATCAGTGCACATCTTTGCACATCTCCGAACATCTTTGGTGGATACACCCTAGCTCTTACGCATATCCTGTCCTCTCTGCTTCGCACATCTCCGCTCGTCTCTGCTTTGGGGGAGGTCGGGCCTTAACCTTGTATACTTACCCGGTTATTAGCCGGAAACAGATGCGATTTTGTTTCCATGCACCGTGCGTGTGAACAAGCGGTGTAATTGTCATACTTGAGCGTGCGCCGACCGGACCTAGCTTCGCCGACGTAAACAAGCAAGCCTCCGTAGTGCTTCATAAATAACTGTCGACCGGGCCGGCGCGGCGAATTCTTCCCAATAGTCCCCTCTAGCCCTGTCCTCCGGGGTGACAGCTGGGAATTGTCTTCACAGTTGTCACCGGGGTGACAATTAATAATGATAATTAGAATCAAATAAAAAAATTAACACAATGTCACAAAATTGAACGACTCGAATCGATCTCATTCCTCCATCTCTCTCTAAGCACTCTTGAAGATTTGAACTTTTTTGATATTTTTATTTACTTACTTAATAGTTAATTTTTTTCTAATGTTGTAAGCGTGTTGACATTGTGTATATGGTAATTACATTTTTTTTTCTGGGAAGGAAGGAATCGTAGCAAATGTCACCCCCCCCCTCCCCCGGTGACAACTGAGAAACAGACTTCCTATTGTCCCCTCTAGTCAGTTTTCAAAGGGAACAGTCGGCACAAATTGTCACCCCGGTGACAACTGGGAAGTCAATTCCCAGCTGTCACCCCGGAGGACAGGGCTAGAGGGGACTATTGGGAATAATTTGGCGCGGCGCCGTTCCGGGCAGAAACCGGTCGTGAACAAGAGCCCTAAATATGTCTTTGCACTGCACGATGCGCTGACGAAATTCGTTTTGTGGGGTTTAGAATAAGGTTCTGAATCCATGGTAAAGGGCACGATCTCAGTAACGCCTTATTTTTTTCTCTCTTGACAATATAGCTTAGATCACCCTTCAAAAGCCCAGCTGGTGAAGATGCGACTCTCGTAAGCTGCTAATTTTCAGCAAGTTCGACAGCTGAGCATGAGGTCCTGGGTTCGATTTCCGGGTCAGGCTGTTCTCAGTAGTAACCTAAAGTTTGGAAGTTGGTAGTGAATGATACCCCCGTGCATCGGGAAGTACGTTAAACCGTTAGTCCTGCGCCTGATCTCCCTCCGGTCGTGTCGGAATGCCGTCCCAACGGACTATGAGGGTGAGGGAAGAGAGTGCACCTGTGCCTGCACACACACGCCTGCACTATAATATCTCCCGCGCCGATGGCTAAACTCCGCTGAGACTGACTGACCGAAAACGGTCAGGAGAAAGGTCAGGGTGTAAACGGACCCTTCACGAAGCTGTCAACCAAGCATAATGTATGTCAAACTAAGCAACTTTACGCAAAAATTAATAAATGATCGCAATGACGGTGAGAACAAGTGCCTTTCGGCTTCGTAAAAGGGTCTTGTTACACCCTTTATTATTATGGCCCGCAGTGGGTAGCGTACAGCATCCTGACCGAGTGCAGATGGTGAGGATGCGATGCACGCGCCGGTTCTCGCCAGGAGTTTGTGTGGAGAGTGTCACGCCTGTGTGGACCTTCAGATTCTTGCAGCAGAATTGCACGTAAGTAATTAAGAGATACATGTTGGTGCACCCTACACCGTGTATAAAAAAGTAGAGCGAATTTTTGGCAGGCTCATATATTTTGTTTGCGCTCGTGATTATTTGAACGATGAGGACGAAGGGTTACATAACACCACATCACGCCTGTAAACCCCGAAGGCCTAGGCAGTCGCGAGAGACCAAGGGTTGTATCCCTAAAATCAAGTTGTTTCGTAAACTTCTATGAAATCATGAGCAAATCATGTTATACACATCGTAGAGAACATATTCATATTCACACATTTAATTATATTACAGTCAGATCTTCTAATAAGCGCCATTCGATAAAGTAAAGCCACCAAAAAACGTATACTTTTAATTTAAAGACCAACTTGGTCTTCCGAAATCGCTAAATTGTTATGTAATTCCAGGGAACGTCTAGGCTGCCCAAACAACTACCGCACCAACCGCTTCCGTACCTACAAGATGTGCATGAAACGGTGCCGCCCCCTGATGGACATGTACGTCCATATACTGCAGTTTGCAGAGAAGGATAAAAACACGAATGTTACGGGGCACTCGGGGGAAGGACATAATAAGCATGGCCCAAACTTGAGGGAGGGTTTTTCAAGTAAGTGATGTGTTATTATCATTAACAATTGAAACGGGATATTTACCATGTTATACTATCAGTTTCGAGATCCCGATATTTCGGCGCTGTTGCAAGCACCCTGATCACGGATAAACTGAAGTTATTGCGGGTGGATGTTTATGAGCAGACAAATCGGTCTACCCTCTTTATTGTTGGTTTTTTGCGCTTGGTACTGCTACCACTGTCACTCACAACTCAATTCTTTTTCCGACCACGAAACTCACTGTGTCCGCTCGCGAACCTTTTACGGCACTTGTTCGGTTTTAACACAATTGAACCACAGGATTCCAGGCTCTATTCCATTACAATCGATTTCGAAATCTGACACAAACGACTGCTGACTCAAAAGTTTGTGTAAGACCCTATTAGTTATGCCAGGGCTGCGGGACTGTTCGAAAGAGATACCGCGGCCCTGGAACACAAAGGGCAAAGAAGGAACATGGATGGGTTTTAATCGGTAGAAGTCTGATGCTCCCTTCCGTTCCGCCCAGAGCGGAGTCATTTGGTGATTACATGATGAATTAAAATCTTTTCTTAGATATTTGTCTTTTACAAAATTTTGTATTAGAGAGGTAATTTATCTGCGCTAATTAATTTTAAAACTGTGCTCAAGTGTGCGACGGTCAGTCGCGATCTCACGGGAGATTGGTTTCCTATCATTGTCGAAAATAATTGTTCACACTTGTAGGTGATTTTAAACATTGATATCATTCTGCTTTTTTTTATTGAAACATATTATTGAGACACGCTCGCGGGCCGCATCAGGAGGCTGTTCTTAAAATTGGATCGGGTCGCGCCGCAGGCAAACCTGCCGCATGTTTGACATGCCTGGTTTACATCAACGGGGTGTAAGGGACAGTCCTCCACATCATGACAGGGTACATTCAGCTCCTTATTTTGAATCATATTCCACCGGTTTTTTTTTTCAGTTGCTATTCCTTTATTTCAGTGTAAAATTACATTCCCTGTACGCAGCACTCCATTTATGTAAAGGCATGTATTTAACGCGGCGACAAACTAATCTGATTTAGGGTTTTAAAAATAATTAAAATTGGTAGCAAAAATAATAGGTTGGCAGCTATAGTGGAGGACTCTGAAAAAAACCTAAAACAAGGTTATTTACCACTAGATTGTAGATAAGGCGTAGTCGACGTAGCCCCGCTGGGCGGGGCTCTTATTCCTGTTTGCAGGATTTAAAGTAACCTAACACTAAGGGGATGGCGGGGTCTAGTGACCGAGCGAAGTGAGCGAACTAAGACCCCGGAATCCCCTAACCTGTCCGAGTCGGGGTGCCACAAGTCTCTCTCAGCCTTCGCTCGCTCTTGCTTCCTATATTCTCCTTGCCGCAATGACTTGCCGGATAAATAGTTACTTCCTTGATACAATAGTCGCCCATTCAGTATATTGGTCGCCAATTAAATTTTTATTCGCTCGATTAATAATTTCCCTTATGTAAATAATACGGCTAAAATAAAAAATCGGATGTTGAAATAAGGTAACGAACGACGCGTGAAATCAGCTGTTCACTTCCTGCCTAGCTATAAAGATCATCGAACTCGTCGTCGCGCTTGCCGTTCGCAACCAGCGTTTTGCCACTGTTACGATACATTGCGTGTGAGGAAATAAAACAAATCAAATTTATTATATTCCCATAAGATTCCTGAAATAATTTCTTGTACCGGTCATCTTAGTATGATATACTGAATTCACCCCATCAGTTTGTGGAGGGCTGTCCCGTACACCCTGTATACATAAACGGCATTTCTTAAGAACCTCACCAATAATATCTTATTTATATGACCACAATTTTGTTCCAGAATACTTACCATCAAGGTTTCCGAAATTCCCACCAGACGTCGAACGACAAGACGATGAAGAAGAGGAGTATAAGGAGCGTGAGGAGGACACCAGGTTCGTGGTGTACAAAGACGTGAACGAGGATATAATGCCTGCAGACGTGGACTATATGCCTGTCGAGATCAGGTCGGACGTTACGCAATTGTGAAATGTGTTAAAATAAATTGTATTTTTTTTTACTGGTAAGCAGTTTTATTTAGTAGAAACAATGTTTTGCAACAAGGTTGCCAGCAATATTTTGATGTTACAAGATGTTATTTTGTTTACCATGATTAAAAACACTAGCATGTTACCAGCAACGTGTTCACCGTAATAAAGAACATGTTGCTAAAACAAAGTTGCATAACATTGTTCCAGTGAACATATTTGTCTGAAACAATGTTGCGCAACTTTGTTTCCCAATTTACGCGGCCCAATTTACTATGCAGGCTAGGCAGGTGATGATGATGATGAATGGCATCATCATCATCATCTGCCTAGCCTTTTCCCAACATGTTGGGGTCGGCTTCCAGTCTAACCGGATGTAGCTGAATACCAGTATTTTACATGGAGCGACTGCCTATCTGACCTCCACAACCCAGTTAGTACTGGGTAATACGATACCCCTTGGTAAGACTGGTTGTCAGACTATTTGGGCCACTGACTACCTAACGACTGCCAAAGATCTACAAATGACACCCGGGACCAACAGCTTAACATGCTTTCCGAGGCACGGAGGAAACTCGGTATGTAATGGGTGGTCACCCATCCACAGACCAACCTAGGCAAGCATGGCTTAACCTAAAGATCGACCCGAGCGGCTTATATTATTTAGCCACGAGCTCCTCAATTACTATGCCCATTATCATGGCAAATTATAACAAATTAAAAAAATACAACAACTCAAGAGTGTTCCCGTTCAAGAAACCCTTGAAGAAAAGGAGTATAAAGGGAGTGAGCAGGACGCCAGGGTCGTGGTGTACAAAGATAATAGCGTGAACGAGGATACAATGTCTGCAGACATGGACTATGTGCCTGGCGAGATAAAGTCAGAGGTTATGGTGCAATGGTGAAGTGTGTTAAAATAAAGTTTAGTTTTTTAACAGGTAGCCGTTTCATTGAAGCCTTATTGGAAACGATGTTTCGCAAAATTGCGCAGCATTTGATGTTGTGGGATCTTTTTTTGTTTACCATGTTTAAAGAACGTTAGCATGTTTCTGAAACAATTTTGCGAGACAGCAACAGAGAGACAACGTAAGAAAATTTGAATTTCGCGGGCTAGTTTCGCGCGCGTTTCCTTGCGCTTTCGCCTTATTCAGCTCTGTTCAACTTTTGTCCATAGAAAACAATGATTTTGTGTGGAGATGTGTACGCATCCGTTCAGCTTTTCGCGTCTATTCAGATGCGTACGCATCTGCATTCTAAATCGTTGTTTTCTATGAACAAAAGCTGAACAGAGCTGAATAAGTGTGGTTAGTCCCTAAATCTGTCTGTCCCAGCGCTAAGAATACATTATTATTATTATAAGCCTATATTGTCCCACTGCAGGGCAAAGGCCTCCCTTCTCTCCTTCCAAATTTCGCGGTCTAGTGCGATTGTAGGCCAATGCTTTACGAAAGAGTCCAGTTCATCCCGCCATCTCCTTCTGGGCCTGCCACGTTGTCGTTTCCTGCTATTTGCTAAGAATACATACAAGGCGTAAAACGACCCTTCACAAAGCCGTCAACCAAGCATTCTGTACATCAAACTAAGTAACTCTACGCAAAAATTATTGCTGGGAAGCGACTTTTTTTTTGAGGTGAAAACTCACGGTTTATTTGTATGACTCAATGTAACGCACTCAAAACACTGTGCTGATGGAAACTTTGAATAGTACAGGGGTCGTGGAGGTATTTAAAGTTAAGTTATAGTTTATTTTAAAACTGGTGTTAAAAAAACTGGCGTGACGGTCTGGACTCATTCTTAACGGATTTGTCGGAGAAGGCAAACTGTAAAGTAAATTGGAAAGCCACGCGGGACCTCCCCCGTGGCTTTCCAATTTACTTTGCCCAGCAGTGGGACAGAGTAGTTTGACATAAAAAAAGGTGAAAATGTTGGAACTTTGACCTCCGATATATCTAAAAGTAGAAGGGTCCCACAAGGTTGGGTCCACAACAAAAAACATATCGCAATGACGGGGACACACAAGTGCCTTTCGGTTTCGTTAAGGGTGTTTTTACACCCTTTATTTATGTAGGTATATTAAAACTTACCAGCCGCAGTGTTAACGTTAGAAGCGACGAACAAGCTCTGCACGTAGGCCCCGAGTGCGTTCACTATGTCTTGAAAGATATTGGTAGCGTGGGGCTTCATGTCGTAGCACTCGCAGAAGGCTTTCAGGAGATCTGAGGAGATATAACAGCGATTAACATAGAAGCCCGAAAATTGGTCAATGGCTGTCTGACCACCAAGGAATATCGTATTGCCCAGTACTAACTGTGTTGTGGAGGTCAGATAGGCAGTCGCTCCATGTAAAATACTGGTATTCAGTTGCATCCAGTCAGATCCCAATAAAAATGGGAAAAGGCAGGCAGATGATGGCAATGGGTTACTTTGACAAATACCAAACACTGCTGTGGCGAAGCTTCCATCAAAAAACCCCATTGCTAAATCTTAAAATTATTCTAAAATGTTTGTACACATATTTTGCGTAACTGGTTTTAAAAATAAAATAAATTTTGTCGAGTACTCACTTGGTTGTATAGTCATTTTGTGTAGAACTTCTAAAGCTAAGGCTCTCTGCCACATAGGTTTGTCAGGGTCCAGGAATTTGATGGTGAGCGACAGGAAGATCTCGCATTCTGTGACCTGGAAATAAATATGTGTTTTAGTTCATTTCTCTCTCTTTGTCCAACAAATATAAACTGCCACTCGATCTCAAAATCTAACCCTTTGAGCACAGAGTTATTTCTAGAGGCTAAATCTGAAACAGTATGAGAACAGTACTTTCACAGTTTTTATGCCTTGTGACTGGGACTGTAGCTACATTTAATTGTTGTCTTTGTTTCGACAGTTCAAAAGTGCCTGTAACTGGCCTACTTGAAATAAATGCTTCGATTTTGACAGTATACAGCCTATCGTCATCGTCATTTTAAGAGGTAGGTATCCTTAACTTTACCCTTTAAAAATCTATTGGATTTGGTTTTAATTCATCATCTACCAAGCCTTTTCCAAACTATTTTTATGTACACCATACAAATAAATACAATTAGACTGGAAGCCGACCAAGGCTGGACAGATGATGATGTTGCGCAACTTTTGGTTACAGTTGGATTTTACTTACCAGCACTGAATGGTACTTGTGCACGATGATAGATACGAGTCTAAGTAGCCGCATGGTGACAGGGAAGTGAGGCCGTTCTGCTGCAGCTGGGCTGGCAGCCCCGCCTGCTGTCGCCGCGCCCGGGATGTGGAGCGCTGTGAATGCCGCCCTGACCAGCAAAAATAAATATATTTCTTGTTGTTCTGGTAATAGTAGTAATAAGATAATTCGAAAGTTTGTGTGAATGGATGTTTGTTACTCTTTGACGCAAAAACTACTGAAAGGATTTAGATGTAATTTGGCACACAGATTATAACCTGAATAACAGATAGGATACTTTGTATCCCGTTAATACGACTCCATGGGACAATTATCGAATTCCACGAGAGAAAAGCCGAGGGAATAAGGTGGTATTACTCTTATAAAGAAAACCAGGTCCAGCTGTGTAAAAAGCGGAAAAGTGCGGAAAAAAGTTCGCGAGCGCACACAGTGAGTTTCGTGTGTCGGGAACAGAATCGAGTGGCGAGTGACAGTGGTAGCGGTACTGAGTGCAAAAAACGAACAAGAAAGAGGGTAGACCGATTTGTCTGCTCATAAACACCCACCCGCAATAACTACAGTTTATCCGTGATCATGGTGCTTGCAACAGCGCCGAAATATCGGGAACTCAACAAAAACAGTAAACATGGTAAATATCCCGTTTCGAGTCTTTATAATCATATTATAAAGAAGTAAAAAAGGATACAGCCTGTATATCTAGCTGCGCTTTTCGCTAATTTTCAAAAAGTAATCAAAGTAGTTGTGTTTTAATTTAAATGAAGCAACGAAACCGACTGTTACTTTATTTTGATCAATTATTTATCATCATAATTTCCGACAGTCGACCCATAAATTCTGAAAGTTGGCAACGTCTCAAATATCTGTCAAATATTTCGCTATATTGATTAATTAATATTATTAGAAGAAATTATGAAAAACTGCTGTGTTGAACAAAAATATTATATTTCAGAATTCATCCTCTTAAATTAAGACAACGCTTAGCCGCAAAGTCTAAACTATCAGTAGGTCTAGACGAAGAGGTAAGGATTTTTGAAAATTCATCCCCTAAAGGGGTAAGGGGAGGAAATTTTGAATGAAATTTCTGCTTGTAGATTATAAAAGTATGGTACCTGTGAACTTACAATTTCACTTACGGGATATCTTTCATGATTTTCAGTTAGTCTGAGCTACCGATATTTCGACGCTTTTGCAAGCGCCATGATCGCGGGATGAAGCAAAAGCTGCACACACACACACATCACACACAAATCTTACCTGTATTTGACATTTGGGGAGAACAGCCGGATGATGAGAGCACACACATGTTCCTTTAACAGGAATCTGAATTCTGGTATCTGTAAGCAAAGGAAATACCCATTCAGTCGTAACGAAATTTGGTGCACGGACAACTCTAGTTCTGTGGAAGATTTTGATCTTTATGCTAAACAACTTAAAGCTCAATTTGCATTAAGAAACTATTTTTATAGATCACGGAGTAGCTATGTATACAGTTTAGTTATCGAGCAAATTGCGTACGACTTTGACCTTTGGTCTAAGAAAATAAAGTGTCGTTTTTTCGGCTTCAAGTGATTGTAATTCATATTAAACATTACATAAAACTCACATTATTGTAAGATCTCTCTTCACTGAAAATAAAGCTTATTGTAGTTTGCTTACCTTGAAGAAAATAGGCGAGAAGTCAGTGAGGACAGTGTCCAGTAGTTCGAGTCCAAAGGTCTTTGGTACGTCAGAGATACCGACCAGCCAGTGGGCTGAGTCACCATTTACAAGTTGAATTATGTCCTGAAAGCAAGGATTTTTTTATTAGACTACATTTTTCTATGATCGTATACAATTAAATGAGCAATATTTGTATAAGAGCTAGCAAGGCATATAACTATGTTAGGGTCGGCTTCCAGTCTAACTGGAAGCAGCTGAATACCAGTATTTTACATGAAGCGACTGCCTATCTGACCTCCACAACCCAGTTAGTACTAGGTAACACGATACCCCTTGGTAAGACTGGTTGTCAGACTTTTTGGGCCACTGACTACCTGTAACGACTGTCAAAGATCTACAATTGACAGCCGGGACCAACGGCTTAACGTGCTTTCCCAGGCACGGAGGAAACTCGGTGTGTAAAAGGTGGTCACCCATCCACAGACCAACCTAGGCAAGCGCGGCTTAACTTAAAAATCGACCCGAGCGGCGGTTATTATTTAGCCACGACGTTTTATTTCGATGACGAAATTTAACTCAACATGCATTGTCATTCAAACTAAACATGTATGCAAAATTTCAGCTGAATGGGAATCGGGAAGTGGGTGAAATTTAACTTCTAAGATTTTTTCACATAGTTACAGGTGAAGCGAATCAAAAGCGTGTTAATAACGTTTTTTCGTAAGTATATCAGCTTTTTATAAAATTAAATAAATTAGATCTTACCTGCAGTATAAGATATGCATCAACAGCGCAAGGCTTGAGGTCCTTCGGTGCCTTGTTGTTAGTCTGTGGTCGGATGTCAGCAGGGTTTACCTTGAGAGCACCTGGAGAAATAAAAAATAGATTGTATAGTAACTGTTTACAAACATATTTATAATGGGGGTAAAAAGACTCTTAACGAAGCCGAAAGGCACTTATTCTCCTCGTCATTGCGATATTTTTTTTAATGTGAACCGTACCTGGGAACCTTCTAGTTATGGAGATATTGGAGGTCAAAGTTCCAACTTTTTCACAAGTTTAAAAAAATAATTATAACTTTAAATACTTTGTTTTATTTATTTTCTCCGTCTTACGACAATCATTACAGGTTTACCTAATGCGATAGTGTACACAATAACCATATAAAATGTTGTAACTAATTACACTAATTTCTGCGTAGCGTTACTTAGTTTGATGTACAGAATGCTTGGTTGACGGCTTCGTGAAGGGTCCGTTTACACCTTGTATGTATAAAAATATTTGCTAATTGTGGGAAAACAATCCCCAACGTTTAGCGCAGCCTGTAGTCTGACAACATCATACATTAACGACTCTCCCTTTTAGCAACTGGTCCAACCATTCAAGAAACACCTGTATTATATGCTCTGTAGTAGAATTAACAATAAAACTTAAATAAAAATCCATGAATACAATGAACTTAAATACCTCAATAATATAATATCACATCACGCCCGTAATCCCCGGAGGGTTAGGCAGAGGTGTACCGAATAGTACACCCACATTTCGTCACTTATGCTAAGTCCCATATAATATAGGGCGAGCGAATTGCCATCAACCTTAAGAAGTCATTCATTAATAACGAAATAAGAGTTGGTGCCGCAGCACAAAATAAGTCGTCGAAGTGCCGACCTCAGAGCCCTCTCCATGACGAGAGCGACCAGAAGACACACAGTATCTCCGGCGGCGTGGCTCACATTGTATATAACACTTTATATAATGAACATCTCACCCTCAGCTTCTGCCAGCGCCCTCTCAAAGACCAGAGCGACGAGCTGACGCACAGTAGCCGCGGCGGCATGGCTGGTGCTGACGTCACGGCTCTCCGAAGGCGATACCATGCGCATGCACATCACCATCGTCTGGGGGAGAAAGAGAAGAAAATATAGTTGTTTTCAAATATCAGCGGATCGTGTAGGTAGACGTGTTCTTCAGTTCAGTTCGCGAATTTGAAAATGTTGGCTAGGAAGCTTTTAGGCTTGGCGGAGCAACAATTTTTGCGTATACTTGCTAAGGATCGAGTAAAAAAGCGTACAATTGTCTAGCACAGGCGGACGGTAAAATATAATATACTTCCTAGCAGTAGCGAAGGGTCAATTTTTGTAAGAGGTAAGCCGGAGTACATATCTTTAATGTGATTATATTATTTATCTATAGAATACTGACTGTGCCATTTTTCAAACGGAATCCGCTAGGAATCGAGTTATATGGAACCTTCGCCACTTTTTCCTAGAAAACTGGCTTTTATAGCACTACGATTAGGTTCAACATGCAATGTATTTCATACTCATGGATTTTTTCATTTATCTCAACTAGTTTTACACAGATAACAATAAATAAATTTTTCAATTGCTATTGTCGGTGGTGATTGTTTTATTTTTCTTCTGCCCTTATCCTAATTCATTTGAGGTCAGCGCAGCATGTCTTCTTCCAGTAGCGAAGGGTCAATTTTTGTAAGAGGTAAGCCGGAGTAGTTATCTTTAATGTGATTTTATTAATTGTCTATAAAATACTGACTGTGCCAGTTTTCAAAGGGAAGCCGGTAGGAATCGAGTTGTATGTAACCTTCGCCGCTGTCTTCTTCTATACTTCTCAATTACTCGTCATCTCAGCAGACATCTTTTTAAGACTTTTAACATTTAATGAAAATTTTAATTGTTTTTATGAACAGAGTATTACCGAGGCCGGCCCAGAAAGAGGTGGCGAGACGACCTGGACGCGTACCAGGGTGGCTGGTTCGAAGAGGCACGGGAAAAGAGCACATGGAAAGAATTGGGGGAGGCCTTTGCCCAGCAGTGGGGCAGTACAGGCTAATTTAAAAAAAAAACGGATTATCATAATTATTATTATTTATAGAACAATTTACTTTTATCAACAAATTAGAATTTGTGTTCTAAATTCAACAAAATTAAAAAAAAAAACTTTACCCCAAGCAGTCGTTCTCTTTCAGTTTTAACCATTTTTGCACACTCACGCCCGTGGGTACCCACATGAGTGTTCATTTTGAAAAACACTTCACTTTTTAACATCAACTTTCACTCCAAGACTTTAATTAATAATAATTGTTTTACTCTGTTAATTTAATCTTGTGTGATCTAATCTTGTCGGTGATGGTTTGATTTAGTTCTGCACTTCAAAATATTGTTAATTTGACAGATAACGTTTATGTTGTATTTTGTTATCTTAAGTGTTATATTTCCGGCCTGTGATAACCACTTAGTTCTAAGTTACACTATTGACTCTAAAGCATAGAAACTCGTGTTGTGCTCTGCCACGCCACCGTATATTTTTTTATTATGATATAACCCATTTTTATGTACGGCTGACGGTCATGACGTATATGCATTGTTTGTGAATGTACGACTTTTAATTTAAAAGAAAAAAGTAAATTAACGTGGCGTTGCTGCGGAAAATTCTCTGTAGCCACGCCACCTGTAATCAGCTATTTCTCTGAAGTTATACAACATTAGTTTTAGTATATGCGAAACCTGATCCACGTGTCTAGTATTTTTATGTAAAGAATCTATGTACAAAATTTCAAAACTGTATCATGAAAAATCACAAAGTTATAAGCTTATTCTGTTACCTACTGCGCCTCCAGCGTCGCCTTGAGCTCATTGATAACAATAATTTGGCAGTAGGTACCTAAATTATTGCGATAGGTACTCAAAGTCGCTCGGTATCCAACTTTTAACTTTTTTTAAATATTTTTGGGAAAAAATATAACATGGTTTAAAAATTATTGAAATCGATTCAGTTACTTATTCTGAACAAACTATATTCAGGTTTCGCATATACTAAAAATAATGATTTTCAGGATCTATTAAACTCGGTATTTTTTGAATTTTCAATAATATGTAGATACATAAATACACTGTAAATCTGGTGTAATGTATTTTTTTACAGATTTTTCTTAGTTGGAGAGAGAATTTCTGTTTAATTTTTTTTTAATTATTATAAAGGTAAAATATTTTGTAACCATTGTTATAACACGGATTTATAATAAATAACTTCTATATATGAAGTCTGTTATGTTTAAATTTTCCTGTCAATCTGAAGTAATCGCTAAAATACATTAGTTTAATACAATATAAGGGACAATTTGTGAGTTTAGATTAAACTTTAGAGTTAACATATTTTTTCATACTTATCACGTGAACGTAATGCAGTGTTCAACAACACCACAAGCTGTGGCTGGACTATGGCGAGTGCAGGCAGGCCAAGGAAGCACTTCCTACTATCGATGGCCGCCTGACCAAACGGGCGCTTCGGCTGACCAAATTACAGTTACGCACACTAACAGCCGCCATCACTGGACACGGCTCTTTTAATAAACATCATTCATTTTGTCATAGGAGTCACAGACAGCCCCCTGTACCGGGCCTGCATGGAGGAAGACGAAACAGCAGCCCACGTGCTTCTGCATTGCCCAGTGGTGCAACATACAGGGCAAAGTACTTCGGTAACCCAGGTACTCTCCGCGAGATTGTCAGCAACATCAAGGCGCTGCTGGTCTTTCTCGGGGAGTTAGGGTGGATCGAATAAATTTCCCACCCGGACGCAAAATACGCGCTTTGACGTGGAGTTGCGAACACCAGCCCGTTATACAATACATTACACAGTGTTCGTACATTATATAACTTCAGAGAAATAGCTGAAATTATATCTACAAATGTTGATTACAGGTGGCGTGGCTACAGAGAATTTTCCGCAGCAACGCCACGTTAATTTACTTTTTTCTTTTAAATTAAAAGTCGTACATTCACAAACAATACATATACGTCATGAAAGTCAGCCGTACATAAAAATGGGTTGTATCTTAATGAAAAAAATATACGGTGGCGTGGCAGAGCACAACACAGAAACTCGTGGCTAAATAACAGCGGCGCCTGTAAAGGTCGGTCCGTGGATGGATAACCATTCATCACATAGAGAGTTTCCTCTATGCCTCGGAAACCGCGTCTTTTATAGATATTCGACAGCCGTCACAGCTAGACATTAGTACCAAAGTCGTTGCAGTTATTCAGTTTGCGGAAAAAAAAAATTAGCTCTCCAGTACGAATCTTAAATAACTACTCGACCCAAACGTATAGACGCCAGCACATCAAGCTACCCGAAACTGTCAAATTTTCCCAATCAACTTTGAACCTAATGATTTAGTGATATAGTTCAAAATGTATTAAAGAAATTTTACAGATGTTACAGCTGTTTTATTTTCTTGATTTCGATGGTGGTTCCATGGCGAATGTTGTTCAGTTTGCTGGTCTGAACCACACCCTCAAATATGACCACACCTTTCTGGTACACGTTGTATATCATTAAAATGTTATATAACTCACCCTAGCCAGCGTATCTCCATGCACCAGGTCAGACGTGGTCATCAACAGGGCAGCGGTCTGCAGCAGCTTCAGCTCCAGGACTCCGCCTTGCCCCAGGTTATAGAGGCAGTCCACCACATGTCGAGCGCCTTTTGCGTCTATGCCCTGCTGGGCGATTAGACGCTGGATCGTTCCGAGGCAAAACTGGAAATGAATTAGGAGTTGAATTAGCCTGCGAAATTATTTTTTCGTTCTTCGCAAATCAGTATCGCGACCGTCACAAATATGTTTTCATTATAGTAGTTGTATTAATGGTTTTAATGGTTATAATTTTGTAACTAGATTTTTACGGGCTTCCCTAGCACTCTCCTATTACAGAAAAACTAGTAATGTGCAATACAGCCAATAACACCAATGTAATGAGTAAGTTTTTAAACTAACATTATAATTAACACTAGAAACGGGATATTTACTATGTTTACAGTTTGTTTTGAATTCCCTATATTTCGGCGCTGTTGCAAGCACCATGATCACGGATAACAACAACATAACAATAAACATGGATCAAACGTGAAACAGCAAACATGGAAAATATCCCCTTTCTAGTGTTAATGATAATGTAATGAGTACTTACGTAATTCGTATGTAGTATGAATTGTGTACTGAAAATAATAATGTTTCATTTTTTTTTTAAACTCCTATTGTTCCATATTATTTCTGTATGTATTATTTATCTACTATGTACTACCTTATTGGCATTGGGAGCCACATGTGTCAAAGGTGACTCATCATCTGCCTAGCCTTTTCCCAACAATGTTCTGTTTTTTTTTTGTCCGCATTGGTAATCAACAAATGACCCCCCCTGCTCTGGGCGGAGCGGAGGGGGGGAGTGTCAGACTTCTACTGACTAAAACCCATCCATGTTCCTTTTTTGCCCTTTGTGTTCCAGGGCCACGGTATCTCTTTCGAACAGTCCCGCAGCCCGTCTAACCGAATGCAGCTGAATACCAGTACTTTACATGGAGCGTCTGCCTATCTGACCTCAACAATGACAAAAAC
The DNA here is from genome assembly GCA_905163415.1 of Noctua fimbriata. NCBI lineage: Eukaryota > Metazoa > Arthropoda > Insecta > Lepidoptera > Noctuidae > Noctua > Noctua fimbriata. Next base: position 2,751,291 of record LR990946.1, read on the forward strand.
AAAGTAAAGTTAAACTATGTCAGGAGCATATACTACGGTGATGTGAAAAGGGTAGTAACAGTAAGCCATGCTGCGTGGCCTGCAATAAACTGGCTTGATTGATTGTCCAGCATCACATTCAATTTATAATTTAAAGCTGGACAATCACCACACAATATGTGAGTATAGACCTTACCTTAATAATCTTCAGATCCTTAGATTCACACCCTTGCACAAGTGGGTATAATATCTGGTTCACGACTCCATACAATGAAGCCTGAGGGTTGTTGGCGGCCAGGGATAGCTTCTCTATAGCTTCATCACATGCCTGAAAGGAGAATTATGAAGTTATTGTATTGTATAACGGGCTGGTGTCCGCAACTCCATGTCCAAAGCGTGTATTTTGTGTACGGGAAGTTGTAGTAAAATTTTAAGAATAACTTTGAATTATGCCTTTTTTGTGATGCCCCAAATATAAATACCTACCCTACCTACCAACCTACCCTAGTGGTGTGATAGTTAGTTTAAAACCTATTTTCACCTACCAAATATACATAAAAAATTTCATCAAAATTGATTGAATCGTTTTGGAGGAGTGCAACCACTAATGCTGTGACACAAGATTTTTATATACATGTATAAGAAGATAATAATAATTTATTTATTTATTTTTATTTTATTTATTTATTTGTTTAGGATCTCCAACAAAGGATGTACACAAAAACACGAAATAACCGACGACAAAGTATCACGTAGGTGTACTCCTTCACTTACAGGAGACCACAGCATGCTTAATAAAATGTATAACTAAGCTAACAAAGATATAGTAGCATTTAAAAATTAAAAATTAATATCAAAACATATTAAGGTAATAAAATTAAATTGGAAAATAAAATTAAAAATAACATGTCATAGTAGCAATTAAAAATCAAAACAATTGGTAATAAAATTAAAATAATAAAATAAAATCATTTTATTTCAGACAACTAAGAGATCCATAAATCGTTAGTAACAGGTTTGCAGTTAACCACAATTGTTAGTAACTTAACTAAAGACGAATTAATGAGAGGACCACCCATAGTAACAAACCATAATAACTAGGTCCACGAAATACTAGGGTATAAGTCTTCTCACAGATTTCCTTATTATGGTGGAGAACGTATCGGCTCCCACAATCTTCACGATGCTATTGTGACTGCCCATTATTTTGCTCAGGAGCGTATAATATGACATTCAATAAGTGGTTATTTTCAGCTCTTATTCGCAGTCTAATTTATAATTTAAAAAATAATTTATAATTAATTTAATAAATTAATTTTGGTTTTGTCAAAGATCTACAAATGAGAGGCAATAATTGTAAATTAACCTGGGTAATTGGTCTCTGCTATACTTATGTTTCTGTCTTTGTTTTTATTTTATAGGGATGCTGTCGCGCATCTGTATTGATACAGCCGCGATGCTGCCGCTGGCTGTGTACCTTTGCCCAATTCTTGCAGTGGGCGAGGGGCCTTAAGTGAGCATCATGAATTACATGTGTGGATATGTTACCGGACAAAGCCGATTTCAGGCCAGTTTGTCCTAGGCCAAAGCAGTTTACTAGTATAGTCGATGTAGCCCCAGAGCTCCTGTTTCTGTTAACCTAACCCAAGGGAATGCCAGGGTCTTAGTTCAAACCTAACCTGTCCGAGTCAGGGTATCCCAAGTCCTGAGATTGGTTTGCCTGCTCTTTGGCCTAGCATAAACTAGTTTGGGCTGAAATCGGATTTGGTCGGTAACATATATAGTCAGATAGATTGCACAATAGCATGAACTTAGCTAAATTCAAGATTGTACTGAGTAATAAGAAAACTTAAAAGTATTGCATCAGGCTCATTTCTTACACAATGTAAAAGTGTACACTCAATTAGCTACCCATGCCTAATATTACAGCCTTGATATTTCAATATTAATATGCAAACACATCATATGATGTACAAGGGTTAACCAACATGCTGGGGGAATTAGAATGAATAATCCTTTTAAACCTAAATAAAACATTGATTTAACAAGGCACTAAAAAGGTGTGAAAGTCACGCTTTTTAGAGCGTACTGTAAATCCCTGTGTACGTGTAGCCTGTGGGTTGACTATAGTGAAAGGGCCAGTGCCTTCCGTGTCCAGTACAACAACGCGTTCCGGGCGGTGTTGGGGCTGCCCCATTTCTGTAGCGCATCAGGGATGTTCGCAATGGCACGCACTGATTGTTTCTACGCTTCTATGTGTAAGCGGTGCGCGTCCCTGGTGCGCCGGTTGCGGGCCAGCCCCAATTGTATCCTGGCAATGATCGCAAACAGGCTGGACTGCCCTTATGTCCGGCATTGTTGTGGCAGGCATGTTGCTGTTCCAGTGTCGGTTAGAAAATTGTAATTATTGTTTATTTATTTTTATGACCCATAATGTAAATGTATTTTTAATGGATAAGTTTAATTTAATTGTGTATTGCGTTTTAATTTTGATTGAATTTTAATTGAGTTGAGTTGAATTTTAAACTTTTAAACCTTACCTTTTAATTGTATTTGAATCTTTATTTTTAATTAAATTGTAATGTTTTTTTTTTGTGTTTTGTAGTGTGATTATAGTCTGATTGTATTGTGATAAATGGCAATGGGAGTAAATTAGCTGATTAATTAATTTATATTTATTTATATTTAATGTTCTTTATAGGTGCATGGACACTCTTCTGATCTAATCCTAAAGAATATATAAGTAATAATTTAGATTTTGAGCGTTGAAATACTGTTTACTGCAATGGCACTTACATTTTATAACTCCACCCATTAATAAGGTCATAAAAAAGTCCTACAATGGATTTAAAACCTATTGATATCATTCTGATCTGTATTAGTAGTAAAATTGTGGATAATGAGAGTAAGTGCCGGCTTACAAAAAAACCGTGCCGGCTTACAAAAAAACCCTAAATTTAAATAATAACTTGTGAATAATTTCAATACAATAAATGACAAAAATATTGAAATTTTTCCAATGTATTTACATGCTTCTTTAAGTGTATTATAGATTCAAATGATTGTTGCGTGTATCCTGTTATGTCCCAATTATGTTCAGCAATTACAAATAACAGTTAAACGATAAAAACCTCTCTTATCTGAGGATATTTCTTCTTGGTCTCCAAACTCAATGTCTTGAAATCATTTTGAAGGACGTCCATGAATTTCTTCGTGCAGTCATCGCCGGTTACAGCGCTTACGAACGCCATTATTTAATTTATTGCTGCTAATTCACTTATTCACATCATAATTCACGTAAAAAATTATAGAAATTGAATTTATGCCATGTACACAATCGACATCACAATTTTCAGTTCTGAAACTGAACCATTTCAAAATTGCAGTGTATTTTTTCCACAATTTCTAAAATAATATATGTCTTGAAAAAATGTATAAGAATACCATGATCAAAATATATGATGACGCAGATAATAGATATGATTATCATGAAAAACAATGTAATAATGATTAATTACTGGATTAAAAATAATAAAATATGTGTTTCGTTTTCTTTAACTATTTCTAAACGAAATATATGTCACCATTCCTTTGCGCATTGCACATTATTCTACTACGCACTTATGAATTTAATTTAGTAAGTATCAGTCACATAATATGTTTCTTAACATATTTTGGTTATATATTTTAATTAAATAAAAGTACATATTTTAAATTTGTCCCTATAAAGTACTACAAAATATATTCTCGTGCATTTAGTTAAAAAGATTAGTCATATCTATTTGCTTGTAAAGGAGTTTGCGTGTCGATTTGTGTGACCAGAAGAAATAATAAATTACCACATTCAGTAATTTTACCCGATTTTATTCACTGTGAATAATCGCACTTGAAATTAATTAGATTATGTTAGACTTTGTGATTTTGTGAGATAAAACAAAGCTTTAATTAGATTTAACTCATCTAATGAATTATTGTCATTAAATAGAAAATGCGGATTTGATTCAAGTAACTTGTTTCTTGTTAATTTTGCATAATATAGAAGAAGATGGCTTGTTCGTACATTCAAGTAAACAATACATGAAAGACGTTGACAGAATATTAGTAATTTTAAATAAGCAGCAGTATCTGACGTGAGAACAGCTTCTTGAAGTGAAAGTGAAAGAAGAAATGCAAGTGATCGATGATGACCCACTTTTCACGGTAATATTTTTTTTAGTATAGCAACATCGATTACTGATTGTGCAGAAGAAAAAACAATGGTGTGATTCCAGATTTTTATTTGTAAGTATTTATAGAATCCAATATCAATTTAGCTAAAGTAACGTTTCAGTGTCTTTAAAAACGTCCCCCCGCCCGAAGATGCCGATACCGAGGTATAAAACGCATAATACCAACTAGAAATTGGTTTTGTGAGCTTGACGTGCTGTCATTTCAGTTTTTTATTCTATTTATTCAGCTTGATTCAGCTATGCGCCATTTACTGCATTAGAACGGTCGCTGTCTGCGGATTGTAGTGCTACTGGTAATAAAACTCCTCGCGACACAGGTGTGGAATGTATGTATAATAGTGTGTGGAATGTGTTCTCGCCGTGTGTTCTATTCGTGATAGATCGTGTTTAGTTTTTCATGCCGGCACCTAGTTTTCGTTATTTCAGTGTCGTTTGCATAGTTTTTTTGTCGTCAAGTGCGTCATGAAGTCTAGCGGTGGGTTTAAACCGGGAGTGAACACCCACCGCCGCCGGCTTTCGATGTTTTTGCAACGTTTTGTAGATCTTTTGATCATGGAATAGTTGTGCTGTAAACAATGCAGCATGTTCGTGCCCCGTTTAGTAAATAACATAATCAGTGTTACCTGTCATCTTTGCACGCTAATTTTGTCTCTCAAGTGAAAGTCTTGGTGTTCAAATAGTTGATTGAATCTGGTAAGAAATCTGTTAAAGTATGTATGTCATTACGTAGATGTTGTAAAGTATATGTTTGTAATTGTGATATGTTTGATTGACATCAATACTATTGAATGTTTGTGGCTTCCTTATTGTATGTCTGGTCATCTAATCATTGTTCTAGAGCATGCAATTTGTTATCCATTGATATCTTGACCTGTTAATCTTAGCCCATTGGCTCTCTATTTCTTGATAATGAGATTACAACTCATTGTAGAATTTGTGTTACGATTTGTATGTCAAAGTTCGTCATGGGTTAATTAGAGTGATAAAATGGATTGTTCCTTTATTCTTAATTAATTATGGTATATTAATTTGATGATTGTGTTAATACTCTTAAATTATTTGGTAGCATTGCTTATACTCAGTTTAAACAACTTAGTTGTGAAAGTCATATCCGCTAACAATGGAAGCGAGTTTAACATGGTTTGATAAAGGCTATGCTGATGAATTTTGCAAAGGGTTAGTTTTACTGAGCTGGCATGATAGACAAAAAAGAGACCTTAGATATCAGTTATTCATAAATAAGTCTAATTTAACATTCCTAAGGTTTTAATTCTCTAATTACATTTTGGTGGGGGTACTTCGTATGGTGTGATAGTTTCGCTTTCATCTGACTTGGTGCATCTGCACATCAATTAAGATTACGTAGGCTGTCGCTGTATCTTGATTTATAGACTTGTGACGTGCTTCCCTGCCAAACCTCATAAGATTCGAATTCACGAGGCGTTGGCAGTTTGCATCATTTGAATAACATTAATCTTCAGTTCATAATCATCTTAGTTCTTAGATCTCATACAAGATGGCGCTCACAGCCCTATAGACAACATATAATTAAAGATAGTAAATATTTAGATATAAAATATGCACTAGATCATCTTACAAGAAACTAAACCATTGAACTAGTATAAACTTGGTATGTTAATGTACAACTAAAAGATACTGCAAAATTGATGGGAATAAAGATCTTTATTTAATTTTCTAGCAATGAATTTGAAGGATGATATGGCTAGAAAGGAGGTGAATGATGAGCAGTAAAGAAGTATGTTACACATGCTTCACACACCCCAAATAAACTGAGAAGAATGATGATAAGTCATCTTACTTTCTTCTTCTGTGATCTAAGGTGTTCCTCTAAAACATCCTCCTCCTGAGTCGTTCCTCAAAACTCAAACAAAAGTTTGACTCTAATCAAGTAATAACATTGATGATTTATCTTTTACAAAGTCTAGACTATCTACTAAATGTAAAATCCAAAAATCTAAAGAGTGTAAATAGACCCTTAACAAAGCCGAAAGGCACTTGTCTTTGCGATATTTTTTTTGTTCTAGACCATACCTGGGAACCTTCTAATTACGGAGATATTGGGCGGGTCAAAGTTTCAACTTTTTTTACAAGTATTGTTTTAAAGACGTGTTTGTAAGATTTTTACTTTAAACACCTCCACGACCCCCGTACTATACAATCCATCCATGCACAATGCTTTGAGTGCGTTCCATTGAGTCCTACCGTAAAACGTGATTTTTCACCCCAAAAAAAAAAAGTCATTTCCCAGCAATAATTTTTGCGTAAAGTTACTTAGTTTGATGTACAGAATGTGCTTTGAGTGCGTTCCATTGAGTCCTACCGTAAAACGTGATTTTTCACCACAAAAAAAAAGTCATTTCCCAGCAATAATTTTTGCGTAAAGTTACTTAGTTTGATGTACAGAATGCTTGGTTGACGGCTTCGTGAAGGGTCTGTTTACACCCTGTATATTCATTCATTCATCATCATCCACAGCCTGAATTCACCGACTACTGGGTATAGGCCTCTCTTTTTTCGTGCCAATCTCCATGTTCCTGTGCCAGCCTTATCAATTCATTCACAAAGAAATATTTCAAATCACAATCTAACACATACTTTAGATAAGACAACAGAAACAATAGAAAATTAATCAGTTTATCAACCAGTTGCTACCTGTTACTGTTAGCCTATGTCATCCCACTGCTGGGCAAAGGCCTATGACTTTCACTATGGTGATCCAGGGCTTACATGGACCACTGGTTGTTGCTTTAGTTCAGCTCATCCTGTCATCTTCTGCGCTCCAAATCCCTAGAAGAAAAAGCCCCAGAAGTTGCTATGTTTGGTCCTAAACATACAGGGTGTAAACGAACCCTTGACGAAGCCGTCAACCAAGCATTATGTACATCAAACTATGTAACTTTACGTAAAAATTGGCGCAATGAAAAGCACCCAAAAAATTGTGCTATGGATGAATTGAATAGTATGGGGGTCGTGGAGGTTTTTATAGTAAAGTTCTTACATTAAAAATATGTATTTCAAAAAAACATTTGTGACAAAGTTCGAGCTTTGACCCCCAATATCTCCGTAACTAGAAGGTTCCCAGGTATGATCTATAAAAAAAATATCGCAATGACGTGGAGAACAAACGCCTTTCGGCTTCGTTAACGGTCTTGTTACACCCTTTATTTTATGATAGTTCACAAATGGTCCATATCATTTTCATCTTTCTAACCTGTTTCCAACATTTTGGTGCCATCTTCCAGTCTTACCGGATGCAGCTGTGTGTTTATCTTTTCTATGGAGCCATTTCTTCTTCATCAACCTTAGGCCACCCAATGCTGAATGTAGGACTCTGCCAAATCTCTCTACTTTTGGCGATTTTGTGTTATGTCTTCTGTTCATCTAGTCCATTGTGTTCCCACAGAAAACCACTGAATATTCTTAATAATTCCATGATAGTTTTATGTTTGGCTACTACCAGTGGCGTGCCTAGTGGCCAACAGTACGGCAAGCTCATAAGGCAAGCAGACTGTTCAGAAACCCTAACATCAGGAAGAGTAGGTTATAAGGGCAAGCAAAGGTTTTAGGCTTGTAAGAAAGTAGGTACTGCCCCTAGCTTCTACTAGAGTCTATCTAAGTGGTAAATCCTGGTTCTCAAGACCCACTACAAGAGCGAGACATTTTCTCTTCTCATCTTTTCCTATAAGAGGAGCTCGTGGCTAAATAATAACAGCCGCTCGGATCGATCTTTTGGTTAAGCCGTGCTTGCCTGGGTTGATCTGTGGATGGGTGACCACCCATTACATACCGAGTTTCCTCCAGGCCTCAGAAAGCACGTTAAGCCTTTGGTCCCGGCTGTCATTTGTAGATCTTTGATAGTCGAAACATGTAGTCAGTGGCCCAAAAAGTCTGACAACCAGTCTTACCAAGGGGTATCGTACTACCTAGTATTAACTGGGTTTTGCAGGTCAGATAGGCAGTCGCTCCATGTATAATACTGGTATTCAGTTGCATCTACTATGACTGGAAGCCGACTCCAACATAGTTGGGAAAAGGCTAGACAGATAATGATCTTTTCTTAAAAGTTTCGCTAATTAGCAAGATTCATACTCGGTTTGAGTACCTAGGTGCGCCAAAAGAAATCAAATATCGACACTCATCACTAATTAGAATTACACACGCACGCTTTTACCGGGCATCATTCTTACGAGTAAACAAACAGTAGTTAATCAATGTTATGTTCATTATCTTGTACTTAGTACACTGATTCTACTGATAACACACGTGAGGAGCTGATAAAGGACATGTGACGTCATTAATTTGTATGTATGTGTGAGAAAGTTGTAACACCAGTATGTATGACGATTTTGCAGGGTAGATGGAAATTTTTTGTGTGGAATGTCATTTGTTGTTTCAGGATTTGAAGTCTGCTAATTAATGACAATGTTTTGAAATCTTATTTATGTCTGCATTGGAGACAAACTCTTTAGTTATCAGACAAGCAAGTAATCGATCATAGTGTGACGAGATTTCAACCTTTTTGTATGAATATTAGTAGTCCTAGTCAGCCAGTCAGTTGGTGCCCTGAAACAGAGACACGGAGTCGCGCGCGGCAGACCACGAAGGAGATGGCGGGACGAACTGGATGTCTTCCTTGAGAATTGGAAAGAGGTAGCACAGAATCGTGACCGTTGGAGGGAATTGAGGGAGGCCTTTGCCCAGCAGTGGGGCAATATGGGCTAACTATAATAATAAAAATTCCTAGTCTTATTGTACTAATAGCAAAAAGTACGGTTCACAATTTGGGCTACGCGATCTCCGCTTGATGTAGTCCTAAGGTCATCAAGTCCGCAGACATGAGAAAGGTGGGACATTATCCCAGTCTTTTAGTAATTGTCTAGTTTTAGCCTCTTTTATCCTAACTTACCCTAAACAGATTGTGTGGTATATTTGTAAGAAAATCCTCTCTTGTTTCAGATAACATAAAAAAATCCTGCAAGAAAAATTTCCAAAATCTTCCTGAAGACTGTTATTTTTTTTTAATAGATAAATTAATTATTTTTCACTAGTATAATAAAGACAGTTCGGAGCGGTAACTAGCGGAAGATGCCAACCAAGCGAGAGAGAAACAAAAGACGGAATTAGCTATTTATTTATATTAACTAGTGTAGTCCATTGTAACTGTTATTTTTTTTTCAAGTTATTACTATATACTCTCATAAACGCAAATAACGATATGAATTTATGTTAAACGCTATCTCTGAAGCTTAAATCACTATTTATTCAATTATTTAATCAATTCATAATTTAATTAATCACAAGAAGTATGATAACTATAATAGTAAGGGATTGATAAGGTCGTCACCATAATGGACAATATGGCGTCAAATGTGGGCTTAAGAAGCAATAAGCAAAGGAAAGATAACCTCATAACGAGGAAGCAGGATAAGTCTCCGGAGAAGACGATCAGGGGGACGAGGGGAGCGTACAGAGGCATCCCGTCCACTTCGAAAAGACCGACCGAAGAGGACAATGAAACGGGCTCTACGGAAAGACTGGATAGACCAAAGAAATTTATATCTCAGAACAAAAGCAACTATGGACTGGGGAAGAGGCCTGACTTCTCTCTCAAGAACCGGAATGTGCATTTAGCTTCGTCTCGCTATGGACAGGTGAGTCTCTTTGCTTTTTCTACATTAGTATAAATAACTATTACATTTTTGTCTTGATTCGCTCACGGGGTATCATTTTGCCCAATCGCTCGGTTGTGTAACTCGACTTTGAGCAAGCGATTTCATTGTAAAATACTGGTATTCAGCTGCGACAATTTAGACTGGAAGCCGACCTCAAAAGTACTTGAGAAAAGGCTAGGGAGATGAGAATGATCTCGAGTAGTGTGAGTGTAGCTATTCAATCAATCTCCAGTCTTTTAACACCATATTCAGGATTCAGTCTTAAGTGTTGAAAATCTTGGAAGGAGACTTCATTCCCTGCTCTCGTAACAGCATGTAAACACTGCTTAGGAAGGGACACCGACGCGAAAACGGATACCATGTATTCAGTAAGTACATCATTCTGAGCCCCCACCACATAGATTTTTTTTTATCGGTTATTTAAAAAAAATCAGCTGTTCCATATATTTTGACCGTGTAGGCATTGTACTTTTGTAGGAAACAGCTGTTTTTTTTAATAACCGATGAAAAATTTCTATGTGGGGGGCTCAGAATGATGTACTGAATACGTGGTAACCGTTTTCGCGTCGGTGGGGAGTCCACCATGTATAGTTCTAAAGCGAATATCCTTCGACTATTAGGCATTCAGAAAATGAGCTTCATCTACATGTGAAAGGCCAGTCCCAATATTCATTACAAGACAGGAGGACGCTGCCCTATCTCTTAACGAAACTAGGTCATAAGAACTTACTACTTTTTCCAAACGTAAAATATATTTTCTTTCTTTCTCTTATACTTTTTGGCATCCAACACACAGCCTCAACTTTGTCTATTACGTTTTTTATTTCAGCATCAATCTAGTCATAATCTGAGTCTAGAATAGCATTCGTCTATCACATGCAATTTGTGAGAGTCAATTGAAGAAAATCCGTTCCGCGCATTCGCTAACAAGCTAGTCCTTGTGTACAATTTGTGGGATAAATTTAACACTACAGTCGCTACTTGCGATGGAGGGGTTCGTGGGTAAATAATAACTGATCACAGGATTATCTAGGATAATAGGATAAGCAGCGCTTGCTGAGGTCGCTGGTCGGTCCGTAGATGAAAAAGAAAAAAAAAAAAATAATAATTTGTCGTCAGTTGAGTGATCACCATCCATTACATTCGGAGTCCTCTTAGTGCCTCGAAAAGCACGTTATACCTGTAGGTCTCGGCTGTCATGTCTCGTATATCTTTGACAGTCATGTGTAGTCAGAGGTCTGCAATATGTCAACCAGTGTTGCAAAGTTGTTGGACTAAGTTCCAATTGCGCTTACGGTTCCTGTTGAAGTCAGTGCCCGTTAGTTAATTCGACGTGACTGTCGCCTTCGGCCGCGTGAAATTATTATAAATTTATATTTAAAAATTACTTCCCTGTTTGAATCGGGTTTTACTTTATTGCACGGAAGCCTAATTCTTTTTTAAAATAAACGTAGCCTAAGAGTTATAACATCAGCTGTCTGCCAGTAAAAGTCCCGGATATTATCCGGAACAAACAGACAGACATGGCATGACAAGACTAGACAAAAACTATAAAAAAAATTTTTTTTTTGTTATAATTATCGTAACACTGTGTATACGGTACTTACTACTCCATAATGCACTCAGCATTCAGTAAAAAGCTGTTATTTTGAAATAACAATCAGACACTTCAATTTTATTTGTATAAATGAGCGCATAAATCTTTTTAAACAATGTTAAAACTTCCGAATTCTGACTAACAGCATTGAGCTAAATTACAGTAAGTGCGAAAACTCTTCAGGCACTTAGCTAAATTACAGCCAGTCATAAAAACAATAAAACTGCAGTGTAGTGACAGGTTAGCGACCTATCGCATGTCAACCTAGCACAATAATAACTTTGTTTCAGGCGATTTCATAACTTTTATAACCGAAAACATTTTTTAATGGCTTAAAAATAAGTTCCCCATGAATTTATTTCCGTTGAACTTTTATGGAAATTGGCATCATAACTTTCCTTACTAAAATGTCGAAGAGCCCAGAATTTTAAGTGCAGTTTGTGTTCGCGAGCTTATGGTTCAACTCGCCTCGAATTCCTGATCATCATATCTTCCAACAAAAATTTCCGCAAAGCCTCCACGTCCCTCAAGCCTGATTAGGCCTGCTGCTGGATATTGGATACTTTCCTAAAGACCAGGACAACGGTCAGTCTCAGTTTCAATTAAACAGCTATCACTGACCTTCACGAACATTGAACGTCTGGTGGTAACCTTCACAAGGTCATAAAGAAATATTTTAATTGACCGATTTGTTTCTTAATTCGGCTTACTTTTTACCAATCAGAGTAAAGAAGGGTAGTTTTCCAATAATGGAACTTACAAAAGGTGTGAAAGGTAATTTCGCATATCCCAAAATTTCCGCAGACCGTGAGTAAAAACATCGTGAGGAAACCGGCATGTCCTAGAACCAAAAATTCAAAGGCGCGTGACATCCACCAACTTGCACTGGACCTGCGAACAGGGACAGGGAGGCCTCTTAGCTGTGGGAATATTACTGGCTGTATAATCATCTGCCTAGCCTTTTCCCAAGTATGTCGGGGTCTGCTTCCAGTCTAACGACTGTCAAAAATCTACAAATGACAGCCGGGACCAACGGCTTAACGTGCTTTTCGAGGCTCGGAGGAAACTCGGTATGTAATGGGTGGTAACCCATCCACAGACCAACCTATACAAGCACGGCTTAACCTAAAGATCGACCCCAGCGGCTGTTATTATTTAACCACGAGCTCCTCCAACACTGGCTATATAAACGTATGCAAAACTCCCAAATCAAATACTTGCACATTTCAAAATCGCAGCTCAAAACAATGCACTACCAATTAGGCGTTAACAAAAGCGCGTAGGAGGATCTCAGCTGGGTCAATTGAGTACCGCAGGGTCGTACAGTTAACACGGTGACTTTGATCAGTGTGGATTGACACAGTAGTGTCTAACGTACAATTTGTGGTGAAAGAAATCTGGAGTTCGCTTTGGAAAGTGGTTTTGAGTGTTTAGACCCATTTTCGGAACCATACCAAGAACATATTCAAGATATCTAGACACACACCTCTGATTTTTGGATTCATGTGCGTATTGTATAATTATCATTTGCTTCGGTGAAGGAAAACATCGTGAGGAAACCAGTATGCCTGAATGATATTTTTCTACGGCATGTAAAGCCAATTTAGAGGCCTATGGGTAGTATAAAAACTCTGACAGTTTAGGCACTAACCACACGCTAAAGAAGAAGAAGAGCATATCTTGGTATCGTGCCGAAGATGGACGAAATTGATGGTTTTATGTGTGAAATAGTGTGGTAAAGTGCTGAAGCATATACTGAGTAGGGGAATCCCTATCAATAATTCCGTGTAAAACCAGCGACTAAGGACAATGTTTTTTTAAGAGGATCCTAGTTGTTTCGTGACCCTTCATTCGTGTTATATTATGGGAAAAGTGTTCACTACCTTAGGTGATGTTTGTCGGGTAAATATGATAGTGTTATTGTTTTAGATAAAAGCTTTATCTCACGTGTTAGTAGAACACATTTGATAGGATTACATAAAGATCTGAATCTTTATTTTCTTATTTCTTCGATGTATTTTCTTAAAACGTTTGTTTGTTTTATTGTCTGTGACGTCGCACTGCAGAACAAAGGCTTCCTTTTCTCCTTTTGCTTCTGTCTGTAGGCTTCAAGCTCGTCTCACCATTTTCGCCTGGATCTGCCCCGATATCCCTGGACGTTTTCCAGTACCCACATTGAGGTGGATTTAGCCCATGATCCGTTCGACATGTGGCGGACGTGACCGGCCCGGTCCCACTTCAGCTTGGTTGCAAAAATTCTAGCATACTGTAAATATTTTTTTATCTCATGTTATTGTTCAGCTGTTCATGTTGGCTTCAACAAAAGATATAGGTAGGTAGGAACGTAAACAGTTTATTGTCCAATGACCGTAAGCACCAGCTAATTGAGGATGAAAAGAGTTTTTCAATGTGTCATCAACCTTACCTTTTCCTAAATATGTGAGGTCAATTTCCAGCCTAATGACTTAGTAAACATGTGATTATGATAGGTTATACTTAGATTTTGATGTCGTACAGACGCCAACACATAAAGCTACTACAATCTGTCATATTTCTTTAATAGATTTTCAACTATGTCGCCGGGTCAGGTTTAGGGTTGATTGGGAAAGTTTGACAGTTTCGGGTAGCTTGATGTGCTTACGTCTATACATTGTCTCTAAGGTCGACTCAAAAACCTTTGTGTAGTGTTGTTTTACTTGTGTCGGCAAAAGCTGTTGGAGAATAAGCTCCCAGAAGATGTAGTCTCAGCCTAAAATATAAACAATTTAAAAATCGACTAGACAAACATAAATATCATACTGCATGAAGTAAATCTAGTGCGGACAACGGGATACAGGCAGCTATCAGTTGTATCAACTGCCTGCCTGATTATAAATTAATTAAATCAATACAAATAAATAAAATTAAAGTGTCTGTTGGTTTCAAAATAACAGCATTTTACTGTATGCATATGATTATATACGGTACTTATAACAAAAAGTTTTTTTTAAATTTTTTACGTTGGTTTGTTTGTCTGACTGTCTTTCTTTTTGTTCAGTCTAATCTCGGAAACGGCCGGACCGATTTTCACGGGACTGGTAGATAGCTGATGTTATAAGGAGTAACTTGCTACTTTTATTTTAGAATAAAAATTAAAAAAATGAACCCTTGAAATTGGTAACAAAATCCGATTTAAAAAGGGAAGTAATATTTTTATAATAATTTCTGTCGAACGAAGGTCGCGATCAACAGCTAGTAATAAATAAATAATTCTAAAAGATTAACCATTCAGCAGTTTGGTTGCATCGCTGACTTGCCCAGGATATAAAACAAAATTAATTCTGCTCATAGAGACAAACAACGAACTTGACGATACGTCCGACAATTTTATTGATGTCTAAAATTTTTTCGACAAATTGCAAGCAAACATTTTATAAATTCAATAAAGTTTGAATAAACCATTGTATTGTCAAGTGACAATGTTCGCGCCAAACAAAATGGCGTTGATAGTCAATAGATTTAACACATCGCAAATTAATAGGACAATACTAGACGCTTTGTGTCTGAAATACATGTGATCTCAGAACGGATTTTGGAAAACATATCTTATTTTTGAGCTAGCGTTTTACTGAAGGTCGAATACTAAAGCCGGATATTGAAGCTTTTCTTGTCCCGGATTCTCTATTTTTTTCCTCTTCTCATCTGCTATCAGTCATCCTTGACTATGATCAGATGTGTGGAAAGATTCATCACATTTTTTATAGAATCTGGACCAGTGTCCCTAATTCTACTTAATCAGGCAGTCCCGTGTCCCGGATTCTGTCCACCTTTTACTGCTATTTTAATGAATTTCATATTATTGTTGTTCGTGAAATAGATGGTCCTGACACTGAATGACTAGATTCTTTAATTTTTTTTTTTTTTTATAATATTTATAAATCATAGTGAGTTTATTTGAACATTTCATTCTTATTTAATTGGAACGGCGAAGTTGTACGTATCAATCAAATATTCGTCTGCAAATAGGTCGGATATTCGCAGTATTCGGCCTGTATTTAAACCAGTTTATGCGGGTCTCTAATTTTATTGGAAATCTAAACATAGCGAGGTCATGTTATACCGGACCTGTATAGCTTGATGTGTTGTCGAGTGTACTCCTCGCCATCACTACACAAATACCGTCGCGACTAGACGACCTAGTACAAATTGATTTACGATCGTACAAACATTGGACATGTCTGTCAACTTGTTGTTACGGCAAATTCTTACCTATTTACACATCTTGATACTATTGCCACGTGTTTCGGTCAAGTACTCAAACATCATAACATAAGTTGTATTCTAGTCTCAAGCTGCCATTTGAAGGTTGTGTATGCTGAAAGTTGGCAACGTTGTACAAAGTTGTCAAAAATATCGCTGTACTGCATTAATTATAATGATTAAAATCATCAATACAACCCTCTTAAGTTCATATAACCCCATTGAAAAAAAAAAACATGTCAAAATCTTTAAATTACGGCCTGACACTGACTTGTAAGTTGCAAAAAAAGTAACAAAGTTTGAATTTCGCGGGAAACCGGGGAATTTTCGGGGGATTTGTTTTTTTGGGCGTGCTATGTTTTTTTTTTTATTTTACCTTAATTAAGAACTGCGTTAATGACACTGGATTATGCGTTGTAACTATTTAGTTTGGCCAGAAATTATTTGGAACGTTTCCAACTTCTTTTTTTACACTTAACGCCAAATATCAGGCCAAGATAAAAGTTATTGCAATTCATCATCATCATTTCAGCCGAAAGACGTCCAGTGCTGGACATAGACTTCCCCCAAGTGTCGCCACATTGGGCTGCGGGACTTTTCGAAAGAGATACCGCGGCCCTGGAACACAAAGGGCAATGAAGGAACATGGATGGGTTTTAGTCAGTACAAGTCTACAGAATGTTGGGCCACAAAAGGGATTAATGAAAGGCATTTGCATGTGGCGGAGATGAGAATGCTAAGGGGAATGTGTGGTGTTACGCGAATGGATAAAATAAGAAATGAGTATATAAGAGGAAGTCTGAAAGTGGCGCCGGTGACTGAAAAGTTGTGTGGTAATCGGTTGTCGTGGTATGGGCATGTGATGCGGAGGAATGAGGAAAATGTTGTGAGAAAAGTTTTGAGTATGAATGTGGATGGGTATATGAGTAGAGGAAGACCAAAGAAACGATGGATGGACTGTATAAAGAATGATATGGCAAGAAAGGAGGTGTCTAATGAGATGACGAGTAATAGAGAAGTATGGAAGAAAAAGACATGCTGCGCCGACCCCAAATGAATTGGGATAAGGGCAAGAGAATGATGATGAAGTCTGACATTCCCTTCCGCTCCGCCCAGAGCGTCATAGTCAATATTTTAGTAGAATGACAAATTAATAAAAACTGGCTAAATGCGAGTCGTACTCACACGCACATGCCGGAAAAATTTTTTTTAGTTTCCGTTCCATGTATGGGGAGCCCCCTTATTCTTTTTTTTAATTTTTGTTAAAAAATCGGTACAGAATACATCTACCTGCCAAGTTTCCACTATGTAGTGCTAATATTTTCGGAATAAAGTGGCTGTGACATACGGACAGACAGACAGACATGACGAATCAATAAGTTTCGTTTTTTGCAATTCGGCTACGGAACACCCTCTTAAGATCGTCTTAAAGTTGAGTTCTGTATGTACATTATTTGATATTGAGTTTGTATTTGATGGTCAAGGGGCGCCAAAATGTTATTATGGTACTTGTATAGGCGGTCATTTGAAATTGTTTTGAAGGAAAAGAGTCTTAAAAAATCATGAGCCATTCAAGGCGTTACTTATTTCATGGTTACTGTAGGTCATGCAAATATTGTTAAGTCTTCATGTTATCTCATAGTGTAAATAAATAATACTGACATCATCCCCGAAGGTTCAAGCAAGTACACCCACAATTCGTCAGTTATGTTCAAGTCCCATGAAATAGGGGGCGAGCCTATTACCATCAAACGGGCACAAATCAAGACTCCGTGGATGCTACTGAGAAAATTCCTGATGAAAAACCCAATAACACTTTGTCCGACCCGGGAATCGAACCCACGACCCCTTGCTCAACAGTCTTGCGACCACTCATATACTACTTTTGTAACTTAAGCTAGTTTCTGGAAGAGAAAATGCCTGTTTAAGGAAATTCCGAAACGCCTAGTTGACGCTTCCCGTGGCTGGCTTTTACCTTGACCAGAGGTTAAGTGTTGCCATACAACGTGGCAACGCCGCCAGTCTCTTTGAGTTCTCGTTAAGGAGGATTTTTTCGATGCCCTTTTATAGTTTGTTGTTAATTTAATAGTTTTTAATTAAGAGCGTTAACGTTTTACGGCATTTCATACAAATTTTCAAGTGACTGAACCGGTTTAAATGAAACTTCGTACGCATAAGCAGGATAAACTTGACTGTGAACATTTTTGAAAAATAGTGTTACAGCTAAATTAGACCGATTTTTTATTTTCAATAGAAACAGTCCAATTATGTTTTTTTTTAAAAGCCGTTTCGAAAAGTTCTCGGTCAAGTTTTTAGACTTATGTATCCTGCTTATGCGTACGAAGTTTCATTAAAATCGGTTCAGTCATTTCGAAAAAAAATCACTTGAAAGTTTGTATGAAATGCCGTAAGACGTTAACGCTCTTAATGTATAATTAAAGTTAGTTTACTCTACTTAATAAATATAGCTAGTTTCTTGTTTGACTATTGCTTGAAATCGTCTGTACATTGTCAAAGTCCTGAGTCAACCATAGAATCCTCCTTTTTTTTATAAAAAAACGGTAAGATGGATTGCCTTTCAAAATTAGACTACAAAGAGAGTTTCGAATTCACTTCTCCGTTCGCGTGTGTTAGTGATTTTAGCTGTTTGGCTATTCCTTTACGTCTGGTGATTTTGTTACCTAGAAAAATATAGTAAAGCTGGCTTTTACTTGCGGCTTCACCCACATTATGGGGCCCTACTGGATATAAAAGCAAGCCCAGGTCATGCTCTATCTGTATGTCAATATTCATCGTAGTCCGTTTAGACGTTACTGCGTGAAGGTGTGACAAACAAACAGACTCACTTTCATATTTATAATAATACTAGCTTTTGCCCACGACCTTCGTCCGCGTGAAATTATATAGCCTATAACCTTCCTCGATAAATGGGCTATCTAACACTAAAATAATTTTTCAAATCGAACCAGCAGTTCCTGAGATTAGCGCGTTCAAGCAAACAAATAAACAAACAAACTCTTCAGCTTTATAATATTAGTATAGATTAGTTGAATTTATGTACCTAAATCCTGTTAAACTGAAGGTTAAATAACTTTCAAATAGGAACCTATGTAAATCTTTATTGATATACAGGGTGTAACATAATAAACGCAAGACTTCTCATGTGGTCTCTCAGACCATGAAACTGAAAAACTTTTGTTTTATGACATTTGGAAATACATAACTTTTTTTTTAGTTTTATCATAAATGTGGATGAGCTGATTGCGTCAGTTCCTATAGAAAGTCAATATTTTTTTGCGAATTTCAAAAACTCTTAGAACAAAACGTTTAGACGCAGAATGTCCAATTCGCAAAAAGTCCAGCGGTTTCAAAATTTACAATTCGCAGAATGTCCAGTTCGCAGAATGTCGATTTCCCAGAATGTGCAATTCGCGAAATGTCCAATCCCATCTAAAACATAACGTACAAAAATGCAAGTCTCACGAAACAGTTCTTCTACTGTAAAAAGTAGTGAGATATAATACCTTTTTTTTTCAATTTGTAGTTAGGACTATTTAAAATAGTACATTATTATTTTTTGTTTATGGTGCCGTGCGATGGACACGTCATTCTTAGACATTAGATCTCAAACTTTTTGTGGTAGAAGAATTGTTTTGCGAGACTTGCATTTTTGTACATGTTATGTTTTTGATGTGATTGGACATTTTGCGAATTGGACGTTTTGCGAATTGGACATTCTGAGAATTGGACATTCTGCGCCTAAACGGAACAAAAGATGTTTAGTTTCATGGCCCGAGAGACCACGTGGGAGGTCTCGCGTTTATTATATTACACCTTGTATAATATTAATTTAATTTGTAGTGCTAAGGCACTACAAATTAAATTAATATTAATATACAAATTAAAGGAGCCTACCATACCAAATTGGATAAGAATCCTTCTTGCATAAGGAAGAAAATAATAATCTATTTAGTCATTAAAAGATCATAATAAAAATTTTTATTTGCTTTTAATGCATATAAACTTAATGACGATTGTATGAGTCAATTATTGTTATTTTGTTAATGCATTTCTCATACATTACTGAGAAATGTCTCCATAGCGAATGAATAGCAATAAAGCAAACAACAATTACGACTAAATAATGCATATAAGAAACTCACATTTAATTCCCTTATTAGTAAAGAATGGCATAATTTAAGTATGATGCGATCAATGGAAGATTTATTTTTTGTTGGAATAGATGGTTGAAAATGCTCTTTTAAAGTTAATTTGCAGCATATTACATTAAAAAAATATATTTACCCCAATAGAGTAAACATAAAAAAAACTGCCAGACTAAAATAGGACTGGGCAGGCCATGTCTGCTGTATATCGCAAGACTGGAGCCCTGGAACAGCTAGACGGGGTCGCGGTAGACCGAAGAGAAGATGGCGGGAC
Source organism: Noctua fimbriata (assembly GCA_905163415.1). NCBI lineage: Eukaryota > Metazoa > Arthropoda > Insecta > Lepidoptera > Noctuidae > Noctua > Noctua fimbriata. The sequence continues at coordinate 2,771,468 of LR990946.1, forward strand.
GTCTTGGATGGCTTCCTCGCGAATTGGCGAGAAGAAGCACACCATCGTGAGAAGTGGAAGGAATGGGGGGAGGCCTTTGCTCAGGAGCGGGACAATACGGGCTAATTAAAAAAAAAAAGTATACATAATTAATTAATTATACAGGGTGAAAAAAAAAGAGTAAATATAATTAATTAATTAATTATACAGGGTGAAAAAAAAAGAGTAAATTTAATTAATTATACAGGGTGGAAAAAAAGAGTAAATTTAATTAATTATACAGGGTGGAATTTTGAAATGGGACAGTAAGGGCCTACCTTTCCTTAACCGTTGTAGCTAAGATACTCACCGTAATGTTTTCCATCTGCGTTTACACATTTTGGAAAAAGTGTACAGTCAGCAAGAAAATGGTAAATTTTCACAAACTTTTATTGACGCCAATCGATCCCGTTGCTTATAAGGATCAAAAAAGTCAGTGGTACCAGCTGAGGTTTAAGTACAAAAAACTGAAAAGCTTTTCCCATACGTTTTAGTTTCTCATAAATTATCCAAGGGAAACGTTGGTAAAATATACTAGAAAATAATATGCCCTTAAAAAATATCTAGATTATAACAAAGGCACTAACTTACATTATGTTGTAAAGTTCAAGGCCATGAATAGGTTAAAAGTACCCTATTATACCCGTGGGGGTTGTGCTAGGTTGTTAGGCGGCCTAGGTAGATAATAAATAGGCTTTCCGTGACGTCAGTACTTGGTTGCGGTCAACGGACTGGCTAACTACGGCGCAAATGTCACTGCGGCGTCTAGGTTATAGTTTGACATGGCTGTTTTGGCGCGTGGCTTTAGCCGGGACTTACGACGCCATTTTTTTTATCAGTATGAAATTATTATCAGTCTATACATAGATATTTCAAGATCGTATCACCAACATCCCTAAAATGCATAGATCTTTTGGATATTGTATGCAAAAAAGAAGTATAATTATGTATATTTCAGGAATACTCTGACATCTGAGTGTCTGGCATCCTTTAAGAGGTCTTTGTTTAATTTCCTTATACAATATTATTTTTAGTATATGCGAAACCTGAATATAGTTTTTTCAGAATAAGTAACCGAATCGATTCCATTAATTTTTAAACTATGTTATATTTTATCCCAAAAATATTTAAAAAAGTTAAAAGTTGGATACCGAGCGACTTTGAGTACCTATCGCAATAATTTAGGTACCTACTGCCAAATTATTATTATCAATGAGTTCAAGACGACGCTGGAGGCGCGCGCTGCGTGATGTCCACGTTTTAGTGTGGACAACTAGGTAACAGAACAAGCTTATAACTTTGTGATTTTTCATGATACAGGTTTGAAATTTTGTACATAGATTCTTTACATAAAAACACTAGACACGTGTTTCAGGTTTCGCATACTAAAACTAATATTGTAGATAGATGTTACAACTCCATCACTGAATTTACTACTAATAAACAGAGGTACTATGCCGATTCCGACTTGCCAATTAAACATTTATGATTTTATTTATTGATTCAGTATAAACGTGTTTATTTATCTAAAATTGTATTGACATGTTTACCTAACTGACATATTTTAAATTAACTGTTTTTTTTTTATTTTTCTTAATGTAATCTATTGACATGCCACCTTATTTACCTTATTTGTAACTTATTGTTTATGCTTGTTTATGTTAATTTTGTACGCCATAAATTGGCAAAGCATTGTGCGTATATTCTAGACAATATACTATCTTTAACCATACCTATGTTTAACAAAATAAATGATTGATTGATTGATTTATGTTCTTTTGTAATGCACAAATATTTCATTTCATATTCTCTGGAAACTTATTGAATCTTGTCTTTCAGTCATATCTGAAACCAAAAATATCTTATATCTATAAGGAAATAATAAACGAAGCGCTTTAAAATTTCGTATGCGATGTAAGATATTTTTCAATGTGTTTGTAATTTTTTGTATATTTTTTTAAGTAATCCGTATTTGCACTCATGTAATTATAGCAAATATGGAGTTATTTGAGCGTCTTGAAGTAAAACATACCACATCGCAAAAAATTATAACTTCACACTAGTTTTTGGTACATATTTTATCTTGAAGTACACTCAACAAAAGTGTTAAGTGTGCAGGCTAATTTCAAACATATTTGCACAGAAAATCTGCCATTGATATTGTGTGCATTACAAGTTTTTGTACATTGACATGCTCAACCATGTGATGAGAAAAACATCAAATATTTGAAAACAGATTCAAATATTTATTGCGCTCGCGCCAGCCATAAAATTGGCACGTTTTCATAATATTTAGTTTCCTTTTTTTTCCTACCTAATACATCTGAACATGCCTGTTTCTTGTTTCTTGTTCTTGTTTCTTGTTTCTTGTTTCTTGTCTTGTATTTGTTGTTTGTTACCATCCATAAAATCGCACTGCTAAATTAAAACTATAGTTAGTAATTCTGAGATTATGTCGACGTGTATTTAAAAATTAAATATGACATGACATCACGCCTGTAAACCCCTAAGAGTTAGGCAGAGGTGTACCTAATATTACACTCACATTTCGCAAGTTATGTTTAAAGGGGCGCGCCTAAAATTGAAAATAAACAAATATTTTTGTTGATCGGTATAATACGAGTATGATGCAATAAATAAAAACATTAAGCCACATAAATAATTATACATTTAATTATTCAGGCGTACCTATCCTTTAAAAAAATATTACTATATTCGAAAAAGATCCAGGCTTGGAAGCGGGATGTTGCACCGCCTTCCCGCCCGCAAAAAATAAAGGGTGTAACAAGACCCTTAACGAAGCCGAAAGGCACTTATCCTCCCCAACATTGCGATATTTTTTTTGTTCTAGACCATACCTGGGAACCTTGTAGTTATACCTTTACTGTTGGGGGTCAAAGTTCCAACATTTTCACAAAGATTTTTTGAAATACATGTTTTTAATGTAAGATTAGTACTTGAAACACCTCTACGACCCCCATACTATTCAATCCATCCATCAACATATTTTGAGTGCGTTACATTGAGTTCCACCGTAAAACGTTATTTTTCACCCCAAAAAAAAAAGTCGTTTCCAAGGAATAATTTTTGCGGAAAGTTACTTAGTTTGATGTACAGAATGCTTGGTTGACGGCTTCGTGATGGGTCCGTTTACACCCTGTATGCACATGCAGGAAAAGCTATAATTAGCATACCATGCATTTGTTTTGCCGACAGCACTAAATTTTATAATCCTTAACATTTATCCGTTACCATAACATCATAATCTCTTCTTCCTCTTAGGTCATTAGCTGCACCAATTTCACATCCATTTCCAAGAAAAAAAAAAACATAAACAGGTATTCATAGTTCTTTCCGTGTCGGGTAAAATTTTGACGTCACAAAAGATGACGCATATTGTTGACGATCAACGTACCTGACTTCACGCAGATTTAACTAATACCTGTCAATGCGCAGTGCGCATTGGTTTCTTAGAAGAGTCATGCATGCGTCAGTAATCACGCTACTATTTCCCGATAGGTAGGCAGAGGTACTACTAGGTTGCTTTTATAGTTGACACCCACCTACACCCATATTTCATCAGTACCTGGGCGACCGAGCTCTGCTCGGGTGAAAATAGAAAAAAAAACTAATTTTCCTAGATATGAGACCTATCTAGATCGATTTTTCGCCCTCGTAAACCTCCTTATTGCAACTTTCTAGAAATCGTTAGAGCCGTTTTCCGTGATTACAAATATTGCTCATTTAATAGTATGGGATATATAATTCCTACTGCTGGGTCATGGACCTCCCATCTGTGATAGGGAGTCATCATCATTTGCGTAGCCTTTTTCCAACTAGGTTGGAGTCGGCTTCCAGTCTAACCGGACGCACCTGAATACCAGTATTTTACATGGAGCGACTGCCTATCTGACCTCCATAACCCAGTTAGTACTGCGATACGATATCCCTTGGTAAGACTGGTTGTCAGACTTTCGGTTCTGTGAGAGGAAGTGTGCCCATAATAATCCATCACGCGGATCCAGTGTGCACTTGATGGATATCACATGTATTCGATTTTTGATTCTGGGCTTGCCGGTTGCCTTCAGCCAGGCACATTTCCAAACCCGACCTGGTTTTGAGGAGCTCGTGGCTAAATAATAACAGCCGCTCGGGTCGATCTTTAGGTTAAGCCGTACTTGCCTAGGTTGATCTGTGGATGGGTGACCACCCATTTTTTACCGAGCTTCCTCCGTGCCACGGAAAGCACGTTAAGCCGTTAGTCCCAGCTGTCATTTGTAGATCTTTGACAGTCGTTAGGTAGTCAGTGGCCTGAAAAGTCTGACAACCAGTATTTCCAAGGGGTATCGTATTACTCAGTATTAGCTGGGTTGTGGAGGTCAGATAGGCAGTCGCTCCATGTAAAATACTGGTATTCAGCTGCATCCGGTTAGACTGGAAGCCGACCCCAACATAGTTGGGAAAAGGCTAAGCAGATGATGATGACCTGATTTTGAGACACTTGTAGTAGAATAACACCATAAGGCTTTTTCGGTCGGGGTTGCTAACCCAGGACCCCATTAGCAGTCGTGTTTACTATCACTTTGACTAACAAGCAGTCAATATGACGCACTGACTGCCTCGTTAGCAGAGCGGTCGCAAAAGCGTCATGATCGTGTCAATTAATGGGTTGCAAAATATGCATAAATTACTAATAACTATGGTTAATGGTTGGCTAAGATACGGTTCTAAGTTCAACCGGTAAATATAAACTGTGTGCGTATCAGGGCTTTTACGTACTAATGATCTGCGTAGGAAGGAAGCGTGAAATATAGTCATGTGTGAGGTAAAAAGCAATTTTTGTAGATCATGCTTTGAGAACCATTTGCGATCCGGAAATCTCAGAAACGTTAGACGCGGTATACGGGCCAAACGTTTTATTGTCGACCTAATTCTAATTTATGTTGTTAGTCAAAATTTGGCCTACCAACGATTTTTTGCAATTTAGGTGGAGTGATCAAGAAGTGTTATCTAACAAAACGGTAAACATTAACGTAACGCTTTGTCTCAAATGTATGCATCATATGATCCTTAATGGATTGAGTTAAATGATTTTGAATTTGAATTTTGAATTAAATCAAATTAAATAAGGAACCTATGTCCAGCAGTGGACGTCTTTCGGCTGAAACGTTAAACGTCGACGTTATGTATATAAAATATTCTTTTTTCTAGACTTGTAGCATTTACCCACGGTTTCGTCGGCGTGGACATCGTAAATTACACAAGGCACCGTATTGCCATATATTTGGTATAACCGGGATGATAAGCATCCTCTGTGTCCTTTCTTTACCCAGATCATGCTCTATATCTGGCCAATCCTTTCACTCAAATCTTTTCAGCCTTTAGGACGATGCTGTATCAGCCAGATAGGCAGTATTGGCTATTCAACACTTTGTCTTATTACGGAAAGTTTAAATTCCAAGAGAACAATAATATTTAGGTGTTGCCTAGCGCTATTGAAGACGGAGTGTGCAATTAGATCAAGAGTCAGTATATCCAAAGCAGGCTCTCGATACGTATCTTCAAATCTCTGACGTCACTCACTCAAAGATATCAGTTTGCATAACAATAGTTCAGCATGTTACATAATAACGTTATGAAATCTATTAAAATTAAAAGATGTTTTAGTGGTTGCCATTAGTTTTGTGTCGTTTAAAGGACACCGCTTAACTTGATCTAGATAATCTAATGAAGCGTTTTGATTACATCTGGAAAAATCTAGATTTGACTATAGATATTTTTGGCAGCTGTTTTTGTGTAATATTCTGTCTGCTGGACCTGCAGATCCAGGACATAAGGATTTGAATTTAAACATTTTCGCTACAATGTATGTAGCGAAAATGTCTAAATTCAAATCCCTTGAATGTGTTTCTGTTCAATGCAAGACAAACAGACACACCCCTTCCGGTTATAATTGAATCGTTTGTATCTTATGTAAGCACAATTGTCAACATTCGTTATATTAGCTAGTACTTGATGTATCATAGCATAAGCAGCCTATAATGTTCCCAATGCTGGGACACAGGCGTCCTCTCTATGAGAGGGAATGGGCTTTAATCCACCACGCGGGCCCAATGCGGGTTGGTAGATGACACATGTCTTCGACTATCTTGGTTCTAGGACATGCCGGTTTCCTCACGATGTTTTACTTCACCGTTTTTGAGAGCAGTGTCCACGTCCAAAGCGCGTATTTTGCGTACGGTAATTGAAAATAATATTTATTTCCATACTTAACTTCACTCAGGAGCTCGTGGCTAACAGCCGCTCGGGTCGATCTTTAGATTAAGCCGTAATTACCTAGGTTGGTCTGTGGATGGGTGACCACCCATAACATACCGAGTTTCCTTCGTGCCTCGGAAAGCACGTTAAGCCATTGGTCCCGACTGTCATTTGTAGATCTTTGACAGTCGTTAAGTCAGTGGCCCAAAAAGTCTGACAACCAGTCTTACCACGGGGTATCGTATTACCCAGTATTAACTGGGTTGTGGAGGGCAGTTAGGCAGTCGTTCCATGTAAAATACTGGTACTCAGATGCATCCGGTTAGACTGGAAGTCGACCCCAACATAGTTGGGAAAACGCAAGGCAGATGTTGACTTAGCTTCTCTAATAGTAGAAAGAGACATCAAATAAACCTCAAAGCAACTTGTCACACAATGGCGAACATAAAAATCAAGCTATTCTTCTAACACCCAGTTTTCAGTTGCCTGAATACACCCCTGTGCCCTATTTGAAATCGGAAAGCCTAATCAATCAATGTACCATCAACTCTCATTAAGCTGTTGTGATTGGTTGGATAAAATAAAATCAGTATGACATGATATTTGATATATCACATAAATTCTCTATATCAAAGAAGTCGATACGCAAAAATTAAATTCTACTAAACTGCAAATACGAGGCGTTTAAAAACAAGTATTTTTATTTCCAATGCATATTTACATAGTTCTTGTAAAAAGCCTTATAAGATCGTATCGATTTTTATCAGAGCTAAGAAATCATTAGACCGCTACTAATGGTAGTCGTACTAGTACATTACCTAAAACGTGTAAGGAATTCATTATCTAATTATTGTAGACATCATTAAGTCATAACCGCGAACTTTGTTGTTAGTGTTGTAATAATAGATAGCTTTAGAACAGTGTTTGGTTTTTCCTGGATTTTTGGTGCATGGAGATGGGCAGTTCTTTCTTCTGTGTAATAGGTATTTTTTATATTAGCCTGTAGTGTCCCACTGCTGGGAAAAGGCCTCCCCAATTCCTTCCATATACTCTTTTCCCGCGCCTCCTCGGGCTCAGCCCTCGCGGTACGCGTCCAAATCGTCTCGCCACCTCTTTCTGGGCCGGCCTCGGTGGCGCTGTCCGTCTTCCGGCAATAGCGCAATAGGTATATGGCTGATTAATCTGTGGAGTGTATTTTTAAGGATGTTTAGGTATACAAGAGCAGCGGTGGCCCAGTGGTGGCGGCCCCGACTTACGAACAGTAAGTCGTGGGTTCGTACCCAGGCAGGCGCATTACTTTGTGTAATTTATTTCATCACCACTGCTCTCAAAACGGTGAAGGAAAACATCGTGAGGAAACCGACATGTCGTAGAATCAAACATTCGAAGACATGTGACGTCTACCTACCCGCACTGGGCCCGCGTGATGGATTATAGCCCATTCCCTCTCATAGAGAGGAGGCCTGTGTTCCAGCAGTGGGAACATTATAGGCTGATTATGCTTATGCTAGGTATACCAGGTTTTCTGAGGCGATCTGCTTATGAGAAAGTGCCCTTGGCCAAAAAGTTAATATTTTTTAATTGAGTGTGTGAATTAAGTTTGATTTTCAGTTAGGTTTTGAACTTAAAATGTCCTGGGAGATTTAGCAAACTGATTGCCGCGTCGGTCGAGTGGTCGCAAGCGCGGCTGCTGTGCATGAAGTCCTGGGTTCGATTCCCGGGTCGGGCGAAATGTTATTGGGTTTTTCCATCAGGAATTTCTCTGTAGCAGCGAAGCCTGGATTTGTGCCCGGTGGCAATAGGCCCGACCCTATTACATGGGACTTAAAACATACACCTCACAGGTACACCTATGCCTAAACTGGTGCGAGTGCGGCCGAATTGTGGTCTGGCTCTGATAGCGGGCACTGACAGAAACTTCAGTACAGTATCTGTCGGGATCCGTAGCCTCGTCACCCTTACCGATTCGACCGAACTTGCACAGATTATGGAGTGTCGTTACATCACACTACATGATAAGTGATGACGCCTTATCAACTCCCCATTGAGTTCAGATTATAATATCGTCACAGTATTATCCACCGTTTTACTAGACGAACGTCTATAAGCCGTGAGTGATATATTTGTTACTCATTCATTCACTGTTGTTTGTTTTGAAACGTATACCGTACGCGTTGCGCGCGCTTTTTAGTATTCCTTTTCTTTAATTGTCTTTTTTTTTATTTTGTGTGACGAAGTGTGGAACAATAAGTTTTGTTTATGGTTTTGAAGTGAAAGTGATTATTTATTTATTGTTTTTGTAGGAAATCGGTATGTAATTTATTTTTATTGTTTTTTTAGCGGGAATGTGTCATAATCATAACTTCATAAATAAGTAATTTTTTTGAATACTTATTGCAATTCTAAATCAGATAGGTACAGATTTTATTTTGCAAGGTATTTTTTTTTATAATAACTTATCAACTGATATTCAACAATTCATAATCACTAATTGAATTTCAACTTTAAATGCAATAACCTCATATCACCGCCCTTTGTTTAGGGGAATCGCATCACCAATCAATTGACACACTTTTATGAACTGTCAAAACGCGATAGCATTTTGACAGCTCATAGATTTTGTATGGCAATAGCAACCTGTGACGTCACTGATTTTGCAACACAATGATTCGAATAGTTATTGATTTTAAAAGACTCTTTATTGAATTCAAAAACCTAATTTTACAGTTAATGGAAAATAATTGGGATTCTCAGCTCCAAAGAAGTGTTTTTTAAACATGTTTGTCTTGAAATTATTGGTTACTGTGTCAACTACAATTTTTATTTTTTATTTTATAAAGCTTGGTCCCCCCACACTAGGAATTTCTCCTGTATCGTGGGTGCGTTTACAAAAAATTTAAACTCACGTACACAAACAGCCAGACCCAGTTTTAATTATATGGATGTATAGTAAACTTTAAACGAAACATCTTTACGTACATAAACTCACGCTTTTTTTTCCCATGAGGGTAGGCAGAAACCACAGAACGCCGCCTACTACTATCCTTACATACTACTTATTTATTATTTACTTTGTAACCAACTAGTTGCTACAAAAACAAGAGGGCATTAACATAACTACTTCTGGGAAGCTATTTCTGTACATTGTATCTTATCAAACTGATAACAGTTTCGTTGTTTCTATTTTTAGTTTGACATAGATATATTTGGAGATGACGATTAGGGGAAATAATGATTTAAATTCAGTGTTTTGACAAATGGCATTTCCGCATTAAAAAAAATGTAGGCAATGGATACAGACCATGTGCCTGGTGCCCTGGTACTATGAAATAAAACTAAAGCGCATGATGAGAAAGTATTTAAGTTGAAAAATATGGGGTATTCCTCAAAGCGCAACTATTTTTTTGCTAGTTGCGCATAATATAGAGAGATATCATTAATGAATCCATCCTACCCGTCTCTATTTTTCATCGTGGTTTCGCTTCGAGGAATAAACATATAATATTTTTTAATTTGAATTTGTGAGCGCAACTAATGGTTTAGCTACGAGAAATAATTTAGTTGCTTGCGCTTAAAAATAGTTGCGCTAATACGCCCATAACATGGAGATACAATGAAAAAATCAAAAACATTCAATATTTTGAAAAAAATACTGCTTTGTTAAGCTAACTTTACCCGGCATCATCATCATTCTCCTGCCCTTATCCCAATTTATTTTGGGTCAGCGCAGCATGTCTTCTACGTCCATACTTCTCTACTACTCGTCATCTCAGCCCTCAACTTCTTTCGACCCATATCATCCTTCACACAGTCTATCCATCGTTTCTTTGGTAGTTACTATGTTTTTAAAATAAACAATATTAATTAGTCTGCTGTCATCACATTTGCAGCTTTAATGCTATGTTTCCTTGGTTTGTGGGAGGCTCGTGCAGGTCCTCCCTTCAATCTTTTTTATAGGTTGTCCATTCGTCTGGTTGTGGAATAGTCTTCCCATACGATGAATCCATAAATCATGTGATTCGGTGCTATATTATAAGCAAGGTTTTTAAAAGATTGACTGAAATTCGGGAACTTATACTGTCATTTACGGGATATCTTCCGTGATAGTTCATTATTTTGAGCTCCCGATATTTCGACGCTGTTGAACAATCACGGAAGATATCCCGTGGCAGTATAAGTATAGTTGTAAACCGTGAAAGCTTAAAACAGTGTTTGAAATTCGGCACTTAAAATCATCATCATTTCAGCCGAAAGACGTCAACTGCTGGACATAGGCCTCCCCCAAGTGTCGCCACTTTGACCGGTCCCGTGAGACTCGCATCTAGCTGATCCCTGCAACCTTCACCATGTCATCGGTCCACCTAGGACTTAAAATATTTTGTTTGAAAATCTATGGTCTACGTTTTTAATAAATCACCTCAGTTTAAATAAACCAAACCATACCCCATAGGGCCCATAGTCCCAGCATTCAGCTTCTAAACTTAAGAATGCCACGCTTTTGTGTCCTATATGGAACCTAAACCACAAATGCTGCCAAAAGTAGCTCCATCAATATTCATGGACACGAATGGAATAGTTTTATGATAATAAGATTGCATTTGGAAAAGATTATGACTGATTGATACTGGTCTAAAAGATATATATCATGATGTTAGCTAGTTGGTTAGCCCAGGATATATTAACAGGCAGTAAAATACTGTTGTCTATGCTCTTTGCGTAATGAGTATAATGATTTAGTCGCCATATACGTCAGTTTGTAGTAAAAAGCCCCTATTCTGCCTGGAACCAAATGACATCATTTTTTTTTTACCTATAGTTGCACGTCTTTAGTAGCAAAATGCTCCGTTGGTCTATTGGTCGCAAGCGCGACTGCTGAGCATGAGGTCCTGGGTTTTAATTCCGGGTCGGGCAGTGTTATTGGGTTTTTCGATCAGAAATTTCTCAGTAGCCGGCAGTCTGGATTGAGCCCGGTTGATGGCAATAGACTCGCCTCCTATTACATGGGACTTAAACATTTCTATATGTATACACCACTATTTTTTAATTAGTACAAAAAAAATGGAGCTCTATCCGCACCCGTTACTGATCATATTTGCGTAATCAAAAGTCAAAAAAACAAATTTTCGTGGACAATTTTGGGATTTCGTCCCAAAATTGTCCACGAAAATTTGTCATAACTGGTAATTCATAATTGAATCAATCATTCATAACAATTACCACTAGAAAATACTACACGCAGTGCTTTTCCATTCCTGTCGCCATTCATAGGTCCCGGCAAACTATATTCGCTTATAATTTTGCTGTTTATGAATATTATTTATTGAGACTTTACATATATAATAACAAGACCTTCTCTAATAAGCCCTTTAAGTATTTGTACTAATTAAAAATAGTGGTGTATATTAGATGCACCTCTGCCTAACACTTCGGGGATCACAGGCGAGGCTGATTTGCATGATCACTTTTTCAATCAATCCATCAAACACAGAACCATCGTTTTGACATGGTTAATGGCAATTGACCCGTGCCACTCCTATCAGAGATCAGAGGCGTAATGTTACGCATCAATGACACCTAACAGACAATTAGACAACAGTTTTACTGATTGTAGACATGATTAGGGTTTAATAATACGAATTAGATAAGATTAGTTTATTGCTATTTATAATTACACATGTCATGTGTCTATTTGTGTCTAGCCAGTGTTGTCCCGCTGCAGGACAGAGAATTTCCTCAACTTTTTGTACACACTTTTGGGAGGTGTGTTACAAAGTGTTTTTGGGTTTTTGCATCAGACAAAGTGTTATTGGGTTTTTCCATCAGGAAAAGTGTTATTGGGTTTTTCCATTAGCAAAGTGTTATTGGGTTTTTCCATCAGGAAAAGTGTTATTGGGTTTTTCCATTAGCAAAGTGTTATTGAGTTTTCCATCAGGAAAAGTGTTATTGGGTTTTTCCCTTAGCAAAGTGTTATTGGGTTTTTCAATCGGGAATTTCTCAGTAGCAGCCACAGAGTCTGAATTTGCGCCCGGTTGATGGGCTCGCCCCCTGTTACATGGGACTTAAACATAACCGGTGAAATACGGTTTATTAATAGGTACACCTCTGCCTAACCCTTCGGGGATGACAGACGTGATGTTTTTGGTAGGTTGCTATGTTCTTTTATATCAGGCTAGTATTAGAGAAAAACTGTCAACGTCGACGTTAGGCAACTATTGCTGTCAACTTTACGTCTTTACCTTCCCAGCAAATTGACTAAGGAACGGCCATGTTACTTGCTCATACAGACCTTCCAGCACCACTGATTCAATTTAGCATATTCTCAATTATCTTGAGGTAGGTTCCAGTCTAGCTCCATACAGCTGAATACCAATGTTTTACGTATATCGATTACCTATCTAACAATCACAATCTGCAACCTAGTTACTCACTTAAGACTAGTTGTCAAAAAAATATGCTAGAGGGTAGACAGCAAAGGCCAAAAATATGACTACATATTGTCATATTTGAGACCCAAAATATGTCTACACATTGTCATATTTGAAGCCCAAAATATGTCTACACATTGTCATATTTGAACCCCAAAATATGACTACACATTGTAATATTTAAGGCCCAAAATATGACTACACATTTTCATATTTAAGGTTCTAAATATGACTACACATTGTTATATTTAAGGCCCAAAATATGACTACACATTGTCACATTTAAGGCTCAAAATATGACTACACATTGTCACATTTAAGGCTCAAAATATGACTAGACTATCATATTTAAGGCCCAAAATATGAATACAAATTTCTGATACATGCTGTAAGTTTAAATTAACCTATTGCCTTCCTGTATTCTCAGATGACATCAGGCTTGCACAGCCACGGGCACCAGATCTCTCAGCCGCCGAGTCACCATCTGGAATCAGGCAACGTTCTCTCTGCTAAGGAGAAGACCGTGCACGGGAAGGAGAAGACTTTTAAAGTACGTTATCTTAATTATTTTTTAAGGTTTTTATTAATTAAGATTGATTAGTAGTACAGTCCGAAGAGTACTCCGTCCGAAAGTCTGACAATCAATCTTACCAAGGGCAGTCGCTCCATGTAAAATACTGGTATTCAGCTGCATCCGGTTAGACTTGAAGCCGACCCTAACATAGTTGAGAAAAGGTTAGGCTGATGATGAGTAGTCCAGTCACTCTTTTTGTGTACGAATGCATTTGGAAGACAGTTAACTAAGTCAGTGAGAAGTCTTTCGCGACCCATTCGTGTCTAGATAGGTAGACTGAAATTTGCAAGTAAATAAAAACTGTAAAATTATCTATCTATTAGTTTTTAAACTGTCATGGTCACTAACATTATCATTAACACTAGAAACGGGATAGTTACCATGTTTACTGTTGGTTTTGAGTTCCCGATATTTCGGCGCTGTTGCAAGCACCATCCATGATCACGGTGATCAACTACCAACTATCAACAGCAACAACTCAACAAAACCAACAACAATTATCAACAAAAACAACAACTACTAACAATAACAACACAACACACAACTGTCAACTATCAAATTGATAGTTAGATAAAATATGCTTTATTGCTGTGTGCTTAATTAAAAGTGGCGATTTATCCAAAATTTGTAAAGTAAGGGTACGAAATTGTGAGCCTGAAACCCTTAGCACAAAATAATATATACTAGCTTTAGCTCGCGACCTCGCTCCCGTTATGTACGGAAATTAACCCACGGGAACGTTTATATGAAGCCTATGACACTTAGGAATAATGTTGCTTCCCGTTAGTGAAAGAATTTATGACGATTACCTCTTGCATATATATATATATATAGCTAGCCCATATTGTCCCACTGCTGGGCAAAAGCCTCCCTCCATTCCTTCCAAAGCTCGCGCTTCTGTGCTACTTCTTTCCAATTCTCAAGGAAGACATCCAGGTCGTCCCGCCATCTCCTTCGTGGTCTACCGCGACCCCGTGTCACTGTAGGGCACCAATCCTGAGCTTTACGGGCCCACAGTTCGTTCGGCATGCGACAGACATGTCCTGGCCAGTCCCATTTAAGTTGGGCAGCCTTTTGAGTCACGTCAACGATTTGCGTTTTGGAGCGCAGCGTAGTGTTTCGTACATGATCTGTTAATTTTACACCTAAGATACTGCATATAAACTTACAAATTTTACCTTTTAATAATATTAGTAAAGATAATGTATTTTCGGCGAAATAACTTATTTTCTTGTCTCTATTTCCCTATTTACTCTGTTTAAATACTAAGTATGTTTTGACGTAAGTTGAAAGTTATACAATTTAATACGTATTCATGGAAACAATGTTAGTCTCAAGTGAACTGTTTTTTTACGTCACACCATGTTTATCCTTTGTTTTATTATTGATGGTGATAGTCTGTGGTTTGTTGCGGAAAAGGACATGAAAAGCATATATACGTATTTGGACATCACGGTTTAAATACCATGAAGATTTAAATATTTAATTTAGTAATAGTATGGGCATTCACGGAGGAGTACGTCAAGGTCGTAGTTGGCGTTCTGTAGTTTTTGGTTTCTGAACCCACCATGAGGAAAAAGCGTAATATTGTGTGTCTACATTCAGAACTACTTATAATTATCATCATTAGTACGGGCACCAACGATTCACTTTTGTCTGAAATGCTCTTTTTTATTTGAAAATTGTTTTTGCTAAGCTTGAATGTGTTTTTTCTGGAATAAAAAAAATATTTATTTATTTACATATAATAGAAGTGGAGTTGGCCAGATATCGCATAAGACGGAGAGAAAGGGGAGGCCTTTGCCCAGCAGTGGGACACTCAAACAGGCTAATGAAAAAAAAAATAAGAAGTAGAGTTCGTTTATTCAAAGCTGGTTTACACACATGTCTTCGAATGTGTGTCTTTGTCGGCGAGGTTGGCGTAGTGGCTGAGCGATTGGCTGCTGTGCTGTGTGTCGCGGTTTCGATTCCCGCACTGAAAAAGTATATGCATGGCCTACAAGTTGTGCTTCCGGGTGTGGCTGTTTGTGTATGTTACTTTAAATGTTTGTAAACGCACCCACGATACAGGAGAAATTTCTAGTGTAAAAACAAAAATGTGCTTTTTTTTTCCGCAAACGAGGCATTACTGATGAATTTACTAATATTATAAAACCCTTATCCCCAGGTGGTAGTCGGCAGCGAAGTGGGAGTGATGAAGGCGCCACTGGTGGGCCCGCGGCCGTACAACGCGCTGGCCATCATACACACGCAGCAAAGCAACACCTTCGATATGCTCAACTCTCTCACCACAAGCGTTGTGAGTATCTAATTACTGCTAAAGTCAACCCTATGTGACGTACGTACAGACGTCAAGCTATTACAATCTGTCAAATTTCTTTAATAGATTTTCAACTTTATAGCTGAGGCATTAGGTTCAAGGTTGATTGGGAAAATTTCACATCATGCTAATACATATCCAGTATAACTTGACCTCGCTTTGTATGAGCCACCCGTACAATGAGATATCATCGTATTTTGGTTTTACACAGCTTGATTGGTCGTTGTGCGTACGTACTTGGTATCAATATCGATTGTATGGAGGGTTTTAGTAGCAGATTAACGGTCGAAATTCTCAAAACTGTGCCCTACGAAGCTGATGAGGGAATTCTCTAAATAAATGTCACAGAAGCGCTCCTCAGCTTCATGGACGCCGTTCTACTTATGCTCCCTGATTCAGCTCCAAAATTACTTTAGACAACTAGTGTGTTCGTTTCTGTCGACAATTTCATGTTCTTTTTATTCTAAAATCAACGTTCGACTGCTATATTTTGTTAGTATAGAAAGCAGTAGCGAAGGGTCAATTTTTATAAGAAGTAAGCCGGAGTACATATCTTTAATGTGATTATATTATTTGTCTATAGAATACTGTCTGTGCCATTTTTCAAAGGTATTCCGGTAGTAATCGAGTTGTATGAAACCTTCGCTACTGATAGAAAATAAAAACTGCATCAATTCTCCTATTTAATTTTTTTTTACTTTGTCCCCACATTAGGTTTTTTTCTTGTATAGTGGGTGCGTTTACAAACATTTAAACTCACATACACAAACAGCCAGACCCAGGACAACTATCTGTAAGCCATATAAAAATTTGTTCCGTGCGGGGATCGAACCTGCGACACGCAGCGCAACAGTCAATCGCTCAGCCTCTGCGCCAACCGTTTGATTTGGTTTTGTTTCCGTCGATGATAAACAGATGACATCAGAATTAGTTTAAGCATAAACAATCATTTCTCAGAAGACACCAAACTTCTGAAAATCAAAAGAAAAAATAATTATACATTACTGGCGGCGTTGCCATACAACGTGGCAACGCCGCCAGTCTTTTGGGTACATTACCGGTTGACTACGTTGAGGAGGAGTTTTTTGACGCCATTTTTTAAGTTTATTTTTAAGTTAGTTAGTTAATATAGGTTATTTTAATTTATTAATGTATATAATATTTACTATGAATAAAAGTATTAAAATAAATATAATTTTTACAGTATATTATACATTAAGAGTTTATCTTAACAGTGTACTTTTCAAACTAGTGTAAAGTAAATCATTAACTTTATGGTGTTAGTACGTTTCAAACAGTCCGGTTGACATTGTAGTAATCTTTATATTTTTATGTTATTGCTGCACGTGGCTTCAAGTAGTGAACTGTTGTAGTAAATAGTAGTTTTATGGGTATGATGCTCCTTTGGTTGAATCACACTAGAATTGACCACGGTCTAAAAACGGAATTAAAAATAACGGTAACATGTTAATAGGCTTCTTTTGGATTAGCTCGTTCCATCGTCGACCTCATCTCTGTCCTCAGGACTAGATTGAGGTCAAGAGTAAGCCCATTTAATATGTTTAAATAAAAAAAACAGTCGGCTGAATAACAAAAATGCTTGCTCGATAAATGACATGTGATATTGATATTGACATGGGATGAGATATTTCTTAACAAGCTAAAAAAAAAGAAACAAAGAAAATATATATTTAATCTTGGCACACTTAGTACCCAACTGTCCAATATACAGGGTGTTTAATTCATATCTTTTTTTCGTTTTTAGACTGTTTGCCCGTAGGGCATTGTGCGATTTATAAGACGTTTTGATACGGAGGATGTCTTAACAGGCAACTAAGTTCTAAGAACCTTACATTACATATGAATTGTTACACTTCGTTCGCAATAAAGAATTTGAATTTGAGGGTTTTGTTGTAAACCACGATTTTTAGATAAAATATTGAAATAAACAATGAGCAACATATGTGTCTGCACACATTCCTTCAAAATTCACTGGCTAATTCGTTGGGATAGCATTTATAACACTACGGCAGTACACCAGCTGTCCCACTTGAGTTGATGAATAATCTTGTTTTTATATATCCATCAGTAAGTAAACAACCGCTTTCAAGAACTGCATAAATGACTTCACTGACTTTAATCCAATACTTCCGTATTATTCACAAAACTCAAAAGAAAGTTCAAACACCTTCTTGTCATAGACCTTGATGTTGATATCGATAACAGCTGATACCCTCTACGTTATCGAGATGAGAGATCTTCGTGTTTTTCCTCAAAATATATGTCAATGTGTAACAAGTTTTGAGACTTGAGATCAATCGGTCTGAAGATTGGAGCTTTGAACGATTGTGTTTTGATTTGTGTGTAACGAACGATGAAGATGAGTTGGTGATTATACCACAACATAATATCCGCACATATTCATATGTCATCAAGAGGAGAGCGCCAGGTTGGTCCATAAAAAACTTTTTTTTTTTTTTGTAATTTGCCGGTCGGTGTCAGGCTTTATGTTGATTAAAATATGATTCGCGATCGTAACAAATGTGGCTTTACCGAGTTATAAACATTAAAATCATAAATACTACCCTCTAAGTTCATTTAATCTCATTTAATGTCATTTTCATGAAATAGCCATTGATGATTTTAATGATTATATTTCTGTAAATACATACGTGTTACAGTCGCCAGTCATCATATATTCAACGTTCAACATGACACTGACCCTGGCGCTTCCATCTTGAGTGATTTACTACCGGCAGTTTGATATCGAACCTCATAATAGAAATCAACTATGTCACCAAAAAGTTCAGGGTTTTAGGACCACTATTTCAGCCAATGCAGTAATTTGCATATGCATCCATCGATTCAAAATATCGATACGAATTAACAGTAAAATTATGCATCAGATACACACAGTAACTATAGATAGGTATACAGTTAAACAACGTTTTTGGCTAATTAAGTTATTGATAAATGCTATGCGTCATAGTCAAGATGTGTAATCGGAGGTGCATCAAAATGCCTACGTCTTGACGCACCCACCATTACACATTTACTGAGCAAGATAACTTATATCTATGCATTTCTAACGTAAACAAAATTGACGAAATGACACATTTGTTAGTCATAAAATTGTAGAGGTGTACATGATTCGCACGGTAGAGAATTCTTCAAATTCAAAATCAATTTGACGTAAATAGGTGCTCTTTGAGAAATTCTACAAAGCCTTCTCATTAACACTAGTAACGGAAATTTACCTAATTTTTTATTTTTATTTTTTAGTTTAAACGGAATTTAGTTTTTTTTTTTTTTTTTTGAATTCCCGATATTTCGACGCTGTTGCAAGCACCATGATCACGGATAAACTGAAGTGAGTGAGAGTGAGAGTT
Source organism: Noctua fimbriata (assembly GCA_905163415.1). Classification (NCBI taxonomy): domain Eukaryota; kingdom Metazoa; phylum Arthropoda; class Insecta; order Lepidoptera; family Noctuidae; genus Noctua; species Noctua fimbriata. The sequence continues at coordinate 2,790,452 of LR990946.1, forward strand.
TGTACAAAGCCGTTCGATATCAAAGTGAAAACTTGATATTTGTCAAGAGCCTACTGGGTAATCTAAGAATTGCTTCCGGAAGTGCTTTACCCCAAGTTTACACTAAGATGCCATCCTTTAATCACGTGAGGTATTTTAGACTACTTTTATATCACCCCGCCCTTTTGGTGATACGTCGTGAGGTTTAAGGCTGCCCCTCCACCCCCGTCCAACATCACGTGTTTTTTTTTTAAATTTGAAAACATTAGATTGTTTTATTACAAAAAAAAAAAACGGTTTTTTAGACTGAAGTTCGCTTGCTCGGGTTTTTAATTCATTATTGGTAAAAAAATATACATCATCATCACAATTTCAACCGAAAGAAGTCCACTGCTGGACAAAGGCCTCACCCAAGTGTCGCCACATTGACCGGTCCCGTGCGACTCCCATCCAGCGGATCCCTGCAGCCTTCACCAGGTCATCGGTCCACCTAGTGGGAGGCCTTCCAACGCAACGTCTTCCGGTTCGCGGTCGGCACTTCAAAACTTTTGAGAACAAATGTACGAAAGTGATGTAGGAGGATTTTTGTCGAAATATGCGTCAAGCTTTGTTCTTCAAATATTGATGACTAACTTTTTCTGTTTTCTTTCCAGGCTAGCCAGCCAGTTGTCGGCGTAGGAGTGGGCGTGGGCGGCTTCCATCGACGGAGCTCCGGCCAGGGCGCACTCTGCGACCCAGAGCTGGACGACAGTGGCAACAAGCTGGTCGCCAGGCTGGAAGACGATGCCTTCATCTCTGAACAGGATCTGGTATGTAGCACTTAGATCTATGATACCAGAGAAAAGATCATCATCTATCTAGCCTTTTCTCAACTATGTTGGGGATGCAGCTGAATACCAGTATTATACATGGAGCGACTGCCTATGTGACCTCCACAACCCAGTTAGTATTGGGTAATACGTTTCCTCTTGTTGAGACTTATTATATCAGAAAAAAGATAGGACACTCTTCATTGTACAAAAAAATCTCAGGCCAAGATGAGGTGTGAGGACGAAGGTCGCCTAAATCCAAGATGCTTTAGCAGAACTCGGTGCTGCTCTTACGCCAAGATGGCGAACAGCTGGTCTCCTTTAACATGGGACCTTAATAAGCGAATGTAGGTGCTCTAAAAACTTCATAGTCTTATTCAAACTCATTTATTGCAAGTAGACCAGTTACATTCACTTTTGAACTGTCGAAACAAAGACAAAAATAAAATGTAGTTACAGTCCCAGTCTCAAGGCATAATAACTGTGAAAGTACTGTAGTTGCCCATTCCCTAATGTAGATCTCTATGGCGAATAACGGGCAAGAAACTTTTAAATCAGAATATCGTTACAAAACCTTGGTTTCATCATTCATATTGGGATTGCACATTATATGAGAACGATGTAGCTAGATGAGCACGTTTCTGCCATTCCTTTTGGTAATACAAACATGTCGTTATTTTATGTGAACATAACAGAATTTTATGACATTCACAGGAGGAAAACATCGAGATAGCTACAGCGACGGAGAAGCGAATATCGAAGACCGATCCGTCCGGTGAAGATCAACCGCAGGAACCACAGAATGGTAAGGATTATGTGTATAGATACAATGAGTGGACTGGACCGATGACCTGGTCAAGGTTGCGGGGATCCGCTGAATGCGAGACGCACGGGACCGGTCAATGTGGCGGCACTTGGGGGAGGATTATGTCCAGCCCCCGTAGCATGACCACCGTAGACGTGTCTTTGACGGAAGAATCGACAAAATGACAGATAGTGCAAAGAAATCTGTCATTGTGTCGACACAATCTGTCATTTTGTCGATTCTTCCGTCAAAGAAATCCTTGTCTACGATGGTCATGCTACGGGGGCTGGTGAAGGTTGCAGGGATCCGCTGGATGCGAGACGCACGGGACCGGTCAATGTGGCGACAATTGGGGGAGACCTATGTCCAGCAGTTGATGTCTTTCGGCTGAAATGATGATGATGATAGATACAATAGGATTCTTTAAGTGTAGAGCACAACACGAAACGCGAGTTTTAATGGCAAATGGTATATTTTCGTTTGCAGTCCAATTTTGTTTTTTAGAAACATTGCCCCACACTAGGAATTTCTCCTGTATTGTGGGTGCGTTTACAAACATTTAAAATCACATACACAAACAGCCAGACCAGGAAAAACTATCTGTAGGCCATTCAAATATTTGTTCCGTGCGGGGATCGAACCCGCGACACGCCGCGTAGCAGCCAATCGCTTAGCCACTGCGCCAAACGTGCCGTCAAACTACCAAGAACTAAGCGGTTTATTTGAGTAGACTGCAAACCCTCGTTGTTGTATTTGAGTGTCAGCAGCGACTGCTAAAATTAAGGGCATTACATTGCTCGATGACCTTGATGATTTGATCCCTGTACTGGTTTTTGTTGACTTGCCCCGCACATTTCGCAAAATTTCGGTTTTTATTTATTATTTAAAAATATTAAAAGAAATAACAGAAAAAAACAATACAGATTGTTAAGTATATCATTACGTATTTGTTGTTACAAAATTCATGCCGATCTATTCAGCCGTTACAGAGATAATTTACAATTAAGGTTAAAAAGGACCTATTTTCTACGATTAACCAAATAAAATTGAGAAAATTATTAAAATTTTAAACAATACAATTTATTTGTGATGAACTTAACTATAACATACTTTTTTACACGGAAAACGCACGAAGGGATCCATCAACAAATTTCTTTGAACATACGCTGTTTTTGGGATTTGAGCCATGTAATGCCCTTAATGCTCTAAAAGGACCATATTGCTGCTGGGTAAAAGTTTGTTGACCGTAATAAAAGCAATTCTATCACTTGTGGGCAAAACCCACCTCTGGCCAAGGCATGGGCTTCCTCTTAACTTGTGCTACTCCTTCCTCATGAGTTCGACAAGATCTACAACATTATTTTTAATATATGCGAAACCTGAATATAGTAAATAAGTAACTGAATCGATTCCAATCATTTTTAAACCATGTTGTATTTTGTCCCAAAAATATTTAAAAAAAGTATCAAGTTGGACACCGAGCGATATTAAGTACCTATCGCAATAATTTAGGGACCTACTGCCAAATTATTATTATCAAAGAGATCAAGACGACGCTGGAGGGGCGCGCGCGATTGCGCTGCGTGGTGAACACGTTTTTGTGCGGACAACCAGATAACAGAACAAGCTTATAACTTTGTGATTTTTCATGATACAGTTTTGAAATTTTGTACGTAGATTCTTTACATAAAAATACTAGACACGTGTTTCAGGTTTCGCATATACTAATACTAAGGTTGTATAATCTGGATTTCTTCAAAATTCGAGTGAATCGGTTTCGTCTAAGCATGCGTGCTCCGCCCTAGGCCGCGTCCTCGCTCCACGTCAGGCGAGTTTTGGCCAAACGCAAACCTATTTAAAATGTCGCTCTAATCCTCAGCCTTTATTATAATTGTGATGTGGTTGTTTCCAGGCTTGGTGTACGGTCCTATTTACGAGCTAGAGAAGTTTGAAGAGAAAGACAAACAGAAAGACGATAAGGAAGATGAGGAGGAACCTATTGGAGTCTCACCTTGTGGCAGGTGCGTTGTATTTTATACCTTATAACAAGACACTATGGTATGGAGGAGCTCGTGGCTAAATAATAACAGCCGCTCGGACCGATCTTTAGGTAAAGCCGTGCTTGCCTAGGTTGGTCTGTGAATGGGTGACCGCCCATTACAAACCGAGTTTCCTCCGTGCCTCGGAAAGCACGTTAAGCCGTTGGTCCCGGCTGTCATCTGTAGATCTTTGACAGTCGTTAGGTAGTCAGTGGTCCAAAAAGTTTGACAACCAGTCTTACCAAGGGGTATCGTATTACCCAGTACTAACTCGGTTGTGGAGGTCAGATAGGCAGTCGCTCCATGTAAAATACTGGTATTCAGGTGCATCCGGTTAGACTGGAAGCCGACCCCAATATAGTTGGGAAAAGGCTAGGCAGATGATGATCAAGACACTATGGTTCATATTCGAGTTAGCAACCTACTTGAATGGTTTTCAGTCTAGATACATTAGATGTCATCGTCAGCCTATATCAGGTTTTCTTCTTTTCACATCGAGTTGTGGCAAAAGTTCGGCTTTGTAGACACCAGTGGCGAAGATTCCATACAACTCGATTCCTATCGGCTTCCCTTTAAAAAATGACACGAGCAGTACTTTATAGACAAATAATAAAATCACATTTAAGATATTGTACTCCGGCTTATCTCTTACAAAAAATGACCCTTCGCTACTAGTAGACACTGTGAAGTAGTCTCTAAAAGTCTGATGTGTGTGATTAATGGCCAAATATACTAAAAAATAACATCGTCTCAAAAGTGTATGTACTGTACATAGTAATAAATCTTAATGCTTTATATCTTCAGGTTCTTCAAATACGACAAGGAGGTGGGTCGGGGCTCGTTCAAGACAGTGTACCACGGTCTCGACACGCAGACTGGAGTCGCCGTCGCTTGGTGCGAACTGTTGGTGGGTTCTACTTATTTTACTATCCGAAAAACGTCAAAGCCTTGGGTATCGATATACTTAGAAATGTCGAATCTGAACGATAAAATCGAAAAAAAAATCGATCCGAAAAAATCCGAAAAAAAAAATCGAACTTTAAAAAAAAAACCGAAATAATCGAAAAATAAATCGATTTTGATCTGAATGATAAATTGAGGAATGAGTTTTTACGAGAACTTTGCGGTTTAAAAGATGGAGTGATAACAATTGAAAAGAGTATGTTAGATGGTTTGGTCATGTAGGAAAAAGGCATGGGCTTATGTATGTATGCATTAGTAGCGAAGGGTCAATTTTTGTAACAGGTAAGCCGGAGTACATATCTTTAATGAGATTACATTATTTGTCTATAGAATACTGACTGTGCCATTTTTCAAAGGGAAGCCGGTAGGAATCGACTTCTATGAAACCTTCGCCATGTATTAAAAATAATGTTCGCTCAACGACGAATAACCGCGCGTTCTTTATTATTATGTATGTGGATGTGCGTATTATGTTTGTCAGTTTAGAATCCATGCATATCAGGTTCAGACTCCTATGGGTTCGAGTCATTGTTCAGGGGATAAAAGAGCCGCTCGTAGCCAAGAATTCCCTCATCTACCTTCATAAAGCTTCTAATTTTTACACAATATTGATCTTACTAAAGTAACTACAGTTTATGCCAAGGAGTAAACTTTTTGGTGTTGCGATAACAAGATTCATAACTACCAAATTCCTTTCATCTTCCAGGAGAAAAAGCTGAACAAAACGGAGCGTCTCCGCTTCCGCGAAGAAGCGGATATGCTGAAGAAGCTGCAGCACCCCAACATCGTCCGCTTCTACAACTACTGGGAGGGCACCGTCGCCAAGAAGAAGAACATCGTGCTGATCACGGAGCTCATGCTCAGCGGTACGCTTAAGGCGTAAGTATAGTTTTGATGAAATGTTTTCGGAAAGTCGAGGCTTCTAACTGCAAACTCATTCTGACTAAAGTATTGATGGTCATTCTCGGCAGAAATGGGTCATTCTTATTCTTTATTGTACACAAAATTAATACAAATTGCAACATGTAAAACGGTGAGCTCATTCCAGAATTGGGATAATTTCTGTGGTCTCAGGTAGAACTTTCTTTTCCACATTATACTCCGAAAGCATTCACTTCTACATACTATCTACTTACCTTGGTACATCACATTAGACACGTATTTTTATAGATTTTACTCACTCAAATATAATGCTTTATTAAAATAGTCCACGAGCCCAGAGTCATGATTTCTAGCTGAATAATTATATATCCAATGTATTAATTATTTTAATTATGAATGCAATGTATGTAAAATAATGTAACCGGCATTTCCCAACAATCCATTAACATCCTATACATAAATACCAAGATTCCAAGAAAAGTATCTGACAGACTTAATTATTGTTTCCAGGTATCTCCGAAGGTTCAAGCGGATCAACCCAAAAGTGCTGAAGTCTTGGTGTCGCCAGATTCTCAAGGGATTGAACTTTCTACATTCGAGAACTCCACCTATTATACACAGGTAATTTTCGATGGGAAACTGAATCATTTAGTTTATAGAGGTGTAAAAAGACAGTAATCTGGCTCAGACTGTGGTTACGTTGCTTTGTATACACCCTATATGTAGTCGACTTTTTGGCTCAGGAGAAAAATTCTCGTGTCTAGTTGACGTCCCGCATAGGTATTCAGGAAAAAGATAGACAATCTTTTTTTTGGCATTACGAAAGCGAGCGAGATAGACATACGACTTTCCGAATCGAAGCCTTGTGAATAGCTGTGCCGGTGGCGGACAATCGCTCTTACGCTGGTCGGAAACTAATGATATCACGAACTTTTGCAGAGATCTGAAGTGCGACAACATCTTTATTACCGGCACGACGGGCAGCGTCAAGATCGGGGACCTGGGACTTGCTACACTCAAGAATAGGAGCTTCGCCAAGTCCGTTATAGGTACGCTCAATCTACCAATCTACATCGTGAGATTCGATTGAATGCAATTCGATTTGATCGTCTACACACTATCACCAGACTGTTCCCTGATATAATGCACGGTGCTTTAGAAAGTGATAGTTGAACAAGTATGAGTGACATAATTATACAACGCTCGATACGGTACCGTGTGTGGTGCTACACTCAAATTCAAGTCTGCTCCGTCGCGGAATGTGCACTGGGCAAAAAACGTGCACTTCGCTATTGGTGCTTTTCTCATAACGGGCACTTTTCAAATAGAGCACTTCGCAAAATGTGCACATTTTATTGGAAATGGTTTTAAAATAAAGATTATAATAAGAAGCTTTTTAAGAAGTGTACCAGTTGAGAAGTGCACGATTTGCCCAGTGCTCATTTTGCGAAGTGCACAATCAACAACGGAGCCTTCGAGTCGAACATAATTCAGCACACCCAGGAGGCAATGCCGTATATATGTAGGCCGCTCGTCTTAGCTGGAATGGTGACGAGTCTGCCATAATTCAGCGATGGTAGATGACGAATGCAGTATTTATGATCGTTCAAAGACTCTTATCGTCCCTTATAATTTATCAACGCAATGAAGATGTGGCTCAATAAAACCCTAAGTAGTGGTAGTACACCCTTATCTCGTGGCTAAATAATAACAGCCGCTCGGGCCGATCTTTAGGTTAAGCCGTGCTTGCCTAGGTTGGTCTGTGGATGGGTGACCACCCATTACATACCGAGTCTCCTCCGTGCCTTGGAAAGCACGTTAAGCCGTTGGTCCCGGCTGTCATTTGTAGATCTTTGACAGTCGTTAGGTAGTCAGAGGCCCAAAAAGTCTGACAACCAGTCTTACCAAGGGGTATCGTATTACCCAGTACTAACTGGGTTGTGGAGGTCAGATAGGCAGTCGCTCCATGTAAAATACTGGTATTCAGCTGCATCCGGTTAGACCATCCGGTTAGACTGGAAGCCGACCCTAATATAGTTGGGAAAGGGCGAGGCAGATGATGAGTGTAGAGCAACATTTTTTTTTTTCGTTTTTTTAATTCTTTTTTGTTTTCTTCTTCAGGTACCCCAGAATTCATGGCCCCAGAGATGTACGAGGAGCACTACGACGAGTCAGTAGACGTGTACGCTTTCGGCATGTGCATGCTGGAGATGGCGACCGGAGAGTATCCCTACTCCGAGTGCAGCGGGCCCGCGCAGATCTACAAGAAAGTGGTGTCGGTGAGACCTCAACCTTGTTACTGTAGCTTAGAGTTCAATGCTTAATAACACGTCTTTAGTATAGAGCAGTGCTTCGTAAAATGGTCAGTGAAATTTAAACTTAATAATTCTCGAAGTAAAGTCCTTAATCAAATGAGTGTGTTTCAATGAGATGTGGAACTTGTTATCAAGTTTTCTTTAATGTTGGTATTGGTCTATAGGGGTATAAAGAACAGGGTATAAAGTTCTTCATCCCCCATAGAAAAGGGAGGCTGAAGAACCTCCGACTTGACGGGTGTTTTTTGTTGCCTACCTACTACTGCAGTTGTTTTTTCTATTTATGTTCTTATGGAGCTCGTGGCTACATAATAACAGCCGCTCGGGTCGATCTTTAGGTTAAGCCGTGCTTGCCTAGGTTGGTCTGTGGATGGGTGACCGCCGTGCCTCGGAAAGCACGTTAAGCTGTTGGTTCCGGCTGTCATCTTTAGATCTTTGACAGTCGTTACAGGTAGTCAGTGGCCCGACAGTCTGACAACCAGTCTTACCAATGGGTATCATATTACCCAGTACTAACTGGGTTGTGGGGGTCAGATATGCAGTCGCTCCATGTAAAATACTAGTATTCAGCTGCATCTGGTTAGACTGGCAGTTGGCACTGTAGTACTTTTTGCACTTTGTCGCTTTTTGTAGTGCCGCTACAGCCCCCGTAGCAGATAGTGCAAAGAAATTTGCCATTGTGTCGACACAATCTGTCATTTTGTCGATTCTTCCGTCAAAGAAATTCCTGTCTACAGTGGTCATGCTACGGGGGCAGGTCTCTGCAATGGTTTGTCATTGAGCTACTCTGATATTTTATTTTTTATCGATCTAGTACAAGTCGCCCCTTTCATAAATGTGTTTGTATTTCCATAGGGTGTGAAGCCACAAAGCTTGGAGAAGGTTGCCATCCCGGAGGTCCGAGATATCATCGAGTCGTGTATCAAGCCTAATAAAACTGACAGGTATGTTTATTCATTTGTATGGCTTTGCCCAGGTGGGAGATAATACTGGATAGACTAGTAACATAAGGCCCTGCCTCCACCAAAGCGGAGACGACCGGAGCGGAGGGGAGATGTGCAAGATTCAACCAATCACAGGAGAGATTTTCTTCTTTATCGTGTGGTAGTAGTAGTGCCTAACATGCCCCCGTAGCATGACCACCGTAGACAAGAATTTCTTTGACGGAAGAATCGACAAAATGACAGATTGTGTCGACACAATGACAGATTTCTTTGCACTATCTGTCATTTTGTCGATTCTTCCGTCAAAGAAATCCTTGTCTACGGTGGTCATGCTACGGGGGCTGGTGTCAGAGTTTGTATGTCGCCCAAGGCCCTCTGGCTTGACTTTACATACCGTCAAGAAATATCTCGCAGTCATGCTGGTTTCCTCACGATGTTTTCCTTCACTGAAGCAAGTGATAATTATACAATACGCACATGAATCCGAAAAATCAGAGACGCGTGCCTTGGGTTCGAACTCGAGACCTATGACTTGGCAATCCGACGGTCTCACCACTAGGCTATCACTGCTACAGGAGAGATGAGAGACGCGCTGTAGACTTCAACCAATGACGACTCCTCTTCGCTCCGCTCCTCTCCGCTTTAGTGGAGTCGGGGCCTAAGACTGAAAAGATATATTATGAGATGCGATGTTTCTTTCGATATTATATTCGTATCGCTATCCATCTTCATTGCCGTGTCGACGGCGCGTTCGTGTTCCACGCGCGCCTCAAAGAGATGTCAGCAACCACGTAGGGGTCCGCACGGGCCGATGCCTGCCAGGGCTGCGGGACTGTTCGAAAGAGATACCGCGGCCCTGGAACACAAAGGGCAAAGAAGGAACATGGATGGGTTTTAGTCAGTACAAGTCTGACACTCTTCCGCTCAAATGCCGCTCCGCCTAGAGCGTGGGGTTCCCCGCTCTGGGCGGAGAGGCATTTGATGATTTCTCATCCTAAAAAAAAATCCATTTTCATTATTTTTCGTTACCGTTCTTGATGCTCTTGGACCTCGATCCCGCCTGATTGAAAGCGATGGATGAGGTTATCCATCAAAGTGCTTGATTTTATTTTGTAAATATTGTCATGTGATAGAAACTAAGATATCGTTATTGCATTTCCCAAGGACGGGTTTATTATTTTAATTGGATCCGTTATCTGACTGCCTCTTTGGTCTAGTGGTTGCAATCGTGACTGTTGTGCACGAAGTTCTGGGTTCGAGTCCTAGGGAAAAGTGTTGTTGGAGTTTTCATCTGAATTGCCGGTTGATGACAAGTCGCCTCCTATTACATGGGATTAAAACATAATTGGCAAAATGTCATCATCATCATCATCATCATTTCAGCCGAAAAGTCCACTGCTGGACATAGGCCTCCCCCAAGAAGGGGGGGTTTTGCCATAATCGCCACGCTTGGCAGGCGGGTTGGCGATCGCAGTATGGTTGTTGTAGAATCAGAGAACGCTGCTGCCCATTCTCTGGTAAGTCCCTTAGTCGCCTCTTACGACACCCACGGGAAGATATGGGATGGTGCTATTCTTTACGTCCGGACACCATACAGAACATACATAATTGGCAAAATGTGGTAACCGGTAATAGGGTACACCTCTGACTAACACTTTGGGAATTACAGGCATTTATGTTGGATCCGTATTTAAATACAAATAAAACTCGTTTCTTTTATTAAATTTACTTTATTACCGACTTGGGACATGCAATATTAAGCTTTAAAATAAGAGGAATAAAGCCCAATTTCAATACTTATCATCTCCCCAGTGCCACATGGGCTAGGCTGAGGTAATATAATATTAATTAAAATATCTGTATCAATCTTTGTACACGCTTTATTCTTGTTAAACTTGGCTAAATTTCGCCAGAAAAATCTTTTATCCGTGTGTTTAGAAATACCTATTAAATGTGAGCTTAGCTTTCGTGGAATAAAATTTAAAAGTTGTGTAGAAAAAATAGATTAAAAAAAAAATCTTTCCAAACTAAGTTCTATGTATCTTTCAAAGTTAATCTCATGTGGTGTTGCTTTCGTGTGTGTTTTTTTTAACTATTATCGTTAGTGGCTTTAGATGTAAAACCACAATTTTAACAATGGTGTTATATTTCGTATTAAAATAAGTGATTTAGTCAACTATAGGAATGAGCGCACTTAAGTCGATTTGTCGTCCTTCAATCCTTAGTTTAAAATTTTAAACAAGGTGTAATATAAAAAAAAAACGCAAGACGTCCCGTGTGGTCTCTCGGACCATGAAACTGAACAATTTTTGTTCTACGAGTTCTTGAAATTAGCAAAAAATTAATTTAAAAAAAAAATTGGTTCCGATGCTATTAGCTGATCAACGTGTATGGTAAAACTAAAAAAAAATGAAAGAATTTCGAAAAGTCATAGAAAAAAAGGGGTTTAGTTTCCTGATCTGTGACAGCACACGAGAGGCCTTGCTTCTATTATGTTACACCCTGTATAAAACTATTAGTTTTATGCATAAAGCCGTCAAATTATAAAACCTCTAAATCATCGTGTTCGCCTACTGTGCGCTCACCTTAATTTATAATGAGACAGCCATAGAGCTCTACAATAGACACTAGTGCTTTGAAGCAAAATTAGGTACTATTAAATCTCTCAAATACCGCTTGAAACGTTAGATTTAGATTTTTCCAGTAAATTTCGATTTTAGTAGAAGAAATTGTAGCACAATAAATAGTAATAGGGACATTCGGTCTTTTAGTTATGTTAAAAGTTAATATAGAAGGACTCTCAATACTTTGTCATAGCTCGCGTACACCGACTGCGTTCAGTGACGACTCTCAAGCGATTTTAGACGCCCCAGCGTAGAACATTTTTCGTCAGTTATTAAGTAAAAAAAGAATGTGTTGTTCCATACAAAAATGCACACCTAGAGCTACACGGTCAAATTGTATGAGACAGCAGATTTTTTTTCTAATAACTGACAAGAAAATTTCCTTACATCATGTATAGGGTTTAGAGATCCGGAGCTTATTCAGGTTACAGAAACCGGTGATACACATATTCTTCTATATTTTATTTTTATGTATTCATCTTGTTTTTAAACTCAGGCCAAAAGTAAAAGATCTGTTAAACCACGAGTTCTTCGGCGAGGACATCGGTCTTCGGCTGGAGATCGTGAGCAGAGACCTGGTCACGACCTCCGACATCACCAAGATACAGTTCCGCTTGAAGATCATCGATCCTAAAAAACGGTAAGCCTAATATTGTAAGTTAGTGTTGATTTGTCGCAAGGAACAAATCAAAATGTCAGCAATAATTTCGCCTTTTTTAACATCTATATCCTTTTGCCTGAATCTTATTTGAGGTAAGCGCAGGAGTTGTTCTTTCTTGGCCATTATCTCGCCCCGCATAACATGGGACTTATAACTATCGAAATGTTCTAAACTATTAATGCATGCATACTATTTTGTGAGAAAAATATAAGGTTAGTTTGGCTGTGCATAGTAAGTAAGCCGACATTTACGTAGAAATGGGAGAGCCCGGACAGCCAGAAGGCGTTGCGAAAAAATCAACGACCAGGGGGGTTACTTTGACGTCTTAAAGCAGGAGTGATTCCAGTGTGGGAAAGAGACAGAGCTATACAGGTCGTCTAGCGCCTTATCTTTCCCACACTGGAATAGGGTAGTTGACAAACCAATCAATTGACATACTTTTTAAGAGCTGTCAAAACGTGATTCCCCCTTATTTTTGAATGGAAATAGCACGCTATGACGTCACTATTTAATCAACTCAAAGACTCAACTATTTATTGATTTCAAAGCAACTAAAAATCTAATTTTGCAATTAATTGAAAATTAATCGCTTTTCCAGGTCTAAAATGAAGTAATTTTTTAGAGAAGTTGTGTCTTGGAATTATTTTTTAATGGTGTCAACTACCCAATTACTCCTGCTTTAAGACGTCATGGTAGACCACCTGGGGGGTTACTTTGACGTCTTAAAACAGGAGTGATTCCAGTGTGGGAAAGAGACAGCTATACTGGTCGTCTAGCGCCTTCTCTTTCCCATACTGGCATTACTCCTGCTTTAAGACGTCATGGTAGATCACCTGGGGGATTACTTTGACGTCTTAAAACAGGAGTGATTCCAGTGTGGGAAAGAGACAGAGCTATACAGGTGGCGCCATCTCTTTCCCGCACTGGAATTAGTAGGCCACCAGTTTTCCACATAAACCCTAGATTGAATGATCTGAAAGTTATTTAGAGAGGCTTCTTTTACCCAGCAGTGATGTGACGTAAACAGTAACTGGAGGTAACTCCGATCTTTATTACGTTTAGTTGATAAGTAACTAACAATCGCTTCTTCTCCACCAGGTCCTACACTCACAAAGAGAACGAAGCAATCCAATTCGAGTTCGACATGGAGAACGACGACTGTGAGGAAGTAGCCAACGACATGGCGAAGGCTGGTCTCATCATGGAGGAAGACGCCAGGATAGTGTTCAAGCTGCTGAAGTCGCAGCTCATCAGTTTGAACAGGTCAGTGACTATAATTCATCTGCCTTTTTCCAATGACTTTTCCCAGATGTAGCTGAGTTTGACGACTTTGGTAAGACAGAATGGCAAATTTTCGTAAGGTGCAACCGTTAAAGATCTTCTAAAACCTGCCGGGTTTAACATGCTTTCATGCGTGTATGAGATGGATGGTTACCCATCCATGGAACAGACCAACAGCTGCTTTAGAAGCTTAACCTTTTGATCGCCATAGTAACATATGCGTGACCAGCAAGCGCGTGCCCTGTACGCCAAATGATAAAAATATGTGACAAAGTGGTAGGTGAAGTTGTGGCTTGGCGTGGAGGGCACGCGCGTGCGTTTATGCTCTAGCGGTCATAAGGTTAACATCGATCGATAGATCCGTACAACCAGATGCTACATACTTACGTCCTTAATGTATTGGGTGGTAGTGGCGTCGACGCAGAAACGGTTACCATATCATACCTAAACCCCGCCCCCGCCGACATAGAACTTTTCAACGAAAAGTTTCAAACTCAAGGTTTGCCAAAGAGCGATGGAACTTAGCATTGTAAATATAAGACACTCCAATCGAATGCGCAACGCCTTCAAAATCTGCGAAGCTGAAATGGGTCAGATGGGCGAAGATAGTCACACAGTGGGTGCCTGAAGCCGGCCGTCGTAATCGAGGCAGGCCCAAGAAACGCTGGCCTGACGATCTGGTCTCACTAACGGATTGGTCAGAGACGGCAAAGGCCTTGCCCAGCAGTGGGACAGAGCAGGCTGATACTAAAAAAAAAGTTTTATAAATCTGCTGTTCCATACATTTTGACCGTGTAGGTATTACACTTTTCTGGGGGAGGAGGGGGGAGGTCATAAAAAAAAAAGTCAAATACGTGATAACCATTTGTGCGTCAGCCAGTAATAAAAGAAACTTGTCTGTAATTTGCAGTCAAGACATATTTGACCCTGGAGTGAAAAATAGCGATGTTAGCTTTTCGCCAGAAACCGTCAACAAGCAATGTGGACCGCAGTTCGGACTAGTGTATGCACCTATAAGTATTAGACGTACCTCTTGATTTGGAATTAGAAACCTTATTTCGATTGCTTAACACTGAATTTAGACAGTAGCAAGGAGTATGGTAGTTTCAGTATATTGGGTTATTCTAAAATCGACGTAGTTGTTCTGTAATTAAAGTTGATTTTAGTTTACAATGTGCGTAGTGTATTTATACTTTTATTTTCAAGTTATACTAGCCTTTGTATGTTATTTAAGTACAAGAGGTATCTATTAGTCAGTCTCGTGTTGTAAAAGTAATGCAGAACTATAATATAAGAAATTTTTAATAATGAGACCAAACTTCACCAGACCAAAGTGCCTAGTTTCGGTTGGGAATCCATTTCCAGCTAGATTTACGCGATGTACAGACTCCAGCACATCAAGGTACTACAATCTGTCAAAGTTCTTTAATAGATTTTCAACTTTATCGCTAAAGCATTAGGTTCAAGTTGATTGGAAAAAATTTACAGTTTCGGGTGCCGGCTGGCGTCTGTACTACCGGGTTCACTAGCGGTCGACCACTTTTCGACCTTATGCCCTGAGTTATAAGGTTGAAAATTGTAGCGGTAGTACTTAAAACACGAACCAGTAGCCATATACCTATTATCTTATTGCAAACAAAAACATAATAGATAATAGTTACGACTATTCGCAGATAAGCCATGAAACTGTCATTGATAAGGTTAATGTAATAAAACTATGAATGAATGATTTGATCTTTAGGAAACTAATAAAATTATATCTACGCTCCTACTACTAGCTGTCAGTGGCGAAGGTTCCATACAATTCAATTCCTATCGGCTTGCCTTTGAAAAATGACACAGTCAGTATTCTACAAAAAAAAAAAATAATATAATCACATTAAAGATTATGTACTCCGGCTTACCTCTTACAAAAATTGACCCTTCGCTACTGCTAGCTGTATTTTCATTCCATTATCATACGGTTTAAATACAGCAATAACAAGCGTATTTTTAAATAAATAAGCAGTATATTAGTACAGCCAAAATATGCATTCAAGTTTGCATTAATTCGCAACAAGCTGCATTTTGTATAGGTCTTAAATACGTCATTAAAAATGCTAGGTCAGAAGTCCCCATCGATCCCGCTTGCGCGTTATTTTTTATCCAAGGTCGAAGGTGTATATCTCTGAAACGGTGATAGAACCAGAAAAACGGATGAGAAAAAGTTTGTAGATCGTAAAATTCTCTACAAAAGGTTTAAATTCTTTTTTCCCTACATAGCACCGTTCTCGAGTTATCGCTATTTCTGAGTCCTTATGTAGTGTACTCGGCGCTTTTTTATAACGTGGTCTCCCAAGTAGGAATACTCCACGATATATTTCGATCGAGAAAATTTAATGGGACAATACTTTATTAATATAATGAAAATTGTAGCAGCACTATTCAGTAATTACATAATTAATCATCAAATTTTTCATGATCACTCGTTTTTTCCTCTTCGCTCTCTTTATGCGCAATTTGTGTTGACTGCTCTCAGAAGATAGATATATCAGCTAGATCCTCATAGATTTTGAAAGAATCTTGCATCTGTTGCATTTGATTTAGTATTAGTGCAATATTGGCACAGACTGGTGAGCAAAACAATCCAACTTTTCTGCACCCACAACACGTAGCGTTTCTTGCAAATACAAAAAAATAATATTTAGCAGTTTCTCTGGAGCAGTTGGAAGTAAAGTCTGCATTGGCTCCTGACTATTATTCATTAAGTTCCAGCCCCAGTCTTCAGGATTCTGTTTATACTACAAATAAAACATGGGTCGATAGTCGGCTTTCCCAATTAGTTGAAACAACTTTTAAAGTCACCGCTACAATCTAGACCATCAAAGTGATATTTAAGCTCAATAAACATTTGAATTTAGTTCAACTAAAATGACGGTATCTCGATTCATTGCGCCCAGACAATGGCTATTATTAGTTAATCGGTCCTATTGTCTCCATACCGATTAGATCGTAGACGTGATAACTAATATCTTAATCTTGATCAGTATCTTTAAGCTTTTGGTCTATAATCTATATGATGAACTCACAGACAGACTGTGTACTAAGCTCCTAACGTTACGCGCAATCTATAGATCACATCGGTCAACACTAGATCACATAATTTTGTGATTTTATTGGTCAATTTATTAAGATAAACTCCAAACTGGACACCATCGTGGGATTTCTTTTATCCGTGGAAAAGGATTGACGGGAACAATCGCAAAAAAATATATATTAGGATAAAGTTATTTCAATGGCAATTCTTGTATTTTAAATAACGTTCGCAGTCAAATTTCAGACTGAATTTGTCAAAAATACCTCTAATTTACCTACATTTTTCAAGAGTTTCTGATATTGGTTTTCGCTTGCTGGCGTTGTTAAATCAGCCATATAGGTTTTATCTCATATATTTAAAAATCGAAACAAACAACAAAACAAACATAACTGGCGAACGGACCGGTGTACTATTAGACACACATCTGCCTAACCCTTCGGGGATCACAGGCGTGAAGTTATGATGTTTATTTAAAAATCGCAGATAGGCCCAAACGGAGATGGCCCAAATAGTCAAAAACAGAGAAAATGGAAAGAGGGAAGGGGCCTCCCTTCACTCTTTCGCGTTTTTTGTGTCAGGAATTGTAGTAAATAAATAGTATGCACTTTATAGCCTTCTCAGTGAAGGCTGTCAGTCAGGATGTTCACACAATACTATGTAAATACTGCTTGCCCTACATTCCTCACAAAGGCTCGCGTATAGAAACCTCGCTAAGGACGTTCAACACGCAATGTGTTAGATTCCATCACGCTTCGCATCCCACATTGGTATGCGTCTAATAAAATTGCTTAGTGGCCGATAATTCTTTGATTCTGAGTTTGTTCTGTTCACGGTATACGGGTTACTGAAACAGATCTCGTCACACAACATTTTATAAGGGGTTTTCTCCTGTTCCTTATAAGTACAATACCAATTTGATCATATGGAATAGCTGTTTTTGTTTTGGATAAAAGTTTAGACCAAAAAAGAAGTTACCTCAGTCGAAAATACAAGGTGGAAGGGACACTAACGCTAAAACGGTTACCACGTATTCAGTACATCATTCTGACCCCCCCCCCCACATACAAATTTTTCGTCGGTTATAAAAAAAAAATAACAGCTGTTTTCTACAGAGTTGCAATATCTACACCATCAAAATGTATGCAACAGAATGATGTATTAACATCGGTGTCCCTTCCACCTTGCATATTGACCTATCCCAGCCCGTATGTTCCCGTCAATCAGAACGTTACCACCAAAATTAGTTCTGACGTTTATCACACGTTCAAAGCCCCGCGAATACTAAAAATAACACCAACCAACATTACAAAGACCGATCGATATAAAAACAAAAGTATTTCACGAACGAAGCTACGAATAACTCGCTGAAGGAACGTGAAACGGTATTGAAAGCAACCGATTATTTAGGAGACATCGGCCCGTAAAGGAACATTCGTTCGTCACGCGATCCTAAGAATCCAGCTGACTGTAATTTAACATTTATTTTCGATTAGATTTACATGTAAATCATGTGATTTTTAGTAAAATAAGAAACCTTCAAATTATTCAGAGAGTACATAATATATTAATTCTAAAGACGACACTAGGAGAAAGACACTAGTAAAAGTAGTGTCCTTGTATTTTTCACGTACTGGCAAAAATTAGCTTTTAGGTTTGCCTAAAATCTAATTTTTCAAGAGTTTCTTTGGTTTTCGCCTGCTGGCGTTGTTAAATCAGCCATATAGGTTTTATCTCAGATATTTAAACATCGAAACAAACAACAAAACAAACATAACTGGCGAACGGACCGGTGTACTATTAGACACACATCTGCCTGACCCTTCGGGGATTAGAGGCGTGATGTTATGGATGATGTTTATTTCAAAATCGCAGGCCCAAGTGGCAACAGATAGGCCCAAACGGAGATGGCGTGACGAACTGGACTCTTACCAAAAGGATTGGGCCCAAATAGCCAACAACAGAGAAAATGGAAAGAGGGAAGGGGCCTCCCTTCACAGGCAAGCCTAGTGTCCTTGTATTTTTCACGTACTGGCAAAAATTTGATTTTAGGCAAACCTAAAATCTAATTTACAACAAACAAATCAATCGACAACGAATCGAATCGAGACAATCAATTGTTTTCTATCAAAATAGAAAAACAATTGATTGTCTCGTTGGTCTTGTAGTCGCTTGGTGATTGCAGCCATCATTCTGCCTACGATCAGCTCATAATTAGAGTGATGAAAAAATGTTAATCCGAGAAAGGCCGTAGCATTAATTTACTTTTTTACATCCATTATAATCACTCTAAATAACAGTAATAAAAAGTGATAACTAAAATTGCAGTTATTAAATTCGATATTATGAAAAATGTATTCTTTAGTATGAATGTGGATAAGAGAATGAAAAAACTTTTGGAAAAGAAACCGACTTCCAAATAAAAACACAAAAAAAATCTAAAATTGCTTTACTTTCGGAAGTCGAAGACTTTGTTTTTTCATTGACTTTTTTCCACCGACTCATACCACCGACAAATCGGTTCATAAATGACGGAGTTTATTCAGTTCATGGCTGACCTGGAAGTCTTTAAATAGACTCCGGACCCAGGTTGGTCGCAGCAAGGAAAACCTGCTCAGGTGGAGGTTAATTAATGACTCTGCCCGGCAGTGTAAATGTGGTGCTGTTCTGCAAACGATGGGGCACTTGATATCGTGTCCTGCGTGTCCTGTTGTTTGTTCACTACAGGAACTGATGGACGCTACCGAAAGCGCCAAACTAGTAGCTCAGTTTTGGGCTGATACAATTTAGATTGCCATCGACACGCTAAGAAGAGGAATGACGGAGTTATGTTAAACCAATATTGAACGGTAATGCGGCGGCTAATCTAGCTAAGCTAAGTACTCAACATACATGCTTGATTGGTTCACCGCCACAAACCGTGCGATCAAATGCACGCCCGAACGCGTCTTGTAATTACTATGACGCAATAGTGCATCGGTATTGTGTAAAGGCTGTTAAATATTTTGTTGTTTCCAGTTTTAGCCTTTATCATCTGTCTAGTTTTTACTGTATTGGCTAAAAAGGAGGTACTGCTGAGATGACGAGTAATACAGGGTGTAAACGGACCCTTCACGAAGCTGTCAACCAAGCATTCTGTACATCAAACTGAGTAAACTTTAAAGTAAAAAGTCGTAACTGGAAGGTTCCCAGGTATGGTCTAGAGCAAAAAAAATATCACAATGACGGGGAGAACAAGTAAGTGCCTTTCGGCTTCGTTAAGGGTCTGTTTGTTACACTCTTTACATAAGTATGGAAGAAGTCATGCTGCGCCGACCCCGAATTAATTGGAATAAGGGCAGAAGAATGATGATGTTGATTGGGATCAGCTTCCAAACTAATCCATGCGGGTGAATACTATATAGTACTTTACATGGAGCGACTAGCTATCCGACCTCCAAAACACTGTTACTTGGTAACACGATACCCTTGAAAATCCTGTCAGACTTTCTCTTGCTTTTTATGACCTGTGTCGATCGTTATCTTTGACAGTCGTTACAGGTAATCAGTGGCCCAAAAGGTGGTCTTATAGGCTGGGTTGTGGAGGTCAGATAGGCAGTCGCTCCATGTAACATACTGGTATTCAGCTCCATCCGCTTAGACTGGAAGCCGACCCCAACATAGCTGGGACCAACAGCTTAACGTTCCTCCATGAGTCAAGCGAACTCAGCCTATTTCGAAGACCACTGCTCGGCATAGGTGTCCCTTACGTTGCGTCATAGCACACGAACCACTTCACTACGGCATGCTTATCATTAACTGACAAATGCTTGCACTGACTGGACAGGTCCACTCAAATATGTGTGGTTCTTTCTTCAAAAGACTATCTCAGACACTAATCTGCATAGTCCGCATGAGAGTCGACCAAGATTATATCTGGACCTTAAAAGAGACTATAACCTCTGAGTGTTTCGGCTGTTTCTTCTCAGAGTAGTCAGGTACGAAACACCGGCCCCATCTAGATTTTTTTTTTTAATGATGTATAAAAGTGTTTGTTAAAACCTATTTGCA
The DNA here is from genome assembly GCA_905163415.1 of Noctua fimbriata. NCBI lineage: Eukaryota > Metazoa > Arthropoda > Insecta > Lepidoptera > Noctuidae > Noctua > Noctua fimbriata. The sequence goes on from LR990946.1 coordinate 2,810,877, forward strand.
AAATAATTGTCATTTATTTCGTGCCAATGCAAGAGGAGACTGAAGCATTGCCAGTATACGATGTCTGAAGACAGCATTCAATCATTTGGGCGTGGTTCTTGGCACTGATCATTATCACATACAATAATGTGTGCTGTGGGGAATTCCATTCGATGTCTGATAATCTTTTTAATTTGATTACAAAGATTGATAAAAGCCGATAATTTAAACAGGAGATTTAGATTGTGACTGCCTCGTTGGTCTAGTGGTCGCAATCGCGACTTCTAAGCATGAGGTCCTGGGTTCGATTCCCGGGTCGGGCAAATTGTTTTTGGGTTTTTCCATCAGGAATTTCTCAGTAGTAGCCACGGAGATTGGATTTGTGCCCAGTTGATGATAAAAGGCTCGCCCTTATTACATGAAACTTAAAAACATAACTGGCGACACGTGGGGGTACTATTAGGTACACCTCTGCCTAACCCTTCGGGGATTACAGGCGTGATATTATGTAGGTATGTATTTAGATTGTCTCAACATTAGATTGTTATGTAGTGATGATAAGAATAAAAACATCGCTACAACGGATTACTATTGTATGACTCCTTTCTAAATAAATCCTTGGAAAATGCTGGCCCTAAATGTGAAAACTTAACCACACATCTTCTCTCACACTTCAGTTCAAATAACAACAAGTCTACACGTACCTCTCCGCGAGGTCATTGCCACGTAGGTCAATGTATCCTAATCTCTATACAGGGTGTAAACAGACCCTTCACGAAGCCGTCAACCAAGCATTCTGTACATTAAACTAAATAACTCTACGCAAAAAGTATTGCTGGGTAACCACTTTTTTTGTTGGGGTGGAAAATCACGCTTTACGGTAGCACATAATGTAACGACCTCAAAACATTATGCTGATGGATGCTTTGAATAGCACAGAGGACATTTAAAAGTCAAACATGGCTAAAATGAAATAGTAAACGTTTTCAAATTAAAAATGATAACGGTTTCGTTCAAGGTTGAGATTATATTTTTATCTTTATCAGTATATTTATGCAAAGGTCGTAGTATTATGGGAATATTGTTATGTATGTCAAGCCTCAATTGTGATTTGTTATTATGTACTTACGAACTTCTGCCCGTGACTTTGCCATTGTGGAAATCTCACGGAAACGTAGGTACGACCGGGATAAAAGTGGACTATGTCCTATTCAAGGTCTAATATTTCATCGAAATACGTTCAGTCGTTACGAAGTGACAGACAAAGTTATTTTTGCATTTATATTAAGTAGTATTGATTGTTTCGGTCAAATTGGATAGCAATTTAGGGCCACGTCTTCGATTTATTTTTGTTCGTACATGGGTCGATGACCCCTTGACTAAAACATCAAAAGCAAAAGCATAACTTGCTTCCATCTACGATGTATGTATGTATGGATGTTTGTTACTCTTTCACGCAAAAACCACTGAAAAGCTTTGGATGAAATTTGGCATCAAAAATATAGTTTATTACCTGGATTAACACCTAGGAAACCATCTAGGTTTCAGTTTATCCTTGATCATGGTGCTTGCAACAGCGCCGAAACTACGGGAACTCAAAGTAAACATGGTAAATATCCCGTTTCTAGTGTTAATGATAACCTAGGATATTTTTTATCCCGGTATTACGATCCCGTGTGATATTAAAGAAATCCACACGGACGGAGCCGCGGGAATAAGCTATAGTGAAGCTATAATTTTACTATGCCACTTCAGTATGGTTCAGAGCTTTGTGATTGTAAGTATTGCAACACATCACTACATAGTATAAAACAAAGTCGCTTTCTCTGACCCTATGTCCCTTTGTATGCTTAAATCTTTGAAACTACGCAACGGATTTTGATGCGGTTTTTTTTAATAGATAGAGTGATTCAAGAGGAAGGTTTATATGTATATATTGCACCTGTGCGAAGCCGGGGCGGGTCGCTAGTCTTCTATAAAAGAGTTTTGTTCTAATAATGGACCAGAAACTCCTTTATCCAATTAAGTCGAACCACTATTTTATTGATTGTCTTTGCTAGTACGTATCTACCTACGACTGACCTTCTTTAAAAGTTCTTAATAAGGAACATACATAAGTTAAAAATAGACACCAAGCAGCACCCTTCGCGGTGAATGACTGGGGCATATAATTAGGGGTATCTGCTTCACGTCAGCCACACGGCGAATGTTGACGCGTAAGAAAAGGCAATGCACTGTTCAATCGGAACCGGTAATACAAGTTTATAAAACGCATTCATTTTTACGATTCGCCTAAACTTGTAGCTTGTATTCAAACACACGTTACTTACTTACGCATTCGGGAATTTTCTGACATTCGGAAATATTCGTGACATGTTCGGGAATTCGGAATTAAATTGGATGGACTGTGTGAAGGGTGATATGGCAAGAAAGGAGTTGTCTGTTGAGATGACTGAGAAGTATAGAAGAAGAAGACATGCTGCGCCGGCCCTAATGAATTGGGGTAAGGGCAGGAGAATGATGGCGATGATTTTCGGGTATTCGGAATCGGTTCCGTGCCGCACAGGGTCAAGTTTAATTAGCTAGAGTAACTCCGCAAACGTGACCGGTATCGATATCTCATCATTCTCCTGCCGTTAACCCAATTTTTTTGTTCTCGGCGCGGCAATTGTTCCATATTGTCCATATCCTTTCTTGCCCATCCTGCACAGCTACCTGCACCTTCCAGGATTTAAACAAAGGGAACGAAACAGCTGTGCAGGTGGCTATACGTATACAGGTCAGGTATTATTTGAGTCGACACTCAAAAGAAGAAGACTTCCATATTATTCGTCATCTCATTCATTAGTCATGCGGGTCAGCAAAACAAAATCGATGGTTTTTGGAGGTCAAAGACCGCGTGTAGTTTAGTTAAATTTGACCTTGAATATCCATGTTATCAGTGCCCCAACAATTCCCGGTGAATGTATACCTTAAACTGAACCGTCTCGTCTCACGTTCTTAATATTTCGGTGAATGGATAATGACACTTATAAACTTAGTATTTGTTTATACTAATTTCGTTATTTGTTTAGCAGTCGGCGCGGGCGCAGTGCGTCACACAATCGCTTGCACGTTCCATGTGAGCACATCGCGTTTTATTTATCATTGTTTTGCCAATGCTATCAACGATAAGTTCGGCTTTAAGATTTAAGTTTTATTAATTAATTGTTCTTTTAAATAAAAACTCTTTGATATGTATAAGAAAACAGACGTTTTTTCCGTGTGAAACCAGTGTTGGTGCATTTTAAAAGTTGAAGTGAAAGTGTGTGCTAGTGTGTTGGTGTGTGTCTGATCATGTTGTCTTTGTGAAAGTGATTAACCTCCAAAAGGATTAAAAGTGAGTTTGCATTCTTTATCTTTTGGGTGCGTCTTTTTTAGAATTATCTGGAACTTTTTCTTTTTTATATTTTTAGTAATAAACCACGAATAGGACGTTAATGCTGCGTTAAGTTATTTATATACCCGTTTTAAATGACAGTTCATTGCTCGCGAGACAAGATCTTTTAATTCAATGTCCTTACAAAAATGCACACGGTTATGGTGCAATTTCTTTGAAAGATATACACGGTGTTATGAGACATCGCCACCACCGGTCAAACTTTTACCATGAATTTCGCACGTGAAATTCTAGATCCCCAGCATAGGAATATTTCGTTGTTTGTTAAAATTATCAGCTGTTATCTGCATAGTTTTTAACCTTGTACTTTGTATAAACAGCTGATTTATTTTTCATGTGCTGAACTCATTGTACCAGATTGCCAATCAATGCTCAGCCTGTATAATAAGAGAACTAGACAATAGGCTTAAATAGTCTTTATTTACATACAAACCTGACGTCTAGCCTCCACAAATCCTTCTCTTACTATCTGAAATACCATCGCTATGTAAAAATTGTTACCGTGGTTACCATGGCAACGGTATCCAAGTTAAAATGTTTAGGTGACCTCGCGTGAGCCTATTTCAGTCCAAATACAGCGCGGTTCGGTTAAATTAAAGTGGTTTCCTTTAACGAAGGTTATTTATTAAAATTTATTGCTGTTTATTTGGTTCTGATTATTTTGTGAGGTAAATTTTTTGAGTTTCTGTTTTGGCGACCGTACGAGTCATGGAAGGTATTTTTTGTGAGTATTTAATTTTTTTTCGGAAACTTGTGATGAGAGTTTTGAATTTCGTGCGGTTTTTTTTCGATTACGGGTACATGTATTGGTGATTTTATTGCAGTACTAATGTGCTAAGAAAAGTTACGATTTTAAAAGTGATAATAGAAGGAAATGGGCTCCCCATTACATGAGACTTAAACATAACTGGCGAAATGTGGGTGCAGTACTATAGGGTGCATCTCTACTTAAACTTGCGGGGATTACAGGCGTGATGATACGATGAATTAAAAGATTTAGGAGCTAAATGTACATAATTACTTACTAAGTATTAATGACCTTTGTATAACCACGTGTTCTCTTTATGTCACGATAAAGATTTTCTAACAATAAAACTGAAACATTATTTTTTGTTTCTAACACGTACAGTAAATCCAAGTTTTATTACAATGTATGATTTAATTCGCATCTCGCTCGTGTAAGTGAAATAAATTGGGTTTTGGCGATCATTAATAAATGTTTCGTGATTTAAAGATTTAATTTCAGGAGAGAGTGTTGACCGTGTTGAATGAGCCTGTATATCAATCAGCTTGTCTCAAAAAAATGTAGCGTAAATATATGTGTTGAGGTAAATTCACAGCTAAACCAAGTGCTATTTAGTTTCCAAATCATAATTTTTATTTTAGGTTATTTAATAGTTTTAAATTAATAATGTTTAAAGTTAGTTTACTTATGAATTAATAAAAAATATTATTATTGTTGTTCAGCGGCGTAACTAAATAAAAAAAAAACACGCTCAACACTTGAACTATCACGGTATGCCTTACTTTCCGAACACGTGCCTTCGGTGCCTTAGCAGTCACTAAGTCACTATTGATCGTCTGACTGTTGTGTAAACGCTATAATATGAAACGCAAGACAGTGATTTTACGATTTCCGCAACCTTAACTTACGAATTGACGAACGATACTAAACTAGGCGTTCTTAAGCTAGCACTATTATCAGTCCTGCACTGGATTGGATCACCACACTTCATTTTCTGGGTTCCGTAGTTCAGTCGGAAAAAACGGAGCCCTTTTAGGATCACTTTGTTGTCCGTCTGTCAAGACCCTTTTTCTCAGGAACGCGTGAAGGTATCAAGCTGAAATTAATATCAAATACTCTGGTCTCCTCTGCTACCCCTTGGAGCAGTGGAAAAATCAAACTTGTAAGTCAACGCGAACAAAAGATAGCCGTTTATGTCGCATAATTTGCGATTTAACGTGGGAAACAAAACTATAGGGTACTTCCCGTTGACCTAGAATCATGAAATTTGGCAAGAAGCAGTCTTACAGCGCATGTATAGGAAAAAATCTGAAAACAGTAAAAATGTAGTTTAATAACAAAATACAGACATGTTAGTAAGGAACCCTCGATGATTGATTCTTGGTGGGCGTCCAACTCGCACTTGGCCGGTTTTAACTAGCTGATCTGGATCCGAAGCTATGCCGTTAGGATGCTTATGTTGTAATTGTAATATGAAGTATCATAGAAATAATCTTGGAACGGCACAAGTTGCGCTTGCGATTACTACACATTCAGCTCGTGCCGATCGGCAAACCCCGTTTTCCACCTACCATTGCTGAATCATGTTCAGTTCGTCACAACCCGAGCGGGTCTGCTCGAGCGTAAAACTGACCCGAAAAAGTGTACAGCAATCCATAGACTTATGATAACCCTACATTCATTTTGGCAACAATCCAAACCGCGTCAAAATATAAAAAAAATGTACTATTATGTCATTACACGACTTCTGACGATATTCCGGAATAACAAAAAACTGGTGATTGACAGATTGACATCAGCTGTTCGTTATACAGAACTAACGTCGGCGTCAAAGCGTGTCAAACGTTATAACACGTTGGGGGAGGGCCGCTTGTGTTACGTCAGATAGAATTTACCCCGTCATCATATATTTATTGCCAAGATTTCATGAGTCAAATTCATTAAATCCAAGTTCATTCATTAAGGTCATTTCCCTAATTTATTTAGGGTTGGCACGGCATGTCGTAACTGTTATAGTTAAATACAGGGTGTAAACGGACCCTTCACGAAGCCGTCAACCAAGCATTATATTCATCAAACTAAGTAACTTTACGCAAAAAATATTTTTTTTATTTTTTTGGAGTGAAAAATCACGTTTTACGGTTAGACTCAATGTAACGCACTCAAAATATTTTGCTGATGTATGGATTGAATAGTACGGGGGTCGTGGCGGTGTTTAAAGTATAAATCTTACATAAAAAAAGTGAATTAAAAAAAAACTTGTGAAAAAATTGAATCTTTGACCTCCAATATCTACGTAACTAGAAGGTTCCGAGGTATGGCCCAGAACAAAAAATGATCGCAATGACGAGGAGAACAAGTGCCTTTCGGCTTCGTTAAGGGTCTTGTAATACCCTTTATTTACCACTCGTCATCCCAGTAGACACGGGATATGGATAGAGAGGGGTCTCTATCCATATCACCTCTCACATAGTCCTTCCATAGTTTCTTTGGCGTCCCTCTATTCATTTAGTCATCCACATTCATTATCAAGGTTTCATCGTAAAAAGCTTTAATTACAACAGTTGTGTATTGCGTTATGTTAAAATAAAAAAAAATGCGGTGGTCTTATTAATTATAATTAAGCAGACCACCGCATAAAATAAACCGCAGCGCTGTCCAGAAATACATAAAAATAAATTCCCGTGTGTTTAAAAGAACATAAAGTCTTACTTGCGCGAAAATCATCGAAGTAGTATTCAATACACGGGCGCACGACAAATGTATTCCATATCGTTATTGTTTTTATGTAGACAGTGATAGCCTAGTGGTGTAACCGTCGGACTGCCAAGTCATAGGTCTCAAATTCGAACCCAAGACACGCCACTCTGATTTTTCGAAATCATGTGCGTAGTGTATAATTATCACTTGCTTCGGTGAAGGAAAACATCGTGAGGAAACCAACATGCCTGAGAGGTCCTTATCGACGGCATGTAAAACCAAGACAGAGGCCCATGGGCGGCAGAAGTCGTGTCTAACACCAGGCTAGGCACTAACCACACGAAAAAGAAAGACGCTCATGTCATCTCTTTCTTTCTCAGGGAGAGGAGCGAGAAGAAAGCTCAGATGCTGTTCAACCAGGAGGTGATCATCGAACAGAACCGGCAGCAGCTTTATGAACAGCAGTTGAGGCAGGTCAGTGAACGCATTGAGATAGGGCATGGTCAAGGTCGAAGGTAGAGTAGTTGACAATGAATTGGGATTGAAAGTTTGATTTTTATTATCTGGAGTGGGGTGAGGTGTCCAAGGAAACGATAGACGGATTGTGTGAGGAATGATATGAAAGAGAAAACAGTAAATGATAGCGTGATCGTTGACAGCAGTGGTGTACATAAGGGCCGACAATACGGCAAGCCCATAAGGCAAGCAGACTGTTCAGAAACCCTATGAAGAAGAGTAGTAGGTTATAAGGTCAAGCCAACCTTTTAGGCTTGGATGAAAGTACCGTCACTAGTTGACAGAGGACAATGGAAGAAAAAAACGTGTTGCGCCGACCCCAAGTAACATTGGACAAGGGCAGGATGATGATGATGGGGTGGTGAGGTGAACTGGTCTTGAAAGAGGGAGACTTTATGCCGTAAATATGCTTCTAAAAAAAAAAAGTTGTACATTGTAGTACAACTTTTTCTTATAATACACGTAGCAACTTTTGAAAGATTTTTTCTCCATTATATTGATTGTCAATTTTTAGGTGGTTCGAACATAGCATTTTTAAATATTTTATCTCAAAGGTAACTTTAAAATCGTTATTCTATTAATTATTAACTATTGAAGTTTTCTAAATGTGTACATATTAGTGCTTGTAAGAGGCAGAGGCCTATAGGAGGCATAAAAACTCTCGACACCAGGTGAGGTACTAACCACACGATAAAGAAAGAAAGAAGTGCTTGTGGCGGTACGGGTGTATACAAAAATCGTCGTTTTACTTTTTGGTCAAACATAATAACACGATTCGTGTTGCAAACTAATTTATACATTATTACTTCAATATAATGGATACTTGTAAAAAGTTATTGCAACTTTTTATTACAGTTATTAATAATGGATTAAGCAAATGTATAGCACACAATTTCTTTATACTGTCGTTGACCACTTCTTTGGCGTGTCGATGATTCGTTGGTTAAGTCAGCTTCGACTGACAGAAAACTGTCAAAACGACAGCGGTTGCAGTGGGTTCGAAGTGATTCCACAAAGTGCAGCTGTAGTTACATATAGAGCAGAAAAGACGGTGTTGGTTGTCGACCACTTCTTAGACTGAGAATTTTAATAAAGCAGATCTTTCTTCAATCAAACCATCTTTTGTTACAGATGAAGATGATTCAAAACCAACAGCAAGTAGGACCTGTGGACCAGGTGACAGGCTCAATGGGGCTTCTCAACGGTGTTGGACCACAACCCTTAGGAGGAGTACAGTAAGTTTACTTCTAACAAAATATTGATGCATTCCACAGGACATCCTGTAGTACACACGGCGATAAATCAAGCTATACATTTCCAGTATAACATGACCTGGCTATGTATAGATTTCCAATGAGAGATCTGCATAAACTGGTTTTGTATAGCTTGATTAGACGCCATGCGTACTCTCTAGTTGTCTAGGCAAATAGGCTTCAAAGGTTTAAGGCGCTGGGCTTATAAACCTCATGGCACCTGATATCGCCAAGTTAATAACTATTGATCATATAAGCATACTCATTTTTATTAGATTTTTTTTACGTTTGGGAAAAGTATTCCCAAGTAATTTGAATTAAGAGAACTAATAATGGCAATAATCTAATGATGGCAAATTCGCCATCAAACTAAAAAGTTTGGCGAGTAAACTGTATATCAAAAAAATATGTACGTTTGTGAACTTTAAAAAAAAAACGGTAATCGACCTGTAAAAAACAGTTTTCATAACATATTTAGATTCTATGTAGGTGACTGGAATCATACTGCTGGAAGCTTAAAGCAAAATAAATCGCTTTAAAAGTTCTTAATCAGGCAGACTATTCATTCACGAGAGGAAAGATGCTTTAGCTCTGTGATAAAAGTTTTGTTAAAGAAATCAAAGACAAAAGCCACTTAAAGAACTTACTTTTTCTCTCACCAGACTCGATCCTCAGTCACAACTCCTCCAATGCCAGCAACAGCTGTTACAACAGCAGTTCCAGCAGCTAAACAACGAGGATGCTGCCATGAAGCTGCTGCAGCAGAACTTCATCCAGTCCAGGATATCGCCCTCCATGGCTACCGACCAGCAGATCTTTCAGAATAAGGTGTTTCTCGAACAGAATTTGAAGCAACAGGTATGTGTTGAAATTAATAGGCAGAAAGTCTTTGTTGGATGCTAGTCTTATCTTAGATTTCTATTTGTCTTGCATGGACTTTAATTAACAAATTTGAAGTAAAAATAACAACAGAATTAAAAGTAAAATACCTCACTGGATGTATTGATACTCGTTTAAAAAAACATTACCGCTTTGTGGGTTCCACCACAGTCGGGTATAAATCAAAACAACTGTATTAATATTTCAGTAATTTATTTTCTATCTCTTTAAAAGATTTCAGAGGTATTTGTCTGTTAATCAAAGAAAAATATTTCTATACTTATAAATTATTCTCCAGGTAATGATGGAGCAGAATCTCATCAACCAGCAGATGCTGGAACAGTCAGTCCAAGGCCAGGTTCTAATGGAGCAACAGGTCCAACAGAACCTTCTTGAACAGGCCCCCTCACAAACACAGCTGCAACCAAACCTCCTCAACCAGCAGCTAACAGCTGAAATCAACAACCAAAACCAGGTTTTACAGCAGCAGATCATCCAACAACAGCAGACAATAATAGCTCAGCAAGCGGCAGCCATACAGCAGAAACAGTTCGAAGAACAGTTTACAGCTCAAGAAAACATCATCACAGGTCCTCAGAATCTCGTCTCCGGTCAAATGTTAGACCCATCTCTTCAGAACCTACAGAATATTTTAGCTCAAATCATACAAAGGCCTGATACTCTACAGTCGAGAAAGGAGTCGGAATCTGAAAACCAACAACAGCCCCTGCAACAACAACAGCAACAGATGACACAACAACCGCACGAAAACGTTGAAATGCAACAGAATCAGGAACAGGAAGCTTTGCAACAACAGATGCAGAATCTTATAACAACTCAGATGCAGCAACAGAATGTTAACTACCATCAAAGCCAGCAGTTCCAACAACCGACGTTACAGCAGCTAGGTGTGGATCCATCGTTCTTATCTCAGCAACAACAAGTGTCCCAAGCCCAACAACAAGTGGCCCAAGCTCAACAACAGCTGGACATGCAGAAGCAAGTCTTAGCGCAACAACAGCTAGTCCTCCAACAACAGATTATAAGCCAGCAACAATTACAAATGCCTGGTCAGACTCTCTCTCCACATCACTTCAGGCATTTTCAGCAACAACAACAGTATTTAGCTCAACAAGAATTACAACTTCAAACTCAACAGAATATTATTACTCAAAACTGGGCGATGTTACTTCAAAAGCAACAACTAATGGACCAACAACAACAGAAGGTTGAAGAAATACTCCGGACTCAACGACCTATGTATCAACGTCAAGGTTCAGAGCAGAGTCAGATCAGTTCAGCTGACGTCCACGATCAGCAACAAGTCATGATGCCTGATCAGTACGGTCAAAAACCTCAGCTGCAACAGCAAATGTCGGTAGACCATATGCATTATACTAAACAAAGGTCTGATGACCATTACCACCAGCTTCCGACCATGCAGGGCCAATCTCTGCCACATAACATGCAAATGCAGCAAAACTTTAGCGTGGTACAGCAAAATGAAAGGCAGATATCTAGTCATGAAGGCACTCCTGTGCAGAATTACTCTGCCAACCCTTTGCAAATGTACCAGCAAGCGCAAAGTCAGCCACATCAGATGATGCAGAATATATATCAATCCAACCAGATGGAGACTTCGATACCGTCTTCTGTGGCGGCGACTATGCCTCAACAGATCGCACAATCAGTTCAAGACGCGATGCCACAGCAGATGACGGTTCCTCAGTCTATTCCTCAGTCGATGACATCAGTTCCTCAGTCGATGACATCAGTTCCTCAGTCGATGACATCAGTTCCTCAGTCTATACCTCAGTCAGTAGTCCACTCAGTGCCTCAGCAGCCGATGCAGTCAGTTCCTCAAACGGTGCAGACGTTGCCACAGCCTGTTCAGTCAGTTCCTCAAGGGTCTAGCTTACCACATCCAATACAATCTCTCCAGCAACCGGTGCAGTCGTTACAACAGCAGACTCAAGGTCAACAGACGCAGGTCCAACAGACACAGGTCCAACAGACGCAGGTCCAACAACAGATGCCATCATTACAACAACAAATGCAAACGATGCCGTCTTCCCAAGTTCAGATGCCTCAGCCAGTTCAGTCCCTCCCTCAACCTTTACCTCCCATGCAGCAGCAGCAGCATACTCAAGTCCACCCGGTGCAAATAACGCAAGATATGGTTCAGCAACCCCAGCAGTTGAATCTGCCAGCTGAACAGGTCGAGAATGGGTACCAGAGTAATGGAAGTCAGAAGGAGCAGTTCCATACTCCGTTGACGGAGTTTCCTAATAATCATGGGGAGGCGATTAGACAACCAGAGCTTAGTTCTGTTGAGGAGAAGCAGGCGGAGACCCAGCAACAAGAAGGTTAGTGGAAAACTATTTTACAATAATGCTTGTTTATGCTTGATTTTGCATTCGCCATTTTTGATTCTGAAATATTGCGCTTCTCTCAATATACAATATATTTCAATTAAACTAATTACAGGCACTTTCGAACTGTCAAGGAATCGGTCAGTTAGAAAGTGCCTTGCAGACCATATTCCGGTTGTTGTGAATTAGTTCAACATATCTGAAGAATGTTTTGTCACTGACGACTTATTGAATGTGATTGCAAAACAAATTCTTTTCAACTTCGCGATATTTGTATTGACTTGTTATTATACTGTCTGATTATTTGGCTTTTAGTCTTAACGCATAACATTAACAACGAACTTTTTATTTCCAGCAGGTACAGCCATATCTTCTCCAATATCAAGCGAAAAGAAGTCCCGGGGCTCCAAAAAACGTTCCCGGGAGAAGGACAAACTGCCCAAGCTGACTGTCCTGGAAGTCAACGAGGCAGCCACCGTGGTGGAGTGTCAGTTGGAGTCCAAGTCCAAGACTGTCACCTTCAAGTTTGACGTCACTGATGTCAACCCAGAGGAGATTGCGAGTAACCTGGTGAGTCACCTGCCTAGCCTCATCCCTACTATGTTGGGGTCGGCTTCTAGTCTACCAAGATGTAGCTGAATACCAGTATTTTACATGGAGCGACTGCCTATCTGACCTCCACAACCTAGTTACTGCTAACCCTTGATAAGACTGATAGTCTGAATTTCGGGATTTCGTGTACCCGCTGTCAATGACGGCCGAAACTAACGGTTTGTCCTGTTTTCCGAGTTACGGCGGATGTCGGTATGTAAAGGCTGGGCACTCATCCATTCACTGACCTCAGCTGAACCTTAAGCGACCTGATACGACCTTGGCGAGTTAATAATTAAACGTTACAGGGAGAAGTACAATTGTCACCATTTATTGTCTTAAATTCTTCGACCAAACAGACTTAACTAACTTATATCATGTTATTTCCAGGTGTCCAACAACCTACTTCCAGAATGGCAGAGCGCTACGTTCATGGAGCTGATTAAGGATATCGAGAACCAACTGATCAACAACCCTGGAGTCACGCCTGTACTCAACCCGCAACACCACTCTGCGCTGAGGCTCAACATTGACAAGGTAACTCATATATCTGACATAAAAGTTACAGGTAATGCTAACAATAAATTAACCAAGGGTTAACCTGCTTAGGATTGTTGATCGAAAGGCACCCGTCATTGTCTATCGGCGTAAGTGGGAATAGTTCTGGTGACGTGATAGGTCGGTCACATTACTTTGTCACTCAGGCTAATTTCTGAAAGCGGTGATTATTGGAAAAATAAAGGAATAACTTCGACTTGTACGTAATCAATGGGGTTGTTTAGCTTCCTCACGACAGAGCGTTCATCACTTTGTAAAGTAAATACCTTATTAAAACCTCAAAACCACAATTTCCAGACTGACTACGACTCCGAAACAACGGAACGCGAGGAGAATCTGACCGACTCGAACCAGGACAACTCCGAGTGCACCACGCCGACCGCCAGCCACGACAACATCGCCGCCGAGCTGGCCTACGACCTGCCCGAGAGTAACGAGGCTACAGTCACTCCTGCACCCGCGGCTGCGCCTGCGGCTGCACCTGCGCCCGCGCCCGCGGCTGCGCCTGCGCCTGCACCCGCGCCTGCGCCTGCGCCCGCGCCCGCTCCTGTGCACGACGCTGTGGCCAAGGCCGCGCATGTGGACACTGTTTCCAGGAAGATTAGCACTGCCTCGTCTATAGGTCAGTCATCATCAAACCGGATGCAACTGAATACCAGTATTTTACTAAAACCGACTGCCTATCATTGTGACGTATAAGCCGTGGTATAACGCCGAAAATATTGTTCTAAGAGAGCTCTTATTTTATCGTAATGTAGTTGATCTTCATGATGACCTATTTATAGAGAAGTAGTACTCTCCTGAATGTTGTTCATATTCACGGGGATTTTGTCATCTGCACGCGGCTTCCATACAATACACTTCACAAACACTGAAAATTCCAACGTCTTCGTCTAATATTAATTACCGCTGTCTCTGTTTACCCAGGTTCCAATCAATCAGACGGCGGATCAATGGCGCCCGAACGTTCCGGTAGCACAGAATCACAGAACGGCGAGAAAAAACAATCAAAACCTACTCGAAAAATATCCCGATTTCTAGTCAGCCCCGTGGTAGACCGCGGTGAGAATGTTCCAGAAGAAAAGCCAATCCCTGAGCCTGCGGAAACTAAAGAACCTACGAAAGAAGTCCAAGTCAATGGCCTACCAGAGAAGGAAGTCCCGCCTTCGCTCCCGCCACAGGAATATGTACCCACCCATCAGTATTCAGTCCCTACCCAAATGCCACCCCCAGTAGAAATAAGACCAGAAATCCAGCCAGTCGAAAGACCCCTAGAAGTACCAAAAGAAGTGCCAGTAACTGTCACTATGGTACCAGCTCCTATAGTGTCAAATATTCCGACAGTTCAGACTATGGCCCAAGTTCCAATTCAGACTCAAAATCTCATTCAGAACCCTATGATAAATACTTCGAATTTACAACCTAATTTGACAACGCCTTTGCAAATTGCTACCGATACGCCGTTATTAGGGTTGAGTCAAGTTGGGACCCCTATGGGGGTGGGAGGGGAATTGGGGCTGAATATGGGGTTGCAGGGGGTCGGGCTCGGCATGACTACGCAGCAGAATTTGACCCCTACGCCGGTGGTCAATGATACGATGCCAAATGCGGAGAATATTCAGAGGATGTTGTTGAAGCAAAACATTATGAAGTAAGTCAATGATTTTATATCTTTTGTAATATAATTTCGTTATGAATATACAGGGTGAAATCCTACATCGACGCACAAACGATTACCAAAAATCGAATTATTTCATCGGAAATAAAATAAAAAATATGCTGTGCCATATATTTTGACCGTGTGTAGGTATTGCACTTTTGTGAGAAACAGCAATATTTTTTTTTTATATTATATTATAGCTAGCCCATATTGTCCCACTGCTGGGCAAAGGCCTCCCTCCACTCCTTCCAAAGCTCGCGCTTCTGTGCTACTTCTTTCCAATTCTCAAGGAAGACATCCAGGTCGTCCCGCCATCTCCTTCGTGGTCTACCGCGACCCCGTGTCACTGTTTCAGGGCACCAATCCTGAGCTTTACGGGCCCACAGTTCGTTCGGCATGCGACAGACATGTCCTGCCCAGTCCCATTTAAGTTGGGCAGCCTTTTGAGCCACGTCAACGATTTGCGTTTTGGAGCGCAGCGTAGTGTTTCGTACATGATCTGTTAATTTTACACCTAAGATACTGCGCTCCATAGCACGTTGGCAAACCTTGAGTTTGGACTTTTGGATGTTAGTCAAAGACCAAGTTTGTGCACCGTAGGTGAAGATGGGGAGAATACACATGTCCATTAGCTTTCGCTTCAGAGACAGGTAGCGTGCCCTTAAAATACTCTTAATACTTAATACTTTTTTTTTAAATTCAACTATTTCTGTGTGGGAGGCGTGGGTAATTATCTATTGTAGCATGTATTTATTTCGCCAATATCGAAGACATAATGTAGAATTCAGGTAGTAGTCACTAAATAGAAATTATGCTTCGTCATTCCCTTTTACATAAGCAAGCTTTGTTGAAGAAAGTGCTTACACAGAAACAGAATACTAAATCATGTGTTTATTTTCTTTTCCGGTACAGTCAGCAACAAAATCTATCCGGGCCCAACCTACTGGGGCTGCTCAACCAGCAGTCCTACCCCCAACCAGACCTTGGTCTGCACAACACCATACTCAACAACACTCAGCCTGGTAAGTTAACATATTTATTTGTGTTTAGAATGTTCTTTTTCTAATGATTGTTTTTTGTTTCTATAAATTAGAGAGTCTATGGGTGCGTGTATAAAGAGGTTTGCTTACAAAGTATTTTTTAGAGTTCCATTTTCAAAGAGAAACTGTCTAAGTGTTAGGGGTCTTCTCTCCGGCCGTCTTTTCTTAACAAACACTCTTATAGCAGATCAATATTTCACAAACTGACTGCCTTCTTGTTCTAATTTTTATTTATTCCTTTGGTAAACCAATAGCAGTCATACTAAGAATTAATAGGAAACAATAAAAATGATATAAAAGTGCTGGTATGTATGCCTATTACAGCATTCACCATAGTAACATAAAGTTCTCAAATCTTAATAATATGTTAGCAAGCTCCTGGGTCATTTTCCATCTATTCCATGGATTTTTCCGTCAGGAGTTTCTCAAGAGATACCTTGAGCCTTGATATATTACCCAGTTGATAGCTATAGGCGAGCTTATTGCCATCAAGGCTCCAACCATCAGGCTTGACTCTTATTACATGGAACTTAAGCATAACTGATGAACTGTGGGTGTACTATAAGTACCTCTCTGCCTAACCTTGCCGGAAAGCAGGCGTGAAACAATTTGACAAATGTGTAATGTTTTCCTACTCCGATATTTTTTTCTGATTAATTTCGTTTCTCTGGGACTTCGTCGAGCTTCATTGTCTCGGCGCTTTTCTGGTGTTCGCCACTGTTGATTCTGGCGCACAGGAGTTGCAGTGGTTTGGGAAAAATAATTATGGAGGACATGTCCTAAAAAAAAGTGTACTATGCGGAGTAAATAATACAGCCGCTCGGGTCGATCTTTAGCTTAAGCCGTGCTTGCCTAGGTTGGTCTGTGGATGGGTGACCGCCCATTACGTTAAGCCCTTGGTCCCGGCTGTCTTCTGTAGATCTTTGACAGTCGTAACAGGTAGTCAGTGACCCAAAATAAACTCATAGGCAGTCACTCCATGTAAAATACTGGTAATTAACTGCATCCGGTTAGACTGGAAGCTGACACCTACATAGTTGGTAAAAGGCTAGGCAGATGATGAGATGATGATGATGCGGAGTACCAAGAATTTTGAACCAACGGTTGAGGTTCAACTAAATATCGACAGTCATCTTGACTTGCCATGCAAATGGTTGTGATACTGGTCAGTAGTCAGTAGCGAAGGGTCAATTTTTATAAGAAGTAAGCCGGAGTACATATCTTTAATGTGTACAATATCTTCAATTGTTATATTATTTGTCTAATAGAATACTGACTGCCATTTTTCAAAGGGAATCCGGTAGGAATCGAGTTGTATTAAACCTTCGCCACTGGTACCGGTTCTTTACCAAGAGTCAGCCGGGGTAGGAAACCAGCCTCTTTATGCAAGCACCATTTAGTATTAATATGTATTATGTGTTACACTCTGTGTGATTCTAGAACACTCTTTAGCTGTTTCAAACTTAGCAAATAAAACTAGTAACACTGATTATTTCTTCCTGTTTTTCTTGAATGAACTGTTTTATGTAGTTTTTTATTTAATTTCGATATCAACAATATGGAAGTAAGATACTTTTCTGAATATTAAATGCACGGTCTGTCAATATCTATTTGTACACAGCTGGTCTTTGTATAGGTTTTGTCAGACACAAATTTCTGGTTTTAAAGCAATGACCCACTGTGTATGATAGCTCCTGTGTGATATCCGTACGGTAGGCTACATAAGTCGCTCGATAACGTTAGCAAAATGCCACAGATAAGGTAAAAATATCATATCAAAATCCTCGAGATTATCGCGCCGTTGTATTTAAGAAAAGCTGTCATATACAAGGTGTAAACGGACCCTCCACAAAACCGTCAACCAAGTATTCTGTACATTAAATTCAGTGACTACGCAAAAATTATTCCTAGGTAACGATTTTTTTTTGGGTGAAAAATCACGTTTTACGGTAGGACTCAATGTAACTCATTCAAAACATTGTGCTGATAGATATAGATGCATTGAATAGTACAGGAGTCATGGAGGGATTAAAATTTGAATTTAAAAAATAAACTTGTGAAAAAGTTGGAACTTTGACCTCCAATATCTTCGTAACTTAAAGATTTCGAAAACTAGTCTTACCAAGGGGTAGCTTATTACCCAGTACTAACTGGATTGTGGAGGTCAGATAGGCAGTCGCTCCATGTAAAATACTGGCATCCAGCTGCATCCTGTTACACCCTAACATAGTTGAGAAAAGGCTAGGCAGATGATGAACTTAAAGTCAGCGACTTATGTAACCCCCTCGTGCCGCACATAACGTCCCGCATCCCGTGTGACTAACCCCATGTTGTGACGTCAGCGCCCATGATGGCCGCGCGCCTGCCGCCGCAGTATCAGCAGCAGAAGTACTACCAGCCGATGCTCGCCAACGATTTTATTGGTAAATAGCTCTTGTTCTTATTTCCTTTCTCGTCTTTGTGTGTTGTGTGTGTGTGCGTGTGTATTGAAATAGAGAACGATACCACTTTTGTAAGTTTATACATATAATTTACTAGCGGCTCGTCCCGGCTTCGCACGGATGGACATTTTTTTTTTTTTTAAATAATATAGCCTATGTTACTCAGGGATAATGGAGCATTCTAATGGTGAAAGAATTTTTGAAATCGGTCCATTAGTTTTTGAGTTTATTCGTTACAAACACACAAACGTTTCCTCTTTATAATATTAGTGTAGATAGATTAAAGGAACATCTTTTAAAGGCCCGACTTACGTATCTTAAGTCGTGTATTCGAGTGTAAAGACTTTTATCATGAGGAATACTAAGCTTTCGTTTAGACTCATAATCAGCGTATTATGTTCCCACTGCTGGGACACAGGCCTCTCTATGAAAGGGTTTGGGCTGTAATCCACCACGCGGGCCCAGTGCTGGTTGGTAGATGTCACATGTCTTCGAATTTTTAGTTCTATGACATGTCGGTTTCCTCACGATGTTTTATTTCATTGGTTCAAGAGCAGTAGTGATGACATAGCAGTTAGTTACAAAAATTAATGCGCCTGTCTAGGTTCGTACCCACGACTTGCAAACCGTAAGGGCGCGTTCCCACTATTTCGTGACGGTTAATATATCGTTGGACAATATATGGAAAAGTCGTGGACGACAGTGAATCGTGTCGTCCTATATGTGAACACCTCCATTTAAATACACAAGCCACGACGCTTTAAACGACACGATAATCTGTCGTCACCCCATAGTGATAACGCGCCCTAAGTCGGCGGCAGTTACCACTGGGCCACTGTCTTTTAAAGAATAAGACTGCTGATTAAAAATAATGTTGTTCAAGAAATCTCCGAAAGGCTGTCATCTAAAATAAATGTTATATGTCTTACACAATCGACAAAGAAGTAAGCAATTGCACTGTCTATTCTTATGTCTGGGTCTATCAGCGAATATTCTACTACAATTTACGTACCTAATTTGTTATCTCTTACAAATGGTATCGCCTTCTCTCTCAATCACAGTGTAATTAATATTTTAGTTATAAAATGTTAAATGTATGCACTACTTTTTTTATGTTGGCTTTATTATCTGTTTCATAGCACATACTTTTAGTTATTTTTTTTAGGTTTTTAGTTAAATATGCCTATCATACTTTTATGAAGTAAAATAAGGCATTTCAATTTGTGGTAGAATCGATGTTTTTTTTATTATTTTGCTTAGAATGATATACCCCAAAAGCTTTAGTTGCTTTTTTGTTTAGTTATGCTATTAAAGGCAGTTAATAATGGTTTTCGATTTCAGGCTACAATAAATCTAGCTCGCATTGACGCATTGGTGGTGGAATTATAAACAACTTTTAATAATGTAGGGATCGTCTTTGATCTATACAGTGAACTTTGATTTTACTCAAGCTAATTACAGTCACGTTACATACGAAAATGAACCTTATTTATTTATTTAACAGTTAATGTACACACTAAATACAAGAAAGAAACAAAAACATAAGTACAAAGCTAATGCTTTATTTGTAAAGAAATCTCTGCCAGCATACCTGCGAAAGGTGAGTAGATAAAAAGAGATGTAGACACAGTGTGTAAAAGAAGAAGAGAAAATAGAATACACAGAAACATATAGCAAATAACGACTTTAAAAACAAACATAAAGCAAATAAAAACTTGTATTGTGTAACGCGCTGGTGTTCGCAAATCCACGCCCAAGCGCATATTGTGCATGCAAAAAAAAAGACTGACATAGATACAAGTACAAAGACAAAATATATAACAAACTGTGTAGATTTGATTAATAATAATATTCGTCTGAAATATTTGAAAACGATTTTGTAAATGTAATACAAAAACGTTTATATGGAATATGCATATTAACTTCATACGAACAAGCAATTGTATAGAACGCTACTAAACTTCGCTTGAGCAAAGACTAAGTACACTATAGGTTTCAACCTCAGTCTACCAATAGATTCTCTCTGGCAGAAAAGCTTCCAAGCAAATGACTCAACATCATCAAAAAAGTGCTGAAACAGATACAAAAAGGGCCAACATAACGACCCAACACAAATAATAATACTCTTTTCTCGCCAATCACAGGATTCAATCCCCTCTTTCCGTCATCAGCTCAGCAACAAGCCCTGCAGTCGTCCGTGAACCAGCTGGCCAGCCAGCAGATGAGCCAGCTCAACATGATGGGGCTGGCGGGCGCCGTGCCGCCGCAGGCGCTCGCCTTCCAGCACCAGAACATCGCGCAGATGAACCTCAACCAGAATCTTATGGGACAGAATCTGGGACAGAACTTGGGTAACTATACAGGTACTATGCTTGTGTGTGTTATACTTTAGATTAGCTGACGGAACTTGAGGGTGCTACACGTATTTTC
Source organism: Noctua fimbriata (assembly GCA_905163415.1). NCBI lineage: Eukaryota > Metazoa > Arthropoda > Insecta > Lepidoptera > Noctuidae > Noctua > Noctua fimbriata. The sequence continues at coordinate 2,831,480 of LR990946.1, forward strand.
GAGATTCGGCAATATTTGTTGAAGAATAAAATCGACCCGAAGTGTTTACTACACGTCGTATTCAACTTTCATTCGACACGTCACTATTTACATATACCATCGCTCGGCGCAATATAAGCTTAGCCGAATGGGTCTTTCCCGAACGTATGCCGCGCTGCTTGTCGCGGGTTCGATCCCCGCACGGAACAAATATTAGTGTGGTCTACAGGTAGTTTTTCCGGGTTTGGCTGTTTGTGTATGTCTGGCTGTTTGTATATGTGAGTTTCAATGTTTATAATCGCACCCAGGATACAGGAGAGGGGCATGTTTAAATAAAAATACTGGGTGGAAAGGACACCGACGCGAAAACGGTTACCATGTCACTACATCAATTTGAGCCCTCCAAAATAGAAATTTTTCATCGGTTTTTACTGCTCGACCTTGGCAAATCATGACAAACCGAACATGTGTGTAAGCTGCAGACGTAATGGCCATCATTCATCACCATTAACAGCACTGCTGGATAAACACCTCTCAAATGACACGCTACTTACCACGATACTTACTACGATCCTTGGCCGCTCTCCACCGCCCGAAGTCCGCTATACCTACGCTTGCTATTTCGCTATCAAGAATAAGTTTAATAAAGTTTTTCATACAAGTCGTAATACTTTATGTACTCATGTACTTTTTAGTAAATATCTTCTAAAATAAACCGCATTTGTTACAGGTCTAGCAAGTCAGAACTTAGGATTAGGAGGTCAGAATCTCATAGGTGGGCAGAACCTCGCTCTAGGCGGGCAGAACTTGGCGCTAGGAGGGCAGAATCTAGGATTAATCAATCAGAACTTGGGGCAGCTGGTGGCGCATCGAGCTGTGCATCATGCGTTGGCGAGGCGGGCTGTTGATATGGATATGGCAGGTAAATCATACAAGATGATCATCTATACTAATACAACGTGTAAATTTAATGGACCCTTCACGAAGCCGTCAACCAAGTATTCTGTACATCAAACTAAGTAACTCTACGCAACAATTATTGCTGGAAAATTACTTATTTTTTGTGGTGAAAAATTACGTTTTACGGTAGGACTCAATGTCACGCACTAAAAGTGTGCTGATGAATGCATTGAATAGTACAGGGATCGTGTTGGAGGTATTTAAAGTACAGTTATAACATTAAAAACGTAAAACTAGAAGGTTCCCATGTATGGTCCAGAACAAATGATCGCAATGACGGACAGAACAAGTACCTTTCGTCCTCGTTAATGGTATTTTTACTCCCATTATATCTATTTTTTAGACTAATTTACATTGTGTTATGTTTTTTTTTTTTTTACAACTGTTATGATTTTTTAAATACTTTTATTTATTATAAACAGCCATGACGAACGTGAACTCGACAGGTTCGTCGCAGCCGAGTACACCCAACAAGGCGCATTCGTACAACGAGTACATGCTCACGCTGCAACACAAGCTGGCCTCCATATCTAATAGCGTGAGTATATTTTTTAATAGCATAATAATTAGCCTATAATGTTCCCACTGCTGGGACTCACGGCCTCCTCTCTTTGTGAGGGAATGGGCTATATAATACACCACGCGGGCCCAGTGCGTGTTGGTACAATGTAGCATGTCTTCAAATTTTTGGTTCTAGGACATGCCGGTTTCCTCACGCTGTTTTCGTTCACCGTTTTGAGAGCAGTGGTGATGTAATAAATTACACAAAGTAATGCGCCTGCCTGGGTTCGAACCCACGACTTACTGCTGGTAAGTCGGGGCCGCCATCATTGTGCCACCGCTGCTCTTTTCTTAATAGAGTCTTAATAATTGCGGCCCCCGTAGCATGACCACCGTAGACAAGGATTTCTTTGACGGAAGAATCGACAAAATGACAGATAGTGTAAAGAAATCTGTCATTGTGTCGACACAATCTGTGATTTTGTCGATTCTGCCGTCAAAGAAATCCTTGTCTACGGTGGTCATGCTACAGGGGCTGGTCTTTATAGTAGACACTGCTTCCATTGTGTCATGGCAGTTTCTCTTCTCTCTCTTGTATGACTCATTTAAAACTATTTCATTGGAATATTTCTATTGCAAAAGGGCATGAGAAAAAAAAAACATTGAGTGAACTGACTGATTGGTCAGAGAAGACAAAACGCCTGAAGAGTTGGACAGTAATAGAGGAGGCATTTGCCCAGCAGTGGGACAGAAAGGAAAAAAATGAGTGAACTTAAAAGATAGTTCTAGTGAAGTATTACAACTATACTAAACTTATTTCTGTTGCGAAGCAGCTATACTGTAGCAACATAGTCTAATAGAAGACTAAGTCATTGGCCCCAGCATAAAAAGTTCAATTCAATTCATTTTTATTTCAGATAAATAACATTATAATTATCCATACAAGTTTTTTAAATAATATAATACACAAACAAACAACACAACAATGACAACAAATAGATACAATAAACATAGGATTAGGACCGCACTACTCGTGCATGGAGTTTTGTCCAATGCTCCATGTCCATTCTCCCAACAATGAGCCGCAGGAAGCTGTTGGGGCTGCCTCGTATGCGGTGCATCAGAGACGCATACGAGACGCATGCGATATTCGGATGCATTATTTTCCTAAAGTTTGAGTGTTGACTTGGATGGAGCTTGCATCAGTACGGGAAAAGTCTTGGTTTTTTTAAATTAATAGTTATTATTTCATTATATTGTTTAACTCCAAATTAATTATGCCCAGTTATATTTACCATTTTGTCCTATTCGATATTTAAGCAGCAGAGTTTTAATTCAAATAGTTTCAGTATTTTATTTTTTATTTTTTTCAACAAATTTATTGCTTAGTTTTTAAACACTCAAGAGTGTTGAAATTCCGCGATCTCAGGATAAAATTGGCATTTAAAGGAGTCGCTTCCTTACTTTTGTAGTCCGCTAGTTTTCTTATAAAGTCCCAACCGAGTCTATTCATTGATCCTTCGAGCCGGATTAATGAATAGACTCGGTTGGGACTTTATAAGAAAATTAACATAAAGTGCAACTTGTGAAGTCATACAGTATACAAAGAAATGCCCGGAGTGACCGGCGCGGCGGCGTCTGTGAGCTCAGTGTGGTAAGACGCGCAGCGGAACTCGCGCAGGCGGTTTCGGTACCCCAAACCCGCGCCCTCCCCTTGCCAGGAAAAGGGTACTTTAGGTAAATATGCATCCGTATATGCGATCCCTAATGATAATTCTGTCCTCAGGGTCCGGTATCGCCGCAGTCCCCGCTGGAGTACAGTCCTGCGCTGTCACCTACGCACCGGCCGCCTCTGCATAACATGACCAAGGTCCGTACCCATTTTATACAAATTAATATACGATAAAATAGCACTTAAATCCATATCATTTATTTGATTTTATGCTAGGTTAAAAATCGGATGACGATCTGGTGAAATTTCCATTTTTTTTTAAATTAATTTTAATTAGAAGAAACAAAAATGTGAAAAAAAAAGATATATCTGTGGAAATAAAAAAGTTTTGAGACTTTAAAGTTACACTTGCAATGAAGTAAAGTGATGTCACTTTACCTCATTACGTTATTTATTCTTGATGTGTGGCTAACGAAACAAACCTAAGAGAAGGTAGACAAGTAGGTACTTATGTAGAAAGTTAAACTCCTTTTTATTTCATCACAAACATAAGATATTATTTAAAGAAAAACCCCCTTCGTCCCCCTCGGTGATAGGTCCAGCTTTTAGGACATCCCTCCTCCCCCCTCTTTTCACTTTCGATGTACTCTTTTATCATGTAACTTAAAAATAGAAAACTTCTATTTTAACGTTAAAATAGAAATATTCTGTTTACGATTCTGTATTAGTTAATTTCCTTACGCCGCCACACACAACAGGACCAGACCTCCCGCCAGCGAGAACACGACTAGCTATCGAATATTTGCTGCTGAAGAAACGTACAAAAGCTTGCAGGTGGCCTGCTATGACGTCTTAAAGCAGGACTAATTCCAATGTGGGAAAGAGATTGCTTTAGACGACCCGTATAGCTCTGTCTCTTACACCTGCTTTAAGACGTCATAGTAACCCCCCAGGTCCTGTTTCATTAAAAGAGATACTTATGTTAATAGTTGATTTTGAGTCCATAATTGTGTTTGTTGCAGACGGAGGGCACAGAAGCATCAGATGGCGGAGCCCCCGTGGTCCACAAGACGCGTCACGCGGCGCAGCTCGCAGAACTGGACCACGAGCTCAGCAAGATCAGCCTGCACTATAAGCATACGCCGCCCAAGGTATACCTAGGAACTGTCCTTGTCTTGTGGATTTAAACATTGACAGTTAGACAGAGTTGGACTCAGATCGACTAGCCTGAGGCCGGTTTCCATCAAAGCGGAAACGAGATGAGTGATGTCGGAATATGCGCTATTGGAGTTGACTTAGTTTCATTGGATGCAGCATGATGAATGGCGGAACTTTCCATTTGACTTCCACAACCTGGTTTCTCAGTAACAGAATTTCTTTTGGCAACACTAGGGTCCGCTTGCATCACGAATCGCTAAACGCGTTTAAGGTAGAACGCATTTAAAACATCGTTCTGTTTTTATCAATCGTTTAAAGATGACAGAGACAATGATGTTTTAAATATGTTTAGCGTTAAGCACGTTTAGCGGTTCGTAGTGCAAGCGAGGTTAGGTGTTCTTTCGAACTTCTGAGTACCCGAATGTTCATTATTTTGAGCTCCCAATATTAGTGGTTGGTAGTTGTAAACCGAGAAAGCTTATAATAGCGTTTAGAATTTATATCTAGATGGTTCTAAGTACTAAAACTAAACCGTTTTTTGTTACAGGATGTGTTCATAGAACACAACCCAGAGGAGCATGAAATGCTCGCGGCGACCATCAACGACAGTGCTGTTAACAATTATGAAGGTCAGTCATACATTTCTAGTCATAAATAAATATACTAACTGTGCGCCCGGATCTGCTTGCTAACATACTAAAACTTACCCTGATAACACATAATTTAAGTTTAAAACCATGTTAATCAGATTACAATCTTTTAACGCAGTTTTTTTTACCTCTAAAAGCAACCTTATATCAACGAGAATAAAGGAGGTCACTTTGCCGGGTTTCCTCCGTGCCTCGGGAAGCACGTTAAGCCGTTGGTCCCGGCTGTCATTTGTAGATCTTTGACAGTTGTTACAGATAGTCTGGGTCCCGAAAGTCTGACAATCAGTCTTACTAAGGAGTATCGTATTACCCAGTACTAACTTGGTTGTGGAGGTCAGATAGGCAGTCGCTCCATGTAAAATACTGGTATTCAGCTGCATTTGGTTAGACTGGAAGTCGACCCCAACATAGGCTAGGCAGATGATGAAAAGTCACTTTGATACAAACTAAGAGCCAAATACTAAAAGAACTTTAGCAGTTCTCATGTCAATATAACTGTTTTCTGACTGCCCGTCAAGCAAGTCAATGAACGTGATGTAACATAAAGGGCTTAAAAATCTAAATAAATTAAACTAACCAACCATCGCGCATTGTCTTAATAAAATGTATTTTAAAGCTTTACTATAAAATATGCGTCGTTTCATCATTGTATCTCATACGTTTATATTTTTCTGAGGCTCGGTGTGTCATTATAAATGCTTCGGTACTGTCAGTGGTTCTCATCTCATTTCTAATACTTCTGATTGATTTTTAAGCAAGCAATTAACAACTGGTACCAAATGGGTCAAACTACTACAAATTAATCAAACTGATCCGCGTATTGACAGTACCGTCAACAAAAACGGCCGTGTCAACGCGATCACCATTCTTTACTCATTACTAAATTACAGATAACGTTCACAAACACTCAACGACGCAGCCTAAACTAGCAGATACCGTTGTGATTCACGAACTCCTCGCCTTTCTTCAGAATAAGATAGTATTGATGGATGAACTGTCTCTTGAGGAAATATGCTTATCTAGTTACACGGAAGAAGAGATTATTGAAGCTAAGAAAGTACTTACCGAGACTGTGAAGACCAACGTTTTGATGGATACAAGAATGCAAGATGGACGAAGCAAGAATGATCTGCAAGATATATTACAAGTACTGAAGAAGGCAAATCCAGATGATATCCCAATTTACGTAGCAAGGGACTTGTCAAAACTACCAACAGTTATATTTGGCAATGTGGATGTTACGAGAATTTTAAACGAGATAACGTCTTTGAAAACTGAAATTGGATTTATTAATAAGAAGCTTGAAGCCTCAGAAAAGATTGGTACAGAATTGAGAAATGAAATTACGTTGTTACGTAGTGAAATACGGAAAAAAGACAAAACGATTGTCGGAGAAAATGCCACTAACATTTTCTCGTCATTAAAAACTGAAGATAATCTTTTAACTAAGAAACTTGAGAATTCAGAAAGGATGTCTGCAGAATTGAGAAAAGAAATAACGTTGTTACGTAATGAAATGCCTTTGCGTAATGTACCAGTCAGCATAGACCTGGTGAACAGTGAGCCAGAAGCGCGGATCAATGACTTTGAGAGTCAAGTTGGTGTCGGACAGATCAGTAAATATGCGAACACCGATGTGCAAGTACAGGGTGACCCTTACGTGACCTCACATCCTAAAAACACTGCTCTCATAGAACAACAGTCGCGTAAAAAGCCACCACAAATGTCACAGTTCCTTAAGAAAAGATACGCGAAGAAGATTTCGCGCTACCGCCCATTCCATCGGCCGCCCGCTTCATCGAATGTTGTAAGACAGCAACAAAATATAGCAACTATTGAAGCCAACAAAGCAGGCTTGCCTTCTGTTGATGACAGCTATGACAAAAACAGTCAAAGGAGATGTAACCACAAAAAACATGACAGCGTTCCTGCAAGTGTAGATTCTCGAGCTGCATTGCCCGATTTGCTCTTGTACGTCTCATGTTCAGATCTACAGACAGCAGGACTTCACAAGAAATCCTCGACTCCCCAAACCAGAAATACCCATGACGATTCCACTTCACGACGCACCCATAACAAACGTGGTACATCTCTAGCAGAAGATATTCAAGCGGCAACTACTATGAACCTCTACATCTCCCGGTTTGACTATAATAGAGAGAGAGAAAAACTCCTCCAGGACATGATCAGAAGAAACCAAAGTCAACTCCGTGCAGAGGAACGGAAACAGGCGCGGATGAAATCGAGAAGGAATATGAACTCCTGCATTCTACAAGTTCCTCTAATGTTATGAGTCCGTCTATTCAAATATAACTTGGCAAAATGGGAGGTTATAGACCCGTCTGACATATAATGTGAGTGCGGTCATATTCAGAGAATAAATGTCCCACTTGTCCATACAACTGCAATTTTAAGGACATAAAGAACGCCATCGACTCCAAAAGAAAATGAAGCACGAATAAACCCGCATTTCTACGTTCATGTTAACAAATTAAAGTGCCTCAAATGTTGTATCTAAGTTAGTCTTTAGTGTATATATTTTTAAGAGTCCTTGTTACCTAATAAATTAATAAAAACGAAAATAAAGCACAATTCCTTCTGTTTGAGTTAAACACTTATTTATAAAATAAATGCATAACGAGAAGTAGATACCCTTTCAATAAGGCCTATCGTTCACTACGCTACTCAAAAGTAATCAGTAGAGTCCGTAAAATCAATGCCAGTAAACTATGCAAGTAGATGTTACAATGGCATGCCTGTTACTTGCATACATTCGTGCAAGTTACTGGCATGTGTATTACGAGCTTGGCAAACTAAAATGACCAATGAGTAGCAAGAATGTCATATCAATCTTACACTGGCGGTCCGTACACGACTCAACTAATCACAAACTACCTAGTTGATTATGCGGTAGTAAGACATGGTTTCTGGAGAATTTGAATTTGAGAAATTGTCAAACTCTTCTTTAGCATACAATTTTGTGTGTCGAAAGAACCACCTTATGTACTACTGCTATTATTCACTGACTGTCGACCACTTTTCAACGTTATGATCTGAGTAAAAAGGTTGAAAAGTGGTCGCCCGTCAGTGAGCGGGTAGTACCTATACTGCTAAAGTAGAATTTGACAGGTTCTCAATTCAGAAACCGTCAATATAGGCCAAAAACTAAGGACGGCACGGCAGAGCATTTTCAATTACCGATTAAAATGTTTCGAGATCGACCCCAAGGCATCAATGGGGATTTCTCTTCGCGGCATTGAACATTGTAATCTCTATCTTATTACCACTAGCTACGTATGAATTTACATTGGGTAAATTTGAAATTCTCTGTCCTGCCCTGCCCTGCTGTCTCCGGTATGCGCTGGCCTTCGCGTCGTGTACACGGCCCGTCATTGAAATGCTAGTGATGTAACATTCTGGCTTTTTTTGTGATTGGAGTTCGTGACACGATACTTTCGAGTACCGTTGTGGCCGTGGGCTTAAGAGGAAAATAACGTGTGAAACAAGCTATCGATCATACTACTGAAATTGATACAGGTTTTTTTTTCTTGTCAATGTTGAAAGGAGCGTTTTCTTTTTTTTATGAATCCTTAGAAAACAAAGAATCAACACCGTCGATGTCACAAACATTTTAATCTAAGGAATAACTATAAGCTAGACAAGGTTATCGATATTAAAATATAGTCCATGCAAATGCTTGCAACGTTAAAAAAAGAAATCTTAAAAACCTCCATTTAAAAAGGGGTAAGTTTCTGTAATATGCCTATATTTGGATGGTCCACTTACGCCAAATATTGCGAGTTGTAAGACGCTGATCGCGTACGCAGTTCTACTGAGAATAAAGCTTCGTCTACGTTAGGCGGGCTGAACACGATCGGAATACGAATTCGCTTAGCGTAGACAGACTCTTGGAAGCCTCGACCGAGCACTCCCGCCAAGGGAATATGTGCTCCGCTCGTGTTCGGCCAAAACCTAAAAGGGCCCGGCCTTAGCAGAATCATAACATAACATCACGCCGGTCTTATCATAACATCTTCGAAGGTTTGGGCAGAAGTGTACCTAATATTACACCCATATTTCGCCAGCTATGTTAAAGTCCCATGTAATAGGGGGCAAGAGAATCATAATAAGATAATAATTTGAATCTGATTCGTAAAATGGTTTCAGACACAGTAAGTCAATCCTAGATTCTGCTAAAGCCTACTTTTTTAGGCCCCCAGGTCAGCTTAGGCGTTTGTGAGACGTATATGCTGCGCTAACACCGCTTCAACGTGGCGTATTTTCCCTACAATTAGCCATTACAACGAATACGTGGCTTCAACGCTTACGTTACGCTTACGATATTATTATGTCATTATTTAATATCAGAAAAAATGATGTGTCCATATACAAAAATAACTCACACAGACACTACTTTTTTTCGTACCTTTGAGACGTGAAAATCTACGTGTAAATGATCGATAATTCTGGCTACTCTTATAATGGGCACTAAATAACCTAATTCTTCTCTCAACAGAGCTTGGTCCGGAATGGGAGACCCGCTCGGCGCGGTTCCGCGTGTCCCGGGCGGCGCCCTGCCGCGGATACGAGCTGTGCCAGTTGCTGCCTAGTGATCATGGTGAGGATACAGATTTTTAATTCTTTTGGAGAAGAGCTGGTTAGTTTGACCGATTTCAGTGTTACTAATTTCAACATTTTCTCTAAAGGCAAAGAAAAGCTAGACCTTCTCCAAGCCCACCCTTACACGGAAGGCGGGCTAGACGAAGTATCCTGCGCAGACAACAACTCCTCGTACGAAGAGGCTGCGGCTGGAGAGACATACGTCATCACCGATACCAGGGCTCACACTTATCTGGTGCATGACGCGCTGGCTGATGCCGTGGCCACCATTATAGACCCAGGCCGGAATGTCCACGAGGTGAGGCATCAGTGCAACCAACCACTAACTTTCCCTGATTCCCTAAAGGTGGTCTTCCGAGGTGACTACAGCCACTAACCGCAGCGAGAACGTCGCCAAATCACTGACTGGCGGCAATTTCGCTACCTTACATTGTATTTGTATATTTTAAACGAGTCGTATCAGGCTTTGCAGCCATATCTAGTGTTTTCTGGGAAAATACCACTGGTACATAAATTAAACGTGTTGAATTTCTGCATGAAACAACAATATCATTTGTACCACTAATTTGTGATCATGTCGCCACATTGTGAACGCGTCATTTTTCTCATCATCATTTACTTCAGACACGGTTCTAAGCATCATAAGTCAATTTGACTAATATATTCTTTATCTACGTCTCCCAGAGTTCACCAGTTCTGGGTTCACCGGAAGAGCGTCGCGAAGGCAGCTCGGAATGCGAGCAGTCGTTCCTGATCTTGGACCCGTGGCGCCAGCTGACGTGCGCGGTCATCGACCGGGCGCTGCGCCTGAGCTCCGACCCCAGCTTCACGCCCTTCCAAGAGGCCAAGTATGCCGCACCGCAGCATAACAACAACGAGGTCAGCCACTTCAAATGAAGATAAATTATTATTACAAATCAACATTATGTAGTTCAGGCGTAAAAATGTTTACCAAAATGTCACAACTGTTAGGAGACTAAGTTTTTATGCATGTATTTTGTTGTTACAGCAGATGGGTTCCATCTCAGCGCGCGCCGAGCTGTCCCGCTGGCAGCTGCTGCAGCTGGCGGGCGGCGCGGGCGGCGCGGGCGAGGCCGTGCTGAGCGCGCCCGGCCAGCCTGCGCTCTCCGCCAGCGCCGTCACGCACGAGACGCTCACCGACAGAGGTAACACATGACTCCATCTTATTCTACTTATACAATAATAGAGAACAGAATATTTATCAGTGATCTTTTCCTCCACGTTTTTATTTTAGTTCCAAATATCACGCAATCTATTTTTAAATGTGGAGGTGACTGTCTCGTTTGTCTAGTGGTCGCAATCGCAACTGCTGAACACTAGGTCTTGGGTTCGATTCCGGGGTCGAGAAAATTGTAACTGGCTTTTCCCTTCAGGAATTTCTCGATAGCAGCCACGGAATCTGGATTCCTGCCCGGTTGATGGCAAAACGGTTCGCTCCCTATTTCATGGGAATTAAACAGAACTAGTGAAATGTGGGTACCATATAAGTACACCGCTTCACCTTCGGCATATGCAGGTGTTGTGTTATGTCGAATCCCGCTATCTAATTATTCCTTAGTTATCTCTAACGAAAGAATATGTTTGTTCCAGCGGTGTGTCGGCAGGTGGTGCTGGTGTCGGTGCAACCGGCGCAGTTATGACGAGAGTAGCGATCACCTTGTACCTTATATTTATTGTAACATGTAATATATCTATATCACTATTCGTAAATAAAATATTCATATGTGATATCTAACTATAGCACTTTTATTTTACATTAAATTCAATGACAGACAACGGGCCTAGAGCGCTGGATCTAGAAACATGATGGTTTGCTCAAGAGTTAGTAATTTAATGTATTTCACCAGCATATATATTTTTTTAACACGCTTTTATCAGTTAGCCTTTGTCTACCTGGGTGAATATTTAGTTTCCACCGTCCACCGTGTAACAAAACTCTTCAGATTTGAAGTGCATAAAGATTATGCTTACCTAATAACCTTAGCTTCATCTGTAACTAAAATCTTAGAAGTTATATTTGAACCACTTCCCGCTTTCCGATCGAGCTGAAACTTTGCATACATGTTTAGTTTGGATGACAATGCGTAGTTAGCTAAGTGACGTCATTCTAATCCAATATGGTGGTTTACCAAAGATGGCGGACTAGTTATTTTTATGCATTCCCATGATATTGGTATCAAATGAAAAGGTTTGCTGATAAAAATACGAGAATGCGTGTTTTTTAGTTTTTAAACTATAATTATTATAACTTTCATTTGGTCCGTCTATCAACTATAGAAAATCGTTAAATTATTAGAAAAGAAGTGAAACAATGCTCGCCCGTCTCGCTCGCTAGCTGGCGGTGTGGCCTGCGCTCAAGGCGCGCACTCCACCAAGGAAGAGAGGAGGTGTGTTGTAAACCACCAATAGTATTTCGTTATTACCCGACTGCGGCGAAGCCTGGAAGGAGGTCTATGTGTTTTTTTACACTCCTCGTCTTCGCTTAGTTAAACGGTTGAGCAGAGAGGAGAATATTTGTTTAGTCTAACCTCCACTCGGCGGCCAAGCAGGCAGCAGCCCACAGCGACAACGAGAACAGACTTGGAACGGTACCACGGTTGCGAATATTCATACGCATCCGAAGTACATCACCGATGGCATTTAATTTCAGTTTTTTAAACCCATTTTGACAAAAGAATGAGCTTGGCTTATATAAAAATAAAAACACCTGCTTTTCCAATCAAACTTTAATCGAATATTTACATATTTTTTTTACATTGTTTACAAAGGTACAAAAACAATCTCACAATATAAACTTTAACGGGCGGTGACCAAAGAATATCACAGATCAAACTACACAAAAATTATACATTTTACGGTAACATAACAATATGCATGATTTGAAATCTTAAGCCGATCCTTGATGAGGACACAAAGCAAGTATTTTTTCTACTACAGTAAGTAGGTACCATATAAGGGTTTTTAAGAATTAGTCTGCAACCGTTTCTAATGCAACAGTATCTTTGTAAGGATGTTAACGTCCAGGTATCTGCTGCTCATCTATTCTTGGGTATACACACAAATCATTCATGCACAAACAGCCTAAAGAGAAGAGAGTTCCAAAGATTCTTAACTCTTAAACGCTGAGCATCAAAAACACGAGGGGGCCCAGAAGAGTGATGACCCCGACTTTGCTGCTGAGCGAACCGGCGCCTGGTGCAGGATTGGTACCGTTTCCGGTTCCATTATTTTGCATTATGGGGGTTTCAACACTTTCAACCTGAGAAAAGAAGAATCAATTAGCATCGCAGTTGTAGGGTCAGTTTGGGGGCCTTGAAACTAACTAATAATATTGATAGATCTGAATACTCAATCGTGTATGTTACGGGTAATGCTAGAAGAAGTAAGTACCATAGAACCAAAGTTCTAGAACTAGCTAATTTGTATATAAAGTTAGACTTCCTAATTTGTATATAAAAAGCTTGGGTTTTACAAATAATACCCAAGCTTTTTGTATACAAATTAGGAGGTCTAACCTTTTCTTTTACGGGCGATGTGATGCAACGAATTTGGATGTCGCGGTTGGTCACAGTTCTTACCTAACCTAATCCATTTGATCGGTGAGCCCTAGCAATAAAAAAGTATACATATTGACTAAACTTACACCAATTACTACTGGCCGCACCTGGTGTAACCGTACTTCGGCTTTTAGCCGTAACAACCTTTTGAATTTTACCCAAAAAGCTAGGGTAATAGTAAGTATACCCGGGTAAACCTAGGTTTACTTCTTCTTCTAGCATTATCCGTAACATGTACATCATATAAGTTACAAGTTTCGCTTCATTTTCACAGTTTGAGCTAAGTTAGCTATGTGATTGGTTAGTTGGTTATTGTTATTATGTAACACCTGCATGTTACCCATTCTCGAATATCTCTGGTGGCGACGCAACAGCATTAAGCAATATCATTGAGTGTTACAACATTCATTGCGTTCCTCCTCCTCCGCCTCTTTCTTGAAGCTGAGTATAGCCTCTTCCAAATCTCTCCAATTTTGACGTTTTTTCATTGCGTTACCGAGCGAATACATTCTTTAAGTATAACGCAGCAATGGATTAGAAATTTCCTTTTAAATCCGGATTATGGGTGTACGCTTGTCACTAAGACGGTGTGTGGGGAATGGTTAAGTGTGAGTGTATTAGGGGGGGGGGCGGGTTGGTGAGTGAGTGAGTGTATCATCATACATATGCCTATGTGGGGGAGGGGGTGTCAGGCGAGTGGATGAGTGAGGGAGTGTTGAGAATTTAAGCGTGGGTGTGAAAAACGGTGTGCATCGTGTGCTTATGACTGCGTGAGTGCGTGGGATAGAAAATGATGTCGGTTTGCGTTTTATTTAAGCAGCGCCTCCGTGTCCTCGAAGGCAACTAGTTAGTATTTAGGGAGGTCGGCCAAAGCTTATTGTAGATGGCTTTTCCATAGCTAAATCCTATGACTATGTAGCCACCGCTGACCACAGCACATTACCAAGTTTTGACGCTCTGACAAGAAATATGAAGCACACAGTTCTGACAAGAACTAGACCACGTTTTGACGCCCTGATAAGAAACAGTTCTGAAAATAACTTTTTTGACATTCTGTAAAGAAATAGGAGTGTCAGGAGCTGTGAGGCCACTTTTCTACTCTTCGCTCCGCGTGTCTTCCATCTTCCGTAAACTCGATTCGTAACACAACATCACTCGACGGTGGCCTCCCGACACTAGCGCGCGCAAACTACGGAGCACCTATATTTATGCCATCTGCGGGCGCGCCGAGACGCCGCGCGCCTCCGTGAACACACAAGCGCCCCTCGTGGAAATAACACTGCAACAGTGCTGTAACGCGATTGGTGGAAATCCTGCTAATGTTATTGGATTTTTATTTTGTAATTTTTATTCTAATTTAATGTACATGTTTTTATTGGCTAGTGTTAATTTGTAAAATAGTATTTAAGGAAACCTTTTGGAAAATAAATTATTCATTCATATTCACATCCATCGAACACGGAGTTTATCTTTAACCTTCTGACGACCCTAAAACTATAACTCATCCAATGACGATTAAGAACTAGCTATGCCAGCGCCATATGTTTCACAGTTACCGTCCCCATCGGGGTGCAACTCAAAATATTTCTCATGCTTCGCGAAAGTATCAATCGGGGTTTTTTTCAAGGGGATTATACTTCCCAAAACCCAATCGTGATTTTCATTATAATTTAAAAGTCTTTATCATTTATTATCAATCGATTAGTAACATGTGTAGCTGATAGCCAACAAATTAAATTATGGTTTATCTCATCTATTTACACGTGACTACAGTCGCCATTACAAAAAATGTTTTTAGCGATATCTACCGATAACTCGATGCATGCTCGGTCATAATTTGGGTCATAATTGAAGCTAAGTAAAATCTAACAACATAATAACCTTAATCAGCAAGCATTGATGACTAAAGGCAAAGAAGAAGGAAATAACGATAATCAAGTGAACAGATTCATTGGTCACAGATCACAGAGTTTTTAATAGGGAAATCTTGTAATTAAAATTTAACACCGTGACTACCGCCACCCCACCTATGGTATGGTATATCTCGTAAACTACTGGGGTAATACTTTTGAATTTTGGGCACTAATTTTATCATACAGGGCAGTCATTTTCTATGCAGGTTTGTAGAAAGTGACTAGCTCCTCATATTTGGAATCAACATTCAAAGTCGTGGTCCTGCTGAAAAAGCGCGCGAAAGTTATCATCGTTGATTTTTCGGTAAATACAAATATTTCAGTTCTGTTTTTTTTACGAAATGAATCATCATTAATTTTGTTGTCCAAGCAATAATAAGCATTAATTCATTCAATCATTTACCAAATATGGAAGCGATTGGCGTTGGTGGTCCTACGGTAGTCACGGACATCTGCTCCGTCTCCCGGTAACGGTCTCTCTTAGCCTTTTTTCCAACCTCCGAACTAGCAGGAACGCTTACCCCATAGCAGCGAGGAACTTGCCCACCAGACACATCACGCGTCTGGTCAGAGGAGCCTCCCTCTTCAACAGGGATTGGAACTTTCCTGCTCTTCATACTCATACTATAGGATAACGATGGTGCGTGAGCTTACCGTATTAACGATCCAGTTGGTATAACTGGAGACCCTAGCGGAGACTCCTGGGAAGTCGGGCTCAGCGCAGCCGACACCCCACGACGTGATGCCCACGACGACCCCGTTGTAGATCAGTGGCCCTCCGGAGTCACCCTGGCACGCGTCCTTGCCTGAAGCATAGGACACAAATTACATTACCCTGTTTTATATGGCAAAGTTTAATCAGCTCCCACTGCTGGGACATAGGCCTCCTCCCCCGTCGCGGGCCTAGTGTGGGTTTGTGGCTGTGACATGTCATTGAATGTTTCGTTCTAGGACATGCTGGTTTCTTCGCAATGTTTTCCTTGACGGTTTTAAACGCAGTGGTGAAGAAATAAATTACCCAAAGTTAATTAGCCGGCTTGGATTCGATCCTTGGAGCATTAAACCGCGAGAAATTAGACCGGTCTTAACCACTATAGTTTCTCGTGTTGATACAAGTTCCGGGTGCAACCAGATATAGCTTAATAAATAATGACTCATTAATAAGAATTTGAATGTTATCTAAACATTCAAATTACATTTCAATTATTTTATCATTATTTACAGGTAACACTTTGGGTAATATAATTATCGATGAGACATGATTTTTGTTTTAGTCAGAGTAACAAAAGCACTCGAACTTCAGTCTATTTCCTTATCACATAACACTAAGTACTAGGTAATAAAAGAAAGATACGTATTTTTTGAGTATTCGCAGAAATTTAATGACAATAGACAAGCGCAGCGAACAAAAAAACTGTTATATTCCGCCTGGCGTAGGTTGGTTTAGTTTCTCTATAGTAAGTCCCAAAAGTCCTGGGGTCGGTTCCCGGGTTGGGCAGTGTTATTGTATTTTTCCATCAGGAATTTCTCAGTAGCAGCCACGGATTCTGGATTTGTGTCCCGTTGATGGCAATAGGCTCGCCTTTTATTACATGGGACTTCAAAACATAACTAGCGAATTATGAGTGTGCAGTCATGAGCACCAATATGTATACACTTTCCTAAAAAAATGCCATTTTCGCGAGAAATAACGATTGTAACTTAGATATAGGATCTTTTTCATGAAAATATGAGTCCCAAAATACTATGTTCGTAACAACATGACATTTTAACCAGAATAGTAGGAGAAAAACACTTTAAAAGATTGTTAAGTAAGTGTTTACACTATTGGTGATCGTGACTGTACTATAAGGTACACCTCTGCCAAATCCGTCGGGGATCACAGGCTATTTTGTTATGTTATGGTGCTGTTCCGTAAATAACTTAATATCACACTGACTAAATATTGATGTGCACTAAAGGCCTTGGGGTGTCAGCTGACGATTGAGAAGCGGTGAATTACCTAACAGATTAAATATTAGGTGAAACGTATGTATTGTCTCATTGTTTATCAATCGTCATGATCACGTAGGTGTACTCGAGATCGATGAATCATCAGTGATTATTCAAGATCGTTGATCGTGTGACGTCTCAATTTTCTACTTAAATGCAATGATATATTGAAACATTAATCATCACTGACGATACCGCCACGCATTCGTATCGGCAGAAGGTGTTTGTTGATAACAAAGCTGAGCAAAAGCAAAGCTTTCGTTCAGTTCGTGCCGATCGGCAAACTGCCGGTCGGCCTTGTTTCCTGATACACTCTGTATATCATGACCCGAACAGAACACAGGTGCGAGACGGAACCTATGTCATAGCTTAAAGTACTAACCTCCAACATCCAGGATCCCTGCGCAGATCATATTGCTGGTGATAGGATAAGGTTCACCGGTCGCGACCTGCAGCCTCATGTAGCGAGCCTGGCAGGTGGCCTGGTTGATCTTTTGTATCGTAACCTCATTCAGTACTAATGATGCAGCTGAGTTTGTCGTCTGCAAAGGCAGAAATGGTTTTTCATGATCACATAAGCATCTTAGTCAAAAATGGGATCTACATCTACATTACGTAACTCGCCCACAATCATTAAATCATAACACTTTGCTCCATAAAACATAAAAACATAATCTGCCACTCCTGGGACACAAGACTCTTGTCTATGAGAGATTTTTACACGACGTTTTTCCTTCATTGTTTTGACGTTGCTGCATAATGTTTGAAAAATCAGTCTGCTCGACGATTAAATTCGTAATTCAAATTGTTTCCACTACTGCATCCGCTGGACCTGAACAGTGGGTTACAGTAAACTCTCTCACAGATACTGTGTCCCAGTAGTAGGAGTCCCAGGTATAAGTTGTTGAAGTGGGTCGAGATACCCCTAGCCCGATTATGTATTGTTAAATCGACAAAATGAAAGAGATATCAGTGTGAGCGCGAGTTGCGCATTTGCGTGCATTTTTTGGAGGAAGTGTGTCATTAACTACACAACACGAGATGAATACAGGTTTAGCAACCTGCGACTGGTTTCCAAATGCTGGGTACGAAGATCCTTTAAGTGAATTTATCATATTTTTGGAATTGAACGCGATCTACCTACACCAGCACCGCGTTCTAAAACTGTCAGTGTAAATATTCCATAGCAATTATGACACTGACAGCCTTTGAATGTAGTTCAAATTTACTGATCGAAATTCACTCTAGAAGTTAGAAGCAGAGCTTCAGTTCATTCTCACGTTGGTCAGCCCCCATCCAACAGCGATGACGGATGCGTTATCAGGGACCAGGCCGCCTTGGTTAGGAATGCTCGCTATACGAGCTAAGCCGCTGGACAAGTTGACCGGGTCGCTCAGCAATACCACCGCTATGTCGTTGTCCCGGATAGGGATGCTGTATGACTCGTGGACTTTTATCGATGCCACTTGGTGCAGAGTACCGCCTGTGGAAAATTGTTAGTATTACGGTCGACTACACATTAATTACAACAGTAACACAGGAAAACTGTCTTTATACAACATTAGTTTTAGTATATACGAAACCTGATACACGTGTCTAGTATTTTTATGTAAAGAATCTATGTACAAAATTTCAAAACTGTATCAGGAAAAATCACAAAGTTATAAGCTTGTTCTGTTACCTAGTTGTCCGCACAAAAACGCGGTCACCACGCAGCGCGCGCCTCCAGCGTCGTCTTGAGCTCATTGATAATAATAATTTGGCAGTAGGTACCTAAATTATTGCGATAGGTAGTCGCTCGGTATCCAACTTTTAATTTTTTTTAATATTTTTGGGAAAAAATATAACATGGTTTAAAAATTATTGGAATCGATTCAGTTACTAATTCTGAACAAACTATATTCAGGTTTCGCATATACTAAAAATAATGTTGTATACCAGTTTTTGGTTTTGGGTGTAAAAGACCCAGGGAAACCTTCCAAATGCTTTTTTTACTTCTAAAACTGTACCGTGTAAACTGTAAAACGATATGAGCGATTTTTCTTTCATTCTTTATCGTGTGGTTAGTGCCTAACCTGGTGTCAAGAGTTTTTATGCCGCCCATGGGACTCTGACTTGGTTTTACATGCCGTCGAGAAATATCTCCCAGGCATGCTGGTTTCCTCACGATGTTTTCCTTCATCAAAACAAGTGATAGTTAAAAATCAGAGGTGCGTGTCTTAGGTTCGAACTTGAGACCTATGACTTGGCAGTCCGACGGTCACACCACTATCACTGCTTATAAAGCGATCGATATTTCATATATCATTGGGTAGGTTTATTAACTAACTAAAAACAGCGAAACACTGGACAGCTATTTGCAAGTTACGAACTTTCAGAATCATCATCCTGCGCCTATCCCATTTTATCTGAGGTCCGATGTCGGCACAGCATGTCTTCTTCTTCCATACTTCTCTATTACTCGCCATCTCAGCAGTCACCTCCTTTCTAGGCACATCATCCTTCACACAGTCCATCAATCGTTTCTTTGGTCTTCCTCAATTCTTATGACCATCCATACTTACACATTTACTATACTCAAAACTTCCTGAACCCTTCTATTCATGAGTTGTGTCACTTTGCACTCACCTGTATACAAAAGAGTTGATCCCGCACGAATGCTGAAATACCTTGCGCTATAAGGAGTGTTCTGCCTGTAAAGAATTGATTTACTTAGTTGTTTTAAAAAAAAAAGTTGTCAACCCAATCCAATTTGTTTTGTTTAGTGATAACTAACTACCTTAAAGCACGATTAATTAGGTATAAGGCGATGTGTAATGAAACTCATGTTCTATTGGATTGATATCATTTTTCCAGTGCAATAAAGAGTAGGTATGTGCTTGAATTGTTGTAAAATAACCACAGAATTCTGAAATACAAAAAATAAACAACATATATGCTTGCTGTTGTTTTATCAGGCTAATTGAGAAGTTATGTAACTGTATAAACTGCCTGATTCATCCCACTGCTCGGCTCCTCGCTGTGGCTATGAGCTCAGTTCAGGTCTTTCGATCTAGGATCAATTTTGACTAAGTCGTTTTTGCTGTCCAGCTTGTCCCATCATCTTCTACAGAAGTTATGGTACTTTCTTTACTTGATACATAACTATTTCGTAGCGTAGGTGTAGAAGGACGGATATAAAGTAATAAAGTGTAACTTACTCATCAACGAAGCAATGTCCTGCAGACAGGACGTGTGTTGCCGTCAGCAGGGAACCGCCACAAAGGAACTGTGATGTGAACAAAACCTGCACACACAATTGACAGTTAATTAGGTACAAAAACTTTTACTGTTTAGATGAGAGATGTGTGTTTAGATGTGAGTGGCGACGCTGGGAGGGGACGCCCTAGAAGGACATACACTGAACTAATTGGTGAGGTTCTTCAGAAAGGTCTGGTGTGTAGTAGCCGCAACCGGCGTGCGTGTATGAACGTGGACGAGGCAAAAGGAGTATTTGTAAGGATCGTAGCAGGTGGCCTTCTGTGTTTTCAGCCTACCCCCATGGAAAAAATACGTGGGTTCATGTGAAAATGAAAATGAAAAATGAAAATGAAAAATGTTTATTTGTCCCAAAAGCAGTACATGGATTATATATGAGACATCCCCAGTAAGTAATTGATAATACTTGTGTTGGGGCTATCTCGCTCTTTCCCTTGGTTATTAACAATATTGAGACTAGATTTGCCACAAGTTATTACAAAAGGTGACAAAAGAAAATAAATAAAAAATTAAGGAAGAAAATGACTTATAAACTATTTAGCAGCTCTTTGTGTACCTGTAGTTTTATTGCATGTGAAACTATATGTGCATCTTATTTTTAAACAGGGTTGTATTGTTGTGTGTGTGTTTGTGTGTGTGTATGTGTGTGTGTGTGTGTATGTGTGTGTGTGTGTAATGCGTATGTGTATGTCTTCTTTGAAGTGCCGATGTCTTCGAAGCAATTTATTTTATTTATTTTATAGATTAAGCTAGTTGAGTATACTAAGCTAGTTGAGTATAGCTACATTATTGACACGGAGGGAATGACCAAGAATTTGTCTAACCAAGTCTACTCAAAACTTGCTCAGTTTCCTCATATGTTAAGGTTTTAAGCCACTCGGTTATTGCCTTTTTACATACGTGCGAGACCTCATGGTGGAACTTTAATTTTTTGTTAATTATATTATAAATGTAGGCTGATTGGGTTGCATACTGACGCCGTGCAAAAGCGGTTCGGACCCCCGGGGAGTAAGCCACTATGTCCTTCCGTCTTTTCTCCTGACTATTTTGGTTAAATGGAATAGATTTTTGTAAGTACAGGGTCGTAATTAAAAAATATAGTTTTCTTACTGTAAGTAAGCCACTGATTCTATATAGGTCGATTGTGGGGTATCTGTATGGTTTATAGTACATTACTTTTATGAGTGACCTTTGGGCTCTTTCTAACTCAAGGAATTTAGTTTTAGTGGCTCCTCCCCAGACTGGTAAACAGTATGCAATAACTGACTGCGTGAGCGCAATATAGATGCTATTTAATGTATTCTGAGGCATCACATATCTTAGATTTTTAAAGATCCATATAAATTTTCGCACACGTGACGTAACAATCTCAATATGCAAATGCCAAGTTAAACACTCGTCAACTATAACTCCCAAGTATCGTGTAGATGTTACATGTTTAATGGCTTGACAATTACAATTTTGGTCTCTGTGGTCCGTACACGTGTGGATTCGAATTCTAAAATTAAGGCCTGGTTTAGATCTTCTACTAGGAGAAAAACAAATGTAGTTTGTTTTAGGAACACTAAGGGTTAATAGATTGGCTTTGAGCCAACTATCTATAGCAGCCAATCCTTTTTCGGCCTTATTGTGGACGTCCTCCCACGTGTCCCCAAAGTAAACAATGGCCGTGTCGTCCGCGTAAGAGAAGATTTTACCACCACTGTTTCGTAGGTTGCAGAGTTCATTAATATACACTAGAAACAGTGGTGGGCCGAGAACTGAGCCCTGCGGGACACCGAATACAATGCTTTCCTCCTCACTATATGAGCTACCTATTTTGACTTGCTGTCTCCTACCTCGGAGGTAACTGTCAAAGAGGGAGAGAGCTTTACCTCTTATCCCTATAGCCTCAAGTCTCTGCACAAGGATAGGGACAGAGACGGTGTCAAAAGCCTTTTTCAGGTCAAGAAACACCGTGACGCATTTATAACCCTTGTCAACCTTATCAGTGATTTCAGATGTTAACGCAATGACCGCATCCTGAGTAGACCGTCCCTGTCTAAAACCGTATTGTGAATCGGAGAGAATGTTGTATTTATTTAAATAACTTACTAGTCTTTTATTTAATAATTTCTCTATTATTTTCGAAAGGGATGATAAGACAGATATCGGTCGATAATTATTGACATCGCTCTTGTCCCCATCCTTATGCACAGGCGTAATTATAGCACGTTTTAGCGCGTCAGGAAATATACCCGTTTCAAAACATAGATTAGTCAACTGGCTAATAAGAGGAACAACAAGTTCTCGAGATAATTTAAGGAAACTCACAGGTATGCAATCCCACCCTGAAGCACTTCCTGAGTCAAGCGACCCAAGTATGCTATCCACTTCTAACGGATCTGTCTCCAGCAATACGAACGAATTAATTTGGGATAGTGAGCTCAAGTTAGTGTCAGGTGTTGTTGCTTGTCCAGTTAGGGTTATTATATTTTCTGCAAGTGTTTTGCCAATAGTTACGAAGAATTGGTTTACACGGTTTAATGAGTCAAGGGGATGTGGAGTTATATGCAGTAGGTGTGTACTGGACGCCTTAGGTTTTTTGTAATGGGTAATGTCATTAATTTTACGCCAGAGTATTTTAGGATTTTTTAAAGAATTTGATATCTGTTTTTTATGATGTTGACGTTTGAGTTTCTTAAGGAGATTAGAACAGTATGTGCGAAAGCGCTTGTAAGTTATGATCAAAATAACGTTAAAAGGGTCCTTGCTCTTTTGTAGCTGTAATTTATTTCTAAACCTAATACATCTTAGGGCGCCCATAGATATCCAGGGCTTTAAGGTTCGCTTGGAGCTGGACACTGGAACAACTTTAGTATTTTGGAGTAGAGATGTCTTAATCACGTCTATCATTGCGCTGGCAAGTATGTTTGGGTCTCTATGTGCGCTAAGAAAAGTCATATCTGAGTCAACAAGGTACTTATAGGCATTCTGCCAGTTAGTTATAGTTTTATATTTGACACAAGTCTTGCTTTGGTATGTGTGGCATATATTTACCAACACCATTGCATGATCCGTAACAGACGTGTTTAGGACTGCCACGAAAGCCGAGTTTTTTAATTTGTCTAGCTTAAGGAGCATGTGATCGAGGCAGTTCTCTTCCCTAGTAGGTAGACAGTGTCCTGGGAGGAAACCATGTATAGCCGTCATATTCAAATAGGTTAATCTACTAGATCTTATTTGTGCTGATTCTGCCGGCTTTCCTATCAAGTTAATGTTTATGTCTCCAGTAATAATAGCGTTTCTATGTGTGTAAATACTTTGAAGGTATTGATCAAGTGAGTTAATAAAACTATCTGTGGATACATTCGACGGAGACCGATAGATACCAATAATGGTGAAATTTGGGATAGTTATTTGCAAGGCAGATGCATGTTGTAAATTAATTTCAGCTGCCTGGGGTTGGTGACAGTTTTTCATGTATGTTTTACTATTTAGGGAGAGTGTCACTGCAACAACAACAGCACTGAATAAAAACATTTAAGGTGGTTTAGACTGTTTATATAGAAAATAGCTACAGCTATTTTTTCAGTTTCTTTTTTGATTTTGAGAATTTCCTAATGCAAGTTTATGAAACACCAAAATATCCAACCCAGGATTAACAAGCAGCGGTTAGAGTAGTTGCACTTGCGAAAACGTGATCAACGACAACGTAGTTTCATAATGAGTGTTTATCTGTCTTTTTGGACAAGGATTTTCTTTTTTTATTTCTTCTTCGAGTGTCTTACCTGGACGGTGAAGGGGTACTGTTGTATGGTGGTAGCCAACCCCCCGATGATGCGGTTGTCCGGCGTCGCCGCCGGCATGTCCACTGTTTGTACATGGTTTAGTTGGTTGCTGTTTGGCTTAGCATTACCTGAAAAATAACAAAAACTTTCCTTATGCCATTCCACTTTGCTATATTTAATTTTTATTTTTTTTATTTATTTTCTCCTGGATGATGTTAAACCTAATGTAATATATAATTTAAGCCAATTTGAACTTAAAGCTAGTAAATGTATATTTTTAAGGAAGAGTGCTGTTGTCTGAGATACAGATATTCATTTATCTAGTTCAGGCACAGATGTTTTGTCGAATTCCTGTTTATATAATCTCAAGATAGTTTTTTAATTATGTACCTAATGTATGCATCTCACATGAATTGAAAAAAATAAATTAAAAATTATAACTTTCATATTTAGCGATAGGAAGAGCGATGCGAATTATAGTATTTTATCCGATTGGGATTGGTACCAAAAGGAAGGTAATATTTTTAGTTGGTATGTTTGTAAATAAGAATAAGAATAATATGGCAAGAAATGAGGTGTCTAATGAGATGACGAGTAATAGAGAAGTATGGAAGAAAAAGACATAGACCACAAATGAATTGGGATAAGGGCAAGAGAATGATGATAATGATGTTTGTAAATAAGAAAGCACATATACCTATCCTTTTTTTTTTTTTTTTAGGATGGGAAATCATCAAATGACCCCCCCCGCTCTGGGCGGAGCGGAAGGGAGTGTCAGACTTGTACTGACTAAAACCCATCCATGTTCCTTCTTTGCCCTTTGTGTTCCAGGGCCGCGGTATCTCTATCAAACAGTCCCGCAGCCCTGGCAGGCATCGGCCCGTGCCAGTGCAGGCATAGGGGTCCCCTACGTGGTTGCTGACACCTCTTTGAGGCGCGCGTGGAACACGAACGCGCCATCGACACGGCCTGTCGTCACAGATACCTATCTGTGCTTTCTTATTTAAAACTAGCTTTGGCCAGCGACCTTCGTTCGCGTGAAATTATTATTAAATGGATGGATATTAGATGAATGAATTTTGGTAACCATTTCTAGGGTTTTCATTTTTATTGCACGGAAGTAAAATTTCCGTCAAAATCGATTCAGCCGCTTCGGAGATTTGCAGGAACAAACAGACAGGCAGGCAGAAAAATAAAAATATTGTTTTTCTGTTATAAGTACCGTATTTTCTTCGTATGCATTCGTAAAAATTTGTTATTTTGAAATTACAAACAGACACTTCAATTTTATTTATTTGTATAGATGTGTAGGTTTTTGAATTTTGTACAGTGTGGGAATCGAAATCATTTAAATATTTTTTGTTGTTTCGGTTCGGTTCAGATGAAAGATTTCCAAACACTGCTCAGTTTGAATCCACCCCAATAGATCCGCACTGGTCTAGTTCCTACATATATGAGGCCTGTGTCCCAGCGGTGGGAACTTTATACGGCTGATTACGCTTGGTTTGAATAATTAGAAGTAGGTACCTAGACAGATGACCAATTACTAGGTATTTCCGTCGCTCCATGTCATCATCATCATCATTTCAGCCGAAAGACGTCCACTGCTGGACATAGGCCTCCCCCATGTGTCGCCACATTGACCGGTCCCGTGCGACTCGCATCCAGCGGATCCCTGCAACCTTCACCAGGTCATCGGTCCACCTAGTGGGAGGCCTTCCAACGCAGCGTCTTCCGGTTCGCGGTCGCCACTCCAGAACTTTTCGGCCCCATCGGCCATCCGTTCTGCGAGCAATGTGCCCTGCCCACTGCCACTTAAGTTTGGCTATTCTTCGGGCTACGTCGGTTACCTTGGTTCTCTTGCGGATGTCCTCATTTCTGATTCGATCACGCAAGGAAACTCCGAGCATAGCCCTCTCCATTGCCCTTTGGGTGATAGCCCAGTCATATTAGGTAAAAAAAGGGGTCAACCTCGGAATGAAAGATAATAAGCTGCAAATTGGTATGAACCTTTGTTTTGTCATTCTAAATGTTGTCTCAAAAGTCACAATCGTTATCGTGTCCGCGTCTCAAGATATTCAAGGTCAAAGGTCACAAAAATCGGTTTTTCGCGAATATCTGGCTTCCTATCGGTTAAATGAGATTTGCATTTATTATAAAAGTTGTAGGCTATAAAATTCCCTACAACTTTTGTTTAAACTTTTTTTTCATACGACCAACCGTTTTGAAGGTAGAGCGCGAAGAGTGCACATCGTACAGTCATATACGGCCTAATGCAAGGTCAAGCGTGAGTTATGGTTATCAGTACGTTATAAAGTCAATTATTTACTTGGAAATTATAATTATTAAACAATGCCTATTATTTATGTACTAACTATTAATTATTTATATTTAATTAAAGTAAGTAACTTGATTATTTATATATAATTATTCATATTTAACTATTTAAGTATAAAATATTATTAATTCTGGATTATATATTTTAGTTTTATTTTAAGTTAACACGACATTATATATCTTTTCTTTAAAACGCGTAAATTTCTCAATACTTATATACCTGGAAATACTTGTCCCTACCCTATGCCCTTTTCTATTCATTGCCGGGACAGATGTTCAAGGCACAAAGGCCACAAGGCCACTCTCTCCACTTTGTATGAGTCAAGATTATTCGTTAGTTTGAAATTGTACCGTTGCAACTACGGACGTACGGTTTTAAGAGCTATGGCTGATTTGTGTTTTATATGTGATAAGAAACTTTCAGAAGGTGTTTCTGTGAATGTCGTACGTGGTTTACAAACTTTAAAAACTGCAAGTATTGAAAGAAATGATGGACATATAGACTATTTAAATACTTTAAGTTCTGTAAATGTGCATTCCGAGTGTCGAAAAGTGTACACGAGTAAAAATGTTATTATTGCATCAAAACGACGCACAGATGAGAGTGAACCTTCAACGTCAAGTGCACCTCGTAAAAAACGAAATGAAGTCTTTGATTTTGGAAAGTTATGCTTATTTTGTGGCCAAGAAGCTGATGAAATAGCAGAAAAGAAAAAAAAAAAAAAGTATAGACGGACAATAAGTAATGTAAGTACTCTTGCATTCAAAGACAACGTAATTAAGAGAGCAGAAGAACGAAACGATTCCTTAGGAGAATTAGTAAAGGAACGTATATATTACGAGTATGATTTGATCGCTGCTGAAGCAAAGTATCATACTATTTGCTATACCAACTTTTTAACCCGAGTACCATCTGCAGATAAAAAGCCTCGCCAAGATGATCAAGTCACTCAAGCAATGAAGGAGATTTTTTATTATATAGAAAATAATGAAGATTCTCAATTTACTTTGAAAGAACTTAAAGATGTCCCTACGGAATACATACCTGACGATAAGACAATTATTACAAAATTACAACAAAAGTATTTAACTGATATAATAATCACAAAAAAAATTGGATCATTTACAATTAGGTATATCTTTCCGTGATACACAGCTTAACGTATTATCAAAAGCTTGGTACGAAAATAAAAAAAGTACTCCTGTAGAAGAACGTCTACGGATTGTAGAAGCTGCTGCGGCTATTACTCAACGCTTCACTGTATCCAAGTAATCCCGATGAAGAAAATACATATGATCCCGATATTCTGGAAGGTTTGGAGATGAACATGACAGATAATGAGGATGATGACAATGAATCGAACATTTTTGAGCGACAAGAAGAAGAAGACGACGAACAAGAAGAAGATAATTAGCTTCCATTTCCAATTTCATTACAATTAAAATCAACAAAGATACTTTTGATATTTGAACTCACATTTTGATAAATGTATATTATGCCGTATTTAATAATAAATAAAAATATGTGTAAAATATATACTCTTACTATCATTTTAACTTAAAATAAAACTAAAATATATAATCCAGAATTAATAATATTTTATACTTAAATAGTTAAATATGAATAATTATATATAAATAATCAAGTAACTTACTATAATTAAAAATAAATAATTAATAGTAAGCACATAAATAATAGGCATTGTTTAATAATTATAATTTCCAAGTAAATAATTGACTTTATAACGTACTGATAACCATAACTCACGCTTGACCTTGCATTAGGCCGTATATGACTGTACGATGTGCACTCTTCGCGCTCTACCTTCAAAACGGTTGGTCGTATGAAAAAAAAGTTTAAACAAAAGTTGTAGGGAATTTTATAGCCTACAACTTTTATAATAAATGCAAATCTCATTTAACCGATAGGAAGCCAGATATTCGCGAAAAACCGATTTTTGTGACCTTTGACCTTGAATATCTTGAGACGCGGACACGATAACGATTGTGACTTTTGAGACAACATTTAGAATGACAAAACAAAGGTTCATACCAATTTGCAGCTTATTATCTTTCATTCCGAGGTGAAAGCCCTAATATGACTGGGCTATGACTTTAAGCCTTCTGATAAGGCCCATTGTGAGCGACCACGTTTCGGTCCCGTATGTAATCACTGGCAACAAACCGACCCCAAAGGTTGGATAAATGATGACGTTCAGTTTGAATCCATCACCATAAACCTGCACTGGTCCCGCGTGGTGGTTTATGTCTAGTTCCTACAGAGATGAGACCTGTGTCCCCGCAGTGGGAACTTTAAAGGCTGATTACGCTTGGTTTTAATACTTAGAAGTACAGTCGCCAGCACATCAAGCAACCAAAAACTGTCAAATTTCTCCGAATGATTTTAAACCTTAAATTGTTGACGGTTATGTTCAAAATCTAATGAGAAAATTTGACAGTTTGTTGTAACTAGATGCGCTGGGGACTGTACCTAGATAGATGACTAATTACTAGGTATTTCCTTTACCTATGTAAGTGGACACCAAGAATAACCGTGTCCCGTGATTCAGAGTTTGAAAGCTAAAAGGTTTTTACGTGCAGTCAGCAGTACGTACTCAAGAATTCCAATTTCTGTTATCAACATTATATTTTTCCGCATAAAAACAAAGTAATCTTATCTAACCGAATTAAGTATTATTTAGGGCAGGGCAGGGGAAAGTACAGTTTGTTTTTTCTGACCAGTGATGATTAAGATAACAAAAATCGATTTTCTAGAATTAGTTTTTAAAATTTAATGTAACAAGTTATAAAATGTAACGCAAAACTATATATTTTTAAAAGAGTAGGGAATTAGGCCTTTTCCCAGCTGTTGGACAACATAGGCTAAGGGAAAAAAGTAACCATGGAGTTTCTTGACGGTTCCTCTCCATAGGAAACGACCAACCCGAACCGTGCACCTATCTTTTGTAGTATTATCAGTGCCCATGTACTTAGCCATATGTAAAATAAAATATTTTGATTTGATTTTGATTTTACGTGAAATTAGATTAGGTAAATAAAAAATAATGAAAACCCTCGTATTTCACCTCAAAATTTCTTGGCAGTTAGGTAAAAACCACTCCCCTTTACCTATTTCAATGCTTGATGCTTAGTTTCAATTTAACCACTTCCAAGACCATTTTTTCAAGTGGTTACATAAACACTTGAATACTGCATACACTGGTAAATATTTAATTAACCAACTGCACACTAACTATCGAAAAACAACAGCAAAACTCACCTGAATAAAAAAATAAAAATAAAAATAAAACATATTTTCACTTACAGCTTGCAACTGCGATAAATAATAGCACAACACCCCACATGTCTGTTTGTTTGTCCGGCACTGTGTGACTTGCCCTAGATGTCGATACGTACCTTATCATATTGATAAAATGTTTTATCGGAAGCGTTCATGCGAAAAATCTTAGGACATTGATAGACGAGCAACTAATATTTACGCCACTCATGTCTTGAGAGTTATAAATTGTGGTCATATAATGACTATTTCGAATTAGCCCGCGTGGAAACCGGTAATTATCTTTCGGGAAAATCCTCATTATCATCATCATTCACAGCCCGACTTCACCCACCACTGGGTACACAACGTGTAACCGTTTACACCTTGATACGCTTCACAAAGCCGTCAACCAAGCATTCTGTACATCAAACTAAGTAACTCTACGCAACAATTATTGCTGGGAATCGACAATTTTTTTTGGGGGAAAAATCACTTGTTACGGTAGGACTCAATGTAACGCACACAAAACATTTTGCTGATGGAAGCATTGAATAGTACGGGGGTCCTGGATATATTTAAAGTAAGGTTATAACGTTGAAACCTAGTTAAAAAGTTGGAACTTTGTTTTTTTTTTTGTAATATTACTCTTGGTTGATAAAATAATATAATTGTAAGTCTAATCTTTGTAAGCAATTTAAACATAACTATATTCTACACTATATTGTATTAGGTAAGCCTGTGATGGTAGTGGTATGTGTTTTAAATAAATAAAACGTTGACCCTTAATATCTCAGTAACTAGAAGGTTCCCCAGGTATGGTCTAAAACAAAAAATGATCGCAATGACGGGGAGA
The DNA here is from genome assembly GCA_905163415.1 of Noctua fimbriata. Taxonomy (NCBI): domain Eukaryota; kingdom Metazoa; phylum Arthropoda; class Insecta; order Lepidoptera; family Noctuidae; genus Noctua; species Noctua fimbriata. The sequence goes on from LR990946.1 coordinate 2,862,001, forward strand.
ATTGAAGATTAGGCCTCTTGTTTGTTTGCTGATCTCCAGGTACCTGCTACCGTACCAGAATAAGAAGAATCCTCTGTCATATCCTTGCCATTATCCCATTCTATCCGTGTACCAAATCCGTCCTGCAGTGGAAAGGTAACTGTACTGTAAAGGTACTGAAGCTGTATCTAATGACGTCTTTGTTCCTAAATTACCCTAGGCTGATAAAATTTTGGTTTTTCTCAAATCATGTTAATATTCAGTTTACCCCAACGTTTACCAGTACAGTTATAGACCGACCGCTTTAATGAGTCCTCCGCCTTGCCCCATCAAAGGCACATTAAGCGTCCACAAAGTCCTAACAATATATTGACTGGCCTGTTGGTCTAGTGGTCAGTGACTCTGACTGCTATGCCGGAGGTCGTGGGTTCGATTCCCACCCAGGACAAATGTTTGTGTGATGAGCATGATCATTTGTTCTGTGTCTGGGTGTAATTTATCTATATATGTATGTATTTAGAAATATATAAGTATGTTTATCAGTTGTCTAGTACTCATAACACAAGCTCTGCTTAGCTTGAGACTAGACGGCGTTGTGTGATAGTTGTGGAATATTATTATTATATTATTATTATTATATCCCACAGGTTATTTGCTTTAAAATAACCATAATCCACGTAGGTGTTACGATACTAATTGAACCAATACAAATGTATGTGTTAAGGAATAAAAAATAAATAAATAAATAATAAATAAATACGTGATCAACCTTCAGAATATTCAATTACATTGATACCTTCGCTTCGCGAGGACTCATTATAGCGGTCGGTCTATAGGTAATAGATGCTTCGTTGGTCTAGTGGTCACAAGCCACTGCTGAGCATGAGGCCCTGGGTTAGATTCCCAGGTCGGGCAGTGTTATTGCGTTTTACCATCAGGAATTTCTCAGTACCAGTCCCGGAGTGTGGATTTGTGCCCGGTTGATGGCAATAGACTCGCCCACTTTTACACGGGTCTTACAAACATAACTGGCGAAATTTGGTTGTACTATTAAGTACACATCTGCCTCAACTCTTTGGGGATAATACTTATATGCAAAGTTGCGCCCCGCTGACCGTCGTCGCATCTTCGGCAACGGCAGTCGGCGTCTTCATCGATTATACGCGTATCTCGTCTGCTAGCACCTTTACGTCATCCGGCACTTTTCTGCTGATTTAGTTTCGTAGTACAATCTATAAGGGCCACTCAATCGCTTCCTATACCTACACACTTAATTATTATGGAAAGTAGAACGAGAAGCAGACAAAGAGGTTCTAACTGATTAGTTGATAGCAATGTCTAGCCTCGTTAGTCTAATAGTCGCAAGCGCGACTGCTGATCATGAGATCCTGGTTTCGATTCCCGGTTCGGGCAAAGAGTCATTGGGTGTTTCCGTCAGTAATTTCTCAGTAGTAGCCACGGAGTCTGGATTTGTTTGCGGTTGATGGCAATAGGCTCGCCCCCTATTACATGGGACTTAAACACAAGACTGGCGAAATGTGGGTGTACTATTAGGTACACCTCTGGCTAACGTCCTCCGACTTTCGTTATGTAATGTTACGATGTGTAGCAGTGTGGTGGCACAATGCTTCGAAACCAGGCAGGCCTGTTACTGTGTGTAATTTCTTTCTTAACCACTGTTGTTTTCAAAATTGTGCTGGAAAACCGGGAACATAGTGAGAAAATCGTTTTGTGGTTGCGCGTAATGTTCTTAGGAGTGTGTACGAGAAAATTAAAAGGTTCAAAGTTCTGTTATTTATTTACACACGGTACATACTGAGGTACTTTACAAAGATCTAAAGACGCGCGTCAGTATTGTGAGGTTGTAACTCCAAACAAATACACAATGTGTGGCGTCAGCGTTCCTCTGCAATCGGAATGTTCTAGTAATGCTAAGGCTTGCGTGCAATGCTCCTGCGACGTTTGAAAGGCTTGAAGGAGCAAGTACTCACCGGATTGATTGGTAACGCATGTCTTGTCTATCTAGACGACATTATCATCGTGGGCCGCACATTTGAAGATCACCTTCAAAACCTCAATCGAGTGTTATTGGAAGTCCAAATGGCAAATGTCAAGTCCGAAAAAGTGTTCATCAGGCTCGAAGGTACCTTAGAAGCCGGTTCCCGCTTCCCTCCGGCAACAAGGAACTTTACGTAGTGTCTAGGTGTCTAGTTACACATGGTTTCGTTTTTGACTAGACAGCGACAGCAAATGCTGTCAATACGCAGTCAAAGATCGGGAACTCAGACACGGACGAAGAAAAAATATTTTAAAACGAAGACCACAGAAAAGGTAGAACAGAGGTTCACGAAATTAATAAAAGACAGGCTAGAATATAGTAGTCTGTGTAGAGAAATATTAGAAACGTACGAGGATCGCTTTTACAAGTTACATACGTCAAGGGCAACGTTTTATATGGGAGCTTTATAGACAGCTCCCAAAAACATGTCGCTGGAGTCGTTATGGAACAAGCTAACAAATAAAATGTAATTCAATGTATTAGTGCAGTTTTGCCTTGTAATGTATTGTTAATTCTAATTTGAATTTAGGATAAGCGACTTTTTCCCATTTTATTGTACAAAAGTCGTGATAATTCTAAAATGAAACCATTATTTGAAAAAGTGTTTATATTATTTACATAAATTACATTATTCAAAAATCACACACACGTACATGCGTCATTTGACAACCCGAGCGCCGGATAAAAAAATAGGGTGCTTACCTACTTAATTTTATACTTCAATAATTCCGAGAACACTGTAGACAAAGTTAGTGGGCGTAAAATAATAACTTACACTATAGTTTGGTCTAAACAAAGGGTGTTTTTTTAGAGGCTGAGAACTTTAAATTTAAATCTGGTCTTAAAACTAACTATCCACGAAATTGGCTTTATTATCAACAACAACGTTATACCTTACAGACTAACATTCATATGATAGAATACAAATTGTGTTAGTAAATACAACCTTAAAACTACGTTAGTAACACTTCACTTGTGCACTATGTCACTGTCCGCATTAAACTATAACTATATAAAAATTAAAATACCATGCCATCGGACAAGGGTGTGGTACAAAATACATACAGTTTAAATATATAGAAAATACAAAGATATTTAAATATATTTTACATAAATAGTAAAATTATGAATGTCTAGACAGGAAACAGGGATAAACACATAGAAATTCCTTGGACCCATGATACCCAGCACAGAAGGACGACACAGGCTGTTTGCACACAGCGCACTTCCCAAGTAGCTGGTTGTGCACTGGGCCCTCAACCAAGCGGTGCGAGTCGCCGAAGCGTTGCTGTACGGTCACAGACCGAAGAGGAACAAAAGAATGCATGGCAAGAAGAGATGTTACAAGATTCATACGGAACGTCCGATGACTACATTGTACTTGCTTTACAAGTGTAGAGTAACAATTATGTTTGTGAATAATAAAAGAGTTGAATACGGAGACGTTTAATAGTCTCCTGAACATTTTTTTGTACCAGATCCTCCGTTTCAGCTCGATGGGGTACTTGGCCAGCATCTGGTCTTTTTCATCCAGCCGACTCATCATCGAATTGTAATCCAATATCAAAGTGGGTTTGCTGGAGCCTCGGACTTGTTCAACAGCGTTCCCATGGTAAGTAGAGATCATAGCCACCCTATTCTGATCTCGCCATACCATGACATCGACTTCCCCTGTGGTAAGACCAGAGATCTGACCCCGGCGCATGTGCTCCTTGGTCAGACTATGCAGCGCCGGCGGAACAAACTTACGATTGGTCCGCAGGGTTCCTGCACAGTCAAATCCTAATGCTTTGAGTCTTCGAGCGAGACATGGTGAATTGTAGTAACTATCCATCCACAGCGTGTAACCTTTATGTTCAAGGCCCCCGACAAGACTTAAAATTATTGTTGACAGCTCCTGCTGCGATGGAGATTCCTTATGAATGTGAACCTCAAACCGCCATAGGTACCCGGTTTGAGATTCACAAATCTCATAAGTTTTTATCGCCATCGTGGCAGCTTTTTTGGGATCCAACTCGCTAGAGCCACTCCACAGTAAAAGCGATCCATCTAAAGAAATGTCTTGACTTAGATTGTACAGAATCTGAAATTTCTTATTTAGATGTGTCAGTAATGGCTGTATCTTAAAAAGTTTCGTTTGGGAGCCGTCCAGTCCTAGAGCACACATGTCTTCATTGTTGCTAAAATGCAAACATTTATTGAGCCGACAAAAACGATCAATATCCATGTGTGCGCTAAAACAGGAAGTATCGAATGCGTCACAGTTGCCACTCCAGTACTCCTCAATTGTAGACTTTACCTCAAACCCCATAGCAATAATAATTCCAAAATAAACGTATAACTCGTCTACTGTGGTGTTTGTCCACTGGAAACCGTGCTTGGGGAAAAGTGTATGGACTATCTGGAATATTTGGTCAGCATGTCTATTGGTTTCCGAAGCAATGTGCTTCATAAATTCGACATCCCATATTTCAATAAACATGTTATAAGGGTCGGCCGAAGATGTTGTTGGTCCAAGCTTACTTTGTGAAAAAATTTCTCGCCTCGATTTATGTGAAATCGGAGGATTCGGAAACTCTATCCACTTAAAATCATTTAAACTCGCAGAGTCACCGGCGTCACTGTCGCTGGCGTCATCGTCAGCATCCTTTGGTGTCTCCAAGGCGCTCTTTAACACCCTAGGGATGAATGGAGACAATAACTCATCGTCGTCGTCAGACTCTGCTTCGCTTCCTGTAACAAATGATAGATGGGTATAAAATCAGTTGGGGATCAAAAGTTTCCCTCTAGCCCCATCCCAAGCTAAAATCAGCAGCTATTTACCGATATTGGGCGGGTAGCAGGTAGTGGTGGCTTCATCGCGCAGACTCGTACGGGGACACGATGTCATCAGGATTGATTCGAAAACACTAGAACTATTTAAAAGCAGTGTTGTAGTCAGGGCTCAAGGCAGGAGGGGGGGCTTTAGGGTTGATTGAACCCCAAACTCGCCCTCCCCCCTGCTTAAACGCTTCTCTGTTATATTGACAAAGTTACTACGTGTATAAATTGACAAACGAAAACCTGGCATTATTATCTGAGTTGGAGTTAAAAAAAAAAAACTGATTTCGCGAAGCTGAAGATGAACCATTGGAAGCGATCCTGCTGGTGCCCAAAAAAGTTTATTGAGCAATAACTTAGTTTAGGAATAGCTTAGTCAAGAGTGGATCCTGGCTACGGACCTAGTTATTTATTTATTTATTTATTTGGATTACCAACAAGTCACATTACAATTTTCTTATATAAAATGAAAACTTTTACAAAATACCTGGTCTGTTACAAGACCAGGTATTTTGTAAAAGTTTTCATTTTACACACACAACACACACAATACAGACAACACACACACAATTACAGGTAACCACAGCTTATACATTATCGAGTACATGCATGCTCTAAATACATAATTTAATAGAAATTAAAGTTGGGAATATATAAAATTAAACAATGATGCTATTATTAATATCAGAATACAGTCAATCAAATAAAAATTTACATAGTAATGTCATGATGAATAATAATAATGGTTGGAATTGAGATTAAAAATAGGAATACAAATACAAATAAAATTTAAATACAAATTAAATTAAATTAAAATTGTGATGATAATATATTATTTATTTGATAAATTATTGGAATGATAATTCAAATGTCCTCTAATTGAAAGTAATAAGTTCTTTATTTCTCCTCACAATGACAAGCTTATTCTAGGTTTCACATATTAATTGTCTTTTATAGTAATGTGAGGAGCTGGTGTTTGAGTTAGGCGTAAAATGCCTGTATTACAAATCACCAGGTCCCCACCCCACGGAAGAACAGAAGTTTTACTTAAAAAATATGATAATACAAGATAGATTTAAGACTAAAACTTATTATAATTTTGGGGGTAGAAGTTAAAAAGAAGCTATAAACAAAAAGTTAATCAGAGCGCCTGTGTCTGTGTGTATGTGTGTGTCTACGAGAGTGTATAATGTTAGTGCGTGGTGTTGAGTGTCAGGTGAAGTGTGCCGATGTGTCCGTGAGAAGGTTTTGGTGCAAGTTATAAACTTATTTCGTACTAATTTAATTTGACTGAAGTAGACTTTCTGTAAAATTATAATCCAAATTTTTTAACCAGTCCGAAACCAAAGACTTACATTTGGTTTTTGGCAAGGGATATAGCATTAAGGCTCGATTTACGTTATTGTATAGATTTGAACCCTGGTAGCAGAAAAACCGACGTGCAAACATAGTTTTGAATGACGATGAAGAACAGACTGCATGTTTGCGACGTTTGTCTATGATTTTTTGTGGTTCAAAGGTTGTTAGAGCATGTTGTTTCATAACCGTTCTCAAGATGAATAGCTGCCTCACAGTAAGTACCTCCCATTTCGAGTAGAGATCAGTAGTTGGGTGATAAAAAGGTAGAAACAAACTAACCTTTAGGAGTGCTCTTTGTGCTCTCTCAACTTTTAAGATATGAGTTTTACATGTGCCCACAAAGTGGTTATATAATTTCTTTTTAAATACGTTAAGACTATCGTGATTAATATCGAGTTCAGCTTTGCGCCATATAGCGTTAAACAATTTGGTTGCTCTCGAAAGGGGGGAGTTGTCACCTAAGTTGGTTTTGTGCCTAGGTTGTCTGAACAAATTGTAGGTATGTGACCGGGGCAACCTGCTAGGAACATTGATCAATATTTTTGACAGAAGGTCGGTATTTATTTTGGATGTCATTAATTTGTGAAGGAAGCATAAATCAAGTACTTTTCTGCGATTATTTAGACTTTGAAGTTTAAAGTGAAGTCCTTGTAAGATTTTAATTGTTGCGCGGTTTTATTTTTTAAAGATATATGATACAAAAACCTCCTTTGGACTCGCTCAATAATGAGGTGACCATACCTGTGAATAGTACTCCAGAGTACTGCGAACCAGCGTCTCATATAGAATAATTTTAGTCTGAGAGTTGTTGAACGGTATTGAGGTCCTTATTACAAAACCTAGCATTTTGTTTGCATTTGATATTATCTTATCAATGTGGTTATTGTACGTCAATTTGCTGTCCATCAAGATTCCCAGGTCCCGGATATTATTCACTTCCTTGAGGGTGTTACCCAAAATTGAGTATTTCGTGCTATAAACGTTTTTATTGCGACAAAATTTTATATGAAAAGATTTTTCAATGTCGTTCATAGATTTTATGGGCAGAGTCAATTTGAGATCGTCTGCAAATAGATAAGATGCTGTGTGATGAAAACAGTGGATAATGGAGTTTATAAAAATATTGAATAGCAAGGGCCCCAGGTGGGGTACCCCAGACGTCACATGAAAATCCTCAGATCGGGTGCCATTCAAAACAACGTACGACATACGATCACTAAGGTACGACTGAAACCATAGCAATAGAGGACCGTGGATTCCGAAGTTCTCAAGTTTTTTAATTAACAGTTGATGGTCTACTTTGTCGAACGCTTTACTAAAATCAGTGTACACTGCGTCAACCTGAATCCGTTGGTCCACCTGCTCTATCACATTTTCTGCGAAAGCTACCAGATTAGAATGAGTTGATCTTCCTTGAAAAAAACCATGCTGATTGCTTACTATATGATTTTTCAAGTGGCTGTACAGATTGGGATAAATTAACAACTCAAAAACCTTTGGGATAATGGAAATTATCGATATCGGTCTATAATTTTGAATATCGTTTTTGCGACCATTTTTGAAAATAGGGACTATTTTAACCCTTTTCCACGCGTTTGGAAAACGACCTGATTGAAGTGAGTGGTTAAAAAGATAGGTTAAGGGAGTAGCAAATGACTTCGCACATTTCGCAAGAAGAATTGGGGGATGAATTCAACTTTTGTCATATTGGCTAAAACTAGGTCTAAGACCCTTGATTTATCATTCCTGACACAATTAAACTGTTCTAAACCATTCAACGCAACGAACTCAGTAAAAAGGTGGTTAATTAAACAATTAGTGGTATCAGGGACTAGGAAGCTACTGTCATCGCTATTGATCCAGTTGATGTTAGTCAGATTAAAGTCTCCTGCAATGAAGGCATTACGGCTAGCCGCGCGGCTGACCGCAGGATGCGGTTGCGAATGCGGCCAGCCGGATCGCGGGCAGCCGCATTCGCAACCGCAACGTGCGGTTGAAGAACCGTTGCGATTTGCGGTCATGTCGATCCATTTCAAAGATGGACGTGGAAGAAGTTGCAGCTATTTACTACATTTACACACGTTACGTAAAGAAGAAAAAACAAAGAAAGAAGTACTGGGTGCATCCTTATTTGCAAACACGAGATGAGAGCAAGCATTTTGCAATATTTTTCGAAGAACTAAAAAAATATGAAGATAAGTTTTTCGGATTTACTAGAATGAGCATAAAAACGTTTGAAGAATTATTGAAAATTTTAGAAAAATTTATAACAAAGCAAGACACACAATTTCGCAATAGTATTAAACCGGAAGCAAAGTTAATAATAGTGCTACGGTAAGTAAAATAAATATGTATAATTCAATTTTTATTAAAATAATGTAGGTACACATTTCAAGCATCATCGTCAGTGATGGAATTAAAAAGTTCCATATAATCACTCTCCTGAGAACTTTCGGAAATTGGCGATTGTGCATTCGTCGGATTCCGATAATCACTCTCCTGAGATTTTTCGGAAATTGGCGATTGTGCATTCGTCGGAATCCTCACAATTTCTTGAGACGTGTCTCGTCCAAACTCCAAAGACTGCACAGGCTGCGTGTAGACATTACTTCCTGAATACTGTGCCGTTTGATATCCATGATGGGTATTCCCTCGTCCAACCTCCGAGAAGTTTGTACGGTGAGAAAAAAAAAACGTCACATTATTCTGGTAATAGTCCCTATTACCAGAATAATGTGACGTTTGATATCCCCGGTAAGAATTAGGCCTTGGATAATCAATTTTCGAATAATTGAAAATCTGCGCATCTTTAATTACCTTTAAAATATCTAATTTACTTTGCAATTGCATATGTTCTGGAATTTTTTTAAATTCTTTTACTAGAGACAAGAAAAAGAGGCGATCCTCGTCATCTTCAACACTCTTTCTTTCTAAATTTCTATTCAAGGCCCCGACTAACTCTCTACCGATAAGATCATCACTATTATTTTTCTTGTTTCTCTCTGGTGCCCATGAAGTATTTGATGGAAGTGTTTCTTTATTTTGCATAGCTGTGTTACCATCTTCATTTTCTGTAGTTACATTCCCCGTTGTGCTATTGACAGTTACAGTATCTTTTAAAAATAACAAACTATCGTAGAAAACATATGAAGTCTTTTTTTTTGCCGCTGATCCGCTCTTAGTCTCTTTCGCTTTATGGGCCTTCACAAAACAGTTGCGAATATTTCTCCATTTTTTTTGAATACTCAAACCTAAAAAAAAACATTGTTTCAGATATTTGGCGTCAGGCTGTTCATTCGCAGAATTGCATTATATGTTTAAGATTGGAATTAGTACTATCGCCGAAATAGTTCGAGAAGTATGTGCAGCTATATGGTTTTGCTTAAAAAATATATGCCTACCAAAGATAGCCACCAACCAAAGATATATGGCTTCAAATTGCAAATGGTTTCTCTACTAGAGCACATTTTCCGAACTGTATAGGTGCTTGTGACGGAAAACATATTAGAATTATAGCACCTAACAATAGTGGATCAATGTGCTTCAATTATAAAGGATATTTTTCTTTGGTATTGCTAGCAATTTGTGACAGCAGCTACAAAGTTGTGATGATTGATGTTGGAGCATATGGAAGATTCGGTGACTCAGCAATATTTCAAAACTCAAACTTTTATAAAAAAATTCAAGAGAACCGCTTGAACATTCCTGAACCAGCACCTATTTCAGGAAACAATGCAACTTGTTTCCCCTTCGTTTTTGTATTTGAGTTTTGAGGCATTTGCTTTAAGTACGAGTATGATGCGCCCTTATCCGAGAAATAATTTAAATATTACAAAAAGAATATTCAATTATAGACTTTGTGTGGCTAGACGTTACATTGAATGTACTTTTGGCGTACTTGCGAATAAGTGGCGCATTTTTCACAGACCAATTAATGTTCACATCGATTTAGTTAGTGATATTATTAAGTCTGCTTGCATTTTACACAACTTTGTAAGAGACAGAGACGGATATTCTTTTGGAGACTCATTAAGTAAACCACTAACTGAAACTATTACTCGAGATAACGTGCGAAGAAACAATAGAACTGCTTTCGGATATCGAGAATTATTTGCAGAATATTTTATGCATGAAGGGAGGGTAGAATGGCAGGATAATTACATTTAAAAAATAAAATGTTTTTGATAATTACCTAGTTTTTGTTTTTCCTCCTTTGTCAATTCCGTACCGTGATAAATATGCACTAACTCTTCCCATGCTCTTTGTTTTAATATTCTATCAGAATACTCTGGTAATTTGGTGTTCCAAATTGCTGGCCGACTCTGGATTTCGATGATAAATTTTTCGGTATCGAATTCCATTCCATTCACCAGACGTACCACGTGCACACACTCACTCAATGGCGGGCAGCCGCAGACTGAACCGCACAGTGCGTAATGTGCGTATAGCAACCGTCCGGCTGGCCGTCACTCGGGCTGCAGCCCTCCGAGCGACCGGAGCGGTCTGCGGGCAGCCGCATCGCAGTGCGCATAGAAATGAATATTACGTACATAATTGTGCTTGCGGTCAGCCGGACGGCTAGCCGCAATGCGGCTACCCGCATAGTGCGTATGAACCCTTACCCTCTGTACTAATGACTTTGCCTGCATTATCAAGGTAATGCTCCAGCACATTAATATTAACTGGTGATGGGATATAAACCGCGCAAAAACAAAGACTGATTGTTTTGTGTTTAGTTTTAACTTGAACTTTAACCCACATATCTTCACACAAGCTGTTGGGGCTGTGATCTCGTCCCGGTTAGCTTGGATAGTGTGTGGAGATAAATAACGAATGCTCCGCTCTGAATGACTGATTTATATTTAAATATCATGAAATGAGTACAATGTCGGACCGCGACGCGACAAAAATAATTGCGATTCGCTTCGAATGGTTGCTGCGGTCGTACTGGTCATGCTGTGCTCTGTGGTATCTTAGAACAAATAGCACGGTACGCTGTAAGCACTGCCATCTATTAGCTACTTCAAGAAACAAAACGCAGTTTGTAATTTTATCGAACTACCGGTACTAGATGGCAGTTTAACCAAAACTCAATGAAATAACGATGACAATAAAGTGACGTTGACATTTGACATTATTTTGAATTTTTCACAAGAGTTTTTTCGGTTGATGTGCGTGCGCATATCCTGTTAATTTTCTTGTATTTTCGTGTTTTCTCGGTTTTCTTTTCATGCAGTACGTTGAGTCGAACTTTGTTCCTCCGGCTTTAGGTGATGATTGCCTGCATAAAACAATAATTGTGAACTTTTCCTTTCACTCGAAACTTTGTGATGACTCAAAGGTCTTGTTGTGTTCCCGGCTGTTCCATGAAACTTGGAGGCGGTAAGTTGACTCAGTCTGACTGAGTATTTTTATACGTATCACCAGTAATGTGTAGAATTCCGACATTTTCTTTTTTATGTTTGGTGAATAACTTGTGTGAAACGAGTGGCGTCCAAGGAATGGAAAGAGAAGTGTTGCTCGTCCGGCAGCGAGATGGGCAGACGATATTGTTGCCATTGCAGGAATATCCTGGATGAGGTTGGCACAAGAGCGTGGAGCTTGGTAGAAACAAAGAGAGGCCTATACCCAGCAGTGGGTGAAGTTGGGCTGTGCAACAACTTTTAACAAGTTTTTAATAATCATGTTTTTTGACCTTCGTCCGCGTAAAATTTATATTTTACCAGTAGTTCCTGAGATTAGCGCGTTCAAGCAAACAAACAAACAAACTCTTCAGCTTTATAATATTAGTATAGATCTGAAGCAGACAGTCCTTGCGGTGGAGTACGACTTGGATTCATATTGAGAAGGTTTAAGACTCACTGTTCCTTACGCAGTTTATTGAGGTAATGCCGCCGGCGCGTAGCACTAGTAGCTACCGCTGTTGTTCGTAGATGTATCTTCGTAGCTGGCAGCCAGTGACGTCGCTCGCGTAGCACAGCGCTTAGGCCCGGACTCCAACAAAGCGGAGACGAGCGGAAACCGACCAATCACATTAATTGATATCCACATCGTGTCTCTCGTCTATCCTGTGATTGGTTGAATCTTGCACGTCTCGCTCTCCGCTCCGCTCGTCTCCGCTTCGGTGGAATCCGGCAGGTGTCGTCGTCGCACAGCGCTCGATACCGAGCGCGGGGTGACGGAGACAACAATTATGACTATGGCGATTGCACTCCTTGCACGGGCACTTAATTTTATTGCTATTTTTATAAGATATAGTTTACGATAACTTGCGACTAGTTGTGCGATATTATTTGGTTAAAAAAATTGATTAAATCTGGTAACACGTCAGCTCAGGGCGACTGCTCGGACGGAAGGGGAAATTAATAAAACTTCGCGGAGCCTTTGTTTACTCGATGACGCCATCTAGCGACTCTTAGGCAGAAAGTGACTTACATTGTTAAAAGACATGGTAACGACAACGCGGCTATGATATCCTTCTTTATGGCGAGTGGATTCAGCACATAGCTGGTGGATGTAGTCGGTTGTGATGGTGTAGGAGCCGGGGTAGATCTAGATAGACATTTTAAACTAAAAGTTAAAGGTTGTAGTCTTAATACCACAGATTAATACAGATGAATGACTCCTTACAAAATTTTTATATTTACGGTGGAAATTCAAATATCTACATATATTCTTACGTTTTTTGCAATTTGCAGGTCAGTGTCAGGTTATATGTTGATAAAAAATGAGTCGCGCAAGAAACACGTATGAAGTTACAGAATTCTAATCATTAAAATCATCAATACAACCCCCTAAGTTCATTTAACCCTATTGAATAACTTTTTCATGAAATAGTTATTGAATGGGGTTAAATGACGGCCGCCGGCCGCCAGTGGCCCAGCGGCGGCCGGTAGGTAGGTAGGCTATAAGCGAACGCAAGAACAAAGTGAAAGATTTACAACATTATTTTTAGTATATGCGAAACCTGAATATAGTTTGTTCAGAATAAGTAACTGAATCGATTCCAATAATTTTTAAACCATCGTTCTCGTTCTTATTCTTTATTGCAAACAAAAATAAAAGAAAAACATAATTACAACATAGCTTATGTACAAAAGCGAGCTTAATTTATCTCAGAATTGGGTTTTCTTACAGCAAACCTTACATGGATTGCGAGACTTGTTATATTTTTTTCCAAAAATATTTAAAACAGGCTACAAGTTGGACATCGCGCGACACTAAGTACCTATCGCAATCATTTAGGTAACTACTGCCAAATTATTATTATCAATGAGCTCAAGGCGACGCTGGAGCCGAACGTTTTTGTGCGGACAACCAGGTAACAGAACAAGCTTATACCTTTGTGATTTTTCATGATACAGTTTTGTTTGTACGTAGATTCTTTACATAAAAATACTAGACACGTGTTTCAGGTTTCGCATATACTAAAACTAATGTTGTATATTATTCTGTGGTATTAATCCGTATGAGTTTACACTATTTTCATTTCTGTATAAAGAACAAAGAGGGGTGCTTAATTTTTCGAGGTCTCTACTCTCGCTCTTCGCATTCTTTTATTTCTGATTTTTTTCCTGCATTAGTCTTAAAAGTACTGTAAGCAACAACACCAACTACATCTATTTATTTTCAGGCTAATTAAAAAAAAAACTTAATGTATGAATGGTCAAAAGAAAATCTAACCAACCGTAAGTGGGTGCTAATCGAGCTCGCTACAATCCAAAATTTTCTCAATTGGTAAGAATCGTTGTTAAATGTTAGGTACTGCCTCGATGTAGGTAGTAGTAGTTAGTAGGGTTGAACCCATTGGTTGACGACCCCTGATATGCTTTTTTTATACAGTGTAGCCCCCCTTAACCCGCTTGCCCCCGAACCGTGTTCCTGGCTACGGACCTAGTTGTAGTAGGGATCTAAATATGTATTTAGAGATAAATAGGGCATACCGTAAGCGACTTACATTGTTAGAAGAGGTGGTGCCACGGGAACCACCGCGTCTTCGAACTTCACCTTTATGTCGACTGGCTGCGACACAGAGCACCAGCTACCACAACCAACAGCCAACACAACAAAAAACAACCAAAAAGTACAACACAACCAAAAGCACAACCAAAAAGTACCACAACCGACAGCTTCCTGGTGGAAGCTGTCGGTTGTGGTACTTTTTGAGCCAGTAAAGATCTAGATGAACATTTTATAATAAAAGTTAAAACTTGCTAATAATACAGGCAGAATAAAATCTACAACTAACATGCATAGGTACGTAGAACTACTTACAGTTCGTCTTGAAAACCCGACGCAGTCATGCGCATTTGCTTGGGTGGTGAGGCCCCGTCCCACGACCCTTGATAACGGGGTCCACCGCAGCGGGGCCCATCACCACGGGACCCACCACCAACGGGCGCACCACCAACGGGCCCACCAACACCAAGAGGCCCACCACTATGGGGCACCCCAACATGGGGCCAACCACCACCGGGCCCGCCGCCACACGGCCCATAACCACGGGGCCCAGGACTCTGGCCGACCAGCATCCGCGTAAAGTCGTTCATCTTATGTCTGAAATTTAAAACCTTTTATTTATTTCAAATTAAAAAGCAAAGTTTATCACAAATTTTGTGAGCCTATGGACTAAGATATTGCAATGGTTATAACAAATTATATAAAATATAAAACCAGACCCCAAGGTAGACGGCAGTAGTCTCTGCAACGCCCTGCGTTGTCACTCAGTCGTTTCACCGCAGCAGGGGAAAGAAGGCACGGAGACGAAGCGGGGAGGGGTCCCCGCGTCGTCTCCCTGCCCCCTTCTCCGTTGCGCAACGTCTTCCATCGACGAACGTCGTTTCAACGCATCGTGTGGCAAGAGGCTCAGATTGTATTGATTGCTGAGATGAGAACCACGGAGCGTCACCGCTCAGGCGTTGCAGCGCCGACGCAACGCCCATCGCTCTACTGCTATATTATTATTCACTAATTCAACACTGAGCTCTACATCAGAGACGCACGCTTTTACTTTCTTCTCTTTCTCTAACCTCCCTCCCTTTCCGCCCCAGCCCTCTTTTCACTCCCTTACACACTCTTCCAAAAATAAACAGACCAACTGCCCATTTTGTGATTTGTTTAGTTAGAACGTACGAACTCACTGATCGGTGCACCGTAAAAACGCATTCTAATCGATTGATGCACTTCCACTTTCTCACGAATCTGTTTTCACCTTCTCGTAAATTCTCAATTTTGAAAATCTTGATAATTAAATCACAATAGCGCGTTACCCAGTAAACAGAACACACACATGCATAGAGCGACTGATTCTGATCTGAGTCGCTTTTTGTAAAATACTGGTATTCAATTAAATCCAGTAAGGCTGCAGGCCGCATAGCTGGTGCTCATCAGACGATGGATAACTAACCTTAGTCTCTAATCCTAGGATGCACAAATCTCACAGGACGACAAGTATGTACGGAGGATGGCGGCTGTTGCAATGCGGGAACCCTAGACTAGACTTGTTTGATGCACGCAGGTCCCGAATAACGATCAATACTCCGATGAGTGATATAAGATCCTTTTTTTTTTTTTTTATGATGGGAAATCATCAAATGACCCCCCCCGCTCTGGGCGGAGCGGAAGGGAGTGTCAGACTTGTACTGACTAAAACCCATCCATGTTCCTTCTTTGCCCTTTGTGTTCCAGGGCCGCGGTATCTCTTTCGAACAGTCCCGCAGCCATGGCAGGCATCGGCCCGTGCGGACCCCTACGTGGTTGCTGACATCTCTTTGAGGCGCGCGTCGAACACGAACGCGCCGTCGATACGGCCTGTCGTCATAAGACGGCCGGACGGCGAGCTAGCCCATAACTCGCCGTCCACAGGCCCCATTTTTTAAATTAATTAAATTATTATTATCAATGAGCTCATGGCGACGCTGGAGGCGAACGTTTTTGTGCGGACAACCAGGTAACAGAACAAGCTTATACCTTTCTGATTTTTCATGATACTGTTTTGTTTGTACGTAGATTCTTTACATAAAAATACTAGACACGTGTTTCAGGTTTCGCATATACTAAAACTAATGTTGTATATTATTCTGTGGTATTATTCCGTATGAGTTTACACTATTTTCATTTCTGTATAAAGAACAAAGAGGGGTGCTTAATTTTTCGAGGTCTCTACTCTCGCTCTTCGCATTCTTTTATTTCTGATTTTTTTCCTGCATTAGTCTTAAAAGTACTGTAAGCAACAACACCAACTACATCTATTTATTTTCAGGCTAATTAAAAAAAAAACTTAATGTATGAATGGTCAAAAGAAAATCTAACCAACCGTAAGTGGGTGCTAATCGAGCTCGCTACAATCCAAAATTTTCTCAATTGGTAAGAATCGTTGTTAAATGTTAGGTACTGCCTCGATGTAGGTAGTAGTAGTTAGTAGGGTTGAACCCATTGGTTGACGACCCCTGATCTGCTTTTTTTATACAGTGTAGCCCCCCTTAACCCGCTTGCCCCCGAACCGTGTTCCTGGCTACGGACCTAGTTGTAGTAGGGATCTAAATATGTATTTAGAGATAAATAGGGCATACCGTAAGCGACTTACATTGTTAGAAGAGGCGGTGCCACGGGAACCACCGCGTCTTCGAACTTCACCTTTATGTCGACTGGCTGCGACACAGAGCACCAGCTACCACAACCAACAGCCAACGCAACAAAAAACAACCAAAAAGTACAACACAACCAAAAGCACAACCAAAAAGTACCACAACCGACAGCTTCCACCAGGAAGCTGTCGGTTGTGGTACTTTTTGAGCCAGTAAAGATCTAGATGAACATTTTATAATAAAAGTTAAAACTTGCTAATAATACAGGCAGAATAAAATCTACAACTAACATGCTTAGGTACGTAGAACTACTTACAGTTCGGCTTGAAAACCCGACGCAGTCATGCGCATTTGCTTGGGTGGTGGGGCCCCGTCCCACGACCCTTGATAACGGGGTCCACCGCAGCGGGGCCCATCACCACGGGACCCACCACCAACGGGCGCACCACCAACGGGCCCACCAACACCAAGAGGCCCACCACCATTGGGCACCCCAACATGGGGCCCACCACCACCGGGCCCGCCGCCACACGGGCCATAACCTCGGGGCCCGCCGCCACGCGGCCCATAACCACGGGGCCCAGGACTCTGGCCGACCAGCATCCGCGTAAAGTCGCTCATCTTATGTCTGAAATTTAAAACCTTTTATTTATTTCAAATTAAAAAGCAAAGTTTATCACAAATTTTGTGAGCCTATGGACTAAGATATTGCAATGGTTATAACAAATTATATAAAATATAAAACCAGGCCCCAAGGTAGACGGCAGTAGTCTCTGCAACGCCCTGCGTTGTCACTCAGTCGTTTCACCGCAGCAGGGGAAAGAAGGCACGGAGACGAAGCGGGGAGGGGTCCCCGCGTCGTCTCCCTGCCCCCTTCTCCGTTGCGCAACGTCTTCCATCGACGAACGTCGTTTCAACGCATCGTGTGGCAAGAGGCTCAGATTGTATTGATTGCTGAGATGAGAACTACGGAGCGACATCGCTCAGGCGTTGCAGCGCCGACGCAACGCCCATCGCTCTACTGCTATATTATTATTCACTAATTCAACACTGACTACCTACACTAACCTAACCTCCCTACCTTTCCGCCCCAGCCCTTTTTTCACTCCCTTACACACTCTTCCAAAAATAAACAGACCAACTGCCCATTTTGTGATTTGTTTAGTTAGAACGTACGATCTCACTGATCGGTGCACCGTAAAAACGCATTCTAATCGATTGATGCACTTCCACTTTCTCACGAATCTGTTTTCACCTTCTCGTAAATTCTCAATTTTGAAAATCTTGATATTTAAATCACAATAGCGCGTTACCCAGTAAACAGAACACACACATGCATAGAGCGACTGATTCTGATCTGAGTCGCTCTTTGTAAAATACTGGTATACAATTAAATCCAGTAAGGCTGCAAGCCGCATAGTTGGTGCTCATCAGACGATGGATAACTAACCTTAGTCTCTAATCCTAGGATGCACAAATCTCACAGGACGACAAGTATGTACGGAGGATGGCGGCTGCTGCAATGCGGGAACCCTAGACTAGACTTGTTTGATGTACGCAGGTCCTGAATAACGATCAATACTCTGATGAGTGATATAAGAACCTGTGTTTATTATTTATGATACATAATAAAGAGATTTATACCGAAGGGTCAAGCAAAACAGTTTTGACATTAATTTTCTCTCTAGTATGGTCGCAATTGTCACTGAAGAGCTTGGAGTCCTAGGGTCGTTCGAGCAATGTGGATCATCAGTAGCAACTCCGTGTTTGGAATTGTGCCCATTTTTTGATATGAGACTGTTTTAGTTTTTTTTTTAATCCTTTAATTAACACACTGGTCGTATTGAACAAGTATTGTATTCGCCCACTTAATATTTCAGTAGTGCATAATAAGTATTTTGTTTTTTAGTATTTTTGAGACCTTCAATTTGAAATTATTCTCGTTCGCTTAAATACTTCCAAAAATGGTCGGTCCCACATTGGGCGCCAAAAATGTCTTAACGCTGTGCATGAATAGGTAAATCTGTATGACGTCACATCTGCTTTGGCATACACACCTGTTGAAATTCGTTTTAAAAACACATAAAGCTTTAAAATCAATCGTCACTGGACCAGATTCTCTTGTTCTCCCACACTGAGAGACATGGACCTTCTGCAGTGCAGCGTTTGATTACTCGCGATGCCAACATAATAGTTAGCTACGCCAGGGGAGTGAGTACCAAGGGGAGCTAATTGAGGAAAAAAAACAATTTATTGACAGACAGCGACACCTGGCGGTGGTTAGTGCAAATACGTGATAAGCCCGCGAAGTGCAAAATTGTTTACGTTATTTGCAAATTCCATCTAAGTTTTCAGTCCTACGTAAATCAAAATAGAAAGCATGATATTGAATTATTGCGTTGGATTACACTTTGGTCATTAGACTTCAATAAAAACTGCAAATTCCAAAAAAAACGTCGGACAATTTCAATTACGCGCGCTGCAATTGGCATTCTGCAACAATCATGTTTGTATGCAACTTCAGACTATACAGGGATTTTAAAGAAGAAAGTCACTTCCATGTATCCGTCTCTTTCTTCTTTAAGAAACGTCCTGTGAGTTAGAAAGAGTGTACTTCAGATTGGCAGTGCAGACAGCGATAGTGTCTGCTCTTTGTGAAATGACGTTGTTTAGGAACCACACCCTTCTGTACGTGAAAGTAAATTCAGAATATTGCAAAGTTGAAAATATTTTGCTGTGTTGCCAGCTTAAAATTAAATTATAGTCGATTTTTTTGGAAGGTTTCTATCTTCAGCCCGCGAAATTCAAGTTTTTTTACGTTTTTTGTAATTTGTAGGTCAGTGTCGGTTGAACAAAATTGGGTAGGTAAGTACTTACAGAATTATAAGTTTATAACCATTAAAATCATCGATACAACCCTCAAAGTTCATTGAATCCCACTGAATGAGTACTTCATGAAATAGTCATACCTACATGCATACTTTCTTTTTGTTTTTTTTTTTTTTTTCGGTTGCGAAATCATCAGATGACCCCCCACGCTCTGGGCGGACCGGAAGGGAGTGTCAGACTTCTAGTGATTAAAACCCATCCATGTTCCTTCTTTGCCCTTTGTGTTCCAACAGAACAGTCTCGCAGAGTAACGTCGGAATTCCAGGTTCGAATCCCACTTCTGACACCATGTAACGTCGGGATGTAATTGGGATTCTTGAAATAATAATAATATAATAATAAAATCTTTATAAACAAGTGGTTGTTCAAACATCAGTGTAGCCCTGGCTCTTGTACTAGGATACCCTGTATCACAAGAGCCAAACATTATTACTTGAAATAAAGATTATTACTTGAAATGAATTTTGTTTTATTAATTCGTAAGTAGAGACGCCCGACCACAGGTTATATAATCACTTGGACGAACCATAGATCAGGAATCGACACTACATGTCTATACTTTACACGCAGCCACCTACATGCATACTGACATTGAAAAATGTTATTGTTCATGAAGAAAATCGGCTGTAAAAATGTTTCCATTAAAATATAGAATGCACCAGATGGCTTATCTACTCTGGTACCTGCGTACTTATAAATATTTTGATAAGGAATGGGATATCCATCAATTACAAATGTTGTGTAATTTGATTGACTGATATCTTTAATTTTATCTATCGATGGTGTTGAAAAGATACTCGATAGGACTTCGATATGACTAATTCCCACCTTACGACCGGTTTTAGGATCGAAAATAAATTAAAAAATGTCTTATATTTAAATTCATTAATTAACTATTAGACAGCACGGGTTAGGCGGAGTTGTAGATAATAGTACACCTACATTTCGCCAGTTATGCAATAGGGGGTGAGCCTATTACCATTAATCGGGCACAAGTCTCCGTAGCTGCTAAAGAGATTTTTTTTTTACAAATTTGTTATGCTGTAATTTTGGATATCCCCATGGGTAGCGGCAGCTAACTTTCATTTGTTTAACTTGCATCAGCAATTATAGCTTAGTGCAAGTCATAAGTCTCGAGTTCGAACCCAAGACGATTTCGACGATTCATGTGCGTATTGTATAATTATCACATGTTTTGGTGAAGGAAAACATCGTGAGGAAACCAAAACAGCATGCCTGAGAGATATTTCTCGATGGCATGTATAGCCAAGTCAGAGGCCCATGGGCGGCATAAAAAACCTGACACCAGGTTAGGCTCTAACCACACGATAAAGAAAGAGATTAAACAACTAGACAGAAGCATCTACTAGAAATTAATTTTATTCGGTAATAAAATTATTCGTAAAAATTACCGAGTAATTCCTAAGGGAGCTAATGGGCTAGAAGACTGGCGATTACAAATTGGTGGAACTTATAGACAAATTTTTACGACAGTCGTAACAAAACCATGATAGGCCAGCTTACCCTATTGAAACTCCGTACTTCGTCATAGCCAGCTCAAGGTTAAAGTGTTTCTATTGACGTGCGGGCTACTGTACCTACATTAACAGGTAAAAGTAAATAATATTAGATTTAGCTAAAGATTGTTAGTCTTAAAAAGATAATTTGAAATAAGATAAAAATGCTAATCTTTTTATCGGATTCCAATAACGCTGCTGCTTCAGGCTACTGTATTTTTGTTTACATTTTCCTGTTAGCGAACAAGGAACCTACAGTAGGCAGCACGACAGACATACACTAACACGTAACACCGTGACCTTGAGCTGGACTAGCGTAGTTACTGTTAGGTTAAAAGCCTTCCATGACTTCAAGTTCTTTTGATCCAGGGCTAATGTGGACCGCTGGTCGATCTTCTACGAGGTCTACTGCGACCAAAAAGATTTAAAAGAGTCATAGAGCGGGTCATAGGGAATATAGTCGTACAAAATTTACATTTTGTTATCTTCATTGACTTGAATGTGCCTTGGTGGCTGAGAGAATGTCATGCGCACTCAAATGTCTCGCTGATGGTGGCGGGTGTGTCTGGTCATTTAGTTCCCTTCAATATGGTTGAGTTGAATGGCGCTGATCCATGCGTCATGTTCGTGAACGGGCGCTGTCAGTTGGGACTGGTCATCTCTTAGCTGCCACGGTTTATTCTAATTACTTTTCATTGTTGATTTAATCTTTTACTCTGGACGCTCTTAATGTGCACGTCTTTCTGCATCGTTCTCACATATATGTATAATCTCAACATGAGTGATGTAACCAAGATTTTGTAAGAATAAATTGATTTAAAAGAGTGTCCATGGAGTTTCTTGCCCATTCTTCTCCATAGAGATCTACGCTTTGGAATGTGCAACTGCAGTACTTTCTCAAGTTATTATGCCTTGTGACTGTGACTGTAGCTTCGATTTTTTTGTTGTTTTATTTGACATTCAAAACTGCCTCTGATGGTCTAATTGAAATAAATCCTTTGAGTTTGAGAATTTTTGATCTCAAAAATTTTCGATTTTGACGCACGAATGCTAAAAGCGGTCGTATCACACTTACAGACCGACTTTTAACAAAATAGCAGCATTTTCTTTATCTTATCAAATATGTATTTACGAAGAATAGACGGGTCTATAGCTCGTATATATTTAAATGTCTTTGACTGCTAAGCTTTCTGTGTCTTTCTCTAGACTGTAAGGAGTTTCCATAGAATCTTTGTCGTGTGGTGTGTCGATGGCAAAAAAGTACAAATATGTATAATTAACTGGTATTGTTATTACTGACGTGCAGCAAATAACAATACAATAAAGAATTCTCAATCTATCTTTATATTCCATCAATTTCTCATAGGCAGTCTTAACTGGAGTTTAATCCGTTTGGTTGGGTCGATATCTTGACAAATTGGGTCATTCGTTTTTCTTGTTTGGCGTCACAAACAGGAAGCTACGGCAAGTTTAATGTCGACAGGTCTTCAAAATGGTTTACTTGAGCAGGGTCGCTATATTTTCAGACAAAATCAATGTTAAGCACATCCAGTGCCTTCCAACTTTTACGCCAGCTTTTGATTTAGCATAAAGGATTTCGACTTTGTGGGGAGTCATTTTGTCGCTCAACAAGTGAGAAAATCAGTGTTTAATATATGCTTTGTGCGGCCGTATCCTATAGAAAAATTTAGCTATTTTTGAATAAAATCCAGCAGTGGTCCACACTGGGCCCGCGTGGTGTACTATGGCCCATTCCCTCCCACAGAAAGGAGGCCTGTGCCAAAATCATAAGCTGATTATGATAATAGGTTATCTGTGGTTGGTCTATTATTTGGTTTTTATTGGTTTGTTATTTTGATAAATAAGGTCTATCTTTTCATACACGAAATATTTTAAGAGTAACTTATATAAGTGTAAACTTGTACTATAAGTCTTAAAGTCGCCACAGCAACGAAAAAAAAAATTATCTGAGTGTTTTTGTTTTTACGAAATTATTATAATTCTTAAATTTTTTGAGACTTTTTGCATAAAACCTTTACTCTCTATTCTAACAATGACAGTAGGTAATTACGACGTAGTAAACTAGCGTAATGGATGTTCAAAAATAAGGAGCCATTATTTATTTTGTGGGTCAAGTAATTTTAAATTATTTATTTTTATTAAAAAAAAAATATACTCAGATAAAAAATCCTTTAAAATGGCTTCGTTAAAGCCGTTAGATGATTCTCTGAAAATATTTCGTGTAGACCTTATATAGTTATAGTATATTTATAGTTATAATATATTCTTGTAGTTTATCTTAGTATTTTTTTTTTGCAGGTATACACCTACCACTGCTTGTCTCTGCATCACCCAAAGGTTGACTGGTAGAAAATGCCTATGGCATTAAGTCCGCCTCTGTACTGTGTGCTCGAAGTGTTAAATAAATAAATAAATATTGTAAATAAAACCGTAAAAAACTTTGTGCCGTAACTTTATTCTTCACAAAAACAAAAAACATGTTATTGCAGGCATCACAACGGACCGAGACGATCGCAAGTTCTTACATAATATATACTACGTTAGTACATAATGTAATGTAAATACAACATTATTATCTACTATTTTATTCTTTGAAAACCAATTAACACAATGCAGGCGAAAAGCAGAAGTTTTTTCGAAAATTATTTAAATATTACGTCATAATTATATTTTTAATGGATATTATATAAATGAATTCTGAAATTATTTATAACTGTGAAAATGCTATCAAGATAAAAAAAAAACATAAACTTCTGATTTTCGCAAACATAGCTTTGAAAGATTCAAAAATACAGATCTAAATACAATGGAATATAGTATATGTAATAAATAATATAAAAATACACAGGGAATGTATTAGGTGCAATAAATACAGTATATAAAACATTTTGTTAATAGATGATTTAAAAATATAGATCTCTAGAGAAATTGAACTAGCTACATAGAGTTGGTCAAGGTTCTAAGATTCTAGTTAAATCCGACAGTGAAACAGGAATAAGTGTTTTATCACTAATTGAGGGTAGTCAGATATTTTGAAAGAATTTTCTATAATTCACCATGAATGAATCTACTTAATTTTTTATTTTAAATTTTTACTGGACAATATTTTTAATTATTCACTATTTTGTATATATTTTTTAGTTGAATTAATGCTAATATTTCTTATAATTTAACAGCACTCCTCAATTTTTCTACATGCACAGTACATGTGTTAAATATTTTTTATTTTTCTCAATTTATCATTTTACTGACACTACTACATAAATACTCTTTATATCAACAAATATTATTTTTGTAATCCTAATCACTGCGGCCAAGAAATCATTATGAAAAATAGAAAATTAAAGCATTTATAAAACAAGGAATGTTAGTTGAAACGAATGTTAAAGTTTGCAATTAGTTAAACAGATAAAATTTTAAGTACAAAACTATAGAAATAACAAAAACATGTACACACGGCGACACATCGAGCTATACATATCCAGTAAAACCTGACCTCGCTTTGTATGAGCTTCCCGTACAATGAGAAGTCAGCTTAATTTGGTTTTGCATAGCTTGATTGGTCGTCGTGCATACTATAAAGAACCCTTTTGCAAAATTAGTGACTTTTGCGACAATGGACTTTTCAAGTTACATAATTATGATTTGATGATCCATGATGGTTAAAAAAAATTGTTACTAAAATCACTAATACCGTTAGAGAAATTGATTGTTAAGTAAATTGACACCTTAAATCCATTTGCTGCGTTAAGGTGGAAGCACCAAGGTTGTCCGCGAAATTAATATTTTCTTAGGTTTTTTTTGCAATTCGCCAGTCAGTGTCAGGTCATGTATGTTGAAACAAAATATGATTCGCGACAGTAACACTTATATATTTACAGAAGTACAATGATTAAAATCATCAATACAATACATCAATGAATGACTTTTCCATAAAATAGGATTCAATGAACTAAGAAGGTTGCATGCGAATCATATTTTAATCAACATACAACCTGACACTGACCTGCTGATTGCAAAAAAACTTAAGAAAATATTAATTTCGGGGCTACCCTGGGTTATCCACCTTTAAGTCATTTCATTCAACTGTCAAAGAATGACATTTGCGATTTGTTTATTCGGACTATTTAAATTGGTAGTCAAGTTTCTTTACAATTCGTTTTTCTAAACTTACAAAAGGTTTAACATTTTCTAGATATTTGGTATAGAATATGTCTACATCTCATATATTCCATATTATCAAAAAACATAGTTATATATTTGTCATCTCACTATGGACCATATGGCACGACGTGTTTTATACAAAAACTCGAGTCAAAATAAAAATACTTGCGTTGTTCTTAAAATGCAATCGATTTTTTTATCAACAAAATCTTGAATATAATATAGTGAAAAAACATGATTTAAAAACTTATATTTATGCATGTATGAACTTCAACGTTTTCATATAAGATTCTCAAAAACATTTTCATATCTGAATTTCATGATAAAATATTATTAATAATTATAATTAAAACTATTTTTTCAAGACGCTTTTAAACAGTTTAAACTTAACAATACATACACCAATAACATAAGTTATCTTCACATAACTTTAGAAATTTAACTTAGACATAGATTTTCCAAAAGGATTAATTATAAGAAATTCGAACATTTTTTTTTTAATACATTTCCTTTTTAAACCTTCACGGTATTTTGACAGTTCATAGTATTTTTTCGATAGAATGGAATTTCACATAAGTGGGAGCGAGACGATGCACACATTAGAAGCTATCGCTTTCTCGCATGGAACATGACTTCTGCTGAAACTTTTTACATACTCTTACAAAATTGGCGATATTTTATTTTAAAAGTCCATTGCTTAATGTATAGTTTATTTCATGTTGAGATTTTATATCCAAAACGATTGCCTATTTAAATCTGCGTCATTTGTCATTTACATATAACAACCTTCATTTACACGTCGGATTATATATTTAATAAAATATTATATTACAATATATTTGAGGGAGACTTAATACTGATGCGTAATTTAATTCGTTTAGATTTTGGCATATTGGTTGAGCATTTATTTATTATTTTAATAACTTAGTTAATTCATTCTTAAAAAAACAATATTATATTCTGCATTAAAAGTTTATTAATTTCTCGTGCTAAAATATTTTACAAATAAATAAAAAGTACGAAAAAAAAAATCCCAAAAGACAAACGTAAATATTTTTTTTGTTTACTAGAATCAAAAACATTACTCTCCTTTTTGGCTCCGCCATAACGTGTAAAAATACTAAATCTTATAGTAAATTAATAGGATCAGCATTAAGCCTCCCTATCTAGACGAAATCTAGACTTTCGAAAACTTAACCTAGACATAATGTAACAAACGCTATCACCTGCATACTAACACTAAACAAACGAAACATTTTCAACCACACAACGATTCTAAATAGATTAATATTCAGATCTTTCTCAAGATTATATTTTGTATGAAGCCTTTGGAGCAAAAGACAGCCAATTTTAAAGAAAAATGCAATCTTGCTTTGCTCTTTTTTATTATTTTTGAATTGCCACCTTGGCAGTGGTGACCAGAAATTATCATTAGATGAGCTGGCAATTCCAGAAGATTTTTACCATCCCAGAGTTGTAAAGCTGTAGTCTCTTGTTGTCATACATATCCCTTCAATACACTTTTTTCATAGTTTTATTATACGTTTATACAGGGTCAAGCTTCACAGTCGAAGTTTCGCTAAATAATTCACTTTGACCTTGTATTTTTCGCTCTAAAGACTTCATACTTTCTTTACAAATAAAATTTGATAAACTAACTACAGTATAGGTAACATGTTTGAGCTATATTGCACGTCCAAACTTCCAAATTGGGGGAGATACTATATTCCTATAGTCTTAAATAAAATAAGAAAAGTGTAGAAAATAGAGATTAAATGTATCCTTCTCGCTGCGTAAATTACTCTAAGTAATTCTGCTTGAGAATAGAGAAAATATATTTTATAATAGAAACAATAACAATGCATTGGGTTTTCAAAAGATTTTTCTATTGGACAGTCCTCGGATTAATGAAAACATTACCACCTTTTGGGCTCCGCTGCAGTCGGGTGACATTTTTATTTTTTAATTATATTTTATTTTCAATAGACTTTGCGACTGTATAGATTCAAAGTAAATAGTATTTATACTTAAAAACAGGAAATTGATTGCACAGAAATAGATAGAGCGTTAATATTTTTATGAATATTTAACGCTTTTTACAACAATGAAAATATATAACATATGTATAAATATATCTAATTATAAAAGAAATAATCATAATATTAACAGTAAAAACATTGAAATATAGGAGAAGAATATAGAAAAGCAACCTTATTATTGCTACATAAAAACGCTTTTCCAACATAGAAAGGGTTAAAAACAATCTCCCCCTTAAACACTAGTCTATCTACGAACAAAACTATATTTGTTCAGATTTCATAATAGAAATAAAATAATTTTATATTTTGAAGACACATCCGATTTTATTGAGAAACTCAGGCGTCGCCGGAGTATAAAGTCATGGTCTTATATTTGAGAACATCTACTTAAAAAACATAAATTAACTAGTGAAATTCATAGATGTCAGATCGGTTTTTTTGCTAAGTAGTTTAATTTGAACTTCTATTTTTTGTCTAACTGGCTGCTATAGCCAGCATTTTCTAAATATTATTTTATTTTGTTTTTACCATGACTATATTGTAAGCTCAAAAAGTAAATATCGACGTCGATTTAATATTATTTAAGGTCAATATTAAGATATTAAAAATCTACATAACAGTAATAATTTACCCGTTGTTGCACTGACTACGAAACATTGTACACTATGCTACTTGAAGTTTATTAAAAAAGGTGAAATTTTTTACTGTAAATAATTATTTTATGAATCAGAGGTGGCCTGTGTCTGTTTCCCAGCAAAGGGAACAATGATAATTTTGATTATCAAAATAATTGACAGAACATAAAACATTACCCTGCTTTTGAGCTCCGCCGTTGTCGGGTAAAATATTATCGGGCATCGAATCCGCTAGCCTACTCTAACCCAGTCAAATATCATAACAAGATATGTTTTAACTACTTCTATTCACTCTAGTCACAGTTTTAGCCTTTAGCTTTGTACCAGATATGTAGATAAAGAAATAATACTCCGTTTAGAAATGAAACTAAGCGTATCTTTCGGCTTTAAGCGACCATCTGCCGAAAAATACACAACCAAGGCGTGCTTATGTTTTCTGTACAGTGTGGTGGAAGGGGACACCGGCGCACAAACGGTTACCACGTGTTCAGTACATCATACCATATCTCCCAATTTAAAATAAAAATCAGCTGTGTTTGTAGGAAACAGCTGTTTTTTTTTTTAAATTACCGATAAACATTTCTATGTGGGGGGGTTCAGAATGATATACTCAACACGTGGTAATCGTGTGTACGTCGATGTCTCTTTCACTCTGTATAATGTAAATTCGCCCAACTTTCCGATGCTTTATTTCAGCATACGTAGGGGCGTAAGAAACGCCCAATTGATTCACATTCGATCAGTCAATATTGTACCCCGTACAATTCTTACAGGCGTCATTTTGAAAGTGTTATGAGCCAGTCGCTTCATATATTAAGAAGTATTATTTCTTTATCTGTGTCTGTATCTTTTAAATAAGAGAACTAAATTACGTATTTGTTTTGAAATAGGACGTTGAGTGCAGGAATACACGATTGTTGAGCTGTCGAGATACTAAAGGCAGTATAGGATGATTTGAGGATTTTTTTTTTAAACACTGTTCATAAATGTTGAGGAAAAAATGCTTGTATTTTTATTTATTCTTGGCCATGTTGGTACAAGTTTACAAGCCATAAAGAAAAATGTTATCTTTCTTTTTAGAATTAAGATTTATTTTACGTTGTGTGTACTTGTGGCTTGTGCCAATGAGTGTAATTTCTTTTTTCTTTCTATCTTTCTTTCTTAAGATCCTCAAATATTCCACCATCAAGAATCAGAAAGTTTTATATTGGTATTTTAAATGGTTATAAAACCACAGAGCTTAAAAAGTACCCTAACTGCTCGAAACTGTTCGTGTATTACTGCACTAGGATTCTATTTATTTTATATACTTTTATATATCTTTCGATAAAATCGACGTCAGCGTATGTCAGAGTAAATCTAAAGCTGTTATTTTTATATACTCTCATAGGTATATAACGTTTTTATAAATGTTTTTTTTTTGTAAATTGTGTGCGGTATTGAGGTACCAGTTAATAAGGTGTACATGTCTTGGGTTTTAACACGTTTTGGTTAATATTAATAATTAACTATGTAGTCATATGTATTTATGTATGCCGTTGTATTTTCTACCTAGGTTTTGTTGAAATCGGAAATTTTGATATAGTAAAATTTAAAAGTACGATCTAAGAAAATGTGTAAACAATTAAACGACTTTTTAACACGCATGAAGGTCGAATTTTGTATGAGTTTACCAAACTATACTAATTGCAGTTTGGTACAACTTTTTTTTCTACCAAATCCAAAATATCTTTTTTTAAATACAAACTATAATGCCCATTTTCATCACACTTTTAGCCAACACCTAAACGTAATATTTAAATGTTATTCATGCACGACAGATTTTCAACTCTCGACGCTAAGTCTAGGTTTGAAAATCCAACAACACAGTTTTGTTCACGTTTCACACTTAGGTGTTGCCCTGGAAACGGGCATAAATTACACAGGGTCGGTCAAAACTATACCTATAAAACAATTTAGCCTAATCACAATCTGACCGACCACACTTATACAAGGTGAGATTTGTCTACCCTTAACCACGGGGTCTTTGTATCGTCATCATTAACAACTTTTATTAAGAGATCAACCCTGAAATCGCGAAAAAAAAGCAGTTGTCCCATATACTACCGCGCTCAATGACGGTTGACCAATTTTCAACCTTATTATTTAGAGCATAAGGGTGAAAAGTGGTTGACCCTCAGTGCACTCGGTAGTACATTGTGTTAAAAAAAATCGTCAATATTCAGAGATCAGGGACTGTACTATCTCTTATAGCAGTATTACATAAATCTTACTTCAATGTGAGAAAGAGACAAAGCTATACGGGACGTCTAGCGCCATCTCTCTCTCACACTAAAGTAAAATTAAACAAATAATGCTATTACAGGCGATAGTGGACCCAAAGCTGTTTTTTTTGCGATTTCCGTATTCATACTAAAAGTTATTCATAATTACGAGTACAATGAGCCCAGAAGTTGAGTGTAACCAATAACTTCACTTATATACTTGCTTATTGACATACATACATAAATACACGTCGTACTAGCACGTGTGTGACGTCACGGCATGTCGCTCACGGCGGCAGGTTCATTTGCAAATTCTGCAAGTACGCCGAGGTTGAATTCAATAAGCCGATGCGTTGTTTCTGCTTCCGCTGTTCTGTCATCTGTGGGGGATAACATTTACTTAGCATTGTAATTCATCTGCCTAACCTTTTTTATTTTAATCAGATGCCAATACTTTACATGGAGCGACTGCCGGCCTCCACAACCCAGTTAGTACTGGGTATTACGATACCCTTAGGTAAGCTGGTTATCAAACTTTCGGGCCACTGACGGCTTGTAATGACGAAGAATTCTCCTCTCTCTTCTTTTAATTTTTTGTACATACCTGGTCCCTGAGCTCGGTGAGCAGTTCGGTGAGCGTATGCACAGCTCGCTGCGCGCGGTCCAGCTGCGCCTGTAGGGCGGCGCGCGCTTCCAGCTCGCCGCCCTCGCCCTGCCCGCCGCCCATGAGGGACAGCGCCCGGAGCCGTGGGAACCAGTCCAGGTTGTTGGACTGTGGACACAGATGAACTTATTAGTTTTTTGAGGGTAGTAAGACTTGAAATTGTGCGAGTCTTTATGTCTGTAGTTTGGTTTCATACATAATATTATACTTAGTTGAAAAAAAAAACGGCATAAACAAGCTTCAGAGTGGCGTCATTTTATTTATCGTATTTCTTAGCAAACCCTTTCATTGTGATACCCGTGTCAAGAGAACGCATAAAAAGTCTACGATCTTTGGGAGTCCGCCTTATTGGATTTAGAATGACGTCACTTAGTTAACCATGCATTGTCATTAAAAACATGTATGCAAAATTTCAGCTCAATCGGAAACCGGGAAGTGGGTCAAATTTAACTTCTTAGATTTTTTTATATAGTTACAGGTGAAGCTAATAAAAGCGCGTTAATTAAGAATATCATGCTCCTTCGGGTAAAATACAATAGAACAAAGAGTTCTGGGTTCCAACCCCAGTATGGGCAAATCAAACAATGCTGGTTGATGACAATAAACTTGCCTAGACAGGGTGTAAACGGACCCTTCACGAAACCGTCAACCAAGCATTTTGCACATCAAATTAACTAACTCCACGCAAAACTTATGGCTGGGAAAATACTTTTTTTTGGAATGATAAATAATGTTTTACGGTAAGGCACTCAAAACATGAAAGTATTTAAAGTTATAACATTAAAAAAAATGTATTTAAAAAAAATCGTGTAAAAATCTTGGAACTTAGACCTCCAACATCTCCGTAACAAGACGGTTCCCAGGTATGGTCCAGAACACAAACAAAATCGCAATGACAGGAGAACAAGTGCCTTTTGGCTTCGTTAAGGTTATTTTTACACCCTGTATACACATAACACAACTGGCAACATATCTGCCTTGCTTTTTAGATTCTTACCTTAATCATAGAATGCACATAGCTCTCTGGGCCGGTGAACTCCGTGGGGTCCTTGACCCGCACCAGCACCATGAAGTAGAGATAGTGCCACATGTTGTGCTCGCTCTTTATGTGCTCCTCGAACGAGACTGTCTTGTTGTCAAAGGCTGACCTGTTCAAGCCTAGGTACCGAAAAACACAATCATTTAAATTCAAAATGTAAATTAATCCTGCTTGCCACTTGACATATTGTTGGGAAGTGGTTTCCAGCAATATTATTTTATCTATTCTCAAGTGCTACACATTATGAGAAAATCTACCAGCAAAAATACAGAGCGATTTTCTCTTTTTACCTTAGGGGTCGTCCTTTAATCACGTGAGCCGTGAGGTTCGAAAAGTTTCAAGTAGTTTTCACCTATATTTTTTCGACAAAAAAAATCATTAATTTGCGACATGTAAAATATTTTTTCCTGTAATTAATTAAAAACCCTGTCAAAATAACAGTTTTTTTTTTTCAATAACTTTTTTCAACAAAAATAAATACACAAGATGCTGAGACGGGTAGCCTAAAATCTCACGATCACGACATATCACCAAAGAGGAGGGGTGTCTATAAAAGTGGCCTAAAAACCTCACGTGATTAAAGGATGGCATAAGAAAAGTACGGACAAAAATCGCCGATTGTATGTTCCGATAAACTTGGTGTTTAAACTATGTATAATCGGCCTTGTAATTGCTTCACCACTTTAAAAAATAATTCCCAGTCTGTTGAAACTTCATTAAGGTTGAAATGATGCAAGTGTCACAAAAAATAACCTGTAGTTTTGAGACGTGCAAGTGAAATTGAACCTTATGAGGATAAAGTATAATAACGGACCCGATTATACCTGCGTAATTGCACAAGCGGCAAATACAGGTGGAATGTAACTTACATTTTCAAGTAAACGAATTTTTTGACTCACCACAAATAAAACAGGTGTTCTTCAGAATGAGCTCTTTCTGCTGCTTCTCGCTCCTGAGATCGGCGAAGGTGTCGATGATGACACCGAATATGAGGTTCAGCACGATGATGATGACTACGAAGAAGAACAGCAGGTCGTACACCACGCGGGCGACGAATAGCGGCTCCTGACAACAGAGAAGAGGTGTTTATGATTGACGGATGTGAAGAACAGGGTGTAAAGTTCTTCATCCCCCATAGAACAGGCAGGATCCTCCGACCAGACGGGTGTTGTGTCTGGTGGGCTACTGCCCGACAGTTGTTGTCGGATTTTTTGTAACTATGTTCTTAACACGAGGAAAACTGTTATAGCGCGATTTAGGATATTGATTTAAGTTCTACATTTGTCCGTTTCTTTGGGATCAAAAGTATCTCATGTCTTTACCATGGTCACGGTCAACCTATGTCAAATTTAATTCCATTCCGTTCAGTCGTTAGGGTGTGAAACCGGAACTAACAAAGTCATCACATTTTTTTATTTATTAGTTATGATCATACTCACAAAGCTAGCAGGGGCTCTCAATATATCCCCAATGCCACCGCCATTCCTCAGGCCCTGGTTGAGCGTGGTGACGATGCACATGAGCAGCGAGTCACAGCTGCGCTCCCGCAGCTCCCCTCCCACAGACACGAAGCGCGAGGACCGGCGGCACTGGTCGGCATCCTTCAGGTACTTGGAGGAGCCGTCGTCCGCGCAGCCATCGGGCTCGTAGCGTGGGTCGTCATCATCTGGGTCAATTGTTGGTGTAATTAGAAATAGTGAGAGAACTTTTAGGCCCATTTTTTCGGGCTACCCCGCTTTCACCATAATGTCTATATTTTTTTTTGTTTAAGAGAAATATATGAATAGCAAGCACTCACCGTCAAGCCGGTCGACGTTGACGAGAAAATGGTCTCGGAAGAACATGTAGCCTACGATGGAGAACATATAGACCAGGACAAGCGCCAGCACGGCCGTCAATAAGATGGACCGGCCGTTGCGAGTCACTGAGCGCATCACGTTTAAGAGAGTCTCTTCGCGATACACTATGTCCAAGAGCTGTGGGTAACAATCATTTCATTTAATTCATAATCAATTTTAACATTGTATGGAAATTTTATTAAACACTAACACAACAATGCTCACACAACATTCTAGGACAAATCAAAGGTGCATGACATGAAAATTAAATTTGACATTCTTATTTTAAGCTGACATTTGTAATTTAATTTCTTTGGTTGTTATTTGAAAGTTCATATTTAGAAAATTTGTAATAATTAATTATTTTTCTTGGACATTGTAATTTGATATGTATGTAGACAATAATTTTTGACATTGTACTTTTTTTTCTGACATTTTTATTTTTAAGCTATTGACATTTGTAATCTAATTTCTTTGGTTGTTATTTGAAAGTTGATATTTAGAAAATTTGTAAATTAATGTTTTTTTTTGACATTTTTAATTTGATATTTTATGTAGACAATTCTTGATTTAGTACTTTTTTGTTGTTTTTTTTGACATTGGAATTTAATTATTTTGTCACAAAATTTGCATGCCGAATTAAGTAGGCGGAATATGCTGAACTATTGTGTACCTGTGTGTTATAAAATCTGTAAAATACCATATTTCAAGCAAATAAAATGAATCTGAATCTGAATCTCTTAAAGTTTACAAAAATCATACCTATAAAATAACATTAAATACAATTAAAATTCGATACATTAGCAAAAAAACAAAACATATTAATAAAAAATGAATCATGTCAATAAAAGATAAATTAATAGATGACACATACAAGGTAAAACGCATGTGACTAAGACTGATTGGCCATGAATTTTGATGGATGGAGAGGGAGAGGAAGGCCAAAGAAAAGATGGATGGAGTGCGTGAAGACTGATATGAAAGAGAAGGGAGTAAATGATGCCGTGACGTCTGACAGGGAAGAATGGAAGAAGAAAACGTGTTACGCCGACCCCAAGTAGAATCGGACAAGGACAGGAAGATAATGACATACAAGGGGTAAATAGACCATTCACGAAGCCGTCAACCAAGCATTCTTTACATCAAACTAGGTAACTACGAAAAAAATATTGCTGGGAAACGACTTTTTTTAGGGAAGAAAAATCACGGTGTACTGGGACTCAATACAGGGTGTAAGGGACAGCCCTCCACAAACTGATGGGGTGAATTTAGTATACCATACTAAGATGACCGGTACAAGAAATTATTTCAGGAATGTTATGGGAATCCAATAAATTTGATTTGTTTTATTTCCTCATATGCAATGTATCGTTATCGTGGCAAAACGCACGTAGCGAACGGCAAGCGCGACGACGAGTTCGATGAACTCTGTAGATAGGCAGGAAGTGTACAGCTGATTTCACGCGAAGTTCGTTAGATTGTTTCAACATCGCGTCGTTGGAGTTTTTATTTTAGCCGTATCCGTACAGGGAATGTAATTTTACATTGAAATTAAGGAATAGGAACAATTTTTTTTTTTTAAATAAAAATTTTGTTGGAATATTATTCAAAATAAGGGGCTTAATGCACCCTGTCTGTTTGTGGAGGGCTGTCCCTAACACCCTGCATATTTTTTTATTTAAAGTAAGTTTCGAATTTAGTCATACCCCAAAAGACCCATGCACAACAATAAGGAAGTTTATCATCTTCTTTTTTATATTCTACGGACTTACCAGAACAGAAAAGAAGAATGGATGCCAACATATTCCGCAGAAGCAGAAGACGAGATATACGCTGTGGTACAGCAGTTCTGGGTCGGTGAGCACCTTGCCCGGAGACTTGGAGAGAGTGCCTTGGTTTCCCATTATGCTCACTAAGTGGATGCCTTTCACCGCTATCTGTGGGGTAAATACGAATAACAATTACTGAAGTATCAATTAATTGTTTATGGTAAAATCAGTACAAAGTTTATTTCTTTAATTTTCTCAAGGCGTAGGCTCGGGCCCGGCGGAGTACATGAAGCGCACGGCGGCGCTGGCGAGCAGTAGTCATACTGTACTTACAGTGAGCATGGCGAGCACCCACAGCGTAGGCTCGGGCCCGGCGGAGTACATGAAGCGCACGGCGCCGCTGGCGAGCAGTAGTCATACTGTACTTACAGTGAGCATGGCGAGCACCCACAGCGTAGGCTCGGGCCCGGCGGAGTACATGAAGCGCACGGCGGCGCTGGCGAGCAGTAGTCATACTGTACTTACAGTGAGCATGGCGAGCACCCACAGCGTAGGCTCGGGCCCGGCGGAGTACATGAAGCGCACGGCGCCGCTGGCGAGCAGTAGTCATACTGTACTTACAGTGAGCATGGCGAGCACCCACAGCGTAGGCTCGGGCCCGGCGGAGTACATGAAGCGCACGGCGGCGCTGGCGAGCAGTAGTCATACTGTACTTACAGTGAGCATGGCGAGCACCCACAGCGTAGGCTCGGGCCCGGCGGAGTAAATGAAGCGCACGGCGCCGCTGGCGAGCAGTAGTCATACTGTACTTACAGTGAGCATGGCGAGCACCCACAGCGTAGGCTCGGGCCCGGCGGAGTACATGAAGCGCACGGCGGCGCTGGCGAGCAGTAGTCATACTGTACTTACAGTGAGCATGGCGAGCACCCACAGCGTAGGCTCGGGCCCGGCGGAGTACATGAAGCGCACGGCGCCGCTGGCGAGCAGTAGTCATACTGTACTTACAGTGAGCATGGCGAGCACCCACAGCGTAGGCTCGGGCCCGGCGGAGTACATGAAGCGCACGGCGCCGCTGGCGAGCAGTAGTCATACTGTACTTACAGTGAGCATGGCGAGCACCCACAGCGTAGGCTCGGGCCCGGCGGAGTACATGAAGCGCACGGCGCCGCTGGCGAGCAGTAGTCATACTGTACTTACAGTGAGCATGGCGAGCACCCACAGCGTAGGCTCGGGCCCGGCGGAGTACATGAAGCGCACGGCGCCGCTGGCGAGCAGTAGTCATACTGTACTTACAGTGAGCATGGCGAGCACCCACAGCGTAGGCTCGGGCCCGGCGGAGTACATGAAGCGCACGGCGCCGCTGGCGAGCAGTAGTCATACTGTACTTACAGTGAGCATGGCGAGCACCCACAGCGTAGGCTCGGGCCCGGCGGAGTACATGAAGCGCACGGCGCCGCTGGCGAGCAGTAGTCATACTGTACTTACAGTGAGCATGGCGAGCACCCACAGCGTAGGCTCGGGCCCGGCGGAGTACATGAAGCGCACGGCGCCGCTGGCGAGCAGTAGTCATACTGTACTTACAGTGAGCATGGCGAGCACCCACAGCGTAGGCTCGGGCCCGGCGGAGTACATGAAGCGCACGGCGCCGCTGGCGAGCAGTAGTCATACTGTACTTACAGTGAGCATGGCGAGCACCCACAGCGTAGGCTCGGGCCCGGCGGAGTACATGAAGCGCACGGCGGCGCTGGCGAGCAGTAGTCATACTGTACTTACAGTGAGCATGGCGAGCACCCACAGCGTAGGCTCGGGCCCGGCGGAGTACATGAAGCGCACGGCGCCGCTGGCGAGCAGGGCGCGGGCCCCGCCCCCCCGGGGCAGCCACGTGACCAGCGCACCTGCTACAGCCGACACGCACCACACCACCAGCGACAGGTGCTCGCCCAGCTCTGCACATGTGAACACCGTATACACAGACATATAGAACCAGCAGGACAACACACTTAATATTGAAGGGAGACTGCGCTTTTGAAGCAATAAGGCGCTATTCCACGAGCGAGAGAGTCAAGGCGATAATCACACCGTGGGGTCTACATAAAGTGACATTCTATCATCAAAAAGTCAAAAATCTCTTAAAATTATAGAGCTACAAAGCTTATGCTGAAAGTGTAGGAGCAGGGTCCAAGCTACCCGCTACCGGTGGTTAGGGCTCCAGAGACAGGAACCTCCTCACAATACGAGCCGTTTCGAGGAGTACTGCCTTCTGAATCAGGCCCTTGATCCAACCGCCTAAGGAGAGCCTCGAAAGATGGTCGTCGAGGCTCTTGGCTATAAGGCCATTGGCCGTCACGACGATCGGCACAATGATAGCCGAGTTCACATTCCACATGTCGACAACCTCGTGTGCCAAGTCGAGATATTTTATTTGTTTCTCTTTCTCAGCTTTCACGAGGTTTTCGTCATGCGGGATGGTAACATAGACTATCATTACATGGCGCGCTGATCGGTCTATCACTACTATGTCAGGCTTATTGGCGACAATAGTCCTG
Organism: Noctua fimbriata; assembly: GCA_905163415.1. Taxonomy (NCBI): domain Eukaryota; kingdom Metazoa; phylum Arthropoda; class Insecta; order Lepidoptera; family Noctuidae; genus Noctua; species Noctua fimbriata. Next base: position 2,900,189 of record LR990946.1, read on the forward strand.
TCAGTAATGATAGACCGGTCCCAGTACAGCGTGACATGGTCTTTCTCGAGAACTGGGTCGGGCACATACTTGTAGTACGGTACCTCAGATTCCACAAGTTTACAATAAGTTTATTGTTATCTCTTTCCCACTCTGCTTCAAGATAAAAACAATACTGCATTAAGACTTCATGGTACGAAACACATTGAAAGCGACTGCCGCTTGAATGTAATGGCTCAATGGGAGTATCATCGCGATTCACTCGCTCGTGGAGATAGCGCCTAAGGTAGCTCACGAAATCCAAACATATTTTTTACATAACATAACATCACGCCTGTAATCCCCGAAGGGTTAGAGAGTTGTACCTAATAGTACACCCACATTTCGCCATTTATGTTTTAATGCCCATGTAATAGGGGGCGAGCCTATTACCATCAACCGGACACAAATCCAGTCGCGCCTGCGGCCACTCGACATACGTAAGATCTGAATTTTGTGGGCTACTTTAAAGCATTAACTTAACTGGTCACTCATTAGCGAATTCCAACCAAAAGCAATGTGGATATGGCTAAAGTATCGCAAGAATTTTAAATGTATTTAGTTGCTAGTGAGTAATCAACTGTTGTAGATAATATAGAGATAACTTTTAAGGCTCCGCTCAGACCAAATAAGACCATAAAAACCGATTTGATAAGATACAAAATTGTACAAGCAAACACAAAATAGCTCCACTTTAGTCTACGCAGAACTGAATTTTGAAATCACTTTTATACAGAATTGAATATCAATGCAAATATTTCAATATAATTATACCATTTTGAAATATTATGTAGATTCTTTTTAACAAGAGTTAAGTAATATTTTATTTCGACCAATAGCAATCTAAATATTTAATTTTTTGGAAAATAATTATTACTTATTTTGTTCGTGAAACTGCAGCAGTAACTTTGTTTTTCATTAACGTACTATGCAAAACAAATTTAGTTTTTCTGTTGAATGTAAATTGACATCTGAATGAGGGTTAAAAATATTGGTTGGTGCTTCAAAACCGTTTGTGCGCGAGGCCAACTCGCACTTGGCCGGTTCTTTAAGCATAATTTCAATATGAAGCACTCAAAATCACAAGAAAAAAAAAAATTGCACTAACACGACACTGTAAGGTTATTTTGTTTGACAACTTTCACAACTGTGATTGGTTTAGAATCGTCTGACATCACCTACTGACAATTAATCATGGCCGTCCATGTCGCAGCCACAGAATAAGTAATAATTACAAAATACTTTCTCTCCTAGAAAGTTGGACTAGAAATGTAGACACAGTGTGTAGAAAAGCACACACACACACACACACAGTGTGCGTTACTCTTCGTGGTCGTTACTCAGCAATGGATGGATCTAGACTGTTAATGACAATGATGTTTAGTCAGTTGGAACATTTTGACCCGCTTTTCATTAGTAATGGATAATAATATTAAAAATCAAACCAATTGCGGATAGACTGCGCACACCGGACACTTTAGTTGCACTGCAACCTTCACCAGGTCATCGGTCCACCTAGTGGGAGGCCTTCCAACGCAGCGTCTTCCGGTTCGCGACCGCCACTTCAGAACTTTTCGGCCCATCGGCCATCCGTTCTGCGAGTTTTTCATCGCTCGTGGCTAAATAATAACAGCCGCAAGAGTCGATCTTCAAGGTTAAGCAGCGCTTGCCAAGGTCGGTCTGTGGATGGGTCACCATCCATTACACACCGAGGTTCCTCCGTGACTCAGAAATTACGTTAAGCTGCTGGTCCCGGCTCTCATTTGTAGATCTTTGACATTCGTAAGTGGCCCAAAAGTCTGACAACCAGTCTTTCCAAGGGGCATAGTATTACCAGGTACTAACTGAGGTGTGGAGATCAGATAGGCAGTCGCTCCGACTGGTATTCAGCTGCATCTCGTCAGACTGGCAGCCGACCCCGACATAGTTGGGAAAAGACTAGGCAGATGATGATGATATCTGTCCGGTGTCCGAAGCCGCGTCCGCAATTTGTCCGCACCATAAAGCAACAAACATGCACATGCATTAACAATAGTTTAGACACTTACTTGGATTCTCTTCTTGGAAGGGATAGAAGAACGCCACTATGATGTTGATTAGAACAGCGAAGTTGAACAGAATGTTGCTCCACAGAGACATGTAGGACGACACCCAGAAAAGGACACGTTGCCCTGTAACAATAATATCATATAAAGGGTGTAACAAGACACTTAACGAAGCCGAAATGCACTTTTTCTCACCATCATTACGATATTTTTTTTGTTCTAGACCATACCTCGGAACCTTCTAGTAACGGAGATATTAGGTAGGGGTCATAGTTCCGACATTTTCACAAGTTTTTTTTTAAATACAAGTGAGATTTTTACTTTAGACACCTCCACAACTCCCGTACTATTCAATCCATACATCAGAACAATGTTTTGAGTACGTTACATTCAGTCCTACTGTAAAACGTGATTTTTCACCTCAAAAAAAAAAAGTCATTACCCAGCAATAATTTTTGCGTAAAGTTACTTAGTTTGATGTACATAATGCTTAGTTGACGGCTTCGTGAAGGGTCCGTTTACACCCAGTATAGGTGGTGACCAGGGAATTCACCAGGAATGACCGGGGACTTATCGAAATTACTTGAAAGAAAAAGGAATAAATGTTAGCGTGACACTTGACAGAGGAGAATGGAACAAAAAAACGTGTTGCGCTGACCCCTAGTAACATTGGACAAGGGCAGGCAGATGATGATGACCAGGGACTTATCGACAAGGAATCGGCTAGAGAAGGTCAGAAGAGCCTTATGTCTTTGCAACAAAAGTGAAAAAGATGTGATTCGTTTCGGATCGGAGGTCGCGACTTGATACCATGAATAAATCTCTTTCTAGTCACAAAATTATAAAACAAAGACATATTTAGCTTCTTTAGAACTAGATTACCTAATAGATTTTGAATTAGAGACTTTTTAAGGACTGTATTATGGCTATTTAATACATTAGTGCTTAAGTGAAGCCCAATAAGATCGATTTTGGATTGTCAAAACTTGATGGGAAAAATCAGGTTTTACCGGAGCGAGTGTAGTCTTTTACGGAAATAGAAAGATTTTCTTTACCCCTAAATAAGAACTTAAAGAAGGAACCACTCCCCTTCCCTTCAATGCCCTCCTCTCTAGACCCTGGTTCCTGTGCATCACACTCACCCCTGAGCTTTTTCTGCCACTTCATCTCATGGAACAGGTTGTCCAGCCTGCCGAAGAAGTCGGCCACCTTACTGCCCTGATCGTCTCGCTCGGCACTCTGCAGTACACGGTGCTTACTGTCCGCCGGCAGATATTCACAGATCTCGGGTATGGGGAATACTATCTGTTCCATACTACGGTCTGTGCGGACTATCTGTTGAAGAAAACAGGTTTCGTTAATTGGAAGCTGTTGAGGCCCATCAGTAATGGTCCCGACTTACGAACTAGGTTGGGTTCGAACTTATTTCATCACCACTGCTCTCAAAACGGTGAGGGAAAACATAGTGTCCTGTTCATGTCCAGAACCAAAAATTCGATAACATGTGGCAGTCATCAACATGCACAGGCAGAGACAGAGCCACTTCCAGAACAGAGTGAAGGCGTGAGTCCCAACAATGGAAACGTCCCCGGCTGATTATGTTAAGCCAGATTTTCGAAGTCGATACAACACATCTTCTACAGCTTCTATGCAGCAATACTTTGAGAAAAAAAATTATAATATTTTGCAAAATTCCAGAAGGTCTTGGAATTTTATTTGGTCTTATATCAAAGTTGTATTCGTTATTCACAATTTAATCCTTCTTGAATGCATAAGTGCATTACTAGGTCGTGACTATACAAGGTGTTTAACTCATTGAACTTTTTTTTATAACGGAGATCTTAAATAACGGTAATGCTGACAAAATGTATCGCAGCAAAGCTTAGCAGAGTAAAGCTGTCTCACTTCTATCTGCGCGGTGTGAGTACGGTAGTAGCGCAGCGCGTCGGCGTTAGCGCCGTGCGGCGAGGCGCGCACGAGCGCGGCCAGCTCCTTGTTGTGGGCTGCCAGCTGGTGGCACAGGATGTAGATGTTGTGACCCACCTGCAACACAAAATAACATACTGCATTATACAGAAAGGTCATGCCAAAATCGACAGAGATATGAAAATAGTGAGTAATTTTTAATGTCTTCTAGCTAAAAATAAAAACGACCCAAATATAATCTCATACCACCCTGTATACTGAGTAATTTTGAACTAAAGTCGTCTTGCCCAAAAAAAACAATCCGTATACGATCTCAAACCTGCACACTGAGTGTTTTTTTTTTAAATAATTTCGTCAAGCAAATAAAAAACAACTTGTATATTATGGTCTGGAATCAGCCTGTATACAGGTTGATTTTTAACTAAAGTTACCAAGAACAAAAAAAACTATCTGTAATTCTGTATTATGGTCTCGAACCACCCTCTATAGTGCTTTTTTTTTTCAAATGTCCTCTACCTTGAAAACCTAACTGAAAAAATGACACGCGCAAGGATTCGGATCTGATCAAGGCTGTCGTGCGCATTAAATTCGTGAATAAAAATACAAAAACTTGTCTTTGATAACATGATCTATGTTTAAAGTATAACTGACCTCCTTGGGGGACACGCCTTGTACGATGGCGTCGTCTTCCGAGTCGGAGTCAGCGTCCATGGCGTGTTCCTGGTGGAAGGCGGAGCAGGCAACATCAACCTATACACAAATAAACTGCATTATAAACGCGTTCATTATCAAACAACTTCATTATAAACGCGTTTGATAACATCAAACAACTGCATTATAAACGCGTTTGTTATCGGTTCCGGCAGTCATTTGTAGATCTATAACATGACTGTTGTCATTACAGGTCGTCAGTGGGTCTAAAGTCTGACAACCAGCCTTACCAAGGGGTATCCCCACACCCAGCACTAGTTAACAAAACTAATACTAGTAAAAAAAATGGTTGTAGAGATAGGCAGTCGTTCCATGTAAAATGTTACTGTATTCAGCTACATCCGGTTGGACTGGAAGCCGACCTCAACATATTCGGAAAAAGGCTAAGCAGAAAATTAACTGCTTACAAGCTAGACATAAGGTTCCAAATAAATTAGCCAGGGAAACTCCGCAGGCGTGATGGGTATCGGTATCTAGGTTTCGTCAGGTAATTTAATTTGGCTCTGTCGTTCCTGTACTCCATGATCGCCAGCAGCAGTTTGGAGATGTTGTTCTTCAGCTCTAGAATCTTCGCCATGGACACTCGTCCACTACTGAGTCCAAGAGACTACTCACCAGCTGTTTAGGGAGGATCCTCTCAACATTGATCTCGGAGTCGTTTCAGGACTCCATGATGGCCAACAGCAGCTCCTCCAGGCATTGCTCTTCAGCTATACAAACTTCACCACACTATCAGCTATACAACTTTCACAGGAATCAGTCTAAGATATACTACTCACCAGCTGCTTAGGGTTCATGTTATACAGGATCCTCTCCGCATTGTTCTCGGAGTCGTTCCTGGATTCCATGATGGCCAACAGCAGCTTGGAGGCATTGTTCTTCAGCTCGAGGACGAGGTCCATGCGTGTCTTGCCGAGCGGGTTGATGTCGTTCAATATCAGCGCTGTTATTATGTCGAGGCCGTTACTCTCGTGGGTTGCTATGCAGTTCTGGTTGTCATGGCAGGGGCCTGGAAGAAGAGTATTACGTATTTTAGAGGGATGTAACCAAATAGTGTAAAGACACTTGCAAGAGTTGCTTTGATGTGGAGGCATCCATGTGTGGAGCAACTTTTGCAAGTGTTATAATATTGCAAAATGTTGCCCTACAAAAATAAAACGTTGGTGTGGATGTACAGTCGCGAGCACCAATATGTAAACACTTAACAACTTTAAAAGTGTTTTTTTTTTCTACTGTTCTGATTATTTCTCGCAAAAATTGCTTTTAAATTTAGGAAAGTGTACACATATTGGTGATCGTGACCGTACCGAATGGTATTAATTTACTAACGCGCCATGATGCCAAGAAATGATGATTGAGAATAAAGTCACACACATGTCAAAAAACAGTTTTTTTATTTGTTTTTCCATGTCGATTCAATCTGAATTGAGTTGGTCCAAAAGTTGGCTACAATTGGCGTCTCCAGTATCGTCCATCAGTTCTTATAGTGAGCAAACAACAGGACACGTAGACCACGATATTAAGTCCAGGAACTTTATATAATTTGTCAAATGTAAAAAGGGAGGCCTTTGCCCTGCAGTGATAAAATAATAATAATATAATAATGTAAGTAAATAAAAATAATATTAATTACGTCAGATTAATTGTAAGTCCGAGTGTCGGAGGACAATGATTAATGTATATTTAAATTTGTTCTCATGTAAGTGAAATGTAATTTCTTTATGAGAATTAAATGTCTTTAACCAGAACATCAGCGTCTGTGACACCTTGTAGTTTGACACAGGTTGTAGTTACCTTGGCAGTACTCAGTAAGGGTTTCTAAGGTCTGGTTGATGAGTGCCACGTTGCCCTCGTTGATGTACAGCCCCAGTAACCCTAAGCCTCCCGTGGTGGAGCCGCAGATACAGTCCAGGAACATCAGAGTCTGCGACACTAGGTTGTAGTTGGACTTGTTGTTCTGATTGCGGAGGAGGTTCTGAGGACAAATAGGTAAAATAAACTTGGTGTTTATGGACTGTTTTGATGAGTGAATTTATAGCGGCACTACAAAATGTACTAAAGCAACATAGTACAAAAAGTACTACAGCGCCATCTGTGACAAAAATGAAGAACTAACATCAAAATTCTAAATCACGCTATTAAAGTTATCAGCGACTGAAGAGCATTTAGAAAACAACTGTTGGGCAGTAGCCCACCAGACACAACACCCGTCTGGTCGGAGGATCTTCCCTTTTCTATAGAGGATGAATGTGATGATATCAAGATATACATTCCAGACAAGTAGTTTCGGATAGATAGATCTGATCAGAGCTGCTCAGATCTTTATTTTGATACCGACTATAGAGCGACCGCTTTAATGAGTCCTCCGCCTTGCCCCATCAAAGGCGCATTAAGTTTTCACAAAGTCCTAACAATATCCCACAGTTATTTGCTTTAAAATAACCATAATCCACATAGTTTAACGATACTAATTGAACCAATACGTGATCAACCTTCAGAATATTCCATTTAAATTGATACCTTTGCGAGGACTCATTAAAGCGGTCAGACAATAGAACGCAGTTTTTTTTTATTTTTTATTATTCTTCTGCCCTTATCCCTATTTATTTGGCGTTGGCGGAGCGTGTTTTTTTTTTGCCATACTTAATTAACTCATATTCAACTTAAATTGTATACGTTACCTGCAAATCGGGGTTATGGTTCTCACAGAGCAGTTGTAAGAACCGTAGGATGGGCCTCATGATGGCCACCTTGGGAGGTAACACGTCTGAGTTGCCAGCCTCTTTCTTCTCTGCCATGATTTCTTCCAGAGCAGTCGTACCTATGTCATGTTAGTAATAGTTATTAATTTTTACAGTCATCGAGTAATATTCTGAACATCCAAAATCATATATAAACTAGCTACCCGAGCTACTACGCGGCGCCACCTATCGGGTTCAAAACTATCATATGTTTTATCCAGCTTAAAATATATAATAGGTTTAATAACACACATTCACAAAATTTATTAAAATCGGTCGGGTGGTCTCACAGATTAGCGCGTACGAACATAGTGTATTTTTTAACCCGCGACGCAAAAAAAGGGGTGTTTTAAGTTTGACCGCAATGTGTGTGTGTGTCTGTCTCTGGCACCGTAGCTCTTAAACATGTGAACTGATTTGGATGCAGTTTTTTTTATTTGAAAGCTAGTTTCTTGGCGATGGTTCTTAGATCCGTTTTTTATCAAAAATCGGTGCAGCAATTTACTAGTTATGGGGGATGAAAGTGGGTATGAAAAATCAAAAATTTTTAATTTTCTAATATTTTTTTAAATATACCCAAGTTGGGTATCAAATGAATGGGCATGATGAGCATATTACAATTAGACATGTTTTATCAAATCCGGCTCAGCCATTTTATTGACTTTTCAAATGTTTGTTCACTTTTCCTTGCGATGGGGGTTTTTTAAATTTTAAATTTAATTTATTATATTTAGAAGATGTGTTTTGGAGACATTATATAAAATCTATACTAATATTAAAAGAGGTAAAATTTGTTTGTATGTAGCGTATTCTTCGGAACTACGGATCCGAGTCCGATTTTTTTTTCACTAATCGGAAGCTACATTACGAGTATCCCCGAATGTATTATTGGCTACATTTAAAACGTTCCCGTAAGTTAATTTCCTTTCATAACGGGAGCGAAGTCGCGAGCAAAAGCTAGTCTTAGATAAGTGACGATACAAAATGGAAATGGTTCCCCAATACTGATGCTGATTTCGTTTTTGTTGTCAAACAGAAGTTTTAAAATATAAACATTAAAATTAAGTGGGTTTTATCTACCGTTTCAGCTTCCTCCTGCCATGTTAACAAGCAAGCAATCATTATTATTTAGACTAGAAACGGGATATTTACCATGTTTACTGTTTTTGTTGAGTTCCCGATATTTCGGCGCTGTTGCAAGCACCATAATCACAGATAAACTGAAGTTATTGCGGGTGGGTGTTTATGTGCAGACAAATCGCTCTACCCTCTTTCTTGTTCGTTTTTTGCACTCAGTACCGCTACCACTGTCACTCGCAACTCGATTCTGTTCCCGACACACGAAACTCACTGTGTCCGCTCGCGAACGTTTTTCCGGCACTTTTACAGCTGGACCACTGGATTCCAGGCTCTCGACAGTTGAAACCCATCTTCCCGGTTGAAGTTCTGTCAGTTCAGGTTGACTTCAGTTTATCCGTGATCACGGTGCTTGCAACAGCGCCGAAATACCGGGAACTCAACAAAAACAGTAAACATGGTAAATATCCCGTTTCTAGTCTAAATAATAATGTTAGTGACCATGATAGCTTAAAATCTTATATAAGCAAGCAATCAGTCAATTGGCTATAAGTATGTATCGTTCTACTGCTAGGAAAAGACCTCTCCCTCCCTTCTCTCACCCTTTTGTCCTCTGGTACTGAGGTCCACTCCTTACGGTAGGATTGAAGTTCTTCCTTCCATCTTTAGTAACGAAGTAAGACAAAATGTTTACAGTCTCTATGACTGTTAACATACGTACCATGAGACATGGTGTGTATATCCGAGTACGCGTGCACAGCGGAGCCGCAAGCGCTGCTCACCTCGTCATCCATCTCCTCGCCGACAACTAACACAGCAGGAGATGCCTTGGTCGCTGAGGAACATAATTCGTGTTCATTACTTCGATGATATAGCTGATCGATTTGCATTCAAGATGACTTTGACAAGTAACAAACAATCAGTGCTTGCTCGCGGCGAAGCTTCCAGCAAACAACTCAATTAGAGAAGACGTTTTATGACGAAAATTCATCCTAGTCAAATAAAATAGTATGCCTATAGTATACTATTACTATTGACTGCCTCATTGGTCGAGTAGTCGCAAACGACTGCGGGTTTGATTCCCGGGTCGGACAAAGTATTATTGGGTTTACCCATCAGAAATTTCTCAGTAGTAGCCACGGAGTCTGGATTTGTGCCCGGTTGATGGCAAAAGGCTCGCCCTCTTTTACATGGGACTTAAACATAACTGGCGAAATGTGGGTGTACTATTAGGTACACCTCTACCTAAACCAACGGGGATTACAGGCGTGATGTTATGTATACTATTTACGTTTTAACATGGCAATAGCGATCATCGCTCTATCTCATAAAAGTCTTGCTGGTGGACAAAACATTCACAAAACAGTATATTTAGAATATTTACCATCTGTGGTGGTTGTCTTTTGTTTCTCGGAGTAGCTAGAGCGTTGCTTGTCGCCACTCGTAGCGGATGTACTACTGGCTGCAAGCGACCTGATTTCTTGCTGTGCCTCGCGCATTTTGTCATAGAATACCTAAAAAAACATATATTTAAGTACAAGATAAAGTGAAATCAATATTCTTTTCTCACCAAAAGTGTATTTGGTAAAAACGACTTAACAAAAGTGATAAAATGATAAATTTTAGTCAGGATGCTGCAATTAATCATACAGGGTGTAAACAGACCCTTCATGAAGCTGTCTACCAAGCGTTCTGTACTTCAAACTAATTAACAATACGCAAAAATTATTCCTAAAAATCACGTTTTACGGTAGGACTCGATGGAACGCACTCAAAGCATTGTGCTGATGGATGGATTGAATAGTACGGGAGGCGTGGAGGTGTTTAAAAAAAATCTTACATTAAAAACATGTATTTAAAAAAAAAATATATGAAAAAGTGAAAATGTTGGAACTTTGTCCCCCAATATCTCCGTAACTAAGAGGTTCCCAGGTATGCTCTAGAACAAAAAAATGATCGCAAAGACGGAGAAAACAGTTTCGGCTTCGTTAAGGGTCTATTTACACCCTTTATACAAAGAAGCGTGTACTTGTCATATCAAACAAGTTTCCCAAAGAAACTCATATCCAATTCTTGAACAGAGAAGGCTCATCTTTTTGACGTACAGGTGACTAAATCGCCACTGACCCTGTATAAATATTGAAGTACGATGACATACCTTTAAAAATGCTTGTGATATTTCTCCATTTTGTAGTTTGGTGTATATACTGTGTTGAATTATTGGATTGCCACCCTCGAGGAGTGCAATACCTGTATAACAAATAAAATATATTTCAGATTTAATGTTTTTTATTAATTTTACCAAACACCAGAATAAAAGGATCCCTAAGCGTTTCCCGATATCAAAGAAACGATTAAAAAATCAACAAAAAAATGCTTTTTCTGAGTGGGAATGGAACTCGTTGACTTCAGCAAACACTGAAACTGCCACAGTACCACTCTAGCTATCTCAATAAAAGAAAAATGTTTTAAGTATTCCATTTTCTCTTCTTCTTTTACACACTATGTCTACATCTCTTTTTTTAGTCTCTCCTTTAGCAGGTAAGTTGGAAGAGATTTCTTTAGAAATAAGCATCACCTTACACACCTTTTTGTACTATTTTTCTGTACCGTTATTCTTTTATGTATTTAGTGTGTATAATTATAAGTTGACACTTAATCGGATAAAACATAAACAATACTTTGAAATGTCTACAGGATAAAATTACGAGCTAAAAATACTTTTCAAAACTCACCAAGTTGTATAGCCTCCAAGAAGATAGCTTGTCGATTAGTGCTCTTGATGACCAGGTCTACCACCAGGTCCGAAGCCCCTTCCTTGTCCAAATGTGCCTGTACTTGGGCCAGGGTCTGTCCCGTGCGCAGTAGAACTTTCGCTGCATAAGCGTATGTACAGTTAGTACAAGGCAATAAGAGAGAATATATGCTAGCAAAAGGTGTTAGAAGCTTTTGGGATGCTAAATAAATATAAAAGAGGACAGGCAATAGTGGGGTATAGTATTTTACAGTAGGCAGGCAAAACTGGAAAATAATATTTTGTTGTTTTTTAGGAGTATAAAGAACAGGGTGTAAAGTTCTTCATCCCTCATAGAAAAAGGAGGATCCTCCGACCAGACGGGTGTTGTGTCTGGTGGGCTACTGCGCGACAGATGTTGCCGGGTTTTTCTATATAGTCTTAAATTGCGGATAACTTAAATATCGCCATTTAGGAAATTGATGTTAGTACTTCTTTTGTGGTATAGATGGCGCTGTAGTACTTTTTGTACTATCTTACTGTAGTACTTTTTGCAGCGCCGCCACAGTTTTCAGAAAAAAAGTAAGATAGTTTGCAATAGTATGAAAGTTTTGCACCATCCCAGTTTGCGATGTTGGGACCTTTTTATGAGGTAATTCAGGACGAAGATCATCGCATCATCCCTTTTTCGTTATTGAACAATGACAACTTCAGATCACATTGTGTGAACTAACTAAGGCTATAATTTGAATGAACACATGCATAAATACGTATCATAATTATTTAAGAAACTTTCTCGAACACGAATATAGCTAAACAAATATGTAATTTTAAATATTATTTGTTGTGTGAAGTGTTAAAATTAATTTGATTAATACATAGCATTAATATGTGTCAATAAAAAGTGCTAATTTAAATTAAAATAGAAATGGGAACAGCGATAAAGCAACTGATTCGGTGGGCGTCAAGTACGCAAATGGTGATTTGCTTGCGAAATACATTAAATATCAAAATTTGTATAGGTATAAGAACTCAAGTAAATTAAAACCAGATAATTTCAGTTTAATTAGTTTAATTCTAACTACATGTTTAATTAGGGTTACTTGAGTTCAAATACATTTCAGATTTGTGAGCACTCAGTGTTTCAAAATAATATTTATGCTGTAAATATTGCTTGGCATATTTAGGATGTTATGGCTCAGTATTTAACGGAACCGTATCTTGAGAATGAGGCTTTGGGTTCGAAGCCCGTTTTTAATTCTATAATATGCCTTTTTCCAATTAATCTTGGTAATTACTAAAGTCAAAGAGAAAACAAATCATCGAGAAGATGTGTGACCTAGGGCTCTATAATGGCCGCTCAAACAGAATTATAATAGGATAATAATATGAATCATGTTACAATTCGTAAAATGGTCATAAAAACAATTCATAATATTAATTGTGGCAATGACCATTTTAAGAATTAGCTGCTAAAGCGGCCATTTGTCATTTTTTGAGGTTTTTCATAAATGCTATTAACTTCTACTTAACCATACATTTTTCGACGTTTTTAAATGTCTTTTTACTGTAGAGTTCATGAAGAAATTCCCTTACGGTTTCAAGTCATTACCAATGGTGGTGAAAGCAAGGTCTTGTCCTACATTCCACCTTATATTTCAAAGGCCTACATGCATACGGAAGCCGAATAGAGCATTACATGAAGCAAATCAATGCTTCAATTTACCTCTTTGTGAAATCTAAATGCCAAACAATACATCAAACACTGTGCAACACAAAACTCTAGTGTACAAAATGGCACTTCAAGTACCGACTAGTGGTACTATAAGTACCGTCTAGTGACATGGACCCACCTGTCTTCATCTTCAGCGGATGGCTTTCTGCGTCGCATGCGGTGAGAAATAAAGAAAGATTGCTACACTAAACTATCAAGTGTTAAGGGGTAAAGATGCCTTTGGTATGTACGAAGGAAAAGTAAAATTAATTTCAATATCTAAACCAGCTTTATTGTTGAAAACAACTTGTATTTTCGTCAATTCTAAAGTCAGAAATAAGCTGAAAAAAATGCTGTTACCCGCAAATTGCGCCAGATTTTGGAAAGCTCTGAGCATTTCTTTTGCTATCAATTTAGGCAAGTAACCAGCCAAAGCCTCGTTCGCATTTGCATTTGTCTAAAATTTAGTGATCTCGTCGTGTGAAACAAAATTTTACTTTTTCCATAGCAAAGGCATCTTTATGTCACTAAATATACGCACTAAAACCTATCACCATTATTAAAAACAAGTTTAGTGTCATTTTTGTAGTATGAAATTTCAACAACTTTTTCAAAGGGAAGCAGAATCGATTCTTGCATAAAAAGATATAATACAAGGTGGAAGGGACATCGACGCGAAAACGGTTACCACGGATTCAGTACATCATTCTGAGTCCCACAAAGAAATTTTTTATCTGCTGATTCCTACAAAAGTGCATTTCCTCATATTTTACGGTCAAAATGTATGGAACAGCTGTTTTTTTTTTTAATAACCGATGAAAAAATTGTGGTCGGGCTCAGAATGATGTAATGACACTGTCCGTTCCACCCTGTATAAAAAAGACTTCGCTATATGATAAAAATAGCACTGGTTTTTGTATTGTCTCATGATGATAGTAATGTTTAAGCACATTTATGCGCTTTTCTGGGTCTCTGTAAGGCTCATGCCTCTTACTTCATCATCTGACTAGCATTTTCCCTACGACTATGTTGGGGTCCGCTTCCAGTCTAACCGGATGCAACTGAATACCAGTATTTTACATGGAGCGACTGCCTATCTGACCTCCACAACCCAGTTAGTACTGGGTAATATGATATTATTATTGCCTCTTTACTTAACAGATTAATATTGTATTGACTTTATTGGTTTAATTATGTATTTTTTTATAACCAATGCGAACTTCATTTTAATATCGTTCCCTTTGAAAAAAAAAACAGTTACTCTTTAAGTTTAACCAAATAACATTTTGAACAGTGCTGACATCTACCGCTAACGGTGCACACTAGTCTGACACTATCCTTGGAAACTGTTAACAAGTTTGTTAATTTAGTCAGTTCACTATCACATAGAAGACTGCTTCACCATATATAAAGTAATTTCAGACTCTCTTTGGTATCTGAAAGACCTTAATTAAAAAAGATAGGAAGATAAATATCTCATAACTTTAGGTCCACCACAAGGTATTATTTAATTTGGCAAAAGATATATAATCAAGAAATTACAAATTATCCAAAAATTGGAGCAAAAAAAAGACCACATTCAAGAAACTAAAGAATATTTTAAATAGCTTATGATGGCTCGGTCATCTCTATAACTTAACGAAAATAATTAAACATAGAAAATGTATTTAAAAGATTTATCATTTTAGAAATGGTGAAACCAGTCTTGTTTTAATTAATTACTACCTCACACCTCAATTATTTATTGGCGTCGTTCAGGTTTTGCAATTTTTTTGGTCGAGTAGCGAGTATTCATCATTCTCCTGCCCATAACCAAATTTATTTGGGGTCGGTGCAGCATGTCTTCTTATTCCCATGACAAATATTGATCCAAATACCACCAATAATAATTCACAAGGGTCTTTTCCAAGATGTATAAAACACATTTTGTTAAAATGCTCAATAAGGTTTTTTTTAAATAATAAACTTAGAGTAATAGAATCAGGCATTTTGATGACTTCATATATCGCCACTCAACCAAATCCAGCATAACTCGAACATCGCTATTATACGACACAATTTAAAGGTTCCACCGATGTACTCCACAATCGAGGCTAATATCTGTTCATCTTTCACCATGTTTTTAGTTAACATAACATCACACCTGTAATCCTCGAAGGATTAGGTAGAGATGTACCTAATAGTACACCCTTACTTCACCAGTTATGTTAGAAGACGAGCCTATTGCCACAAAACCTGATAGAGAACGCCTATAACAATTTGGCCGAACCGGGAATCGAACCCAGGACCTCATGCTCAGCAGTCGCGATTGCGACCATTAGACCAACGAGACAGTAGTTCGTAGTTAAAAGGTTGAAAAGTGGACAACCAGGAACATTGGTGATTGCCTAATAACGTCTAGTAATACGTATAGAAATCGCTTTTCCCTCTACTTAATAGTTATAAAACTTTTTTTGGTCTTTTTCAATCGCTGCTTTGCCTTTAAAAAAATATTACGTCGAATTATTTATTTCAACTATACAACATTATTTTTAGTATATGCGAAACCTGAATATAGTTAGTTCAGAATAAAAAACTGAATCGATTCCAATAATTTTTAGACCATGTTATATTTTTTCCCAAAAACATTTAAAAAATGTTAAAAGTTGGACACCGAGCGACTTTGAGTACCTATCGCAATAATTTAGGTACCTACTGCCAAATTATTATTATTAATGAGTTCAAGACGACGCTGGAGGCGCGCGCTGCGTGGTGACAACGTTTTTGTTCGGACAACTAGGTAACAGAACAAGCTTATAACTTTGAGATTTTTCATGATACAGTTTTGAAATTTTGTACATAGATTCTTTACATAAACATACTAGACACGGGTATCAGGTTTCGCATATACTAAAACAATATTATATAGACCATTAAAATGTACTTCTGATGGCAACATTTATAATAAAACATAATTGATTCTATCGCAAATTGCCCTTTCGCAAAGGTAGTTTTGTATGGAGAAGAATGGGCAAGAAACATCATAACTGTTTGACCGAAAGGAATATGAAGAACAGGGTGTAAAGTTCTTCATCCCCCAGAATGGAGGATCCTCCGACCAGACGGGTGTTGTGTCTGGTGGGCTACTGCCCGACAGTTGTTGTCGGGTTTTTCTGTATACTTTTAAGTCTCGGGTATCTTTAACTGCGCGATTTAGAATGTTGATGTTAGTTCTTCATTTGTGTCATAGATGGAGCTGTAGCACTTTTTGTACTATGTTGCTTTAGTACTTTTTGTACTATATTGCTGTAGCACTTTTTGTACTGTTGCTGTAGTATTTTTTGTAATATGTTGTTGTAGTACTTTTTGTAATATGTTGCTGTAGTACTTTTTGTAATATGTTGCTGTAGTACTTTTTTGTACTTTGTTGCTGTAGTACTTTTTGTAATATGTTGCTGTAGTACTTTTTTTAATATGTTGCTGTAGTACTTTTTGTAATATGTTGCTGTAGTACTTTTTGTAATATGTTGCTGTAGTACTTTTTGTAATATGTTGCTGTAGTACTTTTTGTAATATGTTGCTGTAGTACTTTTTGTAATATGTTGCTGTAGTACTTTTTGTAATATGTTGATGTAGTACTTTTTGTAATATGTTGCTGTAGTACTTTTTGTAATATGTTGATGTAGTACTTTTTGTAATATGTTGCTGTAGTACTTTTTGTAATATGTTGCTGTAGTACTTTTTGTAATATGTTGCTGTAGTACTTTTTGTACTATATTGCTGTAGCACTTTTTGTACTGTTGCTGCAGTATTTTTTGTAATATGTTGCTGTAGTACTTTTTGTAATATGTTGCTGTAACACTTTTTGTAATATGTTGCTGTAACACTTTTTGTAATATGTTGCTGTAGTACTTTTTGTAATATGTTGCTGTAACACTTTTTGTAATATGTTGCTGTAGTACTTTTTGTAATATGTTGCTGTAACACTTTTTGTAATATGTTGCTGTAACACTTTTTGTAATATGTTGCTGTAGTACTTTTTGTAATATGTTGCTGTAACACTTTTTGTAATATGTTGCTGTAACACTTTTTGTAATATGTTGCTGTAGTACTTTTTGTAATATGTTGCTGTAACACTTTTTGTAATATGTTGCTGTAGTACTTTTTGTATTATGTTGCTGTAGTACTTTTTTGTAATATGTTGCTGTAATACTTTTTGTAATATGTTGCTGTAACACTTTTTGTAATATGTTGCTGTAGTACTTTTTGTAATATGTTGCTGTAACACTTTTTGTAATATGTTGCTGTAACACTTTTTGTAATATGTTGCTGTAGTACTTTTTGTATTATGTTGCTGTAGTACTTTTTTGTAATATGTTGCTGTAATACTTTTTGTAATATGTTGCTGTAACACTTTTTGTAATATGTTGCTGTAGTACTTTTTGTAATATGTTGCTGTAACACTTTTTGTAATATGTTGCTGTAACACTTTTTGTAATATGTTGCTGTAGTACTTTTTGTATTATGTTGCTGTAGTACTTTTTGTAATATGTTGCTGTAGTACTTTTTGTAATATGTTGTTTTAGTACTTTTTGTAATATGATGCTGCAGTACTTTTTGTACTATATTGCTGTAGCTCTCTTTGTACTATGTTGCTGTAATACTTGTTGTACTATGTTGCTGTAGTACTTTTTTGTAATATGTTGCTGTAATACTTTTTGTAATTTTTGCAATATAGCTACAGATCTATGGAACCTTTAAGTTGTATCGTATTATATAAAAAAAAACACCAGTTAAAAACCCTCAAATCAAAGGTAACTTACCGCCAGGTCCATGAGTAACAGTCACAGAACTAGGTGGTGGCACGATCTTGGGCTCCGACTTCCGGTTAATGAAGTATTGGGACAATAGTTTCGAGCGGAGCTGATTGCCCTGGTGACCAAATTTGAAGTATTTTTTAGATGTACTGTTCTGTGGATAGTGTAAGGGTCGATTTTATTGATGGGGAAATGATGGGTATGCTTTCTCCTTTTCTTCACGAAGCCGGCCACCAAGTATACTGTACATCAAACTTAGTAACTCTACGCAAAAAATATTGCTGGGAAAGGATTTTTTTTTTGAGTGAGAAGTCACGTTTTATGGTAGGACTCAATGTAATGGACTCAAAACATTGTGCTGATGGATAAACGGGAAAGGGGAGAAGAAATAACTTCCGGCTTCGTTAAGGGTGTTTTTACACCCCTTATAGCGTTGAAACGTACTCCTTGATAGCAGTTAAAGACTACTGTCATCTGGTAATTATTTGTGGACTCACAAATGTTTGAGGTGAATAATGCTGGTCCATGGGCCATGTTTGTGAACGGATTGTCGATGGGTTGAAGATTGTCAAGGTAAATTTTGAAGTTTTAATTAGAAACTAAAGTGAGATTGAAAGAATTGAAAAAAAAATGTTGTTGAAAATAAAACAACTGGAAATAGAAAATATGAATAAAATAACCAAAACGAAATACCAAAAATAAATGTGTATCGAATATTTTTGAGTCAATTACGATGATTTTTACTGTCGACCGTATTTTTAATCTTGAGTAATTTGTGTTCATTCTTTTCAATTTTTATTAACTACACAAGCCCGCGTGAGGGCCCCAAAGTGTGTACCAGTAGACCCTACAGTAAGAACTTCATAGACTGATAAGGTGTGTAGTGTAGATAATCTGATATCATACCTTCTCTCCATATTCTGGATCTACAGCCATCATCTCTCGCAGCGTGCGCAACACTTTGACGCACAGTTTCTCTTCTTTTTCTTCTAAAAGCTTCTCTGTGTGACGGATCAGTCTGAGATAGAAAAGAAGACATTAGTTAACCAGCATTTTTGTTGAAATATAATATTAGAGGTTTGACTGGCTCGTTGGTCTAGTGCTGACCATGAAGTCCTGGGTTCGATTCCCAGGTTGGGTAAAGTGTTATCAGGTTTCTACGTCAGGAATTTGACAGTAGTAGCCACTGAGTCTGGATTTGTGCCCAGTGAAGGGCAATAGACTCACCTATTACATGGGACTTAAACATAACGGACGAAATTTGGGCGTACTATTAGGTATGCCTCTGCCCAACCCTCCGATGATAATAGGCGTGATATTACGTAATATAAGAGGTTTTTAAATCAATCAAAGTAAATAAAAGCTATCGCCGGTATGCTGGAAGAGATTTCTTTAGAAATAAGCATCACCTTTGTACATATTTAATGTGTTCATAAACGCTTAAATAAATAAAAGCCAACAGTGGACTGTGGATCATCGGTAGGTACTCAATGTTTGAAACTCAGATCGGCGACTACGCTCCTTCGAGAATTATGATTCGCAGAATCTATTTATTTATTAAAACTTTATGCACAAGTAAAAAAACCTTACAAAGGCGGACTTAATGCCATAGGCATTTTCTACCAGTCTACCTTAGGGTGATGCAGATACAATATACAGTAGGTGCAATAACAGAAAAAAAAGACTAGAAATTATTTATAACTAAAAAAATATAAGAATAAATACATATATACATACATATATTAAACTTTATAAAGTTAAGAGAGGTAAACAAGAAAAACTACAACAATTTAGTTCTGAGATGAATCTGCCAACTTCTTGTGTATATAATCTATTGATACTTTAGCCGGTAAAAGTAGAAGAGCACGTTAAAAATGACCGATCGATGGCTTGAAATTGACGAGACCCTAGATTCAACTGAGTTACTTGAATATGCAGCTGTTTGTGTAACTTTAAGGCTTCAGTCTGGGTGTGCAAAGCTCAAATTCACAGCAAAATCAAATCATGTGTGCGGTCACCTTTCCCTTTGACACCCAGTCTTACTTAAATTATTTGAGATGATACTAAATCTGCTCTACCTGCCTATTAACTGACTGCAAAAAAGAAGCTGTAAACGCACTGTCGCTTTATTTATTTAGTTGAGAAAATGCGAGAGAGTGACCGTGCGCGCTTCCACGCGTATTGCTAAACAATCTAATGCTTAAAGGAGCTGCACACGCTTGTTTGCAACGATAATTACATAATTCGAAAAATAAGAAATACAGGACAGCGTTTTTTTAAGTTATATTTTCGTTACATTAGCATTTTTTTTTGCATAGAAACCTTTTATCAAAAGCTGAAAGGTTTAGTTGTTATATTTCGTTATTTAATTTAATATTTAGTTTCGTTAATTTTATATTCATCTACAATCAACACCGAATAATCATAATTTCCAAAAACGTACGATATAATATAACAGCTCTCCATTTACCTGGATATAAAGATCCCGCTCGTATCAGAATGCGACACCTCTCCCGGACTGGTGAACAGCAGGTGAGGCTTGTACAGGATGTCCACTAAGAGGGACTGTTCCGCTTGCAGGAGGGGACGCAGCTGTTCCTCTAGAAGGGCCACGATCTCTTGCAGGCCTTCCATTACTGATCTGTCGTTCTGGAGATTTGCCTGGGAATGAAATGTCAAGTTAACACTAAGGAGCCCAGGAATATGGTGAAAAAACTTGTCACCTGCCTATAGGACTGACAGAAAACACCAATAAAACTTTGCTGATAATTAAATCGAATTTGCAGGATAATTATTTTTAAAAGTTTCGCTTGTGATTATAACGAGGCGTATCAACATTCTGCACAAAATTAACACTTTGCAACCACAATGAGTAAGTAAATTGTGGACTTGGGGCACATAGACAGAAGAATATTATATAAATGTATAAGTAACGGTTGCCACATAGCCCCTTAGGAATTTAAAAACATCGTTTATTGATTTTGACAGTTATAAAAGGCAAAGATATAGTATTATTATTTTGAAAATTCCATCTTCAGACCATAGTGAAAATAGTTTGTCTAATTGTGGTAACAAAAGTTATATCAGTGAAAGTAAAGACGTGGTCTATGTGTGTAAGGACATCGTACACACTAACAACTATAAAAAACCTCACCTGTGAAGCCATCTTCTCAAGTTTGGAAGTCTTGGAGGCTAGCAGCCACTTGCTGGTCTGTCGTGACAGCGCGGCTGCCTTCTCAAATACCGTCTGGATCTTGGCTTCCAGTTCCAAGGGAATGGCTATGCTGCGAGATTTGGCTGTGAACAAAAAAATTTGAAGTAAAATAGTATTAACGTGAAGGAACTCTTTAAACCGACTTTTAAAAAGGTGTTTTAATTTATGATGAATGATATACACGATATAATATTATTTCAGAGGTTATTTGAATCATTTGTATCCCCTTAGTTAATATTCGCCTACTGCCTGTTCAGGATTAATTATAAGATTCTTTAACCATTTTAACGCCAGAGCAATAAACGCACGCGCGCTCCACACCAAGCCACAATTTCACTTACCATTTTGTCACATATTTGTGTCG
This sequence comes from Noctua fimbriata, assembly GCA_905163415.1. Classification (NCBI taxonomy): domain Eukaryota; kingdom Metazoa; phylum Arthropoda; class Insecta; order Lepidoptera; family Noctuidae; genus Noctua; species Noctua fimbriata. The sequence goes on from LR990946.1 coordinate 2,921,529, forward strand.
TTTGGCGTACAGGGCACGTGCTTGCTTGTCACGTATATGTGACAATGGCGTTCAAAAGGTTAAAAGTTATTTTCGTCGGTCTCGCTTTGATGTGTTCCGGTTTCAAACGAATCGGCTCCGGCTTTGAGATATTTCAGTTTGTCAACTAACCAGCAATGCCTCACATATGTTCATAGACCATCACTATTAAGTTTCCGGGATCACCTGTTCTTATACCACACATCATCATCTGCCTAGTATTTTCCACACTATTTTACATGGATCGACTGCCTATCTGACCTCCACAACACAGTTAGTACTGGGTAATACGATACCCCTTGGTAAGACTGGTTGTCAGACTTTTTGGGCCACTGACTACCTAACGACTGTCAAAGATCTACAAATGACAGCCGGGACCAACGGCTTAACGTGCTTTCCGAGGCACGGAGAAAACTCGTTATGTAATGGGTGGTCACCCATCCACAGACCAACCTAGGCAAGCACGGCTTAACCTAAAGATCGACCTAAACGGCTGTTATTATTTAGCCACGAGCTCCTCACACAAACAATAACATAAAAAAAACTCGGAGGAGAGGCCAATGTCGCGTTGGCAAAAGTCAAAGATCATCAAAGGTGTAGACGAAAGGAGATGAATGGTGTGTTTCAGGCTACTGATACTGTTAGCCTGCGTCATCCCACTGATGTGCAAAGCCCTCTCCCCATGACTTCCAGTTGTTTCGATAACTGGAATGTATATTATTTTTATTTTATATTTATTTTTAATATTTTTTTAGTCATCCTCTACGAGATGGCAGGACGAGCTAGACAAATCCAACGACCAGTGGCCCACATAAGCCCTGGATCGAAACAACTGGAAGGCTAAATATAACAGCATCTAATTCAAAATACTAACCAACTTCACTAAGCGTTCTGATGCACTTCTCGACGTTAAGTTTCTGCGGCGGTGTGAGCCACGGGCATTGGTAGATGCTGAATGTCGTCTGCAGGAGCTTCACGAATATGGACTGGCGAGTCTGTGAGAAAAACTATTCATTATAAATATATTTAGACGTATTCGTCGGGCTATAAATACCGCTTAAGTTACATTCAAATATCTATCCAAAATGACCAAAAAAGTGTATAAAAATTTTTTTTTTTACATTTTGGTAAGAACCTTGCTTAATTGTTACTTACGTCAAGTTGAATTGAAGGTATATCCCAAGCAGCAATAAAATATAATAGTTATTAAAATAGCAAAATGGATGATTGTCAAATTGTAATAAAAAAAAATAAAAAAAACTTATTTTAGACTAGGTAATGTCCATAATTTGTTAGTAACACATTAATTATCTTAAGACTAAGTTAGTAGGATTTATGTAGGTAGTCCAGATCAGATGAATACGGACTTAAAATTGAAAATAACATGACTAAGAATAAATTAAATTGAAATATACATATAACATTAAATTATAGCAAAGTAAAGTCTTTCAAATAGTTTTGGACCGACAACGATCTAAAAGGTGAAATCTTTCGGAAACTCAATGTGCTATATTTACAACTAGGTCCAGTAAGTCTTAAATTATTGATTTTTTTAATTTTATTTATTTAGTAGTATACATACAAGTTTATTTAAAATAGAATAATTTGAAAGTAATAATCGGTTGGCGTAGTATGGCCATGTGATACGGAGGAATGAGGAAACTTTTGAATATGACTGTGGATGGGTATAAGTGTCGAGGAAGACCAAAGAAACGATGGATGGACTGTTTGAAGGATGATATGGCACGAAAGGAGGTGTCTGATGAGATGACGAGTAATAGACAAGTATGGCAGAAGAAGACATGCTGTGCCGACCACAAATGAATTGGGATAAGAGTAAGAGAATGATGATGACATATTTACGTTGCGTTTACAAAGCGCGCTCTTGCTAGGACCTCAGAGATCGCAGAAGATAAAGAGCTTTGGATGGAGATAGGGGACGCTTTTGTCCAGCAGTAGGACACGATGAAGCTAGCAACAAAAAGAAATACAAACTAAGTCCGGATCTAAATAACTTTCTTACCTGGACAGTGGTACTCTGGTCGCTGAAGGGCGAGTTAAAGAACGTACAAATGGTGTGCATGAGCACGTCTGTGACGTAGTTGACCCACGCCTTCTGCGTGCCCACCGCGGGCGGCTTGCGGGAGGTGGACGGCTCTGTTGAGGGACCTGGTAGAAAAGTCATAATTGAAGAATAAAACAACAACTTAAACGATTACCTAGTTATCCATTAACCACCTAAAATACTCGCAAAAAACGATGAAGTAACTCTTCATAGAACTAGGTTTTAATGTGAGCGTAGATGCAGCACACAAACACCGCGATTTCGGTGCATAAGGGGTGTAAATACACCTTAATAAATACCCTTAACGAAGCCGAGAGGCACCTTGTTCTTTCCATCATTGTGATCATTTTTTTGTACTGAACCATACCTGTGAACCTTCTACTTCCGGATATATTGAAAGTCAAACAGTTCCCCCCATTTTTTTGAGATACAGCTTTTTTTGTGATTTTACATTTATATTCCTTGAAGAACTACAGTTGCATCCGTAAATAGTAAACAAAACCCTTACAAATCTGTGTATTTTCCTCAACCTCCTACCCCCCCTCCCCTCCTAGCTCAAAAGCTGCCGACGCCCTTGCTGTTACCCCTATGGCAAAATTGTCAGTACTCACCAGGAATAGCTAGCGGCGCGTCGCTATGCAGGATAGCCTGCATATCGTGTAAGAAGGAGCGCTCAAACAGATCCCACATGTAGTTGCTGGAGTAGATCTCTTTCATCTCCACTTCTGTGTCGATGTAGCAGTGGTTTAGGAAGCCTACGTATGCTTCTTTTACCTGTAATGGAGATTAGGATTTAGTATTTGCCTGTAGATAGATATACAGGGTGGAATTTTCAATGTAATGGTTTTCCTTTCATTTAATTTATCATGCTTGTTAGAGAGATTTGATCCTTATGATTGACCATATCGGTTGATGCCACAACAAGCGAATTTTCGAAAATCTGCAGATTTATTTCTTTTTAAAAATAAAGGAATGTTTCCTTTGAGTAAAATTTGCTATTTCCAATATTTAGAGTACTTTCCCTGCATACGGCGTTGAAAAATTCCACACTGTATAGTAATACTTTGTTGTACGCTAAAAAAGCACTTCAACGCCATCTATGCCAGAAATGAAGAACTAACATAAAATTCCTAAATGGCTAACCTAGGCAAGCCCGGCTTCACCTGAAGATTGATCCGAGCGGCTGATATTATTTAGCCACGAGCTCATCTTTCTTCAGCATTGAATTAAGTGGTTAAAAAAAAATTTAATTTTTTTTTTGTAGATCGTAGGTAGCAAAGTAAGGCCAACAAATAAGTAATGTATCAATATCAAACTAACCTCAGGAATACAATCCTTATTAGTGATTATAGATACTATATCGTCTAGCGGCAGGAGCGAGTGGCACTTGATCTCCGTGTACACGTTCTTGCCCATGGTGCAGCAGGTCAGTAGTTTCACTAGCTGGATGTGGTACCTGGGTAGAAGAAATAAGCCATTACGACGTATAGATTCACAGTAGTATTCATATCCAGCCCATTGCTTTTGGAAAACAAATCATGATTTAAAGGACCATGGGCATTTTCTAGGAACTCTGGGTTAAGATAAACAGAATTAAAGAGTGGAAAGTAACTTATTACCCAGTAACTCCATAATGGGTGTAAAAAGACCCTTAACGAAACCGAAAGGCACTTGTTCTCCCCGTCATTGTGATATTTTTTTGTTCTGGACCATGCCGTTTTAATGCTTTACTTTGAGTCTCAATGATCCCTGTATTATTTATTAAATGCACTTATCAGCACAATATTTTGACTGCGTTACATTGAGTCCTACCGTGAGACGAGATTATTTACCTAAAATAAATAGTTTCCCAGCAATATTTTTTGAGTAGATTTACTTAGTTTAATGTACAGAATGCTTGGTTGACGACTTCGTGAAGGGTCCGTTATCATCTTGTGCAAAATACTGGGATTCAGCCCCATCCGGTAATTCCAAAGCATGGTAGATGATGATGGAAGGAAGAGATATGCGGCGCCGATTACAGGTAAATAGGAAAGGAGTAGAAGGATGATGTCAAGCTGGATCGGAAGTTGGGTAAAATCTATGATGGTTAAGCCTTACCTGAGTGCTTCCGGCATTTCGTTGGTCTTCCGGAACTGCTTCATCATTTGTATGAAATTGTTAGTGGAAACTTTGTCGTTGTAGAAAACTAGAACGTCTTCACCGGCGTTAACCATCTGAAGACAGAATAAAGACATTTTTTTTTAATTTAAAGTTATAATATGTGTATTAAGAAATCATGATGAAAAGGTGGGGGTAAAGTAGTTTAAGGACATTACTTTCGTATACAACGAAAACTGGCGTTTCAAACCCCCTTAGGGGGGAAACGCCAAGGTAGGTTGCGAAATTCAAATTTTATTACGATGTTTTGCAATTAGCTGGTCAGTGTCAGATTGTACGTTGATTAAAATATAATTCACAGCCGTAACAAATATGGGTTTTTTAAATGAACTTAAAGTGTTGTATTGATTATTTAAAGAAGATAATTCTGTAAAGACATGCGCATAGAGTCCCCTGAAGTTTCCACTTTAAGTTGCAGTATAACTTTGCAATAATGTAGTATGTGATAACTGTGTAAGGGTCCCGCGTACTTCGCTGTCACTACCACGATTGGCCGTGCTTGGTCGTGGTGGTCGCAATCTTGGCAGCAGATGTTTCAATCAAGAAAACAGTTTAGCCAGTTTGTTTGGATCGCTGATCTTGCTCGTCAAACCAGTGCGTATGTTGAATGTTTTCGGGTAGTTTGATAAGATTTCCTAACCACGATTCTACCCACTTATGTAATTTCGTGACTTTCTGCACATTCAGACTCAAAACCCACCTCCTTCATCACCAGTTCCTGGCTGCGTCGTATATAGTGCGTGTCTGCATGCACGATGGTCTGCAGGAAGTGCAGGTACTCCGGCCGCCTGCCTCGCGACTCGATGCAGTGCACGAAGTGGCCCACCACCTTCTCATTGCCTTCGTGGCCGCATAGTGCTGCGTTGTCTTTGAAGATTGAGCAGACGGTTTGGGCTTCGCGGATCTGGGGACGGAAATTTTATTTGTTATTTTTCAAAAACACATGTACGGGTCGGATTGAATCACCAGTATAGGATGACTTAACATAACACATAACATCACGCCTGTAATCTCCGAACGGTTAGTCAGAGGTGTACCTACTAGTACACCCACATTTCGCCAGTTATGTTTAAGTAATATGTAATAGGGGGCGTGCCTATTGCCATCAACCGGGCACAAATCCAGACTCCGTGGCTGCTACTGAGAAATTCCTGATTGAGAAACCCAATAACCATTTGCCCGACTCGGGAATCGAACCCAGGACCTCATGTAAAAATTAATTTCTCTAATGGCCTTGCCGCTAACTTCACTATCTGTGATGTAGATGAATTCATCTACTTGACTGATAGTTAAGCATTTCATTCATGAATTCATCAGAAACAACATTTCAACTAGCTTTATGTCTATCGACTCATCGCGCCGCATTTGTCATATAATAGCTCTGAACATTATACTCACTCCAGCATTGAGGAACAGGTCCAGATGTTTATGAAGTATAGCTTGATTCTGCTGGTTGCCATGGCAGAAGTGTTGTAGGAACTCATGGGCCAAGGCCAGCAGTTCGTCCATAGCTAAGTCGTCTTCGTCGTGAGGAACCTGCATAGAACATAAAATATAAAGGATTTTAAATGTTTTTTTTTAATGGATAATTAGGGAGAAAAATGAGAGTATTTCTTGTGCTGGATTTTTAAGGATACGGTCCTCCGCATGACCGCGTTGTTTTTTTAAGCCACTGAACGGCTTCAGATGTGGTTCTCCCCATCATATAGTGAGTGTATTCCTGGGTTAACTGGAACTGGGAGGTTAGATAGGCTAGGCAGTCGCTCCATGTAAAATACTGGTATTCAGCTGCATACGGTTAGACTGGAAGCCGACCCCAACATAGTTGGGAAAAGGCTAGGCAGATGTTATGATGATGATAGTGAATGTATTCGGGAAAGTTAACGTGTGCAACACATCAATATTAAAATAACAAATAATATAGAAATATCGGTATTTTGTCAAGACGTAAAAACGGTGCGAAGAAGAGGAGGTCGCAAATAAAGTATTTTAAATTTTGAGTTTTTTCAAAAGAAGATGTATTTTATATGATTATATTTAGATAAATAAAAATAGTAAATTACGTTTAAGGTCGGATTACAGATTGATAATAAAAACATACATATATAAGCTGATAAACACATTACCCTCCTCAGTCGGGTAAAAAGCGGATGAACGCGCGCTTATAAGACTTGAGTCGCGTCTCATCAAAATCGAATTGAGGGATTTTGCCAATATCAGGTCCACATTCGAATCTTGCAGCATGCACACATTCAAAAGTTTAAAGCACTCACACTTGGCCGCCAGGGCGATGTCTGGATATTGAGAGGCATGATATTCAACAAAATAATGATAAATAGCTTATTTATTTGGGATTTATACTTGTAAGAAACTTTGAAGACATAATTGGTGAAAAATTGTTTCGAATGTACACAGTGTAGTTTACTTGCAGTGTGAGCTATAATGGATGTAAAAGTACCCTTAACGCAACCGAAAGCCACTTGTTCTCCCCGTCATTTTTTGTTCTAGACCATACTTGGGAACCTACCAGTTGCGAAGATATTGAGGGTCAAATTTCCAAAATTTTCACAAGTTTTATTTAAATACATGTTTTTAATGTTATAACTTTACTTTTAATATTTGCACGACCCCCGTACTTTTCAATGGATCCATCAGCACAATGTTTTGTGTCCCACCGTAAAACATGATTTTCGAACCCCAAAAAAAATTCCTTCCCAGTAAACATTTTTGCGTAGAGTTACTTAGTTTGATGAACAGAATGCTTGGTTGACGGCTTCATGAAGGCTCCGTTTACACCCTGTTTTGAAATATTCAGAACCATCACGTCTCGTTTAATATTGACCCTGTAGAATTTAAAAAAAGACAAGTTACGCACCTGCAATAAATCCAGCACAATGTTGTGCACTCCGATGTTCCTGAGCAGCCGCTGCTCGTGTCTGCGCGGGCGCCCGCTCTCGCCCGAGCCGCTGTTGCCATGCGTGCAGTATTTTATCATGCGTTGGAGTATCTGTGAGATATACAGTGTTTTTTTAACATCTTGATTTAGATTTACAGTCCTTCTACAGTTATATTTTACCTCTGACAGCACGAACTGATCATTATCTATATCGTAACTAAATTAATGATAATTTTGACAGACTTTTCCATGGCAGCACGACATCCATTGACGGCTTCGTCAATGGATGTCGTCTGCCCTGGGGAGTTTGGAGGGGTCTGTCAGACTCGTACTGACTAAAACCACACCGGTGTTCCCTTCGCATACTTGCGCCTGGAGGCAGCGGGATCGAATGCGACTAGTGCGGCACGTTTGACCTGCGAGTCTCGGCCCGAAGGGGAGTGAGGTGTAAAACTCCAAACTCCCCTCGTTACATCTAAGAGAGACGCGCGTGTATTACTACGCGCCGCCCCGTCTTGGGTCCAGTGTGGTGGAGAGTGACGGAGTGTGAATCCGTCGCCCCTGGACCTGTTTAGGGAGGCCGGAAGAGGGCGTTCTGCCGACGCCCGGTGCTTCTGCGAAATGGGCGGGATCTAGCCATCTCCCTTTCCCTTTCCGCAGCTTATTATAGGACATTACCGCCTCCCAGGACTGCACGGCCGACCATCGCTCGAACAACGGTCGGCAGCGACAGTTCCCCTCTCATTCCTGTGACGGCACAGCGCGGCTTATCCCACGCGGCACAGTCGGCCAGCGTGTACCGCGTCGTGTACTCCAAATAGTGAACATAGTGAAGGCACCGAGTGGCAGCGAGCCTACACTAACTTTATAGTAATGCATAATCTGAGGTAAAATTACCGAGAAAGGACTGTTACGACGGCTGTTTTACGAGAACATTCTAGATTACTCTCAAGTTCAAGTCTAAAATGTTCCACTATTGAACGGTGTCGCAGTTTCGAGAATATACCACTATTGAGCGTATAGAATATGTGTAATAAAGAATCGGTCGGTATATAAATAACCGTCGGGTTTGCGGGAGCAGTCAGTCTGATTTTAGCGATACAATGAAGCGAACCAAAGTGAACTGCAAGGGCGATAATGAAGTGAGTAGTGATTGGTGGTGAATTTGTGATTGTGTTGGGGTTTTGTGTAAAATAAAAATATTAGGTGTTTAACCAGTGGTATTTTAATTGATTCCATACCCAGCTCATAATAGGACTATGAGTATTAAATGAGAGTGATGCCTCCTAAAACGTCATCGGCCGCATTAAAATCAAATTCAGATTAACAATTAAAGACCGCAGCGACACAATTGGTTGAACTATCTCAATAAAAATGGTACCACAGATGGCGAAATTGGCAGCCACACCAATGTCGCCGTGTACGCACGAAGGCCAATCAAGCTAAGCAAAACTAAATTAAGCTGATCTCTCATCGTACGGAAGCTCATACAAAGCGAAGGCAGTTTATACTGGTTATTTATAGCTTGATGTGCCGCCGTGTGACGTATCACGAGCAAGGAAATGTATGCCCTTATCAAAAGTCAAAAGTGATTTTCTCATGTAAACGTTGGACTACCTAGTTGGTCTAGTGGTCGCAAGCACGACTGCTGATCAATAGATCCTGGGTTCGATTCCCGGGTCGGACAAAGAGATATTGGGTTTTCCAATCAGGAATTTCTCAATAGCGGCCACGTAGTCTGGAATTGCGCCTGGTTGAAGGCAATAGGCTCTCCCCCTATTACACGGGACTTGAAATATAACTGGCGATATGTGGGTGTACTATAAGGTACACGTCTGCCTAACCCTTCGGGATTGCAGGCGTGACGTTATGTTGTAACTTTTTACTTTAATTTATGACCTATTTTGTAATAGTATGGTTTGAAAAATACTACGCTCGTGAAAATGTATAACGTAATCAGTACAGTAGGAGAAAACCCCTTTTAAAAGTTCCTGCGTGTACACAATTCATTCCTCGTGACTGTTCGACCTGCGGCTTTGCAGCTGCGGTCAACCTTGGTCGCATAACGATGCCCTGGTTGGATCTATAGAAATTAGCTAATATGGAGCCTTTCAGACGCTCACTGCTGCAGAAAAGTACTCTGTGAGCACAAAACCTTTGTTAGAAGTCTCCAATACATCTGGCGGCAACCATCCAGTCAATTGTAATGTAGATATTGGTCTTCCAAAAAATCGAAGTGATCTTCTCAACGTTTCAGAACCTGTAATTGGCTCTGTGTAATTGAAACAATCGATATCTTTCTATTGTTACTATTGGTTTTCTTGTACTTAAAGGGTCGTCCTTTAATAACGTGAGTTTTTAAAAGGGGGGAGAGGGTTAGAAAAAAAGGGAGGGTATAATGTGACAATCACGTGTATTTTTTTCGTGGGACGAAAAAAGAATTTTATGTGGAAAGTCTAAAATAAAATAGTTTATTTTTTCTCCACAATATTAATCTTACTAGTTACCTTATTTCTACGGTGACATATAGAACGGGCATTATATTGTGGGAGACTGGTGCCTAAACTAGGCTCGAGGCCTGTATTTCAGGTCACCAGGACTCCTCCATTTAAATTTAACAAATTATTTTATTTTATGTACTCGTACAAACTGTATTCAGTTAGAACATGTTAACATTTTTTTTTTTTTTTAATAAAAATATGTTTTATCAATAATGAATTAAAAACCCAAGCAAGCGAATACTTATACAAAAAATCAGTTTTTTGTTCTTTTATGAAAACAGATTCTAAAACTATATAATAAAAAATACATGTGATGCTTGGAAAGATGTGTCACTGGGGGAAGGGGGGACGATAAAAGTGGCCAATAAAACCTCACGTGGTTAAAGGATGGCCCCTAAATGAATAAACATTAAACGAATATTAGTTCTAGAAATATCACATCACCCAGGTGACTTACCTCTTTAATCTTCTTATATTCGTTGTGGTCGTGCTTGGCCGTTCTGGACGTGTCTAGAACATTGTCCAGAGACGCGTTGCGTTCCAACACCGAGCCTCCTGGTCCCACCGTGCCTGTTAGACCTGGATACAGTTTATGTCATAAGGGTTTGAAGAGATAATAACAATTGATAATTAAAATTGATAATTTTCATGATAATTATCTTGATAATAACAAAAGTCATTATAGGTGTCACTTCACGTTTATCCAAACGCAATTTGTCGCTCCCACGCGTATCCAAACAAGTTAAATGTCAAATTACAAGCGCCATGATCGCGGGTTGACTGGAGAATGTGGGTGGATGGAAAGCTCAAAATAATGAACAATCACCGAAGATATCCCGTAAGTGATAGTATAAGTTGAGAATAGAGAAATCTGGATGAAGAAGACATGCGCCAACCCCAAATAAATTGGGATAAGGGCAATGAGGGAATGAAGATTAACGTATATTCCAATAACATCTTATTATTGCGATTTGTTTGCATATTCTATTTTTATATTGGTGGGCAAAAAAGAATTAGAAGTAAGAAAAAAACTATTAAAAGAGCTTCCATGAGCGAAAAACATAATAATTTTAGTTCTTTTGTTTCCGATTTTATCTTCTTCAAGCAGTAGACAACATTGGCCTTGCTTGTTTTACAAAAAATCCTTGAAGTTTATCATTCGCATGCAACCCTGCGTATGTCTAGTTTACGCTGGGCTGTTAGTTCTGCTATCAACCTGACTGACAACCTGTATCACGCTGCATGAGTTGTATGGGTTTACACTGGCGAAGCATTCGCATAGAAGTATCCATTTTGATTTATTTATTTATTACATTTAGTACAGCTTAAACCATTAATACTAAATGAAGTTATCCTTTTACTCGGTCTTCTCACAGCACCACAAACATTCTAATATTATCGTTTTCGATTTTTCAGCAAACAAGTCCAATCCAGGGTTGGTCTCCAAGAGCGCGTTGAGCATTCTAAGCATACGCGGTATAGGGGAAGTGAATCGAGCTACAGTGCGACAAAATGGGACATTAAACAATTTATGCTTTCTAGAGCGATCCTAATTATTTGGAATTGACACCGCTCCGCATGTAAATTCGCATGTATGTTGATGAGATAAAATATCGATTCGACTAAGAGAAGAGAGATATAGGAGAAAAATAGACATATTTAACATATTTTACGAGAAATTTTTGCCAACGGAAATAGAAAAAGTAGCTAGGTTATAATATTATATTTAACTCACTTATATGCTCGTCTATTAGCAGAGCTCGTCCCTTATTGAAGACCCAGAGCTCGGACTTCTCAACGCTTTGTCTTAACAGGTCCAAGTCTGCTTTGATCTGCTTGTAGGACTCCACATCGGCGTCTGATACTAGGAGTTGGACCTAGTGATAGAAATTTTGTAAAATTAAGGCTGGTTGAAGAATTTATTTGAACATCTTTACCGAGAACAGATAACTAAGTGGTATGTTGTTGTAACATATAACTAGGTGGTAGGTATGTTGTGGTCAACGCCGAACGCCGAACACCGAATATTCCAGATCGTTATTAAAAAAATCGTGATACAATTGATAAGCTAGGCTTGGGTTCTCTTATGTTTTAAACGTTATTTTTGTGTGTTTTCTATTAACATAACAATCGACCAACCAACTGAGCCTATCTCAATTCAGTGCTGGACACAGACCTCTACCAAATTGCGCTAAAACCCAGTTCTCCGCCACTCCAGCATTTAGTTTGTCCAGGTGTTTTTTCGTCGGTGCATCCAACTGGGAAACTCGCCACCCTTTCCGAATCTTCGTCTCCGGTTCTAGAAAAAACTCTGGAAATGTAAGAGAGTCAAAGAATCAACAAACCTGCTTAAAAGCAGCCAACACCTCCTGCCTCTGACTGAAATGTCTGAACAGCAACGCCAGGGCTCCAGACACTAGCGCCGCCGATGCTCCTTGTGAGCACAGCTGTAGCAACACTCGGAGGACCATGCGGCCTCCACATTCGTCCAGATCCAAACCATCCCTGGGCAGGTGGAAGGTTGATAGAATAGAAGCTTGGTAACGTGGAAAAAGGTAGAGAAGCGGAGGCTTTAAGCAAGACTTGACTGACACCGCAAATGGACGTAATGTATAGAAAATAAGTTTAAGTAAATATATCGATATAATGAATATAAAAAATATTGATATAGGTTTGAGTAAGATATATATGGACTTGGTTGGAATACATTTTTAGAGTTTGCGAAAAAGATGGGGAAAAATATTTCGCGGGCGGGAAAATATATTTAAAAGAATTGGGTAGAAAGAATTGAAAATATGTAACAAGAGATGCGTCACAGCTTCAGGTACGTAAACATATATTTTTAAGATTTTTGGCTGCAGGAAATATTTTTTTAGGCAGTATGTCCTATATCTAGTAAACTGGGATCGTGATAATAAAATTAGTAAAATAATAAAATCCACAACCCGAAATTAATATTTGATTAGTAAAACTGGTGACATAAATAAATAAAATATCATCCAAAACCCAAGATTCACCAAAATTGTCACAAATTCGACTCCTGCGCAGAAGCTATATTCCACTGACAAAAGAGCCAGGGTATTAGAAAAACCTTGGAACCCCACAAGCAATATGGTTAGTAGCTATATTGTCTCATGCACCTTTAAAATCACGGGGTACAACACATTCCTAAAACTATACATTCATTGGAAAATGCAAATCCTATACAAGGTGGAAGGGACACCGACGCTAAAACGGTTACCATGTATTCAGTGCATCATACTGACCCCCCCCCCCCCCCCACACACAGAAAATTTTAATCAGTTATTTAAAAAAAACAGCTGTTTCATACATTTTGACCGTGTAACTATTGCACTTATCGTATGGTATGTAGAGATTTTTCTTAAATTAGGTACCGATGAAAAATTTATATGTGGTGGGAGCGGGGTTCAGAATGATGTACTGAGTATGAGGTAACCGTTTTCGTGTCGGAGTCCCTTCCACCCTGTACACAAGGTGTAACATTATAAACGCAAGACCTCGCGTGTGGTCTCTAGGACCATGAAACTGAACAACTTATGTTCTACGACATTTTAAATTAATAGCATTTTTGATTAGTTTTACCATACATGTTGATCTACTGATAGCGTCAGTTCCTATAGAAAGTCAATTTCATGCGTCATCAATTTTTTTGCGAATTACAAGAACTTTTAGGACAAAACTTGTTCAGTTTCATGGTCCGAGAGACCACATGGGAGGTCTTGCGTTTATTATGTTACACCTTGTATTCGTTTGTGATTTTTATTTTTTCACTTTCCTGAAACATGTTACTTAAGTTAACGGTGCGCTCATGACTTGCTCCGATACGGCTTAGCTAGTTGGACCAGCCCAGAATAAAACCTAAGACAAACTATTATAGATACACACTAGGTACCGGGTACAAAGTGGTGAAAGAGACTAAATGAAAATTTTGAAAGGGATTTTAATGTTTAATTAATATGGTGTATTGCCAACAAGGTCTTTAAATAATTAAGTTAAATAAAATAGAAAGAAAAGAAACATAGAATAAAATAAAATAGACTACTTGTTGGTAACATAAATCATATTAATTCAACGTTAAAATCCCAATTTTTCTCTCCCTGATTTTCGATACACATAAACTATTATTTTTTGTTATGCCTTTCAAAGCTTTGAAAAAAGGAGCAGACCTCAGATAATAAATCCTATCGTGTATAATTATTTCTAATACAGACATAACACCACGCCTTTAATCCCCGAAGGATTAGGTAGAGGTGTAACTAATAGAACACAAAATTTCGCCAATTATATTTTTTTAAGTCCCATGTAATAGGGGGCGAGCCTATTGCCATCAACCGGGCACAAAATTAGACTCCGTAGCTGCTACTGAGAAATTTCCGATGGAATAACCTAATAACACTTTGCCCGACCCGGGGAAACAACCCAGGACCTCGTTACTATTAATTCAAATTGACTAATGCTCTATTTTGTCCATGTGTAGGTATTCTAAGACTTTTGACAATGCAAAATTTTGCTATTTATGTGTCTACGTATGTGTTATTTATATTAACATCATCATTATCATCATCTCAGCTGAAAAGTCCACTGCTGGACATAGGCCTCCCCCAAGAAGGGGGGTTTTGCCATAATCGCCACGCTTGGCAGGCGGGTTGGCGATCGCAGTATGGTTGTTGTAGAATCAGAGAACGCTGCTGCCCATTCTCTGGTAAGTCCCTTAGTCGCCTCTTACGACACCCATGGGAAGATATGGGATGGTGCTATTCTTTACGTCCGGACACCATACAGAACCATTTATATTAACAACGACATTAATATGCAGTTACATAGTTCTAGGAAATCTATTCCTAACAAAGACACGACTAATTCTAAGGTTCACAGTACTTCTAAAACAAAGGGTTAAGGGTTATAGTTAGTGTTTTCATTCGTTAAGTCATCTTCACAAGATCAGCATGACATGCGGAGTTATTATTTGCAGTTTCTTGCAATAACTTGAGTTTTTTTGTCCTTTGAACGTAGATATTAAACTAACCCGGTATTAAATGGGTTGTGGATTCAGATAGGCAGTCGTTCCATGTAAAATACTGGTATTCAGCTGCATCCGGCTAGACTGGAAGCCGACCCTAACATAGTTAGGAAAAGACTAGGCAAATGATGAACGTGGATATTAAATGGTAAACAAAACACAACTTAGCACGTTTGCAGAGGCGCTATTATTACGTGCACGGGATTTTGAACTCTCGATGTTGATTCGAGCGTTGGGAATCCCACAGAGCGCATCTCTAGCGCGTTAAAAGGCAATAAGTTATTTTTTTACCTTCCAGTGTTGAGCCCAGTATTGCACACGTTACCGGATTTACGAGTCATCATCTGTGTAGTCTTTTTTTCTTACCACCTATGTTGGGGTCGGCTTCCAGTCTAACCGGAGGCAGCTGAGTAAACCGTTACAAGTATCTTATTAAATAGCATTATTGGTCAAAATAGGAATAAAAATATCTCATATCGACTCCATTAAAGATATCATAGTTCATTTTACAAACAATAAGTATCGTTTTCCCTCTGTAATTGATCACAACTAAGTTTAAAATCTTAGGTCGTTGGCATAAGTTTTCTCAACTTTTTAGGGAATTTTTTATTTGAATTCAGTATGTACGCACGACAGCCAATCAAGCTATACAAAACCAGTTTATGCGGATCTCTAATTGTATAGGAAATCTATACAAAGCGAGGCCAAGTTATACTGGAAATGTACAGCTTCATGTGCCGCCGTGTGTACATTATCAACAAACTACAAATAGATCTAAAATAATAATAAAATATAAACAGGTATCAAAATGGGAGAAATTACAGGGCGTCAAAAAATTCGTCCACGTCGTTGTCAATAGAAAAAGTGTCCAGAAGGCTGCATTGCCACGTTGGATGGCAATTAAATTTTTTTTAGAATGTCGAACCTCTTTCAGACATCGGTCTGAAAACTCTGTAGTCGTTCAAAGGACAAAAAAAAAACAAGTTACAAAGCCGATTAGTATCAATCCCCAACCGCATGCTTCGTTAATCATTCCATGCATATACTATATCATACTAACAAATCTACATGTTTTGGAAGACAGCTGTCAGGCACAGTCTGTATCGCTCTGAAAAACATTTCACATTAGTACCGTTACATGTCATTTTCCCAGACGTAGAGTAGTTTATTGACAATCAGTTTTATTAGAGTATTTGGTCATTACATATAGGTGTGTGGAAGTGAAGGAAATGTGAGTTTGTTGTGTTAATCTTCTTCTCTCTTAGACCCTTAGACAAGGATAAGGAGAAACCCGTTATGTCCAAGGTAAGAACTACATTATACTTTTTTTATTTTTCTTGTGATTTCACAGATTCTGAAGTTCCTCAACAAGCAGTATTTTGGTGATAGTTAGTGAAAACTCTTGTTTTGCAAATTCCGAGACAGTATTATCTAAAGATCAACCTTATCACAACGAGAATAAAGTTCATTCTTCTTTATCGTGAGGTTAGTGCCTAACCTGGTGTCAGAGTTTTTATGCCGCCTATGGGCCTCTGACTTGGCTTTACATGCCGTCGAGAAATATCTCTCAGGCATGCTGGTTTCCTCACGAAGTTTTCCATCATCGAAGCAAGTGAATCCGAAAAATCAGAGGTGCGTGTCTTGAGTTCGAACTTGAGACCTAGACTTAACAGTCCAAGGGTCACACCACTAGGCTATCACTGCTTATGATGTGTTAGTTATCTATGATTAGATCACAGGAAAAATCCTTACTTTTTCTAAGTTATAAATGTTTCTAAAAAGTCCCGAAAGTGAGCCTAGAAAGAAACCAGTAAAATTGTATGGGAGCGGAATGTCCTTTAAACCGGACCGCAGGCAAATGCTGCCCTCTGGTGTCTTTTTTCTTTTTGTTTAAATTCCCATTAAAAAGAAGGTCCTCAATGTGTCAGTCTTTTGTTCCTTTACTGCGTTTTAACAAGGACCTCAAAGAATTAGTGTAGCATCCAAGATAAGTTCTAAACATGATAGTTGACATTGCAATATTTTATAATATTTTTTTAAAGAAGATTTTTCTCCATGCAAATGATCAATTAAATGAAAAGATGATTCAATTTACTATAGATTGAACGCACATGTTTGTCTATATGTAATGACCAAAGAAGTTTAATGCCCCGTCACCAGTCAGCATGCGTTAGTCACTGATAGTGATTACCAGTCATAGATAACAAGAGATAATTCTACAAATAACACAATAGTTTATTTGAAGATTGAAATATTTAAAGTTTCTACTTGAGTTTCAATGAATCTAAGGACACAAACACCATTTTCTGATCCTATTTGCATTATGAAGTTTCGATGCGGGAAAGGGATAGCACTATACGTTATGTATAGTTCCATCTCTTTCTAGCATTGAAAGGCTTTTCATATTTTTCCTGAAGTATATGTTATAGCCGAAGAGAGCTGATAATGAAAAATATTCTAGATTCGTTGAAACTCAGTCATCATGTATAAAGAAACAGTAAAAGATTTTATAGAGGCGCTTAAGTTTACAATAATGATCTGAAAATATATGTATTTTTACAGTATAAACAATTACTACAGTTAATTTTTAACAGTTTATTTTACAGACATTAAAAAATATTTAACAAATAGAGAAGTTTGCATACAGTTTAAATATGAAGTGAAAAATGTAAGAAATAGTTGTTTTTAAATGATTTTATAGTTATTTAAGAAATCTAAATACCATTAAAATATGATAGTAAACATTTACCAATTGTTAGGTACAACATAAGAAGATAGATTGTATACTCTAACAGAGAGTAAAATACTAATTTTCCTAAATAATACAACATTAGCTTTAGTATATGCGAAACCTGATACACGTGTCTAGTATTTTTATGTAAAGAATCTACGTATAAAATTTCAAAACTGCATCATGAAAAATGATACAAGCACAAAGTTATAAGCTTGTTCTATTACATAGTTTCCGCACAAAAACGTGGTCACCACGCAGCGCACGCCTCCAGCGTCGTCTTGAGCTCATTGATAATAATAATTTGGCAGTAGGTACCTAAATTATTGCGATAGGTAGAAGTCGCTCGGTGTCCAAGTTTTTGGAAAAAATATAACATGGTTTAAAAATTATTGGAATCGATTCAATTACTTATTCTGAACAAACTATATTCAGGTTTCGTATATACTAAAAATAATGTTGTAAACTCGAAATTGTATTGTCAATCAATAACGACGATAAACCAAACAAAATTATTTCCATTTCAAAGATAGGTAAGTCTTTATCATGAACACTAGAAACGGGATATTTTTACTGATTGATTTGAGTTCCCGATATTTCGCCGCTGTTGCAAGCACCATGATTACGGAAACATCAATCAGTAAACATGGTATACAGGGTGTAAACAGACCCTTCACGTAGCCGTCAACCAAGCATTCTGTACATCAAACTAAGTAACTTTACGCAAAAATTATTGCTGGGAATCGACTTTTTTTTTTGGAGTGAAAAATCACGTTTTACGGTAGTACTCGATGGAAAGCACTCAAAGCATTGTGCTGATGGATGGATTGAATAGTATGCGGGTCGTGGAGATTTGTAAAGTAATGTTATATTTAAAACACGTATTTAATATAAAACTTGTGAATAAATTGGAACTTTGACCCACAATATCTCCGTAACTAGAAGGTTCCCAGGTATGGTCTAGAACAAAAAAAAAAATGATCGCAAAGACGGGGAGAACAAGTGCCTTTCGGCTATGTTAAGGGTCTATTTACACCCGTTATTTCCCATTTCTAGTGTTAATGATAGAGTTAGTGACCATGATAGTTTAAAATCTTACGTAAGTCTTTATAAAGTACAAACGAAAACACTGGCGGTCGACCAGTTTTCGACCTTATCACCTGAGTTATAAGGTTTAAAAGTCGTCGACCGTGAGTGAGCGTGTTGGTATATCAGATTGACTTATTATTTTAACGCGCAGTCATTATTTTTAGCGCCGCCCCACTGCTGGGGCTCCACGCCTTCTGTGAGTGGGTCAAAATCCACCACTGAGGCACACAAAAAAATATCTTGTTTGATTTAACCACCGCAGAGCTAGACAACCGAAACTCAAACGCAATTCAATTTTCAGACTCTCAAAGACGTCCCAAAACAAAGTCACGTTCGAGTATCAATCGACCCCCCAATTCATTACCCCTCTACATTCACCCTGCAACTCACCGACAGCTAAAGATCCCCTCAGCCTGAAGCCCGATGGCCTCCACATCAGCCCTGCCGATGGTGTCGGCGGAGCGGTCGCCCGCTTGCTCGAACTCCTTCTTAAAGATGGATAGCAGGCAGCTGATGCGATAGTCCAGTCGCACGTCTAGGATGAACTGGAGGTAAGGAAAAATGATGAGAATTACAATTTATTGAAGAAGTAAATTTTTGTCTATTGGCTATTCACTCACTCCGGTTCTAAGCTACAAAAAAAGATGAAATAAACATCCTATAGAAACGAAATATCTAATTTCCAGATCTTGAAGGCCATGATACCTCCGTGTTTTGGTCCGCTGATGAAACGAGCACCTCGCTGGAAACACTCAGATGCTTTGTTACAAACTCAGAAGAAAAATTGTATTCTGCGGTCTTCGGTCAGAAACATCGATCATAAAATGTTGTTGGGCCTCTCAGCACTAGTGTTACCTGCAATATCTCAATGATCTTGAGCTTGGTATCCATGACGAGCGGGTGTTCCCTCGCCAGCAGTAACGCAGACGGACTGCGCTGTAGACCTCCCCCGGCTGTACTGGTGGCTGCGCCGGAAGTGCTGCCACCTGCCTGGAGAATTTTAAAGTTAGTTAAAAACCTTAAGTTAATTAAGAGCGAGATCTGATGCTCGAATGTAGTTGACGGAGGGGCAGCATAATCAGACTGTCATGCTCCCGATGTTCGGTCAAATTACTCTATGAGAGGGAGTGGTTGTAATCTAAAACGTGGGCCCCGCACTGATTGGTTTTCCTATTTTTTTTTCCTTTTTACGGTTCCGTACCTCAATCGGCTAAAGCGGATCCCTTATTTATGGGATAACTTTGCTGTCCGTCCGTTTGTCAAGACCTAGAAATTATTATGAAATAATCAGATCTGCTGCCCCTTGGAACAGTGAAAATTAAACTTGTTGACTTACAAGTTTAATTTTCACTGTTCCAACGCGATCAAATGATATGAAACCTATAGAGTACTTCCCGTTGACCTAGAATCATGAAAGGCAAGAAAGCAATGTCTTACAGCACATGAACAGGAAAAAATCAGAAAACCGTAAATAAGTAGTTTAATATCAAAATACCTACAAGTTTATACGGAATCTTTGGTGCGCGAATCCAACTCGCACTTGTTTTTTTAATAATAAACGTTGTCCTCCACTACGAAATTTTGTATCGTGGGTTCGTTTACAAACATTTAAACTCACATACACATACAGGCAGACCCGGAATAACTACATGTAAGCCATACAAATATTTGTTCCGTGCAGGAATCGAACCCGCGACACGCAGCGCAGCAGTCAATCGCTCAGCCACTTGTGCCGTTTTGTTCTAGAACATGCGGGTGTCCTCACAATGTTTTTCTTTACCATTTTGGGAGTAGTACGACCTATAAGTCTTATACATATTATTATGTGAAATGATTTTGAGATTGTATTGAAACATCAATATGGCGGCGTTAGTTCCTATTTTGGTCACAAATCTCCCTGAACCAGTATTAATCTTTAGTCAAAAGTTAACCAATCACAAATAACGTGAAACATGCGGTATGCCATTACTACCTTTATGGTCTAGTGGACGCAAGCGCGACTGCTGAGCATGGGGTCCTGGGTTCGATTCCCTTCGTTTCCATCAGGAATTTCTCAGTAGCAGCTACGGAATCTCTATTCGTGCCCGGTTGATGGCAATAAGGTCGCCCGCTATTACATGGGACTTTAACAAAACTATGAAAAATGTGGATGTTACTATTAAGTACACCTCTGCCAAACCCTACGGGGATTACAGGCGTGATGTTATGTTATGCGGTATGCCAATAGGCTCACAGATGCTTTCCAATAAAGCCCCGATAATAGTGATAATGTAACTTACATTTCTGGCGACAGAACCAAGTGTTATCGATGTCATCACAGCGCCCATGTCACCTATGCTGCGCAACACGCCACCTTCAGCTGTAACACATAACTTTATTATAGAACACACAATATGGGACTTCGAGAGCTAAGTCAGTCAGTTGGGATGGGTAATCTCTTTGCTGCCACGGCTTATTTGAATTAATTATTTTATTTTCGAAGAGTCTTTTTTTAGAGTTCCGTAGCCGAATGGCAAAAAGCGGAACCCTTATATATTCGTCTTGTCTATTAGGACTACACTGTTGAAACTTGGTAGATAGATGTATTCTGTGAACCGCTTTACGATTTTTACACAAAAAATAAAAGATTAATGGGGACTCCCTGGATACACGGAAATAAAACTAAAAAAATAAAATTTCATCAATCCTATACGTGCGGTGTCTATAGATAGGTCTATAAAAATGACATTGAAGTTCCTAAAACCATTTTCATTTCCAAAGTGGTAAAATGTGTGTTTATTCTTTTTAGCTATGTTGTATTACTTGATTTTTGATTTATAGTTGTTATACTCGTAACAAGAACGTCCAAACGTTCTTGTTGTACTTTGACATTGAGCCTTACTCTCAAAAAACCCTGATAATCGAGATTCTGAACTCAAATATTCCCAATAATGACTCCTATATTGTCTTCAATAAAACTCGTGTAGTAGAACAAATTCGAACTAGTTCGGCTACACAACTAAAAAAATAATAGTCTAATTATCAAGAATTTTGCGTGAGTTCTTCAAAGAATACTTACGTTTCTCTCGTTTAATCAGCTCCTTTTCCTGAGCTGCTTGCGGAATAGAACAGAAACATCATCATCTGCCATAATTTTCCTATCTTTCTTTATCGTGTGCTTAGTGCCTAACCTGGTGTCAGAGTTTTTATGCCGCCCATGGGCCTCTGACTTGGCTTCGAGAAATATCTCTCAGGCATGCTAGTTTCCTCATGTTTTTTTCCTTCACCTAAGCAAGCGATCATTTTATACAATACGCACATGAATCCAACACAGAGCACAGTGCGTGTCTTGGGTTTCAACTCGAGACCTATGACTTGGCAGTCCGAAGGTCACGCCACTAGTACTACAATTAGCATTACCATAGTTTTCCTATGAAAATCCATTGTTTTAAACAACTATTTATCGCAACAACAAGATTTGGCTGAAGTTTAGTTTTACCATTCCCCTGGATAAATTAATTTATAACCGATGAAACAAATAAAGGAAGTTCTCAAGTCGACGCGTATATTTTTGTATCTGTAATACTCACAGATATAGATAGACCTAGATAACGCAAGTATCACGATCAGTATGAAAACCAAGCGTGCCATTTTTTGACTACCTATTATGACGTCACAAGCATTATTTAGTGATGGGAAAATCAAATCGATTCACCCACGCCGCCGCGTACGGCGCCCCCCTCGTCCTACCCCCCGCCATGACGCCCACTGACGTCCGACTAGCGCTATGTCCGACTGAGCGCGAAATTGGCCACTTACGATTTTTGTACGTAAGCTAAGCACGCGAAGTAGTTGCTCTCGCGTTATCTAGGTCTATCTATATCTGTGGTCATACTTAACTAGAAGTATACAGGGTTTAAGGGACAGCCCTGCAAATAACAGGGTGCACCCTTTAGATCCTTATTTTGAAACATATTCCACCGGAATTTTTCTCCGGATATGTTTTTTTTTTTTCAGTTAAGCTTCCTTTATTTCAATGTTAAAATACATTCCCTGTACGCAGCACTCCATTTATGTAAATATAACGGCTAAAATCAAAAATCCAACAATGGATGTTGAAATACTCTAACGAACGACGCGTGAAATCAGCTGTTCACTTCCTGCCTAGCTACAGATTTCATCGAACTAGTCGTCGCGCTTACCGTTCGCTACGTGTGTTTTACCACAGTAACGATACATTGCGTATGAGGAAATAAAACAAATCAAATTTATTGAATTCCCATAACATTCCTGAAATAATTTCTTGTACCGGTCATCTTAGTATGACATACTGAATTCACCAATAAGCTTGTGGAGGGCTGTCCCTTACAGCCTGTATTTAAGAATAACTTTTTCCAAAATATTCCGATTTTAATTATTCTTCTTTTTTATACTCACATTCGACTTCTCCAGATAGCGCGTTGGTTTCGTTCAGCAGGTCCATAGCGGTGACACAGTCCAAGATGCTCAGTAATGTCTTCGTTAAACGTAGTAGGTCGCTGAAGCTGGTGGCGAGAACAACAGTATTTTATTCATAGATCAAGAATAATTTGCAGAAAGAGATAATACTGCCTAGAAATTGCTGTAAAATTCAAAAAAGACTTATTCTCGAAAAAGACTGACAAAGAAGAAGCGAGACTAACAGTAGTAGTAGTGTAGTGAGATATCACATGTATTTATTTTTGCTTTGAACACGCGATTTCTAAACCGAAAAGCGGATGGACATTTTTATCATGGTACTTAAGATATTATATTCTGATTTTTTTTAAGATACGTTGTACCAAAGAATTACACGTGATTTTGAGTAGGGGGTAGGGGTAGTCCAAAACCTCACCACGTATAACCATGCGGGAGTAGGGGTTAAAAACTTGCTAAAAAACATCACGTGATTAATGGACGACCCCTTATTACTTAGGCATAAGGGTGAAAAATGGCAGACCCTCAGTGATTTCGGTAGTACATATTGCATCAACAAACATAACATTTAACATGACAGCCAGCAGAACCACAAAAACCGTTTGGAGGCTTTAAAAAGTTGTACTGCATCTGGCTGACATTTATCAGGAATCCAACCAGGTTGAACAGACCAAAACATAATCCTCCTCGCCTGTAATTACCGAAGGGTACACCCACATTTTGCCACTTAAGTTAAAGTCCCATATAATAGGGCGAGCCCATTGCCATCAACCGGGCACAGATCCAGACTCCTACCAGGCTACTTCTGAGAAATTCCTGAAGGAAAAACCCAATACCACTTTGCCCGACCCGAGAATCGAACCCAGGACCTCTTGCTTAGCAGTCGCGCTTGCGAACACTAGACGAACGAGGCAGTCTGAACAGAAAAATATGAAAAAATTCCATCACACGGTTGATAAGATTTTTTTTTTCGGAGGGATCGTTTCCTCGGTTCCTACGCAGTCTGCGTTAACCACTATTCATCAGCTAGATTCTCTCTTATAAAAATACAATGAAATGGATGTTTATTTACTCTGAGTGGAAACCTGGTGACCTGTAATACAGGTGTTTCGCTGCCTACCACAGGCACCAGTGATTCACAACCATGTAAATTACTTGTTTATGCCAATAAATAAATTATTATATATTTCGTTTATTCATTTTTCTTACTTACCAATTACATTTTTAAATATTTTTATCAACAATATATCAAAAACATTTAAAACCATAAAAAAATAGTAGCCCACAGGTATCAGGAACAGGGTCCAAGCTACCGGCGGTCAGGACTCCAGAGAGAGGAACCTCCTAACAATACGCGCCGTGTCCAGGAGTACCGTTTTGTGAATCAAGCCCTTGATCCAGCTGCTCAACGTGAGCCTCCATTACAAAATAGCCTAAATTATTATTCTTATTACTTACCTATAAAACCCAAAATAAATCAGCTCCCTTGCCAACTTGACCACTTCAAAGGTAAGCTTATTCTGGTCATGGTCGCTGAAGTACCAGGTCTTGGTGACCACATTACATAAGTAGTTCTCTACGAAGCGGATGGTCGACGCGAACTGTTCTTTCACCTTCTCTCTGTTTGCATCTGGGCCGCCTTTTACGCATTGGTAGCTGGGGATAGAATTTAAAAAAAAAGTAAGAATTCGGCAAAAAAAAAAAAATGTTTTTCATAAAGAGATGATGCCTTTGTATTGTTGGTTTTTCACTTTTCACAATAATTCCCACTAAAATGAAACTCCAGCAAGATTGCGTTATCAAACAGAGTCTATTTGTAAGATAATTTCAACCTTGCTGGAGTTTCATTCGTGTTTTTTTAATGCTAAATAGACTAGCGTTTGGCTGCAACTCGCCTGATGTGAAGCGATGACGCGGTCTAGAAGAAACCGATTCACTCAAACTTTGCAGAGATCTAGATTATAATGATCGAAGGAATAGATCTTCTTCTTGTTTTATGACGTGCAAATGCCATTGACAATACTTGAATTCAGAATATTGCTACTGCCTTGTTTCGAGCTATTCTTAACTGGTTTGGACTAATGTCGAATAGCTCAGAATACTCGACATTGTCTAGTTTCTGACTTGATTGGTTTTAGGCTAATTTCGGATTGATGTTTTTTTTTTAGCCTTAATTTAGCCCATTCCTGGGCAATGTTGCGCCTCTTCTCGCCAATTAATGTTTAAAATTAGTTTTCGTTTTTTTTAATTTTTTATTTATTTCTGTAATCACGTTTTGCTAATTAATCTACCAGAACATTGTAATTGTTTTAACTTTGTGTAGTGTCTGGATCAACAAGATACAGGCTATGCCTAGTTTGAGACCCGCTGTTAATCCTGTCAGTATTCTGTTGTGTAAGCTAATAAATGAATTTGAATTAGTCTTGGCCGACTAAGACTAGACTAGACTTAGCTAAACTTCTAGTTTTACGATTATTTTTTATTCCTCAATCTCGTTATAATATTCCGTAGTCCCCACAAGACTTACTCGTGTATATGTATCCTGTCGCACACTTCGGTCCACAGGCGCGCGTACTTGACGGGAGTGACGGGCTCCTGCGGGTCGCGGTCGGCGTGCAGGTGCAGCATCAGGCGGCAGAACGACGCGCGGACCTCGTACGACAGGGACGCGTTGGACATGCATCTGTGGACAAAAGATACATATTTGAAAATGATCATCATCTGCCTAGCCTTTTTCCAAACATGTTGGGTCGATTTCCACGAATCTAACAGGATGCAGCTGACCTGATATAGTAGAGTAGATATTTTACATGGAATGACTGTCTATCTGACCTCCACAACCCTGTAAGTACTGGGTAAGACGCTTTAAGAACGTCAAAAAAGATAGACAATACGACTTGTCGAATCGAAATTGAATCGAAGCGTTTATGAATATAGGAGCAGTACTCACGGAGAAATCAATAAACACATTTAAAACACAGACGACGGCCAAATGCGTAATTTCTTTATTTTTTAGAAATCGGTTATAAAAGATCTGTTCTGAACTATTTGCGATGCTTGCAGCCTGCCCCCCAGCTGCGCGCGCGCTCTGTGTGCACGTGACAGCACCAGTCACCCCGTAGTACAGCCCGGCCCCGCGTGCGTACTCACTTCAGTATAAGGTGTATGTGCAGCTGCGGCGACAGCGTGTTGAGCGCGAGGTACTGCCTGTTGAGGCACATGTTCGAGAACAGGTCTAGTTGGTGGCGGTAGTAGTCCAAGATGGCGGCCGATTGGCAGTTCGGGTCTACTCGGGCTTCCGCTGCTAGTTCCGAGAGGAGGCGGGAACACTGGGGAATGAAAAAGTAGATTAAAATATAGCACAGTCAATATGGCAATATCGGCTGTTTGTGAGTTTAAATGCAACCCACGATACAAGGGAAATTCCTAAGATGAAGCAATCATCATCATCCATCATTTCAGCCGAAAGACGTCCACTGCTGGACATAGGCCTCCCCCAAGAAGGGGGGTTTTGCCATAATCGCCACGCTTGGCAGGCGGGTTGGCGATCGCAGTATGGTTGTTATAAAACACAGAGAACGCTGCTGCCCATTCTCTGGTAAGTCCCTTAGTCGCCTCTTACGACACCCACGGGAAGATATGGGATGGTGCTATTCTTTACGTCCGGACACCATACAGAACTACCACCATACAGATGAAGCAATAAAAATAAAAAATAAACTTGCACCGCTGGGCTTGGGAGATAGGCTTCCTCTATGCGAGTTCCCAGTGCGGGTTGGTGGAAGTCATATACTTTAAAATTGTATGAATCAAGGATAATATGTTCATTTTGAGAGTTAGAATATGCTAGATATAAACTACTAAACAGATTTTGTAAGTGTTACTCTAATCTAAATATGTCATATGGATACTGCTGATAGTTTTATTGGTTTATACAGGGTGGAAGTTTTCATCGCCACCTGGAGGGAAAGTTCTCTTAATAAATAAAATAAAATAATTTATTTTAGGTCAAATAAAATTTATTATTAAATTTCCTATTAAAAATAAAGGAATGTTTCCTTTGAGTAAAATTTTCTATCTCCTGTATTAGGAGTACTTTTTTACTTTACTTTGGCGTTGTAAAATTCCACCCTGTATATAACAGAAAAAAGCTTTATTTATTTCAATCTATTCTGTACCACTGCTGAGCAAAGGCCACCCCCATGTCTATCTAATTTTGTTTATCATGTGCCTTCTGAGCAAGTTGCTTACCTTTTTATTATTCCATAACAGCATAACTTCTTCTTCTACGGTGTATTTACTATCGTCCGGGTCTAAAGTCTTAGTTTTTTCGTATTTCGTTGAAACCAATCTGCAAACAAATACATTTTTATTTCCTACATGACATCTGTGGCGGCCGAATAATCATTTTCACAGTTTGGCGACATAGCACAGGCGTGCTACGTCTAAGGGCCATAAGTCATAAGTCATTTATTTTAGAACAACATACATTGTATATTAATTTAGTAAAAATAAAATGTAAAATAAAAAAGTACCATTAAAACATTACAATCAAAAAACATGTCAAAGATTGAATAAAAAATTCAAAACAGTAATAATCCACATTCAATTTAAAATAATTAATTATATATGTCATCTAATTTCTGTAACAAAAAATAATAATAAAAATGGAATGTCAATGTCAATGCCTTATCATACTAGCGGTTTGCGAACGGCTGCGGGGCGGGACGGGCGCGCAGCGAATGCGTCGCGAACACGCTACGGCTGCACAGCGAGGACGTCGCGGACGCGTGGCAAATACCCAACGTTTTCGTCGCGTGTTTGTAGCGAGTTAACGACGTACGACAATATACCTAATAACAAAATGGATTCCGACGAGGAAACACTGCTGTTGGCTTTGTTACTTCGAAGACAAATACGAAAGCGTCGAAGAATTTGGGAAGATTCATTATCCGCAACGAATTCGCTGCGAATGCGAGGCGTGTTCGTTGCGCGCCCGCTCCGCTTTGAGGACGCTCGCAATCCGCTAGTATGATAAGGCCCTAAGAGGTGGAGCTGTACAGGTCCACAGCT
Source organism: Noctua fimbriata (assembly GCA_905163415.1). Lineage (NCBI taxonomy): Eukaryota > Metazoa > Arthropoda > Insecta > Lepidoptera > Noctuidae > Noctua > Noctua fimbriata. Next base: position 2,949,537 of record LR990946.1, read on the forward strand.
CCACCTCCTTGTTAATCCAGATGTACTTTGTGGTAGTACCTGGTCTCTATAAGTATGTCAGAGTTATTGGCACAGAGCACGCTCTTGCAGATTAGCTCCTGCGTCACGGCAATAGCCTTCTTGTTGGAGATGCACAGGTCGCGCAAGTAGTCTAGGAAACGGGACTGCCAGGTCTTCATGTTCTTGCGGACTAGACCTGGGGAACAAAGAGAAGAGGGAACTCTATTATCATTGGACCTTTGAAGTAAAAGGGACAAGATTACCAAGGAAACGCAGAGAGGATCTCTATTTGAAAATTACAACTGAAATCTGAAAAAATATTCAATAAGGATAAGTTTAGAAAAACCGCTCAAGTACGTGTTGGACCATGTATGGAGAGGGAAGGGTTTCGTATTGGGGATATGTATAATATAAAGGGTGTAAATAGACCCTTAACATAAACGAAAGGCACTAAGACTTGTTCTCCCCGTCTTTGCGATATTTTTTTTGTTCTATACCATACCTTCTAGTTACGGAGATAATGGGGGGGTCAAAGTTCCAACTTTTTCACAAGATTTTTTATACAAAACACAAAAAAACACCTCCACGAGCCCCGTACTATTCAATACATTCATCAGCACAATGCTTTGAGTGCTTTCCATCCTACCGTAAAACGTGATTTTTAACCCCAAAAAAAAAAGTCAATTCCCAGCAATATTTTTTGCGTAACTTAAGTTTGATGTACAGAATACTTGGTTGACGGCTACGTGAAGGGTCTGTTTACACCCTGTATAGGGTGACTGGCAATTAGTGACCGACACTTAAACACGTGATTGTACTCAAGATAACAAACAACCTTTCGAAATGTCTTTTAAAACAAAGTTAATTGGAAACTGTGATCTAAAAAGCTTATAGAGAACATTTTAGAAATGTTTTTTTTTTTAAAAAAAAGGTAATCGGAAATTTCTGTTTCTATGGAAAATTTAAAATCGGTAAAACTTTATAGAGCTATGTATCCTGCTTATGCGTATGAAGTTTCATTAAAATCGGTTCAGTCATTTCGAAAAATAAGGACTTGAAAGTTTGTATGAAATGCCGTAAGTCGTAAACGCTCTTAATGTTGAAGCTGAATATCTTCGCATAACAAAGATCTAACTAACCAACGAAGGTCTCTATCTCTGAAGCAGTAATGTGCTTCTCCAAAAGCTTCCTGTTGTTGTGTAACAGTGCTGTGATTGTGTCTTCCGCCAGGATGTCGTATCCGATCTGCTTCTGCATGAAGCCGAAGTGCTTCGCGATGTATTCCTGGAGAGATAACGTTGTAATTATATAATAGCTGGAATAAAACTATGTTATGTGTATGCAAATAAGTACACGACACATTAAATATGTCGGATTGTAAAGATTTATTCAGTTAGGCTCGTACATCATGTGGGCAGAAGATGAGTTTCGTGCAATAAAAATACGCTGGGGGCCATACACTGTTTCTATTAAACTAACAAATTACTTGAAATTACAATTTAACACGGGGCACAATGAATCGGGTACAGTTCCAGGACGTCTCAACTGCGCTGCGATCAGTCATTGAATGTCGTCCTCGCCTCGAGCTGTAAACATCAGGGCTCTGTAGAAGCACGCTGTGGTGTGGGTAGACTTGTAAGTAGGTCGCGTGATGTCACTACTGGCGTATTTGACATTCATTTTATGCCCATACCAATGACCGGATCCGCCAATATTAGATAAAAACTAAATGTAATGGATAAAATAAAGCTAAATAAAAATAAAATAAAAACGTGTATGCACCTTGAAAGTTTTTGCAGATATTCCGTAGTTTAATAAATACGCTTTCTTACATGGTATACTGTGTTCAAAGGGCATAGAATAGTAGGTTTTTTTGTGTCCAGCTTTCCCTGAAAAACTTCAAATCCCATATCATAGATACAATTTCTAGAATTTCTGCTAGTGATTCTGAGGTTCCAGGAATTAGCAGCCCAGAGTCTTGAACTTGCGCTTTAGCGGCACCACGCCCGTCCTAAGTTATTTTTACTAGCAGCAATGTTAGTACAAACCTGGTTCTTCCGGTAGTCTTGCTGGCTAAGCTTCAGTATGCGGTAGCAGAGGCGGAAGATGTACTTATAGGGGGCATAGCGAGGGTCATATAACTCCTCGATCTTCAAGAACGCTTCCCCGTCTGAAGTCTCTTGGAATGGACCCTGGAAACGGAAAAGATCAAATTAGGTACATACATAAACTCACGCCTCCCATGGGTGTAGGCAGGAACCACAGAACGCTACCTGCTACGATCCTTACATAAACCATTTGCCTCGTCCACGTTCATACATCTGGTCATACACGCACACCGGTTGAGAGTACCACACTCCTGACCTTTCTGAAAAACCTCACCAATAAGGTGTTTATTGTGCAAATACGTTTTTACAAACATGAGGAGCTCGTGGCTAAATAATAACAGCCACTCGGGTCGATCTTAAGGTTAAGCCGCGCTTGCCTAGGTTGGTCCGTGGATGGGTGACCGCCCATTACATACCGAGTTTCCTCTGTGCCTCGGAAATCATGTGAAGCGGTTGGTCCCGGTTGTCATTTGTAAATCTTTAACTCTCTAGTCGTTAAAGGTAGTCAGTGGCTCAAAAAGTCTGACAACCAGTCTTACTAAGGGGTATCGTATTGCCCAGTACGAACTGGATTTTGGAGATCAGATAGACAGTCGCTCCATGTAAAATACTGGTATTCAGCTGCATCCGGTTAGACTGGAAGCTGACCCCAACATAGTTGGGAAAAGGCTAGGCCGATGATGATGATGATGATCAGGGACGGAATTACCGTTACTTTTTTCTTAACGTTACCGATTACCGTTATGTTAACGATATAAAAGTAACGATATTTATAACGATACCCGTAAGCCCGTAACGTTACCTATTAACTAATATTAGTATCGGTAAAAGTAACAATACGTATACCGTTAATTTATTCGCCTATCTCTTTCTAACGATGTCGGTGGGGAGTCTAGCATCTTACGATGTTAGTACAACTAGCTTCGGCGTGTAATAGGTATTGTTTCTGCGATGCATCTGCAATGATTACTTGAACACACTTCGCGACGGACCTCGACGGTGAGGTCGCAATGATGCCGGCTTGTGTTTGCGTAAATTACAGGTTTCCCTACTGCTTTCCTGATGGAGGGTGATGGAATCGTCGGGGGTGATTAGAGTATACCGTGGTCGGCGAGTCATACTGATACGTGATGGTTTGTATCGGGCGGCTGACTCCTCCCGCAAACACGACAGCTATTTATATACTGAACCATCCTTCGAGAAAGTTCCACAACTTTCTGGTACCTTCTTCACAGTTCCATAGTGGAACATTCGGTTGGAGTGTATGTAACGGGGCACTGAGAAAAAAAGACTCAGAATTTTTTTGCCAAAAAAGTGTTATTTTAGCAAATCGTTTATTTTCTCGATTCTAACGTATATACCACCTAAATATAAGGATAAAAGCGTCTTGGTGTTTTTTGACTGACCAACCGTTTGTCGTAAAAACGATGTCGAAGGAATCCTTTAATAAAGGTACCTACAATTGATAAGCCTGTATATATTTTTTTTTTGTATGGATAATAAAATTAGATTTTTTCGTAATTAATTATTACCTACATGTCGGGAATTACGCGCAATTTGGTGATTAAGGGGGCAAATTTTTCATTATTTTTGCGATAGGACACACCGTTTTCGAGATATAAGCAAATTTAGAAGAAAAAGAAACACTGTTTTTGCGCTCGAAGTCATGGGGTCGGGAGTGTCAAGGCACTGGAATTTCAAAGACAGGTCACTCGACCTTGAACTCCAAGGTTTCAAGACCTCCAGGATCACTTGATCTTTACCTCAAAGTCACTTGTCCTTGACCCTACGATCACTTGACTTTGACCACAAGGTCACTAACCATGAATATAAATTACCTGTTACTGTTCCTGAGAACCGCGGGTCTTGACTTTTGGAATTTTGACCTTGATCTCAAGGTCAATGCCATTGAGGTGTCCCATGGTGTTCCCTACACTACTACTCCCTCATCCCACCGGGTCCCGAAGGCTTGATTAGGCGAAGGATTGTGGTCATTTTTTTCTAGGTCTTTTTTTCATAGACTATACTACTTTTCGTATGATCCACTACCATGGCATGGAAGGTAAGTAGATTTATTATTCTTTAAAAAGTTATAGTTATACTGATATACTTTGTTGCACTTCTTTCGGGCTATAATGATATTTTTTACACAAACAACTAATAATTAGAACAACAAAACAAATAGATGTATTTGGTGTTCGCCATGTTTGTGTGACCACACGTCTTATAAAATGGAAAAGGTGCGAGCCGTCGCGTTTTCGTAGGTATCCGTCCGATCGTCCTAAAATGCTAGCTGTTGCCGCTCCGATTAGAAGAGCCGAACGAAAGAACTCGCGGCGCACGTTCGGTTTGGCAACGTCGCACCAGAAATTATTAGTTTTTAGCGAAGTAACGCTACTGGTAACGCTATTTAAATACCGGTAAATCCTATGATTTAACGATATTTTTAACGTTACTAGTTAACGTAGCATAACGTTAAGGTTTTGGTAATTTTACCGGTATTTTTGTGGTAACGGTAACCGTCCCTGATGATGATGTATTTACAAACACTTTTACAGGTCATTTTTTTTAAACTAGTTGAAGCCGGTATTTCTTACCTGACTACCCTCAGAAACAGGCGGAACCAACTCAGAAGTATCCAGACATAATCTTATTCAACTCACATGAGGACTTTGCAGATAAGTGTCTGTGATGGTCTTTTGAAGAAACCAACAGATTTGAGTGGACCTGTACAATCAGTGCAAGCACTCAAGGAGCTCAACGACAGGACAAGCAATACCAAAGAAAGAACATTTTGCTCAAACAACATGTAAAAAGTGTCGTGGAAGTCTTTACCTGTAATATGTTAAATAGCTGGTCCAATATGTACTGCTCTCGGAGCAGCTTCTGCCGGTCCCTGATGGGATTCTCCACGTCCAAATCCAGAGCTTCAGACTTGTTAGGCTCGTTCTCGAAGCCGGCTATGAAGTACACTATGTCTTGTAGGAGGCAGGTTAATGCCCTGAAATAGAAAAGAGACTGCGTTAAAAAAGTCAAGCGACAGTTTTATGTAAATGGAAAATGAGCTTTAAAGATATGCGACTAGCATTCAAAAATCCATTTTTAAGTTATGGCGCTGGATGCGTTGTTTCTTAGCACCGTCCAAATAATCTATACAAATAAGTAAAAATTAAAGTCTGTGTTTGTAATTTCAAAATAATATGCTGTTCAAGCAGCATGAAAAAAAAACTGCTGTTTTATACAAAAGTGCAATATTTACACGTCAAAATGTATGGATCAGCAGATATTTAATTATATTACCGATGAAAAATTTCTATGAGCCCCAACACTTGAATTTTCAGAATGATGTACTGAATACGTGGTACCCGTTTGTGCGTCGGTGTCCCTTCCACCCCGTATATTCAAGTATCAAACAAAACTATGCCTTACTTCCTCTCGTTATGTTCTATAGTCCCTTGCCGCAAGTTTGGTAGACAAGGCCGAAAGAGCTTTGCAGGCGTCGTTCTCTCGCAAGTCTCCGTTGTAGAATTGAATAGAAAAACATGAACCTTTTACAACATTATTTTTAGTATATGCGAAACCTGAATATAGTTTGTTCAGAATAAGTAACTGAATCGATTCCAATAATTTTTAAACCATGTTATATTTTTTACCAAAAAAATTTAAAAAAGTGAAAAGTTGGACACCGAGCGACTTTAAGTACGTATCGCAATGATTTAGGTACCTACTGCCAAATTATATTTTCAATGAGCTCAAGACGACGCTGGAGGTGCGCGCTGCGTGGTGACCACGATTTTGTGCGGACATCATCATCATCATTCATCATTTCAGCCGAAAGACGTCCACTGCTGGACATAGGCCTTCCCCAAGAAGGGGGGTTTTGCCATAATCGCCACGCTTGGCAGGCGGGTTGGCGATCGCAGTATGGTTGTTATAAAACACAGAGAACGCTGCTGCCCATTCTCTGGTAAGTCCCTTAGTCGCCTCTTACGACACCCACGGGAAGATATGGGATGGTGCTATTCTTTACGTCCGGACACCATACAGAACGGACAACTAGGTAACAAAACAAGCTTATAAGTTTTGTGATTTTTCATGATACAGTTTTGAAATTTTGTATGTAGATTCTTTACATAAAAATACTAGACACGTGTATCAGGTTTCGCGTATACTAAAACTGATGTTGTATATATTCAAGTGTCAAACAAAACTATGCCTTACTTCCTCTCATTATGTTCTATTGTTCCTTGCCGCAGCTTGGTCGACAAGGCCGAGAGCACTTTGCACGCGTCGTTGGCGAAGTCTAAGTCTCGCACTTCGCTGGGTGACACCGATATTAGGGCGAATGCTTCCTTATCCTCTTTTATTAGGGAGCAGCCCAGCTGGAAATAGTAAAGTATATTTGGATTAATATTATGTTAGTGGTGTGACCGTCGGACTGCCAAGTGATAGATCTCAAGTTCGAACCCAAGACACGCACCTCTGATTTTTCGGATTCATGTGTGTATTGTATAATTATCACTTGAAACATCGTGAGGAGACCAGCATGCCTGAGAGATACTTCTCGACGGCATGTAGAGCCAAGTCAGAGGCCCATGGGTGGCATATTAGGCACTAACCACACGAGAAAGAAGAAAGATTGTCAAAATCACAATGAACTTTATTCTCGATGCAATAAGGTCGCTGTTGAGTTACAGCTGTCAGAGTCTGTGAAAAGTCATAACATAAGAAAAACAAAACAATATAATGGAGTTCTTACCTTGGACATAACGGGTTTCTCCTTATCCTTGTCTATAGGTATGGAGGTAGAGTGCACCCAGGTATGCGTGCATAAGTGCTGGAGCCTGCAAACAACAACGTTTGTATTATTGGAGAGATATTCTTGGCTAAAATGGGTCTGGGCGGGTCACATTTCCAGTATGGATCAGGACTGATGGGCCAGAATCTTCACACATTGGGTGCAAGAAGACGGTCGTCGTCACCGAGCCAGGCCCAAGAAACGCTGGCGAGATGATTTGGAATGGTTCCTGACTAATTGGCCAAAGAAGGCAAAGCACCGATACTTATGGATGGAATGTGTGAGGCTTTCGCCCAGCAGTGAGACAGAAATTAAAGGCTAAACAAAAACAAAAAACGTGACTTAGTAGTCATCAACAAGATGGGCCTAGGTCTCCGATTAACGTAATGCAATTGGGGGCGAGCTTATTGGCATCAACCGGGCACAAATCCAGACTCCGTGGCTACTGAGAAAATCCTGATCAAAAAACTCCAATAACACTTCCACTCTCAACATACACACTTTGATGATTTGTATATCAGACTGTGATTGGTAACATACCTGACATAGCTGCTTTGAGGTACTGGTGCATCCGAATGCATCATGGTGGTGGGATCCAGCTCGAACAGCGTCGCGATCTCCGAGGAGTGAGGGACGGATACCAGCTGGTAGGCTGGCTCGCAAGGATCTACTGGCGCGTCACTGGAATTAATAGTTGTGAGTTATGAGAATGTTTTTTTTTTTTGTTTTTGGCAAATAAATTGACTATCTTAACACACTGAATAAAAATAAATCAAAACAATAAAATATTCTAAGTTAAGTAAAAACAAATTCAAATATGGCGTCGGAAAATTCTTCCATAGCACTGTACACTGGTAATGTGTCTAAAATCAGGTATTGCCAGTTTGCCACATTGCCACATTGCATGGCAATGTTTAGTCTTTGGTCAATTTTGATATATTTTTTACCAACTTCTAAAAAACGAGGAGGATATGTATTCCACCGGCTTTTTTTTCATGAATGTGTACCAATTACTCCGTGATTACTTTGTAGAGGAACCCCACGCGGTGGTCCCATATATATGTATATAAATTTAAATACCGTTGCTTGAGTAGTTTATGAGTTATGTCCTTTAATACGTATTTTTTCTTCTTGGCCTATGTTGACGACATGACGATCCCTTAATAACTTCTAGTTACAATTTTAAATTAATTAATGACAAGAATTTCTATGCTATACTAAAAATAAAAACCTATTTTTCAAAAAACTACCCGACTTCCAAAAAAACACTAAAAAAGTCTTAAATAACTTTATTTTCGAAGTCGGTGGCATAAAAGTCAATGAAACAAACAAAGTCACCTTCGAAGTCGAATTTTTAGGGTTTTTTCAGAAGTCGGTTTGTTTTTTTTTAAAAAAAGTTTTTTATGTTCTTAACAAATAAGATAACACTAAGAGAAATAAGAATCAAGAGAATAAAAATAAGACACTCATAAAGCTCATGCTTAAAATTCAGAGTTAATTTTTCAAGCTTTTTCAAGATTTCTTCAAAATATTTAGTATACTTTTCACGTTATGATGTAACTTACGGAGGTCTGTTACACGCCTCGGCAGCTAGATAGTGTCCTGTCGCGAGATGTTTGAACCTGAAGATGGAGTTCCAATGGCCCGCACCACCGCGGCAGGGGTCATGTTGTACCACCTGTAAATTATAGACGTATGATTTACGTAAATACATTACAATGAAGAGCCTTATATCAATGATCGCAAACGCGATTACTGAGCATGAGGTCCTGGGTTCAATTACCAGGTCGAGCAAAGTGTTATTGTGTTTTTCCATGATGAATTTCTCAGTAGCAGCCACGGAGTCAGGATTTGTGCCCCGTTGATGGCAATAGGCACGCCTCTTATTACATGGGACTTAAACATAACTGGCGAAATGTGGGTGTACTATTAGACACCTCTGCTTAAGAATTCGGTGATTATAGGCGTGATGTTAAGTAAAATGTTCAATATTAAAAGAACCGTTTTGAAGATTTTGTTGGAAAAATATTCTACCACAATTTTTTTTATCTACACTGATTCCACAATTCTCACCTCAATCTCCCAAAGCGCCTTACTGCTAGTCGCCGCAGTAGCGCTGGATCTCCCCGTGGTCCTCAGGAACACATGCTGTCTCTTCTTGTACTCGTCCATGGTGAGGAACTTCTCCTGTTCAGCGTGGAACAGCCTCACCACGTCGCCACCCTTCAGCATCTCTTCTTGGTTCTCTTTGTGTTCGAGGAAGAGGGTCACCTTCCATGATGTGGAGGAGTTTACTACGTTGACCTGGTAAGTGTGGAGAAGTGAATATTTTTTTTCAACGTAGGCGTTCATCGTACGTTTATTCTTCATTTGTGACTATTTCTTAAGGTGGAAACGCCAGGGTGGCCCGCGAAAATCAAATTTAACGATTTTTGCAATTCGCCGGTCATTACAACCTGACACTGAGCTGCCAATTTGCAAAAAACGTAAGAACATTTCGGGCTATCCTGGTGCTTCCACCTTAACCAATATAATTTGAGACATTAGGGTGGCATTGCTCGCTTAAAAAAATGTCACCCAGTTGGCAAATTGTTTGTGAATGTGTGAACATTGTAGGCTCTGCAGATTCCCAGCTGCTTGTTAACTTTTTATCTTGTTTTACATCTTTTGTGTAGTAAGCAACGACTTATTGTCGGGCCTAGGCTGTCCCCTCATACTTAAGTACAAATGCTGTAACCATGGCGTGTCTTGCCGGTTCTTCTCCATAGGAAACGACCAACCCGAACCGTGCACCTTTTTGTCGACGTTTTATAAGTGCCCATGTAGGCCTATGTGAAATAAAATATTTTTATTTTGATACATTTCAATCGTAATTCCATTTCCACCGCGTCTCAAGTTATGTTGGTAAAGTAATACGCTGCGTCAACGCGACGTGGACTAAAGATACCCCTCAAGCGCTTCTACCACGAGACAGCGAACAATTTAATAAGCAGACGCAATGACAACGACTGAGCGATTGGCTACTGTGCTTTGACGCGGATTCGACAGATAACAAACACTTCTATGGACTTACAGATAGTTCTGGCCGTGTATTAATGAGAAAAAATGTTTTTTAGGGCTATGAAGAACAGGGTGTAAAGAGGGTGGTTCTTCATCCCCCATAGAAGAGGGAGGATCCTCCGACCAGACGGGTGTTGTGTCTGGTGGGCCACTGCCCGACAGTTGTTGTCGGGTTTTTCTATAAAGGGTGTAACAAGACCCTTAAAGAAGCCGTCAACCAGGCATACTGTACATCAAACTAAGTAACTTTGCGCAAAAATTTTCGTTGGGAAACGACTTGTTGTTTAGGGGTGAAAAATCACGTTTTACGGTAGGACTCAATGCAACGTATGAGTGATTGATTGAATGATGAGATGGATTGAATAGTACGGGGGTCGTGAAGGTGTTTAAAATAAAAATCTTCCATTAAAAATAAATATTAAAAAAAAAAACTTGTGAAAAACTTGGAGCTTAGACCCCCAATATCTCCGTAACTAGAAGGTTCCCAGGTATGGTCTAGATTCTAGACCATACATAGACTAGACTTTAGAACAAGTGCCTTTCGGCTTCATTAAGGGTCTTGTTACACCCTTTATAGTCTTAAGTCTTCATTAGTGGCATAGATGGCGCTGTAGTACTGTTGTGTAGTTTGTAAACACACAAACATAAATCTTTCACACAGCACTCCTACGATACAAGATAAATGTCTAGAGCTAAAAACTAAAAGAAAAGCTAGCATTTACTGGATTGCTACGTATGAGAGATATCCTAGCAAATCATCTACAATTTACGCAAGAAAAACGGGACATAGTCTGTCTTGTGAACTAACGCCATCGTTGAATATTGGGAGCAGCAAGACAGGGCAGGTTTCTTCAGACAGTGAGGAGATCAGTGCTCGTCTCTTTGCCATTTGAGCACAGTTCGAGAAGTTATCTTTACTCTGCAGGGGATTGAGTAAAAGCTGATATTAATCGCTATAATTTTTAATAGGCACTAATACAAAGCGGAAGGGACACCGACGCTAATACGGCTACCACGTATTCCGTAGGAACATCATTCTGAACCAATCCACGAAAAAAAAAAAAAAAAAGAAATAGAAAAAGAAAAAAAAAAAAAGTAGTAGTAGTGTAGTAGTTAGTAAAAATTTTACGTCATTAAATGCAGCTTATTTAAGTTCCCCACAAAACTGCAATACCAAGACGGTCAAAATTAAAAGCAGTTTTTTTTAAATTAAATTAAAAATGAACAACAACAAAATGACGTACTGAATACGTGGTAACCCTTTTAGGATCGGTGTCTCTTCCAACCTGTATAAATAAAAATCTCGGTCGCCCGGCCGTTACACTACGTTTTACATTTTACATCCTTCCAAAGTTCTTGTAATTATTGACGTCATAGGAGGATTTGACGTTATATGAGGATTTGACGTCATAGGAGGATTTGACGTCATATGAGGATTTGACGTCATAGGAGGATTTGACGTCATAGGAGGATTTGACGTCATATGAGGATTTGACGTCATAGGAGGATTTGACGTCATAGGAGGATTTGACGTCACTTTGACGGATAACTATGTATTTTTTGTACCAATCCCGAAAAAGATTATAATTCATCAAATTCCTAATTATTAAAGACGACGCCAGGACTAGATACAAGTGACCGCTTGTGATGCAGTGTCTGAACCCTTGGTGTACTTCATGCTCGGGATCATTCGTGCGTTTTCGTACGTACTTGCACTATGTATGGAAACGCGTCAGTACGACAGGCTAAATTATAAGTTTTTTAACTATCATGGTCACTAACATTATCATTAACACTAGAAACGAAGCTATTGAGATTACCAAATATAGGAACTTCAACCGGGAGGATGTGTTTCAATTGTCGAGAGCCTGGAATCCAGTGGTCCAGCTGTAAAAATGCCGGAAAAAGTTCGCGAGCGGACACAGTGACTTTCGTGTGTCGGGAACAGAATCGAGTTGCGAGTGACAGTGGTAGCGGTACTAAGTGCAAAAAACGAACAAGAAAGAGGGTAGAGCGATTTGTCTGCTCATAAACACCCACCCGCAATAACTTCAGTTTATCTGTGATTATGGTGCTTGCAACAGCGCCGAAATACCGGGAACTCAAAGCAATTTATGTGCCAATTTTCTATGTGCCGGGATTCAAAACAAAGCTCGGACATTTTGCCGTTCTGCCAAGGCTTTGTAGGCGGTATAACGAAGTATCGAAGCGTAATGTAGTGGATATTACATGCAAAATGGCCAGGTTTAAAAAAGACTTAAATGTCACAATACCAAAGTCGTAATATTTTGTTGTTCTTGTTCATTTCCGTTATTATTATAGTTCATCTTTTATGTAATTCACCTTGTTACCTTTGTATGATTTTCGTGTAACATATTTATAATATTTAGATTTTTAACCTTGTCAAATTTACTGTATGCACCTAGATTATAAGTGAATGATGTGGTCTCCTATAATTGGAAGCGCACACTTGTACTTGTCCACTTAATGTAATGTATACTTGCATGTAATTGTGTAGTTTCTGTTGGAGATCCAATAAATAAATCAGTAAATATGGTAAATATCTCGTTTCTAGTGTTAATGATATAAGGCTTAATTATACTTATGTTGAATAGTCTTACCTCCATGCAGCCAACATTGTCAGGCAGTTCGTGGTTCGAGGATACGTGTAGGACTTGTTGACCCGCGTTCACGGGGTTCATTATCACTTTGTCGCCTACGACTACATTGTCACCTGAAAATACCAGAGATTGTGTTATTATGGGTCGAAAATAAGAGAGCCACATCACTTTACAATGGGCGTCTTCCCAAGATCGAACTTGCTTAAAAAACTTTAGAACATTTTAGCTGTCTACAGATAAACTTAGTTGCAAGTATCAGATAGCTGTGATAGCCTAGTGGAGTGACCGTCGGACTGCCAAACTGAGGTCTGAAGTTCGAACCCAAGACAAGCACCTCTGATTTTTCGGATTCATGTGCGTATTGTATAATTATCACTTGCTTCGGTGAAGGAAAACATCGTGAGGAAACCAAACCAGCTTGCCTGAGAGATATTACTTGGCGGCATGTAAAGCCAAGTTCCATGGCAAGACAAGGCAAGACAAGACACCAAGTCAGGCACTAACCACACGAAAAAGAGAGAGTAACATATTCTAAAGTTTTGGCCAAAGCTAAGCCTGGTCGATTACCTCATTACTAACAAGGAATAAGCGGAACAGTGATAGCTGAATGGGAATGACCCCATCCAGCGTGTCGTGGGTCAAGGGACGAACCCAAGTAAGTATTTTGTTAATTTATTACACTACCACGGAAAACATATTCGGGAAATCAAAAACAGAAAAGCCAAACCAAAAAATAGAAGACTTCTATTAACCCTAGACCCGCTCCCTTTCACAAAAGAGGAAACCCGTGTTCCAGTAGTGGGAACATTATATGCTGATAAGCAAGCAGCAAGCAGTAAGCTAAGTTTACTCACCTGTGGATCTAAGCTTGTAGAAAGGCATGACATAAAACCAGGAGCCCTCGTTGCCGTTCGCGTCCAGGTGGACGCGCATCGCGTTCTTTTCCAGCAACGCGGGCAGTCTTTTATTTACCTAGACATAGAACATAGAATTGTATATTAATTACTATTTGAAATGGGACTGAGCAGGCCATGTCTACCAGATGTCGACACAGCTGTGGGTCCGTTTATCGCAAGACTGGAGCCTTGAGACCGCTAGGCGGGGCCGCGGTAGACAGAGAAGATGGCGGGACGCCTTGGATGGCCTCCTCACAAATTGGCGAGTAGAAGCACAACACTGAGAGAAGTGGAAGTAATGGGAAAAGCCTTTGCCTGGTAGTGGGACAGAACAGGCTCATAAAAAAAAATGAATAAAGTATGTGAGTATCGTGTCGCTCGATGCAAGTTTGTTCTTTTGGGGTATCCAGTAAATATTATTCCTTAACCGTGATCTGATTGCTTTCTTTCAACCAAGGAGTCTTCGAAGGCGAACACGTGGAGAAACAATCATATGATTCACAAGTGCATTAGTTACGTGACCCCGGGTCACAAAAAAATCACATCGGTCTCATTAATTTATGTACAACGCCTAACCTGTACATAGCAAATAAAATTCTGATTCTGATTCACTTGCTTATTATTCCAGTTACACAACAAGGTTTTATAGCTGCAGTCAATATCTTCTTTCAATGTCCAGCGACCGGGAGGGCCAGTGTATTGTAGATGTTGACAGTTGAATGTGGTGGAACAGACACATGTACTTACAGTGAGGTATTTGTTGGATTTGACGTGCAGCAGTTGGAGAACGCTGCCGTACTGAACGATGGACCCCAACAACTTCTTGTTCTCCAACTCATTTTGCTTCTTTTCTATCTCAGCGGCATGCTGTGGGAGAAACATATCATTATTTCACTTAATTATAAAGTAGTTCACCAGTATGAGTGGCTAACGTGGGGGAAGCAAGAAACCCTATTTGCCAGTGGTCGATGATTTAGAAAGGAAGGTCCTAGAAACACGTCTTGTCCTTGAACGTAATAAGACCTATTCTAGCTGTAGACAAAGCTTTAGGCTAACTAAGCTTTCAGGGTGGAAGGCACATCGACACACAAACGATTACCACGTATTCAGTACATCATTCTGAACCTGTAGAAATTTTACATCGGTAATTTAAAAAGAGATTCTTCCACCCTGTATATAGATGACCCTCTCAAACAGTCAGATTTTCTCGGATTGTTGGGCGAGGCATTTCGTTGGTCCTACCTTTTCTATCCTAACATTATATTTGGTAAACGAGATTTTGAAATTTTTAAGGCGGTTAATTGAAATTTGCAAGCACGGATCTACGTTTTCAATTATCTCTATCTCATTCTGTCACGTAAAGGCGTCATTTGGAAGAGCGAGAAGCATTAATTTGCATTGGAAGCACTTTAACGTACGATTGAACCTCTCACTTTAGTGAGTTGCAATTTTATTCTAAGTGACAGAATGGAAAACAGATGGAACAAAATGCTAGTGTGCGTGTATACATATGTGATTTCATCCTAAATTGTAAAAATAGGTCTACCTTAAAAATATATTCAGAGAAACCTAAAATATAATGTCTAGATCGACATAAAAACTGGTTTACAAAAAGGTAGTCTAAAATCAACGCCTAAAAATACAATACTTAATATTTTTATGATATAAAATCTAACTTTTACATTACAAAAACAATAGCCTCGCTTTCAATCAAAAACGGCTATAATCGTCAGATCAAAAACAAATAAAAGCTGGCTATAGTTTTACGCGACCGCTCCAGAAAGGCGTATTATTTTTGGCATGTATTTAATCAAGCCCCGAAATGTCCCACTTTTATTTCATAAAAATTTTAATTGACGCTACTATTATAAATGCGAAAGTTTGTGAGGATGGATGGTTATTTGTTACTCTTAGGGTCAGCGCAGACAGAACGGAGCGCAGCGGAGTGGATTTTATAAACGCACTTGAAAATAAACTTTAAAATTATTACAATAAAGTGCATAAATGCTTGAGCCTGACAAAAATGCTCGCACGTCCTCGAAGATACGCGGGAATCATATGCGAAATGAAACCTTTTATTTATTGAATAAAAATTAAATTTAAAATTTAAAAACCTCCATCGCAACAAAGAAAAGCGAACAAACATTTAAAAAGTCAATAAAATGGCTGAGCCGGTTTTGATAAAACATGTCTAATTGTAATATACACATCATGCGCTTTCATTTGGTACCCCACTTGGGTATATTTGGAAATATTCGATTTGTCATACCTACTTTCATCCCCCATTTCTAGTAAATGGCTGCACCGATTTTGATAAAAACGTATCTAAGAACCATCGCCAAGAAACAAGCTTCAAATAAAAAAAAACTGCATCCAAATTGGTTCACTAGTTTAAGAAGTACGGTGCCAGAGACAGACACACGCACATTGCAGTCAAACTTATAATACCCCTCTTTTTGCGTCGGGGGTTAAAAATGAAAAAGGAACATCATTCGTAAAAAACTTTTTTAATATTTTTTCAAGGTTTTTTTTTATATTATTACGTGCCAAATTTCAGCTTTCTGGTACTTGAGTCTCAGAGCTAAGCCGCGAGCAGACAGACATGGCGAAACTATACGGGTTCCTTGTTGACTACGGATCCCTAAAAAGCGTGGTTTAAATATTCCTAATTACATTTCTCTCAATTCTCAAAGTGGAAACCTGCACACCTGCCGATGCCTGTTTTATTAGAAATTCGTGAATATTTTAATTAGTTAATGAATTTGCCATAAAATTAACCCTCGAATTTGTTAACGCAATCACGTCGAATAGCGGAATTGGGTCAGACGGGGCAATTTATGTGCGGGTTACCTCTGGGTAGTATCCTATGCCTGGATTTAGCTGATATTATGTTGAAACTAGTTTTCCTCGCAGGTCTGCCTGTTTTTACTTTGAAGAGTCTTGAGACCTTTTCTGTCTAGATAAAAAGTTACTGCCTCATTGGTTTAGTAGTCGCAATCGCGACTGCTGAGTATAAGGTCCTAGGTTCGATTCCCGGGTCGGGCAGAGTTATTGGGTTTTTCCATCAGATTTTTTTCAGCAGCAGCCACGGAGTCTGGATTTGTGCCCGGTTGATGTCAATAGGCTCGCCCCCTATTACATGGGACTTAAACATAACTGGCGAAATGTGGGAGGTTCACCTGTCTTGTACCTTCGGGGATTACAGGCGTGATGTTATGTTATAAAAAGTTACTCTATAGGTCTAAGCCGAAATCATAGTCTAGTAACGCTTAATCTATAAATTGCTTGGGTGTACTATTAGGTACACCTCTGCCTAACCCTTTAGGGATTACGGCGTGATGTTATGCTTTGGTCGAAACGCTTATCACATCCGAAATGCTTAACCATAGCCACAGGCGGTAATCAGTTACACAACAATATAAAAATGATATTAAACAATAATAAATAAATCTTCCTGTCACATTATCCAGAGTGCATGCATGATATCTCTTCAATATCATAGGATCCATTTATCAACTGTTTGATATACGATTATAGCTTTTATTTGTATTAAAATAAAGTGTGTTTATCAACTCTTAGCTGAACGAATATGGCCCTTTTTACGAGGGTTTAAGGACCACATTATTACGTATGAAAAATATTTATATCCTCTCTTATATTTTGTTAAACGATTATAGGTCGTATTATTAGACTGTAAAAACGTATTATTGCCTATAAACCGTCCATTTATCTTATTAGTGTTATTTACTTAGTTAAGCTTTTTTATGATGACCAAAGGTACGAATTACTTTCTTATGTAAATAAATGGGCAGTCATGGGATGCTGATTGGCTAGCAAAAGTATAAAAATAAATTTCTCTCTCTCTCTCTCTCTCAAGACAAATACATTCAACTAAATTGGTTATGTACTGATACTTAAGAAAATAACAGAAGCAGACAGATTATCAAATTTGAAACAAAAAAAAACTCGTCCTTATTTCATAGACTTAGCCTTAATAGCTTTTCTAGTTAACATCAGCTTTTGGCTTCGGCTTCGTCTACCTGAAGGTTGAATAAATTATCCCACAGGAGTTACAGTAACGGAGAATGAAATAATACCAATATTAAAAGTATATCCATCGCTATCGCTATATCCTACCCCAGGTCATATACAACATTATTTTTAGTATATGCGAAACCTGAATATAGTTTGTTCAGAATAAGTAACTGAATCGATTCCAATAATTTTTAAACCATGTTATATTTTTCCCCAAAAATATTTAAAAAACGTTAACAGTTGTACACCGAGCGACTTTAAGTACCTATCGCAATAATTTAGATACCTACTGCCAAATTATTATTATCAATGAGCTCAAGACGACGCTGGAGGCGCGCGCTGCGTGGTGACCACGATTTTGTGCGGACAATTAAGTAACAGAACAAGCTTATAACTTTGTGATTTTTCATGATACAGTTTTGAAAT
This sequence comes from Noctua fimbriata, assembly GCA_905163415.1. Taxonomy (NCBI): domain Eukaryota; kingdom Metazoa; phylum Arthropoda; class Insecta; order Lepidoptera; family Noctuidae; genus Noctua; species Noctua fimbriata. The sequence continues at coordinate 2,967,481 of LR990946.1, forward strand.
TTTGTACATAGATTCTTTACATAACAATACTAGACACGTGTATCAGGTTTCGCATATACTAAAACTAATGTTGTATAAGACCTGCGTCTTATAGTATGCCAAGTTGCCAAAACAGACAGGCTTAATTACCCTATCATTTAAAATTTACATAACTCACCATCACGCCTGTTATCCGCGAAGGGTAAGGTAGAAGTGTGCCTAATAGTACAACCACATTTCACCAGTTATGTTCAAGTCCCATGTAAAACGGGGCGGGTCTATTGCTACTAGGCATAAATCCATGGAAAAATCCAATAACACTTTGCCCGATCCGAGAATCGAACCCAGAACCTCACGCTCAGCAGTCACGCTTGCGACCTCTAGACCAGTCATTATTAATCCATTCAGTACGAATAACATTAACGATCCAATTAATTTCCCTAATAAATCTACTAAGAGTAACACAGGTAGCTTCCTGGCGACATTTTTCTAATCAAAGACATTAAAATTGGGTCAATGTACTTTTTCACACTGTTTGATGGCAGATGTATGAGATTCGTAAAATAAACGAACTCATTAACCTACTTTGAGCTCATTATAATTTTGATTTATCATAGATTTTTCTCCATTAATGTGGTCATATTTGAATTCAGACGGCGAATATAAATGTGTCTAGCTATTCCTTCTTTTTTTACAATATAAAGGGTGTAAATAGACCCTTAACATAGCCGTAGTTCTCCCCGTCTTTGCGATATTTTTTTTTGTTCTGTACTATACCTTAAGTTACAACTTTTTCACAATATTTTTTTTTTAATTCTTGTTTTTAATGTAAGATTTTTGCTTTTCATAGTACGGGGGTCGTGGACCTCCACGACCCCCGTACTATTCAATCCGTCCATCGGCACAATGCTTTGAGTGCTTTCCATCGAGTCCTACCGTAAAACGTGATTTTTCACCCCAAAAAAAAAAGTCGATTCTCAGCAATAATTGTTGCGTAAAGTTACTTAGTTTGATGTACAGAATGCTTGGTTGACGGCTTCGTGAAGGGTCTGTTTACATCCTGTATAAATGGTTTTCACATTTCGCACTATCGATTAGGCAATATTTCTTTGCCGTATAATTCTATGCTGACACATACATGATTCAGGTACGTATGTATTCAGGCACCTCGCATTGTGATGAGCTCGAATTGTGCTGCAATTCGAGATAAGCTTAACTGATTTATCCCAAACTTGCTACCAATAGAGACTTATGCTGGATGTGCTATACAATAAAAACTCTCTGGTTATATGTGTACATCTCTATAATGAATTACCAAAAATGATTGAAAACTTTAAATTGTAAATTATTATTTTTTAAATAATAATTTACAATTTAAAGTTTTCAATAAAAATAATTTCTGTAGTATTAATGATTTTTACAATATGAATTCAATTAAATATATATTTCGATGTCATTATGAAAAATTGAAAATTGAAACATTTTGAATTAAGAACACAAATAAATGTTAATTTGTTCATAAAAGTAAATATTTGTTTCAAATAATCATGTTTATCTATGATATTCTATTTATAAACACAATTTAAATACTCAAAAAATATTTACGCCGTAAAGACGCATATCAAAATAAGAGACGACTTTCATAATATAAATACACGCAGTAAACACGAAATTGTAATACCTAAGTTCAGATTAACAAAAACTAGCAAGTCTTTTCATATAAACAGTATACGCTTTTATAACAGGTTGCCAAAGTCAGTTATAGAACTGACCGATGGAAAATTCAAAAACTACATCAAACATGTCCTTATTAAAAAAGCATATTACAAAATCAAGGACTTCGTTGAAGATAAAGAAGTTTGGCTTTAGTTCCTTCTGCGCATGCGGCTTCCCTGGTAGCTCATAAACGGCACAAATATGTGGATGTCTCTAACTACTCTCAATCTCATTTTTTCTCCTCTTTCGAATCAGATTTTCACAATAGTTTTCAAATCATTTATACATCTTTTGGTCAGAATAGTTACAGCACTGATAACAATATTTGTGTCACTTGTTTAATTTAGTACTTTACAATTCTTTTTTTTTACCTTTGTATAGATTCTTTTTTATCAATTGTTTGTAAATGTGTGAACATTGTAAGCTTTGTAGATTCCCAGCTGCTTGTTAAGTTTTGTTAACTTTTTATTTTGTTCTACATTTTTTGTGTAGTAAGCAACGACTTATTGTCGGGCCTACGCTGTCCCCCCATACTTAAGTACAAATGCTGTATCTATGATAATAATGAAACACCAAATGATTTGAAAAGAGTAACCATGGAGTTTCTTGCCGGTTCTTCTCCATAGGAAACGACCAACCCGAACCGTGCACCTTTATTTCGACGTTTTATATTTGATTTGATTTGATTTGATTTATCTCTTTGCCGAGATTTAAAAAAAAACAAATAGCGCCAACCATTGTCATTGAAACCATTTGGATCTGTGGAAGTTTTTTTTCCGCACGTGTGCGGAAAAATATTAAAAATCCACGCGTGTGAAATACATTGCATGTTGAACCTAGTCGTAGTGCGAAAAGAACCAGTTTTCGAGAACGTGTATTGAAAATATCGTATCTTATCTACAATTTTCGATTTTGGGGCCAGGCTGTGCCGAACCATGCTGACCCGGACTTGTGTCTAGCACCCGTAAATACGGAAAAGGAGGAAAATGGAGCATTTTCTCATCTCCTTTTCTAAAGATGAGCAGTTCGTGACTATAAAACTTTACGATAAGACCAATCGTTTGAAGTGAAAGATAAAACGAAACTGCTCCAAAGAGCTTTTTTTAGTACTTTCAATTGTTTTAAAACTTTTAATTTATTTTTCTGTCTTTCTATTGAGGAACAATGAAAATGGAAAATCCTTAATTCCACGCCTTCACGTCTCTCTCAAGTCAGAATCACATTATTTAGTAGACTTTGAACATCAAAATTAACTAATTAAATCAAATAATTTATATGCATAGTATAGGTAGGTACAAAAAAAACAAACATAATTAATTCTGCAGACATTTCCGTCTGACAGCCGTAATCCAAATTTTTTAGTTTTTTCAGTTTTATTTGGAAAATGATGAACAAAAAACTCCATACCTCCACCTTCCTCCTCCTCCTCCTTACTCTCTTAAAATGTAATAAAATATTTTTCATTAAAATAATCTCCTCTTGGAAAAGAGTGCCTAACAAAACATCACGCCTATAATCCCCGAAGGAATAGGCAGATGTATCCCTAACAGCATAACTATTTCGCCAGTTTTATTTTAAGTCTAATGTAATAGGGGGCGAACCTATTGCCATCAACCGGGAACAAATCCAGACTCCGTGGCTGCTACTGAGAAATTCCATCCACAATAATTTTGATCAATCATTTTGATCAGTTAGTCTAAACATCACATACGCAACGGAAGTTCGTCGTACTTGCCTACAATGCGAATTAGCTCGCATTTCCGTAGACGTACCTATCTGTGTAAGAATAGCACCATCCCATATCTTCCCGTGGGTGTCGTAAGAGGCGACTAAGGGACTTACCAGAGAATGGGCAGCAGCGTTCTCTGATTCTACAACAACCATACTGCGATCGCCAACCCGCCTGCCAAGCGTGGCGATTATGGCAAAACCCCCCTTCTTGGGGGAGGCCTATGTCCAGCAGTGGACTTTTCGGCTGAAATGATGATGACCTATCTGTGTCATATCGCTCTCGATGTTCTTATTGCGAATATGTGATGTTTTTAACCGGAACGTGCAGATTGCCTACGTGATTTCTAACACCAGTCTGGGGCTGCCGTAAATTCTGAAACGTTGAACAGGACATTTGGGATAGGGATAATGTATCAAGCCAAGACGATGTGGGCAAGATTCATTTTGCGAAGCACTCTGGTTCGATGTAGAGATTTTTTCGGAAAGGTCAGGTTTTGAATAGATTTTTTTTTATTATCAATAACACTAGAAACGGGATATTTACCATGTTTACTGATTTCTTTGAGTTCCCGATATTTCGGCGCTGTTAAAAGCACCATGATTACGGATAAACTGAAGTTATTGCGGGTGGGTTACATGATCAGATAATCGGTCTACCCTCTTTTTTGTTCGAAGAAATCAGTAAACATGGTAAATATCTCGTTTCTAGTGTTAATGATAATGTTAGTGACCATGATAGTTCAAGATTTTTTTGACTAAAACGGAAATCAATCTTAGTATCTTGAGTAATAGTGACTTTAAAAGAACTTAGAATGCCTACAGTGAGCGAAGCGAGCTCAATTTTTTCACCTCGGATAGGTTGCCTTATTTTGACAATTCGTTTAAGAATACGGTTACTGTAACCACTTATGCAAAAAAACCTTCTGAAATCAGGTTGCAAAAACGAATTGTTTATAGAAATTTGAGCTCCCGGCGTCGTAGGTGCGAAGAAATTCCTAGTTAAAGAAGCCCTAACCGCCAAATCAGGACAATTGAGCACTGGGCTGACGCAGCGCTTCCAAACGAGACATTTCCCAGTGTACCGGAGCGTGTGGCAACCCTATTATTACATTTCCACCCACAATACCTCGTAGGTCACGTCCACCAAGAACGCGCCTATAATTCACCAGCATTTATACCCTCCAAACCGGATATTGGCAAGACTGCTTTCCACAGCCCCTTTCTCAAGCATTTTCAGGTTAATTGCATGTCTGCTCGAGACAAATGCAGACAGGCCTTCCCGCAGTTAACATTATTTTGCGAGAAGGCTTTTTTATATCGACAGATTTTGCCGCGGTTTCGCCCGCGTGGAGGTCAGAATATATCCCACGGAAATGAACTACCGGGATAAAAAGTATCCTATGTCTTAAACACTCATGAATACCTGGAGATGCCGACCGTAAAGGAGCAAGATTGCAAAAAAAGCAGGAGATACAAAGAAATACTTATGTTTATACAAAAGAACTGTGTCCTGTGGAGTTAATAGGTCCTCAGCCAACTGAGGACCTATTAACTCCACAGGACAAAGTAACTCTCCTAAAAAGATAACGAATACTAGACGTAGACCAGAGAAACTAACCATTTAGTCTCTACCAACTCACACGGTGCCGTTGAATGGAATCGCACCCAATCGAAATTAATCCCTGTAAACATCTGATTATGGCTAAAAGCTGATTGCAGATTAAAAGTGGAAACAATGTCTTAAAACCCAGGCCACGATTTACCTGTGTGCCATATTTGCTGGAAATCCGCTCAACCATAAGCGTAAAAAGGTAACAGACAAACAAAATTAAGATTTTAAACTATCATGGTCACTAACATTATTATTTACACTAGAAACGGGATATTTACCATGTTTACTGTTTTCTTTGTTTTTTTTTTGTTTTGTTTATCCGTGATCATGGTGCTTGCAACAGCGCCGAAATATCGGGAACTCAAAGAAAACAGTAAATATAGTAAATATCCCGTTTCAAGTGTAAATAATAAACAAAATTACTTTTGCATTTATACTATTAATATGGATTTGAGGAGCTTATACTTAGTCGCATCTTTAAATGTAGGTAATGATGATCGCATCGTACATTGTTATGAGGCTACACAGGCACGATGTCATCCCAGAGATAAAAAGCTGAAAGTGCCTGTAGTTACATTTGCCCATCAAACTGGAAGACAGCAACACTGCTTGACGCCAGAAACAAGTATGATCTTTACCTAGATGAGGTGCTTCACAAAGAGTTTGTAACTACCTCTTTTAAAATGCCAACGCCAGATTAAAGCTTTAGTCTGGCATTTATCCAAGCTTATCCGTAATTTTGTACTCGTTAAAGTGCCTCTACCTTCCTGTACCGTTTTCACGACAAAATCGCTGGCCCAATTATGATCGGGCGGGCCATATCTGTAGAATGCACCAGGCCAGAGTCGTCACACAGTGGGTGGCAGAAGTCGAGCGTTGTCGCAGACGGAAGCCTAGATAACGTTGGCGAGGCGACCTAAATGCGTAAGAAGTGCGGAAGGCTATGGCGGAGGCCTTTGCCCAGCACTGGTAGATTAGAGGCTAAACAAAAAAATTCATAGACAGATTTATTTAGGACGAACATAGGCATAATGTGACTAAAAGAGTGATAGACATGAAGGTTGGAGGATGGAGAAGGAGAGGAAGGCCAAAGAAAAGATGGGTGGATTGTGTGAGGAATGATATGAAAGAGAATGGAAGAAGAAAATTTCATGTTGCGCCAACCCCAAATAGATTGGGACAAGGGCAGGAAGATGATAGGCATACAAATCATTACCCCTATTTGGTACTTGTTCAGCAAAATACCTAATCCGCGGCCAAAGTTGTGTGCAAAGCGCTAGTTTATTACATGATGTGGTGGAATATAATAATATAATATAATAAGTTCTTTATTTCTCCTCACAATGACCTTATTCTGGGTTTCACATATTAATTGTCTTTTTTAGTAATGTGAGGAGCTGGTGTTTGAGTTAGGCGTAAAATGCCTGTATTACAAATCGCCAGGTCCCCACCCCACGGAAGAACAGAAGTTTTACTTAAAAAATATGATATTACAAGATAGATTTAAGACTAAAACTTATTATAATTTTGGGGGTAGAAGTTAAAAAGAAGCTATAAACAAAAAGTTAATCAGAGCGCCTGTGTCTGTGTGTATGTGTGTGTCTACGAGAGTGTATAATGTTAGTGCGTGGTGTTGAGTGTCAGGTGAAGTGTGCCGATGTGTACGTGAGAAGGTTTTGGTGCAAGTTATAAACTTATTTCGTACTAATTTAATTTGACTGAAGTAGACTTTCTGTAAAATTATAATCCAAATTTTTTAACCAGTCCGAAACCAAAGACTTACATTTGGTTTTTGGCAAGGGATATAGCATTAAGGCTCGATTTACTTTATTGTATAGATTTGAACCCTGGTAGCAGAAAAACCGACGTGCAAACATAGTTTTGAATGACGATGAAGAACAGACTGCATGTTTGCGACGTTTGTCTATGATTTTTTGTGGTTCAAAGGTTGTTAGAGCACGTTGTTTCATAACCGTTCTCAAGATGAATAGCTGCCTCACAGTAAGTACCTCCCATTTCGAGTAGAGATCAGTAGTTGGGTGATAAAAAGGTAGAAACAAACTAACCTTTAGGAGTGCTCTTTGTGCTCTTTCAACTTTTAAGATATGAGTTTTACATGTGCCACCCCACGTGGTGATACAGTATTCAAGCTGAGACTGACAGAGAGCATAGTAGACCGATTTTAAAACAGATTTTGGTGCAGTGTTTCTCAATACTCACGTGTAACCTCTTGAGCAGTCCTGTATCGGTGTTGGAGTTCGCGGACTGCTTGGCAGTATTCCAAAACTGCTTTTGAGCGGAGTAGCGGTTCATAGGACATATTTTGAACAGGCAATCTGGAAATAAACAACACAATGTCAAACTACATTTGGAATAACAATAAATACTTGCTAAATTATGTTACTGTTATAGGCGTATGAAGAACAGGGTGTAAAGTTCTACATCCCCCATAGAAATGGGAGGATCCTCCGACCAGACGGGTGTTGTGTCTGGTGGGCTACTGCCCGACAGTTGTTGCCGGGTTCTTCTGGACAGGGTGTAACAGAAAAGGTATAGTCATCTGAAAGGATATGCTGCAGACCATCAAACTGAACAACTTTCTCCTTGGGTCCAGTATCGTAAATGCGAAACAATTTTTGTATGGTGTCCCATACGAAATTTCAATACCTACTCGACCCAAATGTATGGGACAGCTGATCATTTTTTTGCATTAACGAAATTGGACCCATGGAGGAAGTTGTTCAGTTTGATGGTCTGCCGCATATCCCTTCATATGACTATACCCTTTCTGTTACCCCCTGTATAGTTGTAAGTTGCGGATAAGTTTAACTGCGCGATGTAGGATTTCAATGTTAGTTCATCATCTGTGTCACTGTCATAATCATCATGACAACATATCAAACAAACATAACGTACATACAACATAACAACAACATTATATATTGTCATATGTCTGTGTGCTGTAGTAATTTTTGTCCTATGTTGCTGTAATACTTTTTATAGTGCCCCTACACTGTTATTAACCAACAACTTATTGGCAAATAATGGGGGTATTGAGTCGCTCCTTAACCTAATTGGAGATTGGCATGTTTTAGGGCACCGGATAAACTACATGAAGCTTCAGTGAAGTACCCTCTGCGCCGTCATCGACGACGCCTTGGATGTGCCGAAGTTTTGGGCCAACAAAATTTAAAATACTGTTCTGCCAGCGACACGAAGAATATTTGGAGATATTGTTGCTATAGTCTCGCCAGCAAACTGTTGATCACGAATCTCGAAAGACAGAGCTAAGAACTCTTACTAATAAATTGGAGTAAAGATGATAAGGTTGCATCACTAATGCTTTCAAAAGCTTTCGTGATTGCGTTGATTTTGTTACTAACTTAAGTATATTTCATAAGAGCCTTAAAACTCAACGCGGGGAAGCAGAATGCGTGTGCCCACTGAACAGCATTGACGTCAAATCACGTTAATTTAATAAATTATATCGTTAGTACTGGAAACGGAAATAGCAAAGTGGTTCGCACGCTTCAACTTCACGCAAGTACTCAAATTAGTCGCAGCTGTCTGTCGTCCCTTTCATACATTTCCCTCCATCGCTTAGTATTCAATTCGTTTAACTATATTCGTGGATGCGTTTAAAAACATTTAAACTCACATACACAAACAACCAGACCCGGAACAACTACCTGTTGTCATCATCATTCTCTTGCCCTTATCCCAATTCATTTGGGGTCGGCGCAGCATGGCTTCTTCTTCCATACTTCTCTATTACTCGACATCTCATCAGACACCTCCTTTCTTGCCATATCATACTTTATACAGTCCCTCCATCGTTTCTTTGATCTTCCTCTACTCATATACAACTACCTGTTGTACATACAAATATTTGTTCCGTGCGGGAATCGAACCCGCGAAGCGCAGCAGTCAATTGCTCAACCACTGCGCTAACCTCTTATGGTGACTGTACACTCTCGCTAAGACACTCCGAGGCAGAACAAGTACGACGAGGAACACCAAGTATAGACGAAAGCTCTATTAGGGGTGGAAGGGACACCGACGCGAAAACGGTTACCACGTATTCAGAAAGTCATTTTGAGTCCCCCTACTTAAAAATTTTTCATCGGTTATTAAAAAAAAACGGATTTTTCTCACTAAAGCAATACCTACACGGTCAAAATGTATGGAACAGCCGTTTTTTTTCCCTTCCACATATTGTGTAGTTAAAAAATAAAAAAATTAGTTCACTTCACTTTTGTAAAAATATAATAGAATAATTGAAACAAAAACTAAAATATAATGAACAATATTGAAAAGAGTAAAAAAAAGATTAATATTTTTAGTTTAGTGCACTAGGTTTTATTATGAGAAGCTTCTCGAGATAATAAATCTTTTATAATAGAACGGTATTAAAATGGGTGATTAGGTTTACATAGAAAATTTATCTATTAACATGTAATTTTAATTGTAGTACATAAAATTTAGTTGTAATTCTTCAGTATCTCTGCAATTGTTAAATATATTTCGTCTTGGACAATTTATATATTAAAGAAATCTATGTTTCCTCATTCTAATGAAAACTGAATTTTAAAAAAAAGGTTAATAAAATAATATGAGAAGTGTGACGTTGATGCATGAATGCACTTGGGAGTCCCAACGGCTTGAATCGTCGAATTATTGGAAAAATCGTTCCAGGAAGTAAATTTCTACAAATTTTGGAATAGGGTAACCAGAAAAGGTCAAAAAAAATCGGACCTTAATCCACTGGTTCCAAACCAGCAAAATTTTATAATCACTTGAACAATAATCAATATGGGCCATTTGCCTCAATGAAACTGATAAAACATGCTTATCAATATTACTTTACAAATTTAGGCATAATTTTCGTTAAAATAATAGGAAGATTATCTATCAACATCCAGTGCACCACCGAGAAAAAAAATGAGATCAAACAATGTGTCATAAATATTTTTCATTTTGAATCTAGAATTGACAATTTTAAAAGAAGAATATGGCTTTGAGGTTTTAGCAAAAAGGCTAAAATGCAGAGGTAACTCTGCAATATGTATACATATACACCTTTTCGTATTTAAAACAGGAGGATATCAGATGTCCCATTTCGCCAGGAACCACCTGTCTTTACTCCTTAGGGAAATTAGGTGGTCACAATATGATATCAGCAGGATCTAATGCGGTACTCAAGGGAATACGGGGTGCCCATTATTACCCGGAACAGCATAGTAAATATTTAATAACCGCAATAAAAAAAACGGGGCTGAAAAAGGTATGATGTTTATTGTGTAAACAAGGCGAATGAATGCTGAAACAACCTTACAATGGAAGGTTGGAATGGGGTTGTAAAAACATAGCTTAGTATAATAGGTCTATTACATTTATTTACATACATTTCTTTCAATTGAATTTATATTGATTTTAAGTAAAATTATTATTATTTCCTTTATTTATTTTCCTACACACTAATTACATTTTTAAATATTTCTTAACAAAAACCATATAAAAAAAACATTTAAAAATATAAAAAATATTAGCCCACCGGTATCGGGAACAGGGTCCAAGCTACCGGCGGTCAGGGCTCCAGAGAGAGGAACCTCCTTTTTTTTTTTTTTTTTTTTTAGGATGGGAAATCATCAAATGACCCCCCCGCTCGGGGCGGAGCGGAAGGGAGTGTCAGACTTGTACTGAATAAAACCCATCCATGTTCCTTCTTTGCCCTTTATGTTCCAGGGCCGCGGTATCTCTTTCGAACAGTCCCGCAGCCCTGGCAGGCATCGGCCCGTGCGGACCCCTACGTGGTTGCTGACATCTCTTTGAGGCGTGCGTGGAACACGAACGCGCCGTCGACACGGCCTGTCGTCATAAGACGGCCGGACGGTGAGCTAGCCCATAACTCGCCGTCCACAGGCCCGCGCCTACGGTGGCCGGGGGCCACCACGTGACCCCCGACGCCCAGGGCGTCTCCCGCGGCGGCTGGGACGTGAGGCTCTTTCCCTCTCACGTTCCGCCACCTCCTTCACTAGCATGACTGCTTCGCAGAAGGAGGTGACGGCTTCCCATTCCCTCTCGCTCCGGACCATGGCTTGAACCAGGGCCAGGCGCGAAAGGTCGCCGCCGCCAATCGCCTCTACGAGGACACGGCGCTGCTCCGCCCAAGCGGGGCAGACCTCCACAGTGTGCTGCACCGTGTCCTCCGGACGATCCTCACAATGGAAACACCCGGGCGTTTCCGCCCGCCCGATTCGGTGCAGGAACCTCCCGAAACAACCGTGTCCGGTGAGGACCTGCGTCAGGCGGAAGGTGAGGGCGCCGTGGCGCCTCCCTAGCCACTCCTCAAAGAGGGGACTTATCGCCACTATGGTGGCGTGCCCTGCACGGGGTTGCGACAGTCGCTCTCTCCATGTCACCATGAGATCGCGCCGGAGGTCTGTCCGCTGAGCGGCGATTTGCCGCGGCAGCGGAGTTTCCCCCCGACGTAGTGCCTCCGCGCGCCATTCGTGAAGGCACGCGAGGACTATAGCCTCCAGATCCCATGGCGGCAATCCGGCAAGGAGGCTCGCCGCCTCACCGGAGATCGTGCGGTACCCCCGGACTAGCCTTAGGGCTATCCCCTTTTGGGGCGCGTTCAGGTAGCGGGCGGCTTGCCGCCTCAGAGAACGCGCCCACACCGGGGCCCCGTAAAGGGCCATGGACCGCACGACCCCCAGAGAGGAACCTCCTAACAATACGAGCCGTGTCTAGGAGTACCGCTTTCTGAATCAAGCCCTTGATCCAGCTGCCTAACGAGAGCCTCCTCAGGTATTGGTCGAGGCTCTTGGCAATTAAGCCATGGGCTGAGATGACTATCGGCACAATGATCGCTGAGTTCACATCCCACATGTCGACAACCTCGCGAGCCAAGTCAAGATACTTGATTATTATAATTAATATCAAGACTAATAATGTTGGGACCAATGTGGAATGTAGTGTTCGTTTTTTCCTGGCTTTATGGAGATTATTTAATTTTTGTGTAACATTTATTGTTAAAACCACTGTTCGACACAAATGTAAATTTGTTGAAGAATAAATAAATATTATATTTCCAGTTACTCACAGCTGGTATTTAGGCCTCTTCTGTATAAGTCCACTACACCGTTAAATCATCATCTGCTGAGCCTTTACCCAACTTTATTGGGGTCGGCTTCCAGTCTAACCAGATGCAGTTGAATATGAAGCGACTGCCTATCTCACTCATGTTTTACAATGCTGGAATATGAATCAGGGGTGCTATAATACTTGTTGGATAATACACACTATACACTAGGCATCATGATCTGCCTAGCCTTTTCCCAACTATGTTTAGGTCGGCTTGCAGTCTAACCGGATGCAGTTGCCTATCTGACCTCCACAACCTAGTTAGTACTGAGTAATAAGATACCCCCTTGGCAAGACTGGTTTTCAGACTTTCGTGCCACTGACTACCTGTAACGACTGTCAAAGATCTACAAATGACAGCCGGGACCTACGGCTTAAGGTGCTTTCCGAGGCATGGAGGAAACTCGATATGTACTAGATGGTCACCCATCCACAGGCCGACCTTGCAAAGCGCGGCTTTACCTTAAAGATCGACCCGTGCGGCTGTTATTATAGCATCTCCACTATATCGTTAAATGTTATAGAAAATAGTGTAGTGTACTTCCGCGAAAAAGATCCAGGTCACGGTGCATCTTCAGGAGGTCGTCGAGTCAACATCTTCTGAAGATGGCCCCGTGGAGATACGAAACTTTTAGGCATGCCGACATCATCACGATGTAACCCTCCTAATCATTTCTGTGAACTACACGAGTATATTCCAATAAGTCGTAAGTGTATTTGACAAACGCAGTAAACAATAGCATAAAACTTGGTATTTTCATTCCACAATATTATAAACAAGAACAGCTAGTGTCTAAAAATACAGTAAAACTTCGCAGTAAATCAATAAATATTCTAGCCCGTTTCCTTTTCTTTTGTTCAGAACATTCATAATGTGATTTAATTTCCTTTATGGCGCCCGGACGAGATTTATGGGTTACATTACAATAATAGTTGTGGTAACATTTAATATAAGGTTGGACATTAACGACATACGAGTGAATAAATGGTAGCATTTTTTGAAGATAGTAATGGAAGATGGGGAGGAAACTGCTGGAGTGGAGACCACGGAGGAATGTGGGAAGACAACCGACCAGGTGGACAGACGAACTTATTATTGTGCATCGGCAGGTCCAACGCCTTCGAAGAGAGAAGAAGGTCGCAGCTAGATTTAAAGCGTGATAACCTTAAAACTAGGCCACCTGCAGCTATACCCTACAATTTCGTCAATGGTGTTCTGACATGTCCGCTTTGTGCTCGGAGTTTTTCGGCCAAAGTTGGGTATGCTAGCCACTTGAGAGCACATGATAGAGCAGCATACCAAAGCTCTAGACTGCCTCCCTAGAAAGCCATCGAATGCAGTCGCTGTGGCCGAAATCGGCTAGATGGCATCATCAAAGTGGCTGGAAGAAACTGGATAGCCATGACACAAAACCGCCAAAAGTGAAGAGATTTAGAAGATTACACTCAACATTGGGTTGCCTAAGGTTGAAGAAGAAGAAGATATAGCTCCTGCCCGCAACTTTACCGCCTGGTGGTCGAAAATTACCCCACGGGGACTTACTAGCAGGATAAATAGTGTCCTACATTTTAACCCAAATTATGGTCTACCTTTTTGCCCAGTTTCATCAAAATCCGTGCAGAAAATAAGTTGCCGTAGTCTGCCAGAGCGTACGTGTGATTTTTAAACGCCTAGCCGCGCGTGTGCCATTTTCCGCGGCAGACAACGCATTCAGTGCGGGGTTTGGCAATACAAGAGATTAGGTACGAGGCAGGTGGGGTAGGTGAAGGTAGCAGACATACAGACAGACAGACAGAGTTAAATAAGCATTTATCATATTATAGTAAGGTGGATATAAAAGCGAATAAGTATATCAAAGTAGCCTTTTCAGAAGATATTGCCCTCTTGCAAAAGTTCATTCATAGACGATCTTTTATCTGATACAAATCCCTTCATATTTCAGGATCGAATTCCGGCTCAAGTTATTTGAAATAGAGCCTAACGCTTCTTTTGAGAGAAGTCTTGCAAACATACCCTCGTAATCCTTTCTATTGGAGCCTACACTAAACTGCTATAGAAGTAAATACTTTATCGTAAAATAGAATCATTGCGTTATGTTCGCGACCCTATTTTGGTAGTTTCGGCACGAAGTTCGGCAAAGGGATCGCGACCTTTGCCGACACTCATTTTATTTATGTCACAATTCAATTTTGTTCTAACTTTGTTTCCGTTATTAGTTTAAGTTCAATTTGAACCTGGAGCCATGTGTTACTGGCGTTAAAAAGATCTGGTCATATCTTTTTCTTCATGTTTGGATTTTACTCAAATTTTGTCAGACCCGTATGATAAATGACGTAGCGACGATATGCGTATCGTTTTGTTTAATAAAGTTTTTAATATCTCGTGGGTTCCGCGTGCTTATAGCCTGTTTAAGGAAATTTCTAAACGCCTAGTTGACGCTTCCCGTGACCCAAGGGCTGGCTTTTACTTTGGCCAGAGGCTAAGTGTTGCCATACAACGTGGCAACGCCGCCAGTCTCTTGGGCACATTACCAGCTGACAGCGTTGAGGAGGAGTTTTTTGATGCCCTTCTATAGTTTGTTGTTAGTTTATTTATTTTAGGTAATTTAATAGTTTTTAATTAATAATGTATTTAGGTAGTTTACTCTACTTAATTAAACATTTAATATGTATTAGTTTATTATTGTTTAAGATTATTTGTGTTTTTATCTATGGGCCACAGTTGCCTGATAATAAAATTATTGATTGATTGAAAGCTGTACAGTAAGTAAGTAAGTACATATATTTCAACAAAAAAAAGTCACAGCTTAGATTTTTTGGACAATGCCCATTAGGATACAATGTTCCACAAACAATACAAAACGTGATATAGTGAGCCACGTCCCGCGATGCCTGCAAACTACAGGAATTGATGGATGCTAGCGATAATGCCAACAGTGAAGCTAACTTCTGGGCCAACTCATTATATATGTAGATTGCCATCAACACGCTAAGGACAGATTATTTCTACAGCGGCTAACAAAATAATGTAAGTGGCTGAAACGCACATGACATAAGAGACTTCTGCACAGCTACGCAACAATGATCCTTACAAGCTTTGATACAGGGTGACAGGAAAACTCGACCTATACACATATACTAGAGGTCGTTAGCAACAAATTAACTCCAGTTAACTAGGGCTCAAAATTGAATGGTTACCGAGCTGTGTCGATTTTCGGAACACAAAAAATATAAATTTATTGCTACTGAAGACCTTTTATTTCTGTGATGAATGTGATGAAGTAAGTTTTGGGCAAGCATTTTATTTTTAAATGATCAATTATTTTTCAGCTTTCAGACAAGTATCATTTAAATGTTTAGATTGGAGCAGTTTTTTCATAATTCATTGTTTTTGGTAACAAGTCAGAAAATTTCTAAAAATTCGCAGAACCGACACAGATCGATAACCATCCAATTTTGACCCCTAGTTAACTGAACTTAATTTGTTGCTAATGACCTAGTGGATGGGTGACGGCCCATTACATACAGAGTTTCCTCCGTGCCTCTGAAAGCACATTAAGCCGTTGGTCCCGGTTGTCCTTTGTGGATCTTTGACAGTCGTTACAGGTAGTCAGTGGCCCGAAAGTCTGACAACCAGTCTTACCAAAGGGTATCTTATTACCCAGTACGAACTGGGTTGTGGAGGACAGAGAGGCAGTCGCTCCATGTTAAATACTGGTATTCAGCTGCAACCGGTTAGACTGGAAGCCGACCCCAACATGTTTGGGAAAAGGCGAGGCAGATGATGATGACCTCTAGTATAACTCCTTCCAAGGAATAGGTCGAGTTTCTTTGTCACCCTGTATATTTATGATTACAGCACACCCACATAACACGTCAGTTTTAAAACAAAAACCCTTAGCCGTCGCGGATAATCCCTTGTTTTTCATTCGCGACAACCCGTATCTGTGCTAATCCAGGTTATGTCAGACAGACGACGCGCGACGCCCGAGGCTTTATCGACGTACCTATGCCAAGGATGGCGAACATTTTGCAGAATTCAGTTCGAGGCTTTAAAAAAATGTCTTTGCCACAAAGGAGAATAATATGGCAATATAAAAGAAAACTGCATACTTTTGCGGTACTCAGAAGGAATCTCTGGAGGGAGCGGTTTAAACCCCTGACAACTTCAAAGATCCATCAGAAAACTTCCACCTGGGCACGCGTTGCCGCAGACTTCGAACCCAGGTCGGCCGGAGTAAAGACAATCTCTGGGGGTTCATGGACGGCTCAGACCGCAAGTTTGTATGCGGCGTCTCCCCGCAGACAATGGCCCATCTTCGATCTTACACCGCATGCCCTATCACCTGCGTACCTGATGACCTACTTACTGCATCAGTGAGCGGGGTTCGTGTGGCAGTTTTGGGCTAAACTCATTTGAACTTTTTGCCATCGACACGCTAAGAAGTAGAAGGAATGTCTTTTCTATCAGTTTTTTAAATGAAATTCATAACACAATGTTGCATCACGCCTGTAATCCCCGAAGGGTTTGACATGATACCTACAACACTTCGCCAGTAATGTTTAAGTCTCATGTAAAATGTTGCGGGCCTATTGCCAGCAACCGGTCACAAATCCAGTCTCCGGGCTGCACTTCTCTATCCGTATCATAAACAAAATTCTCATTATGCAATGAAGCTTTTTCAAGTTTTAGTTTTTCTCACTTCTTAAAATCAGTAGCGTAGAATTCACAGCTGCATGCCACGTGTCCGTGTCATCCCTGACCTATACCAAATTCTTGTGAGAATAAATGCTGCTGCCTGCTGACAACGTTGAATTAATTATTTGCTTAGAACGGATATGACTATTGTGGAATTGTAGATGAGACATTAGTTATGTAGGAAAAAATGTGACTATTCGAAGATAATGTATTTTACATTTTACTATTTCTTTGAAAAAAGTGCCATGTTGTGATTAGAACTCAGTTGAATCAAAGATTTTATTGTGTCTAGTGTTGGCTAGTGTGACTATTGAGCATGAGGACTTGTGGGTTCGATTCTCACCACAAAGTGTTACCGGATTTTTCTATCGTAATTTATTAGCCTCGCCCCGTACTATAAATAAATTCCATGTACAGCATTACTAGTGAAATTTGGGTGTTTTATTAGGTACCTCTGCTTCGTGATGTTGTTTGTGGCCTCAAAAGCGAGGATTTGGATTTCGCAGAATTTATTTGAAATTAAATTATTTGGTTACATAATTAAAGTATGCCGAAATAAATTAAAACTTTGATGAATATTTTGACTGACTTTACAACTTATATATACAACATTTGTTTTAGTATCTGCGAAACCTGAAACAGGTGTCTAGTATTTTTATGTAAAGAATCTATGTACAAAATTTCAATACTGTATCATGTAAAATCAAGTTATAAGCTTGTTCTGTTACCTGGTTGTCCGCACAAAAACGTGGTCACCAAAAAAAGGAAAATAATAATTTGGCAGTAGGTACCTAAATGATTGCGATAGGTACTTAATATCGCTCGGTGTTCAACTTGTAACTTTTTTTAAATACATTTGGGACAAAATATAACATGGTTTAAAAATTATTGGAATAGATTCAGTTACTTATTCTGAACAAACTATATTCAGGTTTCGCAACTAAAAATAATGTTGTATACAGAGTAGTTCTAATAAGTTAGACAACAAGAAGAAATCGAAATCCAGATACTTACACGAAATAAAGTCGAACGACATGAAAACAAATTGTTCACGTTCATTCATTTTTTATGGACAACTCACACTCGACCAAAAATATAAGTACATATGCCAAAATACTTTTCAAAAAAAAACAAGCTCAGGTTTCCCCTTGTCCAACTTAAAAGAAACACCCTGTATATCCATGCATATACAGGTGCAGTAGCGAAGGGTCAATTTTTTTAAGAGTTAAGCCGGAGAACATATCTTTAATGTGCTTTTATTATTTGTCTATGGAATACTGATTGAGCCCGTTTTCAAAGGGAAGCCGGTAGGAATCGAGTTGTATGGAATCTTCGCCACTGGCATATACATATGTATTTTATTCCGTTGCCAAATCCCGTCTTCCAAATACCTATAGGTAGATAGATGGTGTTGATTAAATGTAGCTCGAAAAGCTTTTTAACAGTTCGTAAAAATGTTATAGGCTCGTTATTACTGTAGGTTTATGGCAGCATAGGCAACAAAACTCCTTGCAATCTGACTTACAGCTTCATCGAACTTTTGAAGAAGTTGAAGCAATCGACGTATTTGCAGAATAAGGCTGTTTCCATCAGAGATGAGCGAGGAGGAAATTAACCAATAATATCGCTTCTTTTTCACAGTTTAAGGTATTCTAGCTATGTGATTGGTTAGCAGTGGCTAAGGTTCCATACAACTCTATTCCTACCGGATTCCCTTTGAAAAATAGCACTATCAGTATTCTACAACATAATTTTTAGTATATGCGAAACCAGAATATAGTTTGTTCAGAATAAGTAACTGAATCGATTCCAATAATTTTTAAACCATGTTATATTTTTTCCCAAAAATATTTGAAAAAGTTAAAAGTTGGATACCGAGCGACTTTGAGTACCTATCGCAATAATTTAGGTACCTACTGCCAAATTATTATTATCAATGAGCTTCAGACGACGCTGGAGGCGCGCGCTGCGTGGTGACCGCGTTTTTGTGCGGACAACTAGGTAACAGAACAAGCTTATAACTTTGTGATTTTTCATGATACAGTTTAGTAATTGTAAATTGTACATGGATTCTTTACATAAAAATACTAGACACGTATATCAGGTTTCGCATATACTAAAACTAATGTTGTATAGACAAATAAAAGAATAGAAAAAAATTGTTTCAGACCCGAGTTTACTTTCTCCTTTTAGTAAGTTACAGACAATGATGAAAATATACAATTAAAATTTAGCGTGAATAAAACGAAATCACAATAAGGAAAATAATCACATTAAAGATATGTAGGTAGATACTCCGGCTTATCTATTACAAAAGTTGACCCTCCGCTACTGTTTGTTAGTTCCACACACACCCCTCTCATGATGTCCTGGCTTCGATTCCCAGGTCGGGAAAGTGTTATTGGGTTTTACCATCAGGAATTTCTCAGTAGCAGCCACGGAGTCTGGATTTGTGATGATGGCAATAGGCTCGCCTCTTTTTACATCGGACTCAAACATAACTGGCGAAATGTGGATATACCATGAGGTAGGTACTCAGGTTTACCCTTCGGGGATTACAGGCGTTATGTTATGTTTAATCCCGACATGACTTTTTGAAGGAATTTTTTTGTCAACACTCCTTAACAAGACACCTCCTCCACCTCAGAAATGTAAAAAGTTTTCGCCCTTATCGTTTGAAAATTGTGAAATATGAGCACTTATTACGAAGTCTTTTGTTGGTGTTTCGGTATCTTGTTAGAAACTTAACTTTGGAGTCTTTTATTACAGGCCCCAAAAACTGTTAGACAAATGCGAAATATATTTTTTTTAGACATCTAAAGTGTTATTTCTACATAGGGTTACACCCCTATGTAGAAATAACACCGGGGCATCGAATTGAATTTGAAGATGATATGGTTTTGTATGAATAAGCGACTAACCACACTTATTCAGTTCTGTTCAGTTTTTGTCCATAGAAAACAACGATTTTACATGGAGAGAGAGCTGAACAGAGCTGAATAAGTGTGGATAGTTCCTAAGCAATTTTTATTTATAGTCGACGAAAAATTTCTAGGTGATAATCATGTACTGAATTCATCGTAAACGGCTGCGTGTCGAGGTCCTTTACATAATGTTTGCAATGAGCATCAGCATTAAAATTTCAAATGTCATCATCATTCTCCTGCCCGTATCCCAATTTCTTTGAGGCCGGCGCAGCATGTCGTCTTCTGCCATACTTCTCTATTACTCGTCATCTTAGCAGTCACCTCCTTTCTAGCCATATCATCCTTCACACAGTCCATCCATCGTTTCTTTGGTCTTCCTTTACTCTAATAGCCATCCACATTCATTCTCAAAACTTTTCTTAGAACATTTTCCTCATTCCTCCGCATCACATGTCCATAATCTATTTTACGGGGCTATTTAAATACCGTCAGAACTATTATCAGATTTCCAAAACGTCATAAGTATCTCAATATCTACCGAGACTGGTGACCGAAGTAAGTAACAACTGTAAAACTTGACTTCAGGACTCTGTTAATAAAGTTCAACCTAACTGCAGTTCAGACAGACCGCAGCAGGTGCAGTGCAGCTAAACTTGGTAGTATGCTATTGATCCGTACGCTGGGTACTTACTTGGCCAGCTTATCAAAGTTTTAAAACAAGGCTTAAGGAGTCTACCCACTACACCGTACCGTGCTATGAACGTATGGACTCCTTTGCCCAGTAGAACGTATGTACAGCTTATCATACCCGTTTATAACGGGTTTAGAACGGTCATCATACGCGGTTAAACCCTTTATTCTTTGTATTGAAGTATGACTATGCGCACTAGACCGTTCCATCACGGAGCATCAACAATTGTCGGCGAGAATATTATTCCGGTGCCGATACGCTACGTGCATGGCACGCGACGGTGTTGGTCGGCGAGGGAACGGATTAGTGAGCAGTCTCATACTTTTCGATACAAAGAATATTTTTTTGCCAGATGCGTTCATATCAAGATCATAGTAAGCAAGTATATTTATTTGCATAAAATGTAGTATATACAGGATGTTATAAATTTTTTATAGAGCAGGACACATTCCGCCATAATAATAGCAAGCAAAACCATTTTTTTACATAAGGTAGGTACATTAAAATTAACAACATAGGTACCTATCTAACATAGAATATATTTATACATAAATCTCCTCTAATATAATCTATGAATATTTAAAGATACTAAGCAGACCATCATTAAACAAAACAATAATACTGAAACACCTACACCATAAACACATCTAAATATTCACTGAAACCATTTTCATTTAACAAAATAATAATAATCATGGGATGGTACAGTCTAGTGGGCAGAACCCTTTTTAGCACTACAATTTTAACTATTCTAGATTGTATTAAGCCAACACAAGGAATTGGTCTTTTCAAACAGAGAAAGGAAGAGACTAATCCCACAGCCTAGACCAGTCTCCTAAAGATGGTGTCGTTTGTTTAACTAAATTTACTCAGAGGCTACTTTTGAAATTAAACAAGTCAATTTTCAGACCAGACAGCGACTTTTCAGACCCACGACTACGTACTGGTCTGACAAAATCTGAATCATCGATTAGAGAAGGAGAAGACGTAACATTCAACAGGCGGGTCCTTTTTATAGTCTCCGAGTTGGCAAGACATATCTGCTACACCTGAACAGTCTACTGTTATTACTAAATACAAACGCGTACTTACCCCGGAACTTTTTGGGAGGATCAGTCAGGTCGCCCGCTTCCGGGCACACCACACACCTGTCATCTACCAACCTGTGGACAATAGGGTAAGATAAGTCAAGGTATACGAGTGGTAAAATGCAGGGTTAATGTCATCATGGAAGATACCTTGTACCATATCCTCCGAATCAATTTATTTGTCTTAGGCCCCTCGCCCACAACGACTTTTTGTAGCGATGCAGTAGCGATGCTGTCGCGCATGTGTATCGATACAGTCGCGATGCTGTTGCTGGCTGTTTCTTTTTTTTTTCTTTTTTATTACTAAATGGGCCTGCTCTTGACCTCGATCACCTTCGCCCAATTCTGTACCGCGCGACGGCGCGATAGTAGCGAGGCTTTTTGAAAACGCGCGACAGCATCGCTACAAAAAGTCGCCGGTGACGAGGGGTCTTAGACTGCCCTTGGACTAACTTTCGCAAAGTTATTGGCCTGGTTCAATTGATTCCTAGGAAGAATGAAGTGTTATCCGTTTAGTTCTATGATAACCTCCACAAGCAATTTTTTTTGTAAAGATTTTCTAAGTACCTACACATGCTGTCGTTGAACCCATGATCAATCAGCAAATCATTTTGTTTTATCATGTTTAGACTTCAATACTCAATTCTTTATTGCATAATGTATGTAGTTGGTAGGGAAATAAATATATTAGTCACAATTATGGACCCTTTCGGGCACAACTTGGATCAAGTAGGAGAGAGGATGAAGAACACTGGCTAGTTATTGTGATAAATTTTCAATAAGTAAGTTAAAACAGATTTGAATTTAAAAGACTCACCACGCCTGTGGAGTTTCACTAATAAATTTTATTTGATTCTGTATAGAACCTATAAGTAATCAGTGTCCCGAAAGTCTGACATCAGTCTTACCAACGGGAATCTTTTTATCCAGTACTGGGTTGTAGAGGTCAGATAGGTAGTCGCTCCATGTTAAATACTGGTATTCAGCTGCATCCGGTTAGCCTGGAAGCCGACCCCATAGTTTACATGGAGCGACTGCCTATCTGACCTCCACATCCCAGTTAGTACTGGGTATCCGTTGGTAAGACTGGTTGTCAGACTTTTTGGGCCACTGACTACCTGTAACGACTGTCAAAGATCTACAGATGACAGTCGGGACCAACGGTTTAACGTGCTTTCTGAGGCACGGAGGAAACTCGGTATGTAATGGGCGGTCACCCATCCACAGACCAACCTAGGTAAGCACGGTTACCCGAGCGGCTGTTATTATTTAGCCACGAGCTCCTATTTGCTGTTAAAATAATAGTAATCCGCATTCCAGCAAACAAACCGTTACACATACATATTAATATCAAAATGGCAGACCCACTTAAAAACAGCATTCTTTACCAAAAAAGCGGGCCATCAGATCGTCTACCTCTCGAAGGTCGCGGCGATGCAAATGTTACGCATTTGTTTATACTGCGTGGCCGTAATATAAACATCTTCACAATTTGTATTATATTAAATTTAATAATATGATGATAGGCATAAAATGTGGATACTTATACTTGGATAGCGGTGTGTGACATAAATATGGGTGTTGCATGTGATGTTTAATTGGCAAGATACGACGGCTAGAGCGTCGATCGAGAATCCCGAAAATTTTATAAAGTTCAACTACACATTGGCATTTAGTAGATAGTTGGTGTAGCTATAGTTATTGGTTGGGACTGCCTCGTAAGCGCGACTGTTGAGCATGAGGTCCTGGGTTCAATTTCCGAATTGGGCAAAGTGATATTAAACCAGCGTCGGGCACTAGCTGCTCGGCAGTTTGCTGAACTGGGCCTATTTGGTGCAGCCGTGAGACGCACAATATTATCTCTTTTTATTTTTATTTTTTATTTTTGTTTAGTTTTAACTTTTTTATTGTGTAAATGTAAATTATTTTTATTTGTTTGTTGTGTGTACTTGTGGCATGTGCTAAATAAATATGTTTTCTTTCTTTCTTTCTATATTCGGTTCTTACATAAATAATTTATCAGTAGCAGCCACGGAGCCTGGATTTGTGCACGGTTGATGGCAATAGGCTCGCCCCTTATTACACTGGCGAAATGTGAGTGTACTATAAGGTACACCTTTGCCTAACTCTACGGGGATTACAAGCGTGATTTTATGTTATGTGTTGGTGTAGCTAATAGTCGTCTGTCTTGTTATGAACATGTGATGAGAAAGGTTGAAACGGATAATGGAGTGATGAATAACAATGTGCCCCCTCATCATCACATTATTATTCATCAAGAAAGACCAAAGGAATAAGAATTGATAGTGTAAGGAATGATTGAAAGAAAAAGGAGTAAATAAATAAAGTTAGTATGGAAGTTCGTCATCCCGGCACACGGCTTGTCTATGTGTATGTGTGATGAGGATGAGTCCAAAGAGAAACAACACAAGTATCATTATACAGATCTGACCACATCTGTGTCTCTTCCGGCTTATCACAAAATTACCGGATCCTGCTTTGTGGTTTCAGGCACAAGCCTGATTGCTGTGGCTGAAATAGTTTTAACTTCGCAGAGAGTTTTGCCGTTGACATATTAAATCCAGAGCAGAAAGCTTTTCAAAAGTTTAATATTAAATCGAAACTGAATGAATATAATGTTTACGAGTGATATTAAATTTAAGTGTTACGTAGTGTTATAAGTGTAACCAATTTAATGTAATATTCGTATTCCGTTTCTAGTGGCGGATATGACCTAAACCATGCTATCGTAAAAACTTTGTGCCTACCGTATCCAACGAATCTTCTTTTTCGTCTTTAGCAAAACAAACAGAATGGGGAAAAAGTTTCATGGAAAATAGACATATGACGTTTTGTTACCCTCATGTCAGTTTATGTTGATATGTTGGGACTTGGGACACGGGTGAAAGAAAAAATTTTGGACCATTAAGATTGTAGTCGTTCCGGTTTTGTTTTTCTTTGTGGACAAAACTCGTTAACTGGATACGGGTAAATAATAGTGGTCAAGTTTATATTATGTTATTCTGCAGCTATACAGCATATAGGTAAGTATAAAAAAACAGGCATATAACAGATATGCTGGTAAAAAATGCCCAAGGCATTAAGTCGCCTTTGCACAGTGTTATTTTACAGAAATAAAATACTACACAGTAAAAAGCGCTAAATACACACTCCAGACGCGGTTTCGGTGATCATGTGTGCTTGAAAATAAGACATCAAAAATTCAGAGGGCTCAAAAAAAATTTTTTTTTGCTATTTGAGCCGATGTCCGCTATTCTGCCAGAGTCACCTTGAGACTGATAGCGTTTATTAGATTAGTAGAAGATGAGCTGCAAACACACCATCTATTTTTGTAACTTTTTGCTCTATTCGAGTACTTAAGTATTTGAAATTCGACCTATAGAACTTGCAAACGTTGGAAGTTTCCCAAAGTACATGAAAAGATTCAGCACAGCATAGGTCTCTCATGTGTTCCTTTTTGTGACTATGTTGGGGTAGGCTTCTAGTCTCGACAGGGCGGCAGAGGAGGCGCCATGGCGAACTGATGCTGCCCTAGGAGGTGCCAGCGGGCGATAGATCGGGGAGTCTATCGTCGTCGCATTGAACGGCCGTCACTAGTGGTGGCTCAGGCGAGCCCGGACATCGCCAAAGGAGTTTTAGTGCCCGGAGGCGAGCTGTGCTGGATAGGTCATGCGTAGAAGTTCTCGCGGCTCATCCACCAAGGCGACAGTATGCTCACGGCGGTATTTTTAAGTGGGTGCAAGCCGCACATTATCAAACCGTCTCCCAGGACGGTGCGGTATGCGTTAGGCATTTTTTACCGCTTAATAAAAAAAAGGCTTCTAGTCTAACTTAATGCAGCTGCATACCAGTAGTTTACATAGAGCGACTGCCTATCTGATCTCCACAAGGTACCTGGGTTGGCCGGATATTTTTGATTCCGCCAAGTTTATAAACCATATTTATATGTGCTATATGAGACTATTTCCCTACTGCCTCAAGTAATTGAACATGCCATCATCAATCAAAACAACTCATGTATCAAAAAAATATATTGATAAAGATATAATGATTCATCAATTAAAACCAGTATTTTTAATTGATGAATCTTTTTATTACGTAGATTGTAGACAGACATACTTATGTAAATGTCACTAGATTCAAAAAACACCTTCAAGGTGTTTTTAATATTCATTGTCTAAATGTTATTCATTGTCCAAAGGAGGAGCTCGTGGCTAAATAATAACAGCCACTCGAATCTTTAGGTTAAGGCGTGCTTGCCTAGGTTGGTCTGTGGATGGGTGACTACCCATTACATACCGAGTTTCCTCCGTGCCGTTAAGCCGTTGGTCCCGGCTGTCATTTGTAGGTCTTTGACAGTCGTTACAGGTATCAGTGGCCCAAAAAGTCTGACAACCAGTCTTACCAAGGGATATCGAATAATCGTATTACCTAGTACTAACTGGGTTGTAGAGGTCAGATAGGCAGTCGCTCCATGTGAAATACTGGCATTCAGCTGCACCCGGTTAGACTGGAAGCCGACCGCAACATAGTTGAGAAAAGGCTAGGCAGATGATGATGTACGTCGTAGACAGACAGAAATGTTACTAGATTTTGAAGGTGTTTTTAACATTTTCTTGTTTAAATGTTCACAAAATATAAACAAATATTTCAATTATCTTATTTGACATTTTAAGAGCAGTGGTGGTTCATTGGAAAAGAGGGTTGTAGGTACGAATAGTCGCCTACTTTACTTTATGTAAATAATTTCAATACCAATAAGGGGGCGTCCATTAATTACGTTAGTTGTTTTTGTCGGATATTACTTTAGCGTTATTTAATTAAACCCAAATTCCCGTTTATGTACAAAGTTAGAGGTTTACCAGTGGCGTGTCTAGTGGCTAACAATACAACAAGCCCTTTTGGCGAGCAGACTGTTCAGAAACTCAAACATCATACACTGTTTTAAGCTTTCACGTTTTACAACTAAACTTATACTGTCACTTACGGGATATCTTTCGTGATTGATCTTAGTATCGAGTTCCAGTAGTGCGCGTAGCAAAAGACAAAGAAAGAGGGTAGACAGATTTGTCTGCTCTTAACAATTTATTTTCCATCCACCCGCATTCTCCAGTCAACCCGCAATCATGGCGCTTGCAACAGCGTCGAAATATCGGGAGCTCAAAATAATGAACAGTCACGGAAGATATCCCGTAAGTGACAGTATAAGTTTACTCTAACATCATGATGAGTAGTAGGTTATAAGGACCAGCTAAGTTTGTAGGCTTGTATGAAATAAATTGTAAGTATTGACATTGATATTTATTTAATTAGACATTGATACTTATATAATTTTGACATTGTACTATTATTTTTATTCCATTAATTATTTATAAGTGTACTCAATTGTTAATGTTTTGCTTGCTTTTTTCTGTTTTATGTTATGTTGTTTTGTTGCAATTTTTTTTTTTAAATGTTGATTATTCTTCTTTTTATAATAATTACTAATTATGTGAAAGAGTGTACACCTTTAAGGTAGATTTTTGAGGAACTAATTATTTATTATTAAGATCTCATGTAAAATGTACCAAAAATCACACCAATAAATTTTGAATTTTAATTTCAAAGTACCGCCACTTGGTGTAGGGCTGCGGGACTGTTCGAAACTGGAACACAAAGGGCAAAGAAGGAACATGGATGGGTTTTAGTCAGTACAAGTCTGACACTCCCTTCCGCTCCGCCCAGAGCGGGGGGGGGGTCATTTGATGATTTCCCATCCTAAAAAAAAAAAAAAAAGGTGTACCATTTGTATAACTATCTACTTTCTCTACAAAAAGTACCCATTACTCATATAATAGTACCTACCTACCAATTTATTCAAATCTACAAATTATCTTTGTATCCTATTTTGCATAGCAGACTACTTTACTGTGTGGATGTTGCTAAATTATCAAATTTAGCAACATCCACTTTACTTGATTATCCCATTTGAAATGCTAGATGAAAATATTGTTACATAGGTCCGTCCCAAAGTTTATGTTCATGAATAATTCAGGAGAAGCGCTGAAACTAGTTCCAAGTACAAAGTTACTGAAATAAGCTCTCCTTTATGATGTAGGTGAAATTTTATTAGTTTATTATTAAGCCAAATCATTATTAGTATTTTTTATTTTTATTTATTTTCATATAACAATTCGCATTGTGTTTGAATTGGTTTACTTACACTAGAAACGGGATATTTACCATGTTTACGATATTTTGGCACATAAACTGTACTGAGTGCAAAAAACGAACAAAAAAGAGGGTTGACCGATGTATCTGCTCACAAACACCCACCCGCAATAACTTCAGTTTATCCGTGATCATGGTGCAAGCACCATGATCACGGATAAACTACAACAGCGCCGAAATATCGGGAACTCAAAGAAAACAGTAAACATGGGAAATATCCCGTTTCTAGTGTAAATAATAAAGTTAGTGACTATGATAGTTTAAAAGCCAAATGATGTAACTAACTTAAAAATAAAACTAAAAAATGGCGTCAAAAAACTCCTCCTCGACGCTGTCAAATGGTAATGTGCCCAAGAGACTGGCGGCGTTTTCACATTGCATGGCAACGCTAAGCATCTGGCCAAAGTAAAAGCCAGAGACTTCCCGTGACCCAAAGGCTGGCTTTTAAGCGTTTTGAAAAAAAAAAAATTAGTAGTTAAGTTCTTTTTAGAAAAATTGCGCTGTTAGCCTGCGTCATCCCACAGCTGGGCAAAGACCTGTCTCCATTATTTCCAGCTGTAATTTACTTTTTAAAAAAGAAAATTAGAATGAAAACTATCTAGTTGGTCTAGAGGTCGCAATCGCGACTGCTGAGCATGAGGTCCTGGGTTCGATAAATTATTATTGAGTTTTTCCATCAGGAATTTCTCAGTAGCAGCTACGGAGTCTGGATTTGTGCCCGGTTCATGTCAATAGGCTCGCCACCTATTACATGGGTCTTCAAACAAAACTGGCGAAATGTGTACTATTAGGTACACCTCTGCCTAAGCCTTCGGGGATTAACCAGGCGTGATGTTATGTTATGAAATTAAAATAAATATTAAATGCAAATTTTTAACAAAACTTTGGGTTAAAGCTTTTATTAAAATGCTAATAAAGTACTGGAGGAGTTGCTAACTCATCAGTGCAATACGGAGTCTTTAACTAGCTAACAAACACAAAACAGCTATTACAATTAGGTATTACCTAGTGTCCGTGAAAACGGTTATTAGGCACCATTTATTTATTTGTATTCACTATTCTAAAATAATTGTATAGATTATTTACCTAGCGGTAATTTTATTGATGTTGATTAGATACTGACGTCATTCTATATAAAATACAAGTCATTGCCATGGCCAAATTGTAGTACTATTATATTATTTCGTAATCGATATGGTCCGTTATCGAATAGTTTTGAATCGAGGGGCAGCTATTCGAATATTCTTTCTTCGACGCAGCCAGGAACTGGTGATGAAGGAGGTGGGTTTCGAGTCTGAATGTGCTTCTCCTTCTTTATCGTGTGGTTAGTGCCTAACCTGGTGGCAGAAATTTTATGCCACCCACGGGCCTCTGACTTGGCTTTACATGCCGTCGAGAAATATGTCTCAGGCATGCTGGTTTCCCTTCACCATAAGCAAGTGGAAATTATACAATACACGTGAATCCGAAAAATCATAGCTATGCGTGTCATGGGTTCGAATTTGAGACCTATGACTTGACTGTCCGAAGGTCACACCACAAGGCTATAACTACTTATTCGAATATTACATTAAGCATGCTTAAAAGGGAAAAAAAACGTTATCTCGACTAGGACCAATTTATAAGGTCTGACACGCATACGCGTGCCTGATCAGATCTCTCTTCGGTGGTTCAGGGATACCGTCCCATCGGAATATGAGAGGGAAGTGAGAGCACACCTCAGTTAGCGCACACACTTACATAACATCACGCCTGTAATCCCCGAAGGGTTAGGCAGGTGTACCTATTTAGTTTGTTCTGTATGGTGTCCGGACGTAAAGAATAGCACCATCCCATATCTTCCCGTGGGTGTCGTAAGAGGCGACTAAGGGACTTACCAGAGAATGGGCAGCAGCGTTCTCTGATTCTACAACAACCATACTGCGATCGCCAACCCGCCTGCCAAGCGTGGCGATTATGGCAAAACCCCCCTTCTTGGGGGAGGCCACCAGTGGACTTTTCGGCTGAAATTATGTACCTATTTAGCT
This sequence comes from Noctua fimbriata, assembly GCA_905163415.1. Taxonomy (NCBI): domain Eukaryota; kingdom Metazoa; phylum Arthropoda; class Insecta; order Lepidoptera; family Noctuidae; genus Noctua; species Noctua fimbriata. Next base: position 2,997,331 of record LR990946.1, read on the forward strand.
AATATGTATACACCTTACTAAAATTCAAGAGCGATTGTCTCATGGTGAAACTATTTCAACTCTGAGATATGATCTATGTCATAATAATATGTAGTTCAAGAAAAATAAATAAAATACAACATGACATGGCAATAAAGACACTAGAAGAAAATCACTTTAAAAAGATGTTAAGTGGATGCATATTGGTGCTCGGGACTGTACACCCACATTTCGCCAGTTATGGTTTAAGTTCCATGTAATAAGAGGTGAGCCTATTGCCATCAATCGGGCACAAATCCGTTGCCCTGTTGCTGCTACTTTGAAATTCCTGATAGAAAAAACCTAATAACACTTTACCCGACCTGGGAATCGAACCCAGGACCTCATACTCAGCAGTTGCGCTTGCGACCACTAGCACTAGCATCGATAGCTACTCTCCGCTGCGATTGGCTACCATGACCAAAAACAGTTACGATTATTAGGTATTACATTATTTTTCTACGACTCCCTGGGTAGTCAACACCTCAGTTGATAAATTAACTGGGTAGGAACCAAGGTATGGGTATAAGCTTGCCGTTATCATAACTTGTTTAGAGTTTAAGCGAAGAACATTTTTTTTTTCAATGAAATGTCTCCTATTTTTTAGCGTGTGAAAATCCTCATTGGTGGGGTCTGTCAGACTCCTTCTGACTAAAACTACACGGTGTTCCTCCTCACCACTTCTGGCTGGGGTGCGTGGACACAATTGCATTCACCACATTCACCCCAGCAGAATGAAATGTAGCCTGACCTGACCGAACCGTTTTCAGCTGACCGCCGAAGCAGCGACCATTAAAATTCAATTGTGATCGATCGTGGGCCTATAAGTAACCCTTTTGTACCGACCCACAACTGTAACTCAAATAACGTATTTGCGTATATTTGGGACACGATCCGGTCGTTAAATGGCTCAGCAGATCGCGAGTTGCTTATTTATTGGGTGTAAAAGAACCCTTAACGAAGCCGAAAGGCACTTGTTCTCCCCCTCATTGCGATATTTGTTTTTTTTTTTTGTTTTAGACTTCTAGTTACGGAAATATTGGGGGTCAAAGTTCCAACTTCTTCACAAGTTTTCTTTTTAATACAAGTTTTTTTTGTTAATAAAAATTTACTTTAAATACTTTCGCGACCCTCGTCCTATTCAAAGCATCCATCAGCACAATTTTTGGAGTGCGTTGGACTTAATAGGCCTACCATAAAACGTGATTTACAAAAAAAAGTTGTTTAATAGCAATAATTTTTACGTAGAGTTACTTAGTTTGATGTACAGAATTCTTGGTTGACGGCTTCGTGAAGGGTCCGTTTACACCTTGTCTAACTGTCTTTTAACTTATGATAAATGTATTGAATAGTAGTAAGAAACTCACCCTAAGGTACTCAGGAATCCTGATACAGTGCCCTCCGCGTGCAGGGAGACAATGTCCCCCAGGTGCAAGAAACTGTCTCCCATGTTGGCACTTTCTCCTTACCCCCACCATGCAACAACACCTGCGGAAGAAGAAAACAAGGGTTTTAATAAATTGTCTCAGACCCCAGGTCATCTTGACCCGGACACCCCGCTTCAGATTGTCAATATTATTAGATTTTTTTTGTACAGAAACGCAATTCGTGAAATCGTCATTCGCACGAGGACGTTGCGGCTAATGAAAAATTTTCGCATCAGCGCGTGTTCGCTCTCAGTTTTGAAAAGAGATGAAAAGAAATGCTCCCGAAATTCTGTCAAATATACCGAGTAATAACGGCATTATTTGTACGCAAAATACGCGTTTTGGACGTGGAGTTGCCGACACCAGCCCGATATACAATACAATACAACCACATTAAAGCGTTAGGGGTAGGGCGGGACATTAATCACGCCTTTTCTAACACCGTTATGTATTATACAGTAACTATATACATATACAACATTAGTTTAGTATATGCGAAACCTGAAACATGTGTCTAGTATTTTTATGTAAAGAATCTATGTACAAAATTTCAAAACTGTATTATGAAAAATCATTAAGTTATAAGCTTGTTCTGTTTCCTGGTTGTCCGCACAAAAACGTGATCACCACGCAACGCGCCCGCGCGCGCGTCGTCTTGAGCTCATTGATAACAATAATTTGGCAGTAAGTACTTAAATTATTGCGATAGGTACTTAGTGTCACTCGGTGTCCAACTTGTAACTTTTTTTAAATATTTTTGGGACATAATATAACATAGTTTAAAAATGATTGGAATCGATTCAGTTACTTATTCTGAACAAACTATATTCAGGTTTCGCATATACTAAAAATAATGTTGTATAAGGATAATAAGAAGTCAGCTAGCACAAAGGCTCCGTCTGTTTCCTAAGATATCGCCACAAAACTTCTTTGAGGTAGGATTTGCATTGGAGACCGAGAAGCTTTTGCAGACAAATACGGCTTGTATTTGCCTAGAAAAGCCTTCTAGCTTTGCAGTAAGAAAGGCTTTCAAGCCTTCCACCTGGATTTGAATCGGAATTTTATGTTATTTGTGTCGTTTCGTTTCAAGATAACTTTCGTTTCACTTTGTGTTGTTGTGTTTTTACAAAATGCTTTTGTCATGATCGTTAAGCTTTCTAAGTTCCAGTACCAGTCTTACCAAGGGGTATCGTATAACCCAGTAAAATCAGATAGGCACTCGCTCCATGTAAGTTCTGGTATTCAGCTGCATCAAATTTCATTGCGTTGGAAAAAAATGTTAGGCGATACGAATATATGTGTTGTTTCCTGCTAAATCAGTGATTTATCAGTTATATGATTGTTTGTTATGTGGTTAATTTAAATGCTCAATTTATAATGACATTGGCTATGCGGTAAAAGTATCGCTACCTACTGTCTATTAGGTTATCAATGCAATGCTAATCCCTTGATAAGGATGACATAACACGTCTGTAACTAAGTCCGGAAATCCGTTAATTCCGTATTAAGACAGTTTTATCGGAATTAATCTTTAGAAATGTAGGTAAGTAATGAAATACCTATCGTATCTTGTTGCTGTTCATAACTGCGTGTTTATTTAATGAGGGCCTATCCGGTTTTCATTCATGCTAGAGATTATATCGGAATTTTATTATCGACACGGTGAAGACGTATTTAAAGATATCTGCATTATGATGATTATTAAGTAGGGAAAGATTTTTTTGCAATCTGGGTCGAAAATGGTTCAAAAACGGTCAAGTAGATTTGTAAAATATAGGTAGGTACGCACGACGGCCAATCAAGCTACGCAAAACCAGTTTATGTGGATCTTTCATTGTATAGTAAATCTATTCAAAACGAAGCCAAGTTATACTAGAAATGTACAGCTTCATGTGCCGCCGTGTGTATCAGCCACCTGTGATACCTTTATCACTATAGCGGTTTAATTTGCCCGTATTTTCGACAGCATGCAAGCACCCCGCAATGCACCAGTACCGCCAGGCTACTAGAGTTAATTTATCATCTGTCTAGCCTTTTCCCAAACTACGTTGGAGCATGCATGGATGCAGCTGAATAACAGTATTTTACATGGAGCGATTGCCTATCTGACCTCCATAACGCAGTTCGTATTGCCGGTAGATTCAAGATCGACCCGAGCGGCTGTTATTATTTATCCATAAGCCAGCAAGCAATCTAGCGAGACTTCAGAGTTAATTATTATGCCAATATTCCGGACGGACTTGGTCACAAAGATCTTCTACTAAGGCCTAAAACATTTCTATGTTAAGAAAACATCCGATTTAGTAAACAGTTTTTATCTTTACTACATAACATAAAATCACGTCTGTAATCCCCGAAGGGTAAGGCAGAGGTGTACCTAGGGCTGCGGGACTGTTCGAAAGAGATACGGCGGCCCTGCACAAACACGAGGGGCAAAGAAGGAACATGGATGGGTCTTAGTCAGTACAAGTCTGACACTCCCTTCCGCTCCCAGAGCTGGGGGGGAGGTCATTTGATGATTTCCCATCCTAAAAAAAAATACCTAATAGTACACCCAGATTTCGCCAGTTATGTTTGACTCCCATGTAATAGGGGGCGTGCCTATAGCTATCAATAGTGGCCGACCAAAATTGGTTTTTACGACCGAAACCGAAGCCGAATTCGACAACGGTCTCAGTTTCGGCTGAAACCGAAACCGAGATTTCCTTACAAGGATCATGTTTTGAGGGAAAAATAAATAACAATAACAATTAGCCAGACCCAGGAATCGAACCCAGAGCCTCATGCTCAGCAGTAGAGCTTGCAACCACTAGACCATTGAGACAATCATCTTTACTATTACTTATTAAATAAGACTATACCACAACTTGTTGCCTAACCTTACAATTTCCAAAAAATCCTCAAAGCCTTGTCCCTCAAATCAAATGTAACTGAATAAGGCTATTATCGGACTTCAGTAGTTTTCCTGTCGATATAAAAGGCTCTCTACAAAGTTTGCTGAACACATACATTGTGCTGGCAGGGTATGATGGCGAAAAGTGCCTCCACTAGTGCCACGTACAGAGTGTTAGACCTACAAAGGCATTTTTTTGGCGCAGTCACAATGTAACGTCGCCCGAACGCAATGACGGTTTGCACCGATACGATACCAGTTTTTATGTGATGTGACTACAAAAATACCCGTTACTACTATTACCAATCCTACTAATACTACCAATAGTTACTCGTTTAGGGGTATGCAGAACAGGGTGTAAAGTTCTTTATCCCCCATAGAAAAGGGAGGATCCTCCAACCAGAAGGGTGGGCTACTGCCCGATAGTTGTTGTCGGGTTTTTCTATACGCGGTGGAAGGGACGCCGACGCCAAAACGGCTACCATGTATTCAGTACATCATTCTTTAATCATTTAATTAATCCACAAAAGTGCAATACCTACTCGGTCAAAATATATGGAACAGCTGTTTTTTTTTAATAACCCCGGTGATTGAAAAGTTGTGTGGTAATCGATCGGTTGTCGTGGTATGGGCATGTGATGCGGAGGAATGAGGAAAATGTTGTGAGGAAAGTTTTGAGTATGAATGTGGATGGGTATATGAGTAGAGGAAGACCAAAGAAACGATGGAAGGACTGTGTAAAGAATGATATGGCGAGAAAGGAGGTGTTTGATGAGATGACGAGTAGTAGAGAAGTATGGAAGAAGAAGACATGCTGCGCCGACCTCAAATGAATTGGGATAAGGGCAAGAGAATGATGAACCGATGAAAAATTTATAAATAAATAAATACGTGGTAACCGTTTTCGCGTCGGTGTCCCTTCCACCGCGTGTATACTCTTATGTCACGGATAACTTTAACTGCGCGATTTAGAATTCTGATGTTAGTTCTTCATTTGTGTCATAGATGGCGCTGTAGCACTTTTTGTACTATGTTGCTATAGTACTTTTTGTAGTGCCGCTACATAGAGGTAACAGGGTATTCGACTGAAAAAATCTATTTAGTCCGTCATTTATTTGATGATTATCAAAAAATATTGGACACGTATTTTTTTCTTTTGACATGTAAACGAATAATGACCACGATACAGCGCGTAAATCCCGAGTGACGTCACAATTTCTGTTACTTTTTACTAGCCAGTGACGTCACAAGCCCGCTTTCTTGCAACTTTGATGCACTGTATCGTCATTTTTCGTGACATAAGAAAAAATACGAGTCCAACATTTTTTGGTGATCTAACTGACGGAATATTTTTTTTTTTTCCTTTTTTTTAAATAGCCTATTCCATTACCTTTAAATGACAACGGGCGACAACGTCGGTAGCATTTTCAATAAAACTATCAGACCACCACTTGTTGCCCAAACAAACAATTTCCAAAAACCCTCCAAGGCTCCTCCCACAGATCCAATGCTAACAGAATCAAGCTTCAGTAGTTTGACCGACATTGATATTCGGAGAAAACTATCTACAGTACGAAATTGAGGCCTTCTACAAACTTTGCTGTACACATAGGTACATCGTGTTGGCAGGGTGATGGTGAAAAATTGCCTTTGTTTAGTGTTATAGCTACCCTCTTTGTTAGATAGGGTGGAAAGTTTTTCGCTTTTTACCCGATGTTTTAGTTTCAAGAGTGTTCGAGTGAAAATTGGTGTGAAGATATCGGCTCCGAAAAAATGTAGGCAATAATATTTTGACGAGATTGTCGACGCAATATTGTTAGTTATTATACAATCCTAACTAATATTATAAATGCGAAAGTAAGTTTGTTTGTTACCTTTTCACGCCTAAACAACTGAACCGATCAACCTGAAATTGTGCAGATACGTTGTCAGGTGTACAAAAACGGCCACAAGGTACCTTTCATCACGAAAAAAAGTACTGTTCCCGAGGAAAACAAAAATAACTTTCCTATGATAATAGGTGGCGCCACATGTCTTTCGAATCACGACTGAATTATATTATTACTTAGACAGGAAACGGGATATTTACCATGTTTCAATTATATTGTTACAAGCAAAGTACAAGCTGAATTGATTGTCACACTCAAAATTAACGCGAGCGCAAAAGCTAGTGTATTATGTACATGGTGGAAGGAACAGCGATACAGAAATGGTTACCACGTATTCAGTAGGTACATCATTCTGAGCATAGAAATTTTTCATCAGTAATAAAAAAAAAGTGCTGTTTCCTACAAAAGTGCACAAAATGTGTCCAACAGCTGATTTCGTATTTAGAATGAGATCAATGGCTGCTACGAATGCCATCATAATTTAGTCCTGTGACTGTCCAAAACAAAGATGCCGAAGTAGATAATGAGCTAGAGGGACCTATTTGACCTTGGACCTACCTAATACTGTACTTGTAACTGAAAACACAGTAACTTTTCTCAGTAACGAAGGCAATACAATAGGTATTTTAATATTAAGATTTTCATTTCCCTTGCAAGACTAAGTTATTCTTCATAAAATTCGTATTATGCGTTTTCTTTCTTATTGCGCCACATAACCACGTACCGAAATTACCGAAATTGTATCACAAACAATATTACGTACCACAGCAAAAGTTTCACGCCAAAAAAATCGTGTTATAAGAAGCTACCCCACGCCAAAGTCACGTAATATCTCGCTCATATGAACTTACGAGGCAAGTGTGTGAAGATCTGAAGTTATATGAGGGTGGAAAGGCTACTAAATCTTTATTAAACATTGCTTTATTGAATTGATAGGTTATAGCGTAATCACGGCTGAATATCTTGAGAATATGTGAGTCTTTTCGATCTATTTGTCCAATAACATTGTTATAAAGTAAATGCAAAACTTGATTCGTGAACAGCACGGGGCAAAGTTGCGTGCAAATTGGTTTATAAAAGGACACCGGGAAAATCTGTAAGGAAATTGGATTATGAAAGGACACTGGGCAAAGTTGTGTGGAAATTGGTTTATGGACTGACAACGGGCAAAGTTTCATAATAGTAAATTTATAAATAAGTAAATAGTATTTCATTACCTTAGTATATATTTAAGTACAAATCTGCAGTCGTTTTATGGCCAAGTCAAGATAAATGTGATGAAAGCAATTAATACGAAGCTTCCCCTCGCCAAAGTCACGTAAGATCTTGCTCATATGAAGGTAGAAAAGGTTATAGCTAAATCATGGTCGAATATCCTGATAAAAGCCTTCTATTTGCCCAATTCTACTACTATAAAGTAAACGTAAAACTGAACATATAAACGGCACGGGAAAAAGTTTTATGGATATTGGTTTACGAAAGGCTACTGGGCAAATTCGTTTAATCAATGGTCAATGAAAGTGGTATAAAAATTGATCAATAAATAACAAAATATAGATTTGATTATCTTATACAGGGTGGAAACACCGACGTGACGGTTACTACGTATTCAGTACATCATCCTGAGCCAACAAATCAGCTGTTCTATTCATTTTGACCATTGCACTTTTGTAGGAAACAGCCGTTTTATTTTAATAACTGATGAAAGATTTTTATGTGGGGGGGGGGGCTCAGAATGCTGAACTTAATACCTTATTACCGTTTTCGCGTTGGTGTCCCTTCCACCCCGTTTTTTTTTTAAGTATATGTCCTTTACTCGTATAAGTCGTTTTATGGCTTATTCTATCCAGGTCATTTATTTATTTTTATGACGTGTCATCAAAATCTGATCCGACCAATAAAATGTAACATATTATGAGTAAGTATTTTATTATGACAATAACTCGCTAACAATTCTAGGCAAATAATAATATCCAGAGAGTGGTCAGGGAGGTGGTCATGTTTATTTTCTGCTTTTACTTTGTAAGCTTTCACGCTTTAGACGCCTCTCATAAAATTTTCCACACTAGTAGTTTTCTGTAACGACACGTTCACAACCTCGGGCAGTGCCACTCTTTGTCAAGCGACACTCGCGATCGTTACTTGTTTCCTTCATTTGAGAACCGTAGCGTCTTGGTGACTGGTGACATGCTCTAGGGTTAAGCAATGTCTTTATTTTCTCAGTTGCCGAGCGGTTATGTTATTTGGGGTCGGCGCAACACGTTTTTTTCTTCCATTCTCCCCTGTTAGCCGTAACGGATCTTTCATAGCATTCTTCACACAAGCCATCCTTCTTTTTTTTGTACTTCATCTCCTTCACCATCCGTCAGCATTTATATTTATCATTCTTTTAGTCACATGTGACTTCAAACGCTCCTCATAAAATTTTCTACGCCAGTAGATTGTGACACGGACATAAGTTTCTTATCTCGAAGACAAAAGCTAAATGCAAAAGCTAGTTCAGTCATAACTATAAAGATCAAACGGTAGTTGCACGTCGTAAAACTACAGAGTAGCCGTATCATAACCGAAGTGCTCTTTGCTAACGTTTATTCGGTGTGAATATTTTCGGAGAGCAATTTTCGTCGTACTTGTTATAAACTATTTGGCTAAAAATACGTGGGATTTATGAGTGACCAGCTCTACAAGGCCGAGCGGAAATGGAAGGACCCTTTCTTCAGGGGAAGTCGACCTTTGTAGTAATTGACACAGAGCACATATGAAAATGTAACATCTCGCATACTCTGTAACTACCTATTTTAACAAATAAACATTCTGATTCTGAATATAACTAGGAAAAATAAAAAGCTTATCAGGATAGGGGTAATTTAAGAAGAAGTCACAACCAGTGCAAGAAAACTTCTTTTTCTAGCTGAATATCTACGACAGTAAAACTGTTTTCAAACATTACTAGATCATTTTTACATCACGTAATCTGGATTCCGGAGTCTGTCTGTCTTACCTAGGCATATCTATACTCCGCTTTTGTCGAGTACGGAATAAAATCAAATATTTAAATTAACTTAAACGGTTTCATGATAATTTCAATGGAAAAATAAATGTTAAATTGACATGGCTGAATTCGAAACGAATAAAATTCCATTTAAACTCGATCATATCCGGATTAAGCCATCTGTTTCATTTCACAACGCAAGTAATGATTGATAGGCCTGAAACAGCTTAAAACAATGACAGAGTAAATAACAGAACACCCTCATACGCTTCCAATATATCAAACACCACGAATTTCGCGAGACAGACCGTTCATACGGAAAACATTTAAATATGCAACACTTCCCCAAGACTTCGTACGCACGTGCGATTTTTTTGAAGCTTTGTATAGAAATAAAAGTAAATACATTTCTCTGCGCCAAACCTGACGCATAACAAAAAAATGAAGCACAAAAATACAAGAAGAATAAGCTTGGGGAAAGTATGCGTCACATCCATGCAGAATGACCATCGCTCAGCCCAGCTTTGCAACAGAACAGAAGAACAGGAACCGGCGACGCGGTAGGCCCAGAAGGAGATGGCGTGCCGAGCTGGACTCTTAATTTAAGGATTGCGCTAAAGAGAGAAGTGGAAAGACGGAAAGGTCTTTACTTTGCAGTGGGACACAACAGGCTAATAATACATAGCTGTTCACGCATTATTTGCCGCGCTTGGATACGTTTTGGTGCATTGTCAATGCAGTTCAAATCAATACAGTTGAAAGTCTAGTTTTTGTATTGGGCCAAGGCCAATGATTTCCAGTTCTTACGATCCAGGGCTAATGTGAGTCACTGGTGGTTGGTTTTGTCCCATTCGTCTCGTCATCTTCTACGAGGTCTGCAGCGTCGCGTTGAAAATCCATTACGCGATATAATCGTCGCGTTTAAAAATCGCACGTGCGAAGGAGTGCTAATTCTACGGATAGCTTCCAGTTTATTTGTACGAGCAACGATCCGTTGGCAAGGCATGGTCAGTGTTTCAGTTACGTATGTTCATCATCAAAACTATTTAGGTTAGAACATATTCTAGACTAGCTAATACCCGCTTAACTCTAAACGACACCCAAAAGCTCTCTTTTGAAATTTAAACTCCCGGCTTAGAGCATAGCGTTCAAACTACAACAAAGCTCTTTTGGTTAAGCATTTATTTAGGCGTAAGGTATTGTTAGTAAAAACGGGAATAACGTTTGGTATGATTTTTGAAAAATGTGTGTAAATATTGTATGATGTTTATGATGAGTGTGAGCTCAAAAACTTCCTTTTTGTAATGAGGTGAGATGGTAGTATTAAGTTTAAAATGGTGTTCATTTTCTATCTAATTAATAGTGTTTGTAAAGCTGGTAGTCCGTAGTTTATTCTGTAAACAAAGCCCGCTTGTCTTACTTTACGTTCATTGTGGTGAGAGAGATCCCTATTATCCTCAACATGAACACGAATGCAATGTTTCTATAACAACAACATTCATTTCTTGTCAGGCAACTTTGGCCCATTGGTACGAGAACATTACCTTACAGACTAACATAAATATGATAAAATACTATGATAAACTATGTTAGTAACACTTCACTTGTGCACTATGTCACTATCCCTATGTCATACTAACATTAAAAAGGCGGAAGTAACTCTCTCTATACGTGTCTGTTACTTTTTTACGGGTAAACGGTTTATGGAATTTAGATGAAATTTGATATACAGGTAGACCATGGGTTTAGGACATAGGATAGTTTTTTATCCGGTTTTGCGTTCCAGTTCGAAAATTTACGACCCTCGCGCGGCCTAAGCTGCGGGTCTACGATATGAAAACCACCATAAGGATCGGCCCTAATTATTTTGGACAAATATACGAAGATATAAAACAAAAAGCATTAAAGCTCGCCTAACCCTTTTCTGATAAACGCCCACTAGGTGCTGAAAATAGGGTTCACCCTAAACTGAATAAACAGTCGTTAGAGATAATGACCACGTTTGGCAAACAACTTAGTGACCGAGTTTATTGTTTTTACATTTCAGCACCCCAACTGTGTAACAACGTATTTTTAAGAACATTTTCGAAAAATTGTGTTCCAGCTAAATTAGACCGATTTTAGATTTTCCATAGAAACGAAATTTCCAATTATTTATCTTTTTTTTTTTTAAAGACATTTCGAAAAGTTCTCTGTAAAGTTTTTACCCTTATGTATCCTGCTTATGCGTACAAAGTTTCATTAAAATCGCTTCAGTCATTTCGAAAAAAATTACTTGAAAAGTTTTATGAAATGCCGTAAGACGATAACGCTCTTAATCAAAATTCAAAGGATTTCCGAATCCACTACTTGAAGTTAATTGAATTAATGTTGTTAGACCGTCACAATGAAAGACGCCATTGTAAGCCTGTTACGTAAGTACTCCTAAATCCTAGAATCCTCTCATTATCCTTGAGAAAAAAACGTTCCTTGGGGCGTGGGACTTAGTTGAGCTTATTATTTGAGGCTTTTCTTCGTGTTTTTACTTTTATCATGTCGACATACAGGGTGTAAGGGACAGCCCTCCACAAACTGACAGGGTGCATTCACCGCCTTATTTTGAATCATATTCCACCGGATTTTTTTCTCTGGAATTTTCTTTTTCGTTACTATTTATTTATTTCATTGTAAAATTACATTCCCTGTACGCAGCACTCCATTTATGTAAATAATACGGCTAAAATCAACAATCCAACAATGGATGTTGAAATACTCCAACGAACGACGCGTGAAATCAGCTGTTCACTCTCTGCCTAGCTACAGAGTTCATCGAACTCGTCGTCGCGCTTGCCGTTCGCTACGTGCGTTTTGCCACGGTAACGATACATTACGTATGAGGAAATAATACAAATCAAATTTATTGGATTCCTATAACATTCCTGAAATAATTTCTTGTACCGGTCATCTTAGTATGATGTACTGATTTCACCCCATCAGTTTGTGGAGGGCTGTCCCTTACACCCTGTATATAAGTTTATGATTGGTACTCAGTGGCATGCCTAGGGGCCAACAACACGACAAGCTCATAAGGCGGACAGACTATTCAGAAACCCTAACATCATAAAAATTTGTAGTATATAAGCGCTATCCAAACTTTTAGGCTTATATAAAAGTACCGCCACTAATTGGTAGCTGTTTTTTCGGCCAACAAACAACGGTCAACATGAAACTCAACAACAGATTTACTTCTAGCTAATTTTTTACAGTTGCACGGGTCGATCTTTAACGAGATAATGGAAGATCGACCCGTGGGTCCGGAAATGTGTGACTGGTCATTACAAAACAAGAAGGAAAGCACGTTAAAGCCGTCCCGGTCCCGGCTGTCAAAATATGGTAGATGTTTGACAGTCGCTATGTGAAAGCGGTAACCCAAAAGTCTGACAACCAGTCTTACCAATGGGTCCAGTAACTGGGCTATGGCGATCAGATAGCCAGTCGCTACATGCAAAATACTGGTATTTAGCTTCATCCAAGTAAACTGAACGCTGACCCAAAGATAGTTGGGTAAATGCTAGGTTTATTGAGAAACCGGAGATCAAAACGAAGCAGTTATGTCATCAAATCTGTGCAATTTATTCAGATTGCTACATGTAAATACATATGACCATGGTATGGTATGATACAACGGGATGCTGGTCAATGAAATAATTGCACCAGTATTTGCCTGGGCACGAGGACGTAAACTGCAGTTGATATGTAGTAAGGAAGAGAATCTATCTACCTACAACGTCAACGGTAACGGTTATATTTAACAAAATCAAAAACCATTTATTCGATTAGGACTGAGATTCAGCACTTCCTGCACTTTAAAATTACAAAAACGCCCGCCCTTCACCTTTCTAGCACATCTGACTGATATTATATCAAGGGTAAAATTGATAATATGGAAAAAATATATGGCTAGACCACTGATAACGAGAAATGTACTATAAATATACAGGGTGGAAGGGACCCCAACGCGAAAACGGTTACCACGTATTCAGTACGACAATCTGAGCCCACCACATAGAAAATTCGCACCGGTTATTAAAAACAAAAATCAGCTGTTCCATACATTTTGACCGTGTAGGTCCCTTTTGTAGGAAACAAGTTTTTTTTTTTTAAACCCATGAAAAATATCTGTGGTCCCGACCACATAGATATTTTTCATGGGTCAGAATGATGTACTAAATACGTGGCAATCGTTTTCTCGTCGGTATCCCTTCCACCCTGTATTTTACCGATGATTCAGTCGAGACGCAATTTGGGCATTCTCCTTTGTGGAAAATATAACAAGTTAAAAATTACTACAACTATTTGAATAACATTTTGCTGCTAATTATTCAAATAGAACAAAGTCATCATCCGCCTAGCCTTTTCCCAACTATGTTGGGGTCGGCTTCCAGTCTAACCGGATGCAGCTGAATACCAGTATTTTACATGGAGCGACTGCCTATCTGACCTCCACAAAACAGTTAGTACTAGATAATACGATACCCCTTGGTAAGACTGGTTGTCAGACTTTTTGGGCCACTGACTGTAATGACTGTCAAAGATCTACAAATGACAGCCGAGACCAACGGCTTAACATGTTTTCCGAGGCACGGGGGAAACTCGGTATGTAATGGGTGGACACCCATCCACAGACCAACCTAGGCAAGCACGGCTTAACCTAAAGATCGATCCGAGCGGCTGTTATTATTTAGCCACGAACTCCTCATAGATATCGGATATTGGGATGCATATTTAATGCACATAGTATAGTACAGCGGGATGGGGATGCGGGAGCGGGATGTCACATATTATATTGTCGATATTTTTTTGTCGACTTAGACTGAAAATAAGAGGAAGATGATAATGAGAAAAATACAATTCCACTTTTGTTTGAATATAATTTCTATAACGCCAAACCGAGAGCGTAATTACTGAACAGGACAATCAAATTAGCTGTTTTAAGATTTAAAATAAACTCAGCCATTTAATCGAGACAGGAATCTGTGTTCCAACATCGTTGAATGTCGCAATTTGTGAAAATTTGGCGGAGCTTTCACAAACTTACTAATTGAAGATTTCGGATTAAAATATCGGTATTCGGTGAATTAGCCTTTTGTCAAGTAGTAGCCATTTTACAAATAGACTTTTAGCTGTTTGAATTCTTTCTCCATTTACATTGAAATTAGCATCACGACCATTTCTAAATGATTATATTATTATTTTATTAGCTAGATGTGCCTCTCACTCACCGTACTTTGGTCACGCGAAAATCTTTACATATAGAAGTGTAATCACAAGTCATTGTCAACTATAGACTGACCGCTTTAATGACTCCTCCGCCTTGCCCCATCAAAGGCACATTAAGCGTCCACAAAGTCCTAACAATATCCCACAGGTTAATTGCTTTAAAATACCCATAATCCACGTAGGTATTACGATACTCATTGAACCAAAACGTGAACAACCTTCAGAATATTCCATTTAAATTGATACCTTCGCGAGGACTCATTAAAGCGGTCGGTCTATATCATGAAACATTTTTGATCTAGTACAGCGAATCTAACAATCTAAATATTTAGTAATCATAGGTTTTATCGATCAATACGAAACTCATAAAATCCCTTATAAATAAATCCAATACTTCCTCAATGAACGCCGAAACAGCCGAAAATTCAGTAACACTTATAATTAGAAAATCGACCTTAACGTGTAACACATAAACACTATTGACCGTCAAACTATCATCACTTCAGCGTGTTCCGATGGTTACGATCAATAAACCCAATATAAGCCAAGTGTAATTGAAACGTTGCGTTGGAGAAATCTCAGATTGGTTGAATTGGGATTCCAGCCAATTGTTGACAGCCATTGATCATTTAATTTGATAGCAGATCACAGACATTTAAGAAGTTTATTTTAGACCTTGGGACCAAAGTGACATTTTACAATCGATAACGACGATTGAAAAGGTGGCATTGTATTGAATTGACATAATAATGCTATTGTAAAACGGGGTGAACAGAAACGCAGGGTTGAATCCACTTTGAATGGGATTTTACATAATAAACATAACACCACGCTTGTAATCCCCGAAGGCTTCGCCAGAGATGTACTTAATATTACTCCCACATTTCGCCAGTTATGTTTAAGTCCCATTCCCATGTAATAGGGGGCGAGCCTATTGCCATCAACCGGGCACAAATCCAAACTCTGTGGCTGCTACTGTGTAACTCCTAATGTCCTCCTAAAAAAACCCTTTAACACTTTGCCCGATCTGGGAACCGAACCCAGGACCTCATGCTTAGCAGTCGCGTTTGCGACCACTAGACCAACGAGGCAATCAGTGAAAGGGATGTTGCTAAAAACTTTTCTGAAAAATTAAGTATAATTTAGTAATAAATTACCATATAAATTCAACGTTAAAAACCCTTTTAAAATTTAGTTTCGATTCGTTTCTTTGGTCTTCCTCTACTCTTACACCCATCCATATTCATACTCAAAACTTTCCTCACGACATTTTCCTCATTCCTCCGCATCACAGCCGATTACCACACAACTTTTCAGTCACCGACGCCACTTTCAGACTTATTCTTATGTACTCATTTCTTATTTTATCCATTCGTTAACACCACACATCCCCCTTAGCATTCTCATCTTAGCTACATGCAAATGCCTTTCATTCATCCTTTTTGTGGCCCAACATTCTGATCCATACAAGACAGCCCTGTTCGTCCCTGACGAAGTACCACGATAAATTAACGTTCCTTAATCTAGTGTCTACCCCTGCTTGTTGCCAAGAAACCGACTCAAATTCCACAAAACTTTTTGCACGCCAGCGTTTTCCTTGACAGTTATTAACGATCCTGTAAAATAGAGGTTTTTCAACAAAAAATAAAGGCTACTATCCGAGACGATAACTAAAATCCACTTTTTTTTAAAAGAAAGAGTTTCTGCCCACAAAGATTAACTCGGTTTAAACTTACTATTATAGAAAATAGCTTTATTTTCTGGGACCAGTCGACTGGTATTATTTCTAAGCCGTGGAGGGTAGAAATACTCTTAGTATAAAAGCTTAGATAAAAGTTGATCGACAAGGTTGAATACGTTCTAGCTTTTATATCTACAACTTATGGTTGAAAGAAGTTGCCAATTCATAGGTCTTGAGTGGAACCCAAGACACGCACCTCTGATTTTTCGGATTCATGTGCGTATTGTATAATTATCACTTGCTTCGATGAAGGAAACCAGCATGCATGAGAGATATTTCTTGACGGCACGTAAAGCCATGTCAGAGGCCCGTGG
Source organism: Noctua fimbriata (assembly GCA_905163415.1). Taxonomy (NCBI): domain Eukaryota; kingdom Metazoa; phylum Arthropoda; class Insecta; order Lepidoptera; family Noctuidae; genus Noctua; species Noctua fimbriata. The sequence goes on from LR990946.1 coordinate 3,013,864, forward strand.
GCGGCATAAAAGCTCTGACACCAGGTTAAGCACTAATCAGACGATAAAGAATAAGGTTGAAAGAAAATTGAACAAATTCCGAAGCTTTCCATCAATGTTGCTGGAGAGTTGGTTCATTCACATCTTCCCAGCTAAACACTAGGAAGTCGCGAAGGGCAGGCGCGTTGAGGAATTTATTTTTGTAAATGACGTTTAAAAGTACCGTTAGCAGCATAGTTTGAATAAAAGAGTTTTGATTTTGTATGTAGATTTGGAAAATGGTCAATTTACTAGTTTTTTTTGCGTCTTCGGAAATTATCCCATGAGATATGGACGGGACATACTACCAGGACAAAAAAATTCCTTCGTCCACATCGTAATGTATTCTAACGGTTGAACGGATGTCCACGCTTGATAAGGTAACAAACAAACTGACAGAGGGAGTTACTTTCGCATTTATAATATTAGTATGGATTCTCTTCTAACTGAAGTCGTTTAAAAGACATTAGTAAGCCAACGTACTTATACATATAACAGTGCCGAAGGGTGTATATTAAAAGATACTTTGCGGCTTCTCTTATCAAAAATATAGCTCGTCCTAACAATTTGGAACCCGCTTCCCTCAAAACTTCCCCTAATTAGCTAATGGTAACTACATAGGCACTTTTTAAAATTTTAAAAGTAATTTATTCATTTTTTTGTTTTTTCTTTCCTTTTTTTTATTTATGCAGAGTATCGGCACATTTTTGTCGTCACGTCAAAATCACATACTCAAAACGACCGTTTTTCGCATCTTCTTAGTTGGGAGAAGAAGTGGCGGAACTAGTCCTCCAGCAATTTCGCATTAAAGTAAAACATTATCATCATAGTCTTGCCCTTATCCTAATTCACTTAGGGTCGGCGCAGCATGTCTTCTTCTTCCATACTTCTCTATTACTCGTCATCTCATCCGACACCTCCTTTCTTGCCATATCATTCTTTATACAGTCCATCCATCGTTTCTTTGGTCTTCCTCTACTCATATACCCATCCACATTTATACTCAAAATTTTCCTCACAACATTTTCCTCATTCCTCCGCATCACATGGTAAGGTAAAACATCATCCCTTTTAAAAACTTCCACTCTTGTCAAGTTACTGCTAATATAAGATAGGCTAGCAGGTACGTAGGCAGAACAATTATTAAGTCTTTGATACAACACAAAGGAGAGAACACCATCAGTGATTGTGAACTGAACACAAGTCTTGACAACTTTACCCATTGTCTGTAGCCTGACCTCGTTCGCCATCATCCTTTTCTTTTAAGCTACCATTTTACTAACGTTATGAAGAGAAAATTTTTGTCGGAGCGTTTAAACTTTTAAAGTGAAGACGAGTCATGAGTATGACAAGATTGATGGTGTTGTGCTGGATTTTGTTAGGTTTGTTTTATGAGAAGGCTAAGTTTACGTCATGACTTCATGAGTTTTATAAGAACAAAGAAAGCTCTAAGGTTTCGTTATCAAACAGAGCGACTATACCACTTTAAATTAGATAATTTTCAAACCTCCCAGAGTAATTGCGTAACAGACAATGGCAGTGACTTTTATTTTGGCCATTAAAGAACATAGTGGACCATATCACTGCTTTATAGTTGATGGGGATGCAGAAGATTTTTTGAATATGGGTTCTTTTAAATCAAAGTCAAACGAGAGTCCTCATCATCCTCCTGTCCTTATCCCAGCTCATTTATGGTCGGCGCAGCATGTCTTCTTCTTCCATACTTCTCTATTACTCGTCATCTCTTGAGACACTTTCTTTCTAGCCATATCATCCTTAATTAGAGAATTCTATATGCGTAATAAACAAGAACAGAACGGCTAGAAGCACAGCTATCGCGATTGTAACAGTTCAAGAGCTAGTTTGAGCCACGTCATATTGAAGGAACAGCGGCCCCGACCCGCTTTCAATATAGCGGGGCAATATGGTGTCAGTCTCAGACCGATGGATCGATAGCATCAAAATGTCAGGAACTATGAGATAAGGCATTCGATATTAAATCGTAATAACTATAGATAATGATTTTGGTTCAGTCTGATAAAGAACTCGTGAAACGTTGATTAAGTTTAGTTTGGAGGAAAAGCTTTTACATGTAACTTGTTGTTTTTGAAAAAAGCCTCTATAGATATGCAACTCTTGAGCTAGAGCAATGTTAAAAAATATATAAAGCTGGTTACTTCTACACAAGTTACACCATTATGAAGCAGAAAAAAAAACATAAACACAGACAAACATACTCACGCAAAACACGCACGCACGCACTCACACTCACGCGTGCTGTTGCGATCCTTACATTCTCTCAGAAAAACGTACAGTTGTTGGTACTTTGCGGGAAAGAAACATTGGACTGTTCCTTTTTCTCAACCAAATATTATTTACTAGCTGTTGCCGGCGACCTTCCTCCGCGTGAAATTATTATAAAAAATGAATTCCTTAATTGAATCGGATTTTGTTAACAATATCAAGGGTTTTGTTTTTTTTTGCACGGTACCCTAATCCTTTTCAAAAATAAACGTAACCTAAGTTACTCCTTATAACATCAGCTATCTATCAGTTAAAGCCCCGGCAAAATCGGTTCAGCCGTTTCGGAGATTAGCGGGAACAAACAGACTGATAAAAGATTTTTTTTATAATTTCATCAATAAAAAGCTGATATTTTGAAATTAGAAACAGACAGTTCAATTTTATTTATTTTTATTCAGGGTGGATTGGACACCGACGCGAAAACGGAAACAAACAGTTGTTTCCTACAAAAGAGCAATACCTTCACGGTCAAAATGTATGGAACAGCTGATTTTTTTAATAACTGATGTTAAATTTCTATGTGGGGGAGCTCAGAATGATGTATTGAATACGTGGTAACCGTTTTCGCGTCGGTGTCCCTTCCACACCGTATAGATTGCTTTATTATAAGAAAATCGAAATCCCAAGGCCGACACAAATTCATCGTATTTTACTGACACTGTCTCTTTGTATTTTGCATATATCTCTCTTGATTGATTCAATAAATTATTCTACTTGCGTTTACTGAGGAAGGGTAAATTATTTAGAGATGGCACTCAAAGATATGTATTCAATAATGAACTGAGATGAAGTTATTAAGCAGGGAAAGGTAACACGTAGCTTAATAGTTGAACGCCAAATAAATGTACCAAGTTTCACATATCGATGCAAAATTTCTTAATTAGCAACGCCACCTTGAGAAGCACACTCAAAGTGGTCATATTAGCCGAAACTTCTGAAAGGGCCAACTAGGTGCCTAGTTGGCCCTTTCAGAAGCTTACACGTTCATTGGTGTTGCCCCGTCTATCGTAACTATATTTGACACTTTATAGTCAGGGAGCTAACTACACATCATCATCATTCTCTTGCCCTTGTCCCAATTCATTTGGGGTCAGCGCAGCGCGTCTTCTTCCATACTTCTCTATTACTCGTCATCTCATCAGACACCTCCTTTCTTGCCATATCATCCTTTACACAGTCAGGGAGCTAAACAATTTTTTTATTTTTTATTCCATCTTAACATAACATCCCCTTAATCCCCGAAGGGTTAGGCAGATGTGTACCTAATAGTACACCCACAGCTCCAACGTAATTTGCAAAAAACCTTGACAGTATGAATTCGTATACACATTAGATTCTATGACTAAATCTGAAACAATTTTACTTCGACAGCCATTAAAAATAGCTTTGTTACAAATTTATTTATTCAACGATTAAAGTGCTTGCTAACTTTTTGCCGCTTCTTCGCCCACGTGGCGAAGATGAAAAGAACGCTACGCCATTCATTGGTTTGTATCGTTGAAGATTTCTTTAGAATTCCGTTACGTATATTGGAAATAATATTGATAGAAGGTATTTTTAAAACAGTTTTTATTGCAGAGACTAGGCTCTGATTTAAACCGTCTTCATTATTGTCAAACTAAAACTCTTAAGGGGTCATTGTAAAGTCGCCAGCACATCAAGTCACCACAAACTGTCAAACTCAAAATGATTTTAAACCATAAAATGTCGATGGTTAAGTTCAAAATCGAATGAGAAAATTTGACAGTTTGTGGTAACTAGTGGCGTACCTAAGGGCCAAAAATACGGTAAGCAAGACTTATGGAAATCTAGCAGACTGTTCAGAAACCCTAACATCAAGAAGAATAGTAGGGTATAAGGGCAAGCCAAGCTTTTAGGCTTGTATGAAAGTACCGCTACTAGTGGTAACTTGATGCGCTATCTCTAATGATGCGCGCGACTGTACTATTACTATGGGACTTGGCTTGAAATCGTAAAAAAATCAGCTCATCCTAAAGAGGTTTGAATATTTTAGTATGCAGCCTGGCCTGCCTACTTTCCACCATTTTGTTTTATTTTAAAATAGCCGTATCGCATAAACCCTATATTAAACCATAGACCATTGGTAGGGCGATTGATTTAGACTCTCAGGGATTTAATCGAGACAGGAATCTGTGTTCCAACTTCGTTGATTGACGCAATTCGGGAAAATTTAGAAGAGCTTTCAAAAACTTACAAATTGAAGATTTCGGATTGAAATTTCGGTATTCGGTGAATTAGCCTTTTGTCTCAGTAGCCATTTTTTGGAACAGACTTTTAGCTGTCTGAATCTCTAAACCAATCGACATATTATATGAGGGATTCTTCTATAGGTTTTTGAGTACAGACGAAAAGCACATCAAGCTACCCGAAACTGTCAAATTTTCCCCAATCTACCTTGAACCTAATGCTTTTGCGATAAAGATTCTATTAAAGAATTTTGACAGATTGTAGCAGCTTGCAGTGGCAAAGGTTCCATACAACTCGATTCCTACCGGCATCCCTTTGAAAAATGGCACAGGCTGTATTCTATAGACAAATAATATAATCACATTAAAGATAAGTATTCCGGCTTACCTCTTACAAAAATTGACCCTTCGCTACTGGTAGCTTGATAAGCTGGCGTCTGTACCCTAAAACTTTAGTATGAACTAAAACCAAGGTTTCAACATATGTAAAACCGAGAAGTTCGTTGAACGACGATCTTGTGAGTGAAAAATTCATGTAAATCCCCAAAAGGCAGGAATAAACTTCATATCAAGTTGATCCCTTTTCTGTTCCTTTGAGAGGGAAGTTTGAACGGATCAACTTTATAATAATCCACTATTAGACAATATGTATCCACTCCGGAATACTGAAAGTCGGACTATTTCATCATTAAATCTACTATCATATTTAACTCACACCTACAGCACCCGTTTCAGCCCCCGTAGCATGACCACCGCAGACAAGAATTTAGTGTGGGATGCAACTTGTGTCGATACTCTTGCGCCATCCCATCTTCCTAGCTCATCGTGCTGTGCTGGGGCTGCGGCTGCGGCTGCAGAGAACCTCAAGCGGCGTAAATATAGTAACCTTATTGGTAACTATATTTTCGAGCCGTTTGGGGTTGAAACTCTAGTTCTGTGGGGTCCGAGTGCTCACAGCTTTTTCAAGGACATTTCTAAACGTTTAGTTGACTCTTCCCGTGACCCAAGGGCTGGCTTTTACCTTGGCCAAAGGCTTAGCGTTGCCATACAACGTGGCAACGCCGCCAGTCTTTTGGGTACATTACCAGTTGACTACGTTGAGGAGGAGTTTTTTGACGCCATTTTTTAAGTTTATTTTTAAGTTAGTTAGTTAATATAGGTTATTTTAATTTATTAATGTATACTGCGCAACTGTAAAGAATAATAAATCATCAATCACAAAAACCAGATGATCAAAAGAAATCTGTCATTATGTCGATTGTTCCGTCGACAAAACTCGTTTCTACGGTGGTCATTTTGCGCATGCAGGTGGGATTATTATACCGCACTATGACAACGAATGACCACCTGGACATAAGCTGAATTGACTAACCAGGAAGTCTATAAACAGACTCCCAGGACACAGGACACAGGTTGGTCAAAGCAAGGAAAACCTGCTCTGGTGGTGGTTTTAGACAATTAGACACCTGATATCGTGGTTTGCGTGCCCTGATGCCTGCACGCTACACTAGTGATAGTGCCAAATTCGCCAAGTTTTAGAGTACCTCAATCTACAAGATTGCCATCGACACGCATTGAAAAAGAATGACGAAGTTATTATGAAATTTATAATAATCGGCTAAATTGACCGTAAACATGATCTATAAACCAAAATTAGGACACAACTTAAACACATTACAGCTGTAATTAATTGCCAAGTAGATATGTATCATAGTAGCAACCGACAGAAACAAAGAGTTATAGACCGACCGCTTTAATGAGTCCTCCGCTTTGCTCCACACACACATTAAGCGTCCACAAAGTCCTAACAATATCCCAAAGTTTATTTGCTTTAAAATAACCATAATGCACGTCGGTATTAAGATACTAATAGAACCAATACGTGATCAACCTTCAGAATATTCCATTTAAATTGATACCTTCGCGAGGACTCAAGCGATCGGTCTATAGGTACTATTCTTCAGAAATTCAATTTAGTCAGTTCAAAGCCGAACTGCACAGCTAGCTTTGATGTTTGAGCGTGTCTGTTTGTCTGTTTATCAAAGCTTCTCAACTTGCAAACATACGCCACTTCACCCGTTGCATTTGTCTCGATGGAAAGAAATATGAAATATGTTTCGAGATTTTCACTGAAAAGAAATTAATTTTGCAAGAAACTCGGTTTTCCGTAAGTACCTGACTGATGTACAAAGCATACCTTATATCAGGGAGGGTAGACAAAATATTTGGAAAATATATTTCTTTGAAGGTCGTGATTACATACGGGACCGAAACGTGGTCGCTCACAATGGGCCTTATCACAAGGCTTAAAGTCACCCAAAGGGCAATGGAGAGCGCTATGCTCGGAGTTTCCTTGCGTGATCAAATCAGAAATGAGGACATCCGCAAGAAAACCAAGGTAACCGACGTAGCCCGAAGAATAGCCAAACTTAAGTGGCAGTGGGCAGGGCACATTGCTCGCAGAACGGATGGCCGATGGGGCCGAAAAGTTCTGGAGTGGCGACCGCGAACCGGGAGACACTGTGTTGGAAGGCCTCCCACTAGGTGGACCGATGACCTGGTGAAGGTTGCAGGGATCCGCTGGACGCGAGTCGCACGGGACTGGTCAATGTGGCGACACTTGGGGGAGGCCTATGTCCAGCAGTGGACGCCTTTAGGCTGAAATGATGATGATGATGAATGATGAAGGTCTGGAGGTGAATTGTAGGGGTACTTTTATAAATTGAACACCTCAGGTGTTATGATAAAACAAGACTTTATAGTCTGACAGCCAAAGTCGCAAGTAACGAAAGACTGCCTCTGGTAACTGAAGAAGAATGTCTTCGAAATTGCATCATACATATACACACCAGTGGCGAAGGTTTCATACAACTCGATTCCTACCGGCTTCCCTTTGAAAATTGACACAGTCAGTATTTTATAGACAAATAATAAAATCGCATTAAATATATGTACTCCGGCTTACCTTTTACAAAAATTGACCCTTCGCTACTGGGTATTTGTATGTGTATGATGCAATTTCGAAGACATTCTAGCAGCAGCCTATGATAAAGTTAAAATAAATCCAAATAATAGTCAGAAACTCATCATCATCTGCCTAGCCTTTTCCCAACTATGTTGGGGTCGGCTTCCAGTTTAACCGGATGCAGCTGAATACCAGTATTTTACATGGAGCGACTGCCTATCTGACCTCCACAACCCAGTTAGTACTGGGTAATACGATACCCCTTGGTAAGACTGGTTGTCAGACTTTTTGGGCCACTGACTACCTAACGACTGTCAAAAATCTACAAATGACACCAGGGAACAACGTCTTAACGTGTTTTCCGAGGCACGGAGGAAACTCGGTACGTAATGGGTGGTCACCCATCCACAGACCAACCTAGGCAAGCACGGCTTAACCTAAAGATCGACTCGAGCGGCTGTTATTATTTAGCCACGAACTCTTCATAATAGTCAGAAACTAAACACAAATAAACCCACAAATAACAACTGAAGTAGCGAAGCCGTTTAACCGATTCACTCCAGGCAGTTATCGCCTGCACTGAGCCAAATTCAAATAGTAACCATCGATGAACACACAAAGCAAAGACGTTTAGCGCGGTCCAGAGCTCATTAAACTGCACTAAAACCGCCGCAACGAATCAGTAAAGCGAGCCGAAGAAAATTTGTTTCTAATTTCTTGGTCTGCCTAGTGGAAGTTCGTTTTAAGCGCCACTTTTTTGCTGTCCATGTTTTCCCTCTTGAATCTACAACATTATTTTAGTTTAAGCGAAACCTGAGTATAGTTTGTTCAGAATAAGTAACTGAATCGATTCCAATAATTTATAAGCCATGCTATATTTTTTAGTTAAAAGTTGGACACCGAGCGACTTTAAGTACCTATCGCAATAGTTTAGGTACCTACTGCCAAATTATTATTATCAATGAGCTCAAGACGACGCTGGAGGCGTGCGCTGCGTGGTGACCACGATTTTGTGCGGACAACTAGGTAACAGAACAAGCTTATAACTTTGTGATTTTTCATAATACAGTTTTGAAATTTTGTACATAGATTCTTTACATAAAAATACTAGACACTTGTATCAGGTTTCGCATATACTAAAACTTATGTTGTATACCAATAAGTCAAATTAAAGTGTCTGTTCGTAATTTCAAAATAATAGCTTTTTAATGAATGCATATGAAAGTTGAAACGGTACTTATAACAAAAAAAAAATTTGGCAGCTGATGTTATAAGGAGTAACTTAGGCTACATTTATTTAAGACAAGAATTTTTGAGGTATACTACCACTAAAAAACCCGAAACAGAAAAATCACGCACTAATTACATTCGGGGTTTACAAGGTAAAATCGACTCCTCCTATTTTTGAAGTCGGTTAAAATGTAGCATATTATGTTACCCGGGCCATAATAACGAATCGATTGACACCTTATTCATCAAAATCGGTTGAATAGTTTAGGCGCTACGGAGGAACATACGTAAATACAAACAAGCATACATACATAGACTACTAAAATCATAACCCTTCCTTTTGGCATCGCCGTAGTTGGATAAAAAAGGATTAGAGTTCCGTGCAAAAAAAATTAGAACCCATGATATTATTAACAAAATCCGATTCAAATAGGAAAATCGTATTTTTATAATAATTTCAAGCGGACGAAGAGCGCAGGTACCAGCTAGTCAATAAATAAAAATAATCAGCTTTTAACGTTCCCACTTCTCGTCCACAAACGTGAGCTATAATCCACCACGTGACGACATTGGCGGGTGTCACATGTCTTCAAAATGTTGGTTCTAAAACCTAAGTACGCAAAAAAAATCCTCACTCACTCAGACTGACTTGTCAACGCCCAGCCCAAACCCCTTTTTTTTTTTTTTTTTTTTAGGATGGGAAATCATCAAATGACCCCCCCCGCTCTGGGCGGAGCGGAAGGGAGTGTCAGACTTGTACTGACTAAAACCCATCCATGTTCCTTCTTTGCCCTTTGTGTTCCAGGGCCGCGGTATCTCTTTCGAACAGTCCCGCAGCCCTGGCAGGCATCGGCCCGTGCGGACCCCTACGTGGTTGCTGACATCTCTTTGAGGCGCGCGTGGAACACGAACGCGCCGTCGACATAAGACGGCTGGACGGCGAGCTAGCCCATAACTCGCCGTCCACAGGCCCGCGCCTACGGTGGCCGGGGGCCACCACGTGACCCCCGACGCCCAGGGCGTCTCCCGCGGCGGCTGGGACGTGAGGCTCTTTCCCTCTCACGTTCCGCCACCTCCTTCACTAGCATGACTGCTTCGCAGAAGGAGGTGACGGCTTCCCATTCCCTCTCGCTCCGGACCATGGCTTGAACCAGGGCCGGGCGCGAGAGGTCGCCGCCGCCAATCGTCTCTACGAGGACACGGCGCTGCTCTGCCCAAGCAGGGCAGGCCTCCACAGTGTGCTGCACCGTGTCCTCCGGACGATCCTCACAATGGAAACACCCGGGCGTTTCCTCCCGCCCGATTCGGTGCAGGAACCTCCCGAAACAACCGTGTCCGGTGAGGACCTGCGTCAGGCGGAAGGTGAGGGCGCCGTGGCGCCTCTCTAGCCACTCCTCAAAGAGGGAGCCCAAACCCCTGGGACCAAAAGCTGGAATTTTCCCTTTATGATGTAGCCAACGAATAAAGGACTGATATGGCAAGAAAGGACGTGTCTCAGGAGATTTATTTATTTATTTTAAATAGAACGGCCGAAGCCAATTACACTATTTAACATTTAATTTATTTAACCTAGTCATGCATTCTTCTCACAGAAAATCAAACATTCTGATAGTATCACCTTCCATTCATCCACAAACATATCAAGACTTGTCTTTGAGTCCAGGAGAGCGTTAATAGCGGCTACTGTCCGAGGAATAGGTGACTAGAATGAAGAGTAATAGAGAAGTATGGAAGAAGAAGACATGCTGTGCCGACCCCAAATGAATTGGGATAAGGGCAAGATAATTATGATGATGATGTAGCCAACGAATAACTCCTAATAATGTCGAAATTCCCACCAGATACAGAATATTGGGCGTACAAAGTCGCCTGCATAATGCTAGTCTTCAATAATATCCCCATTTCATGAAGTCGTGTCTGTAATAAAATATTCTTGATGTATCTACGACCTCCGGCCTGTTGGCTCGGAGATAGTGCTCATACGTTTAATATTATGTCAATGTTTTATGGGTTTCATTTCGGTGCTTTTACTTGAGCTTCTATTATTTATTAAAGATGGGTTTAGGTTTTATGCGGGAATAGAGGTCGGACGAAGTCCCAAGCAAAGTGCTACTCATTAAATAATAAGATTTTCATGCAAGAGAATTATACCAGTGCCTACAAATTCTGTACTAAACATGGGTAAAAAATGGGTGTAAAAATCACCTACACGAAGCCGATAGCCATTGCGATCATTTTTTTGTTCTAAACTATACCTGGGAACCTTCTAGTTACAGAAATATTGGGGTCAAAGTTCTAACTTATTCCATTTTTTTTATTAAATACAGGTTTTTAATCTTTTGACCGCCATAGTCACATATACGTGACAAGCAAGCGCGTGCCCTGTACGCCAAACGACACAAATATGTGACAAAATAGTAGATGAAATTGTGGCTTGGCGTGGAAGGCATGCGCTTGCCTTTATGCTCTGGCGATCAAAAGGTTAATGTTACTCTACTTTTCAATGCAATCATGAGCACAATGTTTTGAGTGCGTTACATTGAGTCGTATCATAAAACGTGATTTATCATCCCAAAAATAAAGTCGTTTCTCAACAATGATATTTGCGTAGAGTTACTTAGTTTGATGTTCAGAATGCTTGGCTGACGGCTTCGTGAAGGGTCCGTTTACACCTTTTATATTGCATACGACAAGTAGTCAAATATGACTATAAACACAAAAATCCGTTCTCTTCACTTACCCACACAAATCATCGTCTGCAGTTCACACGTCTAGTTCAACCAACTTCATGAGGAGTTTCAGCAAATCACACACGATATAAAAGGTATGCAACATGAACTTATACCACGCGCGTTTCAAGTCTATGTAGTAAGAGGAGATCACTAAAGCGATCAGACAGGCTGCGCAGTAGCATAGTATCTTCCGATTTTCACTAATGACCATCTGAAACGTCGGCACTGAGTTCAAGATGTAAAAGTTGGACGAATTTGGACCTTGTGTTGGCACCTTTGAATTTAGAATCGGTTTTGAAGACCCTTTGTTTTAGTGGATGTCGTTTTGTTAAGGTTAGTGAGAGGGTTTTGCATGAAGGGATCTTAGGGATCGTCAGAACGACATGCGAAACAGTCATATGTTTGACAGAGCATTGAAGTTTTTGTTACAAAAATCAAGAATATGCGATAAAAGATATTCTGACACAAAAATATGTGTCGTATAAAAGGAATAAAATAGCTAAACAGTGTTACATTGAAGTGTTGCGTGTTTGGGCAAGGTTAGGGCTGTTAGGTGCCACCTGTTGCCAAACGTAACCAGCTTTTATGAGCACTTGTAGCTTCTTATAGCGACGGAACGCGCAGCATTTAAGGAGCGGTTTATTTGGCCGATAAAATATTCAAGATCTTTTGATATGGCTGTAACCGTATAGCGAGAAAAGAGAACTTTGAAAAGGAGAAGTTTCGTCGAACGTACAAATTGGTATACGAGAGGAAGATTTTGGAAATCAAAAACTTAATTAAATTCGTTATCACACAGGAAAACTAGCAACATACCCACAACAAACAAAACCGTACAAAAACAACAATAAATGAACTCCTGAAGGTAACATTTTGAACACAGCACTTAATGAGACCACATCCACAAATGAATAAACAGGGGTCTCCAAAACCCAACCACGGATATTTTAATCTTTTTTCGAAACTGTGAAGCCGGCCATCAGTTAGCGTATTTTATCTTGAACTAGCAGTAACACCGTTGAACGAGATAATGCCAATCAATATGTGGGCATGAGTGAGTGCGTATAAAGCCTAATCAACCGTCTAGTAGGGCCGTAGCTCCCGTCAGTGTATAAATAGGGCAGCCTTTGGAGATATTTCTGCTTTTTCGCTAACCAAGTGACCTGGATTTGGATCCTCTTGGCCGTGTAATCCTGGGTTGTTGGGTGTGGTAGAATGTGTGCTAGATATTCGCTTTATTTTCCGCTTGGGAAATATTGAGATAAAAAGATGTTTAAAGCATTTATGTGTGAAGAGAAACGTTCATTTTTATATGCAAATATTTACTGAATTTATTGAGGTGCTTTCACAGAACTTTTAATCAATATTTTTGGCTTGAAAGTTAAATTAGCGAACGGTAAACTTCATAGAAACTTTTCATTAAAATTTCTTCAAGAAAATCACAGACACTAAGTGAGTCTAACAACACACAATTTTCAAAGAACAATGAGCGCAAAAAACACAAGTATCAACCGTCTCCCTACAAAGGATTAGTAAAAATATCAATGTTTGTTTCTCTGTGGAATGATTGACGTACAGTGGGACCTTGCTGAAACTGCTAAAAGTGTTTATTTTGCCTCGTCTGCACTGTACATTTTCATCAGTAATGTTGCCAGTGCTATGAGTCGGGGAGATATCGTTTCCTGGAAAAATGTAAATAAATTTTGTATGGTTTGTTGAAAGTGTATGCAGTTTTATTTGTATTTTGTTTTGAGGGGTATATGTAGCGAATATATTAATAAACTACTTACTAGAATTGGTATGGTACGTTTATTAAATACAGGATGGAAGGGAAACCGACACACAAACAGTTACCACGTATTCAGTACATCATTCTGACCCCCCCCCCCCTCCCCACCGATAGGAATTTTTCAACGGCATTCTGTTTTTAAAAAGCAGCTGTTTTCTACAGAAGTGCTATGGCAACACGTCAAAATGAACGATATAAGCAGTTTTTTTTAAAGACTGATGAAAATTTAACTGTTTACTATTTTATTCTTCTCCAAAATCAATATCATGGTTCTTTTGACCACTTTGCTCTACTACCTATTGTGTCAGAAAAATTACCCTGTATAAATTAATTTAACTCAGTCCGGACTGAGTTCTGAGCTTTACCGCCATAAAAACCGTTTGGTATGTTATTTTCTTCTATTTGTATAGTTTTGATAATGGCCGCAAAAAGAACGGAATGGATAAAATAAGAAATGAGTATATAAGAGGAAGTCTGAAAGTGGCGCCGGTGACTAAAAAGTTGTGTGGTAATCGATTGTCGTGGTATCGGCATGTGATGCGGAGGAATGAGGAAAATGTTGTGAGGAAAGTTTTGAGCATGAATGTGGATGCGTATATGAGTAGTAGAGGAAGACCAAAAAATCGATGGATGGACTGAGTAAAGAATGATATGGTAAGAAAGGAGGTGTCTGATGAGATGACGAGTAATAGAGAAGTATGGAAGAAGAAGACATGCTGCGCCGACCCCAAATGAATTGGGATAAGGGCAAGAGAATGATGATGAATGGCCGCAAAAAGATAAAAAGGCACCATTTTTCTATACATATTCGTCATTGTCTTTTGTAAATTCGTTTTTTTAGTTACAAACGTGGGCTTTGGTTATAAAACTGTGGATATTTGGTAACTTATCCTCTAAGGTTTCCTCGAATTTTGGCGATGGGAAATCCCATCGAGGACACGGCTTACCTATTTATATGAATATTTATACTAGCTGATTAATAAGGAAATGTCACTAAATGCATACGAAACGCATTTAGGTGACGTTCCCTCCAAAATAAGATCCAATATTTAAAAATTCGCTTACGTCATGCGTTTTTTTTTGTGATTCTTAGAACCAATATGACGAGCATATATTAGACGCGAATTAGCAACGCTTCATGCATTATTTAACAAAAATACTTAACTAATAATAAAGGTCATTTAAAATGACGTGAAAAACGAATTACTTGATTACGTTTACGTGACACGCTACGACATAATTTATTCTCGTTAAATTAAGTGAAACGAGGTAGAAATCATGTACAATTTTAGTTAATAAACGATTATAATTATATGTTTGCCCTACGCATTCATGTAAATTGCTATATTATTCAAAGAGTCATAGGCACATACAATACAACATTATTTTTAGTATATACGAAACCTGAATATAGTTTGTTCAGAATAAGTAACTGAATAGATTCCAATAATTTTTAAACCATGTGATATTTTGTCCCAAAAATATTTAAAAAAGGTTACAAGTTGGATACCGAGCGACACTAAGTACCTATCGCAATCATTTAGGTACCTACTGCCAAATTATTATTACCAATGAGCTCAAGACGACGCTGAAAGCGCGCGCGCGGCTGGGCCGCGTGGAGACCACGTTTTTGTAACGAAAATCAGGTAACAGAACAAGCTTATAACTTTGTGATTTTTCATGATACAGTTTTGAAATTTTGTACATAGATTCTTTACATAAAAATACTAGACACGTGTTTCACGTTTCCTTTATACTAAAACTAATGTTGTATATGTAGTAAAATAACTTTTTTGTACATTAATCTACTCCTATGACTGCAAAACCCCAAACTTATCTTGAATTAACCGAAGTACTCTAAGCACGTCAAGTAAAGACGACGAAATGTCAGACATAAAACATAACAGAGACATAATATTATAAGTATGGGCACTATCTCCGAGCCTTTTTTTTTTTTTTTTTTACAGACCAGAGAGTGTACTTCAATAATATTTTATTGCAGCTTCTTGAAATTGAGTTATTATTGCGGACTAGCTCTTTGCTAGCGACTTCGTTCTCACTATATTGCCTGTTCAGACTCCCGAGGGATAAGGAGTATTGCGGTAAATCCAGCCTTATTACTGCTCCAAAATAGGATAGCACACTTTTCTATCACGATCCGAAGTAATCCATTGCATCATATTATGTTTGTCTGTTCACTAGCAACTATGTAGTTCTGTGTTAAGGGTTTTGGTTTCCGCACTTAGTCCTTATAGTGGACCATTCTGCGTGAGCCATGGTGGCTGTTACTCCAACCAGCCCACCTCCCTCCAGAAGCAGATCAAACTTCCCGGCCTTCTCAGGACATCCGCAAGGGATCTTGGTGTTCCAAGAGTCTCCTCGCGGATCTGGGTGACGCCGGTGCACTCGAGGAGCACGTGCGATACCGTTTCCTCCGCCTCCATGCACGCTCTGTACAGGACTGTCAGTGATACCAACAACAACTAAATACGCAATTAATGTTGATAAATTGACAAAGTGAATAAGAGTGGTTAAGGGGTCGTCCTTTGATCACGTGAGGTTTCGAACAAGGGGGCGGGGATCAGAAATAAAATCACGAGTCATCACGATGGGGGGTGATAATGTGACAATTACGTGTAATTTTTCGGGGAAAAAATAGTAATAATTAAATATGATGTGAAAAATATTTTCACAAGTGATTACCAATTATTAATTAAAAACCCTAGCAAGCAACGACGAACCCTAAGCAATTTGCAACAAATGGAATTGACTAAGTATCTTTCACACATTCTAGCTGCCAGGGTAGAAAGAACAAAGTGGCAAAGTGTTTGAATGCATCTTTAGCTAAGTATGAAAGCATGCAGACGTACCTACACTATCAGTATAATTTAGTCGATAAAAAGGCAAAGGAATTGATTTGACCTACGCTAAAGAATTGAACAGCATGACAAAAAACTCAACTCATTGTCGTTTCTATTCATTGGGTTTTTTTATGATTGAAGCAATTGAACTGGATTTTCCAGCTAAGATATTTTTTTAAATATGATCCAAAACAACAGAAAACACAAGATACTTCCTTTCAATCCCAATAACGAACATCATCATCTACTTAGCCATTTCCCCAACTATGTTGGGGTCGGCTTACAGTCTAACAGGATGCAGCTGAATACCAGAAATTTGCATGGAGCGACTGCCTGATCTGACCTCCACAACTCAGTTAGTACTAGGTAATACGATACCCCTTGGCTAGACTGATTGGCAGACTTTCGGGTCCCTGACTACCTACCTGTAAAGACTGTCCAAGATCTACAAATGACACCTGGGATCAATGGTTTAACGAGCTTTCCGAGGCACGGAGGAAACTTGGTAATCGGTACCTATGTAATGGGTGGTCACCCGTCTACGGACTAACATAGGCAAGCGCGGCTTAACCTGAAGATCAACCCGAGCTACTGTTATTATTAATTTTAGCCACAGGCTCCCAATAACGAACATATATCCACAATTTTCCCGTATCACAAGCATTTATTAAAACAAACGATATTCTCAAGAAATATGGGATCATCTAGAGCTCAGTAAGTATAACCCAGCCCAATATTTCAAGAGATAAACTCAAGAAACTTATTCACAAAATCGTAGGTAATATTACGCTCTAGCTGTTTCGGGCCCGTCCGTAGTCGACGTGGAGCACACTCCATCTCGACTTCGTAAGCTATTGTTATCGTTGGCGTTTTTGGCAAGAAAAGCCTTTAGAATGTTAGGGTATTTTTCTAGGGTAGTTTGCGAAAGAGGCTCTAATCTTCCGAGAGGATTTTAAAATAAAATAAAATGGTGCAAACAGTTTTTTATTGGGTGTTCTTACATCTTGTACAGGTATATTTTAAGTTTCTATAAAGCTCTTCTTTGGTATTTGTTTCTTCTTCCTTTGTGGCCTGAAGGCAGTAAAATGGGACGTACCCAATGATATTATAAAGAAAGACACGATACGCTACGTTCATACTGAGCGGCGCGGCGTTCAAATATCGTTGCGTTGTTACGACTGCGATAGATAATACGGAACATATGATACAAAAAGACATAGCTATTTCGCTTGGAGTACTTAAATTACGACAATTGTCTGATTTTGTCTGCAACAATTTGCGCGCGCTAGAGCGATATCTACCTCTTTTTATTGATAATATCATTGGACGTACCCCGTAATTTTTCCCAAAAAAAAAGCACTTTAAGAAGCATAGAGATAGCCTTCTCGATTGGCAATGCTTTTAAAGGTAGTCCTGGTGCACCTTGGGCACTTAATTTGTCCCTGGTTGGCTAATATTTCTATCACGGCACAAATTGCGAGATGCATAGTAAAGCTGTACGATTTCCTGGCCTGGCTTATATTTCCCAGGAAAAGCCAATACAAATCTACGTGATATAGTTCGACAAACATCGGAAACTGTATCGGCTGCCCAATTTAGCGGTAACAACCCAAGGGATCAGGTGTCTTACGGACGGACGGACGGTCGTGACTTAGATGTAGACCTTAAGCATGTTCTGTTGTGTTTTTAATTAACTTGTACATGAAAACAAGTTTGCTTGGAGGGTTAAAGCAATAATACTTCTTTTCTCGTATGGGTATGGTACGAACTATATCATAACAGTTCGTGATGAAATCTTAGCCAATAGGCAAGGAGCTGATACACTGTACGCGCCGTCATCGTCAAGGAAATTAATGTAAAGAAATTGACACCCTCAGCCATTTTGGCAAATTGGCTGAGGATTCATTCAGCTCGCTGGATTTACAACTAATTAAGATTACTTTGAAGACCCAAACAAAATAAAACAATAGAAGCATAATCTTGTTCTTGTACTGCTTACTGCAGAATAAAGGCTCCTGTCATGTGGAAAAGACACGACCTGTCATCGCCACGCTCGCTCATGCCAAAATCATAGCCCGAAATTGTGGCTCCGAGACAAAACAACGAAATATATTTACGTAACATCACGCCGGTAATCCTCGAAGGATAAGGCAGAGACGTACCTAAAGCACTACCCTTATTTCGTCAGTGATATTAAGTCACATTTAATAGGTTGCAACTGGCAAGTATATTGCCATCGGGCGTGTACAAATTCAGACTCCAGGCTGCTACTAAAAAGTTTCTGATGGTAACATCCAATAAGAACAACGAAACAACGAAAGATTTATTCACAATTATCATCATTTATCAGTACTTATCCCAATATTTCTTGTGATCAGTGCAGCTTGTCTTTTTCTGCCATATCATCTAATCCAGTGGTGGTACTTTCATACAAGCCTACAAGCTTGACTTGCCCTTATAACCTACTTCTCTTCATGATGTTAACGTTTCTGAACAGTCGGCTTGCTCGCCCAAGGCGATTTTTTGTAGTGATGCAGTAGCGATGCTGTCGCGCATATGTATCGAAACAACCGCAAAGCTGTTGCTGGCTGTGTATCTTCCCCCATTTCTGTATCACTACTATCCGGATGAAGCAGCGCGTTTACAAAACGCGCGACAGCATCGCTACAAAAAGTCGCCGTGGGCGAGGGGCCTTAGGCACGCCACTGATTATCATCCATGATATTTATCAACAATTTCACTTAAACAACAAAAGCCACTAACCAAAACTAACAAGCTATCTTATAACAGAGAGTTCCAGACATTAAGACGTGACTCGAACATAAATAAGTCCAATTAGATGAAAATAATAAAGAGTGACGGATGTGGTACAAAATGGCTGAGACGCTCGCAAACATTTTCCGTTGCTTAAATTGTTTATTAGTGAGAGATTTTGCTTTGAAGAAACGTGAGGAAGTATGTGATTTAAATCCGACTGTCCGAGAAACAAAGGAATGTTCATTTTGGAGATCATTATTTTTCAGATAAGTATAGACATAACTGGTTAAATGTGGATGTACTATTAGGTACACATCTACGAAAGCATTCGGGGATTACAGGAGTGATGTTATGTTGCTAATATAGAATCCGGCAAGTCCTAGAACCAAAAATTCGAAGACTTGCGGCATCCGCATTTACCAATTCGCACAAGGCACGGGCCTTATTAGATTACAGCCCACTCCCTATTATAGTGAGAAGGCATGTGTCCCAGCAGTGGGCACATTATACGCTGATTATAATGTGTTATGCTTAAGAAAGATGAAAATAATAAAGAGTGACATATGTGGTACAAAATGGCGGTGACGCTCGTAAATTCTTTCGCTGGTTTAAATTGTTTCTTAGTGAGAGATTTGGCTTTGAAGAAAGGTGTGGTATGTGTTTTGTATCCGACTGCATCAGCAAGCGGAGTTCGCATAGCTGAATTTTAGGTCAAACATGTTCAAACATTTTTGTCATCGACACCGCTAAGGAGAGGAATGTTATTTAACAGACTGCCTCGTTGGTATCATGATCGAAAGCGCTTAGGTTGAGCATGCGGTCTTCGGTTCGATCACCAGGTTCGGCAATGTGTGTGAAAATTCAATTTCAAACAGTAATTTGTACCCAGTTGAGGGCAATAGGCTCGTCCCCTTTTATATAGGACACAACTGGCGAAACGTGTGTGAATTAGCCAGGGTTAATGTTATCTTTCAGGTATAGAATCTTTGGCACTCAAGAACACCTGACAAGCATTGTATTTGTATAACTCCACATCTAACTGACAGCTGTGAAAGTCTCCGCTTACAAAGGCTCCGTCGAAGTGTAAAGATTTCATTTCCACGAGATGAAAATTAAATGGTCTTGGGTAACAAACCAGTAAAGTTCTAAATTGTAACCACTTAGCATACAGACAGATAAATTCAGTAGAGCACAGTAAGGAGGGAGAGAGAGGGGGGGGAGGGATGAGTATGTATAAATGTGTGTGGATAGACAGAAAGAAAAAGGTGAAAGAAAACCTACGATGAATTGAGTGAATGCATGAATATATTTTAAATGAATTTGTGAGGAATGTTATGGAAGAAAAGAATGTCGTGAGAAAAAAATTGAGTATGAATGTAGATGGCTATAAGAGTAGAGGAAGACCAGAAAAACGATGGATAGACTGCGTGAAGGATGATATAGCTAGATAGTAGGTGACTGCTGAGGTGACGAGTAATAGAGAAGTATAGAAGATGGGTACATACTGCGCCGACCCCCAGTTAATTGGGATAAGGACAGGAGAATGATGATGATGATGTTAAGGAAGAAAAGGTGTGTAGCAAGTAACATGAAGCCAAGGGTGGACAATGATGAAGTACGTGTAACTATATGAAGAACTAGTAGTAGGCATAAATTTTAAACTGTCACGGTCACTAACATTATCATTAACACAAGAATCGGGATATTTACCATGTTTACTGTTTGTTTCGAGTTCCCGATATTTCATTTCAAAAATCGAACAAGAAAGAGGGTAGACCGATTTGTCCGTGATCACGGTGCTTGCAACAGCGCCGAAATATCGGGAACTCAAAACCAACAGTAAACATGGTAAATATCCCGTTTCTATTGTTAATGATAATAGTAGTAGGCAGTTGGGTAGGAGTAGGCATATATACGTTTATAAAAAGTGTTCAAAGGAATGTTCATTTAAAAATCTTTTCCATCCACATTTTACCATATACTACCATTTTCAAACATACCGACATAGGTACAAGTAATCATAAACTGGAGTAATATCACGATTCACGAGTAACGTTTACTGTTGTGTGTCGGCGTAAAACTGAAGTTTAATCTAATAATGCGGGCATAGTAACATGTTTTACAATGCTGGAATATGAATCAGGGGTGCTATAATACTTGTTGGATAATACACACTATACACTAGGCATCATGATCTGCCAAGCCTTTTCCCAACTATGTTTAGGTCGGCTTCCAGTCTAACCGGATGCAGCTGCCTATCTGACCTCCACAACCTAGTTAGTATTGAGTAATAAGATACCCCTTTGGTAAGACTGGTTGTCAGACTTTCTGTCCACTGACTACCTTTAACGACTATCAAAGATCTACAAATGACAACCGGGACCAACGGCTTGGGGTTGGGACTCATTTAGAAGCACAGAGCGGGAGTGCTATCGCACGCGGCAGCATCGACGATGCGCTGGGCAGTATGCTTTATTTCTCACTCTAGCAAATGTCGGTTTTATGCGACGGAAAAGGATAGGAGCATGGAAAATCGCGATTCCGTGCTGCTAGATAAGGCGCAACCCTTAACGTGCTTTTTTTAATTGCTAAACTTAATTGGCAGTGGACAGGCACATAGCTCGTAGAACAGATGGCCGATAAGGCCAAAGATACAGCGTCGGCAAACCACTCACAAGGTGGACCGAAGACCTGGAGAACTTTGCGGGAATCCGCTCGAAGAGAGCAGCGCAGGACCGGTTGTTGTGCCGATCTGAGGGGGAGGCCTATGTCCAGCAGTAGATGTCTGGCGGCTGAATTCATGATGCTGATGATACACTTGGCGCAACAACGTGGAGATTGGCATTAACAAAGAGGGGTCTATACGCAGTAGTGGGTGAAGTCCGGCTGCGTATGATGATGACGATAATTATCAGAATTGTTCGGGCATATTGAATTTGGCAGTAGGTATGTTTTGTTTGTTTGTTGCTTCAGCATTAACTAGTCAATAATCATCATTTGGAGCCGATCGGCAAGCTTCCTTCGGCTTCTATCATCGCCATCATAGCAAATATCCAACTCGGAACAATTCGATTTCCAAGCTGCTTTTTTTTCGAACGAACACAAATCTACATGGGTATACTCGATTTTGAAGGCCGGCTGTGTGTCAAAACTTGACCAGAACATCTGAGTACCACTCCTCACTTCCCTTTCAACGAAAATTTTATAGCTGTACAAAGTTCAGACTACGGAGGTCACGTTTTGAATTGTGTTTTGTTTTGTTTCCAGGTGAACAAGCACTACAGGGACGTGTCTTATGAATTTGTAACATGTGTCGCGAGATTTGCGAGCATGTTGTGTGGGAGGTACTGTATGGTGTCGGACGTAAAGAATAGCACCATCCCATATCTTCCCGTGGGTGTCGTAAGAGGCGACTAAGGGACTTACCAGAGAATGGGCAGCAGCGTTCTCTGTGCTTTTGTAACAACCGTACTGCGATCGCCAACCCGCCTGCCAAGCGTGGCGATTATGGCAAAACCCCCCCTTTGGGGGAGGCCTATGTCCAGCAGTGGACGTCTTTCGGCTGAAATGATGATGATGTGTGGGAGGTAGACGGGATTTAGCTAAACTAAGCACCAGTAACAAAGGGTCAATTTTTGTAAGAGGTAAACTGGAGTACATATCTTTAATGTGATATTTTTTGTCTATAGAATACTGACTATGGCATTATTCAAAGGGATGCCGGTAGGAATCGAGTTCTATGGAACCTTCGCCACTTCTAAGCACACAAATTATGTAACAATTTAACAAAAACTTGTTCGTGTTCTTGTTGTTCGTGTTCTTGTTCACGACTTCTAGCGGTGTGTGGCTACCTTGATGAAAAGCCAGTGTGGATGTGGAGCTATGTCGCAATGGTGCACCATTTTACCACCCGTGCCCCAAAACAACGAAGAAGAAGTGAAGTGAGTGTTACAAACGTAGTTTTAAGGTACTTTTTACTAAAACAGTTTGTATTTTATCATATGTTACATGTTAGTCTGTAAGGTATATGTCTATGAGTCACAGTTGCCTGGAAATAAATGAATGTTGATGTAAAACATGCGGACAGTGATATTCGCTACCACCAACGATGCCATGTAGTGGTGAAGTTTTGGGAGAACAGACTTTGGAGTGCTGTCGTGTTAACGTCACGAAGAAGAAGGAAGAACGGAGAAATCAATGTCTGAGCTAGAAGAAGACTTGATACGGATTGACGTCTGTTGATTTCGGAATTGATCCGTCTGGGCTTCATGTTTTACTTCTATTTTTGAGTG
Organism: Noctua fimbriata; assembly: GCA_905163415.1. Taxonomy (NCBI): domain Eukaryota; kingdom Metazoa; phylum Arthropoda; class Insecta; order Lepidoptera; family Noctuidae; genus Noctua; species Noctua fimbriata. The sequence goes on from LR990946.1 coordinate 3,037,019, forward strand.
CAAGAAATTTTGCAAACAAAACCAGCAGCACGGTTCAAGAGCAAACTTAAAAAAGAAAGAACTGCCGTCTGAAATAAAAGTGGGTACTTTAAAAGTCAGCGGAAAATTGTAACCGTGCAAAGTGCTAACAAGTCGGTCTCCCTCTAGAGCCGCACAATACCCTACTTCCTTCACTTCAGTATTACATTGTTCGGGAAAATGCCAGACTTTCCGCGTCTCTATATCATTTGATAATAGGTTTTTATACTATGTCGCTCTTGAGGAAAATGATACAATCTATGGGTAGAGTGCGGTAAGTTTTTGATTTTCCGTGTTTTTGTTAACTTGGAGGGCTAATATTTTCAGCAGATAAATGGCGAAACGTAAGATTAAATTGGGACATAAATGAACGCTCATTCATATGCATCATGATTAGCATCATCATCATCATTTCAGCCGAAAGACGTCCACTGCTGGAAATAGGCCTTCCCCAAGTGTCGCCACATTGACAGGTCCCGTGCATCTTGCATCCAGCGGAACCCTGCAACCTTTACCAGGTCATCGGACTACCTAGTGGGAGGCCTTCCAACGCAACGTCTTCCGGTTCGCGGTCGCACTCCAGAACTTTTCGGCCCCATCGGCCATCCGATCTACGAGCAATGTGCCCTGCCCACTGCCACTTAAGTTTGCCTATTCTTCGGGCTACGTCGGCAAAGAAAACGTCCAGTGCTTCAGCACTGGACGTTTTTTTTTGCATTCATTTTGTATTTAGTATGAAATTGTATGAAAGAGAGAGAGAGAAGATTCGGCTAGCAGGACAATAACTTCTGTAATGGCGGCTAATGTAGCCGTTTATAAGAAGAAGACATCTCGTGTAGACCGCTGATTGAATCCAGATGAAGGCAGAAGGATAATAACATTAACTGAAAAAAATTATAATAAAAACTTTTACAAAATATACATATTTAAATTTATTTTTTAATTTACGCTGGTTTCGTTTTCTTCTCAGCAAACCCTTTTAATTGATACCCACATCATGGGGAAGCATAAAAAATTACAAGTCCGCCATTTTTGGGAGTCCGCCATATTGGATTTAGAATGACGTCACTTAGCTAACTATGCACACATTGCAAGTTAAATAAAAGATTGTAAAAAAAACGGAAGTGGTCGACCAATAAATTTTAATAAAGACTACTGGGAGATAATATGCACCAAGTCGAACTAATGGTTTTATTTTTCATTAAATAGTCCACAGAGAGACATTAATTTAAAGCTGACAAGCTAAACAATTCCAAATATCACCGAACTTGAATCCCGGCCAAAAGTATCCGAAATCTTTCCAAACAAGAAATAAAACTTTATACCGAAATAAAATGAAATTGTTACTGTACTGTTATTGCTATTTAAACGAGAAAATCTCCGAAAACAGGGAACAAATCAAAACTTTGCGTAGAATCATAACAAATACGGGAAACTTCCAAATATTTAACAAGTTGAAGTTAGCAATGAGTGGCGGGATTTCATTCAAAGAAATACTTCGGAGATGGACTTCAGAAATAGTCCCTAACTTATGGGAGAATGTCTGTTGAACTGTAACTGCCTCGTTGGTCTAGTGGTCACAAGCGCGACTGATGAACATGAGGTCCTGGATTCGATTTCCGGGTCGGGCAAAGTGGTATTGAGTTTTTCTAACAGGAATTTCTCAGTAGGGGCCACGGATTTTTGCTTGGTTGATAACAAAAGGCTCGCCCCCTATTACATGGTACTTAAACATAACTGGCGTAATGTGGGTGTACTATTGGGTACACCTCTTCCTAACTGGGGATTACAGGCGTTATATTATTATGGAGTCTTTGGAAATATTATCGCTATCACTTGTTACAATACAATATTCATTCAAATTAGTTGATCAAAATATGTTTACCGCAATGATATTGATCAAGCCATAGTTACAGGTTTGCTACAGTAACAGGTTACTGCAAAAAAACTCGAGTTCAGACAGACACGCTAGTAATGAATGGAGAATTGTAAACAGATCGTGAATAGCAAAATCTGTAATAGCTTTAGAAGCAATAAAATGATGTAAGTCCATTCCCCGCTCATAAACTAGACATCAATCTACGTCAGTAGTTAGCAATAATTCAGAAAAGAACAAAAGTATATTAAAATTATGATTTTCATTGATATGTGTGATGTAAATGATTACTCATTGTAATTAAGAATGTTAATTAACAAGTACTTGACAGAAACAGAGATAATATAACAGAGAAAAACAATCTTATAATTAGTTTACAATTATGCCGGAAAAATCTTCCGACACCGTGTTTACTGGTTATCGATTGATCGTGAACCTTACAAGTACTTATACAAAAATAATCAAGAATGTTAATGGGATTTGTGCTGATACTTCCTAGTTTTCAATTGGAAGAAACCAACGTCCGGGTGTCAATCACGATGGATTCAATTCAATTAAGTATTAATTCCGTGTAATAAATGTTTTGTCAAGAAGAAAGAAAGGAAGACCAAAGAAACGATACATGGATTGTGTGAGGAATGATATGAAAGTTAAAGAAGTAAATGATAGCGTGACGGTTGACAGAGGAGATTGGAAGAAAAAAACGTGTTGCGCCGACCCCAAGTAACATGGCACAAGGGCAGGAACATAATGATGATGATGAAATGTTTTGTCAAGAATAGTACATGTTCATACTCTCATGTGTTGCATAAAGATGTTTAGTTGACATCACACAGCATAAGCATCATCTGCTTAGCCTTTTCCCATCTATGTCGGGGTTGGCTTCCAGTCTAACCGGATGCAGCTGAATACCACAATTTTATATGGAGCGACTGGATCATACAATGCCTCTTGGTTAGACTGGTTTTCAAAATTGGGCCCCTGACTACTCTTAGCGACTGTCAAAGATCTACAATTGACAGCCGAGACCAACAGTTTAACGTGCTTCATAAAATACAAAGGTGCTAGGACTGTGTCCTAGTACTCTTCTCTGTGATCACTAGGCTATAATCTACCACGCGGGCCAAGTGTGAGTTGGTAGATGTCACAAGTCTTCGAATTTTTGGTTCTAGGATATGCCGTTTTCATCAAGAAGTCAGGATGTTTTACTTTACCGTTTCTAGAGAGTCTTGATAAAATACATTACACAAAGTATTGCGCCTGCCTGGAGTCATAACATCTTAGGAAAGATTCATTTTAAAGAAGACTATTATGGTAATCATAAATATAGATCGAAAAATGCTTCTGGAATAATATCAAAATCGGTTTAGTCATCTGTTGGCACAGTTCAATGATCTTGAAAATCATAAAAGACATTTCTATGAATTGACTATCGAAGTACTCAAAACATAACGACGTTCAAATTATAACGACGCACACGACCTACGAAACATAAGTTCGGTCGTTAACTACTGAACCACCATTTTCCCAAATTCGCATCGCATTAAAAAATGTGTATCCCACCCCACTGTAAAATACCTTACTACAAATCAGAGAAATATATTTCCACATGAGTGAAAGCCCACAACAGCAACTTAACAATCAACAGACAACAACCCAACAAGTATACTATAACGCAACAAAATACAGTCACATAAAGCGGCCACATTATCCCCGAATCTCCCAAAGGACCCTTGGAACCACTAAACGACGTTTTATGCAAACACAAAAGGTATGTTTTAAGTAGGTTACGAGTATATTCAGAAATGACAGGTTCAATAGAAAGGGTATTCTGACTGAAAGGCTGTGGATTTTTCAAGGAATCTTGCGGTTTTTCAACACAATGTAAGCTGACGCTTAAAATTGGTCCTTCGAGCCGGATGCGGTTTTTCAAATGTATGTACCGTAGAAAGGGTATTTTGACTGAAAGGCTGTGGATTTCTCATGAAATCTTGTGGTTGGCTGCCTTTTTATTAATATAATGTAAAGCTGATGCTCAAAATTCGTCCTTCGAGCCGGATACGGCTTTTCAAATGTATGTACATATTTCTACGAATTGGATTTCATTAATTACCCTTGTGCCGTTCTTCTCTTATATACGGAAGAGTACGAACCCTTTGCAAACTTATTTTTCAGAATACCAACCTTGACAAATGCTTAATCCTCGGTAAGGTCAATGTAGAATATTCTCACACCAGTGAGAAACGATAAAATCCCGATCTCACGCAGAGACTAGACGGAAATCTTGTAAACTCTCCACACATTGTCACTGTAAGCCAGGATTTGTAACAAATGCCGAGCAAAGCCCAAGGAACGCAGGAAACTACATGACAACACATCTTTATTTCCCGAAACAGTAGGTAGAGGGGTATACGTATAGTACACGTACATTTCGCCAGTTGTGTTGTGAGTCATATGTAACAGGGGGGCGAGTATCGAATTCTGATATAGAAGAGGTTTTTCTAGATATTTGAATGGAAATCAGGTGGCGGAACAAAGTCCCCAGTGCCCCAGTATATTTACTGGGGAACTGGAGACTTTGTTCCGCGACTTCTCCTCAGCCTTACCACTAGGAAGTGGTAAGGCCGCGGTTTGGGTCTTCTGTAATTTTCAAAGGGTGCTGATTAGGGCATGCGGAACCCGGTTTCGCAACGGTGCGGGTTCCGGCATCCCCTACTGCTGATTTTAAGTCAATTTTAATTAATGAGTTTAATTTTTAAAGAAAATGTACCATCTATTTTGTAAACCAATAATATGAGCTTACATATAATCTTGTAAGCGCATGTAAGAACAGTAAAGACGTGTGTCCTGGATATGCAAGTTAGGATTCTTTCAAACGAAACCGGGAATGCTCAGTGTTACACCACAGAGAGTACGATTGACCCGGTTTCGACAAAAGGCGAGTTGGATACGCCTTTGTGAATACCCAAAGCCTAGTTAAAATTCTGCAAATCAAATGCGATGGTTCTGGAGCCAAAATAAAAAAGTGCTGCTGAGTGCTTTTGGGACACAAGATTTTTTTAATAATATTTGTATCATACGAGGGGTTATTGTTTATTCTATATCACATAAAACACAAAGGTAAAACATATTGAAAACTAGTGAACAATGGTGGTCTAAGCTGTTCTACCGTACAAGGCGATTTCTTACAGACTTCCTGTGACTGTAGATGGAGTGAAAGAAAGAAGAAACATTTTAGGCAATTTACAACTAAAGAAATACAATTTTCTATTATAAAATTGTCAACTGACCTACAGGCTTTGCATAACGGACTTCGGTAACTCCCAGGTCTCAATAATCAAAAACAGTTGATAAAGAAACAAATCAGATACAGGTTCGTGGCAACTTCGAGACTAATCCTGCCTTACAATAAGTCGTTATAGTAACACTAAAGCCGAATCTACCAATCCAAAATTGGAACCTAAAAACAATAAGGAAGTATTAGCAAATTACCAACTGTTCTCATACCTGTCCCCGCCCAAAATAGCCCAAAACTTTGCCAAACGGAAAAGTTTTACCGCTAAATAATTAGAAAACCTAATTTCATTTCTGAGTAGGGATGGGCTCATCGTTTACGTTCACCGCAAAACCCAATTTCCGTCAGTAATCTACAGCGGGAATTAAAGCCTGAGGTAGAAAACCTCTTTATAATCCTACTGATATCGTTATAGCATAAGTTTTAATGTTTCGAGTTTCGGATGGATATTTTAGGAAGACAACAACTTTTTTTAATTGGGCCTAGTCTTGACCTCAATCTTGTCCAACTGAGGACAGATGTGAGGTCGACGATGGTAGGAGCTAACCCAAAAGAAGACTACGATTCAGGTCATTATGTACTCGGGAACACCAACGCAGGCACGGAATTCTACTCCTTGGCTGTGTGCATAATAAAAGATGTAGCAAAGCGCTGGATGTTTAGAAGAGGCCATTAAAGAAGCATGACGTATAGTTTAATGCTTGCAGACGTTGACTGCTTGCAGGGTTTCTATTAAAACTCTTCTATTTGGAAGTAAACCCTCGTCTATCTTACCCTAGACTACTAGAAGAAAACGTGCGGTAGCAGTCGAAGCCATCGTCGGCCATATGCCCAATGAGCTGTGGGCCAAAATAGCTACCATAACCCTGATCTGAAACATGATGGGCCAGAAGGCGTTGCAAGGACCCCATAGAAGATGGCATTGGCAGAAGGAGCTACAAAACAAACGTCTAGTGATCCACATTAGTCCTGAATCGAAAGAGCTAGAAGTCATGGGGAGAAGCTTGTAACCAGCAATTGGATGATGCAGGCTAACAGTAACATCTTGAAACTATTTTTGAACTTTGGTCATTGCTTTAAGTACTTGCTGATATTAAACATAGCTGGGTTTTGCTATTGTTTGTTACAAAAACATGTCAAACCAATATTGAACAGTGTTTGTTGAAAAAGCCAGCGAAAAATAAAACAGTATCATCTGTTTACTGTCTTGTGGGAGTTGTAAAAGTCAGGGTAAGACAGATTATATGACTGGGGTGAGCACAATTGATGGTAGATCACTCTGTTATACGCCGTAATACTGCGGTTTATTGGTACTGATGCTACAGCTCTTATCATTAAGTTCAGGAGACATTCCTTCCTGACGATACACTCCTGGTTTTATTACTGAAGAATACCCTGCCTGTGCTTAGATGGACGTGAATTTATATTATTCTGTATTATAACTTTGTTTTACTTTGAGGAGCTCGTGGCTAAATAATAACAGCCGCTCGGATCGATCTTTAGGTTAAGCCATGCTTGCGTGGTCCCATTACATACCGAGTTTCCTTCGTGCCTCGGAAAGCACGTTAAGTCGTTGGTCCCGGCTGTCATTTGTAGATCTTTGACACAGGTAGACAGTGGCCCAAGTAGCTTGACAACCAGTCTTACGTTTGTAGAGGTCAGATAGGCAGTCGCTCCATGTGTAAAATACTGGTATTCAGCTGCATCCGGTTAGAATGGAAGCCGACCCCAACATAGTTGGGAAAAGGCTAGGCAGATGATTATTACTTTGTTTTACTTTGTTTGAAACCAAGTATTTCGCTCCAATCGCACAAACGAATATTAAGCGGTGTTACTTAGGTAATAACACGTTTTATCTATCATTACCATTTTTGCCATAATTCTGGGGATCGGCCACAAATAAACGAGGAAAACTATATGTATATCAGACCGATTAGAATAGTAAAAACCTAATATAGACGCCCTATTCCCGTAGAGAATAGCGTGGCACACACATATGTATAGCAAATAGTCGGCAGCCGTCACAAAATTAATATTTACCTTGGCAATTTGCAAGTCAATGCCGTCTGGTTTGTGTACTGAAAAACTCGGGAAGTTATATCGCATACTTTTAACTTTTCCACTGGAATCGTACGGGACGTCCCGTTCACGACCTCAGACGATGCCATTTGTGTCAAGTATCAAGCACGTGTCACTTGTTTCTTGCGCACCGCGGTAAGCCCCGGACTCCACCGAAGTGGAGACGACACGAGAGAAGAGATGTGTTGTAAACTACCAAAAAAATTTCGTTATTTACACTCCTCGTCTCCTCTTAGACTTAGTGGAAACGGTTGAGCAGAGAGGGCAGGAGATGTCTGATATTTGTATAGACCAACCTCCGTACTCGGCAAAAGCGCAGAGCGGGGACGAGAGGAGCAGTGAGCAGCGTACGCTAAACTGGGCGTGACTAGTCTGTATGCACTAGTATGCACCTCTGCAAGGCTTCGGTGGATACACCCTAGCTCCTAAGCATCTCCACTCCTCTCCACTTCACATATCTCCGCACTTCTCCGCTTTGTGGAAGTCGGGGCCTTACTCGTAGCATGCTCTAAGCAATTTCTTTCATTTGTTTTCTGCGCAGTCTGTCACAGCACACATGTCCTTTGAGGGTGTTGTTTGTGGCCAAGCGTGTAGTTTTTTTTTTTTGGAAGATTTTATTGACATCTATAATAAATTGGGATAAGGGCATGAGATGGGTTATTTTCTGAACATAACATAGAATGATGCATATAAATGGAGACAAAGAAAAGATGATAAATGACAGCATGACATCTGTCAAGGAGACTGGCAGGAAACAGGTTACGCAGACCCCAAGTAACGTAGGACAAGGTCAGAAAGGTGATGAAGGCTTCAAAACTACAAATTGATTAGTCTTACAGAGACAACATCTAACAAGAATATAGTGTCAAAAAACACCTGATAAATATATTTTTGTCTATTCTTTTTCAATTCAAGTAAACAAAAAATACAAAAACGTGACCTCCATATTGATGAGCTTTTCAGTTCCATTAATACTGAATGAATACTGACATTCCAAGGCCTTGTTTTGTTTTTATATATCGCTCCACATTTTTGATAAAAAGGGCGGACTAAAAATAACATGGGTACTTACGCTATGTGAGCATGTTGGTGTCGTACAAGGCATTTAGGGATCCGTAACATCACACCTGTAATCCCCGAAGGGATAGCCAGAGGTGGATCTATGTATATAAGGCAGGGTTCCTTTGCCAAATATTGTTTCAGAACGTAAGCAGGTAATGCTTTTCATGTAATTGGCTTTTGAGGTGTATAAAAAGATTTAGAGCTTGCATAACGCATGAAGACTGTGAGAAGGATGATATGGAACGAAAGGAGGTCAAGTGAGATGACGAGTAATAGAGAAGTATGAAAGACGACATGCTGCGCCGACCCCTAATGAATTGGGACAAGGGCAAGAGAATGTTGAGGATACTACAATGGGAGATTTAAATAAAGGATTCCTAGAATTCAAAGGACTATTGAAGTCTGCTTAGATTAGTATTGATAAATTGCTAGCTGTATTATTAGACTTTGGACTAGGATCTCAAATTGGTAACTACATAAGAGAAAATTGTAATCAAATACGACACATTATTATAGAATCAGTCGTTACTTTGCGGAAATCCATGACAATCAATATTATGCAAAGTATGTAGTTTTAATTCTGCGAAAAAAACAGTTTTTTATATATATTTGTCTTTTATATCAGCCTGCTCTGTCCCACTGCTGGGCAAAGGCCTCCCCCATGGCTTTCTAATCCTGTTTACAATTTGCCCTCTCTGACCAATCCGTTAAGAATGAGTCCAGATCGTCACGCCAGCGTTTCTTGGGCCTGCCTCGGTTACGACGAACGTCTCAGGCACCCACTGTGTGACTATCTTCGCCCATCTGTCCGGCTTCATCCTAGAAACGTGACCCGGTCCCATTTCAGTTTCGCAGACTTATCGCCGTAATATATTTAATTTATTATACAACATTATTTTTAGTACATGTATGTGAAACCTGAATATAGTTTGTTCAGAATAAGTAACTGAATCGATTCCAATAATTTTTAAACCATGTTATATTTTTTCCCAAAAATATTTAAATAAGTTAAAAGTTGGACACCGAGCGACTTCAAGTACCTATCGCAATAGTTTAGGTACCTACTGCCAAATTATTATTTTCAATGAGCTCAAGACTACGCTGGAGGCGCGTGCTGCGCGGTGACCACGTTTTTGTGCGGACAACTAGGTAACAGAACAAGCTTATAACTTTGCGATTTTTCATGATACAGTTTTGAAATTTTGTACATAGATTCTTTACATAAAAATCTAGTATTTTTATGTAAAGAATTTTACACGTGTTTGAGGTTTCGCATATACTAAAACTAATGTTGAATAGTAACAATTATAAGTTATTCTATTGTATACTCTTTCTGGGGTTAAAAACATTGTAATACAAAGTACAAGTACGTGACGAACCCAGTGATGCCGGGGAACTCAAAAAGGAGAAAATACAACATCACTTACCTTCAGCCCGACTGCTCTTAAATCTTTCGAAATAGGTCACAACGCGGGGTTCCGCTCGCTTTTTTATTGGAAAGATGACAGTCTAGTATTTATTGGGACCTTGAGTCTAGATACAATAGGTAACACACACACAAACACACATGCACACACACACTCATACAATTGATTGTATTTTCTTTTTGTTATTCACCTACATGTAAGTTTATAATGTACGGGAAGAGCAGACCCTTCAACTACAGACATTGTCTATGCCTAAATGGAGACTCCTCGACATGCAATGTAAGCCAAAATGATATGAAAAAAACGTATTTTATTTTAATTTTATTTATTTAATAGGTGCACTATCCCAATGTACTTTTGATAATGTATTATTGACTTTTCAGATTGTTTTTCATAGTCCACATCTTCTCTGGGGAGGTGGGGTATTCAAAACCTCACGACGTATAATCAAGGGAGAAGAGGGGGTATAAAAGTGGACCAAAACGCCCCATGTGATTAAGGATGGCCCCAATGCATCGAAATTGGTAAAATTATCAGACGATCACAGTATCAAGACTTATGATTTAGATAATATTCTAATCTAAATACCTTTTCTAAATCAAAGATTGATGCGTTCTATCTGGCAGCCAAAAATAGGCTCAGAGCAGCTCTGACCGATCGAAAAATGTTTGTTTTGTTTTCAATGTATGGTGTGAAAATATTGAGCGATAAAAAGATAATAGCAACGCCCTTGACCAGCGCTATAATAACTTCATTTTTACATGGGAATGTCCGTTATGTAACCATTAATTATACCTAGTTATTTTTAGTAAAGATAATGTAAACCTGAGAGAATTTTGCTCAGGATCGATAAATAGAACTGATTTTGTAGTTTTTAAAGAATTCCTGATCATCTGCCCAGTCTTGCTATGTTGGGGTCTCAGCGGATGCTAATGTACTTAGTATTTTGCATGGAGTGACTGTCTATCTGATCTCAACATTCCAAAACTTATACTGTCACTTACGGGATATCTTCCATGATTGTTCATTGTTTTGAGCTCCCGATATTTCGACGCTGTTGCAAGCGTCAAGATCGCGGGTTCACATCAGGTCAGGTTGGGTCGGTTGATATCTCAAAATAATGAACAATTACGGAAGATATCCTGTTAGTGGCAGAAGTCGAGAAGGCGAAGCATCGTTTCATACTTTGGGCCAACTACCGAAAGAGCCGAAACGAAGTATAAAAAGAGGCTCGCTCGCTCGCTAGCTGGCGGTGTGGCCTGCGCTTAATAGGGGGCGAGCCTATTGCCATCAACCGGGCACAAAAAAAACTCAATAACAATTTGGCCGATCTGGGAATTGTACCCAGGACCTCATGCTCAGCAGTCGCGCTTGTTACCACTAGACCAACGAGGAAGAAAACTATCATAAAAACCTCTTTCAGCTTATTAGAATAACTCAGATAGCTATCACAATATCCTACATGTCAGACCTCAATTACAGAACACTACAAATGCGACCCATTTTACAGAAAACCAGAATATCAAAGTTCACTACAACGGTACAGTTTCTAGGCCCGAGGGAGACAAAAGATATCAACAACAGACAACGTCCCTGTTACCTGTAATCATTGTCAGAGACACAGAGCACAGATTCAGAAATTGTTCAGGAAATGGAAAGAAAGAAATACGACATCTATTCCGTAGTGAATGGAGATGTTAAAGTGTATTCGGAAAACGGAATACCGGTATTTTGTGGTCGTTTTGATAGCGGTTTTATGTTGAAGCAGTAAGGGCGATTTTAGAATTGCAAGTGTGCGGTTGATTATACAGTCTTTCTTTTATTTATCGTTTGGTTAGTGGTAGTTTTTATGCCGCCCATGGGCCTCTGACTTGGCTTTACATGCCGTCGAGAATTATCTCTCAGGCATGCTGGTTTCCTTACGAATGTTTTCCTTTACCGAAGCAACTGACAATTACACAATAGGATCGATAATAGAATTGATTTGTGTATGAGACTACAGCACGGCAAGACTGGGCCTTGCTATGTTGGGGATTCACCGGATGCAGGTTAATGCATTGGGTTAATGTCCATTATCTTACATGGATTGACTGTCTATCATACTGTCTACATAACTGGCGATATGTGGGTGTACTATTAGGTACAACTCTGCCTATCCCTTCGGGGATTACAAGGGTGATGTTATGTTATGACAGTCTAGTGTCTATCAGATCTCTACAATCCAGGTACTGCTGGGTAACTGGAACCTTAAATCCCTTGGCAAGGTTAGTTGCCAATCATCATCATCATCATTCTCTTGCCCTTATCCCAATTCATTTGGGGTCGGCGCAGCATGTCTTCTTCTTCCATACTTCTCTATTACTCGTCATCTCATCAGACACCTCCTTTAGTTGTTAGTTGCCAATATATTTTGTAAAATATGACAGACACCAAACAATGAATAAGACTTGTGTGAAGGGTGCTTTGGCAAGAAAGGAGGTGACTAATGAGACGACGAGTAGATAAACGAGAAATATGAAAGAAGAAGACATGCTGCGACGACTACAAAACAATTGAGATCAGATCAGGATAATACTGATACTGATACTGCTAGCCTGCGTCATCCCACTGCTGGGCAAAGGCCTCTCCCCATGACTTCCAGTTGCTACGATCCAGGGCTAATGTGGGCCACTGGGCAGGATAATGACGACATCATTTTCTAATACAATTCAATGAATGACAGTATCGATTTCTCTCAACTCAAACAAATCAAGTATACCAGCTACCTCCTATTAATTACAGCTATACTTCCACCGGATGCCAACGCTTGATTGGATTAAGCCGGGGATAAAAATAAAAGAAAAAAGTCAAGCGACAGTTCAATGGTGCGTGCGACACGTTTAATTAGATAGCTAATTAACTTATGGAGGTACCCATCGATTTCAGTCGATGGCTCTTTGATTGTACGAACACTTGTTCGAGTTGATGGGATCGGAGAGGTTTATATGACGCTGTGGACTGATCAGGTTTACATCAAGAATAGCATTTGAGTTGTACTGCGAAAACCCTTGGGCTTCATTTCTGACAGAGATGTGCTAAGATTGCGTAGCTGTGGAACTCGTGGTCATACAATGACAATCGCACGGGTCGATCTTCAAAGCTAATCAACGCTTGCCAAGGTCAGTCCTTGGATGGGACTGGTCATTCGTAAACGAAACGCCTCCGTGCTTCGGAAAGCAGTAAACCGTTGGTCCTAGTTGACATTTTCAGATCTCTGAGAGTCGTTATGCCACCCGTAGTAACGGCAGTCAAAGATCTACAGAAGCCCGACAGTCAACCTACCAGTATTACAACGTGTACCGTGTTGGATTGTGCATTCGGTTAGATTGGAAGCCGACCCTAAGGCTGCCTGTCCATTGAAGCGGAGCGAGGCTGAGGGGCGGAGAAACGGAGAAATATTAACCAATAGGATTGCAGCCTTACATAACTATGCGAGGGTCGGCTTCCAGACGGGAAAATACTAGGTGACGCTGAAGATGAGGATAAAAACTCCCTCTTTGCAAGGGATTTCAAATAAAGATAAGCCTAATATCCTTGGCCTCTCTCAACCAACAGGGCAAAATAAATCGGTTCACATATAAACTGAAATCTTCTGATGACAGACCCACAGACAGGATTGTTATTATTCTCTTTGAATAATTGATGAAACGAGGAAAAAATACACTACCTACAAACATTTTTAGATTCTTGATTTTCTTATTTTTATTACACAGAACAGAAACAGGAAAAATAACAAATAATACTAGAGCTTTGGTATTCGATAATAATTTTAGTTATTTGAATTTGCCGATTAGCTTGTTACCAAACCGCTCTTGGGCCACGTGATGGATTTCGGCCCATTCCCTCTCAGAGAGGAGGCAGTGGGAACATTGTACATTAATGAGATCAACTCAACGGAACAGCAGCGTGGTATGGGTGTGGAGATGTGTCGCAAGTCTCAACTATGCTCCACCTCCTATCCTGCCGTCTTAGCCCAATAACATGCAGCCGAAGTGACCTTTGCGCTGCCACAGACTACGTCATGGAAGTGGCAAAGTTCTGGGCTAACCAAATACAAAATACTGTCGTACCAGCGACACGAAAATGAAAAATAGGATGGTTTTGTTTATTGTATCGGAAATATTGTATTTTTGCCTACGTGGATGTCGAAAATTATACACCACGAAACGCGGGCCACTGTACCGAGATAAAAAATAACGATTTGACGATTTGGAGTCGTTCCTGACTGATTGGCCGGAGAAAGCAAACCACCGGGAGAGTTGAAAAGGTATGGGGGAGGCCTGTGCCTAACATTAGGCAAGGGGTAAAAAAAAGTATCGTGTATGTAAGTACCTATATGTAGTTGAAATCTGCTCAGACCAACTGCTGAACAGACGTGGAAGGGTAAGAGACACAATTTCACTCGCATTTATAATATTAGTAAATGTATGAATAGTATAGATACTTTCATCATATTTTTGCCATGTGATTCATAAAGCAGGCGTGTGCACAGATGCTGAGATTCTAGGGCACTTAGAGATAACATCTGGTGGAATGCAGATTTCATCAATGAATATTGTTGGGAATCAAACCAAAACTAATATGGTACATAGATACTATTTTATATCGCTTTAAAATATACGTATGAAATAATACGTGAATTTTATTTATTTTAGTTTTTCGTCCTATTTCATGGGACTTAAACATAACAGGAGAAATTTGGTACTATTAGGTACATTTCTGCAAATCCCGTCGGGGATTATAGGCGTGATGTTATGATGTTTTAATATGAAATTCAGACGCAACGCTTAGAGGAGCTCGTGGCTAAATAATAACAGCCGCTCGGATCGATCTTTAGGTTAAGCCGTGCTTGCCTAGGTTGGTCTATAAATGGGTGACTACCCATTACATACCGAGTTTCCTCCGTGCCTCGGAAAGCACGTTAAGCCGTTGGTCCCGGGTGTCATTTGTGATCTTTGACAGTCGTTGTTTAGTCAATGGCCCAAAAAGTCTGACAACCAGCCTTACCAAGGCATATCGTATTACCCAGTACTAACTGTGTTGTGGAGGTCCGATAGGCAGTCGCTCCATGTAAAATACTGGTATTCAGCTGCATCCGGTTAAGACTGGAAGCCGACCCTAACATAGTTGGGAAAAGGCTAGGCAGATGATGAAACGCAACCCTTACATATCGATTTTTACCTAAAACACGTAATAAATAATAGTCTGTTACTCTATCAACATCAATAATTCATGAGCACGTGTTTTCAATGACAGAGGGGAAACTACCTAATTCATAGGTTACCCTCCTCCCATTTCAGTAGTTAGCTCAGTGCTGAGCGTCGGGATGTGCCCGGATAAACTTTTTGACGATTTTCCTCCATTTTTGATGATCAAAGATCGCGTAGATAGATAATAGTAAAGATAACTCGTAAATAATATTAACAATTAGACAAAGATACACATATAGATCCAGTAGTAAGGGTAAACAATACAGAAACAAGCATTTCTTCGCCATCTCGTCCGCGTAAGCAATATTATGGCCACGGTTCTCAGCAAACAAGTTTTGAGTATGAATGTGGATGGGTATAAGAAATGATGGGTAGACTGTGTGAAGGCTGATATGGCAAGAAAGGAGGTGTCTGATGAGATGACGAGTAATAGAGAAGTATGGAAGAAGAAGCCACGCTGCGCCGACCCCAAATGAATTGGAATAAGGGCAGGTGAATGAAGATGGTTCTGACCAAACCACTGAGGTCCAACAACACGGCTGATACGTTTTGTATGGAAAGTATTAAGAAAGTATAAGGAAGGAGGAGGGAGGGAGGGGTAGTATAAGGAGGTTTAAGTATTAAGTTTTGTGTGTTTACACATTATTTTTAGTATATGCGAAACCTGAATATAGTTTGTTCAGAATAAGTAACTGAATCGATTCCAATCTTTTTTAAACCATGTTATACTTTTTCCCAAAAAAATTTAAAAAAGTTAAAATTTGGATACCGAGCGACTTTGAGTACCTATCGCAATAATTTTGGTACCTACTGCCAAATTATTATTATCAATGACCTCAAGACGACGCTAGAGGCGCGCGCTGCGTGGTGACCGCGTTTTTGTGCGGACAACTAGGTAACAGAACAAGATTATAACTTTGTGATTTTTTATGATACAGTTTTGAAATTTTGTACATAGATTCTTTACATAAAATACTAGACCCGTGTATCAGGTTTCGCATATACTAAAACTAATGTTGTATAGTAAGTATTACGTTACAATAAACTACTGTCCAAGACTATCGCTTTGTCACAAATGTATACGCAATCAGAGAATCGACACATTCTCTATCTCCAAAAGATCGTTATATCTTGTAGTGCGTCGGAGGTCTTGAAATCTAGGTGTTGCTCCACTTGGTGAGATCATCTTGTAAGGCTACATCCACTGGTTGCATTCCTTCTAACTTTCCGGAAATCCTATGCTTTCTCAGGTTGTCTGATAGCTTACGGGCGCAATTGCAACACTCTCTGAAGACTGATTAGCCTTTGGTGTATGCCTATTCGAAGTTCTTTTAGGCTGGATGCATTTGTCGATGAGTAAGCAATATGATGAATATAAATGTCCATGAATCGAGAGGGAAAGGAAGTCCAAGGAAATAATGTATGGATTGTGTGAGGAATGGTATAAAAGAAAAAGATGTAAAAAACATTATTTTTAATATATGCGAAACCTGAATATAGTTTGTTCAGAATAAGTAACTGAATCGATTCCAATAATTTTTAAACCATGTTAAATTTTGTCCCAAAAATATTAAAAAAAGTTACAAGTTGGACACCGAGCGACATAATAATCGCAATAATTTAGGTACCTACTGCCCAATTTTGTTTATCAATGAGCTAAAGACGATGCTGGAGATCCGCGCGCGGGCGCGTTGTGTGGTGACCACGCTTTTGTGCGTACAACCAGGTAACAAAACAAGCTTATAACTTTGTGATTTTTCATGATACAGTTTTGAAATTTTGTACATAGATTCTTTACATAAAAATACTAGTATCATACACTTGTATCAGGTTTCGCATATACTAAAACTAATGTTGTATAATTGCGAGAAGGTTGACAGGGGAAAATGGAAGAAAAACACGTGTTGCGCCGACCCCAAGTAACATTGGACAAGGGTAGGAAGATGATGATGAAGTAATAGATGAAGAATACAAATGTTGAATGATGTACATTAAATCATCCTTATTCCTACATTAGGTAGTGCATTATTAAATGTCAAGACTTTAGTTCAATAAAAGGTGACGCCAAAAGTTGTAAATAAAATACTGTATATTATGTTATGTAAAAGTGTGATTTATGTGTCTAAACTGGAAATATTTCGGCCATCATAAAAGTCAGACTGAATTATTAATTTAGAGGTCACGGTAACGAATGCTTCGATTATGTCATTCTTAAACATTAATCATAATAACTTTGGCTATATAATATGCCCAAAGCATCTTTACGAAGGGTTCTGAGTGTACTATAGGGACCACTTCTGACCCTACAGGGGATTCCCGAAGGATTAGGCAGAGGTGTACCAAATAGTACACCCACATTTCGCCAGTTATGTTTAAGTCCCATGTAAGATACCGGTTGATGGCTATTGCCACCGGGCATAAATCCGGACTCCATGGCTGACTGAGAAATAGCTGGTGGAAAAACCCAATATCACTTTGCCCGACCTGGGAATCGAACTCAGGACTCAATTGCGCTTGCGACCACTAGACCCGCGAGGTGTTTTATGTGTCTTTAAAATCTTCAAAACAATATAAGATTTTAAACTATCATGGTCACTAATATTACTATTCAGACTAGAAACGGGATATTTACCATGTTTACTGTTTTTGTTGAGTTCCCGATATTTCGGCGCTGTTGCAAGCACCATGATCACGGATAAACTGAAGTTATTGCGGGTGGATGTTTATGAGCAGACAAATCGGTCTACCCTCTTTCTTGTTCGTTTTTTGCACTCAGTACCGCTACCACTGTCACTCGCTACTCGATTCTGTTCCCGACACACGAAACTCACTGTGTGCGCTCGCGAACTAAACACAGAGTGTGTTTAGTTCAAACAGTAGTATTTACCATGTTTAGTGTTAAAACAGTAAACATGGTAAATATCCCGTTTCTAGTCTTCAAAACAAATCCACACACATCCTAAATCTCTACTTACACTCTATCACCGAAAAAGCATGCTGTTGCTTGTTCTAACACAAAAAATCCATAAAACAAACGATTTAGAGCTAATTTATTAATAGATTCGCTGTTATCACGGCGCTCGAATCCTGCGCAGATACGTTGAAGGTCGTATACCAGTTTCATACAATAAAGTCATCTGCGGATCTTTGACATGGAATTTAGAAATTATATTTGTTTTGAATCGAGACTTTGTGTTTGAGAACTGATTTTGAGGTCGATGTTTAAACGCTGGCGTGACGATCTGGACTCATTCTTAACGGATTGGTCAGAGAGGGCAAATTGTAAACAGGATTAGAAAGCCATGGCGGAGGCCTTTGCCCAGCAGTGGGACACAACAGGCTGATATAAAAAAAGGGTTTCTATATCTAAAAGGCGCGCTCCCTATGACATAGGACTTAACTGGTGAAATGTTGGAGTAGTATAACTAAGTTCTGCCTAACCCAACGAGGTTTACTGGCGTTAATCTACAGCATCTCATCATCTGCCTAGCCTTTTCCCAACTATGTTGTAGTCGGCTTCCAGTCTCACCGGATGCAGCTGAATACCAGTGTTTTACATGGAGCGACTGCCTATCTGACCTCCACAGCCCAGTTAGTACTAGGTAATACGATACCCCTTAGTTAGAATTTATCAATTTCAAGGGTTTTAATCAGTAAAAGTCCCGTCAAAATCGTTCCAGCGGTTTCAGAGATTAGCCGGAACAAACGGACAGACAGACCGACAGACACAAAAAAAAAAAAAAATTATAAGTACCGTATATAATACTTTCATATGCATTCAGTAAAAAGCTGTTATTTTGGTATTACAAACAGACACTTTAATTTTATTTATTTATAGATGGAAAGTAAACAGCTTCTCGCATCTCTCGTATTTAAAATGATTAAATAATCTTTGCATTTTAATACATCATTAACCACATTATATGTAGCAACTACGTCGTTAATTCGTAATGAGCATTTAAAACAACAAAGTATGTAGGTATAAACAATGCTCTTTATTAAAACGAATTGTTTTTCTAGAGGCAAAATAAATTAAATAGCGATGCTTCACAGATATGACGGGTACGATTCAAATCATCATCTACCTAGCCTTTTCCCAACTATGTTGGGGTTGGCTTCCAGTCTAACCAGATGCGGCTGAATACCAGTATTTTACATGGAGCAACTGCCTGTCTGACCTCCACAACCCAGTTAGTACTGGATACCCCATGATAAGACCGGCTGTCAGACTTTCGGGCCGATGGCTACCTGTAACGTCTGTCAAAGATCTACAAATGGCAGCCGGGACCAACCAAAGCACATTAAACTGCTTTTCGAGGCGCGGAGGAAACTGGGAAAGTAATGGATCGAACCCATCCACAGACCAGCCCTGGCAAGCGCTGCTTAAACTTGAAGACCAACCTGTGCGGCCGTTACTATTTAGCCCCTTTGGCATACATGTGAGTGCGGTGCTTACAACTGCAGGTTTGAGAACCTAATGAACGCGAACGTCACTGACGCTGCTTATATCTAAAGCCGCGTTGACACGGTCCGAGTATGCTCGGAACGAGTGTACTCGTATCATACGAGTGTACTCGGATAGCTGTTGATATTGTCATAGTTCACTCGGCTCATTTTCTTCATTCTACAATCTTTTTTTCATAGTCAACATCGAAAAATGTCGGATTCGTTACAAATCTAGCTGGTTCACGCTCTGACCACTTTTTTTTGGTAGGTTTGTTTTTATTATTCGTCATTTTTCTCCTACTAGGAGCCTCCTCGTATCAGAAAAGTAGGACACGACCGAGAGCGCCCGAATTATGGGTTGCCACCATACGAGTTGCGTCCGAGTCCAACGCGGCGCAGTGTCAACGCGGCTTAAAAGAACCTTCGACTCAAACAGAAGTAGAATAAGTATGATAAACTTAACAAGCACATCTTATCTTACTTCTTACTAATATTATGCGAAATAAATGCGGAAGTTTGTGAGGATTTATGGATGGATGGAAAAATGTAGTATGATTCCGTGGAAGAGTTCCGCACTTCACGCGACCGAAGCCGCGGGCACAAGCTAGTACATAATAAAACATTACCCTCCTACGTCAGTTGCGTAACACAGTGAATGGAAATCACACCGTACCTACTCAATTGTAAGTAACTAATTAGCCCAACAAACAAAATCAAACAACAAGAATCCTACACTGTACTACAGTTCACATTCAATTAATTAGTACCCACGAACCGTCCATTTAGATCAATTAGCGGGGCGGGAGATTGAGCTGCTGTGTCATATTCTTGTATATTGCACAAAGCGACGCATCAAGCTATACATTCCCAATATAACTTGACCTATCTGCCTATAGATTTTCCGTACAATGATAGATCCGCTTATACTGGTTTGGTATAGCTTGATTGGTCGTTGTGCGTACAGTAGGCGCGCGCGCATTATCACTGTGTAGGTCGCACGGGACTTGAAGATGTTTTTATGATGTTGAGGTACAATGTAATTGTAAACTGTAACTTTATGGTTTACGATGAGGATAATGTCACGGTAATGAAGGACGTATTAATTTCTCTCATTCGTAAAAGTTAAGGGGAAAAAGAATCGCAAGCGCGACTACTGAGCATGAGGTCCTGGATTCGATTCCCTGTCAGGTAAAGTGATATTGGGCTTTTCTAACAGGAATTTCTCAGTAGCAGCCACGAAGTCTGGATTTGGGCCCGGTTCACGGTAATAGGCTCGCCCCCTATTACAACATAACTAGCGAATTATGGGTGTACTAATGGGTGCACCTCTGCCTAACCCTTCAGAGATTATAGGCGTGATGTTATGAAATAACTGTGCATTCGCTTTGGAATAGAGCAAACAGATTAAAGCCTAAAAATATGACACCTTATACTACTCATGTTGTTATGTTGTTAGCATTGTGACAAAAATCAAAATAAACAATTTACAACACCAAACAATACTTTGCCTGTAACAATAAGACACTGATATTACTAACAAAATCTCTTTACAGACTTGTTTTACAACTTAAATGGTGGAGCATTTAGTTTTGATTAGAGTCAATTAACAAGTGTGTGGGAGAGATTGACTGGCTATGGTAGAGATTTTGTTGTTTGTGATTATATCAAGCAATATTCTCTATCTACGTTGAAAATATACTAAATTGGGATACAGTATAATGTTAAAATGGTATCTTCTTTCTTCTGTTGATGCGTTTATGTGCATGTTTATGTAAATAATTATGTTATGCTGTTTTGTGTAATGGTGTAATAATTTAATAATGTTGTTAGTTTTAATTGTTTTATTGTAAGTATATTAGTTTAAGTTCTTAACTGTTGCATTTGGGTAAACCCTGTACTGATAGTCTAAGCTGTTATAAATAAATAAATGTTGTTGCCAAGATTCACTTATACACACATTACTTTTATTTCATTAAGCGCACAAAGTTACAAATTATAATTATGTTGCTTTTCTTTAGTAATTTAAAATAAGGAATGACGATAGTGCATGATGATACACGGCACAACACCAAGTGAAGTGGAAGTAATCAATCAATAATTTTATTGTCAGGCAACTGAGGCCCTTATTTAAAAATACACAAAATAATCATACACCATAGTAAACTAATATACACGGTGTAAAGAGACCCTTCACATAGCCGTCAACCAAGCATTCTATACATCAAACTAAGTAACTTTACGCAAAAATTATTGCTGGGAATCAACTTTTTTTTGGGGTGGAAAATCACGTTTTTCGGTAGGACTTGATGGAAAGCACTCAAAGCATTGTGCTGATGGATGGATTAGTACGGGGGTTGTGGAGCTGTGTAAAAATCTTACATTAAAAATATGTATTTAGAACTTTGACCACCAATATCTCCATAAAAAGAAAGTTCCCAGGTAGGGTCTAGAACAAAAAAAATATCGTAAAGACGGGCAGAACAAGTGCCTTTCGGTTATGTTAAGGGTTTATTTACACCCTTTATAAAAAAACATTATTTAACTATAACTAGACACGTTTCGTTGACGGCGTCGTAACGTGTAATGGGGGAGGTCTTTGCACAGGAGTGGGAAAATAAAAATTGACAATGTGATATGTCACATTTTTGTCATGACAGCATTGATCACCCAGCCAAGGCCGAGCAAGGTTGCTGTATGCATCACCCCGCACTGGGCAGTGGATTATCCCTAACAGAGCGAAGGCCTGTGTCCCAGCAGTGGGATCAAAAATGCCAGGACAAACAATGTAGTAATTAGTGGGTAATTATAATTTTAATGGGAACATTTGGTTAATTAACTTGGTCACACTGTAAGCATAGTTCTGCTCATGTAGGTAGTTGAAAATCTTGACCTAATTAATGTATACCTAAGCTAAGAATGTACCATGTAGTCTTGTGTGAAGTTAGGAAGAGCCAAACAAGTGGTTGAGTTAGAAAAATACTTACTCAGCACATAAAAATAACCTAAGTGTTAACTTAAAAGTTAAGCAACTGCAAACAAGACAATTATTTAAGTTTTTTCTTTATGGAATAAAGAATAAAATATAAATGTAAAATCATTTGGTTTGAAGTTGAATAGATTGAAAACTTTAAGTACTTATTAAAAATAAATATAAAAGTAGTCTAAATATAATTTAACACTTATAATATTGCAAGTTTAATGAGATTTTAAGTTTTCAACGGGTTGCAGAGTTCAACTTAAAGTTATTTCGTTTTTATATTGCTCACCCTTAATTTTAAGAAAATATTAAGGTACCTAGTTATTAAATAGCAAGAAAAGAAACTTTTTTGTTCTGAATGTAGTTCTTGTTTTGAATGTGTAAGATCAGGTCAGTATGTGAATCAATGAAACTTTGGTCAATAAGTTACAAAGTTAGTAACTTAACCTACAGACATGCTTGAAAATTATCAAAACTTGAAGGTAGGGAAACATTTTTATGATAAAATAAGTTTGCAGAAGTTTCTTTTTTTATTAATATGAAATTAACAACTTTTTAACTTTTTTTCTAGGTCTTTCTTTCTACTTAGCCAATAAATGAAGTCTTGTTGGAAAAATAAAAGTTTGACTTATCTTATTGGTTTGAAACTAACTTTCAAAGTTTTTCTATATTAATACGATTCTTATAGGAATGTGCAAGGTTGATAGAACTCGACACAACCTCGCAAAACTGTTATCATAACCATAACATGAAATAATCCGCCTCACTATTATTAATAAGCAAAAAACATTGAAAATCGTATCAA
This sequence comes from Noctua fimbriata, assembly GCA_905163415.1. Taxonomy (NCBI): domain Eukaryota; kingdom Metazoa; phylum Arthropoda; class Insecta; order Lepidoptera; family Noctuidae; genus Noctua; species Noctua fimbriata. The sequence continues at coordinate 3,060,253 of LR990946.1, forward strand.
TAAAATAATCAACAAATATTTCAAATAAGCTCTTAATAGCAGCATGGTCGACCCCGTAGGGTCACAAAACGTCCAAAACACACAAAGAGATGAATATTTTATAATTATTCTAATAATACAATCATGCTATGAATGAATTTGAGTTTTTCGAAGCACCGCCTGATACGGACAAACATTAGTATTTACAATATTATCTTACCCTTATCGTACACCTCTGGCACTCATAAGATAACGGCACATAATCACAATAATATCACTCGAGGATTAGAAATGGATTTAGATGTGATAATTCGAGAAAATAACATAAAAACTTTGATTTCCAGTGACACACGACGGAGCGAAGTCACCTCGCATGAAGGCGCGCCACTGCGGTGTTGCCACTCCACAAACTACGTTTACCCAATAACAAACGTCAAGCTTGCTAAATTATTTATTTTTAGGAACATAACAAAACTATACACAAAACTGTCCAAAATACTTTTGGCAAATATTTAACAACAACAACGTTTTTTATTCTTGCGTTTGTAATAAAATTCACATTTTCTACAGTATGCCGTACAAGGATTTGAAATTAACCTTCGCCTCTTCTGGTCGCAAGGTAACGAGATGTTTGGTTGTGAACAACAATGGCTTACAGGTTTATTATCAAGTCGTATTCGATAGCAGGAGTCAGGCAACAATGCTAGAATAACTGGTGTATTATCATGTTCAATAATTGTTCGAATTCTTTGAAATTCACACCGTGATGATGATATTTGCACTAATCTGTTCGATGGTGGTTTTACTTTTGCCTTTTTTTTTATTCTTGTTACTCTTCTCGTTTCTGGCTCATGGAGTTGGTGTTTAGATTTACCATCATAATCATTTGCCTCTCCTGCTGTTTCAGTGGTTTTCTCCCAGCTCGAGTCTTTAAAATCCTTCACACTTTGGTTTCCCATTATACTTAATGATTCTTCTTCACATTAGGGGAAAAATATTAAAAAAATTTAAACATATAATTTTGAGAAATTTATTGACACAGACTTTTATTTTTATTTTTTTGTTTATGTCAAAAGTTTTCAAAATATCAACTTATGGAAACTTCTTGGTTCTTTTTCAACGAATAAAACTGATCACGAATTTTTGTACAGTCGCCAGCGCATGTAGTTACCACTAACTGTCAAATTTTGTCATTCCATTTTGAACTTAACCTTCAACATTATATGGTTTAAAATCCTTTGGAGAAGTTTGACAGTTTGTGGTAACTTAATGTGCTGGCGACTGTACTTTCGTCAAAGTCAAAGTCAAAAATTATTTATTTGCTGCAAATGTGGTGCAAAAGATGGTAAAAATGGCATGAAGTGCAATGACACATTTCGCCATAAAAATTGCATGTAAATATTATTAAACACAAACATTAAATTAAGTAGGTAACTAAATTTATTATGTACATTATATACAGACTAAAAAGAACTAAAGTAATGATAAAAATAAGACTAAAAGTAAGAAAAAATAAACATCTAAACAACGACGACAATAGGACACTTAGGCGTCAAAGTATTCCTCCGCATCGCTGTCATCTGGAAACGTGCCCAGAAGACTGGCAGCATTGCCACGCTGAATAGCAATGCTAATTCTTTGGCCAAAGAAATAGCCAGCCCTCTGGTCACGCGAAGTGTCGACCAGTCGGCGAGAGATTTCCTTAAAAAGGAGACGCGCACTCAGTCCCCATGACCCGAGCGTTTCGACCCCAAACGGCAGACAGCAGCCGCAGCAGCAGCGCCTGCACAGCCCGCCGTGCTTGCAAGGTGAGATGGCGCAAGGGTGTCAACACAGGTTGCGTCCCACACCAAAGGCCTACCCACCTTCCAAGGCACCAACGTCATGCCGTCTGGTCTCTTGCCATCGTCACGTACCAAGCCGTTTGGTTCTAAAACAAAGTATATATAAATAAATAAAGTATTTATTTATTTATAACAGCTTAGCTATACTATTGCTAAGTTTAGTTTATTTTATTATTATAATTTAAATTGTAGGTACAGGCATTGTTAATAGATACTGTGTAACTGTACGTTTATTAAAATTGATTTTAAGTTAAAAAAGTGAAGAGTTAGTTTTGATAAATTTTGCGACTTAATTTATATAAATACAAGGAACTGTGAGAAGGTTGTGTGATTTATACACTGGTCTGCAAGAATCAGTCCAGTCCATATTGAAAATTGAGCGTAAGCATTTTTTTTGTGCTAACAGAAACCTAGTAATTTCAGAAGAGTTTCCCCAGACAATGATACCATACCTGATGATGGAGCAAACATAGGCGTGATATACCATTAACGCAGTTTGTCTGTCGGTTTCAGCTTTAACTTTTTTTAAGCCAAAAACAAATCTATTTATTTTAATGCATATTTCATCAATATGATCCTTCCAAGTTAAATGCTCATCAATAGTAATACCAATTGAAATTTTGTTTTATGAATTTGTCCAACTGTTTGATCTTTGTGCGAAATTTTGAGATGTAGATATTACTTTTATGAGTTTTGAAATTTAATATTTTAGTTTTTTCTAGGTTAATTTTTAAAGCGTTTATATCTAGCCACGTAATTATTTTATTCAAAATGCTATTTATATTAGATTACTTCGTTCTTACAAAATGAAGCTGAGTGTGAACTACTTTACCCGTAGCGTATGAAAAGATTTTGATAAAATACAGACATATGAAGTACGATTCAAGTAATTAGTTCCCTGCATACATACATACGTTTAGTTCATCTCTCGAGGGGGGTCCACTGTCATTAATATGGTTGTACTTTACATCTTGGGTAAAGCGCCGAACAACCGTCTCCTGGTACTGCTGCTACGGCCCTGACAATGGTCACTCGTTCTCTTCCCTGTGCCACGTGTGGTATGGCATAGCATAATCAGCAAATATTCCCACTGCTGTGTTTATGTCCCTTCGTATGAGAGGGAAAAGCTGTAAGCTGTAAGCCATCACGCGGTACAAGTGCTGGTTGGTGGTTGTCACATTTTTTCGGGGCTTAGACTCTTTGGGTATTTCAATTCACACTTGCCAACCGGCGAAAAATGCGCACGTAACATCTATAATGCAGCTTGCCAAAAGTAAGTAGGCAGTAGGTAGCTATGGTAGTACACAAAATGCAAGAGTGAGGGCCATCTTACACCCTCTCACACAAATCAAAAGACGTTAGAAGACGCTCTCCGACTAGGTGACGCGACGATTTGTGATCTGGTTGGTAACAGCCACACACACAGACAAATTGAAGACACCCCATGAGGACACCAGCCACTCACAGTTACTTCAGCAAGTATGTATGAAGGAGCCAAGGACGCCATGCGAAGCGGTTTGACTGAGTGTTTGGCCAAAAACCTAGCAGTGGCTTGGTTAATGATAATGTGATGAAGTATCTCCTCGTGCTCTCAGTGAGATATGCTATTGCCTAAAACAAAGGTTTTGCTGGTAAATAGTTCAATAAACCAATTCGGGTCTAGAAGTCCTTGATGATTACCTAATTACAAGCAGTTAAATCCGATAATCAATCAATATTTATATAGCTTAAGGTTTGGTGAGATTAATTGCTATAAATAACGACTGATTGGCTTCCGTTATCAAATGATCTGAACGAATTAGATAATTTGTACGTGCTTGATTGTCAGTGCACATTATCGGATACGGATACACTGCCTACATCGTGGTTGGTATACAGGTGTTGTTATTTTTAGTTGACGACCAGAAATTGAGGAATAGGTGAATGATATCGTGAGGGCTGGGGACGACAGGAGACAAAAAACGTTTTGCGCTGACCCCTAGTAATATATGGGACAAGGTCAGGAAGACAAGGCCATCGTCTTCCTGCCCCTGTCCCATGTTACTTGGGGTCGGCGCAACACGTTTTTTTCTTCCATTCTCCTCTGTCAACCGTCACGCTATCATTTACTCCTTTTTCTTTCATATCATTCCTCACACAATCTATCCATATTCTCCCTCTCCATCCCTCAATATTTATATTCATCACTCTTTTAGTCCGGCAGGTAGATAATGCCGATAACTATAAATTAAGAAGTTCTAGATCTATTCTATTTTATATTTGTAGGGAACCAACTTTAGTGGCGCGCCCATCAGCTAAATGGACGGATGGATGACGACCTTAAAAAGGAGGCTGGGCTGTCGGGCGGAAGGCAAAGGACAGGGTGTTGTGGCCCAGCTTGGGAGAGGCCTATGTTCAGCAGTGTTCTACGATAGGTGGAGTCGAGCAGTCGATTGAAAATGATGGAATGAACCTACCCCCCTATTTACCTTTTCTTGGATACCCAAATTTTTTTTGGTCCTCTAAAGTCATTAAAGAATGTCGGAATGAATCTGACAGAGAGATCTCTGTCACGATAGCACTGCTTATTCAAGTCTACCTACTTTCTTTTGCAGACATACCTACAACCCCAATTACAAATAAGAAACACCATGTACAGCTAAGCGCCATTCATTGATAACCACGATGGATTACTACAGGTACTATAAATGACCATCACGCTAGTCACCGGTGTCTAGTTCAGTGGGTCAGTTGAAACATGGCTTCTGTTGCATACCTGTTCCTCGCCATCCTGGCTGTTGGTACGTATCCTCATCACCGGTATCATAATATTCTTTTTTCTCTTGTTTCGTCACGAAACTAAATCAATTCTCCTGCTCTTATCTCAATTTATTTGGGGTGGACACGCAGCATGAGTTCGTCTTCTATATATCCCTGTTGTCGTCATTTCACTCGTCAGTCGAACTATATATGGATAGGCTTATTCTATAGTACCTAGTGGACTTGACTGTCCAGGGGTATGGCTACACGAATTTTAAAACATCGCTCTATTTCTGTCAATAATTGATTGATACAGAATGATTTTTTTAACGCATTTGACGTTAAATGTACTTAGGTCCACCAATTTAGTGATTGGTGGTACAAGATGTCCTAAGTATTCTTAGTTGTGGAAGCTTTTTACCGTTTAATATGTTCTCAACATATTGAACGGTTTCCAGCACCTAGAGGCAACTATAGTTAACAAGTTCAATCTTATGCAAGCAATCTCCTCTTGGATGAGAAAATTCTGAACTGCTGACGCAGTCGAGAAGCATCAAAACCTTTTATAAATCTATATTTTCTTTCCAGCCGCGGCTGCTCCAGAGAACCGCGTTGTAGGTGGTGATCATGTCACCATCCAAGAGTTCCCCTATGTGGTCGCTTACACTTACCGCTACCCTGGACCCGGTATCACTGTGCAACGCTGTGTGGGAGCCCTGGTTTCCTCCTTTCATGTGCTGACTTCAGGTTATTGCTTTACGTAAGTGGTTTTGCGATAAATAGAAGACTTTCTTTTTACCCGACTGAGGGAGGGTAATGTGTTTATCAACCAATATAGGGTGTAAAGGGCAGCCCTCCCAGGAATTTTATATTTCAATGGGATCCCCATTGAAATATAAAATTCCTGCCTGCTTCCAAATGCGCTTGTTTCTTGTTTTTTTAGTCGGGTTTTTTCCCATAAGTGACAAACTCATCAACCTGCTACCATTTACAAATGCGTCGCTGCAATTAATCCGGCGTCATAACGATTTCTACGACGTCGAGCCGATCATTGAGGATACAACAGAGAACATCTCTTACGCGCTTTTTGGCGGCTAAAAGTCGCGGAAAAAAATCGTCCGTGTGATCCGGTACTAATTCTGTTGTTGACCGAGTCGCCGGTCGCGCTTGCAACTACTTAAACAACGAGGCTTCTCGTCGCTCTTCATTTTTATGAAACACTGAATAAGATGCTACGCTTTTCCACAGTGGTGCCGTCCTCTCCAACATGCAAATCCGAGCTGGCTCTACAAACAGTCTTAATGGTGGAACCCTGGTTAACATCAGAGACTTTATCAAGCACCCAGACTACACTGAGGTCCCCCGGTCCAATGACATTGCCGTCACCTTCTTACAGACTGCCTTGGGCATCAGCGATGTTGTCGGCGTACTGTTCCTGCCGCCTCAGAATTATTTTATCGCCGATGGTCAGTCTCTCAAAGTTGTCAGCTGGGGATTCGAGAGTGTGAGTATCCTACTTCTTACTTAATAATATCATAAATGCGAAAGTTTGTGAGGATGGATGGATGGATGTTTTTTACTCTTTCTCACAAAAACTATTGAACGGATTTGGATGAAATTTAGCATACAGATTGCTTACAACCTGGATTAACACATAGGATACTTTTTGTCTCGGTAGTATAATCCCGTAGGGCAGTTATCGAACTCAACGCGAGTGAAGACGCGGGCATCAGCTAGTCTTCTATAAGTATGTTCCGTTAAACCGATAGCGGATTCTTCTTTTTAAAAGCAAGATTCTAGAATCGCTATTAGATTATTTCAAAGATACCTTGTGAAATGATTTTGTTTTTTGGCTATTGTATAAAACATGTGAACCTGAAAATATAATATTATTAAACTCGAAGTAAAGGTAGGTAAAAGAATCTCGACGTTAAAAGAGAAGAAACAGGACAGAACTCGTAGACTCGACGAAGGGGTAGGCTAGGCTAGGTAGGGAAGGTTCTCCGCTCGGCGTAAAGGCACTCGACATAAGGGGAACCAATCATTCCAATATCCCAAAGGTAGTCTCCCATATCAATAGAAACTGTATGGTTCGGTTTTCACTTTCTCGACCAATCACAGAAGAGCCGCGATGTGGATTTGAAGCGATGTGATTGGCCGATTTCCGCATGTCCCTCTGCTTCGTTCGTCTTCGCATTTTGTTGAAATCTGGCCTAATAATTGAAAAAAATACTTTGTAAGGTAGAACTAACGGTTTATGTTTTTTTTTTCCGTAAATAGGAGAACGGACCTCAACTAGAAACTTTGAAGACTGTGTTTTTGAACAAGCTCAGCTTGGAAGACTGCCAGGCTAGCTATGCAGACACTAATAATATAGTACACATTTCTGACGGTAAGCACCACTATTTCTTCATGAGATATATACTTGTACAGTGAGTTATAGCAACTAACTGACCAACCTTTGCATAAATGGTTGAGATTTAAAAAAAAAGAATGATTAAATTGTACATGAATCTTTTGGCGCGTGGCCATAATCAGAAGTAACGACGCCATCTTGTTTATTCATTACAATATCGACAGACAATTCCACAAATGTTTACCAATAATGTCCTCCGACAATGTCAGCAGGCCCCTAAAGATGCTTGTAGCGCTATGTTCACGCTTATGGCTTTCTCGCTACTCACGTTTATTAAGTTGAGGTGGCTGACCAGTAGCGAAATCAAACGGACTATTAGTAAGTTTGAAACAGTCGGACAGAATTCGTAAGCCAAATCGCAGGCTGCAGGACTTGACTGTCATTTATTAGAAGAGTCTACCACCACGTCTTTTAAACTTTAGTGTGGGAAAGAGACAGAACTACGCGTCCTGCATAGCTTTATCTCTTTCGCATACTTATTTTATTTATCTGGGAAAACAAACGGTTACACATAACAGTATTACAGCTAGACTTTGGGTAAATGTATAACCAACGACATTTTCCACATATTTTATTATGAAGGATTTAAATAACACTGCTATGAGAAGTGGTGGTAATCTGTTTTCAAATTTCTTGGCCCATAGATATAACCCTAACCAGATTAACTCTTTAAACTTTTCAATTCAAATCATCTTTCTTATTGCAGATGTGCTGTGCGCAGCTGAGGCCGGTAAAGGCATGTGCTTGGGCGATTCCGGAGCCCCTATGGTCATCGGCCAGGCTGTAGTAGGAATCTCCTCCTTCTTCCACAACTGCCTTACCGATGATTACCCAGACATTTTCACCAGGGTCGATAAGTTTACCAACTGGGTCTTGGATGTCGCAGCATCTGGTGCCGCGCGCAAAGCAGGCTTCGTGGATGCTCCTAGGGTTACCAGCATGTAAAAACTAAAGCTAGTCAAGCCGGACTGTTTTTTGACCACAATATTGACGCGATAGTGGTTTGAGCCTTTCACAGATTAACGTGTTTTTCGTTTTTATTGCATTTACATGAAGTTATTTCTGAACGGATTAAGTCCATTCCTCGTTTAAAGATTGTGGTAACTTCCATAAAAGTCTGGGCATAAGTAATCACTCAGACCAAAAGGTTTTTGGAGATTAATTATACAACATCTAAATTATGTGATCTGCTCTTTCTCATCAATGGCTGTTAGAAAACAGCAAATTAACTTTTAAGCTAAGAAAATATTATATTTTTAAGAATATTTTCCTGTTTTATTTATAAACCCTTTTTCTTTTAAAATGATTTATTTTAACTTTGAATAGGAAATAAATCCCTGGTTGGTTGTCAGACCTTTTTCCAAGTTTAAGAGTAAAAATTGAGGATAGTTTTAAGTGTTTATAGGACAAACCGATCTATCCAACACCCAGTGCAAGTGTGGTGCTTCTGAGCAGGCCATGTCCCACTGGAGTGTCCTAAGACTGACCGTTTGATGATCTAAAGAAAGCCACTGACGCCGTCACCTACAGGGCTCAAACAATACAGGGTGGCGATGATGTATCATCTGAATCTTTCAAAGGGGAGTCTAGCAGTCACATTAAACAGCTTTCGTGAAAAAAATGCTCTCTAAATTTCAACTGTGTGGCGCCAACAGTCTCAGGGTAAAATGGCTATGACATACGACCGTTTTTTAGCGATATGGCTACATAACCCTAAAAAACAAATTTACAAGAGTAGAGAGACGGTTTCGATGCATGTATGAAAAGCATTTATTTTTATTTTTGAATCGTAAATGAGTTTCTTTGGGAAATTAGTTTAATATGACAGGTAGACTCACCTCATTGAAGGATGCAGATGACTACAGCATGACCACTTTGAGTGTGCAGTTCAAGGTGGCGTTGCTTGTTAAGAAAATTTATATCGATATGTCAAACTTGGTACATTTATTTTAGTTGTGTTTTCCCGCCAGATAAGTTGGTTGAAGTGTAAATCGTCACCCTGCATAGTCTAACCATAGTAGCATCAACACGAAAATAATTAGGGCACAGAGTAATTAGACTCGAGTTTTATTTTCATTCGTTTCCGTTTAAGCACAAGCCCACGACTAATACGTACGCACGAGTCGTATGTAGCCCTAAAAGGCTAAGAGCCCGTTCCCACTTAGACGGAGCGTCAGTTTAAACGGAAGACGGCGACCGGATGTGAGTTCACACATGCACCAACCGGCTCCGACTAGTCTGCATTCAGTCTTTGTACACGATGGACGACGACGTCCCAGTGCTGTGATGGTTTTTAATTTGGGTGCATTCTATTCTAGAAAAAGATTTTCAGCAGGAACATTAATGGATGAATTAAGAAATGATGAAACAATGTTTTTTAATTTCTTTCGAATGTATATTTCTTCGTTTTATGATCTCTTTGGACGAATTTCAATGGAAATAAAAGAACAAAACACAAGATTCAGAGAGTGCATTTGTCCACGACAAAGAAACAATCGTAGGATCCCGCGGCACATTGGTGCCGTCTAGTCGGCAGATTCATATATATCCGATCCGGCCGTTTAGACGGCTCTTCGCAGTGGCAAAACTTCCGTCTAAACACCCTGATTCGTTATTTTTCTTGGATCTGTTTAAATGTGAACAGTGTCATATAAACTGCACTGCCACTGGCATATCCGTCTCTTTAGACGGACCGAGAAATCAGACGGTCCCTCTTGGTGAGAACGGGCCCTAACCTGAAATTGGTACACTTTACGTGCGACACCCGCGATTTCAAGCCTTTTAAATTCTATGAATAAGGTTAATTTTGAAATGAAATAAAAAGAAATTAAATAAAAATATTTATTGAGTAAATCTCTCTTATAATATCGTTATACATTCGGATCTACTGATCTTATGAACGGAATGAGCCCTCTTTGGATATAGTTTTATACAAATAGCTTATTTTTTTTATTCATTTTTTTTTTACAATCTTGGGTAAGGCAAGACAATGTTTACATTAAAGGCACATTGATTATTGCGAATTCTTAAAACTAATTATACTATAATACGGGTTTTAAAAGTAGATATAGATTCTTAATTTTGTGATATAATATTAAAAGGCATGTGTTTTCATATTTTTATCAAGATTTTGACTGTAACATTTTCAAATATATCTCTCTGAAATTGACATTTCTTACAAAGGTATTTTCTGGGAAAATTGCTTGTGTAACTATTCGTACATACTATGTATTCCATTTTATTTACTTCAAAGGACACATTGGACGACATAACGGGTATACTAGAATTCATATTACATCATATACTTAAACATACATAATCGTGAAACTATCTATAACTTTACAACAATTAATTCAAACTATTAATACATTTTAATTAATATTGGCAAAAGACGTAGCTTATTTAATTTTATGTACGATTTACTACCAAAAACACGTTAAAATTAACTTACAACGGAAACTTATTACTAAAACAAGTATTTTTCCAATCTCGGTGGTCCAAATTAATAATAACCATTATTAATATCGACAACAGAAACTTGAAATGCAGCTGAGGACAATGAGTGCGGTGTGGGACTGGCAACCTACAGCACAGCGTCCTAAGTTGTAAATTCAACAACACATTCAATGTACCTAACCGCATTTCAAATATCCACTGTCGAAATAAGTTTCTAAAGTAAAATAATTTGATAATCAGTCACCATGATTATTAACTACGAATATAATGTAGTATTTAAAAGGTAATTTATTTATTTAACAGTCAATTTACTCCTATATAAAATATTGACATAAAAAGGGTGTATATTGCATGATTTATGGAAGGGATTTGATATCTTAATAACTAGAAAATACAAAACATGTAATTTGTTTTATACAAATTCTTTTGCTTAGGTGTCATCAAATATCTACTAATGCTCGTTTTCACGAATGCTAAGTAACACTTACATGAATAGAATTTAAACACTGCGCTTTTATACAGGGTGTAAACGGACCCTTCACGAAGTCGTCAACCAAGCATTCTGTACAGTAACTCTGCTGGGAAGCAACTTTTATTGGTGCGAAAAATCACGATTTACGATAGCGCTCAATGTAGGGCACTCAAAATATTATGCAGGGGCCATGGAGGTAAGTAAAGTTATAACTTGTAAAAAAATAACTTGTGAAAAAGTTGGAACTTTGACGTCCAATATCTCCGAAACTGGAAGATTCCCAGGTATGGCCCAGTACAAACAAAATTACGCAATGACAGGAAGAATATCTTACACAAACTATACAGTATATAGTAGTACATAAGCTATATATTGTAATTTTGTGTGTATATCTTTTATTTTCGTGTGCAATGAAGAATAAGAATACGTGCCTTTCGGCTTCATTGAGAGTGTTTTTACACTTTAGGCTTTCATTTAAGTGTCGGTTAGCGTTTGTGTCAACGGGTTAATTGGGTATTTATTCTAGTTTATCTTGGTTTTTTCCATCATGTTATGTACTCCATGTTAAAAAAACGCCTAGATACATATTTCAAAGTCTTAGTTTCTAAACATCTTATAAACTGCTTGGGTTGAGTATATAACTAAGTTTACGTTATATATAACTAGCATTATTATGTAATATTTACATAATATAAAGAGATTCACAACAGATTTAATAGGAAGATATCATTATGAGCCTGTTTTTTTACCGAGAGGTTTAAAAATACAAAACGTTATATTTATTAAAAAAAAAAGATAAAATAAGGGCAAATACTACATGAATACTGAACAAATGTGGAAGGGAGATGGCAATAGTTACGAGATACAATACTAGTGCTATAGTAGTTGAATTTCCTGACTCCTGACTCATAGGTATTCCTAGTTTAGGAGTCAGGGTTTCAACTTCTGTGCGCCTTTAAATATTGAGAACTTTAGCTAGATAGTAAGCATATTGTAAAGACTTGTATCAGTAAAGTATATTATATTATTTCACGAGCGCTAGTGTATACAGGGTGTAAACAGACCCTTCACATAGCCGTCAACCAAGCATCCTGTACATCAAACTAAGTAACTTTACGCAAAAATTATTGCTGGGAATCGATTTTTTTTTGGGGTGCGAAATCACGTTTTATGGTAGGACTCGATGGAAAGCACTCAAAGCATTGTGCTGATGGATGAATTGAATATACGGGGATCGTGGAGGTGTGTAAAGTAAAAATCTTACATTAAGTCATGTATAAAAAAAAAAAAACTTGTGATAATGTTGGAACTTTGACCCCCAATATCTCCGTAATTCGAAGGTTCCCAGGTATGGTCTAGAACAAAAAAATGATCGCAAAACGTAGAGAACAAGTGCCTTTCGGTAATGTTAAGGGTCTATTTACACCCTTTATTTGTGAACCTTATGTCTGCGTTTATTTAAGGGGGAAGCGCCAGGAGAGCAATGAGATAAAATGAACTTAGAAGGATTGATGATTTTAATAATTATGTAAATACATGCGTTTTACGGCCGCAAATCATATTTTGTTCAGCGTACAGCTTGACACTGACCGGCAAACTGCAAAAAACGCAAGAAAAGGGTTTGAATTTAATGGCCGGCTAACTTCCGCCATTTTTTTTTTTCAAAGTTTCGGCAATGCATAGAACCTATATTAATCGATAGCTGGTATCAATACAAACCACGTTTGTATAAGACAAAATGTTCTAAAGTGTCACGTTCCTGAGATATGTATGTCCGAGATATACAACATTATTTTTAGTATATGCGAAACCTGATACACGTGTCTAGTATTTTTATGTAAAGAATCTATGTACAAAATTTCAAAACTGTATCATGAAAAATCACAAAGTTATAAGCTTGTTCTGTTACCTAGTTGTCCGCACAAAAACACGGTCACCACGCAGCGCGCACCTCCAGCGTCGTCTTGAGCTCATTGATAATAATAATTTGGCAATAGGTACCTAAATTGAAAAAATATAACATGGTGTAAAAATTATTGGAATCGATTCGAGTTACTTATTCTGAACAAACTATATTCAGGTTTCGCATATACTAAAACTAATGCTGTATACGTGTCCGCAACTTTGAAAAAAAAACTTAAAATGGCGGACGTTAGGCCGGCCAGGCTTCATTATCTTCCAAGCCCTTTGAATTTCGCGGGCTACCCTGGCGCTTCCACATTAAGTCATAGTGGATGAAGAATACAGTCAAATTAGTTCCGCACAGATGGCGCTAAGTGTTTGTTTTCATCCGGCTGCCATGGAGTGTCTAGCTGAAACTTTGACGCGAGATATCTCTAAGGGACTTCATGCACTACGCGGCCATGAGTACTACTTTTGGCCGCAGATACTTCGACCAGTACGCGTACCGTAGACACGGGTTTTGTCGACGGAAGAATCGACAAAATGATATATCTTTTGTTGATCTGCTATATGATATATCTTTTGGTGGTCATGCTACGCGTGCAAGATGAAATTTTGATCGCACAGGAACAAGGTCTCTAATTATTTATTTCTCGTTAAAGGTCCAATTAAAATAGATGGACAAACTTTTAGAAATCATTCAGACCACCAAAATAAGGACGGTAAAAAAAAAATGAAAAACGCATTAGATGCTTACAAGAAAAAAAAACAGCTAACAAAAATACACTAAAAATGTTGGTTACCAGTTACAGTTTTTTTTTGCTTGGACATCTTTGGTTAGACGTACTGAACGCTGTGTTAAAATATGTCCATCTATTTTAATGGGACCTTATAAATATATTTTTGAAGAAATGTGGCTAACCTTTATTTGACCTTCAATGACGTCATCTCAAGAAAGAATATCATGAAATATGCAATATGCGATTCCAAAACACACATTTTGCAATCGTGCGGTTCTCGCATGACTAAACGAGTCTAGCTTCATGTGAATGTCATTAAAAACACACTGTCATTAGAGTGTCACTCACGTACTATATCGTCGAATGAGCAAAGGAATATTTTCCAGTGATGACGTCATCAACACTTTAAAAATATACAAGTTAAACATTTTGAACTATGCCCATTGGATGCCTGGCCAGTTTTGTTCAAGATAGCGGTTGCTCATGCGACAAGACATCATCGTGGCTGCGTAACGCGCGAGTTCCGTAAGTGTTACGTCTTGTTACCGATTGGTCGCTTACATTCAAGATGGCGGCAAGTGTCAAACACAGCGCTCTCTCGTGGCGAAATGTCCAAACTTATGTGCACTCGTGATTGACTATAATGTACTGTAAGTATTCTAGCTGCCAAATTCATTTTTCTTTTATGAATAGGAGTCTAACTCATGTATTCTATCAAAACAATATATAAGGTATCAAATACATATTTACTGAGCTGGTGGCTTACCATGACGCCTTATAGCAGCAGTAATTCCAGTGTGGGAAAGAGATGGCGCTAGACGACGTGTATAGCTCTTTCACTTTCCCACACTGTAATTACTAGTAACCCCCTGGGCCTTAAAAATAGTTGCCAGTTTATAAAGATTAATTATATAACTCTTAATAACTACTGTAGATATTCTTTATTAAAGCTATACTTTTCTTTTTCATGATTGGTTACCAATTCTGGTACGTAATCGAGACAAATCATAAATACATACACCAGCACATCAAGTTATGCGACGCTGTCAAATTTTCCCAATCAACCTTGAACCTAACGCTTTAGCGATAAAGTTGAAAATTTATTAAAGAAATTTGACAGTTTGTAGTAGTTTGATGTGTTGGTGTCTGGACATTCAAAATTCAATTTTCTTATTTTCTAGTCTTTCAAGCATACTAATTATATTATGCATGAATGCTGTTCAAAATATATCTTTTGAATTTCAAAAGAACACCATTGATGCGTACCATCAAAGGAAGTCCTTTCAATTTTATTTATGTATTTTAAAAACTTTCTTTTTAACCCTTAATTGGTCGCGTGTGGTGTTACACACCCCAGTCCGTCCTTGAAGATTTAGAACTTTTTAAATTCTGAATTTTGAGCACTGAAGTTCCCGTTAGCTTCATAAAAACACGTGTCCTTTATGATCAAGTATACAGCATATTCGTGATTTTGCATGTATTTCGTATGATTTTTTTTTTTTTTTAAAAAACGTTGCCCCACACTAGGAATTTCTCCTGTATCGTGGGTGTGTTTACAAACATTTAAACTCACATACACAAACATCCAGACCCGGAACAACTACCTGTAGGCCATACAAATATTAGTTCCGTGCGGGAATCGAACCCGCGACACGAAACGCAGCAGTCAATCGCTCAGCCACTGCGCCAACCGTGGCCGTGGCGTTATATGATAGGGGTGTGACGGACCCCACGTGACCGTTTACGTAACATTTTAGGCGCGACCTATTAAGGGTTAAAGGTTTTTTTTATGAAGTTATGCCCAAACCAAACTTCCAGCGCAATTCATATTTCTCTCTAATGTTTGTCCGCTTAGTTAGATTTACAGAAATGAATACAAGGTGTAAATCTAAACGGACCCTTCACGAAGCCGTCAACCAAGCATTCTGTACATCGATCTAAGTAACTTTACGCAAAAATTATTGCTGGGATACGATTTTTTTTTTAGGTGAAAATTCAGGTTTACTGAAACACTCAAAACATTGTGCTGATGGATGCATTGAAAAGTAGTGGTCTTGGAGATATTTAAAGTAAAGTTATAACATTAGAAACTAGGTTTTTTTAAACTTGTGAAAAAGTTGGAACTTTGACCCCCAATTTCTCCGTAACTAGAAGGTTCCCAGGTATGGTCTAGAATAAAAAAAAATGCAATGACGGGGACAGCAAATGCCTTTCGGTTTCGTGAAGGGTCTATTTACACCCAATTCGCAATTCCACTGAAATTCAAGACTTACAGAATATACAGTAGACATATTTTTAGCAACATCTATTCAATGTTTTCAATAATCTTTCCTGTTTAGGAAGATAAGCAACACTTGTACTATACATATAATACAATAATGGATGTTTATAATATTTTTAATCAATTAAAAGAACATGGTTTTAATTACAAGGAGATAAACTTAGCTTCTGATACGATAAATTTTATGATATCTCGGGAAACTGACACGACAATGAGTTTTTTATAGGTTTAGAAAGGAATTAAGTATAAACAACGAAAATGCCAAACTAGCCGCCAAATTTTGGACTGAATCAATTTAGATTGCCATTCAAGAAGAATCCTACCTCCTACTAATATATAAATGCGAAATTTGTGAGGATGTCTGCATGTTTGTTACTCCTTCACGACAAAACTACTGGTCGGATTTCGATGAAATTTGGCACACATATAGTTTATAACCTGGATTAATACATAGGATATGCTTTTTATCTCGGTAGTGCGATCCCGTGGGACAATTACCGAAGTCCACGCGGGCGAAGCCGTGGGCACAAACTAGTATTATATAAAATGAGATTTCTAAGGGAACTTGAGATTACAGAGAAAGAGTGAGATAACTATGAGATTACAAGTCGTATAGTGATATAGGAAGCACTGTGTCGCCTACAATGGAAAAGTTCGTAACGACGATGAGGGAGGTGGAATGAGGGGGGGTGGGGGGGATGGGTGAGGTTTGGTCTTAGTCGTTTCCATAGTATACGGTTTGAACCTTCTGTAACAGTATCGTCAATACTTGTAGTAGCTGGCGTCAGCCTGCGGCGGCAGACTGAGCCTAGTAGTGCGTCAGTGCTGGCGGTACAGCACGGTGAGCGTGACGGCCGTGCCCGAGTGCTTGATGAGCGCCACCACCTCGGGGTGCGGCAGGTTGCGGATGGACACGCGGTTGATGGCCACGATGGTGTCCCCCACGTGCAGCAGGCCGCAGCGCGCCGCCGGCGAGTTGGGGATCAGCTGGCCTAAAGGGAGATATCATTTGGTATATCATAAGGTGAAGCACACAAGCACAAACCGTACTCATTCGGTGCCTGAAATTCTGACCAGATTTTCAGATACATCACGCAATCAGCTGTCGAACTTTATGTTAGAAGTGTGGTAACTATGAGACAGCTCCTTTATTTAATCGGACTCTAATTTAGCCATACACTGGCTGGGCAGTGCTAATTAAATCAGAATTCAGTATCACTAAATTAAATTGCTATTTTCTCAAAGTCTTTTAGCTTTAGACGAAACCTCTGAGATTTTTAGACACATGTTTTTCATTCATCATCATATTCATTCACTGTTGCGTATAAACCTACTTTCTTTCTCCCATTTTTTTTTCCATTTTGTGTGATGCACGTCATGTACCTGCGGCAAATAAATATATTTTCTTTCTTTCTTTCTTTCATTTTCACGGTTATGTGCCATACTTTCAGCAGCTAGTTACATCGTCGGTCTTTGTCCCCCATTCGGTCAACACTGTTTTTACTCTCACGTAGTCTAATTTTAGAGGAGCTCGTGGCTAAATAATAACTGCCGCTCGGGTCGATCTTTAGGTTAAGCCGTGCTTGCCTAGGTTGGTCTATGGATGGGTCACCCATTACATTCCGAGTTTCCTCCGTGCCTCAGAAAGCACGTTAAGCCGTTGGTCCCGGGTGTCATTTGTACATCTTTGACAGTCGTTAGATAGTCAGTAGCCCAATAAGTCTGACAACCAGTCTTACTAAGGGGTATCGTTTTACCCAGTATTAACTGGGTTGTGGTGGTCAGATAGGCAGTCGCTCCATGTAAAATACTGGTATTCAGCTGCATCCGGTTAGACTGGAAGCCGACCCCAATATAGTTGGGAAAAGGCTAGGCAGATGATGATGATGATGTAGTCTAATTTTAGAAACTAACTATAATATTATAAGGTTTTAGGCAAAAATTTCACTCAATAAAATGGCGACATTATAAACTACGAGGTAAAAAAGTATAAAACTTACCAATAGTACTAGTAGCTTTATTAGCAGACGAGATGACGACGAAGCCGAACCCTTCGCCCTCATTCCTGGTCACTGTGACGTCATAGGGCACGGAGGCCCATCCGCCAGTCGTAGTGTCGTATTGGACGCCATACCTGAAGATATATAAACGTGTCGTTTGAAAAATTTCCAAGAATGTTCTTATTTATTTAATTGTAGGGTGGAAGGGGACACCGACCCAAAAACGGTGACCACGTATTCAGTGCATCATTCTGAACCACATAAATTGTGTTGTACTTCGTAGCACGACCATGAACGAATTAAATATAACTTAAGATGGTAATAAAATCCTTTTATTTTTTACTATTTTATACCACCAATTAGAAACTTTACACCTCTCAATTATCGTTGATATGCAGGTCGTGCTGGCAAGATTCCTTCCCAGCACGGTCACGCTAAAATTCCAGCTGGCTTATAAATTGATGAAACGAGAGCATGCCTAAGAATTTTTACTCATTATGTACTCCTATTTCATTACTAGTAAACTGTCGTAAATTGTAACATTTTTCGATTTGTGTACTTGACACTAGATGGCGTTAAATGTATAAAATTAGAATGTACGTTCAAACAATAGCAAAAATATACGGTCGTTTGTTTTTTTAACCGACTTTCTTCAAAAGGAGGAGGTTCTCAATTCGGTTGTATTTATTTTTGAAGTGAAAACTTCATTAGCATCGTCGTGATTTGAAAGTCGGTGAAACGAAAAAGCGACAGTAAAAAGAGACAGACACATAAATTCATAGGAGAAAATGAGATAGGAATTAGTGGTACAAAATAGTAAAAAATAAAAGGATTTTATTACCATCTCAAGTTATAATGCCAGCTAGAATTTTAAGTGTGGTCGTGCTAGGAAGATTCCTTCCCAGCACGACCTGTATATCTACGATAATTGAGAGGTGTAAAGTTTCTAATTAGTGGTATAAAACAGTAAAAATTAAAAGGATTTTATTACCATCTAGAGTTATAATGCCAGATAGAATTTTAGCGTGGTCGTGCTGGGAAGGAATCTTCCCAGCACGACCAGTATATCTACGATAATTGGGAGGTATAAAATTTCTAATTGGTGGTATAAAATAGTAAAAAATAAAAGGATTTTATTACCATCTTAAGTTATATTTAATTCGTTCATGGACGTGCTACGAAGTACAACACCATAAATTTGTTATCATCATCATCATCATCATTTCAGCCGAAAGACGTCCACTGCTGGACATAGGCCTCCCCCAAGAAGGGGGGGTTTTGCCATAATCGCCACGCTTGGCAGGCGGGTTGGCGATCGCAGTATGGTGTTATAAAACACAGAGAACGCTGCTGCCCATTCTCTGGTAAGTCCCTTAGTCGCCTCTTACGACACCCACGGGAAGATATGGGATGGTGCTATTCTTTACGTCCGGACACCATACAGAACAAATTATAAATTTGTTATATCGGAAGTTTAAGTGCAGTTTAACCTACACAATCAAAATGTATGAAACAGTAGATTTTATTAAAAAATGCCAGAATGACGTAAAGAAAGAAAGAAAAAGTATTTTGTAGTGTTTTTTTTGTGTGTTTTTTAAAGTAAGTACTGAATACCTGGTAATCGTGGTAAACTTCTATGGTTAAAAACAGTTATAATAAAATGCAAACAGCAGTAATTTTATCGGAAGACTTACATTGGTACATTTGCTGCTGGTGGATACATTGGCGCTGGGTGTAGAATATTGTAAGACACTGGTGGCATATTGTGATGCATTGCAGGGTCCGCACTGTGTGGGTAGAGAATAAATTAGTAGATAATATAAGACAAACAAAAATAACAAAAACTTATGGACACAGATATGGCTATGGATCTGGCGAGGTAGGTATGAGAATTATGTGATATTTTATTTTATGAAGACATTTGTACGTAAATACTGGTATTCAGCTGCATACGGTTAGACTGGAAGCTGACCAAAACATATTTGGGAAAAGGCTAGGCAGATGATAATAAATAGACCTTTGTAGTGAATAGTTATTTTTAATCGCACAAATTACGTATTTTTAGAAAATGCCTATGTCCAACAAAGGACTTCTTTCGGATGAGATGATGGTGTTTTCAGTTTTGGGAAAGTGCTTACTCAAGGACCGGTCAAATCGGTACGGAAAATTTGCAGACGCGGATACGGACATCCTATTATTATTACGATTGTGCTTAAGCGGGCTCTGTGAGTATCCGATGTCCACAATCTGTGTACGATTTGATCAAAGCTCAGGTGGTTTTAGATTAGCGTATTTTCGGCGCGTATAAGCTCGTTTTTAGAAGCGCGTGTAGGCGCGTCTAGACGTATCTTCTGCGACACGCGCAACTCGTATGAGCGTTGACGCGCTTATAAGCGCGAGCCGCGAGAGACGCCTCCCAGCAGGCCACTCCGCGCGAGATGCCGGAATGATCCCGAGTTCGGTATTTTGAAGTGCAAAATGTGACGCACGTATAAACGCGTAAACCAGAACGAACGATTTATGGTAAAATAAGAAAGAATTTAATTTTACCATAAATACATAGAATATATTAAAGTTTCGTAATTATCTCAAAACGTATTGGCATTACATTGTTAACGTTTCAATATTTTCATTATATCACATACTTAAACAACTTTATCTTACAATTGTCTAATTATATGAAACGAATGCAATGTAATAAAAATAATTAAATGTAAGGTAAAGAAATAAATGTAATGAGAACGAGCTTATACGCGCTACAAAATACGCTAGTCTGAAACCGTTCTAAGTGTAGTGTAACTGTGCAACAACTAAGTGTTATGATGGGGGTGTTCGACAGGTAACTTTTGGTCAAGGGTTAAGTTTTACCCTTTACCTCAATCGACGTCTTGTACGTGATGTTAACCAGGTCATAATTTCTGACCTCCTTTTAGTCAGCATGTAAGTAAATGCACTATGTCTTTAAATTTTTACACAAGTCTTTTAAATAAAATTGTGAACAAATTAAGAGAACTTACGTTAGCAAAGGTTGGTGTGGATGCGGCGCTGCCATTGTAGGCAGACCGAGAGGCTGGATGTCAGCGCGGTTGTGTCGTACCCCTAATGTTACCTGTTACAACAAATACATATTTAATCAATAAAGGTTTAAAACGATGGGACACCTTGATATCGTGTCCTGCCTGTACCTACTACCTACTGTTGTTTCCACAATCACAGGAGCTGATGGACGCTACTGAAAGTGCCAAACTCGGCGCCAAATTTTGGGCTAACTCAATTTGAATTGTCATCAATATGCCAAAAAGAAAACGTAAAAGACGCAGATATACCAGACAGGACCACAGTAGCGAAGGGTCAATTTTTGTAAAAGGTAAGCCAGAGTACATATCTTTAATGTGATTATATTATTTGTCTATAGAATACTGACTGTGCCATTTTCAAAGCGAAGCCGGCAGGAATCGAATTGTATGGAACCCTCGCAACTGGAGGACCACTTGATGATAAATTTGCACCGCTGCTTTTAATCAGACTATATTGTTCCCACTGCTGGACCACAGGCCTTGTCTCTGTAGGAAGTCGGTCACATATTCTTGAATTTTTGGTTCTAGGATATATTTACCTTTTCCACCGCTTATGGACCCCTACACCCCCCCCCCCCCCTACAGGTACCGCGTTGATATTACGCGTATTATTTCACTCAATATGAATTCACAACATGACAAATACTCACATGTCCTCTGGAAGCAGCTTGACACACGTAGGAGACTGCACGGGTATGTGTCGCTCCGGCGAGCGGTATACCATCCACAGAGGTCAGTAAATCGCCTGGCCGAAGTAGACCGTCTGCTGGGCCACCTGAACAAAAAAAATACACATTAGATATACGAAATACATTAGATAAACATATTATTATCTTAAGTCCACTGGTTATAGTTTAATTTTCATTGCAACTAATATTGCCGACGAGCCGTAACTTTAATGTCTAACTGATTGCAACTTTGCCCTTTGCACGACTTATTCAGTATTAGGAATTAATTCGGAAATAGACGACAGGAGGCGAACATAGATTTGTATTTATTTACACCCACACATTTTCACACCAAATTCACCAAGAAAATGGTGCAAAATCAAATTTTAAGAAAGCTAAATTATTAGGAAGTAGCATAGGCTATAAATTGTATTTATATCATGCAAATTAGCCGAGCTACCACAATTTCTGAGGACGAAGACGCGGGCGAAGTGCTAGTATGCTATAAGTTAGAAAGACAGTTAAAATTACGCACCAGGGACAACATATCCAACAGCAACTCGGCTACCATCCTCAGTACCGCCCACAATCCGGAAGCCGAAGCCAGCGGCCCCTCGCGCCAGTCGCACCAACACATCCGCTTCCGGGTCCTGTCCTCCCGCGCCGCCGGCTTCTACCTGTGGATCAAACTATGTACCCTTAACATGATGATGATGTATGGCCAAAAAATCTATAGGTCGTCAAAGGGATATTCCTGCAGATCAAATTTCGCCTATAGTCAATCTTAAGGTGGAAGCGTCAGGGTAGCCCGCGAAATTCATATTTTCTTAGGTTTTTTGCAATTTGCAGGTCAGTGTCAGGTTGTATGTTGATGAAATATGAGTCGCGCAAATAGCACCTATGTAGTTACAGAATTAAATTCAATAACTATTTCATGAAAAGTCATTGAATGGGATTAAATGAACTTAAGGGTTTGTATTGATGATTTTAATGATTAGAATTCTGTAACTACATAGGGGCTACTTGCGCGACTCATATTTCATCAACATACAACCTGACATTGACCTTTTCGGACAAATATGTAGTGAGATATCACGTGTATTTATTTTTTTCTTTGAACGCGCGATTTCTAAACCGAAAAGTGGTGAGTGACCTTGACATTTTTATCACGCTGCTTAATTTTTCAGAATTAAATTTGATTATACCTGTTTACCCGTATTTAAAGATGATATTCTGATTTTTTTTAAGATACTCTGTACCAAAAAATACACGTGATTTTGGATAGGTAGTCTAAAACCTCACCACGTACCACCATGGGGGGAGGGGAGGGGGATTAAAAAGTTGCTAATAAACATCACGTGATTAATGGACGATCCCATAGAATAATTTACTAAGTAGAACATACCTGTGGGTAGTTAGCGACGTACAAAGTGTTGGGTTGCGTCTCATTCTCGTAGCAAGACGGCGATTGTCTTGATACTGGCGAGTGCATATGTCGGGACGGCGAACCTTCTCGTAACCTACAAAAAAACAGATAGATGAAGTTTTATTTTTGAACTTACAAATGTCAAAATTCTTGCTAATTTACTGTCTTTTTCTAAATTTCAACCGATCAAAAACTTAACTCAAAAAACAATCGCTGGACCACATACCTAATTCAAAAGATTGTGATGTTGCTATACTTAGAGAACTTGGCCAGTTATTCCATCATAATGATGCACGTGGTTAGTACGGAACATCTACCGGTGCATTAAATATGATAAAATGCGATAGTGTCTTTATCAGTTTAGTATCTTACCTTAGTGGCGACGACTTTATCCTGCTATTTGAAGAGTTATTTGATGGCGACTGACTTTGTAGTCGAGTTGATGGCGAGTTGGACAGCAGTCGGTCGGTAGCACTGGTGTTGGATGGCGAGTGGCTTCGTAGACGACCTGTTCAAGTAAATTAATGAGTGAGGAATTAGGCAATCATGAGCTATTTATAATAAAGGACGAAGTTCAAATAGCCTGATCTGATATCCTTTTTGAACTTTACAAGTATACTAACCAACAAGCAGGCATATATACAAGGCATAATACGGGGTGGAAGGGACACCAACACGAAAACGGTTACCACGTATTCAGTACATCATTCTGAGCCTCAGGTATTAAATAAAATCTGCTGTTTCCTACAAAAATGCAATACCTACACGGTCAAAATGTATGGAACAGCATTTTTTTTTTTAAATAACCGATGAAAAATTTCTATGTGGGGAGCTCAGAATGATGTACTGAATACCTGGTAACCGTTTTCGCGTCGGTGTCACTTCCACCCCGTATTCTGTATACCATGAAACATCGGGCGAAACTATAGTGTAAAATCTAATGCCCGTTGACACTCATGCTAAACAAAAGCAAATTTTTCAAACTTGTATAATATTGAAAATATTCTTACCAGTAGAATTTGAAGGTGAATGAGGCCTAATTCTGCTGGTTGACGGCGATTGTCTGGTTAGACCACCAATGGCTGCCGTTGTTGGTGAATGCAGCATGCCGTCTTCTGGAAATCCTGGATAATACATTACTTGGTCAAATTAAAGGAGTATGGAATACGCTATTTAGATAGCTTGGACCATGCTCTCGACACCGGCGGATTACTATTTTTTATATTTTAAATGTTTTTATATGACTTTGCTTAGGAAATATTAAATTATATGTAAATAAAGGAAATAATAGAGGTAAGTGGAGGAGGGTAAGTGAGGTCATAGCAGATGGCCTCCTATATTTTCTGCCTACCCACATGGGAAAACGAGCCGGAGTTTGTTTGTTTGTAAGTTATTGATGATCCTATTTTAAAATATAAAAGTATATCTAGAATGCCTCCTGCCAATTTGATTAAAAAAAAATGTACGGTCCATCCGTACAATTCACATCTTTTTACGTTAAATTAGCAGTTTTGTACCACGTGTGCAATTTACTTTAGTTCACGTTCGGTCTTCGCCGCGTGTAGGTACTCATTATCATAAAATCTTTCCATCATAAGTAATCACTGTATCAATTAGCTATAGCATTATATCAATAAATGTATCATTATAAATTCTATCACAACTTATCATTTATAGTTGTCCCATACAAAGATATCAAGTGATTCTCACCTCCATTATCACTGCTATCAGCTACACTCGCGTTCCCCCTCCAGTACGCCGCATTCATATCAACATGCACAGTGGGCGTGGGCACTTCTCCCCAATTACCATTCCCCCATCTTTCATTATTTTCCCACTGGTTCCCATTCGCACTTCCATCCCATTTTTGACCATTTTCAACCCATTTCTGTCCATTCTCTTCCCACTTTTGTCCGTTTTCATCCCACTTCTGTCCATTCTCCACCCATTTTTGTTGTCCATTTTCGTCCCATTTTTGTCCATTCTCTACCCATTTTTGGCTATTCTCATCCCATTTCTGTCCGTTTTCGACCCATTTTTGTCCGTTCTCGTCCCACTTTTGCCCGTTTTCGTCCCATTTCTGTGCGTTTTCAGCCCAGTTGCGTATGTTCGAGTTGTCAACCCAAGTTTCTCGTTCCTGCCACTGGTTGTCGGGCTGTGGGGGTGGTTCAGTCCAGGGGGTGACGACGGGGAGGGTGAGACGCCCCCCTGGGGTGCTGCTGCGACGTCGCCGGTCAATGAGGCTTTCTCTTTCTCGGTTCTTATGTTCGGGTACTGCGTATGTTGCTTCTGTTGAGGAAAATTGATTGAGTTTATATTTATTTTGTAGTAATAATAAAAAGTAAATCCACTCGGATACGACAGATGTTGAATTGATTAACCCTTTGTATAAATAGTAATGACCTTGTTGCATTTTGCAGCTCAGTATCCGCATAGTTATTCACAAACGCTACGATTCGACAAGTCGTATGTATAGCTTTTTTGGCATTACGAACGCGAGCGAGATAGACAACATGCGGCTTTCCGAATCGAAGCGTATGTGAAAAGCTATGCAGCCTAAGCAGGTTCTATGTTGATTCTATGTTAAGTTCAATACGATTTGGGACTATAACAAACATTTATTTAAAGAATTATAATCATGGAAATTATCATACGAACTATAAGGACATATTTTTTCACATACTTATTAAATGAATATCACACTGTCGGATCTTACCTGAGTTCATGCCATTCAGTCTGTCTCGTAACGAGTCTTGCGTATGTAGGTTTGGTGAGCGAAGTTGTTCTGCTGTCGGCGTCTTACTTCTTATCAACTGGTTGTTGTTTGATGCTGCTGCAATTAAATATTGTGTTATCAATGTTTTAAACCAGTTTTAATTTCACATTTGACTAGCACTGTAGATTTTTAACATAGATAGATGTTGGTGGTTTGGCCCTATCCGAATACCAGCCTGTGACTTTAAAAAAAAATGTTGCAGCATCATGCTGAGAATTTGTTTTATCTTTTTCTTATGATACTTTTTGATATATTTTTTGTATTATTGTAGTTTTATCCATTTTGTTTTGTTTTGTCCTGTGTTTTTCTTTTTTCTCTTTCTTTGGTACTCTTAGAAGCAGACCAAATATGGTGAAAACCTACTTGTTGGTAAGTTGCTTGGTTTTTTCTTTGGAATTATTAACATAACATAACATCACGCCTGTAATCCCCGAAGGGTTACATTAAGTATAAGCCGCCACACTATTCCCAACCATTGAAAATCAACTCCTGTGCGCCAGAACCAACAGTGGCGACCACCAGACAAGCGCCGAGACAATGAAGCTCGACGAAGCCGCAGAGAAACAGTTTCAACTGTCTTGGATCCCGCCACGAAATTAATCAGAAAAGAATAGCGGAGGAGTAGGCCCCGAAGGGTTAGGCAGAGGTGTACATAATAGTACACCGACATTTCACCAGTCATGTTTAAGTCCTATATAATAGGGGGCGAGCTTATTGCCATCAACCGGGCACATCATCCAGACGCCCTTGGCTGAAAAATTCCTGATGGAAAAACCCAATAACAATTTGCCTGACCCAGGAATCGAACCCAGGACCTCATGCTCAACAGACGTGATTGCAACCGCTAGACCAACGAGGCTAGCTAAATTCATCAATGAAACTTAGTATACAAAAATTCTAATACTTACTTGATACAGGTTGAACGCGTGTCGCAGATCTACTCCTAGGCGTTCTAGTGGCAGCGTTGTTACGTCTCCACACTCGGAGTGTAGTCTCATGCATCGCTGGACAGTCTTTTAGTACCTGTTTCAACGAAAACAATAATATATCGAATTTGAAAATATCGGATGCATTTTAAAATGGCGAAATTTAGATGAATAGAGTCATAGTAGTGAAAGCATATCAAATCACGTCTGTATTCGCCCGAAGGGTCCGTTGTTCTACAGTACACTCACATTTAATAAGATGGAAAAGGAAAGGAAAAAACGAAACCCTTCTGGGATCGCTCGTGTGGCTGTCTGTCCGTCTGTCACAGCCAATTTACTCCGAAACTACTGGACCGATGGAGTTGAAAGGTAGTATGTAACACACATATGTAAATCGGTGACCCAACGACGGACGTGTAACGTAAATTAATGAATTTTAAACATGGGGGCACGGGCAGGGGTTTACATTTTTTTAAATTAGAAAATGATAAAAAAAATTGTTTTGCAAACTATATCGTGTTACATATCAAATATTTCTTTTTATAATTTTAAGACAAAGATAAATAGTTTTGAAGTTATTTAATAAAATAGGCCAAAATGGAACGTAACCTAATTTAAAAAAAAAAAAAAAAAAAAATTTTGATAATAATACAAAAAATAGAAAATATAAAAATATTTGCCTATAGATTACAAGAAAACCTATAAGAAAGCTACAAGCCTTCATGCGCGAGTCCGACTCGAACTTGGCCGGTTTTTTTTCAAGTCGATTTTATCTATATCAGTACAGAAAGAATTGTGTAGGTTACCTGTACTACATGCTGGTGTGGTGCATGACGCACATCTGTTTCTCCGATCTGTAGTAATAGATCGCCTTCCCGAAGACCTGCACACCGACTACGATCTAACACCTGGAAATATACAGATGTAAGTAATTAACGATATCATAAGTTCGTTTATTATGCAAGGTGTACATAACTAAAATAACTCAAAACCTGAAGAGTTAAAAAAACACATAACAAATTGTATGGTCAAATGGCATGGCCAAGACTACTTTTCGGCCTATCAATTTCTTCAATTACACTTGGCTTAGGCGTTGCATACGTCACTAGTTACCATGATCCCCGCTGCAAGTGTGGGAAGGAACACCGGGGTGGTTTTTAGTCAGTTAGAGTCTGACAGACCCCTCCGCCCGCCCCAGGGCGGAAGACATTCATGAACTTTGTCCACCCCGAAACAAAAAAAAGGCGTTGCATACGTGTTCGGGTTTGCAGAACCCACGTCTCTTATAGTATCCTTGCTTACGATTGCCATGTTTCAATATCACTGACCTTTTTAACTTTTTGTCCATGTACGCTATCAGCAATTGTAAACCCAAAACCAGCTGCTCCTCGGCGTAACGTAAGCACCAGTTCTCGACCTGGCTCGTTTGATGTGTTGTTATCAGCTCTAGATTGATGTTCTGAAAATAACAAAACAACATTTATACTGGGAAACATAATACTAATGTAGATACGGTAGTAGTTTATTCTGCTTGATAAAGTTCCGCCTCATAAGCAAGTTTCATTCTCTACTCGTTCTTCCATCATTCTCCCCTTCCCTTTCATACTATGTTTCTCTCACTCACACCTCAACGTTCCATTCCACAAACTTTCATGCGTTCCTTTTTAGTCCTATCCTACACTAATATCGCTTGTTTTATTTAAGACAAAGGACCGCAAATTTCGTCGTATGCCAAATCTTGAGTTTATTCAACTATAGATAAATATTTGATTTATAAGTAGGAGCTGAAAGAACTTTGGGTTAAAAATCAAATAGTAACGCAATTTTATTTAATCTGAAAACTAAATCTAGGGCATAGCTTCAGGATAAAATATACTAATCAAAAATAGAGCATGGCGAAGAGTGGGTGTACTATTATGTACACCTCTGCCTAACTCTTTGGGGATTACAGGCGTGATGTTATGTAATGTTAAATAGAGCATGTCTTGTTGCAATCTAATTTCAGATAAATTAGCTCAACAATATAAAAACAGAGCCAAGTTGGCAAATGTACGAATAATAGTCGATAACCAGAAATGTTCTTACCACTAGCCAAAGACAGCACATGATCCAATGACGGACACCTCGGAAGCTCCTGATTATCATCATTAATAGTCAGTTCATCCAGATCGAAAGACCTGGACATCATCCGCCTCTGTCTAGGGCTGTGAGGAGTAGGACCACTGTCCACCTTGTCCCGACCCTGGGCTGAAGAGTCCAGGTTCGGAGAATCCAGGTTGAATCTGGAATTGTACGCAGATCTGAGTATTTCTCTAGATTGTCCTTGGTACTAAGGAATTGGTTTATTAGAATAAAAGTGAAAAGAATGCACGCATAAATATAGAGTTGTCAAATATTATATTATATAGAACAAACAAAACATGATGTAAATTTTAGTATTTTCATCCAATTATTTAAAAAAAAAATGAAAAATACACTCGCCAACCCGAACGGAAAGCATATTATTAATTTGGCATGTAAAATGAAATAATACTACGAAACTACGACAATTCCGAACGGACAGCGTTCTTCTTCAGCGTTTAAATCTATACTAATATTATAAAGCTGAAGAGTTTGTTTGTTTGTTTGCTTGAACGCGCTAATCTCAGGAACTACTGGTCCGAATTGAAAAATTCTTTTAGTGTTTGATAGCCCATTTATCGAGGAAGGTTATAGGCTACACAACATCACGCTACGACCAAAACGAGCGGAGCATTTATGAAAAAGATTGCAAAAACGGGGAAAATCCGAACGCAGACGAAGTTGCGCGGGTCAGCTAGTCAAAATATAAGTGTGGGGCGTCCAGTTTCACTCGAAATAGTACATTTTCATATAACTTTGTTATTGCAGGAAATTAAATAATATAACGAAAAGTACTTTTGAAACTATGATTTAATTTGGGTGTTTTTCCGTGCTTTGCTTTCGCCAGGTTGAAGAAGAAGCAAAGGTATGAAGCCGCTCAACAGCCTAATATGAAAAATAGATAATTAAAATATTTTTGAATTTAGAACACAAGTAAATGTTAAATTGTTCATAAAAGTATTTTTTTTTAAATAATCATGTTTATTTATGATAGTCTATTTAAACAATATTCAAAGAATATTTACGTCGTATAGACGCATATCTCTTTGCCGACATTAAAAAAAACAGGCACCGCCGACTATAGGGATTGACCCAATTTGGACTTGTATAAGTAGTTATCTGTGGAAATGTTCACTTCCGCACACGTTATAAATGAATAAAATCCACATGTGTGCAATACATTGCATGTTGAACCTAATCGTAGTCCATTAAGAGCCAGTTTTCGAGAAAGTGTATTGAAAAAAAAAAAAAAAACTATTCAATTTTAGAGCCAATCCATCACATTACCTATATGATACGTAGTATTGATAGAATTGTAAGTAGCTAAAGCAGTATCAAGATTACTTTGAGAGAAGTTAAATATGCTTTAGACTAATTAATAATATAATATTCACCTGGTCCGCAGCGCCCTGGTGAGTTGTTGCATAGCAACAGCATCCGACGTAGCGGGAGTGGTCGCATCTACTGCTAACGTACTTAGAACACGAGTGTTTGGGTCCTCCGAGTCGAAGGAGAGAGGGTAACCTGCGGATAGATATCAAGAAATGTAAAAAGTGTTGAAGGCATAAAATCTTCCGCATATTCCACGCGCTGCCGTCGCCAGTTTATTACCCGACAGCGCGACGCAAACGAGGGTAATGTGTTTATCAGTCTATGTGTGTATGTTTGTTTGTTCCTATGTGGCGTTGTAGCGACCAAACGTGTAGGCCGATTTTGATGATTCTTACATCAATCGATTCGTAACCTTGCGAGTGTCACTAAAGACATGACAATAATCAAAATTCACCACAGCGACAACCAGACGCCATATTGTCAAAATGAAGCGACAACCAGACGCCATATTTTCAAAATGAAGCGACAACCAGACGCCATAATGTCAAAATGAAACGACAACCAGACGCCATATTTTCAAAATGAAGCGACAACCAGACGCCATAATGTCAAAATGAAACGACAACCAGACGCCATATTTTCAAAATGAAGCGACAACCAGACGCCATAATGTCAAAATGAAACGACAACCAGACGCCATATTTTCAAAATGAAGCGACAACCAGACGCCATAATGTCAAAATGAAACGACAACCAGACGCCATATTTTCAAAATGAAGCGACAACCAGACACCATAATGTCAAAATGAAGCGACAACCAGACGCCATATTGTCAAAATGAAATAAGAAAAACTCGACGAACAAGTGGGGTATCGTTGAAATTTTACGTACGTTATACGTGGTAAATAAAAGAATGGATCCCGACTGTCCGGATTCTTCTATTATGCATAAGAATTTATGTTTTGATTAAGCGTGCATCGATTATAAAACTATTTCAATGGTGTATTTGTTCAGTATTACTTTTAACAACATCCTAAATAACTGGCCATGTTTTTTTCTTTTTAGTTTTTATTTAATTCAGCAATTTTTTTTCGCAGACAGGCTTTTTGTTTCTCTTAAATATATTTTTTATGAATTTCGCATAATACGACATTGTGTACCAATGGTAAGTTAGAGGAGAGTAGAGACGTGAACTTGATTTATCATTATCACCATGTTATCCGAAAGATGTCCACTGTTGGTCATAGGCCTCGTCGTCCAAGTATCGCTACGTGGCCCTGTTCTTTTCGGATGCAGCGGATTGCCGCGCCTTTCAAGAAGTCCTCGGTCCACTTATTTTAGGAAGAGTGATTTTTGTCTAGATGTTTGCTTCATTTAAACATCGTGTTTAAAACCAAGTGGAGAAAACTGTTGGCTGAAATGTCTATGAGGATACGATGAATATCAAGAGTTTCTGGATTCCCAAACATGTCGTCTTTGACTTTACAAACTCACCTCTAACAAGATGCAGCGTTACATCAGTCCCAGGAGTAATAGACTGGAAGACCTGAGCGACGAGAGCGTGTGATAACCCTCGCACACCGCGGTTTCCAACACCGACCACCACATCTCCAGGACGTAAGGCACCTGAAGGACAATAAATTGTAAAGTTAGCATTATAATTTTAATAAGAACCTTATTCTTTTGTCAATATTGTTCATATAATTCTATGAATGAATACATACATTCCATGCTAATATAAATTTAATTTGATTACGAGTATTTTTGATATTCGTATGAAAGGCCTACTTTACTTGACAAAAGGGCTTTCTAAACATTAGAAGTAATGCTTGTTAATTATGTGCATAGTACAATGAACAAAAGGTCTTTGTCGACTTTAAAACAGAATCGGAGCATACCATCGATCCAGGCAGGACTATGCGGTACGATGCTCCGTATTTGAAGATAGCCTTCCGTTTCTGGTATGCCTTCAGCACCGATTAGCGTGAAACCCAATCCCTGAAAACAATACATTTATTATATAGGGGCTCACCGCCATCCACCAAATGTTTTAGGAATGCAACAAGAACCGATGCCTGCTTAGAAAGAACTCGAAGTTTATTTGGGAGTCTGCACAAAATGGTACGTTCATTCGTTACAATATTTGTACCGAAAGTATTTAAATACTAAAAAATTGGTTGGGTGTTCTCGAAGGGTCGTACATTCAGTAGAAAGTAAGACAGACTGTAATGTTATGTATTTGAATAGGTACTTCAAAGGAGCCTAAGTAAAGTAGCCGCCTGAAATTGACTAATTAATCGTTGAGAAATTGGGTCGCCTGACTAAATTATTACATTAGAATTTGACAGAATCTTCTTTTTTTCGGCTGGTACCTACAAACTCCAGAAGCAAAAAAACCTATACGCGGTGGAAGAGACACCGAAGTTACCACATATTCAGTACATCATTTGGAGCATCCCGCAAAAAAATTTTCATCGGTAATTTATAATAAAATAATTTAAAAAATAATTTATAATTTAATTTAAAAAAAAAACAGCTTTTCCATACATTTTGACCGTGTAGGTATTGCTCTTTTGTAGGAAACAGCTGTTTTTTTTTAATGACCGATGAAAAATTTGTATGGGCTCAGAATGATGTACTGAATACGTGGTAATCGTTTTCGCGTCGATGTCCCGTGCACCGTGCATACATTTTAGTCATAAAAGTCATAACTCCAGTTTATGTAGAAACAGTAGCAGTAGTAAAAACAGTCGTCACGGCTACCGAGCAAGGATGAACAGGGTCAACAATTTACGGTTCAGAGCCGTGCCGCCCGGAAACGTGGGACTCTTGTTAAAGAAAGTTGTCCTGTCTGATGTTTTTATGAACCTACATTTTTTTCTGTCATAAATTTGTTGTGAATGAACTTTGTCTATTCTTTTAGTTGAATAGAGATAGAATTAGTTCAGAACACGTGCTGTTGAATGCTTGATCACTACTAATACCTGTGGCGACTTTTTTCGGCATATGTATCTCAATTATTTTTGTTTTATGATTCTTGCGAGTAGAGTTTAAATATCTAGGTATTATTTTGAAGCAGGTGAATTATGCTAAAAGATCATAATACTTGAAAAAAAAATGGCAACTTGTTTTGCGATTTATGAGCACATCCTAGTCCGGCCGAAGCCAAATATAGGAACGGTCGGTAGTTTTAATTGGTCCCTTTTCGAAGAGATTGGATTTATTTACGTGAGTACCTAATTAATGCGTGAGTGACGTCTGCAGCTAGTATAGAAAAAAAAAAACGTTTTGGGGCAGTCGGATAAAAATACCTAAATCTAAACGAGTGACATCAGTATAGGTCGACAACCAGACACGGATACACAAAGACAACGGAAATGAATCAGATAATTGCTTGCCGAGTTCTGAGTCACAAACGCAGGAAATTATTCGGAAACGTCAGTCTGATTGCTCACCTGAGTGCCTTTAGTAAGAGTGAGAGTGAATCTCTCGCCGCGAAGCTCCCCCGTAGGCGTAGGACCGTTAGACTGGCTGGTGCCTCCGTTCTCTGATGATAGTTTCTCCGCTGAAATAAAATTCAGTAGAGATAAGTATTGTTTTTCTCGCGTGCTGCAATCAAAACGGAAACAGGTACATCCGTTAAGTGGTTCCCTAGTTATAAATCAAGGTATTAATGAATTTACAGACAGACTCAAAACATTGTGTTATACAAGCTGGATGGATGGATGTCAAGTATTTAGGTTAATCGTAGTCCTAAAACCTGAGAAGCGTATAGGTAGAAAGTCATGAATCTAGGATCGAATCGGTCGTTAATCAACGAGCGACTCGATTGAACTGTCCCTTTGGGTGCCGTAAAATCTGACAAACGAATACACATACCGTACGGACTGTACTTGCCATGAAGCACGGACTTCCTATTACCAATTAGTTCACCCATCATAAATAACACACAAGTACCATTCATTCCAGACATACAACTGGGTTAGAGATCAATATTTGAAAGTGCAACAACTAGCTACATGCGATACAGGACCGTCTAATTAGCCTTTAGAATTACGTATATGCAGTGTCAGTGGATCTTAGCGAAGGTGTTTTTTAATAGGCATGCATTTCTAAGGCTCTGTTCGGGGTCGGGCAATGCGAGTTGCGACGTAATTTGCGTCAAATGACTTGCTGTTACTTGTTTCTTTTGCGTGACGTGTAACTGATTACCGTCGCGGGCTTCCAGTCTATACGGATACAAGTGAATGCAGTATTTTACATCTTCCAAACCCCAGGTATAGGGTAACACTATATGGGTGTTAAAATACCCTTAAAAAAACCGAAAGACACTTGTTCTCTCCGTCATTGCGATCATTTTTTTGTTCTAGACCATACCTGAGAACCTTCTAGTTACGGAGATATTGGGGGTCGAAATTCCAACTATTTCAATAGTTTTTTTTTTTTAATTCAAGTTTTTAATGTTATCATTTTACTTTAAATATCTCCACGACCCGGGAGTCGTCCCGGGAGTACTAGTCAATGCATCCATCAGCACTGTTTTGAGTGCGTTACATTGAGTCTTACCCTAAAACGTAATTCTTCACCCCAAAAAAGGTCGTTTCCCAGCAATATTTTTTGCGTTAGAGTAGTCTGATGTACAGAATGCTTGGTTGACGGCTTCGTAAAGGGTCCGTTTACACTCTGTATACCCTTGGTTTGGTAAGACTTTCTGGCTTCTGACTATCCGTAACGACTATCAGAGATCCGTGAATGTCCCGGTCGTGACTCAAGACTCTAGAGGTAATGATTACTGCGATTGTCATTGCAGTGATGATGACATGACGCTAACAAAACCAACAATAGTATTTCTGTGCTGTTGACATAACAACTATAGATTTAATTGATGTTTACAAGTCAAATGAAGTTGGTTTCATAGCGTAACACCGCTCACAGCAACAGAAATGTCAAGATTAAGGTGTGTTTGGTGGTTCATCTCGGCTCCATTTCGTCAGAGGATAATTCCTCATCATCTTCCTACCCTAGTCCCATTCTACTTGGAGTCGGCGCAACACGTTTTCTTCATCCATTCTCCCCTGTCAGACGTCAAACCATCATTTACTCCTTTCTCTTTCATATTATCCCTCACACAATCCATCCATCTTTTCTTTGGCCTTCCTCTTCCTGTCCATCCATCAACACTCATATACTTCACTCTTTTAGTCACAAGCGTTACATCCTTCCTCATTACATTTTCATATCAAGACAAACGATTTCCTTGATTGTTTTCTGTAACAGGCGCCACTTTCAAACTTCCTCTAATATACTCCTTTCCTTACTTTATCCATTCTTGTCACTCCACACATCCATCTCAGCATTCTCATCTCCGCTACATGCAATCATTTTTCATTCATCTTTTTCACAGCCCACAAATATGCATTTTATCAGCCCGGAATATACTATATTGGCTCATTGCAGGGTAAAGTCTTCCCTCTCCCTTTTGTGCTGGTGCCGCTCAGTTCTTTTTAGTAGGAGTCAAAGTGGTCCCGAAATTATATTAGAAAACCTCATGTCCTGTGGATCGCAAGCTAACAGTAAAAATATACGAGAAAATGTCGCAGGTTTCAGGGGATCTGATTTTAAGTGCCCATCAGACACGAAAACTCCTTTGGAATGATGAATTAACAATTGCTAAGTAAAATTATTATGGTGTCAGGTTCCAATTCTCCCCTTTTAAAGTTTACTCTACATGTATTTCATTTACAGTAAATTCCCCCTTGAATTGTGCATTCAGTTATGTAAATCTGCATGAATAATCAAAGAAATTACTGCCTGCCACGCTCAATTGAATCCGTATATCACAGCTTTTACTTTGTCGACACCAAATTAAGATTCTTTTATAAAATAATCTTTAAGAGCGATTATGGTATCTACCTAGTAAGAATATGAATGCGTATTGTGTCGGTTTAAAGTGTCTTTTATGGATCTAATGTCCAATCGTCAATGAAGTTAGGATTCACAATCATGTTCTAATCTGTCCGATAAAGCCTGAAATTGTATTGAATTGTGTTACATATCGGGCTGTTTTCGGTGTCCTTTCAAGTCCAAGCGTATAATTTAAGTATGGCCGAAATTGTCGGTCATCATGATCATCATTCTCCTGAACTTATCCCAATTTATTTGGGGTCGGCGTAGCATGTCTTCTTCTTCCATACTTCTCTATTATTCCTCATCTCATCTGACACCTTCTTTCTTGCCATATCATCCTTCATACAGTCCACTCATCGTTTCTTTTGTCTGTTTGCAGGATAATCTAAGCCTATACATACCATCTAACTACGAATAAATATCTATAACTGTGTTTTGGCAATTTAAAATCATAAAGTCTTGGTTTCCTTACGTAATGTCTCAAATGCTGTACAGAAAGTAAAAATCGAAAATAGTCAGAGAATGTTGCACCAACAGTGATTACTCAAATTGAGAACAACAGAAATAATTGAGTGTTTTGTGAAAGTTAGCTGAGGCAATGATGGGCAACCATTCATTAGCATACTTATCACTCTTTGTGCAACATTGAAATGTTCCGAAAAACTGTAATGGAGAGTGTTTTCACGTGACAGCATAAATAAACCACGACAAAAATTTGGGAAAACGCTAGGCAACTCAACTCAAAGCATTTATTTCAATTAGACCATTATAGGCATTTTTGAATGTAAGAAAAACAAAGAAAGCGAAGCTATAGTCACAGACACAAGGCATAATAACTTGTGAAAGTACTGTAGTTGCACATTCCAAGGCGATGATCTCTATGGAGAAGAATAGGCAAGAAACTCCATGGACACTCTTTTCAATCAAAATATTGTTACAAAATCTTGGTTACATCATTCATGTGGAGACACATTTGTGTGAGAACGATGTATAAAGAAATGCAAGTTAAGAGCGTCCAGAGTAAAAAGATATAATCAACCGTTTAAACATAGCAGATGATAATGATTGCTAATAGAATGTCTCTTTGTCTGTCCTCTGGAAATGCGCGATTTGCTTTTAGCCAACTGTTAAACTAAGGTCTTCAGAACCCCTTCTTGGCATAGATTTACTACAACAGTACCCTGACTATAATAATTTAGACTACACGTCATACCATGGTCACGAAATAACCGACGAAACCGTTTAGATAATAGCCCACACATTATCTCCACGCGACTACACTTCAAAGCAATCGTTTTGGCTAACTGCGTTCATCCTTTCCACATGATCGAACTATTTAGGGACACGTTTTGCGAAGGCAATTTCATTATATTCTCTGTGAAACTATTACTTTGAATAGCTAGCCTGTTTAAAGTTATCGATTAGCCATCCTACGCAACCTTGGGCGTTCAAAATAGGACGTCTGATTTTCTTCGGCCTTGAGTATTTATGGTCAATGTGGTAGGGCCTTTATTTTCTCTGTTACATCCATTAGTAATATATTAGTGGCATAAACATTGTAGTAGTAACGTATTCGTATGCATTAGTAGGATTTAAAGGACGGATACTAGGAATATTTTCATACCAAAATTTTCGTACCGAATATTTTCGATATTGACACACGAATACAGAGATGTAAAGACTTGCTTATAGAGCGGACATTGTGAATATTTTCAAACAAAAATCATTTCGAATATTTTCGATTTTGACACAAGACAGACCGATTTGTCATGTAGTAACAAGTATTTATTACGATTTTCTTCGTCGTGTCACGTCTATCACTCGTAAATATTTGAATGTCTATGATTAGTAGTAGATACCTAGTTCTCCTAAATAACATTTAAAGTAGCCTAAAACGTTCCCACTCCCACTGCTGGGACACAGTACACGTACTTCCTCTCACTTGGACGGTGCGTCCAAGTGAGAGGAAGTACGCTATAATGGCCAGCCCAGTGCGGGTTGGTGCATGTCTTGAAATGTTTGTACTAGGACACTCCACGATGTTTTCATTTACAATAATATTGAGAGCAGTGGTGCACCAAGAAGAGTGCCTGCTTGAGTTTGAATTCAACTCCTCATCATCTTCCTCACCTTGGGGTCGGTGCGTCGACACTAAGGTGAGGAAGCGTTTTCTTCTTCCATTCTCCCCTGTCAGACGTCACGCCATCATTTACTCCTTTCTCTTTCATTCCTCACACAATTTATCCATCTTTTCCCTTCTTCCCTTCTCCATTCATCAACATTAATATCCATCAGTCTTTTATTCACATGAGTTTCATCCATGCTAATTACATGTCCATACCAAGATACACGACTTTCTTTCAATTTTTCTGTAACAGGCGCCACTTTCAAACTTTCTTTACTATACCTACTCACCACCTGCGACACGTATTTCAGGACCGTTACCACTGGTCGTCTACTGCTCGCAGTAGGAACTGTTCACGCATGCAAATATTTTTTCAGCATCCATCATTTTTGCAAAGATTTCGTCTCGTCGTACAGATAAAACGAAGAAGCGTCTTTTACCAAAGCAGCTATATTACGCATAAGAATATTAGATACGAAATGGATTACAGTTAATTCAATAAAGAAAAAGGCACGCAAATACATAACAACAATAACCATGTTACAAAACTAGTTCTGGTTGAATTATTTCCAGTCGAGTGGAACTCTACAGCATAATAATAATTGACTTATTGCTTCCTGAATTTTAGATCAAGACTGACATTATATAAAGGATTTATGGATTAACTGTTAAGTTGGCTGTGATTTATTTGAGATGAGATGGGCAGACGACATAGTTGGCATCGGGGAAAAACCTGGATGAGGCTGGCACAGGACCGTGGAGATTGGCACAAGAAAAGAGAGCCTTATACCCAGCACTGGGTGAGTTCGGGCTGTGGACGATGATGATGATGGCTGTGATTTTGGAATCTATAGCTTAGACAAGTCGTGCGGCTGTTGGGATTGATCATCAGCAAAACTAACGAACTTTCATGGCAACTGTCATCTCCAATTAACCCTTTAGGGGTTGTCCTTATGAGCTCGTGGCTAAATAATAATAGCCGTACAAGTCGATCGATATTGCAAAATTATCACTTGCTTTGGTGAAGGAAAACATCATGAGGAAACCAGCATGCCTGAGAGATATTTCTCTACGGCACGTAAAAGCCAAGTCAGAGGCCAATGGGCGGCATAAAAACTCTGACACCAGGTTAGGCACTAACCACACGATAAAGAAGAAGAAGGTTGATCTTCAATGTTTAGCAGCGCTTGCGCTTGGACTGTGGATGGGTGATCATCCATTACATCCCGAGTTTCCTCCGTGCCTCGGAAAGCACGTTAAGCCATTGGTCCTGGCTGCCATTTATTTGTAGATCTTTGACAATCGTTACAGGTAGTCAGTGGCCCGAATATCTGACAACAAGTCTAACCAAGGGGTATCGTATTACCCAGTAATAACTGGGTTGTGGAGGTCAGATAGGCAGTCGCTCCAAGACTAGAAGCCGATCTCAACATAGTTGGGAAAAGGCTAGATGATGAGGGGTTGTCCTTAGTGCCCACCTTCGTCATTTAAG
The DNA here is from genome assembly GCA_905163415.1 of Noctua fimbriata. Taxonomy (NCBI): domain Eukaryota; kingdom Metazoa; phylum Arthropoda; class Insecta; order Lepidoptera; family Noctuidae; genus Noctua; species Noctua fimbriata. Next base: position 3,099,932 of record LR990946.1, read on the forward strand.
GGGCTTTGCCGAATAGCAAGCTTCTAGAGCCAGCGGTTCAGGCAGTGGAAGTAAGTCAATGGATGTGTATTATGTAACTTAGATACACGTCATTTTTAGACGAGCCAGACAGTCTGAACAAAAATAGCTCTCCCAACTTAGTGCCGAGGCATTCCCAAAAATAGCTACAGGATACACACAATATATCAGAAGTTCAAAGGCTAAGCTGTTAAGACTACATACATATGAGGTTTATTCTGTGTTAAGAGGACTGCTGGCAGTAGTGACAGCAGTATCCTCCAATAGTAGGTACATACATACATAAACTCACGCCTTTTTAAACGCCACCTGATACAATCCTCACAAACTCCTTGTCCACATTCATACATCTGGTCATACACGCACGCCGGTGCGAGGTAGGTACACTCACAATATAATCATCAATTTGTGTGACAGATGTGACCACTTAACACAATCATATTTTCACCAATTAAGGTGTCAACTCAGGCAACTTAAGTTTGACTTTTAGTATGTTTAATTATGAACTTAATACCAGGTCATTTAGAGGTCTATGTAGTAGATATTCAGGTTATTATGAATAATTATTCAAGGCAGGTTTTTACAGCATAGAACATGCTTGTCACAAATAAACAAAAAAGGTAGGATCTTACCTCTCAACCTCCTCGCTTGGAGTACTGGGTTCTCATATTGTGTCCTCCTATTGATATGGTCCACATAATAAGACCCATATCTCTCGTCAGACACTCGTTCCCAGCCAAAAGGCAGTTCATCTTCTCCGCATTCTCCGAGGGAATGTTTCCGAACTCTAGCTAGTCTTGGATCCAGCCAGTGTGATGTGCCAGTGTTGTGGCTAAAACAGGTTTTACTATTTTATTGTCTGGCAATCATTTTGCAAGTGATCTAGTTTTAAAAAAATATGATGTAACCTATTGACATAATAAACTTCATTTACGACTATGCACCTCGCTGATACCTAACCTTGTGTTTGGTGCAGCTTTATGTTAGATTTTCTGAGCTGCCATAAAGTTTGAACTGTTATACCTGCCAGACAGTCACTCGCAACTAACTTCCGAGTCGCCATGATGTTGGAACAGAACCATAGCTGATTTGTTTGTTTACATTCATTCTTGGTTCCCTGAATAAGTTGTGATCATGGTAACAACTACCTAGTGCTAGCTTAGTGTTTGGGGGATTTTTTATAAATATAATCAAAGTAAATCAAACAAATTCATTATGATTAATGCAAATAAGAATCAATCTAATCTCTGATGTCTGTTTGCAAATAATAAATGCATTGCTTTTTTGTTACATCAAAAAGTTTGATTATCAAGTATTCAAAGTAGGTAAAATGACACAATATGCAGAATTGCAGCTATATTTTTTATTGTTTTTTGTCTAATCATGAAACTGGTTATACTTTGATGTTAGGCATTAGGTAACAGCTTACATTTAAAGACATTCTATTGTTATTAGTAGGTGCACAATTTAATGCCTATTATATTCCTATTATTGAAGTTAAATAGTATCCATTGTTGATAGCATTTCTATTGTTAAACAATTGTTTTCAGAGAAAAAAATTGTGTGTTACAAAAAGGAGTACAATCTACATGAAATAAGCTATTTTACACTAGATATTTTCTTTGAAACTGGTAAATTTTGTAATACTCAAAAAAATAGGCTAAGCAGATACAAAGCATGATAGTAAGTAGAATTCTACTTACTCAATAAAATACACCTCTCCGGAGGGTGTGAATGCCTTCTCCCACATCGGAGGCAAAGGTCCAAGGTTGTACTCGTCCTCATCCTCCCCCCTTTTAAGCACAGCATCGCCAGGTCTTACTCCAACCACTGAACCACCAACTGTGCCTGCAGTCCCAGAGCTATGGGTTGAGATACCTGCTGAGGACAGCCTGTCCGAGTCCACAGAGCTCTGAGCCATGGCAATTATTATTCAGAAACACTATTTTCAACACATTTTACATACAACACTTGCTAAACTTCACTCATGTTCGCGCCAAACCAAAAATAACTCTTTATCTTCTTAAAATTTTCAAAACCTTCTTGTTTTCCTTATCTTCATAGATAATTTTATCTTTTCTTGTTCATTCCCTTTGCAATTTACTCATCGATATGGCATTCCACAAAAACAAAACAATACAGGAATGCCAGTGACCACGTATGAGTCATTTTGGGACTGACTCCTCACTGACTTGTCGATTCGTGTACTTTTTTACCTGCGCCATAGTTAACTACGTAACAAATAACTGGATTTCAATTAGCTCTCCGTCAGACCTTGTTAACAACCGCGATGCACTCGGCTCAATGCAACGTTATGTGCTGCAGGTGCATCGTAACTTACATCCACGATAACAATATCACACCACATTTCCCACATTCACTAGCTACTCGTAACGGTAAATGATCACAAAATGAATTCTATGAAATGTAAATAAGATAAATTCACTTTCTCACAAACAGGTAAACTGAATCTCTATATTTTTGAAAGTGGGTGCAACAAGTGTAGGCACACATCTACAGATGTTTGTTTATAGCCACAGCAAGTACATAATTAAAGGTTGTTCCACTCTTTATTGAATTAATGACTGTAGCAATGAAGATTTAATTAACACGTTCTATTAACATCACTTTTATCTTCTATTTAAACATGTTTTCGACCACAATTTCACTTAAAAACAAGATAATTCACTGAAAAAAAATTAAAACGAACTTATTTTACTGTAATCGAATACATTACACAAAACATAGACAAGTCCAAGTCACAGTAGATAGAGATGCACCTGCATAGAATTATCGATATAACGGATGATTGAACACTTTGAATCACTATCGATACTCAAGTTGGTGTCACTGATTTTGTCACAGATAGGTATTGGAGTTCATTAGAAAAGTTATAGTTTCTTATTGATATTCAATCAATTCATAATTAATTTCTTCAATATTTTTTTCTGAATTGTAAAACATTTTGATATTATAATAAAGAATCGTTATCGATTCAACAAAATTCCTTGGCAACTCTTTACTCACAACGTTCCTTACATTTCGTTCCATTACGCGCACGTATTAACAGTTAGAACAATCAGCTAGTCTTTACGATGACATTACAGCACATTTATACATCAATCAAACCTTGCACTTTTTTAATGAATTTATGATCAAATTACTCGTTATTAATTGAGATTCTATACATTTCTTCCAGCTTACAAGAAAAGGCACATACTCAAAAAGTACTATAAACAGTCATGAACTGTCGTCGCCATCATTCGTGAGAGTTGCAACTATTCCCCAATAGATGGCATTGTTAAGCAAATAATAATATTTAAATATTTATTTATTTATTTATCTAATGCACAATGTACACAACCAATTTTACACGCTAAGCTTAAACTAGTGAGTACATGACCCTGTTAGGGCGCAGCAAGATAACTTAAAACTAATATTGCAGAGTATGTATTATCTAATAATTATGACTTACAGAGATCATTAGGAACTTTCATATTTATACATTATGTTAATTAAACTATAAGTTTGAAAATTCCAGTCTAGCATTTAGTTTCATTTACTTAATGCCTATTCTTTGTGAAAAAGTGCGTTATTGATTTTGCAAAAATAATGCTCATGAGTAAAATAATGTGCTAAATCAATATTTTAATTTAAATCATTTTAAGTTTCTCTGTAGTCTAAAATGTAGGTTTGTAGGTAAATAGTAAGGAAGCGTGATTCCTGGTAAAAGTAAAAGCATGAATAGTTATAGTTATACCACACTACGCTCCAGTATGCAAATTGCCGACGTAGCTTATAAAGCTGCCAGACTAAAATGGGACTGGGCAGACATGTTAAGTTAAAAATCGCACAAGCAGTATCTCATTTACTGAATTATGTAGAAAAGTAATCTTGTTTCATAAACACTGTATTACCACAGTACCTCGTAGGAAGCAACAAAGCCCACCGATGTCCATACGAACAACGTTTGGCTTTCTTTAAGATTGAGTCGCTTCGAAATCGCCGTACTGTCCATGACTTAGTTTTTCTCCATAAGTTTGTCAATAGTCAAATTGAATGCGAACAGTTGCTAGAACGTGTCATGTTGTCAGTCCCATATAATCGTCATAGACAGCCAATTTCTAGACTTTTTCAACCGCCAACCAGTAGAAGTAACATCGGGAGACACTCACCAGTATCAAGAATGTGTATTCAATACAATGAACTCAATCCTAAGTTACCTGACTTGGATGTGTTCTTTGGTTCCCTACCAAAGTTCAAAAGCCTGTTGCGCTCTCATTTGAACCGACATTTAAACGGCTATAATTAGTTTCTCATTACTTTTTAGTTTTACTTGGATATTTTTTATTTTTTATTTTGTCTTTAGTTTCAGTTTTTTGATCTCATCTTTAGTTTAAGTCAAAGATGTTTTGTTTTTTATTTAATGTTACATGTTACATTTTATTACTTAAAATTTACTCTAATAGCTATATTGTACATAAGAGAATGTTGTGTACACCTGTAATTGGTACCTACATAAGAACCCTAACCAGTATATTTTTATTGTTAAATGTAAAATGTATGTACTGTTGGCGTACCTATTTTAAATAAATAAATAAATAAAAAATAAAGCATAACAGAACTGTCAGACGCAAGTTCGCAACAAGCGAGATTGCTGAGCGTGCACTCCAGGAGTTTATCATCAGGGACCACCATCTCTAATAGCAGTAGGTACAATATTTTTTTTTCAGTGTGTACAAGAGATGGAGCAATACAGGACATCTAGGTCCATCTATTTCCCTCACTGAAGTAAGATATAAATAATAGGAAGGTAATAAGAGGTGGCAGTAGCTCCCTCCGGTCGGATAAGGTTAAACTTTTTATGAAGTACAGACGCCAGCACATCAAGCTACTCAATCACAGTCTGTCAAATTTCTTTAATAGATTTTCAACTTTATTGCTGAAGTATTAGGTGCAAGGTTGATGGAATGGATTGAATTTATGTCAAATGATAAAAATTTGTCACTCAAAATAATAGCAGTTAACAAGCTTTAATTTGAATTATTTTTTGACTTTAGCACTATGCTCATCTAGGACCGAGACGAAGTTGTTCTCTGAATAGTTTGACATTGAATTTGACATTATATTTTGACATTGATTTTGACATTATACCTGCTATTAATTTGACATTGTATTTATTTCTTGACATATTTTAAATGATTTGAGTCTTGAACGGGACATTTCACTCAATTTTAATAGGCTTCTAAATGTCGTTTCTGCATGTGATAATTTTATTTAATATGTAATGTTCAATACAATATAAATTGTTAATGAATAAATAAATGAAATAAAATGAAATGAAAATTTGACAGTTTCAATGGAAGATTACAATTAATACAAAAACGGGATATTTACCATGTTTACTATTTGAGTTCCCGATATTTCGGCGCCGAAATTTTGTAACCAAGAAAGTTGAGAATAAAAAGGCTTTATTATTATGTGCCTACAATGTTTTCAGTTTGAATTTGCCTTGAATTGCAATTTTCTCCCACCAACAACCGGAAGTTGAAAGGTATATTAATTATCGTTGCGCAGTTGGTAAGACTTTATGGTTTTCAGGAATCTTTTGCTACTCTCATATTGAGGTGAGTCGTAATAAAAGCTCATCCCATGATCAAATTAAAATACCTAAGGGGTGTGACACAAACTTGTTAGGGGCAACACAATCAATTTGGCAGAAGAATAGGTACAGTCGCCAGCGGATCAAATTACCACAAACTGTCAAACTGAAACGAATGAGAAAATTTGTCAGTTTTTGGTAACTTGATGCGCTGGCGACTGTACCTGTTTGTTGATCTATACAGCCGACCCTAAGCACACACAACTACTTACACAAGTATTCGGCTTTCATTTGGCTTGTGCCGACCGGCAAAAGTTGGTTCTCCATCTACACTAGCTGAATCATATCAGGGTCGGCTTGGCTCAATTCGAGCTATGTAAAGGCCAGCGCATACGGAGGACTGGCAGGGCATTTTGTCTTTTTTATTATCCTATTCTGTCCAACTGCAGGCCTCCCCCATTCCTTTCCAACTCTCCCGGTGTTTTGCCTTCTCTGGCCACTTAGTCAGGTATGAGTCCAAATCGTCACGCCGTCGACGTTTGTGACGATTCTGGCCCGTCTGTCCTTTTTTATTTTATTTTTTTTTTGTGTCCCATCCAGGAAATGTGACCCGCCCAGTCCCATTTTAACCTCGCAAACTTATCGCTAATATCGGCGATGCCTGTCTTTGAGCGTCTTGTGGTGTTGCGTATTCGATCGGTGACATTGATGTTTAAAATGCTACGCTCATCAAATACGCTTGATTCCCACTGCTCTATTGCTCGGATCGAGTCGAACGTTCAGTAATTGGTCTGTCTGCATATTCTTGCGGGTGGGCTAACTAGAGCGCGTGTTGATGCATCTTGTCATCGCAATGAAAATCCAGAAGACATGTTGTGTGGCTTTAGGTTAGTGACGACGTCACACATCTACAGGAAATGTTGTGATCCGTAAACAAATTATTTTTTTGGGTCAACGACATATTTCAGTAATAAGATATATTCGCGTGCATTTTTCATTTTATTTCTGTTCCTTGATGTATTTTTAAATACACTTGCGTCATTCGATGATTAAGTGGACATTTCTTTTGCACTCAGAAAATGTGTCTCAATTTTTAAGGACATGCAGATTGATTGCAAGTGCGTGTCAGTCTGATGTTTCAATCCTTAAAGATGTCCCAATTATTTATGGCCGGAATTGCATCAACAGAAAATTCGAAAGTAATTAATTCTGAACAAAACGTTCAATAAATTCGGGCAAAATGTTTCAGCACTCTGTAAGTCTTGCGACAAAATTAATGTTTACGTTTGTTATGTTAGCACATTCGTAAAATATTCGTTTAGCTGGTAACACCCGAAAATACACCGCGGCACAGCTGAAGTGGTCATAAATGTCAAATTTTTAGCGGGAAACCCGTTCGTCAGAGATTAAACGGGTATAGTTCGTATTATTAACTTTTTGTTGGTTTATTAGTGGATCGACAATGTCCACAAGCACTCTGAAAAAAAGAATGATTAGTTCTAAATGTTTTAGAAAAATTGTTTGCTCGGGAATTAAAATATAGAAAACAATTTCAGCTTTATTTTTCATTCATGAAATTATTAGAGACTGTCATATTTTAGAATTTCTTTGAAACATAAAGGAAAATGTGACCAGAGGTGAACGGCCATTTTAATATTTCACAGTGAGTTGTGCCTGGAAAAAGCTAGAAAAAAAAGAACTAGATATTTATTAGCTGCTCCATGACTTACTACGCCCGTGCAATAATGAGGAGAAGAATTATTAACGGTTTTCATACGTTAGGAGGCAATAACCGTTATTTCCACACGTCTAGAGTTCTTCATAAGGTCGAGTTCACACAAAAGTACCTAATAATCAAATCTGTACCTAGCTATTTTGCATTGGTCGGTTTTTCGCAACTGCTGAACCGTCCAGCGGTCTAATTGCGTTAGCCTGCGTCATACCACTGCTGAGCAAATTCCTGGCTTCCAGGTGTTCCGATCCAGGGCCAATTTTGACCATAGATTGTTGTTTCTGTCCAGTTCTTCCCATCCATCTTCTTCAAGGACTGCCGCGACGCCTTCCGACTGTGTCAGGGCTCCACATAGAGGCTATCTTGGCCCACAGTTCATTAGTCATAAGACAGACGAGACTAGTAGCCTAGTTCCACTTCAGGTTAGGGGCTTTTTGAACAACGTCAGATAATGGAACGCAGCGCTGTGTTGCAAATACGGTCTGTTCGTTTGTCACCAGAATACTGCGCTCAGTTGCACGTGGGCAAACCTTGAATTAAAACTTTTGAATCTTTGTCAGACTTGGTCTCTAAGATCAATATGGGAAAAATACACACAATATCCATGGTTTTTCGCTAGGGCGATATAGGACGGTTTCCGCTCATAAGTTCTTTGATACGCCAGTGGTCAATGAAGGAGCTTCCAGGCATTTTCAGTTCGTTCTGCGATGTCCATGTCTTGCCTGGACCGGAAAGAGACTAACTGGCCCAAGTAGATGTATTCATGGACATATTGCAATTCTTCACCATTCACTTTGATCCTATTCTTATTGGTGTTTGACATCAGTTTGGTGTTCGACACATTCATCACCAGTCCGACCTCAAGGCTTGCATCACTGAGCTGGTTTAATATTAGTTCTAGTTCTGCCGCTGTGGAGAAGAACACGACAATGTCGTCAGCGAAGTGCAGAGGTTTGTTAACCGCACCCAGACGACTTCAAAACCGCTCTTCTGCCAATTAGTCGTTCCGCTTCTGATGAGAATCGGAATCTTCTTACGGTTTCCCATGGAGGCATAGGAAACCGTACTTCTGCTGATCATTATAGTGCCCTGAACCGAGTTTAAATGTTTGTAAACGCACCCCCGATAAAGGAGAAATTCCAAGACTGGGGCAAGGTTTAATAAAAATGGAATGTGGTCAAGCAGAGGACTAATTTATCAAACGTTTAAAGCATTAGTAATCTCCGAATATCCGAAAATTCTAAACGAAAGTCTATCTCCAGTTTTTAAATGTTTTATTTCTCTTGTATTTAAGCTATGCTCTCTAAATAAACTGTTATTACCCACAATATGTAGGAAGCAATCGTCGCCAATGTTTTTTTAAACGGTTTACATCAATAAAGTATTCTAAAGTATTATGAAATGGCTTGTCTTGTCAGATGAGGTTTGCAGTTGCAATCTTAGGGTGTGGTCATACGAGGATACATGAGTGAATAGTGAGAATCTTGGTATTCAGAGGAGCTATCATCATCTGCCGAGCCTTTTCCCAACTATGTTGGGCTTCCAGTCTAACCAGATGCAGCTGAATACCAGTATTTTTCACGGAGCGACTGCCTATCTGACCTCCACAACCCAGTTAGTACTGGGTAATACAACATCTCTTGATAAGACTGGTTGTCAGATTTTCGGGTCACTGACTACCTGTAACGACTGTCAAGGACCTACAAATGACAGCCGGGACCAACGGCTTAACGTGGTTTCCACGGAGGAAACTCTGTATGTAATGGGCTGTCACCCATCCACGGACTAACCTAAGCAAGCGCGGTTTAACCTGAAGATCGAACCGAGCGGCTGTTATTATCCAGCCACGAGTTATTCAGAGGGCCTAGACGAGCGATAATCGCTTTTAAAGCGTTTCGTATTTCTATAAAAAGATTTTCACCAGGATTTACGTAGGCTATTCGGTATAGTTTACACTTCAGCCAACTGATCTGTGCAGGCGGGAAAACACAATATAAATAAAATAAAATGTACAAAGTTTGACATATCGATGTATTTTTTCTTGACAAGCAACATCACCTTGAACTGTACACTTAAAGAGGTCATACTGTACTTCAATCCGATGGTCGATCCGTACTTTGCTTGTTTTTTTTTTCTTTTCCTTTTCGGTCATAGATGATTTCTTGTAATGCCCTCAAGACAACCATACACATTTTGAGGCGTAGAAATATTATACAGGGTGGAAGGGACATCCCGGATATCGACGTGAAAACGGCTGTTTAGTATAAAAGTAGGTACCATACCTACACGGTCAAAATGTATGTAACAGCTGATTCTTTTTTAAAATACTACCTACTGGGAATGTACTGAGTAACCGTTTTCGCGTCGGTGTCCCTTTCACCGTATATGGCTTTAAAAAAATGCTTGATTTAAAATTGTTGTCTATATTTAAAATTGGTGTTTTAGTTAATAGTTGTTAGTTTTAGTTCAATAAGTCCATTTTCATCAAATCATATTTTTTTTGTGGTCGATCATACATTTTCCGAACAAGGTCATTTTCTCAATTGCATAGAGACCTTGTTCTCCGTGACTCAGCTCATGTACTGACCAGTTATTATTTCCATGCAACCGCGTCGCATGACTTTATGACGCGATCCAAAATACATCGTAACCCGCCCAGCATTTCACCCGTGCCACCTAAATTTTATATTAAAAGCACGTGAAACCGTCTTAGTCACGAATGTTCGCTGGACGGGCGCAGACTACGCGATAAAAATTCCAACACCCAACACCCATAAACTTGATAATAATATAATTATATAACGACGCAGTTGTGATACCCCCGTCGGCGATATCACTAGCCGCCGCAAACTTTTCGCGCGCTTTCGACGCCATCTTGCTCGTTTTCGAGTTTTCCGCCCCGGAAGTAAGTGCAATGGAATTTGTTTAAACAGCCTATTTATTTGTGCTTTACATCCTTTTCGGAGTGTTCTGTGAGTGGTTTTCATTTCTTTTTTAAGCTTTACGGTAAGGTAGAATTAAGAGCTTAATAGTCAATAGTTTTTACATTGTTGTTAAACGTTTCGGAACGATTTTAAAGCTTGCTAAATCGTTGTTTTCCGTTGCCAAATTGTCCGAGTGCATTCAGTGTACTAATTATTACGCAGAAAGACATTAAATTGGGCTTGGCATAAATGCTGGATTTCGCACAAATTACCAGTAATATTAAACGGGTAAGATCGAGAATGTCACGATATATGATGTAATCGGTTAGCTGAACCCGCTATTTTCGGAATTGGTTGTATACTTACAGTTATTTTAAATGTATCCACTCGTAATTTTTTGTGTAGGACGATTTCTATTAATGCTGCTATTAGTTGCAGTTGAATGACTATACGTGAAAACGGTGTAAAATTACGAGCTGGTTCATAAAACTTAATAACTTAACAATCTAGCTGTTTGTCTAGTCTAGTTTTTGCATATGATATACATACATTAGTTTGTTTTTTTTGTATCGGAAGTCATGAAAGGTCAAGTGACATTTTTCAGGAGTCTTCTATGTCTAAAGCTAAGGGTGTGAGATAATATTAGAGAAAAAAAAACATCGTGCTTGGTAACACAAACTACTAAAAAGATTATGTCAATCACAAATCTTGGCGGAACTCCTTGATTGCTACTTCTCTAGGCCTTCTGATTCATTAGTTAATTAAGATGACAGGTGTCAAAAATCTCTTTCGCAAAGCTCTTGCTTTCACAGCTCTGAAGTTAACTTTGTTTTCTTTACTTTTCTGTTTAGCTTTAGCTGTAAAGCTTTTAGATATCGGTCCTCTAATCCGAATGAATTAATACCATGGTACCAATCAACACGTATTAATTGGATGAAGTTTGGTTAGGTACTCTATTTTCCATGACTACTCTTTATAGCAACTATCTTTTCCGTACTCGGTCCTTCGATCCGGATCCTACTAATATTAGATTTAAATGTGAAAGTTTGTGAGGCTGTATGGATGTTTGTTACTCTTTCACGCAAAAACTACTGAACGGATTTAGATGAAAAATAAATTTTGCACACATATAGTTTATAACCTGGATTAACACATAGGATATTTTTTTATTTATTTAACACTTCAAGCACAAAGTACAGAAGCGGACTTAATGCCATACGCATTTTCTACCAGTCAACCTTTGGGTGATGCAGAGACAAAGACTGGTAGGTGTATATATCTGCAACAAAATGCCTCCCTCTAGTATGATCCCGTGGGACACTTATCGAACTCCACGCGGGCGTAGCCGCGGGCATAACCTAGTATTCAATAGTACTCACCCATTCGGATCGAAAGACCAGTGATTGACCTGGGGTCCTGACTGACCTATCATTGTCTCAATCACCAAAGCGTCTTGGTGCAACAATCAGTAGAGTAATAATAGGACTTGTCCTATCTCTCAAGTTTTCATGAAAATTGTGACAAAGTTTTGAAAAACATAGTCCACTGGACATGACAAGCTACGTCCCTTCTTGTCGTCTACGACATTATATCACGGCGTTCATAATATTTATGTACTCTGGAGTTATTTACGTCGTTTCTGTCTGGTTCCTTAATTAATTAGCCACGGTATATAGGACAAGGATGAGTTTCAGACCATTTTGTTGCTATCAAGAATATGGGACGCTAAAATGTGTAGCATAATTAGTGGTGGCGAGTAAAAATGTATGTTGCTGATGTTGTCAAATCCGTATTATGAAAAGCACTTTCAGATGAGTGAAAGTGATTATGTGTCAAGCGATATGGCATGAAAGGAAATGAGAATTCTAGGTTACGACTCTCATAGATGTGAATCATTTTCGTACTGGAAAATCATTTAATATGTGTTACTACTACTATATTAATGTCTGTAGAAATGTATTTCCTTCGCTGGTTGGCTATATGAATTAGACGTAGTTGTATTATGTATTGTTATCGTTGTGTGATGCGTAGTTTTAGCGTACAAAACTTGTACTGTCACCTATGGGATATCTTCCGTGATTGGTCATTATTTTGAGCTCCCAATATTCGCTCAAAATAATGAACAATCACGGAAGATATCCCGTAAGTGACAGTATAAGTTTAGTTGTAAACCGTGAACGCTTAAAGCAGTAGTTGTAGCGTACTTGGAAAGATTTTCATGAGTTACTTATACTAATTGTTAGCAATCAGTTTTCATTTGTAGGTTGCAGTTATCAGTGTGGAAGGACCAAACTCTAACGGACCAAAAACGAAGGTTTATTTTACTGCTTGCTTAAGAACCTAGCTTTGGGAATACAAATTACAGATCAAATAGAAAATTCTTAGATGCTGAAATCTAAGAGCTTTTTTTTCTATCTGGTCTGTAATCTATCTTTTCGTTAATTTTATCCACATCGGTGAAATCATTTATCTAGCCGCCAGTCAAACTTCAAAGCTTAGCTAGCCCCTCATACGTTTTAACACGTTAATGTTAAAGGCCATCGACATTATAGCAAAGATGTTTCATTGTTTAACCCTCTATTACTCGTCATCAAACATTTATCAGCTCCAATTGAGAAGAATAGTTTGCCAATAATAATATGTTAACAGCTTAGCGTCAGTCTTGACACGTTTGCTTTCAAACACAGATTTAAGTATAAACAATAACTGGTCTTCTTTTTTATCGTGTCAAAGATACACATACGATACACACCACGCAGTATTAAGAAATCCGGACGAAATCACCTGCGCTAGCCAGTGTAAACACTACCCGGTTAATTTATAGCTAATGTTACGCATCACCCGGGTTCACTATTTATAGACAGTGTTGCCAGCAGCAATTCTACTTTGAGACAGTTACGTGTCATTTAGCAAAGCGTAGATATATTGTAGTTTTGTTTGATTACGTCGGAAATAGATAAATTCTGTCTTTAGGTGTTCCTGATTTTTCTAGGTTAGTGAACCGAACTAAAAATATTGTGTTTGGAGTACCAAACACAGTATTTATACTATCTTTAACACTGGGAACGGTATATTTACCATGTTTACTATTTGTTTTGAGTTCCCGATATTTTGGCGCTGTTGCAAGCACCATGATCACGGATAAACTGAAGTAAACATAACACACGTGAGTGAATAGTAAACATGATAAATATCCCGTTTTCAGTTTTCATATCGTGTTAGTGACTATGTCAGTTTATTAACGTATTCAGTGTCAGTGTTTTTAGTTCGGTTTATCAGCTTATATAGTATTATTAGCCGGTACCTACACCTAAAATATGAGTCAACTTTATTAAAGTTATGATTAGACCTCGACAGACGTTGTCTGTAGTGATTTATTTACTAGAACTAAACGCGTTTAACTACATCATTTCTTGTAGATACATTATCCTTAAAAAAGTTTAATTTTCAAAAGTTTCCATTAAACGCTGTTGGAATGTCCTGTATGTTTCACTCGAGTACGCGCAAAAAGCAATAGAGCTGCGTGTAAAATTTGACAGTTTGACGTTTACAAATGGTGTTGCCATGTCATTCGAAGAATTTGGGCAAAAAAAATAAATTCACTTGCACCAGATATTCAGAGATTGGCAAACAATCCAGTATATTTGTGAAGACATTTTGTTTTTTGAAAAGCATTTCGTGACATAATTAAACGGTTTAATGCGATCAAAACTGTCTTATTAATGTTTTGTTTATGTAACTCTATTTTTGTGTTGCATTGTCTTTGTAAATTAGAAATTGCGTTTACGATTCAACGACTTAACGAAAGGTTTTGGCGCTAAACCAAGGATTTTCTTGTATAGTTCCGGGTAAAAGTCTTTTTAATGAATTTCGGTGTAAATTAATGTGATCGTATGGTGAAATAAAATAGCCACTTTGGTTAAAACTTCTATATTTTAGTGAAAGCAAAAGAAAACTTGAAAAATCTTAATAATAAATTGCATTTACGATTCAAAGATCTTTAGAAAGCTTTTGGCTACACCTACACCTATAATTTTCATGCATAGTTCTGGTAAGGACTTTTCCAATTTACTTCGGAGTAAATGATCCGCTGGATGCGAGATGCACAGGACCGGTCAATGTGGCAACACTTGGGAGAGGCCTATGTCCAGCAGTGGACGTCTTTCGGCTAAAATGATGATGATGATGATGATACAGCTCATTTGCTAGCTTTGGGTCGTTCAAAAAGTTAAGTACGGACTACTATCTGTAGCAACCACCTGAATGAATGCTGAGATGACGAGTAATAGAGAAGTTTGGAAGAAGAAGACACTGCGCCAACTTGAAATAAATTGGGATAAGGGCAGGAGATGATATGGGAAGTTTAACTTCAACAAAAGCGGTTTTGCAAAGCACTGCAGAGAGTTTAAAACGTTCTTTATTATTAAAGCAAAATTTTGGAAAAAGTAATTCTTTTCCGCGAAAACCGGGCTTAAACACAAGAATATTCTTTTTCCAAATCAACGCTCGTTTATTAATGTCGCCAGTTACAAAAACAATGAATGAATTATACTTTTTATAAAAAAAAACTATTTTGAAACGGTTCAAAAATCCGTGAGTTGCGTTAGTTAATTAATGTAACAGAGTTTATTTATAATGTGTTTTATGGCGGGATCAGTCGTGGCCTGCCCACTGCCCGAGTCATGTGATGTCGTCACATGAACAATCTATATTCTAGCTAGAATGCTCATATTGTTTGTGGTGTGGGACGAAGAAAATTGAGGAAAATAGAACTATTTTCACCGTCTGATTTGATGTATGTTTGATTAAAAAATAAATCTCCACCTACAAAAACTATATAAAAGAATTTCAAGTGCCCAGCTAGCCCAACTTAGATTGGTTAGGTAGGTCAAGGCTTCCGAACGGAAAAGTACACGAAGTAGTAAGTCTAAACGGACGCTTCATGAAGCCGTTAAACAACCATTCTGTACATCAAACTAAGTAATTCTAAGCAAAAATTATTCCTGGGAAATTACTTTGTTTTTGGTGTGAAAAATCACGTTTTACCCCAGGACGCACTCAAAAAATTGTGCTGATGGATGCATTGAATAGTACGAGGGTCGTGGAGGTAACTTTTACACCCATTATTAGAAGAAGTCAAACTTCTCTGCAAGGTAGCAGAACATGCTTTTTAAATAGTACCAGAAACCTGTGAGCCTGTGGTCTGTAGGACCCGGAAAGTGGCAATAGGCTTGCCCCTATTATATGAGACTCACACATAACTCAAAATGTGGGTGTACTATACATACACCGCGCCTAACTCTATGAGTAACTGGCAAAAGCATACATGTTGCTGCTGGCTATCTTTATAATAATATTTATAAATCTTCATTAAATGGTTACTAGGAATCACAGCTAATGAGTTTTATAGCGCTTCTATAAATGTCATATTAAAAGTAGTATAGTGCCTTTAAAATAGGACACTACATTTGTGATTCGGAGCGCGTGAAACTTTGGAAATTTTGTCCAGGTCTTGACAGAGCTATTCAGGTCGTTTCGCGCCATCTCTTTCTCACACTGGAATTACTCCTGCTTTAATACGTCATAGTTACCCCCCAGGTCAAGAACTGGACAAAATCTCACGGCAGTATCCATCCACTTTATGTTCATGATAAATTGAAACGTTGTCCATTTAGACGACATGTTGCAAACTTGACTTGTGAAAATAATGTTTCAATACAGTTTGGCATAATAGAGTATGGAAAAAATGAGGGCGTTGTTAGCTTCTTTCTGGCAACCCTGAGCAGTGACAAGCCAATGACATTGCCGAGTTTGACAGAAAACGTGGCATTGCCGGGTAGGAAATATGTAGTTCCGCGTTTCGCCACCATCTAAACTTTTTTGTCGGGCTGTACTTATACTTATATTTGTAAATGAATGTCGACTCTGGTTTAGAAGTGCTTGTGGTGTTCTTCCCATCTTCTCTATCCCATCTTCCATTAACGGGTTTTACTTGCACCCAAAGATAATGCCCAGTGCGATTAACCTGTGCCCTGCCTACACGTTACCTTTGGCCACATTTCTTCCTGTTCTTCTTTATCGTGTGATAGTGTCTAATCTGGAGTTTTATGCCTCCCATGAGCCTCTGACTTGGTTCTACATGCCACCGAGAAATATCACTCGGCATGGAGGTTTCCTGACGATGTTTTCCTTCACCGAAGTAAGTGATAATTATACAATATGCACATTAATCAGAAAAATATACCATAAATATAATACCTGCCCAATAAATCCAGCCAATAATTACCTCCCTAGAACATACTTTTCAGACAGATGCCCGACACATGTATCCACTTTATATCTTGACGAGGAAGTCATCACGGGTCGTTTCAGCCGTCCGTCCGTCCGTAGACAGCTATGATTTATATGCTTATTTATAATACACTCTGTGGTTAGGAGGCGAAAGTCTTGCTGGTTAAGGGTGGTGCTAGACGATTATGATTTAGCGTGGCCTCTTTTTGAACTTAGTGTGTATGTGTGAGGAATAACGCCTACACACATTTGGGGGTAGCTTAGGATAAATATTCGAAGAGGCTACGATAATCAGACCGCTCGCTAGGAGAAAGGAAATTCTTTCTTCCAAGCTATGTCCTGTCCAGTCCAGCTTGTCCAACGGGCATAAATTGTCACAACCCAAGCAAACTAATAAACAGTTTTCGCCATTTTTTTGTTTTTAGTTATGTTAGTTTCTTCAGATTATTTTAATTTACCTGTATAATATCGCTATGAAATAAAATAGTTTCGCTATTTTCTGTGTAAAGTACCAAGAAAATCTGAACGTAGTTACGATTTTAAGAAACCAGTCTTTTTCTTGGTTCTTAACACTGAAATTCCGCGTAAAACCTTTTGTTCTTCACCACATTTCCGTTCGCACGATTTCCCAGAAAATGGTCTGTACTAAGTGTCCTTTCAAGCATTGACCAGTGGGGCTTACTTTGTAGTTGCAATTATAGACTGTTTTATTATTCATTTGCGCTTAAACGGACTGCGGCGAAAGGGGGGTTCCGTAGGCAAATTGTAGCAGGGAAATTCAATATAGGATTTAATATTCGGCATTGCATAGACTGACAGACAATAATTTGCCTTGAGTGATCAATAAAGTCCGTCCTTCTGATTGAGAGAATTCATGAAATTTTACCGTCAACTGTCAAACGTTAATGCGTTAAACAGTGATATGATATGGTTAGCTAATAGTCTAGGGTGTGCTTTAGAAAATGATGTGATAAAGGTTCCGTATTTACCATAAGAGTAACTGAAACCGGCTGCTGCCATGGCCCACCTGGAAGAACCTAAACTGATGCCGAAGCCACGTGGGCCACTGCAGATAAAACTTGGTCCGGTGGGAGCATTTCAATGAAACCGTGGGTGACTGTGGTATCTCAACGCAAACTATAGCTCACCTCCTGTGCGGTTCCACCTGCGCTTTGAAGGACCTGTCCGAGTCCACCACCATACCCGTCGAGGTGGCAGAGTTCTAGTCAAAATTAATTAAATTGAAAAAAAGAAGATATCATCGAAACGACTAAGAAGAGAGGAAAACTGAAACCAGGACTCTGAAAGTCCAAAAAAAAAGAAACAAATACTTTGAAGAATCCCAAAGAGGGTCGCTTTGCAAAAAATAATAATAATAACTATCTGCATCAGATTGACAAAAGCAACAAGATGAGAAATGCTTCGCTATTGTACTGCACTATTATTCGGCTGTAACTAGAGCAATACAATAGTAATGAAATAAATAGTGCTTGTCCGTTCGCTGGGTAGCCGCCAGACAAAATTGCTATTATACAGTCTAAAAGTCAAAGTCATTATACAGTCTGACACTACTATGTACAGGTGTGTGGTAAGTGTCCCAACACCTGCGATTTAGAAGACCTAAAAGACGCCACAGACGCCGCGATTAACGTGGCCACATGGCCAAAGGGCCCAAGAAATTCGTACTATCGACACGAAAGAAGAATTAGAATGGGCTTGGTGCTATTCTACATGCGATAATTTTGAGGTGCTCTGTGCTATTCAGAATTCTGAGGGTCTTTTGGTTTAATGACAGCCACACCAGTCTTTCGATCAAGGTGCTAGATGTGTGTGATCTAGTTTTTCTCGGAGAATCAAATTTCTTATTGTTTATAAAGGGTGTAACAAAACCCTTAACGAAGCCGAAATTAACTTGTTTTCCCCGTCATAGCGATATTTTTTTTGTTCTAGACCATACCTGGGAACCTTCTAGTTACGGAGATATGGGGGATAGTTCCAACTTTTTCAGAAGTTTTTTTCAAGTACAATGTGCAAAGCTAAATAGTTTACATCGCACACAGCGGTAACAGTCATTGTACGAGCCGGTAATGTTCGTACAGCCGCTCATTATCATTGTGTGCTTAAACGTAGTCTACCCTAAACGGGGTTTATTTTTTTTATCTTTGACCGTGTAGGGTACAAGGAAAAGATAAAAAACGGGTTTACAATAAGGCCAACATTTTATACAAGTGTAACATGGTCACCATAGCTGATTGGTGTAAGCACTTTCGTCAGTTAGTGATCTAAGCTTGACGATGTGAGTTCGATCCCAGATGAGGAGTCATTTTTGCTGTTTTTTACTTTTTGTTCTTTATTAAACTAATTTTGTGACCAATAAAATCACTCAAGCAAAAATTAAAAAAGTAATTAAATAAAACCAATAAAATAATTTGATTTTTTATTAGATAAACATTGGGTTTGAAAGGACCTTTACCTTCCTTTCATTGGTTGTTTTAAGGTTGTGGGAGTTGTATGTTAGCAAAAAAATCTTGTGTGGCTGATACAATGATTTAATACGAACTGGTTTTAAACATATATAGGTTATAGCTATCCATACTAGACATTCGAATGAGTAAAACACTGTTGTTTACCAGTTTTATTAGGCCAAGTTTTTTGTTGGTAAGGATGGACGTAAATAATTTGTCAAAGTAGGCAGGTATATAAATTGAATCAAAGTAAAATTAGAGGTGAAGTGAATCAACATGTTAGATAGTAAGAAATTATGACAACTTCTAACCGCATAACAATAACATCACTTCACCATACTTTCAATACTTTACGAGTTGTGGTTTTAAAAAGAGGATTAGAGGAGGAGATTATTAACATTTATACCTAATTTTTGCTAAGGTTTATATTTGTTCACATTCGCTTAACAAATATGAACATTATTTGCATAACAATAAGATTCATATTCGTCTACTAATTAACATAAATTCGACTATAATGAGTCTGTAAACCCTTGTTTTCTATTACTTCTTGTAACCTTCACCTCATGCTGTTAACCATATTCGCGTATATGTTTAGTAACATTTACGCCCATCCTTATCCGACTTAAACGTTTTTTCGTCGCTATAAATCAGCACATTGTTCTCCCAATCAAAATTTATCTATGACATAGCAAAGTGTAGTCGGTTTTGTCGGTGCGCAGTGGACAGAAAGGTGCGCGCTGGCTTGCTGCAACGTAATCCAGCTGAATGTAGGTGATTTCTCACAGTTTGTAAGCACATATTGTGTGCTGTTGCTTTTACGCGGGTGGACAAGAAGGGAACAGCCTTGTGCCTTGCCACGATGTCGTGGTGTCGAGCCGATGAATTTGCCTTTGGTTTTGGCCTAGGATGTTTCACGTCTCCAAAATCCGATTCTCTGTGGATAAAAAGAGTATTTATAATACTATTAATAATAGCTATTATTATAAAAAATATATACTACATTTAAATACTATATACATAATATACACTATGTTTATACAATAAACTTATATATACCTAATTAATTTTATAATAATACAATACATAAATACAAGATATACACTGACCTTAGCTTTTGTTAAACTGTCTAAGGGCTAAATCACGCTAATTTTAGACCAAGTTAATTTTTATCATAATCATCTTGAGATAAATTTTAAAAATATCTTTCAGTTATGATAATATATTATTATAACTATGGTAGGTATTGCCCTTAAGTTACATTAATTATTTATTCCTAGTAAACATTGAAAGGTGAGAGGAGTTAGTTAAAGTGAAGTAGGTATAATATCAACATAAGATTATAATATGTAACTGTTACTCACCGATATCATTAAGCGCCTTCCAATTTCACTTCTTAGCGTGTCGATGACAATTCAAATTGAGTCAGCCCAAAATTTGACGACGAGTTTGGCTCTTTCAGTAGCGTCCTGTGATGCACATCACAGGAACAAACAACAGGACAGGCAGGACACGATATAAAGTGTCCCATCGTTTGTGGGGCAGCATCACATTTACACTCACAATTTCACATATAGATACGTTTTGGTCATCCAAAACAACGATTTTTACCCTTTTGAACATTGATAAATGTTGCATGGTTGGATCCACAGAAATAAATCCGCACACATGCGCTTGAGTAGTAATCAATAAACTCAGTAATGCAAATACTCGTAGATTGACAACTAAGAACGCTCATTTTTATAAATTAAGGTGATTGGAAACAATATTTTTAAATTGTCGGTAGTTATTTTCTAAACAGTCAAAATAAAATGACCTGAGAGTTCCGTGTTTATCTTAAACGTTGGAAACTTCATTACACATTCATGAACGGGATAGAATCGTTATAAATTCTACTTTAAGTAATGTTTTAACAAAATAATGAATACAAAAAGAAAGAGAATGTATTGTTGCATACATGGTTCGAACTTACGGCTTCTCGTTTTCTTCACGACCAAAGACGGTAGCCATTGTGCCAAGCTTGCTATATTAACATTATGCAAAATATTATATCTACTTCAGTACCATAAGTGAATGATGAATATTGGTATATGGTAATTGATGTGCAACACGCACATTAATAAAAACCGAGCTCGCTCGTTTTATTTAGTGTTTGTGTGCATAACTATGACTTCACCCACACATATAGACTGTAAATCAATTAAGTTGTTCAAGTGTACATGTTTTTAATGTAAGATTTTTACTTTAAACACTTCCACGACCTCCGTACTTCAGCAAAATGTTTCGAGTGCGTTACATTGAGTCCTACCGTAAAACCTGATTTTTCACCTCATAAAAAAAGTCGTTTCCCTGCAATAATTTTTGCGTAAAGTTGCTTAGTTTGATGTACAGAATGCTTGGTTGACGGCTTCGTTAACGGTCTTGTCACACCCTGTATTAAATAGGCCTAATCTTGACCTCAATCTTGTCCTGAGGACAGAGGTGAGGTCGACGATGGAACGAGCTAACCCAAAAGGAGCCTACTAACTCGCGACTTAAATAGATTGGGGTCATATGAACTTGGGAACACCGACGCAGGCAGGGAATTCCACTCCTTGGCTGTGCGCATAATAAATGATGTAGCAAAGCGCTTCGTGCGAATGTGTGGAACATCGACAAGGTATGGGTGATAATCTGCAGTACGTCTGGACTCCCGATGGAAGAAGGGAGATGGTGGAATGAGCTTTTTCCTACCGAGAGCCCTCCTTGTTTCCAGAATGGTCCTTGCTTGAAAACAGTTCTGGTTTGTCAATCGTTGATAGTAGCAGTTGTTACTGGTAATCAGAAACCTGTATGTCTGTCAGGCAAGTTTACCAACGGGTATCGTATTGCGAAGTAACTGGGTTGTGGAGTTCAGATAGGCATCACTCCATGTAGAATAGTGGTATGCTGGATTCGGTTAGACTGGAAGTCCACTCCAATATAATTGAGAAAGGCAATAATATCCTTTCAAGGTGGACCGACGACCTGATGGGTGATGGCCGCAGAAATCCGCTACGGTTGTGGCAGGTCATTGTGACTTGTGACGTCTTTCAGCTAAATTATGTTGATGATGACCTTGTTTTGAAAGCCACGTAATAACATGTAGTTTGAGTCTATGATATATATTAAATTGTAAGCACTGATAGCCTAGTGGTGTGACCGTCGGACTGCCAAGTCATAGGTCTCAAGTTCGAACCCAAGACGTGCACCTCCAATTTTACGGATTCATGTGCGTATTCCATAATTATCACTTGCTTCGGTCATGGAAAACATCGTGAGGAAACCAGCATCCCTGAGAGATATTTCTCAACGGCATGTAAAGCCAAGTCAGAGGCCCATGGGCAGCATAAAAACTCTGACACCAGGTTAGGCATTAACTACACGATAAAGACAGATTAGATTGTCTTCTCTGACCCCGACATAGTTCTTACTTCCTAGGAATATCAACAATTCGCGTAGAAATTAATGTGCTATTCATATAAACATAATGTTCAATGTTCATTGAAACGTAACGCTTTAATGCTTGCAGAGATGCGAATGCGTATAATAATAAGATATTTTCACAAAATAATGTCTTATTTATTGTGCAAACGTTTAGCTGAAGCTCTGAATAAATTTATTTTCCAGACTTTGAATATTTTGCTACGTGCTCGTATTCGACGATTATTTAATTGAAGTGTTTGGAAATAGACGATTTGTCATCAAATGTCAGGGATTTTAAACATTGCGTTTTTTTATTTGTGAGTTGCATCCCCAAATTAGCTAGCGTTTGTTAACTACTTCTACACCCACATTTCGCCAGTTATGTTTAAGTCTCAGGGGGCGAGCCTATTGCCAACAACCGGGTTAAATCCAGACTCCGTGGCTGCTACTGAGGAATTCCTGATGGTAAAACTTCGCCCGCCGGGGAATCGAACCCAGTACCTCATGCTCAGTAGTCGCGATTGCGACTACTAGACCAACGAGACAGTTACTGACAGAGTTACTTTCTGATTTATAATGGTTAAGTTTGCATGACGGATCCTTAAGCCGTCAATACTACCCTATATCTCTTTAATTCAGAAACTGTTCGCAGAATCCAAAACACATATCAATAAACAAGATCTAGACTGCTCTGTTTAAATCTCTTTATTAATTTTCCAACAAGCGTCAAAATACAAAGTAAGCGAAATAAATTCAAAAGGTTGGCAACCTCTGCTTATGCACCCGACATTCTTGTGCCGTGATGAATTTCGAGGAATCTCTTATTTGATGCAGTACATTAAATATGTCTAAATAAAGCACATAAAATTATTGGTGAACGAAAACATCATGAGGACGTAATCTATTTTGAAAACCAAGTGCATTAAGGATGTTGCAATTCGGCGACACATTCATCATCATCATCATCATTTCAGACGAAAGACGCCCACTACTGGACATAGGCCTTCCCCAAGTGTCGCCACATTGACCGGTCCCGTGCGACTAAGTACGGGTAACACGGGCTATTTATTTTTTCCCTTCTTACAACCTTATACTGGAGTAGTAGGAAGGGTCATCAAAATTAACGGTATTACAACTGGTAGTAAGATTGGTAGTAACTAAGGCAACAAAGGGTGCGACTCGCATCCGGCGGATCCCTGGATACTTCACCAGGTCATTGATCCACCTAGTGGGAGGCCTTCTAACGCAACGTCTTCTGGTTCGCGGTCGCCACTCCAGAACTTTTCGGCCTCATTGGCCATCCTTTCTGCGAGAAATGTGCCCTGCCCACATTTTTCGACACATTCGGTTTAGCTTAACTACAAAACCGACCCGATTCGGCCCTTGCCTATCTATATATATATTGTATTACGTAAAATACCCAGTTCTTCGTCATCCTTATCCATTTTGACCCAACCGCCTTTTCAAGGCCATCGTTCAATCATTCAGTTCACTGTGGTCCTTTGCCAAATTGAGGTCCCCAATCAAGGACTCGTCTGTTCCAACAGCTATTGGTTCTTTAACTAAAGAAGTAGGTGGTAGGTGGTGATCATCATCCCCAGCCTTAATTCTTAAACTTACTACCACTTTCTCCTTTACTATAAGATGTTTGGCATGCTGTAGCAAGATTATAAGCATACTAGAATTACAGACATAGCATCAGGCCTGTAATCCCCCGTCTGGCCGACTTATGACGACAGGCCGTGTCGACGGCGCGTTCGTGTTCCACGCGCGCCTCAAAGAGATGTCAGCAACCACGTAGGGGTCCGCATGGGCCGATGCCTGCCAGGGCTGCGGGACTGTTCGATAGAGATACTGCGGCCCTGGAACATAAAGGGCAAAGAAGGAACATGGATGGGTTTTAGTCAGTACAAGTCTGACACTCCCTTCCGATCCGCCCAGAGCGAGGGGGGGGGGGTCATTTGATGATTTCGCATACTAAAAAAAAAAGGCCAGTAATCACCGAAGGGTTAGGTTAGGTTATATGTATACACTTTCCTAAATTTAAAAGCAATTTTTGCGAGAAATAACGATTGTAGCTTGGAGATAGGATCGTTTTCATTAAATTCTTAGTTTTTAATTAGAACAGTAGGAGACAAATACTTTTAAAAGTTGTTAAGTGTTTACATATTGATGCTCGTGACTGTACACCCATTTTGCCAGTTATGTTTAAGTCCGATGTAATAGGGGGCATCAACCGAGCACAAATCTGCTACTGAGAAATTCCTGATGGCAAAACCCAATAACAAATTTCCCGACCCGGGAATCAAACCCCGGAACCTCATGCTCAGCAGTCGCGATTATGACCACTAGATCAACGAGGCAGTCTGCATAGGTACACACGGCGGCACATGAAGCTTTACATTTCCAGTATAACTTGGCCTCGCTTATTATAGATTTCCTATACAATGAGAGATCCGCATAAACTGGTTTTGTAAAGCTTGATTGGTGGTCGTGTGTACTAGGATTACTTACGTGTGTTGTAGAAATATGTTTTGGCAACTGTCCTGAATTCCCTTGATGCGGTTGGAATACTATTGGATAAATGTGCCTATAATATTTTATATTTTATTGATAAATACAAACAGTGGTTTTTAATGTACTATTTGAAACACCATTTTATAAAATATAGTGTGATCAGCCGGGAAGTTTAATCGACTGTGGCAGAGGTAACCTATTTTCTTTAGACGACTCATCATCATCTGCCTAGCCTTTTCCCAACTATGTTACGGTCGGCTTCCAGTCTAACAAGATGCAGCTGAATACCAGTATTTTACATGGAGCGACTGCCTATCTGATCTCCACAACCCAGTTAGTACTAGGTTATGCTGGTTAAGACTGGTTGTCAGACTACAAAAGATCTACAAATGACAGCCGGGACCAACGGCTTAACGCGCTTTCCGAGGCACGGAGGAAGCTCGGTATGTAATGGGTGGTCACCCATCCCCAGACCAACCTAGGCAAGCACGGCTTAACCTGTAGATTGATCCGAGCGGCTGTTATTATTTAGCCTGGACGACTATTGCAACATTTATTTATTTAACGATTACGCCATTTTTTAAGTTTATTTTTAAGTTAGTTAGTTAATATAGGTTATTTTAATTTATTAATGTATATAATATTTACTATTGAAATAAAATTTTTAACGATTTAATTATTTATGTTATTTGGAAATTGGTCGTGCAAATTCCGAGCACAGTTTTACAAGTACGTGACATCGAAAAGTACAACGCAAAGAACTAGGTACTTACAACAACAAATAAAACATTTAGTATAGTATTGAGATTTTATTAACATGAACTTGTACTGTCACTTATGGGATATCTTCCGTGATTGCTCATTGTTTTGAGCTCCCGATATTTCGGCGCTGTTGCAAGCGCCATGATCGCGGGTTGACTGGAGAATGCGGGTGGATGGAAAATAAATTGTTAAGAGCAGACAAATCTACCTCTTTCTTTGTCTTTTGATACGCGCACTACTGGAACTCGACACTAAGTCACGGCAAAACACACTCACAGTATCACCAGGAATAAAAATTAATAAAAGTCAATATCGGGAGCTCAAAACAATGAACAATCACGGAAGATATCCCGTAAGTGACAGTATAAGTTTAGTTGTAAACCGTGAAAGCTTAAAACAGTGTTTATTAACATGGTCGATAAAACTATGTGCCATAGAAAAAACATAATTTTAATCAATTAAATTTGCAAGAGTGAAAATCCGTGATTTTGTGATTTCGCCAGGGATTCTGCAGATCTCCTAAGTAGTGTTCAAATTTCTCAATTCCACATAGCATTCATGAGATTAAAAATGGCGTAAGACTGATGGAAAAGCTGAAAAAAAACCATCGTAAAAGTTAATGACACTGTTTTTAGTGAAATAAAACTTTATGGGCTGTTTCGTGTTTAGATTTTATTTCTTGACGTACTGGAATGTTCTTTTTATAGAGATATTAATTAAGACATCTGGGCGGGAGTTCACCTTTACTGCTGAAAATTATGTGTCTTCAAATAGACCGGCTGAATGAATGGTGGTCCGGGAATATTGTCATTTTAGGTTCAGCCAAACGATTTGTGGTTACAGTATGTGAAACATTGTCTTAAACTTGTAACCTAATGGCGACCGATTACAATCTATTTTATACTCTCTTCTTTTAATTAGAGGACTTACCTATTCCATGGTCAAAGAAACAGCATTGTTATCCAACGTGGTGATGCTGGCAGCCTTCTGTTCGCTTTCATGATTGACAGCGATACGG
This sequence comes from Noctua fimbriata, assembly GCA_905163415.1. Taxonomy (NCBI): domain Eukaryota; kingdom Metazoa; phylum Arthropoda; class Insecta; order Lepidoptera; family Noctuidae; genus Noctua; species Noctua fimbriata. Next base: position 3,126,705 of record LR990946.1, read on the forward strand.
ACGAACTTTTTGACGCCCTTTAATTCTTTTCTGCTTTTGATATACACATTTTTTCATATAGGTACACATCTTTTGAGTATATATATCCGACCCTTACATTGTGTAGACAGGAAGATTATAGATAATATCACAGATGAGACGTGACGTGAGCTTTTATTGTCTAATTTTACTAACCTGTAACCGTCCAGCAGATCACTCATTACATACAGGGGTGGACAAGCATGCTATCTGCGTGCAAGACTTTGGGATGGTTTCATAATTAGACAGATTTGATTTACTTATTTTGAAACCATAAAGTTTGTACAGTATGTGTCAAAAGCAGAAAAGAATGAAAGGGTGTCAAAAAATTCGTCCGCATCGCTGTCAATGGGGAAAGTGCCCTGAAGGCATGCAGCATTCCCACGTTGGCTGGCTATGCTGATTCTTTGACCACGAAATAGGCCAGCCCTCTGGTTATCAGAAGAGTGGTGAAATTAAAGAACCTTTAGCCAACACTGCGGGATATTGATGATAAGAGTCAGCAAGCATCGTCCCACAGCTGTGCAAAAAATCCCCCAAGCTAGATAGTACTTAGAACTAAAAAAGCAAGGTATGTATTACATCAGCTAGTGCATCCAAACACACTGTCCTGAACATCGTCCGTATGGCTGTGGGACGAAGCGCTCGCGCTAATATCAGCGCTATGGTGCTGCGCACGCGTCGGTCGTTGGGACGCTCCCAGCCGCATGAGTATACTGCTTGGCGGAATTGTTCACCCTAAAAATGTTTTAAGGAATGAACGTATCAGATTGTTATGTTGATGAATATAGGATTCAAAGTTTATTTTACTGTGACTTTTAAAGGTGGATTTTCTCCTGTTAGCTGATATTTTAAAGGTCATGTAAGGAGTAGTTAATTTTGCTTCTGCGATTCAAAAATAATCTAGCCCCATTTTCTTTATGATCTCACTTTTATCCTAGGGGGAAGATAATCTAATTCTTCATATTTGAAGCTGTTTTGCTTCTTTCATGTTTCGCTCTGTGTATCTAGGTAGGTATCTAGGTACTATACGACATTAGTTTTAGTATATGCGAAACCTTAAACACGTGTCTAGTATTTTTATGTAAAGAATCTATGTATGAAATGTCAAAACTGTATCATGAAAAATCACAAAGTTATAAGCTTGTTCTGTTACCTGGTTGTCCGCACAAAAACGTGGTCACCACGCGGTGCTGCCGCGCGCGCGCCTCCAGCGTCGTATTGAGCTCATTGATAATTATAATTTGGCAGTAGGTACCTACATGATTGCGATAGGTACTTAGTGTCGCTCGGTATCCAACTTGTAGCCTTTTTTAAATATTTTTGGGACAAAATATAACATGGGTTAAAAATGATTGGAATCGATTCAGTTACTTATTCTGAACAAACTATATATATCCAGGTTTCGCATATACTAAAAATAATGTTGTATATTCTTCATTGTTTGGTCTTTTGAGCCAAGCAACTTACTGGAGACTGTAGACATGTGCTGCAATTTGTCTCACAATCTAAACTCGATTATACCTCAGCTCAATTGCCCACGCCAAATCTGTTGTTTACTGTCAAAACAAAAAACTGGACTGTCTCCTGTATTGACAATTTATATCCACACTAATACCAACATGACAAAAAAGTGTCAGTTCGTAAAAGAAAAACAAAGAAACGATACGCGGTTTATTTAGTAAAAATAGTCAGAAAATTAAAGGGCCGTGGCGTGGCAGGTTGCCAGTTTTGACTGTGATGTGAATCGTTTCAACTAAGTATGTCTTACTAGCGACTGGGTTATGTTGATTTAGCAACAGATTAGAACATTATGACATACTTTTAACGTTTCTTGATTAGAGAGTTTACAGGACAACATAACATCACGCCTGTAATCCTCGAAGAGTTAGGCAGAGGTGTACCTAATAGTAGGTACACCTCTGCCACGCCAAGCCACAACTTCACCGCAAATACTTACAAAAAGAATAGGGATTCCAAAACGATTTTATTGTTTATTTCGTGTTTTATAGTACACCGAATTTTTTGTCACATATTTGTGTCGTTGGCGTACAGGGCACGAGCTTGCTTGTCACGTATATGTGACAATGGCGTTCGAAAGGTTTAGTATGTATACTATGAATTGTTATTGTCACAAAGGTCACAAGTTCGAACCCAAGACACGCACCTCTGATTTTTCGGATTCATGTGCGTATTGTATAATTATCACTTGCTTCGGTGAAGGAAAACATCGTGAGGAAACCAAACATGTCAGAGAGATACTTCTCGACGAGTTATAAAGCCAAGTTAGAGGTCTATAAAGCGTCATAAAAACTCCGACACCATATTAGGCACTAACCACATGAGAAAAAACGATTGTTATTGTATACATAGGTAACTACTGCAAGTTAGTACTTGCAGCAATTCTCAACATGAATGATGTAACCAAGATTTTCTAACAATATTGTGATTTAAAAGAGTGTCCATGGAGTTTCTTGACCATTCTTCGCCATAGAGATATACGCTATGGAATGTGCAACCACAGTCATGGGCGTACGCAGCTTTTTTTAAGGGGTGGGGCAGAAGTAAATAAACTAAGTAATAGGATATTAAAAATGCTTTTTATTTACTGACTGATACGTTTTATTGACTGCACTACACCTTATTTCAATAATAACCTGCGAGGGTTCTGGCTAAATCAGTGGTAAACCGTGTTTAGGTACATCTTTTTGGGGCTAACTGTATGTTGTGCTTCCAGAACCTTCTTTCTATGCACACTCATCATACAGAGGCCGACAAGACGGTTTTCTGCCATTGTTAACCTTAACCAAGTCTTTTTTTTTTGTGTATTTTAATGTGAAAAATGTTAAAGTACCCAGCTTCGGGTCAGAGAGCAGAGTGGGGCAAGTTCCCCACCTTGCCCTACCGTGGGTACGCCCATGACAACAGTACTTTCTCAAGTTATTATGCCTTGTGACTGTGACTGTAGCTACGCTTTTTTTTGTCATTTAAAAGTGCCTGTAATGGTCTAATTGAAATAAATGCTTTGAGTTGAGTTGAATTAGTACATACCTTTTCCATTAGTAATTCACTGTAATAACAAGGCGAGCTGCTGATCAAAGCGCCGCCGAATATAAACGTGATGAACTCCAAGCTCACTTCCCCCTCGCCAAAGGACTGAAACGAGTAAACAAACGATTAGGAGTAAACTGTAAACAACATGTCAATCTGAATGAAGTAATCAGGCATTGTTTATCACATCAATGGGGGACGGAAATAGGATTGTGGAGGTATTTGGGACTGGATATTCTTGATGTTACTGACTTCACATCCACTTTTTCGAACATTCAGCACGGAAGTGCTATATATATGGACCTTACAAAGGCTTTTGACTTCGTAGATTCTAAAATACTATTAAATAAATTAGAGAAATATAGTATAAGAGGCAACATACTGAATCTTATTGAATCTCACTTACACAACAGAAAGCAGATTTTAGAAATAACACGTATATGCCCAAGCACTGGTTACGAAAGAAGATACAGATCTAATAGTAGGATTATTAAATACGGAGTCCCACAAGGTAGTATGTTAGGACCACCACTATTCTTAACTTATATAAATGACCTGCCTAGAGAAATAAAGCATCCGATGGTATTATTTGCCGACGACAGCACGGTAGTAGTAAAATGTGACGATCCTAATACATACGAAGCAGAGATAAATTTGACATTGAATAAAATAATTACTTGGCTAAATAATAATAATCTTGTCATAAATCTAGAAAAAACTAAAATAATGCACTTTTATCAAAGGATTCCTAATGTATTATATCTTGACATTAACTACTTGGGCACTAAAATAGAGTCGGTAACAATGACAAGATTTCTTGGTGTTGTTATAGATAATAACTTGACCTGGAAACCTCAAACGGAAGATATTTGTAAAAAATTCAATAAATTTGCATATGCCCTCTATAAACTGGCTAAAATTGTTAGCCTAGAATCTCTTTTAATGGCTTACCATGGCTATGTTGCATCCACACTAAGATTTGGCATAATATATTGGAGTAATTCAGTAAATAAGGACTATATCTTCAAAGCCCAAAAAAGATGCATCAGAGCTATGTGTGGCTTACAAAGTACCGACAGTTGTCAACCTCTATTTAAAAGTCTCAAAATCTTAACCTTGCCTTCTCTGTATATGTATGAGGTAAATATATTTGTTAAGACAAACATGCACCTGTATGAAATATCTTTTAAAAGTCAATATAGGAAACTGCGAGACAGAAATAAGTTAGAGCTTAAAGTACCAAATGCAGGCACGGCTTTAATGAGAAAAAGCTTTTTTTGTATGGACCAAAGAATATTTAATAAGTTACTTTGCTCAATAAAAAATCTAAATTTAGTAAATTTTAAGCGTAAATTATGTACTAATTTAATACAGAAATGTTACTACTCTCTCAACGACTGCTTTGATGACATCTCTTTGACATAAAATATTTGTATGCTCGTAACATGACGATAAAAGCATGAAGACTATCACAGTTCTGTGGACAATATCAGTTTAGACATTTTTATTAGCAGTAATTTATTGACATCATAACCATTTATTTATTACCTTTTGGAATCTGCTGTTGGCTGTCAACAAGGTGACCCCCTGGGGCCAGTGATTTTCAGTTTAGCTATTCACCCAATTGTTCGACAGCTAAATTCTAAATTTAACGTTTGGTATCTTGATGATGGAACCCTGGGCGGCGACGTAGATACTGTTTTAAATGATTTAATTTTCTTAAAAAATAAACTTCATTCAATTGGCCTTGACCTAAACCTTGCAAAATGTGAACTGTATTTAGCGGACTGTACCAACAGACAACTGACTATTCCTAAATTTAACGTAATAGCCCCTAACATCAAAATTATTGAAAAAAGTTCTCTTCGTCTCCTTGGGTCTCCAATCTTCGAGAATTCCTTTCCCGATTTTATCGAGGAAAAAATTCAAACTTTCAATGATATTTCGGAAAGGTTGCTCCAAATTAATATGCATTCGGCCATCACCCTAATCCGTTACTGTTGTTTCGGCCCAAAATTAACATATTTCCTACGTGCTTCCCCTTTATGGAAGCACACTCATCTTTTGGAAAAAATGGACCAAATTATCAAAAATACTATATCATCCGTTTTAAATGTGGCTTTGGACGACCGTGCTTGGATACAAGCTACTCTTCCCATTCGTATGGGAGGACTCGGCGTCCGCAAAATTTCTAGTATTAGTTTACCGGCGTTTATATCTTCGGTCCACGGCACTGAGAAATTAATCAGGAATATCCTGGCTTCCACACTGATTGATTTTGATGTGCCGTGCTTCTCCGAGGCTATTAATACCTGGAAACTCGCTTGCCCGAATTCTGAAGAACCCGACCATCCATTTTCCCAGAGACGTTGGGACGAGCCGCTCTGCAGAGTAGTTCAGAACAATTTACTGCTCACGTCTGCTACTACTGCTGAGCGTGCGCGTCTGCTGGCTGTGGGTGAGTGGGAGTCGGGTCTTTGGCTTCACGCACTACCGTCGTCGAGCATAGGCACTTTGCTCGACGACACTACTTTCCGCCTTGCTGCTGCTCTACGCCTAGGCGCCCCTTGTTTTTCTCCTCATCGCTGTCACTGTGGTGAAGCTGTCAACAGCCTTGGACACCACGGCCTTTCATGCAGCCGAAGTGCGGGCCGTTTTGCACGGCACGCGAACTTAAATGATATCATCCGTCGAGCTCTTGTCACCGTCGGCATTCCAGCTTTATTAGAACCAAATGGCTTGGCACGCGACGATGGCAAGAGACCGGACGGCATGTCTTTGTTTCCTTGGAAGATGGGTAGGCCTTTAGTGTGGGATGCAACTTGTGTCGATACTCTTGCGCCATCCCATCTTCCTAGCTCATCGTGCTGTGCTGGTGCTGCGGCTGCGGCTGCAGAGAACCTCAAGCGGCGTAAATATAGTAACCTTATTGGTAACTATATTTTCGAGCCGTTTGGGGTTGAAACTCTAGGTCCGTGGGGTCCGAGTGCTCACAGCCTTTTCAAGGACATTTCTAAACGTTTAGTTGACTCTTCCCGTGACCCAAGGGCTGGCTTTTACCTTGGCCAAAGGCTTAGCGTTGCCATACAACGTGGCAACGCCGCCAGTCTTTTGGGTACATTACCAGTTGACTACGTTGAGGAGGAGTTTTTTGACGCCATTTTTTAAGTTTATTTTTAAGTTAGTTAGTTAATATAGGTTATTTTAATTTATTAATGTATATAATATTTAATAAAAGGGCACTTACAATTTAGCCCCTTTATTATTGACATTATCGTATTTCATTAAAGATTGACATTACCTGACATTACCTAATGCATTTTATTAAAATTGATATTGATATTACGAATTAAATTTTACCTCTTTATGATACTAGTACCTATAGATTAATTTACCTAATTGGCAAAAGCCTCCTTTAAATGTATATTTGTACGCCAAATGGCAAAACATAGAGAAACTATATTATGTAAAACAATTATTGTAACATCTTGCACACTGTTGTAACCTATGTTTACAAATGAAGACTATTGATTGATTGAAGTGCTGCAGTATTGTACGGGTACACGGCGTTAAAGATCGATAAGAGTGACAGAAAAATGAGCTCAGTGGGTAATTGGAGAGGCCAATCTCCAACAGGAGGCTGTTAAAGACTGATGAAGACGATGAGTATAGTGCCTGTGCATGCAATGGACGTCTTTCGGCTGAAATGATGATGATGATGATGATGCAATGGGGTCTTGATCTTCCATGGTCATACAGCACGGAGTACTGCGCCAGCAGCGTCAAGAGATGGCAGTACATATACAAATCGTGACGCTAAAATTCTGTTCAGTACACAAAATTTGCCACGGACTGCCATTCAAAGTCCTCAGTGATGCCTCTAGAAGCGGTCGCCGAGGAGTCTCCGTACTCTGGGAGCTTGATCCATACGATTTTAGATGATGCTTTACGTTGCTTCTTTGATCATATACTCTCTCTCTCTTACTATAGAGTGGTACAACAGTAACAAAATATCGAATAGATGCAAAATAATGAATTGTTTCTAAACCAGTTACTTACCTCAGTAACTTCATAAACAGTTATAGGTAAAATAATAGTTGTAGCTTTCAAAGTTAATTCATACGCCACTCTGAAAGTATCTTTGATGGAGTCCACGAAACTGCAAAAAAATGCTATCAAAAAATCACAAGATATTTGTTAAAATTTGCAAAATAAATTGTCAAAATCACGTAAGACGGTCCTTAAAACGCCCACTCTTTGCCACTTCCCAGGATTTAGCTGGTCAAAATTGTCTGATAGGATCGGCTTGTTTGTGAAAAATCACTGTATATATCAAACTTGGACCTTAGAACTTCAGGACTTCGATACTTGAGACCTTGAGGTCGATTCGAAGGACAATCGAACAATTTTCTTAATAACTCGTCACTTACGCATATATCTGCTGTAATTCCACAACGATACTTCTCAGTTCCACCATAATTCCATCTCCGCTATGGTCCTTAAACAGACTTTCCATTCGTTTCGTCAGCAGTTCAATCCGTCCGCAAGCATGCAGCATAAAAGTAGGACCAAGAGGCACGAAGGATGTGTACATCATCCCGGAATACACCCCATAGTATATAAGTATAGCGTAGATGATAAGGTACACTATCAAATTGTCTTTCATATCTTCCATCACACCAGGATACACCAATTCATAAAGAGGCACCATTCGAAATTCTCCCTTAACGTAATTATAGATGTACATGACGATATTCTTTAAAGGGAACATGCTGGTTGCTAGAATAGAAATCACAAACCATTGCTTGCTCACATAAGCCCCTTTTTGGGCATATTTTAAGACTACTCCTTGGTCATCAATATTTGAAGAACGGATCGATTCGTAATCATTTTTCATTGTCTGCATTAAGTCCTTCAACAAGTTTTGTTTCCATAACATGATTCCATATTGAAACGTAATGACGATGTAGACTACAGAAAACGTCCCATTTTTACATGTTTTCGAAAAATCATTATTCTTTAAATCATGGAAGATGATATTGTACATGATGATGAGGAATACTATGGAGAATATTCCGTGCATGGTAAGGAAACGTAAGAACCATCTCTTGTTTCTCTTTAGGTTTGGATGACACTGGTTTAGTGTCATCGCTTTTGAGTTGATTTTGAAGATTATGTCGTAATTTATCTCCATTCTTTTTGGTAATAACTGGTTCAGCTAAGTTTAATCCCGATAAGAAGACAAAGTAAGGATTTAATGTATTGCTAAGTACAGTTCCAAACGGAAGAATAAGTAGTAAAGATGCCACTTAACGCGCAATGCCTTTTTATAAGCATTGTGTTAAGAGCCAGTCGTAAAGAGATGTTATTTTTGTTTTTTGGTTAAATTCGAACAATTTTTTTTGAACCCTAGAAAGATACAATTCATACTTACCCTTACTTGATGATGATGATGGCATCTAGCCGATTTCGGCCACAGCGACCGCATTCCATGGCTTTCTAGAGAGGTTGTAGAGAGCTTTGGTGTGCTGCTCTATCATGTGCTCTCAAGTGGCTAGCTTACCCAACTTTGGCCGAAAAACTCCGAGCACAAAGTACCCTTGTTTACCCTCTAGTAAGCTATGTAGTTATCAGGAGGAGTATTGCATCATCTATTCGACAAAAAGAAGTTATCGAGAGACTGTTGTCTTTAGATACTTAGGTCATGTCACTTGTATGGTGTACAAAATAAAGAATATTGTATTCTATTCTTCTTAAGTACTTAGCAAATTCTGCCAACTCGGCCAAGTGTTTGGTCTTGGCCGAGTTGGCAGAATTTGCTGGACAACAAAATCGACGAACTATGTGTGTAGCTCACCAAGTAATGTAAAAAAACACAAACAGGGAGGTCCATCCACAAGACCCATCATCATCATCGGCCTCGCCTTTTGCCAATATTTTGGGGTCGGCTTCCCGTCTAACTGGAAGCAGCATGGTAGCGGCATTGGTTTTATCTTTTTTATATAATTTTTATTTTATTGTGAATTCAACCATTTTTTTTTGGTTTGTCCAGCGTGAGTCTAATAAATACATTTTCTTTCTTTGTTTGATGGGTCTTGTCGATGGAATACACAAGTATTCATACTTGTATTCCGTCCACAAGCAAGACCCACGTAGCGTTATTTAATGACGGTTTGAAAATAATTTGCTTCTAACCAACCTCATCTGTGACATAGATAGAATGATAGATTAGGCCGTCACCAAATAGATTTTTTTTATATTCAAATACTAGCCTTTTCCCGTTGCTTTAGTTGCGTTATTATCGGAAATTAACCTACGGGAACACTTTAAAATCTAGCCTATATCACTTGAAGATAATGGTGCTTTCCAATAGAGTAATATTTTTTGGAATTGGATCAGCAGTTCAGAAGATTATCCCCTGCATCCAAACTTAACTTATAATGTTAGAGTATCAAAGACCTGACAGAATGGTACCCTAGAAGCGGTAAAAGAAATAGAGGTCGACAACGCAAAACATGGGAGGACGAACTTAAGATCACAGGAGGTCCAAAGTGGAGAAGACTTGCAAAGGAAAGAAAGCAATGAAAATCGTTAGGCACACTGAACTCCGAGATATATAGCAACCTAGGGAATGGAATAAAAGTACCACAGCGCAGGAGTTTTCAAGATAAAAGGGCTAATGACATTGAAATTTGAAATTGATTGTTAGAATCTCTTCAGATGGGGGTTCATGGAGGGCTCAGATCTAAAGTGTATATGCGGCGTGTCTCCACAGACAATGGCCCATCTTCCATCTTGCGCTGCATGCCCTAACACCTGCGCACTTGACGATCTTATGACTGCATCAGCGAATTCGCATGGGTGAATTTTGGGCTATACATATATAAGATAGTTCAAAGTGTGCCAATAAAACAGTTAATACTTAATAACAAATCAACTATTTAATCGTACTTAAACCGCACTGTTAACAACTGATTACACATACTGTTTTAATGAAATCTAGATTTATTGCCCGATCGGTATCATACCCGAATACCACGCTTAAAAATATGGCCGACCTCAGTAAAAAAAGTAAGCTACGGACACAAACTATTATGCCACAAATAAGTGGCCAGTATTATATTATTTTTTTATAAAACAATCAATTTTATTTTGCTAATTAAATTATTCTAAATATTTTCAGACGAAATAAATAGCAAAAGCTAACACATATTTAATTTAAAAAAATCCATCGACACGCTAAGAAGATAGTACGATAGATTAGACTGTCTCCAAACAGATTTGTTCTGAATTCAAACATTTTTTGTCTTTCATCAAATGAATATTTTTCCAACGACAAACAACTTCGCTTTAAAAAATTCCAATTACCTTTCAGTATTGCAAATTACATCGTATCAATCAAGCCGGTCCTGAAGCTTTTAATTTTCAGCAAGAAGGCGTGACAGCTGTCACCTTGATTATTACAGAGCTGTAACTGGCGTTGAAATCTAGATCACTAGTCTTGCCTGTCAAGAACTAATTGAAGTGGCTGATGACAGCGTTTCTTTCTGGAATCTTTTTAAATTTTCATTTCGGTTTTTATTTTTCTAGTTTTTCCAAGTGGTGTTGAGTGGTCTTGTCTTGTTAGTAGCAGTAGTATAGTCAGATTTAGATTTTGGTTATTCAATATTTAGTTTCATTCACGTCAGCCGCATGCGCGATGACCGCTGGGCAAAAGTCTCCACACGATGGTTGCCGGAAGACGGACGGCGCTGCTGAGGCCGGCCCTGAAAGAGGTGGCGAGACGATCTGGACGCGTACCGAAGGGCTGGCTCGAGGAGGCGCGGGAAAAGAGCACATGGAAGGAATTGGGGGAGGTCTTTGCCCAGCAGTGGGACAGTATCGGTTACTAAAAAAAGAAAAAAATATATATTTAGTTTTATTTTGTATGGAATATTGTTTTTAAGTTTCTATGAACATCACACATCGACTGCCTTGTTGGTCTAGTGTTCGCAATCGCGACTGCTGAGCATGAGGTCCGGGGTCCGATTCCCGGGTCGGGCAAAGTGTTATTGAGTTTTTCCATCAGGAATTTCTCAGTAGCAACCACGGAGTCTGGATTTGTGCCCTGTTGGTGGCAATAGGCTCGCCCCCTACTACATGGGGCTTCAAACATAATTGGCGTAATGTGAGTGTACTATTAGTTACACCTCTGCCTAACCCTTCGGAGATTACAGGCGTTATGTCGTGTTATGTTAGGAACACATATCTTTTTTCACCGTCGCATCATCATCTGTCTAGCCTTTTTCCAACTATGTTGGGGTCGGCTTCCAATCTAACAGGTTGCAGCTGAATACCAGTATTTTACATGGAGCGTCTGCGTATCTGACCTCCACAATCCAGTTCGTACTGAGTAATACGAAATCCCTTGGTAAGACTGTTTGTCAGACTTTCGGGCCACTGACTACCTGTAACGACTGTCAAAGATCTACAAATTAGGCACGGAAGAAACTCGGTATGTTATGGGCGGTCACCCATCCACAGACAAACCTAGGCAAGCGCGGCTTATCCTTAAGATCGACCCGAGCGGCTGTTATTATTTAGCCACGAGCTCCTCACGTTTTTCACCGTCCCACCATAGGTAATTAATTGTTCAATACTAATGGTCTGGCCATCGCAAAAATCTTCGTTCCGCTCACAATCGTATTCGTCATCATCATCTGCCTAGCCTTTTCCAATGATGTAAGGGTCGGGTTCCAGTCTAACGGATGCAGCAGAATACCCTCTTTTTCAAATTCCCTATCAAAAGTGCTGAACACTACTCTTAGAGACTTTCAAAAGTTATTTTATGAATAAAAACTAAGAACGTTGACTTTGTGCTGACACTTCAATTTTATTTATTTGTATAGACAGGAATATATTTATTAAGTAGAGTAAACTACATTACATTATTAATTAAAAACTATTAAATAAACTAACAACAAACTATAAAAGGGGATCGAAAAACTCCTCCTGAACGCTGTCAGCTGGTAATGTGCCCAAGAGACTGGCGGCGTTGCCACGTTGTATGGCAACACTTAGCCTCCGGCCAAGGTAAAACCCAGCCCTTAGGTCACGGCAAGCGTCAACTAGGCGTTTTGAAATTTCCTTAAACAGACTATGAGCACTCGGATCATACGGCCCCAGAAAATATAGTTTCCACAAAAGTTTCTATATTTTCACTGCTTGAGGTTCTCTGCAGCCGCAGCGGCAGTGCCAGCACAGCACGATGAGCTTTGTGCTTAAATATTTTATTTTGCAGGATTGAAATTATACATGTGAATTGTACGTTTAGTTTAGAGAGGATGCAGATTAGTGTGTAGTTTGTGTGTGTATCTTTGTATTTTGTGTGCAATAATGAATGAGAACCAACACTCAAAGGGCAATGGACAGGGCTTTGCTCGGAGTTTCCTTGCGTGATCAAATCAGAAATGAGGACATCCGCAAGAGAACCAAGGTTACCGACGTAGCCCGAAGAATTGCCAAAATTAAGTGGTAGAGGGCATACCCTACATTGCTCGCAGAACGGATGGGCCGAAAAGTTCTAAAGTAGCGACCGCGAACCGAAAGACGTTGCGTTGGAAGGCCTCCCACTAGGTGGACCGATGACCTGGTGAAGGTTGCAGGGATCCGCTGGATGTGAGTCGCACGGGACCGGTCAATGTACACTTGGGGGACGCCTATGTCCAGCAGTGGAAGTCTTTCGGCTGAAATGATGATGATGATGATGAATAAATGAGAATAAGAATAGATTTGCTCTTGAAAGTTATTTAAACTATGAACGTGTTATTTCATGAAGATTGATTGATGAGCAGGAATCCCATCAAAATCAGCTTCTTATGGTGTTTACGACTGCGAAGACTTTAGTTCAACATAGCATTCATGAGATTAAATATGGTGTAGGCCTGTTGAAACATCTGAAATATAAAGAGTCAATATTTAGGGTTTTGCTGCAAACATTTAGACATTCATTGTTACCGGTTTCAGTATAAACAATTAACAGATGCTAAAAACAAATTTGTTTTTGCTATAAAACAGTTGTTAGTGTTAGAGGATTTGCAAGCATTTCATCATCACCTGCCTAGCTCGTTTCCAACTATATTGGGGTCGGCTTCCAGTGTAACCGGAAGTAGAAGAATTTTTTTTTTAAAACGTGTTCCACACTTGGAATTTCTCCTGTATCGTGGGTGCGTTTACAAACATTTTATCTCACACACAAACAGCCAGACCCGGAACAACTATCTGCAGGCCATACAAATATATGTTCTGTGTGGGGATCGAACCCGCGACACGCAGCACAGCAGTCAATCACTCAGACACTGCGCCAACCGTGCCATCGCCGTCGTAGCATGAAGCAATCTTATCTACACTTTGAAACCCAGTTATTGAGCAAAACGATACAAGACTGGTATTTTGATCTTTCGATGTCATATCGGTAAGAACTATCAAAGATCTGCCAATGAGAGCCAGAGCCACCGGCTTAACGTGCTTTGTGGGGTACCCTCTATGCCTCGGTTTAGATATTTATGTTATGGTCACCAATCCATGGAACGAGCTGTGGTTGTTATTACGTAACCCCTAAAATGATAGCTTAAAAATAGGTCCTGCATATAGTGTATAGGGCAAAGTGTTATTGGGTGTTTGCTATCAGGACAGCACACACGCAGCACGCCTGCAGCCACGTAGTCTGGCAGGTATGGGACTTAAACATAACTGGCAAAACCTGCCTAACCCTTCGGGGATTACAGGCGTGATGTTATGTTATTAATTAAGTACAGTATCTTAAAAATAAACTTACATCAGTAAGGGAATACAGACAGAGTGTGTTGAACATGGTCTGCATAGCGACAGGTCGTGCGCATCGGATTAGCAGCAACAGTATAGTGCTGCGCGCGCGCTGATTGTACCGACGCTCCCAGCCACAGTTGTAGAGAGCAAGGCTGACTTCTTCACCCTTGGGGAAGAAAATATAATTTATAATAGACATTGTTTGATAGTTGTTTTAGGACAGGACGGCTCCTATCCTAGAACTGAAAAATTCCAAGACTTTACAAACATCCGCACTGGGGCCGCATGGTAAATGCTTAAACAGATTCTTTACGATTGTGTAAATGAGTTCATGTACACATTAAACATGGCTAATCATTAAAAACATTCTGGAATCTGTACAAAAAGTAGTCTTATTAAACATGATAAGTCTTACTCAACAATCATTTTACCTAATAAGGTAATATTAAAAAAAAAAAAAAAAAAACAGAAAAAAAAAATTAAAAAAAAAATAAAGAAAAAAAGAAAAAAAAAATATAAAAAAAATATATTTTTTTAATTTTATTTTTTTTGATGTTAATAATAATTTAAGAAACGGGATATTTACCATGTTTACTGTCTTTATTGAGTTTCCGATATTCGGGAACTCAATCGGGACCCCTCGGGATCTCTTTTCGGGTTTTTTTTTAATTTTCGGGGTTTTTTATTTTTATTTATATAATATTGTTAGTGACCATGATAGTCTAAAATCTTATACCATTTTACCTGTGTACATTTCCTCACACCCTTTCAGTAACGGCGAATGGGGCTGGGTTATGTATTCACCAACTTTTGAAAGATACAAGAGCAGAAAATAAAGTTCTTTCCGAAACTTATACTGTCACTTACGATCTTCCGTGATTGTTCATCGTTTTTCTTTTTTTTTCTTTCTTACCTTCTCTAAAAGCATGTCGCTGTAGTAGCAAGGAGCACTGCTCAGTGCTATCCCGCTTAATATAAACGATGTGAACTCCAAACTGAACTCGCCATGTTGTAGACCCTGAAAAATGGTAGAATATGGAATCCTTTTCATTAACCTTTCTGACCTGCCTCTGATTGTAGATTGTAAAACTAACACTGCATCTTCAAAGCATAGTTGGCTTAGCCTTGCATTGAATAAGATTCGTACTAAAGGACCAAAAGTTGAAATAAATGTTTTTTTTTTTTTTGCAAAAAAATAATCATTTGTTTTTTTTTTTCAACCTTTTTAATTATGTTATGATAGTATCTCACACAAATTATTGTAGAGTTTTAATTTTCCATTGTTACTTAATGTTCCATTGTAAGTTATTTAGCGATCATCCACATATATATAGAAGAATAAATATGTGTGATAGAAGATAATTGATGAACTACCCATGCAATGTGAATAAACCGTGCGAACTTCCTCTCATCATCATCATCACTTCAGCCGAAAGACGTCCACTGCTGGACATAGGCCACCTCCAAAGGGGGGGTTTGCCATAATCGCCACGCTTGGCAGCAGGGTTGGCAATCGCAGTACGGTTGTTAAAAAAGCACAGAGAACGCTGCTGCCCATTCTCTGGTAAGTCCGACACCATACAGTAAATGAAATAAAAATCACGTAAATCGGACTAGTAACCACCGAGTTATGAGGTAACTAACTTTTTGTCCATAGAAACTGACTTAAATCTGGTAAAATTCCATCTAAAACTTGCCCTAGTTACTAAAAAGTACCTACAGTTTATATTTATCTATTTACTGAAACACTTGCTGATAAAATATTAAGATTCAGCTGTGAAACACAGATTTCCAGAAGAGGTCAGACTACTCGAACGGCGAGAATGAATGATTTATTAACAACACTAACTTTCGGCCGCGGCTTCATCTGTCTGGAGGTCGAATAATATCTTCTGGGAACATGCTAGCAGGATAAAAGTCCTATATCCTAACCCGGTTTATGTTATATCCTTGTGCCAAATTCCATACGAAGGCGCGCAGCCGTTAGGTCGGAAAACGAAACAGACAGACGGAGTTGCTTTCGAAAATAATTATATTACTAGCTGTTATTGCCACCTCCGCCCATGTAGAGGTCAGGAATTATCCTACTACTCGGATTAAAAAAGTATCCTCTGTCCTAACCCAAGTCATGGTCTTTCCGGGATCCAAATTTCATCCAAATCTGTGCAGCCATTAAGACGACAGTCAATCTAACAAACTTTTGCTCACAATAAATTTCACGTGAGTGAAACTTTGAAATTATTCCACTGGACGTACTTCCGTGTTAAAATGCATCCTATTGGCCAGGTCATGGTATATTCGTGTGCCAAGACAGACAAACAAAGTTACATTCAAATTTATAATATTAGTATATCGTATGATTCACACATTTTTTCTGGACCAATAAATATGTCTACCAACTATGTGTTTACAAAAAAAAAACTTTATACAAAAAATCTGAAATCGATATCAAATCCCATTAATCTGATGTAACAGCTCAATTTTGTCATCCGGTCGTGTATGAAATATTTTTTCGTTGAATCACAAGAAAATAATAGACACAACATGTTGGGAATTGGAGAGGTTCCAAATGATGGAGGATTTGATTTGATACCGAGTTTTAGTGAATGAATTCGTGGAAACTAGATGGTTAGAGGCTGTAATTTGATCGGTAGCAACCGAGATTAAGTAGTGCTTCAATTTGTCCACACATTTTAGATTTTCTCGAAGAAATAGAATTATTTGTACGAGTGAAGTCTCCGATATAATTTGTCTCATATAATTGGTAATCTCTCTTCAGTAAATCTTTTTTTATTAATGTTGGCCCAGCATGGAACAGAAGGATATACGGAATATTAAAAAAATGCTGTTCTATAGATTATGTTCATGTGGGTTCTGCACTTTTGTATGGAACAGCAGAAATTCCAACAATACTGAATCCTTGGTGAACAAACTTTCACCAAAGATTCAGTAATCGTAGTGTTGACAATTTTTGTCACTCACGACGCCCCATACACCACGTAGTAAGATTCACACAGCTTTATCTTAAAAGCGTTAGTGTGAACATCATCTGACTAAGAGACGTCCGCTTTCCTTTCATTTCTGTTCGCAAGACCTCACCCTAACTTTTTAGCCATAACTGATACTGTTAGCCTGCGTCATCCCACTGCTGGGCAAAGGCCTCTCCCCATGACTTCCAGTTGTTTCGATCCAGGGCTAATGTGGACCACTGGTCGCCTGGGCCGGTAACATTGGTATTTATTTAAAGTTCATGTACAGTCGTGGTTTTGCCGGCGGTTTTGTAGGCGGACTTTTTGCCAAAAGGTGTTTTCTACCAGTCAACCTTTCGATAACATTATAATCGGAGAGAGTTGATATTTCGGTAAATTTTGGTATTCTTCCTTGCGTTTTAGAATCCCTTACATTATTTTCTATCCCACCTTTCTTTTAAATTCTAAATGCAGCTAACTATAAATCACGAGTGTCCACACTTACCTCCAGCAGAGCATATAATGTAACGGGCAGCGCAAGGGCAGACAGCTTCAGCGTAGCTTCGTAATACACTTTGAAACATTCCTTCATCGTTTCCACGAAACTGCAACAATTTGTAGTTGTTTTATGATTCACTGTTTTATTTACTACGTTTACTAGTTTATTAGCTTTTGGTTTGAGTTCTAGTTGTTGTGGTGAAATGAAATTATGAGCAAATGATTTATCATCAGCATTATTTGGAGTGTTTTCATCATCAATCATATTTTTTTTTTGTATTACCCTCACCCAAACGTTATTCTCTTATTGTCTACCTATCTAAGTTTTTACTAAACGGTGAAATATTCCTTTACTATTCCACGAAACTGTAACTATTTGAATGTCGTCTTTATATTGAGATACTGTTTTATTTTTACATTTATTAGTTTGATTGCTTTTGGTTTAAGTTCCAGTAGTTGTGTGTGCATGAAATCATCATCATTATTTGTAGTATTTTCATCATCAGTCATATCAGCATTTTTAATACGGAAGGGCCGTATCATTATCATCATCTGCCTAGTTTTTCCCAACTATGTACTTTAGATACTTAATTTACTTAGCACACTTAATATTTAAATTTAACCATTCTAATCGTTTGCAGCTGTGTACCAATATCAGTTGCATGGTCCTTTTATTGGTCTAATTATCTAATATCTATTTTTCTCCTACTATTATCAAAATAATCAGTAAATATATTATTTAGTAGTGTATATGGCCACTTTCATTAAATTTCCTCTGCTATAATCACGTTATCTGCTATGATCATTCCTGAAAGATTCATTTTAATTTTCTCATTAGACTACCGGTTGATTATGACTCTTCCTGCCTCATAAAATTACAAAATAAATCTTAATCAAAACTACAGCAAATCTTAATGATTTATGTTACATTTATGCACCATTTGGAATATCAGCCGGCTTAATCTGTTTTACGACTAACCTAATGACCTGTAAATCACAAAATATCTAAAACCATACTTACTTGTATGTATACTGGAGTCTTTTTACAATATCATTCAAATTTTTGTTCACTTCCTGTGGATTTCCAATGAATAAGGTATCGATTCGTTTCTTGATTATCTCCAAATGTCCACAAGCATGAAGCATGAGCACAGGACCAAATGGAAGAAAGCTCATATAGACAAATCCACCATAAACACCAAAGAAAAACATAAGGAAATAGACAAATAGATCCATAAACAATTCATCTTTTCTCTTCTCAATAACATCTGGGTAAACTAAGTCATACAAATAGACGAACTTAGGCTCACCGATGATAAAATAGTAAATCATTAACATGATAGCTCTGATATTGAATAAACTGCAAGACATTGTGATGACGACCAACCAAATTTGACAGACTACTCTTTTCCTATTGACGTAGCCTTGGAAAATTAACTGCTCTTCCCGAGGTAGTTCTGACGCCATTTTGTAATCAGTTCTCATCACGTCTAGAAGCTTCTTCATCGAAGCCCTATGCCAAAGCATGATTACATGATTTAAACTGGCCCCAAAGTAGGTGAGACTTATCATACCATTCTTACAAGCTTCAAAGAATTCATTGTTGATTGCATTGATGTAGGAGTTGTAGATGATAATCATTGAAAGAATAGTGAAGGGACCGTATAATAGAGAATACAGCATCAGCCATTTTAAGTTTTTCGGGATTTCCGGATGAGTTCCGATGACTTTCATGGGGAATAGAATAGTTTTGAGGGATTTTTCAAAATCGATGTCCATTTTTGCAACGGTTGTTCAATGAAGAATGTTGGATTTCTGATTGCCAGTGAAAGGTTACAATATCGTTTAGTAATTAATCGGTCGGTCTTGGTCGTTAAGAGGAAGCTTGATAACCTTAAGGTTAACATGAAAGTTGACATTTCTACTGTAATCAATTATGTTTACTTTAGTTACATTTTTGGTTATTTGACCCAAAGCCAAAATATCTTCAGTAGTGTCTTATTGTTGCGTCAGGGGATTAATTTGGTAAATCTAACGTAAGCTTGCCGTGTTATTGTAATTTTATACAAATGTCAAAGTATAGCAATGATTGTGCTTGTGTGTTCTTTTGCCCTTATTTGGGGTCGGCGCAGCATGTCTTCTTCTTCCAGACCTCTCTATTACTTTACATCTCTCCAGAGACCTCCTTTCTTGCCAGTTCATCCATCGCTTGGATTTTTTTGGTCTTCCTCTACTCTTATACCCATTCAAATTCAAAAATATTTAAAGAACATCATTATAAGCAGAGCATAATTATTGCTTTTAACTCTACAACACTGAAAACAAAATGAATGATGTCCTAGTTATGTAACCGGAGCCAAATAAAACAAATGCCTGAAATACAAAGATAAATTGTGTAACAGTTCTGAAAACTTCATCATCATCAGTCTATCTAGCCTTTTCGCAACCAGATGCAGCTGAATAGATGTAGATATAGAAAAAAGTACTTCTAAATGACCGTTCCTGTTAATTTTTTGTTGTACTGTTTTTTTATCTATTGGTGGACGTCCATTGGTTGTCGCAAATTGTTCGCGGACAAATTGTCCATCGTCTCCGCAGGCATAATGACCACGTTTTGTAAGAAAATGGAATATACTTAATATCGCCGCCATCACGTTCAGCATATATCTCACTCGCTTTCTCAACGAAAACAACAGTACTACTAAATCCTCTAGGAATGCGAAGCTCGCGATACATTCTTGAGATTATAACAACACACTCAAAAATAGTTTTAGAGAAATGATATTACGTAATCGGGCTAATTTTGTGTAGCATCAAATAAAACTAGATCACAATTATTGTGAGAAAGTGGAGAAAGAACATTAGGGCTTTCGTAATTGGGTCGAAGTCATCGTCTTCTTGCCCTTGTCCAATGTTATTTGGGGTCGGCGCAACATGTTTTTTTCTTCCATCCTCCCCTGTTAATCAACAAAAATAAATCACGCTATCATTTACTGTTCCTTTTTAGAGTTCCGTACCTCAAAAGTAAAAAAAACAGAACCCTTATAGGATCACTCGCGTGTCTGTCTGTCACAGCCAATTTACACCGAAACTACTGGACCGATTGAGTTGAAATTTGGTACACATATGTAAGTCGATGACCCAAAGATGGATGTGTAACGTAAATCAATGAATTGTAAACATGGGGGCCATTTTTGGGGGTTAATTATAAAATCAGGAATTTCTCAGTAACAGTCACGGAGTATGGATATGTGCCCGGTTCATGGTAATAGGTACGCCCCCTATTACATGTAACTTAAACATAGGTTGCGAAATGTGGGTGTACTATTAGGTAGGTACACCTCTGCCTAACCCTGAGGAGATTACAGGCGTGATGTTATGTATGATGATGTTGTGTATTAACTTTCTGTACGATCTTTTTACAAGGAGCTGTTTCTTATAAAACTCACGATAATGTCTTCACCTTAACGACGGCAGTCCAATGTTAATTATTTAATAACCGCGGTTTAAGTACTCGCAATAAAAATGATATGTAATTGTTAACCTTTCCACGTAACTGTTTTCAAATTGCAGTTAATTTTTCCGTTTGTTAAAAGAAAAAAGCTTTATTGGAATAATAATTTCTTTATTAATAGTTAGAACTGCTTACACGTGCGGAATTTTACTAGACTATGATTAAATTAATTTTGAATTTTATTAATTTGATATAATCTATTACAAGGCACTTTAAATATAAGCGGAACGAAGGTAAACCCCTGCTTAAAGCTACGGGTATTATTAGGCTTGACGTAATGTGTTCATTTGATAATATCATTAAACCTGGTGTGCAATACAACATTAGCTTTAGTATATGCGAAACCTGATACACGTGTCTAGTATTTTTAGGTAAAGAATCTATGTACAAAATTTAAAAACTGTATCATGAAAAAGTTATAAGCTTGTTCTGTTATCTAGTTGTCCGCACAAAATCGTGGTCACCACGCAGCGCGTGCCTCCAGCGTCGTCTTGAGCTCATTGATAATAATAATTTAGCAGTAGGTACCTAAATTATTGCGATAGGTACTTAAAGTCGCTCGGTGTCCAACTATTAACTTTTTTAAATATTTTTGGGAAAAAATATAACATGGTTTAAAAATGATTGGAATCGATTCAGTTACTTATTCTGAACAAACTATATTCAGGTTTCGCATATACTAAAAATAATATTGTATAGGTACAATCATGTTTAAATGGTGCAATAGTATCATTCGTGTGAAAACTATAAAACAAATTTTTAAAAAGCTTGAATTTCTTCACAGACTCGTTGATCCGCTAAATCCAACCTAACTCCACATGGCGTTCATAAGATTAAAGATGGCGTATGACTGCTGAAACAGCTGGAAAAGAAATAAAACATTAAAATTACACTTATGAAAGCGAGCCGTTGCATTTTAAATGCTCTGCTCAGTATCGTAAGCTGGAATTCCAGCAACATGCGTATTTAATAAGAGATTTTTTTATAAGTTGGATCATATAAACTTTTAAAAAACTGACATCATTTGTTAACCGTGGTTGTGTAACAGTGAATATAATAATAAGTAAAGCCTATGCCAAAACATTAAAGTGTGTGTGTCTTTTCATTAAAGTAAATTTGATCCTTGTAGGCTATATTGACAAAATAATAAACAATGGGAATTCTATTAAATTACATGCTATTTTACACATTTCACGCATGCCAAAATCGAATGCAGTCCGCTAACAAAGCAATAAAACAATACCAGGAAAAAGCTCTCAGCAAATGATTATGTCTTAGTCAATTCATTCGGACTTTGTGAGTCTAAGATTAGCATGGAGGACATGGGTATTTAATGAGGAGGAACAAATTGCATGTGATTAAAAGAGTAATGAATATAAATGTCGATGACTGGAGAGGGAGACGAAGACCAAGGAAACGATGGATGGATTGTGTGAGGAATGATATGAAAGAAAAATGAGTAAATGATAGCGTAACAGTTGACGGAGGAAAATGAACTCAAATAACATGGGACAAGGGCAGAAAGACGATAAGTGTCTAAGATTCGTGTCTGCAATCTGTGTAGTGTAGGCAATGATACTCGTATTATAAATAAAAAGAGGTAGATATCGCACTAGCACGCGCAAATTGTTGCAGACAAATTCAGACAATTGTCGTAATTTAAGTACTTCAAACGCAATATCTATCTCTTTCTGTATCATTCGTTTCGTATTATCTATCGCAGTCGTAACAACGCAACGATATTTGAACGCCGCTCACTATGAACGTAGCCTATCTTTCTTTATAATATCATTGAGTGCAGGGATATCATGCCACCCACAACACAGGATGTCTTAGTGGATGTTTAGATATGTTCTGTCATTTAAATCATGAGTTAAACGTTAATAAGTGGGAAGTTATTAATATAACTATCTTTTTCCGTATTTTCATGTGGGAAGGGAAGTCGATTTGTTTAATGCTTCCTTTTGGCATAAAACTGTTTCAAAATCTCAAACATTTATTGGCTTTTGGTACGTTTACTTAAAATTGTGCATGTTTTTTTAGCAACGGCGTTTTTTTTGTCTGTATGATGACTTTAATAAATTACGAAAAATGGTCAGATTTTTTTTAAATCTAATTCAGGTTCTAGGAAAGGTATGAATAGAGGACTTTTAAATAAAAAAAGAATTAACATACATCGGTGAGAGCATCAAGACACAAGGACCTAAAGATAGTCTTTATAGCGATAGGGCGCAGCGCGTTCTGTAACATGAACTGTAACGTGGTGCGCGTGCGCCGGTCGTAGTACCGCTCCCAGCCGCAAGTGTACAGTGCCATGCGGACCATTTCACCCTGAGGAATAAAACCATATACATAATCAGCATAATGTTCTTATTCCTGGGCCACAGGCCACTTCTCTGTGATTGGGAGTAAATAATACGTAAGTAATACGGATCGCGATGCTTGCGTTATCTAGGTATATATATCTGTGGTTACACTAGTGTAGGTAAGGTCCTCAGAAAGGAAACTAATATATGAATAAGGACTATATTCCAATAACAAACTGACCTTTTCCATAAGTAGGTCGCTGTAGTAACAAGGGGAGCTGCTGATGAGTGTTCCTCCGAATATGAACGTGAGGAATTCTAGGCTTACTTCTCCTTTGTTTAATGCCTGCAAAAATTGCTCTGTTAGCTAATTAGGTAATTATAACGTTGTCTTATAATTTCGGCATCACGTTTTGTTCTTCCATGTTCCCTGACTCAGCCGTCACGCTGTTCATCCGCTGAATTTTCTTTGCCATTCCTCACATTATCAATACATCCATTATTTTGCTATACGATGCACCTACTATGTTCTCCCATACTCAAGTACTAACGCTATAACATAATGACATTGGAAACGACCAACGCGAACCGTGGACCGTTTCTGGATGTTTTATAAGTGCCCATGTTTCTTTATCGTGTGGTTAGTGCCTAGCCTGGTGTGAGACTTTTTATCCTGCCCATGGGCTTCTGACTTGGCTTTACATGATGTCGTCGAGAAATATCTCTCAGGCATGCTTGTTTCCACACGATGTTTTCCTTCACCGAAGCAAGTGCAGCACATGAATCTAAAAAAATTGTCTTGTCATATTTGTTTAAATAGTTGTCTTCGGAATCATCATCAGCCTACAACAGTACACTCCTGGACGTAGGCCTCTTCAATCGTCCGCCACTTAGCTCGATTCTCGGCAACTCTCATCCAGTTAAATTGCTACCAGCTACCCTACGAAGATCGTCACTTCACGAAGCCTGACCACCAAAAGCCTATGACCACCACCAGAAGCCTGCCCCAACAGTCATGGATTCTACGGCTAATACGGCCGGCCCATTTCCACTTTAGCTTACTTGTCTTGCAAGTAATGTGTATTTAAAATAACTAACGAAATGTCGATACATAGTGTGACCCTATGACGAATACAGGCGAGAGATCTTGAGCTGTGTAATAAGGACTAATTACCTCTAATACTTCATAACAGGTTATAGGCAGCATCAGCGTAGAACCTTTCAGGGTTAGCTCATAGGCGACCTTGAAAATCCCCTTAATGCGGTCCACGAAGCTGGATTCAATGAAATGAAAACAATACATTGCATTTAAAACTTTCAGAATACATTTACATCATCAACATAACATTACCTTTAACGACAGTTTATGTAATAAGATTATTGTATTTGTTTTCCCAAATAACATTTACATATTTTTTATAGATTGAGAGAGAGATATTTTTCTTAAATTATTATCAACTTTATACTCCATCTGTTACTGGAAATAATTATCTGTTACTATACCTGTAAATATACTGCAACTGCATAATAATAATTTTAAGTTTCCTTCTAATAACTTGGTCATCACACTCCACAAACAAGTCATCGATTCGATTCTTCACCAACTCAAGTTGCCCACACGCATGTAGCATAAAAATTGG
Organism: Noctua fimbriata; assembly: GCA_905163415.1. Classification (NCBI taxonomy): domain Eukaryota; kingdom Metazoa; phylum Arthropoda; class Insecta; order Lepidoptera; family Noctuidae; genus Noctua; species Noctua fimbriata. The sequence goes on from LR990946.1 coordinate 3,151,507, forward strand.
ACCCAAAGGCACATAAGCCACATACATTAAACCCGAATAACAGGCAAACACCAACATCAAAGAATAAGTAAGTATATAAACGTAAATTTTATCCTTATTCTCCTCAATAACCGACGGATAAGCCAACTCATAAAAAGGCACTAATTTGAAATCACCTTTCCAGTAGTAATAAAACATCATTGATAAATTCTTGACAAGAAACATACTCGATCCTGTTAATGGAATGAAAAACCATTGCTTGCATACCCGTACGCCGAGATTCACATATTCTAGTAACACGGCTTTTTCGACTGGATTCATTTGTTTGAATTCGTCATAATCTCTGTTCATGTCGTTTATCAAATCAACGAGAGAGTCTTGGTGACGCAACAAAACGCAATATTGAACGGTAACGACCACATAAACGACAATTAAGACCCCATTTTTGCACATTTGAGAGAAGTTATTAGCCTTCAAATCGTGGCAGATAATGTTATATACAACGTTGACGAAACCAAGAGTAAAGAGTCCATGGACAATGACGAATTGAAAGGCCCATTTCCTGTCCCTTGGGATATAAGGATGGGCCCCACCAATATTCAAAGCTATCGTTGGAATTTTGAATATTTTGTCGAAATACAACTTCATGGTGAAGAGATAGACAGTGATTCTGTACTTGAGTGAGCAGACAAAGAGAATCTGTTACGTGTTGACGAGTTGGGAAATGCTGCAAGCCGAGTATTGTTTTGTTAAATTACAGGCTCTGATTTAAGTAGCAGACTGATTAAAATATAGAAATTAAATACGTTAAAGTAGAAATACTGTCTCGTTGAACTAGTGGTGACTGCTGAGGATGAGGTCCTGGGTTGTCGATTCCCAGGTCGGGCAAAGTGTTATTGAGTTTTTGCATCATGAATTTCTCAGTTGCAGCGACGGAGTCTAGATTTGTGCCCGGTTGATGGCAATAGTCTTGCCCTACTACATGAGACTTGAACATAACTGGCGAAATGTGGGTGTACAATGGGTACACACCTCTGCCTAAGCCTGCGTTTCCACCAGAGATGTGCTACGCCTTTGAGCGGTGCAAGGTTGCGTAGCGACGCTATGAAAGGGTGCGCAGAAAAGCGGTGCGAGGATGTGTAGCGGCTCGTCTTTCGCTCGTGTCCGTCCCTAGCACACATCCCTCGCAACACATCCCTCTCACACATCCTTCCCTTGTTGTGTATGTACAAAAACCTCGCCGCTGAGCCGTTTCCACTAAAGCTGCGCTGAGCGAGGCTACGTAAATGAAGTGATTCTATTGGTTCCTAATAAACACATCCCTCGCTACGTACCTTCGCCCCCGAATCCCATGTTATGTTAAAAGTGGAAATATTTTTTGTTTCTACAATTGGCCTTGCTTATAAGCATTTTCTTAGAAACTTGAAGTACAATATCAAAATCAAAATCATGCGATCCACCATCATAACCATCTAGATGAGCATCTTGTGAAACGCTCTTTGGACTATATTGACATCTTTATTTATTAAATCAAAAGAGGAAGACTAAAGAAACGATGGATGGACTGTATGTAATATGGCATGAAAAGAGATGTCTGATGAGATGACTAGTAATAGAGAGAGTATGGAAGAAGAAGACATGCTGCGCCGACCCCAAATGAATTGGGACAAGGGCAAGAGCATGATGATGATTTATAAAATCATCTATTTTGTTCTAAATCTAAATAAAATACGTGGCTGTGTATACAGCTAAATTTTGATCCTCTTTCTTATTCCTGACATGTCCATTTAAAAAATTTAAAGGTTTAGTAGTCTTCGCTTTAATACTATTCAATATTTTCACTCTGTAATCATTTTCTTGCTAATTTACTGTGAAACAGTGCTTTATCATTAGCCTTTTCCCTAAATATGATGAAACAACCTTTGAGGTTGTGAAGTGGCTTGTTTTCAGTAATTATTCTTCATCATGTGCCTTGTTATTTAGTAAATTATGCCCTGAATAGACAGTTATGGTTAAGTCTTTCTATTAGCAGTGTCCTTGGTAGTAAAAAGTCTTCATGAAATTTCGAAAGCCCGTTTTCTATTAAGATACACAATATTTAATATCAACTATATGTCGGATATGTCAGGATTTATTCCAATAGGCTCGCACATTATGTGGGTAGGAGATGGGTTTCGTGCTATGAAAACACACTGGATGCGATACACTGTTTCTAGCAAAGCTAACGAATTACTTGAGATTACAACTTAACAAAATAACACGGGGCACAATGAACCGGATACAGTTCCAAGACGTCTCAACTCCTCCGCGATCAGACATTGACGGCCATCCTCGCCTCGAGCTGTAAACATCAGGGCTCTGTAGAAGCACGCTGTGGTGTGGGTAGACTGGTAAACAGCGTGATGTCACTACTGGCGCGCTTGCAATTCATTTTACGTCTGTACTAATGACCGGATCCGATATATATTAATATCGTTATCACCGGTCGTCAGGTGACGACACAAAGTGATATTATCAGCCATAACGATTATGCAAAAGTCAAAAATGTTTTGGGAATGAAAAAGCTTATCATCATCTGCCTAGCCTTTTCTCTTTTGTAATGGGTGGTTACCCATCCGCAGACCAACTTAGGCAAGCACTAAAAAAAGCTACTGAAAAAGCATATCACAGGAGCCAAAACAAAACCCGGGTTTTTTCAAAAATAATATATATGTACATGAAATTCTGAGCCATTGTTTAAAGTCCTAAGATGGATATATATTAACACTATAACATACAATTCAGTTTTTTTTTATAAATAGAACTTTATTTGTTTTTTTTTATAATAACACTTTTCAACATGAATAGAAAGAGTCTATCCTGAATAGTTCACAGTATTGTTCTAATCAAAATATTTTCAAAAAGAATTCGTTCCACTTTCAAAGTCAACAATATACATTTCACAACATATTTTTTTTTTCAATGATAAATTACACAGAATGTCTCCCGTGATATATGTGAAACAATTATATAGCAAATTGGCGAGTTTACAGAATATTTCATATGACTACAATGATCGTTACTCACAATTACTTTTGACGTTCTTAAAGGCCAATTTATCGGATGAATAAATATATTTTTTTGCTTGATTTATTGTTAACTGGATTAGTTTTGATATAATGTAGGAGGAGATCGTGGCTAAATAATAACATCCGCTCGTCGAGTTTTAGGTTAAGCCGTGCTTGCCTAGGTTGGTCCGTGGATGGACCACCCATTACATACCAAGTTTGACCCCTGGCTGTCATTTGTAGATCTTTGACAGTCGTTACAGATAGTCTGTGACCTGAAAGTCAGACAACCGGTCTTACCAAGAGGCAAGGCGTATTACCCAGGTTTAACTGGGTTCTGAAGGTTAGAAAGGCAGATAGAAGATCCTCTGAAACCAGGTTAGGCATTAACCACACGATAAAGAAGTCATTCTGGTATTCAGCTGAAATCGGTTAGATTCGAAGTGACCCCAACATAGTTGGAATAAAAGATTTTAAACTATCGTGGTCACTAACATTATTATTTAGACTAGAAACGGGATATTTACCATGTTTACTGTTTCTATTGAGTTCCCGATATTTCGGCGGTGTATCCCATTTCTAGTCTAAATAATAATATAGTTGGAATAAGGCTAGGCAGATGATGATGTTGAAATAAAGAAATCTCGATGTTTTGTCTAGTAGAAAAAACTACGCGAATTAGGGAAAGGTGTAATCAACTTTAAGTTTTCTCACTTTCTGTAATTTCAACTTAAACTAGACAAACTTGGCTCTACGCAAGGTATAGTTTGAATAGTTGCAATGTCTTTGTTTATATCTAAAATGAATATGAATAATAACATAAACGTTTATATGATAAAATTTGAGTGTTTATGCTGAGATTATAGATGGGACTGGTGTTTAGTTTATCCCACAAATAAATACGTTATTATACACATACGAATAAATTTATAGATACATTGAAAAAAATTAGATTTTATCCATAAGGTGTAGCTTCCAAACGGAGGAGGAATTAATAATTATTTAATTATTATTTTATCAATTCGACTGAGAGTTTTTGTTCAGCGATAAATCTGAACCACGTCGGCACATTTCAAAGATTCTGGGTTGGTCCCTTATAAACTATTTATTGTTTTTAATGCTTGTGCGATAGTTCACTTCAATAGAAATACAAGGGAAAATTCAAGGCTTAGACAAGACCAGAGTCGTCTCGTTGGGCTTTTTTTGGGTGTTGTGGAAATCTTATGCTGCTCACAGGGCTAGTTAAAATATACAAAATGGCGTTCATCTGTAACGCGACTTTATTTTCAATGATTTTTCAAATTTTTTTGATAAATTAATTCTTATAGGTAGGTTTAAAGTGAGAGGACATTGCACTATTGACGTAATACAGAGTGAAGTATACTAAAAATTATGTGCCTACTGCCTCCTTGGTCTATTGGTTGAAATCGCGAATGCTGAGCATGAGGTCCTGGGTCCGATTCCTGGGTCGGGCAAATTCTTATTAGGATCTTCCATCAGGAATTTCTCAGTAGCAGCCACACAGTCTGGATTTGTGCCCGGTTGATGGCAATAGGCTCGCCCCCTATTGCATGGGACTTAAAACATAAATGGCGAAATGTGGGTGTGTTGGTACACCTCTACCTTACCCTATGGGGATTAATACTAAATATTAGCGTGATGTTATGTTATGTTGTTATGTGATGTACCCTAGGCTTCAGCAGTTATTGGTTCAAAAACGTGCGGAAAAACGCGTCACAGCATACCTTGTTCGTAATTTTTAAAGTATCGATTTTCAGTGCTCATCTTTTCGATTTTCGTGACGAAGAATGATGAAGATTCCGGTTATTTATGAAAACCGATATCCAATAAGCACATAAGTAGTACTCACACTATTATTTCGGGCGTTAACGAATTTTCATCATACTCAGTTTTATTTTTAGTTGCGAGTTCGTTTTCGACATAGTACCATGTTTTGTGTGGAGTGCAGGACACGTACGGTTGGTGTTGTTAGTTTTTAGTTTAGTGCTCATTTTTGTGACCTGGTTTTTGAGCTGGAGACTTGAGAGATTTTGGTAAGTTAGAGTTTTAAGTTTGGCGGAACGGCAGGACTAATGTTGAAAGGTTTTTGAGAGGAAAAGCTTTCGTGTGTCATGGTTTCAGTATTATTACTACGTTTATATTTTTTGTTGGCTTTTTTTTCATATAACAAAATATAAAACACTGCGTGTTGAAATGAAGCTCGGATATAATGCCGCGAGAACGTTCTATTCGGATAAAAATGATCCTTTAACGTAAGAACTAACCCAGGTCTGATCGTATTGTCTTATCTGATCTATCTACACAAGATTATTGAAAGTTTATTGTATCACAAACATTCAATACAAAATAATCTGTAACTCAGCACTGTCAAATTATTGATTAATTGACATAATTATAAAAAAACTAACTTATTAATTAACTTATGTATAGACTTTACTATTTATTTATAATAAATGGATCAAATGTAACGTATAAACGACTTTAAATATTGTTTGCAACGTAACCCATCCTAATACCCTATTGGGATTTATTTTACGGTTGACAATATAAAAAAAAATACAAATTTTGGCCCCCAAAACCCTTTAGAGATTTCTTATTAGGTTTTCGAATCAATCTTTAGAATAACTACGCTTGTGTTAACATTGTGTATACGAAACGATACAGGTCCGTTTTGGAAAAGAAAACATATTATCATAGGCTCATAAGTTAAATTATATTTTTACACAAGAATCTCACAAAACTTTCAATAAAATAGGGAAGCTAAATTTTTAAAAGACCTGTCAACGCTTTTTAACACTTATTTAAAAGTCACCTTTGTGTCAAACTGAAACAAAAGAGGCGGACAAAATAATAAAAAAACAATATGGCGCTTGTCACTAGCTGTCAAATTAACACGCTCGGATGACAAGCACCTGTCATTGGCTGAAAAAAATAAAGGAAAAAAAGAAGTAAAAGTACGTGTTTCTTTTCTTTCATCTGTTTGTTTTAGGGAAAACGATATTTTTCAGAGATATATTTAAAATAATTATTTTTTACTGAAAAATGAGATTATAACTGCGATATTTTGGAGTTAATTTGATGAAGTAGCGAATAGAATATTAACATTTTTTTATTTTTATTTTTTTTTTTAATAAAAACGTTTAATGTTTTCAGGAATCTTTGGCAGATACAAAGACATCTAAGATGGTAGATACTAATTTAAATGTCAGTAAGCATACCTCACGTAGTTTTGTAAAAATATTTAGTTTGCGTACGATTATAAAAACTTTTAAAAAACGCAGAAAGACAAGTGAGACAAATGTATCTGCATAATAATTTCGAATACTGTAAGAGAGTAAAATTAAATAAATAATAATTTATATTTTTATCTCAACCAGTTCAGTATCTCCACATCTACCGCCGCCCACCTCCCGTCAATCTTCGCTCTGCGAATCTCAGTCCCGGAAACCTTCACAACTCGACCTTGGCCTCAAGGTCTCGTATCGAGGCCTCGCGTCCTCGTAACAAGGCCGCTCCCGGAACCCAGACCTTGAGCAAGGCCACGGCCTTCTTCCACGGCCTCGATCCAAGGGCAATCCTTGAGGAAACCTTGTCTTTTAAGGTCAATGAAAAGACCTAGTTCATGAAGGACGGAGGTCGGTCGATAGTACCTACGTCATCCGTGAAGTTTATAGAAGGTTATTGTTTCGTGGCCTTGACCTTGGGTTTGGGGACGTTGTGACGTATTTCGTTTTGCGAAGTTTATGGGTTGGGAGTTTATTGTTATCTTTTAGGTAAAGAGATTTTGCGCGTGACTTCGTTGTCTGTTTGTTCGTTGATTTGTTTTTACCGACTTTCATGGATTTGATACGAATTAACTTACTTTTATCAAATTATTTATTAATTTATTTATTTATTCAAGAAAACTTGTACAACATAACACAGTTAAAGAAACAGAATGTACTTTTGTTTCTATGACTTAACTATTTTCAGGCTCTTTCTTGGTGGATACTAAAAGTAATTTTACTCGGAGTGAAAGAATTGTAGGGACAGGCCCTTACAATTTTGTTTACTGAATATAAATTTTCTCACATTATGCCTGGAACCTGTAAAAGCTTTGCAAAATTGACCTTGTTTTAATTGTCACCAATAATTAAATCGTACCAATGTGATTTTTTGAGTGTTTTCAGTCTAATTGATAATATTATAGGTAATTTCTTTGGCAACAGACATAAATCTAAAAAAAAAAACTAGACACTGAAACGAAGACAGGCATGGATTTAGAATTAGCTCCAGAAACGCAGCGTAGGTTGAAAATGATTGATTGATTGATCCGGAACCATTCTGGATTATTGATGCAAAATCCTCTTAAACCACTTAGGTGAAGATGGATGTAGAATACATACAATGCATGATTATTTCTGAAATTTCTGGGAATGTTTGCCAGAATGGAAAGTTAAGTCATTTATTTATTTATTTATGTACACACCAAATACTTAACAGGACATTACATTAAGATAGAACAGCACAAAGGTACTGCTTATTTCATGAGAAATTTCTTCCAGCAGACCTGCGAGAGGAAAGTTTTATGATCATCATCTTCCTACCCTTGTGTCATGCTAGTCGGGGTCAGCGCAACACGTTTTTTTCTTCCATTCTCACCTGTCAACCGAATTAATTGCTCCTTTTTCGGTCATATATTTTCTCACACAATCCATCCATCGTTTTGTTTTTCTTCCTCTCCCTCTCCATTCATAAACATTTATTATATTTATCACTCTTTTACTCACATGCCATTCGTCCCTCCTCATCGTCCAAACCAAGACAGTCGATTCACTTGAAAGTAAAGTAAATCATTCTAATTACTAAAGCCAATCATTGTAATGACACTTCTGTGATTAACACACCTATGAATCTTTAAAAAAAGCATACAAAAGTGTTTCTAATTGGCTAGTGGCAGTTGGGAATTCAACTGTTAGGGATTAATTCATTGACATTCTTCAGATAATTTACTGTTCACTACTGAAAGAATCATGTTTTGGTTTTTACCTACAAATCGATGAATTATTTGATCAGCATTCCTTTACGAACTTTGAAGAATTCACATAAATTATTCTTAAGCACAACAATTACATTTCGGTAGCAACAGCCCAGAGATTAAATTCAGTTGAAAAACATAGAATAGTAAGATGGCTGCCATAAAAACAGTTAAAACAAACGTGTTCAGATTTATTGCAGATGTTTTAATTTGCTGTTAATGTAAACTGGCTTGCAAATTGAAAGCGCACGTGGTTACTACTTTTATAAGTCTGCTAGAATTAGTATTTTTATAAACTGAAACAAATCATTACGCTAGTATTCTCCAAAGAGGTTGGCAGGGGTTAAAAAATCAAAATCAAATATTTTATTTCACATAGGGCACTTATAAAACGTCGAGAAAAGGTGCATGGTTCGGGCTGATCGTTTCCTGTGGAGAAGAACCGGCAAGAAGTTCCATGGTTACTTTTTTAACATTATTTGGTTTTACAATGTTAGTATGTTACAGCGTTAGTACCTACTTAAGGATGGGAGGACAGCGTAGGCCCCGACAATAAGTCGTTGCTTGTCGTTGCTGCGTTCGTGAAAGATGCACTTGATTTTTAAAGTCGCGTCGCAATGATTATCAAGGATCAAGGATCATAATTTATCTCTCACTTTGCATCGTTGTCAAAATTCCAGTGATCTTTTTGCAATATCTTCCTGCCTAGCCTTTTCCCAACTATGTTGAGGTCGGCTTCCATTCTAACCAGATGCAGCTGAATGCCAGTATTTTACATGGAGAGACTGCCTATCTGACCTCCACAACCCAGTTCGTACTGGGTAATAAGCAGTGATAGGAATAGGTAGTGCCTATTAGCCTAAACTTCGAAGAACAGAGACAAGATACGGAGACTTCCTTAGGACTAAATTATTTCCGGCACATCTGTCTCGAAATTTCGAGACAACATTTAAATACATTAAAAAAAATGTGTTATTTGAAATAAGTAATTCGTCTATATTTATCTAAAGTTTGTCTATAAATGTGATAGTTTGTATGGATGTCCATTACTCAATTCCACTGAAAATGCTGATTTTGGTAGTGATATAGATTAAGGTGTGGAATAGCACATATGCTACTTCCTATTAAAAAAAAAAAGTATAGTTCCCATGGGATACAAAAACAATAGTACACGCGGGGAAAGCCGCGGGCATTAACTAGTTAAAAAAAAACGTAAGGGTCCTTTCACACCACCGATATTGTCTGGCGATTTTTAGAAGATTTCTATGCAAAAAAAAAACGAAAGAAAAAATTCTCAAAAATCGCCGGTCGATATCGCTCTAGGTTAATTAAATAATTAATGGGCTCTAAAGGAAAAATAAAACCGATAGAATATTGTTGTAACAAATATATGTATATTTATATTATTTTAAAATATGACGTAATTGGAAACCATGAAACAAAATGTACAGAAGGAAAAATTTAAGAAACAAATTTATGTTTATCTATCTTTAAATGTCTATGTCATATTTATTTTACTGACGTTGAGGGATGCAATTTTTACTCAAATCAAAGTACAATTTAACCTTTGAAGTATAGCATTTAGGACAATCAGTTTTAATAGTGAAGTACTAACTGTTCGGTTTTGATAAAGAACTTGATGCATCAAAAATTGCTAAGAATTTGAAAATCTTTATTTGTGTTACAAATACCATAAAAAATAAAGAACGATTTTAATTTAAAAAATTTCGGGACAGATGTCTCGGAAAAAATTTAGTCATAAGGAAGTCTCCGTTTCTTGTCTCTGTTCTTCGAAGTTTAGGCAAATAGGCACTACCTATTCCTATCACTGGTAATAAGATACCACTTGGTAAGACGGGTTGTAGACTTTCGGGCCACTGACTACCTGTAACGACTGTCAATGATCTACAAATGACAGCCGAGACCAACGACTTAACGTGCTTTCCGAGGCACAGAGGAAACTTTTTGCAATAGGAGAGGGTAAATAACTTACTGGCAAAGGACTGTCAGACTGTAAGTCCCATAAATCGGCGAGCCTAGACACGGAACTGTAGGATTTTCTAAACTTACACTGTCATTATTTTACGGGATATCATCCGTGATTTTCAATTGTTCAGATATTTCGACGCTGCCGCGCTGATGCACAGAAGATATCCCGTAAGTTTAAGCATCATTCAAGTTTAGTTATAAAACGTGAAAGCTTAAAACAGTGTAGGATTTTCCTTAAAATATTTATCGTTTCGTAAAACTTGTCTTACACGCTGTCGTCATGCGCCGAGATTCACACTTGCTCGTAGTAAATATTTAGGCATGAGAACAGACAGACACTACGTTTTATTTACTTGTGTTTTCTCAGATCAGAATCACATATAAATAAACCAAAAAAAACGCCTGAAATAGGTACTTTCAATGGAAATAATACCATTTTTTCCCATACCTACAGAAATCTCGAGTATTTAGCAGCCTTTTTCCAACTGTGTTGGGGTCGGCTTCCAGTCTAACCGGATGCAGCTGAATTCACGACCCAGTTACTAGTACTGGGTAATACGGTACCCCTTGGTAAGACTGGTTGTCAGATTTTCGGGCCACTGACTTTACTGTCATCATTTCAGCCGAAAGACGTCCACTGCTGGACATAGGCCTCCCCCAAGTGTCGCCACATTGACCGGTCCCGTGCGACTCGCATCCAGTGGATCCCTGCAGCCTTCACCAGGTCATCGGTCCACCTTGTGGGAGGCCTTCCAACGCAGCGTCTTCCGGTTCGCGGTCGCCACTCCAGAACTTTTCGGCCCCATCGGCCATCCTTTCTGCGAGCAATGTGCCCTGCCCACTGCCACTTCAGTTTGGCTATTCTTCGGGCTACGTCGGTTACCTTGGTTCTCTTGCGGATGTCCTCATTTCTGATTTTATCACGCAAAGAAACTCCGAGCATAGCCCTCTCCATTGCCCTTTGGGTGACTTTAAGCCTTCTGATAAGGCCCATTGTGAGCGACCATGTTTCGGTCCCGTAAGTAATCACTGGCAACACACACTGGTCATAGACTTTCGTCTTGAGACACTGCGGTAAGTTGGACGAGAAGATACCACGCAACTTCCCGAACGCTGCCCAGCCGAGTCGGATTCGACGATTAACCTCTTTCTCGAAGTTAGACCTACCTAACTGGATCGTTTGTCCAAGGTAGACATAATCGTCTACAACTTCGAGTGTAGAGTCTCCGATCTTGATAGGAGTGGGTGTTACATGGGCATTCAACATGATTTTGGTTTTGTCCATGTTCATTTTAAGACCCACTCTTTCGGAAGCTCTACTAAGGTCATCGAGCATTGTACTGAGGTCCTCCATGGTCTCAGCCATGACCACTATATCGTCGGCAAATCGAAGGTGAGAGATGTACTCGCCATTGACGTTGATGCCTAGCCCTCTCCAGTCCAGAACCTTGAAGATATCCTCCAGTGCAGCGGTGAACAGTTTCGGAGATATGACGTCTCCCTGTCTCACACCTCGCTTCAGAAGAATAGGTTCCGAGGTCTGGTCCTGAAGTCGGACTGACATGGTGGCGTTTTTGTACAAACACTTTAGCACCTCGATGTACCGATAGTCGATTTGGCACCGTTGGAGAGACTGCAGTACAGCCCAAGTCTCGATCGAATCGAAGGCTTTCTCGTAGTCCACAAACGCTAAGCAGAGAGGCAGGTTATACTCTTCGGTCTTCTGTATAACCTGCCGCAGCGTATGTATGTGATCTACGGTGCTAAAGCCTTTTCGGAATCCGGCTTGTTCGGGAGGCTGAAAATCGTCAAACCTGCGCGCGAGACGATTCGTGATGACTCTTGAGAACAACTTGTAGACATGGCTTAGAAGTGAGATGGGCCTATAGTTCTTCAGCCGGGCATTGTCGCCCTTTTTGAAGAAGAGTACCACCACACCCCTGCACCATGCCTGCGGCGTTTTCCCCTCGAGTATGACGGAATCAAACAGCTTCTGAAGGGCCTTAAGTACCGGTTTTTCACCCGCCTTCAGGAGTTCGGCCGTAATTCCGTCATCACCCGGTGCCTTGTTGTTTTTAAGCTGTTTAAGAGCCATCCTAATCTCGTACAGGCTGACATCCGGAATGTCTTCGGTATAATGTCGGGTCAGTCTAGCTCTTGGGTCGTTAGCTAGAGTTGCAACGGGATTACTGATTGAAGTGTACAACTGCCCATAAAAACTCTCGATCTCCCTCAGCAGCTCTGGTTTGGCGGATACGATCCTGCCATCGTCGGTCTTCAGTTTCGTGAGCTGGCTCTGACTTTACTGTAACGACTATCAATTATCTACAAATGACAGCCGGGACCAACGGCTTAACGTGGTTTCCGAGGCACAGAGGAACTCTCTCACCCACGGACCGACCTTTGCAAGTGCTTAACCTTGAAGATACGGCTAGCCACGAGCTCCTCACTACCATTCTGTTTCCATACCAACAGAAATCTCTATTTCCACATGTTTACCTACATCGCAAAAAGAATGTAGATTTTACGTCCAGATGTTACTGAACAAATGTAACCATTTTATCGCTAGACGGTTTGGCTAGCACAACATATTATTGTGTATTGTAGACAGATTCTTGAACTGCAATAAATCAGCTCAGGTATTCTCATTGATGGCTTGTAAACATTGTTCATTCAATTGGTTTAGTTGTTAGTAGTGTTGTAGTGACTTTGGTTTTCGTATTTTGGTTAATGCGGTCTTACTTAATTGTCTAACAGATGTTTAGTTTCCTATTTCAAGACCGCCTCGTTAGCTTGACTACTCAGTGGTTTGTGTTGTTGATCGTCTTCTGATTGAACAACAGGTAGTGTTACCTGTTATCACTGCGTGTTGTTATCATTCTGTATCTCTGCTTCTTTCTCTTTGATCAAGCATAAGCATAATCAGTCTATAATGTTCCCACTGCTGGGACACAGGCCTCCTCTCTATGAGAGGGAATGGGCTATAATTCACCACGCGGGCCCAGTGCGGGTTGGTAGATGTCACATGTCTTCGAATGTTTGGTTCTAGGACATGCCGGTTTCCTCACGATGTTTTCCTTCCCCGTTTTTTGATTAAGATGTTATTTTATAATATCAGCCCTTCATCATCTACAGCCTTACTTCACCCACAGCTGGGTATAGGTCTCTTTTTGGTTTTGTCAATTATCCTCGCTCCTGTGCGCCCGTCAAACAGGTTTTGGCCGTGATGGCACCAATTTTGTGTGCCCGTCTATTTGGGGTCAGCACAATGTCTTAATCTTCCGTACTCCTCTATTAGTCGACACTCTTTTAAACCCTCATATCTTCCATAGAGTCCATCCATCGTTTCATTGGACTGCTCCTACTCTTATCGCCATCTACATTGATACTCATCATCTCCCTAGTCTTTTCCCAAGTATGTTGGCGTCGGCTTCCAGTCTGACTGGACGCAGCTGAATACCAGTATTTTACATTGAGCGAATGCCTATCTGACCTCCACAACCCAGTAAGTACTGGGTTATACGATACCCTTTAGTAAGACTGGTTGTCATACTTTCGGGCCACTGATAACCTGTAACGACTGTCAAAGATCTACAAATGGTATTGATACTCATAACTTTCCTTACTACCTTTCAATTAAATTCCTTACATATATGTGGGTTATTTGATTGAAATGCAAAACTGTAATTAATCCTTAACATCTGAAAACCAAATCTCTTTGATCCCTCCACTTCAGTACTCAACCGGTGTGGCCTGTCAGTATGGTCGGCTCTGACAGCCGCTGGCACGGTGCCCGCCATTGTGAATGGCAATATATGTGCCATTACTTACGCTAGCCAATTGAGCCAATAGGTGCTAATACTTTGTTAATTATTCGTGGGAAATGCGTTCCAGTTGTATTGTTGTTTGGTGAATTCTTTATCATTTTTTAAAATCATTTTATTTATTAATTTCTCAAATCGACGACGAGGTTTCTCTATCGTTAATCTGCCTTTAATGGTAACAAGTTAGTCTATACTGACCCGTTACAATTTGCAACGTATCACCTACATTGAAACCGGGCATTAAGAAAGGAGGTTCATTGAATGCATTGAGATCCATGGTGTCTCTTGCCAGTTCTTCTCCATAATGATTTACGCTTTGAAATAGGCGATTACAGTACTCCAACAGTTATTTATTCCTTGTGACTTGGACTGTAGCTTCATCTCTTTGTTTTTGACAGAAACTTATGTACCTACTTTGGCAGTTCAAAAGTGCCTGTCTTGAACCTAGTAGTTACTGAATTTCAGGAAACCAGCGTGCCTGAGAGATATTTGTCGATGGCATGTAAAGCCATTAGCCAAGTCAGAAACCCATAGGCGGCCAAAAAACTCTGACACACACAGAAGAATAGAATAAGAAGCCATAGCTTATAGTGGTTTTGTTACCACCTGCCTTCTGCACCATAAATTATCTTAGAAAACAGTTTTCCAATTTCCATAAAGTTATCAGCAGCTAAATGAATGTTTCCACCAAGTGGTTTCTATTTCAGATTTTATTTCCACAATTTTACATATTTCTTACAAAGTGTTGAAAGTTTTTCAATCGTCGCTTTGTAATCTTGTTTATATCTGTTAAAAATTTTCAAATAAATTGGTATTTTTCATAAAATTTTGTGGGCTTAGGTCGAACAGTTTCAATAATAAAAAATTATTTACAAATGTTACTCTAAGTGCATCGCCATCGGAAGTAACTCGTTCCAGCTGAACGGATGACTTTCGATGAGGTAGACTATGACCTGGATGAGGAGAAAGATTTAAGTCTATGGCGCGAATTATTCAGAAACGGCTTAAGGTGAAGGCACGGCGTAGTCGCAGTGCAGGCGTGGAATTCATAACGAAACGAAAAAACGAGTGTAATTCACGACACGTCGCCTTCGTCCATTTTGTATGAAAACGTTTTGAAGCGGCACCATGCCTGCGCTGCGCCTGCGCCACGCCTTCACCTTACTTCGGTTCTGTATAATTCACTCCTATGGTATGATGACATATTCCGTCATATCTGGTTAAGCATTGCGCGAAAGTGTGGGATGGTCGAGAGTCCTCCTTCAAATGGTGTGAGACACGAAGGCGAAGGTTCCATACAACTCGATGCCTAGCGGATTCCCTTTGATAATTGGCACAATCAGTTTTCTATAGACAAATAACATAATCACATTAAATATATGTACTCCGGCTTACCTCTTACAAAAATTGACCCTTCGCTACTGATAGCTACGTAACAGACAATACCCAAACTCCACCACAGTTAATTCGCGAGCAAAGCTAGTTAAGTAAAATAAACGTCAAAACATAATGATGATGGAAAGCTGTAGGTCGGTCTTCCTATCGCAAGACCAAAAGATAGAACAGAACTTATAAGATCAAACTGACATCATCTTCATCAATTTAACACTGCCGAATCTAGACAGGCAGTAATCTTTGAGTTATCTTTGATCTGTGACTGGCGTGTGCGCACCCGGGCGTATAATGATTTATATCGATACTCCTTGCTCTTATTGCACCGGTCTGATGACATTTTTGAATGTAAGGTTACATTGCAAAGTGTACCTTAGAGTATTTTGAAGATAACTAGCTGTTGCCGGCGACTTTCGTCAGCGTGAAATTAGCGGTGTGAAATATACTTTACGACATATTCTCATACCTGCCAAAAATACATAAAAAATTTCATAAACATCGGTCGATCCGTTTCGGAGGGGTCCGACCACAAAGACCATGACACGAGATTTTTATTTTATATATAAGAACATTACTTCCCTATTTGAATAGGATTTTGTTAACAATTTCAAAACTCCTAACCATGTAACACGATCGCACGTCGACTCCTGCGCACACTAAAAATAACGATATCAAACAAAATAGTTGACTAAAATAAAATGCGCGATTTATATGAGTTGAACGCTCTGAGAGAAGAAAGTTCTTATGAAACATGCGGTTTATGAATGAATGTTTTAAAATAAAAGCGGGGTATTGATGTTTTTTTTCTTTTTACGTGATTTTGTTTGTGGTATGCTTTCAATTTTGGATTGTTTTGTATCGATAAGCAATTATAAATCCTACTAAGGGCGGGACAGTTTTAGAAAGCTTAAGCACAATTTCTGTAAGCGATATGGTATGTTTTTAAGTTAGAGAAATACGTCTATTTGAGGGGCTACTGAGACGGGGCTACGGGACTGTTTGAAAGAGATACCGCGGCCCTGGAACACAAAGGGCTAAGAAGGAATATGGATGGGTTTTAGTCAGTAGAAGTCTGACACTCCCTTCCGCTCTGCGGGTCATTTCATGATTTCCCATCCGAAAAAAAATGGTCTACAAAGAGCAATTAGATAAAGCAACTGCTCCAAAAAGCAAGATTCATCGGATCATCATCATCCACAGCCCCACTTCACCCACTGCTGGGTACAGGCCTCTCTTTGCTTGTGCCAAGCTCCACGCTCTTCTACCAGCCTCATCCAGAATATTCCCGCGATGGCAACAATGTCGTCTGCCCATCTCGTCGCCGGACGACCAACACTTCTCTTTTTCAAAGTCAGGTTGCTACTTATTAATAAAAACCTTAAAGTCACTGACAGACAACACAGCGGATATGAAGGGAAGAAGAACTGATGTTTTTTTACTCCTTCGCTAGTTTTTTTTTCTGATAAATTTCGTTGCGGGATCCAAGACAGTTAAACTGTTTTTCTGGGGCTCATCGAACTAGACTTCGCTTCGGCGCTTTATATTTCTGGCTACTGTTGCTTCTGGCTTTCAGGAGTTGCAGTGGTGGGGATAACAGCAGCAAAGCAGTGATAGCCTAGTGTTGTGACCGTCGGACTGCCAAGTCATAGGTCTCAGGTTCGAACCCAAGACACTCGATCACCTTCGATTTTTCGAATTCATGTGCGTATTGTATAATTATCATCTTGCTTCCATGATATAGAACCAGAGGCCCATGGGTGACATAAACTCTGACACCAGGTTAGCCACTTACCACACGATAAAGAAAAAAGAGAGTGGTGGAGAATAGTTTGGCAGGCTTGTCCTAAAGAAGAAGACAAAACAGAGGCTCTAGAATCATTAGATTTTTATAAAAGTAGTGAAGCACTATAAAAGGATTTTTGAAGAGTCACTCCGTAATGAGGGTGAAAGTTATAATGACTTCGTTCATCGGGGACCTTGTCTCAATAGAAAAATAGAATTAGCCAATCTATTTGAGCAGCGGTGACCCAGTGGTGGTGGCCCCGAATTTCGAGCAGTAAGTCTTGGATTCTAACCCAGTCATGTGCGTTACTTTGTGTAATTTATTGCATCACCACTGCTCTCAAAACGGGAAGGAAAACATCGTGAGGAAACCGGCATGTCCTAGAACCATAGATTCGAAAACATGTGACATCTACCAACCCGCACTGGGCCCGTGTGGTTATAGCCCATTCCCTGTCATAGAGAAGAGGCCTGTGTCCCAGCAGTGGGAACATTATAGTCTGATTATGCTAAACTATTTATTTCCTCCTCCACTATTTAGTTCCTCCCTATCCTGGGTTCGGTTCCCGGGTCGGGCAATGTGTTATTGCGTTTTTCCATTAGAAATTTTCTCAGTAGCAGCCATGGAGTCTGGATTTGTGCCCGGTTGATGGCAATAGGCTCGCCCTCTATTACATAGGACTTAAACATAACTGGCGAAATGTGGGTGTACTATAATTGGGTACACCTCTGCCTAACCCTACGAGGATTACAGGTGTGATGTTGTGAAGTCAGGTCATCTCGTTTGATTGTGATGCTAATATTCAAATCATAATATTTCATCATTATTAACAGCAGAAACATTATTACATCTTGTAAAATATAATAGTAAACATATAACAAGCTAATAGTCTGCTATTTACTGAAAATATGTAGCACATAAAAACTCCCGCCTTTGATGTGAATCAATAAATAAAGTTTTATATGCCGTTTGTTCGTAAAATCATATCGTTTGGGGCTAATCAATAAATAATAATTTATTGATTGACATCGTAGTTTGGATGATTTATTATCTTCACAATTTATTATTTCTTTCATATGCAAAACAGTTACTAGGACCCAAGTAATAACTAGATTATGGAGGTCAGATAGACAGTCGCCCCATGTAAAATACTGGTATTCAGCTGTATACGGTTAGACTGGAAGTCGACCCCGCGTTATTTTAACTTCTCGCGTACACCGTGCGAACCTGCGGGCCAGCATGTTACACCCGACCGCCAGCGCTCTACGTTCAGACAGCCTATCGGTGACCCAGTGCCCCAGGTATTTAAAACGAGTGACTCTTTTCAGCCGAACTCCGCCCAAAGTAACCGATGGAAGTCGACCCCATTATAGTTGGGAAAAGGCTAGACAACCAAAGGCTTAACGAGCTTTCCGAGGCACGGAGGAAACTCAAAATGTTATGGGTAGTCACCCATCCACAGATCAACCTAGGAAAGCGCGGCTTAACCTGAAGATCGACCCGAGCGGCTGTTATTTAGCCATGAGCTCCTCCAAAGCAACCACTCATAAAAATAAACCTCGCTATATTATCGACTCAACTTATCAACTACTGGATGTAGACCTCTACTTTTTTTGCTTGTGGTAATCGTCATGAATATCCCCAGTCCTAGGGTGGGCGAAGGGCTCTGTCAGACTCTTACTGACAAAAACGACACGATACTTTGACTAGCTTGTGGGTGCTGGAGGACTTGCGCAGTTCGTCATGCTGCCCCGGCCGTATTTTGGCCCACATATTCTTGCGGGCCGCCTAAGTTGAGATACTGACCTCATACATCTTGCTGTCCTTGACATAAATGCCAGCATATCTCCAGGAATGCACACAATGTCCTACTGGTCCTAATAAAACCTAATATTAGCATAGAACATTAGGTTTTATAATACACAGGATCTGGTAGACCACTGCATTGCACATAGCGTCGTAAAGTTCGCAAAATGTGTGTAAACATGCTATTAATATAAATGATGGTCATTATAAATAGTGTGTTTAGTTATTGAAGCGTGTAGTGTTACATTTATTTATCGATTTTGGAACGTAACAAGAATTTCAGTGAACTATCTTTTTTGGTTAATAAACGGAGTGGAATGGGACACCGACGCGAAAACGGTTACCACGTAATCAGTACATCATTCTGAAAAATCAGCTATTCCATACATTTTGTCCGTGTAGGTATTGCGCTTTTGAAGGAAACAACTGTTTTTTTATAAATAACCGATTATAAATACTTGTTACTAGTTTGTAACAAGTTGGTCTGTCTAGTGCCATACGCCTGATTGTTAGGTAGCATTCATGCGTCAAAATCGAAAATGTGCGGGATGAAAATTATTGTTATTTCCAATGTCCGCTCTATACCTGCTTTTATTCTCCATCCATTCATCTTCTTCTTTGCTTCTCCATCTCTTTAGAAATTCGGGAGAGGGTAAGAGTGTTTACTTTTTGCATTAAAAATTATTTAAAAAATGAGAATTGAATTTAAAGGCAAACAAAACAAGTTACACAATAAAACGGGAACTTTTATGGGAAAAGCATGATAAGTAGCCCTGATATCTATAGCTCTGCAAAATCAGCCTAAATATGTTTTTTTTATACTGATGGCACTGTATGTAGTATGCCAGATATATCAGATGATGATGATATTGATTTAATTACCCAGTTAAAGAAAACTATCGAAGACCTCACCAGTAAACTTAGTAGCGCAAATAGAGAAATTGACTCATTAAGCCTAGACATTGGAAAGCTTAAAAAGCAAAATGAAAACCTAGTTCGGAAAAACTCACTGTACAAACAAATAGCTGCTAGTCCATTAAAAGCTTCCACCACACCAAAAAAGCAAGGAATTAAATGCTCAAAACCTACAAGATGTATAAATAAAGAAACACAGACTGATAATGATACAGTAGCCGGAAAAAATAAAATACCAATAAAATATGCAGCTTGCACACAAGAACCAAGATCTGAGCAACATACTTCGACAACCAGTAAGATATGCATTCTTAGCAGTAACAAAGACAACAAAATACTTTCAATATCTAATACAACACTGCAACTCCAGTCAGAAATATGTCACTACATAATGCCACACCGTACGATGGACCAAATATTGCTCAATATAGAAACCAAAGTGAAGTCATTTACTATGAACGACTTCTGTATTGTATTAATAGGAGAAGAAGACGTCAACTCAAATGACTACCCAAATTTGATATTTAATATACGAGCATCGATAAATAAAATTCAACACACAAATATTATTATCTGCGCACCGACATATAAATGTGGCAGCTATACGAACATTTTTAATGGGAAGGTGGAATATTTCAATAGCCTACTGTTCCATGACATTTTCACCCATGAACACGCTTACCTTCTCGACTCAAACTTGAACCTATCCTATGACAGTAAAATGTTCAATAGACGTAGCGGAAAGCTTAATAACGCTGGCATGAGAACAATTATTCACGACCTAAATGACCTCGTACTCGATATCAAACGTTTCTACGCAGACCCAAAACAATCAAATAATACGACACTAAATAATGAAAATAACCGGACTCGACAATCTGTTAATCAAGATGACATGGCAGGGAACCAGGAGAAAATAACAGACTTTTTTCGTGACTAAAAATGTATGTGTTTTGCATCAGAATATTGCCGGACTACTAAATAAATCCGACAATGTCACAATATGCCTAGATGAGCTATTATCGGAAAAGGGTGTTAGTGTAGATATATTGTGCGTAACTGAACACTTCATTATGGCAGGATACGAATCATATTTAACCATACCAAATTATCAACTAGCGGCTTCGTATTGCAGAAAAGGAAGCAAGAGAGGTGGTGCATGCATCCTGGTAAAGAACGGACATCACTTCATCGAATTAAAGAAGATAGCCAACATATCAGAACCCGGAGTATTTGAATGCTGCGCGATAGAGTTACCTAGTTATAACATTGTCCTGGCATGTGTGTACAGGGTTCCCAAGTTAACAAACTTCAACGTATGTATGGACAAATTACAATTCCTCCTGCAAGAGTTAACGAAGAAAAGCCATCATAATATTGTCATAGCAGGGGATTTCAATATCGACATCTTAAAAAAGAGCGTCCAGACAATGGAATTTGAATGCATATTACTGAATTACAATTTAAAGTTAGCCTTAAATCAACCTACACGCTTAAAGAGTAAAACTTGTATTGATAATATTGCTCATAACTTTCGCAAAGCAGGTAAGGTTGAAGTCCTAGAACTTGCTCTATCGGACCATACGGCACAACTAATGTCATTCCCAGTGCAAAAGAAATGTACTATTAAATATTGGCAGGTTACAAGACGCGACTACTGTAACGAAAATATGACAATATTTAAAAATTGCTTAGATAAACTATCTTTCTCTGACATTTACAAAACCGATGACCCTAATGTAGCGTACAATTCCTTTTTTGACATATTTTCGTTATTCTACAAATTGTGCTTTCCTGAAATTAATGTTAGAATCAGCACGATGAAAAAACCAAAATGGGTTTCACGTGGTGTAAAACTATGTAGTAAAAAGAAAAGGCAATTATTATGGCAATATAGACTAAAACCAAATCCGATTAATAAAAGAAAACTAACTTGCTATTTAAAAATATTTAAAAAAATTGTAAAACTTACTCAAAAGGCACAGAATAACTATGCAATAAAGACGTCAGATAACAAATCAAAAGCTACTTGGAAAATTATAAATGACTCGAAATTCAACATTCCAAAAAACTGTATTGATAAAATTTGTGTAAAAAATGACGTCATTACAGATCCAAAGGCTATTGCAGATGCATTTAATAATTACTTCATTGACAAAATTAACCCTATAGCAGGGTCTGGTAAAAATGCTGCATCACTGATACCAAAAAGAAGAGATTCTTTTTTTCTCGCCCCTTGTCTGCCAATCGAAGTATTTAAAATTATAAAACAATTGAAAAATACAAATAGTGTAGGACATGATGGCCTATCAACAAAAGTTTTAAAATCTGTAGCGGGAGAAATAGCACCGCATCTAAACTATATAATTAACCTGTGCATCGAGAAGGGTGTTTTTCCCGATGCTTTAAAAGTATCTGTCATAAAGCCGTTATTTAAAAAGGAAAATAAAGAGCTAATGCAATTCTATAGGCCAATATCTCTTATTAGCATAATCTCTAAAATATTTGAGAAGTATCTATGTAAACAGTTGAATACGTACCTTGAAAGAGAAAACATACTCACTAATGAACAGAAAGGGTTTAGAACTGGTAAAACAATAAACTTGGGAATATACGATTTTTTACATTATGTCATGCAAAAAGTAGATTTAAATATACCTGTATGTACGATTTTCTGTGACATGACACAGGCTTTCGATTATGTCCGGCACGACATACTTATTGAAAAATTAGAAGCATATGGCATTAGAGGTAATGTCTCAAACCTCATTAGATCTTATATAAGCAATAGAACTCAATTTACAGAAATCTCAGCAGTAAATAAAAGTAATAAAAAGGAAATTGTGTATAAGTCCAAAGAACGTGTAGTTAAATTTGGCGTTCCGCAAGGAACTGTCGTTGGCCCGCTGTTTTTTATACTGTACATTAATGACCTACCCAAAAGCATCGACCACCCGATGACACTTTTTGCCGACGACAGTACTATTACAATTGCTTTAAAAAACAGAGACACATACGAATCTGATATTAACAATTCCATAGAATCAATGGTAAAGTGGCTGGAAAACAATAATCTTAAGATAAATCTTGAGAAAACTAATATTCTACATTTTGCCCAAAGATCATCCATACCAAATGTAAATGTCCATTATTGTAATAACAAAATAGATAAGGTGAACACAACCAAATTTCTTGGTGTAACTATTGACAGCAAATTAGATTGGAAAGCTCATACGGAAGAATTAAGCAAAAAAATTAGTAATGCCACATATGCCCTGTATAAATTGGCCCCCATCTTAAATGTTGATGCACTGCTAACTGCTTATCACGGCTTGGTGTCCTCTAACTTTAGATATGGACTAATTTTTTGGGGAAATTCAACAAATAAAGATATGATATTTAAAACACAGAAGAGGTGCCTGAGGGCTATGTCTGGTCTCCATGTTACAGAGAGTTGCAAGCCGTTATTTAAAACATATAAAATATTAACCCTTCCATCAATGTACATTTTAGAGATCATCATGTTTGTGAAATCGAATCCACACCTATTCCCCTTAGAGTCAGATAAAGTAGTTAGAAATAGACGCGACAATAGTAAGTTATGTATTCCGAGATCCAGAAAAGCTCTAATGCGTAAAAGTGTATTCTCTATGGCGCCAATTCTCTATAATAAGTTGCCAAAACATTGGAGGGAATTACCTATTGAACAATTAAGAAATAGATTAAAAAACCTTTTCTTAGAGAAAATCTATTACAGCACTGACGAATTCTTAACCGACAAATTAATTTGACTTGCATTTTGACATTCATTTTATTAACAGTTGCTTTGACATGTGTATGTATTCCTTTAGATGTATTTGTATATTGACATGATTGTATAATTATTATTTTTTATTTTTTGAAATGAGTATTATTTATGATTGTATTTTATTCTACCATTTAGCTTTTAGTATGCTCTAAATTGGATTGTTTCATTGCTATATCTGCAATTTAATTAACGATTATAAAAATAATTGAGGCTGTGTAACTTCGACATCTCATATTTGTACGCCGTTCAGGCAAAACATGACGGAAATCATAATTGGATTTAACATCTTGCATGCTATGTGTGTATACTCATGTTTTGAACAAATAAAAAATTATCTTATCTTATCTTATCTTATCTTATCTTATCTTATACAGGGTGTAACAGAAAAGGTATAGTCATATGAAAGGATATGCTGCAGACCATCAAACTGAACAACTTTCTCCTTGGGTCTAATATTGGAAATGCGAAAAAATGCTACACATACACATATACATACACAATTTCAATACCTACTCGACCCAAATGTATGGGACAGTTTCTGTTACACCCTGTATATTAAATGGGCCTACTCTTGACCTCAATCTAGTCCTGAGGACAAAGATGAGGTCGACGATGGAACTAGCTAACCCAAAAGAAGTCTATTAACTCGTGACTTATATAGATAATGTACAGAAAAGTCATCATTAGGTACCAAAAAATATGTGAATGGAAAATAAAGCTTGAGTTTTGCCTTAGCTCAACGTAAAAGGCGGAACACAAACACGTGTGACCAGTGCTATGTTTTTTAAGTGATTCGCATTATTTACAATTTAACTCGCCAGACGTTTCAGCCCAGCTGTAAAAACAATGCCTAGCCGACGCTCTATTTATTTTGGTAGCTATGAAAATATTTTGATAAAACGTTGTGATATCTATTAGATAAATGCTATAATATAATTATGATATTCGTCTGGTGTCACGCAAAATATATAAAACTTTAAAAGTAACATCAAATTATTTAATTCGAACACTCTTTTTAATAAAAGTAATGTCTTGCCTTATTAGCCTTAAAAACTATTGGGCAAGACAAATTTAAATATTAATTTAATTGTTTTTGCATATATATTCTTTAGTCTAGTAAGATTTAAATATCAATTACAGTAGGCCTGGTTATTTTTGAACTTTAACGAAATACGCGCCAGCTTTATCACTAACGCCATCTCTTACCGAATAGCAGAACGATTTCACTTGCGATCAATGTAAAAAGCGCCATCTGTTTCAGGAGTTCGGAACTACTAAGACCTTTGACTTTCAAATTTCACCCGCGAAAGCGACGTAAGCGCAAGAGCGGCGCGTTTATTTTTGCATCCATCCAACGTGAACTTGGGGCTGTTCAAAAATAGTTCCGAGTTTGACATATGGTGGAAACATGTAGTTTTTATTTTGAATATCGCCTCGCGAATTTAATTTTATGTATTATAAACCTGTGCTCCTTTAGATGACAGTAGAAATGGATCCAGGGTAAATATTCTGACCGGCTTTTCATGCATGATTGCTATCAGATTTACAAAAGGCGTTGGTTTCGAATGTTTTGATTCGTCATAACCTCACATTGTGTATTTTTCTTGCGTTTTTCACTCATTTGATGGGATCTGTTTTATATTTAGAGTTTTACACGTTTATATTGTATTTTCGCTTCAGATATAAATTCCTGTTGCATTGGTTTTGAATGAATGGAACGGCGATCATGAATGAAAATTTGCTCGAGGATTTTCTGCTTTATTTTTATTTCTAATAGTTTCAATATTATTTGGGTATTTTCTGTCGTATAGTATTTTCATTCTTTAGTATTTGGTTAAGTATGTTTGCCTTGGTTCACTGGCTTCATTAGGACAAGGTCATAAGTACTTGCTGCCTAAAGATATGTAAAACAGTTGTCTTTTTATAAACGCGTCAGAAATAACTCTAAAACCTTAGTGTTTATCTTCAATGTAATTTAATGTTTTTAATATTTTAAATAAAAAATATATTTTTTCTTTAACCTTTGGTCACCCAATGCTTTCTTCCAAATCTCTTTACTTTTGGCGGTTTTTGTCATGGCTACAAAAAATACCTATCTCAGGATAATTTTACTATTATTTCATAAGACACTGTTGGATTTTTATGACAGGTTAGATTTTCCAACACTTGGTTAAGAAGGTTGACCTGGTCTACACTTTAAGAAAGTTGTTGGATACGACTACCCTTTAATTTTATACCCTTATCGCATTTGCCATCAAAATACAAACTACCTATGTCTAAGGATTAAGTAAGAATGAACTTTAAGGGACAGGACCCCATAAAGTTAAGTCACATTTATCGCAAATGTTGACCCTTGATTCTATCCAACTATCTAAATTTTCTTTCAGCAACAACATAATCATTCACTGCTGGGACACAGACCTCCTCAATGTGCGACTTCTGCTTTCAAAGTTATTAATAAAACCCTTCTCTCCATTCCAGAGGCAGCACCAGTAGGCTGGGTGAGCAGCGCGACCCTCACTGGTACATAGACTCGGCGTACGCGTCATCCCTCAAAGTCTCGCTACGTTTACCAACCAGACAGTTCTTAGAAGGTTAGTACCGCTTTTGCTTATTTCAAACTGATTGAATACTATAAAAGAAAAACAAAATACACAAGCCCTCTAATAATGGAAACTATTACAAAAATTGTGGATCACACGGTCCGTAGGAATACCCCTAGAAATACCTACAAGTGCGCCCTAATAGATGTACAACAATTTATTGGACGTAACAATGACACTGCATTTTCAGACTTCTATCATCCCTGGTTTCGTCAAAGTGATATCAAGAGATACATATTCGGTATGCCAGTGTTTATCTTCTTGTATTTGTTGCAATCAAAGATTACTAAATGACTTTGACTGCATTTTCTTATCAAGATTTTCTTTGTAACGTTTTTACTCCTTATTTTCATGTTGATTTGTGCACATAACGAAACATCAATATAATTATGTTTGTCCATTTTTTGTGTCCGTCCTTTGAATGTGTGGTTTATTTTGATAAATTACTATTAATGTTGACGAAATAATGCGCATTTGAAACTAAACTCGTGTGCAAATGTGTGTTGTGTAAAGCGCCATCTGTTGATGTTGTGTGGAACTGAGTGGGCTGCCGAAAACAGGTGACGAAGAACGTTTGTTGGTTCAACCGTTCGAAGCTAGGTGGCGTTGTTAGAAATTATCACATTTTACATTACTTTTACAATCACTATAGCTGATATCTTACTTGAACATTGGAAGATAACTTGAGATCTTGATAGTTTTATAAATCGAGTTCATTTATTAGGATTTTCGTTTATTCATGCAAAAATATAGCTTTGTAATGAGCTGTAATTTTTATTTTATTTAATCTGTTTTTACGAGCTGTCCCTTAGACAGAAATATTTTCCCATTAGCGCAAAAATAAAATTTATATATGTAGGTATAGTTATTATGTTTTATGGTGGCTAAGATTCAGTTTAATATTATAATGTTATTAATATTTTACAAGCCTGCCCTTCTGGTTGTCCTCTATTCATAGAAAGTGCGAAGTTTCACTTATAATAAAATTGCTATATTTTTAACAGATCTGAAAATTGGTTTTCGTAATAAATTATTATGTTTTGATTTAATGTTGCCATTAATTTGAACATAATTTTGGATATAGTTAGTTTGAACGAAGTTTTGGAATCAGAAAAATATTGTTTGTTTTTATTGAAGACGTTCAGTATTCATTTATTTTACAGAAACAGCACACTTTTAAGGAAATCAACTTCGCTAAAGAAGTTGATTTCCTTCTATGTGTAATTGTGTATCAATTTATAGAACACTAGATTTTGCCCGCGGCTTCGCTCACGGTAATTTAGAATTTGACAATCAATTCGGGTTGTACACTGCTTGTAATACTAATTCAATCATGATTCGAAAGACACGTGGCGCCATCTATTATCATCAGAACGTTATTGATATTTTTCTCGGGAACAGTACTTTTTTTCGGGATGAAAGGTACCCTATGTCCGTTTCTGTACACCTGACAACGTATATACAAAATTTTAGGATGATCGGTTCAGTGGTTTAGGCGTGAAAAGGTAACAAGCAAACAAACAGACCAACTTTCGCATTTATAATATTAAAGTTAGGAAAAGTTAGAATAGTTAATTATTAACTTTGTGTAACGTCTGGGTGCCCAATATACAGGCTGTGTCTAGTTTGGAACCCACAGTTAAACCTGCCAGTTTTCCACAGCAGCACTGATCGATCTTTAAGGTTAAGCCACGCTTGACAATGTCGATCAGTGGATGGGTGACCTTCCACTACTTATCGAGTTTCCTCCGTGTATTGGAAAGCACGTTAAGCCGTAGGTCCCGGCTGTCATTTGTAGATCTTTGACTGTTCTTCAGGTATTCAGTGGCCCGAAAGTCTAGACAACCGGTCTTACCAAGGGGTATCGTCTAACTCAGTACTAACTGGATTGTGGAGGTCAGATAGGATAGGATTTTGCAGATATATACACCTTCCACTGTTTGTCTCTGCATCACCCAAAGGTTGACTGGTAGGTAAATCCCCATGGCATTAAGTCCGCCTCTGTACTTTGTGCTTATAATGGACTGTGCGGACACAGCATTATGCTGGAATTTTCGTAGTGGACTGTATTAATTTAAACAAATATTGATTTGTTACACACAAGATTTATTACACATTAAATCATTTAAACTTAGAACATATACCTTACTAGTAGAGGTCTTTACTTCTTGAGGGCTCGTGTCGACTGTACTCAAACGCTG
Organism: Noctua fimbriata; assembly: GCA_905163415.1. Classification (NCBI taxonomy): domain Eukaryota; kingdom Metazoa; phylum Arthropoda; class Insecta; order Lepidoptera; family Noctuidae; genus Noctua; species Noctua fimbriata. Next base: position 3,179,892 of record LR990946.1, read on the forward strand.
GATTGGCCCGTGTTTTATTTGTTATTACGTAAGCGCGCGGCGCGGCGGGAGCGCACCCTGTTCCCGTTATTCCGTCAATCGCGTGCGCGAACCGATGGCGCGGCGCCCGACAGGTTTCGACTTGTCGGGACCTGTTTGAAACGCGAATGCGGCTCCATCGGTTGACCAATCACAGCGTTTGTTTACATTGTGTTAGCACCTTGTCACAGCAAGGTGCTTTACCTAGCCTCTATCAATGGTTGATCAGTTTTATACAATAATATTTTTCATCGGAGATCGGCGTCCGTTACAGTTCTCCCCCCGGCGCAGCCTGCGTAGCCTCTTCTCTCTTCAGGGCGACGAGCTTGCTCACCGGGCGTCGAAAAACGCCGGTCCTGGTCCGCACCTCGACGACTCGAATGCTGCCGTCAGTTCCAGCGTGCGTTCGCTCGACGACTCCCATCGGCCAGGTGTTTCGGGGTAGGGTGTGGTCGACTACGAGGACCACGTCTCCAGCTTGCAGGGGTCGGGCGTTGTTCTTTGGTTCGCCGCGTGGTACCAGTGTGGGGAGGTACTCTCGTACCCAGCGCCGCCAGAAATGGTCGGCAAGCGCTTGGCTGGCTCGCCATGCTCGTCGGTCGGTCTCGTCGCAGGGTCCGGTTGCTGGTAGGCCATTCGATGACCCCAACAGAAAATGATTGGGGGTCAAGGCCTCGGGATCGCTGGGGTCCACGCTTACGTGGGTCAATGGTCGCGCGTTTATAGAGAACTCAGCCTCGGTGAGGAGTGTGCTGAGAACTTCTTCTGCTGGCGCTTTCTCCCGCAGGGTTGTTTTGAGGGCAGTCTTGACGGATCGCACCATCCTTTCCCACGCGCCGCCTTGATTGGGCGCGCCTGGTGGTATGAAGCGCCACTCCATGCGATGCTTCAATCCCTCGTCGTTCAGCGCGGGCAGCCACTCGGTGTAGGCGTTGCGCAGCTCTTGGTCGGCCCCTCGGAAGTTGGTCCCGTTGTCCGAGTACATTAATCGTGGCCATCCTCTTCGTGCGGCCATTCTTCTTAGTGCCATGATCGCAGAGTCGGTGGAAAGGGACGCTACGAGCTCGATGTGCACGGCGCGGGAGGTGAGGCATGTAAACAGTGCCCCCCACCTCTTCTCTCGACGACGGCCCACCTTGACCATCATTGGCCCGAAGTAATCCACCCCGCAATTTGTGAACGGGCGGTGGAAAGGATCCAATCGGGCGTGTGGCAGGTCTCCTGTAGCCGGTGTCTTGGGCGTTCCCTTCAGCCTCTTGCAAAAGGCACAATTCCTCTCGATCATGCGCACGGTGGGTCGCAAGTGGATGACCCAGTAGCGCTGCCGTAGATCGTTGGTTACACGCTCCCTGTTGGCGTGTCCCGCAGCGCAGTGCTCTTGTAGCACGATGAGCTTGGTTAGTGGATGGCGACCGTCCATAATGATGGGTCGTTTTGTTTCGGTTGGTGCCGAGGAAGCTTCGATCCGTCCTCGCACCTTCAATATTCCATCCTCTATGGTTGGATCCAAGCGATATAGTCTGCTCGCCTTAGTCAGTGGGCGAGCAGACTTGATCTTCCTTATTTCTTCGTCGAAGCTCTCTTCTTGCGCGCGTCGTATTAGCTCCGACTCAGCGCGCTGGATGTGCCGATGTTCCATCTTGCTTGCCTTACGTCGGCAGATATCAATGAAGGCAAGCGCTCGTGCAATGGTTCTCACCAGGACTTCGTATTTTGAGAAGCGGGCAGGGTCGGGTAGCCAACTGTCCTGTGTCTTCTCCCTGGTGTGCAGGACCTCGTTGTCTTCCTCCTCTGGCGTCGTCATGGTGGGCCATTGTTCTTCCGGCTGATACAGGAAGTCAGGCCCCTGGAACCACCGATCTGTCGTGCTCAGAGGAGTGCTACTGAGCCTTGTTGCGTCGTCTGCCACGTTGTGTTCCGTGGGCAGCCATCGCCATTCCTCCTTTCTGGAGAGTTCTGCGATCTCACCCAACCGGTGTGCGACGAATGGTGTGTAACGTCGCATGTCGTGGTGGATCCAGTGTACCACGGTGGATGAGTCGGTCCAGTAGATAGTCCTGTTAACTTTCATGCGGTGTTCCCGCTTGATTGTGCAAGCAAGTCTTGCACCGATGACTGCTGCTTGAAGTTCGAGCCGAGGTATGGTCTGCGCCTGTCTCGGCGCCACCTTGGCTTTGGCGGCCACTAATACCACCATAATACTCCCGTCGCTGCTAGTGATCCTCCAGTAGGCCACGGTCGCGTAGGCCTGTTCGCTGGCGTCACATAGCACGTGGAGTTCAATGTTCTCGTACATTCTTTGGCTGTAGCAGCGTGGCAGTCGGAGCTGGGCAATCTCATTCAGTTGCGCCAACCATGAGGCGAAGAGCTCGTTCTCTTCTGGCGGTATCTGCTCATCCCATGTCGTCTGGAGTCGCCAAAGGCTCTGCAATATGATCTTGGATCTTATTGTGTAATGGCTGAGCAGTCCAAGTGGGTCGTAAATGGACATCACGGCGCTTAGGGCCTCGCGTTTGGTTGGTGCGCGAGTCTGTTCCCGTACCTCTGCTGGCACTCGGTTCATGGATGTGTTGAACCCGAGTTCATCCCGTCCTGCGTTCCAGAATAGCCCCAGTATTTTGCTTTCTGGCTGCTCTCCCCCCAGTTGTGTGGGCGTAGTGGCGTACAGCTCAGTAGGTACGTCGCGCAGCACTGTGTTGTCGCTGGCGCTCCATCCTCGCAACGTGAAGCCGGCGTTGGCGTGAACCGCTCTTGTCTCTTCCACCGCCTTCCACGCTTCTAGTGGGTCGTCATAACTCGCGACCAGGTCGTCCATGTAATGACTTTCCTTTATCGCACCTAGCGCTCGCGGGAACTCCTGCCCATGAATGTCCGCGTTGTGATTGCGGATGTAATGGGCCATGTACGGGGAGCTCGCGGCGCCGAAGATCATGCTTTTCATTTTAAACTTGAGTGGAGGCGTCTCCCTCTCAGCGCCTCGCCACAGGAACTGTTGTGCTGGCTGATCTTTTTTCCTTATTCTTATTCTTAGAAACATCTCTTGGATGTCTGCAGTTACTGCCACTGCCTTTTCCCTGAACCGGAATAGGATTCCCGGTAGTGACAACAGCAAGTCTGGCCCCTCCAACAGTTCGTCGTTAAGACACGTTCCGTGGCTTTTTGCGGCTGCGTCAAACACCAGCCTACACTTGCCGGGTTTGTTTGGGTTCTGTACGGCAAAGTGTGGCAGGTACCAGCACACTGGGCTCGCTCGTTCCGAGCCGTCGCATGGTGTGGCATAACCCTTTTTGAAAAGGTTGTCCACTTGGTTGGAGTACTCTAGGGCAAACTTTGGGTCAGCGTCCATCTTCTTCTCTATTGCTGTGAGGCGACGGAGTGCTTGATTATAGCTGGGTGGCATGACGGTGTCATCTCGTCGCCACGGCAGCCCCACTTCGTACCCTGTGTCGATCTTCTTAGTGGTTGCCTCTACTATCTTGATGGCGCGCTGATCTGCCTCTCTTACTCTTGGCTTTCCCTCGATACAGAGAGCCTCTATTTTAAAATGAGCCTCGACCAATTGATGGAGCTCTTGGTTGCTCCCGTTCGATTCTCGGTCGGGCTCGTATACGTGTAGCACCCTGCCTTCTTGCATAATGGTGCTGCGTGGTACGGTTCCGTGTACCACCCATCCCAACTTCGTCCTGGAAGCTGCCGGCTCGTTCGGTCCGCCGGTCCTGAGCTCCCTTGAGACGATACACTCCCAGTGGTCGGTCCCCACTAGGAGCCCGGGGTGCGCTCGTTCATAGCACACCTCGTCCCTGGGAAGGTCTCTCAGATGCTCGTACTGGAGAAAAGTTTCCGGGATGGCCTGCTTGTGTAACTGCAGGTCTTTTATGGTCCTCGCTCTGACCTTGTATTTCTCGCTTTCTTTAATACCTCTTATCTCGATATTGACGAGCTGACTCTCGGTCTCCTTCTGTGTCATATTGACACCGTTTAGGTGCAGCGGTTGTGATGGCCCCTTTGCCCCGATGCTGGATGCCAATTCTCTATCTATGAGAGTTACTGTTGCTCCTTCGTCTAGGAGCGCGTAGGTTTGTAACTCCCCCCGTGGTCCGGACACTATGACGGGACACATTTTTAATAAAATTGTTTGTGGCCCCATAGCCGACTGTGGCGTAACTGACAAGACAGCCTCTTGTCTGGGCGTCTCTGCTGGCTTGGCCGCCTCTGTTCGTGGCCACGCTTGGTGTAGGGACGCATGGTGTGGTCGGCGACATTGGTCTACGCCACAGGGCTTAGACTTACAATTAAGTCGTCGGTGTCTTCTTTGGGCACACTTAAAACAAATTTTCTTCTCTTTAAGGAATTCCCAGCGTTGTTCGGTGGTTAGTGCCTTGTACTTGGGGCACTGGTGTAGGGGGTGAGCTTGTTCACACCCAGGGCACGGCATTCTTTCTTCTTCCGCTGCGGCGACGGTATTGTATACAGTCGCCTTTCTCCTTAACGTTACGGCGGGTCGTATTTCCCTCTTTTGAACTGTGGCGGCGCTTGTAGATGAGGCATAGGTATATCTTAATGCCCTGTCCGCCTCCCTCATTAAAAATCGTGAGATAACGACGATTTCTGGGTCGGTCGTTCCTTCGTTATCGTAGGCGTAGTCGCACCAACGAGAGCGGAGATGCGGGCTGAGTTTTTCCAGCACCTCCCTCGACAACAGGGGATTAAATAGGTAGCCCCTTCGGTCTATGGTTTTCAGCACACAGATAATATTCTGTAGCTTCACAGCGAAGCTATTGAGGTCGGCTGCCGATGTTCCGGGTCTTGGGAGTTTCTTGAGGTCTTCGAGCGCCCGATCGATGATAATTTCGGGTCGCCCGAAGCACTGTTCTAACGTCTTCATTATAGTGTCGGGGTCTGTGGCCGTGTGTAGTAGTGCGGCCACAGCCTCCCGAGCTTCTCCCTTTAGACAGCTCCTCAGCCTGTGGATGTTCTCTGCTGCCGGAATTTGGTACATGTTTGTCGAGTCTCGTACGGCTGCCTTGAAGGGCAACCACTCGCTGACAGCTCCGCTGAAGGTTGGCAGGTCTGTATATCGTGGACGGGGTCTGGCCATTTTCTCGAGTGTGGTGGCCAACTGTTCGATGCTATTCCTCGCTCTGGTTGGAGTTGGCGATCGTACCCTAGGCACCTCAAACCTGAGTTGCCTTGGTTCTTCTCTATTGTCCTTGGTTGCCTCCTCCCCCCGTGCGTCGAGCGGGTTGGACCGTAACCACTCGTCTACCTTCACACCGTGACTTTCTTCACGAGTAGGTTCGCCGTTGACGCTTTCCTCGTCGTTGATGGCAGACACCTCTGCAGCCAATCTCTTCTTTATTAGGTCTGCTTCCACCTCCAGTTGTTTCCTCTGTATTGCTGCCAGTCTCTCAGCGGCGTTAAGTTCCGCTATTCTTAATCGCGTTGAGACGCTTGTGGTCGATCGCTGCGATCGTATCGACCTTGTTGGTGACCTGGCTCGTTGCGTGGTCACCGTAGTTCTGGCCCCAGAGGGCCCTGCTGTGCTCGTCTCCGCCAGCCTCGAGAATGGTGAGGCCGGCGGGTCTAACGATATTCGTCGAAGTCGCTCGCTAGCTACTCTTTCTTCCTCTTGGCGGCGGGCGGCTTCCTGTGTGCGTCGTTGTTCATCCAACTCGGCTAAGTCCGATTGGCTTCTCGTTAAGACCATCTTAAAGATGTACCTGAGGTTGGCACACTTTAACTCGGGTCTAGTTCTGCCTAGATAAGTAGGCACAGGCACACTTGTTAAGTCTGCTTATGTAGCAGGCACTGACACTCACGATAGTGCTGACCATATAATAGTCACTGGCACGCACTTGTACGATCTGCCTAAGTTCGTAGGCACAGGCACGCACTTAACTCTGCTTATATGGCAGGCACTAACACTCGCGTAAGTTTTGTTTTGATATCTAGGCACAGGTACGCACTTGTAAGATCTGCCTAAGTTCGTAGGCACAGGTACGCACTTGTAAGATCTGCCTGTATAGTCTAAACAATTTAACTTATTCGTTTCACTGACAGGCAAGTACCGGCACTCGTTCTGGCTCGGCAACGACTCTGCCTGGGTATTATTACGCGCACTACACGTTACACTTTTGCTAGACAGCCCACCGGCACGCGTTCTGGCTCGGCAGCGACTCTGTCTAGATATTACTACGCGCACTAAACGTTCACTTTGCTAGACAGCCCACCGGCACTCGTTCTGGCTCGGCGACGACACTGCCTGTTACTTAATACGCGCACTATGTTTACTTTTTACAGACAGCCCGCCGGCACTCGTTCTGGCTCGGCGACGACACTGCCTTTACTTATTACGCGCACTTTCACTCACGTAACACTGCCTGTGTGGCAGGTACGGACACACGCGTAATTCCTGCGCGCACTTTCAATCCCGCAACACTGCCTGTGTGGCAGGTACGGACACTCGCGTAATTCTTGCCTAGATAGCAGGCACACGCGTATTTTTCTGCCGTTATGGCAAACACAGTCATACGCGTATTCTGCCTGAATTACTAGGCACACTTGACAGCCGACACCCTCGTTCACTTACGGGCAACTTACGGGCACTTACGGGCAACTTACGGGCACTTACGGGCACTTTTAGCCCGTATTTTGTAACATAAACTACTTTGAAACACAATGTTGAAGGACTAAGGTACACTACTTAGTCTTTACATTTACACATACGGCAAGCTATGGTGCTTGGTTTATAATTCCGGTTCGAAATAACCAAACTGTGGTCAAAACAATCCGGCACTCGAGGAACCAAACTGTGATGGACTATTCACTATCCGGCTCGAAAGGACCAAACTATAATGGACTGTGCGGACACAGCATTATGCTGGAATTTTCGTAGTGGACTGTATTAATTTAAACAAATATTGATTTGTTACACACAAGATTTATTACACATTAAATCATTTAAACTTAGAACATATACCTTACTAGTAGAGGTCTTTACTTCTTGAGGGCTCGTGTCGACTGTACTCAAACGCTGGATTGGCCCGTGTTTTATTTGTTATTACGTAAGCGCGCGGCGCGGCGGGAGCGCACCCTGTTCCCGTTATTCCGTCAATCGCGTGCGCGAACCGATGGCGCGGTGCCCGACAGGTTTCGACTTGTCGGGACCTGTTTGAAACGCGAATGCGGCTCCATCGGTTGACCAATCACAGCGTTTGTTTACATTGTGTTAGCACCTTGTCACAGCAAGGTGCTTTACCTAGCCTCTATCAATGGTTGATCAGTTTTATACAATAATATTTTTCATCGGAGATCGGCGTCCGTTACAGTGCTTGAGGTGTTAAATAAATAAATAGACAAAAAAACTTATACTGTCACTTATACTGTTTATCTGCCGTGTTTTTTCTTTGTTTTGTTTTAGTTGTAAACCGTGAAAGCTTAAAACAGTGTCAGATAGGCAGTCGCTCCATGTAAAATACTTGTATTCAGTTACATTGGAAGCTGATCCCAAATATATTGGGGTCTGCTTACCTTTATTATCATCTGATAATGAGGTAAACCCACATAATGTGAGGCAGATCAGAGGCCAAAGCTTAGGCAATAAATTCTGATCTTTCCTCAGTGAACAAAGAGCTCTATAAACTTTTACTTTTTATTTTAGCTACAAGACTCACCGTCGACTCAGACCATTAAAACGACACTTCCTTTGCTAATAGACATTAACGACGCAAAAATGTGGCCACTATATTATAATTAGCTGCGTTCAGATAGTCACATCGCGATTGTCAGGAGGCGACAGTCCGGGGTGTTGCGGAGAAAGGTGATAGTGATCTGTTGTATGGTAGACAGAAATTGGGACAAAGAATACTATTTTGTGGGAGCTATCTCGACGGAACAGCAGCGGAGTGTGTGTTAAAACTATGCTGCAACTCACATATGCAGCATACTAGATGCTCTAGCAATAATAGTGTAGACTAGACCCAAGACCTTAGTTCACGTGAAATTATTATAAAAAAAAACCTTTAATTAACCTTTTGCTCACAGCCTTTTCAAGGACATTTCTAAACGTTTAGTTGACTCTTCCCGTGACCCAAGGGCTGGCTTTTACCTTGGCCAAAGGCTTAGCGTTGCCATACAACGTGGCAACGTCGCCAGTCTTTTGGGTACATTACCAGTTGACTGCGTTGAGGAGGAGTTTTTTGACGCCATTTTTTAAGTTTATTTTTAAGTTAGTTATTTAATATAGGTTATTTTAATTTATTAATGTATATAATATTTACTATTTAATTCAGATTAATAAAATGTCTATTAATTACTTCCCTTTTCGAATCGGATTTGTGTTCAATTTCAAGGGTTTTATATTTTTTGCACGGAACCCTAATTCTTGTGCTAAAATAAATAATACTCCTTAAAACATCAGCTAACTGCAAGTAAAAGTCACGTCGAAATCCGTCCCGCCGTTTTGGAGTTTAGCCGTTTGACAAAACATACGAAAATACATTTTTTTTTTGAAAATATTAGTGTGAAAAACATTTTATATAGGACGGGACCACCGCGTGAGTTTTTTCAATTAAATGAAAAAAGAATCACTTAAATCCGATCAGTAATAACGGAGAAATCGAAAAACACACACGAAAAAAAAAAGATGCTGGTGGAATACATAACCACCTCCTTTTGTAGAAGTCGGTTAAAAACGAACAAATTTTACTGTAAATATGATTGAAAAAGTTTGTCATAACGCCAATGTAGTTTACTGAGCTAATTATTTCCCATGGGCGGCGTGGAATGACCTGACAAACACGATCCAATCTGTCACCAATTTGTAATTAAATAATTTTTGAACGTTACACTATTTGAAATGTACGATTTGTCATCGGTAATGAAGGTTGACGTGCGGATATCCGGTGATACTGTCCCAGATTTTATGAGACATTTTAATATTAAATAAAATTTGTTTGGTTGGAGATGGAGCGAAGGTATGATCATTCGTTTCTAGGTAGGTATATTAAATTATTGTTATGTATAGCCCCGATAAGAGTAAAAAAATGTCTTGGCTCTTGCTTCCTCGACATCTGAATATATGAGCCAATATGAGCTACAAGGTCTCTTTATTTATTTAACACTTTAAGCACAAAAGTACCGAGGTGGACTTAATGCCATAGGCATTTTCTACCAGTCAACCTTTGGGTGATGCAGAGACAAGCAGTGGTAGGTGTATATCTAAAAATAATTTTAACTAATACTAAGATTAGCTACAAGGATATATAAAATACTATAAATATATATCAAATACTATAAATATATATCAAAATTGAGATTAATGTAAATAGTTATTTTTACGAATATACTAAAATAAAAAGACAAACAATGGGGAACACATTACCGTTGTGACTCGCGAATTTTACTTTGTCTCTTTCATATATTTATTTATTTGCTCTCATGCACATCACGCATTTTACATATAACTGGCGGTTTTTGTACATGAACCCTGTCAGGGCACTGCAAAGCACTGTGATGGTTTGTTGTTGAGTTTATGATACAGATGTCCAGTTAACGGTATTAAACACTATACAATAACATACATACATATATTCATATTTAAGTCAGATTGTGGGTAGGTGGTAAGTAGAACAAATTAATAACAATAACAAGGAATAAGTACCTAATAATTACAATCATTTCATATAATTTTATAGCTTAATATACAGGGTGTAACATAATAAACGCAAGGCCTCACGTGTGGTGTCTCAGACCATTAAATTGAACCACTTTTGTTCCATAACTTTTGGAAATTCATAACTTTAGTTTAAGTTTTACCATACGTGTTGATCGCGTCAGTTCCTTTGCAAAGTTCATTTTTTTTTTGCGAATTTCCAGTACTTGAAGAACAAAAGTTGTTTAGTTTCAAGGTCCGAGAGACCACACGGGAGGTCTTGCGTCTATTATGTTACATGCTTTATACAGGGTGTAAACGGACCCTTCACGAAACCGTCAACCAAGCATTCTGTACATCAAACGATGTAACCCTATGCAAAAATTATTGCTTGGAAACGATTTCTTTTTGGGGTGAAAAATAACATTTTACGGTAAAACTCAATGTAGCACACTCAATACATTGTGCTGATGGATGCTTTGAATATTAAACGGGTCATGAAGAAAATTAAAGTTAAGTTATTACCTTAATAACTAGTATTTAAAAAAAAGCTTGGGAAAAATTTTGAACTTTGACCTCCAATAAATATCTGCGTATCCACACACACACACACACACGTTCGTACACACACTGCCTTCCCAGGTATGACCCAGTACAAAAAAATTATCGCAATGACGGGAGAACAAGTCCCTTTCGGCTTCGTTAAGGGTCTTTTTACACTCTTTATTAAGGTGTAGAATAATAAGAAAGAGAAGATTAAGGAGTTGTTGTTTTAAGGAGTAACTTAGTTTTATTATAGAAAAAAGATTAGGGTTACCTGAAAAACAAAATTAAAACATGAAATTTAAAAGCCGTGCTTGCCTAGGTTGGTCTGTGGATGGGTGGGTGGGTGGTGGGTGTGGGTGTTCCACTCATTGCATATCGAATTTCCTCCGTGCCTCGGAAAACACGTTAAGCCGTTGGTCCCGGGTGTCATTTGTAGATCTTTGACAGTTGTTGGGTAGTCAGTGGCTCAAAAAATCTTACAACCAGTCTTACCAAGTGGTATCGTATTACCCAGTACTAACTGGGTTGTGGAGGTCAGATAGGCAGTCGCTCCATGTAAAATACTGGTATTCAGCTGCATCCGTTTAGATTGGAAGCCGACCCCAACATAGTTGGGAAAAGCCTAGGCAGATGAAGATGCGTCAAATAAGGAAGTAATATTTTTTATAATAATTTAGTTTAATTTGATTTAGTAGGTAAATAAATCATCTTATTCCAGCTTCCGTTGCCTTGTTTAGCCAGCTCTACACAGCTGGACAAGAAATCTCTCTTAGCGCCACAACAAACTCATTGCCAAATTCCTCAATAACTTTATATATTTTCAAAGAGTCGTGTTTCGTAAAATGATGATAGGTCTTTTAATAAACTGTTGACGGCTCAAGATGGCGCCTTGTCGCGAGTGCAGTGAAGATATGTAGTTGACAAATAAGAGATTAGGATGTTGACAGGAAAGTGGATGAAGTGGTGATGGATTCTTGGAAACTGCAAGGTTTCGTCGCCTTGGATTTGCAACAGTTTAGCACCGAAAGTTGTAGTGTGTTTTTTTGAAGCACTGAGTTGCGTTCCATTAGTGGAATGAATGTTGGGCCACAAAAGGGATGAATTAAAGGCAATTACATGTGACTGAGATGAAAATGCTAATAGGGATGTGTGGTGAAACGCGAATGGATTAAATAAGGAAATAGTACACAAGAGGAAGTCTGAAAGTGGCGCCGGTGACTGAAAAGTTGTGTGGTAATCGGTTGTCGTGGTATGGACATGTGATGCAGAGGAATGAGGAATGTGGTGAGGAAAATGTTGATTATTAATGTAGATGGCTATAAAAATAGAGGAAGACCAAAGAAACGATGGATGGACTGTATGAAGGATGATATGGCTAGAAAGGAGGTGACTGCTGAGATGACGAGTAATAGAGAAGTATGGAAGAAGAAGACATGCTGCGCCGACCCCTAATAAATTGGTATAAGGGCAGGAGAATGATGATGATGGATTGCGTTTCATTGGATTCTCAATGCTCGGAGTCGGAGCTGTAAATCGCCCGTGCGAATGAGATCTTAGTGGTTGAGAGTAAGACCATTGAAGATAAAGTCCTGGGTTGGGGCCACGACCGGAATTTATCAGTTTTTTAAAGAAACTTTATTTTGCTTTCAAGGAAAAGGTCTAATGTATAACTATTTTCGTTAATCTTTCTAATATTATAAATGCGAAATTTTGTGAGGATGGATGGATGGATGTTTGTTACTCTTTCACGCAAAAACTACTGAACGGATTTGGATGAAATTTAGCACACAGATAGTTTATAACCTGGATTAACACATAGGATTTTTTATTCCAGTAATTTATGATCCCGTGGGACAATTATCGAACTGAAAGTGGGCGAAGCCGTGAGCATAAGCTAGTATCACATACATTTTGTTTCTAATATAATGTTACTGCCTCGTTTTTCTAGTGGTCGCAAACGCGACTTCTGACGATGAGGTCAGGCAAATTGTTATTGAGTTTTTCCATCGGGAATTGCACAATTACCTGATAACTAGCGAAATGTAGCTGACTCTGGCTGACCCTTAATTTTATGAAATAACAGGAAGTGACATAATATTTCACGACGTAAATAGGTATAAAGATGGCTGTTTAGTGAAACTATTCAAGCTTGTCACTTATAACTTTTCTACAAGATAGTGTGCATATATCTTGGGAACGCTCCTAATTCCGTCTTTAAAATTTATTGGAAAACATCAGAGGAACTCTTTCTGTCACACGTATATCCTAAATTCTCTACTTTACAGCAATTCCTCAGAAAACGACCATAATATACAAGCTAATATATTGCTTAAGACACTGTATAACAAGACGATTATACAGCAAATAAATTTCATCGATTTTCCAAAAATACGTTCACATAAGTTGTCGTTGAGAAGCGCCGTGTGACTCACTGTAGCCGCATTGAACATTTTTACACTTTTTCTAACATTCTGAAACATTGCCAAACATTAGATGACGTTTTATTATATTAAATATTATAATTATAAAGTCGAGGTGGAGTTGGAAGCGGGGAGCGGTAGCGAGAAGCGGTTACAGTATCCACGTAGAGGGCGGCTGTGATCGTAAATTGCAGACGTTTGAACGCAATGTTTTGGTTTTCTGCGGCTTCAGTCTGCGTTTTTAAGACCATGTTAGCTTTGTTTGGAGATGATTGAGAAAAAATATATTATAATAGGTTTATAAATAATAAATAAATTCTTTATTTCGGACAACAAAATATCCACTGTGTTAGAAAGTTACTTATAATTAATGTTAGTAAAATATTACTTCAAAGTTTAAAACTAATTATTTGAAGTCGCTTCATGAGGACGACGCACAAGCGGATGGAAAGTACGTCACTCATTCATCACCCCCACAAAACGTCTCAGAATAGGAGAGTAGATGTTCTCCGCCACTTTCCTCAGAATACTGTTGTCATTGTCCCGCAGTCTTGTTATTAACGACGAGATTTTTTTTCGAATGACCGCATAAAAGTCGTCAGTTCGATTCAGATTAATGTTCTGATGAAAAACATTACATTTAGGTACAGTTTTGCAATAAGAGACACGTCAATATAATTGGACTGACGACGCTAACATACGCTACATTGAAATTATTGTGGCCCAAACCGGGTTTCGCAAATTCGCTTACCCATTGATCAAGTAGGAAAAACTGTAATAAAAACAAAACACGTCTAACGGCCTTAGGGTAGCATCTAGGGCCGGGTACTATGTACATCGGAGACAGCAAACTGGCCACACTACTCTGCCGTCGTACAGTTTATAACTAGTACGGAGGGTAGTTATCTAATTTGTTTGTCACAAAATTAAGCAATAAGTTTGAAATACCTACCATCATCAATAGCAATTTTTTTTTTCTACTCGATATAAACAAGTTTAACGGAAATAAAGATTTATTATTATCTAGAGGCGGGTAGGTTGCAGTCTGATACCCTTTACGATATTTGCAAAAATAGTTATTCTAATACCACAATAAATTATTCAATATCTTCCTTAGACTTTAAATAATAAATGGAGACAAACAAGTTAGGCAACATGCAAACATAGAAATACAATGAGGAAAGTTAAAAAAAAAGAAAGAACAAGAATTCAAAAGTAGAAGAAGCCGTGGGCCACAAACTACACACAGCCTGTATTTTTGGTGCCCAAACTTTAGACAGCTGTTGATGTTCTTTTTCTGAATAGTCCGTTCCAACAAAACGTTCGCTACCCGTTATCACACTAACCACAGCCTTACCCACCGGTATGTCGTGTCCCAAATCGCATAGGTTTTATAATTTGGCATCGCGCACAACTTTGTCCGTCCTATTAAGATGCAGTTTAATCATATAATTTATGTACTTGTGGCTAGTGAACTATTCGTCCGGGATTATAATTATTAGTTTCACATAATATATGTTTTGCACTAAAATTATTTTGTAACTATGTGTAATGTTTAGCTTGGATCTTCTGCAGTTGTTCAAGTTTCATCATAGTCTGTGAATTCTGTGATGTTAATAATTATGAAGTGTCATTTAATAACACATTTTGTCCATTAAATTAGTAAGGTAAGATGGCGTTTTAAGAATAAGTCAAGATACTTTGAAGTCTTGGTAATATTAAAATCGCAGGCATATATTGAGATCTTTATTGTCGTCACCTTTGGTGGTCGTTTCTGCTCTTGTTCTTGTACTGAGGGAGTCAGCTTGTTCATCATCACCATTTCAACCGAAAGACGTCCACTGCTGGACATAGGCCTCCTCCAAGTGTCGCCACATTGACCAGTCCCGTGCGACTCGCATCCAGGGGATCCTTGAAAACTTCTCCAGGTCATCGGTCCACCTAGTGGGAGGCCTTTCAACGCAACGTCTTCCTGTTCGCGGGCTCCAGAACTTTTCGGCCCCATCGGCCATCCGTCCGCTGCTAGCTTATTGTTGTGTATTAAAACTATCAGTCACTTTATTTTTTCCATTATAGGGCTTATCCACAGTGTAATCAATCTGAACATAATATAGGGTTGTAATCCGCCAGTTCTCGATTGCTTAAAAATGAGTTAGGTATAAAAATCACTTTGCGTCTCCTGTGTTTTCATAGCCACCGAAACGAATAGACTTTAGTTATGCACCTAGGAGGAAGGAATGAAGAAAATGTCGTGAGGAAAGTTTTGTGTATGAATGTGGATGGGTATAAGAGTAGAGGAAGACCAAAGAAACGATAGATGGACTGCGTGAAGGATGATATGGCAAGTAAGGAGGTGTCTGATGAGATGACGAGTAATAGAGAAGTATGGAAGAAGATGACATGGACGCGCCTACTAAATAAATTGGGATAAGGGCAGGAGAATGATGAAATATGCACCTAAGTTTGATAGTGAGTTTTCAAGTTGTATTTTTGTTTAGTTTACTTTCGGCCATTAAAAAAACTGATCTGTATGACTCAACATTGTCAAATCGAAATTCTGCTGAAAAACATTTCCAAAAGAAAAGACAAGAATAAAAAATATTTTCTTTCTGAACCAAATCGTTTTAGTAACCACGGAAATGCCTCAGTGACCAAGTTCCAGGAACCGCTGACATCTAGACAGACGGATATTTTGATAGAAGTGAGTCAGGCACGCCGAGCCGACATAAACGGCGATCATATGATTATAGCTAATTTATTATAACGAAGAGTTTTTCGAGGTAAGTATAGAAAGGTTGTCGTAGTAATTTTTTTTAATTAGTTCTGTTACTTTGTTAGCTTAGATGTAAATTTTATTATGCAAAATCAAAAAATCAAAATCAAAGCATTTATTTCAAATAGGCCAGTTACAGGCACTTTTGAATTGTCGAAACAAAGACAACAATGAAAACTAGCTACAGTCCCAGTCACAAGGCAAAAAAAAACTGTGAAAGTACTGTAATTGCCCATTCCCTAACGTAGATCTCTATGGAGAAGAACGGGCAAGAAACTCCATGGACACTCTTTTAAATCAGAATACTTTTACAATAACTTGGTTACATCATTTATGTTGAGATGGTACATTATGTGAGAACGATGTAGCAAGACGTGTACGTTAAAAGTGTCCATAGTAAAAATAATTCAAAAATAAAATAATTAATTCAAATGCATGCTGTGGCCTCCTGTAAGTGAAGGAGTACACCTACGTGATACTATGGTCGTTCATTGTTTTTTTCACATAATCTGTGTACATCCTTTGTTGGAGATCCTAAATAAGTAAACTTCTCAGTAGGTACTTGTATAGAAAGCAAGGAAACGAATATCTAACATTTTATCCGTTAAAAGATTTTGAAACTGATCGCGATCAGCTCATCAAAACCCCTTTCGAGAACTTTTAGTCACAATTGGTGGAATATAAAAAAAAAAATCAGCTGACCCATACATTTGAGTCGAATAGGTATCGAAATATTGTATGGGAAAGCTCTTGAACGCGCACTTGGATATATAATGGGTAGGTAAGAATGATAAAAGCTTGGCAGAAAAGTAGGAAGTCAGCTGTTATCTATGGTAATTATAAAGACGTCCACTGATTCATTGTAGGTGATTGACTCTTGCATGAGTGGGATGCCACACAGCTGTTTCATCATAAATCCTCCAGTTCCAGTTCTGAATGGAAACTTAACTATTGAAAATATAGTAAATCATCTTGGCAATTTTATTATCCTGTTGACAGTCCAGTAAAATGTCTGAACGAAAGAGCTAGAAAAATCTCGAGATAATCTAGCAATTTCAATAAATTACAGTGATGCGTTTAAAGTTATCCTGTTGGCTTGTGAACGAGGCGTAGGTAGCTTCATATAGCTTCTTTAGCTAGCCAAATCAGTATGCGAAGCTTTAGTGGATATCTTACGAATAGACTACAAAAATGTACCCAGGACTCTAGTACCCCTAGTTCCCTGTGTCCTTAGTACTAACTGGTTTGTGGAGGTCAGATAGGCAGTCACTTCATGTAAAATACGGGTATTCAGCTACATCCGGCTAGACTGGAAGCCGACTCTAACATAGTTGGGAAAAGGCTAGAAAGGTGATGATGAGACTACAAAAATGTGTCTATGGGTAATAACGACATCATTGTGAGCCTTTCAAAAAGCTTTTATTATGCGCTTTTTCTAAAGATTTTCGAGCGAGTGTTTTTCGGAAAAAAATGTTTTGTCTATAATTCTTATGTCTGTTGCCCGCGATTTTGTTTACGATCAAGCCTACTTTACATAGTAGGCTATGCCCATAATAAAATCACCTATCTGTCTAATTTAGTAACGACAGCAGTCTAGTGGTTCAGTCGTGAATATGAAACATCATCATCATCTGCCTAGCCTTTTCCCAACTATGTTGGGGTCGGCTACCAGTCTAACCAGATGAGGCTGAATACCAGTATTCTACATGGAGCGACTGCCTATCTGACCTCCACAACCCAGTTAGCACTGGGTAATGCGGTACCCCTGGGTAAGACTGGTTGTCAAACTTTCGGGACACTACCTGTAACGACTGTCAAAGAATTAACAGTCACTACGGGATATTTACCATGCTTACTATTTGTTTTGAGTTCCCGATATGTCGGCGCTGTTGCAAACACCATGATCACGGATAAACTCACCCAGACACGGACGCATGGATATCTCGTTTTTAGTATTAATGATAGTGCTAGTGACCATGTCACGTTAAAAACTTATATGAAACAGTCAGACCAACAGATAGACAGATTTACATTCGCAATGATTTCTTTAGTATGGATGTACTACTAATAAAGTGATGATTTCTTTTATCACCGTTATGACAACGTCTCCAGACGCCAGACGATTTGATTATGATACGTAGCTCATAAATTTTATGTAAGTGGCAAGTGTTACTTTTTCTCAAATTGTGTACAAAAGATTTCATCTGATGGCCTTGTCCACCTGATGAAATCTTTTTGGCATCCTATAGACAATTACAACACCGGAGGTGTCTGAGATGGCGAGTAATAGAGAAGTATGGAAGAAGAAGACATGCTATGCAGACCCCAAATGAATTGGGACTAGGGCTAGAGAATGATGATAGACAGCTGCAACACCTAGGCGTTTGCATTTTATAGAGATACAGTAGAAAATTCTCTCATGAGTAGCTGGGAATTTAAACCTTCAAATGTCTGAATAGAAAACAGCAATGCTACCAGGTGGCCGATATTGGTGTCGTGGTTGAACTTCCTGGAACGTGTGAGCACTAAGAACGGTCGTACAAGTCGAGTCCCGAAAGCCTTCCTGAACTCAGCATATGAATGATCCTGGCTCAAACAAAGCTACTCTATTCAATCATCATCTTCATTCAGCAACAGTAAGAACCAGCAAGATGTGTGCCGTGTAGAAAAAAGTGAATAGAATCTGAAGGTTTCAGTTTCAAAATTTTCCGAACCAGTTGCTGAATTTAGAAAGGCATTGGAGCTTTGTGGAGCTGTGTCGCAAACTATGCTCCATCTCTTATCCTGCCCACGGCACCCCAAAACAAAGGCATCTTCTTCGCTGCCACCGATGCAGTGGAAGTCGCGAACTTTTGGGGTAATAAAATGTAATGTCGTGCAGGCGACACAAAAAAGAAAGGCATTTCGGAAGTATACACCTGGCTTTGGAAGAAATCATCTAGAAGTCTACTCGAGATCCCCAGAACCTTCAAAAGCTCACGACCAACCACACAAGTCTTCTGGGAACCATTAACGAACCCCGAAGGCCAGCATCCACTTCACACAAAATGTCACAAAATGACTCGGCAACTGATCGGCGTCATATAATTTTTATTTTTATATTAATACACACAGTTACGCCAAATTATACGTTTTTATTGCGTACGTATGATATTTTAGTTCTGTGACTAGCCTCTGGAATGTGTGGATCTGAAATATTTTGTGCAGTTTCAAGTTTGATGTTGAATTGGTAACAGGTGGGGGTAAATTCTTGGGTAGGTAGTAGACCTCCTTTGGTAAAGGTTTTTCCGCAAAAAGCACTTGAAATAATAAGAAATTCTTTACTTTCATGCATATTTACAATTTATGAACTTAAACTAAAATCCAATATAAAAATAGGATCCTAAACCTGTACCTCAAGTATCTTAGTGCTCATTTATGTACATAAATGTTTCTTAACATTATTAGTTAGTTACTAATATAAATTAGACCACTAATTTTCCTTGAAAATATCATCAATGCAGAAAAGTAATGAAATTTTTGTTCATATAATTTTTTCTTTTTAACTTAATTTATTATGCAAAAAGTGAAGGGTTTTTTGAGCAACAAACAAACCACGTTTACTTTACAAAACATGGATTTTATTAATTAATAAACCGAAAACAATCGAGTGCATCTTACAACGATGGCGGCGAATCAGAGAGAGAGAGAGAGGAGGGCAAAAAAGCGACAGACAATTTCAATTGACAGCTGTCACTGTCATGTTGTGTGACGTTTACACTTCAAACGACTATGAATACCACAGATGATATAAGGTTTATTTATTTATTATCTTCAACAAAAACATTTTTTGAATATGAATTTTCTCGTGTAGACACCGGGGATGGAATGCAAATTAGACCAATAATGTGTTTATTAAACCAAAGAAGAAAACACCGTGAGTGTCGGGTCAGTCATCAAATAACTCGACAGATATAAATATATTCAAAGGAAGTAATTAAAACTTTTATTAACATCTTTGTTTTTCCAAATAAAACTAGGGAAGCCATAAAAATGTGGGTACTTTGATTGTGGGCTGTTTTTTGCGAATGATTCGGAATTTTGACAATAATAGCTATGTCATAAGGTCCATCTTATGACCTAAAAATCGCCAGTCAAATCTACCTATCTATGTGAGAACATAATTAGAATGAGCAATTTTAAGCTTTAAGGACTGACGACAATAACCCTAATTGGGCTTTCCTAGCTGAACATACTTCTTCCAAGTTGAATTTGGTCCTTTTCTGGTAAACTTGGTACTTTCCAGCTGTATAAGTATATGATCGTACCCAGCTAGACTTGGTCATTACCAGCTGAACTTCCTGAAGTTTGTGGTCTTGCCAGTAGACTGGAGTATACAGTAGTCTTGTCTAAAATTTACGCCTTTTTCGCGTGGACATATGCAGAAACGCGGTTGGCGCAGTGGCTGAGATGCGATTCCTGCACGGAACAAATATTTGTGTGGCCTACCGGTAGGTACTTGTTCCGGGTCCAGCTGTTTGTGTATGTGGCTTAAAATGTTTGTAAACGCACCCTAGGAGAAATTCCTATTGTGGGGCAATGTTAAAAAAATGGATACTCTTTTCGCTTCGCCTACGTTTGTTGCACCTTTCTTAAGAACATCGCCAAGGTTGTCTTCTTTACAATACGCAATACTTATGTACTATAAGTGCTTATCCATGTACAGAGCAAGCTTATTATTCCCGTTGCTGAAAAGATGTATTAATAGATATCCCAATGACCATAAACACTTCGACATTTTACTGCTTCAAGACAGTACGCTTTGATGTGTACTTACGACAACAACACGTAATTGCGTAAACTACACGAAGAATGTTAAAAGCCACATGGCTTTACGAACTGAACGACACCTAAACGACTGCCTAAATATTTTTGCTTCATTATAATTTCGACTGTCAGCACTGATTTGAGGGTTGTAAATCCAAACGAGCCTTTTCGTGGAAATGGGTGCCCAAAAAGTCCAAGGGGTATTACCTAGTACTAACTAGGTTGTGGAGTCAGATAGGCAGTCGCTCCATGTAAAATACTGGTATTCAGCTGCATCTGGTTTGACTGAAAGCCGACCATAGTTGGGAAAAGGCTAGAAAGATGATGGGTATCAGTACAACAACATAGTTTTAGTCTGTTTACTGTTAATGTTTTGTTAAAGGTAGATGATATGAGCCAGAATTAAAATGTTTGCTTCATTTACATTGGTTTAGTTCACTTTGTATGCTATTTATTTCAATGTTTCTATGTTCGCAATGGCAAACATTTGGCTGTCGAAAGTATTATCTGTGTTTGCTGTGGAAAGATGTTGATTGCTCGTATCGTTCGGATTATAGTTAAACATGTAGGCCGATTTGGGCTATCAAACTGCTACTTTGCACACAATTTCACGAATGTACGAAAAGTTGTAAGCAGAAGTGTAAACTCAAACTGAAACTCAAAGCATTTATTTCAAATAGGTCCGTGACAGGCACTTTTGCATAGTCAAGAATAAGCTACCTACAGTCCAGCCACGGGCATAATAACTGTGAATAGACTGTAGTTGCCCATTCGAAAATAGTAGATCTCATGGAGAAGAATGGGCGACTTTTCAAATCAAGTTATTTATTATATAGTCCTGGGTACAATATTGTTGTATCTGTATGTGAGCACAATGTAGAGATAGAAAAAAACAAAATACATGGTTAAAAACCATAAAGATTAGGACAAGTCCTACTAACCATAATAGAAAGTCTACACGGTACTCACACTTATAAAAACTCAAATAATGCTTCTAATTTAAATAGTAATCAAAGTAACTAAGTTTCCAAATGAAAAAAAAAATAATGATGAAAGAACTAGAGGTTCTCTCTTCATCTCTTCCAAACATTAAAATCTTAGTTTGCGAGCCCAATTGACAGTGGAGCAGGACCAGTAAATTACACTCACATCTAATTCTTTTTTTGATGCCTCACAAACTACTGAAGGTTGGTCATGAACTCAGAATATGTCTCCTTGTTTATTACGAGACAAATGTTTCTCAACCAATCGCGACTCTCGACTTTGGAGTGTTTCTCGACTGCTGGTCTGGCTTGACTGACCGTTTAGTTGGACGCGTTAGCAGCCCGAACCGACTAAACTATCGGCCGTTAGATAGTCTGCGGTCTGCGGGGACTCTTAATGGGGATAAGAGTGCTTTTCTGTGTACCAGGGTCCCTTAGGTACTTTTTCACGCAGGTTTTATTGTACCAATCATACAGGGTGTAAACGAACCCTTCACGTAGACGTCAACCAAGCATTCTGTACATCAAACTAAGTAATTTTACGCAAAAATTATTGCTAGGATACTTTTTTTTTGGGTTGAAAAATACGTTTACGGTAGAACTCAATGTTACGCACTCAAAACATTGTGCTGGTGGATCGATTGAATAGAATAGTACGGGGGTCATGGAGGTGTTTAAAGTAAAAATCTTACATTTAAAACATGTATTTATAAAAAAAAACTTGTGAAAAAGTCGGGCCTTTAAAAAAAAAATCTCAATGATGGGGAGAACAAGCGTCTTTCGGCTTCGTTAAGAGTCTTGTTACACCCTTTATGTTTATGTCAGAAATGAGTGTTCCCGTAGAAATGTCGTCCATAAAAAGAGGACAAAGACACTCAATTTAAGCAAGCACATCACACAACATGGCCGCACTCAGCTGATCGTCTTTCAGTCCGAGCATATAGCTACATAGGTATATAATGAGTCATTAGCTGTAACTTGGCTCCCGCTACCTGTCCTTAGTTACGATCTGTCGACGTATTTACTCTCAACACATTCAAAAATATGAAACCTTGTACGATTTCAGAGTACACTTACACTTACGATATTTTTGGGATAATTTTAAGAATTGTAGGTATTTGCTTTTTTTTATAGTAAAACCTTCCAAACCAAGGGCCTCATTTCTAACTAGCTTGTAAACCTGCTTCACACGCTTTGTTGTGATACCGAGTTTCCTCCGTGCTTCGGAAAGCACGTTAAGCCGTTGGTCCCGGCAGTCATTTGTAGATCTTTGACAGTCGTTAGGTAGTCAGTAACCCTAAAATTCTGACAACCAGTCTTACCAAGGGGTTTCGTATTATCTAGTACTAATTGGGTTGTGGAGTCAGAGATAGGCAGTCGCTCCATGTAAAATACTGGTATTCAATTGCATCCGGTTAGACTGGAAGCCGAACCCAATATAGTTGGGAAAAGACTAGGCAGATGACTCGCTTTGTTGTGATTAATAGTTTTAGATGTGGTTCGAACTTCTATCCAGAAATGGGCCCTAGTGATGGATTTGCAGCCCACTCCCTCCAACAAAGACAAGTCCTGTGTCCCATCACATTATAGGCTGATTAAGCTCATACTATCCTATGTGCCTCGTTGGTCTAGTGGTCGCAATCGTGACTCCTGAACATGAGGTTCTCGGTTCGCCCGGGTCGGGCAAAGTGTAATTGAGTTTTTTCTTCAGGAATTTCTTAGTAGCAGAAGTATTGGATTCACGCCCGGGCTAATAACAATAGGCTCGCCCCCTATTACATGGAACTTAAACATAACTTGCGAAATGTGGGTGTACTATTAGGTACACCTCTGCCTAACCCTTCGGGGATTACAAGCGTTATGTTATTCCATGTGGTCTTTAACTTCGGAACTATCGGTGGAAGCATTGAAACTTGAAGACCACTTTCCTTTTCACGCAAAAATCGTGAAAATAAAAGAATGCATAAGAATGTTCACATTGTTGTTCTCAGTCTCGTCTTTCGCAATAAAAATAAACATTTCTCCTTTTACTTACTTCGAATAATCTTCAAAAATTCAGCCGTAGTGCTCAAATATGTCAAGGTATATTCACATCTACCCTCATTTTGGATATGTCCCAAATGCGCCTGAGTCGAGTAAACATCGATTAATATTCCAGATTGTCGTTATTTTCGGTATTTGTGGATTTAATTTAGTGCATAACTAAATTGTGAGTAATTCAGAGGCATTTTTTTGCATTATTGTTCGGGCGTTACCCCTATTACATGTGTAGTAATAAAATAATAATTGATGAAGACTTAAACACTTTTTAAGGACTAACACACACACAACACACACTTTAACACTATTAACACACAACACACACACACAACACACACTTTAACACGTTTGTTATGTTTTTTTTTTTTGATGAAGACTTTGTCTTCTTTTGTTCCCGATGGCTTTAGCAGAAGTGTATACCCAGATTTCTTTAGTTATGTTAAATCTAATGGAGCACACTAATCTACACTTGGTCGTAAGCAGTGATCGCCTAGTGCTGTGACTGCCAAGTCATAGGCCTCGAGTTCGAACCCAAGACACGCAGCTCTGATTTTTCGGATTCATGTGTGTATTGTATAATTATCACTTGCTTCGGTGAAGGAAAACATCGTGAGGAAAACAGCATGCCTGAGAGATATTTCTTGACGGCATGTAAAGCCAAGTCAGAGGCCAATGGGCGGCATATAAACTCTGACACCAGGTTAGGCACTAACCCAGACCAGTAATTAAAGCCATATCCGAATTTTAAAATATATAATAATATGTTTATTTATGGGCCGAAGTTGTACGAAAATAAATGGGTTGATTTTTATACTGATATTAACATGCTACATTGAAAAAAAGAGCTCGTGTTTAAATAATAACAGCCGCTCGGGTCGATCTTTAGGTTAAACCGTGCTTGCCTAGGTTGGTCTGTGTATGGGTGACCATTACATACCGAGTTTCCTCCGTGCCTCGGAAAGCACGTTAAGCCGTTGGTCCCGGCTGTCATTTTTAGATCGTTGACAGTCGTTACAAGTAGTCTGTGGCCCAAAAAGTCTGACAACCAGTCTTACCAAGGGGTATCGTATTACCCAGTACTAACTGGGTTGTGGGGGTCAGATAGGCAGTCGCTTCATGTAAAATACTGGTATTCAGCTGCATCCGGTTAGACTGGAAGCCGACCCCAATATATGTAGTTGGGAAAAGGCTAGGCAGATGATGATGATGATCATACTACATTGTAAAAAGTTAAATATAACTAAATCCCAAAGGTTCTTGATCTTTCGTCCTTGCTCATTATTGTTTTATTTACGTTTAAGATAACACTCCTGCGCATCATTGGAAGTATGCGCGCTGTTTTCAATGCAAATATTTTTGGAAGAGCTTTCAAAGGAAAAGCTGTTTAATTCCTTGCTTGTTGTTGCAATTAATGTCTTATTGTCTTTAGGTTCACATTTTCGAATTAAGTGTGATTTTTACTGGCCTGTTGAAAGAATAACATTCACATGACATCACGCTTGTAATCTCCGAAGGGTTGGCAGAGGTTTTATTAATAGGTTGAGTGGTCGCATGCGCAAGTGCTGAGCATGAGGTTCTGGGTTCGATTCCCGGATCGGGCAAAGTGTTATTGGGTTTTTACATCAGGAATTTCTCAATTGCAGCTACCGGTACATTTGTGAGCGGTTGATGGCAATAGACTCGCCTCCTATTACATGGGACTTAAAACATAACTTGACGGCATGTAAGACAAATCAGAGGCCTATGGGCGGCATAAAAACTCTGACACCAGGTTAGGCACTAACCACACGATAAAGAAGAAGAAAACATAACTGACGAACTGTGGGTGTACTATTAGGTACACCTCTGCCTAACCTGTCGGGGACTACAGGCGTGATGTTATGATACGGTCCAACATGATGTAGGGGTATTATAAGCATATAATAATACGTTCAATTTACGACTAAAATGTACGAACAGGTGTGGCTTCCAGCTTCTGTAACCTTGAACCAATCATTTTAATAAAATTCTCAACATTCCTATATTATCAAAAAATATTATAACCTCATAAAAAACCAGTAAGAAGATTACAGTTGCTAATAAAGTGTTCAAAATAATAACGATTTGGCAACACGCTGTTGTTAACGTGACGCTGACGAAATTTCCAAAATAATCTTGTGTCACATTGATGTGTTATCTTATGAAATAATTGACTTTTGGCGTTTATGGAAGGTTATGGTGAACGAACCTTGTATGGAAGTCGGGTTCCACTTTCAAAATCATAATATGACGCCTATTACAGGCGTCAAGTCATCTCCGATGCAGAGGTGTAACAGCTACTCAGATGGCAATAGACTCGTCCTCTATTGCCATCAACCGAGCTCAAGTCCTAACTCCGGGCTGCTACTAAGAAATTCCTGATGGAAAAACCCAATAAAATTTTACCCGGCCTGGGAATCGAACCCAGTACCTCATGCTCAGCAGTCCTGCTTGCAGCCACTAGATTAACGAGGCATATGAATTTAGCACGTAGGTGGTCTGGGACCTGGAAAAGGACATGGACTATATTTTTATCCCCCTCCTCCTTTATTATGACCTCATGCTCTGCATATCCAGCAGACCTTGTGCTTGCGGCCAGTAGACCCACGAGGCAGTCACAATCATCGTTAAAATATCACATGGGTTACTCCAAGACAATGTATAGGTTGGAGATTTCAGCAAGTGGAACGAATGAAGACCTTGGCTAACCAGACCAGTGGGGTACTTGCTTAACACACTCCCATTTCCAATGTTACTCATTAAGACAATTCAGCAATATTTATTGCGTGATTTGCATTGTGTCGTGGACACGATTTTAACTAAGCCTAACTTCATCATCATTTCAACCGAAATACGTCCACTGCTGGACATAGGCCTCCCCCAAGTGTCGCCACATTAACCGGTCCCGTGCGACTCGCATCCAGCGGATCCCTGCAACCTTCACCAGGTCTTCGGTCCACCTAGTGGGAGGCCTTCCAACGCAACGTCGTTCGTCTTCGTCTAACTTAGATATAGGAAAAACAAAAGCGATCTAGATGACCAATGGTTGGTTTGTTAACTAAACGTCAGTGATAACACTTGGGATATGAAAACCGCCCTTATTCATAATCATTTATTTGTCAGAATATGCCACATTATTATGTCCTAAAGTTAAAACCAAATCAAAATTATAAATCAGAATATAACTCTGTGATACCTTTTCACGCCCTAATTACTGAACGGTTTTCGACGAAACTTCGTTCACAGGTAGGCGAATCCCTGTGCTAGGTCATAGGATACTTTGAACTCCGTTAGTAGGTTCCAAAGGGATAGTTTCCGACCTCCAAGTAAAAACTAGTGCCTACGAAATAAAAATAAAATCCTGTCAATGATAAATCTGACCATGGAACATGGAACTACGGTTGACAGATTATTTTCTGAGTGTGAAGAAGCTTTTGCATATAGTATTTCAAGCTGGTTTTATAGTTATTTTATTGTAAGACACCTAAATCAGAAATCACTATCAACATCTAACTTTATAGCCATTTTATTAGCCCTTACAGATCAGTGTAAAACACAGATATAATTTTAGAGATTGGAGATCTAAGTATTTCAACAACTGAAATCCATTTCATTCATTTATGATTGTGAGTCAAATAAAATTATAGTTTTATTGACACACGTTTAGTAAAATGACGTTTTATGATCTACTTTACAAAATTCTTACTTACCAACATCTTTAATAAAAACAGTTAATTATAAACCATTTAGAAAACGGTTCTTATAATTTAAGGCATATTTTTGTAAATGTCAAATTCATTCACTCATGCCTTATCTCATTGTAGGCATCAACAACTACAAAACGCCACTTGCTTGCTATTTTTTGAACTTGAAAAATAATAAGCTAATGTACCATTAGTTCAAAATAAAAAGAAAAAAGTACCTAACACAATATTGTCCCATTTAACTTTAGCAAAGTTGGCTGACAGAGAATGCATTGTGTCACTTAATCCGCTTATGTATACCCCTACTGTACATAAAAATTAAATCAAGTATTAAAAAAAAATTAGGCAATTGGTCCTTTGAGGCATTTTTTTGAATATTACTCTAGAATATAGATTCTATAGTAATATTCAAAAAAATGCCTCAACTATCTTACTTTACTACTTACTATCTTTACTAAAATGCCGGTAGAATATCAAAAGCTCATTCAGTTAGTAATTTAAAACAGTACAAATGCATTGATTTTTAGACCAATGCATTCATAATGATTCTACCATTTGCTACAATTCGCCTCCTTTTTCGCTCTATTCATATTATTCATCTAACAATGATTCTGCATACTCTAGCCTGAACCCAGTATAAAATAAAAAAAAAACATGACGTCAAAATTTCTCCAGCAATTATGAAACCAGACAGACATACATACATCGTCGAGACAACACATTTATTACTATGATCCAGTAAAATTGAGACTCGTCTCGAAGCACCACGTAACTATGTCAAACACATGTCACAGTCGAACATCACCTCTCTCATTCCAAGTCGGTTAATCATACCACCCAAATTGCTCACCCGACTAATTTTAAGGTAAAGAAAAAAGCAAGTTGTACTTGAGGACAATCACCGAGAAGACGTCAAAACACGATAATTATAATTCAATTTATCGTTACAAAAATATCTTGGAATATGTACATAATTAGTGTTTAATATAAATACGTAATTTTCGCGTTTCTACTGGACGGGCAGGTCGCAGCCTAGTCTACGCGCACGCGTTAAACCGTACGGTACATTCTGAAGTTTTTTTTTTAAGTGGCCAGTGTGAAGTGATTTTAAGTGCTGGTAAATTGTAAACGGTCCGTGTTATCATGGCGGCAGTACGAAATTTTCAAGTTTTCTACCACTTTTCTACACTACACAGTATCGAATAATTATTTTTGAATAGAAATAATTAATATGTGACACATACAAGTGTTGGTGGGAGCGTGCTACGAAACGGCTACGCGATTTTCTCGGTGCTACGAGATTCTTAATGATGGATGGAAAAGCGTTTTTCTTTGAAAAACTGCGTATTATTTAATTAATGTTTGTTAATTAGCAATTAACGGTATTGTGGTTAGTTGAATTTCAAATATTTTTGATAAAAAATATTAATTAGCTAATTAAATATATTTAATTAATTTAATCAGTGATAAAATCGTGAAAAAGTTTTAAACCGTGAAAAATATCAATAGAAAAAAAACACATTACCAAAAACTTAAAAAGTGACGCGTTAAAAATACCTAATATCTAACCTTCTAAATAATACAAAATAAAAACCATATACGCAACCCCTGACGCAAATGAAAAAAAAAACCAATCGAAAAAAAAATGTCTCCGTCACAGAATTTCTCCAGCGCCTTTCTACAAATCCCGCTCAAAGTATTATATTACTAGATTTGCCACCACACCACTCTCCACGTTTATTTCCAGCCTCATAACTGTGAACAGTTGTGGTCATTTTATAGAACATAATTTAGAATTTATTATGTTTTTTCATATAAGACGGAGGAGCCAAATATCTTGACGATTATTTTTAGTTACCGTTAGGTAACCCACTACTTGAGCTTTCCGTGAATTCAATTTGTCATTGAGTTCGTATAATCACGCAGTGCACTTTGGGGGCGCGGTTGAGCAATCATGTTCGAGCTACGACAATTTCCTAACGATGGTATGTAGACTTTTATCTATTGTTATGAAGATGTAGGATTTTTACGTGCATTTTTGCTGTTAAAATGAGATTTTTGGCAAAAAATTTAGATTTTTTAACGAGACTTTGAACTTGAAATATTTTTTGCGGTAATAATATTTTGTTAATTATTTTTTATCATTTCTTTTGTCTTATACTACATAGAATTAAATTAATAACTACTAAATATAAATACCTTATTAATTTTTAATTTACTTAAACATTTTATACGAAAGTAATAACAATTTACGAAAAACAAATACCCATATTTTTTTTCTAAATAAAATCCTGGAATTTCTGCAAGAAGTTAGGCTTGGATCTTCCATTCTATAATCAGTCTATAGTGCCAAGTGATGTTACACGTCGTTATTCTCATTACGCTCATTTCAATGAGAGGTAAAAGCCAGGAATATTAAAGCCAGCCTTAGCAATTAGAGCGGGACTTCTAATTACCATGCCAAGGTCTTCAACCTATTTGACTTGGCGTGTTAAAAGATTGAAACTACGTGAAGTTTTAGAAATTCTGAAATCAGTGATTCATCCTTTTGTTAGTAGTAGCTATTGGTTCTGTAACTTGGTAAATTGTTTTACTGGATTCACTGATTATCAAGAACTTTGCCCAAAGAGAGAACTGTGTTTAATTGACTACCTTCGCACGTTGGTAACTAGAATCAATTTCCTTGTCAAGTAGCACATTGAAAAGTACTTTTTAATGCTTTAATTCAATAAATGATTGACTTTGACTTATAATCCGTATTGAGAGACTATCTAAAGAAGTCTGAATCATTTACTGAACAAGATCAACCGATTCTAATAGTTTAGAAAACAATAGTACCTAATCGTTTTCGTCAATTGAGCCAGATGCCAGTAACTTTGTATGTTAATATAATAATTTATAACAACTAGTGACTGATCGCCAACCCAGTACCACAAAATCTAGCACGATTGACTTGATAGCTAGATTATATTCACAATTTAGGTTGACATCAAACACCTGTTTGAAATTCAACATACATTGAAGTAAATTAAAATTACCGACAAATACATGAAAACATGTACGATCAATTTCACGGCTGTTCATTATGGGATTTCGACGTAGTTTCTTGATAGTATAATATTAGATTAAAGGTAAATTTTGTATGATTAAATTTAAGGGGTAATCTTCGGAAAAGAGTGTCCATGGAGTTTCTTGCCATTCTTCTCCATGACATCTACGATTTTGAAATGCCCACCAGTATTTTCACAAGTTATTATGCCTTGTGTCTGTGACTGTAGCTTCGCCTGCTTTGTTTTTCTGACATTCAAAAGTGCCTATTATGGTCTATTTAAAATAAATACTTTGACTTTGAACTACTGATCCGATTTTGAAAATTCTTTCACTAATCGGTAGCTACATTACCCGCGGTTATAATAGGCTTCGTAGAGGACGTTCCCGTGGGACAATCTTCGACGATAACGCGAGCAAAGACGTAGGTAAAAGCGAGTTTTTTGATAATATTAAATAAGAATACTGATGTTGATCAACTATCAACATCAGAAGAGGATGTTTTTGAATAGTAATGGGTGTTTCGTGGTGTCTGCCGCGAGACATTGAAGACGAAACATTTTGAAGGTTATGTGAAAACTTTATCAGCATCATCATTTTCCTGCCCCTATTCCAATTTATTTGCGGTCGGCGCAGCATGTCTTCTTCTTCCATACTTCTCTAGTACTCGTCATCTCAACAGTCACCTCCTTTCTACCCATATCATCCTTCACACAGTCCATCCATCGTTTCTTTGGTCTTCCTCTACTCTTAAAGCCGTTATTGTTTCTGGTTGTCTGAAAACTTATAGTGAATTAAAAAGTTTTGGATCTCTGTAGCTTTTTGATTTTAATAGGACTTGTTAGTTTGATTGCCTCGTTGGTCTAATGGTTGCAAGTGCGACTGCTGAGCATAAGCAAGAGCTCGTGAGTTTGATTCCCAGGTCGTGCAAAATGTTATTAAGTTTTTCCATCACGATTTTCTCAGTAGCAGCCACAGAGGCAATAGGCTTGCTCCCTGCCTAACCCTTTTGGAATTACAGGCGTGATGTTATATTATGTTGTTAGTTTGATTAGGATTTCGTTAAACGGCATTATTTAGCTTAGTTATTTTCATAATGTTCATGGTTATTTCAAGAGTGATATGAATTTTATGCTGTTCTAAGTGACGGTTAAGCTTTTATGCTTCAGTTTCCTTTAGCTAACCTATCGGTATCACAGATAATTTTGTGTGTTTACCCGGTTAATTGAAGATAATTTTAAACAAAGTTATTTGGTCTTCTGGTACGAAACCAATCCATCTAATACCAATTCCCAACTAATACTTAGTAATGTCAAACCAATGCTAGCTTTCAGTCATGCTTTACCCTCTTTTTCTTTATCGTGTGGTAGTGCCTAACCTGGTGTCAGGCATTTATGCCGCCCATGGGCCTCTGACTTAGCTTTACAGGCTGTCGAGATATATCTCTCAGGCATGTTGGTTTCGTCACAAAGTCTTCCTTCACCGAATCAAGTGATAATTATGCAACACGCATATGAATCCGAAAAATCAGAGGTGCGTGTCTTGGGTTCGAACTTGAGACCTATGATGGCAATCCGACGATCACATCACTTTAGGTATTACCTAATACTGAAACATCTCACTGTTAACTTAAGCTACGACTCCCCACGTTCACTCCTCTATTCCTACCCACATAGCACCATCTCCAGAAATCCCAAACTCCAGCTTCTCTCAATTGAGGTTAGCACGAAAATTTGCTCTAAAAACACCAGAAATTCCTGTCTACCAGTTCATTACTCGTCACCTTCACCAGATTTATATGACCGACGTCACAGCCCGTTGCGTTGTTATATGTATACACGTTATTTATTATAATATACATAACGGATATGTAATTTGGTGGCTAGATTCTTGGCGGCCCGCCGTTGACATGCTCCTACGATCTATGTCCCTGATTATTTCTGCTTGGTTGGTTAATATATTGGAGTTGCAACATGTGAAGTTTTTATTTAATATATTATTTTAGTTCGGGATTTGTAAATATATTTTGGATGATGGTTCTGTGAGTGGGTAGGCCATGGTCACAAGGTTTAGCAGCACGTGTTTGAAGACGTGGTTTCAGGGTGTTAGTTGAAACTATTTTTGTAAAGCCTTGTCCTTTAGGGAGCAGTCTTATATTTATAGCAGTCTTCTTTCCTTAGGTTTGCCTCTGTAAGTAGAGGATTCGCAATTGGGGAAAGACAATGAGTGTTACTTACTAGATGCTACCAGCGCTCTGATATTTTTTGTAAATGTTACAGCACCATGTTGAAATAGAGGCCTTTTGACCTCGTATGTGACCAATTTAGTCTAATAAATGTCTTGTTTTTTTCTTATGTTTACTGTTTTTAATTTGTTTTGTTGTTAATTTAAACACTTTGTTTTGTCTTGAGCGAGACACATAAATACTTTTTTTTTCATTCTTCTTTATAGATGCTCTTTTATTGTTTAGTAAGACTTTGTTTTTCTCTACTTATTTTCTTCAGACAGTGACAGAGTTTCTCCTGGTAGAAATCTGTCCTCATTTTCACCTCCCGCTGTGAGTTGTCTAAGGAAGTTACTACAAGAGTCAGTCTTTTCTGTGGTGTTTTTATGAAAATCGCCCTTCCGATCATCAATTGTATAAGTTATTGGAAAATTCCTAGGCATCTTATTGGCTGCCATGAAATCTGCTATTCGAACAT
The DNA here is from genome assembly GCA_905163415.1 of Noctua fimbriata. Classification (NCBI taxonomy): domain Eukaryota; kingdom Metazoa; phylum Arthropoda; class Insecta; order Lepidoptera; family Noctuidae; genus Noctua; species Noctua fimbriata. The sequence continues at coordinate 3,212,602 of LR990946.1, forward strand.
TTGTAATAATGAAAACTTTCAAAAAGACAAGCTTACGGAGAGATGAGAGTTGAATCAAAACATACAAAATATTACGTGTGAATTATTATAACAGATTCGTTGAAATTGTGAGTGAGATTGAAGATTCGAGTCGTATAAAACACATTAGGGATCTCGAATTAGAACTGCCTACATTATGATTTTAATCTTGGGAGACGCTCCGGAAGTTTGTACATTCTTATAATAAATGGGAGAGCAACGTAGATTATTATCTGGTGTCATTCATGTAGAAATAAAACTAGTGGATCTCCAGTGAATGCGTTCAATGTCTAAGTTGTGAATATTAAATTTAAATCTTGTGTGTATAGAAACTTTTGCAATGTCATAATTAGTAAGACTTTTCTTAGTTGGTTTCAGTCAAAAGTTTGGAAACTTGGTCATATTGCCCTGAAATAAGAAACGTTATACATCGTGACAGAGTGATATCTAAGATCTCCTTCGTTCTCTATAGAAAAAATATGGTTTCTTTTGTGATTGGTCTGTGCTAATATTGTGTATCTTCTAGTATGTGTTTATTATCTCTCTTTTCTTTTAGTAAATTAGTTCTAATTTCAACGAGTTTCTCGTATGCTCTCATGTGGGGTTAGGAATTAAACTGTTGACATACGGATTAACAAAAATTTGGTCTTTTAGAACCAGCCCTTCCACGTATTCCACTGATGATGAGTAAATGGATGTTTGTTCCTCTTTCACGCAAAAACGGTTGAAGGAATTTGAATGAAATTTGGCAAATAGATAGTTTATAACCTGGATTACCACATAGGATACTTTTTATCCCGGTAGTATCATCCCATGGGATAATAACCGTACACGGCGCGGTCAAAGTCACGTGTATAAGCTAGATGTTTATAACAAGATTCCATAATCCACGAGTACCTACTATTACTTCTACAACTCAAGATTTCGGTATTTATGATGATGCTAGAACCTAGAATGTTTACAATTCAGTCAATTGCGAGAGGTGGTGTCTAACGTCACTCAATCAATTGCTTGCACGGAATGCTTTGAATTGGGACTGTAGAGGAATTAGACCTTGGGTGGAGTCATTAGGAAAGCGTTTGATCTCAATTTGACAGCCAATTATGATCATTAGTTTCTGGCACTTGCAGCTACCTTGTTCCGTTTATGTTGTGCAGTTGTGTGCAGTTGCAATAGTCAGGAATAGAGTGGCTTATATCTACTTAAGCCGAAGTCTTTTGTCTTGGTATGGACATGCAATGAGGAGGGATGAAAACGCATGTGACTAAAAGAGTGATAGACATGAATGTTGATGGATGGAGAGGGAAAGGAAGTCCAAAGAAAATATGGATGGATTGTGTGAGGAATGGTATGAAAGAGAAAGGAGTAAATGATACCGTGATGTCTGACAGGGGAGAGTGGAAGAAGAAAACGTTTTGCGCCGACCCCAAATATAATGGGACAAGGACAGGGAGCTGAAGATGATAACTTATGCCGAAGTTGAGACAGCCCTCGTCTTATTATAAAAAGACAAACTAGAACTTATACAAGTAATCAGAAGGCACGTTCGGAATATAACTGACAACTTTACAAAGCGATATATTTGTCAAAATATGACAAAAATCTAAAAATCATGTAGAATTGTCAGATTGTCTCCTGCACGTTTTTATTAAAGAAGTTTCTGGTGTTCTTTTTCTGTGGGGAAATTCTCATGGATACCACATACGGGACGGAGAAGAATGGAGGATTTTTTTTGGACCGACTAGACCCCCACTGTTTCTAGCACTAACATGGTTCGGGGACCGGGAGAATGAATTCACTCTCTCACACCCCCGACTGTTAGTCTATCCGTTATGCAGTCAGTGGACCCCAATGCCAAGTGTAACTTCCTAATCTCTGATTGGCAGATCCTCAGATTTATGGAGTTTACGCTCATAACGTGTCATCATCATCGGCCTAACCTTTTCCCAACTAAGTTGGGATCGGATTCCAGTTTAACCAGTATTTAACATGGAGCGACTGCCTATCTGACTTACACAACCCAGTTAGTACTGGGCCATATGATACCCCTTGGTAAGACTGGTTGTCAAACTTTCGGGACACTGACTACCGCTGGGCCCAACGGCATGACGTGTTTTCCGAGGCACGGAGGAAACTCGGTGTTTAACGGGTGGTCACCCATCCACATACTAACCTAAGGCAAGCACGGCTTAACCTAAAGATCGACCCGAGCAGCGTCTGTTATCATTTAGCCAAAAGTTATTCCGCATCGCTCATAACGTGTAATTATAATAAACAGTCGGAACATAGCAACATATCCATCATTCTCACACCACATACTTCCCTAAGTAACATCGCCAAGACCAAACATCCTACAAAATAAAACAGGAATTCAAAGTGCGGCTCTAAATCATACCCGAGCTACAGAACCCAGCTGCTATCCTTGAAATATTTTCTCGTCAAAACATGCATCCGTCATAACGAAGTGACGTAAGCAGAGAGAGCCAGAAATATAGAGTCCATTTGTCAAACAAACACTTAGATCTTGAAGTCAGTGTTAGATGTGAATTCTGGCGTGATGCGAATGCGATGAGAATATTGTCTGGTTAATGGAGCTGTCATGTGTGAATGAGATTTGTGTTTAGACTGATGGAAGTGCTGGGGATGGTTTAGTGGGATTTAGTTTTAGTTTCTGGTCTTTGGAGACGATAAGTTTTCACACGGTGGTTATCACTTCAAATATTTTAGTTTAGAGATTTTGCTGCAATAAAAAAAATGTTTTTTTTTTAAAGTTTAACTATCTAAGTTTACTATACATATTGTAAACGGACAGTTCACGAAGCCGTCAACCAAGCATTTTATACATCAAACTAACTTTACGCAAAAATTATTGCCGGAAAACTTTTTTTTGGGGAGAAAAATCACTTTCTACGGTAGGACTCGATGTACCGCACTTAAAACATTGTGCTGATGAATGCATCGTGGTCGTGGAAGTATTTAAAGTCAAGTTATAACATTAAAAACATGAATTAAAAAAAAACTTGTGGAAAAGTTGGAACTTTGACCCCCAATATCTCCGTGACTAGAAGGTATAGATATGGCCTACAACAAAAAATAATATCGCTATGATGTTGAGGACAAGTGCATTTCGGCTTCGGTAAGGGTACTTTTGCACCCATTATAACCATAAATGACGTGACCAAAATTTTTTAACAAAAGATTTAAAAGTGATCATTGGTTTCTCGCCCATTTTTCTCCATATAGATCTAAGCTTTAGAATGGGAACTTAATATTTTTGGTTTTGACTGACCGTTTACTTTACAATTCAAAAGTGCCTGTGACTATTTTATCTGAAATAAACTTTGAGCGGAGCTCACATAGCTCAATTTTGGAACTTTTTGCCACCGACTGATACGCTATGATGAAAAAAAGTTTGAGTTGGAACCTGTTGCTAATTCTCTAGACTAAATACTCCATCAGGACATGTAGTAGCAACGTGGAAAAATACCTCAATTCCTTCCTCTTTTCTAATTCATCAATCAATCAATCAGTTTATTTGTGAAACATAGGTGTTTACATAAATAGGGGTGCGCTATGTTTTGTCATAATTAAGACATACAAATTTATAAGTGACCCATTAGGTGTCATTACATTATGTCGTTAAAAAAACAATATATATTATGAATTAATTAATTAACACATGAAAAGAAAAAGGATAAAAAAAAAACATCAAATACAATAGAATTAATAAATAGTCATAGTAAAGGTAAAAAAAAAAATGCAATGTTCTAAAAATGGTCGTTCAAAAATTCGTCTACATTATAATAACATTTGACAATTAATAATTTGATAAGAGCTTTTTTAAACTTATATAATGTCATATTTTTTATGTCATCAGGAATTTTATTAAACACTTTAGGTGCCATACCAAAAAAACTTTTTTGCGTCAATGCGTTCTTACATTTAAGATGACATAGCTGTTTACGTATTGGGCACGCAATGGAGTTTTTCATGGAGGCTTCTCACCTCATCATATGCCTTGCCTTTTCCCAACTATGTTGCGGACTTCCAGCCTAACCGGATGCAACTGAGAGCGACTGCCTTACTGACCTCCACAACCCAGCTATTACTGGGTAATACGATACCCCTTGGTAAGACTGGTTGTCAGACTTTAGGGCCACTGACTACCTGTAATGACTGTCAAAGATGAATGTATAATGTATGAATGTCAAAGATCTACAAAAGCAGCCGGGACCAACGGTTTAACGTGCTTTCCGAGGCACGGAGGAAACTCTCTATGTAATGGGTGGTCACCTATCCACAGACCAACCTAGGCAAGCGCGCTTTAACCTGAAGATTGATCCGAGCGGCTGTTATTATTTAGCCACGACGAGCTCCTCATGTTCCTCCTCACCTATGCACAGATAAACAAAATCGTCTCGTCAAACATTTAGGTAGAATCTTAAGTGTAGCGTATAACAGTATGTGTTCGCATATCTTGGAAATCTGCTCCAGTTTCCAGAATTAAATTAAAATCGCCGTCGACGATGCTCTTGCGCAAAATATTATACGGCAGATGTAATATCTAGATACAGGATGATGGCTTATATTAAATTGAAGTGTTTTTGAGGTAAAATGAAAACAGCGTGAAATCTTTGCATGTTTACTTTGCAAGGCAATCAGAATTCCATTGCTAAAAGCTGATATTAAGAATCTTCGAAGAGAATATCATGTAATTTTACTCCGAAAATACGAATAAGATTACTGACAATATAAAAAGAACTATATTTTGCCCGCGTTTTCGACCAAGTGGAGTTCTGAAATAATCCCAAGAGACGGTCTCTTTTATATCACCGCGACAAAAAGTATCTTATGTCTTAAGTCAGGTGAGGAGCTCGTGGCTAAATAATAACAGCCGCTCGGGTCGGTCTTTAGGTTGATCCGTGGATGGGTGACCAACCATTACATACCAAGTTTCCTCAGTTCCTCGGAAAGCACGTTAAACCGTTGTTCCCGGCTGTCATTTGCAGATCTTTGACAGTCGTTACAGGTGGCCCGAAAGTCTGACAACCAGTCTTACCTAGGGGTTCCGGTTAGATTGGAAGCCGACCCCAACATAATTGAGAAAAGGCTAGGCAGATGATGGCGTCCTAAGACAGGTCTTGTTTAAATCCAATCAGCCGTTAGGCGTGAAAAAGTAACAGAGTTATAATACCTACTAGCTAATTTTGCGTGGCTTCGCCTGCATTGTGTCCGGTAATTCTCCCACGAGATCTTGCTACCGGGAGAGAAAGTACTCGATGTGTTAATCCAGGTAATAAACTGTCTGTGTGACAAATTTCATCAAAATCTGGGCAGTATTTAAGTGTGAAAGAGTAACAAATATCCATCCTTCCATCCTCACATGGTCACACATTAGTATGGAAGTATGGCCTACTAGCTTATGCCCGGGGCTTCGCCCGCGTGGAGTTCGATAATTGTTCTACGGGATCATACTACCGGAATAAAAAGTATTCTGTGTGTTGATCCAGTCTATAAACTATCTGTGTGCCAAATTCCATCCAAATTCATCAATTCATCCAGCCTCACAAACTTTCGCATTTATAATATTAGTAAGATGCTCACAACCCAATAATGTGCATCGTAGAATGTTTTTATTGATTTGTTTAGCTAATATCAAATCATGACAGAACGAATCGGTATAAAACCGATTCAAGCACCCAAGTACCGTTCGTTTCTCAATTAACCGATATTATACCCACTAGTGTAAAATTGTTAACAAATAAGTTACAACAGCATTTAAATAACTTTTAACCTCAGTTGCTATGTAAAAAACGAATATTATGAATGTGAAAGTTAGTTTGTTTGTTTGTGAAGCATTCACGGCTTAACTGCTGAATGGATTTCGATAAAATTGATCGTAATGAGAGTAGCGGTGACCCAGTGGTGGCGGCACCGACTTACGAGCAGTAAATCGTAGGTTCGAACCCAGGTAGGTGGATTACTTTGTGTAATTTATTTCATCACCACTGCTCAGTACTGCACGATGAAGGAAAACATCGTGAAGAAACCGATATGTCCTAGAACTAAAAATTCGAAGACATGTGACATCTACCAACCCGCACTGGGCCCGCGTGGTGGATTATAGACCATTCCCTCTCATAGAGAGGGCCTGCATGTGTCCCAGCATTGGGAATATTATAAGCTGCTTATGATGATCGTAATGCTAGACTATGATCTGGTTTTGGACATAAGATACTTCGTGTTCCGGGAAGACGTTCCAATGAGGAGATTTCCGACTGGCACGCAAGCGAAGCCGCGGCAAAAACTAGTTAATGAATACTTAAGCAATGTTAGTACAGATTGCAATTTAAATATCCGATTGATCTGTGTAACTTGATATTTCACGGTTCCGGTACCAATAAAATAACCGTTTACAATTGGTGCAAGTGATATTTATTTCGGCAAGCGTTTGTGAAAATTGCACTTTTTTAATAGACCCACTTGAATTTGTAGTTTTAATAGGTAGGTGCTATTTATTTATTTATTTAATGCACAATGTAGGCAACCAATTTTACACGCTAGACTTAAAACTAGTGAGTACATGACCTTGTAAGGGCGCAGCAAGATAACTTAAAACTAATAATATTGTAGTGTCAGTGTTATATGTTATATTATCTAATATCACGTAGATCATTAGGAACTTTCACATTAAAATATTATATTAATTAAACTTAGATCTAGCTTTATACAAAAAAAAACCTATATTATAATAATTAACTGATACATATTGTATATTTGAACTCTATTTTAACATTTTGTCTTCCATAAATTCTTGGATATTAAATAACATTTTTCTAAGAGCTACATAGTACTATGTTTGCTCTTTATAGAATTTTAGGCATTTTATGATTTTGAAATAGGGATATAATAGTTGCAGAGGTGCTCGTGGCTAAATAATAACAGCCGCACAGGTTAATCTTCAAGGTTAAGCCGCGCTTGACTAGGTCAGTCTGTGGATGGGTGTCTATACATACCGGGTTTCCTCCATGCCTCGGAAAGTACGTTAAGCCGTTGGTTCCGTCTGTAATTTGTAGATCTTTGACAGTCGTTACAGGTAGTCTGATAACCGGTATTTCCAAGGGGTACCGTATTACCCAGTACTAACTGGGTTGTGGAGGTCAGATAAGCAGTCGCCCCATGTAAAATACTAGTATTCAGCTGCGGTTAGAAGCGGCTGGAAACCGAACCCAACATAGTTGGGAAAAGGCTAGGCAGATGACGCTGTGTTGAGGTATAAATATAAAATTTCTATATTAATGTGACTAAGCCCCCTTTTTGGTACACCCTAAAGATTTATTTATAAAGGGTGTAATTAGACCCTTAACATAGCCGAAAGGCACTTGTTCTCCCCGTCTTTGCGATAATTTTTTTGTTCTAGACCATATCTGGGAGCCTTCTAGTTATGGAGATATTGGGGGTCAAAGCTCCTACTTTTTCACAAGTTTTTTTTTAAATACATGTTTTAATGTAAGATTTTGACTTTACACACCTCCACGACCCGCGTACTATTCAATCCTTCCATCAGCACAATGCTTTGAGTGCTTTCCATCGAGTCCTACCGTAAAACGTGATTTTTCCTCCCAAAAAAAAAGTCGTTTCCCAGCAATAATTTTTACGTAAAGTTACTTAGTTTGGTTGACGGCTATGTGAAGGGTCTGTTTACACCCTGTATAAATGAGCAACGAAATATTTTAGCAATTTTCACAGGAAAGCCAATGAAAAGTTATTTGCTAGCCACGGGCAGAGACATAAAGAATTATGTAGCTGATGGCTCATAGTATAGTAGAAACCATTATTTTAGTTTAGTGGCCTAAATCTTACGCTTTAAGATTTAGTATTATACTTAATTTATGTATTTCTTTCATTGAGTTATGGCGTGTAAAAGGTGTTTTTGGAATGAAAAAAGAAATTAAACATACTAATATATCAATCGTGGAGTTAATGACCGGGATATATTTGAGAAGGGAATAATATAGGCGTTGCTCCTGATAGTAGCTATTTCATTAATTCATGAGGAAACTGTTGTAGAAGACTTTCTTAGGTAGAGACATGTATCAAAATTTATACCTGTAAATAAACAGTAGGACTGCCTCATAGGTCTAGTGGTCGCAAGCGCGTCAGCTGAGCCTGAGGTCTTGGGTTCGGTTCCCAGTTCGGGAAAAGTGTTATTGGGTTTTTGCATTAGGAATTTCTTACTAGCAGCGGAGCACACATTCAGTCTCCGTGAGTCTGGATTTGTACTCGGTTACATGGGACTTAAACCTTACTGGTGAAATGTGGGTGTACTATTAGGTACACCTCTGCCTGACCCTTTGGGGATTACAGGCGTGATGTTACCACCTACTGTCTTGCCATATCATACTTCACACAGTCCATTCATCGTTTCTTCGTCTTCCTCTACTCTTATACTCATCCACATTCAACATTCGACTTTTCCTCATTCCTTGTTTTACTTGTTTTACAACATATTTCTTACAAAAAAAAATGTTTCGTGAAAATATTTTACGTTGCAACAATAAATCTGAGAAAAACCAACAATTTTAGCCTAAATAATATAAAAATACCTTTAGCACTAATGATCCTTGTTACCGCAGAAAATGAAAATCTAGACCATGCTAGAAAATATTTCTCACAAAAAAAAAGTTTTATAAAAAGCTACAAGATATAAAGTATTTTACACACGAGTTCTTTTACAAATGGCTACTTGGCTCCCCGACAGATTAGGTGACAAGTAAAAATGTAATATTAATACTCACAGCAACATTATTTAAAACTCCGTAACTAATCGTGTGCTTTTAAAATATTCACAATTATAAATATAATCTTCTTGCTAATATTATAGTGTTGTGACACATTTTTCGTATAATGTTTATACATTCCATGTATTTAACACAAGATATGAATCTTCTGGGTATTGTAGCTACGTCAGTGGACTGCTCCACACTGTTATCAGCCATGAGGCACATGATTAATACTAGGATAAGTTTAACACCCGGTATCTTAATGGTTTGCCTTGTTGCGAATCGCGGCTGATGAGCATGAGGTGCTGCATACGATTCCCGAGTCGGGCAAATTGTTATTGGCTTTTTCCATCAAGAATTTCTCAGTAACAGCCACGGAGTCTGGATTTATGCCCGGTTGATGGCAATAGGGCCGCCCCCTATTACATGCGAAATGTGGGTGTACTATTAGGTACACCTTTGCCTAACCCTTCGGGGATTACAGGCGTGATGTTATGTTATCTTAAAAGTAAATCAACTTATTAAATGACTGATAGATAGTCCATCTTCTGTTAACTGTTGTGATTGGTTAAGCTGAAATAAAACAAAGTAAATCATTTACATCACTTGCTATAATTTCCATAGACCAGTAAATATCATGACTTTCAGAAACCGGAAAAATGGAAATATCAATAATCTTTGTTACACAAGAAAGTGGTTACAAAATTGTGTGAAGTCCCTGACTCCTGTGCTAGTTGATAGACCTGTATTACAGGAGCCAGTGCCCTCTCCAGGAGGAGATATTACAGAATCTTATGCAAAGGGACTAACAAAAAAAGACTACGGTCAGATAATAAATAAATAAAAAGCGGTTAAAAGATGCCTGTATTGAGTTTGAGAGTGTTTGCGTGTGTGTGCGCGTGTGTGTGTGTGTTGTAAATCGTAAGTAATGATTTACCCACCTTATCCAAACTTGGGTGACTATTCTTTGAACAAAGATATCCTTCTGTACTGTAATAGCTAGTCTCGGTTATCATATGTTTTCATTATTACATACCGAGTTTTCTCCGTGCCTCGGAAAGTATGTTAAGCCGTTGGTCCCGGCTGTCATTTGTAGATCTTTGACAGTCGTTACAAGTGGCCCAAAAGTCTGCCAACCAATTTTACCTATGGGTACCGTGGTCCCCAGTCCAGTACTATCTGGGGTGTCGAGGTCAGATAGGCAGTTGCTCCATGTAAAATACTGGTAGTCGAAAGTTTGGAAAAGGCTAGGCAGATGATGATGGTTTTTTGGTTGGTTGGTTGACTATTTCAGTTAAAATCGTTGTTACATAACCCACAGGCTTGACAACTAGTTTTTTTTTATATTTCCAAGTGTGTTCAGTGAACAGCTGAGAAATTTTAATGCATAATTTCTCTATGTCGTCTCCTTATGAACACACGAAACAGACAGACAGACAAACAGTCCGTTTTAATTTTGTGACATTAATATATACGAAAGTGACACGTAATTATGAAAATGTCATGTAACCTTAATGATGATATTATTTTAATGGGCACCCAGAGTTAATTTATTTAATTTCTGATGAAATATTATTTCAGTAAACGTGGTTCTGGACGTAGCGTTAGCAAAGCTATCTATTTTGATGGGTCTAACACCTGGTTCAGGCTCTCAGTACGACCAGTTTAAGCAAGTTATTTGCAGCTCAAGGTGGCGCTGCTTGTCAAGAAAAATTCCAACAATATACGCACTTGAGGTCTGAGCCGTCCATGAACCCCCATCTGCAGAGATTGTCTTTGCTCCGACCGACTTGGGTTCGAAGTCTGTTTAGAGATTTCCAAGTCGGCCACGGCAACTCGTGTCCAGGTGGAAGGTTTTCTGATGGATCGTTGAAGTTGTCAGGTAATATATTGGCTAACTAAGATTGGGTTTATAAGGAGAAACAAGTGGTTTTCGATCTTTGAAATCTTGAAATCTGTTTTCAAAAGACTATCGTCAGTTAACCACTGTTGGCGGGCCCATTCAAATGCGTTGGCGGGCCAAATTGTGGCCTGCGGGCCTGGTTGGGCAGCCTCGTACTAAAATCTAATATCAATCCTGATTACACTTCAACCAAATTATCTCTGCAGGCGGGAAAACACAGGATTAAAATAAATGTACCAAGTTTGACATATCGATTTTTCTTGACAAGCAGCGCAATCTTCAACTGCAAACTTATAGTCATACTGTACAGTCATTAGTAGACATACACTTTGCAATTTAATCCCTCTTGTCTAGACCTTTATGTTGAAATTCGTATGACCAATAGGGATACCATGTGAATTGCCTATGAGCTTCTAGACATCACGTATCATACTCATCTATCAGTAATGGCAATTAAACATTTTATTTGCAGTAAGTGTCAGAAAACGTAACTTTCGTTTTCTCACCATCTGCCTAGCCTTTTCCTAATATGTTAGGGTCGGTTTCCAGTCTAACCGAATGCAGCTGAATACCCGTATTTTACATGGAGCGCCTGTCTATCTGACCTCCACAACCCAGTTAGTACTGGGTAATACGATACCCTTTGGTAATATTGGTTGACAGACTTTCGGGCTTACTGATTATCTGTAACGACTGTCAAAGATCTACAAATGACAGCCGGGACCAACTGCTTAACGTGCTTTCCGAGGCACAAACCAACCTAGGCAAGCGCGTCTTAACGTTACTTTTGTTTTGTACGAAATTCTTTTATATTACCTACCTTATAGACTCTTCCAGAACTTTTTTTATTCTTTTGATTGACACAAAAATAACTACAGGATGTTGGGGTTTCAGTAACAGTTAACACTAGCTGTAGATAATAAAAAAACCTGTAAAAATACTTTTTAATCCTATCTCTAAATGAACTCTAAAATAAAGAGCAAAAGTTAATTTATTTAACCAAACATTAATTTTACCACCAAACGATGTTGCTAACTATAAAAATTCCTAACTTTACGTTGTTTTCATAGACAAATTTTATCGACGACAGGTTACGACTAAAAGAAATTTCAACAATTCGGTATTTAGAAAAGTTTTCGACATAAATTAGACTTACATGTCATTATAAAGTGTAACACACATATATTGCATTTTTATAGTGTGTCACGTTTGTGTGACATCTGTTTATGTCATTATAAAATCTGACAATAGACGCGAGGGATTACAATATCAATTTTTCAAGCAGTGTTTCGAATAGGCAGTGACTTTTATGAATTGATTTAATGAGTTTTCTTTCCATACGAATTTAATTCTGTTATTTTTTTTTTGCTTAAATTATCTTTCATGAAAAATATACATAAAAATGTATGTTGATGTATATGATTACTACTATGACAATTGACACACACTTAAATACTGTTTTCATAAGGGTACCACACACGCACCTCTGATTTTTCTGATTCATGTGCGTATTGTATAATTATCACTTGCTTCGGTGAAGGAAAACATCGTGAGGAAACCAGCATGCCTGAGAGATATTTCTCTACGGCATGTAAAGCCCAGTCAGAGGCCCATGGGCGGCATAAAAACTCTGACACCAGGTTAGGCACTGGACACACGATAAACAAAACAAATATAAGGAGTGCGGTTATATGCGGGTGATGACGCAAATAAATGGCTAGTTAAATAATTAATTATAAACTGCCTCGACTACCTCGGTGGTCTAGTGGTCGCAAGCGCGACTCCTGAACATGAGGTCCAGGGTTCGATTCCCAGTTCAGGCAATGTGTTACTGGGTTTTTCTATCAGGAATTCCTAAGTAGCACCCACGGAGTCTGGATTTGTGCGCGTTGTTGTTGCTATAACATGGGACTAAACATAACTTTCGAAATGTGGGTGTACTGTTAAGTAATCCTCTGCCTAACTCTTCGGGGATTACAGGCGTGATGTTATGTTATGTGAACAGTATGAGTAAGCCTAAATTGCTGATCATGAACAAAACAACTTTTTTCCTTTTATATAATTTAGTACGATGTTCTAACTTTGCAACACAGTACACCCATGTACTGCTAAAACCCATGCTCTGATAAACCTCTGCCTAACCCTTCGGGGGTTACAGGCGTGATGTTATGTGTAGGGACAGCAGGCGACACGTCGGTCTTACCTTATCCAGTATAAAGCCAGACCAGCTCAAGGTCAAAGTGTTACCACTGAAGCGCGCTCGACTGTAGGTAGGAACCTACTTAGAATTTTTAGTTGTGTACAACATTAGTTATTTCTATTTTCATTCAATGTGAATCAAAAGGAAAAACGCAATATAATTCATGTCTAGAAAATCAGCTAGCGGTTCAGAAATAGAGCTGCACCACTTCTTATTCAAAAATATTACATTCATGAATAAACTTATTTTGAATATTTAAATGGCGCGTAGCGTTGCATATCTTGGAGTTTGTGTGATTATATTATTTATTGTCACATTTATCAGTTTTTGTGGAAGGCACTTTCATGTTCTAGTCAGTCACAAATTATTCTGGAGTTCATTTTGAATGAAAATAGTGATGTTCTGAGTGGAAATGTTATAGGTGCAGTCGGCAAAGTTCGCGGTTGAGCACTTCTCATTCTTGTTACTAGGCATAGCAGTCAGTTCGACCAAAAATTTTGTTGGATGTTCTCCGTGACGTTTCTTAATTTTTCCATTGCCTCCGAAAAAAAGGCTTTTTGAGATCACTGTCCAAAGATGTCTTTCGAATATCTTCTAATTCTTCCTCTTTATAGTGTGTTTAGTGCTTAACCTGGTGTTAGAGTTTTTTATGCCGCCCATGAGCCTCTGATTTGGCTTTACATAGTTTCTTCACGATGTTTTCCTTCACCGAAGCAAGTGATATTGTACATTACGCACATGAATCCGAAAAAACAGATGTGTTTTCTGAATATAATATGTAAATAAAATAAATGTATTCTTCTAATTATAAATCTCTTTGCAAGGATTTCTGTACTAATAGAAATCCTTGCAAAGATGCAAAACCAGTATCGCAAATTTCGTTTTTTTCGACATTCATTGATTTCTGTGATTTATTTAAAAAAAAAAAAAAACATTTTTTTTCCCAAGACCACCCACGAAAAGAAAACTTCCACACACTAATATATATTTACAAAATCATCAGGCATCTGTAGAAAATATTAAAATTAACACCGTGGCATCACTACCGAGCAATAAGTATAAATCAGAGGCAGGAATGTTGCACTCGGGAACTGTCAGCGAGGGAAGAACTTTATTGTAACTAAAATAGTATATGTGGACTAAGACCTCGTGCAGACTAGAGATCTTTAGGCTAGGGGCAAAACCAGATCGGAAAACCGCGACGGAATTTCATGGAGATCAACGGCATCTGGTTAGACTGGAAACCGACACCATACTTAGTTGACTCGGTGAAGGTTGCAGGGATCCGCTGGATGCGACTCGCACGGGACCGGTCAATGTGGCGACACTTGGGGGAGGCCTATGTCCAGCAGTGGCGGTCTTTCGGCTGAAATGATGATGATGACTTAGTTGTGAAAAAGTTGGGCAAATGATGGTATTTTGCCGGTCGTTCCGTCCTGGAAAAGTCGCTAACATGAGATTCTTTTAAAACTTTTCAACTGGCTACAACTACGACCTAATTCAGCTCAGATTTGTTCATGGGCTTTTTTTGTTGCTATTGTGTCAAGACAACAACAATTTGACAGTCACGTCTATTAAAAACTAATGTTTTGTACAGATATTTTCTCCCCTCAAAATTTTCCACAGAATTCAATGTCAGCCTCTTAAGTTCCACACTACCTGACTCATCAATCAATTTGTTTACTAAATGCGTGTACGCACTGGTTGTTATGTATGAAACTCTATGGAACATGTAAGGTGGCTGCGTAGCGTGTACGTAGCCTGCGCATGGCAAACAGTCTGACATCTTCGCTCCCAGATGGTCTGCTCTGGCCCTAAGAGGAAATGCGGTCGGAGAAACTTTTGAAATTTATTTATTTGGAGATACTATCGCTGTCGCACTGCGAGCGCCATTTCAACATTGGTGCGATAAAGACAACGGCAGTACTGACTCAATAGCCTAAGTAAAAAGTCATAATTCGAGGTTTGGCTCTCGACTCTTTCCTCCTCCAATATTCGACCAACTTAAAAGATATTTCATAAACTGAATAAGAAGGGTATATTCTGTGTTCCTATGTTTTTCTTTTTTCATTAATAGTTGTCAAATTTGTACACTAGGCCTCTGTTGACAGCGATCTAAATAGGCAATTTTGAGCATTTTGTAAAGATTCCAGTGCTTATAAAGATTATGTATCATCAAAAAGGAAAACATAGGGACGTAGAAGAAGTTAATATTTATTTTACTGTAAAAAGTCATTCCTTTAAAGTCATAAACCAGGAACAAAATAGGCGAGGGCGTTTGTATGGCGAAAAGACCACCCGCATTTCCTCTTTAAAATTTGTTAGTGTGTGCTGGCCCTAATGCACCTATTACGAAAATAGTGCATAATATATGCACTAATTACTTGAAATATCTCGCTAAGAAGCGGATACGTATGTTTCGTTAATGCTGCTCTGATCTTTCGTCTAGTGTCGTAGTTTTCATTCAACTGTGATATTATTATGATTATGTTTTCCGAGTATTGTTGTGGTCGGGTTTTGTTTTGTTAAGAGTTTTGCTGTTTTCATTTCACATTATGTTGGCTTGGTATGTCACGCCGTCGTCGTGAGGAAAGTTTTGAGCATGAATGTGGATGGCTATAAAGGGTAGACTATAGGAACGATGGATGGACTCTGTGAAAGAGGGTGAGTCATGAGATGACGAGTAAAAGAGAAGTATGGAAGAAGAAGACATGCTGCGCCGTCCCCAAATAAGCTGGGACACGGCAGCTGAATGATGATGATGTCTGATGACATACAAGGTGGATGGGACACCGACGCACAAACACTTACTACATAATCAGTTCATAATTCTGAACAGTTGCAAAAGTGCAATACCAAAAAAAATCTATGTAGGGAGGTTCAGGTGGCCTACCTGGACAGAGATGGCGCTAGACGACCTATCTCTTTCCCACACGAATTGCAATTACTCCTGCTTTAAGACGTCACAGAAACGTCACAGAAACTCCCCAGAATATTGTACTGGATACGTGATAAGCGTTTGTGAATCGATGTCCCTTGCACCCTGTTTGGTGCATTTTTTCAAGGTGCTGTAACTGCTAAACTGGGTTGTGGAGGTAGCATAGTCTTCACATAATCAGCCTTCAATTTTAACACTGGGGGCCATGATCCACCACGTAAGACCACTAGTGCATATAGAAGGCTATATGCCTAGTTGGCACTGAGGCTAGGAGCGTCACACTGCTTGCATTAAAATTAATATAATGTCATTTAATTTTAAATAGTTTTGATCTTTTTAATAATATTAATTATTTATGTCTAAAAACGAATTGACTTCATGATTAAATATTACGTTTTAACAAGCTATTCTGTTTCCGACATAAGTGACATATGTCACAAATTATATTATTATTTTATCTAAATAATTACTAGTAAGTTTAAAATTACTCTCATTAACATTTACATTAACTCAATGCCAAGAGCTTTTAAAATTACATGTTTTATATTTCAGCACTACATGACATAATTTAATATATAAAAAAATGTCAGCATTGATATAATTAATTATCAATACGTCGTTATCATCACCGGCCTGTCTTTTCCAACTATATTGGGGTCGGCTTCCAGTCTAGCCGGATGCAGCTGGCTGCCTGACCTCCAAAACCCTAATTACCAATCTACCGTGATTTTTCAAATATTTCAGTCACACTATGTGGGTCAATATGATAAATAAAAAGTAAAATATAACCGATCTATTTGAGTTTTGATAAAAATGACAATTTTCTTTGATAATTTTCAATGTTATGTTAAATATTTATGTGATCGCAGACGCTCTTTGAACATAGAAATAAATTGTATTTGAATTAAATACGGGAGGTTGGAAAAACTATGTTTCTTGGATATGTAAGAACATGTGCTAAATGTTGATAGATAAACCACTGTTTGAGGTAAAGCAGGGACTAAGAAATGGGTCAGAATTAAACGTGTTGAGGAAGGGAAAGAACCAAAATAGAACATACTGTACTACTATACATGCATACATAATATCACACCTGTAATCCCCGAAAGGTTATACAGAGGTGTACCTAATAGAACACCCACATTTTGCCAGTTATATTTAACTCCCATTTAATATTGCCATCAACCGGACACAAATCCAGGCTCCATGGCAGCTACTGAGTAAGTCTTGATTGAACTCAATAACACTGTCCATGACTATGACAGTAAAATAATTCTAGCTTGGGACTACCTGGAACCTACCCTGGCTTGTAGAATACACTAAGCTTATACTGTCACTTACGGGATATCTTCCGTGATTGTTCATTATTTTGAGCTCCCGATATTTCGATGCTGTTGCAAGCTATCACTAGCCTAGCCCCTACTCACACCAGACGGTGCTAATTTGTTTCAGTCAATATTTAAGTCTACGTTAGCCCGATCAAATAGGTTTAAGAAAAAGGAAACAAATTCTTTTTTTAATTCGACTGTGTAATTTCCATTGTTGGGCGAAGACCTCCCCTTTTCCTTTTTAAACCTCTCTATCCTCTGAATGGGTCAGAGACCATGTTTACTCTGCAAAAAAGATCAGATCGTCACACCACCTTCACCGTGGTCTACCTTGACGTCGATTTCCTTCTTCAAGCGTCCAGTTAGTGACGATCTTTGCCCACCCCTTCATGCTAAATGGCCTGCCCACTTCCACTTCAGCCTGGCTGTTTTTTTTCCAACATCTGCAACTTGAGATATACTTTTAGTCATCCAGAAAGTAAAAAAACATATTTTACAAAAGTTTCATCCCACCAAACTGCGCACACGCAAGTCTCTCAAAAGAGATTTATATCAGGAATGTTAATCGACTACCAGTGACTCAGACCGATAAATTTATTTCAAAATATATAATTATACTTGAATAAAACACACTTTAGCCTAACTGCTGAGTGACACGAATTTTATTACGTGTGAAGATATAAGTATAGCTGTAGAAGGATCTTTTCTGAAATCGGAGCTATCGCCGCCATCTTGTTTTTAGAGTTCCGTACCCGAAGAGTAACCAACGGGACCCTATTACTAAGCCTCCGCTGCCCGTCCGTGCGTCCATCCGTCTGTCTGTCAGCGGGCTGTATCTCATGATCTGTAATAGGTAGACAGTTGAAATTTTCACAGAATGTGTATTTCTGTTGCCGCTGTAACAGCACATAAAATATATTAAATATTAAAGAGAACCCTTCATGCGCGTGTCTGACTTTTACTTGGATTTTGCCCGCGGATTCGCTCGCATTATGGTCGGAAATTATCACACGGGAACTTCGTAAATATAGCCTCGTGTAATGAAACTAGGAGACAATTTAACTTCTCATTAGTGAAAGAAGAATTTTCGGAATCGAATCAGTAGTTCCGAAGTTACCCCAAACTTACAAACTTTTTCATTTTATAATATAAAGTACTAGCTGTTGCCCGCGATTTCGTTCGTGTTGAAATTTTGGGTGAGAAAAAAATAATTAAAAATCTATGTCCTTCCTCAAGATATAATCTATCTCCTTGCCAAATTTCATTACGATCCGATCAGCCGTTTAATCGTGAAAAGGTAACAAACAGACAGAGTTACTTTCGCGTTTAAAATATTAGTATGGATGGATGGAAAACAGCACCCCTCTGTTAACTTCATTCATGTAACATCAGATCAGATATCAGGTTTTAAACACCCATATTTATATCGTTTTGCTCCGTTTCAGAAATGTCACAATATGTCTAAATAGTACTAATGAGTGCCAAAGACACGCCCAGTGACATATTATGACACTGATTGGGCAAGTGTCAGTTATAGAGAACTGTAGTAATTTGTTAAAATGTTGATGGTAGGAGAAACGAAACTTCCGGGGAAGTACTACCATAGATACATATTTTTGCTGCCAAAGAATATTACTTACTGTTAAGAGGGAACAGGGGCTGCCAATACTTTCTCCATACAAATGTCTTCCTGAATAACGCCTCTAGAGCAATAATTTTTTTTTCAAAAATCAATGTCTGAATCTGCTTTTTTTCGAGGAGAAAAAAGGGTAATACGAAACATCAATCTCGTCAAAATTTTTGTAAGCTGCAGTTGTCCCTATCGCACTCTACGAGAGCAGGCTTAACGCAGCGCGACGCCAATACTTTCTTTAAATACGTACTTCGCAGGCCCTGTTCCCTTTTAATCTTAGCATCATCCACAGCCCGACTTTACGCTGCTGGGAATAGGCCTCACTTTCCTTGTTAATCGTTTGTTGGGTATGAATGCTAATTATGGTAATATTACAGAAACATGATACATTTAGACTTACTTTTTACAGTTGGCTATAACAACTGGCAAACGCCTTGTTGTTGTAAGTATTTATACGGCAACCGAAAAGTCGGCTTTCTTGCTAATCCATCTAGATGAGTGAATGACTGATGATGACTGACTGACTGATGTGAATGCTACGGTGTAGCAATATTGTAGATAACTTATAGATAGATCATAGTTAAATAAAGTCTTACCACCCCATTGGTTAGCTCTAGGGATTAACAAGCGAGAAACTGTTTGGTCAAGTCAAACCCAAATATCTAACCAAAGCTAATCTGAGATAGTTTAATCATATGAGACCATTGGCTAAATCCAGGGACTGGCCAGCAACCCAATGCAGACGGGATTTCTTGACATATTTATGAGTGAAATAATACAGCTTTAATTAATACTACAAATGCAAAGCATAAAATTGACTCAAGAGAAGTCTATTTCCATCCAAAACAAAATTATTTATAGCTTCTTACAATCTTGATTGCAGGATAATATTATTTTAACATCAAATCAATATAGAAGCATTGATCGACAACATTTTGACGTTTTAACTGACAGATCGATAATATTTATTTTTATAATTTATTGGAACTTTGCCTGCCAAGAAATGCGTATTTTAGACATTTTTGTTTATCAGGAAAACATTAAATATGTAAAACGTAATTATTCTCGGTAATGTAGATGTTAGTCAGGCGTCAAACAAGACTGATGTGTTTTTTTTTATTAAATTTGGTTTTCAGAAAGTTAAATATGTCAGAGTTTATTTTTTGGCGACGTTTAAGGAACAATATTATGAATTGTAGGATTGAAGAGAAAGGGCAAAATTGCTTGTCAAATAAAAAAGTAGTATAAAAAGTATTGTTGTAGGTAAAATTATCGTAATCGTTGATATATGATTTTGGTTATACATATTTACAAATCTTTGTGTAAAATCTGTTTTTACATATTTTTAGAATACATACACCAATGACAACACTCGAATACGCTAAGCAGCTGGTTTTTATTACAAAAATATCATAATATTATTTTTCTTATTATTAATTTCTTTCATGAATGTCACAAGATTTTATAAAATGCGTAAAAAATAAGATTTAAATGGCGGCTTATCTATCGACGCAAATCGTAAAAGTCAACCAACGGAAATGAAAGTCACTATCACAGCAATAGTCTGGTGAAGGATTGCTATAAATCTCGGTGTTAAATGGCTTCAGGGCCTAATGTACTCTAAAACTGACTTGTTTTATAAAACAAATTGCCAAGCCCTTCGTTATTACAAGGTGATACAAAAATAACAGTACGCATATTTTTCTACTATTATAATTAAGTCTTGACAGAATTTATAGAATAAATTTTTTATTCAAATCACCGGTAAAAACTAATAAAAATATGACATAAAAGCTGCAAAAATTTTGTGTTAACATTATATACTTAAAACCTATTAATAACGCCCTTAAATCTTAAACTCATGTTGCAGCTATTAAATAAATAATTTTATAAGCCATTTATAAAAATAATAGAGCTAAACGGTTGACGACATCTGACTACCGATGAAATTGTCATCGGGCAGAGGTCATAAACATTTCGCGATGACGCAAAACGTCCGGGATTAAAAAAAAAAATCAAGATGCGTCAAGGGTTGCCAACTATTTTTATGTTGCGTTGCGATGTCAAAAATGTGGAAAAAACAGCATGTTTTATAATATTTCATGCGATCACATATCCTCAGATCGACGTAACACTAGATATTCTATACAAAGTGATGTTTTGTAGAACACAAGTCAATAAAATTTCTAAAATAATATCATATGCTGTCAAGTACGAAGATAAATTAGGCCTCATACAAATGAGGCGGCGCGAACGCCAGTTTTTTCCACATCAAAGCGTTTTTTTCTCAGTCCGGAAATAAATTATTATATATTAAAATAACTGCGACACGAGTAAATAGGTTAGAGAGACATTAAAATATTCAGTTCAGTGGTGTATGATTTTAGATAGCGTACATTTTTTTAAGGTGAAAATACCTATATTACGTAAAAATAAGCGGTAAAATGACGTCAAAAGTCACCTGACTGTAATAAACAGAATTATGTAAAAAAAAAAAACAAAAACACGTGACTGAAAAAAATGACACATATTTAAGAAAATAATTACAATTTATTCACCTTTTCATTTTTGAATGAAATACTCTCATATCATTTCGTATATTTATATAATTATGCATTATTAATAGTGCTTTTTTACATTATATTCAATGTTATGACATTTGGAATTTTTATATTATACAATGCGATGGTTTAAAATTATCAACCTACGTTGTCTGTGACGAATCAGATGTTATGCTTTTTAATTTGAGTCATACCTAATATTATAAGTAAAGCTTTCGCGAATATATTTAACTCGGTCTGGAGAACAACTGTATTGACATGAAATCGTGCTATTTCATTATCTAATTTTCCTAAACTTTAATTTCATTGCAATTTTTTTGATAATGTCGTTCTATCTGACCACGCCCTAAGTTGATTTAGCTGAGCCGCTTTTACGTAGATGAAACCTTGACAGTAAAATTTTCTTAAAACTTTTTTTTTGCGTGATTCTCGCAGTTTTTCAAAGTTTCACACAACACTGAATTTTTGCGAAAGGATTGGGTTGCCATATGCGCTCCTACATCAATAATACCAGCACTTAAAATGAGTAAAATCTGTAGCACCGACAAGCCCATCAACATACTTACCTATATTCAACCACAGGGACCAACACAACACACAAACCAAAGTGACCACCATACAATGACACACACTAGACACATTACACAGTAACTAATCGTATTTTCTGCATCAGAAGACCCCTATTCCTTTTTAAATGGCGTTTGTAAGCGATCTCTGGAATTCTCTCGTTGGTTACAACGATAAGGAACACCTGAACTGGCAAGAATTGTCCAGGTTTTACTTCGATGATAGCCGGAAATATTTCTCAGTGTCTGAGATAGATCAGGAAGCTATACCTATAGTTTTCGGGGAGTGTCACAAGATCAGTTTTAATAGACACGGCTTCGGGTACCACTTTACGCCGCTGAATTTCATCACTGTATACCACATTGATAGCAGACGAGGTTTGTATTATTTAGTTCGTTTTAATATTATTTAGCCAGTTTTTGTTGCTATAGTACGCGCGTTTTTGATGTCGAAACTAAATTTATCATTACCCTATAAAGTTTCGCTAAATACCATTTCTCATTATTACACAGGTCCTGTATTTTTGGCGACAGTTAGTACGGGTAGCGATAAATATCGTTTACAATTGCGAGTTTTATTTTTAGTGATACAAGTTGAAGTACACTTGTTTTGCCAGCATTTCTGAAAGCTTAGACAAAGTGACATTCAATGATACTATAAATAAAAAGAGGTAGATATCGCACTAGCGCGCAAACATTGTTGCAGACAAATTCAGACAATTGTCGTAATTTAAGTACTTAAAGCACAAAAGCGCTCTTTCTATATCATACGTTCCATAATATCTATTGCAGTCGTAACAACGCAACGATATTCGAATGATTTTCGAACTATCTTTTTTTATAATATCATTGGCTGCGCTAGAAAAAAATATTGAATTTGACAATAGCTACAGAAAAGTTTATTTTAATCCTATTGAAAGTTATTATACAAATAAGAAACAATTTCATAGCGATTTTCACTGATCTAGGCCTTCTGAATTGATGTTTGAAAAAAAATTAAGTTAAAGCGTTTTTTCCGCCAATGTGACCACGCCCTTAGCGAAATTTACTTAGTTTACGTACGCACTGACTAGCTTGCTTAGCATTTAGAGACTAACGAGTCACTTAGCGAGTAGCGAAGTGAAAAGAACGTTCTAAAATCGTTGCAACCAACCGCACTACGCGGTTGGCGCCTAGCATGTAAGTAGTGTGCTTCTAAGCACTAAGCAAGTCAACTGTCAGTGCATTCGTAGCCTTACTGTTATTCTGAGTAACTTTTCTAGTTCTCTTATTAACGTCTGAAAAGGTTTCAATGAGAGAATATTTTCTTTTATAAAACTAACATTAAAATTTTTGAAGCCACAACATTTTCTCCAAGGTTTAGTCAAAAATATTAGTTATAAAATATTATTTTTAATGGCCCGTTCATAGTTTCTGACATAGATTCATTCCCATCAACTGTTTTGGCCTTGTTACAAGGTCTGATTTAAGACCCTTGTTTACGAACGATAATATATTTGAATGCTTAAATATCCGTCGTAGTTTGACGCAGCATACGCGTCAACAGGCGTAAAAATATTATAATATTTTTATGACGAAAAATTCCTAATTTTTTTCTTGAAATGTTGATGTCGCATTTCTGGGAGCAAGAGTTTTTTTAATGTTATGCTCAAAAACTACATAGTAGACCAATTGCGTAACACTTTTTCAGTCACAATTTGAATAATGTTGACGGATTCATATCCATTGCTTCTTTTGTTTAAAAAACTCTTCTATTGGACCACTTAGATAACGCAATGAACAGTCAAAGGAGAAGACATTGCCACTGTTAGTGTGTTACGTAATGGTCATATATTAGCATTACTAAACTGATAATAATTAATTATTACAAACAAAAGCAGCTCTTGAGTACTCTATAAGACAGACATTACGTCTCAATAAATACTTAACTGTAAAATATGTCTTACTTAGTCATCACAAACTCATATTTGATTTGTAATAACCAAACCCCGACTGGCCCCAGTTCTTCCACCATTTCCGTAACCACAAATTAACCACAAACCTTTTTCGTTTCCAGCCGAGGTCAAAATGCCATCAGGCCACATAGACCAGCCCCAGATCGAGGACAACAGAGATGGAACAGTCAGCATCAAGTATGAGCCTCGAGAGGAAGGTATCCACGAGCTCTTCGTCAAGTACAATGGTGAACATGTGCAAGGTAGGTCTATAATGATGACAAAAAAAGTATTTTTAGGTATCTAGGATTCTAAGAAAGATGCTACTCTAAACTCTAATTACACTATCGTGCTTTAATGCCTTTGAAGGCACGAAAATGAAGACTAGAGAGAAGGTATGAAACAGAATTATCAATTATACACCGACAGCTTTAATGAGTCCTCCGCCTTGCCCCATCAAAGGCACATTAAACGTCCACAAGGTCCTAAAACTACCCCACAAGTTATTTGCTTTAAAATAACTATAATCCACGTAGGTATTATGATACTAATTGAACCACTACGTGATCAACCTTCAGAATATTCCATTTAAATTGATACCTTCGCGAGGACTCATTAAAGCGGTCGGTCTATAGCAACGAATGTATTATTCGAAAAGAAGAAGAAGATGCAACAGTTTATTTTCTGGACACTATGATTAATAGGAACTCACAAAACAGTTTAACGAGATACTTCCAAATTATATGAGTTTTTTGGTTACTCAGGTCTCATTTTAGGAGACCATGAAAATAACAATGCTGAAACCTCTAGATTGCATGGTATTTTAAACTATAGACCAAAGAAACGATAGATGGACTGTGTGAAGGATGTTATGGCTAGAAAAGAGGTGACTGATGAGATGACGAGTAGTAGTGAAGTATGGAAGAAGAAGACATGCTGCACCGACCCCAAATAAATTGTGATAAGGGTAGGAGAATGATGATACAATGACACTGCAAATTAGATTTACTCGACCAAACATGTCACAATCTAATAATGAGTGGGCATACGCCTCATCCAAGTGACATTTTAACTTCACCAGCAGTCTATGCTAAAATATGATTTTAATCTCCGAAAATATTCTTATTCCAGGCTCCCCATACAAGTTCCACGTAGACTCCATATCCTCAGGATATGTCACGGCCTACGGTTCAGGTCTGCTCAATGGAGTCAGTGGTGAGCCCAGTGAGTTCACTATCAGCACCAAGGGAGCAGGCTCTGGTGGTCTGTCCATGGCTGTGGAGGGACCAAGCAAGGCTGAGGTAAGAGGATTTCTTTCCAAATATACAATTTGCCGTTCAGTTAGTAAGCTGCGTTCAACCATGTAACTTTTAGTTTTTAATGGTTAAAATACTAAAAAGTGGCAAAAAGGCGGGCGTTTTGGGCGAATATCTGTAGTTTTATTTTATAACATCCAAAAAGTCTTTTGAAAATAAAAACTAAACGACGACGATATGTTGGAGGCTTCCAGTCTAACCGATATTTCCTTACTGGCTCATGTGGGGTAAACATTTTTACTGGTTATACTTCCTTATCCTTTGTTCATTATCTTCTTGAGCCAGAATATGCCTTCATCTTCTAGAGATCAGACGTTTTCTTTGCCAACACCTCAAATCACCTCTGCAGGTCTATTTTCTACCTGATTCCGTATCGTCTCCTAATCTTTCATATTCTTCTTCCAGATCACATGCCACGACAACAAAGACGGCACAGTGTCGGTGTCGTACCTGCCCACGGCACCTGGAGAGTACAAGATCTCCGTCAGGTTCGGAGACAAGCACATCAAGGGATCGCCTTACACGGCCAAGGTACGTTTCAACAGTCATGTTCTTCCTTCTTGAACTTTGTAGGCCCTCTCTTTGTTGTTAACTAACAAAATTGGAGAAAACTCAACTAATTCTGAAGCCAATAAAATGTTTTTGCAACTTATAAGTGCACTTCAAGTATATATTTAAAAATGTTCAAATTGTCTTGCAGTATTATTTCAATTATATCCACATTTTCTTTTTTTGGTCTAAAATTAAAACCAATCTTGCTTAAAATTAAGCAAGTTTCATTTTTGACTTTCGTCTTTGCTCATAATTATGACGCTCAAACAACGACGCTGACGTTGACTCTTATTGGTATATCTACATTAACTTTGTTTTCTGTCCTTCCAGGTCACCGGCGAAGGTCGTAAGAGGAACCAGATCTCCGTAGGCAGCTGTAGTGAAGTCACACTCCCCGGCAAGGTCAATGACAATGACATCCGTACCCTCAACGCATCCATCTGTGTAAGTAGTCTGATCTATGACTTGGTTGACTAAAGGTCTATTGTTTATATTTATAGTAGCTTTTGCTTCAGGTTATTTTATCACTGTATTGTTCATCATGAAGGTTTTGTATTTAATAATGCTACGTTACTTTTTATCATTGGTGCAAAGAACAATTTTATATTCAGTAAAATATTGCTTTACTTGAATTTCATTGATTCGTGAAGAAAAAACTCTGACTGCTGGTTCATGTAAGAGAATGAAAATGATTCTATTCATCAAATGTTCTAAAAACACGTATAGTTAAACACAACACTTTATATTTATCAACTTCTGATTTAGAATTTTAAAAAATTGTTGTTGTGAAAATCCACTACAAATTCCACACATCTATTGTTCGTGGCTGGTTAAACTTACTTCCACCAACCATCCAACTAAGTTCTGTTTTATTTCACCAGGCGCCCTCAGGACTCGAAGAACCCTGCTTCCTCAAGCGTCTCCCCTCCGAGAACATCGGCATCAGCTTCACCCCCCGCGAGGCTGGTCAGCACATCGTCTCCGTCAAGAAGATGGGTGTCCACATTCAGAACTCTCCCTTCAACATCACTGTGCTGGCCCAGGAAGTTGGTGACGCTAAGAAAGTCAAGGTAAGGTCTACGCGAAATTTTTTTTTCTTCCTTTCTCCCCTGTCAATCGTCAGGCTATCTTCACTCTCTTTTCTTTCATATCACTCTTCAGACAATCCATTCAATTTTTTTTACATGTTATCTGAGTTGTCAAGAAATTCAGAGGAATAAAGCTATTTTTTATTTTTTTATTAGACTGTATTGTCCCACTGTTCGGCAAAGGCCTCCCCCAATTCTTTACATGAGCTCTTTTTCCGTAATTCTTCGAACTAGCCCTCGCGGTACGCGTCCAGATCGTCTCGCCACCTTTTTCTGGGCCAGCCTCGGCGGCGCCGTCCCGTCTTCCGGCAACCATCGTATGGAGACTTTTGTCATGCGGCTGACGTGACCTGCCCAATCCCATGTTAGCCTAGCAGCCTTCTTGTTTTCTTTCTTTGACTTTGTCATATTATTCTATTTATTTCTATTTTGCTCCCTCCACTGTCTGATATTCTGGTGATATGCTTAAAAACTCTTTTTGTTCAGGTTTCTGGCCAAGCCCTGAAGGAAGGCAAGACTCACAGTGAGAACACCTTCTCAGTTGACACCAGGAACGCTGGTTATGGTGGTCTCTCACTCTCCATCGAAGGTAATTTACACATACTTATTACATAGAACTTAGTTGTTCTAATGGTCGCTAGCACTACTACGGAGCTTGAGATCTTGGGTTCGATTCCCAGGTCGGGCAAGGTGTTATTGGGTTTTTTCATCAGTAATTTCTCAGCAGAAAACACGGAGTTTGAAGTCGTGCCCGGTGGATGGCAATAGCCTCGCGCTTTATACATGGGAGTTAAACATAACTAGCAGAATGTGGATGCACTATAACCACACCACTGCCTATTGTGCACGCATAAATCACCTCCATAAGCACTTTGTGCGAGCTGGAAATTGAACCCAGGACCTTGAGCAGTTGCGCATGCGACAAATCATCACATTTTGGGTAAAATAAACCTAAACTTTTATGCTTCTCCCAGGTCCCAGCAAGGCCGAGATCCAGTGCGCAGACAGCAAGGACGGCGTCCTAGCCATCAGCTACAAGCCCACGGAGCCGGGCTACTACATCGTCAACCTGAAGTTCGCTGACCACCACGTGGAGGGATCGCCTTTCACTGTCAAGGTAAAACCATATGCTAAATGCTAAGTATTAGATGGAAAATATCAATCTATGCTGGGTGGCATACTCTCATACTCTGTATCAATACAAATAGGAATAATTAAATTGTCTCATTGTTTCTAGGTGACTGGTGAGGGCAGCAACAGGCAGAGAGAGAAGATCCAAAGGCAGAGGGACCCTGCTCCTCTCACGGAGGTCGGCACCAACTGCAAACTTACCTTCAAGATGCCCGGTGAGTTTTTAAAATTCACACTATACTAAAGTAAACTTACAATCGAGTCAAAAGTTAAACATTTTCATTTACAGTTAGTATTCGGAAAAAAAAATATCTGGGATTAAGAAAAATATTTACGAATCGAACGAGAATTGAGATCTTTTTGTTTAGCACTTTCGATTTCATCATTATCATCATCATTTCAGCCGAAAGACGTCCACTGCTGGACATAGGCCTTCACTTTCGATTTACGTCACAAAAAAACTGTTGAGATTGTAACTTATTTATACGATAGTGAGTCTCGCTGGTTAAGAAAAGCTAGTTTTTCTTCTCTTAAGAACATTTTCGAAAAATAGTTTGACAGCTAAATTAGACCTATTTTAGATTTTCCATAGAAACAGAAATTTCCAATCATTTCGTTTTTAAAATGACATTTCGAAAAGTTCTCCGTCAAGTTTTTAGACTTATGTTTCCTGCTCATGCGTCAATCGGTTCAGCCATTTCGAAAAAAAATCGCTTGAAAGTTTGTATGAAATGCCGTAAGACGTTAACGCTCTTAACCAGCGAGATTTAACTCGTTAAACCAACTATCGAAATTTAAACAGAGCGGTTTTATTTAGGTGGTTTAAACACTACTACCATCTTAGTTTAGAAACTTGCATTTAACTCAGCACTTACCTTTTCTATAATTCCAACAGGCATCACCTCCTTCGACCTGGCAGCCACCGTCACCAGTCCAGGGGGTGTCTCCGAAGACGCCGAGATACAGGAGGTGGAAGACGGGCTGTACTCCGTCCACTTCGTCCCCAAGGAGCTGGGAGTACACACCGTGTCCGTCAAGTACAGGGAGATCCACATTCCTGGTTAGTATTCTTTACTATCATGGATAAAAGAAACGATCGTGATGTGGGTTTTGTAAAATATGGTTGAAAAGGAAGTGACTCATAAGACAGGCAGGAGAGTTACGATGATTATATAGTTAAGAAATCCTAACTTCCTAACTATATATAATAATGATATAAATGCGAAAGTAAGTTTGTTTCCTTTTCATGCCTAAACCACGGAACCGATCATGAAATTTTGCATATATGTTATCAGGTGTACAGAAACGGACATAGGGTACTTTTCATCCCGAAAAAAAGTACTGTTCCCGAGAAAAACAACAATAACGTTCTTATGATAAAAGGTGGGGCCACGTGTCTTTGAATTATGATTGAATTATGGTATTACAAGTAGAGTACAACCCGAATTGATTGTAAAATTCTAAATTAACGCGAGCGAAGCCGCTGGCAAAAGCTTGTTTGTTGTTTGTTTGTTTGTTTATTTTTTACTTGTTTTCGTCGTCTGTGGTGTTTTCACCACAGACGACGAAAACAAGTTCGAATAGCGACTTTATCGGTTTTGAATTCATAATTTTTTATCAACAATTTAGGAGAAGACAGCTTTTGCAACAATATTCATTTCATTTATGCAATTTTGTCACATAGGTAGTGATGCTCGTGACTCAACTTAGCCATGAAAGAAATCTTATACATATATGTATTTAAATTATGTAGTAGATGCCTTCATGGCGCCCACCCAAATCGTTTGAATATGTTTATTCACCTTGAGTGTATGCAAGCCTAGTACTTTTGGGCTAAATATTTTGGAGAATAGCCTTGTTGTTCCTCAGTAATAATTAAGTTATTTGTGTAAAATAAATATGATTTTAGTTGTAACTGTCCCAGCTTCGCACGGGTGGACATTTTTTTTTTTTTATTCTATGTTACTCAAGGATAATGTAGCATTCCAATGGTGAAAGTATTTTTTAAATCAATAGTTTTTGAGTTTATTTGTTACAAACATACACAAATACAAAAATCTTTCCTCTTTATAATATCAGTGTAGACTAAAAGCGTTTCACTTTTTTGTTTTTGTACTTCAGAACAACAAGCGTGAACTTTTATAAACGATAATAATAAGCGTGAACTTTTATAAAAATTATAAGATTTGTTTCGCGAATCGACATAGCGGGAACCGACATATCTAAAACTCAACTAATCTTTAACTTTACCTAATCTATTCTTTCTTTACAGGATCCCCCTTCCAGTTCACAGTAGGACCTCTCAGAGACTCCGGTGCTCACTTAGTCAAGGCCGGAGGACCTGGTCTTGAGAGAGGCGAAGAAGGTCGCTTCAACGAGTTCAATGTCTGGACCAGAGAGGCTGGTGCTGGTCAACTCGCCATCTCCCTGGAAGGACCGAGCAAGGCTGAGATCGACTTCAAGGATAGGAAGGACGGTTCCTGTGATGTTTCTTATAAGGTTGAGGAGCCTGGTGAGTTTTTTATCTATTTTCTATAATATGTGATCCCCAAAGACAAAGGGTTACACCCACATTTCAGCAGTTATGTTTAAGTCCCATGTATTAGGGGTCGAGCTTATAACCATCAACCGGGCACAAATCCAAACCCCGTGGCTGTTACTGAGAAAATCCTGATGGAAAAACCCAGTATCACTTGGCCCGACCAGGGAATCGAACCCAGGACCTCATGCTCAGCAGATGCGCTTGCGAGTACTAGACCAACGAGACAATAATATTTAAAAGCGGTTAAGTTTGTCAGGTTGGATGAGGGAGGTATCTCTGAAACGAATCACCGATAAAAAAAAAATGAAAAGTTGCACTAGGATGCATAATTTCTTCAAGGAGGTCGAAGACCCGGGCAAAATCTAGCTATTTTCATAAAACTAGAGAATGTGAGATGTTATGAAATCTTCTTAGGGTGTCGATGGCTATCTAAATTGTGTCAGCCCAGAACTGAGCTACTAGTTTGGCGCTTTCGGTAGCGTCCATCAGTTCCTGTAGTGAACAAACAATAGACACGCAGGACACGATATTAAGTGCCCCATCGTTTGTAGAACAGCACGAAATTTACACTAAAGGGCAGCGTCATTAATGAATCTCTACCTGAGCTAGTTTTCCTTGATGCGACCAACCTGGGTCCGGAGTCTATTTAAAGACTTCCAGCCCCCGTAGCATGACCACCGTAGACAAGGATTTCTTTGACGGAAAAATCGACAAAATGACAGATTGTGTCGACACAATGACAGATTTCTTTGCACTATCTGTCATTTTGTCGATTCTTCCGTCAAACAAATCCTTATCTACGGTGGTCATGCTACGGGGGCTGGTCAGCCATGGCAACTCATGTCCAGGTGGGAGATTTTCAGCAGGTGGAAGGAATGGGTTAGGTAAGGATGCGCTACCTCGCCATGTTATTGTTATGAAATGAACAACTAATCAGCCAGATGTTTTCAATGGCTGCTGAAAGCAGTAATTGTGCAAACAAAATGAGAAAACCGTGAATGTACAACATTATTTTTAGTAATGCGAAACCTGAATATAGTTTGTTCAGAATAAGTAACTGAATCGATTCTAATATTTTTTAAACCATGTTATATTTTGTCCCAAAAATATTTAAAAAAGTTAAAAGTTGGATACCGAGCGATTTTGAGTACCTATCGCAATAATTTAGGTACCTACTACCAAATTATTATTATCAATGAGATCAAGACCACGCTGGAGGCGCGCGCTGCGTGGTGACCGCGTTTTTGTGCGGACAACTAGGTAACAGAACAAGCCTAAAACTTTGTGATTTTTCTTGATACAGTTTTGAAATTTTGTACATAGATTCTTTACATAAAAATACTAGACACGTGTATCAGGTTTCGCATATACTAAAACTAATGTTGTATAGGCATTATTTTGTGGTTTCTTCTGATGTTTTGCATCATGGTCTGACTATAGAGGGAGGAAGGGACAACGACGCTAAAACAGTTACCACGTATGCAGTACATTATTCTCAACCCTTTTTTTTAAATCACCGATGAAAAAATACTGTAAAAAAATATGTACTGAATACGTGGTAACCGTTTTAGCATCAGGATCCCTTCCATCTTCTATTATTATCACTGTACGAGTGGTTAATCGCCTAAGTGTTGAAGCTAGAAATATGTAAAATTGCGTTGTATTCTTTTATTTCCAAGATGTTCACGTGATACATAGTCATTAGCAAATCGACGGCCTTTTGTGTTTCGAGAAGGCCTGATAAAAAGGAACGAAGGAAAGTATTTAAATACTGAGTCGTGAGCAGGCTGTATACTTTTTTTGCTGTAAAAACGGCATCCATCACTCAATCACAAATAAAACTACCCGGATAGTCTATGCGACACATTTTTTTTAAATCATGCAACGAATTAAAATATTTTAAAATAAATCCCATTCAAAATTCAAATATGTTCGCAAAAGAATTAAAACATCGAAACTGAAAGAAACTGTTGAATATATTTAAATGATTGTACTAAGTTTTTAGTGGATGCTATTCAAATATATTTAAACACTATTTCTTGCTATTTGTAACAGCGCCCCCCTCCTTT
This sequence comes from Noctua fimbriata, assembly GCA_905163415.1. NCBI lineage: Eukaryota > Metazoa > Arthropoda > Insecta > Lepidoptera > Noctuidae > Noctua > Noctua fimbriata. Next base: position 3,245,164 of record LR990946.1, read on the forward strand.
ATATCGCAAAAACAACTTAACTTCAGTTCATAAATAAACTGTCTTGTATTTCAATTGTTGACCACGCCCACTGAGCAGCCGGCCAATCAGCGTGCAGCGCGGCAAAATTTACTGCGAACCATTTTGACAGTTCGATTTTTAGAGTTCCGCGTTGCGGGGTAAAAAACGGACGGTGAATAGTGTAGGTTCCGGTCAGTGGCCGACCGTTGGTTTATTAGTTGGACTGTGTCTGGGTTGTTTGAGGCTATTCCGTAAACTATAGTATTTCTTTTTATCTTGGTTACAGAAAACGCGTAAAGCGAAAAGGGTGCGATTTCTTTAAATAGTCTCAAACCAAAACAGGTTTTACCTATCTACCTTGTTTTTGATTCGTATCCACTCACATTAATAGCTTTTACACTAAAACTGACATAAAATACGATATTAAAATACATCAAGTAAAAAGTCCACAAACTTCTTACGGAACTCACAATCCAACTCAATTTCGATCTTGACCTTTCATTTTTTCAATTTGTTTTTATTTTTTTCGGCCACTGACCATAGAGGGGCGCGTTCGTTTTTTAAACGACAATGCTCGTCGCGTTTTCGGCACATGATTGTACCGATTTACGATATACGTTTTTGCTAATGAATCTCGTAATTCTTGGGACATTCCTCACTTTTTTTGAGCTTTTTGCAAGAGAGCGTTGTTGTTTCGATATAGTCTTGAGCATAGACATATTGCTGATAGTCTTTCATACCGGTTTTGAATGATTTAAGATGGTGATTTATATTCTTTTTATCGCTTTTTATGTTATTTTTGATGACAAATGCCACAATATCATTAACACTAGAAACGGGATATTTACCATGTTTACTGATTTTTTTGAGTTTTTTTTGTTTATAGTGTTAATGATAATGTTAGTAACCATGATAGTTTAAAATATTATAAATGCCACAATGTTAGATATTTGTTCGCTTTATTATTAATACCTACATATGAAAGCGATTTAAATCATGGAAATCATAAATTTTCAATTCTTAAACGTTTGATATATCAAACTTCGGTCAAACTTTTTGCTCTTCAGTCATTAAATACTCGAATATTTAATCCCACTTCTAATAAAACATAAAGTTTTACTTTAAAATGAAACCATTATCGTTTAATCTGTTAAAGTAAAATACAGATAATATATTCGCATACGTACGCCGCGGCAGCTTTGTCGTCAGAGCGTCGCGTTCGAATTTTAAAAAGTTGAAATGTTTTATCTGTGTCCCGTGTAGGGACAAAAAGAGATGCTGTTTTGATAATTTAGGAATTTCTTGAAATTCATCAATGATAGCAGCAGGGGTTATGGGTTATATTTGGTAAAGTAATTAATGAAAACGACTGTCTTTCGATTCATTAGGATTTCATTTCATTCATTGAATTGAAAAAATGAAGGACGACTGATGATTTTTGGTCTTTCAAAAAAGTAACTGCGTTTAATATATAAAGTTTTGATCAAAAATCCGACATAGACAAATTGCGGACGCCAATCCGGACACGAACTCTTCCATAGAAATTCTACTGACGTATCTTACAATGTCCGAAGTCCGAGCAATTTGTCCGTAACAGTATTACTGATTCTTAAGAAAAGGAAATGTCTAGCAATGTCAAAGTTGAAATAAATTGGCGAGCCTTTTTATTTGACCAAAATGGCGCCTCTGAAAAACAATAACAATAAGCTCATTAATAAAAATGACATTATTAGTAATTGAAAACAATCGCTCCTTAAACTCGATTATAAATTCAACAAAAAGATTTCATTCAACGCATTAAATACCAAATAATTTTCAATAGCATAACACAGTGGGCAAAACACAAACGTTCTCCCGCCAAAAAAACGACCAATCACAGAATAACTGTCGCCTAACAAAACTTAAGTCATTATTATTTTGGGATTGTTCAAAATTTTCTAATCGCGATACATTTATGAAGTATCTTGAGACAAAAAGGGACCGCTTCTTTGTCGGGGAGATTCGCCATTTTTTTTTGTCGCACAGAATACAATAGGATACGGGACAAATTCAGTTGGGGCCGGCATTCTTTCTCTGTGGTGTGTTGCAGCCATTTTAATTGACCTCCCGATGGTAATAATCGTTTAGGAAAAAAACGTTTTTAAAACCTACAAAAGGTTGGACGCGTTTTGAAGGAATGTTACTTTTGAATCTGTGGACGAGTTTTTGACCGACATTCGGAATAGTGGGCTGTTTTGGATGACTAGAAAGTTTGTTAGTTTTTCGGTGACGCAATGTTGTTATGAAGAGTTTTGTAATGTTTTTTTATGGTTTGAGTTGGCATTTGTGATGACGACATCGTGATTACGTAGAGGTTCATTTGTTTTTCTAGGAATGGAAGAAGTGGTTTCTGGAATTATCATATAACATCTTCGAAACTAGAAGGTTGCCAGGTATGGTCCAGAACAAAAAAAAACGATCGCAATGACGGGGAAGCAAGTGCCTTTTGGCTGCGTTAAAGGTTTTTTTACACCCATTATACAACGTATATTTTCACCTTATCGACTATTTTGCAACGAATAATAAAAAAAACCGGCCAAGTGCGAGTTGGCCTCGCGCACCGGCGGTTCCGTATAAACTTGTAGGTATTTTGTTATTAAACTACATGTTAAGGTTTTCAGACTTTTCCCTTTACATGTGTTGTAAGACGTTGCTTCTTGCCAAATTTCATGATTCTAGGTCAGGGAAGTACCCTATAAATTTTGATTTCCTTGAGAGTGTCGAAATATACTTTTTTTTGCGGTATAAACGGCCGTTTTTAAGTTAACTTAGAATCTTGATTTTTTCACAACTTCAAGAGACTGTAGACTTGAGTATATGGTTTTAATTTCAACTCGATACCTCCACGCGTTCTCGAGGTAAAGGGTCTTGACAGACAGACGGACAACAAAGTGTTCCTTTAGGTTTCCGTTTTTTCCTTTTGAGGTACGGAACTCTAAAAAGCCTATTTGCTTTAGCAAATTCCACCCATATCATCTACAGATATCAACCAGAATGTAACAAACACAAGAAGACATAGAAAGACACGTCAGCTGCATTTAATGACATTTTAACTGCTGTCAAAAGGGGTAGGCCGCCATATTTGTATTGCTAATGTCATATTTCATACTGCATTCATAATTAAGTTGGTGAGTTTAATTGCTATTAGATTAGCCGATTATGGGTGGTTATAATTTTGTTATTATTTATGTATATTATGGATCAAAGTTCCAACATTTTTCACAAGTTTATTTAAAATACTAGTTTTTACCTTAAAGGCCTCCACGACCTCCGTACTATTAAATGCATACATCAGCACAATGTTTTGAGTGCGTTACATTAAGTTCTACCGTAGAACGTGATTTTTATCTCTAAAATAAGTAGTTTTTCAGCAATAATTTTTACATAGAGTTACATAGTTTGATGCACAGAATGCTTGGATGACGGCTTCGTGAAGGGTCCATTTAGACCCTGTATGTATTAGTAGGCGTTGGTCACTCTTCGAAGTTTCTTTGATCATCATGGACCATCATCCATCATCATATTTATTACTAAACTAGCCATTTGTCCGATGACATATTCCGTCGGTTACAATGACGAACTTCCTTACAAAAGACAATGGACACATAACATGACGCCTGTAGTCCCCGAAGGGTTAGGCAGAGATGTACCTAATAGTACATGGGCATGTACATTTCGTAAGTTATGTTTAAGTCCCATGTAATAGGGGGCGAGCCTATTGGCATAAACCGGGCACAAATCCAGACTCTTAAGTTGCTACTGAGGAATTCCTGGTAAAAAAAACCCAATAACACTTTACCCGACCCTGGAATCGAACCCAGGACCTGATGCTCAGCAGTCGCACTTGCGAGCACTCACCGGAACGGCAATTCTAACCAAATTTCGAATGACATAATTCCTCTTTTTCTTTCCTTTTAAAGAACTGACGTAACACCAACAGCCACCTGCGAAATAAAATGTTTTATCCACAAAAAGCTAAAATTCAGTTTTTGCTTCAACAAAAACGATTTAATAAGAAACAGAAGGAAACGGGCCGGGCATCGAACCCTTAACATGTCAATACCACTATTTTGCATAGCATACGTCATTATTTGAAGCACCGGGTGGTGGGTGGCACAGTTAGTTTAACTTCGGTTAGTTGAGATGAGTTTCGTTTGGTTAGCTGCTCTTTGTCACTATCTCAGGTCCAGTTGAAAACCCGCTCTCGGCTCCGGTAGTTTTCTGAACTGGGCCTATTTGGCGCAGCCGTGAGACACATAATACTATCTTTTGTAAAAAAAAAACGAAATAAAAAAAATTAAAGATTTTTTAAAATTTATTTTAATTCTTATTGTGTTTTTTTGTGACATGTGTCAAATAAACATATTTTCTTTCTTTCTTAGTCGATGATGGCTCAAGTAAACTTAACTGAGATAGGTTTTTATAAGTTAAACGAAGTGAAAATTATGGCATTTTTTAATTGACCCGAGTAATATTAAATCTGAATTCTTAACTTAATGACAGACAAAGATTATTTTATAGGCTAGGTAAAAACTAGATTCTTAGTTTCTTGATCATTTATTTAACACTTCGAGCACACAGTATAGAGGCGGACTTAATGCCATAGCCATTTTCTACTAGTCAACCTTTGGGTGATGGAGAGACAAACAGTGGTAGGCGAATATCCGAAAAAAAAAACTACGATAGTCACTTTCATGAAAACGCTAATATAATAGATATTTTTATTTATTTATAACCAACATAGATTAACAGTACTATACCCCGTTGTTTGTTCCATGCTGCTTATAAGGATTACCTAAGGTTTGTATCCTACGATATTAATTAAATCCAAATCCTCACAAGTATCACATCAATGGCGTATCATTACAACTCATCATCTGCTTAGCCTTTTCCCAACTATGTCAGGTCGGCCGTCCACACTAACCGGATGCACCTGAATACCAGTATTTTACATGGAGCGATTGCCTATCTGACGTCCACAACCCAGTTTGTACTGGGTAATACTATACCCCTTGGTAAGACTGGTTGTCAGACTTTCGGGCCACTGACTACCTGTGATGACTGTCAAAGATGTACAAATGACAGCCAGTACCAACGGCTTATAGTGTTTTCCGAGGCACGGAGGAAACTCGGTATGTGATGGATGGTCACCATAGACCAACCTAGGCAAGCACGGCTTTACCTGAAGATTGATCCGAGCGGCTAAATCATTACAACTACTCCGTAAAAAATATTTCCTTTAGTTCTATTGACTTAACGTTAAGTCCATTGTGGAACCGACCTCACAACTAATTCCGAACAAAAGGATTGTTTCCGAAAAAGTCTACGATCGAGTTTTTTTTTCGTCCAATCAGCAAAAACCTTATCGAAAAAAGTCCAGTTCGGATGTAAATAAATCTGTAGCAACTATATGGCCACCAAGGAGAATTCGTTCATATTGAAAAACGATAATCAAGCGAGAGATGTTGACTGAAGAGAAGGGTTCTGTTGCAATATTTTTGAAAATAGAATAGTGTGAAATCTAGTAATGTGAATTTTCCATTGAAAACTATGAAAAGGCAACTACTTATGTGGTAATAGAGTAATGATCAAAACAACGGACTGTAGATTATATTAGCTCGAACCCATTACAAGTAGGTATGGTGGATCATCATCAACCCTACAGACAAAAATGTTACTATTGCGATATTTAATCTAAACATCTAACTAAACAAACAAAAAAAATTGAACTGTCTGTTTGTGATATCAAAATAACAGCTTTTTACTGAATGCGTAATGTAAGTACATATATTAAACGGTACTCATAAAAAACAATATTTTTAATTTTTGTCTGTCTGTCTGCCTGTCGGTTTGTCTGTTTGTTTGTTCCGGCTAATCTCCGAAACGGCTGGACGTATTTTGATGGACATTTATTGACGGATAGCTGATGATGTAGGGAGTAACTTAGGCTACTTTTACTTACGAAAAAGAATAAGGTTTCTGTGCAAAAAAATTAAAACGCCTTGAAATTGTTAACAAAATCCTATTCAAATAGAGAGGTAATATTTTTTGATATATTCACGCGGGCGAAGTTCGGGGGCAACGCTTGTTATACTTAATTATGATCGGAGTCTTGAAGAGGCTTTCAGAAATTTATTTCCCAGCATGGAACTCTAAAATAAACGTAGCAAAATTTAAATATCTCAAGTCGGTCGCCAAGAATTATTGGATGCATCGTTAGTCGGAGAGACATGTACTCTTCATTTTTTTTCAAACCAAACAGTATTTTTTGCCATTTCGTCAGGTTTTTAGATCTTTGCGAATTTATTAGTATTTATTTGTCGGTGTTTTTGGGTGGCTGGCCGTATTAGAATACGATTTGTTTCTATATTTAATTGGGTGTTCCGGTTTTTTGTGGGAATCGGTTGTTGGACGTTTCCGGATCCGTTTACGGTTTGATTTTGTAATGGGATTGACAGACTTCTTTTTTTATCTTGTGGTTAGAGCCTAACCTGGTGTCAGAGTTTTTATGCCGCGGATTGGCCTCTGACGGGGCTTAACATGCCGTTGAGAAATATCGCTCAGACATGCTGGTTTCCTCACGATGTTTTCCTTCACCGAAGCAAGTGATAATTATACAATACGCACATGAATCCGAAAAATCAGAGGTGTCTTGGGTTCGAACTCGAGACATATGACTTGGCAGTTCGAAGGTTACACCACTAGGCTATCACTGCAGATGATTGATCAGCAATTACGTTGATGATTTTTCTCAATATCAACCATAACTAACCCCATCTTCTCTCCCCCAGGTGAATACCGCATCGGTCTCAAGTTTAACGAGCAGCACATCCCGGACTCTCCCTTCAAGGTCTACATCTCCCCAGCAGTGGGAGATGCTCATCTTCTTGAAGTAGCCCAGTTTCCTGACTCCGCGCAAGTGGACAAACCTACCCAGTTCTATATTAGGCTTAACGGCGCTAAGGGTAGCTTGGATGGCAGGGTAAGCTTTATAGACTTGGTGCTTTTTAGACTTGATACTTTTTGTTAAACCCTATTTTGACCGAAGGTTTGGACAGCGTTACCCGTATTTTGCCAGTTACTTTAAGTCCCATGTAATAAGGGCTGTGCCTATTGCCATCAACGCGGCACGAATCTAACCTTCGGGCTGCTACTAAGAAATTCCTGGTAATAAAACCCAATAACACCTTTGGGGAATCGAACCCGAGACCTCAAGATTGGTAGTGGTACTTGCGACTCATTACATGCCCTTATTACATGGTACTTTAAAAATAACTGGTGAACCTATGCCTGGCCGTTAGCGGATTACACGCGTGATGTTAGTCGACATTATCTCATATCTTACGATAGCTAAGTTACACACACGAAAAATCTTTAAAAACCCACCCATTTTTTTCTACAATCCCCTCAAGAAACAAGAGGCACAAACTTCGCAACCCCATATTAATTTTTATGGCACAACTTGGCATAAGTTGGCACAATATTCATCGCAGCACACTGTTATAAAATATTAGCGTGAAGATGATTTATTTGGGAAGGACCCGGTCACGTGCGGTCAGTTCGTTTTATTACATTTTTTTGGCCACAAAATGTGGGTTTAGACACACTGTGCGAGAATATATTGTTTTAGTTATGGTACTGGTGAAAACTACTCGATTACGGACGCCTTTTTGTCTCTAGTCGGAATTAGTTGTAGAAAGAAAGAAAGAATAAAGTTTATTTGACGTCAGTTCATCAAGCACACAGAATAAAAAAAGAAACAAAATAAAAAATTAATGACGAATTAAAAAATTAAAAAAAAGATAAAATTCGTAGTATGTGCTGTGTGCCTTACGGCTGTGCCAAAAAGGTCCATTTTAGCATTCATGCCAGATAGGTGATGTTGTCTGACGCTGGTCTTCCAATGAACCTTTGGGGGGAAGTGACGGAACATTATGTTGTAGAGAGCTATCGGTTATCGTGGTACGGAGATGTGATGCGGAGGAATGAGGAAAATGTAGTGAGGAAAATGTTGAGTATGGATGTAGATGGCTATAAGAGTAGAGGAAGACTAAGGAAACGATGGATGGAGTGTGTGAAGGATGATATGGCTAGAAAGGAGGTGACTGCTGAGATGACGAATAATAGAGAAGTATGGAAGAAGAAGACATGCTGCGCCGACCTCAAATAAATTGGGATGAACGACGATGATGAATATGGAGAACTATGCTCAGAGGTGTGCTTTTAATAGCTTCCAATAAAGAAGGTCCTAGAATTATATTGCCGGAGGTCGGATTGATATCACTTTAACTAGCTTAGACTTTGCCTAGAGCCTACACGGATTTAGGACATTCCTTTTCTTATTAGTAAGCTTAAAACTATTAAATATGAAAAGTAAAGAGGCTGAGTTTTTAAAATTACTGTTCAAGGTCCAACGAACTAAGTACTTTTCAGTAATTTTTCTTTATAGCAACTATTACTACTATCCATTTTTTTTTTATCTTATCTTGTTAATATTATAAACGCGAAAATTTGTACGGATGGATGGATGGATGTTTGTTACTCTTTCACGCAAAAACTACAGAACAGATTTTGTTAAAAAATACAGTAATATAGCTTAGAACAATACATAATACAGAAGCATATAGCATCAGAATAACACATATGATTTGATAAAGATATTGTGCAACAAAAAAAATTACGCTATCAAATCCGCGAGCGGAAGCTAGTACAAAATAAAACTATACACAGTGCACCAAATCTCCGCTTTACCCAAAAAAAAACACCCTAAACGCGGAATAAACGTACGTATGATACTGCACAGTGGTCCATCGATCATAAATCTTGGACACAGCCGGACATGGCCGATCGTCATGTTCTCACGATAAATCACGCTGACCCGAGGGTAGGTTAGTGTATTAGAAGACATTGTCTAGTCCAACTCGTAAATTTTTAAAATCTGCTATATCGGAGTGTGTGATTTTGTATTATATTGATGGGTTCAAGGGGGAATGGTAATCTTTATATTTTTTCTATAAGTGCCATTGTCGATTCTTAGTTTAAACTCGGATATCGCCTTCTAATCAATCATACCTACGATATCTGCCAAAGCATTTGAGTTGAAACGGCGGTTTTTAGTCGGTAACGCGTTTTGAGTAGGTACGCACAACGGCTAATCAAGCTGTAAAAACCAGTTTATGTGGATCTCTCATTGTACAGGAAATCTATACAAAGCGAGGCCAGGTTATTCTGGAAATGTCCAGCTTCATGTGCTGAGAGACTGTGATGTACAGTCACTAGCACTAATATGTATTCACTTCCAATCAAGCTATACAAAAACAGAATAAGCAGATATCTCATTTTACGGGAAATCTATACAAAGCGAGACTATTTCAAAGCGTCGATCTCTATGGAGAAGAGCGGGCAAGAAACTTCATGGACACTCTTTTAAATCGCAATATTAAGTCGTCTGACAGCGATTTACAACATAATTTTTATCGCACTTGCTTTTTTTTTTAACAAATTTAAAGAAATAAGTATCATTTATGCTCACTGGTAACTTACAAAAACAATCTCCTCACCCAGGTGATCGCCCCATCAGGCAAGACCGACGACTGCTTCATCCAGAACATCGACGGGGACCAGTACAGCATCAGGTTCATGCCAAGGGAGAACGGCGTCCACAACATTAATGTCAAGTTCAATGGAGTCCATATTCCTGCGTCTCCGTTGAGGATTAAGGTTCGTTTCTATGGTATTTTCTTATTTTTTTTCCTATTATATAGGTATATGGAAGATGGTAACACCTTGACTTTCAGCTGGTCTTACATAGTACGGAGTTTCAATTTAGAAACAGACCAGCTTATATTGTTTTGTTACCAGTACCACAGAGGAGCTCGTGGCTCAATACTAACAGCCTCTCGGATCAATCTTCAGGTTTAGCCGCGCTTGCCTAGGTTGGTCTGTGGATGTATGACCGCCCATTACATACCGAGTTTCCTCCGTGCCTCAGAAAGCACGTTAAACCGTTGGTCCCGGCTGTCATTTGTAGATCTTTGACTTGTTACATAGATGTGGCCCGAAAGTCTGACAACCAGTCTTATCAAGGGGTTTCATATTACCCAGTACTAACTGGGTTGTGGAAGTCAGATAGGCAGTCGCTCCATGTAAAAAACTAGTATTTAGCAGCATCATGTGAGACTGTAAATAGACGCCTGCAAAGATCGGAAAAGGAGTGTCGAGGTTCATAACGCTGGATAAATATTCTATCTGAATAGCTTCTTATGTTTTTAATTAATGACTTCTGTACTCAAATATTTACATTATCAGTACATAAATTAATTATATATATACCTTTTTCATCGTAATATCTGCGAGCTACGAACGTAGCATATTATTTTATCGATAGTTCCTACTCGCTGTCATAGATGGCGCTACTCATCCTTGGTGTAAAGAAACACGATAACGAATTCACTATGTCAACGAATCCTTTATGTGAGCGACTCTGAACACGCTTTTCTAGAATAATTCTTGTAGACATGCCTCGTGTAGCCACAAAGATGTACGGTAGAAATAAAAGATCTCATAATACTTATGATTGAATTATTTTTGTGTATGAAACCATTTATGTTCATAAATATCTATTTGCAAATTATACCAAAATGATACGGCTAATCTATGATTTACATCTATGCCTAGTACCTATTATTTTAACGCTGAAAATTTATTCTAAAACCGAGATCTATAAACGTTACTTAATACATTTTGACTCGGACATATTTTAGGCAAAGACGGCCTTGCGCTTTTTGTTTGACAGTTTTCGATCGTGACGGGAATAACTCTGAGGTAAACTAAATTTTCTGGATCACAGGAGTGTCAAATAGTCGTAACGTATCGTACGTCGTATGTACAGACGCTTGCATATCAAACTAATACAATCTGTCAAATTTGTGTAATAGATTTTCAACTTTATCGCTCAAACATTAGGTTCAAGGTTGATTGGGAAATTTTGATAGTTCCGGGTAGCTTTATGTGCAGGCGTCTGTACGTTTTCTTGATATTTTCAGTGATTATAATCTTGCTTTGTTTGTCCAGGTCGGAAAAGATGACGCTGACCCCGCGGCAGTCCATTGCCACGGACCTGGATTGGGAGCAGTCAAGACTGGTAAGTTTAAACCATACACTCATCACAACTGATTTGTTAGACAGGAACTGGCCATTTAGGTAGGTCCCTTTGGTACTACAACGCAGACACAGACCTTCTGACATTCATTTGGCGTAGTTCTAACAACCGTATGATCTATTAGTCAAGTTAAAGTAAAATTACTTACATACCTACCTATTTAGAATTTAAACGAAGCAAGAACCGACAAAGGAAGCCAAGCTAAGAATTCTAACTTTTGACGGTTCTAACTTCAAGCAATTACTAAACTACAGAATAAAAATCATATCTTCAGTTATTACTTTTACTCAAGTAATCACTTTGACTTGTTTATAGATACGGGTGTAAGACATGCCTATTTCCGATGTTTTGTTTTTGAGAGCAGCGTGATGAAAAAATCGCTACGTCACCACTGCTCCTAACACTTCCACATTTTGCAGCATAGCTGGATTATTGATAACATGTCTAACATTTAAAAGCTCTCTAAATAGTCTCGATATAACACATAACATAACATCACGCCTGTAATATACGAAGGGTTAGGCAGAGGTGTAACGTAATAGTTCACCCACATTTCGCCAGTTATGTTTAAGTCCCATGTAATAGGGGGCAAGCCTATTGCTAACCGGACACAAATCCAGACTCCGTGGCTGCCATTGCGAAATTCCTGATGGAAAAGCAATTTCCCTGTCTGATAATCGAACCCAGGACCTTATGCTCAGCAGTCGCAATTGCGACCACTAGACTAACGAGGCAGTCTCGATATAGCTCCTACGAATCACCAACTCTGTCTTCTGTCTATTAGGTGTGAAAACGGACCTGATCATCGACACATGCAACGCTGGAGTAGGGCTGCTGGCCGTCACCATGGATGGACCTTCCAGGGTCGCCATGGACTGCACAGACGTCGACGAGGGCTACAAGGTAATCATCATCATCTGTTCAGTCTTTTAAAAATGATAATTGGTCTTTCGATCTGGACTCATTCTTAACGGATTGGTCGGAGAAGGCAAATTGTAAACAAAATTGGAAAGCCATGAGGGAGGCCTATGCCCAGCAGTGGGAGAGAGCAAGCTGATTAAAAAATAAAAAGAAGTCTTTGGCTTCATTTTAATCATCTTTATTAATTCCTGAACGTGAGCAAATGAGACTCAAAGTATTCGTGGTATCTTGCCATGTATTCGAGGTTTGGCGCCGAACTGATAGATATCATAGCCCTATCCTATGGTTTAACATATCATTAGGAGTGGCTCATATATTACCCTTGCTACACGCAGTTTTTCACATTTACCATACCTTGAAAAGCATAGTATTGGTCTCCTCAATCCTTTAAAAAAAATATATTATACAAGGTGTAAGTGGACCCTTCACGAAACCTTGAACCAAGCATTCTGTACATCAAACTAAGTAATTCTACCCAAAAATTGTTTCTGGGTAACGACACTTTTGTAAAAAATCACGTTTTACAGTTGAACTTAAACTAAATGTGACGCACTCAAAACATGTGCTGATGGATGTATTGTGTGGAGGTATTTAAAGTAACGTTATAACATTGAGAACTTGTATTAAAAAAAAAAACTTGTGAAAAATTGGAACTTTGACCTCCAATATCTTCGTAACTAGAAGGTTCCCAGGTTCATCAAAAAAATGATCTCTATGACGGGGAGAACAAGTTCTTTTCGGCTTCGTTAAGGGTCTTTTTACACCCAGTATACATACTAACGAGTTACTTTTGTGTGCAGGTGCGATACACGCCTCTGGCCCCTGGCTTCTACTACTTGAGCGTAAAGTATAACGGTGCACACATCGTCGGATCTCCATTCAAGATTGAAGCCACCGGTAAGTTTGAACCTTCCTGCAAATTCCAGACTCCGTGACTGCTAATGAGAAATTCCTGAAGGCAATACCCGACAACACTTAGCCCAACCTAGGAATCGAATCCAGGACCTCATGCTCAGCATTCGTGTTTGCGACCACTAGACCCACGAGCACACAACAAATAGTGAGCGGGGTTCGTGTGGCTGAGTTTTGGGCTAAACATAACATTTAAACTTTTTGCCACCGATACGCTTAGAAGAATACTTCTTTTACTTTGAGATAAAGAAAAACACAGTTTGGCTTTTAAAGGTTTAGACACTAACTAAAAAAATATTTTCTGGAAATTTATTTATGTTTAAGTACGGGAAGTTACAAGACACAATCATGACCTCTTTTGATAGCTTCGTTACTTTCAGACTTTCTTCTCCATTCGCGAAAATAATAAAACAAGCTGTTACTTCTTCAAGTATTTTAGCTTTTCAAGCATACGCTTGCATTGAGCAAAGCTTTAACATCTATTTTTTTCTCCAAAAACTTCACCTCCTTAATAATGATGTTTTTTGAACCCTACCCATTTTTACCACAGGTGCAAACCTAGCTGAAGTGGGAGCGCAAGAAACCTCGTCAGTAACAGTGGAGACAGTCCAGAAAGTGGCCAAGTCTATGCAGAAGCAGGGTCCAGTGCTGCCGAACTTCAAGTCGGACGCCACCAAGGTGACCAGCAAAGGCATGGGGCTGAAGAAGGCGTATCTTAACAAGCACAACCAGTTCACGGTACACGCTGGTGATGCTGGTGAGTTGATGAAAATTGTATCACTTTTCTTTGGGTTTCTGAGATCTGTCTTTAGCAGTTCAATCAGTTCCATGAATACAGGGTGTAAACGGACCCTCCACGAAGCCGTCAACCAAGCATTATGTATATCAAACTAAGAAACTTTACGCAAAAATTATTGCTGGGAAACAACTTTTTTTTTGGGATGAAAAATCACGTTTTTCGGTAGGACTTTATGTAACGCACTCAAAACTTTGTGCTGATGGATGCATTGAATAAGTACGGGGATCGTGGAGGTGTTTAAAATAAAAATCTTCCATTAAAAACGTAAACTAAAAAAAAAACTTCTGAAAATGTTTAAACTTTGACCGTCCAATATCTCCGTTAAAAGGCTCCCAGGTATGGTCTAGAACAAAAAAGTGATTGCAACGACGGTGCCTTTCGGCTTCGTTAAGGGTCTTGTTACACCCTTTATTTTTGAATTTTCCATCATCGATTGGAATATCATTTTGTTTAGGTTAACTCTTTACTATCGAAAAGCAATATTTGAAAAGTTATTTGTAATCACGTTTTTGGAAACGGCTCTAACGATTTCGATGAAAGTTCAATATAGCGGTTTAAGGGGGCAAAAAATCGATCTAGCTATCTCTAGTCTCATATCTAGGAAAATTCGTTTTCTCCTTTTTCACCCGAGCGGAGCTCGGTCGCCCAGGTACTTGTTCTAAACTATTTTGTCCTTGTGTTCAGATGATATTCAACTTGATTACCTAAGACCCACTTTTATAAACAACCAAGGTCCAGCAGTGAGTTAAAAACTTTCTGGTGCCTTTTTCCATAAGACTTTTGTCTTCTAGGTCAACATTTACAGCAATATCTTGAAGACTACACTTTTCCATCCATTTAGACGGTCTCCTATCTTCTTCAATACATCTTCAGTTCAATCTACTTTCTTCCATCAGGTACCAACATCTGCTACGTCGGTATCTACGGACCCAAGGGTCCCTGTGACGAGGTCCAGCTCAAACACAAAGGTAAGAACAACTACGAGTGCTGGTACGTCGTCAGAGACAGAGGGGACTACATTGTTATCGTCAAATGGGGCGATGAACATATTCCCGGCTCACCCTACAAGGTGGAGGTCTAAGAGACGAAGACGTATAACAGCGCATACAGAATTTTTTCTAGCAGTTCTTTTTTGGTTTTTCGAAATTCGGTTGGATTATTGTCTTCTAGTGCATTTTTTATCTAGTCAAAAAGTTAGTCTATATCAATCTATTGATAGTTAAATTATTTCTTAGCTAGATTTTTTAAAATAAATTCTAATCTGTATGCGCGATCATAATGTAGTTTTAAGTTATTATTATTATTTTCTTAAAACATATTCAGATATAGACTTGGGATTGGCTCCTAAAATGATTGTTGTCCTTTTCTATTAACAATAAGCAGCATCTGAATCAATGCCTAGACCTTTAAATGAGCATTTTTTCTATGTTAGTCTCTTGAACTATCTTTTGAGATAAAATACTCAGGTACTAACTACCAATCAATGTATGGACTGTAAGCAATAAAGACAAAAATACTATTTAATAATTGTGAAGTCTATATTTTTAGTTGCTATTTCTAAGATGTATCTTAATATGTTTTAAGTTTTCTATCTTTTATCATCAAAAGCTTGATTATACTACAGGATACTGAAAAGGTTTCTGTAACCATCTTTTTATATTGATCTCTTATACACCGTGACGTTTTATTGTCTTTATCTTTTATTGTGGCGATTCTACTTGATTTTAGTCCTGTAGATTGGCGAGTGAAAATCTAATACAAAGTGTCTCTTTTACTACCTACTGATTTGCTCCTTTCTGGTTTTGCATAAGTCCATTTGCAGAGCCTCTGGCTGTTCTTTCAATGTTTAGATTTCACCTACCACCAGTTCTATATTTTAGGCTTACTATTGAAATTAGAGTCGCCACAATTCAAGGCTAAAATTGTTGAAATTTCACGGAGTTTTCACTCGTTAGTCAGAACCTTTTCTATATCCGTCCCGTGTTTTTCTTGATCCTTTATTATTTGTAATTTATTTAAATTCATCAAATTTTCATTTCCTATTTCATTAAGGCATTTTTCAGAAGTTCTAACAAAGTAAGAAATACGTAAATGAATAATAAAAACACAGAAATTGTTTGTTTTTTTGTTCTGCGACAACGTTGTCGATTTGTCACTTGTCTTGTAATGTCGATAGATTATTGTTTATTTTGTTTTGTTTTTTAGTAACTTTTTTATTTTATTTTTAGCAACGGAGTTATTTTTATTTGTTTTAAGTTGCTTATTTAGAAATGGTAGGCGTATTTGTGTAACTCCATTAATAATTTATTTATTTTACTAAAATCTAAGTCATGTCGTATTTTAGGTCTAATTTTTGTGTTATATTTTTGTCAGACTGAATTTTTTTACTAAATATTTTTTACAATTTTTCTATCGATGTTTCGCAAAAAATGTTTGACAGATGGCAGATAGAATGTTTCTGTATTTGCCAAAGTTATTTTGGTTTGCTTTGCTTTGGCAAATAGAGTATATTTTCGCGTTGTCGTAGTAAAGTATTTTGGCTAATTTATATGATTCTCGTTTAGTATTTAGGGCGACTAAATGACAATACATATAAAGTATTAACTCAAAAATATTCCCTTTAATTTATAAGTTTAGCGAGACACAATTTGCGGCTCAAGAATTTATGCGAATTTTTAACGGTTTTTTTTTATTATTTTACTTTTCTTTACAAATTCCTCTGCGTCTTTTTTAATTAAAAGTTGTTGAATTGTCAGAGGGATTTTTGATAAATTCGCTTACATTTTTTGGGTTGACAACTTTTAGTAGATATTTTACGGAATTTCTACAAAAAGTTTTTCTTGTTTATTGTGCCTTAGCCTTCTTATTTAAGTATTATGTATCTGCTTTCTAATTTTTGTATGGTTTGTGTATGGACTTTGCCTACGTAGGTAGAATGATCCCGTATTTGTAAATACCTATTTTAAGTGTTTAATTATTATAATGTATTTTGCGACTGTTAACTAAATAAAAAGAGGAAAGTTCTAAAAAATGTTTATTTTATTAAAAAAATCCTTTAGTTATAATTGTTTTCAAACACAAAGCGGTTATTTTAAATAAGGCAGTAAAATACACCTTTTAATTACCGTTAAAAGTTGGCCACATAAAAAAAAAAATGGGTTCTAGTTCCCCATTCACTATGATAAGTACTGGTATTCATCTGCATCTAGCTAGACGGGAAGCCGCCCCAAACCTAGCTTCCTAGCTTGGGAAAAGGCTAGATAGATGATGAGTTGCGTATTCCCAGGCTTAGATCTCTAGGAGGAAGAACGGGCAAGAAATTAAGGTTCTGGATCTGGATTCAAGTTTAAGTACATAATGACTTGAATTTAAGTTATTATTTATGCAAACAAAAAGAAAAGAAACGAAAAGAAAAAGAATGTAAACGAAACAAGAACAGTTAAAGAAAGCAAAGCTAAGAATTCCAACTTTTGACAGTTCTAACTTCAAGAAATTACTAAACTGCAGAATAGAAATCGTATCTTAAATAATTACTTTTGCTCAAGTAATCTGTTTGACTTCTTTATACAACATTAGTTTTAGTATATGCGAAACCTGATAACAAAATTTCATAACTGTATCATGAAAAATCACAAAGTTATAAGCTTGTTCTGTTACCTAGTTGTCCGCACAAAATCGTGGTCACCACACAGCGCGCGCCTCCAGCGTCGTGTTGAGCTCATTGATAATAATAATTTGGCAGTAGGTATCTAAATTATTGCGATAGGTACTTAATGTCGCTCGTTGCCAACTTGTAACTTTTTTTAAAATATTTTTACCAAATATAACATGGCTTAAAAATTATTGGAATCGATTCAGTTACTTATTCTGAACAAATTTTATTCAGGTTTCGCATATACTAAAAATAATGTTGTAGATACGGGTTTAAGAGGCCACACAAACTGCAGACTTTCTATCGGCTGATAGTTTAGTCTAGTTGGGCTACTAGCGCACTCACTAGGCCAGCTAAACGATCGGGTTACTGATGAATGTGCACGAACAATTTGCTGGTATTTCTTCTTCTTTCTTTATCGCGTGGTGGCCTAACCTGGTGTCAGAGCATGACATGAGCCTCTGATTTGGCTTAACATGCCGTCGAGAAGTATCTCCCAGGCATGCTGGTTTCCTCACGATGTTTTCCTTCAACGAAGCAAGTGATAATTATACAATAATTTGCTTGTCATTAGGTGGCTTTTGAAGAGAGTGCTCGTAAATTGGCAAGTTTGTGCGCGGCATAAGAGCGACATACTGATCTAGCAATTGGCTGATAGTTTGCCGTATAGTTTGAAGGGAATCCTGTAGGTCATCAAACTGATTTATCGGCTGAAACCGAAGAGTTGTAATATGTTCTCTTGCTCTTATACTGATAAAGTAAATTATCTTATACTTATAGGCAGAATTCGTACATTGTGCGTGCAAGCAGAAACTTAAACAAGCTTTGTAAACAGTATGATATAGATCCATTCCAAACTAGTGTGTCGTCAGCTAGGAAGTGCTTAAGTCGAATCTTTTTCATGTAGTTAATTTTGTTATGATGGCTGTTATGCAGTGTGAGCAACAGAGTAATTATGCTGTAGTATATAGTAACTTGGTGTGAATGTCCATAGAATTTACTTTTTTTATTCTTTCTGTATTTTAAAAGTGGAGACCTGTAATTGGCTTTCAGACTATTGTACTGTCCTTGATCTGTTTGTTTTAGCTGTAAGTCTCCCATGTTATCTAAATAAATAAAGAGCCCGACTAAACTAACGGCCGATAAAATGTCTGCAGTCTGTGGGGTCTCTTATAGTTGTTCTAGAAGTTTTTCAATTCATAATATCACGCCTGTAACCCCCAAAGGGTTAGGCAGAGGTGTAGCTAATAGTACACCCACATTTAGCCAGTTATGTTTAAGTCCCATGTAACAGGGGGTGAGCCTATTGCCAACAATCTTGCACAAGTCCAGACTCCGTGGCGACTACTGAGAAATTCCCAAACCGGTGGAAAAACCCAAAAACACTTCGCCCGACCTGGGAATCGAACCCACGACCTCATGCTCAGCAGTCGCGTGTTTTCAATACTTACGAAGGAAATACTTACTGACCCTGACTGACTGCAGATCCATGACGACAGCGTCATGTTTTATTAACCAAGGATGACGATGAAGAACAAATGTACGGAAGATATCAAGACTCCATGTTCATTTATGTTTCAGATTTTGACTCAGGATTGGGTTAATTGTTATTTGTTGTCGTATGGGAATCGAACCCATGCCAAGAAATGCATTCCCTGCTGTATTCTTAAGTCATAAAAACATTCTGATTCAGAGACAAATCAAATCATTTTTCACAATATTATAAATCAAAAGAGATATGGCACTAGCGTCCGCAAATTGTTGCAGACAAATTCAGACAATTGTCGTAATTTAAGTACTTCAAGCGCAATAGCTATCTCTTTCTGTATCATACGTTCCGTATTATCTATCGCAGTTGTTACAACGCAACGATATTTGAACGCCGCGCGCCGCTCAGTATGAACGTAGCGTATCTTTCTTTAAAATGTTACTTATTTTTCAGCTATAATTTTAAACATTTTTTCGTGTTTGTGACTACGCAGTATTTCAAGTAAAAGTGGTAACCATAGTTCAAGGAGGATTCATTAGAAAATAAAAGACACAAATATAATTCTTGGCATAGTTGTAATTAATTTTTAATCAATTTTAAGTAACAAAAAATGATTTTCGTTCATTTTCATCTATAAATCTTAAAACGAGAACGCTAGAATAAGCGAAAACTAACGTAAAACGAAAAAAAAAATTACTTACAAAAATATCGTATTCATAATAATAAGTTTACACTTAACTTAAAAAAAATCAAATTACAATATCACATGTCTACTTACAATAGAGAGATATTGGCGATTTTTATTCCCTTAAATCCAAAATTCGAAAAAAATTGGGTATTTAATAACTCTTGGTTCATTGTCATGATACAGTTAATAATATACAATAGTGCTTACTTAACAACAAATGATCGGAAGAAATACTTATTGCCGTTATTTAACATTAAAGAAAAAACATATTTGTACAAGAAAAAACAAAGATTTGGCTAATTTGTGACAGACAGACGGCCTTCTCGCCCCGCGGACCCCTAACGAATAACCACAACCTAACGTTTTTTTTTTTTTAATAACTAAAAAGATCAATAGCAAATTAATTTAGAAGGAAAATAGACATTCCTCCAAAAATAGTCACTCTTTTCCAATCCATCTTCTATCACATTTCTTTATTAATTTTACCTACTAACGCTGATTCGTTCGAAAAATTAAAACAAATCAACAGTTTCTGTGTTCGTATACTTGAAACTAGTCTAAAAAATCGATGTACGAAGGGCCTATTAAGTACGGAAAATAGGAATACTATACAATTCCGATGTACGCCACTACCCCCTGAGTTCTTAAGGCTAATATAATTGAGCATAAGCACTTTTAGATATCGTAAAGTAAAAACAAAAAACTTTTCTTCGATAAATTTCAAGGATTTTTTTGTCAAAAAATCCTATTTGTATTTACAAAGTACATATTTACAAAAAGTGCACCTTTCATTGTGTGATGTAAAGAAGCGTTTTGGCCACTCATAAATGTATTATACACATGGGATAATTTTTTAACATTAGAAAATATATTCGACCAGCGACAGCTTAGTAATAATTAACTTAATTTTTTGTTCGTTAAAACATTTTAAAAAAACAGGAAGAATACATTTTCTAAATTTTTTTTGAAAAAGGAATTTCTAAAAATGATAGTTGTACGATAGATAAAGCTAAAAAAATACATAATATGATCTAAGTAGGAACTGAGTGCAAAAGTGATGAATTAAGAGATCTATTAATCTTAATGAATACAATTAAAAATGCAACAGAATTGAGAAGTGAAGAACTTGTGAAAATATTTTGTTCAAGTCGTTCATGTCACTTGTATCAATACAAATACTTGTCGTGTTTGTCAGGAACTTTTTGATTCAAATATGTTTTTATTACTTATTTTAATTGTGAATAAATAATATAGAAGTAGATACCAATGCAGTCTCACTCTAAAAAATAATTTTATTACAAAAAATGTTCCATTCCAGAAAAAAGTGTGTGATTCTTTTTTCCAAACGTAAATCAACAAGTAATCTATTGAAAATGATAGATTTTCTACTCGGTAATGTACAAATAAAAATCACTAGATCCAAATTATGCATCGTTAAAACATTATTATGCATTAAATTGTAGAAAAAAAAAAACGTAATATAAAAAGATATACAATATGACTCCGCTAGAGTTTTGTCCGAGTTAAAGATTAGTTTTATTTTTACTTAGTGAAAATTAACATGCTCCAAGTTGCTACGAATGTTTGATCGAGAAATTGTAAAGTGCTGAAAAAATTTGAACAAAGACAAACCAATAAAATAACATCAAAAGCATAAAAATGTAACATATTACAGTTTTAGATAAAATATTTAATATCTATACCCATATCACAAATATAAAAATTCAATTCAATACGAATCGTGATTTCTCAAGTCTTTTTTTCTCCAAACCAATTCAGCAATCTAAAGAATAATAATTGCTTTCAATCATAATTGACGATCAAACCCTCGGATCAACTGGGTTGAAACGAAACAACCGTAAAACAAAAAAACTAATCAATAATCCGTAAAATAGGAAAATAAATCCGAAATCACATTCATACCCATAAAATTTTGTTATCTACTCACAAAATTTCCGAGTATCCATACAATTTTACTTCTAAAAACATGAATTTGTTTCTCTAACGATAAAACCGTAATACCACTGTCTTCGAGAGCGAGATTCTAAATATTTTTTTTAATATTTCGTTAATTATACAACTAGTAATACCATCATAAGTACATACTATAGCGAGTGTACCTACGGTAAGTTACTGCTTATCCTTGTGCGATAATGCATGGGGGAGGATGTGCTCCGCGGGAAGCAGGGCGGAGGGTTGGTGAGCGTAGTTCCTGATCTGATGCAGGGATATCAGCTGGTTGGGGAAGGAGTTAGGCTGCTGCTTGCCCTGTTGGAAGTGGAGGGGGTCGTAGAGGTACGGCCGCGTGGGCAGTGCGCTGTGGTGCGACAGCCCGTTGAGGTGAGGAGCCATCGAATTTATAGGAGTAAACGCCGAATTCGCCGCCGACACAGGGGGTTGGATGCGGTCGTCCTGGCTCTCGTGCTGAGCGAACAGAGCTCGCTGCTGCTGCAGCTGATGCTCATGATGCTCTTCCGCTTCCCGCTGCTGATGATAACCTCCCTCATCAGACATATGCGCCGCTGAATCAGGGCTGACCTTCGGCCAGTAAGGGTGGTCGCCGAAAGGCGCAGCCGTGGGCGCGGCCGCTCCCAAGGATCGGTTTAATCCACTCAATCCTAAAGCAGATATCGGCGGCCGTTTATCGGCTCTCTCCGCGTGCTTGTTCATGTGCTTACTTAAGTACGTCTCCTGCGTATAACTCTTGCCACAATACTGGCATATATGAGTCTTTAGGTGCTTGGATTCTTTGTGCTTAGGGATGTGTTCGAGGAGGTCCTTCTCGTGGGTGAAGCACTTGTAGCAGGAGTTGCATTTGAAGGGCTTATCCGTCTGGTGGCAGCGGCTGTGGCTTTGGAGGTTGGAGAGCTGAGAGAAGGCTTTGGTACATCCGATTTGGGTGCAGCGATAAGGTTTATCTCCGGTATGTGTTCGGATGTGCTGTTGGAGGTGAGACAGCTGGGTGAACTTCCTCTGGCAGATCTCACAGCGGTACGGCTTAATGCCCAGGTGGATGCGGGAGTGCTGCGCAAGGTACGACGAGTTGGCGAAGGCCTTCGGACACTGCGTGCAGCGGTAAGGCTTTGCCTCACGGAGGTGGATCTGGGTGTGTAGCTGCAGGTCTGCTTTTGAGCCGAACACCTGAAACGGATAGAGAACAAATCTGTTAGTTATATTGAAACGTATATAAACATTTTTGGGTGAGATTAAAAGGTGGTAGGTATACACACACAGTCACAAAAAAGTATTTATTCAAATTGAGTTCAAACTTAGTACAACTTAACGCTAAACGCTTGCAGAAATCAATGATAAAAATCCAATTACAATAACTGCAAGTCAACGTCCAAAACAATCTTAATCTTACAAATGATTTTCAACACCGTTGTAAACATCATTGAAATCATCTAAAAGTGAATTTCGCCCTTGAACGACATCCGCAGCAGCCGGAACAAATGGTTCTTAGTCTTTTTTTATTTACCTAACTCTTAATAAAGGCAGGATGTTGGCTTCACGGCTTCTTAGACGCGTAGTAATCGCTTTGACTTCCTTATATACGTCTGGGTAATCAGAATCTTTGACTGAGTTTCTGGTACGGATTAACGTGTGAAGTTTCTAATAAAAAGTATAAAGAGCCTTTGGCATCATTGGTCTTAGGCATGGTCTTGAATTAGGAAGGAGAACTTTGAATATGGGGAACGAAAAAGATAGTTCAGTAGCAGATGGTTTTGAGTTTATCTCATACATAAATAGCATGAAATTAAAGCAGCTAGGAGACTCCGCAAACTCAGTACGAATCAACATGATCAAAGACTGAATTTTAAATAAGTATTTGTGAACGCGTGCCAACAAAAGCCGGTACTCTAGGCGGCACTGTTCGCGCACTAAAGTGTTTCGGTACACCATTGATACTCTTTGTGATATCCCAAATTAGTTTTTAACTTAAAACTGACACGTCATCTCTTAGAATCGTTTTCATCTAACAATGAGGCTGCTAGCCACGTTCCTTCGGGCGCTACCAATCCACAAGCATACGATAATAATCTCAAAGCAAAAGCAAATAAAGCTCAAACTGAAACATCAGCAGTTAAAGCTGACGGTTGTAGTGCCTAACAATGAACGTTAGGGAATGTATTTGATAAAATAGACGTAGCAGACGATTTTGGATTTAAATAAGGTTTGTATAGAGTTCCTTTTGTAGATAAAGGTGTAGGTTTTGATACCGCCGGCCGGATTCGTTCGGTAGCACGTTGCATGACTGGCGAGAAGTACGAGACACGAACGCAATTGGTCACAGATGGAACATAATTAAAGTTTGGGGCACTACTTAATGTTGTGAAGCAGTAGATTCGAGGTGGTGGATGACTTTTAATAGGTCTTCGTGAAGGATCGTCTAGTGAGGAATCTGTGTTAAATTGGTGGAACTAGGAATGTCGGTTTGGTTAAATCGGTTGTTACAGTTAAAGGACGCAGTAACGTGGATCTAAATTACATCTCTGATACCAAATACAATTCAATGCGTACAACAGAAATAAACATTTTGGAAGAATAAGAGACATTGGCGTTCCTAAGCCCCCAGTCTTGACTTCTGAGTATAAATAAATTAAATTATCAAAATATCTAAAAACAAATATTCAATGTTCAATGTTTTAATAAAGATATAAGAGACATTCATTTTATTAGCCAACAAGCACTAAAGTTTAGTCTTAGGTAATCGAAAACAGCGCAAAAACTGAATTGACAATTCAATTGCTAGAAAAGTGACAAAGCGTCCACAACACGAAGTAATTGAATAACAAGAAAAAGTCTAAATATTGTCGCACAATGAGGAACAGACAGACAGCAGCTATTGAATGTAATGTATCTATCTTTGATAAATGCTATACTATTGTCCTATTTGCATTTAGTTTAGACGCATCAATAGTTACGGGTACTATACATTTTTGCCTTAACGTATTGGTACTAATTATTTGTTTTGCAATTGTTTTTACTTCGCAATCGTACAGCAGAGTTTCTAGATTTGTTTGTGCTTCATTTACATTCTTAATTTATTCTAATTATTTCATTAAAACAGCATCTGAATATTTTACGTCTAAATTGTCATTATTATCCAAATTGTCTTTAATATCTGCACAAACTGCTTCTTCGTTATCAAGATACTGTTCAAAATTCCCATCAACATCAATAGTTATTATGTTATAAACTACAAAGCCATCAAAATTCAACAAACTATGCTTTATTACCTAGAAAATTTTGCTTCAAAAGTGGTTTCGTTAAAAATAAACCGGTATCATTACAACTGACCTTGGTAACTGGTTCCACAAGCTAATATGTGTTACTATATGCAACATTTTTTCAAGAAATTTTGTTCCCTACTATGTTGGTGTTTTGTAGAAGTTTTTATATTATTTTCTTAGGAGAAATTTTGTGCAACGATCCTTCTTCTTATGAGAGCGAAATCAAAAATGATATTATTTTATACTCATATAAAAGAAGAATTATGATTATCACCGTTTAACATCACTGTTTCTTATCCTAAATTCATGATTGACAATGATGAATTTCATACAAGAATGTCTTTGCCTAATATTTGATTCATGGAGATGAATTACTATTAACTTAATATCTTTATCTTTTATCTTTATGCACTATGAAAACTTCATAAAGATCATTATCTTTCTTCTCTTCCTAGAGAAGAATTTTACATCTTTATCTTAACAAATCAAAGGACACACAAATGCCATTCAAAAAAATATAATATTTATTAATGCGTCATCTGCCTAGCCTTTTCCCAAGTATGTTGGTGTCAGCTTCCAGACTAACCAGATGCAGCTAAATACCAGTATTTTTACATGAAGCGACTGCCTATCTGACCTCCACAACTCAGATTCCTGGGTAACCCGATATTCTTTGGTAAGACTTGTTGTCACTCTTTCGTGTTCTAACAACTCGTAAGGACTCTCAAAAAGTTACAAATGACATCTGAGAGCAACGACTTAAAGAGCTTTCAAAGGTACAGTAAAGCACGATATATGATAGACTAGCTTATGCCCTAAAATATCCTGTGTCCATTTTTCAGTTTGGACGTCATTCACGAATGTTGGTATCGATATTATGCTGCAGTGATGTTGCACAATACTAGTTGTGATGAAAACTAGTTTATGCCCGCGGTTCGCGGAGCGTACAACGGAGATAAAAAGTATCCTAAGTGCTAATCAAGGATATAAACTATCTGTGTGCTAAATTTCATCAAAATCCGTTCAGTAGTTTTTGCGTGAAAGAGTAACAGACATCCATACATCGTCACAAACTTCCACATTTATAATATTAGTAGGGTAAAAGGATGGTTACCCATCCACGGACCGATTTCAGTAAGCGTAGCTTGGCCTTCGATCGAGCCGTGGGACTGTAACTACTTAGCCACGAGCTCCTTACAATGTTTATCAATTATTACCATTAATTATGAAGCAAATGTATTAACTACTTTTAGGAAACAATGAAATCAGCGAACCGTGGCGATGGAAGAATTAAAGTGGTTTTAACGTTAGATTAGTCTATTTTACTGAAGTTCGCGGAAACTACTTCGGTTATTTTTTTGTTTTTCTTGTTTTGTCTAACATCGGAGACGATTGCCTAAAAAATGAGGAAGCTGCGGTCCATAGTATTAAAGCGATAAGCGATGAAGATGCTGCTGGTGTATTGAATTTAGAATTTTTGAGTTTAGATCTTCTTAGCATGTCGATGGCAATCTAAATTGTGTCAGCCCCGAACTGAGCTACTAGTTTGGCGCTTTCGGTACCGTCCATCAGTTTCTGTAGTGAACAAACAACAGGACACGCAGGACAAAGTGCCCCATCGTTTGTAGCACCACAATTACACTACAGAGCAGAGTCATGAATGAATCTTCACCTGAGCAGGTTTTCCTTGATGCGACCAACCTGGGTCCGGAGTCTATTTAAAGACTTCCAGGTCAGCCATGGCAACTCATGTTTAGATGCTGGATTAGAAAACTTACGAAGCAAAAATTACTTTGAAGTTGCCGAATAATTGAGGTACCATCATAGTTAACAGAAATTGCTACAATTTTGTTTTTTTTGTTTTTTTCGTTGCTTCCGCGGACGAATTCCACAAGAACGCACTAAACAGCGTGCAAGTGAAGTGTTACTAACATAGTTTTAAGTTGCTTATAATAACAAAAATGTTATTAGTATATATATTGAGTATAAGGTATTTATATATGGGTCTTTGTTACCAGAAATAAATGGATTATTATTCCTTTTACAATTTTTTTTTAATATTTCTTAAAAACCGGCCAGTACCTTTGTGCTCTATCTTTATGTAACGTCCTTTTAAGTATTTTGTGTGTACATAAATAAATAATTAAAAAACATTTAAAAATATAAAAATAGTGGTCCGCCGGTGTCGGGAGCAGGGTCCAAACTACCGGTGGTCAGGGCTCCAGAGACAGGAACCTCCTCACAATGCGAGCCGTATCGAGGAGTACTGCCTTCTGAATTAAGCCCTTGATCCCACCGTCTAAGGAGAGCCTCGAAAGATGGTCGTCGAGGCTCTTGAAGTTACGACATTCGGTACAATGATAGCCGAGTTCACATGCACATTGAATTATTATTATTTTAAGACAAGTGGACATATTAATAAAGCTAGGGGTTAAAAGTAAAATCTATCTGTCACACTTTAAAACCAAAAGATAAAACGTGACAGCTTTCATAATAACCCTATTAAAATCAAGACAAGATTACGTAAGGGTTGAAGTGGGGGTTGAAGGGTGAAGGGTTATTAAACACTGGTCATCTGTTACCGCTGTCCCTCTGAAAAATGTAGTGTGGTTGTAGAGGGTTGGAAAAAGGTGTAATTTTTTTAATGGTAATTTTTCTAGAAGACGTGAGGCATTTTTTTTAACATAACATCACGCCTGTAATCCTTGAAGGATTAGGCAGAGGTGTACCTAATAGTACACTCACATTTCGCCTGTTATGTTTGAGTCCTATGTAATAGGGGGCGAGCCTATTGCCATCAACCGGGTGTGGAAATCAAATCCAGACTCCGTAGCTGCTACTGAGAAATTTCTGATAGAAAAACACTTTGCCAGGCCTGGGAATCGAACCCAGCAGTATTTTTTCATGTAGGTAATAAAAGGAAAAGCCAGGCTTGTCGCTAGTATCGTTTCTGGTGGAATTAATATTTTTATTATCCGTCAACAAATGACAGCCGGGACCAACGGCTTAACGTGCTTTCCGAGGCATGGAAACGCGCGCGTTCCGGTATGCAATGGGCGGTCACCTATCCACGGATCAACCTAGGCAAGCGCGGCTTAACCTTAAGACCGGCTCGAGCGGCTGTTATTATTTAGCCACGAGCACACCACTGACGAGCAGCATGTATTATTCATTCGAGCACAATATATAATAGAATGGCCACAGGCATTTAAAGAATTAAATATAATTCGTCTAAAGATATCTAGACGCATCTTAAATCAGGTTTATCCAGTTGGTATTCCGTATCATTATCAATTTCATCATCATTTATAATCAGACAGCGCTCATCAGGCTATCACACCGTGATAATTTTAGGAGACGTGTAAGGAAAAATGTATAATGGATTTTTATCAATCATATGCCTCTAATATTACCTGTAGTATAGGGTACAAGCTCTGCCTAACCCTTCGGTGAAAAACAGGCCTACCTACAAGCTGCCTTAAATATTTAAAATAAAATTTAAAAAAAGTACAAAAAATTAGGGAGTTCGTTTGCCAATATTATCGTATTCTCATTTTCAAAAGGTACTAAGAAATATATTTTCACTAAAAGCAGCTGCTAATTTTCGCGACCTTTCAGCACAGAAACAAAGCCTTGGAAAAACACAAAAAAATGAAAACTAATTTTCTTAAAACCCTCCAGTTTTCAGTAGCAAAAAGTAGTAGGGCAACAAAAAGGCAGGCTACGACGGGACACTTTTTGCCACCCCAAAATTATTATTAATTGTAAGCATACATTCTGTCTGTTTATCTGTAGACATTAGACCCTAGCTAAGGGCGGATTTTCCCCTAAATAAGGCATAGTTTTTGCTCGCTCAGATTAATTTTCGCAAAAGCTTACGGTTTCAAAATGGCGGCCGTTTTGACGTTTTTTGGCTGAAAAATTGTGTACACGATTTGTGGTAGGCCTTGTTTATGGCGCTTTTTGTCTTCGGGGTAAGCAGAATTGCAAATACAAAAAAGGTGGTCAGCATGTAATAACGTAAGGATTTTAGTAGATCATGAAATCGGCCTATAGGTACTTTATGTATCTATATATTTGGTTATTTTGTCAATAGTAGTAAGTAATCATCCTCTGCTGTTTTAATTAGCTACACAACTAATTAAAACGCAAAAAAATAACAGTAATAAGTCCAATTAATACAAGTAAATAATCAAGAAAATCGAGTACAAACCACACTAGTACCGAATAACATCGTATCTGCAAATCCATGTCAACAAAATGACATGTGAGTGACACTGCATAGATTAATTCTTAAGACCGACCTCACGGCAGATTAAATACCTCTTAAATTTCGTTCACAAATTAAATCTTTTCCTAATGCTAAACAGGTTCATCGATTTGTTTATGTAAATGAGATACGATAAAAATGTTATCGAGACTTCTTATGGAGAAAAAGTAAAAGTTATGTATTTTTTTTTATCTGTAAAAATTACAAAAATTATAGTTGGTAATTTATGTATTTTTTTAGTGCAGTTTAAGCACCTGTTCTTTAAGATTATCATCGAAATAAATTAAATAAATGACTCCAAACAAAAAATAACGTTAAAAAGAACCAACTATCAGTCTAGGAAGTAATAAACGCTTGAAACGAGGAAAAGATTCACGAACTTCAATTGCCGGCTTCCGAATTGATTATAATTCAATGGTACAGATAATGTAACTGAATTAATTCTCTCCACTTATCCATTGAGCCAATCCAATTATAATTATTTAATTAAAATTTAGTTTTTGCAATTATTTTCAGTGTCAATTGATTTATTAATTAAGTGCATTTTAATTAATTACCTGTGGTTTTTAGCGTTTTTATGGTGGATCAGATTATGTTGACAATAACTTTAAATATAAACTATTAATTGAGCAATATTTGTATATCATTTCACGTTCTCGAAAACGGCTCTAACGATTTCGATGAAAATTGCAATATAGTGGTTTGCGGGGGCGAAAAATCGATCTAACTAGGTCTCATAACTGGGAAAATTGTTTTACATATTTAATATTTTCACCCGAGTGGAGCGGTACTTATTATCTAAGTAAATACTTAGTAATAATGTTATTCTTTACAACAGAAACTCAGAAAATACGAATATAAAATCAAAATCTCGAGCCATTGTTACAAAATTTTGATTTAATGAAAAACGTTTCTCCGATGAATTGTATTCTTGACCATTTAATCCAATCTTTTGTATTTCCAACGGAAATCTAATCTCTGGAGGATAATCGTGCGACCAGTTTGATTTTTACAATTTTTCTGACATAAAAAATCAATCAGAAACGTGAAAAGACTTATAACTGTAAGCATATTTTATTTTTTCTATTATTATGTCATGAAAAATTATTGGTATTGAAAAAAGTGTCGTTTTTCTCGGACGGCCCTGGCGCATGATTTTGGCGGCAAAAAGTTGATTCTAAGCCAATGTCACCATCGGCCATGCGTTAAATATTGCCGCAACTGTAGAAAAAAACCGAGTAATCTAGGTAAATAGCGAGAAATCAAGCGGCAATGTTACTAAACACGACCAACGTTAAGTAGATTGATATTGTAAAATTTCGTATACGGTAGTGAAATAAAAATATTTGAAACATCGAAATTGTCATTTACGCGTTTGTGCAACAGTGGCGCAAATTCAAATGAAGAAACTAGGCCTATATCGGATTACTTTCTAGAAACTGAAATCTTGGTTATACGGTCTATCATGTACATATACTGGTCGTACATACTATAAAGATATAAAAGAAGTCCATCAAAGCTCTCAATTATCTTAAAAAATCACCAAACAAAGACAGTGGTCGAATTCAGCTAGATGGCGTCGTACTCATCAATGAAAATGGAAATGAAAAAAATGAAAAATGTTTTATTCGATAACAGAATTAGTTTTAACAATATTGAGGTTGACTTCCCCTTTTAAGTGTAAAAACACCTGTGCCAGGAGAAGCCGCACTCCCTTAACTAGATTACATTAAATTAGCTTAACGATAAAAATGTATTTGCCTAAATTTATTACACTATTTTTATTTTTAAGTTTATGTATGCACACCCACGAGCGTTCGCCAGTGTGTGCGCATGTGTGTATGTGTATGTGTGTGTGTGTATGTGTGTGTGTATGTGTGTGGATGTGTGTGTATATGTGTTTGCGAGAGTACATAAGGAGATTCATACATATTTATATACAACAACATACAAATATAAACACTCAGAAATATACACATTACATAAAGATTACTTAATAATATGAACAATTAAATTTTCCACATCTTCATAGTTAAGAGATTTGAGCCACTCTGTCACCATTTGTTTAATTATCAATGATAAAGGTACTTTCTAAACAACAAGAAAGATTATTATTATACTAAGAAAGATCCAGCGAACTCATCATGAACTTACTTATATTCGACAGATAATAATTCCCACTAGATAAACCAGACAAATCTATGTCCAACCAGGGAATCGGACACAGGATCCAGAACAATGAAAATTTGTTTAGTGCCAATTCTCAAGGTCTCACAATATCCTCCTAAACATAGTATTCTATCAATGTCCGTAAGTTATCTGATCAAATGCTGTCTAAATGTTAAGTAATATGGCGGCTTACCGCATTTTATTGTATCACATTTGAATATGTTTAAGAACTTTATGTTTGATGCGGCTCTGCTTGATGTTTTTTTATTTCTTGCTCAAATAAGAGGTAATGTAGACACAATAAATGGTAACAAACTAACAGATGATGAAAATCGAGAAGAATGGTAGCTACGGTAAGAAGAAAATACAATTGACAATAATATTAGATATTTAATGAATTAATAAAGTTGAAGAAGTATAAGTCGGTTAGGATGACGATGAAGCTAATATTGATGAAAAAAGAAATGATGAAAGGATAATTTAAGATGTTGACCAAAAGTAACTAAACAAAATCAATCCTGAATGTCAGAACTAAGTCGATGACGTTAAAGAAAGAAGAAACGACCAGACAAACATACAGTAAAAACTAAAATTGATGTCAGTTATAAAACTACTATTAAAAATAATGCAAAGCAGCTTTTCGTTCATTCAGACATAGTAAACCAAATGTGAGTTGAATTCATTATTTATTTCTATATTTAGTTTTGTTTGGAGAATTAACTTTAATGAATTAAAACTAGCACGTGTTGAAAATCCTGATAAGACAGGGGGTCATTAAATGTTACCAGAAGATTAGAAGATGGTAATGACAATAATATGCATATTGCTGTAGCCTAAGGCTAGAGATAAATTGGACGTTTTTGGTGGAGATATATTATTTGATGAAGGCATAAAGATTCATGACCAAGAAAAGACATGTTGAAATGAACATTTTTCTTGCAAAAAATACCATCTGAAATACTGTCCCTTTCAACTAAATAACCATGTAATGCAACGCCAAATGGCACAACCCAAAACCATGGAATTTACAAAACGCAGGCGAAACAAAATGATATTCAAATCCGATCGCGACGGGTGGCGAGCGCGTGCTCAACGAAAAACGCTGAACCAATTCAAAAAACCGTTTTTCCGAACTCCTAAAGAAGCCAGTGACCAAGACCCAGATAGACCCTACAGAACTACCAATAACGCAAAGGAATTTGATCTTTAAAGCTGAGAAGTTAAGAGTAAAGGAACTGCAGTACATTTTTTAAATGGTTCCATTTTTTACCGTCTTTTGTCACCCAAGCGAATGAAAAAGTTGGAAATCGTGAATAAAAAAAATCCGTTTAATATTGGCATTGAACGGTCTGCAGATTTGAGCGTAGAAATTTGGTTTTAAAACGTATAATTTAGACTCGTGTCGTGCTCCGATAGCTAAAATAAATGTCACGTTTTAGGCTATTGTATGGATGGTTGGCAAGAAATTGATATTTTTCTATCATCCTCCCACTGGCGATTAATAAAACCATTTTGATAGTTCACTCTCATTCATGGATTTAAAAAAGGATCAATGATATGTTCAAAAAGACTGACTATTTTGTTGCATACAAAGCTGAGTTTTCGTTCGCCTTTTTTAGATTTTACGCGATCAGAATATCTTTCAAAATGTGTGAACTTTTCGATTATCAACACATTTATAGTTTTTCCTACATTATCAGTCGTAATGCCTATTGAACAATGGTTTGTATGAATGTCATCCATTCAATGTCGGTTCTCTAAATTAGCGTTACTGTGACACGAGTCAAGATCGTGTTGACCGACATGCTTGGCTGCTGATTCTTCTGAAATAATTAGTTCCTTAGTAGCATCTTAGCTATAGGAAGCTGTTTGTCTATCGTCATCATCAACTGAGCCAGCAGGTTTCAACTCGAGGTCAGTTTCCTCTTTCTAGTCTTCATTTTGAAGCTAAACTACTCTCTATTACATGACAAACATAACTGACGAAATGTGGGTATGTTAGCCGTATGCCTTAGCCTTATGTTATTCTCTCTCAGTTTATATGGCTCTTCAGGACCTGTATTTATTAGAGGCTACAAAGTAAATTCATCTTAGTATATCTTTAGCACTTTAATCTGCATTACTTATATCTTCCCATACTAACTCATGACAAGCAATTGTCCCATTGACATCTTCCATTTCCAATTCATCATTGTAAACTACATTATCATCAAGCATCTTAATACAAACAGGGGTATCAGAATTAGTTCCAGATCCCGATCGAATGTGGTATGAAGCGTGTCGTGTGAGCCTCGATGATGTTACCTTTTCGTCGGCGCTTGCGCACCCTGAGCAAATATGAACGCGTAATGACTTATAGAGCTTTGGTATTTTAGACCTGGTTATGAGATAATATTATGAAGGTTTCATAATTACGTCGCTCCATGTTACATACTAGTATTTAGCTGCATCCAGTTAGACTGGAAGCCGATCCTAACATAGTTGGGAAAGACTAGGTTTCTTATTATTGGTAAGCTTGTGTTTGACTTCTGTATCAGCAGCTGATGGTAAGCGATATTATGGTTGACGATAACATGAACATGTCTTGGCTTATATCTTAGTAGGTGTTGTCCGCGACTTCGTTTTTAATTTTTATTATAAAAATAGCCTATGTCTTTCCCCAAAATATAATCTATCACCTTGTCAAACTTCATAACGATGCGATTAGCCGCTTAGTCGTGAAAAGGTAACAAACAAACAGTGTTACTTTCGCATTTATAATATTTATCATTAGGGAATAGAAAAGCTTAAAAAAATATGATACTATTCATACTACATGGTTAATGGATGACAATGGCAATCTGTTTTTTATAGTAAGGTTTTCACCTTACTATAAAAAACAGATGCCATAACTTAATTTTTTGCTGCTTGTTTTCTATTATGTTGTGACTAAATACGATTTAGAGTAACTAACTAAAAAAAGCAACAATATAATTCAAACACTGACAATGTTTACCAAAACATATGATCGTAGGCCCAACAAAAAAGCTACGACACAGATTAGAAAAAACCATAATATTATGTAAATTGACAATTCA
Organism: Noctua fimbriata; assembly: GCA_905163415.1. Lineage (NCBI taxonomy): Eukaryota > Metazoa > Arthropoda > Insecta > Lepidoptera > Noctuidae > Noctua > Noctua fimbriata. The sequence goes on from LR990946.1 coordinate 3,279,575, forward strand.
TTAGGTAATTAATTAGTTTTTTTTGGTAATAAAGAGCGTGAATTAGACTTAATAACGACCATGTTTGGCCTTGAACTTGATAGTGAAAAGTAATCACCGTTTTTTGAAAGATGACTCAATGTTTTTTTTTTGTTTTTTGTGACTTAGGTACAATTGTCATCAGGTGGATTGTATTTTTACTGGGTTACTCATGTTTTCATTTCCGGATATGCAAGCAGATAATTTTATGCAGAAGCTGTTCTATTTTTGGATGTATCTTGTTTATTGTGGCTATCTAAAGGCTGTAATAACAATCAATTTCTAAGCTTTATTAAACCGCATTGATTAATTCAAAGAAACCGTTTTTTTATCATTTGATTCAAAAGATCATGAATATTTACGTAGTCCTGAAAATCCTTGTGAAAAACTGTTTTTAAAAGAAAAATCATTAATTTGCGCGCAAAACATAAAATTTCAAAAATATAATTTAAGTAAATATGCGTAAAATTCACACTTTTTAGTATTTCTAAATATTTCCAGTACAGGATGTAGGCCTTGTCTAAAAATTTCGAGGCCTATATTTCTGAGATCGAAGGGTCCCATCGTTAGTTCGTTCCAGGACCCATTAAGATTTCCGCCCGCCATGAGATGCGCGGGAGCAGGTATTATATCCATTTTTGAAACATCACAACTTATCTGTACTCGTAGCAAGCGATTTTGAACCATATCACTCCCAAAATCCCTCAGTCTCATCAAGTCTTACAGGAAAATAATTAGAATCGAAATCAATATTTTGAGGGAACTTTTTGGGTAATCTTCTAATGATTATTAGGTCTATTTATCTTTGGTGTAGCAACAAATTGCATATTGTAAAGAAATTAAGTTTCGTTCGACGCATTTTTAACCTTATGCAGTAAGTTTTATAGTGAAATTTTGTCTGTTTAAAAGTTTTCTTCTCAGAAAACCGTCGGTTGTTCAGTATCACTCATTTTTATAGTGGTTTTAAGATAATGGTATTGATTTACCACTGTACATGGTTATCTGAACAATCTATAATAAGTTTTCTATAGGATGCTGTTGGTACAATCTTGCGCATTTTATTTTTGTTTGATTTTGGTAACAATTTCCTTGTAATGATGCATGATGGCAGAATACGGGCGGAAGTACTTACAGTCACCGATTAAAATGTCAAATAGTGCTGTCTGTTGCTGCTTTATATGCCCATAATATTAGCCAAACGGCAATCTCAGTATATAATACAAATTTAAACAGGAAGTATAACAGATTTTTTTTAGTTCACGGATCCCTTTTTATTGCCCAAATCAATTTTGAAGAACACGAAATAGTTTTAGACAATGATCTTCAAATCCACAAAGACATCAACTTGAACTAATACATATCTTTGGTACCCCCAAAATTACCCATACACATAACATAATAAATGATGATGAGAAATATAGAAGTATGGAAGAAGAAGAAATGCTAGAAAATAGAAACGATATAACGATATGGACTGTGTGAAGGATGATATGGCAAGAAAGGAGGTGTCTGATGAGATGACGAGTAATAATGAACTATGGAAGAAGAAGATATGCTACGCCGCCTCCAAATAAATTGGGATGAAGGCAGGAGACTAACGAGGAGGAGACGGAGGAGATAGAAAACGAAACCAAGAACACAACAGCAACCAATATCTTCAAACCCAACGAGAAAACCATCAAAATTGGTTCCGCACGTACACACAAACAACCTGACAAATACATAAATATGCATTAATATTATCTTCAATACATAGAATTGCAATTCGCAAAAAATGCTCTACGTGTCTCTTGCGCAGGAAGTCTGCTATGTTTTGTCTCTCTCACACTTGGGAGAAGAGCTATTGTTATCCTGCTCTTGCGTAATACCAGTTTTGGCGGGTAAATGTGGGTTTGCATGGTGGCCATAGAATTATGAATATGATGAAGGGATTTTTTTTAATGATGTATTAGTAAGGATGATATGATCAGTAGGAAACGATGGATAATCACGCGTGTAATCCCCAAAGGTTAAAGCAGAGACCATACCTAATAGTACACCCACATTATGCAAGTTATGTTTAAGTCCCATGTCACAAAGGGCGAGCCTATTGTCATGAACTGAGCACAAATCCAGACCTGAGAAATTCCTGAAGCAACGATGGATTTGGCTAGAAAGTGGGTGACTACTAACATGACATCTAATAAAGAAGTATGAATTGAGGAGACTTGTTACACCGACCCCAAATAAATTGGAATAAGGGCAGGAGAATTATATTATAGAAAATGTAGTATCAGAAGTTTGAATTCTCTGAATGCCAGAGGTGTTGAAGTAGCAGTTTTGAAATCACTTTTTGCAAATGAAGCAACAAGCACTACAAGAACGAATACAGGTAAATACTATGGAGTTCTACTAGCAACAGTAATTGTTTTACAACAGACAGACAGATAGATGTTCAAAAAAAAAAGTTGTCTAAAGTTCCAGTAGAAAACAAGGATTCTAAAGTAAACACGAGCTAGACAGGTCTAAAAGAATTTCCAGATCTATAGCAAGATATCAATGGTGTAAAACATGATGTAACACAGCAGGTGACCACAATTTCTCTTGAAACACCATAACATGTCAAAACAACCCTTGAATCCTTCCCAACAAGACTGACTTTCCTTTGGTTGATATTTCAAAATGACAGGTGAGTGACGAGAGACATTTAAATATACACTTTAGACCGATAAAAATAAGAGTTACTGTTGATAGTAGCGACAAATGTCAATCATAACTTGATACAGTTGATGACAACGGCTAATTAAGCTGTAATATGTAAGAATTATGATATTGACTGAAGTTTTTAAATTAAAACGATGTATGGAGTGGAATTCTGAACTAAATTACCGTAAAGAATTGGAAATGTTGTCGTGTAAGGGAAAGTGATTAAAATAATGTCAGCTGCGGAGCGTGTCTTTGTAAATTGTATGTCAGATGTAAGGCTTATTGGTGGTGGGGATATTTTTAATGAATAATAATGCAAAGGAAACTATGAATTAATTTAAGCACATAAACACAACTTATAAACAGCCTATAATGTTCCGACTGATGAGACACATCTTCTTCTGGGCGCATAGCTCCTCTAAGAGGGAGAAAATAATAATATCATACTTTTAGTCTTTCAAATCTTTGTAGAAAGTCTGACCTATCTTCAAAGATTTTTAATAAAGCCGTGTAACAGAAAACTAATAAAAAACTATTAAGCTCTAGATCCTTGAGTTTACTAAACGTTTATGTATCCTGTTTGTCCTAGAATCTAGTCTAGATTTAAAATCAAATCATTTTTATCACCGATTCAACAAATTAGCACAGTTATTGTAGCACCGACTTTAGTTACTCTTACAATATTTAAATTACGACAACAATTTACATTCACAACCAGTTTTTTTCCAGTTCCAGACACTACCCCTCCCTCAAGATCAATTTCAACTCTCATATTTAAAGACAGTTCATCAAAGGAAGGCCAGACGTGGAACAACCTTTACAAAACACCCTGCAGCTTTCTCTTCAGTACATCTCCCCAAAAAAACTGTGTTACTATGTCATTGTCCCATTCCATTGATTCATCCAGTACTGCAGATATTCACCCCACACCCCATGGAAACACCGTCTATGGGGGAACGGTCATTGTCCTGTATGGTTGACCGTTAAGGGGTCTCGGATTATTCCATATTTCCATAGTAATCTTTACAATGTATGTTTTGGCTTATTTAAAGCTAATTTCTGAGTGATTTTTTTAATGTCGAAGGTTTTGAGCTTGTCTTTTATAGGAGTGAAATGTATTCGGTCGACTGTTTTATTTTTATTCTTTTTTACATTGGTTTTGGTTGTAATAGTAAGAACGTGTATGATATCAACGTTGCATTTTCTTTGGGTTTTGTTTCTACTGGTTTTAAGTTATTTTCTTCTTTATCCATGATTGCTTTAGTTACTTATTTAATAACTAAGAGTTTTGTGAAGTTATCTATTATGATTGGAATGCCATGTTTGTGAATATTATGACCAGATCTTTGTTTATTATCAAACCCACATTCAATTTCTTACCTTTTATGTTTGGTATCATTATTTTAAATACCAGTGTATACATAAATGCTATTATGAAGTCTTAAAATTGCATTGATCCCTTACATTCAACTCAAAAGCGAAATTATCTTTACAACAATCTTCAAATCCACGCAAAATTCCCACACTTTTGAATAGCCAATAAATTAATGCATTCAAGAGATATTCACAAAACTAATGCATCACATATTGCGTCGTTGCATAAGAGCATTGACGGAAACATTTTGTTAGAAAAAAAAAGCTTTTGAAGAATTCCCTCAGATGTGTAAAATTACGTTCCCATGGGATGTCAAAGGAAACCGTAACACCAAACAAAAATCTACCCTCGCTCCCAACACTTAAAGTCGAAATAACAACTTCAGTATCTTTGGTGGAAATGCCAGAAGCAAAAAAGTGATTTTGAATTTTGGGTGTTTCAAGTTAAGGATGGTTTTTGCTAGTTAATGGGGGTGGAACACCATCACCTGCTGGGTCGTGGGACAGGTCGCGAGCATCCCTCTTATGGCACCGAATTGCACATCCTGTATCGGATTTTGACGAGATAAACATAAGCATTTGTTTGGTATAAAGATTACTATGTGCGTGAATATGGCGATGGAGTTTCTTGCCCATTTTTCTCCATAGAGATCTACGCTTTGGAATGGGCAACTACAGTATGTCACAAGTTATTATGCCTTGTGACTGTGACTGTAGCTTCGCCTTCATTGTTTTTCTGACATTCAAAAGTGCCTGTTATGGTCTAATTGAAATAAATACTTTGAGTTTGAGTTTTGATAGTTCCAGCATTAAATGCATTTGTTTATTATTTATTAAAACTTTAGGCACAAGTAAAAACTGTACAAAGGTGGACTTAATGCCTTGGGCATTTCCTACCAGTCTACCTTAGGGTGATGCAGAGACAATACACAGTTAGTTACATTTACTGTTAGTTTTTGAAAACTATTTGATATAATGTGACAACAAAATAGTATTTGCATGAAGTGACTGTGTGGCGCTTTGTAGATTAGAAAAAACAGTATTTATTTGCCTTTATTATTATTGTGAGCCTGATGTGTTCCACTGCAGGGCGCAGGCCTCCCTTCCCACTTTTCATTTATATTTTCCTTTGAGAAAAAAGTAGGTAAGCAGGTACCTACTTAATAGTTAATAGTAATTCAGATCACAGACATAAACGATTGACAGACTGAGAGATTTTAAAAATCAATGTCTGAACATCCCAAAAAGAAAGTAAAAATTCGTTCAGAAAAAGTAGTCTATTTCATTTTGTTTCTGAAATCCATAAAAAGCAAAACGATTGGTAAATCCTTAAAATTGCAAATGTTTTTTTTTGTAAATATTTAGTTTTCATTATTCTTTAAGTAGCTTCAATTCATTGATGTATTTATTTATTAACTACAAATAAATAGTATGGTCAAATAAAATAAAATCAACAACATAAATTAACACTCACATAGTTACAGACAGTTCTTACAATTTTCTAGGAAAAAACATTTTACCACGTTTTTTTGTGTGGGAGCACCAAGGTGACACGATTTATCGGCGGCCAGTATTTTTAGACGTTCCAAATTTAAATCGAGTTCTAATTTCGAATGTTATTTTTAAATTTAAGACATTTTTTAAAACTTTTATTTGTACATACGTAACATAATATAACATCACGCCCGTCGGTCCCCTGAAAGGTCTGGCAGAGGTATACCATAGTATACATTTCGCCAGGTATATTTAAGTTAAAAATAGTACCAATGTGTTAAGTAGGTGTTAAATTTTAATATAATTCAAAAGATCAAGTTTAGCAGCTAAAAATAAAATATTTTAGCATACTATTATCTGTTAGACTTATGTTGACAATTGCACTAATTACATTATTTTTGTATAAGAATGAACTAGGTTTGAATTTATGATAAGGTTTTGAAAACTTGTGTTTTATTGAATTGTAACACGACGTATCTATACCGTTGTATCGTCCAAATTAATTTGACAAAAAAAAGAACTAAAATAAAACCCACTAAAGTACTAAAACTTCGCAAAACTCCATTGATGAACCGAAAACCAGTCCCCGATACTATAAACAAAGACCAAACACATGTCTTCTAGCATGTGGGCTGTTATATTTAGACAAAATTCCACCTTATCAACTTGCAACTAAAGTTGAATATTAATTGCGAGCGACGGCGATAAATTGAGGAAATGTCTCCTCAGTTCAAAACAATAGGTTTTATTGTACGATCGTGCAGTGGCGTGCAGAAAAAATGTACCCAATAAATAAATAATTAAAAAACTTAATGAGGTATACATTAAACCATCATACAACGACGTAATTTAATGATATAATTGAGAATACTTAAGATGTCTTAATCGAAATGAAAAACTGGGCAATCCACTAACATAATTATGGACAACGAATTATAAAATACGTCATACAATACTGTAATTAATTAAAAAAATACTTTCCACATAATTTTTTCATCCGCTGTAATGGAATCAAAATATTTGTTTCGCCAATTAATTTACTGCCAATAATTTTGGCCGTGCGTGTAGTAGAACAATTACTTAGCTGCAAACAAAATTGTACCCTATTTCCTTCACGATGATGTCCAAAGTTACTTTTAGGCTATTTCTGTTATCTGGAGTCTTATATAGACTACCATTATTTGAACTCTATTCACTTTGACACAAAGTTTATTTTCACTTTTTATCTATTTCGACTGTCTAGGGTCTTAAAGGCCACCATATAGACATTTTATGGCGTGTCTGGGCTAGAAATGCTGACGTCATCACCCAATAATCAATGCTTAAACCCATACATTGGCTAACCATAGAGGAATGGATAGAAATTAGCTGCAATTTATCGTTTGTTTGTATTATTCCCAGAATATTGTTTTGGAAAACAACAAAATAATTTAATTTGCAAATTAGTGCTGTGTTCTCATACTATAGTGGCAATAGGCTCGCCTCTATTACATGAGACTTCAACATAACTGGCGAAACGTTGGTTTGAAACCCACATTTGGCCAGTACCCCATAACCCTTCGATGATTACAGGCGTGATATTATATATTTAATATTCACACTAAATTCTAAACCAAAGCAAAGAAGCAAGAAGCAAAGCATACGCTACCATTTTCCAAACACTTGAAAATAACTGAGACTTTATATCAAAAAGTCTTGCTTCCGCAATATGTTATAGCAGGAAAAATTCCTCTTCACAAAAAATAACAACAGACACTATTTTCCTAAGGCTTCTCACAGGTGTTCGCAAAAAAGTTAAAAAATGTAGGTCAGGTGGTCACCGGGACCACCTGGGCAATCATGGGCAATTACATGGGAGAGTGGGCAATGTGGGCATAGTTACTTAGTACCCAGTTGTGATTGTCACATGTCATTGGGTAACTCACTGTATGGTGTTATAATTGGGTGAGAAAGTTAATAAATTGGTTCTGCTCAATTGTGACAAAATATATCCAACAGCTGCTCTACACTGTCAAGATAAAAAAATACGGCCTTTTAGCATAATGGTTGCCATAAGAACCATGCTAAGTATTATAATAATTACTAGATTTGAAAGAAAAAGCCATTAAATAAAAACACCTGGATAAGCTCTAAATTTCGAAAGATGTTGTGGTCCGTTCTCAGGATTTTTAATTTTAAATATTAAAATTATTATTCAACTTAAATATTAAAATAATTAAGAGTGTAATTTCTTCAGAAGAATTATTTAAGATTTTTGTTTGACAAAATCGTTAGGAGACACCGAATTTGAACATTTAACTCGTATCCTAAGGTTAAGAAAATCCATCGTAAACTATAAATCTACCCTCAAACTAGCAGAGGTCAGACAAAACGGATAAATTATAGACCCTCCTGTAATTAGCATAGATACGTGGACCCCTAGATTAGAGCGGGACCAGCTTATCTTCTAGATGGGATAGATTTATTGTAACTATTATATTTGTTGGTTAAAGTCACGAAGCACGATATAGTTTAGTAAGTTGGAGTAAAGCATAAAAGATACAAGAAAAAAAAAGTAAGAAAAACGAAAACTGGTAAAAATATTTTCTTTTACTGAAATAACAACGAAAAAATAATATTTTATAGAGAACTTAACGAAAGTAATTTTATCTTAAGTTGGATTGGATACGGTTTCGTTAGGTTAGTATTCGTTAAAACCTATCCACAGTAAGTTCCTCAAAAATTAGAATTAACATTATCGATTTACAAATACGAAGGTATTCCCTCCTTTTCACCAAAGTTGGTTAAAATAACTAATTAGTGGTAACTTTTAAAGGTCCCTCGGTCAACTTCAACCCTTGAATGATGACTAGCGATTTAAACACCGCTCCTAATTTCGCCTGCACTTGCTATTTTAAGAGACCCCAAATTAATCATTTTAGGGTTCAAAGGGAACTATTTTGATTTATTATTCTGTACCTTGTTCAACTACGATGGAGAACTCTTCAATATTTTGTTGCAAGAAGTTTCCAGAAGTCTTTTTATGTGCATCAAAAAATAGCATCATAGCAAAAACGTAAACGAAATTACAGATTATGATACCATTCAAAATATTCATAGAAATAATTAAGCCATTAGATTGTCAGTACATAAATCCTAAAATAATTTCATATTTGACTCACAGAATAAATTATCTTCATTAAATCTAACATGGTACTCCAAATATTTGCAAAAAAAAGTGTAGTAATCATTGCATTTGAACCACATAATTTACCGACGATACAAAAAGCACCGGTTAAAAAACCATTAAAATGTAAAAATATTAAAGTAATAATAATTGAACTGTCAAATTGACGATTATAAAATTAAATGCTTTGATTAGAAACGGATTACTATTTTCGCGGCTGTATTTATTTTTGTCCGCGAGTGTAATTTTTATTAATGCGGTAGTGCGTATAGTTTCGGAAGGTCGTTTTTGCATCAGCGACTCTGAGGTTACGGATGTACTTAAATACTTGTTATGTACTAATTTCTGGTACTTACTGGTATTTTTGAGGAAGACTTATCTGTTGCTGAGCCATTATTTTAATGATTTAAGATGGTGAGCAGGGTTATACTTTTGGTGTATAATAAAGTATATTCTATCTGTATGTACATGGTTTTAATATACGAGAACTTTATTTTAGACCATCATCATATAATAGACACAGATTCATATTGTGAGTAAGTATTTAAGAAGTTCTATGCACGACAATAAAAAAAAAATGTTAGCCTAATGCATTATATGCCACTTTAAACGTAGGCCACTTCCTAGGGCTAAACAGCATAAAAAAATCATATAAAGAAGAAGTTAGACTAAAACATAATAATTATATTGCTCTAGCGACCCCTAATATATATATATAAACCTTCCTCTTGAATCGCTCTATCTGTTACTGAAAACCGCATCAAAATCCGTTGCGGAGTTTTAAAGATCTAAGCGTACATAGGGATTAGGGACAGACAGACAACGGGACCGACGTAGCCCGAAGAATAGCCAAACTGAAGTGGCAGTGGGCAGGGCACATTGCTCGCAGAACGGATGGCCGATGGGGCCGAAAAGTTCTGGAGTGGCGACCGCGAACCGGAAGACGCTGCGTTGGAAGGCCTCCCACTAGGTGGACCGATGACCTGGTGAAGGTTGCAGGGATCCGCTGGATGCGAGTCACACGGGACCGGTCAATGTGGCGACACTTGGGGGAGGCCTATGTCCAGCAGTGGACGTCTTTCGGCTGAAATGATGATGATGAGACAACGGGAAGCGACTCTGTTTTATACTATGTAGTGAAATAAAAGTTGTTGAAACTTTTGCTAATTGATTGACCAGGATTATTCGAACTTTTTCATTAGGTATTTTTTTGCTAATAGAAGAAATAAGCAAGACAATAGAGGAAAAATATCCTTTAAAACAGCCAGTTTTATTAAACACCTATACAAAACTTTTTAACCTTTACGTGAAACCTTACTTTTGTCCAACCATTAACCTAAAAGTACAGGGAGGTTACTATGACGTCTTATAGTAGGATTAATTAAAGTGTGGGAAAGAGATAGAGCAATACAGGTCGTCTAGCGCCATCTCTTACCCACACTGGAATTTCTCCTGCTTTAAGACGTCAGGGTGCCTACCATGACGTCACTAGTAAGTAGCAACCGAAACAATTTAAAGAAGAAATTGAACAAGAAAATATTAGCAAACAAGTTTAGTTACCGCACAATTGCGCAACGAGTCTGTGGCATCGCAAAAATTAACACATTGACGTAGTATGTGGGTTGCCAGATGATGATCACATAACACCCTGGATTGTGGGAGAAAATAGATCTATTGGGAAGAATTTTGTTGAAGGCAAAAAGTATTGTTGTAGCTGTAGAAAATTTTCAGGAAGTATCGTAGGTATAGTAAAAACTTCTATACAATATTTATTATTAAAATCCTAGCAAAAATAGACTAAACGGTTTTATAGGGTTACAAGCTTACAGTCACAGCTTTGCTCGGTAAAATTATTTTTTTGCAAAATATCTTTAGCCTATGTGTAATTCCAGGTCTTGGTTTATCTATGTTCTAAATTTCATCCAAATCTGTCAACTCGTTTCATAGTGAAGAAGTAACAAACAAACATACACACGCACACGAACACACAAACATTTAAATTTACGCATTTGTTGTTAAATTTTCGCAGTTCTAGATATATTATATTGAGTAGGTAAGTATCTAATTTAACACTAAAAAACAACAAAAAAAACATTATCACTCCGAAAAAAAACACTACTAAACATTAAAAACTCGACATGGCAACACACCACAAGAATAGCATGGATGCGCCACCTGCGTTCGCGCCTAATTTCTGCTGGCATTGAGCGGCGCCAAGGTCACGGTGCTCGGGTGACGTCATCGCAACGCTTTCGGTTGCGGCTGGTGGATATGACAAGACGCATATCCGTGTTTTAGAGTACTGAGTGTCGATTGTTTTTATAGTTAGTTTGGCTAGGATAGATTTTTTTTAAAATCAAATGCAGTGGCGAAGATCTGGGTAAGTTTGTGGGAATTGTAGAGTAGATGGCAGCTCTCAAAAACGGTGAAGGAAAACATGGTGAGAAAACCGGCATGTCCTAGAACCAAAAAATTCCAAGACATGAGACATCTACCAACCCGCACTGGGCCCGCGTGGTGGATTAGTAGCCATTCCCTCTCATAGAGAGGTCTGTCCTAGCAGTGGGAACATTATAGGCTGATTATGCTATGCTATGTGGAGTCGATGTGGTCAAGAATGGAAAGAGATTTTTGGATGTAGAAAGGGGCGGCCCAGCTGTGGGAAAATTTAGGTTTTTGGAAATTCACCCAGGAAATACACAGAAGAGGCTGTTCTTTAGCCATGGGACATAAGATGGTCTACAAGTTTGAGTATGAATGTGGATGTTACGAGCAAAGGAAATCATAAAAATAATGATGAATTTGAAAAGGGCATGACTACTGAAATGATTGCATCAAATCTTTGCTAAAATTATATTATGTAAAGAGGGTAAAGTTTCTATGCTAATTTTCGGAACTACTGATTCGATTCCGAATTTTCTTTCACTAATGGCAAGCTACATTATTTCAGAGTGTGTAGGCTATATTTAAAAGGTTCCCATGGGATAATTTTCAACCATTACGCAACCGAAGCCACGGGCTAGTATAAAGCTAGTATAAAATAAGTTGGAATAAGGGCAAGAAGGTGAATGAATGTTTGTCTGTTGAAGTTCAACAAACACATTTTTCGTTTTGCTTAATTTACTACTTAAACAGGACAAGATTAATAAATTCATCATTCAGTTTAAAATTGATTAAAATAGTTCAGATTACGCAACACTAGATTTTATAACATGAAAAATCCGGTTCAGGAACTAGATTTTAAATGCATCTTCTAAATCTCGTTTATTTTAATATCCTTCTTTTTATGTTATTAGCATTTACACACAATTATACCACTATAAAGATCAGTCCAAGTTAGTAACACTGAAGATAAAATCAACAGAATGCAGTACAAAAAAGTTTTTTTAAAGCCATATTAAGGTGGACACGCCAGGGTAAAGAGCCCGCGAAATTCAAATTTCTTATGTTTTTTTGCAATTATCAGGTTAATGTCAGGTTGTATGTTGATTAAAATATGATTCGTTCCTCCTTATGTTGGAATTGTATATTGACCCTTGACACACACAGCCAGAAAAAAAGAGTAACGTGGATACTTAAATTTGAAGACGAAAGCAGGTTGACTGGAACAGAATTAACCAGCAATAAATCCATTGTAGTATTTAGAACTAAAATAACTGGAATCCGTCAGGGTCTTTGCCCAGCAGAGGGAGGATGCAGGACAAGTAACCATCCTTGAGGAGTCTAACAGAATGTTGAAGACTGTGTGCGATAAAAGTTTTAGGAAACACCAATACCAACGCGACGTAGATACGTATAACACATTTTATCGAACTTGAAATTTTCGCACTTACACACTAAGTTTAAAAGGATGGCTATTGAATCTCTAAAGTAGCTATCTAATACCTATTATCCCTAAATCACATATGAGTACTTAGCTGTCTATAATATTAATGCACGATTTAACATTTTTTTTTAAAACATATGTCATACTTTTTGTAATGTGTAACTGTTAAATGTTCCAATAAAGTAAAATAAAATAAAATAGGTACCAGATATTATTTTGTTTGTCCAAAACCACACTTCATCATCATCTGCCTAACCATTTCCCAACTATGTTAGGGTCGGCCTCCAGTCTAACCGGATGCCGCTGAATACCCGTATTTTACATGGAGCGACTGCCTATCTGACCTCCACAACCCAGTTAGTACTTGGTAATACGATACCCCTTGGTAAGACATTTTGAGCCACTGACCACCTGTAACGACTGTCAAAGATCTACAAATGACGGCCAGGACCGACGCCTTAACGTGCTTTTCGAGGCACGGAGGAAACTCGGTATGTAATGGGTAGTCACTCATCCACAGACCAACATAGGCAAGCACGGCTTACCCTAAAGATCGATCCGAGCGGCTGTTATTATTTAGCCACGAGCTCCAAAACTACACTTAAAACATCATAATTTTGATACAAAGAAGCCGGATTTAAGTTGTTATTGTACGATATTTCTCAGTCGAGTGAATTTGAGGTTTGTTTGTTAAAAAATTGCTAAGCAACAAGTACCGACAATTATTCGTTGAGTGTCGATGAAAACATACAGACGAATGAATGGAACGGGTACGCTATAAGGTTGATGTTCAATGAGGTGTTCCTTTTTTTCAGATTTTTTTCTATAGTAAGTCAGTATTAAAGATATAGATACATAACATAACATCACGCCTGTGATCTCCGAAAGGTTAGGCAAAGGTATACCTAACTCATATGTCTAGCTGTATAAGCTTGAAGTCAAAAAAGGCTAAGAAATCAGTGGAGAAACTCATGAAGTTTAAAAAAAAACTTATCAAACATTTACTCTTAACATAAATGATATCACTGGAACAAAATGATCTATTATCTCAAAGAACGATTCAACAGCTTGATTATCTAACATTCTAACAGTGCCTTCAATTTTGTATCGCCATTGTTTAACTCTTTGACTCGTCCAACTAAAGTTTAAGGTCAAGTTCGTTCACTACACACAACACGTGTGTGGGTGTTCGCGGAATAGTTTTTGAGGCTAATTTTATTAGAATACTACTTTATTTTTTAATTAGGTAAGATATTTTAAGATTTAAATAAGTACGTAATGAAGTGTAGCATTTTAATGTGATTTTATCATCAGTTTCCTGCTATCACCCATCTTTTAGTTTTCACACCCCTTTTGACTATATCATCTTTTACACAATCTATCCATCGTTTATTTCGTTTTCCTCTTGCTATGTAATTCTGCTTTTAACGCTTCGTGCCCGCACAGTAAATCTATGCGTATGTTTCCACATACTCAGAACATCAGAGTTATTTATCTTAAATTTCGACGCCCAAATACGTATAATATAATATTTTCCTAATACAAGAATCTTTGCTTGACTGACAGGCACTACGGCAGATGAAGATAAATCATTTGGCTAGATACCTTTTGAAAATATTTTGACTTACATTTTTTTGCAAGTCTATTTGAATTCTTCTTGCTATTGAATTGACTGGTATTGAATGATGTTTCTAGCACTACAGGTGTTAAGTAAATTACTGTTCTAAGTAGTTTTTTTAAAATCTTAGTTTCGTTCTTCCTAGTTGTATTAAATTTTAATTAAAATATAAAAAACTTTTTTGATTGATCAAACTTGATTAATTTGATCAGTATTCATGATTAAGTACTACTTTTCCTGTTTATTTTAATCGAATGATAAATTATTACAAACTTATGTTTATTTTTAAGACAAACTGAACTTCTCAGTTTCTCGCATTCATAAAAAAAAAAAATACCTTTTACTTTACAAAATTACTTTGTACCCGAAGATATAATTATTGTGAACAACAAAGACACGACATATGTCGTACCTCCTCGTACCTACATAGTATTCAAACAATTTGAGGTCCCCAAAACCACAAGCAACATGATATAACCATGTGATATTTTACACAAGTATTCGGTTGAATGATTTATATGTTTTATAAGTTACTCAAACTGGTTCTCTGCGGATAGTAGCGAGCATTAAACATCAGTAGGAAATAATCTAAATTAAGAAACTATTTATTGAGCTATTTCTAACGACAGATCTCGTAGATGGTGGGACGACCTGGTCAACAACTCAACACCAACGGTCAATGTTAGTCCTGAATAGGATGTCCTGGAAGTCATCCCAGCGATGGGATGACACAGGCTAATAGTATCAATATTTATAAAGATGATTTATAATGGGATCTCGTAGATGGTGGGACGAGCTGGTCAACACCAACGGTCAATATTGGACCTGGATCGGAAGTGCTGGAAGTCAGCCCAGCAATGGTATAACACACGCTAACAGTATCAGTATTTCTAATGATGATTTACTATGGTTATCTGCAACTGTTTTTGAAGTAGCGGATGGCTATAAAAAAAAACCAAACCAAAAGAAACGAGTGATGGATTGTAAGGAAAGAACAACTGAACCCTGATCTTATGACGGTTCATAGAACCATCATCAGCATCTGCCTAGCCTTCTCCCAACTATGTTGATGGTCGGCTTGCAGTCTAACCGGATGCAACTGAATACCAGTACTTTACATGGAGCGACTGCCTATCTGACCTCCACAACCCAGTTAACACTGGCTAATACGATACCCCTTGGTAAGACTGGTTGTCAGACTTTCGGCCTACTGACTATGATGATTCATAGGAAAGATAGAAAGAAAAAACATCCTGCAACAATCCTTAATAAATAAGAATAAGAGCAGGTGAAAGATGATGACGAAAACAAAACTACATAAGTAAATTTTTTATTTTTTTATTTTTTTATTCTATATGGGCTTACTCTTGACCTCAATCTAGTCCTGAGGACAGAGATGAAGTCGACGATGGAACGAGCTAACCCAAAAGAAGCCTATTAACTCGCGATTTAAATAGATTGTAAATGATGATTTGATGATGATTAACTCAAGTAAGGTAAATTCTAACAAATAAATTAATGGTTTTGAACATCTTAATACCGTTGCATCTAATAATTTAATTACGACTATAGAACTTCACCTGCTTACAAAAAATACTGACGAAAAGTTCATAAATCAAACATTTAGAGCTAAAACTGGTAAATCATTTGGTATGACCTACAATGAACTTGAATACTTCCTGTAAGGAATTTGAACTATTGATTAAATATTAGATTAATGCTTAATGCATACGTGAGAATTAAATAACCTAGTCATAGAAGGTACATAATTAAACTTCAATGATTTAAATATAAATAAAATGATGAATATCTCAATACTAATAGTACATTGGTAACCAAAGGTAAAAAATCAGACAAAAATATAATAGAAGACACCGTTTTCAAGGAAATGCACAAAGACAAATATAATTTAAGAATCATTAATAAAGGTTTGAGAAGACCCAAGCGAATTAACGAACAGCTCAATGCCAAACCAACATTAATAGTTAAAACAATTCACAACACTATCCAACCGCATGTCAGTCGTTTTAACGAAGAACATGGAGCAGTAACTAAAACTGACAAAGAGTGGAACAAAAATGAATTCTATTTCTATGCTATTAAAGTCATTACTGCAGGAGATACGTAGAAGGAAGTAATGCTATTAGGCATGTGCTTATTATAAGTAACTTAACGAGTGAACTCAAGAACGAGACGTAGGTTAACCATGGTAGAGATAATTCAACGGATAGTATCAAAACTAATATTTTAAAGAGGTACAGGTTGTAAGTTTGGATGTAGGGGGTAATCTTAGGAATTACTGATCCGATTCCGAAAATTCTTTCACTGTTAGGAAGCTACATTATTTTCTAGTGTCATAGGTTATGTTTAAGACGGTTCTTTGGGATAATTTCTGGCCATACAGCGAACGAAGCCGCGGGACAAAAGTGAATCTTTTTGAATCTGGTAACGCAATTTTTTTTTTATTGTTGGTAAAGGAATTATTGAAACAAAATTAGGATTATATAATGCTAACAGGCATAAAAAACCTTTTATTAAAGCTGTTAGTATGGTTTTTCTTCTCGTTAAGCATTATTTCATCTTTGACAGATGATGACGTCAAAGCATGAATTGTACTGTTACCAAGTCTGCGTAATAGTTCATGTATATAAGATTTTAAACTATCATGGTCACTAACATTATCATTAACACTAGAAACGGGATATTTACCATGTTGTTGTGTTGTCGTTGTTGTTTTGTGTTATGTTGTTATGTTGTTGTGTTTTGTTATTGTTGTTTAGTTCATGTATAGTTTATTATACATCTAGTTTTACGTACAAACAACATCTGTATGCTGTGATAATAAATTAAAAAGTGTAGTTCTTATCTTTACATCGGAAGCCAATCGAATATTTAAATCTCACGAAGTGTTTTAGATGAAAATATCATTGGGACTAATCAATGATCATATATAGCTGATATGGAGTTTATTTAATTTGTTGATAGATATCGTATTGATCATTTTGTTGGTTTATTTTGTTACTTCCTTTCTGAGATTACCGACTTTGTTCAAACAGATATTATTTTGAATCGCTCCATGATTTTTTTTTCTTATTTTTCTAATTTCGTCTTGTGCGTTGGCAGTTAGTTAAGAACTTTTTTATGTAGAGCTCATAGAGAACTAGACAATTCTAAATTCAAGCAGATAAAGTAAAAATGCTTAATTATTTTGACCCTTACTGTTTACCCTGAAACTATTTCTCTTAATTTTTTAAACTTCACCAATTAAGTTCAACCCCGAATAATTCTTAGAAAAAATTCCAACCGTGTCCTAAAAACCCCACGAATCACAGACACAAACCAAACAAAGAATGTTGGGCATAGCCTGCGGGCCAAATTATATCGCGAGATAAAGATAGAGGAATCGCGTGACGGTGCTACGATTAGTGTAATGTCCGTACCAAGTAACATTTGTAGTTTGGACGTCATTCACAAATGTTGGTATCGATATTATGCTGGAGTGATGTTGCACAACACTAGTTGTAGGTGGATTGTATTTGATTATTGAAAACTAGTTCGAAAATTGTCCCACGGGATCGTACTACCGGGATAAAATGTATCCTATGTGCTAATACAGGTTATAAACTATCTGTGTGCTAAATTTCATCCAAATCCGTTCAGGAGTTTTTGCGTGAATGAGTAACAAACATCCTTAAATCCAGAGATCCAGACATCCATACATACTCCCAAATTTTCGCATTTATAATATTAGTAGGATTTAAGACGTATAATACAAAAAATGCTGGCGTGACGATTTAGACTCGTTCCTAACTCATTGGCCAGAGAAGATAAAATATAAATTAGTTTGGAAATCTATGGGGGAGGCCTTTGCCCAGCAGTCGGGCAGAGCTGACTAGCATTAAAAAAAAAGAAATATCAAGATTTAAAAATATTAATTGTTGGTAAACCGTTGATTTGTTTAAACCTGCTTACGTAAATCAAAAACAAGACTTTAAAAAAATAACGTAGACCGAGAGTCAGCCCAAAATTCTCGCCCTTCATAAAACATTTACTTCGCTTGAAAAGAATATTTCTTATAACAGAAAAACAATAGTATTACTGTTTTTTTTTAAACTGCGTCGTTGGTCTAGTGGTCCCAATCGCGACTGCTGAGCGTGAGGTCCTGGAGTTCGATTACCGGTTCGGTCAAATCGTTATTCGGTTTTTCCATCAGGAATTCCTCAGTAGTAGTTTCCCACAGAGTCGGAATTTATGCCCGGTTGATGGCAATAGGCGCGCCTTCTATTACATGAGACCTCTGCCTAACCCTTTGAGGATTAAAGGCGTGATGTTATGATGTTTATTTATTTATTTATTTAACACTTCAAGCACAAAAGTACAGAGGCGGACTTAATGCCATAGACTTATGTTTTTTTAAATAATCAAGTAACGAAACATATTATGAGAAAACTTGGGCTAATATAATGGTGTAAGCAAGCGTTTTTACTGTGTATGTATATGCAAATGGCTTTGCCATAGGGGTTTCCCGATAGCCAGGGGATTTCCCTACAGTCAACTATACAGGTTGATTTTATCATTTGAAAATGTCTCAAACATTTCCATAGTGTTTAATGTTTGTAATATCAAAATAACAGCTTTTTATGAACGCATATGAAAATATATAAGGCACTTATAACAAAAACTATTTTGTTCAGTTTTTGTCTGTGTGTCTGTCTGTTTATTCCGCCTAATCTCCGAAACGGCTGGACCGATTTTGATGGTATTTAAAAAAAAAAAAAAAACGAAATTGGTAACAAAATTCGATTCAAATGGGGAAGTAGTATTTTTTTTATAATAATTTCACGCCATGGAAGGTCCCGGACAACAGCTAGTTATTAATAATATTTTATTAAAATATAGATGTAATAGTGATATGTTTATTGAGGAAAAATATCGATGACTCATAATGTATCTATTACATAAACTCGATTTATACCAGGTATAAATGCAAATTATATTGGAATAAAATTGAAAAAATCAGGTTTTTGTTTTTCTTTTCTAGTGTGAAAACATTCTAGACTAAAGACATCACATTGTTTATAGACCGACCGCTTTAATGAGTCCTCGCGAAGGTATCAATTTAAATGGAATTTTCTGAACGTTGATCACGTATTGGTTCAATTAGTATCGTAATACCTACATGGATTATGGTTATTTTAAAGCAAAAAACCTGTGGGATATTGTTAGGATTTTGTGCAAGCTTAATGTGCCTTTGATGGGGCAAGGCGGAGGTCTCATTAAAGCGGTCGGGCTATAGTTTGTTGAGATTTACACACAAACAGCTTGCTTTTATATTATTAGTGAATAAGATTTTTTGTGCATACAAAGAGCAATTATTAGATACTCCTTTGAAAGACTAGAGGACACCAGGACGTTTCCGACCTATTAACGATTGCACGTTAATTTACAAAACTGAAACTTTTCCTTTAAAACATAATGTTCAAATTCCTTTGTAAATAATAGTTTCTTCAAAATAATTTATACAACCTTTTCAAGGGAATGAAGGCTTTAAACTGAGGTGTGTAAGGTACAAAGTTGCATGAAATAATTGGGTTTTATCTCATGCGTCGTTATGTATGACGCAATACCTACTCAGCCGTAATGGCTAGTGTCAATCAAAATTATAAACCAACAAACTTATTTATGCGCTCACTAAAATAATTGCTATGCCAATGTCGACTGTATGCCCTTGAAATTGGGTTCAAGGATTGCTAAACAACTTTTTTAAAGAAAATGATTTTGGTAATACGTTCTGAGAATTGGTTTGGATCAAGCCGTTTGAGTTAGACTAAAGTTAATCAATTTAAAAATATTTTAGGAAGTACACGGTCAGATCAATCTATTTTATAATATCTAATTTTCAATTCTAAGAAATTTAAATGTCTTTTAAACGTAAAATAATTATTTTTAATTATTATTCTTGCTTATCATAATTAAAATGCTATATTAATTAAATTTTAAATTTAATATTCATAATTCACGTTCTTAAAATAACAGAGTAAGGAAGGTATGAGAAATATAATTTTAGTAAAATAAAATGATATCATATTATTAATCGTAAACGCTAAATAAAAATTGTAATGCAAAAATGATTTAATTATAATTATTAATTCACCTTAAATAAAACATTAATAAATGATGCCCGTAATTATTATATGTAAATCCAAATCGTTATAATAATTTTATTTGCCAAATTACATATTTATCATCTTAAACTAATTTATCATCTTTCAATGTTGTTATTTCACACGTGTTTTGCAAACGTGACTTTTGGTTCCTTAGCTTGCTTATCCCTTAAGTTTTTCTAACTAACATAACATAACATCACGCCAGTAATCCCCCAAGGGTTAGGCAGAGGTGTACCTAATAGTACACCCACATTTCGCCAGTTATGTTTAAGTCCCATGTAAGCTGGAGCTAGCCTACTGTCATTAATCGGGCACAAATCCAGACTCCGTGGCTGCTACTAAGAAATTCCTGATGGAAAAACACGATAAAATTTTGCCCGACCTGAGAATCGAACACAGGAACTGATGCTCAGCACTCGCGCTTGCGACCACTAGACCAACAAGGTAGTCAGTTAAATATTTCTTAAATGTTTCCAAAAGAAGTATAGTATATCCGTTAAGACAACATAAATAATTTTATCAGATTTTATTTCTGATTTGCTGACCATTTGTTTTAACAAAAATAATTATTACGTTAATTATTTAGTTAACGTAATAATTACCTATTTAATTTCTATCACTATCTTCTGTAAAATATTTTTATCATTTATTTTCTAGCATACTACTAAATTAAATACCTACTTGACTTTGACGTAGGTATTTTTGACAGGTACCTACCTATCATTAAGGTCGATTCAAGTACATTAGAGATATTAATTTCTCAGCATTGAAATATGGGTTGTATACTCTATAATTAAGTATGTCTCATTTTACATATATTTTTAATAAAACTTAAAAAAAAAGTTCTGACTTTAGCATGTTTTATAGTTACATATTTCCGTGTGGTCCATGTTTTATCTATTTCTACTACTAATGTGTAGTGTGTTTATCTTTTAACTTTAAAAAAATCTGTCAAAGATAATGACAGCTGAATTAATTACGTCTTTTTCGAGTCAATGACCACATATAAAAAGTTGTTTGTATTTAATTATTTATTATGCTTAAATTGCTTTTGAATGTGTATATGTAAATAAAATAACATTTTACGCCAATTATTATATTTTTTTTTATATAAGTTCATAATATTGTACAAAACTACTTTACTTATATTAAATAATTCAACTATTAATACAAACGCTTCTACTTTCATAATAAAAATCCATCTACAAAAAAAATATTTTCGCAAAAAATAAAACTCAAAGTGAAAAAAAAAATCAGCAATTAATTCCCGCCAACCATTGTACACACACATCCGTCACTCGCACTAGCCAGCGACATTGACAATGGACGGTTTGGACTTGGTATGCGGCCTTGAAGCGAATTCGGCGCTCGGACGGGCGCGGGAAACGAGATCGGGTTTTTTTTTATAATCGATATTAGACGTGCAGAATAGATTATTCGATTCGACGTGCAAAATATGTATGGTGGCATCGATTTGGGTAGTTTTATGCGAGGTAGCCGTTTTATGGTTTATTTATTGATGTTCTTTAGTGTTAGAAAAAAATATGGTAGTTATCACGTAGGACTTCAACCGCCACCCCACTATCACATGCATTGAGAAAAGTGGTCGTTGTGTCAATTTACATTTCATTATTTGGAAAATCCATGAGCATTCTGGAAAATAACAGCGATTCTAAAATATGTAATCACAGAAGTGGTTTATCCATAATATCAATAGCTTCTCTAACCAGTCTAGGAATATAGTGGCGTTCTGTCGAGATGACCTGAGGGTTATGTAACTCAATCCAGTGGTTCGATCCTGAAACAAAACACCCACCCGCAATAACTTCATTTTATGCGTGATCATGGTGCTTGCAACAGCGCCGAAATATCGGGAACTCAAAGTAAACAGTAAACATGTTAAATATTCGTTTCTAGTGGTTTATCCATAATTATAATAATAAATTAAATTATCTAAATGCTAAACATAAATAATTCAAAACACGTGAATAAGTGCATGTTCTTAATATAAACTAGAGTCATGGCCAGGTATTGATATTTTTGTGTGAATAATAAAAATAATTGAAATGCAAAAAAGAATAACGGATGACACATAATGTCATGATTGTGTTAGGATATCTTTATGTTTGTTTGTGAAAACATTACTGAAATTTTTTCATGAAAAATGAAAACCAGAAAAAAATAAAAGACAAAATAAAGGTATTTTCCTGTAGCAGATGAATTAATATCTGTGATAAGAAGTCTTTGAAGGTTAAATTGAAAATTGAGAGTCAAATTTTACTAAAAAAAAATATGGTTTCGGGGTCAGACGCAAACGTAAACAGTGTAAAACTGAAAAGAATACATAAATAATATTCTACATAAGTAATTTCTTCATGGCATTGGGTATAAATTTGCAAAAATAAGAGTGGAATCGTCTGAAGATTATTTCGTTATTGAAAATTTAGTAACCATGTGGATTTTGAATGGCAGGCAGGGCTACAATACCCTGTCATCCACCACACAGCTTGGGAGAGCCTATGTCAAGCAGTGGCTTGCGATAGGCTGTTTAGATTATAATTGACATCAGTATGTCTTTTTCCTTTCGTTATTTATTTTCATACACATTTGTTACATTTTTAAATATTTCTTTCTAAAATAATTTAACAACATAAACATTTAAAAATATAAGAATTGATATTATTATTTTTATGGGAAGAGCAATTTAATATAATAGTGTGCTCCCCTAGGCCGCGTCATCGCTTCACATCAGGCAAGCTGTGGCCAAACGCAAGCACATTTTCAATTAAAAAAATGTGCGTTATAAGTTAATTCTTCCGGTTGTAGGTATCTTATAACTCATCAGCTACTTTTTGAACATTTTTCCAGCAATTTTATTAGGATTAGCAGTTTTATTACCAATCATTTTAGATGCAAATTGTGTATAACCTTGAAAATACCCGATTTCTGGTAATCCTATCTAGAAGATAACGTGAGCAAACTTGATTTATACGAACACAGACCCAATACCGATCATGGTATGTTCTGGTAGCTGTTTATTATTATGATGCCATTTATCATAAACTTGTGATATGGATTTTTTATTTCGTTTAAAAAATAACTATATCTCGAAGCGTATTCGAGTCTTATAAAACCATCCGTCCGTCAAGAGGCCCTCCAAACCAAGAATTTCAGAATACTTGGATTATTTTTTACAAACTTAAAATTGAGAATATGAAGACGATTCTTAAATGTATAAACGTTTTTTGTTTCATGAAACTACCAAGATTAAGTAGAGTGTGACTTAATTATTTCTTCTGTAAATTACGCATACACCTTAAATTATAATTGAAAGCTCGTGACTACAAATTCAACCAAAACAGCTAACCAGTTTCTAGTCTAGCTCAGCCATTTAAATACTAGACACAGCCACAAAATAAATCTTCAAAACTCTAAGCAGACCCGGATAGCAACACAAGTTACGAAAACTTACATAATGCGAGCCAGAGGGTTTCTTATCAACGTCCTTGTAACGGTTCGGGAGCCTACCGGGTCACAAAGTCACAAGTTATCGTGTTTAAAAGCCAAAGCTTGTGCAGAATGACTTAATTGAATGTTGAGGAAATATTAGGTTTTTTTATCGTGGAGTTACACGAGTTTTGCTTGTTTTTGTTTTGGTTAGATATTGTATCATGAAGAAAAAGACTTTTAGATTTTTTATACATACATAGTTGTACTCATCCTTAGGTATACCTAATTTCTTTATCGTTAAAAAATACCGATATGCACCGGTAATATAATAAATAAATACACGCAGCACAGCCCCGCATAGTTTTAATGAACTGAAAAACTAATAGTGCATTTCAGCGCAAAAGCAAAAACAGAAATGTCGCAATTATAAATGTATTGGAATAAGTTCGTCTTATAAGTCTTATAAGACTGATAAAATGATTGATAACTTAGTAAAAACTGAATCAATGATGAATATCAACCCGGAAAACGTAATAACAAATGAAGAATTCATTAAACCACACGGTTCGTTATCTATGTAATTGCATTAATAAAACAGCAGTCAATGTGTTAAAACCTCAGCCGATTGAACTCGACCTTGACTATTTTCAAGGTCCATCCGTGATCATCTGTCTTATAAGACTTGGCTTTCATATACGGGATTAGATAAATTAAATAATTATTTATGAAAATAATTAATAATTATTTTGTTAAATAGAAAGTGACGGGTTGACCTCAAGAATAAGTTTTAATAATAAAATGTAACTGGGAATATAATAATTTTGAATATTGAAGATTTGATTTTCTTTAAAAAATATTAAATTGTTAAGGTAAGGGGTAAATTCAATAAAATTAAGTTATAATTTAGTGATGGATTAAGATGATATCAAGGCCAATACAAAACAAAGCAAAAATGTGAGCATTTTTAATGATTTCATTATAATTAAAGGTATACTATACGGACGTGCAAATACTATTGTTTAATAATAATTAGCATATAATAAACATATTTAACTTGACTGTGAGAACGCGTCGCCGAATTTACGTTCCAATGTTTGCCAAAATTGGCATTAAATTTAATCAAATGACCTTTTTGAACCAATTAAACAATATTAACACTAATACCAGGGTAGTTTAAATGTCGAAAAAGCGGTATTTTTAATTTTTTAGATTTGATACTTTTTATTTAAAATATATTATGCATTTTGAGAAGGTATCTTATGTCCCTTGTGATAGGCAGCGAGCTTTTTACCATGAATCGGGTTCAAATTCAGACATCAGTTTCTTACTAAAATTCTTAATGGAAGAACACTTTGCACGACCTGGGGTTCAAACCCCGACCTTACCAGTCGCACTTGCGACACGAGGCAGCTAAGTTCTGTTTAAAAATATTACTCGATAATCATTATCCAAAGTCAAGGGTTAGATATTATTATAAACTGATGAAATAAGGAAGAGATAACAAGTACAATATAAACATTATTTTTATATAAGAGTGCTTGATAGCTACCGCGTAACCGCGTATGACCATCATTTGTAGTGTACTTGAATTTCGCATTGGTACAAGACGTGGAGTGTGTAAACATTTTAGTAATATCTTGAATCTTTAATAAGCTCGATGCTTGGAAACAGGACAAAGGGTTTCCGTGTATGTAGGTGTAATGGTATTTATAAATCTAACTTAAGAATAGACGACTAAATTGACAAGAGACGACGCGACGGAGGTATAGACGAAATTATTCATGAATATTGTGACACACATACCTGAAAACAATTGTATTCAATTCAAAAATGTTGTGTGGTCTTTGAAATTGACAGACTTTAAAATTCTAATTTATGTCAGAATTTTTGCGTTCCTGTTAGACTTCAAGAGGAAATCGTACTACACATTTTCGAATCAGAAAAATGTCCGACTGGAATAGTCAGTACACCTACGCCCGATTTGTCGCCCAAATTTTTAATGATTGCGCAATAATACCTCACTGGACTATTATTTAATAGGCACTGAATTCACGAATTACAGTATTTGATAGTCTATAATAAATTAACAAAAGGTTTTATAATAGTGATCATCATAATTCTAATGGTTTTGGATGCGGAATTGATACATCGTGATGGAGTTAATGAACAACCATTGTTCGACGATTCACCTGACGTCGAGTCAGTTGAAAACTTCCGAAATATTCAAGGTTTTGGTTGCGATTACACTACAGATTTTCGCATAAAACATTCTGAATAGACTGATTCTGGTAATCAAGGTATCGCGGACAAAGATGATGAGCTTATAGATAATGATAAAAATCCACTTAGAATAGCAAATCATTTCTAATACGAAATGAAAAATTCAGATTAAGACACTGTTTATTAGACTTATAAGACTGTAAAAAGATCTCTAACCTTTTCCTCCTGTAAGGACTGGCCTCCGTTTTCGGACAGCGGCGTCGATGGTGCACTGTATCCTTTGGGTCCGTCGTCATGTGGAGTCATCTGTCTTTGTATTTCATTCTCCTGATCATGATGTGCCCTGAGCTCTTGTAAACCACTTTTGAATTCAGATAGTCTAAGCACGGACGGTTTAATCTCCGGCATTTCATCCGGATGTTCGTATCTTCTCAAATCGGCTAGGTTTGTTGCTAGATGTCTGTGGTGGTCTATAGGGGGAACTCCTATTGATCTTAAGTGCTCTATACTTCTGTGTATATGGGAATAATTGTCTACTGGTATTTCCGCCATTAAAGGCGAATTGTGATAATCTAAGCCACCTCCATCAGGCCTGTAGTCGATTGTCCTTCCTTCCATCATCTTGGCTACTTTAATATTATTCTATCTAATGTGTATAAACTGTCTCGTTTTTGGCACTTATAAAAATACGTGTCTTGTGTTTCCTTTGATATTAATGTCATGGAATTTTTCCGAGATCCTCCGTTTTCATTGGGCTGCAATAACAAAATAATACTATAACCTTTTATTGAAAAACTCCTCGAAATCCATAAAGTTGTTGCGAAAGTTTTAAAAAATCTTACAGTTTTCTGTTACAAAGTTGTTTGTCTGTTTATTATAGATTTGACGTGTAAAAAACGATGGCATTTTTTTAGCTAGCAGGTGACGAGTTGGCGCGTAGGTTGTGTCAATGATCTAGCCCCTAGCCCACATGCCGCAACGAATAAGGCTTCGATAATCACATTGTATAGACGTGCTTGCAACATGTGCGTTCGCTTAATGATGATTTTTATCTCTGACGCGTAATTTCTGTTTGCTTGACGTTGAGGCTGCTTTTAAAAGACGCTGTTGAACCGAGATGCTTTGTTTTAAATAAATTATGCATTTAAGATTATTATGGTAATGATCGTTGGTATTTTAGAACTTTTTTCTTAGATTTAATTGTTTAATTATTTTTTTTGTTAAGGTTAACGTACGGTCTAGCACAGCAGTTTGGTTAAACTATTATTTTATTATGTCATCGTCTGTACTCGCAGACCCAACATACACGGCTGTCAAAGCTGTAATTGCGGGTATAGAAAATAAAGCAACAACGCTTTGCGGTTTTGATTTGCACCTGCCATTTGATAATGACCTTTGTTGGTAGGTAATAAAGGTGTTTTTGCTTAGGTTGGGGGCGGCAGGAGGCTGGGTACTTGACGATGTGTAAAGAAGGCCTCATGGTTGATCGAGTTCAAGATTTGTATGACTAGTTTGGTCCAGGGAAGTGGTTTAAGGCATGTAATTAGTTTTTTATGAACGTCTATTTGTTTTACATTATCGGTACCTGCCTATCTCCCTCCGAGTAGTTTCCTCACTTAGGGCTTTTTGAAATTATTATATAAGACAGATCTTATTTTTAGTTTTTATATTCAATGACTGTTGCAGGACATTCAAATATTTTATTATTTTACAAAAGGTCACTATAATTATTTAATTAAATGCCAAAAATAATTTAACCAAATAATTATACGAACTTTTAACTAGCTTCTTTTCCACGTGTGAATTATAGTGTCAACTAAAGTCATAAAAAATTATATCATCTTAACCCTATTAAAGATTGGAAGTTTAACAACTTTTTTATGCACACTACATTTTTTTCGCCATAAAACGACCTGTCAACTTCTTTTTTTCTTGTGTCACTTAGTTTTAATACTTTTAAATATGCGTTTACTGAGCATTGGACAGCCATTGGTGATTTCGTAGTTAGTGAAGCGTAAGATACAAGGTTGTTCGACAAGAAATACTTATCTTGGATAAAACCGTTTCTAATAATTAAATCGTTGCGTAAAATATATTGTGAAGCTTATTTTATTCGATTGCGGAAATGTGAGTGACGAATTTTGTAAAACCTTAAAATCTGTCAAAAAGATTTATTTGGTTTCAGAGTTTTAAAAAAGTTTAGTATTTTTTTTTTAATTTAAATTTTTGTACCTACTTAATGAAATTAATTTGACACTATTGTTTTTTTCTTTTACTGTTATATTTGAGTTCGTAATACCAAAATATCAGGATAATTGACACGCAGTTGTAAATCTTAATTATTTCCGCATTTGATAGCTAGTTGCTTTGATACGTGACCAAAATTTTATTAAGTTATTTTTTTAAATTACTCGTAGAATGAGAGGCTTTTTATTTTTATTTAAAAAATCGAGTATACGGGAATTGTCACCATCTTTTTCATACTATCTTTTGTATTTATTATTTGTTAAAATGTTTTAGTGCTGTGAATTTAAATTATTCAAACTTAATCACTTTGCAAGGATATGTCTACAGTAAAATTTAATGCAAAAAAATGACAACAACAACAATTGTTTTTTTAGCAACAACAACATTACGGAATTCAAGTTTCTGTAAAAAAACATCGAAAAAAAAACTGGAAGCTGGGCCGCTGTTTTACATAAAAAAAACTTCGTCTAACTATTCACAAACTAAATGTTTTCAAACAAAGAAACAGCAACAGGCAACAGATCGCAAATCAAGTTAATTTGAAAATATCGTCACGGTACAGTGTCCAAAAATATTTCCGTATTTATAGTCCGGGCATTATTCAAGGTCGCCTTTGACAGACAGCGAGCGCCCGACTCACAATTACAACACACTTCTCCACCGGGAGGGATCTTACGTAAAATCCTCTCCCCTCTCGGGGGTGAACACTCCCCCACATCACAGTAAACGAGAAACAGCGATCCAACTTCCAAATTAATTAACAAACAATTTACCTGTCACTATCCAAAAATTCTTCACAATCACCAACTATATCACCATAATAAATCACAGTTTGTTCCTATCTAATGTCACTAAAAATATATCACATAATAAAGGTAACACTAATGTCACAACACGTCCCAAAGGCAACAGTCCAAGGCTTTATCGCCAAAATTACTCAAAAAATCCACGTGCTCCTTGCAAATAAACATTTAAAAAATGCCGGCGATTGAAAAAAACGCCGAGCCGTGCTCTTGACCCTGCGGTTAAATTATGAATGCCGAGCGTCGTTACTAGGATCCAAATTACCAGATTTTTTTGTGCTCAATATTTTAGTGTGCTATATAAATTATTATAGCTATGGATAATCCACACGTGAGCGCTCCGTCTCACTCGCACTCGGCGATTCGCGCGTGCACTGGCCTGCAGTAGCGCGAGTGTGAGGCTCCTCAAGACGACATGTGCGAGCACAAAAAGCCGGCCTCTCCAGACGCAGTGTTCCTCAGATAAAGTACTACGAGCCACCACCGGCTACTCGCATCACAAAAATGCAATACAAAACGCCCGCTCGTCCGCCTTTAGACCGACGCGGCAAAAACGAGACTGAAATTCAGATCTATAGTAGAAAAAGTGAACTACACCGCGCGAGGGGTACACTAACACATAAAAATGAAAAAAATCACACGGACGCTAACATCGACAGCCGAGCTTAAAAAATCGGAGTGGGGAGTAGTCGTCACTCGTCTGACTACTAGCCGCGTCTTGCTCTAGCGGCGTGAGGCCGCACGCACACAGCGAAGCAGTGGTTAAGCGAAAAAAATGTGTACACATTTTTTTATTATTCACGATTTTTATGTGTGTAAGTGGGCTCGGTGCGAGAGGGACGGCATGCGGCGGGCGTCATACAGCCTCCGTAGCGGGAGCGGGACAGCGCGCGTCGCCACGTGCTCGTCCCTTGGTATTAAATAATAATTAAAATGGCTACAAGACCGGCGATACGAGATACTGTTCGGTAGACGATTTTTTGGACGAGCTTTGGCCTTTTTTGCCGAGCTTTTTGCGGAATCGACGAAAACGAGGTAAGACACGTTAGACGCGTGGCTTATAGAGAAAAAACCGCGGACCGATTGACACATAATAAACGAAATACGCGCAGAAAAAGTCGCGCCGGGGAAAAAAACCAAGGACGCCGCGCGCGAAAAAGAAGTTATTGATTAAAACAGGGCTGTCATTGACCAGACGTAAATGAGGGTGGCTAATTGTATGCAGTGGATCCGGCAGGAATCGATTACTCAACGCCTTAAAGAAAGAATTTAAAATTGAAAACAGTGTTTGTGCAAACACGGAGCATAAAGACGGCCATAATGAATCAGGGGATGTTGTGTAACTTAATGAGAATCCAATGGAATCATTAAAAAACGTCTAAAAATATTTTTATAAAAAAAACACACTGCACAAAAACTGAACTTTGAAAAGTAGTTTGTAAAAGAAATAAAAAGTTGTCAAAACTAATTTCAAACTTGCTGAAGTAGTTTTCGGACACATTTTTTTTGTTTTTTTTTTTTTGCTCTTTTTTGTGCAACTATGAACAATTTATTAAATTGCTTACCTACTTACATTTACATTTATTATATTTTTATTTAGTCCTGATCATTGGGACTGATCGAAAAAGAGGGTCCTATATCCGATGGAATAAATAATCCTGTACATCTGGACAATGGTCTTTGTCAATGACCATGGGGTAGGTAACACTATTCTATTCATTTCTATGTTAATGTATGCATGAAGTAATTAAACATGCACGATGTAGCATTAGTAGTATAAAAGTATGAGCAGATGTGTCGATGCAAACATTAAAAGGGAACCATTTATTCCGAGACATTTATTAAACGGGAAGATTTAAGAACAAGATGCGATAGAAAAAAAATTGAATGTGTCAATTTTTTTAAATTGACACGCTCCATTTTTTTTCTGAATTAGTTTGAATTACA
Source organism: Noctua fimbriata (assembly GCA_905163415.1). NCBI lineage: Eukaryota > Metazoa > Arthropoda > Insecta > Lepidoptera > Noctuidae > Noctua > Noctua fimbriata. The sequence goes on from LR990946.1 coordinate 3,310,590, forward strand.
GGTTTCAACTTCCTGTGTCTACATGTCCAAATGTACAGAAAAAAGAAAAAAAAATTATAAATAAAACTAAGGTGTCATAAAATCTTAAATGGAAAATAAATTGGATTTTTTTGCAAAATATAATTAATGTACTCGATAAAAACACTTACTCTACTTAACACATATAATATATGTGGCTATGTAAAAAAATAAATAAAAAAAACCTTAATTTTAAACGACAGCTATTAGATATTAAAGAAACGATACATAAATTAAAACTACAGCTTGCAATGTACTGCAAACTCATTGCAAAAAATATAATGGAATGGTGTTTTTGAAATTACGAAAAGATATCATTAAAACTTTTTGGAAGTGACTTGAAATTCGTAAGAGAGGTCAAAAATCGGGAGGCTGTGAATGAAGAAACTGATGATTTCCTGGATAAAGAATTTGACCAGCAGAGGGAACCTTCCTCTGCCTCACTATATTTGCTGTGCCCAACATGATACATAATGATCTCATAGTTTTTTTCTTTTTCTTTTTTAACATACAAACACGGTGTTAAGTTATTATTTGTTTTATTTTTACCATTTTTTTCTTTTATATCTTTAACAGGAATAGTTCTTGGAGCTTTTATGCTAATTTTTTTTTTTAAATTAAATTTACCGTCGAAGTACACATTAAAAATATATAATAAATAATTAAGTTATTGAAAGGATCTAATTCTAAGCAAAGGGGATCCAGGTTGTAAACTAGATTATTGTAGCTACAATGAATAGGATTGATACAGGATGAATGTAATACAGGTTTTACCGATGGGCCAGAGTTGTCACGCAGTGGGTGCCAGGAGACGGGCGTCGTCGCCGAGGGAGGCCTAGAAAACGCTGGCGTGACGACCTAGAGGCGTTTGTGAGAGATTTGTCAGAAAAGGCAAAACACCGAGATAGTTGGGAGGAATGGGGGAGGCCTTTGCCGAGCAGTGAAACAGAATAATCTAAATAAAAAAAAATCTATTTGAAACATATTCTTGCATAGTACCTACCTATAAGAGTGTTCCATACTCAATAGTCAAACTATGTTACACCATAGAAAAAAAGCATGGTAGATATTTATTATGACGGTTGCTGCGTGGCCTAGGCTGGCCCACTAAAACTACAGCACGGAGAGAACAGTGGAAGGCTATGGGGGAGGAAAAAAAATAATACAGGTTTTACTAAAAGATCTAAAGGAGAAAAGGAACCTAAAGATGCTACTAATCTCCTAATCTCCTAATAAGATTAATAAAACATTTATAACTTGAACGAGTAATAAAACTCGTCTTTAAAATAGATCGCGTTAAAAAAGTAAGCTGTAATAAAAATCATAAAATTATTACAACCAATTTTCGGGCTCCTTTTTAAACTTTTCTTAACAATGAAGTGACAAAAAAGAGTGTAAAATTTTATTACTTTATGACAACATTGCATAATTACAGTGTCATAAAAGGTTGTCTTTGTTTTTTAAAACTTTCGATTTTTGTTAACTTTAAAAGAGTGACGTCAATTTTGTGACGTTAGCGAAAAAAAATGTTTTGTTACAGACAAAGTAAACGAGTTCACGAAAAAACTTAAAAAGTATAATTATTACTAATTGGTTAATTAGAACAATTGCATTTGTTAAAAAGTGTAACTTCCATTAAAGGATTTTGCTCATTTAGTAATTAGAAATAGTTAACAAAGAACGTAGTAAAAGATTGATATTAATATCGTTTACTTTATTAAAGCTATCGAATCGACCAAAAAATAAATAAAACAATCGACGCTGCAAGCAATATTTCACATGACTGCTTCAGTGATATTTTTCGCCCCAAAAAAACAAATGCTCGCCGTTTTGTTTCAAAAATATTTTTTTCCCTCTATTTTACGAGATCACGTGTTTCATAACACTTTTGTTTTCAATCCTTTTTGACGTTTTTACAAATTCCATTTTATTTTGTCCTTGAACTTTTTTTCGTTCGGTGCCCTATTCATATGCATTACATTTTTTATTTAAGTAAGGGATTGAAACTAGTGAATAGAGACTTTTTTATTTTGATTCTAAAATCACCTGTTTTGGGGCTAGGAAGGAAGTTGATCGAATCTTTTCGATTTTTTCTTTTATTCCGATTCAAATGTTTTCAGGTGTGTTTGACAAGTGAGTTTTTGTGCAAGCTTTGTAGTGTAAATTGTTGAGAGAACGTGATGTCAATTTGAGTATGAATTCAAAATTGTGAGAAGTTTTTGGGTCAGACTTTTTTCTTGTCTACAAATTTTCCATAAACAAGATTAATGGTAGATGTATTAGTAGATTTATTTGACTGACATACTGTTTTGGGATTTTAAAGTTTAAAATTTTTGACGTGGGCTAAAAATTTGATATGTGTGGAACTTGACATCCTAATTGTGGGAATGTTTGATATTACCGTTATTCAGACGTTTCTTAGTGACACACTGATTTTATTTTAAACATTTTAGATTTTTTAAATGTAATTTTATAAATTCTCTTATATTTTCTTGTATTAATAGATCTAATTCTTAGAATATTTAAATTATAATCGCAAACAATCCGATAAGAACTCTCAAATAATTTTAATTTCTCTTTGAACGAAAGTGATTTAATAAGTAGACCATAGAGGACTAGCTTTATATTCTGATCGTAAGTAACATGTATGTAATAGCAAGTTCACTGAGGGTCGACCACTTATAAACCTTAATACTTAGGGCACAAGGGTGCCTAAGTAATGAGGTTGGAAAATTCACTTACCCAGAATTTAAGTTGACCATATTGTTCCGTACTATGAATTAAGGCCCAAATCAGTAAGGAAATTTTTGGACCAAATCCAATCAAGTATTTTATTTTAATTAGTCTGAAGATTATTCTGTCATAGTATACTAGTGCTTCATTCTCAATGGTCAAACTATGTTACACCATAGAGAAAAGGCATAGTAAATATCTATTATGACGGTTGCTGCGTGGCCTTGGCTGGTCCACTAAAACTGCTGTATCATTTTCCGTGACGATGGAGGTGACGAGAGGCAACCAAGGTATTTCAATATTTAGGGACGGCTATAGTTTCACAGATTTTAGGGACATCTGAATCCAAAATTAATTTGATGGTGGCATTTTACCAGAAGCTGTACAGACGTCAGCATTAAGCAACCCAAAACTGTCTTATTTCGAAATCAACCTTTAACCTAATACGTTAGCGATAAAGTTGAAAATCTAATACAGAAATTTGTCAGATTGTAGTAGCTTGATGTGCTGGTCTATACAACTTCTGGTAAAATCTGGTGGTCTGTACAATGTAGCCTTGTACACACGGTGGCACATGAAGCTGTGCATTTTTCATTTTTATGCAATAGCCTAGAATTTGAACGAAGTAAGAACCGTCAAAGAAAGCAAAGTTAAGAATTCTAGCTTTTGACAGTTCTAACTTCAAGTAATTACTAAACTACAGAATAAAAATCATATCTTAAATAATTACTTTTACTCAAGTCATCACTTTGCCGTGTTTATAGATACGGGTGTTAGATTCTAGGATCTCCAGCATCTCGAGAACCAAATCGTGATACAACAAATCCATTACAAATAAAAATAACTAACACAACGAACGAACTACAAACATGTATGCAGCTAATTTCTTACACGTACCTACCATCAAGGAACCTGTATTTTTCGGGGACCGCCATTTTGGTCTACTCAATCTATAGCTCATCACTATAATGATCACATTACTCATTCGATAACAATTGCCAACTTTGCTTTCGAAACCATTGCTGGTTTTGATCTTAAAACAAAAGCTATCGATGAAACAAAAGACGCAACGGATGGCGATGTAGTTGGTGGTACCGAGGAAGTATAAGATGAAACTGGTATCGTAGTAGGAGGGATGGTTCGTGCAAGTGCCCTGTCATTCATCACGCAAATGTTGGAACCGGATCCTAAAGACGGGTTCTGAGACTAAGATCGAATTTTTTTAATGTATCTTCATTACTTTGTAGGAATGAAGTCAGTACTATTAATAAAAATTGTTTGAAAATTTTAGTTGTTGTTGTTAATGAGGCATGTGGGTGAGGATAAAAATAATCTAGTATTTGGTTGAAGAGGTGTTAAGAAAAAAAGACGATTTGTAAGATAGTGATTTTAAAATATTTGAGCCCAATTTAAATTAATTAGGAGTTAGTTACTGTTACTGTTAGCCTGTGTCTTCCCACTGCTGAGCAAAAGTCTCTCCCCATGACTTCTAAATCCTTCGATCCAAGGCCAATGAGGAGCACTGGTCGTTGGTTTTGTCCAGATCGTACCGCCATCACCTGCGAGGTCTACCGCGTCGCCTTCTGGCTGTGTCAGGAGTTATTGGAGTAAAAAAAATGGAAACACTTGACCAAATTGTATGCTTCTTCATCTCTGCCTAGATGGATCTGGATGATGGATTCTCAAACAATCAAGTACGCATTTTGTAAGCTGGACATATCACTCCAATCTAAAACAAAACACCACGACCTCCGTCTTCTCCATCCAGCCGGTCCTAGCCACATTTTGAAGGTAATCGTCCATATAGCTGGAGTTAATATTCAATTATGGCTAAACTTCAACTAACCTTTAAGGATTAGCGACTTTTCTGTTAAACTAACCATATTTTAAGGATATTTAAATATTTACCATTTTATTATCACTTTCATGACGTAGCTATTTCTCTTCCAGTACCAATTATGTCAGTATAATCTATACAAATAAAACAAAATACAAGTCTCTGTTTGTGATTTCAAAATAACAGCTTTTGACTGAATGCTTATGAAAGTGCATACGGTACTAATAACAAAAAACCATTTTTTTAATTTTTGATTGTTTATCTGTCTGTCTGTTTGTTCCGGCTAATCTCCGAAACGGTTAAACCGATTATGACGAGACCTTCACTAGAGATAGCTGATGTTATAAGGAGTAAAATAGGCTACTTTTATTTAAAAAAAAAGATTAGGGTTTCGTGCAAAAAAATAAAACCATAGAAATTGTTAACAAAATCCGATCTAAATATGAAGTCACATTTTTATAATAATTACACGTGGACGAAGGTCGCGTGGCACAGCTAGTAATAAAATAAATAGCGCAATCATACACAAGATACCGACAAAGATATTCCATACAAAGAAACATTTTAGAACAATATAATCTATAACAACTACTGGACGAAATAAAGCAATAAAAAGTAATAAGCCGAAAAAAGTAAGCCGATTTTTTAAACTTTACAAACAAATTTTTCGACGCAATTTCTAAAGACAAAAAACAAACACTTTCACTTTTTGGTAGTAATACTTTTTAAAGACAGTAAAAAAAGTATTTGGCTACTGAAAAAGTTGGTAAAAAAGTGAAACGAAAGGGTGGCTAGGAGTCGGTATTACAAAACAAACAATAGCGAGTTGGGTTAAAAAACAAAGTTTTCAATATGCACCTGGTTTTCATTTTTTATATCGATTCTAATGTTTATTATAATCAAATAAGTTCCTCTTCCGACAGGAAGATGGGCGCCGTAGTTTTTTTCACATTTTCAACAAAAAATATTTTTACTATTTTCAGCCCTATTCGTTTGAAATAGGGTGCGTTATAGTAATTTCGTCTCTTTTTTCTCAAGATTGAGGTTTTATTGTGGCAATGTGTTCGAATAGACCTTTTTTCTAGTGTTTATTCAAAATAGATTGTTTAATGCAGATGTTGTTAAAACTTAAGAATATTGAGATAAAGCATTTTTTCTTTATTAGCATAGGACGTGTGATTAGATTTGGTTTCTATTATTAGGTTTGAATTCTTCTTTAAATTTATTTCTTCGTGTGTTATTCATCGTAGAGCGTATTCATTTAGAAATAACATACTTGTATATTTGCTTCTAATCAACCTGTCCTCAGAGATATATTATTTCGCGAAGATTAGTAAAAATGTTCAGTTCGTAATTTATCTTTCTCGTTCACTAGACTGTAGACGGAGGAGTTCGTGGATACAAACAGCCACTCGGATCGATCTTCAGGTTAAACCGCGCTTGCCTGAATTGGTCCGAGGATGGACGTGGGTGACCACCCATTACAATACCGAGTTTCCTCCGTGCTCTAAAGGCACGGTAAGCTGTTGGTCCCGGCTGTCAATTGTTATAGATCTTTGACAGTCGTTACAGGTAGTCAGTGGCCCGAGTCTGACAACCAGTTTTACCAAGGCGTATTGTATTACCTAGTCCTAACTGGGTTGTTGAGGTCAGATAGCCAGTCGCTCCATCTGAAATACTGGTATTCGGCTGCACCCGGTTAGACTGGAAACCGACCTTAACATATTTGGGAAAAGGCTAGGCAGATAATGATTCACTAGATGGTAGACCGGGCAACATACTCAAATACCGTGATCTTCTATAACATCATTTTTGGGTGAAACAAGTTAACATTGTAATATTTAAAGCAAAATAGACCATCTATTTTAAAATATTAGCTGAGCATACTGTCGCAGGTAATTTTGAACCAAAATATCCTCCGAAACTATCTTTCACTCAAGTTATTGCTCACGTTGCCTCTAAATCTAACTGTTTACTGCCCTTATCTAGGATCTTAGCAAATGGTCATATTCAATTAACTGCATCTATACAATATTCGAAATCTTGGCATAAATCTAAAACTGCATCCGTAGTCCATCCATCGCACGGCTTGACGCCAACGCCGTTCTTTGTATCTTAGACACGACCCTTATTTTTTTCTTCCATCCCTCAGAATGTTCAAATTTCTTTACCTGCCACCATCCCTTTCATACATCTCCATCTATCTTTGCCATCTCCTTTACCCCAAGTTCAACTTTATCTACAACTGTGACAGCATCTTTTGCTTTGTTTGAATTGGGAGTTACATCATTTGGATTTGGAATGTCATCTGCAACATCTTGAATAGCATCCCCTAAAACTTAATGACTTACTGCATGATAATTAGATATGCGATTCTGTTTTTTATCACCCGCTCCTAAGGTTGGGTTTGGTGTGTACTTTATTAAATTTAAATCATTAGTTTGGTGGAATTTCGCTTTGGCATAGAAAATGTGCGTTTCCTTTATTTCGGAATTTATTGGTATTACTGCGCCCTGTGGCGACCGCCACAGTTTTAAGGATTTTAAAACTTTACAAAAGGGATGGATGGACAACAGATGTCTTTGAGATTAAAATTTATGCATATTCACTGTTGCATATACACGGTTTTGAGTGGACGTTGCTAAGTATTACCGTCTGTGGCATTCGATTCTAGGTAGCTACTGCCATTTCCAACCTTATTATTCTGCATTATTTCTTTCTCTGCTGCCATTTTTAACTTTCGTTGCATCTGTTCATCATTTGATTTGGTCTTCTTATTTATTCAGCTGCTACTACTGGTCAGACTGGAAGACGAATCCAAATTTATAGTCGTAGAAAATGCTAGGCGACTGACGACAAACCATCTATAAAGAGATGCATAGATGTGTGTTTTCTGAAATAAAATAAATATTTTTTATTTTATTTTATTTAGTTAAATAATTTATAACAAGTTTTGGCAACTAGGTAGCACTTTAGTGACTTCTAGAAGATTCCAGATCTTCCATTTTTTTTTTCTTCTGAAGAACAATCTTAATACAATTCTCTTCCCATATCAAGAAGAATGGCTCTAATACGTACAATAAAATAAATCCAACACCACTTAATCTGGCATTCAGTAATCCCGACACATTTTAAGAAGCTTCTGCGATTCTGTCCACTCTTACAAAAAGCGTGACATACAAGTATTTTTTGGGACAATAATGCTCAATCAAAAGTAATAAAAACTGCAGAAAGGCGCATAACAGAAGAAAAAACTGCATTACGCGTCATGGCCTCGTGGGACCATTTTTTTTTCCGAAAAAAATACGTCTTTTTTGACACAAAGGAGAGACGTTCTTTGTAAAAACTCAGGTGGTTCGCGTCTATTTTACGGAGGGACTGGATTTCAACATAAATTATTATAAACTAGTCACAATTATGTTTTTGATTTGTAGTTATGTTGGAAATTCTTATTTATCCTTCCTACTAATATTATAATTGCAAAAGTAAGTGAGGATGTATGGATGGATATCTAGATGTTTGTTACTCTTTCACACAAAAACTACAGAACGGATTTAGTAGAGAAATTTGGCACACGGATAGTTTATAACCTGGATTAGCACATAGGATACTTTTTATCTCGGTAGTTCATCCCGTCGGACAATTTATAGAACTCCACGCGGGCGACGCCGCGGGCATAAGCTAGTATTATAAATGCAAAAGTTTGTGAGGATGTATGTATGTCTGGACGTTTGTTACTCTTTCACGCAAAAACTACTGAACGGATTTGGATAAAATTTGGCACATAGATAGTTCATAACCTTGATTAACACAGGATAATTTTATCCTGGAAGTACAATCCCGTAGGACAATTACCGTACTCCATCCAGGTGAAGCCGCGGGCATCAGCTAGTTTGAAAAAAAAGGAATAAAAACTTGAATGCTGGTTCTAGTTTATTCAGTTCAAAAGATTCAATCAAATCATTTCATAATCGTTATTTTGATGATTGGGTGACTGACAGGTCTTAAGTAGGTATACAATATTTATGTGCTCAAAAATCGACTCATTATGCTTACATTAATTAACATTGATTTAATAATAAGAAACAAGAATTTAGATAGAGGAGCTCGTGGCTAAATAAGTAATAACAACCGCTGGGATCAATCTTCAGGTAAAGCTGCGCTTGTCTGTGGATGGGTGACCACCCATCACATACCGAGTTTCCTCCGTGCCACCGATACCACGTTAAGCCGCTCTCATTTGTAGATCTTTGACAGTCGTTACAGGTAGTCACTGCCGAAATTCTGACAACCAGTCTTACCAAGGGGTATCGTATTACCCAGTATTAACTGGGTTGTGGAGGTGAGATAGGCAGTTGCTCAATGTATAATACTGGTATTCAGCTGCATCTGGTTAGACTGGAAGCCGACCCATAGTTGGGAAAAAGCTAGGCTGACGATGATTCACCTGCTACCAGCCTCCTTCCAATAAATATAATCCATCAACAAAAACAATGTAAAAGGCAATTTAAGTAGACAGGAATTTAATCAGTCACAAAATTTCATTAAAAAACAATCATAAAATTTTGCTAAAATGGTAACTATTACCGCTTGTGACCACAGAATAAACACCTTAAATTAAAATTTCAAGAAGAAAAATGATGTCTCAGATAAATAACAATGCTTCACCAAATACTTAGTAATATCCTTGACTTCACGACCCGAGAATCGAATTCAGGGCCAACGCCAGCGGCAGCGGTCCATTAGACCGACAAGGACTGTTTAATTACTAACTGTTTTTATTTTCCTACTTAAGATAACGTAAAGTCATCCCGTCACGTTTGTCTGTATGGAGGAGCTCATCTCCAAAACTACTGAATATAGATACTTATAATAGATTTTATTGGGGATTTTACGAATAGATAGTGTCTCGCAGAGAAATTCTTTTAGTTGACAGTTTAGTTTTTCTTACAAAATTACGTATATCCTTTTCCCTTACACAGTTAATTTCATGCAAATAAACAAATGATTTTATGACAAAATTACATATATTGTTTTCTCTTACCCAGTTTATTCAATCCAAATAAACAAAGGATTTTCTTACAAAATTCCGTATAATCTTTTCCCTTACACAGTTAATTCCATGCAAATAAACAAATGATTTTCTTACAAAATTCCGTATAATCTTTTCCCTTACACAGTTAATTCCATGCAAATAAACAAATGATTTTCTTACAAAATTACGTATTTTCTTTTCCTTTATAGAATTAATTCCATGCAAATAAACTAATGATTCGTTCATAATTACAATATTGTATACAGCTGAAGTACCGATTCAATGTATTCTGCACTTGACTTAAACATTCCTCCATTACATACCTTTGCCATTTGTATCTTGAATGTTAACTAAATAAATTGTTATATACAAACTTAGTAGGTAATGAACATGAAAACCATTATATTCAAGCGTATGGAACAACAAAAAAAATTACGTTTGATTCAATGAGCAAGACACTTCAAGGTCAACCAGATTTAGGCAAGTAACTTATAATTTGTTACAAGTTAACTAATGTTTAGTGGCTTCTTGGTTCATCTTTTGATGATAAAATTAAATTAAATAATGAATAAAAACGGATGTGAGAAATTTAGAATTCACAGAAATACAAGAAAAAATAAGTACGTTTTTAATGTCTTCTCTTCAATAAATAACACATAACATCACGCCTGTAATCCCCTAAAGGTTAGACAGAGTTCTATCTTTGTACACCCACTTTTCGCGAGTTATGTTTAAGTCCCATGTAATAGGGGGCGAGCCTATTGCCATCAACCGGGCACAAATCCAGACTCCGTGGCTGCTACTGAGAAATTCGTGATGGAAAAACCAACTAACACTTTGCTCGACCTGCGAATCGAACCCAGGACCTCATACTCAGCAGTCGCGTTTACGAGCACTAGAATAATGCAGCAGTCAGTCTATACTGTTTATAATTTAAATATAAATCATTCCGTTGTTAAATAAATAAAACCTTTGGAAGTACATACATACATACAATCATCATCATCATCATCATCATCTTCCTGCCCTTGTCCCATGTTACTTGGGGTCGGCGCAACACGTTTTTTTCTTCCATTCTCCTCTGTCAACCGTCACGCTATCATTTACTCCTTTAACTTTCATATCATTCCTCACACAATCCATCCATCGTTTCTTTGGTCTTCCTCTCCCTCCATCAACGTTTATATTCATCACTCTTTTAGTCATACATACATACAATCAATAAATTATAATAAGGAGTTACCAAACTTGGCTTTAAGCCTCTCAATAGATGATTAGGACAAATATGGTACCTTTAATAGGAAGTAAAAAATATACAAAAGACTGATCATGTAATACGTAGTTCGTTAATTTATTTAAAAGTAAATAGCGAGATGATCTGGACGTCATCACGGTGGCGCAGGAGAATAGTACTTGGAAGGATATTGCGGAGGCTTTTCACCAGCAGTGGGACATATAAGGCTACAAAAAGCACATTATATACCTGTACAGGAAAATGTTGTCAGGAAAACAAAATGTTTTGGAGACATATCTTGAGTGGGAAACGCTTCATGGAACTTCTACAAAGGGACAGTCCGGAATCACCTTTTTATACTAAACTAGCGACCCTCCCCGGTTTCGCACGGGTGCAATATACATATAAACCTTCCTCTTGAATCACTTTCTATTGCTGAAAACTGCAACATCAAATCCGTTGCGTAGTTTGAAAGATCTAAGCGTACAAACAGTGGGAGCGACTTTGTTTTATACTATGTAAAGATAGGCTTGCGATTGATGCTGCCTAAGGCTTGCCTAGTAAAATAGGGATGGGGAATTAGATTGTGTAATTCCAAAGCAAACTCCTCAATCTATATGAAGCTTTACTCGTAAGCCTGTTGTCAACAGTATATTTTAATATAATACCAGCCTTTGACAACTGTGGAAGTCAGTCTATAAACAGAGAGGAAGTGAATCAGCAGCAAAATCGTAGTGACTCCACCACGCTAACTCAGAGCCATTTGGTGATTTCAGATCATCAAGTAACTAACTAACCGACCATGTACGCAACGCCACACTGCGCTCCAAAACACAAATTACTGACGTTGCTCAAAAAGCTGAAGTGGGACTGAACTGGCCACGTCTGCCGCATTCTCAATGAGCTGTGGGCCAAAATAACCACTTTCTGGAGCCCTGACACAGCCAGAAGGCGTCGCGGCAGACCTCGTAGAAGATGGCGGGATGAGCTGGACAAAACAAACGATAAGTGGCCCACAATAGCCCTGGATAGTAGCAACTGGAAGTTATGAAGAGAGGCATTTGCCCAGCAGTGGGATGACGTAGGCTATCAGTATCAGTATCAGATCATCAAGTAACTAACTAACCGACCATGTACGCAACACCACACTGCGCTCCAAAACACAAATTACTGACGTTGCTCAAAAAGCTGAAGTGGGACTGAACTGGCCACGTCTGCCGCATGCCCAATGAGCTGTGGGCCAAAATAACCACTTTCTGGAGCCCTGACACAGCCAGAAGGCGTCGCGGCAGACCTCATAGAAGATGGCGGGATGAGCTGGACAAAACAAACGACAAGTGGCCCACAATAGCCCTGGATAGTAGCAACTGGAAGTTATGGAGAGAGGCATTTGCCCAGCAGAGGGATGACGCAGGCTATCAGTATCAGTATCAGATCATCAAGTAACTAACTAACCGACCATGTACGCAACACCACACTGCGCTCCAAAACACAAATTACTGACGTTGCTCAAAAAGCTGAAGTGGGACTGAACTGGCCACGTCTGCCGCATGCCCAATGAGCTGTGGGCCAAAATAACCACTTTCTGGAGCCCTGACACAGCCAGAAGGCGTCGCGGCAGACCTCATAGAAGATGGCGGGATGAGCTGGACAAAACAAACGACAAGTGGCCCACAATAGCCCTGGATAGTAGCAACTGGAAGTTATGGAGAGAGGCATTTGCCCAGCAGAGGGATGACGCAGGCTATCAGTATCAGATCATCAAGTACAACAATTCATTGGTTTCTTATTTCTTAAGCTAACCCAGTCGGGCCTTGAAGCCTGCCTCCTAGCTGCCAAGGTAAATTTTCTCCAACTCTTCAAAAACATTAATATTTCTAAATAAAATAGACATGTAGCGCGTAAGAGACGGCCATGACACCTGTCTGAACCGACAGCTAATATGTAGGTAATATTAGCTAACGTATTGTCAATTGTTCATCCTTGACTGCTCGTGGCAGGATGCCAGGGTTTAATGTGGTAGCAACTTGGTAGTTTGGGACAGCTGATCTGCGTACAGGGAAGCAGGCGATTTTGTCTCAGTTGTTGGTGTAATGACATCTTAGATATTACACGGAGGACGTGACAACCAGTGCAGCCTAAAAAGAGCAGTGGTCTATGATAACCAATATGTCAATTGAATGGTGTGACTGGTGTGTTAGCAGAACTGCCCAAAACTTAAGATATCTGCAGTTTTTGGACTGAAAAGCAATGATGATATCTTGAGCTGCAATTTTGAGGTCTCAACTGATCCAGCTAAGAAAGGCTAAGCAGATGATGATTCATCTGCCTAGCCTTTTCCCAACTATGTTAGGATCGGCTTCCAGTCTAACTGGATGCAGCTGAATACCAGTATTTTACATGGAGCGTCTGCCTATCTGACCTCCACAACACATTTAGTACTAGGTTATACGATACCCCTTGGTAAGACTGGTTGTCAAATTTTTCGGGGCACTGACTACCTGTAACGACTGTCAAAGATCTACAAATGACAGCCGGGATCAACTGATCCAGCATCACCCTGGATAATCAGCCTATAATGTTACCACAGCTGGGACACTGGTCTCCTCTCTGTTAGAGGGAATTCATCCAGCCTAGCAGAATGATTGTGGCTGAAATGTGTATGAGATACCCCCTGGTTTGATGCCGTGGACAATCAAAGTTTCCAATAACTTTGATTCAAATGCCTTAAGATCTATGCCTTAACAATATATACGGTGTACTGTACAGTGTAGAAATCTCCGTACCCTTTCAGAGCTACAAGGAGATGTTATGTTATAGAATTTTGTAAACAATACAAATATCTAACCGATTGCAGCAATCACGACAGATTTGCCGTCTATTATTGAAGAGTTCCGTTGTCTATCGCCGAAGGTCAGCATCAGATCTTCACCAAATTTAAACGCAACCACCGTGGACTGATACTTTAAAAAAAAAAATAATCACTAAAATTAATTTTCATTTGGCGCAGATGTCGTTGAAAATACACTCAAGACGAATATTGATATCATTTTGTAAAGTCGGTTAAAAACAGCCTATTTATATCACTGGAACTTTAAAAATAGACCCCAAATGTCAAAAATAGGCCACATTACAAAACAGAAGTCGATTTCACACATTATTATACAACTCAGTACAAAAATAAATAGATATGTAGGTACTATACTGAGTACGTAGATGTATAGAGTGTTGACCGTGACTTTCATATGAACTACCAAATAAATTGTGTGTGTGTGTGCGTGAATTGATTGGTGTAACGCGGTTCAAGTGTTGTGGAATAGAACGGAATAGCACACTTCACTAACAGTGAAGTGTGCTATTTTGTGTATTAAGTAACAGTTGGTGAATACGATTTGTTTTTGCGGGGCTAACATGGTCAGAAGTATGGACAGGGGAGGCCTCTACCCAGCAGTGGGACACGATACAGGCTAGTAAAAAAAAAAGTTGCATTTTCTGCTTGCTATGATTGCTTGCTATTTTATGAGGTATGTAATTGATAAGGAATTTCCTTCAAAATCATTCGGTTTGAGATCGCAATTGCGGTTGCCGAGACAGTTAAAGAGTTCAAGATTTTGAATAAGAAAGGGATGCCTTACGTTTTATTTGTTGTAAAGGATTTATAATTAGTCAGTAAAAGAATCAACAGAAGAATGATAATATTATTTTTATCAGAACCAGTTTCCACAAATTTTTCAAACTCAAAACTGGTTCGTTCGGAAAAGTTTCATTGCTTTATCAACTTTATTTATTCTTTCGTTCTTTAATAATTAAAGTTCCCCAATTCGTGTACCGCGCTACAGCATCACGCCAGCTTGTACCCGGCAGAGTTCTTGACAATGAAACTGTGTAATGTGTTACAAGTGCGTTATGCAACATTTATATCAAGTAACTTGTTGTTTTTATTATTGAGATGTTATTAGCTTTAGGTGTTAGTTTATTGATGTAATGTGTGTCTGTGTAAAAGTTTGATAGTAACATTTTTTCTAATAGTTTGAATTATTTCTTTCTTTATCGTGTGGTTAGTGCCTAACCTGGTGTCAGAGTTTTTATGCCGCCCATGGGACTCTGACTTGGCTTTACATGCCGTCAAGAAATATCTCTCAGGCATGCTAGTTTCCTCACGATGTTTCCCTTCACCGAAACAAGTGATAATTATACAATAAGCACATGTATCCGAAAAATCTGAGATGCGTGTCTCTGGTTCGAACTCGAGACATATGAAATGGCAGTCCGACGATCAGATCACTAGTCTATCACTGCTATAAAATATTGTCATGTTTGACAGGTTTAAAAGAAGTTTTAAACCTGTCAAACATATAAATATTCTTTACGTGTCGATTAAACTCCAATTTTGTCAGACTACTATCATTGACACTAAAAACGGGTTATTTACCGTTTTTACTATTTATTTTGATATTTCGGCGCTATTCGCTTTTGATCACGGATTTAAACTCAATAATAAATTATAATGTTAAGTTGTAAATTATTTTACCCGACTACGGCGAAGCCAAAAGGAAGGGTTATGATTTTAGCAGTCTATGTATGTATGTTTGTATTTACGTATGTTGCTCCGTAGCGCCTAAACTATACATCCGATTTTGATGAATAAGGTGTCAATCGATTCGTTATTAGGCTACATTGTAACCGACTTCAACAATAAGAGGAGTCGATTTTACCTTGTAAACCCCGAGTTTAATTAGAGCGTTTTTTTTTTTTAAGTAGTCGGGTTTTTTAGTTGTAGTAATACCACACAAACTCTTGTTAGTGTTCATAATAGTGTAAGTGATCATGCATGTCAATTTAGAAAAATTTTCAGGCTAATTTGTACCCTCAAACGGTACATTTTGGAGAGGTGCTGAATCGTTGAACTGAAAGGCTAGCAATTTAGAGAATAGCAAAACTTTAAAAAATAATTGACTTAGGCTCAATCGCATCAATCGTATAAACATGACAGAGACAGAATTATATTTTAAATATGTTTAGTGTTAAACGCGTTTAGCGATTCATGGTGCAAGCAGGCCTTAGTAGTAGTCTGTTTTAATTTTTCGTATTTAGTATTTTGGTAGGAGTTACTGTTGAGCTGCAGCCGGTTAGACTGGAAGGCGATCCCAACATAGTTGAGAAAAGGCTAGGCAGATGAGTAGGTGACAGAGTTAATTGAGGGCTTTTGATAAATATAGATAAATACCACTGTCATTAATTAGTATTCAGCTACTAAACCAAAACTTCGCATTTCAGTTTAAACCTTAATTGGTCACGTGGGGTATGACACACCCCAGCGCATCCTTAAAGGTTTAGAACTTTTTAAATTAAGAATTTTGAGCGCTGAATTTCCCGTTAGCTTCATAAAATCACGTGTCCTTTATGATCATGTATCGAACATAATCGTGATTTTGCATGTATTTCGTATTTGATCTATATGATCGGGGTGTCAGGCACCCCACGTGACCGTTTACGTAACTTTTTAGGCACGATCAATTAATAATAATTACAAAGGTAAATAAAAACATATAAACCAGTCATCAATTTACGCTTCTGTAACTGTGAAAATATATGAAAAAATATAAACATTACAAAAACGTCCACCTTACATCACAAACAAGTGAAATTCAGTAAAAAATTTAAAAGCAAAAAGCCCCCCTTCTACATTCGTAATACGAATTTTTTCATTCGAAACTCAAAAACGACTCAAAATCTGCGTCAGCGCACGTCAGGTAGAAGTTTTGGGTTCGCAGGTAGAAAAAATCTATGGTTGTTTGAAAAAAAAAAAGGTTGTATTATGCGATCCACCCTCCGACTGTTCGCCCACGATTCTCACCCCATAGAACGATGGGGTGGTTTTGATACTTTGAATATTTTAAGATAGGGGCAACAAATAACTCAGCCTTGCTTTCTGCAGGCGGCGGCTCCGACGCGGAGCGTAAGGCCGGTTTCGCGAAGGAGGTGGAGGCGGCATTGAGGGCTGTCTCCTGCAAACAGAAGCCCTCCATCAGGCATAGGGCCATGCCCGCAGCGATCGCCTCCATCATGGCGTCAGCGGAGGCCAGATATGCGGGGCCCCCGTGGCCAAACTGCGGCCGGATTCTTATTCTCTGGTTTAGCCCGAGCCGCCGCCTTGCCCTGCCTCAGGGCCGCCGGATTCTTAGGCGGCGGCCCTGAGGCAGGGCAAGGCGGCGGCCCAAAAGAAGGGCAAGGCGGCGACTGTGCCAGTGCCAGTCGCGAGACAGCCGCCACCACCGCCCCCTAAGCCTCCCGCGGCCGAGATCGGGTGGCAGGTGGCCGGAGAGAGGACGAGGGAGCGAAAGGCGGCCAAAAAGGCCAGGAAGCGGGAGCGGAAGCGCCGGCAAAAAAAGCGGAGCGTCGCGGCTAGGTTCAGTGCCCCGAAGACCGCAGCTGTAGTGATTACACTACAGCCGGACGCGGAAAAGAGGGGCGTGAGCTATCGCGACGTGCTCGCTAAGGCGGGGGCGACGGTGGATCTCGGGGAGCTCAGGATTACCGGGAGCCTCCGGCTTAGAGTCACTGCGACAGGAGCTCGAGTGCTAGAGATCCCCGGCTAAACCCGTGGCTCGTCCGCTGACGCTCTGGCTGAAAAACTTAGAGCGTCCCTAAATGCGGACGAGGCCCGTGTGTCCAGGCCCGTCAAATGCGCAGACCTGCGCATCCTGGGTCTGGACGACTCGGTGACCGAGAAGGAAGTGGTGGCCGCCATCACCAGGACCGGTGGGTGCCCTGCCGAGCAGATCAAGGCAGGCACCTTACGTCTGGACCTGTCGGGCATGCGAACCGTAATGGTAAGCTGCCCTGTGACGGTGGCGAAAGCCATTGTGGAGGGCCGAAGGCTCTTAGTGGGCTGGGTGTCGGCGCAGGTTAAGCTGCTGAGACCCAGACCTCTGAGGTGCTTCCGCTGCCATGTGGGGCACCACGTGTCGGTCCGGTGCACCTCGGAGATGGACCGCAGTGTCCTCTGCTGCCGCTGCGGCCAGCCCGGTCACATGGCAGCGGCTTGCTCCACCGCGCCGCACTGCGCCGCATGTGCGGCATCTGGCAAGCCGGCCGATCACCGGGCAGGGAGCATGGCCTGCGGTATACCCGCCAAGGCCAAGGCCAGGGGCAACGGAAGGCATTCTCTCCCCGTGCTTGTGTTCGGGGACTTCATTGCTAAGAACTTGGTTTGGGGTTCTCGTTTCGTTCTCGTTATGGGCCGGTATGCGGACGGAGAGTCCGCAGGGCGCCCTAGCTTCCGAATGAAGACCAGCTTCCCCGTCTTCCAACGAAGCGGGAACTGGCCTCTCTCCAAGCATGCGCTTAGGAGCCCTTCTAGTCGGGGCCCGAGAGCCTCAGAGGCCAGGACCCAGGCTTGGCCAAGCAAGCCATCGGGTCCCGGGACGGTTTTTCTGGCTTTCAGCCTGCGTACCGCCACTCTCAGGTCTACCCCAGTCACCTCCGGAACATCGGTGTGGTCCGTTTCCGGCACCGCTAGTGGCGGCGGAGCCATAGGCGCGGGAGGATGCCTCCCTCGCGAAGGGAACAGAGCGCTCACCACGTCCTCCACGAGCTCAGGCCGGAGACTCTGCGTCAGCGCCCAGGGCCCGGGTGCGGAGTTTGTCCCGCTAAGTACCCACGGATCTCCGTTCAGAGACTCCAGCATCTCCTCGCGGGCCAGATTCTTGACCCGCCGGACAGCCTCTTGGAGGGTGGTCTTCGCCGCTCTGTACCCCTCGTAAAGCTCCGCCTCAATGGCTGCAGCATCCGGAGGGCGGATGCGGAGCCTGCGATGCCTGGCGTACCGGTGCCCGTTGAAATACCTGGGACTCGTCCTCGACAGCCGGTGGAACTTCGTGGAGCATTTCCTTCGTTTGGCTCCTAAACTGGAACGGACCGGGGCTGCATTCAAGCGGCTCTTGCCCAACCTGGGGGGTCCTAACGCCTCCCGCCGGAGGCTCTACTCTCGCGGGGTCCCCCGCGGGGCCTCAGTGTAGACGCGTTCTTTGAGGCGGCAAGCCGCCCGTAACCTGAACGCGCCCCAAAAGTGGATAGCCCTAAGGCTGGTCCGGGGGTACCTCACAATCTCCGGTGAGGCGGCGAGCCTCCTTGCCGGATTGCCACCATAGAATCTGGAGGCGATAGTCCTCGCACGCCTTCATGAATGGCGCGTGGAGGCACTACGTCGGGGGTAAACTCCGCTGCCAAATGCGGCAAAATCGCCGCTCAGCGGACAGACCTCCGACGCAATCTCATGGTGACATGGAGACAGCGACTGTCGCAACCCCGTGCAGGGCACGCAACCATAGTAGCGATAAGTCCCCTCTTTGAGGAGTGGCTAGAGAGGCGCCACGGCGCCCTCACCTTCCGTCTGACGCAGGTCCTCACCGGACACGGTTGTTTCGGGAGTTTCCTGCACCGAATCGGGCGGGAGGAAACGACCGGGTGTTTCCATTGCTAGGATCGTCCGGAGGACACGATGTAGCACACTGTGGAGGTCTGCCCCGCTTGGGCGGAGCAGCGCCGTGTCCTCGTAGCGACGATTGGCGGCGGCGATCTCTCGCGTCCGGCTCTGGTTCAAGTCATGGTCCGGAGCGAGAGAGAATTGGAAGCCGTCACCTCCTTCTGCGAAGCAGTCATGCTAGAGAAGGAGGTGGCGGGACGTGAGAGGGAAAGAGCCTCACGTCCCAGCGGCCGCGGGAGACGCCCCGGGCGTCGGGGGTCACGTGGTGGCTCTCGGCCTCCGTAGGCTCGGGCCTGTGGACAGCGAGTTATGGGCTAGCTCGCCTTCCGGCCGTCTTATGACGACGGCGCGTTCGTGTTCTACGCGCGCCTCAAAGAGATGTCAGCAACCACGTAGGGGTCCGCATGGGCCGATGCCTGCCAGGGCTGCGGGACTGTTCTAAATAGATATCGTGGCCCTGGAACACAAAGGGCAAAGAAGGAAAATGGATGGGTTTTAGTCAGTAGAAGTCTGACACTCCCTTCCGCTCCGCCCAGAGTGGGGGGGTCATTTGATGAAATGCCATCCGAAAAAAAAAAAAAAATCTGTCCCCTTGCTGTCCTCCCCCAGCGACGCCCTAAGGCGAAGGTCGTACCCCACAGGGGGTGCCCTTAGCGTGTAGTCGCTTAGTGTGTTAGTTTTTTGCCCTGGCTGGAGGCCTTACATTCAAGGCATCCACATGATAGTCCGGTTAAGCAGAAGACAACCTACAAGGTTGAACTGCGAGATGCAAATCACAAAAAATAAAAAAGGGCAATAACAAAAGCTATGTTTTCTATACCTCCTCAACACAAAAGCTTCTTCATTATCATTGCTAGCTATATTGCGCTACTTACTTGCGTACTATTGCTAGTCTTAATATCTACGTTAACCAACCAAATACTTCAGCTTTTCAAAATAAAGCAAAGCAAATAGTATCAACTCTCCCCCATCCACGTAGCGGGGGTGGGAATGAAGCATGCAACAATGCAGCAACTCTGCGTGCACGCATAGACTCACTCACACACTCGCACAAGTCGCACGATAGTGTCAGATTACTTCAAAGATTTAAATCAGAAGATCACCCAACTGGCGTCGAAAGATGGCCACGTTTTTGATTCGTTGACTGATTTGAATAGTATTATCTCCTTCGCTCATACTGAAAATTTTATCTGTCGTCTTCAAGTGGATATTAGCGTTCCTATTGATAGTAGGAGGAGCTCGTGGCCAAATAATAACCGCCGCTCGGGACAATCTTTATTGTAAGCCGTGCTGCCTAGGTCGGTGCTTGGATAAGTGACTAGGACCACCCGATACATACCGTTATGCACAAAATTATTTAGCATACCATAGTATAATCAGCCTATAATGTTCCCACTACTGGGACACACGGCCTCCTCTCTATGAGAGGGAAAAAAAAAAAAATCCAAAATTATATATTTATTAAAAACTTCAACTTGAATTTACATTTATAAACCGCACAAACAAGTAATAATTATGTAAACATAAAAAAATAGAAAAAAATGTTTAAAAAACTTAAACTTTATAAAAACTAGATAAAATTATCCAAAATTAAATTAGAAAACATACAACAGCATAAAAATTTGAAATTAAATTAAAATGAATAATTATTTATTTAATATTAATGTTGGATGTCTTCTCACTTTTAAAATTTTTCGAGTGTCCACGACCTGTACACGGTAAGGAATCTCTAAGGATTTAAATCTTTGCATTGCTCGCACACAAGCGAAACAGATTTATCTAAACTAACATAATGTGGCGACTATGAGGCGAAATTTTTCGAAACACATGCTGTTTGCCTGTGATTCTCATCCGGGATGCGCAGGAGTTTCAAAAAGTAACGATTTTGACAAGGTTTGGAATAGGACAAGTTGATTTTATGGGATGTGTTAAAACTAAATGCATTGATGTGCTAATTTCTTAAGAGGAGAAAGACCAGGTTTTAGAGGTTTAAAACTGATGGTATAACTTAAATTATCCTTTGAAAATGAGGGTGTAACAAGACCCTTAACGAAGCCGAGAGGCACTTGTTCTCCCCGTCATTGCGATATTTTTTTTTGTTCTAGACCATACCTGGGAACCTTCTAGTTATGGAAATAATGTGGGTAAAAGTTCAAACTTTTTCACAAGTTTTTTTTAAATACATGTTTTTAATGTAAGATTTTTACTTTAAACACCTCCACGACCCCCGTACTATTTAATCCGTCCATCAGCATAATGTTTTGAGTGCGTTATATTGAGTCGTACCGTAAAACCTCGTACCTACGTAATTATTCACCCAAAAAAAAATGGTTTCTCAGCAATCTAATATTTTTGCGTAGTTACTTAGTTTGATGTACAGAATGCTTGGTAGACGGCGTCGTTAAGGGTCTTGTTACACCCTGTATTCTGCTAGTATTAAACAATGTATTTGCTATAGATCCTAAGGCTGAAAGCTTATTATGCTTCGTTTCAAAACTACGTATGGTTTCAAATAACTATTGAAGGGTAAAATCTCAAATTCTGAACGCACTTTTGTGGTCTGCTGTTTGTCATAAAAGGGCATTGAGCAAAATATTGTTGATAATTTCTTTTGCATTTTAAATTCGATAAAATAATTACAAAAGGCGTTATTTAAAAGATTATCACATGTGATAGCGGCTACTATTTCTTATCGAAACAGAAGCTCGAAGTGATAAATCCTAAATAATATAATCAAATTTTTTTGCTCAAAAACCATCAAACTTTTTAGCACTTAGACTGCGATGTTAATAAATTATAGACCGGTGTAGAAATCGCCAAAACTTAATTATTTTTATGACACCAATTAAAATGAGGAATTAGCATTGGAGTATAGTTAATTAATCATGTATGAAAACAGGTATTTTAACATTGGTTTAGCACCCTTTTTAAATTAAAAGATGTAATGGTGCGATCCAATTTTTAGGTTAAATCTATACTAAAATCAATATTATAAGTACTGTTGACTGCATGACGAGGAAAATAATAAATTAAAAAAGTAGAATAAAAAAAAAAAATAACGTGTACCTACATTTTTTTTTTTTTTTATAATCTCAAAATAAAATATGACTTAATTCTTAACTATGCAATAAATAAACATGATTTGATTTTTTTTTGTATTTACTGTTCGAACTAAATTCTAACTAGGTAAATCATTTAAGTTCTAACTAAATTCTAATATTAAATGAAAATTTTCAATAACTTAATAATTTTACTACTCGACTCTGTAGTAATTTAAATTATAAAGGTTTATGAACCATTGACTTGAATACAAAAACTTTTAATAAATATAATATTAATGACAGTTTCTAAAGTACCATAAGAATTAATAAATTAGAAATAATACCTGTAATAAATTAATAAATGTGATTAAAGATGTCGCTGTCATGAGCCAACATGTTTCTTGATAATTCTGTGTGAACATTTTAAGCCAAGTTTTGTGGTGATTGGCCACATATAACCTAGAAGACAATCTCTACCTATAGCAGATGACGCCAAGGAAGCTATATTACGAGTAACGAACAAGAAAATGTCAATTTTGGTTAGCAAATCCAGCTAACGTTAAATCTTAATATCTAATTTAGGGCTGAGCCAGGTTAATACCAGTGCCAAACTGGAAACCAAACGTAATTTAGAAACGCAATTAGTAATCGACAATCACTAGAGCTACATATAAACACACAGTTGGCGACATTAATTTCAACGTTAACTTTAAAACCCATCAATACTTCTCGTGAATGAGCAGATCCCAAAATCAAAAACCTAACCTACGTCACAAAATACCGTAGGGTGAACACCCAAGTAAGCGTCCTACCAAAAAACACCGACCACTGACCGTACGTTATGCAATCAGAGGCAAATGCACTATAAAAAGAACAGCGTAGGACAAAAACACCTAACGGGTTCCGGGGATCCGAAAGTCTTTTTTTTTTAATTCAAAAACGGGAGCAAAAAGAAGCGAAAAAACAAAACACAATGAATAAATGTTTTTGCAAATCGAGAATCGGACTTTTTCTCAGCACGTGTTAGAATTTAAAATATTCTTTTTTTGTGTTCTTTTTTGTGCCAATATTGTTGTGTTAGGTCGCGGAAGGCTTCGGATGGCCATTAATATGCTAAATAATGTTTTATTTAGGATGAGACATCGTAATTGTTTACTTATGTGTTTTTTAGACGAAATGATTGTGACAGTAGGTCAAACAGTCTACGTGTCATATTAAAAAGGACATAATACTGCCTCGTTTTTCTAGTGGTCGCATGAGCGACTGCTTAACATGAGGTCCTGGTTTCCGGGCCAGTGAGTCCGGGCAAAGTGTTATTTAGTTTTTCCATCAGGAATTTCTCAGTAGCAGCCACCAAGTCTCGATTTTTGTGTGTGATGGCAATAGGCGCCCCCTATTACTTGGAACTTAAAACATAACTGGCGAAATATGGGTGTATTATTAGGTACACCTCTGCCTAACCCTTCAGGGATTACAGACCTGATGTTATGTTTGTTATGTGTACTGTATAGTATTGTAGAGGCAGACTTAATGCCTTGGGCATTTTCTGCCGATTCTTACGGGTCTGTTCATTACTTAGGTACTTAAATGTGCCTACTACTTAATATTACTGTTTTTCGAAAATGAGGATTACAGGCGTAATGTTTTGTTAGAAATAAGATATCATTAAAAACCTACATCTCAATTGCATTAAACACTTGCAATTACAACGTGAAAGATTTTGAAGAAGATTCCTTGCTTCATTATGTTTGAAACATTCGGCAGCTTGAGAAGGTAAGTAACACAATTAATTTTGTTGATTTGTCCAATTAAAAGGCCTTACGATTGTTTATTGTGAAGACAAAAACACGGTCATTCGCCTTGGTTCGGACGACGTGTCTTGAGTTCGCGTCGGAGTGGACATATTTAAAGCTCTAGACCAAAGAAACGATGGATGGACTATATAAAGAATGATATGTCCAGAAAGGAGGTGTCTGATGAGATGACGAGTAATAGAGAAGTATGGAAGGACAAGACATGCTGCGCCGACCCCAAATAAATTGGGATAAGGGTACAATGATGATGAAATTTAAAACTCTTTCTATTCGACTCGTGCTGATTCCTCGTCAAACAGTTTGGTCACTCACCCCATCATCATCTGCCTAGTCTTTTCCCAACTATGTTGGGGTCGGCTTCCAGTCTAACCGGATGCAACTGAATACCAGTATTTTACATGGTGCGACTGCCTTTCTGATCTCCACAACCCAGTTAGTACTGGGTAATACGATACCCCTTGGTAAGACTGGTTGTCAGACTTTTTGGGCCACTGACTACCTAACGACTGTCAAAGATCTACAAATGACAGCCGGGACCAACGGCTTAACGTGCTTTCCGAGGCACGGAGGAAACTCGGTATGTAAGGGGCGGTCACCCATCCACAGACCAACCTAGGCAAGCACGGCTTAACCTAAAGATCGATCCGAGCGGCTGTTATTATTTAGCCACGAGCTCCACTCACTTACCCCAATAAACGGAAATCATTCACAGCTATTGATTAAGCAAGTATAGCGAGAAAACTTCCTTCGTAATTAAAAATGGTGAGTAATGAATTTCCTACTGATTTTAATTATGTTTTAGTTCCTACAAACATATTAGCATAAATATCTACGTTATGTAAAATATTTCTCTTGTATATTTAGGTGTTATTTTTATTACCTTGTGTGAAGTAACCGTATTAAAGTGGAATATGTGATATATTATTATGTGTGATATTTTATTTAAAAAAATAAATTGCTTTCGAAGTCTTGTGTATTGAACTTGGATAGTAAGAACACCCTCATTTCGCCAGTTATGTTTAGGTCCCATGTAAAAGGGGGTGAGCCTTTTGCCGTCAACCGGACACGCATCCGGAGTTCGTGGCTGCTACTGAGAAATTCCTGACGGAAAAACCCAATAACACTTTGACCGACCCGGGAATCGAGCCCAGTACCTCGTGCTCAGCAGTCGCGCTTGCAACCATTACACCGACGATTAGATAGATACATATATCAGACTTTAACGTAACTAGCGAAATGTGGGTGTATTATTAGGTACACCTCTGCCTAACCCTTCGGGGATTACAGGCGTGATGTTATGAAACGTAAAGGCGTGATGATATGTAATGTGTTACCGACAATTATTCTGACCAGAAAGGAATCTGTACCTTGCGCTAATTAAATTCTAAATGTAAATTTTTGACAGATGGCAACTCCGCCATATTACCAATATGGCGCTGTCGCTTAGCAACGGATGCGTGGGCGCAACAGGTGTTGCGAGATTGTTTTTTTTTTAATCCGTGGGGAGAAGGCGGCGATACGGCTTTTGAGATCCGGTGGGAACGATTTTTTAAAAGATTTTTTTGTATTGGATTTTCTGTTTGTTCGTTATTGATGAAATCAAGATTATTTTTGGGGTAGTAATGGAAGATCGCATACACAGGTGCATTAATAATATAAAATTGATGGATAGAATATTTGTTATTAGGTGGAAATTGGCATGAGACTAGAAAATGTTAAGGATTTTCATCCATTCCTGTACTATAGCTAATCTACATACTATAGATCTAGCTGTTTGTGTATGTGAGTTTAAATGTTTGTAAACGCACCCAGGATCATTCATCATTATTTCAGCTGAAAGACCTGGACATTGACCAATCCCGTGCGTCCCGCATCCCCGCAACCTTCACCAGGTCATCGGTCTCCTAGTAGGAAGCCTTCCAACACAACGTTTTCTGGTTCGCGGTCGCCACTCCAGAACTTTTCGACCAACGGGTGGGGAAACATTAAAAAAAACAACTATTAATTTGGAACCGGGAATTAAATCAGTGAGGTAATATAATTTATTTAGATATGTTGTTGAACAATAGAACTTGACAAACATAATTAAAATGCGAAAAAATCCAAATGTTTCGGTTGCAGGACACAATAATTATGATTGGAACTAAATCAAGCAAGACACAAGTTTTCCATCAATGAGGGGAAAGCTAGTAATCGTAAAAAAATGCTGGAGCCTGAACCAGTTAACTCGCTCTAACATTCACCGGAGTTTTAACACAGCCTCTCACAACATAAGCATAATTAGCCTATAAAGTTCCCACTACTGGGACACAGGCCTCCTCTTTATGAGAGGGAATGGGCTATAATCCACCACGCGGGCCCAATGCGGGTTGGTAGATGTCACAATTCGAATTTTTGGTTCTAGGCCATGACGGTTTCCTCACGATGTTTTCCTTCACCGTTTTGAGAGCAGTGGTGATGAAATAAATTACACAAAGTAATTCACCTGCTTGGGTTCGAACCTTCGACTTACTGTTCGTAAGTCAGGGCCGCCACCACTGGGCCACCGCTGTTCCATCAGCCATCCTTTCATAGACCCTCTTTAAAACCACAAACAAATTCCTACCAACAAATTATTTAAAATCAAGTACGAAACCAACATATATAATCACATTCGACCTTTGTAGTATCTCCTACGCTGCCGGAACATATCAACATAACGTGAGCAGCTTGTATGTAAGTGATTGATCACGTTACACTAGTTGTGTGTCGAGGGTTTGCTTGAGTTTGCTCTTGAGTTGAGGAGCAAATATCTGAGTCGTTTTAGTAGTACACAGTTTGTTTTAATTCGTTTTAATTATAATAAGAAATTGTTTTTTTTGTTATAACGGGTGTAAAAAGACCCTTAACGAAGCCGAAAGGCACTTGTTCTCCCCGTCATTGCGATCATTTTTTTGTTCTACCCCATACCTTCCGGGAACCTTCTAGTTACGGAGATATTTGACGTCAAATTTCTATTTTTTTCACAAGTTTTTTTTTAAATACTAGTTTGTAAGGTTTTAAAATTGACTTTAATTACCTCAATGGCCTGTTTACTATTCAACGTATTCATGAGCAAAATGTTTGAGTATAAGTGCGTTAAATTGAGTTTTGCCGTAAAGCTCGAAGTTTCACCACAAAAAAAAATGTCTTTTCCCAGCAATAATTTTTGCGTAGGGTTACTTAGTTTGATGTACAGAATGCTTGGTTGACGGCTTCGTGAAGGGTCCGCTTACAACCTGTATATTTTATTATAATTTTTAATGTAATTATTTTATTAGAATGAGAAGTTATTTATTTTAATTTAATAGATATCATTTATTATATCTATTTTATTAGATTGAATAGCTTTATTATTAATAACATTTGTTTATTTTTTTTAATTTCTTGTTTATACAAGGATAGTTTGGTGTGATGCCGAAATTTCAACTTATGTCGCCATCTTGCTTATTCGAATACAATTTTGCATAATTATGTTTTAATACGCAGATACAAGTTCTAGATTATTCTAGCTTAGATTATCTTAAGGCAACTCAAAAAGAATCTAGGTGCTAGGTACCCCGTTCACTGGCGGTCTGCCAGGTTTCACCTTTATGCCCTAAGTATTAAGGTTGAAAAATGATCGACCGTCAGAGAACTTTGTACTACAGACGTCAGCACATCAAGCTACCCGAAACTGTCAAATTTTCCCAATCAACCTTGAACCTAATGCTTTAGCGATAAAGTTGAAAATCTATTGAAAAAAATTGACAGATTGTAGTAGCTTGAGGTGCTGGCGTATGTACATACAACATTAGTTTTATTATATGGGAAACCTGTAAACACGTGTCTAGTATTTTCATGTAAAGAATCTATGTACAAAATTTCAAAACTGTATCATGAAAAATCACAAATTTATAAGCTTGTACTGTTACCTGGTTGTCCACAAAAAAACGTGGTCACCACGCAGCGCGCCCGCGCGCACACCTCCAGCGTCGTCTTGAGCTCATTGATAATAATAATTTGGCAGTAGGTACCTAAATTATTGCGATAGGTACTTAATGTCGCTCGGTGTCCAACTTGTAACTTTTTTTAAATATTTTTTGGACAAAATATAACATTGTTTATAAATTATTGGAATCGATTCAGTTACTTATTCTGAACAAACTATATTCAGGTTTCGCATATACTATAAATAATGTTATATACATATATCTACATACACTTATAAAATAAAAGTCAGACTTAATTAGCATTCTCTCAATTAATTATTTCACTGACTGACCAGACTTCCAGAATATATCTAATAGCCCAGATCAGGTTCATTGGCATGTCCTAGTGCAAAAAATTTACTGTGATGAGTACATTTCTAACTAACAGATGTAATTTACTACAAAATAATTTGATGTGCTACTTTTTGACAGATAATACCTCAAGAGTCTAGGTTAAAAAAAATGAAATTAGAATTCATAAAAAAAAATACTTGAAAAAATATTTCTTTGAAAGCTTCTTGTCCAGTTAAACTAGTAATTTTATGAGTTCATTTAATGTTACATATGTTTACTCATTTCCAGGATGGGTCAGGACAGATGGGCCAAAATCGTCACACAGTAGGTGCCTGAAGACGGTCGTCGTCACCGAGGCAAGCCCAAGAAACGCTGGCGTGACGATTTGGACTCGTTACTTACTGATTGGCCAGAGAAGGCAAAACACCGAGAGAGTTGGAATGGAATGGGAGAGGCCTTTGCCCAGCAGTGGGACAGAATTCACTATACACAAAAATAGGTTCACTAATAATGCCTGTAAATTTCTCTCTTGCGCCAAAAGAGCCGTTTAGCTCTGTAGAGGTCAACTAATTAGTTTTTGGTTAAAGATTAGATACTTTTTATCTGGGTGCCTGAGGAAATTCCCTGGGATATGAATAAGATATCAGGCAACAACCAAACTAAATTTTTCCATCATTACGCAGAAACAAACAGGATCGCAGAATATGCTATAAACTCATTCCATAGCATATCCTGCGAAATTTCTGCTGTTTGATTGAAGTTTCTTTGAGAGATCGAATCCAAAATGGGGTTATCCCAAAGAACCAGAGTCGCAGGATATAATCGGATGAATAGGCGAGCTGAAGTGTTAATGGGCTGGCCTTATTAGCCATAAAACCGATGACCATAGGGGTACACGTGTCTTTGATTGGAGACCACGAATTGAAAAAAGACGCAAACGAGCTAGCAGCCAAACTGAACTGAGGGTAATTAGTCACCGTCATCTATGGGAGGGGCATCTGCAATACCAGAATTACCAGCGGCTAGATGATACTGGCCAAGGATTGAGAATATAGAAATATTCTAATAAAAATAGATATATTCCAGTTATCTAAAAATATTCAAACGATTACACTCAAAGCTACCATAAAAGTCTCGAACATTCTAAAATCAAATTATGACAGGTTGCCACCCTACCTCCTTTTACAGTAATACCATAGTATAAGATTGTAATACCAACATAATAATTAAACACATTACGCCGACATTTAGACAACATGTGCACAACACTTGCCTAGACAAGACGTGTCACTTATATTTCATTTATCGATGCCTGTTTGATTAATGTGGACATGCCTTAAGAAAAAAAGAATGAGATAAAATATTTAGAACGAAAATTAAACGGGTGTTTTAATTAAAATATGTTCAGATTTTTTTGACTTTTTATAAAACATGGTTTTTTTCTTGCTATTACTATTTGGAAGATACTAGAATTATGATGGCTTTTTATTTACCTAAGTATTATGCAGTGTAAATCTTAAAACCAGTACGAAATATTAGGAATATAAAATCTACGTTTAGTCAAATTGAAATAACGACACCAAATTAAAAATCTGTTATGTACTTTAAATGTGCACAGGTAAAAAATACTTAATCATACAGGTCAAATAAAGTGCAATAAACAAAAACTGCACAAGAAAGATTTTAATACGCTGATAAAAGTTTTATTTTTCGTCTTAGATTACCCTAAGGCCATTTTAAAAGAATTTAGGTACATACATACACTGTTAATAAAAATAAAAATTGTCATGTTTAATTAGCGTACTCACAATCAGTTATTTCATCGACTGACCAGACTTTCAAAATATTTCTAGTAGCCCAGGTTAGGTTCATTGGCATGCCCAAAAGCAAAAAATTAACCGAGATGAGTACATTTATAAATAACAGATTTAATTTCCCACCAAATAAATTGATGGGTAGCTTTTTGACACAAAATATCTTAAAGGAAATAGTCTGGGTTAAAAAAAAAGTAAAAAAAAAATTAAAATTCGATTTAAAAATTAATTTAAAAAAGATAATACGTACATGTTTTTTTTTAATATTGTTAATTCGTTAGTAGCTAGTCCAGTTAAACTAGTAGTTAAATGGGTTCATTTACAGCCACTTCACTGTCACATTTTTTTTCAAAATCACGATACGATCTCTGATCTCAATATATTTTGAAAAAAAAACCACAACTAGCCATTAATAATCAGACTACTTTTTCCAATTTTATTTCTATGTAAGCTGCTTATGTACACTTTTTGCTCTTCAAAAACTACTCAAAGTAATTATCAAAACCGACGGCAATAAGAAAAAAGTGGGTTATTTAAAATATATTTTTGTGCATAAGTAGAAACAAAAAATATCATGTCTAATAATCCTAGACATGTAATACATTGAATTGGTTACATTGCACTAGATGTAAGTAATCAGGTTTAATTTTCAGTTAGTGGGTTAAAAGTTGATTAAACTGAGGTACCTACATGATGGCCATCGCTTGGATTAATTGCCACCTGCCAGAGGAAGAATTTGACAAGTGGCCAACTTTCATGATTTTTTTTTCAAGTTGTATGACATGAGAACCAGACTATTGAACCTTTTTTAATATTATCTCATATAAAATAATATTATAACACCATTCATTAATTATTTAATTTTCTACTAATGTAATTTATAAAATAAATTATTAAAATTTGACTTGGAGGCAACAGTTTTTTTTAATATTAACTACATGAGACAGGCCCCCGAAACGTCCGTCTTCACCACTTCCTAGCATTTGAGCTGGGAAACTCTAGTAGCACATCTGCTTGTTAAGTTAGAAGACGATTATAAAACAAGAAACAGAAATTTACTTAATGAATTTAAAGAAAAACAAAAAAAAACTCCTAGCTAGACAGACATATACAGTTACAAAATTGCCGGGGCCATCAAGCTTATACTACATCGCGAAGAAAAATCAGCACCCTTCAATAAAAATTCAAGAAAAATCTCCAAACGAACCAATCAACATTATTTTCTTCACTAATCTAACTAAAAAAAAGTGTCACATTTTTTACCAGAACCCGCAAATGGTTTCAGATAATAAGCAACCTTCTATAAGTCGTCACGGTTCACAGTATTCGTTATCTAGAACAGTTTGTCAAGGCGACGTTTCTTTTCCTATACCTTTGCGGAATTCACGAAACTTCTGGCCTTTGTTTAAATGCATCTTAGTTAGTAACAGCGAGCTATTTCTTGGGTTTTGAGGTTTCTGGGTCATTATCAGGGTCTATTTGCGGTATTGCTTGGATTGGATGGCTAGGACTTTTTTCAATCAGCAGCTGAATTTTCGCACAATATACCGAAAATGTACCAAAATGTGACTGCCTCGTTGTGGTAGTGGTCGCAATCGCGACTGCTGAGCATGAGCAGGACATCATGCAAATGCATGCGGTTTGATTCCCAGGTCGGGCAAAATGTAATTACGTTTTACCATTAGGAATGTCTCAGTAGCAGCCACGGAGTTTGGATCGGTCCGGTTGTTGAAAATAGGCTCGCCCTCCATTACATGGGATTTAAACATAACTGACGAAATATGGGTGTACTATTAGGTAAACCTCTGCCTGACCCTTCAGGGATCACAGGCGTGATGTTATGTTATGTGTTATCAGCGACTATTTGCGGTATTGCTTGGATGACCAGGACTTTTTTCAACAGCTGAATTTCGCATCATCATCATTTCAGCCGAAAGACGTTCACTGCTGGACATAGGCCTCCCCCAAGTGTCGCCACATTGACCGATCCCGTACGACTCGCATCCAGAGGATCCTTGCAACCTAATACCATAATGATTTTTTGCATAATGTACCGAAAATGTACCAGTAGTGGCTGTATTTTACATGGAGCGCCTGTAAAAGTTTTATATTCACTGATATTGTAAGTTTGAATGTGGAGGTTATCTCCGAAAGTACTCTTCGACTTCAAAAATCTGTCACTACAAGAAAGACAGACTATTGCCGAGGGCAAAGTTGTGGGCAGCTAATTCAAAATAAAAAAGAATACACAAAATAAAACAATAAACAAAATAAGGAACCGCATCCACCTTAAACCAACGTCACTAAATGTGGGAGCTGTAACTCGACACACTCTATTGACTCCTGCGCATGGTATTATTTCAAACATGGCCGCTTTGAGAAAAGCAATAGTTTTTGGAAATACGCTCATAAAAACGTTAATCACTTCAATCTGTATATTTAAGTTTATTAGTTGAACGAATTTTAATTGTTTTTGTTTGTGGTGATAGTTAACATGTTTTTGATGAAAAAGTGTGATAAAAATTAATAAGACCGTTATGATTAGTTTAATTAGGACCATACTTGAAACTACTTAGACTAAAAAGAGGTGATTACTGCATAATTAGCCTATATCGTTACCACTGCTGGGAAACATGGCCTCGTCTTCATGAGAGCGAGTGGGCGCGGGCCCAGTGCGGGTTGGTAGATGTCACATGTTTTCCGAGTTTTTGGTTCTAGGACATGCCGGTTACCTCACGATGTTTTCCTTCACCGTTTTGAGAGCAGTGGTGATGAAATAAATTGCACAAAGTAACGCGCCTGCCTATGTTCGAACCCTCGACATACTGCTCGTAAGTCGAGGCCGCCACCACTGGACCCCCGCTGCTCTCGGTGATTACTGAGATAACTTATGACAGAGAAGAAGGCAATCATGCTGCGGCAATCCCATATAAATTGAGATCAGGGCAGAAGAATGATGAAGTTATTTCTACCTATACAAGGTGTAAGGGACAGCCCTTCACAAACTGACAGGGTGCATTCAGCTCCTTATTTTGAATCATATTCCACCGGAATTTTTGTCCGGATTTTTATTTTTTTATTTACTATTTTTTATTTCAATGTGAAATTACATTCCCTGTACGCAGCTCTCCATTTATGTAAATAATACGGCTAAAATAAAAATAAAAACCAACAATGGATGTTGAAATACTCTAACGAACGACGCGTGAAATCAGCTGTTCACTTCCTGCCTAGCCACAGAGTTCATCGAACTCGTCGTCGCGCTTGCCGTTCGCTACGTACGTTTTGCCACGGTAACGATACATTAGGTAGGAGGAAATAAAATAAATCAAATTTATTGAATTCCCATAACATTCCTGAAATAATTTCTTGTACTGGTCATCTTAGTATGATATACTGAATTCCCGTCAGTTTGTGGAGGGGTGTCCCTTACACCCTGTATAAAGGTATCGCTTCTCAGGTTGTGCCACGGCAGTAGGTTTTAGGATATTAAACTGGCACAGATAAAATATTATTTTATTTAAAACCATTAATCTTAAATACAAAAGAATTTATTTATGGAAATATAAAAGAAATATCGTTTTGGAAAAGAACCTAAATAATTGGATTTGATTACTGCTTGTTAATCATTTACTAAAGAAAAAACTAATTTTATGCTTCATTAAAAATATAGGTGCAGACATAGATCATATTATTTCGTGTATTGAAACCTCAAAATTGCCAGCAAATAATACATTCATTACGTTTAATTAATCTTTCGATGTGTTTAGCCTAGACACTTCTGAAAGTATTTAGGGTTCAATTATTTGAAATCGGCCATTTTTGAGCGCGATTTCTGAGCCTTAGGTTCGATTCCCAGGGCGGACAAGGTGCTATTGGGTTTTTCCATTTCAATTTTCTCTGTCGTAGCCACGGAATCCGGATTTGTGCCCGGTTGATGGCAATAGGCTCGCCCATATTACATCATTGGAAGAATCAACTGCAGTGTCTTTAACGAGGTAATGAAAGGTTTACTTTTGTTTCACTCCAGTATTATCTTTCTTGATGCCTGATAATACTTCGAAAATTTAGCCTAGTCCTCGCCCTAAACCGTGGCCCAATCTTTGAGAGAACCGCACTCCAGAATTTCAACTGTTTGCAACCCCGAAAACGGGTAAGTTTTCAACTTATTAATTAGAAGCTACTTCAGGTCAATTAAAGTTCTATCTGACGATTCCTTTGGGATTTCAAATAAATCATTAGAAGTACAACTTATTTTTATGAGAAGTACCACTATATCACCAGAAGGAGACGTGGTAGACCTCGCAGGAGATGGCGGGACGAGCTGGACAAAACCCACACCCAGTGGCCCACATTGGCCCTGGATCGAAAGACTTGGAAGTCATGGGGAGAGGCCTTTGCCCAGCAGTGGGATGGTACAGGCTAACAGTGACCACCATTTCGGATTTGGAAGATGTTCCCAGTGAAGATGGGAATCCAAAACATAGATTTTTTTTTTTGAACACTTTGCCCCACATTAGGAATTTCTCCTGTATCGTGGGTGCGTTTACAAACATTTAAACTGACATACACAAACAACCAGACCCGGAACAACTACCTGTAGATCATACAAATATTTGATCCGTGCGGGCATCGAACCCGCGACACGCAGCACAGCCGCTGCGCCAACCGTGCCGTCGTAGATAGATAGATGACCATCACAGGTGTCTCGGACGACTTTTCATCTACCGTTTTCCAAGTTTGTCCATCCAAAAAACAAACCCACTCCAAAAAGGGCGCGAAGCTAAAAATAGACGGAACTATAGACCATTACATAATATTCAAACATGGCCGTTTTTTGCTCACTACTACTAGCAGATAAAAATCAATTTATAATAATTTTCGATGTATAGAATCTGAGTGTTCGACACAGTAATTCGACGTCTCGATTTTTAACGCAAAAAATCAAGGTTACAGCTAATACTGGTTGAAAAGTAATAAATTCGTTACTAACTGATAATACGCCAATTATTTTTGGATTAAAGTGTGCTTGGATTAGCGTTATGGAGTCAGCAGAAATTCAAGAATGGTGGAGAAGAACTGTACGAAGATCACAGCATAAAATGACTCAGTAAAGCTGTCAGTGCTCACTTTATGATCTCAAGTGTTGCTGGTAGTAAATAGGATGAACCCCCATATATATCTAAGTTATCAGTCTAACAGCAGATTCATAAGGATATATGTAGTAAGGCTTGTAGAAGGCGACGCGGTAGACCTCGTAGGAGATGGCGGGACGAGCTGGACAGAATAAACGACCAGTGGTCCACATTAGCCCTAGATCAAAGACTTGGAAGTTTTGGGGAGAACGTTTGCCCAGAACTGTGATGACACAGGCTAATAGTAAGGCTTCCTGAAACTGGCTGTGAATATTGTGATCATCATCCTGATTTTCTGTCGCAGCTCAGTGATAACAAGCTGCTTTGTGTTTTATGAGAGGCAAAACTTTGTGCTGAAAACTATCTTTAGCATATACACAACACAGAATTCTTGAATATAAATAAGCATAAGCATAATCAGCCTATAATGTTCCCACTGCTGGGACCCAGGCCTCCTCTCTATGAGAGGGAATGGGCTATAATCCACCACGCGGGCCCAGTGCGGGTTGGTAGATGTCACATGTCTTCCAATTTTTGGTTCTACGACATGCCGGTTTCCTCATGATGAAAAAAAAAAAAAAAAAATGAAAAGAAGTCATCAAAATCTCACAAGATAGTAATTAATGAGTTCTAAATCTAGGTACAACATCGATGCTAGTATGTCTGAACTCTGTCTAGACTAGACTAATGGCTTGAGACTTCAATTTCCGTTGCCGAAAAGTATGGGTCCAAAGATTTTTATCGCAGAAGCTCCTACTTTTGCTATGTTGTGAACAAAGTAGGTTGCTAGTTTGATTACTGTCTAACTGATGTACCATTTGAAGACATGTTATCGTGCTTAATCAGTTGAGCAGCTGTCTAATCATACGTCAGATGCTGATTGGTTAACCACTCATAAACTGGTAGGAGACTCGACTTACTTATTCTTGGAGTTATTTGAGCATGGTAAGCAACTGGGATGTTTCCAGATTTCTGATGATAGGTTTGTTACGTTGAAAATCTCTGAATACACTCCGAACCCAAGTCGGCCGTAGCAAAGGCAATCTCTTCAGATGGGGGTTCATGGACGGCTCAGATCTCAAATGTGTATGCGGCGTGTCTCCACAGACAATGGCCCATATTCCATCTTGTGCTGCATGCCCTAACCTGTGCACTTGACGATCTTATAACTGCATCTGAGAGCGGAGTTCGCATAGCTGAATTTTGGGCCAAACATATTTAATAAAAATTTGCCATCGACACGCTAAGAACATCTAATCGTGTTGTTACTACTGCCTTGACAATATTGGCTAAGACTAGTCTGAAATTTTTCAATAGCTTCTAATAAATCCTCAGGGATGCAGTAAAAGTACGTACGTGAAGACGTTGGTCCCGACTGCCATTTGTACATTTTTAACAGTCGTAATGAGTCACGAGAACGAAACTCCGGTAAACAGTCTTATAAGAGGTATCGTAAAAAGCAGTGGTAGCCTAGTAGTGTGACCGTCGAACTGCCAAGTCAGAGGTAACCTAAGACACGCACCTCTGATTTTTCGGATTTATGTGCATATTCTATAATTATCACTTGCTTCGGTGAAAGAGAACATCGTGAGGAAACCAACATACCTGAGAGATATTTCTCGACGACATGTAAAGCCAAGTTAGAGGCCCATGGGCGGCAAAAAACTCTGACACCAGGTTAGGCACTAACCACACGATAAAGAAGAAGAGAGCCTTGCTCAAGGTCAGAGCTTTCAAGATTCAGCTGCATCCAGTTCGACTGGAAGCCTACCCCAACATAGTTCGGAAAAGGCAAGGCAGATGATGATGCCAACGACATGAGCTTTTGTCAAAACTAGAAGATATCTCTAGAAAAAAATCGCAGTGTTAAAACTTATATGCAGGAAGAACTCGACCGTCAGATACCTCAAGTTATTTCACGCCTGTTACTATCGAATACCTACGTATATAACTCTGGGCTACGTTATATAATTAATGTATATATTATGCGATGATGTCATAAAAATGGATCCTGAATTATGACTCTTATGATTTAAATGCTGTGAGTTTTAACTTATGGAAATGTCTGGTAGGTACTACATTATTAGGTGGGCTGACTATCACACCGGAACGTAACAATGTTTATGATGGAATATTGTTTAATAGTAATTTTGAATTCGTAAGGTAACATGGCTGGAATAAAGTAAGTGTTTAAACACCTGTGAAGCTATTTACTTACAAAAAATCGTATGAGGTACTTAAATAATCAGAGTCAGAAATAGAAGATACAAAACTTAAGTTTAAAAGAGTGCCCATGGTATTTCTTTCCCGTTCTTCAATTTTTTTTACAAAGTGTCTGTGATCTATTTGAAATAAATGCTTTGACTTTCAGTGCCTGATTCTCTAAGCGTGTTATGTGTATTTTCTATTTTATTGTTTTTAAGTTTCAACCCTCGTGGGTCTCTCCTGTCTAGAAATCTTCGTCATCGAAGTCATCATCATCAACTGGCTAGTCTTTACGCAACTATGTTGCAATTGGAGAGGCCTAATGTCCAGTATGTGATAGTGGGCTGCTGTGAGCTGATGACAATTATCGCTGAACACTCGCTGATCGCTGACGGCTTCCTCAACCAAATTCTGAATAATATAAAACTTTGCTAAGTTCATGGTACTAATGAAGCGTTTCTACTACATTTTGTTCATGCCCCGGTTACGGATTCTGGAGTTTGTGCCCGGTTGATGGTTCATGGCAATATCCTCGCCCCCTGTCACTTTGACTTAAAGATAACTGGCGAAATATGAATGTAGATGTACTCTGCCTAATCGTTTGAGGATATCAGACCTGGTGTACCTTTATGTTACGCCTAAGCAATTGTAGATCTTACACAACGGTGTAAAATAATCCGCGGTTGATGATGACAGATACTTGATGTTCAAGAGTATTATTTAGAATTATTTTCCGAGGAACCAGAGGTCAGCTTCGTCCCTGTCTTAACCAAAAACGTGTTTATAGGGCGACCATACTATTTGCAACTATGAGACATCAAGTTATCTACCTCCTGTCACTTTTGAACAGGCGAAATGTTATGAGGAGGAGGTTATGTTGGGAGGAGGTTGGTTAGGTTGTATAATGTATTTCGCAAATTGAGTATTCTGCTGAGCATAAGATCTTGGGTTCGATTCCCAGGTCGGGCGAAATGTGATTAATTTTTTCCAGCAGGACTTTCTCATTGACAGCGAATCATGTGCCCGATTGATGGAAATATGCTTGAAAAGGAGTTAATGGTATTGAGGCGCTCGTGGCTAAATAATAACAGCCGCTCGGTCGATCTTCAGGTTAAGCCGTGCTTACATAGATTGGTCCGTGGATGGCTGAGCACTCATTACATACCGAGTTTCCTTCGTGCCTCGGAAAGCACGGTTAGCGGTTGGTCCCGGCTGTCAATTGTAGTGGCCCGAAAGTCTGACAACCAGTCTTATCAAGAGGTAACTCAGTAACCCAGTTACTAACGGGGTTGTGGAGGTCAGATAGGCCGTTGCTGCATGTAAAATACTGGAACTCAGCTGCTTCCGGTTAGACTGGAATCCGACCCAATCATGGTTGGGAAAAGGCTAGGCAGATGATGATGGAAATATGCTCGCCTCCATTACATGAGACTTAGCTTAAGCAAAATAAGGTTGTACCATAAGCTCACCTCTGCAAAATCTTCGAGAAACTACATACTTTTGATGAAAAAATAAATAGAACATTTATCCCACTAACTTCCAAACCCATGGTGCGCACACGCAAGCGAACATAGAAGCACGTATTACGCCTAATGCTTCCACGTCAATCACTTTGATTGGACCGGCAAAAACATTGATTCATATTCATACACAGCGTGTTATGTTTTCCGACTCATTTCAAACATCATGCTGTAGGTATGTGTAGCGGAGTGAGCTGAATATCACGTGTTTGGAGGTGAGATAATCAAAATCATACTGAGTTTGGTTTTTTAACTAGGAATGGGAATTTATGTCGTCCTTTTGAAAGTAAGTCCATATGGATTATGCAGCTTTACTAAACGGGCGCTTCGGCTGATCAAACTACAGGTGCACACAGTTATAGCCGCCATCATTGGACCCAGCTTTTTGTACATCTCGCGCTATACTACTCCAGTGGGGCGGAGGACAACGTGGAGTACGTGCGTCAGAAGACCAAGTACGCGGCGAGAGTGTAGCTGTTGGAGTCGCGCTGCAACGTCGTGCGATTGCCAGCGTGCTATCTCCACCTCGTGTTAGGAGAGGAATTTAGGCCGCAGGGAGTGGTGTTCCGTCGCTTCCACGAGCAAATGCCACATGAACGCACAGTGACATAGTGCACAAGTGAACTGTTACTAACATAGCTTTAAGGTACTTTTTACTAACACAATTTGTATTTTATCATATGTATGTTAGTCTGTAAGGTATATCTATGGGCCAAAGTTGGCTGGAAATAAATTAATGTGTTGTTGTTTGCCATAGGAGTTACAGACACCGCACTGTGCTGAGCCTGCATGGACGAAGACGAGACAGCAATCCACGTGCTTAGAGGTTGCCACTGCCTAGAGGTTGCCTCATACAGGGCAA
This sequence comes from Noctua fimbriata, assembly GCA_905163415.1. Lineage (NCBI taxonomy): Eukaryota > Metazoa > Arthropoda > Insecta > Lepidoptera > Noctuidae > Noctua > Noctua fimbriata. Next base: position 3,350,609 of record LR990946.1, read on the forward strand.
AGTACTTGGTTAACCCAGGTAGTCTCCGCGAGATCGTCAGCAACACCAAGGAGTTCCTGGCCTTTCTCGAGGAACTGGGGTGGACCGAATAATTTTCCCAACCGTACGCAAAATACTAGCTTTAAATACTAGTATTCAGCTGCTTCCGGTATAGTAGGTATCCGACATACTTGGGAAAAGGCTAGGCAGATGATGTTGGGGTCGGCTTCCAGTCTATTACCGGATGCAGTTGAACCAGTATTTTACATATAGCGACTGCCTATCTGACGTCCACAACCCAGTTAGTACTGGGTAATACGATACCCCTTGGTAAGACTGGCTGTCAGTCTTTTTGGGACACTGAATTCCTGTAACGACTGTCAAAGATGTACAGATGACAGCCGGGACCAACGGCTTAACGTGCTTTTCGAGGCACGGAGGAAACTCGGTATGTAATGGGTGGTCACCTATCCATAGACCAACCTATGCAAGCACGGCTTAACATAAAGATCGATCCGAGCGGCTTTTATTGTTTAGCTCCTCCTGGAAGCCGACCTCAACATAGTCAACATCTATCACACATCTTTGACTATTCTATCACGTTTATCGATGTTAGAATCACTTTGTAAAACCTGACCTACAAGTCAGGATATAAATACAAAATGATCGTTAGTCAGTAAATCATAAATAACTAATTAAGTAGCCAAAGATTTTTGCATAATCATTCTAATATATTAATGTCGGTCTTAAATATTATGTATTTTTAAATAACATATGTACGACTTATGTTGGTTGGTATGTTATTTGCATGTTTGATATTTTGGAGTATTTTTTTGCTCTTAGGGATAAATTTTCTCGACTTTCTTGATATATTTGTAATAGGTAACAAATCGGAAAAAACGACTTTGAATTGGTCTTTTGAAGGCTGCAGATCATCATCATCATTTCAGCCGAAAGACGTCCACTGCTGAACATAGGCCTCCGCCAAGTGTCGTCACATTGAGCGGTCCCCGCAACCTTCACCAGGGCATCGATCCACCTAGTGGGAGGCCACCAGTCTTCCGGTTCGCGGTCGCCACTCTAGAAGTTTTCGGTCCCATCGGCAGACTGCTTTAGTGCGACAGAAAAGCAGTAGCTTAGCTTCTGGAAGTCCCTTTAATTGGGTACAATCAATCAATTCGAGCACAGTACGACCCTGAGAAATGGCTTGCTTGAACATACCTCACATTCTGCGCTATATTAGCCTGGCAGTCGATCCCAAAAGATGGTTGGTATTTTACTGCATCCAGTTAGATTGGAAGCCGATTCTGGGTATGTTTGGAGAAAGGTATATGACGGCAAACTTTCTGTCAGTGTCTAAAAACATAAGCTTTTTCTGTCCTATCCATCATATTCTTCAAGCAATATAGACGACAAGAAAACATACATTTTCAAACACTTTTAAGAAGTTCTAAGCATGATTTCCACCAAACAGAATTGGATCAGAACGGATTTTACAATATTTAAACGATATTAAATCGTGTACACAGTATTTAAAGTCTATATCATCAAGCCGCGCACAGCAGCTTGACCGCGTGCGTCTTCCTCAACCTGCGATCATAGCCGAAAGTATGCTGCGACGCGCTATCGTCTCCGTTCGGCTATCATCGTATCGGATCAGATCCTTTCGGCTGGCAACACGGAAGGAATTAAACTATTTGACTACGCTCAGAAACGGATACTTTCGCAAGCGACGGCAGGGATCCGATCGTATGCCATCCTACCGGACGCGATCGGCTGTCGCCCCATCCGCTCGTATCCGTTCCGATCCGATTCGATGCGAGCCGTTTGGTGGAAATCTTCGTCTATCCTAACATACCTACCTATAAAGTTACATAAAAATACTCAATTATTAGGCACTTTGCATCCTAATTGTACCTACGTAGATTAGAGCGTGTCCAAATGGTTTCAAGACAAAAACATAAAGGTGTCGGGCGAATTAAATATAATAGTATTCTCACGTTTTTCTTTTTATTATTTTAGTTGCCTATCAATCGTACAGACTTATTTATTAATCACGATTTTGGGTAATCGAAGAAAACAACAGTCTTTTTCGTAGAATCTTAGAGATTGTGAGATTTATCTCATGGATTTTAAATGTACAGACCCCAGCACATCAAGCTACTAAAATCTGTCAAGTTTCTTTAATAGATTTTCAACTTTATCACTATAGCATTAGGTTCAAGGCTGATTGGGAAAATTTGACAGTTTTGGTTGGCTTGATGTGCTGGTGGTGTTTGTACCTACAGCTCTGTCTAACTCTTGGGGGATTTCAGGCGTAATGTTTTGAAAATATATAAAAGGTCTAAGGAACAAATTTAAGGTCTACAACTGTCCATTTACGAAATTACCTTACGTTATGCGTGCTCGTGCGCAGTGTAAACAAAACGTATATGTGTGTAACGTAAATAAGTAATTTTTTTAATAAAAAAAAACTCGTTTTACATACTTATAATATTTTCATAATTTTAATAATGTATTCATACCTATGGTTGTTACTGATCTGTTTCTTGTAAACAAATTAACTAAAATACTATTGGCTAATTGTAATTTCGATTAAAAAATCAACGTATTTACGACGCGCGCTCGTGCTAGCGCCTCTGGAATTTTAAGGTTTACGTAATCTAAAATCTAAAATCAAAATCAATAAAAGTCTAAAATCTTTAAAGTATCTTTGAATATCAAAATAGTTAAAAATAGATATGCACAAATATAGCAAAGCGGATCCATATTAATAAAACCCGGGGAAATACTAGAAAACATAATAGCTCATAGTCAGAGCCGGTTTTAAAAATATCATTAATATCTTCGCATTGATAGCATACAATCTTCACTAATTCTTTAGTAAGAAATATCATCTACACAAAGTTCTAAGACACCACAAAAAAACTACTTTTGACATAATCAAAAGTCTGACGAAGAATCCATTCTATGTTTTATTAGTCATTAATACGCTTATAAGTCAATAAATAATGCAGTTAACAGTTAAATGAGTCACATGTTTAAATTTAAATAAAATTTAGTCACAAAACAAATCAAAGGACGAATCGTATAACAGTGACCCAGAAATTCCGTAAAAAAATGAATAAAAAACATTATCTAACACACTTTTTGTGCGATAAAACGTTTTTACCCGCCTTTTTTAAACATAGAACAATATGGCCGCACGAGACGTTCGAATACGAACAATGAATGAGTTTTTATTTAGTTTTTATGGTTTGACTCGTGTGTGATAACGAAAGTTATACTTTTTTGTTGTTTGTATGGCAAAAAGTTCTTATTCGCGTAATGTAGAAGCCATTTTTTTTATTAATGAGCTCGTAAATATGAAATCGAATGGGTAATAATGGAGTTGTTGTGTAAGTTTGACATATTTTTATTGCTTTTTAATTTATACTGTTAAAGGATTTTTTGTTGCTAAAGATTTTTTGAATACCGCCGTTAATGTCATGTAAGTTGCCCATTTAGGTAGTCAATAAAATCTCAATGAGGCTCTTATCAAGACCCAACCAACTTCGTAGATATCTAATTGCAAATCCGCAGCCAACTTCAGACAACAGCAGTAACAGTAGCTTCTAGTCATAGTATGAGAATAGGTGATGATACTTTTATATGGTTATTTACCAAACATACACCGTTTTCTTCCAAGAAAATTATCTCAATTTCTGTTTTTTTTGCCCGCAGCTTCGCGTTAATTTAGAATTTGGCTACCAAGTCGGGTTGGATTCCATAACTCGATAGACACGTGGCGCCCTCTAATAAGAACGTTATTGTTGTTTTCCTCGGGAACAGTACTTTTTTCGAGATGAAAGGTACTCCATGTCCGTTTCTGTACACCTGACAACGTATATGCAAAATTTCAGGATGATCGGTTTAGTGGTTTAGGCGTGAAAAGGTAACAAACAAACAAACTTACTTTCGCATTAATAATAATAGTATGGAGTATGGATATGGAAGTATAGATTACTAGACAGCCTTTTCAACCTTACATAAGCCCACTGATCCCACTGGTGGGACTTCTCTCTATAAAAAGGAGTGGGCTATAAACAACCACGCGGGCCCAGTCAGGTTGGTACATTTCAATATCTTCGTTTTTTTTTGGTTCTACGACATGACTGTTTCCTCACGATGGTTTCCTTCACCGTTTCGCCCATATTACGCCAATATTAACTATTGCAATAAATAACACAATAACACGCTATTTAAAACTAAACAAAACCCAAATTACCACATTAATTAAGCGTTTAATTCATTAACTGTGACTTTTTTTATTAGTTACGGATATCAAAGTCGTTATTTTGACATTAACTGACAATTCGTTTTTATTTATTTTGTTACTTTTCTTAGTTTGACACAGGATTTCTCCTGTGTTACCGACTATTTCATTTTCCCACGTGAACAATTTTTGTCTATGGAAGAGTAGAGGAAGACCAAAGAAACGATGGATGGATTTTGTGAAGGATGATATGGCAAGAAAGAAGGTGACTGCTGACATAACGAGTAATAGATAAGTATGGAAGAAGAAGAAGACATGCTGCGCCGACCTTAAATAAATTGGTATACAAGCTACCCGAAACTGTCAAATTTTCCCAATTAACCTAATGCGTTATTGATAAAGTTGAAAATCTATTAAATTAATTTGACAGATGCTAACGATAGTGTTTAGTGATGTATTCAGCTTGATGTGCTGGCGTCAGTACTAGTGATTGTGTAGTCAGATTAGTTTTCATTACTTTAGCAGCGTAATAAGGAAAAAAGAAAGAAAGAAAAACTGAACCTAGACAGCGTTTTTCAAGGATTACCCGCTTATATTTTGTCGTTACAGGCAATAAGTTGCCCAAAAGTCTGACAACCATTCGTACCAAAGAGTATCGTATTTAGTTAGTACTGGGTGGGTAACGTGGGACCGAAACGTGGTCGCTCACAATGGGCCTTATCAGAAGGCTTAAAGTCACCCAAAGGGCAATGGAGAGGGCTATGCTCGGAGTTTCCTTGCGTGATCGAATCAGAAATGCGGACATCCGCAAGAGAACCAAGGTAACCGACGTAGCCCGAAGAATAGCCAAACTGAAGTGGCAGTGGGCAGGGCACATTGCTCGCAGAACGGATGGCCGATGGGGCCGAAAAGTTCTGGAGTGGCGACCGCGAACCGGAAGACGCTGCGTTGGAAGGCCTCCCACTAGGTGGACCGATGACCTGGTGAAGGTTGCAGGGATCCGCTGGATGCGAGTCGCACGGGACCGGTCAATGTGGCGACACTTGGGGGAGGCCTATGTCCAGCAGTGGACGTCTTTCGGCTGAAATGATGATGATGGGTGGGTAACTCTGGTTGTGAAGGTCAGATATGCAGTCGCTCCATGTAAAATACTGGTGTTCTGCAGCTGCATCCCATTGTTCGACTGGAAGCCGACCCAAACATAGTTGAGAAAAGGCTAGGCAGATGATGCTGATTATGCTAGTTGTTTTTTTTTGTATACCTATTCTTTCCCACAGCTAAGCAAAAGCCTTTCGAATTTTCTTTGTATTTTGCCTATCATAATATTATGTTCACAGTTTTTAAATTGCTAATCGATTGAAACCTTAGTCATATTAAGGCCTAGACAATCGTTTTCAAAGTGTTTCGTATTTCTATAACGACTTTCGATGGAACTAACTTAAATCTTAACGCTTGTTGAATCAGATTTTATCTAGGTACTCTTGGTAGTAGGATATTGGTCCTAATCTAGTCTTCTAGTTATTTCAAAACAAAAATTATTCGATTTCAAAGATATGTTAAAGGTGAATTGAAAGACAGGATATGCCGCACCTTCTCTGTTGGCCGTCTTGCACAACTATTTTCGCCCACCAGGACTTGAATGGAGCAAACGAAAGAGTTTTCCAGGTTGCTACGCAAAGGTCAGACAAAATCTGAGTCATCGATTCGAGAAGAAGTAAAAGATAGATATGATGTCATTATATCGCATTCTCACTGCCTCAAGTTATATAATATATACTAAATACTTTCAAGCACCATATTAAAATATTCACGCCCATCAAATACGTTTAACCTTTCAAAAAACAGCCAAGTCACTAAATCTCAATCTTCAAATTAAAACAATTATCTCAAACGCGACATAAATAGCATTTTATTTAACAAATTAATAAAAACCAATGAATATTCATAGCGATACATGAAATAAATCTTAAAAATCTAGTTTTGAATTTAATATCAGTAATAATTGCATTAAAAACCGGCAATTTACATAGGAAATAACCCTGAGACCGGTTCTAAGTTATTAGAGAAAACCATTTTAGTTTGACACACGGCGGTTTTTGGAACTAATTTGACTTTGACAGATATTTGACGTTTGACATAGCTAGCAGCGCCGCCATGTTGTTTCAAGGTATATTGGTTTAGGTATTCTATCGTTTTAAATATAATTATGTAGGTAATGATAGACTGAAATTAATAATAAAATTAAATATATTTGAATATGACACTTCCTCAGTGCAAAATGCCGAGCATTGACACTTACTGGCTGCTTGTCCTTGAAACTAAACAGGTAATGTGATAATAAATATCATTTATATAATGTGAACTTTCAATATACATAACTAGATGTGTCTTAATATGTTATTATTGTTGCAGTAATAGCCTAGTGGTATAGCCTTCGGACTGCCAAGTCATAGATCTCAAGTTCGAACCCAAGAAACGCACCTCTAATTTTTCGGTTTCATGTGTCTATTGTATAATTATCACTTGTTTCAGTGAAGGAGAAGATCGTGAGGAAACCAGGATGATTGAAGGATATTTCTCGACGGCGTGTAAAGCCAAGTCAGAGCCCCATAGGCGGCATAAAAACTTTGACACCAGGTTAGTCACTAACCACACGATAAAGATGAAAGTTTGGGGGAATGGAGAACAGGGTGAAGAACTTTATACGCTGTTCTCATTCCCCCAAAGAAATGAGATATGATTATTCTAGCGTCTAATGTAATAATGCTTTGATCACCTTTCATGCAAACTTTTATCAATTATTTAACAACGTCAGAGGATTTGCAAAAATCGTTCTTTAGTTAAAAATCCTTTTATACGAAGGTGAGCTAGCTCTAGCTCTTGTGCAAAATTTCATGCTTCTAGTTAGACTGTGATAGGCAGAGATTTTTGTGCCAGTGAAAGAATTTAAAAGTTTTGTTAAAGAAAAGAAGTCGATGCAGTAGCCTATTTATATTAGAAAACGATTCGTTTAAATGCTTTTAACGTCGCCATAGTAGTCTCATTAAAATAAGTTCTGTAGTTTCTGAGGAGCGTGCTTGAATACAGACAAAAAATAGGCGCGAAATTCTACGTATTGGACAGTACACTGAACTTATTTTTTTTATAATAGGCTTGTTTCATATAGACATTATTTTGCATAAATTATTACTATCAACATGTAAAATAGCACACATTGCTTATTATTTAATCTATACATAATATATTTTTGATGGAGTATAATAATACACTATTTTTTCTGCATGTGTGTTCTAAAATTACTCTAGAATATTAAATTATTCTCTACGGTGTTAAACATATAGCGGAGAAAAATTAATAGAACATAATACGGATTATTTCTAGCTTTATCTGTGGTCTTCGTTTCTTGAGTCTACTCTTCGTCTATAAAGACGTAAATAATAAACCTGCAAGCATAACCTAGCGTAATGGGGGATTATAGACCACACCGACATTCAGTGCCAATGCGGTGCTGCTGACAAGACCAGGTCCTATACAAGGGTGGAAGGGACACCGACGCGGAAACGGTTACCACGTATTTAGTACATCATTCTGAGCCCCCTACATAGAAATTTTACATCGGTTATTTAAAAAAAAATCTGCTGTTTCCTACAAAAGTGCAAGACAACTATAGAACAGCATTTTTTTTTAATAACTGATTAAAAATGTCTATGTAACCGTTTTCGCGTCGGTGACCCTTCCGCCCCGAATATTGGAATGCCCAAAGAGTGCAAACAGCTGTATTTCTGTCCGAGGACATCAAAAACGCCACTGATGCCGCGGTTAACATGGCCATCTACTGGGCCCAACTCAATTAATAATATTCAAAAGGATTTATATTAAATAAACTAACAAACTATATATAAGCTAACTAAATGAACAATAGCACTCTAAGGCGTCAAAGTACTCTTCCACATCGCTGTCATCCGTAAACGTGCCCAGAAGAATGGCAGCAATGCCATGTTGAATGGCAATGCTAATTCTTAGTAACATAAGCTTAGGGCTTTTATATCATAGTAAGTAAGTAACCTACCTTAAGAACTATTATGTAAACCAGAGGGGCTACTAGATAAAGTGACAACAATTGCTTGCTTGCTTTGCTTATTGCTTGCTTGCTTGTTTTGTTTATATTTATTATTATGTCATCTCTACTGTATTTTGTACTTTTGCTTGCCTTCTGGTAAAATATGGCTGTTCCTATTTATATTTTTATGTCACTGTGTTTGTACCCATATTTGCAAAATAAATATCTTATCTTATCTTAGCTACCGAAAAGTTCTTTAATGTTGAAAATCTTTTTAAGAGCGTTAACGTCTTACGGCATTTCATACAAACTTTCAAGTGATTTTTTTTCGAAATGAATGAACCCGATTTTATGAAACTTAGTACGCATAAGCACGATACATAAGTCTAAAAACTTGACAGAGAACATTTTCGAAAAATATATAAATTGGACCGATTTTAGATTTTCCATTGAAACAGAAATTTCCATTTATCTTTTTTTTTAAAAGACATTTCGAAAAGTTCTCTGTCAAGTTTTTAGACTTATCTTTCCTGCTGGTCATATCGAAAAAAAATCACTTGAAAGTTTGCATGAAATGCCGTAAGATATTAGTGCACCCTCTCCGGGAGCATTCGCTTGTAGTATAACAATTCAGATTCGATTGTTTCTGTACAAATCGTATCTCGAATTGTTACATCATAGGCGAATGCACCTTTAGAAATACGAAAGGCATTGAAAGCGATTGTCGCTTGTTTTGGCCCCCACATCACAAGAGCAATGGAGTCTCCAAGAATTTCTTAAACAAACCTATCTTTCCTATAATCTAACACCTGTTTCTATAGACAATTTAAAGTAATTACAAATGCAAACATTTTTATACAATGCTAAACGAAGTAAGAATCGTCAAAGAAAGCAAAGATAAGAATTCTAACTTTTGACGGTTCTAACTTCAAGCAATTACTTAACTACAGAATAAAAATCGTATTTTACTCAAGTAACCTATTCACTTTGAATTGTTTATAGTTACGGATTTTAAAAACGCTACTAACAAAAAGAGAATCTAATAAAACTATCATTGTCTAAGAACTAATAATAATAAACGAAAAATAACAACAATGTGTTAAATGAAACACGGAAAGCTGTATGCGGAAAAACCTGGCGTGTAGGTAGCAATCTCGAGCGGGTACTTATGCGTTAGAGCGTTAAGATATTACCAAAAAGCCTTAAACACCACCAAACACATTTAAAGAAAATTCAACCGAATTTGGCCCACTCTAAGGTCGCTATTACAATGGTACGCCATAAAAATAAGGCATTATAAATAATATGATGTAATACGCGTCGCTACAAGGTCAGTTTAGACCGAAAATCAGGTTTTGGTTGTTCCCCTGCGCCCGCGCACCGCCCCGCCCCCTCGCATGCGCGTGAGCAGCGTCATAGAGGCGCCGATGTGCGATAGTGTAGCGGGTACAGTTGTGGGTTTGTTCGTTTGACCGATTGGGGATAGGGGGGTTATGTTTGCTCGTCTATTCATAAATTTTGATAATAAGCAAATATAAAGACATAGGTTGTAATCGGTTGTATGTATAGCAAAACTTATATTTTTACTAAGTCATTAATTGATAAGATAAAATAAATTATATAATTTTTAATTCAGACAATACTTATTAGTACAATGAAGTGCGAACAAAACTACTGTCGAAATTGTGGAGAAAACCTCTTATGATAATAATATGTACGAGTATCATAAACTGGGAATGACGCACAGGATTTAAAAAAAAAAGGCCACATCGCTGTCAACAGGACAGTTGCTCAAAAAGCTGTCAGCAATCCTACTTTGATTATCTATACTAATTCCTTGTCCAAAAAATTGCCTTCTGGTCACGTGATTGTAGAGACAACCAATACAGTACACACAGTACAGTTTTGAACCAATTAAAAGCTGCATTTCAATAAGCTCGCTATTATTTATTAAAACATAAATTGACAACCGATGTTGCTGTAAAAATTGTAACATAAATGGAAATTACTTACGTGAACTATATAAATAAAGATGATTGCTTATGAAAGCAATACGATATAATAATTGTTTAATTCATGTAAATAGCCTGTGGATGAAAAAAATATGTTTCTGTTATTTATAGACGCACGCAAGATATAAATAATTGAAAAAGTAGGTTATTTCAGAACATGCAGGTAAAGCAAAAATAACTCACAATCTTTTAACAACACTGTTTTTTTTTATAAAAAAAAATAATATATTCTAACACTGTTTTAAGCTTTCACGGTTTACAACTAAACTTATACTGTCACTTACGGGATATCTTCCGTGATTGTTCATTATTTTGAGATCCCGATATTAAAAAAAATAATGAATAATCACGGAAGATATCCCGTAAGTGACAGTATAAGTTTAAATAATACATTGTTGTGTTTCAACTTCTATTAACTGTTTCCTCGCCCGTTCACTAAAACTAGCAAACACCAAAATGAATGCCTTAAAAGTGCTAGCGAAAACGGCCATATAAGCTAGGAAAAGTGGTGACTATGAAGCAAGAATGTTCTAAAAGGCACACAATAGTTGTAGAAACTTATAGTGGTTAAAACTTGATTTTATTCTGTAACTATTCTCTAATCATAATTAGGAAAATACTAACAGTTTCAAATTTTCCAAAACATGAATAATTACGTATAGTTTATTGTAGTATAGTATTATAGTTCTCTGATATTAAAGATCTTATAAATGATTGTGGTCCCGCTGCCGCGATGCACACCGTTGTCTATTCGGAATTCGTCAAAATACTCGACAACAGACTACCACATGGCTCGCAACTCATTTTTCATCAGCACTTGAGTGTGTGCGTGTGTATGTGTGCGTGTTTCTGCTTGTGTGTGTGATCGTTTCATTGTGTGCGTGCATGCGTTCGCGACGATCTCAGGGAACCTTTTTATGTCTTCTAGTGATAGTAAATATAAACGGTTTTAGCACTGTAATCTACATAATTCACATACTATCTTAATGTAACATTACGCCTGTAATCCTCGAAGGGGTAGGTAGAGGTGAAGGTAAGTACTTTAAAAGTACCCCTACATTTCGCCAGATATGTTTAAGTCCCATGTATCAGGGGAAGATCCAATTGACATCAACCGGGCACGTATCCAGACTCCATGGCTGCTACAGATACAAATTAGACTAAAAAACTATTAATAATACTTTGCTGACCTGGGAATCGAACCCAGGGCTTCATGATCAGCAGCAGCGCTTACGACCACTAGACCAACGAAGCACTTTTTTATAACATAACATCACGCCTGTAATCCCCGAAGAGTAAGGCAGAGGTGTACCTAAAAGTACACCCACATTTCGCCAGTTATGTTTTTTAAAGTCCCATGTAATAGCGGCGGCCTATTGCCATCAACCGGACACAAAGTTTCAATCTAGACTCCGAGACTACTACAGAGAAAGGAGGATCACTTTTTTTGGGCCTTTTCTGAAAGTCAACAAAAAAAAAATGGAACGTATTGTTAGAACTAGCCATTTGGAGTAAAAGCTAAAAAAAAAACAATTGGAAAAACCCAATAACATTTTGCCCACATCCACATAATTAAGCAATAAATAATAATATTTTATATCATATTTAGGACATGTTTTGACCTTGTTTCTGTCTAGTGATGAACTTGAACTTTTTGCTGATAATTTGCATTTAGGAAGTTGTGGATAAGGATTAAGAAATAATGTTGAGGAAGACATGTAAAGACTGCTAATAATCTATTAATAACCTGTATTATAAGCTTGTGGCTAAATAATGACAGCCGCTCGGATCAATCTTCAGGTTAAGCCGCACTTGCCTAGGTTGTTCTGTGGATGGGTGACCACCAATACATACCGAGTTTCCTCCATGCCTATCATACAGTCGATACAGGTAGTCAGTGGCCCCAAAGTCTGACAACCAGTCTTACCAAGGGGTATCGTATTACCCAGTAATAACTGGGTTGTGGAGGTCAGATAGGCAGTCGCTCCATGTAAAATACTGGTATTCAGCTGCATCCGGTTAGACTGGAAGCCGACCCCAACATAGTTGGGAAAAGGCTAGGCAGATGATGATGAACTTGTATTATAATCTATGTGTCTATAAACGGATCCTAATTTGCAATTCTTAAGCAGAGAGGATTAATAAAATCCTTTACATTTAATAAACTAAACAAACTGGCTAGTATTGTCCCACAGCTGGGCAAAATCCTATGTCTCTCTTTTCTACTTCTCCCTATTGTTAGTGTCAGTTTGTCCTTTCAGTAGGAGTAAAGTTCGTTAAGCCGTCTTTGGTTTGGTCTACCTTGATGTCATCTAGTTCTAGTGCTTAATGAATCCTGGTCGTTGTATACTATTAGAGTGAAGAATCCTGAGCTAGACACACAATCATATACCAGAAACATGTGTTCCGTTAGTAAACTTACATCACTCATACACTCACAAGATGCATGCACGTTACCTCATTAAAAATACGAAGCGCATACGCAAATGTCTGGAGGTACAGAACATATTCTGACTCAGATAATAGAATAATAAGATATAGTACATTACATAATAAAGAAGATCAATAACCCGAAGTTCGAATTAGCAAATTTTTAATATTAGAACTGAAATTGGGACTCAAATGTAAGGTAAAACAAAAGAAAATTATGAAATAAATTCCAAAAATTAAGACAATGTTGACCTTTTACAAGAGATATTTGAAATATGTAGTGTCAAAATCTTCATGTTCAAACCAAGGAAGCCTTCATTCCAAAGTATATAATTTAATACAACTTCTATGATTATAATAATTTTACCCGGAAATCTTATAATTGACATTTGATTGACCAGTACTTATAAACCATAGTTTCGAGGCTACACCAACTAAAATGTAATTATTGTTTAAAAAAACAAGTTTAACAATCATTTTTACGATTCGTTAATTTGATCAAGAGACCGATTTATATTTATTGATGCCTATAAACTGCCTTATAGGAAACTATCGTAAAGAAAATCACGGCTAAAGATATGGCCGCAAAGATCTATGACGTTCCTGTCAAAGTATTAGTAGCGCCATCTAGCAATGATCGATAGAGGCAGTTTAGTTTCTCCGTCGAGCCGATAGATGTCGCTAGGATACTACTCGTGGTGGATCTAGATCTTGTGAACGAGGGGTACATAAATGAATAAATAATGATTGTGATGTGTATTTTTATAAAAAGAGTAATTAGTATTGATAAAAGTAAGGACTTACGGTACATTTTTTGATGATTGTATCTGTTGTACGTACCTGGAAAGGGAAAATAAATATCATCAGTACTTTCATAATTACAAAAATGCAATTTTATTATTTTTGTTTATAGCTCATCTTTATTTTTTGTATCACATATTTTATCAACAAGGCCTTGTTATTCTTTAAAATAATTAGGTAATCAGAGAATAAATAAAAATTCACCTGTCTTAATCAGGTAGTTATTTTTAATTTTTATAAAATATAAATGCTTTTCTTTAGCGATACCGAAGCAGAGAGGATAAATTAACTCCTATACTGCCGCCGTAACTTACTCCCTTACCAAATCCTCAAAATCCTTACGTTCTAAAATATTCCTTTTCTTAATTTTAATTAATTCAACGGCCCAATATTAAACTTCACTTCCCATCTAACAATCATCTTTCTTTATAAAACCAGACAATACCAAAACTCGTTAGAGCGAATGCAGATTTCTTTATCTTTTTTGTTTCATCCCAAAAAAAAAATCTTACCAACGGATCTCACCCCGAAACTAAAAAACTAGACAACATTCCCACAGTCTCAGTTTTAAACTATGCTTTTGATTTACATACGACCAGTGATTAATATAATTCTCCACTACCATTTTTTCAAAACACTCACCCCACAACTTTTCAATAGAATTAACACAATAAGATGCTATTAAAATAAAAGATTGAGCACCATACCCATTTGCATACGGAAGTATGAGAAAGGTGTTCCACAAGGGACGGCCGTAGGACCGTAGAGAATTTATGCAAAATTTGTCAGTCACCCATAGAAGCGGTTTTTTTCATTCTATTTGTTTTTATCTTCGCACGACGATTTGCATATCTAGTTCGAATATTTTGCATATTAAAGTCTGTGAGTGTTTACTTTAAGCTTTATTTTAATTCTGTTTAGGGGTCAGGTTTTTTCTTTTGGTAATTTTGTGTGTATTGTTAGGATGTTCAACGTGAATAATTAATGCTAGGAACAAGACGTGTGTCCCTGCTTTCTTTTGTATGTCTAATTGAATTCCGGTTTTGGTGCCGAGTCATCTTCGTTTTTTATTAATATATTTTTTTGTATGGGTTTTAATTTTTCTGCCCTGGGAGCATCTGCTTTTTGCAATTAATGTCGTGAGAACAGAGGATACGAATTAATTATAAATATTGTTCACATAGCTTTTTCTTTATGTTTCGTTTTATGTCTTTCAAGAAGTTCGGTATTCAACGGTTGACGGTTTTGAAATATTTTAGTTGGGTATTCTTACTTGCTATTGTATAAAATAGTCTTTTGACATTCGTTTTTGATTTTGTATGTAGTCAGCATTTTTAAGGAGCTAAGTATTTTATTTATTTAATGCGGCAATGGCTATAAGGTTTTGGTAAAAAAAAATGTTAATTTATAAATATCTGTATTTTTTATGAAATATGGGGGAAAACTGTATTGATTTCATTAATGCATTGAGACGCACGCAAGTATGAAATCAATTGATCAATGCATAGGATTGGCACAATAGCTACAAAGGTAGAAAGAAAGAGTTGATTATACTATTCATCTATTTTCAATCAGAATATCACCTATCAAATTAAACTATTATGAAGTAACAATAACACAATTGCTTTATAGAAATCGTGCGCCAGCGCAACCCTTAAAAATATTATATTTCATCAATAGCCAATCGAGGGTTGATACAAAAATCATAAACTACAATTTTATCGATCACAATGGTTGACATTGACGCGTGCCTGATAATGATCTATAGATCAATGATTTGCTATGAAATACGATAGGATTTTTTGCGTTGACCGCAGTCACGATGGTTGCTGGTTCGTTCTGGTTGTTTTCGGTTTGTTTTCCGGTCAATTATTTTGTCTGGAATATTTGTAATTCCGTTTTGTAAGCTTCGGTGGCAAAATTTCATGAAAATTTTGTAATTATTTGGAGAAAATCTACAAATAGTTGCAATGAGAGTTTATTTTTACTTTTTTCTTGATTTTAATAAGCTTGAAATTTCAGCTACAAGTTTTATGGTAACTTACTTCAGCTTATTTTTTATATCAGCCAATCCGGCAACAAGACCTAATCATAAAACTTCATACAAATAAAACTATAATTGAATAGTGTCGGAAAAGAAAATGAATTTATAAGGCCGAAACAGTATGTTATCAATGAAAGAATTCAAAATGCCAAGATTGGAACTCAAATCGATAGGGCTAAAAATATACCAAGGCAAGCCATCGCATGTGATTCTACCCATAACGGTGTGCCCGTCGGTACAATTCAAGACACTAGGCCCTTCATAAAAAGCTTATATTAATCCCAACACAATATATTGTTTTATAACTCGTCAGTCATGCAAAATCAGCTTCCGCATAAAAAAAACTATTGTAAAAGGTCTTAAAGGGTTAAACCCTTCAATACTATCTATTATAAGATTATTGAGTATTGACGCATTGTAGGGGGCGCGAAGGGTTAAGTACTGTTAGGACCCCTTTGCTTCTTTGAGTTATGTTGACGTGTTGAAATCGTTTAGTAGAGTTTATGCAATCGGTAAGAGTGGATATTATTGTATTTAATAAGACGAGACTTATTTGCAATCGTTTTTACTCTGGATGCTTTTAACGGGCGTGGTTTTCTACACCGTTCTCACAAATGTGCATAATCTCAAAAATGAAATGTGGTGTACCAATATAGTTGATTTAAAAGTGTGTCCATGGAGTTTCTTGCCTAGTCTTATCCATATAGACGTTTAAGTTTGTAATTCGATTCTTCACCCTAAACTAATTTTATTTGTCTCCTAAAATTATTTATTGTGTCATCTGTACTGTTCTACCACTTATTTAAATCTCACTTTTTATGTATTATACTTATATCTCTTTCCTTTATCACCTTTAATATTGAAATTGTGTCAAGTATAAGTTTAGCTAAATAGGTACATTATGATATCTCCAGCATTCTGGGCGATGGGCTAATCCAAATCATTTTAGCAAACACTATATCAACCATTGCAGAGGTTGTGTGGCTTGGTGAAGATATCTAATCAATGAGTCTCCTTCTAATAGGTACATAGTGAGTAAATATTCCACATTTGTAAATAGTTTATAAGGTACGATGGGGTTTGGCATATCCGTATGGATAAAAACCCCTTTTTGTTAATAAAGATTAAAAAAAAATGATATCTCCAGTATTAAAATTGTTAATGTAAGTATTGCAAATATATTCCAAATGCCTAATGGCACTGGGAAAGACGGTACACAGATTAATCAAACGTTTATGATAAAACTTTCTCCACTGACAGCTGATCTGCCTAATGATATATCATTAATATTTCTCCAAGTTCCCACAAATGCTAAACACAGTAATATGCAAATCTATATCTTCAGTCCTAATCCATCCGAAATTCCATAGAATTTGGTCCACAGATTTGGCAATGACAAATTACTCGAGTGCAAGCAGTTTTCGAGGTGCGTTCTCACATACAAATGCTTAGACCCATCTGCTCTTATTAGTGAATGATGTTTTATTCAATAATTGTCAAGGATTCTGGTTATTATGCAAAACACCCATATTGTGATGGTGTATGTTGACATAATACCATCAATCTGGTGTTTGATTTATTTGTAGGGTTGGGGAGGGCTTCAGTTATCGATGTCGATGAAAATCAAGCTTAGGTTATTGTTCTCTTAATTTACAGTCATATTTTTGTTTGTTTCTTTAATATTATATTAACGACTACTACCTACGTTTTTATTGTCATTCAAGTCATAATAAGATTTCCCACTCATTGAAATGCTTTACCATTATTTATTTACATTTTTGTAACTGTCTAGTTGTCATTTTAATCAGAAACAACAACAATCAGAGCTTCGCAATCATCATCCGCATCACTGTAATTGTTAGCTTAGTTTTATATAACAATATTTGCTTGCTGAATTTTAGTAAACGGAATATGTACAACCTATTTATCTTTAACACCTCAATGTACCATATTTCTTGCAAATAAAGATTTTTTTATTCTATCTTCATTAAATTATTTGTCTAGATTTCCATCGGTCTTATTCTTCATTTACAAATCATCGACAAAACTATCCAAACCATCTTCTACATCTATCGATAAAAATCCCAACCCAACCCCGTCCCTGATTATCATTCTTAAGACCTTTCACAATAGCTGTTTCGCACCGCAACGCCTATTACTGCGCAAAGGCATTGTCATTTAAATCTTGTGTTTAACCTACCTGAATACACCTTTACGTCCCAGACATGATCAGAATAGAGTATGCAGTCTTAAAGAAGATTAGTGGTATATTTATTGCGATTTAGTTTCCGGGAAGTGTTATTGAAACGTGTATTTTTTGGGCTTGATGAATTTTGAGATGGGTCCTATTCTTTTTGTGTGATCGTTGGACTCATACTATCTATATGTTGGTGTGTGGGTGCTGTTCTGTATTTGTTGTTTATGTTGTATCAGTCTTCGTTTATATCGATGTCGCTTTTATCTATTCAAAAGCTGCATATTTAATGATATCATAGACTAGCTAAGTCACACTTCTATTGGTGTTAGTAAATCTATTTGATTATTTATCTTTTCTTGTTTTATACGGCACTAGCTAATGTTGTGATGCTTTATAATTAGCCTATTTTGTCTCACTGCCGAGCAAAGGCCTTCCCCATACCGTTCCATACTTCGCTTTGTTTTGTTTTCTTCAGTCAATTAGACAGGAACCAGTTTTAATCGTCACGCCAGCGCTAATGTTGTGAATTGTGATGAAAATGCTTGTTATAACTTAAATTCATTTTTTTTTAATTCATTCTATTTAATTGATTCCTTAATGAAATCTTGTTCATTGTCATCATAAGCATAACGGATATTTTTAACACTAACAAATTTAAGCCTACTACAACATCTGATCACCTAAATCCTTATTTAATCTTCCTTTTGTCTTCGCCAGCCAAAATGACAGTTATAAGATTTTTAACTATCATGGTCACAAACATTATTAATTTATACTAGAAACGGAATATTTATGAGCAGACAAATCGGTCTACCCTCCTTCTTATTCCTTTTTTGCACTCAGTCATAAACACCCACCCGCATTATCTTCAGTTTATCCGTGATCATGGTGCTTGCAACGGCGCCGAAATATTGGGAACCCAAAGAAAACAGTAAACATGGTAAATATCCCGTTTCCAGTGTAAATAATAAAATGACAGTTCTTTTGTTCCTCTAAGTCTTACAAATAAAATAAGCACTATTCACCTTTTTCCATTTCGTGCCTTATCTCTAAGCACTCTTTCTTTAACAAAACACACATTATCTACTTCGCCTTCATCTATTTTAAAACCATGACCATTACGCTTTACAAAATGTAATGTAAATACAAAGATTTCATCTCAAACAAGGGGAGCTGTTACCGCAACCGTCTTGTGGTTTGTAAGACCCGTTGTTAGAAAGTCTACAGACATAGCATTTTCTTCCAACCACGTATCAGTGGTTAACTTCGTCTGAGACGGTTTAAGTACATTGTTTTGTAGGTTAATCTTGAAAATAAGTTATAAATATTTGAACGTTACTTATTTATAGACAATTTGTTGGGTGAAGTGACTTGACTCGTCGAAGTGACTTATCATCATTCAGTCAAAAGACGTCAGCTGCTGGATATAGGCCTCCCGCCAAGCGTCGTCACTTCTTCTGCTTCTCATTTCCATCTACTCTTTAGCAAATATTATTTTCTTCTAATTCTGAAGAAAATATTTTCTACATTTTTATACCATCTTCAAACCTGTTAGTCTTATTGGATTCGATGAGACGCATTATTATTTATTATTCACTATGGATTTAAAGTTTTCGTTAGTTTTTGTGAAATCTTCAAACTCATAATAACTAACTAATACATTAATCATGTGCCTGTGTTTTACATGTTAGCAAATAAATAAATATTTTTTGAATAACTATTACGGCAAGACCTCATGAAAATTCCTGTAGTTTATTTGATTTGAACAAACAATCCCTACACATATTATTATCAAAACGTTTGCTTCTGAGACGAGCTGCGGTTTGCGGTGGCTTACCTTTGTCTTGTGCCGACCCCATAAGAGTACAGTCTTAAGGTGAGGTTAATGTACCCCCATACTTGGTGACTTAGAGAAAATATGTTTTGGAAAATTATTTATTTATGTACAAACAAAATACTTAACGCAGGACACAATACATTAACATAGAAGAGCACGAAGGCTCCACTTATTTTATAAGATTTTGTTTTTGTAAGGTTATTAAACATCCCATTAAGAATTGCTGCGAAAGGATGAAATTGATTCACAGACCGGCCGAGTTTTTTAGACTATCATTGTCACTAACATTATCATTAACACTAGAAACGGGATATTTACCATGTTTACTGATTGTTTTGAGTTCCCGATGTTTCGGCGCTGTTGCAAGCACCATGATCACGGATAAACTGAAGTTATTGCGGGTGGGTGTTTATGAGCAGAAAAATCGGTCTACCCTCTTTATAACTTCAGTTTATCCTTTAAGACATATAACTAAACTAAAAACCTAACTTTATAATAGAATTGAACTAACTGATCGTACAGACCAAGTCTAGAATAATGGCTGAACTGTCAGTATTTGAAACCCATTAAAATATCATAATTCAACATAATATCCATTAAAACGAACTCAAAGTATTAAATAGACGTGAAATTGCCAACTTCCTGCGCCTGGGCAAGTTAAACGAAGAAAAATGTTTGTCTTTGACATAGGGTTGGCGCGGTTAATGAAAATTGTCCGTTGAGTAAGTATAAGTATGTTTCTTTGATGGCAGTTTATGGAAAAGATCACTGTTTTTTTTATTTAACTTTAATAATAAGAAATTATTTGATCTGAAAGTTTATTTTATTTTATCTAATCAAATAAATAAAATTGAAGTAGTGTCGTAACATCAAAATAACAGCTTTTTACTGAATGCATTTGAAAGTATATAATATGGTACTTATAATAACAACAACACATTTATTTCAATTTTTGTCTGTCTGTCTGTTTGTTTCGGCTGATCTCCAAAACGGCTGGACCGATATTGACGGAAATTTTACTGGCAGATAGCTTATGTTATAAGGAGTAACTTAGGTTACTTTTATTTTAGAATAATAATTAGGGTTCCGTGCAAAAAAAATAAAACCATTGAAATTGTTAACAAAATCCGATTCAAAAAGGGAAGTAATATTTTTTATAATAATTTCACGTATATAATAGTAATAGTAAGTCATTAATAATAATGTTGTATTTAGTGAAGTAACTTTCACAATGTTTTGTTTGGTTTACTGTTTAATCGGGTTTTAAACACCTATTCCATTCATCTATTTCATTTATCTTGCATTTACATGCGGTAAGCAAGAATAGTAGATTTTTTATCTAGGCGATAAAGCAGTGTCTTATGTTGCATGCGCTGAATTGAATCCTGGACGAAACTAAGGGTTCTAGGGCTCCCGAACTCAGCGAGTGAGTACTGAAGAAGTTAAGACTAGAATCCTGAGCGGAGCGAGGGATTCAAGATCGCTCAAATCTCCTTTACCCGTTCAAGAAGAACAGTCTGCTTTTCACACCTATATCCTGCTCGATTATAAAACAACCAACTATAACAATGCCAATATCTTGTTGTAATATGCTGTTATAATTTTTAATGTCATATGAATTTTTATAAAAATAAAATAAAATCATTTTAATTCGAGCATCACTGACTCATAGAAGAAATAACTACACACACATACCATTTCCGTTACATACACAAAAATACTAATTTAATTAAATCCAATTAATAACAATAATTAATATTATGTCATAAAACAGTAATAAAAATTATCAATTTTTTTTTCGTTTATAATCGCATATTCCTGAAATAAATGTTCTATCCTATTTTAATCTAAATAAACTGTTAGTGGTCTTTAAATTCTTGTAGCCACAGGTATTTTAGCAAGAGCCAGCCCTAGTAACCAACACACAATAATAACTACTTGTGAATTAACAAGTGGCAAGTTGATAAGCGCCAACCAACCGTCGTAAAATTGTTGTTTATTATTATAAAAATGTTAAATTACATGTTGAGCTAACACCAGATCTTAGGCCTTTAAACTAAGCATATGAGTGAAGCAAACGTGGCAGGTTGATCTGTAATCTTTTTGTTTGACTGATTTTTATATACTGTTAAGTAGTTTGAGTTTTAGTGATTAAAAACAGGGGTAATTAAACGGTGAATTTATGAGTTTTATTTTAAAAACAAAGAACTAAGAGAAAAATGGACCAGGGAATAATAATACTTCATAAAAATCTTGAAAAAAATAATAATAATCGTCTACCCGGCTAGCCGAGCAAAATAAATGCGTAAAGAAATAATAATATTTTTTTTTAACCCTGAGACCCTGGCTCCAGAGTTAGGTTAGAGTAACAATATTTCAGGAGCCAGTGACTTCTTCCATTTAGGTAACAATTGGGCAAGTTTTATGCAGCAAAAGGTAACAAAACTATATTACTTAAAATTATTTTAAAAGAGTAACCATGGAGTTTCAAGTCGATTCCTCTCCATAGGA
Source organism: Noctua fimbriata (assembly GCA_905163415.1). NCBI lineage: Eukaryota > Metazoa > Arthropoda > Insecta > Lepidoptera > Noctuidae > Noctua > Noctua fimbriata. The sequence goes on from LR990946.1 coordinate 3,372,735, forward strand.
AACGACCAACTCGGACCGTATACCGTTTCAAGTGCCCATGTAGGCCCATGTGAAATAAAATATTTTGATTTTGATACGCTAAGCAATGGTTATTGAATTGCGTTTCCAGTTAGAACCTTGGACTTATTTAAATACGATCTTGTTTTCGATGGCACGTTAACGCGACCTAGCCCAACTTGCCTTTACTTGTGCGTTATTCATAAAAAAATAGAACTGCCTGATTGGTATAGTGGTCGCGACTGCTGAGCGGGCATGTGGTCCTGGGTTTGATTAATAAGCAAGGAGTTATTGCGTCTCATCATCATCTGCCTAGCCTTTTCCCAACTATGTTAGGGTCGGCTTCCAGTCTAACCGGATGCAGCTGAATACCAGTATTTTGCATGGAGCGACTGCCTATCTGACTTCTACAACCCAGTTAGTACTGGGTAATAATCGTGTTACACTTTGGTAAGAGGGGTTGTCAGACTTTCGGGCCACTGACTACTTGTAACGACTGTTAAAGAGTTATTGGGTCTCTCCATCAGAAATTTCTCAGTTGCAGCCACGGAGTCTGGATTTATGTCTGATTGGCGGCAATAGCCTCGCCCCTATCACATGGGACTTAAACATAATTTGGCGAAATGTGGGTGTACTAAAGGGTGTAAATAGACCCTTAACATAGCCGAAAGGTAATTGTTCTTCCCGTCTTTGCGATCATTTTTTTGTTCTAGACCATACCTGGGGGTCAAAGTTCCAACTGTTTCACAAGTTTTTTTTAATTCATGTTTTTAATGTAAGATTTTTACTTTACACACCTCCACGACCCCCGTACTATTCAATCCATCCATCAGCACAATGCTTTGAGTGCTTGATATCGAGTCCTACCGTAAAAAGTGATTTTTCACCCCAAATAAAAAGTCGATTCCCAGCAATAATTTTTGCATAAAGTTACTTAGTTTGATGTACAGATTGCTTGGTTGACGGCTATGTGAAGGGTCTCTTTACACCCTGTATATGGTATGCTGCAGGATGGGTTATACTGCTCTAAGCAGATGCATTGATGCAGAAATCGTATGTATATAACATTAGTTTTAGAATATGCGAAACCTGATACACGTGTCTAGTATTTTTATGTAAAGAATCTATGTACAAAATTTCAAAAGTGTATCATGAAAAATCACAAAGTTATAAGCTTGTTCTGTTACCTAGTTGTCCGCACAAAAACGCGGTCACCACGCAGCGCGCGCCTCCAGCGTCCTCTTGAGCTCATTGATAATAATAATTTGGCAGTAGGTAGCTAAATTAATGCGATTGGTATTTAAAGTCGCTTGGTTGCCCAACTTTTAATTTTTATAAATATTTTTAAGTTAAAAGTTTAAAAAAAAATTATATTCAGGTTTCGCATATACTAAAACTAATGTTATAGTTAGTGATTTGCATCTATACTTAAATGATCTCATATTAGATAGGAATCGCGTTAAAGCCTCGTTAAACTTTATGACTTGTGAAACTACGAGAATCTTTTAATAAAAAATAAAGAGCATAAATTGAGTTTGGTTTACCATTTCTGTTTATTTTTGAATTCGTGAACATATTACATATAAGGTGTAAACGAACCCTTCACGAAGCCGTCAACCAAGTATTCTGTACATCAACCTAAGTACCAATACGCACAATACGTTGCTGGGAAACGACTTTTTTTTCGGGTGAAATATCACGTTTACTGTAAAACTGTGCTCATGGATGCATTGAATAGTACGGCGGTAATAGAAAGGAGACATTATTTTTTTTATATTTCAGGATAACAAGCTATGTGAGAGCGACACAGAATTACTTAGAAAAAAGGCTGCTTTATAATTTCAGATCATGTCTACAACATGACATAATATCATGTCTGTAATCCCCGAAGGGCTAAGCAAAGATGTAGGTGTATAAGTGCAAAGGTACACCCACATTTCGCTAGTTATGTTTAAGTCCCATGTAATAGGTGGCGAGCCTATTGCTATCAACTGGGCACAAATCCAGACTCCGTGGCTGCTACTGAGAAATTCCCGATGGAAAAACCCAATAACATTTTGCTCGACCTGGGAATCGAACCCAGGAACTCATGCTCAGCAGTCACGTTTACGACAACTAGACCAACGAGACAGTCATGTCTACAAATCGTAAGTAGCCTTTAACTTTCAACGACTTAAAAAATAATATCTAGCTTATTTATTTATTTCTAACGTACACTTTACACCCCATAAAACTATGAAACAGTTAACTGAAGTTCAAAGTTTATTGACCTTATGTTCACAATTGTAATGGCCGCTAACCGTCCCGCGACAAGTTTTAATTGCGCGCATGCGCGTAGCGTACCACCTGCGCTCGCGCATGCTACGGTATTGGCATTCTATCGGTTGGAATTATCCATTTGTATAGTATTAAGTATCTATCGATTGGTATTTAGGTATCTATTGCTGGTTATTTGAAGTAAGTGTTGTTTTTTTACAATGGTCTTGTTTGGAAAACGTGTGAATTAAAAATTAAACAATTTATTTGATTTTTCATCAAAATGAGGAAGTCTGAAGTGGCGTCGGTGACTGAAAAGTTGTGTGGTAATCGGTTGGCTTGGTATGGGCATGTGATGCTGAAGAATGAGGAAAATGTGAGGAAAGTTTTGAGTATGAATGTGGACGGGTATAATAGAGTAGAGGAAGACCAAAGAAATGCAGGATGGACTCTGTGAAGGATGATATGGCAAGAAAGGAGGTGACTGCTGAGATGACGAGTAAGTATTAGCTATTTTATTTATTCGTAAATAAAGGTGTATTCAAACCTAAGCGGTATTCGCTGCCGCTGTGGGTTCGCTCAGGTATTTAATATCAAGTTCCGCAGCTAGAGCGACCTGAGCGGAATTCGGTGCCACTGTGAGTAGAAGTGCATACCAGTGTCAAGTTCCGTAGATGGTAGCGAAATCCGCTTTGGTGTGAACAGTAATATTACCCCAAACTCACTCGGTACTCTCTACCGCAGACGGTAGCGAATACCGCTTTGGTTTGAATAAGTCTTAAGTTAAACTTATAAATTAGGGCTAAGGGCATTCTCCTGCCCTTTATCCCCATTTATTTAGGGTTGCTGCAGCATGTCTTCTTCTTCCATACTTCTCTATTAGTCGTCGAGAAAGATCAGAATTTTTTTGCAACATAAGTTTGAAGTCCCTATATCCGCTAAGGCATTTTAATTCTTACTTACTTCACCCTTATATTACAACAAAGTAACAAGCACACAACATGAATTTTTAATCATCCGTTATTTATCATTTATCATTATTTCAACGTTAAATTAAGTTCGTTTATCACTAATTATCGCCTAGAACTTAACAGACATGACAGGTTCGTTAGAAAAATTTATGATAATAGCATTTAAAAGAAAAAAAAAAAGTTTTTTTTTTTAATGTTCGAACAGCCGGCCTGTTTGCTTGCGTTTTTAGATTAGAAATATAATAGTTTGATGAAGAGGGTAGTTTATTATTGTTACTGCAGGTGATTCTTTAAAGTTGCTTTTATTAATTCGTGTATTTAAAACTAGCTGTTACACGCGATCTTCAGCCGCGTGAAATTATCATTAAAATATAATTTCCCTAAATATTTTTTTTACCACTTTTGACACTTTTTTACCTTATTCAAAGTTTGTTGACATGCGGATAACGTAGTGGGCTGCAATATTGTTAATACTACATATGTATATTATTGTTATTTGTAAATATTATTTATTGTAGCTGTTTAATGTCCAATTATAAATAAAATAAAATAAATCGGATTTTGTTAATAATTCCATGGGTTTCAATTTTTTTGCACGGAACCCTTATCGTTTATCTCACTCTTTATCACAGCAGTTTATCTGCCAGTAAAAGTCCCGTCATAATCGATTCAGCCGTTTCGGAGATTAGCCGGAACAAACAAACAGACAGACAGATAAAGCTTTTTTTGTTATAAGTACCGTATATACATTCAGTAAAAAGCTGTCATTTTGAAATTACAAAAAGGCACTTCCATTTAATTTATTTGTATAATAAAAGGATTAGGTTTTATGATAATTTTAGAGAAAAGATAGACAACTGTTGAAAGTGCGTTTTAAGGAAACTTATACTTATTTATAACTGATCTTGCTAGTAATTAATGAATCTATTCGGAAAAGTTTTTTTCTTCATAAATATATAGAATTAAAGTATTATAATCAAAATAATTTTATGAAAATTATCTATACTAATATTATAAAGAGGAAAGATTTTTTTGTTTGCTTGTTTGTACCGAATAGGCTCCGAAACTACTGAACCGATTTGCACCATTTTTTCACCAATAGAAAGAAAAAATATCAGGAAGTAACATAGGCTTTATTAATTTTCAAAAAAAAATAGAGATTCTTAAGAAAATTGCAATAATGTAACCCGAAGTAGCAAAATTTTGCATATAAAATTCATTATTTGGCGTGCGCTGAGAAAACTATTGATGATACTTAAAAAATATGTACTACATGGTTAAAGTACTCATTATTATCTACAAAAAAGTCCACGAGGGAATATATCTAACTATCATAGTTTGGCCACAATAGCAGCTTTTCTAAAATTTATTTAGTTCGCCGCGCCGTGCCGGTAGAAATAAAAGTTGTTTAAATTCGTATCGTAGTTTTAATTATTATGTGACGCGTATTTATATGTTTTTTTGTGTATTATGTATGACCATGCATAACTTTTTACAGAGAAGTACGATATGTATGCTACTTTTTTTTGTGAAAAGCGTATATCTCAAAGTTGGTCCCATTTAAAATTGCAAAATCGGGTTTGGCCTCATTTCATGCACCTTGATGAGAACTATAGACCTAGTTGGAGTGTGACTATCATCGAAGGTCTAACGATGGAGACGGATGGCAGTTGCAAAAGCTTCGCAACAGTTTACAGCAGCTATATGGTGTCTCGGCTCATTTAATGCACCTTGATGAGAACTTTAGACCTAGCTGGAGTATGATTGTCATCGATGGTCTAACGATGGAAACGGAAGGCATTTGCAAGAGGTCCTCAACAGCTTACAGCATTTATATTGTTATTGGGCTCATTTCATACACCTTGGTGAGAACTTTAGACCTGCCTGGAGTATGACTGTCATCGAAGGTCTGACGATGAATACGGAAAGCAATAGCAAGGGGTCCGCAACAGTTTACAGCAGACTTATCATGTCTCGGCTCATTTTATGCACCTTAATGAGAATTTTTGACCTAGATGGAGTATGACTGTAACAATAAGTAGAATATTTTAGCGATTAATGCAAATATTTCCGAGAAATTTAATTCTTACCTACTTGAATCTGTACTATATAATATTATAAAGCTGAAAAGTTTGTTTGGTTGAACGCGCTAATTTCAGGAACTGCTGGTTCGAATTGAAAAATTCTTTCAGTTTTGGATAGCCCATTTATCGAGGAAGGCTATAAAATCACGCTACAACTAAAAGGAGCGGAGCATGAACGAAAAATGTTGCAAAAGCTGGGAACATTTATTCCTTTTGAATTAAAGTTACGCAACAATTATGTATGGACGGAATCGATCCCCTTAAAAAATTAAAAAAAAAACCCGCGTTAGCATATGTCTATCTTTTAAGGTTGACTTTCTCTCTCTTATGTAGCGCGGACGAAGTTGCGCGGGTCAGCTAGTTTAATATAAATTCATTTATTCAAGTAATTTACACCCATCACCATTTATTACAATATAATCACACTAGAAACACAACTAAAACATTATGTTTTGGATAAAAATAAAATAAATTACAATAAGCATAGAATTGACTCAAATACAATGGCATACAATTAAAATTCACTCAACTCAATTAGGCAGAGGTGTACTAAATAATGATAGATGCGATTTAAAAAAAAACAGGCCCGTGTTTTTGAAATCCGCGTCAATTCATGACTTGAATTAATTAATTCATGACTGCATTACTTAAATTTAATTGAATGGAACTTGAAATTTTTCGTGAGCAGATGAGGTCATTTCCGAAAAAGATGCAATACTAACAGAAAAACTAAATTACTTATTTCCAAAAATCATCTTCAACCGAAAACCACATAGCTAATATCCCAAAATACATTACAAGATCCATGCACCATCTTGAAAGCCCTCCCTCAGAGGGATCTCAGTCCGGACCCTCTAATGACGTCATTAACAGAGGCAAAAACTAAAGGACCTCCGAGATCATGCTTCGGAGATAGTCCGAAGATATATTTAGTTGTATTATGTAGTGGAGAAGGTATTAGACGAAACGTGAATGGTGGGTAACCGGAGAAGTGAGGAATTTCCTACAATACAAACATTCGTTGACGTACTTAACATAAAATTCCCCTCACTAGTGACTAGACAAATTGCTATCTGATCCACGATAAGTATGAAAAAAAAACCGACCAAGTGCCAGTCGGACTCGCCCATGAACGATACCCTTTAATTTTTAATTTATTATTTGTTATTATAGCGGCAATAGAAATACACATTCTGTGAAAATTTCAGCTGTTTACCTAATATGGATCATGAGATACTGCCCGCTGACAGACAAACGGACGGACAGCGGAGGCTTAGTAATAGGTTACGCTTTGGGTACGGAACAATACAGGACGATAGATTGAAATAAAGAATCTCTATTACTAGTCATCTCATCAGACACCTCCTTTCTTGCCATATCATCCTTTACACAGTCCATCCAGGCAATGATGAGGACTCCACCACATTTATTTTAAACCCTAAGCTAAAGAGTAGGAGGGCAAACTAATAGATATTGTCATTAACCAGGCATAAATCTAGATTTCGAGGTCTTACTGCTTAATTCATAGGAAACTTTGGCAGAAACCGAAATTGAACCTAAAATCCGGCGCTCTCAATTGTTCTATGTCTAAAATATGAAGAGTTAAAAAAAAAAAAACCTGTGAAGCCAATAATGAGTTATTGGGGCTAAGGAGACAGAAAATGTCCCCGCGTTTCAGCCTGTTCAATTTGGCACGCGATGCCCCAAACACCTTGTATATAAGGTCTATCTTTTCATACACGAAATATTTTAAGAGTAACTTCTATAAGTCGTAAAATCGCCAAAGCAACGAAAAAAAAAAATATCTGATTGTTTTTTTTTACGAAGTTATTATAATTCTAAAATTTTTGAAACTTTTTGCATAAAACCTTTACTTCCATATTCTAGCAATGACAGAGGGTAAATACGACGTAGTAAACTAGCGTAATGGATGTTCAAAAGTAAGGAGCTAGTATTTATTTTGTGGTTCAAGTAATTTTAAATTATTTATTTTTTATAAAAATACTGAGATAAAAAAAATAATCTCTTGAAATGGCTTCGTTATAGCCGTTAGATGATTCCCTGAAAATATTTCGTGTATGAATAGTTAGACCTTATATGTATAATGTCAACTAGCATTTTACACTTTTCAAAATTACCCAAAAATCTTCTACATTTCTTTTCAAAATTACAATTCTCATAGCTTTTGTAATAAACAGACCACAAAATGAATATACTTCCTGACCACAAATGACCACCAATAAAAACCTCACATTCGTAATGTCTGCTGAAACAATTGGATACCGGAAATGACGTGATATGAAAAATAGACACCTATCAGTGATGACACCTTATGATTATCAGAGAAAATTCTATTTTATCGTAACAAAAATAGAGTTGAAAATGCATTTGACAGAGCTGCTAGAACATTTTTGACTCCCGAAAGTTTTATTGGAATATTCTACACTCGATTTTGTGTAGTGTGTCTGACAGGATTAGGTGAATTTTTCTTTGGATCGTAAGTGGGTGAAGGAAAAGATCAGACCCTTGACAAACTGGTGGTTCGTAAGATCGTTTCACACATTATTGAATGGTGCCATCGTAAGGAATCGGGTCTATTATTGAAATGAGGGTAGTTCGATGAAAAGTCGATTGAGGGTACAATATTGGATATATTTTGTAATATTTGAGGAGCAATATGTTGGAGATTCGGAGATTTGACATATTGGGTGAAGTGAATTTCGTTTTCGATAATTTGTAAGAAAAGTAACCACTGAAAAAGATGGTGTTTTGTGAAATTATGAACATTTACAGTTTCAGGACTCTTGGTGTAATTAATGGCGGATCACATTTACTCACTCGGAACAAATCAGAAAAAAAATTGGTTGCATCTGGAATCATCATGTTCTTACTCTTGTTCTATTCTACTTGGGGTGATGCAACACGTTTTTTCCTACATTCTTCACTTTTAGACGTCACAGCATCATTTGCTCAAGGAATACAATGAGGATATAAATAAAGTTCAAAGCCTTATGACGCGAATTTGTAAACAAACTTATCCTATAATATGTAGAATAGGTGTCGAATACCTTCTTTATTTCGTTTAAGAGAATATTTACTTGATTAGTTTATTTAGTTAATTGACTTGCGTAAAACTGAGTTTGGAGTTTCTTACTTCAAAAATGTCTTCCCCGTGATTGAAAATGACAACCTAACATGAGTTGCCATGGCTGACCTGGAAGTCTTTAAATAGACTCCGGACCCAGGTTGGTCGCAGCAAGGAAAACCTGCTCAGGTGGAAATTCATTAATGACTCTGCCCTGGAGTGTGAATGTGGTGCTGTTCTACAAACGATGGGGCACTAAATATCGTGTCCTGCTTGTCTATTGTTTGTTCACTACAGGAACTGATGGATGCTACCGAAAGCGCCAAACTAGTAGCTCAGTTCTGGGCTGACACAATTTAGATTGCCATCGACACGCTAAGAAGAAGAACAACCTGACTCTTGTTAGATTCAATAAACAAAAGTTTAACATCGAGCTCCTAGAAAAACCATGACATTTCTGTATACAGGGTGTAAACAGACCCTTCACATAGCCGTCAACCAAGCATTCTGTACATCAAACTAAGTAACTTTACGCAAAAATTATTGCTGAGAATCGACTTTTTTTTTGGGGTGAAAAATCACTTTTTGCGGTAGGACTCGATGGAACGCACTCAAAGCATTCTGCTGATGGATGGATTGAATAGTACGGGGGTCGTGGAGGTGTGTAAAAAAAATCTTAAATTAAAATAAAGTATTTAAAAAAAAAAACTTATTAAAATGTTGGAACTTTGATCCCCAATATCTCCGTAACTAGAAGGTTCCCAGGTATGGTCTAGAACATAAAAATTATCGCGAGAAGAAAAAGACGAAGACGAGGAGAAAAAGTGCCTTTCGGCTTCGTTAAGGGTCTATTTATATCCTTTATGTGTCATCATCATCTGCCTAGCCTTTTCCCAACTATGTTGGGATCGGCTTCCAGTCTGACCGGATACAGTTGAATACCAGTATTTTACATGGAGCGACTGCCATCCTTTATGTGTATTAAATATAATTATTTGTTTAACCACATGCAATTTCAGAGGAGAAACTTTGAGTGATACAGACACAAACTGTGGTCGGTGCACTTACAAGACTATAATTCAAAATACTTACATAATATTAAATGGCCGGCAAATATTGATACCATTAACCGAAACCCTCTTTAGGAAAAACTCCATAAAACAGATAAGGGCGACCATGATAATATAAAAACTGCATCTACCATCAAAGTCGGCAGGCGGCATACCGACGCAGGAATCCGAAAATTTACACAAACGAGACTAGGCCTCGGACAGGGTGAGGAGCGTAAGCGGGTGCTGGGGCGGAAGCGATTTATCGAATATTATGGAGCCGTCGCGCGTCGTTTGCGTTCATAGTGAAGAGATAGGAGAGAGGCGTGCCCGACGGGACAGAGCGACCTATAGTTTTAACTCAGTTTTATTGCAACGAGAATAATTTATCACTTGGCTTCATCACAGGTTACTAGTAACATTAACGATGAACGGGCTGTATTGCCAACGACAGTCTATATAGTTATTACCCGACAGCGGCGAAGCCCAAAATGGTTATGACTTTGATCTGTATGAAGTATGTATGAATATATGTCCGTTTCTTTGTTCCTTCTGTATTTTCAGTCGGGTTTTTTAGTTTTTTTTACGACTTTTTTTATACCCTGTGATAACATTTCTAGCTTCTGCTACCCACTAGAATAACTTATGATGCACTATAAAGACATCCAGTCGTCTTCCCCAAACCTTCGCTACTTCGTTTAGTCATGTTCTGAAGCATTGAGTGGATTCTCGCAATCACAGATCATCAGCTCGCTTTATGGAAGGCCTACTACCAACGCTACTCTTTCCGATGCTAAGGCTACCTAATCGCCCCCAACACCGCGTCCGATACCGCCTTTATCACCCTGGTCAAAGCCTTACTATCAACCGATTCGGGTTTTTGTTTGTCCGTTCGTCCGTCGTCGGGATCAGTCGGCATTTCTGCGATGACATTCTCGGGCACCCGTTTTGATTAGAAGTCAGTCATTCGACGATTTTTTTTTAGTTTTACTTTTTTTTTAGTTTTAGTCGCATTTCTTTGGGTTTTCGATTTTTTGGAGAAATGAATATGGATAGGTTTAGGAGACTTGGTTTTGTTAGTTTTCTTTTTAGGGAAAAAAGAAATTGTAGCCAAAATTAAAGTGGTTTCCTAAAAAGGGCTGGCCCGGCGGCAAGAGATCAGTCGATTTCTGATCAAATACCTGCCGAGCTATCGCACCTGCTTAGACTGTAAATTGCTAGCAAGACTGACCCACAAAAAATAACCAAAATTTGAAAAATGTGAAACTGTTTAAAATGATGGCATGATTCTTCCGATCGAATGAGTTCTAGAGAAGTCAACACCTAATATTGTCGGATAAATCTGTAAATGAGAGTGCATACAGGCAGTCAAACTGTAGGAAATTTGTTTTTTTGTTTTCCAAGCAACAATCCTAAAGATTGACTAGAGCGCTTGTAAAATACGTAACAACGAGGTTGACCGGTAGAAAATGCCTATGGCATAAGGTCCGCCTCTGTACTTTGTGCTTGGAGTGTTAAATAAATAAATAACACGTAAATTTTCAAAAAAAAATGCTCTAGTTTATCATCATCTTCCTGCCCTTATCCCATTTCACTTGGGGTCAGCACAAGACGTTTTTTTCTTCCATTCTCCCCTGTCAGCAGTCTCGCTATGATTTACTCCTTTTCATACCATATCATACCACACACAATCCATCCATCTTTTCTTTAGTCTTCCTCTCTCGCTCCAGCTATGCTCGAAAAATGCTCAAATAGTGTTTATTCGTCTTAAAACTTATTAAACAAAAGTAACCTTTATTTAAATAACGAAAGAACCGCGAAAACTACCTACTTAGATCATTCTAATGAAACTTAAATTGAATTTCCTATCGAAATCAACATTACAGCAGCCCGCACTTCAATTTAATTAAATTCCGATTAGAGGGCACACAGCATCCGCAATATTTAGGTATAAAATAATATCAAAGATGAGGTGCCTCCTAAATGCGAAGTGACGAGCAAAAAACACTAAAATAGAGAATTAATTGCGAGTTATACAGGACACTGCTACTGGGTAGCGTTGGCAGAAAAGTTGTGATTGATTTGGTTTTTCCAAACACAAATATTTTATTTTGAAACAAGCTAATTTTTTTTTTTTTAAATGTCTTACACATTTTGTTATTATACTTTGTTATTTGCTTAACATGAGCAGTTTTGAAATATTGATGGTCCAAAAGGAACACGTGCATGAAATTAGGGTGACATGACGTGGTTAAGAGTTGTGAAGGTCAGATAGGCAGTCAGTTAGACTGGAAGCCGATCCCAACATAGGAAAAGACTAGGCAGATGTCGATGAAGTGGGGAAAAGTTCAACAGAATGAGTTTTTTTGGCATTCGATGTTTTTACGGATGGCTAGTTTTATATCATAGGTCCATAGCAACTTCCATGGTTGAGGATAATGGGCACCAGAAAGTAAAATTGCATTTTACCATTTGGAATAGTTGAAAACACCTTTCAAAATCTGTATGATTTTGTATGCAGTTATGGAGCTGGTTAATTGGGGGAGAGTGCTCGTGGTGAATTAAACGCGTGTTTTCCTGTTTAGATTAAATCAAAGAGAAGTATATTGACAGATCAAATTGATAACATTACATACAGTATTGCAAGACTAAAAAAACTATAAAAATTTTTTTGGCGATGCCAACAGAATCTTAGCAATGATACGGCGGGGTTACCAGTTTACAAAAGCCAAAAAAAAAATGAAAAAAAAGTAATTCAACGCCTGATTATTTTCATTTATTTTTGTTTCCAGTCCATTTAATTTTCGACACCACCTGCCCACCACTTCATTACTATCACGAAAGTAAAAAAACCGCAAAAAAAAGTACATTTAACTTTATTTGCCAACAGTACATTATAGTTGACGAATTGAATTTTGATGAGTTACAGCCGGCGTTGGTTGCTCATTATCATTTCACCATAGCTGTTCGGAGCTCATAGCATGATACATGCGATCAGAGGGTTAAGTCTGCACGATATTCGAAATTAATCGAGATAAAATTTAATTCAGATTGCTGAATTAAGTTGTTAAGTTGTTTACGACGTCTTTACACGTTAGTTTGGCACAGAGGAATGCCAATTACATGAGGAGATGTAAAGATAGAAAGATGATTTTTATCATATTTGTCATCGGTTAAACATTCCACCATCTTCTTCGAGTCCAGACATACTGCAGGTTGTCACAAATACCTTGTCGATGTTCCACACATTCGCACGAAGCGCTTTGCTACATATTTTATAATGCACACAGCCAAGAAGTGGAATTCCCTGTCTGCGTCGGAGTTTCCAAGTTCATATGACCCCAATCTATTTAACTCGTGAGTTAATAGGCTTCTTTTGGGTTAGCTCGTTCCATCGTCGACCTCATCTCTGTCCTCAGGACAAGATTGAAATGCGATACTTATTAGTTACTAGCTTTTCAAAGTTCTGAAATTTTTCATCGGCTATTGAAGAAAAATGAGCTGTTCTATATATTTGAGCGTGTAGTTATTGCACTTTTGTAGGAAACAACTGATTTTTCATTTTATCTCCGAGTTCCCCGCTCAGAATGATGTACTGAATACGTGGTAACCGTTTTCGCGTCGGTGTCCCATCCACTCTGTATGTGTTAGTTTATAAGGTATATATCTACGGGCCATTGTAGCCTGATATTAATGATGTTCATCATCATCATCATCCACAGCCCGAACTCACCCACTGCTGGGTATAGGCCTCTCTTTTCTTGTGCCAATCCCCACGGTCCTGTGCCAGCCTCATCCAGGTTTTAACCCAGCTTAAATGTTTTTTAATGATAATACGTTATATTTATTCAGAAATACGATAATTTGGATGTGATAGCCTAGGCTTTATTGCTCACCTCCTTGATCTACTGCTTTTCCTCGCACTACGTCTTCGCGAACACGTTTGAGCTTGACTCAATATATGAATCGAAGATAGCTTCATATCGCTGCAATCTTGGTCCGACACTATCGAGAAGCGACAGGCATAAAAGCTGCCTTAAGCATCACCAAATGTGGATCAGGAATTATTATTTATGGCGGATTTTTCTATGAGATTTGAAGATTTTTATCAGCACAATATGTTACGGCTTAAGTTTTTTAATGTTAAGGCTTTATTATACGGCATATGACGCTGTACTACTCAAAGACAGGAATTACAGAAGTAGACAAAGAGACTGTCAGGCTCAAATGGAGATGGGAGGGTCACGTCAGCCTCATGCATATCGACTGCTGGGCAAAGGACTCAACGGGATGGGTGCCTGAAGGTGGACGCTCTTAATGTGCGCTTTCTAGATCGTTCTCACATATAATGTAAATCTTGTAAAAATATTTTGATTGAAAATAGTGTCCATGGAGTTTCTTGCCCATTCTTCTCCATAGAGATCTACGCTTTGGAATGTGCAACTACAATACTTTCACAAGTGATTATGCCTTGTGTTTGGAACTGTAGCTTCGCCATGTTTGTTTTTCTGACATTCAAAAGTGGCTGTTATGGTCTAATTGAAATAAATGCTTTGAGTTTCAGTTTTGAGTTTGACGGCGCCGCCTAGGCGGGCTTACAAAGAGGTGGCGACATGATATGGCGCACATCATGAAGGCTGGTTCGAGGTGGCGGAGGAGAAAATACTTGGAAAGATATCCTTTTTTTTCTGCAAAGGCCTCCCGCCTTTGCAGAAAAAAAAGGATTTATAAACATTCTGAGCTCAAGAGTATCTTCCAAGATAACCCTGCATGAACTGCTTCTTCTAGGGTTCCGTAGCAAAAAAAATATTTTTAAAGGCCATTCATAATGTAATGACGCATAAAATGTATGAACCAGCTGGTTTTTTTTAATAAGCGATGAAAAATTTCTAAGTGGGGGGGGGCTCAGAATGATGTACTGAATACGTGGTAACGTTTTCGCGTCGGTGTCCCTTCCACCCTGTATCTGATCCCAAAATTTAACAGTAAAATCATTCTGATGCCCACCGTGTGAACAGGGTCAATCCAACAGATTTGTTTGTCCCTAATCTAAAAAATCCATCCTTATTCCGAGTTTACTCTGATCTTTAAGAATTTTATCTTTCGCATGAAAAAAAATATCATTCCACTGACCTGAGGACACATCTTGCAGTGGTACTTTCTGGCGTGGGCGTGCAGGGGCTGCAGCTTGGTGGGTCCCTTGCCTAGGGGTTGAGGCACCACCAGCAGCCCGGAGCCGGTGTTCGTGCCTCCCACTGGCGATGATGATGATGAGCCTGGAAGGAGGGGGTGGGAGGTAAGTATTTGATAAATGATAAACTCTTGCTTTCAAATAAAAGGATTTTTTTTTGTTTGTTTTGGTTAACCGTTAATGTCCCACTGCTCGGCCAATATTTAACAACAAGTTTAATAGGCAATGCTACTAAACTTGTTGTTCGTATGTGGTCTGTACTGTAATCAAAAAGCAGTAGGTGAGCACCACCCTTTTCAAGATTATTTGTAATGTTACTTAGATCTCATGCTCCTGTACTTATAAAATTGAAAAATAAGCTAACTACTGAGCAGTTCCTGATGGAAAAATCCAATAACACTTTGCCCGACCCGGGAATCGAGCCCAGGACCTCATGGTCAGCAGACTTGCTTGCGAACACTACACCAAAGATCCCGTAAATTAATTAAGTTGTTTAATTATTTTTCAAACTACCTAAGTTCTAAAAAATCACTACGCTCAAGAATACAGGTACATACAATACCAACCTGATCGACCAGGTCCCAGCCCAGCGCCGTACAGCATCTGGCTCATAGACTGATGATGACCAAGACGGTCGTCAGTCTTCTGGTGACCTCCCACTGTACCATCGCCTGTGCTCATCTTAGCCTGGAAGAAAATGAGAAAAGATTGGTTATTATCGGTTGGCGAATAATAGTGAGGTCATCATCTGCTTAGCGTTTTCCCAACTACATTGGGATCGGCTTCCAGTCTAACCGGATGCAGCTGAATACCGAAATTCGGTTAAAAAAGTTATTTTAGACTTCTTTTACTGTTTCAGTAACCACGGAGTAATCGGTGTACCTACAAACATAAAAAGATGCTGGTGGAATACACAACCTCTTTCTTTTTTAGAAGTCGGTTAAAAACCAAAAACTAAGAAGAAAAGTTTATCCATCTAAATCAATGGAAAATACAACTATGCAATTTAATCAAGACATAAACAACACACGATACCCAACACCAACAAAACACAATTTCTTACATCAACAATCTAAAATCTAATAAATTAACAAAAGCAATGTGTAAATAGATAATTTACGACTACCCACAGAGTCAACAAATCATGTAGAAGTTTTAACTTTAATAAATAACATTAGACGAAGGGACGGTGGTCAGTCGTTCTGTTCATTCATACTAAGTTTACTTCTGTTTGAGCATCACTGCCAAAATGACAAAGATCTTTAATTTCATTACTATAAGGTTGCTGTTCTATTACTGCCACTGTCAATATCTGTCAAATGATACTTATCTCTATTCTGATAGCGGTAAGGTTGTTGTTGGGTACTGGCTGTCAGATGTAACTTACTGGTAGGATTGTAGACGCTGTGAGTCACAGAAGTGTGGTCTGATAAATCATTTGGAAGGGCGACGTACGGGTAGATAGTTTGGCTAGCTTTTGGCAAGAAAAACGGTAGTGCATACCCCAATTGTGATTGTCAAACAGTTGAAAGTCAGAGGATATGACTTTGAATTTAAGCAGGTTGGCTGAAAGTTCTGAAGTGGCCACCGCGAACTGGAAGACGTTGCGTTGGAAGGCCTCCCATTAGGTGGACCGATGACCTGTTGAAGGTTGCGGGGATCCGCTGAATGCGAGACGCACGGGATCGGTCAATGTGGCGACACTTGGGAGAGCCCTATGTACAGCAGTGGACGTCTTTCGGCTGAAATGATGATGATGAAGCTGGCGCTGTTTTTTTCAAGCCCCACAGTCATGTCCACGCATGTAAGGTACATGTAGTTAAGTTATGAGGTTTGCATGAATGAGAGGATTTAAAACCCAAGATGTTAGTTTTCTAAGTCCCTACCTACCTACTTACTACAAAACAAAAATAGGTTCGCTGTAGAAGCTTTCGAAGCTAGAACATATGTGAAAGGTTAAAGAATAATAATAAACTAAAAAAAATAATTAAAATACTAGCAGTCTATTTACTAAAAACTTCATTGCATTTTTCTGTTTTAAATAAAAGACATCAAAAACATTGAAAATAAACATACTCGAAGTCAGTATTATTTTGCTCAAACGCAAATTGCATATTTTCCCACCTTACCCGCCAAATTTAACCCTACCAACGCCACACGCCGGTCATACTAAAACTAATATTTTAACTAACTAAGAGGTCGAACGGTCATAATTTAGTGCGACCGACGACCATGGGACAAATCGACCGTAACTAATGAAGCCTTGTTAGCCAGGAGCGGCTAAAAGTCATTTGTTTAAATGCACCCTTTAGTGTACGGGTTAAGATTTAATGCTTGACGTTAGATTTGTTGAGGATCTGGCTTTGTGTGGAAAATGATGGCGTTTATAGTTTGAATACAAAGTGAAAGATAAGGTGAGCTGCAGTTAATTTAATGTATGTTTAAAAAAATAGCACGCTGCGTTGTCTATTAAAAAATAGCCGCAACCTACAATGTTGTAATAGAACAGTGTCTCTCACTTAATTGACAAGAAAATTACCGACTGTTGATGTTTATAAATAGATGTACGTTTTCATGTACAGTCACGAACACTAATACGTAAACACTTAACAACCTTTGTACTACTGTAACTGTTCCGATTAAAATTTCATGTTTCTATGGACATAATATTCTGGAACTCATATTTTCATGAAAAAGATCTCCAAGTTACAATCATTATTTCTCGCGAAAATTGTTTTTAAATTTAGGAAAGTGTATACATATTGGTGCTCGCGTGCGTGAAATTATTATAAAAATATTACTTCTCTATTTGAATCGTATTTTGTTAACAATCATCTTTTTCTGAAATAAAAGCCCGAGTTACCCCTTATTACATCAGCTATCTGCCAAAAAAAGTTTCGTCAAAATCGGTCTAGCCGTTTCGGAGATTAGGGGGAACAAAAAGACAGACAAAAAAAAAGTTTTTTTTTGCTATAAGTACCGTTTATACTTTCATATGAATTCAGTAAAAAGCTGTTATTTTGAAATTAAAAACAGACACTTCTATTTTATTTATTTGTTATGAATCGTCTTTTCGCGAATTTATTGTCTCTTTGCACATAAAAACGAGGTAATATAATTTAGGAAGTGATTGGTCATACCGAACTAATTCCGGGATGGGTTTATAGAGATTGGAAAAGTTTTTAAATAAAGAAGTGCAGTAACCAATGATGAAAACTTCTGCCATTTGATTATTCTCGATTTGATTTTTAAATGTTGTGCGTAATTCTAATTCTTTAAATTAAATTATAACCATCGGTCATTAAACCCAAAACTGAATCATAATTCCAATTCTATTTCTAATAATCACAATGTTACCATACCAAATTTTAAATAACACGATACGTGTTTCTAATTCGAAAACTAAACCCGAAACTGTAACATTAATAAATCATTAACTATTCCGAGGTCGGTAGGATGGTATTCGTTGCGAATTAATTTAATACAGAAAACGCCCCCTGGACGTGAGATGTGAAATTTAATTTTAGTATTAATCGCACCCGCAGTTTAGGGTTAAGTTGTGGGTACAAACTGTAACTATGTGAAGGTTGTAATTGATATTTTATGTCTGATAGATTTCATTTTGGTCTTTGTTTGGAAAGAATATATCTATACTTCTATGATGATGATGATGCCATCTAGCCGATTTCGGCCACAGCAACTGCATTTGATGGCTTTCTAGGGAGGTTGTCGAGAGCTTTGGTATGCTGCTCTATCATGTGCTCTCAAGTGGCTAGCATACCCAACTTTGGCCAAAAAACTCCGACCCAAAGCGGACATGACAGAACACCATTGACGAAATTGTAGGGTATAGCTGCAGGTGGCCTAGTTTTAAGGTTATCACTCTTTAAATACACCATACTAACACTAACTACACACTACTACTATACTTCTATACTAATATTATAAAGAGGTAAAATTTGTTTGTAAGTTTGTATGTTGGGGATAATCTTCGGAACTACTGATCCGATTCCGAAAATTCTTTCAATAACGGGAAGCTCCATTATATCCGAGTGTTATAGGCTACATTTAAAATGTTCCAGTGAGTAGGTACATTCCGAATATAACGGGACCGAAGCCGCGAGAAAAAGTTAGTGTACCTATTAACATAACTATTATAATTTGATTTTACGATTTCCGATTGCTAGAACTCAGGCTTGCTCTTTATGCTCTTCCCATCGCAAAATTTTACATATTGCAATCTACATAAACTATACTAACAAAAACTAGAATCATATAACTCATCTAAACCGTTGCATAAAAGCAACACAGTATATAGGTCACGCAATATTCTCGAAAACTTTTATGTTAGCGTCGTAAAACTAGCGAAATACACTCTAGTCATCATTGGGCGAAATTCTTTAGTGCAACGCCATCTATCGAAGGCTAATGGTGACTTTTGACGTAAACTGCGCGCCGGGTAACAAACAGCCTGGGTGTTTTTCGACCCACTTCGCCTTTTTAGGGTTAAAGGAAGTAGCTAATGTTTTTTTGGTATTTAAATAATAGTGATTTGCTAGTTTCATTGGTTGTGTAAGTTAGCAGATTTGTAGTAAAAATAAGTAAAAAATTTTGTGTGGTCTTAAACAAAAGTAATTCATTTTTTCTTACTTCTTGTTTGTGTTAGATTATGTGATTATTTGGCCACGTGGTGGATTATATCCCATTCTCTCTCATAGAGAGGAGGCCGTGTGTCCCAGCAGTCGGCACATTATAGGCTGATTATGCTTGCTCTTATGCTTGACTGATCTTATCAATCCATCCATCATTTCTAAAATAAGCAAGAAGCCTAAATATAATAAATATTTTTTTTATCGTAAATATTAGACGTGTTGGTATACATCAATGTCAGTTGGTCTAAGGCGAGGTCGCTTTGGAAAGAATCCTATTAAATAATGCACACGAAGTCAAGAAACTAGACCTCATGTAAAAAGACTGAGGATCAAGAAAGAACAAGCCTTGCCGTTCAAAACAAGAAAATTTGTCTTTCATTTAGGAAATCAAACTAGGTACCAACTAAAAACCTACCAATCCCCAAAATATTTACTTGCCAAACCTTCGCATACATATTCCTAAGCATTTTTTCCCATAATGTCTCTCATATTACATCAGCCAACGTTTTTCCATTGTCGTCTGCATGTACAGTCGCAAATCGATCAACGACATTGAATATTTATTGTTCCACTTCGGAGACATGTAGACTGGACTGAAGTTGACAGTTCCGACAGGCAGTTCATGTTAGACACAGTTTTACATCGAAACTGGCTAAGCAGGAAGAATCGGGTACGGTTTCCCAAATTTTCTTAGGATATTTGAAGTGTGTCCTATCGCAGGTCTGATGGAAGAGATAACATAACATCAGACCTGTTATCTCTGAAAGGTTAAGCAGAGGTGTACCTAATAGTACACCTACATTTCGCCAGTTATGTGTAAGTCCCATGTAATAGAGCGAGTCTATTGCTATCGATCGGGCACAAATCCAGTCTCTAGGGCTGTACCTTAGAAATTCCTGATGGAAAAACACGATTAGACTTTGCCCGACCTGGGAATCGAACCCAGGACCTCAGGATTAGCAGTCGCGCTTGCGACCACTAGACCAACGAGGCAGTCAAGATGAAAGAGATTTCTTAATAAAAATAATCGCTACCTTTGTGCTCTTTTACTTGTATGTTGTTTCCAATATAATATGTGTTTTGTGTGTAGGTACATAAATAAATAGACGCCACGCTTCAGGTGATGAAATTGTAATTTTATCATATTATGATACTCATTTTTAAACGGTATAAGTCCATCGGTAAGTAGGTCGAACTGATGATTTATTGGTGGTAAGATTGATCTATATCTGTTATGCAATTTATGCGACTTCAGTTTTTGTAGGTAATTTAAAGGTTTTACTGGAACAGTATCGTTTAAAATCAATAATCTTGAATATACAGCCAATTGTGTACAACCATTATAACCATAACTAACAACGAACTTTTAAATAAATCCATTTTAAAACTATCAGTGACATTTTGCTACACACCAAAAGCTACACAATTAAGAATACGACCACAGAGACATACACAGATCAAAATACACGAAAAGTAGGCGGGTTCCTGCATAGGACAGTTGCAAATGAGCGTCTTTTGTCATAGGACCCGAGTTCACAAGTGTGGGGGCGCCCTAAGGAATACTTATGTTGATTCACAAAATCTGTGATGTTATGCGGCAGTTGGGGGGTTAGATTTGACCACACTTTTGGTGTTCAGTTTTTTGGAAATGGCATTGATTAATTCGAAGATACTGTGTTAAGATTGCCAACGTGTTACGGAGCGCAATATCTTAGGTGTAAACTTAAAAGATCGAAACACTACACTGCGCCACAAAATGCAAATCGTTGACGTGGCTCAAAAGGCTGCCCAACTTATATGAGACTGGGCAGAACATGTCTGTCTATCATGCTGTACGAGCTGTGGGCACGGAAAGCTCAGGATTGGTGCCCTGAAAGAATGACACGGGGTCGCGGCTGACCATTAGGGAGATGGCGGGACGAACTGGATGTCGTCCTTGAGAATTGAAAAGGAGTAGCACAGAATCATGACTTTTGGAAGGAATGTCCTCCCTTTGCCCAGCAGTGGGACAATATGGGCTAGCTATAATAATAATAAAATGTTTAGATAAATGCCCACGAACTTATAAACGCCACTGAAGATGCAAAACGCGTACCTACGTCGAAATCGCCATCAACACGCTTAGAAAAAGAATTAAAATAACATCAAACCTACTTTGTACTATGTTAAATTGGAAAACTTTTATTAAACAATGGAAACTTCGGCTCCCGAGATTAAGAATGTTATAACAATGTTAGAACTGTTCACCAATTAAATTATCATTTTTAACAAAACGTATGCAACTTTCACCTACCTACTAAGGGCGAATTTTAACAATGGACTGAACACGATCAGCATAATTAAACCGCGTTCAGGACCTGTCTCTGTGTCCACGTTGCTGTACAATATAGCCACTGAGAGCTCTTGATAATGTTTTAGATGTGTCAGTAAAATTCGATTTTAATCTACAGCTCGATTTTAGACAACTGTTGAATGAATACTGAAACTACATACATTTAGACACACACACACATTACATACATACACATATATTACATACACACACATTAGATTCACATTTTTTTTAAGATTTTCTTTTTCTTTCTTTCTAAACTACTAAGTTACTAAGTTGAGGAAACCGGCATGTCGTAGAACCAAAAATTCGAAGACATGTGACATCTACCAACCCGCACTGGGCCCGCGTGGTGGATTATAACCCATTCCCTCTCATAGAGAGGAGGCCTGTGTCCCAGCAGTGGGAACGTTATAGGCTGATTATGCTTATGCTGCTATGCTTAAGTTACAAAAAATTGCGATTTTTTAATTTCAACGCAAGAAAATAATACCCACAAAGGATACCGAAAAACAGAATTTCCGAACAATTACAAACGAAATAACAAGTTACAGGTGTTTTAACTCAAATTGTAGCTGTTAAACTGGAATCATAAAGTTGAACCAATTACATTACATTGTAATTACCCGAGGTGTTTCGTATCTAACGGTAAATTAACTAAAACTATGCAATTAGAGGTTAAAAAGTAATAAAGTTGTTATACATAATCATGCTATGATTCTACGAACTACAAATTAAATGTAAAAACTGAAAGCAATCGATATAGACAACATAATTATCTTCAGGTATTTCTAGCTGAAGTGGGAGTGGGCTGGCCACGTAGCACGAATGCGTCCGGAGAGATGGGCAACGATCGTCACTCACTGGACGCCTGTTGGAGGAAATCGCTGTCGAGGTAGACCAAGGAAGGTGGTGTGACGATCTGATCTCATTTGCGGGGCGAACAAGGCCAGATATTGCACAGGATAGAGGTTTGGAAGGAGATAGGGGAGGCCTTTGCCCAGCAGTGGGGCAATCAAATAGGCTAACAAAAAAAATAGGTTTTTATTGGTGACTAATTGGCTTTTTGTGGAAGAAATTTATTTAAAGGGTATTCAATAATCCAGTGTAGTTAGTATCTACTGCTTTCTAAATATATACCACAGCTACTGGCTATTATTAGCTACTAAAATACTAACCTAAATCATAAACAAAAATAATAAACAGTCCTAAAAATAAGAGCGAATTTCTCTAATGAAATTGAACGCGATCAGCCCTTCTAAAAGACGTTCAAGAGCTGCAGTCTCACAGGAAAGCTCTTGGAAGGCGCTATTTAGATGGTGCTAATGAATCCAGTTTTATTGGTAAAATATTGGGGGTTAAAGTATGAAATTGCCGAATTGTATGGACGATTTCGTGAAAAGTGATATTTCCATGCTAAAATTTATTTTTTCTTGGAAATGTCTGTAGAACCAATTATGATGCAATTGCTAACTCTATTAAGACTGAAAAAAGCACTGCACTGCGTATCTTAAATTATCAAAACACATACAGTCTATGACAAAAATATACTTACTTGAAGTACACATTAAAACAGGTGTTTTGACACACTACCCCATGAGGTAATATGTATCTACTAGTACGGTTTTTAATTTCTAACAATTTAAAATAAAAATGGAATTGGGAAAAATATAACTACTATACGTCAAAGTTACAAAATGTGAGTACTTCGGTACTCACATTTTGTAACTTTGACGTATAGTAGCAAAAGATATTCTACGACAATTGACCATACTACTTGCCACTAACATTCAGAAATAAAAAACAAAATGTTTACTAAACTAGTACTATGTATGACACTACTTCTCATCTCACGGAAGACGAAAACATGATGCGCAGACGCCGAATAAATTGGGATAAGGACAGGAGAATGATGAGCAGCTCTCAATTTACAAAACAAAAAGTATCTACGCAGCTACCACATAAAGACCACACTAGTTCTCACCTCATAGCCTTGTTTGATGGCCATGGCACCCCGTGGTCGCGACCACGCGGCGTATTCCAGGCCATCTTTCTGTTGGCAGTGCTGTTGAACAAATAATTGTACATTTTTAACATAACTCGACACTTTTTACTTTAATTTTTTAAATTGTTTATAAGGGCAGTGTATAAATTAAATAGTTTCTTGTAGATTATAGACCTTATAGATTCTATCGACAGCTTAAAGGCGTTTGGTCTGCTAATACCAGCGTTTTTCCTGTACCTCGTTGTAAAAGGACTTTTGGCCGCAAGGAGTGGTGTTCCGTCGGTTTAGCTTCCACGGGCGAGTGCCACATGAACGCACAGTAACATAGTGCACAAGTGAAGTGTTACCAACATAGTTTTAAGGTTCTATTTACTAACACAACTTGTATTTTTACTATATGTATGTCGGTCTGTAAGGTATGTATCTATGGGTCAAAGTTGCCTGAATGTAAATCAATGTTACGTTATATTAAGGCTTACAGTTAGCAACAGATTAAGGCAATGGACCAGCAGGAATCTCCAAACAGTACGAGCCGTGTCCAGAAGTATCGTATTCTGAATCCCAGCTGAGCCTCTGCATTATTTATTGGTTGAGGCTCTTGGCTACTAAGCCATTGACTGACACGACTATCGGCACAATTTCCCACGAATCTACATCCTACATGTCGACAGACTCGTCAACCAATCCAAGGAACTTATTTTGATATTATTAAGGTATTTCCATGCCGGTTTAGTTTAATTTTAAAGACTTCATTTCGATATTAGCAACGATACTACAATTATAATGCTTACGATGCTCAACGCGCTCTTGGAGACCAACCCTTGATTGGATTTGTTTGCTGATGAATGGAAGACGATAATGTTAGAATGTTTGTGGTTCTGTGAGAAGATGAGTAAAAGGATTACTTAAATTAATTTGGTAATAATGGCTTATTAAGCTGTACTAACTGGTGAGGTCCTGGGTTCGAATCCCAAGTTGGGCAAATTGTTATTGGGTTTTTCCATCATGAATTTCTCAGTAGCAGCCACGGAGTCTGGATTTGCGCCCGGTTGATGGCAATAGGCTCGCTTCCTATTACATAGGACTTAGACATAACTGGTGAAATGTGTACACTGTGAATTGGTACACCTCTGCCTAACGCTTCAGAGATTACAGGAGTTATGTTATGTTATATAAGTATGCTGTAATAAATAAATAAGTATAATTATCTAAGGCAAAGGAATCTGACGTCATCGTATTAAATAAAACCTATTTAAAAATCCTTGAAGCTGGGGAAGCCTTAGTACCTGACCTACCGTAAGGGTTACATACGACAACATGATGTATAACTAGAGGTACGAATACTCTATACGTCTTGGTTCTACAGCTACTAGACAACGGTCATAACATCACGCGTGTTTTTCCTTGAAGGATAAGGCAGAGATGTAAGTACACATTACATTTGGCCAGTTCAGTTGTTTCGTTAGTAACTAGATACGTTATTTTGTTTAATAAAAGATGTCAGATTGCCATATCATCCAGATTATTCTTCTCCTTAACGTGTGGCTTGTGCCTAACCTGGTGTCAGAGTTTTTATGCCGCCCATGAGCCTCTGACTTGACTTTACATGCCGTCGAGAAATATCTCTCAAGCATGCTGGTTTCCTCACGATGTTTTCCTTCACCGAAGCAAGTGATAATTATACAATACGCACATGAATCCGACAAAATCAGAGGTGCGTGTCTTGGGTTCGAACTTGAGACCTATGACTTGGCAGTTCGACGGTCACACTACTGGGCTATCACTGCCTACTGCTGCTGCTCGATTGTTCTCCAGATTTAATAATATCAACAATCTGTTTATACAACATTATTTTTAGTATATGCGAAACCTGAATATAGTTTGTTCAGAATAAGTAACTAAATTGATTCCAATAATTTTTAAACCATTTTATTTTTTCACAAAAATATTTTAAAAAGTTAAAAGTTGGACACCGAGCGACTTTAAGTAACTATCTCAATAATTTAGGTACTTACTGCTAAATTATTATTATCAATGAGCTCAAGACGACGCTGGAGGCGCGCGCTGCGTGGTGACCACGATTTTGCGCGGACAACTAGATAACAGAACAAGCTTTTAACTTTGTAATTTTTCATGATATAGTTTTGAAATTTTGTACATAGATTCTTTACATAAAAATACTAGAAACGTGTATCTGGTTTCTCATATACTAAAACTAATGTTGTATATCACTAATCAGTTTAATTGGTGTGGATAAACGGCTCTTAGTGAAAGATTTGAATAGCAAATTGATCTCACATAAATATATGCGTAGATTGTCATCTATTTATGAACTCGCAATGGTCTCTATACTATTCGTGAATGGCAAAAGAAATCAAGAATTCATTCTTAGCCAATTGTTAATAAATACTTTTTAAATTTTGTATTAGATTCTAGTTATCCGACGTACCGACGCTTTTCAATGTTAAATCTGGATGCTATAAAAGTAGTGTACTGTAAGTGCTTATACAAGGGTTAAACGGACCCTTCACGAAACCGTCAACCAAGGATTCTGTTCGTCAAACTAAGTAACCCTACGCAAAAATTATTGCTGAGTAACGACTTTTTTTTTTTGGGATGAACAATCACGTTTTACGGTAAAACTCAATGTAACGCACTCAAAACATTGCTGATGGATGCTTTGAATAGTAAACATGCCATTGAGGTAATTAAAGTCAATTTATAACCTTAAAAAGTAGTATTAAAAAAAAAACTTTAAAAAAAAAATGTAACTTTGACCTCAAATATCTCCGTAACTAGAAGGTGATGATCGCAAGGCCAGGGAGAGCAAGTGCCTTTCAGCTTCGCTAAGGGTCTTTTTACACCCTTTAGAATACCACGGAAGATGCTGTTTTTCTTTTGACACACTATTATCTTTTATGGCTGCCGTGTAAAAAAGGTCATAGCATTTTCTTTACTGAAGCTATCCGTACGCCTTAATACTAAAAATATCTTAAAGTGTTCTTTCAAGAAACTTTAAAACAAGACACTAACAACATAATAAAATACAATAATCTTTAAAATAGCAGTACAATGACCATATTTTCACGTTATAGTGGATACCTAATGCCTTTACCGACGCACTTACGAACATACATACTTCTAGCTATATATATGTCGAGAAAACGATTTTTATATCCATGACCCAGCCAACATATAAAATGTTACTCCTAAACTGGTGTTCCGTCTCTTTCTTACGCTGTTGGAGGGAGGGAGAAGGTGATATGCACGTGTGACGTCGGTGAAGACTTATATGTATGTACGTGGAGGGAAATGGCAAAAGGGGTGGAGAGGACTTGTGATGGAATATTTTTTGTAGTTGTGAAATGTTTTGAAACTGTCAAAGAAATGTTTTTTAATGCTGGTTCTTTATACAGTCAGTCGTTCTTATCTTACAATTGAGAGATAATAATTGATCATATTTTGATTAAAAATACAAAAATGTGATAATTAATATCAGTGCAATGAAAAAGTAGGAAAAAGTATCACGCCCGTCAGAACTTCAGTTTGTTCTGGCAAAGTATGGAACATGTAATGGTTTTCAAATTAATTATTTTAAAAAGAATTAAATCATTTGAAAATTATTAAAATTGTCTATAAAACAGATGGTGGTCATCAAAATTACAAAAAAAAATATCAACCCATTACCTAAATAAAACATCCTACCGCAAAAAAACTACTACCAAATTTTTTTACAACCAACACCCACTCCAAAGTACCTCTGTCCCCAAGAAAAGCCCGCGACACGAGTATTTTTCTTAACCCACACATGTGTAACCTCACACACACACAATACCTATGTGTGCGTGAAAATACATGTACGTATGTCGACACTCCGATGTGTGCAGTCTTGGGTAGTAAAATATTATGCTGTCGGGTGAAATAACATTGTATAGATAATCAATAACAGTGGAATTTTATGTTAGATCCTGAATTTCAGGGCGTTTTAAAGTTTTCGTACCCTAGATTTGATGTTAGGCTAGGTTTTACAGGGTAATAATAAAGTAATCTGATATTGAAACGATAGTCTTTTACTAGGCGGAAATATTTGGTTTTAATACTCAACCAATGAATGTTAATGAGAGTAAATCATAACCTACCTCAAAGAAATATGTAAGACGTTTCTAATATTGAAGTTTCTTTAGAGAAGTTGCTTAAAAGATATATTTAACCTATTGACCGCCACGGACGTCTATAGACGTCAAATCAAAAAGTGCACGACGACGCCTTGGATGGGACGGCACGTCGACACTTATTTAAAGCACTAGCGTAAAGAACACAGATTTTCGTTATGACGTGGCGGGTCAAAATGTTTAACATCAAAAATGTATGCATAACCTATTATATACCGAGTTTCCTTCATTCTTCGGATAGCCGTTGGTCCCGGCTGTCATTTGTCAGATCTACGACAGTCGTTACAGGTAGTTCATGGCCCGAAAGTCTGACAACCAGTCTTAGTAAGAGGTATCGTATTACCTAGTACTAACTGGGTTGTGGAGGTCGGATAGGCAGTCGCTCCATGTAAAAAACTGCTTCATTCGGTTAGACTGGAGCGCCGACCCCAACATATTTGGGAAAAGGCAAGGCAGATGATGTTAAATGTCAGATTCGAACCGATTAGTATGAATCAAGAAACAAATGAATACGTTTAGTTTCAACGTTTGATAACCAGCCAAATTCATAACATAACATCACGCCTGTAATCCCCGAAGGGTTAGACAGAGGCGTACTTAATAGTACATTCACATTCAGATTCCGGTTGCAACTGAGAAATTCCTGATGGCAAAACTTAATATCTCTTAGCTCGATCTGGGAATCAAACCGTTTGGTTTGACTCAGCATTAGTTCTTGTGATCAATAGACCAACGCGATAGTCATGAAAAAAAAATGTGAATGTCAGTTTTTTTGTTTGCAAAAAAGTGGTTCTAGTTGAGAGTTTTCATTTTCCATTATTACTAAAACCACCGTACAAGCTTCCTGTACCAAGTGAGACGTAAATAGGACCAGTAATCACGGAGTTATGAGGTAACAAACATTAAATATTAATATAAAATACAGCCTAATTGAGAACCTCCTCTTTTTCAATTTCAATTCGCTTATTGAGTCAGACAAATAAAATATCCAAAATATCATACACAAAATCGACAAAATATAAAAATATTAAGCAACATATTCACAATCAAACTAACGTCTAAACCAACTAACATCTAAACAACTAAATCAACTAAAGCAATTAAAAATAAATACAAAATAATAACAAAATAAGTAACTCAATTTGAACATTATAATTTAATTTAATAATTTAATTTAATAATTAACTTTAATAACTTAATTTAATAACTTAATTTAATAATTTAATTTAGGAATCGTTTTTAGAAATCGGTTAAAAAATACAAATTCCAACTTCTTATTCGGCTATTCCACAGCTATTCAAACGCCTCCTTTCTTCCGCAGTTAACAAAAAAGTTTCGTCGACTTGTCTAAGTGACAGCAAAGTCGAGTTAAGTAACCCTTCACTAAAGGGCGCCGCGGTAACCTACTCCCCTCATTACACACTCACTTTAGGAGGATGGTAAGGCTCTACTCACAGGCTGAGAGAAATAGTGTGAGTAAAAGGCTAAAATTGTACTTTACCGTTGGTATATTATAGCGTGCCTCGGAATTGTCACTTGTAAATCTTTGACAGTCGTTATAGGTAGTTAGTGGCCCAAAAAGTTTGACAACCAGTCTTACCAAGGGGCGTCGTATTACCTAGTACTAACTGGGTTGTGGAAGTCAGATAGGCAGTCGCTCCTTGTAAAATACTAGTATTCACCTGCATGCGGTTAGACTGGAAGCCGACCCTAACATAGTTGGGAAAAGGCTAGGCAGATAATGTTTTTCTTACGTTTACATTTTAAGTATTCCTATTTAAAATCAATATAAAAACATTTTAATATATAAAAAATATGTAGTAGTCCACTGGTATCGGAAACAGGGTCCAAGATACCGGCGTTCAGGGCTCCAGAGAGAGGAACCTCCTAACAATACGAGCCGTGTCCAGGAGTACCGCTTTCTGAATCAAGCCCTTGATCCAGCTGTTTTTTTTAACTATAATATTTTATTTATATTATGTAACAACAGCCTAATGCATGTTTTGACAGACACTAGGCTACACCTAAATGAATGTGCGAATAAATAGTGCTTTGGATTTTCTACTTTCTGCGCTATCGCAAGCAACTAAGGCATTCAATATCACCTAGTGTAAGTAATAAGTGTAACGTAATACCACGCCTGTAATCCCCGAAGGGTTAGGCAGAATTGTACCTGATAGTACACCCTCATTTCACCAGATATGTTTAAATCCCATGAAATAAGGGACGAGCCTATTGCCAACAATCGGGCACAAATCCAGACATGGAGTCTGGCTGTTACTGAGAAATTACATATGGTAAAACCCAATAACACAGTGCCCGACCTCGGAATCGTACCCAGGACCTCATGCTCAGCAGTCGCGCTTGCGACCACTAGACCAACGAGGCAGTATTAAGTATACCGACGGTTAATAAAATTCAAAACAAATCACATAAAAAATATTGCAAACCATTTTCGGCCAATCTACTCGCTATTAAAAGAGAAAAGAAAAATCACAAATACCCTCAAAAGAAAATAAAGAAAACGTCTGAATTGTGGAATGATTAAACGTTTAAACGTCTGCGGGCATCTAAACTCAATTTGCGGTGTTCGTCCATTTGTCACCGCGCGTCTCGGGAACCGCGCTCTGTGCAGGAAGTAGCTGATTATCTGTATGCTTGTACATCATGGGGTACCGAGGATTTGGAGAAACATTTTGGTGTTTTATGAAACCGAACTGTTTTGTTAAAGATATCGGCAGAATTAACCGCACATGAGATTCAAATTCCGCTTCTATTTTTAGCAATGTTTATTTTAGTATGCGGTGTTATACAGGGTGATAGGGACAGCCCGCTACAAACTGACAGGGTGCATTCAGCTCCTTATTTTGAATCATATTCCGCCAGAATTTTTCTCCGGTTTTTTTTTCAGTTACTATTCCTTTATTTCATCGTAAAATTACATTCCATGTACGCAGCATTCCATTTATGTAAATAATATGGCTAAAATCAAAAATTCAACAATGGATGTTGTAATACTCTAACGAACGACGCGTGAAATCGGCTGTTTAGTTCCTGCCTAGCTAAAGAGCTCATCGAACTCGTCGTCGCGCTTGCCGTTCGATACGCGTTTTGACACGGTAACGATACATTGCGTATAAGGAAATGAAACAAATCAAATTTATTGGATTCTCATAACATTCCTGAAATAATTTCTTGTACCGGTCATCTTAGTATGATATACTTAATTCACCCCATCAATTTGTGGAAATCTGTCCTTTACACCCTGTATTCCTTAATTTTGCAAGGACTACAATGTGGAATTTAGTCCCTTTTTCTAGCCTATTCTCACATAAAAACTGCCATCCCAGAGCGGAATGAGCAAAAGCATTTAGTGATAATTTGTCGCGCTTTTCGTCTCCATCATGCAGAGGCAATATATTATGGCAGTCGTTTTCAGAAAAAAAGATCCTGAAAATCTTATAATAATCAGTATTATTGCAGACAGATATTACTGTAACCTGTGTGTTGTAATGATGATGCCATCTAGCCGATTTCGGCCACAGCGACCGCATTCGTAGGCTTTTTAGGGAGGTTGTCGAGAGCTTTGGTGTGCTGCTCTGTCATGTGTTCTCAAGTGGCTAGCATACCCAACTTTGGCCCAAAAACTCCGAGCACAAAGCGGACATGTCAGAGCACCATTGACGAAATTGTAGGGTTTAGCTGCAGGTTAAGGTCATCACGCTTTAAGTCTAGCTGCGGCCTTCTTCTCTCTTCAATGGCGTTAACGTAGTGTAATATTCGGAGTTTAAAATAATGAACAATCACGGAAGATATCCCGTAAGTGACAGTATAAGTTTAGATATTACTGTAAATGATTTTTAGGTAAAAACTCCGCCCACCTCCACTTTAAATAAAACTAGAATGTCATAGAATAAAAGAGATAGCTCCAAATAAGTCTAGATGCTCAATTAAGCAAGAAAAGACCAGGTTGTAAGCTAGAAATAACGCTAGAACCATCTTAACTTTAGCTAGGAACACTAGAGTGTAGGAACTAGAACTGCCTATAAATTCTAAGAGGCTTTTCTTTGCAGTAACGGTTTGGTAGCACAATAGTATCTCGATTTATTTTTCTTTCTCGGTTCTTCTGCATTGCGGCAACATTAGAGATTTGACAGAGGTGTTAAAAATACTAATCTTCATAAAAGAGCTTGTATGGGATAAGTTGTAACACCACGTAAGTAAATTTTTGGCGGTTTTGATTTTTGATGCCGTTAGCTAGGGAATCGGAAGACGCGTTGTTACAGCCAATCAGAAACAAGCAACGTCTCTATCTAATTTGAATTGAACACAAATTTTAAAATGGTATTGTACCATTCCCATAGTATAATTATGCAGTTTTTTCACTCTTCTGTAAATTTCCTATTTTTGACTTAAGTGGTGTTAGAACTTTGAGGAGCTCGTGGCTAAATAATAAAAGCCGCTCGGGCCGATCTTTAGGTTAAGCCGTGCTTGCCTAGGTTGGTCTGTGGATGGGTGACCGCCCATTACATACCGAGTCTTCTCCGTGCCTCGGAAAGCACGTTAAGCCGTTGGTCCCGGCTGTCATTTGTAGATCTTTGACAGTCGTTAGGTAGTCAGAGGCCCAAAGTCTGACAACCAGTCTTGCCAAGGGGTGTCGTATTACCCAGTACTAACTGGGTTTTGGAGGTCAGATAGGCAGTCGCTCCATGTAAAATACTGGTATTCAGCTGCATCCGGTTAGACTGGAAGCCGACCCCAATATAGTTGGGAAAAGGCTAGGCAGATGATGATGATGATGTGGTGTTAGAACTTTAACGACCATAGACATAATTTTAGACCCCAACTTTAGTACTCTAAAGTTAGAAATACTCATAAATACTCAAGACTGAACAAAAAAAGATAAAAAAAACGTTGATACTACTCAACCATGTAAGTCAAGATTCTTATGAATTGTTCGATTGCAAAACTTTAAAGTAAAAAGCGATTATCTAATAATAAACGAACCTCAATAAAAAAGCAGTCAAGCAGTCAACCTGACATACATGTTAACAATTTCACAAGAATTATAATTTTAGATTCATCATCATCTGCCTAGCCTTTTCCCAACTATGTTGGGGTTGGCTTCCAGTCTAAACGGATGCAGTTAAAAACCAGTATTTTACATTATAATTTTAAATTATGAACTCAACACTGTGATGCCTTGACAAAATGATGTATATGATGAAAATATTACTTATAAAATTCTTTCAAATAAACACACATTTGACAGTGTTTATAAAAAAATCTCTATTTATTTCAATCATAAAAAAGTTGTTTATAATAATCAAAAAATGTTCTGTCCAAAGTCTGCTAAACTTAACATAGTGTGTACATACACACAGTGGGTGTGTATGTGATGGATAGCCAATCGTCTCGGCCGCACTGTCATCGTTAGCTCTGCCTGCCCCGCTTTCGTCATTTATCTTCAATCCACTAGATTTCACGAGATTATGAGGTATTAGGATTTTGTTAAGTCAGTGATTGGTCTAGCTGGCTTTGGAAAATGACCACATATTATGAGGAAGTATGCTGAGGCTCAGGTGTAATTCTCGTATTTTTTAGAAAATTCGCTGCCTGCGTCGGTGTTCCCAAGTTCATATGACCACAATCTATTGAGGTCGCGAGTTAATAGGCTTCTTTTGGGTTAGCTCGTTCCATCGTCGACCTCATTTCTGTCCACAGGACATTCTAACTTCATTCTCAATCTGTCACAAATACCTTTCATTATCTGCCTAGCCTTTCCAAAACTTTATTGGGGTCGGCTTCCAGTCTAACCAGAAGCAGCTGAATATCAGTATTTTACATGGAACGACTGCCTATTTTATCTGACCTCCACAATCCTTGTCAAAAATACCTCTAATTTATCAACACTTTTGTTAAGTTTATAATGATCGATTTCTGACTACATTTTGTACGTTTTTAACAACCGGAGTTGCTCTTCTGTTTTATAAGCGAATTCTTTTTTGAACTCTGACATTCATTTGTTTTTTGTTTTGTATCTGGATTCGTATTAAAATAACGACAGTTCGTTTCAGAAGACAAGATATAAAAAATTCTTCGTAGGAATATAGAGCACAACTCGTAACATAATTCAGTCGTGAAAAAGACGTTTTTCTTAAATTTTCAGGCAGTTCAAACAATTTAACAAAAATAACGCAATGACGGGGTGAACAAGTGCCTTTTGGCTACGTTAAGGGTATTTTTACACCCATCTTATCAATGATGGTAAACTTAACAATCATGTTACCAAAATCCTAACCAATCTTAGACAAAGATCATCTACAAAGATTATGTAAATAAAACCTTGGTCCCCTAATATCTATCAGTTTCATTCAGCCACATCAGTCGCGACACATCCGTCTACGTCACCAACAGGGTGACGCCTCCCGTTATCGACCATGCCAACTTTGTTCTTTTATACAACTTGTACTATTATGAACGCTTCAAATAGGTAAATAACTTTTTGGGATATATTTTTGACAATATTGAATCTGTTGAACACCTACATTTACCTACAACTACAAGAAATATAGGAGCGACAGTACTTTCTCACTTTATAATGCATTGTGACTGGGACTACAGCGTCATTTTACAGTTGTCTTTGTTTCAACAATTCAAAAGTGCCTGTAACTGGCCTACTTGAAGTAAATGCTTTGATTTTGGTTACATACAATACATAAAAGTCACGTTTGTTTCTCATAGGCATTAACTATAGAACGACGCCTGCTAGGAGTGGTGTTAGTTTTTTTAGAATTCAATGTATACAGAAAATAATGGCAGAAAAGTCTAACTGAATGCAGCTTATCTCACAACTCAGTTACTGGGTACTACGGTACCCTTTGAAACTGGAAGTCTGGTTGTCCAATCTGTTGGGCTTCTACCCGGAAAATAATGTCAAATATCTTCAAATGACAGGCGGGACTAACTGCTCAACGTGCTTTCCGACGCACGGTATTTTTCGAAGTCTTAATTATTTGATATACCCGCGGCTTCGCCCGCGTGGAGTTCGATAATTGTCCCACGGGATCATTCTACCGGGATAAAAAGTATCCTATGTGTTAATCCAGGTCATAAACTATCTGTGTGAAAAATTTCATCCAAATCTGTTTTGTAGTTTATGCGTGAAACAGTAACAAACATCCATTTATCCTAATAAATTTTCGCATTTATAATATTACAAGCGACCAGACCCGGCTTCGCACGGGTGCAATATACATATAAAATTTCCTCTTGAATCACTTTATCTATTGCTGAATATTCATCCTCACAAACTTTCGCATTTAAAATATTATAGTAGGCTTAAATTAAAAAAGAAAGTAGTATGTAAAGAAAAATTTCTAGAACCCAGACTTTAAACTGATCTAAATCTGTACTATCAACTTACTATAAAGGCATCTTCACACTACCGTCGCATCAACGTCGCGATAACGATCGTGTGTGTCTGTCGGTGACATTGACAGATACGCCGTGAAGATTACCCGCCTTTGTGGCGGATCACACCCGGATTATCCGGGGTGAGCAGGGGAGAAATATTTTTTTTGTATTTTTCTAATTGATGTCTTATGAAATTTGGAGCGGCGGCCATTTTTCGAATTCTTATTTATTGATAAGAACCTTCTAAAGTTTATATTTTTTATGGAATTAGATGAATACCGGTATTTTTATATGTATCATCATTCTCCTGAGCTTATCCCAATTTATTTGAGGGTCGGCTCAGCATGTCTTCTTCTTCCATACTTCTCTATTACTCGTCATCTCAGCAGTCACCTCCTTTCTAGCCATATCCTTCACACAGTCCATCCATCGTTTCTTTGGTCTTCCTCTACTCTTATAGCCATCTACATTCATACTCACGATGCGCGATGATAACTGATTACCACACAACTTTTCATAATTATGTATATATTTATGAATTAGAAAAGAAAGGATTTAATGGTCTGTCATGTTCTGTCTGCGCATCATGGGTGGGCATGGCTTTAAGACCATATGTATACACAAAAAAAAAAAAAAACAAACATGTAATAAGGCTTTAATAAGCCTCCTAAGTTAAGAACCAGGCTGACGAGTGGTCGCAAGCGATACCGCTGAGCATGAGGTCCTGGGTTCGATTCCCTGGTCGGGCTAAGTGTTATTGGGTTTTTCCATAAGGAATTTCTCAGTAGCAGCTACGGAGTCTGGATTTGTGCCCAAACGGGCAATGATGGCAATAGGGTCGCCCCCTATTACATAGGGGCTTAACTATAACTGGCGAAATGTGGATGTACTAACCCTTCGGGGATTACAGGCGTGATATTATGTTATGTACTTGTAATTGTACAGGAAATTAGGCTCAGAATAAATTAATTAGTAACTAAATAAAACCTCATTAATTTTCAAGCAAATACAGGTTGTATGTTCTTCTTTCAAAATTCTACTCACATCCCTGTCTACCCCCAAAAACCATCACTACAAACAAGAAAACAAACCGACTGTAACGAAAAGTCTACTTAAGGCCGTGTGCACACAGTGGCAGTGGAAACAAATTAACGAGATGAGTCGCAGCGAGTCGGTCCGTCGACGCCCTAAGATGGATGGCGGGAGGATCACGTGACGGCTCGCTACGACGAATTTCGGAAAACGTTTTCTTGATATTTTTTGGTGGTTGAAACTTACTTGAAGAGTATTCATGGATAAGATATGTAATTGCTTGGATTTTCATGTTTTTTTTTTTGGATTGTAAGGTACCCTCTTTCTCACCAAGTTGTACCACCAGAGTTGAACAAAGGATGTAGTTGGTTGAATATGAACCTGGAGCTGAAATAGTTTACCTACGATTTTTTTTTTGTGTATTTTTTAATAATAGTATTACTGTCTTACATTCTTATGAGTCGAGCTACACGAAAACTGACAAATGCTTGCACTGACTAGACAGGTCTACTGAAATCTGTGTGGCTTTTTCTTCAAAAGACCATCTCAGACACTAATCTGCATAGTCCTCATGTGTGTCAAGATTATGTCTGGACCATAAAAGAGACCATGACCTCTGAGTTTTTTCTGGCTGTTTCTGCTCAGAGTAGTCAGGTACGAAACAACGGCATCATCTATTTAAAAAAAAAATACGTGTAAAAGTGTTTGTTAAAACCTATTTATTTGCAAAATGTATTTATTATTTACATTTTAGGAAAGCTTACAGACTAATAACATTATAATAACAAAATATATACCTAAATTCCTAATAACAAGCCTCGTCAGATAAATACAGAAAATATTAGTTCCTTATTACACAAGTTACATAAGTTATCTATGTAGTATCCAAGTCATTTAATGGAACAAAACCCACAAACGATTTCCCTAAGCTAATCAATCCAACAGAAGATTCGTCACGATGCGTCCGCTTTCCGCTAATTATTAGGTAGCATTTTCTGAGCAATTGATTGCTCATTGTCTTTTCGTGCTTAGATGAGCTAATGATCGAAGTGTACATTGTGTTTGTTTGTGAGTAGGAAAACTAGGAAGTTGTGTGTTTTCATGTTTAAAGAAACTGTCTTTGCTTAATAAGAGGTTGTGATTAATAACGATCAAAACTCTGGGTAAATGCCAGAAAAAATAATCTTCTTCTTCTTATATATAAAAATCTCGTGTCACGGTGTTTGTGGTCGCACTCCTCCGAAACGGCTCGACCGATTTTTATGTTTTTTTTTTGATATTATTATTTTTTATATATATTTGGTAAGTATGAGAATAGGTCGTAAAGTATATTTCACACCGCGGTCGCGAGCATACAATATATATAAATTAAATGTATCAATTAAATAGAAGGGCCTATTTGTAATTTCAAAATAACAGCTTTTTAGTGAATGCATTTGAAAGTATATTTATGTTACTTTTTTTTTCTGTCTTTCTTTATGTTCTGACTAATCTCCTAAACGGTTAGACCAATTTTGACGGATTTTGACGTTGATGTATAAAGGAAACTTAGGCTACTTTTATTTTAGAAAAAAGATTAGGGTTCAGTACAAAAAAAAACCATGAAATTGTTAACAAAATCCGATTTAAATAGGAAAGAAATATTTTTATAATAATTTCAAGAAGACGAAGGTCACCGGCAACAGCTAGTTAGTACATAATAATCAACAATCATATACAACATATTTTTGAGAAAATCTCTACTCATAATTATACTCCATCACCGAAAACACCATAACATTACTAACAAGGATAATCTCCCAAATACCCATTGACTGTTCGAGCACCATAATTATCTTCTAAACCAAATAAAAAAACTAACAAAGACTCTGTACATTTAAATCTTCTTATTAAAAAAAAATGATGGTGACAAATACAGTTAGGAAAGAAAGAAAAAAGAAAAAAAAGTTTGCAAAAAATGTAGCGGTTGCACCCTTTCATTTAATATTGTTGTCGTATGAGAAACGAATGACAAGACAGGTAATTTATGCTTGTGTAGAAGGATGTAGTAGTTTTGATACTTCTGCGAAGTATGAAAAGATATTGTAAGAAAAGAAAAAATGCCGCTGTGTAATGGATTTCTATTTTTGATTATACTTACTTCAGATAAAATAGTGGGAACTTGGGATGATCTTTACTAAATGTTTTTCTCAATTGTTTTTTTTTTAAATGTACCAAAACTTTTACGTTGTTTTAATCAAACTGCAATAAAAAATTACGTCTCAATCTGAATACTTCAAGACGAAACATTTTACTTGCCAATTATTTATGAAAATGTATTTTTTTTACGAAAACTCAATAAAAATAACAAATCATTATAATTATTATAAAGTTTAATTCCTTGTCATGATTTCACAATAATTGTGAGTATTTAAGGGTAAGTTTCCTATTTATTTATTTTTTTTTTCTGTAGAAAATCATAGCCAATTCTCAGAAGCAGTTATTATTTACCAAACGCCAAAGTATCAAAAAGCACCCATCCACCTAACCTTACTACACAAGATCAGGAATACAACCCCATAAGACAGTTCACTCACCCCTTAACAAATAATACTTAAGAGTAGCTCCGAATTTATGTGCCCAAAATATATAGCGATAAAACTCCATCTTTTGTAGGTAACATCATAATATTGTATTGTAATATTATTTATTGGGTATTGTCAATATGGTGTGTAAATGGCTGATGAGAGACAGGATGATATAAGGTGTGATTCTTTTTTGTTTCGCAAAAAGTAACAAAAAAAAAAAGAAATGTGTCTTTTAAAAAACAATAAAGTATGAAGTAAATGCAAACATGGCTTTGCGATTTTTGGATGGAGATGGGATTATATAGAGATTGATAATGGTGTTCGTTGTCATCATCTGCCTAGCCTTTTCCCAACATGTTGGGGTCGGCTTCTAGTCTAACCGGATGCAGCTGAATAGCAGTATTTTACATGGAGTGACTGCTTATCTGACCTCCACAACCCAGTTGGTACTGGGTAATACAATACCCCTCGTTAAGCCTGGTTGTCAGACTTTTGGTCCACTGACTACCGGAACGACTGTCAAAGATCTAGAAATGACAGCCGGAACCAACCGAGGCACGGAGGAAAGTCGGTATATAAAAAGTGGTTACCTATCCACGAACCAACCTAAGCAAGCGCGGCTTAACCTGAACTAATAACTTGGGATTATGTCATTCATGCTTCAAATGGGAGAAAACAAGGCCGCATAAAACACACTAAGAAACAAAAACGACCATAATAACACACACTAAAGCTGAAAATCTTACAAAACTTGGAATTTATAACCAACTCCAACGTCCTCCAATAGCTAGACATCGCAATCCTAACTTTAGTACCTAAAAGTATACTAATAAAAAAGTTGGGCTGTCCATTTATTGCCGCTACGAGCAATATATCGGTTTGTCTGTTTGTTCGTCAGCAACTTTCTTGGTCACAAGACCCTAGGGGACCCAGTTCTCTGTTTATGGTGGAGTATCGAGGGCATAGTAAAGATAAGGTTTCTCTATGGGCATCGTATGGGCAGTATGGAATACATTCGGCTCTCTCTCACCGACACACACACAATGGTGTATTCTCTTATTGGGAATAACCATAAAGGGTGTAAACGGACCCTTCACGAAGCCGACAACCAAGCATTCTGAACATCAAACTAAGTAACTTTACGCAAAGATTATTGCTGGGAAATAACTTTTTTTTTGTGGTGAAAAATCACGTTGTGTCATGTCAAAACATTGTGCTGATGGATGGATTGAATAGCACGGGGGTCGTGGAGGTGCTAAAGTAAGTTCTTACATTAAAAATATGTATTAAAAAAAAAAACTTGTGAAAAAGACATACATCCACACACAACACACACACACACACACATCTTTTAACTAGAAGGTTCCCAGGTATGGTCTGGAACAAAAAAATGATCGCCAGGACGGGGAGAACAAGTGTGTTTCGGCTTGGTTAAAGGTTTTGTTACACCCTTTAAAATCTTAACAAAAATCTTCTTAATCTTAATCGTGCCTTCTGAAGCATGGAGAAAACTCGGTATGTAATGGGTGGTCACCCATCCACAGACCAACCTAGGCAAGCACGGCTTAATCTAAAGATCGACCCGGGCGGCTGTGATATATCTTAATTACCAATACAAAGGAAAAATAACAAAAGTATACAATAAACAATACAAAACTATTATCATTAACAATAAACAAGGAAATTAGCCATACACAAGGGTGTCCACGATTAATTCGCCGAATTAGTCCGGTCCGAAGTAAAATCGATTAGGGTACGAATTTCGGGGCCGGGGCAATTCGCAACGACGCTGCGTCCCATCCAAGATAAACATGCCAGGCTTTTTTCTACGGTTGAGACATTAACCAAGGATGTTTTGGTGGTGTCTGTGAGTTTGGAAGATGTGGGACTGTCCTGGTTTGAGTTTTGGTTTTGAAATTACAGAAGTGTGTGGAAGGATGTTTAAGGTTTAGTTTGGGATTGTTAGTTCTCTTAGTTGTACATAATATTACATCTTTACAAGACTCCCAAAAAAAAAATCGCATTATTTTCGCCATTAAATAATCAGGTCAATTGACATTTTTTTAGTAACGTTATGTCAAGTTTATCTGATAACGATTTTAAGGGAAAATAATAAACAGGTAAGATACACAACACTGGTATTTTCATTATAAAATTGGCAATTTAAAAATACAATCTAATACAATATCAACAAAAACGGCGCTAGCTGAAGCAGTGGAAATTGTGCAAATAAAAGAAAATGTTATCAAACTATACCTATCACCAAAACAAATTTTATATCATATAACAACCATTGTCATTCAATACAGGAAAAACCCATCGAAAACCTGGCCACCCTACACTGTATGTCATTAGACGAAGCGGCGGGGGCGTCATTACAGCGATGAGTAGAACGACCATTAATCTTCTGAGACCGGTCTCCGCGCTGTCAAAATTGTGGCCACCGTTCTACGTGCGTACTTAGTTGTCCTGTGTGTTCTTTTGTTTCTGGTCACTCTAGTGTGTGCGTTGATTGTGATTGTGAAGGTTAGTGGTGTGTCTATGATATGTTTAGTGAAGGGTTTCGGAGTTTCAATTTTGGGCCATTTATATGCTCAGGTAGAGAAAACATAATGTTTCTTCATCTTCCTAGCCTTTTCCCTAATATGTTGGGGTTGGTTTCCAGTCTAACCGGATCCTGCTGTATATGACATGAAGTGGCTGCCTATCTGGCATTTTAAAAGAGTTGTCATGGAGTTTCTTGCCCATTTTTCTACATAGAGATCTACACCTTGGAACGGGTTACTACAGTACTTTCACAAGTTATTATGCCTTGTGTCTGTAACTGTAGCTTCGCTCTCTTTGTTTTTCTGATATTCAAAAATGCCTGTAATGATCTAATTTTAATAAATACTTTGAGTTTCACTTTATCTGACCTCCAAAACACAGTAACGATAGCATGTTTTATCCGAGTTTATAGTCAAGAAGCGCTTAAGTTTTTAGTTTCGCACGGTAGGTGAGTTTTGAAAACCGATATAATTGTGTATTTCTGACCAAATTGATGTAAAGCGCAATCACTATTTGTATTGCCTTATCCGTCGATATGATTAGAGTATAATTATAAAGAGCAACAGAAAAAAACAAACGAACCTATATGATTTCCGAACAGAATGTTGTATTACTTGCAATCTGCAACAGCATCAGTACCATTTGGCTTAACATGGAGATGAGTAAATACAAGGTGTAAACGGACCCTTCACAAAGCCGTCAACCAAGCATACTGTACATCAAACTCAGTAACTCTACACAAAAATTATTGCTGGAACTTTTTTTTGAGGTTGAAAAATCAGGTTTTTGGTAGAACTCAATGTAACGCACTCAAAATATTGTTCTGTCGGATGCATTTAATAGTACTGGGTTGTGGAGGTATTTAAAGTAATAACTTTAAAAACAAGTTTAAAAAAAAAACTTGTGAAAATTTTGGAATTATGACCCCCCATATCTCCGTAACTAGAAGGTTCCCAGGTATGGTCTAGAACAAAAAAAATATCAAAATAACGGGGAGAACGACTGCCTGTCGACTGTCGAAGGGTACTTTTATACCCATTATTATTCAATCCCTTAGCACTCTACCGGAGAATTTTAAAAACTGTAAAGTGATCAACCTGAATACTCAATACTGTTAACAAATTGCCTGACTTCATTTAGCTAATCGTATAGAGCGGTATACCCAGGGGCCCTTCGTTTGTAGTCGGTAGGGGTGCGGGCCGACGGATTCTGACGTTTCAATTCAATGTGGGTATGTGTGTTTGGAATTCGACCATGTTGACTTAGAAGTTTATTTACAAAAGCTACTTAAGATTAAGTAGTGATTAGTGAATTTTTGACCACAGAGCTTTGATGTTTAAAAGCCTCTTAACTTTGACCATTGTTTATGAATAAACCTCATAAAGAGTTGGTGAACATTTTCTTAGTATTTAGTTCCAACTTCTAGATAGCTCTGATTTGTAAAAATGTGACAAAGTCGATTTTTTCTCTTTTCAGAATAACTTACTGCAGTAGATCCAGACAAAGATCTCGGGATGAACTTGAC
This sequence comes from Noctua fimbriata, assembly GCA_905163415.1. Taxonomy (NCBI): domain Eukaryota; kingdom Metazoa; phylum Arthropoda; class Insecta; order Lepidoptera; family Noctuidae; genus Noctua; species Noctua fimbriata. The sequence goes on from LR990946.1 coordinate 3,415,616, forward strand.
TACTACTGAAAGGACCTTACTGATACTGTTAGCCTACATCATCCCACTGTTGGGCATCTCCCCATGACTTCCAGTTGTTTCGATCCAAGGCCAATGTGGACCACTGGTCGCTGGTCTTGTCCAGGAAAGGTCTTTATCATGGCAAAAGTCAGAAGCGTGTGTGGAAAAGGCAGAGTCAGGAAGTTTTGGTAGTCCTAGCAATCGGAATACCCCCTTTTTATTTTGTGTCCACACAGTCCATCCAAAAGTAGTCTGCCACCATAAAATTAACCATATTTTTAAACAGTTGTGTTTCAATTTTGGTGTACAAGTATATTCTATTCGATTCAATCTGAACTCATTTACACATTTGTTTTTCCAAATTAATCAGCCTCGTGAAACCCTCAAAGCATAAGATACTTCAATCACTGTGAGAAACTAGACGAAAAGAAATAATTTTAAAATTGGTCTCTAGGTTAAAATGGGACTGGGCAGGTCACGTTTCTAGGATGAAACCGGAAAGATGGGCAAAAGGAATGGGTGCCTGAAGACAGGAGGCAGGCCCGAGAAACGCTAGCGTGAAGACATGGCCTCATTCTTAACGGATTATTACTATACGAAAATTAGAAAGCCATGGGGGGGGGCATTTGCCCAGCAGTGGGACAGAGAAAGCTGACATAAAATTGGACTCTTTAACTATACACTACATTCCCAGACCAGAACATCAGGCTATTTATAAATATAATTCAAATAATAAATAGCCAATATTAAGCATAACCAACACAACCATTTATCTTCGTCAATCAAAACGTAAACCGAAATAATTTTAAAGAAAAAAAAACACAATTATATCTTTCTCACAGGAAGATTTAACGAAATCAGTCACCCGTCAAAATTAGATTAATATTTGACAAAGAACACTAACCAACCGTCAAATGCGATGTCTTAATTACAAGATGTCAAAATCAATTATGCACAAAAATCTTTTATAATTTGAATAAGATGTATTCTCTAATCGTTTGTCAAAATCGCTTTAGGGGTTATCCTGAATGAATACCGACAATTGGGAGGTTCACCCTTCTTTGTTTCCTTTGGTTAAAACGATTAATTGGAACTGTTGAAAATCGATTTTGAATGTCGATAGAGAAAGGGTTAGTTTGAATTGTTAATCGGTTCAATTTTTTTAATATTGTATATTGCACTCGGTACTTACTAACAAATGGTACCTCTAGACTAGATAGTCTAGAGGTACCATTTGTTAGTAAGTTTGTATGTAGGGGGTAATGTCCGGAACTAATGATCCAATTCTAAAAAATATTTCACTGGCAGAAAGCTACATTATTCGTGGGTGCTATAGGCTATAAATTATATTTATATCATGCATATTAGCCGAGCTATCACAATCTTTGTGGACGAAATCGCGGGCGAAGTGCTAGTTGTAGATAAATCGACAAGAGGAAAATTTTCATTTTTTTTTCATTCTGTACAAAACTAAGTAACTCTACGCAAAACGGTTTGCTGGGAAATATTTTTTTTTGGGGTGAATATCACGTTTTAGAGTATGGATTTAATGTAACGCACTCAAAACATTATGCTGATGGATTAATTGAATAGTACGGGGTCGTGGAGGTATTTAAAGTAAAAAAAATACTTAATTTATTGTCAGATAACAATGATCCATAATGATTAGTAATAATTGGAACTTATAAACTATGTTAGTAAGGTTACAAAATAAAGTAAACCTAAAGTAGGTAGGTAAGTAAAGTTATAACATCAAAAACCTGTAAAAAAGTTGGAACTTTGACCCCCAATATTTTTGTAACTAGAAGGTTCCCAGGTATGGTCCAGAACAAAAAAATATCGCAATGACGGAGAAAACAAGTGCCTTCCAGGGTATTTTTACACCCATTATAGAGCATTATAGGGGTATAAAAAATCTACAGATTAGGCTTAAAATCAAAAATACACAATAGTATTGATACAGAACCCAGTTATCCTTTAACATGCACATAATCTATTCCACATAAAACCAATGAATGATTCTTTTCTATAAAGGGTGAATCTTCCCTAAGATTTTATGCTTGATTTTGCACGTATTAATACTCTTTTGTTGGTAAGATATTAATTATATTGTATACCAGGTGTGTTGCTTGTAATTTTTGAATATCACGCCTTTATGAGTACAGGATCGCCAGAAGCAGTTTGTAATGTTCTTAATTTGTTCTGTGAATTTTAAAGTGATTTAAATAGAGGTGTTGTGTGAGAATATAAAGGGTGTAAATAGACCCTTAACGAAGACGAAAGGTATTTGTTTTCCCGTCTTTGCGATATTTTTTTTGTTCTAGATCATACCTGGGAACATTCTAGTTACGGAGATATTGGGGGTCAAAGTTCCAACTTTTTCATAAACTTTTTTTAAATACACGTTTTTAATGTAAGATTTTTACTTTAAACACCTCCACGGCCCCCGTACTATTCAATCCATCCATCATTTTTGTGCAAAGTTACTTAGTTTGATGTACAGAATGCTTGTTTGACGGCTTAGTGAAGGGTCTGTTTACACCCTGTATTTTTAATATCTATTTTGATGCTCCTTAGAACTATTGGGCCATGTTAGCAAATGTTAAGATGTGTTTTGAAGTTTTTAACGTCCCATATTGGTAGGTAGTCACCGCAAACCTGAGATGACCGAAAACGGCCAGCATTATTTTGCTGGCCGTTTTCGGTACCTAAGCACCAAGAGAGGTCTTTTAAAAACCGTCCCCTAGTATCACGATTATTAATAGGAGATAACAGTTTGTATAGAATTTCTACATTTTGCAACCTCAGACCAACAAAAAAAAGGAAGACGGCGCGCCACGAACATAAAAAGTGAAGCCACAAAAACCGTGCTCCTGCAAGTAAATATACACGCTCACGCACATACCTACACTAAAACCATGCTCATTACTACGTACGTAGAGAGTTTGAGTCTGAGTCGGCAAGAGCAATAAATCCAAGGGTTTACAATTTGACATCGCTTAACTCTATTTACACCCCCTATTTATTTGTAACAATTCTGTAGTCTACAACATTATTTTTAGTTTATGTGAAACCTGAATATAGTTTGTTCAGAATAAGTAACTGAATCGATTCCAATAATTTTTAAACCATGTTATATTTTTTCCCAAAAATATTTTATTAAGTTAAAAGTTGGACACCGAGCGACTTTAAGTACCTATCGCAATAATTTAGGTACCTACTGCCAAATTATTATTATCAATGAGCTCAAGACGACGCTGGAGGCGCGCGCTGCGTGGTGACCACGATTTTGTGCGGACAACTAGGTAACAGAACAAGCTTATTACTTTGTGATTTTTCATGATACAGTTTTGATATTTTGTACATAGATTCTTTACATAAAAATACTAGACACGTGTATCAGGTTTCGCTTATACTAAAACTAATGTTATATATTCAATTAATAAAAAAAAAAATGTTTCTTTAATAAACTCTTCATAATTCATGAAACGCGTTGTTACTGGTGACGAGACGTGGGTTTACGAGTTTGACATGCAAACTAGTCAACAAGCTCCAGAGTGGCGCCTTCCATAGTATATTTTTGTTTTATCAGTTTTCACCAATCTACAAACTGACCCGTTCCAATAAAAGCACGTAAACATTTAATTACATAAATTCCTGAATTACAGCAATGAAACCAGAATTTTTTCAGTGTTTGTTCCACTTGACTGAATACAACGATAACTCATATAGCTGTAGTACATACTATACAGAATAAGGTTAGTTTGCAAGTAGTGTTACATACACGGTTGGAATATATGTATGAGAGGTGCAAGCGTTGGTGATCCCTGACGTATAAGCAGAATTATAAAACCGGCCAAGTGCAAGTCGGTCTCTGACACGTAGGGTTCTGTTCTACCGTACATTTAACTCCAAAAAAAAAAGACCGAAAAATACACGTTTCTTATATAAGAGCACCTTTAAGGTTCGAGCACATTATGTCGGGCCGCAGCGGATCGGGTCACAGCGCAAAAATCCGCTCAAATCGCTCGTATATTTTAAATGAACTATCGCACACTATAGCGTATATTCCGTAGTATTGTGTTAAGTAAGCATTTTGCACTGCGCTGCGGCCCGCTTTTCCCCACTGCGGCCCGACATAATGTGCGCGAACCTTTATTTGTCGTTTTAGTAGCCACAGCAATACAAACATTGCAACAATATCAAGTGTCTACATAGGGAACTGTTGTAGAACAGTTCGGAAGATACTGCAGTGTGCTTTCCGAGGCACGGAGGAAACTCGGTATGTAATGGGTGGTTGCCCATCCACGGACCAACCTAGGCAATCACGGCTTAACCTGAAGATCGACACGAGCAGCTGTTATTTTTTAGACACGACCCCCTCATGTTGTCTCATTGCTGGACAAAAACTAAAATAAGCTTTTACATAATACAGAAATACTTCTTGACCGATAATGTACAAAGTTCGATTAGGACCAATTACTGGCTTTGAATATACCGATTCCATTTTTTAGTTCGTCCATAATAATACGACACGGTTTGCTCAGTGGCTGAGCAATTGGTTACTGCACTGCGTGTCGCGGGTTCGATCCCCGCACGGAACAAATATTTGTATGACCTACCAATAGTTGTTCCGGGTCTGACTGTTTGTATATAGGAGTTTAAACCTTCGTTAACGCACCCACGATACAGGAGAAATTCCTAGTGTAGCGCAAGTTTTTTTTTAAGAAAAAGTTATATAGAAAAAAGATTTGCAATTGTATCTAAGCAAAATATATCCCAAATCTCACAAAGTATAATTTTGATCCCGACCTCATAATTAAAACCAAAAAAAAAATCATCCACACTTATAATTCCCAGCACGATTTTTTAACATTAGCGCCGTATATTATCACTGGCAACATTTTTTGTGAACACAAACGCCGGTTACCCCTCTGAGGAGCACAGTAGTCTTGTAAACTTTTTCTTATTTTTTGTGTTTTTTTTTTTATTATTTCATTATATTGTAAGCTCACGGCAGTCATCAAAAGATCGTTAGCCAGCTCACAATGTATATATTGGCAATTTTTTTCTCGTAACTCAAAAATTGACTTTTGCTTCGGCCATTTTATTTGTGATATTGTTGTTATTATGATATATCAATGTGGTATTGTTACTAGTTTTTCTATGGTGTGAAATAGTGTAATCTTTTATTAGGGGGTGACAATTAAAAGCGATTCTAGTTTTTTGGTTGTCATCTTTGTTAGTTATGTTGCCAACAAGTGGGGTTCACAAGTTATGTTTTTTCTATTACTGTCTTAACGTTCATACAGTCGTGATTTATCGTATTTATAATGTAACCAAATATCAAACTTCATCATACGATGTTATGCGTTAAAAGTCTTAAGTCCTCATCTTATGTCTAAAATAATATAAGTACTTAGATGGAATATGTAAAACCTGTACCTATAGTCAAGTTAAAGAAATTACTTCAGTTGAAGTAACTGAAGTAATTTCTTTAACTTGACTATAAAAAAAAAATAAAATTGAAATATTTGAAAAAATGAATAAAAAAAAAAAAAATAAAAAAATATTGAAATATTGAAATATTTTTATGCAATGGACAATAATTGAACGAAGTAAGGACCGTGAAAGAAAGCAAAGCTAAAAATTCTAACTTTTGAGAGTCTAACTTCTATAGCAGTTACTAACTACAGAATAAAAATCCTATTTTAATTAATGAGTTAGTAACCAATTTGAGTTATTTTTAGATACGGCTGTAAGTATATAAATTAAGTAACACTTCTGATTTTATTAAAATGATAAACTGTAGCCTTACCGGCTAAGTTGCTTGTTCCAACCTTTTTCAAACCTACACATATTTAAAAAAAAAAATATCTTGTTACATTTAATTTTAACCTTATAACTGCACTAATTAAAACAACTGCAATCAACAAAAAACGCGCGAAGATTATCAAAACGTGCAGTTTTAAACTTTTAACCAACAAAAAGGTGCAACAGTTAACAGTTGAACCAACGTTAAGTACAATGATTATCATTTAAACCACAAAATAATAATTATATAGGATACTTTCACGCATGCTCCGTAAATAGGGATGCACTATACTTGCATTTTATTTGTATCGACAAAGTTCGCAACCAAAGAAATAATGGATGGATTGTGTGAACGATGATATGGCAATGAAGAAGGTGACTGCTGAGATGACGAGTAATAGAGAAGTATGGAGAAGAAGACATGCTGCGCCGAACCCAAATAAATTGGGATAAGCGCAGGAGAACGATGAAAGATCGCAACTATGCATTACGGTTCTAGGATCGTATTGAATTGCTTTGATCTAGTTTTCCAAATATCGAAATGTATCGCATCGTTCTCTGGGACGCCTTTTATTTACATTTGTTAAGATCGATACAATTGCAAGTTTTGCATCGTATTTGTTAATCCCTGTAAGTCTAGGAATCTTTAGAAATGGCTGGTCATGCACTTTAAGACAATGGCATGATACGATACATTCAAGATGGAAGGAACATCGACGCTAAAAGTACGTATTCAGTACATAAATCATTCTGATAACCATAGGTACCATTTATTTCGATACCAGTATTTTTGTATCGATCCAAAATTTCGGAGTATCACATTCTCTTTTATCGATACTGTAAAGTATCGGATCGGATAGCGCATCACTACTAAGGCGTTTGCGTGTAAGCAAGCGAAAATTCGCGTGATTTGATAGTTAGCTATGATAAAAAAGAAATATCGGAAAGTGTGAGTCCGATCTGATAAAAGTGATGTTTGGCGTACGATGCGCAGGAGTGTGAAAGCAAGGGGTTTGGTAATAGGTGGATTGTTTGTTATACTGAAGTATTAATAAGACTGAATTAAATTGCAATAGGTATTATTATATCCTATTGTATTTTATTAATTTATTGAGACTACATAATTTAAAAGATACTGTGCAGTACTGCCTCGTTGGTCTAGTGGCGCGACTGCTGAGCATGAGGTCCTGGGTTCGATTCCCAGGTCATGCAAATTGGTATTGGGTTGTTCCATAAGGAATTTCTCAGTAACAGCCACTGAGTCTGTATTTGTGACCGGTTGATGGCAATAGACTCACCCCCCATTACATGGGACTTAAACATTACTGAAGAAATGTGGGTGTACTATTAGGTACACCTCTGCCTAACCCTTCAGTTATTACATGCGCGATGTTATGTTTGTTATGTGTACAGTATTGTAGAGGCAGACTTAATGCCTAGGGCATTTTCTACCGATTCTTACGGGTCTATTTATTACACAAAGGGTGTAAATAGACACTTAACATAACCGAAAGGCACTTGTTCTCCCCGTCTTTGCGATTATTTTTTGTTCTAGACCATACCTGGGAACCTTCCAGTTACGGAGATATTCTGGGTCAAAGTTTCAACAATTTCACAAGTTTTTTTTTTTTAATTCATGTTTTTAATGTAAGATTTTTAGTTTAAACACCTCCACGACCACCGTACTATTCAATCCATCCTTCAGAACAATGCTTTGAGTGCGTTTCAATTAGTCCTACCGTAAAAAGTGATTTTTCACCCCAAGAAAAAAATCGTTTCCCAGCAATAATTTTTGCATAAAGTTACTTAGTTTGATGTACAGAATGCTTGGTTGACGGCTTCGTACAGAGTCCGTTTACACCCCGTAGGTACTTAAATGTGCCTACTACTTAATATTACTGTTTTAAAAAATGGAAAAACTGAACTACCAATCGCATAAATAGATTTCTTTTATTAATCAAGCCGTACCCTTTAAATAAAAATTATATTAATCTGCTTAATATTCTTAGAATATCAATAAAATATTAAAAATTTAATGATATTTGAATTCAAAACGGTGTACGCAGAATATTCCCAAGGTATTTATGCAAAAATATAACTTGTGAGAACAATATCTTGAACCCATTCCGACCTCAAGATAGATAGGAAATAATTAATCAAAAAATATCATTTAAATCTTTTTAAGTATCACGATATTTACCTAATCCGTCATACTTTACATAATGAGTATCAATCACTTGACACCCAACAATGAAAAGAAGACTGTAACACATTTAAATAAAATTGGATAGCGATAGTTAATGTGTTTTGCACATTAACTATCGCGAGAAAAATTGTCTGCTCAATCAATAATACAACCTAAAATCATCGTGTTAACATCTAAATTCGTAAAAATACTTAAGAGTATAGTTCCTAATTTGAATAATACTTAGAGCTACACTTCAACAAAAGGTAGGGTAGTTCAAAAATTTGCATACATTGGCGCCACAGGCGACTTTCCTTCAAAAATTACTGCGACAAAAAGATTGACAAATTCTATGCTTATGCAAAAATGCATTTTGATTCTTCTACAACCGTGATAGGAGTTAAATTTTATTATAGGGTTGCTATAATAATTTGGTTTTCTAATATTTGCTAATGATGCGTCCTGAATCGCTAAACAGGTTTTGTCTATTTAGTATACGATGCGCGAATCCTTTTCTTTTCTTTTTTTAATAACAAATGATCTATTTTTTTGTAAGGGTAGGTATGCAAATTTTTAGTTTCGTGAGAAAAAGTGCTGGTAACGTTTCTTTGGGTCGTGGGTAGCATTTTTTTTGGGAATAATTAAGATTACGCATCGATCACGCTAGAAGAATTTTCTAGAAGACGGTCAATTTTATTTCGTTACCGTTCAATACAAAAAACCGGTGGAACATCAATGGCGGTAGAGGAAAATAAATTGCAAATCTAAATTCTCAAACTAATTAAAACAAATCTTGTATATAACCAGTTAAAATCAGAGAATTTAGGTTTGCAATTATTTTCAGGTGTACCTGCTTATGTATCACCTGGAGAATAAAAAAATTACTATTTCAATAGAAGAAAACTAACTGTATACATTATTAATTAAAAACTATTAAATAAACTAACAACAAGCTTTAAAAGGGCATCGAAAAACTACTCCTCAATGCTGGTAATGTGCCCAAGAGGCATAATTTCAATTGAATTTGAATTCGAAGACAGGCTTGTTTGCTAAAATTATTAGACAGTCCTGTTAACGGTATGTGTGTATCAACTTGCTTAACAGTTTATTTCCCTGATTGTACCTATATGACGAAATTTTTTTTTTTTTTTTTAATTCTGTATGGGCTTACTCTTGACCTCAATCTAGTCCTGAGGACAGAGATGAGGTCGACGATGGAACGAGCTAACCCAAAAGAAGCCTATTAACTCGCGATTTAAATAGATTGGGGTCATATGAACTTGGAAACACCGGCGCAGGCAGGGAATTCCACTCCTTGGCTGTGCGCATAATAAATGATGTAGCAAAGCGCTTCGTGCGAATGTGTGGAACATCGACAAGGTATGGGTGATAACCTGCAGTACGTCTGGACTCCCGATGGAAGAAAGGAGATGGTGGAATGAGTTCGTGGAGCTCTTGAGCACACTCACCGAAGTACAATCTGTAAAAGACCGAAAAACATGCAACTTTGCGCCGATGGGCCAGGCTATGAAGCCTGGTACCAACCAGCTTATCGTCACCAATGAGCCTCTTGGCTCTGCGCTTAACAGAACATAACACGACGATATTGCATATAAAAGTACATAATCCTAACTTCCTTATCCGTATTATAATAAATGCGAAAGTAAGTTTGTTTGTTACATTTTTACGCCTAAACAACTAAACCGATCATCCTGAAATTTTGCATATACGTTGTCAGGTGTACAGAAACGAACATAATACCTTTCATCCCGAAAAAAAACGTACTATTCCCGCGTAAAACAACAATAACGTTCTTATGATAATAGATGGTGGGTGCCCCGTGTCTTTCCAATCATGATTGAATTATATTATTACAAGTAGAGTACAACCCAAATTGATTACCAAATTCTAAAATAACGCGAGCGAAGCCGCGGGCTAAAGCTAGTCTTGAATAAATTTCAATTCCACCTGAGTCCGACATTTCTTTCAATTCCGAAAAAAAAATCCTAACTGCAAACCCGTAAACACATCATACAACATTCCTGATCATTGTTTCATCAATGTAAATCCACTTAAGACAATTCTAATTCCACATTAAAGGTTAAACCTCTAACAATCATACAAACAACTGTCAGAGTAATTACTAAAGCGACTGCGACTAATTGCTGCGATTATAATGCAACTGCTCGAATATTTGCATAACGACGGGTGTCAGTCGCGGTTGCTTACACAGCCGTTAATTGCAGATGAGCATTGATATTGGTAGTAATAATGTTACTTGACACAATGTTGTTTATCGTGTGGTTAGTGCCTAACCTGGTGTCAGAGTTTTTAAAGAAAGCAAGAAGAAAGAAAATTGTGTTTATTTGTCATTAAAAACACCTTAAAAATAAATAAACAAACAAAACTAATAATGCCAAAAGGGCCTCAGCTCAGCATAATGCCAGATGACAACACAAGATGTACCACCTGGGGGGTTACTATGATGTCTTATAGCAGGAGTAATTCCAGTGTGGGAAAGAGACAGAGCTATACAGATCGTCTAGCGCCATCTCTTTCTCACACTGGAATTACTCCTGCTTTAAGACGTCATGGTAGGCCCCCTGACGCTGATTTTCAGCTGCAGCCCACGATTATCATACGCTCGGAAACATAAACAAAAGCATATAAAAGTCTAAAATATTTAGCACAAGTACCGAATAAAATAAAATGTTACGACACTTAACTATAAAACAACAACAAAAAAAAAGAAAAGAATACCCCCGAGAAATGATATGCCGTCGAGAAATATCTCTCAGGCACACTGGTTCGGTTTCCTCATGATGTTTTCCTACACCAAAGCGAATGATACAATACGCACACGAATCCGAAAAATCAGGCTTCGAACTTGAGACCTATGACTTGACAGTCCGACAGTCACACCACTAGGCTATAACTGCTTGTTCTCACTTGATATAATGATAACATTAGAATATCATGAAGTGTCCTTGGAGTTTCTTGTCCGTTTTTCTCCATTAAAATCTACGATTTGAAATGGGCAACTACAGAACTTTCTCAGTTATAATGCCTTGTGAGGTGCCTCTAGCTTTTTCTTTTCAAATATATTTGGCAGCCTCGTTGGTCTGGTGGTCACAAGCGCGACTGCTGAGGATGAGGTTCTGGGTTCGATTCCCGGGTCGGGCAAAGCGTCATTGAGTTTTCTCAGTAGCAGCCATGGAGTGGATTAGTGCCCGGTTGGATGGGACTCCAGTCCTCTGGCTCATAAAAACTCCATCATTTGATTATAAAATCAACAAAATGGATAATAAATACGGTGGAACAAAAAAAGTTACAGACATACATAGACAGCTAAAATCATAACCCATTCCTTTTGGCTTTGGCGTAGTCGGGTAAAAAAGGCCGGCTTAAAGAATTAATCCTAATAAATGCTAATCTATTGCTAAGCGCCGTTTAGCTGAATTATATGGTTGTGCAACAACTCTAACAGTGCATGACAACGTAGTACCTCCATTTATGAATATTGAGGGTTTTTTATCACGCGGTTCAAATCGAATATTGTTGCGGTTAATCTATTTGTGACGTTTCCTATTATTTACGGTACTGAAACGTGATCGCTCACAATGGGCCTCATCAGAAGACTTAAAGTCACCGAAAGGGCAATGGAGAGGGCTATGCTCGGAGTTTACTTGCGTGATCAAATCAGAAATGAGGACATCCGCAAGAGAACCAAGGTTACCGACGTAGCCCGAAGAATAGCCAAATTTAAGTGGCAGTGGGCAGGGCACATTGCTCGCAGAACGGATGGCCGATGGGGCCGAAAAGTTCTGGAGTGGTGACCGCGAACCAGAAGACGTTGCGTTGGAAGGCCTCCCACTAGGTGGACTGATGACCTGGTGAAGGTTGCAGGGATACGCTGGATGCGAGTCGCACGGGACCGGTCAATGTTCCGATACTAGGAGGAGGCCTATGTCCAGCAGTGGACATCTTTCGGCTGAAATGATGAATGAATGAATCTATTTCGAAGCGATTAATTAATGAAATTATAGGAAACATTTTATGTTATTTAGCCTTCATCTTAAACCCAGTCTGTCATCATCATCATCATAATTAGCCTACAACAGTCCAATGCTGGACATAGGCCTCTTCAATCGCACGCCACTTAACTTAATTTTCGGCAATTCTCATCCAGTTGCTACCAGCCACCCGCGAAGATCGTTGCTCCACCGAGCCAGAGATCGTCGCACCTTACGCTTGCCGATTCGCGGTCTCCAACCAAGAACACGTCTACCCTAACGGTAATTAGTTCTACGGCTAATATAGGCGGCCTATTGCCACTTCATCTTACTTATTCTGTAAATCTGTGATCTATATCGACAACTCTGGTTCTCTGTTTTTCAGATGGCAGTAACCCAGTCTGTAGTTCGGTTGAAATATTGTTTAGAATGGAAGACAATGTTAAGAGTATTTAGAAACGTTTGACATTATCTGGCGGATTTGGTTAAACAAAGATAATTTTCGTAATTTACATTAGTACTTTTCACTTTCCACCTCATTTCACTACAAGACGCACTCACTATCTTTCTACTCACTTTCCAAAAACTACTTACCATCTAAACCAAACTACTCTACTGCAATAAACCATTACAATCTATCACTCACATCAACACCCCCATTGTTCCAGGGTGGCAGTGCATAGTGGGAGGGGTCGTGGTGCCCCCCTCCCATGTGCTCCGCCATCACTGACATCCAGTGCACCAGACCCTGGGCCCCGCCGCCGCCGGACGTGCCTGTGAGAAACAGGAAAGTTATAACATTGGAAAAAGTTAAAGATTCAGGAGAAAAAAGTGCAGTTCTTGCACTGGGATTCACTGATAATAAAATAATAATAAAAACCGTAAAGAAAAAGCTTCAAACATGCATAATCACGAAATAGATGACTACAGAATGAAAACAAATTAGTAAAGCTTTAAGACTGCTGTCATTTGGGAACCCAAAAATTAAGAATCTGTTAAAGATTAATGTAATTCGGGTGTTTTAACAACAACAGACGATGATTAATAAATTAGAGACCTAGGACCACACAGTAATATAAAACTTGAATCTAGAGAACCTGGTCAAAGTGTCATTCTATCAACGATAAGTAGAAACGTCAACAGATTGACATTAGCTACCTAACGTCAATTCTGTTGGAAGTCGGTGTAATCCAATTCTTCTCGTCATACATCTTTTTTGTTAATCTTCACGTCGAGAATTTGGAGAGTGTTAAAATTCAATATAACCAGAGAACTGTTTGAACTAACCTGTCGGCACGGCGGCGGGCTGCGCGGCTGCCTGGTCCTGCCCCCCACCACCTGTCACCCCCCCGCCACTCCACACGAACGCTGACGATGCACCCGCCTTCTGAAACAATACCAAACGAGGTTTAGTCACCTGTTGACACAATTTTGTATTCACGGAAACCGTAACAACTTAAGAGACTAATTTCAAACATTGAGTGACACATGGAGTTACTGCCTATCCGATCTCAACACCCAGTTAGAGCTGTGTTACACGATAAGTGGGAAGACTGGTTGTCAGACTTTCAGGCCACTGACTGTCTGTAACGACTGTCAAAGATCTACAAATAACAGCCGGGACCAACGGCTTAACGTCCTTTCCGAGGCACGGAGGAAACGCGGTATCTAATAGGTGGTCACCCATCCACGGACTAACCTAGGCAAGCAACCTTAAAATCAATCCGAGCGGCTGTTATTATCTAGCAACGAACTTTATCATGATAATCAAAGTATCGGTTCAAAATTATAACAACGTGGATACACAAACACATTTCCTTGAATGGAGGTTCATGGTAATCGAATAAGTATTGATCCATTTGCGTCTACTGTGAAGTATGGGTAATCAAATGATTGCTTCAATAAACTATAGGCATAGAACAAACGCAGTGAGGTCAATGATAAGAGTGGTTAAGTTATTGGATTCCAAAATATTGATATCAGTAGGTATCTACATTTTTAGTATCTACTTTTAATTAATTGTAATGAATCTTATGTCCGTATCATTGATAATACCAATCTATAGGAACTATCAAATAAATAAAACCATAACTAAAGGGATAGGTTTTTCTAATATGACCTTTCCTAAAAAATATTACGACATTTTCCAATTAGAACTACCAAAGTATATTATTTTGTTGATTCCAATTAGTTAACTCTCATATTAGTAATAATTAAAAATTGCTAATTCCTTGAATCTAACTATCACACATTCCCAATTACCTCATCCGGCGAATCAGTAACTCTATCACCATTATTTTCATCATCAGAAACCTCCAGGCCAAATCCACTGGAAAACAGCATATTTCTCGGATACAGAGAGTAGCATTCAGCCACATTCCTTCTCCTCTTGCCAAGACTTGCCAGGAAGCTCTTGTACAGCTGAGTCGGAAGCAAAAACGGGGTATTTTGAAACCCATCTTTAAAGCCCAAATTCTGATTTCTAAAAGGATTACTGAAGTCAAACTCCGGTAGAAATTCCTTCTTGATAAAATCTGCTACTGGATGCATTGATAAAGCGTTTTCTGTGTAATCCAGAGCAGTATTTGTTTCTTCATTTGGACCATTATTCTCTAGATCACTCGTCTCTGAGTTTCCATCACTAGAATTATTGCTATCAATAGGATCCATTTTGTTCTCGTCAGTGTTAAAATCTTCAAATTCTCTCTTCATTTGTAGATTCATCGGGTTTTTCATAAAGAGATTCGAACTTGTCAATGTCACTGACATTATTGGCACTATATGACTTATAAATATATCACTATTTAACACTAGTGTCTATTATATACTTTTTCGAAATAAAAATAAATATATCTTCGTAATTATGTAGGTATTTATAGGAACTATCGTTGGGTAGGAGGTGCCTGCGTCAAAAAATAAATGTGATTATATTTCTTTTCTTTTTTCTTCACCCGTTTCGTTTCGTTTTATTTTTTATCGCTATCGAAATGATTAGTTAAGTCGTGAATTCATAATTATGTAAATTTTCTTTGTTTATCGCAACCACTGTAATCTTCTAACGCTTATTGGTTTAATTACTTATGATAGGAACGTAAACTATACCTATTTTTTTATTTATATTTCTTTTGAAATAAATATTTGTAAAAACGTTTATTTTATTATTAATAAGTAATTATTTATTTTATTGGTAGTGTTTATCGAATCTAACAGATTCAAAGTTATCGCGTTTTGATCTGATCATAAGATAATACTAGAAGACAATGGAAAATGCCTAAGCCAAACCGTAACTGAACCTCCGAACTTAGCAACACAAAAACACAATGAAGATAGACCAAAACGCCAACTCCAAGAAACAAGTAGATGTGTTAAGTCAAGTAATTTTAAGTCAAAAGCCATCACAACGTCACTGAAATAAATACAAAAGCTAAAAATCAGAACCTACCAAAACATTTTAAATATAGCATCAAGCTATCAGTGTAAATGTCAAAAGGCATACTGAAAATAACACCAAAAATGTGGGTAGATCAATACGCCGCGACTTTTTATTTTCAGATTTAGGTCATGGAAGCTGAGATATTTGTGGTCAGGAAGGGTATGTCGGGTAGTGGTTTGACTTCAGACATTTGAGAGTTCGTATGAAAAGGTTTGGGAATTTGGGGGTCATATTTATAGATAAAGAGTAAATTTGAATGAAAGTTTATTAGATTTGTCAATGGTAATTATTGTGTTTCTTTTCGAATGAATACAAGATGAAAAAAAACCCTTAACGAAGCCGAAAGACACTTGTTTACTCCGTCATTTTTTTTGTTGTTCTAGATCATACCTGGGAACCTTCTTGTTACGGAGATATGGGTGCTCAAAGTTCTAACTTATTTTATACAAATTTTTGCTGTTATATCTTTACTTAAAAAACCACCACGACCTCCATACTATTCAATATTTAAATTCTGCATCCAGATGTGAGTGCGTTACATTGAGTCCTACCGTAAAAAGAGCCGTTTCCCAGCAAACATTTTTGCGTAGAGTTACTTAGTTTGATGTACAGAATGCTTGGTTGACGGCTTCGTGAAGGGTTCGTTTACAACTTGTATTAGAATCGTTCAGTGTTAGTCAAAACAAACATGAGAGTATGTGGCATTTTAGCGAATGTTTTGAGTGCGTTACATTGAGTCCTACCGTAAAAAGAGCCGTTTCCAGCAAACATTTTTGCGTAGAGTTACTTAGTTTGATGTACAGAATGCTTGGTTGACGGCTTCGTGAAGGGTTCGTTTACAACTTGTATTAGAATCGTTCAGTGTTAGTCAAAACAAACATGAGAGTATGTGGCATTTTAACAATGAAACTGATCACGATCAGAGCATTTAAACCGCGTTCACGAGCTTAGTTGTAGTTAGTTTTATAATGTACTGGTGCGAGCAATTAGAAAAAGCTACCGCGGTTGCTGTACTAATAAGACTTTTACGAATAAGATTTAAAATCCCTCCAATAAGGACATCCAATAAGAATAACTGATTCGTTTGTCTAGTGGTCGCAAGCGCGACTGCTGAGCATGAGGTCCTGGGTTTGATTCCCTGGTCGGGCAAAGCGTTATTGGGTTTTTCCATAAGAAATTTCTCAATAGCAGCCACGAAGTCTAGATTTTTGCCCGATTGATGGCAATAGGTTCGCCCCCTATTACACGGGACTTAACATAACTGGCGAAATTTGGGTGTAGCTAATATAATAGTATTAGCTACACCTCTGGCTTCGAGGATTTAAACGTGATTAAAAACTGAAAAACCAAACACTCACATGAAGTTATACTATCAATTAAATATTGCTTGTGACTGTCTTGTCAAAAGAAATCGATATTTTTTTTAAAGTATTGATTGGCTTTATGGACGTAAGTTCTAAAATTAAAAAAAAAAGTTTAATTTTGTTTTTAATTTAATTTTTATTTTAATTTTAATTTGGATTTTGATTTTAATGTAGTTTAATTGTACCTATGAACCAAAGTTGATTGAAATAAAGAAATAATAATACGAAAGTGTTCTTAGTTTTCCAAAATGGAAACAACTATTTATCAGCGAATAAAGCTAGGTAATACTCGGCTATAAAACAAAACAAAAGACCCCTTGAAACAACTCTTACTATAAACCAACAATTAAAACGTACCTAGTAAGAAAACCTAGTCGTATAAGATTTCCCTGTAAATAATAACGTAAAAAAATATTTTAAAGTAAAGTCTTTCACAGTGGTTGTTCTGCCACAGCCCTAGGTCAGGTAGCTGCAACCTAAAAACCTAGATTTCTTACGAGTCGAGATTTGTGCTCTAAAAGTTTTAAAGTATCTTCACGGTTGCGTACTTTTGGGGTGAGCTGTACAGTTTTACAGTGTGTGAGTGTTTTTTTGAGTGGATGAACATCGAGAAGGTAGATTTTTGAACGAAATAGTTGAAAAATATTTCGAAATTACGATCCGTAAATATTGTTAATCGTGTACTGCACTTTTGTAGGAAACAGCTGTTTTTTTTTAACATGGGGGGGGGGTGGTCCAGAATGATGTACTGAATACGTTGTAACCATTTGTACATCGGTGTCCTTTCTACCCTGTATACACATGTCACAGATAGCTTTTTGTAAAACAGATTTGCAGATAGAAAAAATAAATAATATGTATCGGTACAGGTAATCAGTCCATCCGATTTCCTAAAATCTTGAAGCGAAAACAGACCTTACAAGAATCGTCTTACAAATCATTCTCATATTTCTCGTTGAAAAGTTCTGAGACTGAAGTCCGGTAAAAACTTTCAGACGGAAACCTTATATGTGAACAAATAGCTTTATAGGAACTAGCTCCCCAACCATGTTTCGCTCCGGTGCGATCTACAGATGTAGCTACATGTCAAAATATCGAGCTATGTCTAAGTTAAATATCAATGTATGACACACAATATAAAAATTACACAAAATTCTATGTCGAAGAGTTCTTTCTTTATCGTTTGGTTAGAGCCTAACCTGGTGTCAGAGTTTTTATGCCGCCCATGGGCCTCTGATTTGGCTTTACATGCCGTCGAGAAATATCTCTCAGGCATGCTGGTTTCCTTGCAATGTTTTCTTCATCGTAAGCAAGTGATAATTATACAATACGCACATGAATCCGAAAAATCAGTGGTGCGTGTCTTGGATTCGAACTCGAAACGTATGACGTTGGCACATTATAAAAAAAAATGAGCGTGAATGTAGATGGCTACAAGAGTAAAAGAAGACCAAAAAACCACTCAGATTGTGTGAAAGATGGCTTGGCTACAAAGAGATTTATAATAGTTATAGAGCGGACATTTAAATATTGTCTATCAAAAATTTTCATCAAAAATATTTTCGATTTTGACACACAAATGTTACCTGACATGCGGACCTATAACACCTAGACAACCGACTTGTTACAAAGTAGTAACAAGTATTGAATAACGATTTTCTTCGTCTTGTTCCGAGTTTTGCTCGTAAATATTTGCATGGCTAGAAACGGACTACTAGAACTACTGAGACAGCAACGAGAAAAATATTCCATACTTCTTTAGTTGTCATCTAGAAGAAGACATGCTGCGCCGACCCCAAATAAATTGGGGCAAGTGCAGGAGAACGATCATGATGACATACAAACAACATATAAAGGGTGTAACAAGACCCTTAACGAAGCCGAAAGGCACTTGTTCTCCCCGTCATTGCGATATTTTTTTTGTTCTAGACCATACCTGGGAACCTTCTAGTTACGGAGATATTGGGGGTCAAAGTTCCAACTTTTTAACAAGTTTTTTTTAAAAACAAAAATCTTAAATTAATTAAGATTTTTGTTTTAAATTTCAAACACCTCCACGACCCCCGTATCATTCAATCCATCCATCAGCACAATGTTTTGAGTGTGTTACATCGAGTCCTACCATAAAACGTGATTTTTACCCCAAAAAAAAAGTGATTTTTGTGTGAAGTTACTTAGTTTGATGTACAGAATGGAATAACGGCTTCGTTAAGGGTCTTGTTACACCCTGTATTGTCGGAATATTTTTTTTAAATGATTAAACAAAGACACAAAATCCGACGTTGTTTTATGTCCCATGCTATACAAGACGGGCGTCATTAAGGGACGTAGACGGGTTTGTATGATGAATAATACAATGCTACAGAAGGAAAGAATAGTCTGCAGAAATTGTAACATGAAAGGACTGTTATTTCTGCTACTCTTGAATGGTAGACAGCATGAAGGTCTTATACCTGGTGACTTTGAAATGAAAAGGTGTGACGAGTCAAATGATTTTTTCTTGATAGAAAAAAACAATAATGTCTGTTTGTTACGTCCTTGTTTAAAATATGATACGAAACGTTGTTTTTTGTTAGCCTGGTTGAGTGTCCCACTGCTGGGCAAAGTCCCCACCCCCCCTTCTCCTTCCAAACCCCTCTATCCCGTGCGATATCTGGCCATGTTTGCCCAAATCGTCACACCACCTTCAAATCAAACGTTTATGAGTAGATTATAGAGACCAGCGTTTTTCATATTAATATAACATTAGTAACTTACTCAAGTGTGTATAAGACAAAGAAATAAAGTTAGTACCTATGTATAATTGTAGATTTCTTTATTACTGTGGACTTGTAAGAAAAAAAAACAGACAAATCTGCTGGTTTCATTATTTTAAACTGAAAAAGCTTCTAACGGCACTAGAAAAATTAAAACTGATATGTCTTACAAGATGTATTGCACTAACAGTTAGATATTGTTTCTAGTTTGAATCTAATATTAAACTAACTGCGTATAATTTCTTGTTAAAAATGTGTATTACCAATCTTACTAGAAAATATGTAACAGGACTGTAAAAGACTGTCCTTGACCTTCAAATACTAACAAAGGTTTATTTCCTTTCATATTAGATATGCATCAGTTCAGAAGTTTGCTTTGTGCATACGAATTTGGTCTCTAATTGTGAAGTTCTAATGAACTAAATTGCATGAAAAAGTATGTCAGTTTGGACGTTATGTAAATGTGCAGTGGGATGAGTGACCTTGTTATGCAAATTAATTAATTTATACAAGGATTTTAAACAAAATAAAAAAAGGGAAAGCAATGTTTTAAATTCTGTGTTAGATGGGGTTACAGCTATTTTTCAAAAATATGAAATTATTGCGATAATATTACATTTAAGTATTTTGGGACAAATAAAGACTAAAAGAAATCTCCTGGTCCTGAAATTCGACAGTCCTATTCGCCCAGCAGTGTTAAAAACTACTAACAAAACAATTAGAAACTAATCACCAAACACCAGATAAATAAAATAAGAATCAATCATCTTTCCTTTTACAAAACACGCCATTATATTACATCATAATCATTTAGTATCATAATACGAAAAGTATTCATTAAAATCGTCGAACTATAATTTATAATGACACAAAAATGCCGCGAAATTTTTGAGCTACACGCAAACGCAATCTTTACACACAGACAGTCCTAACACACACATACACTCACTCATTAGCACACATTTACATCACTAATGCACGTGACTGTACCGATTAAGTTAGTTAACAAGTGTAATCAAACTTTCAATTAAGAAATAATCTAACTATCACCGCATCACTAAACGCTTGGCGCGAACGCCTAAACCGTTTTTTTTTTCGCGCGCCTTTTTTGTCACATTTTTCGAATTTTGAACGCGTTTTTTACGCGAAACGGGTAAAGAATTCTTTTGAGTACACGGCCGGCGAGACTCATCGATTTAAGTTTTAAAAATAGAATGCTTCTCGAAAATCAGTTATTGTTTTCAATTTTCATAGTTTTGTATTATTTTTTGAGTTTTTTGTTTAAAATTTGAAATTTTAGAGACCGAGCAGTCTTTACCGCGAGGTATTCGCTATGGAACTCTTCCCGTGAGGTTGCTGCAAGGAAAAGCATTTCCCAACACATGCAAGGTTTTCTTCAGACTATGACGTGTGTGGGTGTGTTTGTACAGAGATGTGAATGTGTGTGTGTACGACTTGAGGCGGGGTGCGGTTGTGTGCGACCGGTTCTACATCTGTGTGAGTATTTTATGACTCTGAGTGCATCCCTTTCGAGCTGCATGCAATTTATATGTGTGCATTTTATTTTTTTTCTAAACGGCGCGGTTCCATGTGTATGTGAGCAAACTACACACGTGTGGGTGCTCTGTTTTTTCGTCTACCGTGATGGGATTTTAGACCGTATCTTGTGGTAAGTAAGGGTGGTTTTGTGGTGTATATAAGAAATGTATTTTTCAGTTTTATATCGCCGATATGAGAATCGCGGATAGCAAAGAAAATGTAAAAGGAAATAAAAAAACTCGTGCATCGTACGTTTTCAGGTAGACACATTTTTCTTTAACCCATTTATAGGAAGTTTCATGTGTGTGTGAGCTTGCATCTAGCGGGTGGGTGTTCAAAGGGTTGAGGGGGGTGAGGGAGGGAGAACATATAAAAATGATAACGCATCGCAAGACGGCTGCTTTTATGGTTTTTCTTTATTTTTTAATGTTTTTTTTATTGAAGCGACGAGTAGACGGGATATTTTTCATGTTGGTTATTTAAAATTTATGTTTTACTTTTACATTTATAAAATAATGTTTTTAGTATCTCTAGGAATATCTAAACGTAAAGTTGTATCTTTATCGTTTTTCTTTTAATAAAGGCTCCGGTATTTACACATTTTTCTTTCTAAGTTAGATTAAAACTACTTTTCAGTTAGTTGCATAACTAAGTAACTAAAATTGGCACAATCTCTTTACGTAATTTTCCAACAGGTATAAAGATTAGTGCCAAAATTCTTATTAGCATAAGTTATGAAGTTGGTAACAATGCATAACTTTTTAATTGGTCAGTAAGTTCGTTGCATTATTTGATAATACTCGATACATAACTAAGGACACTAAGGTTCATAATATTATGTCATTAGACGTAATAGGTCTTTAACTAAGAAATTGCTGTTTTTTTCTCACATTTTGTTCTGTTTGTAACTTTGACGTATAGTTATATTATTTTCTAATTCCATTTTTATTGGATTAATTGTTAAATTACGTACCTTTTAGAGTTTAAAAACCGTACTAGTAGTTGCATATTACCTCATAGGGTAGTGTGTCAAAACACCTGTTTCAATGTGCCGTCGGTTTCACTACTCAAGTAGGTATATTTCATAGACTGTTTTGAGAATTTAAGATACGCAGTGCAGCGAAGCTTTTTTCACTCTAACTTCTGCAATTGCATCATATCGATTGAGACGTTTCCAAGAATAATAAAAAATATTTAGTATGGAAATATCGTCAATTTCATACTTTAAACCCTAATATTAATAGTCAATAAAGTATATTTTTGAAAGAACCCGATTACGGGTGATGAAAGACCGATCTAGGCTCCGTTATACGAGTAGTTATAAGTCATCATCTGCCTAGCCTTTTCCCAACTATGTTGTCGGTTTCCAGTCTAACCGGATGCAGCTGAATACCAGTATATTACATGGAGCGACTGCCTATCTGACCTCCACAACCCAGTTAGTAATTGGTAATAAGATACCCCTTATTGATAAGATTGATCATTTATTGATAAGACTGGTTGTCAGACTTTCGGGCCACTACTTGTAACGACTGTCAAAGATCTACAAATGACAGCCGGGACCAACGGCTTAACGTGCTTTCCGAGGCACGGAGGAAACCCGGTATGTTATGATGGTCACCCATCCACAAACCGACCTAGGCAAGCGCGGCTTAACCTTGAAGATCAACCTGTGTTTGTTTGACTGTTATTATTTAGCCACGAGCTCCTCATCAGGAAGGATGTTGCAGTGTAGTTATTTGTAATTACTAATTATTATTTAAGTTTAAATGAATTACACTAAAGATTTTAGGCAGGTTGTAACTACTATTTAGCTAAAACTTACCCCATCATTATGTATCGAAAACAAACATGGAATATTTCCCAAAAAGTGCTTGATGCCCCAGGTGAGGATCGAACTCACGACCTTAAGATTATGAGACTTACGCGCTGCCTACTGCGCTACTGAGGCTATGGATCTCCTTGACGAAATAGCCAATCCCATTCAAGGACACTGCGTTCCTTTTTTAAATAGAACGCAGATGAAAAGAGTTTTCATTGAGTGGTTTATTAGCGGCCAAGGTTCCCAGAAAAATGAATAGGAGAATTTATTTACACACTTGTTTGATTTTTCTTTCATGGGTTTTCATTAGAAAATTGCACATTTTCAGTTTCAATAATGAGAATCTTTGGAAAATATAGGAATTTTAAAAAAACTTATAATGCTTTTTTTACCATTTTCCGAAGAAATACTGATTTTGGGTAGCTAACATTGATTAATTTTAAATCTGTTTTAAGCATGGGTTTTGGATGCATATATGGCTGATTTTATTGGATAGTATCTAATAAAGGGTGTAAAAGGCACTAGTTCTTCCCGTCATTGCGATCAATTTTTTGTTCTAGATCATACTTGAGAACCAGTACGGAGATTCTTTTTCACAAGATTTTTTTTTAAATATTTTTTTTAATGTAAGATTTTTACTTTAAACACCTCCACGACCCCCGTACTACTCAATTCATCCACCAGCACAATGTTATGGGTGTCTTTCATTGAGTCCCACCGTAAAACGTGATTTTTTACCCCAAAAGGTCGTTTCCCAGCAATAATTTTTGCGTAGAGTTACTTAGTTTGATGTACAGAATGCTTGGTTGGCGGCTTCGTGAAGGGACACCCTGTAGAAAAGTAAACTAGAAATACATGTGTATAAGGGACTTACAGACATGACTTAAGTAATTTTCACAGATGGAATGGATGTTTCGTGAATTTCTGTAAAAATGAGCTAACTGACTATGTCCTAATTATAACTTAACATCACGCTTATAATCCCCGAAGGGTTTTAACTATGACCTCAAATATCTCCGTAACTAGAAGGTTCCCAGGTATGCCCTAGAACCAAAAAATGATCGCAAAGACGGGGAGAACAAGTGCCTTTCGGCTTCGTTAAGGGTCCTTTTACACGCTGTATATTCTTAGTAAAGAGCTTTTTTTCTAAAACGTATCCTGTCTTAGAGAGAAGCCTGTATCTTTTATTAAAAGAAATTCCTTGATCTAGGTCAAGCCTCTATACATTTTAGATTCACTTATATTTGTATTCTATGTTTGTAAAACTTACTCAGGAGGATTTTACATTTAGAATCTCAATATTCTCAAGCCATATTGTATATCTGGGACCCCAAGTCAGATGAAAGTTCGTTTAAATGGCACGTAACGTCATCATCTGCTTAGCCTTTTCCCAACTACGTTGGGGTAGGCTTCCAGTCTAACTGAATGCAGCTGAATACCAGTATATTACATGGAGCGACTGCCTATCTGACCTCCACAACCCAGTTAGTACTAGGTAATACGATACCCCTAGGTAAGACTGGTTGTCACAGTTTTTGGGCCACTGACTACCTAACGACTGTCAAAGATCTACAAATGACAGCGGCGACCAACGGCATAACGTGATTTCCGAGGAGGAAAGACGGTATGTAATGGGTGGTCACCTATTCACAGACCAACTTTAGCAAGCGCGGCTTAACCTGAACACTGATCCGGGTGGCTGTTATTATTAGCCACTAGCTCCTCGCGTAACGTGATATTAGTAATTATCTGACCTTCACAACCCAGCTACTGGGTGACTGCCTCGATGGTCTAGTGGTCGTAAGCGCGACTGCTGAGCAAGATGTCCTGGGTTCGACTTCCGGGTCGGGCAAATTGTTATCGTGTTTTTTCATCAGCAATCTCTCAGTAACAGCCACGGAGTCTAGATTTGTGCCCAGTTGATGGCAAAAGGCTTGCCTCTTATTACATGACACTTAAACTTAACTGGCGAAATGTGGGTGACCTTTTAAGATCACCTCTGCCTAACCCTTATTGGATTACAGGCGTGATGTTATGTTACTGGGTAACACAATGCCCCTTGGTAAGACTGGTTGTCAGACTGATAGGAAAGACACTCCAAATACACCAAATGTAAGTCTACACAATACTTCAGCCTCAATTTTCTCGACGAAAGAATAAAAAAAAACTTGTACAAGCATATGTACTCAACCTATATGTATGTATATAGGAAAAATATAAAATACACCCACTAAAAAATATATAAAAGCTACAAAAATATGTTATTCTCAAGACTTGTACACACAGGTGGTGTGTGAATGTGTGTGTGTGTGATTTTTGTGTATGTGTTTCGGGTTAGCGATGGGGTGGAGTAGCGTTTAGTTCTTTTTTTTCGTTTATAAAGTTTATCTTCAAATTGGTGTTAAAATTTTCGATGTGACGGCCTTGTAACGTTACTAGATGTTACTTACAATATATTATTGTGGAACAGATAAAGAAATGAAGTTGGTTTAAAATATTATTTTCAGCCTTTAAAATGTAATAAGGCATCGAGAAAAGAGGAAGGAATTCGGAGCAGGCCTTTGCTCAGGAGTGGGACAGTTCTAACAAAAGAATAAAAATGTAATCGATTCTACTTCTTCGCGTTTTGATGATAATTTAAATTGACTCAGTCCAAAATTTGGCGACGATTTTGGCACTTTCAGTAGTCGTCCATCGGCTCCAGTGATGTGCAAGCAACAGGACAGGCAGAACACGGCATTAAGTTTTTTTTTATCCTTTTATATTTAGTGCAAATAACAAAAATAAATTTACTTAACACAATATTATACACACGAACGTTTAAATTTAAGTGCGAGGTCTACGCACTCGTAGCAAAGCTACGGCGTAGCAAATACTGTACTACGAAGACAAAATCTCTACGAGTCTAGTAGCGCCGCGCATAGATCATTATTTTAATTTATTCAAATGCTAGCAGCTCGCCCTGGCTTCGCACGGGTGGACATTTATGTTTCCATAACTCCACCCCCCCCCTCTTTTTTCTAGTAATAAATACTGTGTCTGTCACTTACGGGATATCTTCCGTGATTGTTCATTATTTTGAGCTCCCGATATTTAACACAAAAATTTCAAACACTGTTTTAAGCTTTCACGGTTTACAACTAAACTTGTACTGTCACTCCACCAGCACCACCCGCATTCTCCAGTCAACCCGCGATCATGGCGCTTGCAACAGCGCCGAAATATCGGGAGCTCAAAACAATGAACAATCACGGAAGATATCCCGTAAGTGACACTACAAAAATTTCAATCGTGAGGCTGGCTTCAAATTGTCAAGTACGTGGAATCCAGTTTTAAGTAAGCTCAAAAGTAGCAGCCGGCATCGTAGTAAGGACTCCACAAAACCTGGTGATACTGTGAGTGTTTTTTGCCGTGACTTAGTGTCGAGTTCCAGTAGTGCGCGTAGCAAAAGACAAAGAAAGAGGGTAGATAAATTAATGGGCTTTGTTAGCTTGGGTCTTATCTGTAAAAAAAAATGTGTATGTTAAGGTATATAAAAAAATAAATAAAGTGTCTGCTCTTAACAATTTATTTTCCATTCACCCGCATTCTCCAGTCAACCCGCGAACATGGCGCTTGCAACAGTGCCGAAATATCGGGAGCTCAAAATAATGAAAAATCACGGAAGGTATCCCGTAAGTGACAGTATAAGTTTAAATACAGCCTAAAGCATAGTGTATAGCCTCAAGGATAGTGTAGCATTCTAATGGTGAAAGAAGTTTTGAAATTGGTCCTTGGTCCAGTAGTTTTTGAGTTTATTCGTTACAAACATACAAAAATCCAAATCTTTCCTCTTTATAATATTATTGTAGATTAATTTAAATAAACAGTTTTAATTTCAGCTTTAGACATAACAATAGACTAGAATTCTTACTAAACATAATAATTAAGTATTGGTCTTTCTGATAAACGCCTATAATTAAATTATTCTTTTCATAGTAAAAAATTGGTTTCATGTTCATTGTATTTTAATAGAACTTGATAATTAATTATTAGATGATTAATGATTTCGGTTTGTTTTACTGAAGATATTTCTCTCTCTCTCTCTCTCACTCACTACGTGAGGTCGAGGAGCTTTCTGTACCAATGTGAACCCAATGTTGCGCAATGTTACTTTGAGGTACAAAACGCTTCGTTGTCCGCTTGTAAAGGAAAAAAGCGCAACTATTTTTAAGCGCAACAAAATTATATCTCGAAGCGCAACCATTAGTTGCGCTCACAAATTCAAATTAAAAATATTATATAATTATTTCTCAAATAGCAACCATGATTGAAAAAAAAATTAAAGGATCCATCATACCCCTCTCTATTTTTCATCATGGTTGCGCTTCGAGGAATACCCCCTTGTAAAGGGTCTTTTTACACCCTGCACAGACAACAGTGTCGCATAAGCATTAGTCGCACTAGTCTAGGGTTCAGTTTGTCGCACTTGCTTTTTTTTTTTTTTTTTTAGGATGGGAAATCATCAAATGACCCCCCCCCGCTCTGGGCGGAGCGGAAGGGAGTGTCAGACTTGTACTGACTAAAACCTATCCATGTTCCTTCTTTGCCCTTTGTGTTCCAGGGCCGCGGTATCTCTTTCGAACAGTCCCGCAGCCCTGGCAGGCATCGGCCCGTGCGGACCCCTACGTGGTTGCTGACATCTCTTTGAGGCGCGCGTGGAACACGAACGCGCCGTCGACACGGCCTGTCGTCATAAGACGGCCGGACGGCGAGCTAGCCCATAACTCGCCGTCCACAGGCCCGCGCCTACGGTGGCCGGGGGCCACCACGTGACCCCCGACGCCCAGGGCGTCTCCCGCGGCGGCTGAGACGTGAGGCTCTTTCCCTCTCACGTTCCGCCACCTCCTTCACTAGCATGACTGCTTCGCAGAAGGAGGTGACGGCTTCCCATTCCCTCTCGCTCCGGACCATGGCTTGAACCAGGGCCGGGCGCGAGAGGTCGCCGCCGCCAATCGCCTCTACGAAGACACGGCGCTGCTCCGCCCAAGCGGGGCAGGCCTCCACAGTGTGCTGCACCGTGTCCTCCGGACGATCCTCACAATGGAAACACCCGGGCGTTTCCTCTCGCCCGATTTGGTGCAGGAACCTCCCGAAACAACCGTGTCCGGTGAGGACCTGCGTCAGGCGGAAGGTGAGGGCGCCGTGGCGCCTCTCTAGCCACTCCTCAAAGAGGGGACTTATCGCCACTATGGTGGCGTGCCCTGCACGGGGTTGCGACAGTCGCTCTCTCCATGTCACCATGAGATCGCGCCGGAGGTCTGTCCGCTGAGCGGCGATTTGCCGCGGCAGCGGAGTTTCCCCCCGACGTAGTGCTTCCGCGCGCCATTCGTGAAGGCGCGCGAGGACTATCGCCTCCAGATCCCATGGCGGCAATCCGGCAAGGAGGCTCGCCGCCTCACCGGAGATCGTGCGGTACCCCCGGACTAACCTTAGGGCTATCCCCTTTTGGGGCGCGTTCAGGTAGCGGGCGGCTTGCCGCCTCAGAGAACGCGCCCACACCGGGGCCCCGTAAAGGGCCATGGACCGCACGACCCCCGCGTAGAGCCTCCGGCAGGAGGCGTTTGGACCCCCCAGGTTGGGTAGGAGCCGCTTGAAGGCAGCCCCGGTCCGTTCCAGTTTGGGGGCCAAACGTCGGAAATGCTCCACGAAGTTCCACCGGCTGTCGAGGACGAGTCCCAGGTACTTCAGCGTCATCCCGACGCCGATGGAAACCCCTCTTGCCGTCAGTAGGGATCCCGACGGTGGCGCATTCCTAGGCCCATGAAAACACATGGCCTCGGACTTGTGCAATGCCACCTCGAGACCCAATTGCCGGATCCTCTCCACGACTATCGCAACCCCGCGTGTCATGTTTTCGGCCGCCGCCTCGTGCGACCTCCCTTGTGCCAGTACCAGCGTGTCGTCAGCGTAGCAGACTACGCTGACGTCGCTAGGGAGGTCGGCGCGCAGCACCCAGTCGTAACCGATGTTCCACAAGGCCGGCCCCAGAACCGATCCCTGTGGAACACCGCACGATATCTCTCGCCGGTTCCATTCTCCGCTCCGACCGGGGTAGATGACGGCCCTATCCGTCAGGTAATCCCCGACCACACGACGAAGGTAGGTCGGCACCCGGTGTTACCGGAGTGCCTCCCCAATGCAGCTCCAGGGCATGGAGTTGAAGGCGTTGGCGATGTCAAGAGACACCGCCAATACGACCCCGCCCCGGGAAACCGCGTCCCCCGTCGTGAGGGCTCTCACGCGCATGATGGCGTCCACCGTCGAGCGCCCCTTGCGGAAACCAAACTGGTGTTCCGCAAGATCCGGCCCTATCCCCGCGAGGTGCCCGGCGAGGCGGTTAGCAATAACTCTTTCAAAGAGCTTGCCCACCTCGTCGAGCAACACTATGGGCCGGTATGCGGACGGAGAGTCCGCAGGGCGCCCTGGCTTCCGGATGAGGACCAGCTTCCCCGTCTTCCAATGAAGCGGGAACTGGCCTCTCTCCAAACATGCGCTTAGGAGCACGTCCAGTCGGGGCCCGAGAGCCTCAGAGGCCAGGACCCAGGCTTTGCCAGGCAAGCCATCGGGTCCCGGGGCGGTATTTCTGGCCTTCAGCCTGCGTACCGCCACTCCCAGGTCTACCCCAGTCACCTCCGGAACGTCGTCATCGGTGTGGTCCGCTTCCTGCACCGCAAGCGGCGGCGGAGCCATAGGCGGGGGAGGATGCCTCCCTCGCGAAGGGAACAGAGCGCTCACCACGTCCTTCACGAGCTCAGGCCGGAGACTCTGCGTCAGCGGGGGGGCCCGGGTGCGGAGTTTGTCCCGCACCATCTTGTAAGGGCGCCCCCACGGATCTCCGTTCAGAGACTCCAGCATCTCCTCGCGGGCCAGGTTGGCCCGCCGGACAGCCTCTTGGAGGGCGGTCTTCGCCGCTCTGTACCCCTCGTAAAGCTCCGCCTCAATGGCTGCCGCATCCGAAAGGCGGATGCGGAGCCTGCGATGCCTGGCGTACCGGTGCCGTGCGGCAACGCACGCCTCACGCAGAGACGTCAGCTCTCGCGACCACCAGTACACCTGACGTCGGACGCTTCCTGGCCGAACTCGGGGCATTGCCACGTCGCAAATCTTGGACATGGCCTCCTGGAACCAACCCGCCTCGTTGTTGATGTCGGCAGGCCTGGCCGGTGATGACACCCAGGCCTGCACGATCGAGGCTTCCAGGAGGAGCTCCCGGTCCAGCTGCTTCAGCGCCCATCGCGGACCTCTCGGGGCCTGTAGGACCGGCGGGCTTGAGGTCTGAGTGGAGACGTCGAACCGGATATACCGGTGGTCGGAATAGGTCTCCACCCCCTCCATGACGCGCCAGTCAACGACACGCGGCGACAGGGCGGGGCTAGCGAACGATATGTCCACCACCGACTCACCCTGCATCCGCACGCACGTGGGGACAGAACCCCGATTTAGGACGACCAGGCCTGTCTCCAGAGCCCAGTCCTCCACCATCCTACCCCGCACATCCGTGTAACGAGAACCCCAAGCCAAGTTCTTGGCATTGAAGTCCCCGAGCACAAGCACGGGGAGAGAATGGCTCCCGATGACGACACTCAACTCCCTGAGGGAGTTGTGGAACTCGGCGAGAGTTCGGTTCGGGGAGAAGTAGACTCCCACTACAACGGTCTCCCCGAACCGTGCTGCTACGCACCCCTGACCCTTCCTGACACTCTCAAGGGTCGGGGTACCGGCGGCGGCCAACGCAATTATGGTCACTGAGCCGCTAAGGTCCTCCACCCAGTCATCCCTGGGCGGGACAAAGTACGGCTCAGAGACCACGGCGATGTTAATCGACCACTGCGCCATGCTCTGGATCAACAGATCCTGAGCGCAGGCGCAGTGGTTGATGTTCGCCTGGAGAAGGCGTAATGGGGCCGTTATTGGCACTCCATTTCAGCCCCCTCCCGGGCCCCCTGCGAGGGCCCCGCTGCAGAAGTTGCAGCAGTGGCGGCCGCGGCGGCGACAGTGGCGGCGGCTGCGGTGGTGGCGATTGTCGCACTTGCTTGCATTCGAACTATGGTGAGTTTTCCGTTTGTTTGCCTGGCTGAGGTCCAGTAGGGCAATTGAGTAATACTCTTGCAATAATTAGGCAACAACTTGTGTTATGTCAGTTCAACATTATTCATGGCGTTATTTATGGTAAAGCCGCGCTTGCCTAAGTTGTTCCGTGGATGGGTGACCGCCCATTACATACCGAGTTTCCTCCGTGACTCGGAAAGCACGTTAAGCCGTTGACCCCGGCTGTCATTTCTAGATCTTTGACAGTCGTTACAGGTAGTCAGTGGCTTGATAATCTGACAACGAACCTTACCAAAGGGTATCGTATCACCCAGTACTAATTGGGTTGTGAAGCAGATAGGCAGTCGCTCCATTTAAAATACTGTTATTCACAGCTGCATCTGGTTAGACTGGAAGCTGAAAAGGCTAGGCCGATGATGACGTAAATACAAAGACGATATTTACAAACTTTTAAAACAATCAGGATTTTTTTTTATCTTTCAGAATGCGATAGAAACTGTGTTACATAATTGATGTACTGTACGTTCATCACACATCGTTGACAGGCCATCAATATTGACGGACAAACAAATTTTTTTGTGCCAAGGAAATCAGTCTGAAAATGCAACGAACAAACAAACCACATATTAATTATACATTAAGAAAGTTAGCGAATCTTACAGTTAAAGTAAAAATTAAAATGTATTAGCTGTTTAGAAAACCACGTAAATCGTATTTATTAAAGAAGGCAATAGGTGATGCGTACACTTGGAGATATTATCAGTTTGTTAACGAATAACAGTTATGAAAAACTCGCTTTGTCAAAGCTTTTTGACGGCACGGTTGGCGCAGTGGCTGAGCGATTGACTGCTGCGCTCCGTGTCGCGGGTTCGATTCCCGCACGGAACAAATATTTGTATGGCCTACAAATAGTTATTCTGGGTCTGGTTGTTTGTGTATGTGAGTTTAAATGTTTGTAAACGCACCCACGATGCAGGAGAAATTCCCAGTGTGGGCCAAACATCAAAAAAAAAAAAATAAATAACATTGACGTAGCCCTCCATCTCTAAATACGAAAATAATTTGACCACTGCAGTAAATGTAGAATAATAATTATAATTATAATTTCTATGAAATTTTTAGGTAAGTCAGAAATCGAAATATCTTGCAACTAAGTAGTAGAACCTCAATCAGATTTCAGAAAAAAAAAAAAAACTTGTTTTAAAATATAAAACACATTACTAATTCTTCTAATTAGGAATTCTCACACCATATCTATTTTACCAATTAAATACTTTTCGATCTAAGAAAGAGTTTAATGAAAATACTTAACCAAAAAAATAAAACATCGATATTGTAAAAGCCTCTCCACATCTTTCCCTAGTAGTTATTCCTAGACCAAATAGGTGACGTGTTGTATGTGTGTGTAACCACCTTTACGGACGAAGCACTAACATTGATGTCAGAAATAAGCACTAAAACTAGATGTGGCCTGAGTTGAGGAGCACTTGAATATTGTATAAGAGTACGTTTTTTTAGATATCTGTGCGTAGAGCGTTCAAAACTCAAAATAATGTTTGATTTCGTTATTTATCCAGCCCTTTTGACTGCTGAGCATGAGGTCCTGGGTTCGATTCCAAGGTCAAGCAAAGTGTTAGTGGGTTTTTTCATTAGGAATTTATTACTTCAGTAGCAGCCTGGATTTGTGTCCGGTTGACGGGAATAGGCTCACCAACTATTAGATTTGACATAAACCTAAATGGCGGAATGTGGATACTATTAAGTACACCTCTGTCTAACCCTTCGGGGATTACAGGCATGATGTTATGTCATGTAATTAATGAAAATTAAAATATAAGGTCAATGTGGCGACACTTGGGGGAGGCCTATGTCCAACAGTGGACGTCTTTCGGCTGAAATGATGATGATGATGAAAATATAAGAATATTTTCTTAAAATGCATCCGACCCACAGTCACATCCAGCAAAATCCATAAACCACTAGCCTATATCTCTGTCTACCCACACACGGGCTGCATGTATATGGCACAGCGAACCGAACTCATATCGTACTTACGCCCTTATAGTGCGCAAGCTTGAGGATACACTTGCTTGCAAATAAAATGGACACAGAAATAATGTTAAGAAAATTATTAATTTTGAGCAAATATTCTCATTATCTGAGACTGAAACCCTTTTTCACTAGTTTCTAAGTTGTGTACATTCTAACCAAATAGGCTTTTTCAGAAAAAGATAGAAAACCATTTTATTGACATTTGGTCCGATGAGGCTGAAACCTATATTTGGCATATACTTTGGCTATTGTCGCTCAACTGTCAAGCAACAAGACAGGAACATATCAAAGTACCCAGTCATTTCACATCCGGATAAGAACTTAAGTTTTTACTATAATCTACGGACATAATAATCTTTAAACCCTTAATTCGGCAATGTCCATTATACTGTACATCGTTTTTTTCCTTTACTTTCTGGCGAACTTGGCTTTGTCTAGTATACTGGACATACAATTTCTAAAAATCTAGATATACTAGATTTTTTAAATGATTTTTCTAGATATAAGATTTTAAACTATCATGGTCACTAACATTATTATTCCATTCCACCATTTCACCATTTTTTTCCCATTAGTTTTATTTATTTCCATTACTTTTTTTTTTGGTTCTAGTCTAAATATTAATGATTTTTCTTGGTTTTAGGAACATCTAACGATACAAAAAATATATACAGAAATCAATATTTTAGTAATTTTTCCCCTTGCCTGATTAAGGGATAAAAACTAAATTTAATTACTTATCATATTTTCATCATCTTCATGCCACCCATGTTCCATGTTACTTTTTCATATTTATTTCATAAAGCTGTCATAATTAAAACTTTTCTAATCTAATCTAGTAATAAATCACACACATAGGCAGCAGTATTAACTATCGCGATCACCTGTCCATTTATAGTTACAACGTTTAACGTTTTTCTAAAAACTATTCTTCAAAGTTAAATATTTAGCGAGAAATCCCCCGCTATGGATAGTTTGCGTGTTTCTGACATGATAACACTTTTTCTAGCATTAAGTATACATTTTTGCTATCACCAATTACCATCACAAATTCGGTGATAACGAGAAATCTCCAGAATAGGCGTGAAAACCGTTTTGTGCACACATTTCTACGTTTTTTACTTAAAATTTTCTGATAAAAAATATATGAAACTCAATCGGTATGTTTTCATGATACTACGTTATAGATACAGTTATGTCGTGTCTTCTACACCTTACTACTGCAAACTTTCCGATGCGTGCGTTTATAAAATTTGATTGACAACGAGCAAGTTGCCAATCCAATGTAGCTGTATAATTACAATCTTTCAGTTTCCACTGAAGGATTGACAGTAAAAACATAGTGTTTCTTACAAACATACTGATAACATCGTTATTATAGTGATTAGCTATCAGTGCGGTAAATTAGAAATTATAACATGGTTTTGAAATTGTAATCGTGAATGGTTTTTTTAGGAATATCATGTTAAATATCGTTAGGCAGCTCGATTGACAGGCACGATATATGAGAAATTTTGTAAATGTGTGGAGACCCAGTGACTATTTCTTGGGGATACTGATTTGTGTACTGTATTTACTTTACATGGTCAAATATATTTTTTAAACAATGGTATCGGATAAAATACAAACTTTTTACAGTCGATGTGGTAATGTTAAATCAAAAGCTATCTTACATTAGACTAAGACTGACTGACGATTGAACTTTATTGTTTAATTTAAAAAAATATTTTACGTGGAAAAGTCTACATGATTATGTAATTTACTATTTTTTTTTAAATAAACTTCTCAAATCTTTCTCTAGGTATAAGTATAACAAAATTACTCGTAATCGTAATCTAAATTTTAAGCTGGCCCGTTAATCTGTCCCGAACTGTAAATGGAAAGCCTCGTACGGTCAGAAAACACATAAAATATTCTATGAATTTATTTCAGAAAGGTTTTCAGTGAAATTGCAAAACTGAATAAACTCCGTATTTTTTTTTCATTCCGCTTTTTTTCATTCAAGAGCTTTTCGGCTTCGTTCGCGAAAGAAAGATTTTGTTTAACAAAAACAATTTCTTATGAAAACCATTATATTTTTCTTATTACTGCTATTCTTGGTTACCATTCAGGAAAAAATGGGTTAAAAGTAGTAGTTCGTTGCAGAAACGGATATAATAAAAATTTTGTTCGGTTACCGAGTACCTTTTCAACGTGTAAAGTTTTTGAATGCTTGAGGTGTTGTACTTTTGTAGGAAACATCTGAATTTTTCATGAAAAAAATATACAGGGTGAATATTTCAAGTGGGCGTGGATGACCAAATCGAAACTATGAGGAATCAAAATTGAACTCTTTCCTTTAGTTTGCCGTCTGTCATTGCTTCGCAGAATTTGATCCTTATTAGCGACACTATCGAATGGTGTAATAATACAGAGTGTTTTTTTTTTCAAAATCAATGGGTTCGATTCCTGGCTAGGAATATTGATTTTTCAAAAATCGAATGATGCAGTTTTAGTTTTCATCAAAATTGGACTCGAGACTCCTTTGAGCATTTTTCGCTATTCCTCATATTTTCGAATTTGGCGATCCACGCCCATTTGAAAAATTCACCCTGTATGGGGGGGGTTCGGAATGGTGTACTGAATACGTGGTAAGCGTTTGTGCGTCTGTATGGGGGGGGTTCGGAATGGTGTACTGAATACGTGGTAAGCGTTTGTGCGTCGATGTCCCTTCCACCTTGTATGTGTATTGTATAAAAAATACGTGTATTTAAATATTTCTATAAATTTATTTTAAATTAGATGCATCCATTTATAGTTTTTCTGCTGACGCTACCGCCTATCTCTCCAGCTATAACTTATAGTTTCGGATAATGCATTAGAGAACTTCTTTATGGGTCGGAATATTCTCGTATATGTGTGATATATAATATATATTTATAGCCTATTTTATATCGTCCATTATATTTAATATTCTGTATATAGATAGCCTGTAAAAGGAGTTTGGTTTGTTATTTGTGTGGGACAAAGAAATTTGGGTATTGAATTGTGTGTGGGAAATAATGAGGTTTCTTTCTTAAGTATGTTCTGTATGGTGTCCGGACGTAAAGAATAGCACCATCCCATATCTTCCCGTGGGTGTCGTAAGAGGCGATTAAGGGACTTACCAGAGAATGGGCAGCAGCGTTCTCTGATTCTACAACAACCATACTGCGATCGCCAACCCGCCTGCCAAGCGTGCGATTATGGCAAAACCCCCCTTCTTGGGGGAGGCCTATGTCCAGCAGTGGACTTTTCGGCTGAAATGATGATGATGCTCAGAAGAATAAAACATTGTGTCTGTATTCTAGTACACAGAAGTTGCAAAGTAAACTTCTATTTTATTTATTTACTAGCTTTGCTCCGTGACCTTCGTCCGCGTAAAACTATTATAAAAATTTTACTTCCTTATTCGTTGTAAAAATTACGGGGTTTTTATGTTTTTTGCACGGAACCGTAATACTTTTTCCAAAGTAGCCTAAGTTACTCCTTATAACATCAGCTATCTGCCAGTGAAAGTCCCGTCAAAATCGGTCCAGCCGTTTAGTCAGTCAGCGGGAACAAACAGAAAGACAGACAAAAATTGAAAAAAAAAATTGTTATAAGTACCGTAGGTATATAC
This sequence comes from Noctua fimbriata, assembly GCA_905163415.1. Lineage (NCBI taxonomy): Eukaryota > Metazoa > Arthropoda > Insecta > Lepidoptera > Noctuidae > Noctua > Noctua fimbriata. The sequence continues at coordinate 3,452,325 of LR990946.1, forward strand.
TTTCAAATGCATTCAGTAAAAAACTGTTAATTTGAAATGATAACTAGACACTTCAATTTTATTTATTTGTATAGTTTCAAGAAAATATGTACAACATAACAGACCTCAATCCAAGCTATTGTACACTTACAAGTAACATATTTACAATGAATAATAAAAAAATATAAAATAAAATACTTAACGTCATCTTTCGTTCATCCTCTCACAGAAACTCAAACATCCACGACATACGTCTACCCATCTCGAGGTACACACTCCAGTGTCGATGTCAGTAGAGCATCCAGCATTGCCAGGGCGCGCACCAAGGGAGCGTTAGAAAAAGAGACTGGTGCGTTTAGACGCAACATCCAAAAATCTATGTCCTGGTCTCAGATGGTATTTGGGCACGGGGGGAACAAAAAGCCACACAAGCTGAGCTACTAGTTCCGGGCAATCAGACTCACTATATAAAAAATTATTTTTAGTTTATGCTAAACCTGAATATAGTTTGTCCAGAATAAGTAACTGAATCGATTCCAATAATTTTTAAACCATGTTATATTCGGTCCCAAAAATATTTATAAAAAGTTACAAGTTGGACGCCGAGCGACACTAAGTACCTATCGCAATCATTTAGGTACCTACTGCCAAATTATTATTATCAATGAACTCAAGACGACGTTGGAGGCGCGCGCGCGGCGGCTACGCGTGGTTACCACATTTTTGTGCGAACAACCAGGTAACAGAACAGGCTTATAACTTTGTGAGTTTTCATGATACAGTTTTGAAATTTTGTACATAGATTCTTTACATAAAAATACTAGACACGTGTTTCAGGTTTCACATATACTAAAAATAATGTTGTATATCACACTCCAGTTTTGATGTCAGTAGAGCATTTAGAATTTCCAGGGCGCGCACCAGCATTAGAAAGAGAGACTGGTGCGTTTAGACGGAACATCCTACAATCTATGTCCAAGGTGTCTCAGATGGTATTTGGGCACGGGGGGAACAAAAATTCTCATAAGCTGAGATACTAGTTCCGGGCAATCAGACTCACTATGAAGGGCACGACAAGAAAACATCAGAAAAATTCAGTTATATTTATTCCATGCCATTACCAACAATACACTCAATATTCGACAAAAAATATGTACTTTCATAGTATACTGTCTTATGGCATTTTGCTATGGGGACGGGCTGCAGACATTGAGTCTATATTTATTTTGCAAAAAAGCGCCATCAGAGCCATATACAACATTAGTTTTAGTATATGCGAATCCTGACACACGTGTCTAGTATTTTTATGTAAAGAATCTATGTACAAAATTTCAAAACTGTATCATGAAAAATCACAAAGTTATAAGCTTGTTCTGTTACCTAGTTGTCCGCACAAAAACGTTGTCACCACGCAGCGCGCGTCTCTAGCGTCGTCTTGAGCTCGTTGATAATAATAATTTGACAGTAGGTACCTAAATTATTGCGATAGGTACTCAAAGTCGCTCGGTGTCCAACTTTTAACTTTTTTAAATATTTTTTCCCAAAAATATAACATAGTTTAAAAATTATTGGAATCGATTCAGTTACATAATCTAGACGAACTATATTCAGGTTTCGCATAAACTAAAAATAATGTTGTATAATCTTCGTAGGCGTGATTCTCTAAGGGAACTGTTTAATTGGTCAAATGGAGAAATATCATGGGCAACTGGAAACCTTCGAAAGGTTTTTAACCGACTTCAAAAAACGGAGGAGGTTCTCAATTCTGTTGTTTTTTTTTAAGTTTGTTACCGCATAAGTCCGTCATTTATGAATAGATTTGATTTTTTTTTTCTAAGAGAGCATATACTTTAAGATTGGTACCATAAAAATTTCATCAAAATGTTTTCAGTAGTTTGTTTTTTTTTCTTCTTGGCTTATATTGACATGATGGTCCCTAATAAATTTTAGGTACAACGTAAAATTGATTCACATGATAAGAATTAGAAAGTTTTAGAACTGAAAAGGGTAAAATATTATTTATTTATTTATTTTATTTTATATGGACTTACTATTGACCTCAATCTAGTCCTGAGGACAGAGATGAGGTCGACGATAAAACGAGCTAACCCAAAAGAAGCTAATTAGTTTTAGTTTAGTTTTGTACCCTTAGAATGTTTCGAGACGTCTTCTGAAACGGATAGTGAAACAGGAGTGTATGCTTAGGGATCTGCTTACGTTAGACATTACCTAACTAGACGTTGAACCGAAGTTAATAAATACAGGTGTCAAAATAATATCTTAATTACACACACACACACACACACTACACACACAACCACACTTCACACACACACACACACACACACACACACACACACACACACACACACACACACACACACACTTCACACACACACACTACACACACACACACACTGTCTTAGCGTATCGATGGTAAAAAGTTCAAATGTGTTTAGCCCAAAACTCATCCACGCAAACGGATCATCAAGGGCGCTGGTGTTAGGGCATGCGGTGCGAGAAGGAAGGTGGGCCATTGTCTGTGGATAGACGCCGCATACGCACTTGAGGTCTGAGCTGTTCTTGTACCCGCATCTGTAGAGATTGTTTGTTGATTGTTGCTGGTATCTTTAACACAGGTTACTCTGTAATCTAGCTAAGATGCCAGTTACGATCCGTACTGTGACTTTAAAACCACGATCACTGTTATTTTTGTAACTATCTAATCTTAAGGTTTTATACTGTGAGAACAAATAAAGCTTATTATTATTATTATTATTGTCTTTGCTCCGGCCGACTTGGGTTCGAAGTCCGCTTAGAGATATCCAAGTCGGCCACGGCATTGCATGCAATCCAATCATTGTGAGCTCCTGAATCACAGATATCCAGTGACAGTGTAAGTTTAGTTGTAAACCGTGAGAGTTTACAACAATATCATTATTATCTTCTTTATTTACTTTCTGTACACATTAATTAACATTTTTAAATATTTCTTAAAAAAAAACATTTAAAAATATTATAAAAAATAGTAGCCCACAGGTATCGGGAACAAGGTCCATGCTACCGGTGGTCAGGGCTCCAGAGAGAGGAACTTCCTAACAATACGAGCCGTGTCCAGAAGTATTTCTTTCTCAATCTAGCTGCCAAGCGAGAGCCTCCTCAGAAATTGATCGAGGCTATTGGCTATTAAGCCATTGGCCGACACGACTATCGGCACAATGACTCCCGTACTCACGTCCCACATATCGACAACCTCGCGAGCCAGATCTAGATACTAATAAATATCTTTATTGTTAACTACTTCCCAATTACACATTGACATTGTGTATAACCATCAAAATGGCGGCTTTATTAAAGAATTATAATATACATCTGTTTACCTTATAAGTTATAAAAGTCAAGTAAAGGAGGAAAAAGGTCACTTACTAAGCGTTAATAACTAAACTTGTAAGTAATAGTTAAGTAATAATGTAGTCTTTAACCGTAATTAAGTCAATTCGTTAAAATGTTATGACTGTGGTAAAATATACACTTTAACTGCCTTGTGGCTAATCGTTGTAAAGTTAACTGTTCAAATTCAAATATTTTTATTTGTAGAACATAAGTAAACATAAAAATTAGCGCTATGTCTTGCTGTCAACGGCGTACTAATAATTATTCAAATTATAATTTCTTATGAGTAATTGGTAAAAAATAATAACACAGTCCAAATTAATAATAAAACTCAATTATCACAAATAATAATAAAAAAGTGGTTGAGCTTGCGGTCCTGAGTTCAATGCCTAAAAGGCCTAGAGAAAGTGACATTTTATCATCAAGAACTATAATGAAAAAAAAGATGACGGCCGAATCCATAACCTCCTCCTTTTTTATATGTCGGTTAAAAAGGTTAAAAATATATTGGATTGACATAACATTATGTCACATTTTTTTCTACTCCTCATGTAAACTCCGTGTAAACTTTTAAAGTCGTTGCAGAAATACAAAAGGCTTTGAAATCAAAGCCTTGCCTTGCCTTGCTTTGCTTTGGCTTTGGCTTTGTATTTTATTGATACTTGCCTAGGGCCAGTAGTTGGGTAAAGTGTTAATATTTTTTTCCATATGAAACTAAGCAGTACTCCAGTTTTTGCCCGATTGGTGACAATAGACTCATCCTCTGATGAAGGCTGTTGCATCGGACTTAAACATCATCATCTGCCTAGCCTTTTCCCAACTATCTTGGAGTCGGCTTCCAGTCTAACCGGATGCAACTGAATACCAGTATTTTACATGGAGCGACTGAATATCTCACCTTTACAACCCAGTTAGAACTGGGTAATACAATACCCCTTGGTAAGACTGGTTGTCAGATTTTCGGGCCACTGACTACCTGTAACGACTGTCAAATGACGGCCGGGACCAACAGCTTAACGTGCTTTCCGAGGCACGGAGGAAACTCGGTATGTAATGGGTTATCACCAATCCACAGACCAAACTAGGCAAGCACAGTTTAACCTAAATATTGATCCGAGTGGCTGTTATTATTTAGCTACGAGCTCGTCATACTAATCTTCCTACCAACACATAATTTGCAATCGAAATATCTAACGACTACCTGTAACGACTGTCAAAGACTGACAAATTTACAAATGATAGTCGGGACCAATAGCTTAACGTGATTTCTGAGGCACGGAGGAAACTCGGTATGTAACGGATGGTATTTAAACAACTGTTGAAATTATATGGGATCACCACTCCACCTGATGGCTAAGCATTCATATTTTCAATAGTTTATGAGTAAAATAATATCACTCCTAACGAAAATCATCAAATGACCCCTCCCGCTCTGGGCGGAGTGGAAGGATTATCAGACTTGTAGTGACTTAGTCACTACAAGTCGGCATCTCTTTCGAACAGTCCTGCAGTCCCGGCATGCATCGGCCCTTGCGGACCCGTTCCTGGTTCCTGACAACTATTTGGACACGAACGCGCCGTCGACACGGCCTGTCGTCATAAGACGGCCGGACGGTGAGCTAGCCCATTAGTCACCGTCCACAGCCTTACCGACAAACTGAACCTACTACCCTAAGCTATGCAGTCACTCTCGACCACTCTACCAATGAGGCAAACTATAACATAACATCTCGCCTGTAATCCCCGAAGGGCTAGGCAGAGGTATTTAATAGTACACCCACATTTCGCCACTTATGTTTAAGTCCGATGTAGAAGGCGAGCCTATTGCCATCAACTGGGCACAAATCCAGACTCCGTGGCTGCTACTGATAAATTCCTGCTGGAAAAATCTAACAACAATTTTCCCGAACTCAGAATCGAACGCTGGACCTTACGCTCAGCAGTCACGCTCTCGATCACTAAACCAACGAGGCATTACAGCAAAAAAAATACACCCAATCTCATGTAACAGGGAACCAGCCTATTTATCTGTCACTATAAAAATATTATATGTCAAGATAACTAACATTATTAATTCAGAAATAGCTTACTTCTTTCCAAAGTGCAAAAAAGCGTGAACATTTTTTCTTTGAAGTTTTCATCATTTTCTTTCATGGTAAAAGTTAAAAACAATGCCTTTTGGCTCCCACAGCCATCATAATTGTCTATGGTTCTCATGTTAAGAACAATATGTAGTGAGTTTTCATTTATGATTAAATTTGAAAACAGTTTTAATAAAGAGTGTTGTTTATTTATTATTTATACTGCGATCAATATTATAAATTATATTATAGCTCCACCTGATGTCTAAGCATTCATATTTTCGATCAATAGTTTGAACCTACTGCCCTAAGCTCAATACTCACGCTCTCAACCACTAAACCAACGAGGCAAACTATAATATAACATCACGCCTGTAATCCCCGAAGGGTTAGGCAGAGGTGTACCTATGTCCATACAACATTATTTTTAGTATATGCGAAACCTGAATATAGTTTGTTCAGAATAAGTAACTGAATCGATTTCAATCATTTTTAAACCATGTTATATTTTTTCCCAAAAATATTTAAAAAGTTATAAGTTGGATACCGAGCGACTTTGAGTATCTATCGCAATAATTTAGGTACCTACTGCCAAATTAATATTATCAATGAGCTCAAGACGACGCTGGAGGCGCGCGCTGCGTGGTGACCGCGTTTTTGTGCGGACAACTAGGTAACAGAACAAGCTTATAACTTTGTGATTTTCCATGATACAGTTTTGAAATTTTGTACATAGATTCTTTACATAAAAATACTAGACACGTGTATCAGGTTTCGCATATACTAAAACTAATGTTGTATACAACCGATGAAAAATTTCTATGTGCTCAGAATGATGTATTGAATTCGTGGTAACCGTTTTCGTGTCGGTGTCCCTTCCACCGCGTATACAATAAATTGAAAAAACAATCACGGCTTAACCTTGAAGATCGACCCGTGCAGCTGTTACTATTTAGCAACGATCTCCTTCTGCTGTCCTTATCCCAATTTATTTGGGGTTGGTGCAGCATGTCTTCTTCTTCCATACTTCTCTATTACTCGTTATCTCAGCAGTCACCTTCCAATGTCTTTGTAAAACATTATTGTTTACCAGTATACTCCCGTAAAAGAACTGCAGTGTTGGGTTTTTAAATCAGGAATTTCTCAGCAGCCATGGAGTCAGGATTTGTGCCCGGTTGATAGCAATAGGCTCGCCTTCTATTTCATGAGACTTAAAATACCATATACTGACACTTCCGTCACTATACATCTTGGAAATAGCTTTATTTGTTAGAAGCAATCCTCACTGGTTTCCTCTTTTGTCAGACAATGTCATTAGAAATAGACGTACTAAATATAAGAACTTCTTACAGCCTTACTCTGCGAAAACAGCACTCCTTCATAAAAGCGTGTTTTGTATGGCACCATTAATATATAATAAGATTCCAGAGGTTATTAAAAATATAAACCAGCCAAACTTATTCAAAAGAGAACTTAAGAAGTTACTTACTGAAAAATTTTACTATAATGTTAAAGATTTTTTAAATGATAGTTTCTAATCTATTTGTGTTATATTTTAATTTTATTATCCTTTTTTTTTTTGCTTTCTTAATCGTCTTGTATTTTTAGTGGCTATAAATTATTTTGTACGCCAATGTTGGCAAAACATGTTGAAACTCACAGATTTTCACTTTTACATCCACCTTTGCATTTATATGTATTATGTTACACATGTTTACAAATAAATATATCTTTATCTTTAAAACATAACTGGCGAAATGTGGGTATACTATTAGGTACACCTCTGCCTAACCCTTCGAGGATTACAGGCGTGATGTTATATTGTAGTTTGCCTCGTTGGTTTAGTGGTTGAGAGCGTGAGTGTTGAGCTTAGGGCAGTAGGTTCAAAGTATTGATTGAAAATATGAATGCTTAGACATCAGGTGGAGCCATAATATAATTTCACCAGTTGTTTGGGACCTAATAGGCTTTATCAGAGGGTCTACTGCTGCTGATAAGATTCAAATGGAAACTCCCAAGAACAATTTAGTTACCCAACCACAGAGCTTAGGCAAATAACAAGTTTAAACGGAATTTAAATGAGGAGTCGAAAAAAACGTGACATAATGTTATGTCAATTCAATATATTTTTAACCTTTTTAACCAACTTGTAAAAAAGTACGTGGGAGTCTTATAAAAAAGGCTATAAGAGAAAATTTAAGCAAGAACTTGCCGCTTACTTCATAAATTCCACCACGTGTACCTAACTACTCTACTTACGTAATATATTTGAAACAAAAATAAAAAAGGCCATAATAATACCAATCGGTAATAATAACTACCGCTGGCCATAATACCGATATTATTGAAAGTTAAGTGCCTATTACATGAACCTCATGTATTACATTCATTAATAAAATAATAACGGTGGTCGAAATCTCTTCAGATTTAAAGCGCCTCTTGATCGGAGGAAGTTGGTTATTTGGAGCTGGTAATGCAAAATTTTTGAATGGGTTTTGGTAATGGCAAACTGGGTTCATACATGTTTTCGATCCTCTACCGTTGTAGTTAGTAAATGACGTTTGATGACATTCGTCAGTTAATTATAATTATCCTGTAATTCTGCTGTTTAATTCTTGGCTTGATAAAGATTTAAGAAAGAAAATATATTTATTTGCCGCAGGGACATGACGTGCATCATGCAAAATTACTAAAAAAAATAACTTAACACAAATAAAACAATAAACTATAAATTGAATAGGACGGAACAAAAAAAGAAAAAAATTAACAGAAACAACAACATTATAAAGCAACTTATTCTTCCCATGGCTTTCGATACACAGCATAGTCTCTTTATGAGATATTAGGTTATGCCTGCGGCTTCGCCCGCGTGGAGTGCCGTGAATTACCCACGGGATCTTACTTCTAGGATAATAAGTAATCTATGTGCTAAACCAGACTATAATCTATCTCTGTGCCAAGTTTCGTCCAGATCTGTTCAGCCGTTCCCGTGTGATTGAGTAACAAACATCTATCCATCCATACTTTCGCATTTGTGTAATATTAGTTTTTACTTTTAAAGTTGAATAGATAATAAAGAATAGGTAGTGTAAGTATTTAATTTTATTTGAGTAAAACAGACACACGCGTTTTTTTAAACGTACTTATTTATAACTTGCAAATATTAGGAATCATTAGGAATCTATTTTTTTTTTTTTTAGTTAGCCCGTATTGTCCCACTCCTGAGCAAAGGCCTCCCCCCATTCCTTCCACTTCTCACGATGGTGTGCTTCTTCTCGCCAATTCACGAGGAAGCCATCCAAGACGTCCCGCCATCTTCTCTTCGGTCTGCCGCGACCCCGTCTAGCTGTTTCAGGACTCTAGTCTTGCGATATTCGGGCATCTATTTATAGACATAATATTACGTAATATTTGACCTGTTGTCAAACTGAGTTAATCACTTCTTAGACCAATGATAAGGTGTTACATGTATCTGCCATACATAAATGCCTAAAGATGGTTCATAAGGTATATAAGTCAAAGATCAAGGCGGCTCATTCACGTATAATGTTTCACTGGCTCTTAAACTCTTTAAATCGAACCCCATCTAATATTCACCGCTAGATCAAACCAAAGCAAATGACCAGCTAAACCAATGAGACTATCTAAAAAATAAACAACACATCAGAATCAAACTATACCACCAACGCTTCCTACCACCACAAAAAGGTCCAGAAGCATCGAAATGGAGTTCAGTATAAACCAATATTGTTAGTCGACCACAATCAGACCACAGCGGATGCTGTTGTTATGAGCTACAGATTGGTAATCGATGGTAATACGTTGCGTTTGGGCTACTGGTTTAATGAGACCTTTTTGGTGTAATTGGTGCTGGAGGTGGTTTTTAGATGGTTTTGGCCACCATGAGTTCAATGGAAAGAGTAGTTATAGGATGCAAAAGGCACGTGGCGTGATTTTATGGAAGTTGAGTTGATTCTTTGGATTCAAAGATATAGAGATGAAACTCAGTGTTGATTCTGGCTTTCATGAGTAACTAGCGACCCGCCCCGGCTTTGCACGGGTGCAATATATATAATATAAACCTTCCTCTTGTATCACCAATCTATTACTGAAAACTGTTGCGGAGTTTTAAAGATCTAAGCATACATAGGGACAGACAGCGGGACGTGACTTCGTTTTATACTATGTAGTGATCTATACCTATTATTAAGCTGAAGAGTTTGTTTCATTGAACGCGATAATCTCAGGAACTTCTGGTTCGAAATGAAAAAATATTTTAATGTTGTGTAGTCCATTTCGAGCAAGGCTATTATAGGCTACACAACATCACGGTACGACCCATAGGAGCGGAGTATTAATGAAAAATGTTGCAAAAACAGGGAAAAAATATTTCTTTTGAGAGATTCCGTTGCGTGCGCTGTGTAAAGAGTTAAAGTTACGCAACAATCATAATTCCGCGATAGCATTTGTCTATGTTTTATAGTTGACTCACACTCTCTCTAGCCCTCTCTCTCTCTCTCTTAAGTGACGCAGACGAAGTTGCGCGGGTCAGCTAGTCTATACTATCAAGCTGAAGAGTTTGTTTGGTTGAACGCGATAATCTCAGGAACTATTGGTTCGAAATGAAAAATTATTTAGCCTATAGGCTATGTTATATAACATCACGCTACGACCATGGGAGCGGAGCATCAATGAAAAATGTTGCAAAAACGGGATTTTTTTCTCCGTAATCTGCTTTCTCTCTTATGTGACGCAGACGAAGTTGCGCGTATCAACTAGTGAAGTAATAAAAGGAGTAGTGTGGCGGGCTTGTCCCTTATAAAAATATCATTTATGAAAGAACCGTGGGACAAGCATGAACGCGTGGATGAAAAGTGCCGTAAACTTGACCAAAAAAAAATTAAATTAAGTTTTAAAAATTCATTCACACTATTAATTGTGTTGTTTATTCGCAAAAAAATGGCAAATTATGATGTTTTTTCGATTCAATAATTATTACAATTTAGGAAAAGGTTACTTCTTGCGTTCGTGCTAAGATTTGTAATGAGACCTATTTTGGTGTAATTGGCTTTTAAGATGGTTTGAGCAACCATGGGATAACCCATGGTGCTAAAACCGGTGGAAGCGGAATGGTGGAATCGATGGAAAGTAATTAAAAAGCGCTAGTGTTTTTTTGGTTTTCGATTTTTTTTTAGATTGCTTGCTTAAGGAGTACGGATCCTTTTTTGTTTACTAAAAATGTTAACAACTATGTCACTTTTCAGTTTTGAACACTCAGATTAAATTATAAATTTCATTGTTTTCTTTGTGCTATGATATTGATTGATTAACTTAATAGTAAAAAAATCGAGATATTTGTTAAAGTATTTAAGAAATATAGAAACTTTACTAACACTCATCCCCTCATTATCTCTCCTCATCTCTATCCTTGGACTAGATTGAGATCAAGTGTAAGCCCATACAGATTAAAAAAAAAAAAAAAAAAATAACACTCATATTATCAGGAGAAACCCAGTAGGAGTAGTGTTGGGCTTTAAAGTTCTCGAACTTTTGGCTGTTCTTAGGATGACAATCAAACAAAATGTCCATCAAATTGGTTGCCATACAAACACCAGCAGAATTACAATTGCACCCTCCAGGACTTTGAAAGAGGCAAACGACATAGCTGTCCAGGTTGCTGTGTATTGGTTGGACAAAATCTGAGTCATCGGTTACAGAAGAAGAAGAATTACAATTCTAAGATACAAATTTGCCGTTGGAAACAAAGTAAGTAATTTCATAATAGAAATTTTTAAACTGTCATGGTTACCATTAACACTAGGAACGGGATATTTGCCTTGTTAATCCGTGATCATGGTGCTTGCAACAGCGCCGAAATATCGGTATAAAACAAACAGTAAACATGGTAAATATCCCGCTTATAGTGTCAATGACGATTTCATAATGTCTTAGATTATGTACCGTGTGGACATTAACTAACACCTAAACCCTTCGAAACTGCTTCGACTATACGGAGAAAAGAAAAGTGCAAAAAATATAAGTCCCCTGATCACAGACCACGATTAAAAGTAAAGCCATCTTATGGTCTTTATTTTTATACGTATTTTTATCAACTGTCAGTCAACGAAGTCCAAGAGAACAGGTTTCAAGCCCATTACAAATCCACGGGCAATTCTTTCATTTATTTATGAATGAAAGTATTTCTAGTCACGTCTAAGCAGCTGACATTTTGAATTTTGATCGGACACATCCGTTGCAGAGGTACGGATAATTAATGTCTTTATGTGGACTGGGATGGGAGAGGACTCATGGCTTAGTAACAGCCTCAAGTCTCACGTCAATTCACGGATGAGTGTTTATCCAGGAGCGCCATATAGAGACCCCTCCGTGTCTTGGAAAGCACGTTAAACTGGCCCGGGTGTCATTTGTAGATCTTTGGCAGTCGTAACGGCTATCCGTTAAAAGTCCTGACTACTCAGAAGCCCAAGAGTCTGATACCCGATCTTATCAAGGCTGCAAGGGCACCGTGTCATCTTACCAAGTAACTGGGTTGTCCGATAGGCAATTTCTCCTTGTAAAGTATTGGTAACTAGGTCTAGATAATGTTGCTGATGCTGGGGTGGTTCCTAAAGGGGAATGGACATAGCCTCTTACTTACACTTCCTTACTTTAAACGCTCTTAATTTATTCTTGTTAATACTGTTTTTTATTTTTTTGGTAATATTATTGCATTATATTCTGTAATATCTCCTCTTGGGAGGGGGCACTGGCTCCTGTAACACAAGTCTATAACCTAGCACAGGGGTCAGGGATTTCACACAATTTTGTAACCACTTTCATATGTAATGAAGATGATTGATTATTCATATTGACTTTGTGGGTGTTTTAAAAGATCATAAAGGGTGCTGCCTTGGCTTTACGTCCGATGGAATTTTCTATCAGCAAAAATGATGAACTGTCATTAAAACTATCATTTGCCGCATTGAGTCCCGTTAAAAGGTGAATTTCTAAATTTATTTCATCGTTATTTTGAGCAACTCCTATGTAAAGTTTTTTATGTTGGGTAATGTGATGCCATAATTATTGTTGTAAGAATGAAGTGAATTTTGTGTTGGTAGGAAGATTAGTATAAACTTGTTACGAGCCCAGCACTCAGCAGTATGTAAATTTCGACACAAGGATAAGCAGCGACTTTTTGCTTCCATGACCTAACTCTGGTTTATCATTAAAAAAGACCTCGGCAGTGTCATCTTTGAGCTTAAAATAATCTTTTAAAACCCCTAAACAATGACGACATAAAAGTCCATATTAAACCCTACCCTATCGCTGGACATTGTTTGATTATTATCAACTAAAGATTTCCAACCATAAATAACTGCTAAAAATCTAGTCCCCATCAACAACCTATTTGAAATCCCATCAAAAGCAGAACAACATCAAACGAAGTCCCGTGAACATTTTTAATCAAATAATATGAAACAAAAAATCTTCTAAATCAACGAAATTGATTTGCGAATTCATCAGGCTACTGCATTACGATGTAATCATCATCAGAGATCATAAGGGCCGAAAACAATAATAACTTGGCAAGAAAAAACGTTAAAAAAGGATAAAAATATAAAAAGTATGGCTGTAGAAAAGAGAGGAAAAAGGTTAAAAAATGATCGATACGGGCGAAAGAAAATAAAAGGTTGTGCGCGTGGTCAATTGTTTGAGGTTAGGTTCCGTAGGGTTTTTTTTTATTTAAGATAGTTTAAATAGGGTTTTGAAATTCTTGTAAACTAATACCTTTTTTATTACTATTGAAAACTTAACATTCTACAGTATTTTTTATCTATTAGTTAAATTAAAACGACCACAATAACTGTTTTTAAAAACTGTACGCATTTTTTTTGGCTATTAAAACTTTTACATTTTAAAAATGCCAGGAAAAATAACATTCGGTTTAAAATTCATAGATTCTTTCTATTATCGATAAAATGTTCTATTAATAACGAAAAACTAAACAACGATAAAAATGAAATGAACAAAGAATGCAATGCAAAGATCGCCCTTTTCTCTACTACTTAACAATTCAACAGAATTACATTAACATTATACCAAATATAGACCTTCCATTAATTTTTCATAAGAACACCGTATAATTGGCGTTTTAATTAATAAACACCTAATTAGTATTTTGCAAACAATAAACATATTGGGAATTTATTTGTTTCTTACATTCTTCAGTTATTTGGGGTCGGCGCAACACATTTTTTTTCTTCTATTATCTTCTGTCAACCGTCATGCTATCATTTACTCCCGCAAATATATGAAATATACATATATTTAAGAGAAGAAAAAAAATGCGTTAACCGACTTAATTCGTCATTTAGGTATGAAGTCGGTTAAAAAATATTGACAATTACTTGACATATCAGGATCCACGATAGTTGCATTGAAAAATCAACCTACTTCTAACCATGCTGAGCATATTTTTGCTAAGTACGTGCCGAAACGAGTAAACTGGACGTGCAAATAGTTTTACTGAAATAAAAAAGTGAAATACCTGGCCATTGTTAGTATTACAGTGAGTAATTTTTTAATCATTCAAAATATCATCAAATAACGTGTTAATCATTATGTCTCTATCATCTTCAAACGATTAAAATAATCATAAATATAATGTACTGTTTTAATAATTAAAACAGTACATTAGATTTAGCACAATTAGTGTGCACAACATAAATAAATTTATGTTAAGCACTAATTGTGCTAAATCTTCATGCCTGGCTTTTTAGTATAAATCTTTCGATAATTAGTATTTACTGAATTAATAAATATAAAATGATTTTATAAACGCGAGTCGCATTATCTTTTTAATTAAAGCTATTTAACGGTCAGTGAGTTCAGCTGAGGTTTCAACCTGTTTGTAGGGAACCCTAAAAATCGAATTTAGAAAAAAAAGAGCTGTTCTAAATTTGAATCTGTGAGCGGAAGCTGTTGGGTCGCGGTGCGCGTAACGAATTTCGGTATCATTAAGTTTCTTACTTCTTTATATCTCATTTGAACGTAGGGCTGGCACGATTGAACGCTTTTTAATCATCTGACTTTATTCTAGAATATTTTTTTTTTCTTTATTTAGAATCGATATGTAAAGGCTGTGTCAGGTGAAAAATAACGAAAGAACCATTCCAAAACAGTCAAAGAGTAGTACAAAATAATTGAATTAATTGATCAACAATTATTATGAAACAATTAGCAACAATCAAAAGGGTTCGTTGCCTAAATAGGCACTTAAATACAATAGCACAGCAATAATAGTCTAACTATTGTTTTTTACCTAGCTCAAATTACTTGGCTGTCTACTATTTCAAACTGAAAGTATCGTAATCTTTTAACAATTAACACTTTAAACGGGATATTTACCATGTCATTGAAAATAGCATCTTTATTGAAACGAGAGTTATTGCCTCGTTGGTCTAGACTGCTGAGCGTGAGGTCCTGGGTTCAATTCCCTGGTCGGGCAAAGTGTTTTTGGGTTTTTCCATCAGGAACTTCTAAGTAGCAGCCACGGAGTGTGGATTTGTAGGCTTGCCCCTTATTAAAAAGGACTTATAAACATAACTGGCGAAATGTGGGTGTACTATTAGGGACAACTCTGCTTACCCCTTTCGGGAATTACAGGTGTGCTGTTATGTAAGTTACAAAAAGAAAACGGCATTATTTTTTCCAATGCGAGCGAGCCCTAATCTAACCCGTTGCTCGCTACCGCGATACAACCGATCCTTCGACTGATTAGTTTTGTTTGTTTATTTACAACTTAGATTATGTTATTCTTACTTAACGATGCGGTTATATTCATTGTTCTCTATGTCAAATAATAATAATGTGGTTTAATGGTCATATTGTTATTATTATAGTGGCTACTGTAATCGTTAGGGGCGTTGAGGTAATTATTATTATTTTATGATTTATTATATTATTATTTCTAATGCATGTTCTTCTCAGTTTCAATGACTTACACATTATGTACAAGACTTTTGTTTTTCTGATACCTATTTGTTGCAATATTTTTATGGCATATCCAAAATGTTTATTAATTTTGCCCGAAAGTACATTGATATTATTACAATACTTATTAACAAAAATAAATTAAATGGTCATGCAAAATAAGTTTCATGTAACTTAAATATTTGGTGAACTTTAGCTTTACCGATTAAAAAAAATAAGACTATTGACACCATCAAAGGCACAGAAAGGCTATTTCTTTGTATAGACGCCTAAAACAAAGCCGTTTTTAGTGGAATCGATTAATTTCATTCTTCTTCTTGTTCGTGTAGATGATTCCATTTTTTTTTCGACCAGAACTCAGCCACATCTTCATTTATTGATGATGAGGGACGTACAGAAATGAGAATTATGGCAGAATAAAAGAGAAGTCTGTACCCAACAATGGGTGATTCCTAGCTGAAATGATGAAGACGATAATAGACATCTTACACCAAATATATTTATATTTTAATATTTTTACCCCCTGTGTAATGACCAGTAAACGCAATCAATCAGACGTAGTACGTTTCAAATAACGCCAATTCAATAACTAAGGCACTATATTGCCTTCTCTTTCCATTGAATGGCAAACGACAGAGCTAGACAAGATTTATAGACTATTCATTTATTCAAATGAAGTTTTTACAAAGTAAGATTTATTGCAGATCAGTTGCATGTCTTTACGTGCAATTCTTTAGAATCAGATGATGTAATTACTAATTAATAAGTGATGAGGTTATATCCTGTCATTAGGTATGTTTGTATATGGAAAATGATTGCAAAAGTGCATTCCAGAGTCGTCTTCTTTATCCTGTAAATGATAATTATGAATATAGTCTGTCGATAAGTGTATTTATGACTCCAAATGGAGCTACTTTTCTTAAAGCTCGTGGCTAAATTAGCAGTACTTTGGAAAGCACGTTAAGCCGATGGCCCTTGCAGTCATTTGTAGATCTTAGACAGTCGTTACTGGTAGTTGCCCGAAAGTCTGCCAACCAGTCTTATCAAAGGAATATCGTATTACCCAGTACTAAATGGGTTGTTGAGGTCAGATAGACAGTCGCTCCATATAAAATACTGTTATTTAGATGTTTTGGGTTAGACCGGAAGCTGGCCCTAACATAGATGGGAAAAGGCTAGGCAGATGATGATAGAGCCATCATATAATCAGCAGAAAGACGATCTCTTATCCAATGATATAGCGGATTCACGGATATGTTCACTTCAGCTTTTAAGTTTGCAACGAGCACTGTTCATTATACTATACAAGTTGTAAATGGACTCTTCACGAAGCCGTCAACCAAGCATTCTTTACACCAAACGTAAACAACTACGCAAAAATTATAGCTGACACAAGATTTTTTTTTTGTGGCGAAAAACCTCGCATCGACAATATCTATTTTTAAAAATTAACCACAGAGCAAGTTCCGTGGCGAAGCTGACATTTGCAATCTCCCTAACTGGCCGTACATATATAAAAGTACATTTTAATATTTACTCAACCCTATTTTAAAGTTAATATTTTATCTTTCTACAGAAACTGGCCTTCTATGACCCAGAGACCACATACCATGCCCTATAAATGCCAAACGAGTACCACTGATTTAACACTCCACCGCCTACCGGCGAAAAAATAAAAAGTACTACGAAGTATTTGTTTAAAATGTTGAAGGAGTAAAATATATTGTAAGACGGGACCTCCCTCGGAATTTCTGCGTGATGATGCTTTTACGATTGCTTGACGAGACGGAGCCGAGACGAGGATGACTAAGGAAAGAATAGATGTGCTGATTTTATGATGGTAGATTTTTTATGGTGTGGGTATTTTTCGGTTTACGGTGCGCGGTGAATGGATTAAGCTGGTATAAACGGAACATGTGTAATGGAGAATTCATCTAAAACAAAAAAAAAATAATAGATTTTGTAGGTACAGTATGCCTACTGCACCTACAAAATCTGTGTCAAAACCAATACAAGCTGGCTTCGTAATCTATGATTTAAACTCCGTACTACGCTAGGCTAGCCCAATTTCAAAGCGTTCGAAGCGTTCAAAAATTAAAACAAATCTAGATTCAAATGTTATACAGGGCGTAAACGGACCCTTCACGAAGCCGTCAACCAAGCATTATGTAGACCAAACTAAGTTACTTTATGCAAAAATTATTGCTGAGAAACGAGTTTTTTTTTGCGGTGGAAAATCACGTTTTACTGTTGGACTCATTGTAACGCATTCAAAACATTGTGCTGATTGAATACTGCGGGGGTCGTGGAGAAGTTTAAAGCAAAAATCTTTCATTAAAAAACATGTATTTAAAAAAAAACTTGTGAAAAAGTTGGAACTTTGACCCTCAATATCTCCGTAACTAGAAGGTTCCCGTGTATGGTGTAGACCAAAAAAAATATCGCAATGACGGGAGAAGAAATGCCTTTCGGCTTCGTTAAGGGTCTTGTTACACCCTTTATACTGACACTGTCTGATACCTAGTACCTCAAAAAATCAAGACACTTTTAAGATCATGAAGTGAAACCTTGATATTTTAAAAACCATGGTATATCTAACCCTACAATGCTCTTCAAACAATCCAGACCATCGATACCCGACACAAAGACTGACCCATAAACTGCAGAAGGGTATAAATTGTACCGTTTATTACACAGTAAACTTCGAACTCATTAAATATCGCAATAAAATAATATTTAAGTATCAACAACGTGGGATAGAAAGAAAGAAGGGTTAAACAAATATTTTTTGTTTTTATTAAGTATGAAGATGAATCATTTTGGTTTCATTGAAGAATAATGTATTATTTATTGGTTGTGATTAATAAAATACTACATTTAAAAGAAATAACATAAATACACACAGCCCTGTTTATTGTAGGTTTTAACTAAAACCAGCATAGCAGTTTTTAATGTTCCCACTGTTGGATCACAGGCCAGAATCTACTACCTCCAGAACGAAGGGATTAAGCCATAACCCACCACTCGGGTCCAATTATATTAGAAAACAACATATACCTACCTACTAAAATACAGTTATAATCATAAATGTGGTCATCGTATTTACCAACTTACAATTAAATATCTGCTTTAGTTATGCCAATAGCGTGACGAGCTGGACTCTTATCAAAACGATGAGGTCCAAATAGCCAAAGACAGAGAAAAATGGATAGAGGGAAGGGAGGCGTTTGCCCTGCAGAGGGACACATCAGGCGCATAATAAATAATACTTAACTTTTGCAAAATCTGCAATATCTGTAATCCACCTTTAGTTTAGCAAAAAAATCTATGATTTAGTACAGCGCCATCTCTCGTAGAAGTTTAAGAATTATTTTCAATCTACGCGAGCTAGTTTTCTATTCAACCTGAAGACTAGGCTCTAAGCTTCAGGAAGGAATGGAGAGAAGTCACTTTTTAAAACTTAACTCACACCAAAGAGATATAATATGTTTGTAGAAAATAGTATTCATTATAGCAAAGATTTGTGAAGTTTACATTATTAAAATGATGAAGAAGGAAAATAACAAAGAATTTACGTATTTTTTATCATTATATAGTATGATATCATCAATACATTTGCATGTCAATCATGGTACATTGACATATCTATACAACATAGATTCAGTTATGATATTTATGTCAACAGGTGGTTTCATATGTCATAGAAAATAACAAGAAGTTCGCTTTTAGATAAACTATTATTAGAAACTATTAACTACAAACAAGTTACTTTCAATTCGTTCATCACTAAGATTAATTTAATTAACAGGAGATAGTGATAATTTGTAAGCAATATTTAGTTAATTACGTTTAAAACTAAAATCAAACAAAAAAAGTTTAAAACACTTACCCAGATTACATTTTACAGGCAATTGTAGTCACCAATTCTAATTACAAACCCAATTAGTAGCACAAACATCCTTTAAACACCCTCATTTCACAAATTCCCACCAAAACTAAACATTCAAAGAAAGACTTGCTATCAAAACATAACCTAGACTCTAAGAAACAACTAAACTGCACTCTAAACAATCGAAAAGTGCCCAAAAACCTGTATTTTTCACACAAAACCTGTCAAAAGTACCACAAACAGTGGGAGTCGGAGGGAAATTAAGTCGATACGTAATTAAAGCTGGCACAACGCACACATACAAAGGTTCGACATAAAAATGCCCGAGTAAAAAAAAAAGTATAGGTTTAAAATTTACCCGGTATAAAATTGTGTTTTTTTCCTTCCACCTACTTATGTATGGGGGCATGCGCAGTAAAGGGTTAAAATTGGATAACACTACCAAATTGCGGAGTCTACTTTTTCATCTCTACTAGAGCTTTTAAATGACTTTTCAATTTGGTCGGGTTGTTATTTGTAATTAGTTCTTCGTTCCTCCGCTTCACTTTGAGCGCTGTGGTGGCTCTGGAACGTATTTCGGTGTTGCTCGATATTACGTTTTTTGCAAATATGTTAATTTTTAACTGTTTAATGATGATTAACACTTTAAAATAGCTTCTAATGTTCACTTGTTTTCAATGGACAGGTATTGCCATCCTTCGAACCTCAGTTATGCCGTTGCTAGCTTAGTCCGTTGAATATTTGATCAATATTGAGGATTTAAAATGTGCGAAATGTTTAACATATTCTACTTTGGCTCGAAGGATACTTACATTGGCGCTTTTTTTGAGTTAATTAAGTAAGTTATTAATATCTAATTGTAGTAATTCGTTTGTGGAAAACTCTTTTGAGACGAAACGATTTACTTTGATTCATTCTACATTCATCATCTGCTCAACCTTTTCCTGAGTACATTGGGGATCTGCTTGCAGTCTAACCGTATGCAGCTGAATACCAATATTTTAGAGCTTGGAGCGACTTTTCACTATCTAACCTCCCAGTTAATAAGTAACACGATACGACTTGTTAGTCTACTCTTAACATAATTTGCAATCGGCCATATCTAGTGCTCGATACTTGATCAAAGACCTAGAAATATCGAACGCTTACAAAATAGCGCCTCTGTAACATCCCCAATGTCAGGTCTTGTCCATTGATTGGTACGCCATTATCGTCGAGTGTGAATCTATCATAAAGTTCATGTTAAAACCATGTGAAATATATGAAAGTGTATGAAAATTCGTCAAAATTATGGTTTTGTTGAGTTCTGGAGAAAAACTGTGCGAAAATGTAAAGTGAATATTATGTTTGACAGCTCAAACTGAACGTGGGTGTGACGCAGAGACTTTTGATTAACAACATAAATAATGGGCCATTCAAAGGAGCATTTTAACGCCTATTAAGCAAGACTTTTGTGAAACTGTGGCTATGTGATGGTGATGACCGGCTTCTAATGCCAAGGGGGTATGTTATTCCCCAGTTAATGGGTTGTGGAGATCAGATACAGCTGCGTCCGGGATTGGAAGCCGACCCCAATATAGAAAAGGCAAGTCTGAGATAACCAGGTCCCAATAACATACCGACTGGTTAACATGCCGCAAATAACTATTAGACTTTTAGTACGTTTGATATTTATAACATTATTAGTGAGTGTGTGTCTTGAATTTATTCCGATGCTGATATACTTGAAGAAACTGTTAAAGAAATACGTATTTAAAGATTACAAAACAAATGGATAAAGATATGAAAAAAGTGGATTCATATATTGATGACTTTACTATTGAGAAGGAGGACTTAGCTGATATAACTCAAAATCATAATATTGATAAGTTCAACAGTGATTAAATAGTGATAATAACTACTGATTAGTGGGCTCCTATAACCTACTATTAGAAACATGTTACCACGATTGACAATTCGTTACTTAATACTTATAATATTTTTGACAATACTTGTAAGTATTGTTCATAATGACATAAATCCTTTATTTTCAAGAATTGTTATTCCAATCACGAGATATTTGAAGATATTTTTTGAGAAGTACATTTGGAATTCAGTGAAGCAAGAAAAATAACAGATGGAAGGATAAACGACGAATTCTTAAGAAATATCAAATTCAAGTACTTAAGACGTCATGTAATCACAGAAGACCTATCTGATGATGCTGATATAGAGACTGGACGAAGGGCATTGGCAGTTCACTGTTATAATTATTTTGGCTCGCAGGTTTTCACGTTGTAGTAGGAAACTGAAAATTACTTTCTTCAAGGCATATTGCCAAA
Source organism: Noctua fimbriata (assembly GCA_905163415.1). Taxonomy (NCBI): domain Eukaryota; kingdom Metazoa; phylum Arthropoda; class Insecta; order Lepidoptera; family Noctuidae; genus Noctua; species Noctua fimbriata. Next base: position 3,473,981 of record LR990946.1, read on the forward strand.
CCTTCTACTTGTGCTGCCTGTGGATGAACCATACGCAGAGAGTCTACAATGTCTTGCGTATGCCATATAATAATGCTTTTAGGAGGCTGGTGGCGTTTCGGTGCTTCTGCAGTGCATCTCAAATGTTCACAGAAACCCACATTGATGACTTCTATGGCATCATCAGGAAAACAGCTGGTTCAATGCTGGTAGATTGCGTGGGAGTACCAGCGGTATCCTAAAACTAATAATGGATAATCCATTTGTCAGACATTGGGTAGATTTTTACATGTGGACCTGGTATTAAATACCAGCAAAATCCACCAAATAAAATGTAAATATACACTAATATAATTTAAAGTTTTTTTTATTACTAACACTGTGGTTTTTGGCCGTAATAAAGACTAAATAAATAAGAATGGAGAAATGGAGAGCAGCGGTGGCCCAGCGAGAGCAGCGGTGGCCCAGTGAGAGCAGCGGTGGCCCAGTGAGAGCAGCGGTGGCCCAGTGAGAGCAGCGGTGGCCCAGTGAGAGCAGCGGTGGCCCAGTGAGAGCAGCGGTGGCCCAGTGAGAGCAGCGGTGGCCCAGTGGTGGCGGTCCCAACTTACGAGCAGTAAGTCGTGGGTTCGAACCCCGGCAGGCGCATTACTTTGTGTAATTTATTTCATCACCACTGCTCTCAAAACGTTGAAAGAAAACATCGTGAGGAAACCGGCATGTCTTAGAACCAAAAATTCGAAGACATGTGACATCTACCAACCCGCACTGGGCCCGCGTGGTGGATTATAGCCCATTCCCTCTCATAGAGAGGAGGCCTGTGTCCCAGCAGTGGGAACATTATAGGCTGATTATGAAATAAGAATGTAGTGGATGATAAAGGTGCTGATGTAGAATCTGCTTCACATAGCACGGCGAGCTGTGCAAGTGCTGAAAACCTCATAACATCACGGCTGCAATAAACAAAGGATTTAGACAGGAGTGTACTTAACAGTACACCCACATTTGTTCAGTTATTTGAACCTATTAAGATTATTAACACACTCAAGATACTGTTGGGGCTGCCGTGGCGCTGTAGCGCGTCAAAGATGTTCACGAAAAGACTTATAGATGGTTTTGCGGCCATAATACGGAAAAGAAGAGCTTCCCTGCTTGCTCGTCTTCGTGGCAGTACCAACACTATCTTGAGTGTATTCGCAGATACATGGGAGTCTCCAATGCTGCGACATTGGATGAAACTCCACACATAATATACCATGTCTGTCTACTAACACTATAGATCGACCGCTTTAATGAGTCCGTCGCCTTGCCTCATCGAAGGCATATTAAGCGTCCACAAAGTCCTAACAATATCCCACAGGTTATTTGCTTTAAAATTACCATAATCCACGTAGGTATTACGATACTAATTGAACCAAGAGGTACGTGATCACTGATCAACCTTCAGAATATTCCATTTAAATTGATACCTTCGCGAGGACTCATTAAAGCGGTCCGTCTATAGTTATTAAGACTATTATTATTAAAACTATAACGTAGCCCAAAATAAATACTATAATAATTACTGTGAACCGACTCTAATCCATACTACCAGGCCATTAGCGAGAAATTCCGATTGGAAAACTCAATAATACTTTGCCTGACCTGGGGATCGAATCCAGGACCTCATGCTCGGTAGTCGCGCTTTCAACCACTAGACTAACGAGGTAGACCGTCAAACGGCGCAAATACAATAACCTAATTAGTAGTTATGTGTTTGAGCCATTTATAGTTGAAAGACGGACCATGGGGTCCGAGTGCCCATCTAAGATTTCGGGACATCGCTAAGCGGTCGGTCGACTCTTCATGTGATCCGAGGGCTGGCCTATTTTATATATTTAGATGTAAATATTTTCAAACATTTAGAGGCTGGCCGAAGAATTATCGTTGAAATCCAACGTGGCAATGCTGCGAGATTTATGGACACTTTTTCTGTAGAGAGCATTTGTATGATTTTGAAATGCTCTGTAATTTTTCTCCCTTTAGATCCATATACATATTTTATTAGTATTTTAAGTCTGTTAATAGTTTGTAAATTATAATGTGGATGGTTAAGAGTAGGGAAAGACCAAATAAACGATGAATAGACTGTGTGAAGAATGGTATTATGGCTAGTAAAGGAGTCACCTCAGGTGATGACGACTGAGAAGTATGGAAGAAGGAGACATGCTGCACCTACCCCAAATAGGGGTGTGGGCAGAAGAATGAAGAGGATGATATAGTTTCTAAAACTATTTGTATATATCTATTTTAAAAAACTATCTTAAACTTTGTAATACTGAATTATACAGTGCTATGAATAAGATTGATTTTAATTTTTATAACTTTCCTATTTCAGCAGCCCAAAAGCGTAACACACACAAGATTTAGAATTATATTCGTAATCCATCGTTGCGTCTTAATGCTTAAAACAATCGCCTCTTCCAAAACGTCATTAATGTTGAATTTTCAAAATTACTAGCATTGGGAATGTCTGTAATTCGTTTGTTTTAGGTGAAAGCTCTAACTAGACTAGCCTGCGAAATTCAAAGTTTCTTTAACGTTTTTTTGCAATTTGCCGGTCAGAGTCACTGAACTGTATGTTGAACGAAATATGATACGCGGCTGTAATAATAATAATAATAGGATGGATTAAGGGCCTGATTCAGAAGGCAGTACTCCTCGATACGGCTCGTATTGTGAGGAGGTTCTTGTCTCTGGAGCCCTAACCACCGGTAGCTTGGACCCTGCTCCCGCTACCGGCGGACCACTATTTTTTATATTTTTAAATGTTTTTTATATAGTTTTTGTTAAGAAATATTTAAAAATGTAATAAGTATGTTAGAGAATAAATAAAGGAAATAATAATAATAATAAAGACATATTATTTCTGGTTGTTCTCGTCTGGCTAACGGCGAGTACTTGCACAGGCACAACCAAGTAGCCAGGATTATTCACCAGCAACTTGCCTTGAAATATAAACTTGTGGAATCTGAGGTACCGTACTACAAGTATGTGCCCGACCCAGTTCTCGAGAAAGACCATGTCACGCTGTACTGGGATCAGTCTATCATTACTGACAGGACTATTGTCGCCAATAAGCCTGACATAGTAGTGATAGACCGATCAGCGCGCCGCGTAATGATAGTCGATGTTACCATCCCGCATGACGAGAACCTCGTGAAAGCTGAGAAAGAGAAACAAATAAAATATCTCGACTTGGCACACGAGGTTGTCGACATGTGGCATATGAACTCGGCTGTCATTGTGCCGATCGTCGTGACGGCCAATGGCCTTATAGCCAAGAGCCTCGATGACCATCTTTCGAAGCTCTCCTTAGGCGGTTGGATCAAGGGCCTGATTCAGAAGGCAGTACTCCTCGATACGGCTCGTATTGTGAGGAGGTTCTTGTCTCTGGAGCCCTAACCACCGGTAGCTTGGACCCTGCTCCCGCTACCGGCGGACCACTATTTTTTATATTTTTAAATGTTTTTATATGGTTTTTGTTAAGAAATATTTAATAATGTAATTAGTGTGCAAGAAGATAAATAAAGGAAATAATAATTTATTTAATTCAGACCATTGATCCATATAGTGTTAGTAAAATCTTAACCTATTGTTAGTACATAAAAAGCTTAAATTAATTGGCGACATGTACGCCAGTACGCACATGCCTAGCTGCCCAGTGCCTAATGAAAGGCCCATCAATTTTGTCCGCCAGTGTAGCCAGTATGTTTTTGTAATACGTAAGTATGTATTTACTCAATTATAATCATTAAAATTATATTACCACTCTATAAGTTCATTTAATCCCATTGAATGACTACACGCTGACATGATATAACTCAGTAAAGCCATATTTGTTGGGATCGTGAATCATATTTAATCAACATACAACCTGACACTGACATGAAAATTGCAAAAGTAAGAAAATATGAATTTTGTGTCCCACTTTAAAGCGGAAGCGCCGAGGTAGACCATTGAATGACTTTTTCATGAAATAGTTATTGAATGGGGTTAAATGAACTTAGGAATTTGTATTGATGATTTTAATGCTGTAATTACATACGTGGTTATCATATTTTCATCAACATTATAATCTGACACTGACCTGAAAATTGCAAAAAACGCGAGAAAATTTGAATTTGGCGGGCTACATTAGCGCTTCAACATTCAAGTCATTTCAACATTTTCTCTTCAAACAATCTAAAAAAACCTGAAACTCCTGCCAATTACCAGAAAATTCTCTTAAAAATAAAACCTAGAACTGACTTGTCAATCTGTCATGTCACACATTCTAAGCTCCAACGAGATACCGAAAAAAAAACTCAGTAAGCACAAAAGACACCGCTCATCAACGCCATCTAGTAACGGTGAACGCAAACTGTTTTTTCTGAAGCTTTTTTTCAGGCGGTGGACTGAAGCGAGGTATGAAAAAACTGCGAGAGGGCGCGTCGAGAGGTAGTGTCTGTTTTATTAATAATGGTGGAAAGAAAGAAATGGTGTTTACGGAAAGTTGGTGGGTCATGCGGTATTGAAGGGTTAAGTATCTTTGGGTCATTTTTTGTTGATTTGCAAGAAACTTACCTACTTTTTAGTATAATAGTGAAAGCTAGCAAAGCAGAAAGGATTTGACATCTGATTCTGCGGGTTTTACAAAAAACGGCCAAGTGCGAGTTGGACTCGCTCATGAAGAGTTCCGTATCATCGTAGTAGGGAGCCCCCTTTAATTTTTAATTTATTTTTTGTTGTTATAGCGGTAACAGAAATACACATTCTGTGAAAACTTCAAATGATATTACGGATCATGACATGTATCTCATGCGGATTGTAGCCCGCTAACAGACAGACAGACGGACGGACGGATTGCGGAGGCTTAGTAATAGGGTCCCGTTGGTTACCCTTCCGGAACAGAATCGTAATAAATAAAATGAGAATCATTTCATATACACGTAAACGTATAACATACGGTGATAACCTAAGGTAATAAATTCAAGAGAAATTTTATGCCGATATAATTATAATGTATTGCTTCGTATGTTTTTCTACCCACATTAAAATAAAAAACAGGTAATATTATTTACCCACAAAATATTAGTTCATTATAGTAAATTCAGTTCCAAAAAAACGATGGATAGACTCTGTGAAGGATGAAATGGCAAGAAAGGAGGTGTCTGATGAGATGACGAGTAATAGAGAAATCTGGAAGAAGAAGACATGCTGCGCCGACTTCAAATAAATTGGGACAACGGCAGGAGAATGATATGAATGATGATCAGTTCAGCATAATACATATAGTAAGTATGTTAGCAATTGCAGCTCTTCAAAGACCTAATGAGGTGAGGTCTTCTCTTCTCACAGTTCATACTCAATCCCTAAATCTACGAAGCAACACACGTCTACCTATACCCCAAAACACACACCGTGATGATAAAAATAAATTGCCAAAGACATCTCCACCGAGGCGTGGCACACATCCCGCGCACTGGCACAAAAAACGGAAAATAACGATTTTTCACGATCATTCACGACGTCCCCCTTGCATCCTCCGTGAGGGATGCTATCATAGTTTATCGGTCAACGTAATGACAGCTGATGTTTTGATAATACGTGACATTAGATCAGAGCACGGAATTGCACTACTTCAGAAACGGATTGCTCCAGTTCATGCCCGCGGCTTCGCCCGCGTGGAGTTCGGTAATTGTCCCACGGGATCGTACTACCGGAATAAAAAGTATCCTATGTGTTAATCCAGGTAATAGACTATTTGGGTGTCAAATTTCATCCAAATCCAGCCCGTAGTTTATGCATGAAAGAGTAACAAAGATCCATCCAACATCACAAACTTTCGAATTGACGGCACAGTTGGCGCAGTGACTGTCGCGCTACTTGTCGCGGGTTCGATTCCCGCACGGAACAAATATTTGTATGGCCTACAGGTAGTTGTTCCGGGTCTGGCTGTTTGTGTATGTGAGTTTAAATGTTTGTAAACGCACCCACGATACAGGAGAAATTCTTAGTGTGGGGCAAAGTTTTATTAAAAATAATATTATCGTAGAATTTCTGTTGAAGTGCGAGTACGGTGATAGAAAACATCGTGAGGAAATCGGTAAGCCCTAGAACCAAAAAATCGAAAACATTTGTAACATCCACCGATCCGTATAGGTCCTGCATAGTGGATCACTGTCTCTCACAGAGAAGAAGCCTGGATCGCAGCAGCCTTGCTATATTCAGCATATGATGTCCCTAGAAACATGAGTAAGTTTTGACATATTTGTCTTTTACAAAAAGTGTCTATAATCTGCTGTAGTATCGGCCACCTGGTTCTCTCTAGGCTCAGTGGATATTAGATATAACCTAGATACCACAACTGGCTCTGGCTAGTGGAATGTAAAGGTCAGATAAATAAGATGATTGGGAAACGCTTCAGCAGAAGATGATTAAATACGGGCTCTTGATTTCTAGTTGGGGTGGTTGACAAACTCTCTAGTAACTTTGGCAAGAACTTGATTCTGTCATCAGACTTAATCAATCAGTTACTAAATCTTGTCTACAGTTAACGCCATTTGTTTTTTCCACGATACATGAGCGTCATCTGCCTAGCCTTTTCCCAACTATGTTGGGGTCGGCTTCTAGTCTAATCGGACGCTGTACCAGTATTTTACATGGAGCGACTGCCTATCTGACCTTCACAACCTAGTTAGTACTGGGTAATACGATACCCCTTGGTAAGACTGGTTGTCAGACTTTGGAACCACTGACTACTTGTAACGATTGTTAAAGATCTACAAATGACAGCCTGGAGCATCGACTTAATGTGCTTTCCGAGGCACGGTGGAAACTTCAACTATGGAATGGGTAGTCTGGTCAGGGTCACCCATCCAAAGACTAACCTAGGTCACGAAAAAAAAACATTTTTTTTCCCATTGCTCTAATATTTTACTAAATATTCTTAATTTTTCCCCAAAATGTCTACCAAAACTGAATCCTAGTTTCCCAAACCAAATGATATTATTATCCAAAAGTTTTGAACAATATCCATCAGTTACCATAAGGCGGTACACATATTAATGATCGGAGCGTGCGCTTGAAAGAACAGCGTTTGTCTTTTAAATTAATTGTTTGTCGCGCGCTTGTGTGTGTGTGTGTTTGTGTGGCTTAAAGAGGGGAATGGTTGGAAGTTTGAGGGAAGATTTAGGGGTTTCGTTAGTCTTGTTTGAATATTTTTGAGCTATTCATAAAATAAAACAATTCAATTCTAGCTTACTTCATATAAATTTACATTGAATTGCATAAACTCATGCCTTTTATTTCCAATTGGAGAAAATAGAAACTCCAGAGGGTTTAAATAATCGGATTTAAAGCGTTTCTTGTTTCTACATTTTTGTCAGAATCGACATAAGTTCTTCAGCAAAATTTGTAGAGTTACAATTAAGATCACACCCACACTCACAGACACATCACACATACACCCATACATACACTCACTCACCACACACACCACATTCACTTCATACATACATGAATTGCTCTATGTCACGCGTTATTCTCGTGTTACACTGTTTTCGCTGTAGCATGGTGTGGGTGACATTAGACGCCAAGACGTGTTTAGTGGTGGGATGTTTTTGTATGATGGATAGTCGATATTTTTTTATAGAAAAAGAACTTTATCTTAAGTATTTTTAAATGTTTATTTTTAGACATCTATAACTAATTATTTAACAAAATATTTAACTTAAATCGGAACAGAAGAAAAAATTGAAGGATGTTAGTTAACTCTATATAACACTAAAAAGCAAACTATGGAATAATTTTGTCCCAATTTAGATTGTGACTTTTCTATATTTTTCTCAAAATAAAAATATACTAAACCATCTTTTTTATAGGTACCTAATGTTTTTTTTTTTACAAAAGCACAAAATATATACAAATAAATAAAATTGATGTGTCTGTTTGTAGTTTCTAAATAACAATTTAAACAAAAAAAAATCTTTTTTATCTTTTTTATCTCTGTTTTTTGTTCCGGTTAATCTCAGAAACGGCTGGACCGACTGTGACGGTACTTTAACACAGGCAAAGAGTTGATGTTATAAGGAGTACCTAAGGCCATTATTTTAGTAAAAGGATTAAGGTTCTGTGTAAAAAAAATAAAACCCTTGAAATTGTAAACAAAATCCAATACAAGTAGGAAAATATATTTATAATAATTTTACGCGAACGAAGATCGCGGGCCACAGGCAGTTAAAAATAAAATTTCAGCGTACGCCTAATTCCCAACAAGAAACATGTCAACCAGTCGTAAAAAGTCGAGTGAACATAAGTATTTAATTTTCAAACTATTCTGTAATGAGCACTAAACTGTGATAGATCGCGCACTTATTTCCACTGCAATTTGCTTCGACGCCTTGCAATCAACTTTCTCTGGCAACACTGTAAGGTGAAAAGAGATCTTAACTAGTTGTGGCCCGCGTCTTGGTTGTATTCACTAAGGCATTGTTCAGACCAAACGTATTGTCGGCCGCTGACTGTGAGTGCGCGTTACGTAGTTTATCGCTTTTCCATATACAACATTAGTTTTAGTATATGCGAAACCTGACACAAGTGTCTTGTATTTTTATGTAAAGAATCTATGTACAAAAATTCAATACTGTATCATGAAAAATCACAAAGTTATAAGCTTGTTCTTTTACCTAGTTGTCGGCACAAAAACGCGGTCACTACGCAGCGCACGCCTCCAACTTCGTCTTGAGCTCATTGATAATAATAATTTGGCAGTAGGTACCTAAATTATTGCGATAGATACTCAAAGTCGCTCGGTATCCAACTTTTAACTTTTTTAAATATTTTTGTGAAAAAATATAACATGGTTTAAAAATTATTGGAATCGATTCACTTTGATATTCAGGTTTCGCATATACTAAAAATAATGTTGTATATTTAACTCCTCGTTCACACCGAACCGAATATACGCTATTACGTAGCGCGTTGTCTACAGTAAGCATACTCACAGTCGGCGGCGGACAATACGTTTGGTGTGAACGATGCCTTAGTAAGTAAAAAAGCGCTATACGTTTTCTTCTTCCATTCTCCCCTGTCAGACGTCACGCCATCATTTACTCCTTTCTTTATCATATCATTCCTCACACAATCCATCCATATTTCCTTTGGCCTTCCTCTCCCTCTCCATCCATAAATATTCATGTCCATCATTCTTATGAAACTTTATGTAACAGGCGCCAATTTCAAACTTAGTAGTAGCAAGTGCGAGTCACCAAATCATACGCTGCATTTATTCCGTTCTATTCAGTGGAAATGGAAACTTGTCTAAGGCAATTGTCTAAATGTATCGCTTGATAAACCTACAGCTTATTTCGATTTAAAGGGAAATAAAATGTATTTTACTCACACAGGACAATTATTACAGAAGTAAATAAAAAGACTGCCTCGTTCGTCTAGTAGTCGTAAGCACGACCGCTGACCATGAGCTCCTGGGTTCATTTTCCGGGTCGGGCAGTGTTTTTCTTGAGTTTTTCTTCAGGAATTTCTCAGCCACGGAGTCTGGTTTTGTACCCGGTTGATGGCAATAGGCCCCCCTATTACATTTGGCGAAATGTGGGTGTAATTTTAGGTAGACCTCTGCCTAAGCTTTCGGAAATTACAAGACGTGATGTTATGTGTAAATAAAAATAAAGGAAATAAACAAAAACCTAAATTAAATTAAATTGGTCCGAGACCAAAACGTTTCAGTATGGTGCTACACAACAGCCGTATGAAATTTGCGCGCGCGCGCCTTTGACCTATCAGCTGTTAGCCACGTGACGCCGTTTTGTCTCAATACTATCGTACCGTGCAGCAGTGGGTAGGCAGATCACTCAAGCGGCTAGGGCGCGCGTGCAAATTTCATAAGCCTGTTGTGTTAGTGTGTTAGTGAATGAGTAAAAAAAAATATTCCTTTTTGAAAGTTGTTTGTTATCATGAGTACTCTGTATGGGATCTGTATGGTGTCCGGACGTAAAGAATAGCACCATCCCATATCTTCCCGTGGGTGTCGTTAGAGGCGACTAAGGGACTTACCAGAGAATGGGCAGCAGCGTTCTCTGATTCTACAACAACCATACTGCGATCGCCAACCCGCCTGAAAAGCGTGGCGATTATGGCAAAACCCCCCTTCTTGGGGGAGGCCTATGTCCAGCAGTGGACTTTTCGGCTGAAATGATGATGATGATGATGATCATGAGTACTATTACGTGTTTAAGTATCGGTCACGAATTACCAGTCACCCTATATCTAAGCTTAGGAAATATCGGTCTATAATAGTTGTCGTTGCCTGATCATCATCATCATGATCATTAATGGTAAATAATTGGGTATAATAATTAAGATGTCATGACTTACCTTAGAACAGTTATAACAGATAAAAATAACGTGATAATGATTGATTCCTTTATAAATACATAATAATCTATCATTAGAAATTTAAACAAACGTTTAAATACAAAATAAATTGAAAGATTAACACAAAATTCAAGACAATAATTATTGGTTGTCTGTCACAGATCTGAAAAAACCAGCCAAGTACGAGTCGGGCTGGCCCACGAAGGACGCCGTACCACTGTACAATTAATTAAACACTACAATTTTTTTTTAAACGCCGAAAAAAGACGTTTCTTTTATTTTTCATCTTTTTTTAATTATTTGTTGGTATAGCGGCCATTGTAACACACAACCTGTGAAAATTGCAAGTGTCTGCCTATTAAGGCTCAAAAGATACAGCCTTACTAATGGTGGAATTACACTTGGTCGTCACTTCATCGTTACGGTCAAGCTATTTAAAACCAGTTTATGCGGATCGCTCATTCTACGGGAAATCTATACGAAGCGAGGCCATGTTAAACTGGATATGTATCGCTTGATGTGTCGCCGTGTGGATGTATTACTACTCGTAGTCGTTAGCTCGTATTCCATTGCGATGACCAGTGTAATAAATGCATCGGGTGCCCGAATTCGGGTAAAGACATTTGACTACTTGAATACGGGCTAACGACCATCTGCCTGGTTCGTCTCTTCTCAAACTATGTTGGGGTCGGCTTCCAGTCTAACCAGGTGAAGCTGAGTACTGACCTCCACAACCCAATTAGTACTGGGTAACAAGATACCTATTTTGATAAGGCTGGTTGTCAGATTTTCGGGCCACTAACTACCTGTAAAGACTGTCAAAGATCTACAATTGACAGCCAGGACCAACGGCTTAACGCGCTTTCTGAAGCACGGAAGAAAATCAGTACGTAATGATGGTCACCCATCCGCGGACCAACCTCGTTAAGTACGGCTTAACCTTGAAGGTTGACTAGTGCGGCTGTTATTATTTAGCCTCGAGCTCCTAACGACGAAGTGAAATTTCGCCATAATAGAGTCCCGTTGTTACTCTTTGGGTATTTACGGACCCCTAAAAAGTATCTGTATTTACGTGACAATGCAGTGAGACATTAAAATAATCAAGGCGCGGTTCATTTATCATAATCAAGTTATTAATTGGAAACACTATTTATTATTGTAAGCTTATACATTTTTAATCCTAAATATTCCGACATCTATTACATTTTAAAATATATCTTTAAAAAAAAAATATTAAAAAAATAAACACAAACAAAACAAAATTCCTTTTATGAATTCTTTTTTTCGAGGCAAAGGGAATAATTTTACCACCATCTTATCTATGCTATAAGTCGTGAATTATGTTCTGGAATATTTATATTTTTTTCCACTGACAACTCATCTAATAATCGTTCACTCCCTTGACGGATAAAAGTTGTCAGCTGTCAAATGTTCTTTTCGCGGGAGTTGAAGTTGAAGTTTGAAAAGTGGTGATTTTTCGATCTGTTTTTTCGATCTGGGTCTATCTCGAAGATCTTTGTGTATTTTGAGGTAAGTTCTTTTATAAAAGTTTATTATTGATTTCCGCTAACACATTTTACATAAATTTGCATCCGTGCTAGCCTTGATTTTGCATAATGATGGCTTTTTGTGGTGGGAATCATATTCCCTCTGCCCGTGGTTATATGTGCCCGTGCTATAGGGGCTGGCTATGGTATTGTTATAGGCATTTTCATTGCTTTTACAGATGAGTCGAAAAACACTGAATGATCTAGAGTTAGAAAATGCTCTTGAAGATCTTTTTGGCTTGCCTGATGATACCGAAAAATCAGACGATGATCTGGAACCCGACGAAGATGAAACTCAATTTAGTACAGCCAGACTTCAGAGAATATTGGAGGATATCGATGATTCGTCAGTTCAGGATAACCTGCCCATCCCACTATCCTTAGGAACTATTGACGACCAGCCTAACTCTCCGTGTCAACAGTCTGAAACCCATAGCCCTGTTCTGGTTAGATTGGAAAGTAGACGAATAACACGGCCTAGCAATATTCCTTCCACGGCAAGTAACTCAGGGAGATCGCACCCACCACCTAGAGACTCCCCACAGCCAAGTACCTCAGGGACAAGAATATTGCGCTCACGACCTGATGATGCACAGCCTGTTTCCGAAGATGTCGATTCAAGCTCTGATAACACTGACTATCCCACCGACGATTCTGATGCCGAGGAAGACACCTGGAAAAAAACATTGTGGCCTGATTCTCGGCCTAATCCCAAAGTTTTTGACGAAGTCCCTATGACCACAAAGCAAAGCTTCAATAGCAAGACTAGACCTGTGTGCTTCTTTGAAAAGTTTTTCACCACTGAAGTTTTTGAGCTTATAGTATCACAAACGAACTTGTACGCTAATCAAATGAACATAGAAGAATGGATGCCAGTGGACTTGCAAGAAATAAGAGCATTTATTGGTATTATCATAATAATGGGTTATAAAGTTCTGCCTACGATAGACCTTTACTGGTGCTCAGATCCAGGTTTTAGACAAAGTGACATAGCAGAAATTATGACAATAAAGCGGTTCAAAAAAATTATGCGATGTCTTCACTTGAACGACAATACACAACAACCCGACAGGAATAGTCCCGAATATGACAAGTTGTATAAACTCAGGCCACTTATAAATATAGTAAACGAAGCATGCAAAAATAATGCAAAGGAGTCCTCTTCTCAAAGCATTGACGAGTCAATGGTACTCTTCAAAGGTCGGTCCTCGTTGAAGCAGTACATGCCGCTCAAACCAATAAAGCGAGGATATAAAATTTGGTGTCGGTGTGATAGTGCATCAGGATATCTCTATGAATTCGAAATATATACTGGTAAAATGGCAAATACAGTAGAAGAAGGCCTAGGAGCAAAAGTCGTCAAAAACTTGACGCGTCGTCTCATAGAGAATCAGGTGAAGAATGTGCACGTCACATTTGATAATTTCTTCACTGACTATAGACTCATGGAGTTTCTATATGAAAATCATATCTATGCCACCGGCACCGTGCGCAGGCACCGAGTGGGATTGCCGAATCTCATAAAAGGAGGGAACAAAAAGAATCTCAAGCTACAAAAAGGCCAATTCAAGTGGAGAGTGAACGGTAATGTCGCATTTGTTGTTTGGCAGGACAACAAAGAGGTACTGCTTTTGAGCACTGCATTCCACCCAAAAATAGATGTAACTACTATTCAAAGGACCCAAAAAGATGGAAGTAAATTGCCGATTCCATGTCCGCTTGTGATCAAGCAGTACACCAATCGAATGGGTGGGGTGGACCGATTCGACCAGCTAAGAACCACGTATACAGTAGGTCGAAGAAGCAAAAGATGGTGGCTTCGCCTTTTCTACTTCCTCCTGAATGCCAGCATCACTAATGCTTTCCTCATGAGCAAGAAGTGCAACATAAGGCTAACGCACTTGGAATTTCGCGTGGCTTTAGCTCGAGGTTTGATCAGTGGATATACAAATCGAAAAAGGCGATCCAACATGCCCAATTACGTAACTAGAAAGAAAGTCACACTGGCCAACACCAACACTCGTCAGAAAGCAATCCATGTGGTTGCTGATGAGATCCGCTTCTCGAATGAGGGAGACCACTTACCCTACCCATTGGAGTCGTACCAACGTTGCCGGCTTTGCAGTACAAAGGTAAATGATAAGAGAACCAAAATAATGTGCGAAAAATGTGCATTACCTCTTTGTATTGTGCCATGCTTCAATATTTTTCATAGGCAGTGAGAAAAAAACCCAATGTCTAAGTACATAATACATAAAATATATAATATTAATTTAGTACATAATTATTAAAAAAGTTGATTTGTTTGATTATCATAGTTTTATTACCTATATACTTCGAAAATCTCTAAAACTCCCTCTATTCCTACACTTTGCATAACAGGCAAAGGGAACCGATTTCCCACCATAAAAATAATAATAATAAATTCACCAGCAACTTGCCTTGAAATATAAACTTGTGGATTCTGAGGTACCGTACTACAAGTATGTGCCCGACCCAGTTCTCGAGAAAGACCATGTTACGCTGTACTGGGATCAGTCTATCATTACTGACAGGACTATTGTCGCCAATAAGCCTGACATAGTAGTGATAGACCGATCAGCGCGCCGCGTAATGATAGTCGATGTTACCATCCCGCATGACGAGAACCTCGTGAAAGCTGAGAAAGAGAAACAAATAAAATATCTCGACTTGGCACACGAGGTTGTCGACATGTGGAATGTGAACTCGGCTATCATTGTGCCGATCGTCGTGACGGCCAATGGCCTTATAGCCAAGAGCCTCGATGACCATCTTTCGAAGCTCTCCTTAGGCGGTTGGATCAAGGGCCTGATTCAGAAGGCAGTACTCCTCGATACGGCTCGTATTGTGAGGAGGTTCTTGTCTCTGGAGCCCTAACCACCGGTAGCTTGGACCCTGCTCCCGCTACCGGCGGACCACTATTTTTTATATTTTTAAATGTTTTTTATATAGTTTTTGTTAAGAAATATTTAAAAATGTAATAAGTATGTTAGAGAATAAATAAAGGAAATAATAATAAAAACAAATAACAGGTAAACACTAAACGTCAACAGACATCTTGTAATTTTGTTCAATTTTATTTTAGTTAAATAATTATTTTAAAACAGTTCTGAAACCAATCTTCCTTTTTATATACTATAATTTCTCAATTTTGTACTAGAACAATAGTAAAATGAAGCAATTTTATAAAAACAAACAGAAAAGAAAAAAACAAGAACAATAATGACGTATGTCATGTCATACGACACATAATGACATACATAAAATTGAAAAACCAATAAAATCAAGACGATGAAGATGTAAATGAAGATGTTGACCAGAGCAGCAGCAAAACGCGCACGCCTATCGCCTCAGGACCCGTCGCTCAGCTCCGCCTCGCCGCCGCCGAAATCCAGCCCCGTCGTGAGTGCTGTGACACCGGCCGTGGCAGTTGCGTCGAGCTCGAGCGACGAGTATTTCTCTCCGCCCACGACGCCACCACCTGTTCGTCGACGGGGAGGACGCCGGCCGCCGGACGGTTTAGGACCTCGAGGCCCACCGGCCTCTGATAGGGTCCCAGCTCCCGGTGGGAGTGTGCAGCGCATGCGATGGACGCAATCCATCAATGCAAATGTCATGCGCGCATACTATGGGGCTACAGAGGGAGGAAACAACCTGACCGCGTACCGTTTTCGGATGCTCTCTCTGTTTCAGGTGCTTGAGCTAGCTGTCAACGTGTCGGCACAACGACTATCGGATCAGGTGCGAGTCATCCAGCGTAATCGTATGTTGGATGACACCGTACTTGATCGCTTGCGGACTGCAATGCAGAGTAGCCATGTCATTGCCACGCCGCCGCCGCAGGCTGTGGTTCCACCACAGTCTACAATAATACCAAATCGCGATAACGACGTGAGTAATGACATAGTTACTAATGTAAGTACCCAATGCAATGAGGAAATGAGGAGTGCTTTGGAGGGTGCGATTCGAGAATATCGGTTCATGCAACCCGACCTTAGACCACGCATACCTCGTTTGCCCATGCATAACAAAAATAGGGCGCTGGTGGCTGTTCTGGATTCGCAGTTGTCAAACTATTTTGATAACTGCGAAGACCTCACCGATGCTCACTCAATCCTGTATTGTGCGGCTGTAGCGGCATGTCGTGTAGCTCATGTCAAATTTTCTGATGACAGAGCTACACGACCTAAACCAGCCGTACCGCCATGGCAGTACAGGATTGAACGACGTATTGGTGGGGCCAGAGCACTCATCGGCAAACTGATCTGCTTCAGGGAGGGCAATACTCGTCCTAGAGTGATGCGTTTTGTGAGGCGGGCGTTCTCGGGGACTGATATCAGTCCTCGAGACTACATGTCCCGTATCACAGAGCGCATCGACTTCCTGAAGCAGAAAGTGTATGCATGGGCAAACCGTATTCGTAGGTATAAACGGCGGGTGGACCGATACACTCAGAATCGCACTTTTCAAAGAGATGAAAGGTGGGTATACAGGGCTTGGGAGCGACCGGACCAAGGTGTGGCTGACACGCGCCTACCGGATGATGATGCCATGTGTTCGTTCTGGCGCAGCATCTGGTCGGTGCCTGTTAGCCATACCGAGGGTGAATGGACTCAGGGGGTCGAGCGAACGTGCGATCTAGTACCAGAAATGGGGGCAATCACTATCAGCCCCCAAGACGTAGTTCGTGCAGTCCGTCCGTTGCCTAACTGGAAATCTCCAGGGCCGGATGGACTGCACAACTTTTGGATTAAATGGTTCACAAGGTCGCACGCTCGCCTGGCGATCCTGTTCCAGTCAGCCTTAGAGTCAGGGTCGCTGCCAGAGTTTCTGACAACAGGTATAACCCACCTGCTCCATAAATCGGGTAGTACTGCGGAGCCCAAAAATTATAGACCGATTACCTGTCTTCCGACGGTCTATAAAGTTCTTACATCCATTTTGAGAGCTAAAATTAACAAACACATTGATGACAATTCTATCATGTCCGCTTCTCAAAATGGATGTAGGAACGGGTCCCGCGGTACTAAGGAGCTACTCCTCATTGATATGGCCATTAGTCAACAGGTTCGCCGTTCCCGAAGCGATCTGTCGACATGTTGGATAGACTATAAGAAGGCCTATGACTCGGTGCCACATACATGGCTCATGAGGGTGCTAGAGTTGTATAAAGTTGATGCAACTCTGCGCACCTTCCTGATGTCATGTATGGGGCAATGGAGGACAGTCCTTCGCTATCCAGGATGTCGGCAAATCCAGAGGAATAGCGAGCCGATAAGGATAGAGCGAGGTATATTTCAGGGCGATAGTTTGAGTCCACTTTGGTTCTGCTTAGCCTTGAATCCTCTTAGCACGCTGCTGGAGGATTCAGGTCTAGGCTATCGGTTGAGGAGAGGTGGTCAAGTTATATCTCACCTCCTTTACATGGATGACCTGAAACTCTTTGCCCCCAACGATTTG
The DNA here is from genome assembly GCA_905163415.1 of Noctua fimbriata. Lineage (NCBI taxonomy): Eukaryota > Metazoa > Arthropoda > Insecta > Lepidoptera > Noctuidae > Noctua > Noctua fimbriata. Next base: position 3,491,398 of record LR990946.1, read on the forward strand.
CAACTGATGGAGCTACTGAAGGTAACTGAAACTTTCAGTAGCGCCATCAGGATGGAATTTGGTGTGGACAAATGTGCGGTCATGCATGTAAAGCGAGGGGAGATTGTGGAATCTGTGGGAACCCAGCTCTCGGATTCCATAAATCTTAGATCCCTCTCAGCAACCGAAACCTATAAGTATTTGGGTATGTCAGAAGCGCTGGGCATCAATGTTGCTGACATGAAGCAATCGTTGAAGGAGCGCTTCTTTGGCCGCCTGAAAAAAGTATTTAATCGTCTTTTATCAGGCGGCAATAAGGTACGTGCCTTCAACGGTTGGGTCATGCCGGTTTTGATGTACTCTTTCGGCATACTCAAATGGACTCAAACAGAACTAGACGCCCTAGATAGGAGGGTCCGTACATTGTTGACGGCATATCGAATGCATCACCCGCGTTCTTCTGTTATGAGACTGTATATCCCGCGGAAGTGTGGGGGTCGAGGCTTTTTAAACGCTAAGACTCTCCACAATCGCGAGATTTGCAGTCTCAGGGAATATTTCCTTGAAACCGACGTGGGGATGCATCGAGATGTGGTCGCAGTGGACAAGGGCCTCACCCCGCTTTCCTTGGCTAAAGAGAACTGGCGCAAACCCTTAGTGCTTGACACTAACGACCGCATGGAGGTATGGCAGAGTAAAGAGCTTCACGGACGCTTTTTCCGGGCCCTGCATGGGCCTGATGTAGACCTATCAGCGTCCGTAGCCTGGCTACGTTCCGGGGACCTCTTCGGAGAAACCGAAGGTTTTGTCTGTGCAATTATGGATGAAGTTATGATGACGAATAACTACCGGAGATTTATTGTGAAGGACGGTACGGTTGACATATGTCGGGCATGCCACCGTCCAGGCGAATCAATCCGTCACATTATCTCCGGGTGTTCTCGTCTGGCTAACGGAGAGTACTTGCATAGACACAACCTTGTAGCCAGGATTATCCATCAGCAACTTGCTCTAAAATACAACCTTGTGGAATCGGAAGTGCCGTACTATAAGTATGTGCCCGACCCAGTTCTCGAAAATGGCAGTATCACATTGTACTGGGATCAATCCATCATCACTGACAGGACTATTGTAGCCAATAAGCCTGATATAGTGGTGGTGGATCGATCAGAGCGGCGCACAATGATTGTTGACATAACGGTCCCGCATGATGAGAACCTCGTGAAAGCCGAGAAAGATAAGAAAATCAAGTATCTTGACTTGGCTCGCGAGGTTGTCGACATGTGGGATGTGGACTCAGCGATCATTGTGCCGATAGTCGTATCAGCCCATGGCTTAATTGCCAAGAGCCTCGACCAATACCTGAGGAGGCTCTCGTTAGGCAGCTGGATCAAGGGCTTGATTCAGAAAGCGGTACTCCTAGACACGGCTCGTATTGTTAGGAGGTTCCTCTCTCTGGAGCCCTGACCGCCGGTAGCTTGGACCCTGTTCCCGATACCGGTGGGCTACTATTTTTTATATTTTTAAATGTTTTTTTATATGGTTTTTGTTAAGAAATATTTAAAAATGTAATTAGTGAGTAAAAAAATAAATAAAGGAAATAATAATAATTTAAAAAAAAAAGTTTTTTATTTTCTACCCTCATAGCATGCCCAAAATCAAAACCAGTTTTACTTTTTCACTGCCCGATCCTTATGCCCGTTAAAGGGTTAAAAAACTTTACCCTACGCTAAGAATTTCTCCTGTATCGTGGGTGCGTTTACAAACATCTAAACTCACATACACAAACAGACCGACCCGGAACCTGTAGGCCATACAAATATTTGTTTCGTTCGGGAATCGAACCCACGACAATTTAATAAGTAATTTCCTATAATAATTGTTTTAATTATCGTTTCAATAAAGTAAGTCATCAGAGTATCAAAGAATGATTTTTCTATTCTCTGTGACATCGTAATCTTGATGTATTTGATGATACTAAGAGTGCTTCGTGCCTAAATATTGGCATCCCCACGGGTCGAAGAATTTCAAGGTTAAGCCACGCTTGCCGAGGTCGATCCATGGATGGATGACCATGCATTACATACCGTCACCGCTCCGTGCCTCATAAGGCCCGTTAAGTAGTTGGCAGGACTGTCAAAGATCTACAAATGACAGCCGGAACCAAGGACTTAACGTGCTTTCCGAGTCACGGAGGAAACTCGGTCTCCCAACCACGGACCAACCTAGGCAAGCATGGCTTAACCTGAAGATCGACCCGAGCGGCTGTTATTATTTAACCACGAGCTTCTCGTCAGATCAGATAGGTAGTTACTCCATGTAAAATACTGGTACTAATTAGCATTCGGCTAGAGCTTGACGAAAGCCGACCCCAACTTAGTTAGGAAAAGGCTAGGCTGCAGACGATGATTGGGTGTAAATAAGTTATTTCCTATAATACAAATTCTTTCGTTAAGGTAGAACCGCCAGGGTAGCCCAGCCCCCGTAGCATGACCACCGTAGACAAGGATTTCTTTGACGGAAGAATCGACAAAATGACAGATAGTGCAAAGAAATCTGTAATTTTTTTTTATTTTTGTTGTTGTTTAGATTTAAGTTTTTTAATTATTTTGTTTTTTATTTGTTATTTTTTTTATACTGTGTGCACTTGTGGCATGTGCCAAATAAATATATTTTCTTTCTTCTTTCTTCTTTCTTTCTTTCTGTCATTGTGTCGACACAATCTGTCATGCTGCGGGGGCTGGAACTTCAATTTTTCTTACTTTTTTTTGCAAATTGCAGGTCAGTGTCAGTCTGTATGTTGATTAAAATATGATTCGCGGTCGTAACAAATATGGCTAATGGCAAAACAGATATTTAATACTATACCGAAGGTTATTAGAGAACTGCGAACCAGCTTATTTTAAAAACATCTCAGGGCATGGCTATCGAAAACTGTTTCTATACTATTAGAGATTTTATGAATTTTAGGACAAATCAAAGGTGAAACATGAAAATAAAATTTGACATTCTTATTATAAGCTGACATTTGTAATTAAATTTCGTTGGTTGTCATTTGAAAGATCATATTAAGAAAATTTGTAATAATTAATTATTTTTCTTCGACATTGTAATTTGATACGTATTCAATAATTTTTGACTTTGTACTTTTTTTTTGACTTTTTTATTTTAATTTATTGACATTTGTAATTTAATTTCTTTGGTTGTTATTTGAAAGTTGTTTTTTTTTTTTTGACATTTGTAATTTAGTATTTTAAGTAGACAATTCTTGATTTAGTACTTTTTTGTTGTTTTTTTGACATTTTAATTATTTTGTCACAGAATTTGCATGGCGAATTACGTAGGCGGAATATACTGAACTATTGTGTACCTGTGTGTTATAAAATCTGTAAAATACCATATTTCAAGCAAATAAATGAATCTGAATCTAACAGAGTCATTATAATTAAAACCATCACTACCAAAGTTAATTTTATCCCACTGAATGACTATTTCATGAAAAAGTCCACCGGCGTTTCCCCCTTAAATGATCGCCAGAGAATGTTTCTTCTATTTTATGTGACATCGCGGTGAGACGCCAAATCATACGGTGCGTTTATCTTGATGTATTTAGTGACGCTGTCGAGAAGAACGTGGTATGTTGTATCTGCATTAATATTATATTATGAGAAGGGAAGGCGGTTTTGGATAACGGCGGTCTTATGTAATTTTGGCATTCAAAAAGTGCTAATTTTCGGACTAATTAGATTAAATGATTTTCGATTTGATATTTTTTATTGCAGTTTTGTCGGTTTATTTTCGATCGGAGTTTTTTTTTTTGTGGAAGTACCTACCTATTGGTTAACTGGCAAAAATATCTTAAGATAAAAAAGTCTTACCAAGTATTACCCAGTCCTAACAGGGTTTTGGAGGTCAGATAGGCAGCTCCATGTAAAATACTGGTTTTTAGCTGCATGCAGTTAGACTGGAAGCCGACCCCAGCCAACATAGTTGGAAAAAGGCTAGGCAGATGATGATCTTTTAATAAAAATAGTTTGAATTAGAAGTCATACTCGCTCACCCAAAATAAATTGAGATACGAGCAAGAGCATGGTGATAATATTTTAAAACAAGAATTGAGAAATAAAAATATTTTAACAAAAAATAATTCATCTACTTAATGCTACACCTATTAATTGAAATGTAGTGTTATCGTAAATTTTGAAATGACCATAATTTTATAACAGTAATGGGTACCAGGGTACCACACCTTGAAAAACTCATATTCTTAAAACAAATAAATACGACTTATTCTTGTGCATGTTAATACTGTCGGAATTATTGTTTGCAATTTATATTTTAAATAGCAACATTAAAAAATTTATTACACGGTCAAAAGATAACTTTATCATTAATGTGCAAATGAGTTTTATCAGTTACAATAATCAATAGTTACAACCTTACCATTAAAAAAATATTTCTATATATTACTAATAATTACTATGGCATGCAAATAGTACTATTTTCTATGGCCAGTGCTGCGGCCACCTGTTTCCTTGTAAAAATAATTAACATCATATAAATAATTACTTATTTATACCTACGTTCACGCAATCCTATAGTTATTGGATGATTGGAATTCTTAGTGTTGTGAATATTAAAGTTAGGTTACAAATTAAAATACATACCTTTGAACAAGGCAGATTTTTTTTATTGTAAAATCATAATCTATAGTCTGTTGCAAAGTTAAAATACAACATTATTTTTAGTATATGCGAAACCTGAATATAGTTTGTTCAGAATAAGTAAGTGAATCGATTCCAATAATTTTTAAACCATATTATATTTTTTCCCAAAAATATTTAAAAAAGTTAAAAGTTGGACACCGAGCGACTTTAAGTACCTAGCGCAATAATTTAGGTACCTACTGCCAAATTATTATTATCAATGAGCTCAAGACGACGCTGGAGGCGCGCGCTGCGTGGTGACCACGATTTTGTGCGGACAACTAGGTAACAGAACAAGCTTATAACTTTGTGATTTTTCATGATACAGTTTTGAAATTTTGTACATAGATTCTTTACATAAAAATACTAGACACGTGTATCAGGTTTCGCATATACTAAAACTAATGTTGTATATTAGTTGCAAAGTCAAAATATATAAACTAAAATAATTAAACTTAACCAACAACCATCTAATAAAAGAGAATGTATTTTAAATAAATATTACAAGACCTATTTATTTTTTATAAATATTTGTCTCATTGGTGTAAAGGTTGTGTTTGATTCCCAGGTCGAGCAAAATTGGATTTTTCCATTAGAAATTGTCAGCACGACGAAGTCTGGATTTGGGACCGTTTGAGGGCAATAGATTCGCCTCCTATTACATGGGACTTAAACATAACTAGCAAAATGAGGGTGTACTATTAGGTACACCTCTGACTAATGCTTCGGGGATTACAGGCGTGATGTTATGTAACGTACTTCGGAATAAAGCTTCATTCATTACCACCGGCTGCTTTGTTCCACCCACTGCTGGGTATAGACCTCGTCCCTTATCAATCTTATGAGCCATGCTATAAAACTTGCTTGACAGCACGGTTGACGCAGTGGCTGAGCAGATTTCATTCCCGCACGGAACAAATACTTATATAGTCTGCAGTAAGTTGTTCCGGGTCTGGCTGTTTGTGTATGTGAGTTTAAATGTTTGTAAACGCACCCACGACACAGGAGAAATTGATAATGTGGGGCAAGGTTAAAAAAAAAGTAAATTGTTTGGCAATAATAATGATTAAAGGCTTTTTTCTGCAAATAAAAAAAAACACAGTTGGTTTCGACTCTCCGATCCAAATTCAAATTCAAATTTATTTATTTGTTAGAATATGGTACAATAAATAGTCTTACGTTTAATCAGTGGTCTCATCACATTCTGCCACATGTGGCGTGCAAATATTTGGTACATAAATATAATCAAGACAAGACAAAAAAAAAAAAATTTGGTATGAAATAAAATAACAATTTGTGGCATGTCAGTTAAACAGTCCAACATAAATGGATGTGTATTTCTACTGGACAATACTGACATATTATTTAATTTAATTATAATATTTTATTTATGTATAATTTCTAATTTAATTAATCGATTGACATAATAATATCCAATCATTTATATGCTATTAAAATGTCTAAGCAGAACCAAAGGAGTTTTGTATTAAAATAATAAAACTTTTATTTCAGATACAATCCATAAATCAAAATAAAAAAAAATAAAAAAGCAAAAAATTAACAAAATAAAATAATTCAAAATTATTTTTTATTTTTTTTATTTGTAAGCTGACTGTTTTATTTTTTGCTTTTTTATTTTTTTTATTTTGCTTTATGGATTGTATCTGAAATAAAAGTTTTATTATTTTAATACAAAACTCCTTTGGTTCTGCTTAGACATTTTAATCTCAAACAGCACAAAGTGACGTTCACACTCCAGTGAAACTGGCAACAAAAAATTGTTTTGCACTTTAAGATTCTTCAAGCAGCCACAGGAAATAACAGCACACATAGTTAGGATCAGAATAAGCACTATTTACATTTACTTGCACATTTATAGACCGAGCTATGCTACCATACCATTTTACTTTTACTCAGTATGCACTGTGTGTTAAAAAAATGGTTTTCGGATTTCCACGTTTCAAAGACGGTTTATGGTCAATGAGTGTATGTTTTTCTGTAATGTTGTGATTGGAATCTCCAGAAACCTATATGTTTTTAAATAGTTTTTTCTTCTATCATTTTTATCCAGTGGTAACTGCCCTGGCTTGCGAGCTGTAGGTCGTGGGTTCTTGATCCTGTACGCCTTCATGATGGAGATCGAGCCGAACGGCCTCACTTGGTGATGGGGCCTGACGGGAATGGCAGGTCCACTCGAGGTTGCACGCGAATGTACATGTATCTCCCGGGCCGCCGGCACATGGTAGTAGTAGGAACAGTGGATTTTTAGTCCAACATAACCCTCCGCCCACCCCCAGAGACCAAAGAGGCCATCCATGAAGATTTTCCCACACTTCCTAGGTGCAAACCCAGGTAGGTATTACGTACTTTGTATAACACTATTTTTAGCTTTCACGGTTTACAACTAAACTTGTACTGTCACTTCGGGATATCTTCCGTGATTGTTCATTATTTTGAGCTCCCGTTATTACGGCACTGTTGCAAGCGCCATGATCGCGGGTTGACTGGAGAATGCGGGTGAATTGAAAATAAATTGTTAAGAGCAACTACCCTCTTTCTTTGTCTTTTGCTACGCGCACTACTGGAACACGACACTAAGTCACGGCAAAACACACTCACAGTATCACCAGGTTTTGTGGAGTCCTTATTACGATGCCGGCTGCTACTTTTGAGCTTACTCAAAAATGGATTCCACGTACTTGACAGTTTGAAGCCATCCTCCCGATTGAAATTTTGTTCTCAAAACGGTGAAAGAAAATATCGTGAGGAAACCGGCATGTCATAGAACCAAACAGTCGAAGACTTTGTGACATTCTACGGTCTACCAATCTGCAATTGGCGAACGTGGTGGATTACATACTTGCGAAAATTAAAGGTCAAATATGTTAAACTCGAAAGATGTGTGAATTATTTATACCTTTCAAGAAATCGATTTTTACAAGCTTTTATGTAAATTGCAATGTTTGTTTGTATGTTTAGGTGAAATCTTACAACTGAATTTTAAAACAGTTATCCCCAACCGATCGAGCTGAAATTTTGCATACACGTTTAGTTTGGATGACAATGCATGGTTAGCTAAGTGATGTCATTATAAATCCAATAAGGCGGACTCCTAAAGATGGCGGACTAGTTATTTTTTATGCACCCTCATGGGTATCAATTAAAAGGGTTTCTGTCGTTCATCATCATTTCAGCCGAAAGACGTCCACTGCTGGACATAGAACTCCCCCAAAGGGGGCGGGGAGGTTGCCACAATCGCCAGGCTTGGCAGGCGGATTGATTAAAAAGCACAGATAATGCTGCTGCTCATTCTCTGGTAAGTCCGTTAGTCGCCTCTTACGACACCCACGGGAAGATATGGGACGTTGCTAATCTATACGTCTGACATCATACAGTACTAACATAACGAAAAATAATTTATGTCACACTAAAAAACTAGTTTAAAAAAAAAAAAATTATAACGTTTTAATTTAAACCTAATTCCGTACGTACAATCAAGTTTAGGAATGAATGCTTTGTCATACTCTATAAGTACAACAGTACAGTTTGAATGATTTGTAAATATGAGGTATTATTGCTATCACGTTTGCGTGTGAATCGTGTTACAATGTATTCATTTCATTAGATTGTAACAGTCGTAATAAATCTTCTACAGTTGATAAAATGAAATACTACATTCGTTTATTGAACAAAATCAGTTTCTTTTTTTACCCGACTGCCAAAGAAGGGTTATGTTTTTCGCGTGTATGTATGTTTGTTTGTTTTTTGTAAATTTCTTTATTACCCCGTATGTTCCAAATGGCTGGATGGATTTCGACGATTAAGCTATCATGAGATTCGTCTCAAAATCCCAATTGTCCTTAGGTGTTTTAAATCGTTAATTTTTGTTTCAACCAATCCTTTCTAGTAGGGTATCAAAATGAAGGAAATTTATAGGAGATTACAAATATATAATATATATACAACATTAGTTTTAGTATATACGAAAACTGAAACAAGTGTCTAGTATTTTTATGTAAAGAATGTACAAATTTTCAAAACTGAATCATGAAAAATCACTAAGTTATAAGCTTGTTCTGTGATCTGGTAGTCCGCACTAAAACCTGGTTACCACGCACAGCGCCCGCGCGAGCGCCTCCAGCGTAGTCTTGAGCTCATTGATAATAATAATTTGGTAGTAGGTACCTAAATGATTGCGATAGGTACTTAAAGTCGCTCGGTGTCCAATTTTTAACTTTTTTAAATATTTTTGGGAAAAAATATAATATGGTTTAAAAATTATTGGAATCGATTCAGTTACTTATTCTGAAGAAACAGTTCAGTTCTTATTCAGGTTTCGCATATACTAAAAATAATGTTGTAGGTACATAATACAATTTTTAGTGGTTGTTTGATACTTTTATTAAACAATTCTTTCCGTAGTCAATCACTTTAGGTTGTTTTTATTATTGATGGCAAACAACGATACCTGCTGGTATTATAATTTAAAAGAAAAACTTAAAAGTTGGAAATATATTCTATAAAAGTAAAATAATTACGGGTCATTTATTTATAAAATACTACTCTATAAATGTACTCTCAATAAAAATAATAAATAAAGTCCAACAATTTTTATGCCACATACCCGTTCTTTCCCGTCACCAACCAATCCCCTGTAGACTATCCCTGATTAATGACGTCACAGACATGTCCCGCAGTCCCGGAGTCCGGGACACCGCGATCATTTTCCCGGGACTAGCGAGATGGATCGCTTTCTTAGCGGTATTAGTATAACGATCGATAATGGTAATGATTTGTAGATTATTATTGAGAGTGATGTTAGTTATAATTGCAATCTTAGATATGCAAAAATCTTATTTCTTGTTATTTATTATCTTTTCTTGCAGGATTATAATTTCGTTGCATGATTGAGGCACGTGCTAGTTCTACTAATTACTAGGGGTGAAAAATATGAAATTTCCGATTTGTATGTGATATTTCCTTACTAACATTTTATTTTTATTTTTCTTAGAAATACATACATACCATGTATGATGCAATTGCAAACAATAGTTAGAGTGAAAAAAGCTGCATTGCACTGCGTATCTTAAATTCTCAAAACACAGTCTATGACAAAAATATACCTACTTGAAGTAGTGAAACCGACGGCACATTGAAACAGGTGTTTTGACACACTACCCTATGAGGTAATATGCAACTACTAGTGCGGTTTTTAAACTGTAAGAGGTACGTAATTTAGCAATTAATCCAATAAAAATATAATTAGGAAAAAATATAACTATACTTCAAAATTACAAACAGTACAACATGTGCGAAAAAAACGGCAATTTCATAGTTAAAGACCTATTAGTTACCGCTGCCTACTAATTACAGTAAATACCTAATTGCAGAAAAAAAGAACAAATCTGTTCTTCTTGATCTTTTATCTATTTAATTTATTATTTTTTATTGAACTATTTAATTTTTAATGAATGGTGGTACAACATGATTGCTTGTGAGGCCGACGATCGTAACTTACTTTGTCTCAAACGAGTCAAGGTTTTTATTTATTGACTTTTGATTAGACTCATTTTGCATCGAGTGTGGTGCATAAAGAAATGCTGTCATCATCATCTCCTAGCCTTTTCCCATCTATGTTAGGGTCGGCTTCCAGTCTAACCGGATACAGCTGAATACCAGTATTTTATATGGAACGACTGCCTATCTGACCTCCAAAACCAAGTTAGTACTGTAATACGATACCCGTTGGTAAGAATGGTCGTCAGACTTTTTGGGCCACTGATAACGACTGTCAAAGATCTACAAATGACACCCGAGACCAACGGCTTAACGTGCTTTCCGAGGCACGGAGGAAATTCGGTATGGAATGGGTGGTCACCCATCCATCGACCAACCTAGGTAAGCACGGATTAACCTAAAGATCGACCCGAGCGGCTGTTATTATTTAGCCACGAGCTCCGCAAAAAGAAATGCTGAATGAACCCTCTACTACGTTATTTTTACTACTTAAATTGGTGAAAAAATTGAAGCACATTGTATTTCTACGACTTGCAATGATTGACAAAACTCACGCTGAATGCGGTCCTCTAAAAGCTTCAGAGTAACCCCACCAGAGGCACCCAAAATTGCAACACCAAACGCTCCCATTCAAAAACTGGTCAAGTTACCCAACTCCTCTATATTTACTTTGCACCACCACCCAATAAGAGCAAGACACCAGGTCCATGACACTGCCCGTGCCATTACCACCACAAAAAATCCCACCACAAGAACTCAAAAAACAGGTAGCTTATACTATTCTAAAATGTCTACGCACGACTGAGCACGATTTTCTTCGCCTTGGCGTCGGGTGACCATTTTTTCCACTTCCTATGGATTCTATGATGCTGGGTGAGATGAAAAACTGGTCACGTTCCAGTGACGTGAGTAATCATCTGGTTAGCTGTTGATTTTGGAGCAGGTGGTTCATGAATGGAGTGTGGGGTTTCAATGGGAGTGTGGTATGGGGATTTAGTGAATGGAAATGTGTAGTGACTTACGGTTGCATTGCGTCGTTGAATATCTAAAACCACGTAAGTCAATTTTTTGACATTTCGATTTTTGATGCCGTTTGCAAGAGAATCGGAAGACGCGTTGTTTCAGCTAATCAGAAACAAGCACGGTCTCTATCTCTATTTGCAGTAAACACAAATTATAAAATGGATTGTATTACCTAGGTATAATTATGCATTTTTTGCACTCAACTGTAAAGTTACTATTTTTGACTTATGTATGTGGTGTATATATTTCAAGTACGATTGGCTGTAGGCTATACAGGGTGTAACAGAAAGGGTGTAGTCATATGAAAGGATATGCTGCAGATCATCAAACTGAACATCTTCCTCCATGGGTTAAATATCGTAAATGCGAAAAAATTATCAGCTGTCTCATACATTTGGGTCGAGTAGTTATTGAAATTTAGTATGGACAGCTGATATTTTTTTCGCATTTACGATACTGGACCCATGGAGGAAGTTGTTCAGTTTGATGGTCTGCAGCATATCCTTTCATATGACTATACCCTTTCTATTACAGCCTGTATAATTATTTCGTTGAAATGGGACATGATTTTAAACACATTTTTATTAGCTTCACTATAAAGGGTGTAAATAGACCCTTAAAATATCCGAAAGGAAAGGCACATGTTCTCCCCGTATTTGCGATATTTTTTTTGTTCTAGACCATACCCGGGAACCTTCTAGTTATGGAGATATTGGGGGCCAAGTGCCAACTTTTTCTTAGTTTTTTTTTTTAAATACATATTTTTAATGTAAGATTTTTACTTTACACACCTCCACGACCCCCGTACTATTCAATCCATCCATCAGCACAATGCTTTGAGTGCTTTCCATCGTGTACTACCGTAAAACGTGATTTTTCACCCCAAAACAAAAAGTCGATTCCCAGCAATAATTTTTGCGTAAAGTTATTTAGTTTGATGTACAGAATGCTTGGTTGACGGCTATGTGAAGGGTCTGTTTACACCCTGTATACAACATTATTTTTAGTATATACGAAACCTGAATATAGTTTGTTCAGAATAAGTAACTGAATCGATTCTAATAATTTTTAAACCATATTATATTTTTTCCCAAAAATATTTATCAAAGTTAAAAGTTGGACACCGAGCGACTTTAAGTACCTATCGCAATAATTTAGGTACCTACTGCCAAATTATTATTATCAATGAGCTCAAGACGACGCTGGAGGCGCGCGCTGCGTAGTGGCCACGATTTTGTGCGGACAACTAGGTAACAGAACAAAAACAAGAACAAGCTTATAACTTTGTGATTTTTCATGATACAGTTTTGAAATTTCGTACATAGATTCTTTACATAAAAATACTAGACACGTGTATCAGGTTTCGCATATACTAAAATTAATGTTGTATAGAAAAGAGTGTCCATGGAGTTTCTTGCCCATTCTTCTCCATAGAGATCTACGCTTCGAAATGGGCAACTACAGTACTTTCACAAGTTATTATGCCTTGTGACTGTGACTGTAGCTTCACCTTCTTTGTTTTTCAGACATTCAAAAGTGCCTGTTATAGTCTGATTGAAATAAAGTTAGTTTTAGTTCGAACCCAGCACCTCACGCTCAGCAGAATTAAAGGCGTGCTGTTTTGTTATATTTATTCACAGATCACGAAGATTCTATTAAATTGGCATTCAACAATTATGTATGAATCTAAATTATTTCCGACTATCTGTTCAATTTTAATGTTTTACTCAGAAGATTAAATTATAATTATAATTGTAACTTGACTCAGGTGATAATTATATATTCTATATGGCAGGTGGCTGTAATTTTCCTGTGTAATCTATAGAATTCATTAAAAATCGCCATTTTAATGGTCGAGTTGGTTTGCTTGTTTGTGTATGTAAAGTCACGCTAGGTATTGTGTACATTAAGTATAAGTGCTTTTATTCTTTATTTATGGTGTATTGTGATAAAGTTATGTGATAAGGATGCATTAGAAAAGTGATAATGCCATTGTAGGTATAGGAATATAAATAAACACACATAATATGTACAGTATGTTTTTTAATTGTTCGTTGGTCGAGTGGTCGCAAGCGCATCTGCTGAGCATGAGGTCCTGGGTTAGATTTCCGGCTGATTCTATAATATTATAAATGCAAAAGTTTGTGCGGATGGATGGATGTTTGTTACTCTTTCACGCAAAAACTACTGAGCGGATTTGGATGAAATTTGGCACACAGATAGTTTATAACACGGATTATCATATAGAATACTTTTTATCCCGGTAGTACGATCCCGCGGACGCGGGCGAAGCCGCGGGTATAAAGCTAGTAGTTTATTAAAAGTCACAACGTCAATCTAGTCCTATACCTACAAGTGCCATTACTAATAACCATAGATCATAGTCAGTGATTAGTCCAGACACCTTTAATTTGTGCACTTGATATACCTACATTCAAGTTGTGCTATAATTGGTTTCAAACAGAGATATTATGGATATGATATTTCGGATCTGGATACGATATGGATATAGGAATAAAATTATATCTGTTTCGGATACGGTTACGGATATGTAATTATTTCGGATTATCCGTTACTTTCGGATAGTTTCGGATACGGATATTAGATTGAAGTAAAATATAAACAAAAATAGTATGTAATAGTTTGGTTTTATTTATAGGTTTTATCTAGTCTAGGTTATCTTTGGTATTATAATCAGTCATACAGGTAAGTTACTATCCGAAACTTATGAAACGGATACGGTTACGGATATATTTTTATTTCGGATATCCGATTGTTTCGGTTACAGTTACGGAGGTCCATAACATCCCTGGTTTCAAATTATTGATCTCTGTGACAGTAATTAAGTAAAATTACCAATTTTGTAAGTACCTTTAGGAATATTATTTCAAATTAAAAAAAATATACCATTTTTCAGGTTCCGTACTTCAGTCAGCAAAAACGGGACCCTTACAGTATCACTTTGTTCAGACAGCCTTTTTCTTAAGAATACGAGGAGGTATCAAGCTGAAATTAATATCAAATACTCAGGTCTGCTACCCCTTGGAGCAGTGGAAAAATCAAACTTGTAAGTGAACGCGATCAAAAGATCTGACCGTGTACCTTTGTGTCGCAATTTTTTTGATTTCACAAGGGAATCAAAACCTATAGAGTACCGTTGACCTAGAATCACGAAATTTGTACAGAAACAATGTAAAGACTGTCAAAGATCTACAAATGACAGCCGGGACCAACGGCTTAACGTACTTTCCGACGCACGGAGGAACCTCGGTAAGGTTGGGTGGTCGCCTATCCACGGACCAACCTAGGGAAGCGCGGCTTAACCTGAAGATCGACCTGAGCGGCTGTTAATATTTAGCCACGAGGTCTTCTTGGTAAGGTAATAGCAAGGTAAGAACACCTCGCGGCACACCCCAAATCTGAAACCTAGGTATCGATCCTAATTAATATACAACATTATTTTTAGTATATGTGAAAACTGAATATAGTTTGTTCAGAATAAGTAACTGAATCGATTCCAATCATTTTTAAACCATGTTATATTTTTTTCATGTTTTTTTTGTCGCACGGGACCGGTCAATATGGCGACACTTGGGGGAGGCCTATGTCCAGCAGTGGACGTCTTTCGGCTGAAATGATGATGATGATGATATTTTTTCCCAAAAATATTTAAAAAAGTTAAAAGTTGGATACCGAGCGACTTTGAGTACCTATCGCAATAATTTAAGTACCTACTGCCAAATTAATATTATCAATGAGCTCAAGACGTAGCTGCAGGCTCGCGCTGCGTGCTGACCGTGTTTTTGTGCGGACAACTAGGTAACAGAACAAGCTTATAACTTTGTGATTTTTCATGATACAGTTTTGAAATTTTATACATAGATTCTTTACATAAAAATACTCGACACGTGTTTCAGGTTTCGCATATACTAATACTAATGTTGTATACGTGATACCCAAATCCATAATTAACAAAGATTATACCCAATACAGAAAAAAATGTTCTCTTAGTCGAATTTTGGCCGTAGCGATCATTCTAAGCGGATAAGATCGACCAGAGCAGCTCTTATAATTTAGACACGAGCCAAATTCTACTACAAACAGGTAACACAATAATGTTGACACTATCAACTAACGAGACCACAAATATAAGTCGTATCTACCCGATTACCATGTCATATAATTAATTCGCAGTCATTTTAATGCGAATTTTACTGCGAAAAACTCGCACTAAATCAACTGTTATATTACCAACATATCAGCGGTAACATAAACATGTAAACACATCTAATGTATGCACCAATCATTCAGATATGTGTTACATTTATTGGAATTGATTCAATTAAAAATCACTCGTTTGTAATTGACTACATGATTCTAATTAATTGAATTGACTGCCTCGTTAGTCTACTGCGCGCAAGAGCGACTGCTGAGCAAGAGGTCCTGGGTTCGATTCCCGGGTCGGGCATAGTGTTATTGCGATTTTCCATCAGGAATTTCTCAGTAGGAGCTACGGAGTCTGGATCTGCGCCAGGTTGATGGCAAACTGGCTCGCCCCCTATTACGTGGGACTTAAACATAACTGGTGAGCTATGGGTGTACTATTAGGTACACCTCTGCCTTATTCTTCGGGGATTGCTTTTTTTTTCTTTCTTAATTGTCTTGTATTTCTAATGGCTATAAATTATTTTGTACGCCAATGTTGGCAAAACATGTTGAAACTCACAGATTTTCACTTTTACATCCACATTTGCATTTATATGTATTATGTTAAACATGTTTACAAATAAATATATCTTTATCTTTAAAACATAGCTGGCGAAATATGGGTGTACTATTAGGTACAAATCTGCCTAACCCTTCGGGGATTATAGGCCAATGTTGTTATGTTCTTTACTAGAATTTATTTTATAATCGTTGTTTATACGTATTGTTGCTTCGTGTTTCTTCAATGGTGAGTTATGACAATCGGATTTTATTGGATGATGCCAAAAGAGTATGTAAGGATTCGTAGCAGGTGGTGTTTTGTAGTTTCTGCCTACCCCCAGAAGAAAAAGGCGTGAGTTTTTTTACCTAGGTCTTGGCTGAAGCAGGGTTAGATTATATGTTCTGTTGCACATGAAAAACGAACTGTGAATATATATTTCCGCGACCGCATTCTCAAACTGCAGCAACAAAGATGTCCAATCGCTATGTCAGACCGCAGCGTCTCGATTGGTTTCTGATGTAATTCTATGAAAACGGTAATGTGATCATCTATGGAAACGCCTTTACGATGTTAAAGCCCGAACTGCAAGTCCTAGGATTTACCGGTAAATCCTAAGATTTACAGTAACTACATACATATTAGTCTATGAGTTATACATCTACGGCCAAAGTTGCTCAGAAATAAATGAATGATTTATTTAATTACAGAAACCAGTCATGTCGCTACGATTTGTCTTATAGGTCGTGGTTTTGGCGATGGAACTGTACTTTAAAGCGCTTTGGGCTTCAAAGTAAGAGATTTTAATGTTTTTCAAACGTATTACAAAGTGTGTTTTATGATGTAAGTAATGTGTTTCATGTTGGCGATTTAACAACGTTCATTCCATTTTTACGTTCTAGTTTTCAAACATCTGAATAAATCTTTCAGATGGTGATAGAAAACTGTCTTACACAATAATTAATTAAATGAATCAAAAATATATTTACTAAGTAGAGTAAACTAACCATAATTTTACATTATTAATGAAAAACTATTCAATAAACTAACAACACACTATAAAAGGGCATCGAAAAACTCCTCCTCGACGCTGTCATCTGGTAATGTGCTCAAGAGACTGGCGGCGTTGCCACGTTGTATGGCAACACTAAGCCTCTGACCAAGATAAAAGCCAGCCCTTGGGTCACGGGAAGCGTCAACTAGGCGTTTCGAAATTTCCTTAAACAGGTCATGAGCACTCGGACCCCACGGCCCCAGAGTTTCAACCCCAAACGGCTAGAAAATATAGTTACCACAAAGGTATTTACGCCGCTTGAGGTTCTCTGCAGCCGCAGCGGCAGTGCCAGCACAGCACAATGACCTTAGAAGATGAGACTAACTGAGTTGTAGGTATATAAACCTATCCGTTTCAAGAGAGATTAAAATCAACGACATTCTTACCTTAATCGGCGGCGCATAATCCACAGCCATCATACAATCGCTGTTAACACCAGCTTCAGTCTTAATCATGGGAGGTCCATGATGGTACAACTGTTGCATTTGATGGTGATGGACCCCGCTGTCACCACGGCTGTACCAAGTGGTGTACATGCCGCAGTTTTGATCCCGATAGTCGTTCATAAACTCATTTTCACCTATCGCGTTCAACATAAAGTCAGTTGCGATTTGCCACAAAGTTTAAAATTTTTGCCACAACTTTTAAAAACTTTTTTGAATTTAAATATTCGTTTTGACTGTTCATTATAAGGTTAAAGGCTGGTTTTAAAAGGTTTTTTAAATTTAAAAAAACGTGGCTGAGTTTTAAAGTTCATGGTTTAATGTTCACTCAGAGTATTTTTAAGTTTCACTTTTAATTTTTGTTCGTCACTTGTAAGTTCGCACATTTTAGTTTTAAAACGTTTACACGCAGTCAGTCTTTAACATTGTTACACGTAGCACAAACACTTTTGTTTTCAAGTAGTTTTAAAACGTGATGTTCTTCAAAAAAGATTTAATAATGAAAAATAAAATTGATAAAAATAATTTAATTATTTTTCATATAAAACGGCTTATTAAAAGAAAATAATATTTTAATAGTTATGTTAAATGTTTCAACGGAAAACAGATTAAAAAACAATAATATAAGCACCTTTTTTCAATTAAATTGAACCCGTTTTTAAAACAATTTGATTCTGAATCAATTATTAATTTAAACTATTATTGCACTAAGTACATTTTTCAAAATAAATATATTTGACTATTATTTTTGTGTTTTTCGTATTTTTATCTTGTGGGCAGCATCTGAAAAACAAAAAAATCTATTAGAATTTTGATATTGTTGTGATTTTATTGTCTGGCTTGAAGTTGAGCAGGATGTAAATACCTATTTCAGCTTTTGAACTCATTAACAACTACCTGCCCTTGGCCCATGTTAGAGTGAGGCCAAAAAAGCGTAATTTTTTGAGCTGTGAGTCGCGTAAAATGAGTCGCGAATTTTTTTTTTTTTAAATAGACTTTGCCCCACACTAGGAATTTCTCCTGTATCGTGGGTGCGTTTACAAACATTTAAACTAACATACACAAACAGCCAGATAGCCAGTAGATCATACAAATATCCAAAATCATACAAATATCTCAATCTCCGTAACTAGAAAGTTCCCAGGTATGGTCTAGAACAAAAAAAATATCGCAAAGACGGGGAGAACAAGTGCCTTTCGGCTATGTTAAGGGTCTATTTACACCCTTTATTGGAATTATCCGTATCGCGAATGGGTTGTAACACAGGGGTACGACAAGGGCCTTCTTAAGTAAAGGTATGTTCCTAATAACCGTTCGTACAGCGCACGTCGGACAGTGGACCTACATACTGCTAACTGACCGACTGGGGACTCAGTAAACCGGCCGATTCTGACGGCACGGTTGGCGCAGTGGCTGTGCGATTGACTGTTGCGTTGCGTGTCGCGGGTTCGATCCCCGCACGGAACAAATATTTGCGCGTAAACGCATCCACGATACGGAGAAATTCCTAGTGTGGGGGGCAAAGTATATACAACATTAGTTTTAGTATATGCGAAACCTGATACACGTGTCTAGTATTTTTATGTAAAGAATCTATGTACAAAATTTCAAAACTGTATCATGAAAAATCACAAAGTTATAAGCTTGTTCTGTTATCTAGCTGTCCGAACAAAATCGTGGTAACCACGCAGCGCGCGCTTCAAGCGTTGTCTTGAGCTCATTGATAATAATAATTTGGCAGTAGGTACCTAAATTATTGCAATAGGTACTTAAAGTCGCTCGGTGTAAAACTTAACTTTTTAAAATATTTTTGGGTCAAAATATAACATGGTTTAAAAATGATTGGAATCGATTCAGTTACTTATTCTGAACAAACTATATTCAGGTTTCGCATATACTAAAAATAATGTTGTATAAAAAAAATGTACGTAACCGTCAGTGTACAGTGTCTGGAGTCGCGTCCGCGATTAGTCCAGATCTACCAATGTGACCGGACCTTTACTCTATAGTTTCGTTTTTTTTCATGCCGAATGCTAGGGTAGAAGATGCTTCAGATAAAGAAAATGTGACTATAAATAGCAGTAAGGCACTGCCATACAATCCAACTCATCTTTTAATTAAATACAACAAATTCTACAACTTAGCAACTAACTTAGAATTGCAAATATACCAACATACTGATAAAGTTATATGTACATAGCTCTATGTGGATAGGTCATTGACCGAGTCGCCACGCCTACTGTACACGCCCATTGTAAGCCCCGCCCAGAGGAAATTTGGTGTGACGTAATTTTGCTGGTAAGGTGGGTAGTATGGGGTACCTTAACGCTTAGCTATGCTTAAGGATAAGCAGGAGTTTAAGTCTGGTTAGAAAGCTCACGTGAACTTGACGAGACAAGATGAATTCTTTTGCTAAACCAATTGCAGTAAGTTTAATCAGATATACTTATTATAGCAGAGATCAGAGGTAGAGTTTATTTGGTTGAACTCTAAGGAAATAAGTAACAGTCATGTGGATGATACTTTCCTATGAAATCCCGGAATGTATTTTAAATTTCGAAATCATCATCTGACTAGCTTTTTTCCAACTATGTTGGGGTCGGCTCCCAGTCTAACCGGATGCAGCTGAATACCAGTATTTTATATTGAGTTAGCACTGAGTGATATGATACCCTTTGGTAAGACTGGTTGTCAGACTTTCAGCCACTACCTGTAACGACTGTCAAAGATCTACAAATGACAGCCGGGACCAACGGCTTAACGTGCTTTCCGAAGCAGGGAGGAAAAGCGGGAAATATGTAATAGATGGTCACCCATCCACAGACCGACCGTGGCAAGCGCGGATTAACCTTAAAGATCAGTTCGTGGGGCTGTAATTATTTAGCCACGAGCACCTCTAGAATCTAACCAACAGGCAAGGAATAATATTTGCTACTGTTTCACACCGACCCACATGTTATTACTAATTACTCTAACTTTCAAAATGGTTGATACAATATTCTAAATACGGTAATTTTCTACATATTTGGGATAGTCAGCAAAATTTTGGGCTAAAGGAAAATTAAACTTTTGGGCCTTGATATTAAACTATATTACAGTACACTAACTAGGGATGGGCCGACTATGACTTTGGCCGATTAGTCGGTTACAAAAAGACCGACGAATTGGCAAACAAGTCGGCCAAGCTGATCTTTACTTTCATCATTACTGGCATCGGCAATGCCCATGGCGTTTCATGAATAGCTGTATCGCTCGAATTGAGTGCATCATTTCAATTTACATGATTTCAGAAAAAAATGTGCAATTGTGCCTAGTATTGTAAGCTTGCACGCGTCACGATTCACTTAGAATTTGTCTCTGGTTAACTGGGCGCCAGTAATGACGCAAATATCAACGTGTAGATGTTCTAGAAACAGTTCCATCCACACTATCAATTCATAAAAGAACTAGAAAAAGGGGCATTTAAAATGGACGCCGTGGCAATCTCACCCTTATCAACCAAATAATCTGCCCATGCTAAGTCATAGACCAATAATAACGACCACAGGATCCATGAGGTTTTTATTATATCTTCAATGATATGGAACGCTTGCAGAAGTCGATTAGCGGATAGGCCACCATACCTAACATATCGACATACCTCCTTGCCATGGAAAGCACATTAAGGTAATGATCTGGGCTGTCGTTCGCATATCCTTGACAGTCGTTACGGAGAGTCAGGTGCCCAAAAGTCTACAAAATAATTTGACTTTGCTACATCGTACCGCTCTCAATGTAGAGCGTCCCCAAAAAATAATGTAAATGCTTGTAATCCCCAACGGGTCAGTCATAGGTGCACCTAATAGTACACCCACATTTCGCCAGTTATGTTTAAGTCCTACGTAATATGGGGCGAGCCTATTGCCATCAACCGGGTCAAAGTCCAGACTCCGTGGCTATTACTAAGAAATTACTGATGGGAAAACCCAACAACACTATGCCCGACCTGGGAATCGAACCCAGGACCTCATGCTCAGCAGTCGGGGTTGCGACCATTCGACCAATGAGGTAACTAGTCAACATAACATACCACATACATAACATTTTAAAAAAACGTTGCCCCACACTAGGAATTTCTCCTGTATCGTGGGTGCGTCTACAAACATTTAAATTCACATACACAAACATCCAAACCCGGAACAACTACCTGTAGGCCATACAAATATTTGTTCCTTGCGGGAATCGAACTCGCGACACGAAGCACAGCTGTCAATCGCTCAGCCACTGCGCCAACCGTGCCGTCAAATTTCGATAGTTTTTTACAACAACCAAATCGCCATGAAACAGAACTATAACAAATTTCTAACTTACATGCTAATCACCAATGCCAGCCCACTGACATTGGCATTGGTATCAAACGCCTTACGCAAAACGCAATGCGTCTTAGTAAAAAACTTGGTACGCATGTGCAAATGAGTTGAAAAAAAGTGCATCTACACTACATGCAAATTTATTTGCCACTTATTAGCGTTACAGTTGGTTTTGCTTGTTGCTGGTGGCCGTGAATTTGTGATGTGTAGTGTGGAGTGATGCTCTTGTTAGCTATGTTTTGGGAATACATTCAGGGAGTTGATTGACTCAATCATCATCTGCTTAGCCTTTTCCCAACTATTTTGGGGTAGGCTTCCAGTCTAACCGGATGGAGCTGAATACTAGTATTTTACGTGGAGCGACTGCCTATCTGACCACGTCAACCCAGTTAGTTCTGGGTAATACCCATTGGTCAGACTGGTTGTCAGACTTTCGGGGCACTGCCTACTTGTAACGACTGCCAAAGATCTACAAATGACAGCCAGGACCGACGACTTAACATGCTTTCCAAGGCACGAAGGAAACTCGGTATGTAATGGGTGGTCACCCATCCACGGATCAACCTAGGCTATCGCGGATTAACCTGAAAAATCGCCCGTGTAGCTGTTATTAATTAGCCACGAGCTCCTCAATTAGTTGATTTACCATCAGTCTTCAACAGTCCAATCCAGGACCAAGGCCTCCAATCGCATGCCGTTGGAGAAATCTCAATTTTTAATGAGCTGATTTGCTCGATGTAGTACGAAACAAAGGAACACCAAGCATTTTGATGGATCGGTTATATTGTGAAAATTGCTGGTCTAACCTAATTGCATGTAACATAGAAATGATCAGAACGCTATAACTACTCAAAGATACGCTCAACGTAATAGAGGGTATTGATGACTTGTAAGAACGCAAAATATCAGAACGCATGTAAAACGAAAATAACATCTTCTTTGAGTATCTCTACTTCATAACATCACGCCTGTAATCCCCAAAAAAAGGTGAGGCAGAAGTGTGCCTAATGGTACACCCACATTTCGCCAGTTATCTTTAAAGTTGTGCCCAAAGCTTGGCATCTAGTTCGAAGCTATCACTGGCGTACATGAATTAACTATAGACGCCTTAGAATTATCACCCAGCAGGGTTATTATCATCATCTCTTAAGTTTTTAAATAACAGTTGTGGCTTAGCAATACGCATTGCTTCCTCAATTAATGAAAGGAGAATGGTAAAATTCTCCCTCAAACTACGTAAAAAGCCTTTTTAAATTTTAAACATTTGCTAGTTTATCTATGACAGATTCGCATTCTATTTCCGTGCATATAGTTTTTCCTATCTAAGTGAGGAATTCTCCACTGTCACAGCGTTCATCCCACAAAGGACTTTACTGACAATCTGTCACCCATCCATCATTCAATGTTGCTTGACTCAGACGCAGTTCATTGCTGGACACTGGCATCCTCCATAGATCAGTAAGATGGATTGTCCGGTGTTTGATATAGACCTGTTTGTTGGTCAGATATATTCTAGTAGTAGACTATCAATATCGTATATAGAATATTCCGAATTGAGCATTTTCAACCAACGAAATCCAGCAAGTACCGTAAAACGGGGCGAATAGAAATGCAGGGATGTCCTTTTAACATTGAATTAATTTGGTATGTTGCCAAAAAGGTCTAAAAATAACATGACATAGCATACTATAGGTAATAGTACACCCACATTACACACCAGTTCTGATTAAGTTCCATATAATATAGGGCGAGCCTATTGCCATCAACCGGGCACATATCTGGACTCCATGGCTGCTATTGAGAAATTAATGATGGAAAAAACCCAATAACAGTTTGTCCGACCCGGGTATGGAACCCAGGACCTCATGATCAACAGATGACCAACGAAGCAGACTATATATATATTTTTTTTTTGTCTAATAGAAACATTACAGCTATTTCCTACAAAAGTGAAGTGTGGTGTTTGACCTACACGGTCAAAATGTATGGAACAGCAGATTTTATTAAATAACCGATGAATAATTTCTATATGGGGGGGCTCAGAATGATGTACTGAATACGTGGTAACCGCTTTCGCGTCGGTGTCCCTTCCACCCTGTATATTGTCATCAATCAGGTACAACCCCAGATTCCGTGTCTAAACTGAATAAATCCAGATGGAAAAACCCAATGAAACTTTGCCCAACCTGGGAGCCCTACTCGGTAAAATAATAAAATAAACCTTCCAAGTTTACCTCGTGGTAATAATTATTTAGCTATAAAAAGTAATAACGTACACTTAATTTGAACGAATGTGATCACTGATTAGAAAATAACTTAACAGCGATATTTATTACTTGGTACCTATTTATTGAGGTAAATATGTACTAAATTAATGTAATGGATTAAGTTATAAGCGGTACTTGCTTAATGGCGAATATCTAGCCTTTTTCCCAACTATGTTGGGGTCGGCTTCTAGTCTTACTGGATTCAGCTGAATACCAGTGTTTAACATGATGCGACTGCCACTACACCTCAGTTAGTACTGGGTAATACAATACCTCTTGGTCAGACTGGTTGTCAGATTTTCGGGCCACTGACTACCTGTAACGATTTTAAAGATCTACAGGGTGTAAACAGACCCTTCACATAGCCGTCAACCAATCATTCTGTATTTCAAACTAAGTAACTTCACGTAAAAATTATTGCTGGGAAACGACTTTTTATTTTGGGATAAAAAATTACTTTTTACGGTAGGACTCGATGAAAAGCACTCAAAGCATTGTGCTGATGGATGGATTGAATAGTACGGGGGTCATGGAGGTGTGTAAAGTAAAAATCTTACATTAAAAATATGTATTTAAAAAAAAACTTGTGAAAAAGTTGGAACTTTGACCCCCAATATCTCCGAAACTAGAAGGTTCCCAGGTATGGTCTGGAACAAAAAAACTATCGCAAAGACGGGGAGAATAAGTGCCTTTCGGCTGCGTTAAGGGTCTATTTACACCCTTTATAATTGACTGCAGGGACCAACGGTAATTAACGTGCTTTCTCGTGAGGAAACTTAGTATGTAATGGGTGCTCACCCATCCACGGACCTAGGCAAGCGCGGCTTAACCTGAAGATCGACTCGAGTGGCTATTGTTATTTCACGAGCTCCTCCTTCTGCACGATTAAATAGATGTATGGATGTAAGTAAAATCGACATAAAATTTAATATTAAATGAACTTACTACAATCTACGAGATCAATTGAATGCTTGTTGAACTGTTGAGGTCATCGGTCATGCCAGGTATGCGTAAGGTTTTTTTTTATTCAATCAAGATGCAGCGTGACTCGGAAAGTGCGTCATATAAATACCTAGCAGTAATAATTAGATGCTTAGAAACACGTGTTTTATATCGTAAGATCTTGGCCTTAGCACGAGCGCGCGGTGTCAACGTAACGTAAATTTGTATGTCGATGTTTTTATGAAAAATACAATTATCCTATAGTATTTTAGTGAAATTGTTTACAACCAGCACAATCAGTAACATCCATAGATATGAATATATTCTTAAAACTATAGAAATATTGTGTGAAACGGGTATTTTTTTTTACTATGAACACTTTTAACGTACACATCTTGCTACATCGTTCTCACATAATGTACCTACCATCTCAACGTGAATGATGTAATCAAAGTTTTGTAAAATTATTCTGTTTTAAAAGAGTGTCCATGGAGTTTCTTGCCCGTTCTTCGCCATAGAGATCTACGTTAGGGAATGGGCAACTACAGTACTTTCACAGTTTTTATGCCTTGTGACTGGGACTGTAGTTACATTACATTGTTGTCTTTGTTTCGACAATTCAAAAGTACCTGTACCTGGCCTACTTGAAATAAAAGCTTTGATTTTGATTTTAAAATCGATGTATTTACGGTACTTTTAAACAGCGCGTTCGTGACTACATTTCCCGAAGAAGATGGCAGAAAACTATAGTTCAATGTGATAGGGCGAGTGCCATTACTTTAAAAAAAAATCTTAGTGAAAAAATTTAACACTGCCGTCTTGGCGATCTACCGCGGAACGCGCGTTCTTAGCCTCTGCGAACATTAGCCAAAAACGTAGTTACGAAGACATCCTTTTTGGGCAAAACTGTTAGACAACATCTAAAAGAATGTTTATATAACGCTCTGCTCAAGAACGAAAGTTAAAATTCCAACAACACACAAATACAGGGTGTAAACGGACCTTTACGAAACCGTCAACCCAGCATTCTGTAAACTAAGTAACTCTACGTAAAAATTATTGCTCGGAAATGACTTGATTTTTTGGGCTGATAAAATCACAATTTACGGTCGGACTCAATGCAACCCACTCAAAACATTGTGCTGATGGATGCATTGAATATAGTACGGAGGTTGTGGAGGTATTGTCACCCATCGAGAGACCAACCAAGGCAAGTTATAACATACATTCGGGCCGATCTTCAGGTTAAGCCGCGCTTGCCTAGGCTGGTCCGTGGATGGGTGACCACCCATTACACATCGAGTTTATTCCGTGCCTCGGAAAGCACGTTAAGCCCTTGGTCCCGGCTGTCATTTGTAGATCTTTGACAGTCGTTACAAGTAGTCAGTAGCCCGAAAGTTTGACAACCAGTCTTACCAAGGGGTATCGTATTACCCAGTAATAACTGGGTTGTGGAGGTCAGATAGGCAGTCGCTCCACGTAAAATACTAGTATTCAGCTGCATCCGGTTAGACTTGAAACCAACCTCAACATAGTTGGGAAAAGGCTAGGCAGATGATGAATCGCACATCGGTAGCAACTATTGCACTAGATTTTTTCTAGTGTAATAGTTGCCACCGATGGCCTTTACTACTGCGAAAATGGTCTCAAGGTATTTTTCAGTGTTTCTTTTGACTATGTTTAAACGCGAATGTACTTTTCTGGAGCAAATAATCTAGAGGTTTGTTTATATTCACAAAGTATCAAAGCCAAACACGAAATTAATGCTTTTCGTGAAATAAAATAAAAATGAATTAGCGTGAACCCTGTGCTCAAATCAAATCAAATCAAATTTGTTCGTAAA
Organism: Noctua fimbriata; assembly: GCA_905163415.1. NCBI lineage: Eukaryota > Metazoa > Arthropoda > Insecta > Lepidoptera > Noctuidae > Noctua > Noctua fimbriata. Next base: position 3,518,226 of record LR990946.1, read on the forward strand.
TGTAGGTTTCATTACAAATAGGCTGTTATAATAAAATGGCCAGTACGCTACATTTTACTCGAGAGCATACAAATGATAATAATAAAGTTAGTTGTGTCGAAACCACTGACGCACATCACTACATAGTATAAAACAAAGTCGCTTTCTCTGTCCCTATGTCCCTTTGTATGCTTAAATCTTTGAAACTACGCAACGGATTTTGATGCGGTTTTTTTAATAGATAGAGTGATTCAAGAGGAAGGTTTATATTGCACCTGTGCGAAGCCGGGGCGGGTCGCTAGTTTAAAATAAAATAACTCAATTACTAACATGCCTATAAACACACAATTCCTTACGTACTAAGCTTGGTGCTTTGTCAATAAAAATACGGTTAAAAATACCTACTTAGAACATTGAATTATAGTTTTATAGTTGCGTCGGCAAAGAAGAAAATGTTTCTCATTGAATATTTGTATTAAAGAAACCATTAATAAATGTAAAGGCATTTTGATAAAATCATAGAAATAACATTTTTTCTACATTTTTATGCATTTAAAGAACCTTGAAACTTCCCACTGAAAAATCTTCAATTAATAAATTCTTTTCAGTTTATCCTCACTATATAAATATAAACAGAATGTGAAAACCATTCATAATTAACTTAAATTAATATGAGAGTCCTTTTTTTAAGCATTTTAACTTTACCTGCTACAATCGGTCACTTGCACCATTTATCGTTAACCGACGTTTAACGCGAGTTAAAATTAATCGCGTCCAACGCTACGAATTAGCGTGAACCAAACTATTGTTAACTTGGAATTACATTTATAATTATTTATGGTTTTTTGTCCAATAGTTAGAATTTGTTCAGTTGGAATTAAAGCTTGTTTAAACTTTTGTTTAAAGTTTATTGATCATCATAATCAGCTTGTCCTACTACTTGGCCACAGGTCTCCACTCTGTTAGAGAGAGTGGGCTGTTGGCACCACGCTGGCCCAGTGTAGGTTTTTATCTATCACAAGTCATGAAATAAATTACACACGGCTCGTAAGTCGGGGGCGTTACCGAGGCGGTCACTACTGGTCTAACATTTGACTGCTTCTGATTTTTAATAATTAACAATAATGCTCCACATCGGGCATACGGGAGACATGACATGATAGCCAGAAAGCGACAGGCGACGCTATAGACCTCGCAAGGAGATAGCGGGTCGAGCTGGATATAACCAACGACTATTGGTCCACATTGGCCCTGGATCGAAAGATTTGGCAAGTGTCCAGCAGTGGGATGACACAGGCTAACATTAACAGTAAAATAGATGTTGTATTAAACGCCAAATTATCTACTTACCTACTTGAGATTGTTGCACGCTAAAAATAACAACTTAAACGATTTTGGCGCCAACGTGTTTTTACGAGTTATTTTTTGCAAAAACATTGTAATATATTTTGTCGATTGGTTAATAATATTTAATATTATCGTAAATTATCATAGCTTTATATTAATCAGTAGGAAGAAAACGACAGCAACCATTAATTACAGCATGTCAAAAATTTGCAATTAACGAATTAAATAAAAACGTTTATTTAAAAATAACTGACGTTAAAAAAACTCGTTTTTGTTTTAACTAAAAAACAACCTAAAAAATATCTGTTGCGATAAATTAAGCATTTTTCGCAAAAAAACTAACAGTAAGAGAAAAACGTGAACTTGTGAATATTTAAATATCGTTAGTAATTAAAACATTTGCTAATTGTTTAGTTTCTTAATCTTTGCTAAATGCAGCGTTTAATCAAACACCTGATTTTTTGCTTCCTTTTAATTGTGTAACTAACCTTAAATCTGCTTTTTTTCTGTTTATTCGGTTTCATTCCAGTTTTTAACCACAAAAACAATGATTTTAGTTCTTGGCTTACGAATTGTAACTAAATCTTGATTCGGTCACATGGGTCCCAAATGTCATCGTCGGAAAAAAAAAAAATATTCCGGTATCTTAGAAACTCTACCTATCATTATTTATCTATCCAGGATATTAACACAATCTATAACTGCTTCTTTATGCAAACTATTATTCATTTCTCCCTTTTTAAAGCAACTTTTTACTCTTTTTCTCTGTTCCCTATTTGAAAAAAACCGCACCCTTTAATAAAAATCAAAATCATTCAGTTACCTATAGAAAACACACTCATAACAACCAAACTTAAAAACTAAGCCTTAGCTAAAAAAAAAAACATCAACAAAAATTACCTTCATCGAGAAAAAAAAACACAACACAGATACACAACACAAAAAATACACAGTCAGGAAGAACTAGAAACACCACTATCACACACTGATAAGAATACCACTGAAAAAACCTCCATGCTTATAACGAAACGGGAAAAAAAGCACGTTATATTTTTTTTTTCAACGCTGTTTATTCTACCGGGAGCGTCAACACGGACGATGTCTTTTGATCGACTAAAAACTTGCCTCGGAAAATGTGTAGGCGTTATGCACGGGAATGAGACGGAGATAGAATCTTGTGTGTAAAAGAAAGAGAGGAAAGACTGGTGCGGAGGCGTGTCAAGGTAGGAGTGGCCTAAGTTTGCATAAACCGCATCACTGTGGACGGTTCGCAGCCGCAGTGTTAAGCCTGATTCGAGCAATATATTATACGATCCGAGACTTTTTGCTCGGTGTGCATTGTCTTGGCATTTTTTTTTCTGGATGAACTATGAAACAGTGTGGTGTTTGCTTTTTAATTCGATACGCTTGTGGTAGGTTAGTGTTAACTATAGATTTATTTTTAGATGTATGAGTTACTATTGTTATTTATAGGGTTTTATGGCGGTTTTTATTTATTTTATGGAAGATCTCTCATAGTGACATTTAACTTAAATGATCAATGAATGTGGAGTAAACGAAGCAAGAGTGAACAGGCATCTTTTGGGCACGCTCGGTCCATCATAGACCTCATCCATCGCTTTCAATCAGGCGTGATCGAGGTCAGGAGCAGGCCCATTTTGCAATTAAAAAAAAAAAGTTGAAGAAGCATTTTGGAATTCAATTCAAATGTGAAAATCTTTTAAAATTCTCAAAAAGCGTTACGTAGGTAGAGCAGCCTCAGCTAGATGGACCGATGACATGGACTAGGACAGAAGATTGGCTATAGAAGGACGAGAAAGGGCAGGACACCTTTAGAGAGGCCTATCTCCATTAGTCCATATAGGTATGCCAGTGGACAGTACAACTAACTGATTGATAGGCTAAATTGATAAGTGGATTGGATTCCTATGACGCCCCGGCTTTTATCAGATGTGATAAGCTATCCTAGAATTCATTAACAGTGAACTTATTCTTATCTTTGTTTTCAGTAATTATTAAAAAGGCTACGCGCGTTACAATATTCTGGAGCAGGCAAAGTGACATTCTACCAGCAAGACCAATTAATAAAGAAAAAGAATTATAGGACTGGCATAAGCTAAAGTAAAGTTTATAGGTATCAATCCTTTGTCAAGTCATTGCAGAAATACAAATTGTTTTGATAGCCACAATCACCTGTTTGAGAGAATTTCACTAATGAAACTGAACGCAATCACATTTAAAATCTGTTACTGTCAACGTTCCATATCACAGATGCCACTGACCACTTTTAAACGTAGTTTAAATGTTCTGATAACGTCCAGTTTCAATGGTGAAATTGACCATGAGTATATTAATTTGTCCAAATAGAGAGAAACAGATGGATAAGGGACGCACAGAATAGAGAAGAATGGGCAGAAGAAATGGGAGGCCTATTTCCAACATTGAGTGATTCTGGTCTGAAATGATAAATAATGAAAACTAACAAAAAAAAAAAGATTATTGACAAAACCAAGTACGTTATGCGTTTTGAAATGCTAAGTTAAATTCATATGTAAATTTTGGCATAATTTTTTTTTTAATTATTTACGAAATATGCAGGGAAACGTATATAATTGTTTTTGGTATTTGGGGAAGTCCGAGTAACTTTAATCTCCGACAGTAAAAAGTTATTATCCAGGATATAATCAGACACTCTACTTAAGGTAATTTATTTCATCACCACTGGTTTTAAGACAGTAATTTATTTTTTTAATTTGAGAGAACATATTACAGTAAAAATCAATCTATTGCACAGTTAAAAGACACACACGGAAAACCCCAATTACGTACTATTACTAAGCTCAACCTAGGGATCGAATGCAGGAATCGAAGTCACCCTTGCGTCCACTTGACCATTGAGACTTTCAGTCAAGTGTATGGCAATGTATGGCAATCACCAAACCAATTTTTAACCGACTTCCAAAATGAGGAGGTTTTCAATTCGTCAGCTGCCAGACTTTTCCAACCATACTATGTCGGGTTCCAGTCTAACCGGATGCAGCTGAATACAAGTATTTTATGGAGCAATTGCCTATCTGACCACCACAACCCATCAACTGGGTAATCCAATATCTTGGTAAGACTTTTTTTTTTTTATGATGGGAAATCATCAAATGACCCCCCCCCCCGCTCTGGGCGGAGCGGAAGGGAGTGTCAGACTTGTACTGACTAAAACCCATCCATGTTCCTTTTTTGCCCTTTGTGTTCCAGGGCCGCGGTATCTCTTTCGAACAGTCCCGCAGCCCTGGCAGGCATCGGCCCGTGCGGACCCCTACGTGGTTGCTGACATTTCTTTGAGGCGCGCGTGGAACACGAACGCGCCGTCGACACGGCCTGTCGTCATAAGACGGCCGGACGGCGAGCTAGCCCATAACTCGCCGTCCACAGGCCCGCGCCTACGGTGGCCGGGGGCCACCACGTGACCCCCGACGCCCAGGGCGTCTCCCGCGGCGGCTGGGACGTGAGGCTCTTTCCCTCTCACGTTCCGCCACCTCCTTCACTAGCATGACTGCTTCGCAGAAGGAGCTGACGGCTTCGCAGAAAGAGGTGACGGCTTCCCATTCCCTCTCACTCCGGACCATGGCTTGAACCAGGGCCGGGTGCAAGAAGTCGCCGCCGCCAATCGCCTCTACGAGGACACGGCGCTGCTCCGCCCAAGCGGGGTAGGCCTCCACAGTGTGCTGCACCGTGTCCTCCGGACGATCCTCACAATGGAAACACCCGGGCGTTATCTTGGTAAGACTGGTAGTCAGACTTCCGGCCTTCTGGCTACAAATTACAGCCGGGTCCAATGGCTTAACATGCTTTCCGAGGCACGGTGAAAATTCGGTATGAAATGGATGGTCACCCATCCACGGTCTGACCGCGGCAAGCGTTGCTTAGCTTCGAAAATCGACCCAAGTATAGCCACAAGCCCCTCTTACACATAAATATACCCAGCCATCTAAAAAAAGTACTATAGTTTACACCTGTCACAGTATTTGCGCTAAAACTCAAGAAATGGCGAATAAAGAACACGTAAATGTCAGTTAAAATGACAATAAAGCATAATAAAGTGTTGCGTTTAAGATCTTTAGCGTTTCCAAACGATTAAAGTTTTATGTGAGACGACTTTGTGACCTCTGACCTTGAAGAGGCGTCATCATCATCATTAATTCATTTAATTATGAATACTTACATCAGGTTTACAAAATAGGTAGAAATATAATTAAAATAGTATTAGTTGTTACCTACATATTTAAATAGTAATAAAATCAATCTTACATGGTGATTTTTCTACTGAAAAATCACGCTCTAATTAAATTCGGGGTTTACAAGGTAAAATCTACTCCTCCTAATGTTGAAGTCGGTTAAATTGTAGCCTATGTCACCCGGGCCATAATAACGAATCGATTGACACCTTATTCATCAAAATCGGGTTAATAGTTTAGGAACTACGGAAGAACAAACGTAAATACAAACATACATCATACATAGAATGCTAAAATCAAAAACCCTTCCTTATAGCTTCGCCGTAGTCGGGTAAAAACATACATAACATAATATCACGCCTGCCTGTAATCCGCGAAAGGTTAGGCAGGGGTGTACCTACACTCACATTTCACCAATTATGTTTAAGTCCCATTAATAGAGGCGAGCCTATTGGCATCAACCGGGCGGCAATCCAGACTCTGTGGCTGCCACTGAGAAATTCCAAAATTGATGGAAAAACCCAATAACACTTTGCACGATCTGGGAATCGAATTCAGGATCTCATGCTCAGTAGTCGCTCGCGACCAACGAGGCAACGAGGCGAAAAACAAGTAAATGGTTTACTGGCCAGGTGGAACAGTAACAATCAATACTTATGTTAACAGAAGTTGAACGACATGAGTAGCTAGAGGTGATAAAGTATTTTTTGACAGCCAACCCCAAACTGAATAGTTAAGGATGATTACCACCAAACGGCTCGCATCGCCTCGGATCGGAACGGATTTTACAATCTTTAAACTATATCAAATCGTGTACACAGTCTTTAAAGTCTACATTACCAAACCGCGTACAGCAGCTTGATCGCGGGCTTCTACCGCGACACGCGATCGTAGCCGAAAGTATGATGCGACGCGCGATCGGCTCGGTTCGCCTGTCGTCGTATCCGATCGAAATTAGAACATGTCAACACGGTAGGAATGAAACTATTTGACTAGGCGCAGAAACGGTTACGTTCGCAAGCGACGGTACGGAGTCGATTGCAATGATCGTACCTATACGTCGACATCCTGTCATAAATATGTTTTCTTTCTTTCTCCTTTCTTTCTGTCGGACGCGATCGGCTGTCGCCGCATCCGTTCGTTTCCTTTCCGATTAGATGTGATGCGAGCCATTTGGTGGAAATCATCCTTTAGTCTGTATCTAGAGCTCGGGGGAATAGAGGTTTCATTTAAAGTATGAATTAAACGTAATTTTAATATATGTATGTCGGATCCGGTCATTAGTATGGACATAAAATGAATCGCAAGTGCGCCGGTGGTGACATCACGCGACCAACCTACAAGTCGCCCCACACCACAGAGTGCTTCTACAGAGCCCTGATGTTTAGCTCGAAGCGAGGGCGACAGTCAATGTCTGATCGTGGTGAAGTTGAGACGTCTTGGTACCCGATTCATTGTGTCCCGTGTTATTGTGCTAAGTTGTAATCTCAAGTAATTCGTTAGTTTTGCTAGAAACAGTGTATCGCACCCAGTGTGTTTTCATAGTACGAAACCCATCGTCTGCCCACATGATGTACATTCACGAGCACCAATATGTAAACACTGAACAACTTTTAAAAGTGTTTTTTTCCTACTGTTTTGATAAAAATGTCATGTTGTTACGAACATAGTATTCTGGAACTCATATTTATTATGAAAAAGATCTGTTCTCCAAGTTACAATCGTTATTTGTCGCGTAAATTGCTTTTAAATTTAGGGAGGTGCTCATGATATTGATGCTCATGACTGTACGAGCCTAACGGAATAAATCCTGACATATCCGACATGTAAATAAAATAGACTGTATTCACAACAACAGTCAACATAACCAATAGGACGGATCAACTACAGCAGAAAATAGGTCATAGCTCACAATTTAGAATAACTGGGATAAGCCCAGTCGCCTAGCACTAGTGCTAAGCGAGTGTAGGCGTCTCTTTCAGCCTTTTCACCTTGGTTTGTTCTGTCTCCTGCTGATATGAAGGGAAGTGGAAATTATATTTTTCCTACTCCTCCGCTATTCATTTCTGATTAATTTCGTTGCTGGATCCCAGACAGTTAAATTGTTTCTCTGGGACTACGTCGAGCTTCAAAGCCTCGGTGCTTTTCTGGTGGTCGTCACTGTGGATTCAGGCTTTCAGGAGTTGCTGTGGTTTGGGAATAGTGTGGCGGGCTTTTCCCAATTTAAAAAGAAGCAAGCTGAGCATGGGGTTCGATTCCCAGCCCTCGTAGCATGACCACCGTAGACAAGGATTTCTTTGACAGAAGAATCGACAAACTGACAGATAGTGCAAAGAAATCTGTCATTGTGTCGACACAATCTGTCATTTTATAGATTCTTCCGTCAAAGAAATCCTTATCTGCGGTGGTCATGCTACGGGAGCAGGTCAGGCAAAATGTTATTGAGTTTTTCTATTAGGACTTTCTCAGTAGCAGATTCGCTGTGTTTTGTCAACTGACTAGGAGCGAATTTCACCATTCAAACTGTACGCTATCAGCACATCACAACCACGATCAACAACTGATAGTTTCTATATTCTACAACAATGATGACACTGTCATCTGTTGAACTCGGTTTAGATGTGCTAATCGGGTTTAGTTTTATTGGTGTAATTCACCCTAAAAACTTTGTACTTTTCGCGAGGATTATAAGACAAAAGCCCTCTACTTTTACAATAAGTTACTAGCATTTCACCCCCGACATCGTCCGCAAAAATTGTGATAGCTCTGCTAATATGCATCATATAAATATAATTTAAATCATTAACACTAGAAACGGGATATTTACCATGTTTACTGATTTGTTTAAGTTCCCGATATTTCGGCGCACACACACATGGCAAACATGGACAAAAACACACGGTAAACACACACACCTCCAGACACACACACACACGGTAAATATCCCGTTTCTAGTGTTAATGATAATGTTAGTGACCATGACAGTTTGAAATTTTAATATAATTTATAGTCTATAGCACCCACGAATAATGTAGCTTTCTACCAGTGAAAGAATTTTTATAATTGGATCATTAGTTCCGGAGATAACCCCGTACATACAAACTTACAAACAAATTGTAGCTCTTAATAATATTTGTATGATTATCCATACAAATATTATAAAGAGGTACATTTGTTATGCAGAGGAATGAGGAAAATGTAGTGACGAAAATGTTGAATCTGAATGTAGATGGCTATAAGAGTAGAGGAAGACCAAAGAAACAATGGATCCAGTCAACCCGCGATCATGGCGCTGGCAACAGCGTCGAAATATCGGAAGCTCAAAATTATGAACAATCACGGAAGATATGCCGTAAGTGACAGTATAAGTTTAACGATGGATGGACTGTGTGAAGGATGATAAGGCTAGAAAGGAGGTGACTGCTGAGATGACGAGTATTAGAGAAGTATGGAAGAAGAAGACATGCTGCGTCGACACCAAATAAGTGGGGATAAGGGCAGGAGAATGATGAATGATGATATAATATTAGAATGAATAAGTTCCTATTTTGGAGGACCTCGTGTCTAAATAATAACAGCCGCTCGGGTCGATCTTTAGGTTGACCCATGCTTGCCTAGGTTGGTCTGTGGATGGGTGACCGCCCATTACATACCAAGTTTCTTCCGTGCCTCGGAAAGCACGTTAAGCCGTTGGTCCTGGCTGTCATTTGTAGACCTTTGACAGTCGTTAGATACTCAGTGGCCCAAAAAGTCTGACAACCATTCTTACCAAGGGGTATCGTATTACCCAGTACTAACTGGGTTGTGGAGGTCAGATAGGCAGTCGCTCCATATAAGATACTGGTATTGAGCTGCATCCGGTTAGACTGGAAGACGACCCCAATATAGTTGGGAAAAGGCCAGGCAGATGATGATGAATAAGTTCCTATTTTGTTTATTTTTTTACTTCTGTGAGTTTTCGTTGACCCGACGCATACTTCAAACAGTAAGTCTATCGTGATAGCGTGACTTCGAACCCATGTAAAGGCAAGCTCACACGCCATTACACATTTGATTTACCCGTGTGAGCTTCCTTTAGTTTACCTAGTTTGCATATTATAACATGCGTTACATTATTTCTTAGGAACTTGTCACGCATAATTGAATTCAGTTCAACTTTAATATTAAACTAATACTGCACTTACGGGATATCTTCCGTGATTGTTCATTATTTTGAGCTCCCGATATTTCGGCGCTGTTGCAAGCGCCATGATCGCGGGTTGATGATTACGATATGTATTAGCTTGGTTGTAAACTGTGAAAGCTTAAAACAGAAGGTAAATAATATTTGTGTAACGTTTAGTGGTAGCAAACGCGACTGTTGAGCATGACGCTATAACACTTACCCATCATCTGCCTAGCCTTTTCCCAACTATGTTGGCATCGGCTTCCAGTCTAACCGGACGCAGCTGAATATCAGTATTTTACATGGAGCGACTGTCTATCTGACCTCCACAACCCAGTTAGTACTGGGTAATACGATACCCCCTGGTAAGACTGGTTGTCAGACTTATGGGCCACTGACTACTTGTAACGACTGTCAAAGATCTACAAATAACAGCCGGCCAACGGCTTAACGTGCTTTCCGAGGCACGGAGGAAACTCGGCATGCAATGAGTGGTCATCCATTCACGGACTCCAGCGTCTGGCCCCGACCTGGTTAAAGTGGTAAAGTGTTCTATGGTATTTCTTTCAGGAATTTCTCGTGGGATTAAAACCCAACTGGCGAAGGGTGTGATTTAGTTACACATAAATATGCCTAACCCTCTAGAGATTTCAAGCGTTATGTTATGTTATGTTTGTTCATTTAAAGAGAAAGAAAATTAATTTCTGAAAAAAAAAGTGGATGGATGTTTAAGTAAATATCCCAGTATAATACTAAAAGAGAACCTATAGTGTGTGTGAAAATATTTAAACGCAAGTAAGTCGTTTAAATTTGAAATTCATCCTGCTTTTGTTCTAAAATAAAATTACAGAAATGGAATTTAAAAATCGAATACTGCGACGGTTATTTTATGCTAAATTTAAAATTTCAAATATCGAACGTTTGAGTTCCAATTTTCAAATTTGAACTTGGAACGTCCAGTTCGGATGACGCGCAAAAACTGAGCGCGCGCTGCCCGCCGTCATCTGCGGTGGACATGGAAAGATGTAGAGAGGTTGTAGAACAATATTTTTTTCAATATTATATGTTTTTTCTGTCACCTTTTTTCAGGTATTTACGAACTAAGTGGATAGCTCATGCCGTCGTCACGCTAGGCTTAACGTCATCATGACGTATTCATGACGAAACTTTCTTTCTGTGCCTGATATTTATTATTCTAACACTGTTTTAAGATTTCACGGATTATCAATAAATTATACTGTCACTTACGGGATATCTTGTGTCACCCTGCGATCATGGCGCTTGCAACAGCTACGAAATATCCGGAGCTCAGAATAATGGATAATGACGGAAGATAACCCGTAAATGACAGTTTAAGTTTAAAAAAATTACATCTAGTTTACTGAACAAAACTAATCTATGCAAATTATAACACGAATGAATTTTTTTTAAATGTCTTGTCGCTCGGTGGCCTCTTTCAAAAGTTTTTCATCATATTGAATATTAACTATGTAATTCATTAATGCACTCGACTTCAATAAAAGACACTAAAGATACTATCTTAACTAGTTTTGCTTACCAAGTTGCAAACAATGAATTCATTTGCTTTTTCATAACCTCTACTTGATTGTCGGCAATTTAAGCGTAACAAAATTTACTACTGAATGATAATCTAGCTGATTAAATCGATTTGACTGCAATTTTGTGTATCAAAGAATGAATGTAATTGACTGTTCTAGTCCATAATTTTGACGTTATTAGTGTGTAATTAAAAATTTACACCCAATTTTGTATACGTCTTTTGACGTAGTAATAATATATTGTCTTACAAACTAGTTTAGTGGTTTTGTATGTCTAATTAAGTGACTATTAAAGAATGGTAGGACTACAGGAGTGTTTATGTGTCAAGCTATGTATATTGTGTGTATGTATATTGTGAAAGTTATTCTCCTGTGTGTAATGGTTTCGTAAAACTAAGTCTGTAGAGATTTCTTTTATGAAAGCTGTTACAGAGTCAGACAAAAATTTATGTTTGGCTGAATTTAGCTAAACATAGAACTTTTTCTGAAGTTCACAACATTATTTTTTTGTAGCTTTTTGCACTATTGATTACAGGGTCCAACTATTTGGGTAAATTGTTTAAAACCTATCAAGGTTATTTAATTTTTGACTGAATGCAAAAAGCTCCACAAAAAAAAAAATACAACAATGCAACGCGTCTCTTTATCATCCACTGTTCTCCAGAAATATGCCGTCTAGTCGTGCAGACTATGCGCAAAAAGGGCGTCCTTTATACTCATCACATACGTTCCACGTTAGAGTGAGACAGACATATAACCAACCACCTTTACCTGACCTCTTTGACCACTGTACGTTCGGAAAATTAGCACGAAAAGGAAAATTTCTTACAAAATTGCAGCTCAACTTACACTGGTACGTGAGAAGAGAAGGCAAGAGAAAGCTTTTTGTCTTTGTTTATTATTGTATTGTGTGAAAGAGATGGAATGCTTAATGACAGTTTGTGGTCGTGCGATGTAGGTTTAAGATTTTGGATTTTTCGATTTGAAATTGTGATTTAGTTATGAATTTTATGAAAATTGGTTATTTTTAATGCTGTGGCGGCCTTAGGCTTAAGGATAATATTTATTCCTGTACATATTTAATTCAGTATTGCATAACAATTGCACTTATACTCGTAACTCAAAAGATCGACGGACTTAAAACTGAAGATTTTCCTGTTACTTTTCCAGGCAAAAATTGACCTACAAAACTAGTTTTTGACCAAAACTGTTACCAAAAGTTCAAAATGAAAAAGCTAATAAAATTAAAGCATGACTTTTTCCGATAATACCTTTAATATTATAGTACTATATGATTTTATCAACATTTTAAAAGCTGCATTTTCATTTGCTTCAGAGATAGATTACATCGTGAGCAAACCAGTAGCCTGGGAGATATTTCTCGACGGTATGTAAAGCCAAGTCAGAGGCCCATAAGACTCTGACACCAGGTTAAGCACTAACCACACGATGAAGAAGAAGAACTTTAAAGCAGCTTCAATTTATGAGAATTTCTGTTTCCGAACAAAACCTGGTCCGATAAATTTGGTGTGGCAGTGAATGCTAATAAATGTCAGGCGATCATCATTGGCAGTTCTCGCAGTCTATGCAAGTTGAATGGTACAACCTTGCCACCAGTTCTTTTCGACGGTACGGTCTTTCCTTTTAGCACTGAGGTAAAGGATCTTGGCTTGCATATCGATAGCACTATGAAATGGCATACTCAAGTTGCTCGTGTCAGCCAGAAGGTTTCTGGGTCGTTGCGGGCTCTGTTCCATTTGAGAAACTTTTTACCCTCGAATACGAAAACAATGCTTGTACAGTCCTTAATTTTTCCTATCTTCGATTATGGTGATGTGTGATACTTTGACCTGAATGCGGATCTCCTCGACAAACTTGACCGTCTTCTAAATAACTGCATTCGATTCGTTTTCAATTTGCGTAAATAGGATCATGTCTCCGAGCACCGGACTCTTCTTAAGTGGTTGCCCATACGTCAGCGTAGGGAGCAAAGGGCGCTTACCACCTTGTTTTCTTTTCTTGTTTCTCCCACTTCCCCTAGTTACCTTGCTCCCCACTTTCAGTATATTTTTGCTAACCATAATAGGAGCCTGCGGTCATCGCAAAACCGTTTGCTTCAATGTCCATCTCACCTCACTGACTTCATTCACCGATCATTCTTTGTCCAGTAATTAAAGTTCGCGAGTACATTCGGAAGAAGCTGGCAGTTTCGTCACAACGGTAATGTTTTCCCCATTGTTTGTGTTTTAATTTTAGTATATTCGTAAAAATGTCTATTTACATTAATATAAATTTTGATATAATATATATTTATAGTATTTGATATATATGAAAAGGTTGACTGGTAGAAAATGCCTATGGCTTTAATTCCGCCTCTGTACTTTTGTGCTTGAAGTGTTAAATAAATAAAATCAAAGATTTGAAATCAATTCAAATTTTTATTGCTGAAAACTAAGTTGCAGATGTTCACTGAATGTATGAGCATTCAGTGAATATCTGAAACTTATCGATACTTGACAGTACAGTACACTATGCTAGGTGATTTCGCCGGTCACTTTTAAGATCTACGCAAAATATTGTATGATGGCACTTATACTCTAAACACCCAGAAAAAGCTTCTTGTCTTACCTCAAATTGTCCCGTACATGATTCAAAGAGTGACTGCCTCGTTGCTCTAGTGGTTCCAAGCGCGACTGCTGAGCATGAGGTCTTGGGTTCGATTTCCAGCTCGTGCAAAGTGTTATTGGGTATTTCCATCAGGAATTTCTCAGTGGCAGCCACGGTGTCCGGATTTGTCCCCAGTTGGTGGCAATAGGCTCGCCCACTGGGACTTAAACATGACTGGCGATACGTGCGCACACTGTAGGATACCTCTATCTAAATCTTCGCTGAAAAGAGGCATGATGTTATGAAAATACCTGGGCTTTTAAAGACAATCACATAACATGTCTTGGAGACCTAGAAAACGCTGATGTGACGACTTAGAGGTTTTTGTGTTTTTGTTTGTGAGAGATTGGCTTGAGAAAGTTGTACCTAGAGAGGAGTGTCGTTAGTCGTTGTCAGTGGCCCAAAAAGCCTGACAACCAGTCTTACCTAGTACTAACGGGGTTGTGGAGGTCAGATAAGCAGTCACTCCATGTAAAATACTGGTATTCAGCTGCATCCGGTTAGACTGGAAGTCGACCCCAACATAGTTGAGAAAAGGCTAGGCAGATGATGATGAGCTCCTCTTCAGTATTATGTAATAGAGGTTTTCAAGTAACCAAATTAATCGCCATGTTAATAAGTGATAAAGTATGCATGTAAAACTAACAAGTACAATACAATAAAAACCTATATAGTTCGCGTCATCTAATATAAGCAGATAGTGAGAAAATGTTACACACGCGCTCTGAGATTAAATAATTACTCTGGGAGTAGTGTCTTGAAAGTACAATGAGCGGGATTTGATTGTTGCTAGGTACAGAAAACGTAAGTGCAGCTACATAAAGTGTGTAAATAGACCCTTAACGAAGCCGAGACCCACTTGTTTTCCCCGTCTTTGCGATATTTTTTTTGTTCTAGACCATACCTGGGAACCTTCTAGTTACGGAGATATTGGGGTTCAAAGATCCAACTTTTTCACAAGTTTTTTTTTTAAAACATGTTTTTAATTTAAGATTTTTACTTTAAACACCTCCACGACCCCCGTATTATTCAAATCCATCCATCAGCACAATGCTTTGAGTGCGTTCCATCGAGTCCTACCGAAAAACGTGAATTTTCACCCCAAAAAAAAGTCGTTTCCCAGCAATATTTTTTTCGGAAAGTTAATTAGTTTGATGTACAGAATGCTTGGTTAACGGCTTCGTGAAGAGTTTGTTTAGACCCTGCATTATTTGGTTTTAAATTCATTGTAATTTATTTC
This sequence comes from Noctua fimbriata, assembly GCA_905163415.1. NCBI lineage: Eukaryota > Metazoa > Arthropoda > Insecta > Lepidoptera > Noctuidae > Noctua > Noctua fimbriata. Next base: position 3,533,412 of record LR990946.1, read on the forward strand.
ATCACCACTGCTCACAAAACGGTGAAGGAAAACATCGTGAGGAAACCGGCATGTCGTAGAACCAAACAATTCGAAGACATGTGACATCTACCAACCCGCACTGGGCCCGCGTGGTGGATTACAAATTTACAGCCCACTCTCTCTCACAGAGAGGAGGCCTATGTCCCAGTGGGAACATTATAGGTTGATTATGCATGATATATTTACTGAAGAAGCAGGTTGGACAAAAAGACACGCAAGCGTTACTGCAGAGTATGAGTTAATGAGGTTCTGAAAACTGTTGATAAATAGATGTTTAATGCAATGGTTAAATGTGTGTGCTGGTATTAAATTGCTTATAATGTAGCCAATGGTTATGGTGTGTGTTGAATCGTGACGTATGCAAAATACCACATCATCGGTGAGAGACAAGAATCTAGTCTCTCTCTCTGTCTCTCTAAATGTGTAGTGAATATCATTGTGTTTTAAAATACCTACCTAATTGTGTTTCATAACATACATCCACAAAGGTATAAAAAAAAATGCAGCCAACTTGCGTATTGCGTATGTGTACATAGAAAGCATACACCTATCTATTGTTATTGTTCCGTACCTAAAAAGGAAAAAGGAACCCTTATAGAATCATTTTGTTGTTCCTCTGTCTGTGTGTCTCTATTAAATGTAGCTCAAACACAACTAGCAAAATGTGGATGTACCTTTGCCTAATCCTTTGGAAACCATAGACGTAATATAGTATTTAATGCTGCTATTTTTCAGCAGTACGCTTATTAAGAAACCAGGGCCGTCCTAAACCTCGTTGGGTCGACGATATCGTCGAAGTCGTGGGAAACACCTGAATATGGGACGCACAGACCTGGGAAATGTGGCAGAAAAAAAGGGGGGCCTGTACCCAGCAGTGACCCCGGGCTGATATGATGATGATGATGATGCTTCTTAAAACCGCTGCTGTATGTCGCTAAAGTAGTTACTTATATTTATCAGTGACTGTACCAATCAAATAATTCAAACCAGGCTAACAAGAAACATTGTACCATGCTTACACACGACCCAAATGATCATATCGAGCGAAAGTCTACCATGGGAGCCTATAGTTTTTGTCAGCCCATTGTAGCCTATGGGAAAATATTCGGTTTACATAGAATATTGAGTGCCTGCAGCTCAAAGGTAGTTTGATTGGAATGTAATGTGAATTTAAGGGATCAATATTCGTATTGTTGTGTTTGGTTTGATAGTTTTAACGTTAGCAAAGGCGCTAAGGCCCGAACTCCACCGAAGCGGAGACGAGCCGAGAGAAGAAGAGACGTGTTCCCACCACCAATAGTTACACTCATCTCCGCTTAGCTTTAGAGGAAGCAGTGGAGCAGAGAGCAAAGGAGATCTGCGACAAATATTTTTTTTTTGTTTCTTTCTTTCATATTTGTTCCACGCACAGCGGAGACAAGAAGAGACGCGGCGTGCGGTGAGCGGTGTGTGGCGAGCGGTGTGTGGCGGTCGCTAAACTGGACGTGAGTAGCCTGTACAAAGATCTCTCCTCCAGTCTAGCCAGTACGCATCTCCGCACAGCTTTAGTGGTGGTGGTTTAGGTAGCTATTGTGGCAGCTTTGGTGGTAAACAAAGCCTTGCTCCTAAACATCTCTCTTCTCGTCTTCGCACATCTCCGCACGTCTCCTCTTTGGTGGAGTCAGGTGTAATCTCTGCTCAGGGCTGCGGGACTGTTCGAAAGAGATACCGCGGCCCTGGAACACAAAGGGCTAAGAAGGAACATTGATGGGTTTTAGTCAGTACAAGTCTGACACTCCCTTCCACTCCGCCAAGAGTTGGGGTTATTTTGATGATTTCCCATTGTAAAAAAAAAGGTGTAAGCTCTGCTTCCTCACTCTCATAGGCCGATGGGACTGCAATCCGGCACGACCGGAGAGAGATCAGGCGCACGACCAACGGGATAACGTGCTTTCTGAGGCACGGGGGTATCACACCGCCAACTTCCAGACTTCGGGCTACTACTGAGACATTTCTAATGGAAAAACCCAATAACACTTTTACGCTCAGCAGTCACGCTTACGACCACGTAGATTCAGAAGGTTTAGTCCCATCTCGGGACCCTTGAATTTATTGTTCATGCCCATGAAACATGCTCGTGGCTAAATAATAACAGCCGCTCGGGTCGATCTTAACGTTAAGCTGCGCTTACCTAGGTTGGTCCGTGGATGGTTGACCGCCCATTCCATACCGAGTTTTTACAGTGCCTTGGAAAGCACGTTAAGCCGTTGGTCCCGGCTGTCATTTGTAGACCTTTGACAGTCGTTACTGGGTTGTGGAGGCCAGATAGGCAGTCGCTCCATGTAAAATCCTGGTATTCAGCTGCATCCGGTTAGGCTGGAAGCCGACCTCAACATAGTTAGGAAAAGGCTAGGCAGATGATGATGCCCATTAAACATTCACTTATCGGCACCCTGTCATAAATCATTGTTGTGGTACACATCAACAAATGGAACCACAGTATCAGTATAGTAAGTAAATCAACTTGATTATTTATTAAGGGCTCAATCCAGCAAGATTGACAGCTCGTCGAAATATTCAATTTATTCAAATATACAACATTAGTTTTAGTATATGCAAAACCTGATACACGTGTCTAGTATTTTTATGTAAAGAATCTATGTACAAAATTTCAAAACTGTATCATGAAAAATCACAAAATTATAAGCTTGTTCTGTTACCTAGTTACCGCACAAAAACGTGATCACGACGCAGCGCGCGCCTCCAGCGTCGACTTGAGCTCATTGATAATAATAACTTGCCAGTAGGTACCTAAATTATTGCGATAGGTACTTAAAGTCGCTCGGTGTCAAACTTTAACTTTTTTAAATATTTTTGGGAAAAAATATAACAAGGTTTAAAAATGATTGGAATCGATTCAGTTAATTATTCTGAACAAACTATATTCAGGTTTCGCATATACTAAAAATAATGTTGTAAATATATTTTGAAATATTCCAGGAAACAAATATGAAATATAAGTAAATACGTTACTGACTCGAGAGTTACTAACAAATAAGTAACTGACTCGATATATACTTAGCATTTAATTGATATGAATGTATGATACGCATCTTTTTCCAAGGAAAAGGCGGTTCAGACAGTTTTTATCATTAAAACAATGTCTGCAGAAATACGTGTCTTACATATAGATCAAAATAACTGAATCCGCATCCTGAAAGGGAAAATATAAAACGCAAGTCTTGGTAAAAAATCCCTTATTTTTTTCAACTACGCATTATCATGTCCGTTTATGCTTGTTTATAAGTCCTAACAATACATTTATATGCAGTTCATCCACAGACTATCAACATAATTATGCCCTTTTATTATCATGAATACTAAGTTAATTACTATATAACTGTAAGTGAGGTCCTATTACAAAATAAAGTAAATGATAATTAGCGATCCCTTCGGGCAAAACGATAATTAGCTGTGTACTGAAATACGTCAAAAATATGTATTTTTGACTAACTTTATGATAAACTAAAAAATAAATTTAAAAAAAAAAATGTATATTTCTTAACCAAATCAAAACAGTAAGTTGATGATTGGAGCCTCCTTTTAAGTACAAAAATTGCTGTATTAGGAGACTTCGCCCTTCCACAGAGTGAAATGAATTGACTGCTACTAACATCCGTTTGAGCAATAAAAAAACCATTTGATAAATACAACCACCACCAAACAAACACCAGATAGGCCGTCGGCTTGATTGACACCTAATACACCATCAACATCTGCCTAGCCTTTTCCTAACTATGTTGGAGTCGGCTGCCAGTCTAACCGGTTGCAGATGAACACCAGTATTTTACATAGAGCGACTGCCTACCTGACCTCCACAACCCAGTTAATACTGTATAATACGATACACTTTGGTAAGACTGGTTGTCAGACTTTCGGGCTACTGACTACCTGTGACGACAGTCAAAGATCTATAAATAACAGCCAGGACCAACGGCTTAACGTCTTTCCGAGGCACGGAGAAAACTCGATATGTAATGGGTAAATAAAAGACGGACCAACCTAGGCAAGCCCGACTTAATCTGAAGATCGACCTGAACGGCTGTTACTATTTAGCAATGCTCGAGGTCCTCTTGCCTTCCAATACATTGGTGTATTGGAAGGTAGAGCACCTCAAGGCACACCCCAAACCTAACACCTAGGTATCGAACCCAGTACATATTTACGTGAAACCCGAATCAATAATCAAAAATGATTATCCCCACTTCTGAAAAAAATGTCCTAGTCCTTAAAAAACGGCAATCTGACAGGACCCGAGAGACATCAGGCGCAAGATCAACGACAAATTCCAAACTCTAGGTAGCGCTGAGAAATTTCTATTGAGAAAACCCAATAACACTTGCCCGTCCTGAGAATCAAAATCAGGACTCTACGTTCAGCAGTCGCACTTCTGAGAAACCCGACACTAAAACCATCCCACTACAATAAATGTATCAGGCCATCAAAAAAAATTAATAATGTAATTTACCCTTCAAAATTTATTTGAAAATTATCAACTCAATAACTTTATTAGCATATCTCAATTCGAACGTACAAAGTCTCAACAGATCATAGTAAAACTAAAAGGATTTTGTAAAGCCTGCGCCTGCGCACGAGTCGATTAGATAAAGTAAAGTAAAGGTATAGTATTTAACAAGAGCCGTTAAACACACGCGGTCAGAACCACCTGACCTTTGCCTGCAAAGAAGCACCTGTTTTTTTGCACGATCAACGGAATTATAGTGCATAACTTTTATATATAGAAATGTCAACGTTTCCGCTTTTGTTGTGTGTGTGATAGCGCCTTTATTGGACAAGTGCGGTGGAGAAGTGTTGGTTTTTTTTTTCAACTATAGCAGCCGATTTTGTGTTTTATTAGTATTGTTGCTGTTAGTAGTAGTCAGTATAATGCCACTGCTGTGAATCTTAAGGCCTTTGGTATGACTTCTTGTTACTTCGCTCTAAAGCTATCATCATTCTCTTGCCCTTATCCCAATTCATTTGGGGTCGGCGCAGCATGTCTTTTTCTTCCATACTTCTCTATTACTTGTCATCTCATTAGATACCTCCTTTCTTGCCATATCATTCTTTATACAATCCATCCATCGTTTCTTTGGTCTTCCTCTACTCATATACCCATCCACATTCATACTCAAAACTTTCCTCACAACATTTTCCTCATTCCTCCGCATCACATGCCCATACCACGACAACCGATTACCACACAACTTTTCAGTCACCGGCGCCACTTTCAGACTTCCTCTTATATACTCATTTCTTATTTTATCCATTCGCGTAACACCACTCATTCCCCTTAGCATTCTCATCTCCGCCACATGCCTTTCAGTAATCCCTTTTGTGGCCCAACATTCTGATCCATACAAGACAGCAGGTCTAACCATACTACTTCGCTCTAAAGCTAATGCTCGTGAAATTGCTAAACAAAATTTGTTTGGCTAATGAATAATGCCCTTTTTAAATGATCTGAGCGACAAGTAAGATTTGACAACTACTTGCGAATTGAAGACAAATTACTATCTAGAATTATGGAACATCAGCATTAGCTTCCTCTGTAAACACAGACGCCAAAATACTAATAAGGTACTCTATATTTAAATGGTTGTATTCTGAAAGATGTCTATTCTTTATTTATTTTTTTAGTATTGTTTATTAAGTTCAAAAAATAAATAGGAACATCTGATAATTTTTCTTTGACTTCAAAAATCTCAAGGCTTCTCCTTCTTTCTGCTTTGGCAATGACTAGGAATGCTTGTAATTTTCTTACCCAAAACTTTTACACACTCACCAAAGTCGACTCCATAGTTTTATCCTCACAAACTGCACGGTTCATAACGCATAGACGTTACGATATTCAACTCCTGCGCACGCCACGTAAGAATTATGCCGACGCGCAATTATGTGCTAGTCGCGGGACTCGACCCGCCCAGCAGTAACTTTAGACGTTTTATTATTTGCCCCTGGAGACCTTAGACTGGAGGCATTTGCGAATGGTTGATGGTTTTGCAGGTTTTGGAACGGTGGAGTCCTAATGGGTAAGATGTTGGATTAGAAAACTAGAGGAAGTGACTTCGGACTGTGAATATTACATGTTGAGACCACTCATCATCATCTGCCTGGCTTTTACCCAACGATGTTGGGGTCGGCTTCCAGTAGCAACTACCAGTATTTTACATAGAGCGACTGCCTATCTGAACTCCACAACCGCGTGAGTACTGGGTAATACGATACCCTTTGGTAAGACTGGTTGTCAGACTTTCGGGCCTCTGACTACTTGTAACTACTGTTAGAGACCTACGAATGACAGCCGGGACCAAAGGCCTCACGAGTTTTCCGAGGCATCGAGGAAACTCGGTATGTAATGGGTAATTACCCATCCACACAACCTATGCAACCACAGCTTAATCTAAAGATCGATCCGAGCGGCTGTTATTATTTAGCCACGAGCTAACGCAGGACCTAATACTTGGCAAAACCGCTTACGACCACTAAACCAACGTTGCACTAAAGTAATTATAGTTGCATCTAAGCCTGTCAAATCGATCTTTGTCAATTTTTATCCACCACCAACTTCCATCCAGATCGGGCAATAGCCCACCAGACACAACAATCATCTGAAAAAAAAAAGAAAAAAGGAAAAAGGGAAAGGCTAGGCAGATGATCAACATCTATCGACCCATACTAGGTAATTAGAACTAGGTTGTTATTACTGCTACCATGTTGCTACTTCAATTTGACTCCAGAACTGGCCCAGGGCGTAGGATACGGGATCCTTAGTTTCCCGGTAGACCGTTCCCCTGAGAGAAACTACCTACATAAATATGGGCCAAGCCGCAGCAGAACCTGAAAATAAATATATTATGATGGTGAAAACTTACAGTTTTATTGATCCATAACAATACAGTAGATACAGATGGAGCAAGCGCGTCCTGCATTAGTATCCACGAAACGGAAACAGACGCCGCGGCAGACCATTGCAGCGATGGCGAGATGATATCGTCGCACTGGCAGGGATAGAGTGATGGGCTGCGGGACTGTTCGAAAGAGATACAGTGGCCCTGGAACACAAAGGGCAAAGAAGGAACATGGATGGGTTTTAGTCAGTACAAGTCTGACACTACCTTCCGCTCCGCCAAGAGCGGGGGAGGTCATTTGATGATTTCCCACCCGAAAAAAAACAAATAAAAACGGAGAGAGTGATCCAGAACGGCCCAAGACAGGTCTAGATGGAAAGAGAAAAAAATTTGGATGGATGACCATTTTAATAGAATAAGTTTTATCTATACTAATAATATTATAAAGCTGAAGAGTTTGTTTGTTTGTTTGTTTGCTTGAACGCGCTAATCTCAGGAACTGCTGGTTCGATTTGAAAAATCCTTTTAGTGTTAGATAGCCCATTTATCGAGGAAGGTTATAGGCTATAAAATTTCACGCGGACGAAGGTCGCGGGCAAAAGCTAGTAAAATATAGAATTGTAAATTGTAGAGTTTATTTTATAATTATTTATTTAATATACAGCAGGATACTTATAGATTCAACTAAGAATATTAACTTAACCTCCAATGACCCTATTCCAGTCGATTAAGTACAGTTCCGGTTATAGAAGACAATTTCGCGTGCACACACCTCGCCTTTGGCACCTGTACTACGATTTATAAGCACCTGGTAGTATGCAGAATAAAAGGCTTTTAATTATGAATAATCATTGTTTTGTCGTTGCTTAGCGGTTGCTAAGCGTGAAGTCCGGTTTTCGATTTGCGGATGGGTTAATGTGGGAATTTAAAATCATATTAGATTAAGTTTATTTCATTTAATATAAAAGGTTGTAAATAGACACTTAACATAGCCGATTCATCCATCAGCACAATGCTTTGAGTGCTATCCATCGAGTCGTACCGTAAAACGTGATTTAGATTTATCACCCAAAAAAAAAAGTCGATTCCCAGCAATAATTTTTGCGTAAAGTTACTTAGTTTGATGTACAGAATGCTTGGTTGATGGCTATGTGAAGGGTCTGTTTACACCCTGTATACTACACGGGTTATGAAACTTTAGAATCAAAATAAATTCGAGCCATCCGGTTTGAATTTATTCAAAATCAAAGCATTTATTTTAAGTAGGCCAGTTACAGGCACTTTTGAATTGTCGACACAAAGACAGCAATAAAATGTAGATCTGCATGGAGAAGAACGGTCAAGAAACTCCATGGACTCTTTTAAATCAGAATATTGTTACAAAACTAATGTTGACTTTGTACATTATGTGAGAACGATGTAGCAAACCGTGCTCGTTAAAGGTGTCCATAGTAAAGACAAAAAGACATTATCATTTCAGCCGAAAGACGTCCACTGCTGGACATAGGCCTCCCCCAAGTGTCGCCACATTAACCGGTGCGACTCGCATCCAGCGGATCCCTGCAACCTTCACCAGGTCATCGGTCCACCTAGTGGGAGGCCTTCCAGCGCAACGTCTTCCGGTTCGCGGTCTCCACTCTAGAACTTTTCGGCCCCATCGGCCATCGGCCACAAAAAGACAAATCAAAATAAAATAATTAAACAAATAAGTCGAGGCAACTAAGAGTTGACCAGACATAACTGACAGCGTCCGTTCACGAAGATTCAGTTCGTGGAAACTCCTCAGTTACGGTTTTAGATTAATTATCTTTTAAAATGTTTTAATTTTTCTTTGTGATAAATATTTATGAGAGGACAATATCACCAAGTAGGTACCCATTGCAATTTGGCACCATTAACTTGACTTACAGATTTTCTATTATAATTTTTAAGACCATTTTTTTCTGTTTTTAATATGCTTTCATTATTTGTAATATACGATTATACTCGTATGGTATCGAGGAGCTCGTGTCTAAATAATAACAGCCGCTCGGGTCGATCTTTAGGTTAAGCCGTGCTTGCCTAGGTTGGTCTGTGGATGGGTGACCGCCCATTACATACCGAGTTTCCTCCGTGCGTCGGAAAGCACGTTAAGACGTTGGTCTCGGGTGTCATTTGTAGATCTTTGACAGTCGTTTGGTAGTCAGTGGCCTAAAAAGTCTGACAACCAGTCTTACCAAGGGGTATCGTATTACCCAATACTAATTGGGTTGTGGAGCTCAGATAGGCAGTCGCTCCATGTAAAATACTGGTATTCAGCTGCATCCGGTTAGACTGGAAGCCGACCCCAACATAGTTAGGAAAAGGCTAGGCAGATGATGATATTTGTAATATACGATTTCCTTAAGTTGTGTACCGGTATCAGGGTTCGATTTATAAGTCTCCTTCAAGTTGCTTGTTAAAATTCCTACAAATTTTAATGCTGACAAACCCATAAAAGTAAGTATACATAACATCACGCCTTGTAGTCCCCGAAGGGTTAGGCAGAGGTGTACCTACCTGACAAGTACACTCACATTTCGCCAGTTATGTTTAAGTCCCATGTAATAAGGCATCAACCGGGGACAAATCCAGACTCCGTGGCTGCTGCTAAGAAAATCATGATGGAAAATCCCAATAACACCTTGCCCGACCCGGGAATCGAACCCAGGACCTCTTGCTCAGTAGTCGCGTTTGCGATCACTAGACTAACGAGGTAGTCATGTAAGTAAGTATATTAAAAAAGAATCAGATTATCTTTCTTTTAAAACGGCTAATCCAATAACATCACTACATAGTATAAAACAAAGTCGCTTTCTCTGTCCCTATGTCCCTTTGTATGCTTAAATCTTTGAAACTACGCAACGGATTTTGATGCGGTTTTTTTAATAGATAGAGTGATTCAAGAGGACGGTTTATATGTATATATTGCACCTGTGCGAAGCCGGGGCGGGTCGCTAGTTGCCAATAACAAAACGACCGAAATTCCTGCACTATAATTTCTACGATTGATAAATCCTATGTGCAATAAATCATAACTTACAATGGCGTTGCGTTATTATCAATCAATCAATCAATACGCGATAGTGTTGCTAATCTATGCTAACACTAGGGTGCGCATGATTTCAGTAAAAATGGGATATAGTTACGACACAGCTAAACAAAAACTAGGTAAGGTCGAGTCAAGTCAGAGCAAACCTATTTTAAAACTTTACTAGTTCCCAAGAATACAAAAAGTGCTGGACATTGTGAAACCGTTCTACAACATTATTTTTAGTATTTGCGAAACCTGAATATAGTTTGTTCAGAATAAGTAACTGAATCGATTCCAATAATTTTTAAACCATGTTATATTTTTTACCAAAAATATTTAAAAAAGTTAAAAGTTGGACACCGAGCGACTTTGAGTACCTATCGCAATAATTTAGGTACCTACTGCCAAATTATTATTATCAATGAGCTCAAGACGACGCTGGAGGCGCGCGTTGCGTGGTGACCACGATTTTGTGCGGCCAACTAGGTAACAGAACAAGCCTGTAACTTTGTGATTTTTCATGATACAGTTTTGAAATTTTGTACTTAGATTCTTTACATAAAATTACTAGACACGTGTATCAGGTTTCGTATATACTAAAACTAATGTTGTATAGCAAGTCAGTTTAACAAGATAAATTCAAAACGAGTGCAGATTTCATTGAAAAAATATGAATCATTACTAGCTGTTGCCCGTGACTATCGTCCGCGTGAAATTATTATAAAAATATGACTTCCCTTTTTGTATCGGATTTTGTTACCAATTTTAAGGGTTTAAATTTTTCTGCACGGAACCTTTATTCTTTTTTTAGAATAAATGTGCCCTATTTTACTTCTTATAACATCAGCTATCTGCCAAGAAAAGTCTCGTTGAAATCGGTCCAGCCGTTTCGGAGATTAGCTGGAACAAAATGACAAAAATAAAAGATAAATGTGTTTTTGTTACAAGTGCCGTAAACTATCTTAATTACGCTTTCAGTAAAACAGACATTTCGATTGTATTTATTTGTATATAGATATTCATAAAGGGTGTAAATAGACCCTTAACATAGCCAAAAGGCACTTGTTCTCCCCTTCTTTGCGATCGTTTTTTTGTTCTAGACCATACCTAGGAACCTTCTAGTTACGGAGATATTGGGGGTCAAAGTTCTAACTTTTGCACAAGTTTTTTTTGAAATAACATGTATTTAATCTAATATTTTTACTTTACACACCTCCACTACCTCCGTACTATTCAATCCATCCATCAGCACAATGCTTTGAGTGCTTTCCATTGAGTCCTATCGTAAAACGTGATTTTTCACCCCAAATAAAAAGTCGATTCCCAGCAATAGTTTTTGCGTAAAGTTACTTAGTTTGATGAACAGAACGGCTATGTGAAGGGTCTGTTTACGCCCTGTATTTTTGAACGGGATTGACCACACCGATAGAATCTGACTTACTCAAAAGCCGACGTTCAGGTTTAAGAAGTGGGCCCCTCAACATTTATTATGACATTACCTACGTAGAGAGAGAAGAAATAAAAAATATTTATTTGTCGCAGGGACATGACGTGCATACAAAATGACAAAAAAATAAATAAACATACAACGCATAACAAATACTTATAAATACAACATTACGGAACAAAAAAAAAGTTAACAGCTTGCACCGTCGTGACTGCGACAAGCAGGTTACCACTCGGCATGATGCTGTGCTATGTTATATGTGGGTAGGATTATGATAACAATTTAGTCTCACGTAAGCGAAATTGCTTCAAAAGTTTACATCTAATATAAACCTTTTCAAGATCCTATCCACCCAATCACAGCACATCATGGTCACCCCACTACAACATCGACTAAAGAACAATGGCCTAACGAATAGAAAACTAGTCTGAGAAAATAAGCTTTCTAAGAAAACTAGTAATTATATTAGCTACCTTTATTATTTATTTAATCGACAGAGTCAGACCTTCCCATAGTAAGTCTGGTTGACGGTTGAATTACATGCAAAGGTATGGTAAATAGGATTGGTTTTTTTTTAACATTTAATGAGAACATGTCGGAAAATCGTTCGTTTTCGTCTTCTCTCGTGCCAGTCTCAACTTCAAAAGTAGTACTAGTGGTCGCAAGCGCGACTGCTGAGCCTAAGGTTATAGATTCGATTCCCGGGTCGGCCAAAGTGTAGTTGGGTTTTTCCATCAGGAATTTTCTGAAAGTCTGGATTAATGCCCGGTTGATGGCAATAGGCTCGCCCCTTATTATATGGGATTTAAACATAACTGGCGAAGTGTGGGTGTACTATTAGGTACCTACACTTCTACCTAACCCTTGGAGGATTACAGGCGTGATGTTATGTTATGTTATGTAATGTTCGCTAGGCACGAAATAAACTCACTTTACTATTGTTATCAAACCAAAAGGTCATAATAATTATAATTGTTTTCAAGTAATAAAAGTAAAAATGAATTCAGCAGTAAAACTTTTTAAGACTAACTACTGTTTACTTGACCTATGCAGCTAACTACCAACACCTTTATTAACTATAGACCAACCGCTTTAATGAGTCCTCCGCCTTGCCACATCAAAGGCACATTAAGCGTCCACAACGTCCTAACAATATCCCACAGGTTACTTGCTTTAAAATAACCATAATCCACGTAGGTATTACGATACTAATTAAACCAATACGTGTTCAACCTTCAGAATATTTCACTTAAATTGATACCTTGGCGAAGACTCATTAAAGCGGTCGGTCTATTTTTGTTTTTTTTTTTCATTAGCCTGCTTGAGTGTCCCACTGCTGGGCAAAGGCCTCCCCTTTCTCCTTCCAAACCTCTCTGTCCTGTGCTATATCTGGCCATGGTCACCCCGTAAACGAGATCAGATCGTCACACCACCTTCGCCGCGCTCTACCTCGACGGCGATTTCCTCCGACAGGTATCCAGTGGGTGACAATCGTTGCCCTTCTCTCCGGGTGCATTCGTGCTACGTGGCCAGCAAACTTCCACTTCAGTTTGGCTGTTTTTTCTCCAACATCTGCAACTTGAGTAATGGAGCGCAGGATAGTATTTCTTACACGATCTGTCCGCTTAACACCTATTATGCTGCGCTCCATTGCCCGCTGGCAAATCTTGAGTTTGGACTTCTGTTGTTCAGTAAGTGACCAACTTTGTGCACCGTAGGTTAGGACGGGCAGGATGCACATGTCGATGAGTTTTCTTTTTAGCGTTATTGGAAGGCTTCCCTTCATATGTTCTTTTAGGGCCCAGAAGGACTTCCAAGCATTTTGGACACGTCTTTCGATTTCTTTGTCCTGCCTATTTTTAAAAGACACTATTTGGCCCAAGTATAGTCATCGACATATTGCAACACACGTCCGTCTACCTCGACCATACGTTTTGTGCTGTTGGTCATGACCTGGGTTTTGGATCTGTTCATAGAAAGTCCAACCTCAAGACTTGCTGTGCTCAGATCTTGGAGCTTTTCTTAAAGTTCTGAAGCTGATGTGGAGAATAACACAATGTCATCAGCAAAGCGGTCGGTCTATAGTAATCTTTAAAATTATAGTAAATGTAGTTATAAGAGAGATGTTATAAAAGTTAAAGACAGCTCGTAAAAAATATTTTTACATATAACTTTTACGAGCTAAAAAAAAATAAGTGTCAATTAAAATAAGTTCGGAATGAAAGACAAGACAAGATTGCTGAGCATGAGGTCCTGGGTTCGATTCCCAGGACGCGCAAAGTGTTATTGGGTTTTTCCATTAGAATATTCTCAGTAGCAGCCACGAAGTCTGGATTTGTGCCCGGTTGATGGCAATAGACTCGCCCTCTATTACATTGAGACTGGCTAAATGCTTGTGTCCTATTAGGTATACCTCTGCCTAACCCTTCTGGAGTTACAGGCGTGATGTTATGCTATGTATAAAGGACAAGGTGAAAATATACATCATCGTCATCGACATCATCATCATCTGCCTAGCGTTTTCCAATCATATTGGGGTCAGTTTCCAGTCTAACCGGCTGCAGCGAAATAGCAGTATTTTACACGGATCGACTGCCTATCCGATGTCTTCAACCATCAGTTACTGGGTTCGAAGGTATGCTTTGGTAAGACTGGTTGTCAGATTGTCTGACCACTCGTAACGACTTAAACATAAGGAACATAATTAAGTATGTTTTACAAGATCTTAAACTTAAATAATAATAAAGTTCACGTGGTTCACAAGTTCAACCTCTTGTGCACATACAATTGTACACAATTTCAGAAAAAAGCATTAAAAGTAATATAATTAACAGGAAACGTATATTAATAAATGTATAACAATTTGATAATACTTAATTTGCCTAGCCTTTTCCAAACTATGTTGGGGTCGGCTTCCATTCTAAGCAGACGCAGCTGAATACCAGTATTTTACATGGAGCGACTGCCTATCTGACCTCCACAACCCAGTTAGTACTGGGTAATACTATACCCCTTGGTAAGACTGGTTGTTAGGTAGTCAGCTACCTATAACGTCTGTCAAAGTCTACAAATGACACCCGGGACCAATGGCTTAACGTGCTTTCCGAGGCACGGAGGAAACTCGGTATGTAATGGGTGGTCACCCATCTACAGACCAACATAGGCAAGCACGGCTTAACCTAAAAATCGACCCGAGCGGCTGTTATTATTTAGCCACGAGCCATAATACTTAATAAATTCGTTCAAATAAGTAAATAGTGTCACAAGTAAACTTTAAAATAAAAATAGAAAATATTAATGAATCAAAGGTCGAATAAATTAATAATCAAATGCTAAATGTCATTAAAATAATAACTAATAAATTGGTATAAATCACCCCATATTGGTGTCATCATTAAAAAAAAACATTCAACTTGGAATATTTGCATAAGTATTTTTGTAATTTTCTTCCATTCGTAAGTCATTAGGTATTTTGTTGTAATTTTTTATTGATTAAACGTATCTAAACAACATTAGTTTTAGTATATGCGAAACCTGTAACACGTGTCTAGTATTTTTATATAAAGAATCTACGTACAAAATTTCAAAACTGTATCATGAAATATCACAAATTTATAGGCTTGTTCTGTTACCTGGTTGTCCGCACAAAAACTTGGTCACCACGCGGCGCAGCCGCATACGCACGTCCAGCGTAGTCTTGCTCTCATTGATAATAATAATTTGGCAGTAGGTACCTAAATGATTGCGATAGGTACTTAGTGTCGCTCGGTGTCCAACTTGTAACCTTTTTTAAATATTTTTGAGACAAAATATTCTATATAACATGGTTTAAAAATTATTGGAATCGATTCAGTTACTTATTTTGAACAAACTATATAGGTTAGGTTTCGCATATAATAAAAATAATGTTGTATATATAATATCTACTTCTTTCTTCTTTATCGTGTGGTTAGTGCATAACCTGGGGGTTTTTATATCTTCATGGTGTTATCTAACAGTCAGTCAATCCGTCTGTCACAAGATTGTTTTACAAGTTATCGTAATCATGTCAAAACATCATGTAATTAACAAAAGTCGTTGTAATTGAGTTACTACCTGCAGGTGGATAACTGTTCTGTCAATCTATTATATTATAAAGGGTGTAACAAGACCCTTAACGAAGCCGAAAGACACGTTCTCCCCGTCATTGCGATCATTTTTTTGTTCAAGACCATACCTGGGAACCTTCTAGTTACGGAGATATTGGGGGTCAAAGTTCCAACTTTTTCACAAGTTTTTTTTTTAAATACTTGCTTTCAATGTAAGATTTTTACTTTAAACACCAACGACCCCCGTACTATTCAATCCATCCATCAGCACAATGCTTTGAGTGCGTTCCAGAGAGTTCTACTGTTAAACGTGATTTTTCACCATACAAAAAAATTCGTTTCCCAGCAATAATTTTTGCGTAAAGTTACTTAGTTTGATGTACAAAATGCTTGGTTGACGGCTTCGTGAAGGGTCTATTTACACCCTGTATTATAATCATGGTCTCTAACATATCATTAATATAGAAACGGGATATTTACCATGTTTACTGATATTGGAGGTCCCAATTTTTTTTTTGTATTTTTTATTTTTATTGTTGTTTTATATGTTCTAGTTTATGTTTAATTGTTATGTTTTAATTATGTGTAGCGGCACTACAAAATGTACTGCAGCAACATTTAACAAAAAGTACTACAGCGCCATCTATGACACAGATGATGAACTAAATATCTAAATCCTACATCGCGCAATTAAAGTTATCCGCGATTTAAGACTATGTAGAAGAACCCGACTACAACTGTCGGGCAGTAGCCCACCAGACATAACACACGTCTGGTCGGAGGATTCTCCCTTTTCTATGGGGGATGAAGAACTTGTTGTCCCTGTTCTTCATACCCCTGGCTCAATTAGAATTCTTGAACGAAGCCAAAAAAATAGAAAAGAAATTCAGGGAGATATTCGATCGTCAACGTCGCTATGACAAATAATTTGTCGTATCTGACCTGGAATCAGAATAATGTGTTGTGACATTTTTTTTTCAATGTACAGCACCCTGCTGACAAAGCGACATTTTGGCCTCGTCATCATCATCATCTGCCTAGCCTTTTCCCAACTATGTTGGGGTCGGCTTCCAGTCTAACCGGATGCAGCTGAATACCAGTATTTTACATGGAGTGACTGCCTATCTGACCTGCACAACCCAGTCAGTACTAGGTAATACGATACACCTTGGTAAGACTGGTTGTCAGACTTTTTGGGCCACTGACTACCTAACGACTATCAAAAATCTACAAAGGACACCCGGGATAACGTGGCTTAACGTGCTTTCTGAAGCACGGAGAAAACTCGGTATGTAATGGGTGGTCACCCATCCACAGACCAACCTAGGCAAGCGCAGCTTAACCTAAAGATTGACCCGAGCGGCTGTTATTATTTAGCCACGAGCTCCTGTTATTATTTGGCCTCGTACAGTACCAATTTAGTTTATGGTGGAAGCGCCAGGGTAACCAAAATTCAATTTTCTTACGTTTTTTGCAACTTGCAGGTCGGTGGCAGGCTTTATGTTGGACAAAATATAGTTCACGCAAGTAACACAAATGCAACCTAACTTTTTCATGAAATAGTGACATACAGATGGACAGACAGGCGGACAGGACAATCTATAGAGGTTCCGCTTTTTGGCATTTGGCAATGGAATCCTAAAAATCGGTAAAATCGGACCACTAACAAGAGAAATCAAAAATCATATTTATTTCTGTAAATTGGTTTACAAAACTCTTTTACATGTCACAACATGTTGTTTTAAAACTAGATGGGGCCGGTGTTTCGTACCTGACTACTCTGAGGAGAAACATCCGAAACAAACTCAGAGGTCGCCGTCTCTTTTAAAGTCCAGACATTGCTCAAGTCATATGAGGACCATGTAGATTAATGTCTGAGATGGTATTTTGAAGAAATAACCACACATAGACCTATCTAACAAATAAGATAAGCAAAAGAGTTATTCTGTTTCGGCCGTTTCTTCTCAGAGTAGACAGCTACGAAAAACCAGCCTCGAGTAGTTCAAAAAAAGAATTGACATGTAAAACCCATTTGCAAAATAAACATAATTTTATGATTTTACACTTCCGAAGTTCTAGAACAAGATGGCTGACTTTTCTAACAAAAGTTTATGCAACACTCCCACATTTTTTTTTTTTTTTGCAAAATCACCATGGCCACGCCTGATAGAAAGCGCATTTAAAATTAAAGCTGTCCATTCTTTAATTTTAGATTAGTTTGTGAACATGGGGATCGGTGACATAATTGTAAATTCGCCAAAATACCGCACAACCCATCTTCCTAGCACGGCGGGCTATGCTGGGGCAGCTGTAGCAGGTGTTGAAAACCTCAATCGGCCAGCGGCGGCAAATACAATAACTTAATTGGTAGCTATATGTTTGAGCCGCTTGGGGTTGAAACACTGGGGCCACAGGGTCAGAGTGCCCAAGTAGTATTTGGGATATCGCCAAACGGTTGGTCGATTCTACTAGTGACCAGAGAGCTTGCCTATGTCTCGGTCAATGAATCAGCTTGCCATCCAACGTGGTAATGCTGAGGCTCTGGGCACTTTCCTCCTTGACAGCTATGCGGTCGAACTTTTTGACGCCCTGTAATTCTATTATAAACAAAAGTTGGAAGCATGCGGGTACCCTTTTCATAATTTTACTTTCAAATGGGTCCCACCTGCTTCCAACTTTTGTTTAATTTAAAATTTGCTAGAATTATGCTTTTCAGTTTTTTTCTGTCGGGTTTTTTAGTTTTTTTTTCAACTACTTTTTATTATTAAATAATGTATGTTGTAGGAGAAAGTTAAAAAAAAAACAAAATTCAAAATGCATTTCTGCACTTTCTTCCTTCGTGTACAAAACTTTAAACTCCTGCGCAGTAAAACTTAAACACCGTAACAATACACATACAATTATAAATTTGAACCTGCTAACAGTCGCCGTGTAGTGTGGCCATCGCGATAAAGATGGGCCGTGTATGATAATTACTGTAATTGGCACTACTTACGTAGATGTGAAATGGTGATGAGAATTATAATGTTAAGGTTTGTTAACTGAATTTTTGTTATGGTGGAATTAATTTTGGAGTACATTCTTGATCACCGTTTTAAGCTTTCACGGTTTACAACTAAACTTATACTGTCACTTACGGGATATATTCCGTGATTGTTCATTATTTTGAGCTCCCGATATTTCGGCGCTGTTGCAAGCGTTTATGTGCTCTTTGATGCGGCATGAGACAGTGAAAGAGCACATAAAGGCTGTGAAAAACAATGATGAGCAAAAATCTGCTATAGCTGAACACCTACTGCAGTCAGGGCCCAATCACTGGATCGAATTTCCCAAGCCACGTATTTTGTCAACGGACAAACAATACTTAAAAAATAAAAAAATGTACAGACATCGGCCTGTTACAATTTTATTATATGTTTCGGGTATGTCAGGATTTACTCCGTTAGGCTTGTACATCATGTTAGCAGACCATGGGTTTCGTGCTATGAAAAAACACTGGGTACGATACACTGTTTCTAGCAAACTAACGAATTAAAACTTAACACAATAACACGGGGCACAATGAATTGGGTACAGTTCCAAGACGTCTCAACTCCGCCGCGATCAGACACGGAATGTAGTTCTCCCTCGAGTTGGACATCAGGGCTCTGTACAAGCACACCGTGTGGTTGGTAGTTGGTACACTGGGGCGCTTTAAAATTCATTTTATGTCCGTACTAATGACCGGATCCGACATATGTATAAATAAATATAAGTTCGCTAAAACAACAGTGTAGAACAAAGATCTCTTTTCATATCCCAGGTTTCCTCAGGATGTTTTCCTTCACCGATGCCAGTGATGTTCACGATATACTTAGAAAATATATCTGCCTACCCTTTTCCCAACTACGTTGGAATCGGCTTCCAATCTAACCAGATGCAGCTGAATACCTGTATTAAACATGGAGCGATTGTCTATCTGACCTCCTCAACCTAGTTACTACTGAGTAAAACGATACTCCTTGGTAAGACTGGTTGTCAGACTTTCGGGCCACTGTATCTGTAACGACTGTCAAATATCCACAAATGACCGCCGGGATTAACGGCTTGGCGATGTCCAAAATTAACTTGGAAAATACGTATGAATATAAATAAAGCCTATATATATTGCTGGTATATGAAACGATGGATGGACTGTGTAAAGGATGATATGGCAAGAAAGGAGGTGTCTGATAAGATGACGAGTAATAGAGAAGTATGGAAGAAGAAGACATGGTGCGCCGACCTCAAATGAATGGGGATAAGGGCAAGAGAATGATGATGATGATATATTGCTGGTATAACCAGGAACATAAAAAGACAAGGAGCAGATCGGTACACAAGTTCACATAAAGTGAATATTATCAGATACATAATTATGGTCTGCTTACGAATAACAGGACTCTCTGATCACAGATTGTGGTGAAAAAATCATAACATTGCTTTACATACTACTTTAATTACATTCCCGTTGTGTTTGATGTCAGAGGGGATACGCAGGAATGGAAAGGTACGGTTGGTATCACGAAACGGTATTACCTTGACTTGCCGTTTCTTTGATAAAAACTTTGTAAGTTACCCTTTCCAACAATACTCGAGAGTTTATAATATAAAGCGGTATGGTGATGGCTTTTTTTTTCGGATGGGAAATCATCAAATGACCCGTCTCCCTCCGCTCTGGGCGCAGATGAAGGGAGTGTCAGACATCTACCGACTAAAACCCATCCGTGTTCCTTCTTTGCCCTTTGTGTTCCAGGGCCGCGTTATCTCCCTGACAGGCATCGACCCTTGTGGACCCCTACATAGTTGCTGACATCTCTTTGAGGCGATGGCTTACTTTACATTTCAGTCCGTTGTGGAGACTATGTATGGAATCACAGCTGTTGCCAAAACTTGAAATAAATCAGCAGGACTTTTAAACAGAAGGACAGTTAAGTGTCAAAAGTAGACAATGAAACCATCAGACACCTAAACTCCCCTCAACTCCGCCTGTCGCAGTTTACGACTAGACATAGGTCTCTCCCAAGGTGCGCCCCATCACCCTTTTCTTCACCTTTTGCACCCAGTCTAACGCAGCCACCTTTACAATGTCATGGGATTATCCAACTGGGGGCGTCAGACGCTGCGCTTGAAAGGGCAAGACAAGCGCGCATTATTGCGTGTTTTCTTCCTAGCCTGTCATGTGATGGGTCACACATGGGCAGCTGGGCAAAGCCTTTTTCTTTCCAAACCTCTCTGTGTTGTGCGATCTGACCATGTTCGCCCCGCAAACAAGATCAGATCGTCACATCACCTTCGCCGCGGTCTACCTCGGCGACGATTTCCTCCATAAGGTGTCCACTGTCCAATTAATGACGACACGTGATTTTACATGCTAGCTAATGCCCCTTCAGTTATACAAAATGACTTCACGAAGTCAGCTCTACTACCAATGTAGGGCCGGACTCCACCGATGCGGAGAGGAGAAAAGTTGGAGGTTGTGAACCACCAATAAAATTTCGTTATTTACTTTTCTCGCCTCCGCGGCTCCGCTTAGCTTTAGTAGAAACGGTTGAGCAGAGAGGAGCAGAGATTTGTTTAGGCCAGCCTCGAGCCTAGACGAGAAGGAAGGTGAGCGGCGCGCGGCGCGCGGCGGTCGCTCAACTGGACGTGAGTAGCCTCTACAGACATCTCCGCACATCTTCGCTTTAATCTTAGATTTGTTAGTCCTGGAAAATATCCCTTGGTAAGACTGGCTGACAGACTATCGGGCCACTGACCACCTGTAACGACTGTCAATGATTTACAAATGACAGCCAGGACCAAAGGCTTAGCACACTTTCCGAGGCACGGAGGAAACTCGATATATAATGGATGGTCACCAATCCACAGACCAGCCTTGGCAAGCGTGGCTTAACCTTGAAGATCGATCCGTGTGGCTGTTATTATTTAGCCACGAGCTCCTCCTCCTCCTTGATGCATATCAAAATTTTATGAAAAATCAATTTTTTCGTTCTAAAAACTACTAACTTGCATTCTGACTAATCAAGAAAGCACTACTGTTTTCATTTCCTTTTTGCCGAAATGAGATATAAAGGGTGTAAGTACACCCCTAAGCCGAAGCCGAAAGACACTTGTTCTTCCAGTCGTTGCTATATTTTTTTTGTTCTAGACACTACCTGGGAACCTTCTAGTTACGGAGATATTGGAGGTTAAAGTTCCTACTTTTTTTTTAAATACATGTTTTTAAGGTTGTAACTTTACTTCAATTACCTCCATGAGCCGTTTACTATTCAATGCATCCATCAGCACAATGTTTTGAGTGTGCCACATTGAGTTTTACCGCAAAACGTGATTTTACACAAAAAAAAAGTCGTTCCCTGCAATAATTTTTGCGTAAAGTTACTTAGTTTGATGTACAGAATGCTTGGTTGACGGCTTCATAAAGTTCCGTTCCGTTTACACCCTATACAACATTATTTTTAGTATATGCGAAACCTGAATATAGTTTGTTCAGAATAAGTAACTGAATCGATTCTAATAATTTTTAAACCATGTTATATTTTTTCCCAAAAATATTTAAAAAAAGTTACAAGTTGGACACCGAGCGACTTTAAGTACCTATCGCAATAATTTAGGTACCTACTGCCAAATTATTATTATCAATGAGCTCAAGACGACGCTGGAGGCACGCGCTACTTGGTGACCACGATTTTGTGCGAACTAGGTAACAGAACAAGCTTATAACTTTGTGATTTTTCATGATACAGTTTTGAAATTTTGTACATAGATTATTTACATAAAAATACTCGATACGTGTTTCAGGTTTCGCATATACTAAAAATAATGTTATATGAGTTCTACCAGGTCTGTAATGATCCAAGACCAAGGTAAAGTTAAAAATTCTCAACAACACAATATCTACAAGCTACAACACGTTGCATTTACCTGCTTACCCCTTTGCAGTCGAGTCGCAATGATAAACAGTTATGCGTTTATCTGATACGGACACGCGAGCGTTATTTATTGCAATTTTACATATTAATGTTGATAACGATGAGGATTGGGCAAGCGTTTTAAAGGTTTTCATGATGGTTCCGTACAAAATTGTTTCTTTAAATAACATAACATAACATCACGGTTATAATTTCGGAAGGGTAAGACAGTGGTGTACTTAATACGACACCCACATTTCGCCAGTTATTTTTAAGTCCCGTATAATAAGGGGGCGAGCCTATTGCCATCACCGGGCAGGAATCAAGATTTCGTGGCTGCTACTGTGAAATTCCTGATGGACAAATCCAATAACGCTATTCCTGCCCTGGGAATCAAACCCAGGACCTCATGCTCAGCAATCCTGCTTGCGACCACTAGACTTCTTCTTCTGAAATCGATGACTCAATTTTTTTCCGACCAGTATGTAGCGACCTGGGCAACTCTGTCATAAAGTCCTGGAAGATGCAGGAAGCTGCCATAAATTGTAAATAAGCATGCTGACAGATCTGAATGCAGTCTTACCAGGAGGTAACGTATTACCTAGTGCTAACTCGGTTGTGTAGGTCAGATAGGCAGTCGCTCCATGTAAAATACTACGACTGACCGACTCCAACATAGTTGGGAAAGGGCTAGGCAGATGATGATGTCGGAATTTAGAAATCATTTGGAATTTACAGAATTCACCCACATGTTACTTACATTCTTAAAGTTATAGTAAACTAGCGACGCGCCCCGGCTTCGCACGGGTGCAATATATACATATAAATCTTCCTCTTGAATCACTCTATCTATTAAAACAAAACCACATCAAAATCCGTTGCGTAGTTTTAAAGATCTAAGCATACATAGGGACAGACAGCGGGAAGCAACTTTGTTTTATACTATGTAGTTATATTTTATTCATATTGTTTTTTTCCACTGTTTTTATATCTTGCATAATTAAGGGAAATGGAAACAAAGGTATTCAAGGCTCTAAGCAACATAAACCTAAAAATAGCAAACCATAATACTACCTACTACCTACAGAGTGTAAACAGACCCTTCAAGAAGCCGTCAACCAAGTTTTCTGTACATCATCATCATCATCATCCTCATTTCAGCCGAAAGACGTCCACTGCTGGACATAGGCCTCCCCCAAGTGTCGCCACATTGACCGGTCCCGTGCGACTCGCATCCAGCGGATCCCTGCAGCCTTCACCAGGTCATCGGTCCACCTAGTGGGAGGCCTTCCAACGCAGCGTCTTCCGGTTCGCGGTCGCCACTCCAGAACTTTTCGGCCCCATCGGCCATCCGTTCTGCGAGCAATGTGCCCTGCCCACTGCCACTTAAGTTTGGTTTATTCTGTACATAAAACTAAGTAACTCTCCGCAAAAATTGTTGTTGGGAAACGACTTTTTTTAGGGTAAAAATCACGTTTTATGGTAGGACTCAATGTAACGCCCTCAAAACGTTGTGCTGATGGATGGATTGTATAGTACGGGGGTCGTGGAGTAAAAATCTTACATTCAAAACATGTATTTAAAAAAATTACGCAATGAAGGAGAGAACAAGTGCCTATCGGCTTCGTTGAGGGGCTTTTTACACCAATTATAGCTCTGTTTAATTATTATTTTTCTTGTTATGTCAAGCGAAATATATAAAGTTGGGTAAGATCTAAGTTGCTATACAACATTAGTTTTAGTATATGCGAAACCTGAAGCACGTGTCTAGTATTTTTATGTAAAGAATCTATGTACAAAATTTCAAAACTGTATCATGAAAAATCGGAAAGTTATAAGCTTGTTCTGTTACCTGGTTGTCCTCACAAAAACGTGGTCACCACGCAGCGCGCGCCTTCAGCGTCGTATTGAGCTCATTGATAATAATAATTTGGCAGTAGGTACCTAAATTATTGCAATAAGTACTTAAAGTCGCTCGGTGTCCAACTTTTTAACTTTTTTATATTTTTGAGAAAAAATATAACATAGTTTAAAAATTATTGGAATCGATTCAGTTAGTTATTCTGAACAAACTATATTCAGGTTTCGCATACACTAAAAATAATGTTTTATACTACCTATATACCATAATCTACGTTCAAACGTACAATGTAAATCTATGGTAACTGCTTAACATTCTAAGAGCAGTCGAGCGTGATAGACAAGCTGGGAATTCCTTTTGGCCATTATAAGGAATTACTATGAATTTATGATCAATGTCTATGGTATAAGGAGACTTTAATAGACTCCGTTTTTCCTTTGTTTGTTTGTTGCTTTAGTTATTTATTTAGTTACAATTCTGTTCTGTCATTTTGGGTATACAAAAGTCCAATAACGAATGTCGGGTCGATCTTCAAGGTTAAGTTGCGCTTGCCAAGGTCGGTCCGTGGATGGGAGACCACCATTACATGTGGCTCATAAAGCACGTATATTTCATGTCGGCGCAGCATGTCTTCTTCTTCTTTCATTAGTTTTTCATTTATTTTCCCTTACATTATTATTATTAAAACCATTATTTCAATTATTATTTTCAGATATACACCTACCACTGTTTGTTTGTGCATCATTCAAAGGTTGACTGGTAGAAAATGCATATGGCATTAGATCCGCCTCTGTACTTTGTGCATGAAGTGTTAAATAAATCAATTTCACACCTAGACACTACCTAATTTTAATCTATACTAATATTATAAAGCTGAAGAGTTTGTTTGTTTGTTTGCTTGAACGCGCTAATCTCAGGAACTACTGGTCCGAATTGAAAAAATATTTTAGTGCTTGATAGCCCATTTATCGAGGAAGGCTATAGGCTACATAACATCACGCTACGACCAATAGGAGCTAAGCAATTATGAAAAATATTGCAAAAACGGGGAAAATCCAAACGCAGACGAAGTTGCGCGAGTCAGCTAGTGTTGAAATAAAAAGGAACTGTGTGAACTGTGGAATATCAACATGGGGGCTGATATAAAATGCGTTTATGTATTCTTTATTAATTTACATACACATTTTAAATATTTCTTAAAAAAAATATTAAAAATAGTGGTCCGCCGGTGTCGGAGCAGGGTCCAAGCTACCGGTGGTTAAGGCTCCCTTTTCTTGTTCTAATTTCAACCTTATAGTGTATTTCTTTTTTTTTTCAACGAATTATTTCCTAAATGACCACATAGTTTAAGGTGTCTATAGTACCTACTATTTATAATAATGTTCTTAGTATAAAACAGGAAACAAGACATAAATTCACACGTTTACAAAAATAACCAAGGAACCCTAAAAATAAATAAGGTTTTTTTAATTAGTACGATAATATGATAATAATATTGTTCGTTTTAATGAAAAAACCGTCTACGGCGGTTCTTTTTGCCGTTTTTTTTATCGTTTTTTAGATGTAATGGAACCAGTTTTAGGTTAGGTCAAGTTTTGCATAAAATTGATACATTTTAGATATGACATAACTTATGTAATTTACTATTGATTAGTTAAAGGTTAATTTGCTCTGTAGTTTTAGAAATTTATTTAAATGCAGGGGTATTCCTCAAAGCGCAACTATTTTTAAGCGCAACCAACTAAGCGCAACTTATTCATTCCTTGAAGCGCAACCATTACCATTATTAGGTTGCAATCACAGATAAAAGGCATCAAAAAGTTGAAAGACACCCAGAGGCAATGGAGAAGGCTATGCTCGGAGTTCCTTTGCGTGATCGAATCAGAAATGAAGACATCCGCAAGAGAACCAAGGTTACCGATTAGCCCGAAGAATTGCCAAACTTAAGATGCAGTGGGCACACATTTCTCGCAGAACGGATGGCCGATGGGGCCGATTAGTTCTGGAGTGGTGACCGCGAACCCGAAGACTTTGAGTTGGAAGGCCTCCTACTAGGTGGACCGATGACTTGGTGAAGATTGCGGGGATCTTCTGGATGCGAGTCGCACGGGACCGGTCAATGTGGCGACACTTGGGGGAGGCTTATGTCCAGCAGTGGACGTCTTTCGGTTGAAATGATGATGATGAAACCAATTCAAAAAATGTAATCTGTACACACAATAACTAATTCTCTTCAAGTATGATTTCGAATGTTAACAGAACATATACACCTGTAGTAATTTACCGTTACAAATCCACTTCAATAAAGTTGTAGATGAATTATGGCGGCCATATTCCCACACAAAAGCCTTTCAGACGAAATTTTATTTTATTGTGTTTGGGGACTTACAGCTAACAATACAAAAAATTATACAACATTAGTTTTAGTATATGCGAAACCTGATACATGTGTCTAGTATTTTAATGTAAAGAATCTATGTAAAAAATTTCAAAACTGTATTATGAAAAATCACAAAGTTATGAGCTTGTTCTGTTACCTAATTGTCCGCACAAAAACGCGGTCACTACGCAGCGCGCGCCTCCAGCGTCGTCTTGAGCTCATTGATAATAATAATTTGGCAGTAGGTATCTAAATTATTGCGATAGGTACTCAAAGTCGCTCGGTATCCAACTTTTAACTTTTTTTAATATTTTTGAGAAAAAATATAACATGGTTTAAAAATTATTAAAATCCATTCAGTTACTTATTCTGAACAAACTATATTCAGGTTTCGCATATACTAAAAATAATGTTGTATAGCGGCAAACTACGACCTGCCATTTACAACCTACCTACCTACTTAAAACAACTTAATTAACTAATGAATTGCATTTAAACCTCAAATAATACGACTATTTCCAAGAAGGTTAGTATTTTCTCACCCACATTACTCTACTAAGGATCTAGCGTGATAATATACCTTTAAATAATCTTAAAAGAAACTATATAGTGTAATTAAAACTAAAAAAATAAGTTAAAGTACAACTAAATGCCATTACCCTAAGAATTCCTTATTAACGTTCTAACTTCATAAAGGCGTAACTGCAGTTTTGCAAATAATTACTTTTCTGCTCTAACGTTAAAGTTAACTATGAAGTGGCTCGAAGCAAAAGGGGTTGTTTTTTTCTAGTTAATTAAAGCGAAGATTTTAATAGCCGATGGCAATATACTTATTTGTAAGAAAACCATAGACCGTGGTTGTCTGGGCGCTGGAGAGAGCAGGGATCGCGAACCTTTGTGTAGAAAAAAAATAGAAAAGTTTTTTTTTTACTGTTCTAAAATCTATCTAAAGTGTAAAATAATGTTTGCTACAATAGTATCGACGTTGACTGATTCACGAAAACGATGACATGATAAAGCAACTTTCACAAAATTTCGGTATAATTGAGATATTAAATTAATTACTTTCGATTAATATCTTCACGTCTAAATCATGAAAGCTAGCCAATTAATGAACGTATAATCACCCACACAATACCGACTAATAAATTAAAATTCAATAAAAAATAAAAGCGTTAACAGACACTAATCAATCAATCAATAAATAACAATTAACGCATTAATCACAAATTAGTGTCACTTACAAATTACAACAAACCGCGAATGCAAAATAAAAACGCTAAGCACTCAATTGTCACGTGACACCACAGTAAAAATCATTAAAAACAAACATTCAAACACTAAAAACTAAACGTTGAACGCGGAAAAAACGTAAACACATCATTATCAAATCATAGGCATCGCGGTTCCTATGCCAAAGAAAAACGGCACTCGATTCAGCATTGCAAAAAGAAATAATCGTAGTGTCAAAATAAAAAAGACGCAGGTTCTAAAAAATATCGAGTTAGGCGCCCCTGTACGGTGAAAAAGTGGCATCGGGGAATGAAAATTACATATCGCTGCTGTGAAAAAGTTGAAGTAGAAAAAGTGCAGTTAACGTATTCTTTGTGATAAGCGAGACACGCGAACGTTGCGTCTCGGTTGCGTTGTGTGGACATGGCTTAGAAAATAATACGACTATAACTGAATTGTTTAATTTCAAATAGAATATACTAGCTACTACTTAAGTGGCAGTGGGCAGGGCACATTGCTCGCAGAACGGATTGACGATGGGTTCGAAAAGTTCTGGAGTGGCGACCGCGGCCCGGTGTTTTTTTTTTCTGTACCATACCTGGGAACCTTCTAGTAACGGAGATATTGGGGATCAAAGTTCCAACTTTTTCTCAACTTTTTTTTAAAAGTAAAGTTATAACATTTAAAACTTGTATTCGTTTTTAATGTTATAACTTTACTTTTAATACCTCCATTGGGTGACCAATGCACCCATCAGCACAATGTTTTAAGTACGTTACATTGAGTCCTACCGTAAAGCGTGATTTTTCACCCCAAAAAAGAGTCGTTTCCCAGCAATAATTTTTGCGTAGTTACTTAGTTTGATATACAGTTTGCTTCGTTGACGGTTTCGAGAAGGGTACGCTTACACCTTGTCTAAATGTCTTTGGAAACACCCAGTAGAAAATTCACATCGTAAAGTTATATTTAGTCTCACCTTATCCACTCTAAACTACATCATATTCACACCGGAGCTCGGAGCAAGTCTCAAGTCTCAATGTATATCGGCGCAGTTTTTTCACGAACACAAGCGATTTATTTAATATTATAATAATTACCACGCTTGGCTGGTAACGCTATGGTCGGTACTACTCGTAGATCAGTTGCCCCGCTATTCATTGCCGGCGAGTTTTCTTTGTAAATGCGATCCGTGGGGATTTCGAAGACATCTTACTATGGAAAACGTTCTAAACAATATTTAGGTTAATTATTCTCAGAAAATACAAGTCTCGTACAAAAAGATTAGGTAGAAAGTGTCAAATTTTGTCATCGAAAGAAAAGGTCAGATTTGCATACCATTATCTACTTAGCCATTTCCCAACTATGTCTGAGTCGGCTTCTAGTTTAACCAGATGCAGCAGAATACCAGTATTTTACATGGAGCGACTGCCTATCTGAACTCCACAACTCAGTACTGGGCAATAAGATACCCATTGGTAAGACTGGTTGTCAGACATTCGGGCCACTGACTACATGTATCGTATGTCCAAGATCTGCTACTGACAGCCTGAACCAACGGCTTATCGTGCTTTCCGAGGCACGGAGGAAACTCGGTATCTAATGGGTGATCACCCATCCACGGACCAAACGAAAGTCGACCCTAAAATCGGCCTATACTCTTCTCGTCTCTATGAGAGGAAATTGTGTATTTTAGTAGGTTCAGTTAAATTATTGTTTTTATTTAATTTGTACAGTTAATTAAGCCTAGTGCCTATTATACAGGGTGTAACAGAAAGGGTATAGTCATATGAAAGGATATGCTGAACACCATCAAACTGAACAACTTTCTCCATGGGTCCAATATCGTAAATGCTATAAAAAATATTATCAGCTCTCCCATACCATGTTTGGGTCGGGTAGGTATTTAAATTTAGTATCTTTTAATCCATAAAATGGTTACAGTGCCATCTTTGAACAAGTAGCTAAACGATTTCAACCAACAGAAACGTTATGATTGTCACACCACCTGTTGCGTGTGTTGTTATTAACATTATTTATTAAGCACAGATGGCGCAGTAAGGTCATTTTGCAACTAATACTGAGTTTATTTAATAGATGGCGCTGTTTTCAGAGATCGTTTGGATGTCCATGGTGCTCAAGTAGTTTCCCTATTCAAAATGTAGATGGCGCTTGTTTATGTTTTATATTACTGAACAACCGCTTTCTATATAAGTTCCGTAAATTATTAATAGATGGCACTTTATCAAGTTAATAAAATGTATTTTAAAAGACCAAGATGAAGATGGTACTTTACCATAATACTGCATTACATGAATTAGTAAAATATTGGGTAAATGGGCAGGGTTAACTGCCACATACCCTATTCTATAAAACAACAGTGGGTAAGTATTAGTACTAAGATAGTTCAATAACATCTCAATCAAAATTTTATTAAAACATTTAATTTAATATGTTAGGCACATAAGACACCAAGCCATGCGGTCTCCTCCAGGGTGAATCGCTAGGTACAGGCTGCTTCCACCAGCCTTCTTGATCGCGTCTGCCCATCTTGCCGGAGTTATGCTTTTCGCGCGTTTACCTTCTGCCCGGCCCAGTATTACACAACCCAGTTAGTACTGGGTAATACGATACCCCTTGGAAAGACTGGCTGTCTGATTTTCGGGCATCTGATCACTTGTAACGGCTGCCAAAGATCTACAAATCCTAGTCGGTACCAACGGCTCAAAGTGCTTTCCGAATCACGCAATAAATTCGTAATATAACGGATGATCGGCCATCCACCGACCAGTACTTCAAGCGCTGCTTAAAAATCTGCCTGCTTTCTTGTAAATGGACCCGTGCGGCTCAATGTTAACTATTAAATGCATGAATAAAATATAAGTTAAGTCAGCAGTGTTAAACTTATACTGTCACTTAGGAGGTATCTTTCGTGATTATCCATTTTTCTGAGATCCCGATATTTCGACGCTGTTGTAAGCGCCACGATCGCCGCGATCGAATTTTTTTTTTGTTTTTTTAAATGTTGCTCCACACTAGGAATTTCTCCTTTATCGTGGGTGCGTTTAAAAACATTTAAACTCCGATACACAAATAGCCAGACGCGGAACAACTACCTGTAGGCCATACAAATATTTGTTCCTCGCGGGAATCAAACCACAACACGAAGCGCAGCAGTCAATCGCTCAGCCACTGCGCCAACCGATGTGTGCGAATGCTGCAGCTACATCATGATTTGATTTGATTTTTGATTTGTACCTAGATCTTGGCAGTTACCAGACTACTCCTACAGTAGGTACTTCTACCGTGTTACCAGTAACTGGATTGTGGTTAGACAAGCAGTTGCCTCATGTACTTAGCTTTTTAGCCGGAAGCTGAACTCTTCACAATAATATGGCAAAACGCTATAAAGACAATGATGGTTGAAGTTGGATTTCGTTCTTTTGTATGCCAATTACTTGAACCTTGTCTGACTGCCTCGTTCGTCTTGTGGTCGCAAGCGCGACAGCTGAGCATGAGGTCCTAGGTTCAATTCCCAGGTCGGGAAAAGTGTTATTGGGTTTTTCCATCAGGAATTTCACAGTAGCAGCCACGGGGTTGGGATTTGTTCCCGGTTGTTGGCAATAGGCTCGCCCCCTATTACATGGGACTTAAACATAGCTGGAAAAACTTGGGTGTACTTACTATAACTGGGAACACCGCTGCCTAATCCTGCGGGGATTACAGGCGTATGTTATGTTACTATTACCATAATTCCAATGATTGTTTTGATATTCCTAATGAGATTAGTATTTGGTGAAACATTAGTTTATTTTAATAGTTTTTTCTAATAGGCAGAAAATCTAAAACATTATTTCCAATAAGAACTGAATGAGGATTTCTAATTTGTATTTAGTTCAGCTACTCAACAATAGATGACGCTGCATGTCGTTTGAACAGAATATTATTATGTTTTCGAAACCTTCAGTAAGATTGTTTTAAACTTTAAACTTTTCATTGGGAGAGTTTATCAGAAAGTGATAGGGATAATAAAAAGAAAAACACACCTATGAATCATCCTTTTTATTTTTTAAAATAATTATAGCTAACCGTTTCGGCAATAATAGTCACTATTCTCAATTTAATGACACAGTAAGCATTTTCCGTTGTTAAAATTATATTTTTTTCACAATAAAATTAATGGGTTAATTAAATTTGTTCAATAAAATGTAATAACTAAAAAAATATTGCTTAACATAACAACGCTAAACTTAACTATAAATTACATAGCAGTTCTTATTTTGACTAAATATCGAGTACAAAAAAAATAATAACTTTTATAAAAAATATAATATTTAATAAACACATCGAGTAAATCTAAAATAATTACTTAAAAACATGGCATCATTTTATATTAATAATTTTTAATAATTATTAAACTAAAATTATAGGGTACAACTCTATACACGAGAAATAATGATAAAAATAAAATAAAAATTACAAAATAATAAAACAAAAAATTCTCTGTCGTGAACACTCGTTACATAAGAGATTTAAGAAATATCCAACATGTATGTTTATTCGCCTAAACATCGATTAGGTACAGTAATATCGTCACATCACATTTCTAAAATTTATTTACAATTTTGTTTAATTTTTACTTTTTTTTAAGTTTAAATACAGCATGCCAAACACGAATTTTGACTTCTAACTAATCCGTAAATTTTAATTTCTAACGTCTAAACATTTTGAATTTTACAATTTTTACGCCGAAATATATTGTAGTTACAATAATTTTGATTTATACAAGTTTTCATTTAAATTTTTACAATTTACTGTTTCCAAAAACGTACCTACAACAACATTTTTTGTTCAATCACGACATAATTTTATGGATAAACAAGATAAGACTAGAATTACACCAATTGGGTAAAAAAGTTTTGCGAAAAACAGAGTAATGTTAACGACAATTTAACAAAACGTTTGTAACAACGCAAATGCCCTATGTGACATTACAGAGGCTAGGCAATACGATAAAATAGACAAAAAATAATGCGCTGTCAGTGGTTGAATGACCAAAGTTACCCTAATATTGAAACCAATTTTCGTGTTGACCCTATTTTTGAAAAGACATTATTCAGAGTTTCGAATTTTGAAATGTATTTTTTTTTGTAATTTGGGTTTAAATAATAATTATTATTTTTGTAAAATGACATTACGAAAATTGTTGATGATTGCATATTTTTTTTTCTTAAAATATGTTACTAAAATGGATACGACGCAAGAGCGGGATGTAATAATTCCCGTAAAAACACCGATAATTAAATTCCATTATCTATGACATTTAAGTACGTTTAAGTACACAGATATTTTTTTTGTATTTATTTGTTTTTTTTATTCGTTGTTTACTACTGTATAATATAAAAACGCAGTTTTAGTGCTGATTTTATATTATTTTTTCAGCCATTTATGAATAAATATTTTGAAGTGTTTATTCATGAATAGTTTTTGGTATTACATTACATTAATTATGCTAACTTACGATACATTAAGATATACGACTACTATTGTGAGTTAAATTGAAAACCTGGCTATCCTGACTACACTTACTTAATTATAAGATTAATGATGTATATTTCGCTAAATACGTTTTAAAACAAGCAGAAATACGAACCACGTAAACGAACAAGCGATAAATTAAGTAACTTTAACGGTCAATAAGGATGTTTAATTCAAATCAACAGCAATTCATTGTTTAAAAACTTAACAATTTCAAAAAATATTATCAATTGCTGTAGCTGGTACATAATTATGTTTCAGGAGCAATATATGTATTTTTTTTCCTCGAATAAAACGATCACTCACTTTTAGTTAATCTTTTTCTTTCAAAATTTTAATTTATTTTATTTCTTAATTTACCAAAATGACGTATCGAACACACAATTATTTTGAATTTTATATTCAAACAATAAATAATTGATTTTGTTTTTTACCCAAACTATGAATTTTATATTGC
The DNA here is from genome assembly GCA_905163415.1 of Noctua fimbriata. Taxonomy (NCBI): domain Eukaryota; kingdom Metazoa; phylum Arthropoda; class Insecta; order Lepidoptera; family Noctuidae; genus Noctua; species Noctua fimbriata. The sequence goes on from LR990946.1 coordinate 3,567,308, forward strand.
ATACACATTGACTAATATAATTTTTTGTCTATTATTGCATTTTATTCAAGGAAAGCAAAATATTGCTGCAATATTATTTTAAAGTAACAATTTTCGAAAGTTCAAAAATTTTTAGAGCAGCAACTGATTATATTTTTCCCTTAACTTTGAAATAAAAAATGTAATGTAATCGCAAGTTGTAGGTCGCGATTTCGATGTTCAGATGATAGAACAGTTTGTTAGTACTTAAGTATTTATCACTTTTTTACTGCTCGAAGAAAAAACAATCAACGATGTCAACTTTATCGAACATTAAAAAAGCGACACAAAAAACGTTTGTCAACGAATTTTTCTATTAACAAAACAATTAAATAACACAATTATGTAACTTTATAATTAATTAATAGCCAATAAAACTACAACATTGGAAGGCGTCGTATCCATAGAAAAAAACTGACAGCGCATTTTAAAAATTGAGATTTATGCAGACTAATCTCCGCACATGAAATGACAACTGAATCCAGTACTATTGATACTAAAAAACAGCCAAAAATATTACAAATGCGAACAAATGTAATATTCTTTGACTCCGTATCGGCGATCCAGTACATCGCCTTTACTGTTAATTAGGCATTATATTTAATGTACACTGCTTAACTACGGAATTTTTCGTCATAAAATAAATGTAGAAAAACATTTTTTACCTTTTTTTCCGTAATAACGTTAAAAAAATTCACCGTCGAAAACTTAAAAATAACCTCTGACAACTCGCAGACACGATCTGTTATAACTATTCCATTTCGATGATCACAGAAAATACGTTTTCATTCACATTTTTGTGTGGCGTAAATACCTAAACACTATTTTTTTCATTTTATTTTTGTTTCTTAATCAAAAAATTCTTATTATTAAATTTTACCGTCTCGAAAATACCACTTGAATATTTTTTTACAAATATTTTTACATTGTGAGTACGCCGCACAAAAATGTGAACCACAATGCGACATGAACACTTTCTTGGAAACGTAACTTTTGATCTAAAAATCTAATGTTAGGATTCACGATCCGTGCTTTTTTTATTTTTGTACAACTCGACACCCTTCGAGTTAAGTTCCCTAACATGATGGTTCATTAATTATAACTTTAAAAATACCAAACGTTCATAAATTTTTCCTTCTACTAAGACCTAAATTTAAAACAATACCTTTTATACAATATTCATAGGAACTTCTTTTGTTGTTATATTAATTTATTTATATATTAAATTTATGAGGACATTTTTACATAAATAGCGATCCGTTCACTTGGAATTTTATTGCAATTATCATATTTTTGGTTTATTATCAGTCAAAATTGTTTTCACGTCCAATATTATTGAATTTTTGCTCACGTTTCCTAGAAAACATATGTATTTACGGTATCGGGTAACCATTCGCGTCTCGATGTAACTTGCCTGTCCGTACCAAATAAATTAATAAATCTTTGCCGAAAAGTTGTGTATTTCATAACAGAAATTAAGTATAAGAAATTATTTTTCAATTAAAACACCTTGTCTTCTTCGAAAATAAGAACACGATAAGGAAATAAAAATGTTTTTGGGCTATTGCATTGATTTTTTTTCCTATTTACATTGATATAACGCAGCAGTAACGGTGCCTACACTTTTTGATGGAGTGTAGATCACTGCTCGAAAATACCAATATTAATTCAAGAATGAAATAATTACGTACATTAAAATCAGCTTATTTTTACCTTACTTATGTTACGATTATACGTATAATACAACTTGTATGAACGAAATAAAATACATTCATTTGGTTCACATAAATTGTCCCTTATTATAATACATGTTGATAATATTAAAAAGAATTAATATTCGGCAACACTTGACATTCTCTTAAATTTGAAATTGCAAGAAATCCCCCAGATTTTTTTTCAGAATTGGGGGATATTTTGCAATTGTGAACTATAAATCTATTGCGGCAACTGTATGCATTTATTTATTATGTTTATTGATAATGATTTTATAACTGCAGAGTGCAATTATTAATCATTTTTAAATGATTTCTGGGCTATTGCTGTTTAATTATGCTTGTTTTAAAATAAAAATAAAAATTGTAAGTATTTGGGCTGTGTGAACATCCGTGATGAAAAGAATGTCTCGTGTTTTATGTATTTCGTCTACTCATAGTTATTGTCGTCGAAAGTTACTATTGGATCTTACTTTTACTTTACTTCGACGTTTAGTCCAATTATCAATAATTGTCCTATTTTTAATGTCCTGTTGACTGTAAGTTCAGTGAAAAATCGCTATTTTTTTATTTATCAATTACAATTCCATTTTGATTTATTTACATTCAAAAGATAAGTAACGGCAGTCTTCTGAAAAAATAATGAATATTTTTTTAAATATATATACAACTATACAAATCATTTTGTAAATAATTATTTTCCAGTAAAAATAATCGTATAATGTTAACATAAACTGTAATTTTTAAGTTATAATATAAAACAAAAGCTTCAACATTTACGTAAAGTGCTACGGTATTTACATAATTAATATCTAATATGGCATTTAAAAATAAAATACGCCAAGAAATAAGAAAAATTTTGAAAATAAAAAGTAAAAATAAAATTTATTTTTTGTTAAATAGAATTATTTTGTGCGTTCAAAACGTGACTAGCATAAGACGTGTTATTGCGTGAAAAGATTAATAAAAATAATTATTAAAATTGAATAATAATAAAAATATCCTATGGAAACATAATGCAACTAATTATATTGCAATAAACCGTCGCTAAATGCGATATAAACGTGCTTAAACCAGTTTGGCACATCCAAAAGTTTGTACTAAGCTAAGAAATTCACTGATCTGTGGTAAAGCTAATAAAAATAAATATATATTTCTAATAAAACACTCAATAATAACCAAACAAATAATAGAAGATTGCACTGTAATATTATTTGTCGTAACTCTACATCTAATTACTTGTTCGGGCGAGTTTTTGTTCCATTTTGTTCATTCATTCAACTATTTTAGGTACTTTTTTATTTTATTTACAGTAAAATTTGTTTCCGCTAAAAGTTTCCCTATTTACAACAGTTAGTTCTATCTAAATTAATGTTATTACTTTATATTTTTTTTTCATAATTGTATACTTTTGCCGGCTAAAATTAAACGTAAAAACACTTTTAGAGTCCAAAACTAACTCGGTAAAATAACAAATTAATTACGAATTACCAATCAGAGGCGATTTCGCACATACTCCGGTCGAGAAATAATTTTTCATCCAAAAAATACAAAAGTCCCCCCTTTTATAATTTTTCACTAAGTTTTATGAGCTAAATTACATCTATTGCGTCGAAATCGCATCGGATTAGTAATAGCTGAATTTTCATGGCTGAGGATTTTGTTGGAGGTGGACAGCTTGCTGAGCTGCTTGTTGGGCAGCTTGAGCGGCATGTTGGGCAGCCTGAGCGGCTTGCGCTGCTTGTGCGGCTTGCATGTGCTGTTGCTGGACGGCCTGTTGGGCAGCCTGTTGTGCGGCTTGCTGTGCGGCCTGCTGCGCGGCCTGGGCGGCTTGCTGCGCCACCTGCTGGGCAGCCTGTTGGGCAGCTTGCTGTGCAGCCGCCTGTTGAGCAGCCACCGCCTGTTGCGCGGCCTGCTGGGCAGCTTGCTGCGCCGCTTGTTGCACTGGCGACGGTAGGTTGAAACCCAGCATTCTTGGATCATGCAATCTAAGAGCCTGCTCTAGTCGCTGTTCCTGTGCGATTCTGAACGCTTCCACTAGTTCTGGCGATATCTGTCCATTTCCATCGTTTGGTGGTTGCGGAGGGAAGCCTCCGTTGTGTCTTAAAGGACTGGCGGCCTCGTTGCCGTGGGCCGCAGCGGCTTGGGAGACGGCAAGTCGCAGCGCTTCGGCCTGACTTCGTAGGAGAGCCTCGGCTTGCTGGATTCTGAGTGCGGCTTCAGAGGGTGCTGGCGGTGTTTCTGCAGGTGGTTGAGCCGGTGGGGGCTCTCTGGCCAATTGCTGCCTCATCGCGGATACCAGGTTGGCAGCGGCTACCTGCACGGCGCTGGCTCCTTCGCCAGGCTGGGCCATCATGTTGGCGGCCGCCGCGGCTATGGCTGCGACTCTTTCGTCGCCGTATGCTTGGTGTCCATTATTAGCTGATCTGAGTAGGTCCGTGAGTTTGTTGACTGCTGCCCCTGCTTCAGAGCCAGCAGAAGAAGACAGTCGTCCGTTCGAGGATGAGTCTGAGTGCGCTGGGGAGGGTGGTGCGAGGTTTAAGAGGCCGGATCCTCCAGCTGATGCCGAGACGGCGGCGATGATGTCCCTCTCTCGTCTCTCGGCTGCCGCTCGGGATAGTACGTACTGGGCGGCAAACTGATGTTTCGGTTCCATTCTCATGTGCTCCATGTGGGAGAGGAGGCCTGAAATATTGAATAGCAAATGATTATCGTTAAATTGTAAAGGAGACTTAAAACTGCTGTCAAGACAAAAAATCTAATTGTAGCTTGCAATATCAACTGCATCAGTATTAGTTCCATTGTTAGTCTGAGAATTCAAAAGAATGAATAGGAATCCAAAACACATTGTTTGCTTAATAAATTCATAACTAGATTTTGCCTGCGGCTTCACGGCATCTATGATAAATGTCCTTCGGGAACGAGATTCGATTCCGGTTCAAAAACATTTTATGCTTTAGTCCGTGTTGTGATTTATCTCCGTGTCAAGTTTTAACAACTATAGGCTAGCTGTTATCGAGAAGGTGTTTGCATATTTGACTGATACGACCTGAAGTCAATATTAGACAAATATGCAGTCAGATACCTACGGAATAATTAACTGAGGACTTAAGTACTGTGTTTGTTTCTGCTGTCATTGTGGTGCCACTTTTGAAAATTTATATAATTTTTAATACGTCTTAGGTCAACCACGAAGTTTTCAATTGTGGGCAGGCTTTCCTTAGTTTTTAGCATCTATTCTTTGATCTTAAAGATGATAATAGCCAAATCTTGGTACCTATTAGTAAGGTTCCTTGTATCCTCTCATAGTTTGGTAACAATCTTAAGCTGAGCTTTTTAATTGTTGTTTATTTTGTAACATTCAATGACAGACCATTTTGATGAATTGAGGGCTGGTCAAGAAAAACAGTGATCATATGAGTGCTACTGAAGGTGTCAAACTCATAACCTAGTTCTTGGGCCGACTCAATATAGACCACCATCGGCAAGAAAGGAAGAAGCAAGAATAGAAGTGATCACTCACCACTTTCATGCGTAAACACAGCCTGGCAGACGGAGCACGGCCACATCCTCAATCCGCTGGTCAGCTGTGTCTCCGGGTGGCAAGCCAGGTGCTTCCTCAACGAACCCTCGTTCACGTAGTGTTTCCCGCAGACAGGACAGGGGTGGTTCGCCGTCCGTCGCTTAGCTATGTAAGGATCAACAGGTTTAGCCTGTGCTGGGTACGGTGACGTGGCTGGAGGGCCTGGTCACCAGGATGCGGGTTAGTAGGTTAAGGGAGGGAAAAAGAAAAAAAAAAGGTTAGTTCCATTGTTAGTGTATTTTTGATACGACTGTGCTTTGTTGGCGAGTTTTTTTTTAAATAGGGGACAGTTTGAGCAAAATAATAAATTATTTCTCTTTTATATTTTAGATTTTTTTGCAATGTTATGAACGGGAGCTTCGTAACAATTACACAAAAGGCTTTTCGTCCAACAAAACACCGTCAAAACACTTAATATTACATTCATCTAACCAAACTCAAAACGCGAAAACAAATGGAGCTTAAATAAATCAATAAGTAAAACCAAAACAGAAACCAATTAACTGAACATTGGATGCCAACGAAACGGAATTGACGATAGAAAACGAGGAAAACGCTGCCATTAGATACATAAACAAAACATGTTATGATAATATAGACTGAACGCCATCCGAAGAATTTGTATTTCCAGGGACAAGCAAGAAGTGTTTGCAAAACACACTACCCTCAGAATGATGCTAAAACAATAACATCTAGCCCCGGACCGCGTTCACCGCTTATTTATTAAGTTAACGTTTAAGATTTATGGAAACGATACGTTTTTGTTATACCGTTGATATTGAAACCAACACCCCTCATGGCTTTCTGCCAGCTGGAAGCTTTTAAAATACGTTTAAAAACATAATGCTAGATAAGTACGACTTATCGCGCTGTTACGATGACCAGTTACAAACTTCCAGTGACATAACTTACTCGCTAACATATCTCTTCTGTTGCAACGTAAAAATTACATTATTAGAATAAAATGATTTTAACAATGCCATTATTAAAATAAAATCATTCATTTTAATTATAACCAATTTTGAAAAATACGTCCCAATAAAAGAGATAATTAAAATCTAAATTACAACTAAACCCAAACAAATTGAAAAAAGAATGTCAATGACGTTCCATTTCTGAATTTGGAACGGACCGCCGCTATCGACATTCAAATTTCGAGAGAATTCAAAAAAGGAACTTCTTTGTCAGTAACAGACGGAGTTCTTTTTTCAAATTGACCAATCCTTCGAATATTGAAAAAGCCGAACACTGAAACTTACTCGCAACGCCGGATGCATTGGGATCCTTGTGGGTGTTCTTCATGTGTTCTACTAGGGCTTCGCCCCCGAACACAACTTTGTGGCATATTGGGCAGGGAGTGGCTGTGGCACCACCTATCATGAGTGCCGCGTGTTGCTGCAAAACACCAAGGTGCAGCTGAAGCTCCTGTTCCACCGGCGGTGGCGATGCGGGCATAGCATTTCAAAGATTAGGACACATTCATAATTAAAAAACACATAACAACAAAAAATATAAAGTCGAAACAGAATTTTGAAAGAAAAATTTCAGCCAAACAGTCAATTTTGATTTTGAAAAGTGCAAATTAATGTGAAATTGCCAATTTTAGGTTTGTAGATAATTTTGAAATGAACAGTAAAATGCAGAAATTATTGTAAAAATCAAACACAAGTTCCGTGTTTTTGCGGAAACTTGAAATTTTTTGTAAATTAAATGAAACACACAACATTGCCAAAATATGTCTTGGGAATTAATTTTCACCAAAAATATCAGAGTTATTCATATTATCAGTAGGACTTAGTTTATAATTATATCAGTTTTTCGTAGGGAAACAATTACACAGTATCTATACATTCATCTCTTAAATGGAGATAGTTTTTTTTTTTTCAATATTTAGAACTCTAAATTCTTAATTCAAAAATCAAGAAAATTCTTGTATCATCAAAAAAATTACATTTAGATACTGACCTTTGCCGTGTGAGTTCTCAAACTGCTTTCAGTAGCAAATCCTTTCCCACAAATATTGCAATGAAAAGGCCGATTTTTAGCTCTTTCCACTTGAGCATCATGGTTCCTTAGGTGTTGCTGAAGGTTCGAGAGCTGGATAAAGGCTCTTCCGCAGTCTGGCAGATGGCATTTGTATGGGCGTTCCCCTGTAAAGAAGGCTAGATTTCAGTTTTTGTTGAACTTTGGTCTATCTGTTTGGAGTAGCTGTCAAGAAGATCTTTTTTGAAGTCGATATACAGATTTTGGTTGAATGGGAGTCGTGACCTAAGCTTTGTTACAGAGCTTAAACTTGTGTGCTTATAATTCTATCCACAGTTTTAAAATTCCCTGCAATTCTTTCACATCTGTTAGTTGTGTCCATTAATAGAACATACATAATGTCATATCTGAGTGAGAGCTAGCAACACAATGCATCTGACCCCAATAATTAACGAGAATGTTTTTAAGACCCGATCTAAAAGATCTGAACCATATGCTCCTATTAAAGCTAAACCAAACATCAAAATTAGAACAATCGACGTTCGAAAATCGAACACTAACGGTAATCTTACACAACGGAACCGCAAACCAGTTCGAAATTCGAAACAATCTCAGGCAGTCGGGGCACGTTTGTTAAAAAGCCGAAAAATCACGACCGCGACCTAACCCAACGCGAAAGAAACCGAACGTGGCGTTCCATTTTTAAAATAAGACCATAATAAAACGAACGCATACTTTTAGCCTGTACTGCAAGCAAATGCATAGGTCGTTGAACGCACGCACACGGCTGCATTACTCACACATCGAAGCGTGTACCTATGGAGTCCTGGCCTTTGTCAGTGTATGTGAATTTTGCATGTCTGGGAAGAATGCGTGCATATTATACGCGTGAGGGACTCAGATTATTGTAGAATTATTTCCTAGATGCAACTAGATAGATATGTATGTGTATCTAGTGTAGGCTGTAACGGTCCGATCGCCATATTTATTGCCAGTAAATTTTATAAGTGTGTATGTTTTATTAGTTAGCTGATAAAAGTGATTTAAATATTGGCTCATAGGTTTTACTGGCTGTTTGGCGATTGCGCTGTCCTTGCTGGTTGTTTAAGAATTAATTGGATGGTGTAATTTAAATTTTCGGTTTATTTAGAGCAGTTTCTTTAGTAATTATTGTTTTTGAGATAAATTATTTTGAGGTTAGAAATTATTTCATTTTTCTTAAATTTTAATAAAACTAAGACTTATGAAGCCATTTTAATTATAATAGTAAGTCTAAATGTTATCTTTTATTTTTGAAAAAATGCTAATAATTATTTATGATTTCGTTTCATACATTCATTTAATACAGTAATTTTTAAACGCATTTCTCCAAAATAATTTGAGCCAAATTTGAGAACTGTAAATGTTTCACATATATAACGAGTATTTCAAAGTTGTATTATCTAAATTAAATCCAAAGAAATACCCAAGTTAATAGGTAATACATTTTTGCCGTTTCCCCACATTATAAAAGTGAATGTCTAAAACGAGGTCCCAGATAGTATTTCTAGAATAAAACCTAGCTCAGCATAGGTGGGGTCAATAATCACCGATGTGTCACGGTTATTCTAGTTTCTAAGTGGTGATTATTGCTGTGTTGTGGTGATTAGGTTCTAACCTTACAATGTGTGTAATTTATTGTTACACATGTGACACGATTGCATACAAACAGATAAATATATGATTTTTTTAAACTCGTTTTGCGTAATAAACTTGAACTTATAATTATAATTATGTCAATAAAGATTATTATTACGAAATGTCTGCACTGAAGCGACTTTGACCTATGAGTTTGTTAATTAATATCAGGTGTTTTTTCTTAATGGTAGTCAGTTAAATAAGAAAACACCGACCTTAATATAGCTTTGAAAATAAATATTTTACATATGAAAATGCTATAATCGATTTCCTCAACAGTCATAATGATAATAAGGTTGGTTATTGATAATTTATCATTTCCATAGAAAAAAATAAATATCGAAAAAGTGTATTCAAATAAACCAGCATAATATAAAAGGTGCGACCGCCAGCAACGCGGTCACAAGTTCGAATGCCGTCTCGGGACAAAATATTTGTATTCCTTACATATAGTATTATTGAATCTATGTAAGACTTAAGTATGTGTAAGTATACTGTGTCACAGATTCCTAGTGTGAAGCGTTCATTGATGGTTTTGATGTTAATAAGGATTGAAATTCTACTTGATAGTTGGCACAGTAATGGGTAGTTTGTGTTGTGTAAGGAATTCTTTTTTTTTTGCAGTTGTGTGGTGGTATACAAGTTTATTTAAAGGAGAATTAAGATTAAGTTAGGTAGTGAAGTTCAATAAACTAAAATATTTCTATTTGATCTGTATTATTAAGGCAATGTTGCCAAAATTATAGTCAATAGTTTTTAATGTTGTATTCATTTAAAACAGCGAATGTTTTCGATAATCGCCATTCTTATGCCCTTATCCCGATTTATTTGGGGTTGTTTTAACGTTTGCTTTCTTCTTCTATTAAGATATAATACGGTTGGTATCTAAAAACATTATAATATGAACTGCATGTATGCCTAATGGCATTGCTTTAAATTTACTTCAGAAAAAAAAATAACCTTTTATCTTTTACTGTACAATATTAGTAAAAGAAAGTGTAGTAATGACAGCACTAAAAGATGGACTATAATATTATTACTATTACAATTAATTTATCTTTCGATTACATCAATCGGCTATAAATAAGAGTGCTTTATAGTTTTTCATTTACTTAATAGCAAAGATCTATAAAAGTTTATTGGTATTTTTAAGCAGATTGTCTATGTTCAGCCGATGAGAGGTTTTTAAGTGATTTCAATAAAAATGTAAGTTCTATCTAGTTATGTGATATTACATGTATGATATTAAAAAAAAAATAGATTCTTTCTGTGAACTATATGTAGTACCCTTTTCTTTGGTAATAACCTTTTGTTATACTTAGGTCCGTTAATTTTATAAAAAATATGTTAGAGAAAACTCTCAATAATAAAATAAAAGTGCTTGAAATAATAAGTACCTTATATCCTAATAAATATATACTAAAATGGTATTTATGGTACTTTAAGTACTTTCGTTTAACATACGTTTTCAATATTTGTCAAAACTTACGACCTTAAATTATAACCCTAACGCACTCCCATAAATGTCCTATTACAAGCAGTAATAGATTCTTCACAAACACACAAAAAAAAAAATCAAACGTACCAAAGATTAATCTTGTCTATGGTCAATATGTCTTCCGGGTTCGCTGTTCCCTATACTATTGTGGCATCGCCGCCATTTTTCAACGTATACAGCTTGCACAACCTACGCGTGAACCAACCAGTTTAATTTAACCCTCAGATATTACACGGTTAAGTTTAGCCAGGGGTCTTGTTAGGTTGGTAGTGAACAGTATAGCTATTTTTGTTATTTCACTATGAATAAATGGAAGGGAAAGGCGCTTACCTTAGCACAGTTTGGCCGATGTGCGATGGCAAAGGATGGTATCTTTTAGATCGTGAACGGATTTATAGTTGGTTAATTTGTGGGTTTATTAACGGGTTTGGTTAATATTTTGAGCCATTTACAAAAGAAAAAAAAACATTAATGAAGCTCTAAAAATAGGCTATTTAAGAGACTCTAACTCGAAATTCAAAAATAATTCTTCACACTTTTTTTTTTGCAAAAAAAGATGGGAATCTTTTAGTAGTAAAAAATGTTCTTTGCTTAATTAATTTAGAAAGATTATAGATAATTCAAATAAGATTACTACCAATATTGGTATTAGGTTCTAAAGCTCTCAAAACGGCATTTACTTTTTATCAAAACACATCTAAAAACTCACACAATTCTAAATATCACCATAAACTTACCACCCAATTAGAAACCTAAAAACATTTCAAAGCTAACTGGAATCCAGGTATTACAAAGCCTAGGCCAGACCTAGGTATCCTGAAGCCTACGCGTTCGATTTACATACAAAAGTACCTCCCAGCCACCTTTGACTTGGCTGCGTAGGCATTAAACATTCTTATTCAGACAGTTAGTCTGTTCCTGGGTCGGCTTTTTGAGATAGATACTATAATTTACTGAGATAAAACAATAATATTGTCATATTTATGATTAAAATGGTCCTTATTTTATACGTTAGTGCTGATTTTATGGAAACTGACAATGTTAAACTTAAATGTGTATGGCCATCTTTTATTTTGGGTTAAAACTTGAATGGTGGGAGATAAAACTGTCAAATAATCTTGAACTATTGAACATGCATTTTATCTAAGAATGTTAAAACGTGAGCAAGCTCTTCTTGTGCTAATTGACAGGTGTCAGTTTCTGCCATCTTTGTCTAGTTGTCATGACATGTAAAATGTCAGTAAATTCTAGTCAACAAGAATATATTAAAGCTTGGTACTTATTAGTTTAGTCTAATTAGAGTTGGTTCCTAATTGGACTTAAAAGACTCATTTAGGTTCATTATAAACAAAGTTAGTCTAAAAAAGTGCAATCATTTTAAATAAAGAACGAAAGAACACAATCATAGACATTGACAATTCTCGTTTACATTTCACAAAGGCAAAGGAATTCAGTTACAGAGCCAAGTTTCGCAACATAATAATTATAGGTCTGTTAAAAACTTCGCAGACATTACAAAAAAGGTATAAAACTTTATCTTTTTTAAGTAAAAATTCCAAAAAAAAATACGAACTCGAATAATATTAATGATTAAAATCTACGTGTCTCTTGGGACGTGACTTAAGAGAATTTAATTTAATTTGTCTTTTAAAAAGAACTTTGCTTTTTGTTTCATAAAAGATTAAAAATGTTGCAAGATAAAAGAGTTCGCTCGTGGTATTTTTAATGTCCTTTTTTGACGTCGGCAAGTCCTTGTGAGTACTTAAATGGAAAAACAAATTATGACATTATACTTCATTAAGTTTTCAAAGTATGGCAATGGACACGATTTCTGTACTTTTGCATACCTAAGGCCAATCACCTAGATTTAATTTAGATGCTCCGAGGCAAAGAACCGGTAGATAACCTCTCACTAAGTCAAATCTTACCAATATAGTTATTACAGTCTTACTTTTATACATGTATTGGATTTATAAACAAAATACAAGCAGAAGAAGACGCGGGTAACAGCTAGTATAAATATAGTGCCTTCAAGATTGCAGCATATCTTCTTAAACGAAAACAATTTGACATATTAATACTGGCCACCTTTAAAAAGGGCATTAAAAAACTGTTGACAAGACGTATTAATATGAAATGTCATGTATCTGTCATCTGTCAACACATATACATTATGATTCTTGCTCGCACACGTAGGTCCCTACATTAATATTACTGTGGCTGGCGTTTAGAATAAGAAGTATTTGAGCTAAAAGACTAAGCTAAAAGGGAAATCTGGCTAAAGGGACTTAAGTATTTTGATGGATGATTGAGTACAAAATATAAACTTTAAGAAAACTGGATTTGCTAAATCATAAATAATATTGCTTTAGATATTTTGAAAACGCGTAATACCGGTTAGTATTTGAGTATTGGCATTCCTGTCATTTATGTCATTTCGGTGTATTTTTTGAGTGGGCCTTTGCCCAGCTGTGGGGCAGGACAGGCTAACGATAGCATAGTAATTTGACTAGTTTTTCAGACTAAAGTCCATTTTACGTACAAATGCCAGCAATATACATACCCACACTGATACAAGTAAGTACGTATACATATAGAACTACGCAAAACATAGATATGGAGGCGGATTCGAAAATTAAAATTAAACATATCTCGTTGCGCGTCGATTTTAAAACACGTCGGCCGGTCGGCGCGTGCGCGATGCACAATTTATTTTTGAATTTGGAACGCAGACTTCGCGCCGTTTTATACTGCATGCGAATTATTCGAGTTTTTGATGTTCTTTGATTGACATTTTTTGCGTTTTTCGCAACATTTTTTAATTTTATTTTTATTTGCTTTTGAGAAATGGACAGGCTTATATATTTTTTTTCTAAAATAACCTACTTTCTATATTATAGGAAAATATTTTAATGGAAGAAAAAGTCTCTCTTGTATATGTACTTTCTTATTCATCATTATTAGGTAAAACATTATTTATTTAAATAAAAATTCTCAACCTGGAACTCTGCTCATCCTTCAACCAATCAAAATAATCACCATATTATCCATCTCACATTAATATTAAAATATCTGTAGAATACTAAGCCTAACCCTTCAACACCGGGTCGTTACATAATACCAATAAGTTCTTTAACGACCGATTTACGGTAACTATCGGTTATGAAATATTTTTAATATCCTTTTCTATACATAATCGATATGTATACAGTTTCATAGTAACTAAATCGCCTACGCCCGTCTGCATAACGTAATACACGTTAGCAAATAACTATCGTTCTAAAATAAGCTAAAATAATTTTAAACCTGCGTTTAATTTTAATCAGCCGATTAACTTTATCTTGCTGTTTGAAAATGTTGCGGATTTTTTCTATCGGATTGGAAAGTTTGAGTAAAAAACGGATATGGGAAGTGTCGGTAATACCAGCATACGAAGTATAAATTATACTGCATACTGCAGTGAGAATTTCGAACCGATATTAGCTTCGTATGCAGTATCGAATGTGTAATTTGTTGGCGGAGTTTTGAAACGATATTTTTTCCAGTAAGGTCATTTTGTTTTTAGTGTTGTTCTTATATAAGGGTAGCGGTGGAGGGTTAAGTAATTTTGGTGTTTTGTTAATACATTTTTGGTCTTGTTAAGAAGATTGAGAACGAAAATATTGTGACTATTATTTTTTATTGTACCCTAATAGATGCATTTGGTGCTCTTGTTCGTGAAATAGGTAGGTAATAGTGATGCAATGTAGATAAAAAGTAATCAGTCCCTATAGGAGACGTATTCATGGCGGATAAGCTGGAAATATACTGCAGAAATACGTTAACTCATATAAAAAACCCTAAAATGCTGCTGCACTGAAATCAATACCTGTACAATTCAACATTATACATGCCCAACACAACCAATCCGCGTACCTATTCAAAGTATTTGTATGTATGTCCACTGAATTTATACAACATTAATCATTGCTATTCGAAATTTAAATTATTGGGCCTCGAATTTGCGTGCACACATGGTGGTGCAACTCGCCCCCCGCCGCCACCCCACGGTGGGGGTGGGTTGGCCGAAGGGGGGCGGGTCACGCACTCCCACCCAACTATCGTCCCCCTCGCCCCCAACTATTTCGGGGAGGCCAGTGGGCATAAAAAAAATATAATAGTATTCCACCTGCGTCCGTCGGGCAGAATTCGTATTGACGTGTACCGTTAAATATGGATATTGGCCGCCATTTTGTTTTATGCTGATAATTTTGGCAACGGATTTTACATTGTATAGCTGTGTTGTACACTTGAATTTAATGTTTTATATTGTATTTGGTGTTTCTGTATAGATTTAAGGCTAATACGGTATTGTGTTTTAAGCTGTAATTTAAAGCTTAATGTATTGAGTAGGTGGAATTAGAAACATGAATTGAGAATACCGTCTGTCGGTATATTCACTCGGTGTTAGGTAACAACAGTTCTGCAAGTAAAACTTCGACTAAACACCGAAAGTCATGCAAAGAAATTGGAAGAACATCAATATGCAAAATTTTCGTTGCAAAGATCCGTTCCGAATTGTTATCGAGTTATAACTTTTTAATTGTAATCGTTTCAAGAAAAAACAGACTGTTAAAAGTATTTCTTAAGTTAGTAAAAGTAATAAAAAGTGCTTGTCGAGGGTTGGGCTTCCCACGTTGCGAAGTTTCGTTCGCAGAAGAGGAATCCTTTTTTATCTCGACGTTTTTTTTTTAATTTTCACCGCGGCGCTATCTCGCGAATGCTTCAGTGGTCAAATAAAAACTTAAGGAGTTTTCAAGGAATAAGAAATGCCGTGGAGAGTCCAGGTGAAAAATGTTCCTTTGTTTTTGTTTGTTACTTGTGGTTAAAAATATATTCTCTAAGTCATACCTATATGATGTAATTGACCTGTAACAATTATTTTCAAATTGTTTTCCTGGATTTTAAGGTAACACCTATTTATTTTCATCATTTGAGTTTTTGCATTACACAGAAACCAGTGGTAATTTACCGACACCTAAAAATAAGTTTTAATTTGAGGAAAACATCTTATTTACTCAACTGAAATTTGTTATTACTAATAAATTCATATTTTTCGTTGCGATATAAAAACTGGGGCCGCTAATTGGATTTGTTTTAAAATAAAACGCTGAATCATACCTAAACGTTTTATTAATAAATAAACTCTGAATTTATTTTGTAATTTTACCTCCCTTTGTGCCTAAACCACGCACAAGTTCAGGTGTTTATTATAACATATAGATCACAGGGCCCTGTTATAAGCCAAATTAAAAAAAAAAAACTTTCAGAATTAAAAAAAAAGTACGTAGAAAAATAAATTTAAAAAAAGAATAATCCTAACCCTCTCCACACCGCTCTAATTCTAAAGCAGTCAAGTTAAGAAAGATAGCCAAGCAACTCCTGAAAAGGGTACACGTTTCAGCGACGACTAAAAAGATTCAACCGAAGGAGGAGCGGGTTAAGCAAAAAAAAAAGGAAAAAAAACAAACGTTTTGCGCTTGGGAAAAATGCAAAAAGAACAAAACTTGATAGTTGGCAAGTTTTCCTCAAGTTGGCGTAGTCTCTGCTAGGGCTGCTAACGACTTTCCTGTGTGTGTTTTATCTTAATGTTTTGTAGTAATTAATGCGTTTTTTGTTTATCTAGGTTAATGTCTGCTCAAATAACCATAGCATAATCAGCCTACACTGTTCCCACAGCTGGGACATAAGCCTCATCTCTGTTACAAGGAGTGGAATTTATTAAATCCACCACGCGGGCCAAGTGTGGCTTGGTAGATGTTACATATAATCGAATATTGTTTAAGGACATGCCACTTTCCTCACGTTTATTTCCTACGCCGTTTTTAAATTACGATATGAGAAAGAAGCTAAGAAGTTATCAGTCTCTATAACCTCTCACGGAAGCGGGAAGTGTGATGAAAGGGAAAGGAAAAGTATAATCAAATGTTGTAATGGAATGACAAGCATGCCTTTTAATACCTTACACGGTAGACTTTTATAACACCAAGTAATTTTACGATATAATAGTAATATAATAAGTTTCTAGTAGTTGCTGATTGAGCAATAGGTACTCATATGAGCGAAGTATCAATCAGGCAAGCTACTGCTATCACGTTTATGGAGTCGTCATCTTCATGACCTGCCTAAACTTTTCCCAACTATGTTGGGGTCGGCTTCCAGTCTAATCGGATGTAGCTGAACACCAGTATTTTACATGGAGCGACTGCCTATCTGACCTCCACAACCCAGTCAGTACTGATTAATACGACAATGATAAAGACTGTTTGTCAGTCTCCCACTGACTGCCTGTAACGACTGTCAAAGATTTACAAATAACAGCCGGGGCAATGGCTTAACGTGCTTTCCGAGGCACGACAAAGCACGCTAAATCGAAGCCAGTCCAAGCGAAGTCCGAACATTATATCCTATTTGTCTTTGCCTAAAATCCATCTTTATGCGCCAACCCTGTCCCTAACTAAGATCGTGTGAATAGTAAGAGGTTGGCCGGGCATCAGTCCCGGGCGGCAATTATTTTTATTCGCCCCCTCCTCCCCGTTGAGACATCGGACATTTTCACAAAAAAAGAAAAAAGAATGTCGCCAGCAACTTGGGAACGATTTAAAAATTCATCTGCAGTCGCAGTGTTGAATCGGATTTTAATGTCGATTTAAAGTTCTTAGTTTGAATTTTTTTTATTTTTATTGCAGTGCTGATCTGGGAAATGGATTAAAAGAGATTTTATTTTTAGAATATCATTGATATCGTGGCCATGAATATGGAATGCCCATGGGAAGTTAGTTACATAATGCTAGGTGACTGTTGAGCTAAACTGCGAACGGAATTTCTCATGATCAGTAAGTATTTGTGCTTGAATTTAAACTAAATAGAATTGAATAACCAACAATAGGCTGCAATAGACAGAAATTGAGGACGCCTTTGCCACTAGCTACAAACTATGACCATCGTTGTCTATAGATAATACTCCAGTAATGCTTTATTTTTGAATCTGTTAAGTTGGTACATCAAAAAATACAAATTCAATTGCACTCATTCGAAATAAAATTATAAATAGAAGTTGACCGTTAAAGAACTTCTAAAAACAAAACACAATACGCATATAAAAATCTTCCGTTTCAAATTAACCCTTTGATCCAATTTTTTGTCTTTCTCTATTGTTTGTCCCTTGAAGTTAACCCTTCCGATACCTGTTGTTTTTCATACATGGACAGAGGGGTCCGGTGTGTCAATCTGCATTACTTTTTTTCGAGTTGTTGTTAATTATTATTTTAACGTTTACAAACGAGTCGTTTTATTAATTTCATGCGATTTGTCCTCGTGTTTTTAATCTTTCTGCTTTTTATGTTTCATTTTGTGTTTTTCATTAAAGAAAAAAGACAGTCCAAAACGAAAAAAAGTCAGTTCTTCGGTATTAATTCAGTTTCTATTTTAATAATAATACCTACTTAATTAAGTATTAATAACCTAGTTAGAAGACTAACATTTGTATGCGAAATAGAAGCATGTACATATTTGGTTAAAGTTCGTATAACTAGAATGAAATTGTGTGAGCTAAAACTCGTTGGCGAAAAGGTATTCAGACACTACAGTATGCTTAATCCGTTATGGCCGCACAAGGATTCAAAGTACCTCAATATAATAGTAACTACAGTTTAAACTTCCTTTCAATCATAAATGGACAAAAGACCGGCGAGACATTTATCAATCCTTTGTTAATTATAAAAATAATAATCAAAATTATTATTATCATAGTTCCAAAGGGTTGTGACCCGCGCATTGTTATCAAGCGCATCCAAATACCAATGGACAATGACCTCAAAAAAATGGCCTGCAGCTGCCCAGGCCATAATGGGCGTTTGTTAGCCAATATCGCCAAAATAATAGTACGGACCACTATTATTATGCTAATAAGGCGCAAGGCTATTATTTTGTTCACAGGTACGGAAAGAATATCTTCCGGGACGTTTGTACCCCATTGTGTCCGAGTGTTTGTCGTTGCAGTTGCAGGGTTAGTTTTTTTTATTAATTTTTGTTATTGACCGGCACGTCCGTGACTAATTTTGATGAATTATAAACCATATGGCAGCGAACGGGTTGGGTTGTGTTTAGTGTTGGTTTCCCTTCTATGATTATTATTTTTATTCGTCGCGTTGTAAAAATGATCACAACCACACAATCTTCAATTAAAGCTTAAAGCCTAATAATATGTATTTATTTCTCAATAGGATAAACTCAGCCATTCGTAAGTGCTTGTTTTAATTAATTACTTTACACATATTTACATTTGTAGGCATTTACATACCTATATGAATACCGCAATTATTTGTTTAAGTAATATTTATTTATAGCCTAATACCTCAGCCTTTCCTATTTGAATAAAAACATCCAGACTTTCCTTAATCCTCAAATGCGCTGGTGCTTTAAAGTGCTCTAAATCGTGCAATTAATCACGAAGAATCAAAAATCGTTTCGCCAATTAAAATGCACCGCATCATTCTTAACACATTCGTTCGATTGTTCCAAAATTGAATTCTAATCACCGTTCCTTTCACAATGGGGCCGCCACGCCCCCACGGTGCCAAAAAATAGGGAAAATGGAGAAAATTTTCCTTTCTCTTATAAAATCGGTTCGATTCTTGAAAGGAGGCGAGCAATTAACTCGAGTATCTTTTGAGTTTAAATTAAGTGAAAAAAAATATAGGGGGATGAACGATTACTTGGAAACGTCTGGGATATTCTTAGACCTATTGATTTTTTTGAATAGTGTGTGTAATTTGATTTTCTTTTTAAAACTTATACTCTGCGGACCAACCACATACCCTATATCATTTTACCGTTTCCTATTCGCACGTTTATCCATTTTAATGTTTTTGTACTAAAGGTTACAATATATTTCAGCTAGATACTACGATTTTTCACTAACAGCCTCACCATTTGTAATAAATTATAACAAAAATAAGATAAATATCAATAAAACGTACAAACAAGCTAACCCTACCACTGCAAAGGTCGCGAATGCCCGCACGCAACAAAATCCAAGCTTGGGCTTGTTATACATCTACATATTTTTGCTAAACAAAACCAGTTTTAGCCGGTAACGTGCGGTATTGCACAGCGTGTACCGTTACTTCGCATCTGGTGATGCAACTTTTGATGCCTATAATAACATAATAGTGCACTTATCTTTGGATACATATCCAGGAACATTATGTGTGAGATAGCAAAATGGACTTAAGTTGGAAAAAAATAGTTGTCTTTTAGTTTTTCCCTTTGAAAAACTCAAGATTGATTAATAAAGCATCAAAACTTACAAATGCAAATATCGTCAACAATGAACTTACTACTCAAAATAAGCAAATACCACTCAAAAGTAACCGTGGGTAAAATAACTAGTCCACAATACTTCCTATTATTTCTACGTCAAATAATGAATAAACAAAAGACTTACAAAAATTTGCATGTCCCAACAATTAATTGCGAAACGCATTATCCATTGTCTTCTAGAGTAAGTAATTAAATTAAAAAAAATTAAGAGCAACACGCAATCCTATTCTTTTGCTAATTAAAGAAGGAAGAATGAAAGAAACGGCTAAGTAGCAAGTTGGGAGTGTAAAAAAACAAAAGGTCTCCATAGGGATTTGAATTTCGAACGAGAGAGTTTGCGTGTTCGCGTCAGTTCGCGGCGTTCCATTTTTGAATTTTTATTTTTTCGCTAATTGTGTCACGATTTGCTTTTGTTTCTTATTCTTTTTGTTTTTACTGTTGCTTTTGTAGGGTTAAGATATGATTTCGATTTAAATGGTTTGTCATAAGCGGTATCGTCGACAGTTGAACCAAGATAATTATTACTTGACTGCTTGAAATATTGTATTCTAGTCAGTCTTTGAATAATATGATTCTAGTTTTTTCAAAACACAAAATGAGACAACAGAGAAACGATTGAACTTGAATCATTCCTGAGAAACCGTAGAGAAAAAAATAAAAATAACACTTACGATACCAAACAAATATCACCTCCAATCACCCGACTTCCGCAACCTTTTCCATTTTTTAATCGAAAAAACTATAAACAACCATAAAACTAATATTATAAATCGATTTAAAGTCCCGGAGAACATCTGTTGTCTCGATGCACTCATAAAGTGATCTTGGGATACCGGAATAAGCCCATCAGGTATTGCTAGTGATTTTTAAAGGTATTTTTTAAAATGTTTTCGGTAACAGTTGGTAAGAACAGATGTTGTGCGTCGAAAATCTCGGAGTCAACGGACTGATCGATAAAGACTGTTATAAAGTAGTGTTTTATGTTCATGATGGGTTGTTTTTAGACTAGTGAAGAGAAAGTTGCTGCTTTTAGCTGTTATGCAAAATCAAAATCGTTTTATAATATTGGCGGTTTTTTTTTAACGAGAATGTATTTTTTTTATTTTTTTTTTTAGTCTTTCGAAATAAAATCAATAATGAATAAATAATAATTTCCGTGTTGTAAGTTGTGTCGTTGGGATTTCTATAATAACTTATTATTGCTTGAATTAGCACTTCGGAACCGCACGCTGCAGTTACGGGTTAAAATGTGAATTCACTTACACGTTACTAAATTCCTGGCACACATGTGATTCGCTCAGTGGTTTATATCTTCTCTTAGGTTTTTACGATTATTTTGAATCTTTATTATTTACATTATTTTGTAAACTAAGAATTATTCGTCAAACAAATAATTTCTAGAATCATCTGAAGATAAAATTTCTTTAATCTACATTATAACGTGCATTTAGTCAACTTGTAAGTCATCTAACGATGAGTTCCAATACAAACTTGATGCTTATTTTAAAATTTATGTTTCAATAAAACATTTTTTTTTTAGAACAGTTCGCATTTCGTATGTAGATAAAAAATGTATAGGAAACCTATAATTTGCTAACCAACCTAAGGCGTAAAATATGTACTAGTCGGAAAATGCTCGTTGTTACTATTGCGCACCCATTTCGAAATGCGTCGCTTTAAAAAACAGGTAAGTACCACACAAGAGAATAAAGTTTTGTTCAACAAAACGTATGTTTAGTAAGGAAACCTGTTTTTCTGTAACTATATTGTACTTCGTGTCTATTCATTATGCGATGGTAATTGTCATGTTAAAATCGTCATCTTTGTTTTACAAATTGTGGCCTCGATGTCTTAGAGTTGTGTAGAAAAAAATGTTTTTAGCGCACGAGTGCTTTAAAATAGAATTAATGTTGTTTTTCTTTAGGTTGTTGTTGTTGAAACTTGTTTAATATTTTTTAAGTTTAGATACATCACTTTCTTGTGAATTTAGCGGTGAGCATTGAAGGGTTATTTTTTTTCCTTCAAATTCAAAATTAATTCCTTTACTTTTTGCGTTTTTTGTTGAATCGTCTTTTTAATGTAATTATTTAGATTACGTCTTAACCAAATTCGCACCCTAAGAAACAGTACCCAATTTCTACCCTACCATATGGTAGAACAAAAGACGAACAGTGGACTCAAAAGGAGCTAAAACACAAAAAAGGTTATAATTAATATCAGTAATTATTCTTTGTGAGATTAATACAGGGTTATTTGTTTTTTTTTCAAGTATTGTTTTTTTAACTGTGATTAGATTGTTAAGTCCTTTGTTTCTTTATGCTTCGCTAGAGGTATTGTTTTGATATGTTTTGATGAACATAATTAATTTTTGTGTTGAAGAAATGAACGCGTGTGTTTTTACAGTTTTTAGTTATCTGTGGAACGTTTTTGATTTAACATAAAGCTGGCTGTGTTTTGTATGTGATTTTTTTTAAGCCCACTAGCGTGTAGTAGGTATGCGATATCTTTGGGAAAAATTTGCCCGAAAATGAATGATTTAGTTATTGATTTATACCTATATACCCGTGCAAATACCGTACCGTGGTTCAGTTATCATT
The DNA here is from genome assembly GCA_905163415.1 of Noctua fimbriata. Lineage (NCBI taxonomy): Eukaryota > Metazoa > Arthropoda > Insecta > Lepidoptera > Noctuidae > Noctua > Noctua fimbriata. Next base: position 3,589,739 of record LR990946.1, read on the forward strand.
TAATATTATACCTATCTCTACTTTCAACAAACACAAAGGTCATATTAATCCAACTTTCAAAACTCCCGCACAATGGGCCAAATTAAAAAAAAACTCCAGACAAAAATTTCCAAGACACAATTAAAAGAGGGTGCGACACTAAGTCCGATTTAATAACCAATCGAGCCCGACACCTAAAGAAAGTAGCAAAAAATTCTGAGAAGAAATTCTTCCCCAATATAATTTCGTAATCACCGGACCGTGCGTCCGTTTCCGGCAAAAAAGCTGAGATACGACCTTCTACAGCGTCTTGTCAGAATTCGTGTAGTATGGATAAGATAGGGCCATTTGACGTTTATTGTAATTTTATTGACAAGATAAAAAAGATGAACTCTAAGGTAAAATTAAAAAGAAACATGGTTCTGTTGAAATAAACAAAAAAAATGAAAATAATTATTTTTCTTTTCAATAAGTTTTCGACGTGTTGGAAAAATACGCTACTTAGTTATTATGACTATAATATGTTTATTAGAGTATGGTAAACAAATAACGATATTTTTCTATAATGTAGGTATGTAATAGAAGTATCCTTCTTAAGTAGATACGAATAACTAACGTAAACTTAAAAAGGAAACAATTTCCTTTTTAAATACAAATTTCGTATTGTCTCTAAAAATAAACAAATACGGACACTTCCCCCACTCCACAAACAAATCACATTTTAACAAAAAAAGATAAAAAAAGAAACCGGCACATCCACCCAATTCGTTTCGGCGATATGATGTCAATATTTACCCGGGTAAAAGAAGGCGGCAAAAAATAAATTAGGCAAAAGCTCATTTTGGCTGAAAAATCTTCGTCGCGACATCTGCGGCCCGAGGGTTGGTTAGGGGTGGGGGAAACGTGATTTCTTTCCCATTACTATTTGAGCACTTAAGTGGTAATGGCGGACCACTGTGAGAGTTGAGTAGGTATAGAGTTTCACTGTGGTGGTAAAAATTGGAGTTTGAGTAGTGATGTGATTAGAGCAAGTGAGTTATATTTCCGTGTTTTCTTTTTTTCGTAAAAAAAATTACATACAACATAATAATTATGACCGATTAGTAAACCATGGAATCGGTAATAACGGAACAAAAATTATCAATGTGTTATTTCAGTTCATAAACTATCTGTGTACCATCTTTTTTTTACGTTTAATATTTTCGTAAAGAAAGATACATTAAAACAAATGGGTAGGTATTAAAGGATTGCTTTGACTGTTTCCTTTTCTCGTAAACAGTGACAGTTACTGAAGGAAATGAGGTGTTCAAATTATGATTTATGGACAATCAACTGGTAACTATGTCATGTTGTCCGTTTTAACACGCTATGATACATAATTATTATATCTAGGAAAATTAATGATTTGAGGTAGTTTTAAAGACTACTGAAACGATATGGAATGTAGGTAGGTAATTATTTTCTGTCTGATACCTACTTGACATTCCACTGACTTCCCACAAGAAAAAGGGCGAGAAAATTTCAAAGAAAATTAAATTCAAAAAGGGTTAAACGTCAAAAACTACATAATAACTCATCCCTATCTAACAAAAATCTCGCGGCCGAGGGTTAGGTGTACTTCAAATTAATAGAAAGATAACTCCGGTGGTTTCTTTTATTTTATAAAAAAGCAAGGGTATCAAACCTTTGGTTTACTTTATATTATGGACTTTGTGAACTTCAACCTTTTGCAAAACATTATTTTTAGATAGCCACGCTGTTATGAAAGTGCTGGGCTCATAATTAATGTGAAATAAAAGCGAAGGAAAATGTTTTTTCTGGGAATAGATGCTTCTGTTTCTAGAAAGCGAAAGATTGAATTTCTCGGTAAGTAAGTTACTTGTTTTTCTTTCCTTATTTTTATTAAAACACAACACAGATATTTTTTATTTCCCATATTACCTTTTTTATAAAACGTTATCTTTTTTTATTAATGTAGTAATTAAATAAACTACGTATCGACTATTTGTTTTTTTTCTACAAAAAACATGAAAACAATTGCATTAAACGGTTTTAATAGAAAGTATTTTCTAAAAAAGAAAATTACGGGAAAAACAAACAAAATACTCAATAGGACGAGACGGGCGCTAATTTGGACGCAAACATTTGTGAAAATCAAATAAAAGCCGATCACGCGAAACAACCTTTTTTCCATCTCGGCTTCTGCAAATAGGCTTCAGTTTTTTATACTGCAAGCCGATTTGATACTTGAGGGTTCTTTTTCTATTTTTGTTTGGGACTGTTGTATTTTTGGCATTGTCCTTTTTTTTGGACACTGGAGCATTTTAAGATGAATCGTTATTTCTTTACCGATACATGATTATGATATTATGTTTAAATAAAATGATGAAAAACATTTCAGTATTGATTTAGTAACAATGTGATATTTGTAAGATAATGTTATTTGAACTAATAGAAGTACTACACTAATAGAATACTAATTTCGGGTTACAAATAACTGCACCAAACTGTGTAATGACCTAATGAAACTATTGTGTGTTCTTAAACACTCAACGACCGCAACAGATTTCAAAGAAAATGGTTTACTTCAGGCTTTTGTAATGAAACGCACGTTTACAAATTATAAATCAGAAATAATATACGCACTACGTTAATTTTCGTCACAATATTCTTTTAAAGCATCTTCTATTGCGGCAAAAATGATTATAATGCCAGTACATTTTTCATTAAAAGTATTTTTTTAAATCGATTGCAAAGTATCAAAATTTGTATTCCTCGTAAACAGTGCCTGCCCTCTTTTTCTGGAGGGTGGCACAAAGACGCGGAGGAAAATGAAAAAAAAAGCGACAGAAAAAAAGATAACCGAATCCCTCCGAGTTGAACCAATCATGGAAATTACGACGTTTTCTATTGGACGACTCTGTTTTGTTGGAATATTTACAATCAATGATTGTTTTTAGACCGATTAGCCTGTTATTGGTAGACCGTGTTTCTTTTCTTTTCATGTATTTGGGGAAAAATACGTCACTGTATTGTTGCCTGAAGCTGAAAATACGGTCAAGATATTTTTGTTCAGGTGTTTCTGTAATTAATCATCTGCCTAGCCTTTTACCAACATGTTGGGTTTGGCTTTCAGTCTAACCGGACGCAGCTGAATAGCAGTATTTTACATGGAGCGACGGCCTATCTGACCTACACAACCCAGTTAGTACTGGGTAATACGACCCTCCTTGATAAGACTGGTTGACAGACTTTCGGGCCACTGACTACCTGTAACGACTGTCGAAGATCTACATATGACAGCCGGGGCCCACGATTTAACGTTCTTTCCGAGGCACGGACCATCCACGGACCAAACTAGCAAAGCTGTTATTATTTAGCCACGAGCTCCTCCTTCATTTTCTGTTAATATATATATATTCAAGTGTTATTTTAATAAATACAAAGTAACGTTTGCTACTTCGTTTTTCATTTAATCATTAGTAGGAAGCAGCTTTATATGTAAATTAATTATTTAATCATAACCTAAACAAACTATATCTGGTTCTGAAGATTCCCTCGAAATAAATCAAGCTATTTAAAACCAGTAAATCTGAAATTGCAACCTTATCGCCCAAACATAAGATGGCATACTGCCAAAAGCCAAAAAGATACCCCAAAATATTAATATTACATTATTTAACACTAAAATACTATCTACTTACATTATATAAACCACCCTTTTTATCCCCAGTGGGACAGAGCTTTCTTTTAAGCGGACAAATTTTTCCATTAATATTTTTTCCAAAAATGATAAGATGGATTACGTGGTTGAATTAACGGTAATTCCCAGTGGTCCCAGGTTCATCATCCCCTTTCTTTCTTGAGGTTATTTTTAGGGTACCAATGCGGTAAGTTTTTTAGACAACTGTGCGTGAAAATGGCGGATATTTCACGTCAGAATTAAATTATCTTTTGTTATTTCTTCGGTAGCCTTTTCAATGAAATGGGAAATCATATTTTTAGTTCAAACACGTAATTAAACGTGTCTAATGATAGTTATTTATTTTAATCACGTGCTTAAAACCCATTATAGAAACACGTCGATCGATCGTCAATGAATTTTGATCGCTGTATTTGCTTTAAATGCTGATCAAGTGATCATATTGAATGAGACATCATTGCAGCTACTTTTTATGATGTTAAAGATGGAAAATTTTAAGTAAATACTCTTCTTGTAATTTTTTTAAAGACAAAGTAAGTGTTTTCTGGTTATGTTACTGTTTATTTGATTTAAAAGCTGAAACTGTTAGGTAGAGATTTGACTGATGTAACACTCGTAACCAATTAGTGTTTAAACCGTAAGCACTAATGCTTAACGTCATTATCAGTTTGGTTTAGGTAGTGTACCCCTTTAATAAAAAAAAATATAGAAAAACACATGATGTATTATTTTCCAAGCCAAAAATCAATGATCACAATAAAATCTAGAGACTTTGATACAGATTTCTTTTAAATACATTCCTATTACATCAATATAATATATTTTTTTACACACCTTTCAAAATCAGCCACCACGTTTTAGCAAGACAGGGTCCAAAATAGTCCAAATTACCGTTTATTTAGTCCAATATCACATTAGTTTAATTTAAAGGAAATGCATTTGTGCGCTACGGAAGCCGCAACACTGCGGTTATGCCGTAGAGATTATTTCGGCCAAAACGTATTCATATCTTCATTTTAATATTTTGTGTTATATTGCATAATACCTTTGTAGTTCGAGGAAAACGTAAAAATGAAATTTTGTCCAGGTTTTGGTATTTTGTGTAATACTGTGCGGTAACCTGATTTGAGAAATTATGTTATTTTTTTAGTTTTCTATTGTCTAACCTCTTTTGAAACCCTAGGACCTAAGGATAAAAGGCCGTATTTTCGTTTTCTTTTCTTTCTTTAATCATTACGTAGTATAAAACAAAGTCGATTCCCGCTGTCTGTCTGTCCCTATGTATGCTTAGATCTTTAAAACTCCGCAACGGATTTTGATGCGGTTTTTTTTAATAGATAGAGTGATTCAAAAGGAAGGTTTATATGTATATATTGCACTCGTGCAAAGCCGAGGCGGGTAGCTAATGTATAAAATAAAAGCGCAATGATGGAATTTCGACACTCTGAATAAACAATCACTTTTATTATAGGTACTATCACCAAACTAGTTATATGGATGGGTGTTAACAGTATCTATCTGTTTAGTAGTTAGGAAGACGCTTCTACTTATTCCCTTCAGAGAATCCTTAAGGAAATTTATTGTAAGTAACCAAAAGCTTGTAAACGAACAACATTTTACCAGATCTTTTCACATAACATAACCGCCTGTAATACCCGAAGGGTTAGACAGAGGTGTACCTAATAGTACACCAACATTTCGCCAGTTATGTTTAAGTCCCATGTAATAGGGGGCGAGTCTATTGTCATCAACCGGGTGCAAATCCAGGCTCCGTGGCTGCTACTGAGAAAGTCCTGATAGAAAAACTCAATAACACTAAGCCCGACCTGGGAATCGAACCCCGGACCTCATGCTCAGCAATCGCGCTTGCGACCACTAGCCCAATCTTAATCAATCAGTCAATCTTTCCAATGATATTAAAACAGTCGAAACGTTATAAGAGAAAGCAAACTTTAAAATAATGACAATATAACGCAATTTTTAATGAACATTGCCAGTTATATACCAGATGTGAAGATTTTATACCACCTTCAAGGTTTTATGACGAGATAATAAAACAGCTTTCAAGCGTATGTTAGCTTTAAAAGGAAATCGATTTGAAATATATAACGTAACACACATTTAGAATTAATGTGGGATTGAAATGATTGTAGCTCTAGATTATATTCCTAGTATTCAAGAGGTCTGTTTCCCCAGAGGGGTTAAGCAGAGGTGCCCCCTAAGTAAGTTATGTTTAAGTTCCATGTATTAGGGGCGAGCCTATTGCCATCACCGGGCATGAATACAGACCCTGCGCCGCTACTGAGCTATGAAAAAAAAACTCAATAACACCTTCCTACTTAGGGAACAGTTCACATAGATCCAGACAATTACCAGGTATTTTCACGAAAAACCCGATAACCCTACCCAACCCGAGAATCAAACCAAGGAATCCACAGCTTATCCCTCATACTTACAACCACGTTCTAGGCCAAACTGGCTGAACAGAGAACGCACCAAAGTATGTGTTGTATTAGTAGGTACTACACAGATATCGATTTGGCCACACAGAGAAGACTAGATTAGTCTTCTAGAACATTTCAACACCACGGCTGTTATTCCCGTAGGGTAAGCAGAGATTATGTTTATAGTAGACCTACATGTCGCCGGTAAAGTTTAAGGCGATCAATTTATCGAGACTTATCAAATTCAAATTCATTTATTTCGTGAACATCTTCTGTATGTTCCCTACATACAGAAGATGTTATAATTAATAAGAAGCTGTGCCCCGCCAAAAGGCATACAAAATATCAAAGATTTTTTTTTTAAACAAATACATTTTAGAAATTCAAAAGGTACAACCACAATAAATATAAATCATGTCAAAATTAGAAATTGTCCTGAAACCTCCGAAAGCCTCTGGTAACACTGCTCACACTGGAATTCAAACCAAGGGATTTAGGAAACTCATCATCTGCCTAGCCTTTTCCCAACTATGTTAGGGTCGGCTTCCAGTCTAACCGGATGCAGCTGAATTCCAGTATTTTACATGGAGCGATTGCCTATCTGACCTACACAACCCAGTTCGTACTAGATAATACGATACCCCTTGGTATAACTGGTTATCAGACTTTTTGGGCCACTGACTACCTGTAACGACTGTCAAAGATCTACAAATGACAGCCGGGACCAACGGCTTAACGTGCTTTCCGAGGCACGGAGGAAACTCGGTATGTAATGGGTGGTCATTCATCCACAGACCAACCTAGGCAAGCACGGCTTAACCTAAAGCTTGATCCCAGCGGCTGTTATTATTAAGCCACGAGCTCCTTAGCTCTAGGAAATTAAGCTGACCAAAATCAGAGAACACAGCGAGGTATGTGTCGTATTAGAAGATACCACAAATATCGATTTGGTCACACTAAGGAAGGCTATCCCTGCTATAACTATTGTTTCTTAGAACTGAGTGGGACGACAAACATAGAGTATGCTATAGATCTATGTATATTTGCTTATGGGAGTAGTAACGTCTTAGGAACAGAGAAGAAGGGTATAAGGCGTTAATGTAAGACGATGGAGAAATAGAATTTGAAGAAGAAATATTTTTATAGTGAAGAAACCAGACGTGTTAGTCCCGAAGGATATGAAGTGAGGATGCTGTAGTACAAGATTTTATTTAAAGACACTGAAAAGCCTACAGAGAAAAGTAATATGTGCAAGAATGACGTGATAATACTCTTATTACAAAAACTAAACATGTGATTTTAATATCTAGATGGTATGCGTCATAATTGTTGGAGCAAATGTACAGTACCTATGTTGGCCTATATCACTAAGACTTTTATAGCAGTGTGATGTTCTTAAAATCAAGATTTCAAACCCAGAATGTGGTCTTTCTTTTCAAATTAAACAAGACTACACGATTCATTGTTAGCTTTATCGTCTAAAAACGGTTTTGCGACGAAAATCTCATTGTTCTTTACCTTAATTTAATTTTCCAGATCACTGAAACTTATTAAATCATCATCATCAATTGAAATCATTCCTTTGTCCCCAAAATCATTACTTCATACAACATTTTTACCCCCGCCATGCTCCGCAGTTTTGCTCGCGAATTCAGTGGAATCATCGTCTGTATACCATGGCGCAATGATTCTATTGATTTCCACTATCCCCCTTCCCCCTCCACCCCACCCGCGAACACACGAGATCACCCCCTTTCACCCCCTGTATAAGTACATAGCGCCAATAATTTGCACAGGGTGTGAAACCGTAAAAGGCTATGATGTTTATGTTGGTGTAGGTCATTCAACCTTCGAAAATGACGGTAATTTCGATCGGGAAGCTGATGATGATTTTAGTATACGTTGTTTTACTCGAAAAATTAACTTTCAAAACTGCAACTAGAGAAATAATTCAACAAGCGTCAGAAAAAGTTATAAAATCTTGCTCTGTTCAAACCAAAAAGTCTTCTCTTACTCCTTTATCTTTTCTATCATCATCATCTAAACTAAAGGCATCAACTACCTCATTAAAATCATCACCAATTTCCTCCCTAAAAAGGTCTTAACCTACAGCTAGACTAACCTACAAAACATAACTCAACTTCAGCTGATTGCCAAGGTACTGAGCCACATACCTACAGTCATATCTGCATACAATGTGGATTAGCATGTAGTTGGTATATATAGGTATATAGTAGGCTAACAGTGACGGATAGGATATAAAGCGGCTTGAATGCGCTGGATTTAGAATGATGAGATGTGCTGAAAATAATTTGGGAAGCCCAACAGTGGTCGAAGCGTTAAAGATTTTGAAGTTAAAAAAGAAAAAGACAAACATTTTGTTTATTGTAGTATTACATTTGAAAGCTCTTCTATTTAAGTGTGTAGTGACATGTGCACGTAAAAATAAATGTATGGTTGTAAATAACAGTAAAGATAGAGGAACGAAGAGTGACGTAGCCGCGGCAGGCCTCGGCAGCGCTAGTATGACGTCTTCAAGGCTAGATATGAGTCGGCAAAGATGAAAAGAATAGAAAGCTATCAGCACTTGAGGATTTCTTTATCCAGCAGGGGATCATACATGTTATTACAACAGAACAGAGTAACTAAACGTACCTATAATATTTGGATGATTCTCATTTTGACAACACATATGAAGTCACTAGCTTATGCTAGGCTTCGTACGCGTGGAGGTCAGTAATGTCCAACGGGATCGTACTACCGGGATAAAAAGTATCCTATCTCCTAGTATATGTGCTAGTCCAGGTTATAAACTATCTGTGTGCCAAATTTCATCCAAATCCGGTCAGTAGTTTTTGTGTGAAAGAGTAACAAACATCCATCAATCCTCATAAACTTTCGCCTTTATAATATAAGTAGGGTTACCCAATGCTAATGTGTATTATTTATATCACACAACACTTATTCACTATAAATCCTAGATAAACACAATACCTCACATACAAAGTATCTTCTTCAAGAAAAATCTCATAAAAAAAGTCACTAATATAAACTTTCATATCTAAAACGTTTCAGAGAAATTATTCGAATATTTTCTCCTTGCAGAGTTTCAAGAACATTGGACCGAAGTCTTTGTTCTTTTTGAGAATTTTTACTGAAAATGGAAGTTTCAGTTTTATATTGAGTTTCAGAAGCGACCGGAAGAAGACTGCTCGAGTTTTGCGTACACCTGTTATTTTTTTTTCTGCCCTTTTGCTTTGAAATTTCGTTAATTTTCTTTGTGAAGCTTGTGACAGTTTTAATAAAATTGGTAGCGATGATATTGCATTTCTGTTGAGTGTTTTGATGCTCGTAACATTTTGAGGAAACCGGTATGTCTTGGAACTGAAAACACACATGATTGTGATGTCCACCAGTCCGCGCTGGGCGTGCGTGGTGGAGTACAGCCTACTACCCTCTCAAAAAGAGAAAGCATGTGTCCCAAAAAAGGGAACGTTCACAGATGAAAAAAGATTGCATGTGGCGGAGATGAGAATATTGAGATGAATGTGTGGTGTGACAAGAATGGATAAGGTAAGGAACGAGTATGTTAGAGGAAGTTTAAAAGTTGCGCCTGTTACAGAAAAGTTGAAATCGACTGTCTTGGTATGGACATGTAATAATGACGAACGAATGTAACTAAAAGAGTGATGAATATAAATGTTGATGGACTGAGCGGGACAGGAAGACCAAGGGAACGATGGTTGGTGTGAGGGATGATATGAAAGAAAAAGGAGTAAATGATAGCGTGACGGTTGACAGAGGACAATGGAAGAAAAAAACGTGTTGCGCCGATTCCAAGTAACATGGGACAAGGGCAGGAAGATGATGAATGGTTTTAAACTATAATATTGTTTTATCTTCAACTGTTTCAGTGAACATCACGTCGGTCAGTACAAAAGTTTTGTAAGAAAGGCTTTCCAGAAAAAAGCTAGACTTTTTGGTAACGTACTTTTCTATCTACTTTACCTATAACTAACGCAATGACCATGGATGACCATCATACACCAATGTGTAAACGGTGAACTTTGAAGACAGTGTAAAACACTCAACAAATACGCTTGTCTTTTGTTTGTCAAAGTGGGGGATTTTGACAAACAAATGGCATATAAACAAACAAGAAAAGCTTCTCCAGTGAACATTTTCAAACAAAACATAAGACTTTTTGTCTTAACTTTCACTCGTATCCAAGTTTTTTGTACCATTGTCATGCAAAATCTTGGAAATAATTGGGGAGGGCGATCGAAGAGTTTTTCAGCCTATTCGGAACGTATAAAAGGAATATAAGACGATGTATACAAACTTTTTGTCTGACACTTTTTAGTAGATACAAGGAGGGGTCTGAATCGTGAATGTTTTCTTAATTGAGTTTTCTGTGGATCGCAGGACTAAAATAAAAATAAATCTAAACATTTCCGTGACTGTCAAATGTTTCTTTAATAAGACGCACAACGGTATGCATTTAGATAGTTTTCAGTAGATATCATATTGCGCTAGATCAAATATCCTTTTTATTGCTATTTGAGTCGTTGAGATTACTAACTAATCGATGCTCGGATTGAACTGGTCCACTCCAATCTCTATGATTCTTTCCTCAAAAGACACCATCTCAGATACTAATCAGCATGGTTCTCATATGACACATATAACTGACCTTTTGTTAGTTTTATTTCGTTGTATCTTGTCAGAGTAGTCGGATAGGAAACATAGACCTTATCATGGATTTATTAAAACCTAATTTATTTTGGACTTGTAAGTGTTTTGCTAACAGTAATAAATATCAATCAAAGTGACTAATCAAAGGAAAAAAACAACGGCATAGTAGAACAGCAAAAACCCACACATCATTCTTAAAATCAACCCTAAAGCGAGACTTATTAGAAAGCAATTAAATTGCGACTATACCGCACAGGTATTTCTTACATCAAATACTGTCAGGGTATCATTTAGTCTTACTCAACTATTCCACACTAGGGTGGAAAGGAATGGTTTTGAAAGGTTATGTACGTTATTACAACGAATTTTATGGTGAAAATACGTGGGAAAATTTCATTGAAATTGTATTGTCAATGAAAGGTTGAAAAAGGTGTTCAGTTTGAATTGTGAAGCCTGTAATTATAAGGCCTTGGACATACGTTATTGAATACCTAGACAGACTAAGTAGCTATATTAATATTGTAGGGACTTATTTATGGAATTTCTTGCTGATCCGGCTCGAAGGACAAAATTGTTTTGGAGGGAATGAAGTCTGAGAATAATGTTTTAAGGAAACTTAGAAGCATTTAGAGCTTGTTTTAATGAGTTTTTAAGGAACGGTACCACCGACGCGGTTATATTTGGATTCTTGAATCACAATCTATCAGCACACGTTAAATAAATTATGCTTCATGCGATACAACTATAGTTGAAAACGTGAGACAAAATTGTACAAACTGCACACTGCCAAACGCTCAATAAATTAATAAAAAACGCGACTAAACTGTCGACACGACTTGTGATGTTGTCGCAATTAAAAAAACTCATTACGACTGACAACCTGCAATCACGGGACTTGTAATAAATGCTTTAATTATTATGGACGGCCATGTCGACTTTTTTAGTCTGTGGTTAAGTGTCTGTTTGGTCCCTAAAGGGTTTTTAATTGACATTATTTACCTTTGCGTCCATTAAAGTAGAAGTTATTATTAAAAAATGGAATTAAATGGTACGATACGGAATCCATTTTTTCTAACTAAAATAAAAATAAAATGTGTTATTTGAAAAAAACTGTGTTCATAAAGCGAAAAAAATACCAAATTGTTGAATAAAATGGAAAAAGGATTCACGTAATCCCATGATATTTCATAAAACACCAAGGTAAAAAACAAGAAAAATATCAAGACGTCTTTGATTGACGTCATGTCTCGGAGAATCCATTCAATAAACATACACACATCTTCGCAAAACACTAATATAAACAATACTAATCAGAAAAACATGACAACTGAACTTCAATTCATTTTAAATCGCTTTTTTACATCAGCCATGTTTCCAACAACAAACTTATTAAAACAAAATCATCCTATAAACTAATTGCCTTGCTAAACGAAACAATAAAAATCCCAGCAAAAACATGTGATTGAATTATAATGCAGAATACAAATGGACGGTCGACTCTCATTGGCTACGGCGAACGTGGAAAAACACGTAAATTTTTTTCTATCTCAGCCACGTAAAACGTACTTGGCTTGCAACGCGCCCCTCCTATTGGCCGGCGCCGCCGCTCGCCGCTGGCCATTGGAGAATTTTTTTTACCGCTTTTCACGTATACGGTGGTACTATTTTTTTCTTAGAAACATCGGCCAATAGTGGGGAGCCTATTTTAATTATAACGTTCTATTTTTTCGTGACGCGCTTGTGTGGTGCTTTTAAATTTGGAATAGAAGTAGACATGTTGGATTTTCGAGTTTGTTTCGTTTAGAATTCGTTTGTCTATTGCTTTTTTATTCTTCTTTTGATAGATTACGCTTATATTGTGCATAGAGTTTTATATTATAGTGATTTTTTTTTCACAGTTACTAAAACGTTGTTAAATTTAGATGAACAGGTAAAATTTTAATATATCACGACCTTCATTTAGTGGTTTCCCTAATACAAATATTAGAGGTGTGCCATTATTTTTATGTAACTTCCTTCCGTAAAACCATAGAGATTAGCGTAAAGTCACGTACCTATACAGTTTTTTTATCCGACTACGGCGAAGCCAAAATGAAGGGTGATGATTTTAGCAGTCTATGTAGTATGTTTGTTTTACGTATGTTCCTCCGTACCGCCTAAACTATTCACCCGATTTTAGATGACTTTTTCTACATGTTCTTTGTTAGAAAATGTATATTTTTTTGTTCTAGTTTCGTTAGAAGCCGTATGAGTAACAGCAGAGGTGTAGAAGTATTAATAAAGTTACTAAAATAGATTTTATGTAAGAATCTATTATGGGCCCGTCCGTAATGTAGATGGCAATAATTTGTTTTAGATGAGCGAAATAAATGTTATGTGTTCTGTTCTTAGATGATTTTTATGTAGATTTCCTTTACTTTAGTTTGACTAAAGTTTATGAAAATTTTAACCATTGAATCAAGGTTGGTTTTCAAATAAAATCTCTGGATGTATTGTTATTATTTCTGAATGTATTAGGTTTTTAGTTTTATGATGCTTTGCGGTGTAATTAAAGCCATTATAAATGACACAGCACTTTTATTTATTTTTAAATACAATTAAAATTCTTTTATAGGTATTTACATTTGTGTAAAAGTTCCTTGTTTGTTTTTTTCCTCTTTAGGATAAACTACTAATTCGATGTATTTATTTATAAAGGCATGCGTGCCTATTTGAACGTAGGTATTTCTTTTATTTTTAGCCGTTAGTGTGAAAAACAAACTAAAGGTATACTCCTTCTAACCATATAATATTATTATGATACCTATTTCATTTTAATAATGCATCTGCCTAGATCTGAATATCGAATCTCCAAGAACACTATCTCTAAAATCCCGTATTCATTGAAAACAGAGTTGAGAAACAGTTGCGCAACACTGTTTCAAAACATTTAAGAATGTTGGCAACAATGTTACAAAACTTTCTATTAACCATGAAATCGATGCTTTAAAATGTTGCCAGCAACACTGCAACATGTTTTCACAACATTAAACATGTTTTACAACTTTGTTTCCCAACAAAAACAGGATTTTTCCACAACATTTTCAAGAACCACTAACCTGTATGCAACCGCGTATGCTGTTGAACATGACTCAGCTGCTTGAATCGTCGATCACAATAGGAGCACTTATAAGGCTTTTCTCCAGTATGAACCCTTATATGCTGGACCAGTTGGTGGTTTGAACTGAAGGATTTTAGGCACTGTTGGCACTGGTGCGGCTTCACTTCGCCCCCAAGACCTCGCTGGAGCTCTCGTGCGTGCATCTGCATTGCGTTTTTGTGCATGAATATCTGCAACAATTTGTACCATGATTATTTTAGGGTTAATTCGGGGTTTGGGGGACCTGCCTGGGTGACTGTTTTGATTAAAGTTGACAGAGAATCGGAGAGGGTTATAGAGAGCGAAAATCAGTGATTGTTCCGTTGCCTAACCAATTAGTAGCATAGAAGATATCCTTGATTTACTTTAAGTTCCGTAATTCGATGCCTCTCTAGTTAAAGGGGAAAATAAACAAGTCCGTGAATAGAATTGTCGTATCGTATGGATCAGAATTCAAGGCTGTGAAGAAGATGAATGAAAAAAGCATTGCATTTAAAGGAGATGAATATGTTGCGGTGGATGTGTGGTGTGACAAGAATGGATAAAGTAAGCAAAGAGTATGTTAGAGTAAATTTGAAAGTTGTGTTAGTTACAGAAAAGTTGAAAGGGAATGTATTGGTATAACAATGTGATGAGGAGGGCAGAACCGCATGTGACTAAAAGAGTGATAAATATAAATTTTGATGGATGGAGAGGGAGCGTAAGACCAAGGAAACGATGGATGGATTGTGTGAGGAATGATATGAAAGAAAAAGAAGTAAATGATAACGTGAAAAATATAACATGGTTTAAAAATTATTGAATTCCATTCAGTTACTTATTCTGAACAAACTATATTCAGGTTTCGCATATACTATGTTTTATTTTTCCCTAGCGTTTATGACATCCCAGAACTATTATTAACCATAACTTCCATAAAAATCGATAAACTCTTTTACTAACCGCAAGCCCCACAGGCATTAAACCACCTTCTCATCTAAAACTCCATACAACCATACAATAAATACGACCCCATTACCCAATACATATTATGAAACATCATACAAATCTATGGAAATACCACCTTAAGTACTTATGTACATACATACAAGTATATAAACTTATGTACTTGCTAGGTGGTGTTAGGTTTCGAACGGCGTCCTATAATTTTGCCGTAGCAAAGAAATTGCCTTCCCCCATAGTTTAGATAAGGTAAAATTATCGTGAGTTAATATTATTTAGCACCATGGTTTAACTAGCTAGTGTGGTTGATTGCATTCGCTATTTCTTAGTTAAGTGACAGTATTGGGTCAGGTCTATGTGTGGGTTTGGATTAATAAAGGTTTACGCATTAAGGGCATTACATTGCTCGATGACCTTGATGATTTGATCCCTGTACTGGTTTTTGTTGACTTGCCTCGCACATTTCGCAAAATTTCGGTTTTTATTTATTATTTAAAAATGTTAAAAGAAATAACAGAAAAAAAACAATATCATTACGTATTTGTTGTTACAAAATTCATGCCGATCTATTCAGCCATTACAGAGATAATTTACAATTAAGGTTGAAAAAGGACCTATTTTCTACGATTAACCAAAAAAAAATTGAGATGGTTTATTAAAATTTTAAACAATACAATTTATTTGTGATGAACTTAACTATAACATACTTTTTTTACACGGAAAACGCACGAAGGGATTCATCAACAAATTTCTTTGAACACACGCTGTTTTTGGGATTTGAGCCATGTAATGCCCTTAAAATAACATAACATCACGCTTTTTAGGTAGAGGTGTACCTACTATACATTTCGCCAGTTATGTTTAAGTCCCATGTTATAGAGGGTGAGTCTATTGCTATCAACCCGGCGCAAATCCAGACTCCGTGGCTGCTACTGAGAAATTCCTGTTGGAAAAACTCAATAACACTTTGCCCGACCTGGGAATCGAACCCAGGATCTCATGCTCAGCAGTTGTGCTTGCGACCACACGACCAACGAGACAGTTGTCGTATTAAGGTGTGGGTTATAGGGCATAAGAGTAGAGGAAGACCAAAGGAACGATGAAATGGATGGCCTTTTATTTGGGACAAGCTCGCCTCACTATTCCCAAACCACTGCAACTCCTGTGCGCCAGAATCAACAGTGGCGACCACCAGTAAAGCGCCGAGACAATGAAGCACGACGAAGTCCCATAGAAACGATTTAACTGTCTTGAATCCCGCAACGAAATTAATGAGAAAAGAATAGCGGAGGAGTAGGAAAAACATCATTTTCACTATTCCACGATGGACTCATTCGTATCAGCTCAGTGACTCTTTCTTTAATTAAAACCAACCTTAGTCAAGAAAGTACTCGTAAACAATGAATAAAAACACATAAATATAACTACCATCTGTTTATTTTAAAAGGGTTCCAAGCATTTATAATTTGTAATGTCATGATTTTGCACAAATTCCGGATAAATATGCAAAAAACTAAAATAGTGACATTGTTTTTTTTTTGGCATGATAATCGTCATCGAAAGAAATAATTTGAAAAAGGAATTTGAAGACCAAAGAAACAATGGACGGACTATGTGAAGGATGATATGGCTAGAAAGAAGGTGACTGCTGAGATGACGAGTAATAGAGAAGTATGGAAGAAGAAGACATGCTGCGCCGACCTCAAATAAATGGGGATAAGGGCTGGAGAATGATGATGTATGATTTAAAGGGCAATTGAAGACTGAAAATTGGTAGATTATTGATTAAGTCATTCATAACTAAGCGCGTTTAAAAAAATTATTTATTACATAGCTCTATTTCTTTCAATCATTGTATAATGGCTACTGATGGCAGACACTAAATTATGGTTTAAATGTTTAGCGTTAAAAGCATTCAGTGTGTTCAGTGCAAATCGGATTGATTTATATTAATTTGAACTTTCTTTAACTGTAGAAAAGATAGAGATTTGTTGGATTTTTTCTAACTATTATTCTAACACAAAAATGTTTTATGGTTTCAATGAGGAAATCATCTATACAAATATTATAAAGCTGAAGAGTTAGTTTGGTTGAACGCGCTTATTTCAGGAACTACGAAAAATTCTTTAAGTGTTGGATAGCCCATTCATCGAGGAAGGCTATAGTCTTTATAACATTACACTATGACTAATAGGAGCGGAGCATCAATGAAAAATGTTGCAAAAACCGGAAAAATGCCATACGCAGACGGATTTGCGCGGGTCATACAGATGAGTTCCCAGAATAATTCTCAAATTATAAATATCCATGTAGGTATATATAATTACTTGGAATAGTTATAAAGGAACAAACAACAATTGAATTATTGTGGGTTTTGATCACTTGGATTTTTCTGGATAATGAATTGAAAACTAATAAAGTTTTATAGTAACTGGACTTTTTCCTGCTTCATAATTTAACTGGAGGAAAAACAGAAGACCAGATCCCGTAGTATGACCACCGTAGACAAGGATTTCTTTGACGGAAGAATCGACAAAATGACAGATTGTGTCGACATAATGACAGATTTTTTTCTATCTTCTTTTGTCGATTCTTCCGTCGAAAAAATCCTTGTCTACGGTGGTCATGCTACGGGGGCAGAGAGTTTAGACAAGTGACAATATAATAATCAATCAAAAAACAAAAAAATCTTTTCTTATCTAATCTGGGACCCATAATAGATTTATATTAGCTAAATATTATAAACATTTATAATTTAAATAACCTAAAATAACTAACTTAACAATAAACTTAAAAAATGGCGTCAAAAAACTCCTCCTCAACGCTGTCAGCTGGTAATGTAGTCAAGAGACTGGAATAATAATAAATCTTACTATGTTTTGGACTTTTTCATAAATGTTATAAATAATAAAAATAAAAATAAAATAGCCTATATTGCTGTTTCCTTCCTTACAATTAATAAATGCCTATCTACTAAATTGATTTGATCAATTCTAACTTGAATTTGAATGATCGGCAACTAGATGTTTGTGTGAAACAGCTTGTCTGTCGACAAAGGCCTCCTCTAAAGATTTCCACGTATTCATGTCTCTTGCTAATGTCATAAATGTTATCACTGGTTAAACGTATTTTTTTACCAGAACCTCTTGTTTTTCACATCATCATCATCTGCCTAGCCTTTTCCCAACTATGTTGGGGTCGGCTTGCAGTCTAACCGGATTCATCTGAATACCAGTATTTTACATGGAGCGACTGCCTCCTGACCTCCACAATCCCGTTAGTACTGAGTAACACGACACCCCTCGGTAAGACAGCCACCTTTCAGGCCACTACCTGTAACGACTGTCAAAGATCTACAATTGACAACCGGAACCAACGGCTCAACCTCTTGTTTTTCACATGTAGAACCAAATCATACGGCATCTAATTTTACTAGGAAATTAGAGCTAGGCAGGTATGCCTATTCAGCTGTTCATGAATCTGACGTGATAATTAGCTCCCTAAGCAGATTGGTTCTTTTTGACACTGACAGAACAGTAAGGGAATCGTTGGAATTGGTTTATGGAACTAAACAGAACTAGAAAATTGTTGAACAGAGGTGTGTGAACATTACAGAATCATCCTACTTTAATACTATAAATGAGAAAGTTTGTGAGGATGGATGGATGAATGGATGTTTGTTACTCTTTCACGCAAAAACTACTGAACGGATTTGGGTGAAATTTAGCGTACGGATAGCTTATAATCTGGATTAACACATAGGATACTTTTTATCCCGGTGGTATGATCTCGTGGGAGAATTATCGAACTCCACGCGGGCGAAGCCGCAGGCATTAGTTAGTCATGTATATTCCATTATGAATCTGTTTTTAAATTGACCACTTTATTCTTGTGTCATTAAGTTGAAATAGAATAACCGGTATGGTTGAAAAACTAATGTTTTTGAAGTAGTAGCGCAAACTGAACTTGGCTATAAATTAAGTAAGTTATTCTTTCAAAAACAAACATTTTGTTTACATGATTAGAAAATTAATTACAAATGCGGGATTGAAGTTTTTTTGCCATGTGTCTAACTAATCATTTTAGGCTCTAAAATTAGTCTACATAAACATGAAAATCCTACAATACTTCACCAAACTAAAACACAATACTTCATTAACTACATTACGCTATCAAAACAGCAAAGTTTTATCAATACCGGTTGTCATGTTTGAATTGTTTTAATCTCGACCTAATCTCAGGGTATATATTTTATACGTTTGCCTGTATATTTATTGAAAACCCTTCGTTCGTACGATTGCAAAGAAACGACTTGGGACACGCAAGCGTACAGTGGCGGCCATGGTAACTGATACGTACAATATTGTAATAAAATCTATGTTACGCGACCTATGAGCCGTATTGTAGGTTGGAATTGTGGAAATATTAACGTTATTTGTGTTTGGAATTATTGGCTGTTAATTATTTTGTTAGTTGTGATACAAATTTTATGAAATTAATAAATAATACAACAAAAAGTGTTATGTTGAATTTAGCGTGTTTTTTATAGCTTAAAAACATACGAAAAAAAGTAAAAATAGTGTTAAAGACCAGCATTTTATTTGTTTAAGAACAAAAGTACAATAAAAAAAAAATTACCTCAAACAAGACATCAGAATTTTGATTGATCCACATTTTTGAAAAACTATTCGTAATATTTTTATTTTTATTCCAACTACTTGTAGGTATCGCGGGCACCGATATAACTGAACTTAACATTTTATTTACAGCAACAATTTTATTCTGTCCCACTCTTAGCGGAAGGAAAAATATTACAAAAATCAATTAAATACAATACATAATGTTTGTTTAAAAATTTATTAAATTACGTCCAGCTTCTTCCTTGTTTATTGAAGAGTAATATCTCTAAAACAGGGAAGAATCGGTTGGTTATAGTGAATCTTGCTGAACAATGGAAAAATAATGTCGGATCTAATATTTAAGGACGCTTATATTCAAGCACTACTAAAATAGCCCTACCCACTGCTTAATAAGTCTGACATAAGAAGATAAAATATAATAATAATAATAATAGTTCTATTGTTAATAGCTTTATATAAGTTATAATTATTACCTTAATGAAATAATTGAAAACAAGGTAATGAAAAAAAAATATATTTATATATATTTAATATTTTAATCGGCAGTTAGTAGGAACATAAACTCGGCCTATTTTGTCACTTAGCAAAATAATGATAGTTCAACAAACAAATAATCCAATAATAAACCAAAATAATGAACCTCATAAGAAGTTTTTACAAACATCCCGCAAAAAACATCTCTCAAGCTTTAGCGACAAAATCCCTCCCAAAAAACGGAGCTAAAATATTACTTCCACCACTTTTCAACCTTATTACTGAAGGCATAAGGGTGAAAATTGGCAGGCAGTTAGTGATCTCGGCAGTACAAGCAACAAAATCGAAAGATGTGCCAATAAACATGTCCTACAGTGTAACCCTTTCACGCGTGGTAGAAAGTAGGCCCTGGCCGTATCACGCAACGAAGAAATTGCAAAGAATTTATGCTTTTGATACGATATGACGCGAGGTCTAAGGTTCTTTTCCCGGAAGAAACACTTGACTTATTGTTAGTATCGACGTAACTGCCAGTTTCTTGAGTATTTATACTTTACTTGGGATATTTAATATTGAATATCGTTGGGTTTTAGGATGTCGTCAAGATTATATGGAAGTTATTGGTTGTTAAAGAAAATAGTAATGATGAAATATAGGATTTTATTTTTAGTTTTCAGTCGTTTGGCGCCAGGCGGTTGTCCTGCAGATTTGATTCCTCATAAAAACATATTAGGAGACATTGACTAAACATAATTATTTTTGTAAAAATACTTATATTGACCAAAGTTCATCTTAAAGATTATATGATTTTAATAATCGTAGGAGACAAATCTTTCCATTAAAAAAAAATCTGACTCCCGAAGATCTTTAACTAGTAAGGTACCAAAGCATCTTCCTCGGCCACTCCTGTTTTTTATGCAAATATTTTACTGAAAACCTGTTTCTAATTCTTCTTTGGAAAACTTTTAATAGCTAATTAATAAAAATGGAAATTTTGGTGTTACACAGTTAATGTGTAGATCCAGCAAGTGAGCAGTGCTGAATAAAAATAACTTGTGTACGTCAAGATGGAGAAAACACTTTGTAAGATAACAAGATTTTAGCATCATTATAGCATAATCAGCTATAATGTTCCCACTGCTGGGGCTGTAAGCCTCCTCTCTTTAAGGCCTATAAACAACCACCCGAGCCCATTGCGGGTTGATACGGTACACGTTTATCGAGTTTTTATAAGATCTTTACAAAGAAAAACAATAATAAATGTAAGGCATAAAGAAAGCTTTGGAGTTATTTGTATTTAGAGTCAGTATGAAATGGGGTGTAACCGTTTCGATGGTTTTCTAATAAAAGTTTTTTGATATCGAGATATGGGGGCATTTCAAAATATATTGCCTTACCTTAATTTATTTTTGTTTTTACTTAACATGACAATGCCGTTTTCAGACCCATAGTAACAAAAATATGTGGTACCAATGTTAATTGTTATTATGAAACCTTGTAATAATGTGTTATACACCTAATTTAAAATAAAACATGACCGCAATAATAACTATGTTAGGATAAGGATAAAATAAAATACTTAATTTAAAACTGCGTTTGTATTTAAAAATAAAACAATTATCATTGAAACACAAGTAATAAATAATAATTAAATGGGTCCCTCGTATTGTTTATACGATATAAGTACTAGGTACTGTTTGTTTAGACACCTTAAACTTCCTTTTTATTTTAATTAAAAATATTCAACCACAGTTGAGGTAAAAAAATATTTAATAGTTGAACTAGTATGGGTATGAGATAAGACTAATCAAGACAAAAAAGTTTTTTCCGCATTCTCTGGCTAAATCATAGGCAATAGGTTTTTTCTACTTTATTTAATAAACCTTTGAGTCTTTAAAAGATACTATTAAACTCGCGAAATTTTTAAATACTAAATAAATAAAAAACAAAACAAAAAAGACAAAAAAAAAACCGCAAAAAATCAAATGCTCATATTCCAAGTGGCTCCGCTGCCTTCACGGTCACTTGGACAAGCCCTGAGGGTGTAATTAGCGACATAAAAAATTGAGCGCTTTACGGACATAAAAAAAGTAATGAAATATGCACGCCTCCATTTTTACGCAAATTGTCCCGACACTCAGTATTACTGCTCTATTAAGAAAAATTACTGCTTTTTTACAACGCTTTTATTGCTGACAAGAATGTTGGTTTTTTTTTTACGGACAGACCGTGATTGCGTGACGTATATTATAGGAAAAGTTTTTAGGTAAAATAAAATGGTATTTGTGGCGTTTTTATTAATAGTAAAAGCTGTGATAACAAAACCACAACATTACTAGTACTGTGTCTAAACTATTAGAAACAATATTTTTAGTCAACTTTAATATTTGTCGTTTTTACACGTTTTACTGTAACATACTGCGTTCATACACTTTCGATGTGTGCATAATAAATGCCCGATTACACATTCTTGTCCACACAAACACAATCATAAACTTCTTATAAAATCAAACGAATCAGGGTCAAAAAATAAAACAACGAAAAAATACAATCATTAAAAAAAGTAGGGTACCCAACATCACAAAATTATTAAGGACACAATAATTGCGCAACGTCGAAAAAAATCGGTCAGTAAGGCACAGGAAAACGAGTCGCCATGTTTTTTCTTTTATTTATAAAAAGGCGACCTAAAAAAAGGAATGGAGTCAAGTTCAGCAAAAATGCGTCATTCGATTACGTTGTATGAGTATGTGCGTTTTATTTTTTATTCTCATCTGCACTGTGGGTGTAATACCTGCGAGGTTGGTTGCGCTTTCATTGACATTCTGTGATTGTGTGAGATACGTATGACGTGTTAAAAATATGTCACAGGGAATTTTTCATGGCCATTGATTTTATCCCGATTAAAAATACTGTTGATGTAAATTATTTTTAAAGCTTATTTTACCTGCAGTTTAACAGCTATTAATTTACAATATCAAATAAACATTACCCCTGTAGTTCTCAAAGCAGTAGACAGAGTGCCTACTTCTAGATTTCGCCAGTTATATTTAAGTCCGGTTCATGGGACAAAAAAAAAGCCATTAAAAAGTAGAACTTCTATTTCCACTTTGACAAACCGTTAAATTGTCGACAGCCTGTCCACCTAATTAAAACACACCCACAATAATTATCACATAATCAACTAACAACTTTCACACGTGTTAAAATGGCAAAAAACATTAAAAAACAAATAAAAAAATCAAAAGTCATTAAAACCCGTACTACAGCAGGTGTCAAAGTACAAATTATCAACTTATCGCGCCGTGTGGACACTGTAATTTGTGAGGATATCGCGAGGGTGATATGACAATTAAAAAATTATAAAACAGCACCGTTTTTTCTGGTAATTAGTAGCCAATGTCGGTGGTGACAAACGAGACCTGTAATTTTAGGAAAGCCAAATGGTATTAGTTCTGCGAAAGGGTTTTAAATGTCCTTTTACAGAGAACTAGCTGTGCCCCGTCGTTTCTGACTTGTTTTATTTTTGCTCGGCTCCTATTGGTCGTAGCGTGATGTTATATAACATCAGCCTTCCTTGATAAATGGACTATCCAACACTAAAATAATATTTCATTTCGAACCAGTAGTTCCTGAGATTAGCGCGTTCAACCAAACAAACAAACTCTTCAGCTCTATAATATGTATTAGTTTAATACTGGTTTTACATGACTTTGTTGTGATCGTCGATTCATTGAATAAATAAGTAGGAATTTAGGATACCTAACTGTTACTCTAAAAGTATAAGCTTCTATAGATAAATTTTAGAATAACGTTATTTATAAAAGTACTTATACAAAGATACTTTATTCGGAATTCAAATTCATTATCATAGTCTCACAAATCGGCCATCGGTATTATTTTTTCTTTTGACTAGTAAATCCAGTAATACATACTGATATGTTACTTCACACAAAAATTAAAGACATAAACTATCTCCATATAATAAGGTATCCCCAATTCATGTAAGAATTTAAAAAAATATCATTATCTGCCTAGCCTTTTCCCAACTTTGTTAGGGTACGGCTTTCAATCTAACCGAATGCAGCTGAATACCAGTATTTTACATGGATCGACTGCCTATCTGACCTCCATACAACCTAGGTTCCTACCAACCTACCCAACCTACGTTAGTACTAGCTAATACGTTACGCCTTGGTAAGATTGGTTGTCAGACTTTTTGGGTTACTGACCACCTGTAACGACTGTCAAAGATCTACAAATGACACCCGGAACCAACGTGGCAACGGCTTAACGTGCTTTCCGAGGAACGGAGGCAAATCTGTATGTAATGGGTGGTCACCCATCCGCAGATCAACCTAGGCAAGCACGGCTTAACCTACATATCGATCCGAGCGGCTGTTATTATTTAGCCACGGGCTCTTATTAAAGAAAATAATAACTACCTACTTTAAATATTTTGCTATCAGTCACCTAATGATGAATACACGAGGAATTTATTGTTATTACTGTTCAAGTATACTTACTACATATTGTATTACACTATGATTAGATTGCAAAAATATTTTCTCAAATAATTATTCTCAAATATTATTAATCTTCTTTTATGTAATTCGGATTCTTTCAGATCTCAATGTTTTTTTTATGTTAGGGCAATGAATTTAAACTTTCATTACTGTAGCAATAATTATTCATCCAAAAAAAAAAAAAAAACAGATTAATTTTGAATATTGAGTAGGTAAGCATACATCGTATTGATCCCCACATAAACATATCACATAAGATTTACGATACAAATAAAGCATTAATAAATATACAAACACAAGAAGTAAGTTTTATAAGAAATATGAATTTTTATAAGAAGTATTTATCGATTCAAGGCGACAATTACTCATTCGTATCAGCTCAGTGACTCTTTCTTTAAATAAAACCAACCTTGGTCAAGAAAGTACTCGTAAACAATGAATAAAAACACAAATATAACTAACTACCATCTGTTTATTTTAAAAGGGTTCCAAGCATTTTTATAATTTGTAATGTCATGATTTTGCACAAATTTGAGATAAATATGCAAAAAACTAAAATGGATACATTGATATTTTGATTGGCAAAAAAATTGTCATGGAAAGAACAAATTTGAAAATGGAATTGGAAGACCAAATAAACAATGGACGGACTGTGTGAAGGATGATATGGCTAGAAAGGAGGTGACTGCTGAGATGACGAGTAATAGAGAAGTATGGAAGAAGAAGACATGCTGCGCTGACCCCAAACAAATTGGGACAAGGTCAGGAAAATGACATGTTATTAGGAACAACTATTGCAAGGTAAAATGAATTTGGAATTTTAGGAAGCATTTTAAATACTTCCAATAGTCATGTTTTAGAAGGAAAACAAGATAAGTTGCAAGTAAAATACATTATGATACCAAAAAGTAAACACTCCTTAAAACCACAGTCTAAACAAAAAGGTCAATGGCTAAATAATACATAAAGTTAGTCTAAGTATTTTATAATAAGCTGTTCGCCTATTAGCTAGCATTTGGTAAATTAGTACCAATGTGACCCACAATAGTTTGGTTTTCCCTTACCAATATTTACCCCATTTAGAGGGATAATTTCAGTTCAAACCGGTAACAAAAAAGTTATTGGTTAAAACAGCTATTCCTGTAGGTCTTCAGGTTAAACTGCGCTTGGACCAACCGTGGATGGGTGACTCATTACATACGGAGTTTCCTCCATGTTATACGTTAAGCCGTTGGTCCCGGCTGTCATTTGTAGATCTTTGACAGTCGTTACAGGTAGTCAGTGGTCCGAAAGTCTGACAACCAGGCTTACCAAGGGTACCGTATACTAGTAATAACTGGGTTGGGGGGGGTCAGATAGGCTGTCGCTCCATGTAAAATACTAGTCGCTGAATCCGACCCTAACAGAGTTGGGAAAAGGCTAGGCCTAGTGGTGTGACCGTCGGACTGCCAAGTCATAGGTCTCGAATTTGAACTAGTACGCGATTGCACAAGAATAGGTCTTCAACTTTGAAAATGCTAAGAAATGCAGCCAGTAGACAACACCTACGTCTGGGAAGTTGAAATGTTATATTAATGAGGTGACTAACGCGTTGAGCATTGCATAAGATATTATTGTTCCGATGGTGTAAATGTCACAGTTGTTTGTAATGTGGGGGAAGAATTCAAAGGTTTTCCGTGATAGTGCTAACATAACATCATGCCTGTAATCCTGGATGGTTTTGGCACAGGTGTAACACACGTATCGGATAGTACACAGATGTGTGTTTATACTGGTCATAATTAGCCTGTATGTTCCCACTGCTGAGACCCCGCAGTAGGTTGGTTTAGCTTATATTATTCTTGTCTGTAATCGAAATGCTGGCCATCTCGTTTTCAGACTTAAAGTTATGTCTAAAGCAAGTCTATCGGTATGCCTTTAGAAAAGTTTTCAGCCTAGTATTAAGACAGCAATTCCACGTAGGTTCTTGAATCTAGATCTTAAAGAACGCTGGCACATGATGTTTGCATTCGAATATATGTCCTATTCCCTCTCTCAAAGAAGCTTGTCTCCCAGAAGTGAGACCGTAGGTTGATTAGTTATGCATAGACATACAACATTCTAAGCTACAAATTCCTCATCATCTGTCTATTCTGTTTCTGTAACTATGTTTGTGTCGACTTCAAGTCTAATCGGAATCAGGATTTTACATAGAGCGACTGCCTATCTGACCTCCACAACCCAGTTAGTACTGGATAATACGATACTCTTTCTTTCTAAGACTATTTGCCAGGCTTTCAGGCCACTGACTGCCTGCAAGGACTGTCAAAGATCTACAGCCGGAACCACCGTCTTAATGTACTTGTCAAAACACGGAGGAAACTCGGTATGTAATGGATGGTCACCCAGCCACAGATCGACCAAATCAAGCACGGATTAACATGGAAGATCGACCCGTGCGACTGTTTTTATTTAGCCACGAACTCCAATATTCCAAGGTTCACTTCCAGCATTTACTGAACCCTAGTCCACAAGTCTTCCTTATCACAAGGAACCTCGAACCGGCCTTGAATGAAGAAGGAGCGTGTTCAACCGTTTATCTCTCGGTGTTTGATGTAATGATTACTTATTAAATGAACGATGGCCGTCTACTGCAGAAAACACACATTTATATGCAGTGACATTAAATTACACAGTTTTTGTTGCAGTTAGGATGTGTGCGGTTATTAGTGTATCTCTTGTGGGTATAAATTAGGAATGTGTTGGTATATTGTATGTTAAATGCATTCTGAGATCGAGATGTATCTAAAACTCAAAGCATTTACTTAAATACATAACATCACGACTGAAATCCCCGAAGAGTTAGGTGGAAGTGTACCTAATAGTACACCCAGATTTTGCCAGTTATGTTTAAGTCCCATGTAATAGGGGGCGAGCCTATTGCCAGCAACCGGACTCCTGATGTAAAAAAACAATAACTCAAGGCATTTATTTTGAAATAGATCAGTTTTAGGCACTTTTGAATTGACAAAAACAAAAAGACGAAGCTTCAGTCCTGCCACAAGACATAATAACTGTTGCAGGACTGTTGTTGCCCATTCCAAAGCTTAGATCTCTATGGAGAAGAATGGGCAAGAAACTCCATGAATACTTTTCTGATAAGCATCTTGGATGCATTATGAGATAAAGATGTGTCTTAAGAGTACCGACAATAGTACAACTCATCATTTGCTTAGCCTGTTCCTATGTTTGGGGTCGGCTTCCAGTCTAAACGGATGCAGCTGAACACCAGTATGCTACATGGAGCGACTGCTTGTTTCAACTTCCGTACCCATGTTACTGAGTAATACAGTAAAGAAAGAAAATGAAGAAAAAGTATTTATGAGACTTGCACAGGACAAAATAATAAAAGAAAAAAAAAATTAAATAAAGACAAATAAACAAAATTACATAAAAAGACAAAAAAAAAATAAACAAAATTGGTTCTGTACGAGGCCAAAAAGCGTATCTCAGCGTGTTGTAACATTTAACAGTAGCCTTTAGGAAGACTGGTTGTCTGACTTTCGGCTTTCTGACTGGCAGTAACGACTATCCAAGATCTATTGTCTGAAGACAATAAAAAAATAATCAGTTAAATAATACTTCGTTACTATGAAAGGTTTTTTTTTATTTATTCTGATACATTGTGAAACGACATATTTTTTCCAATATATCCATAAAAGGCTCGAAAAGAAAATTATAATTATGTATCTGTTGTGTAGTAAAAGAAAGCGATATGAATTTAGCAATATTACTAAATAATGTAACACTTTAATTGGAAATTACATATATGGAAAATTCTTAAAGTTATAAAATATATAATACCTATTGATAATTCTCTAACAACGCGTGCCTCGATTTTCTATTTTATAATTAAAATCTTTAATACTCTTCTCTCTATAATATTATGACTACAATATACCTATCTATTACATGTTCTAAAAAAACAATCAATGCTTCAATCCCCAACACTATATACAAATCATCTGCTATCTCTTTTTGTCCCACAAGAGTGAAAGAGACAACAAACGAGCTAGTTTAGATAGCTGTTAAGATATCGCTATCGCCGCCGCCCACGGGGAATGTCCGTGGTCAACCGACAGTGTGGACTTCCTACTCCAATGCGTGTTCCGAATACATCGGGAATTTTTGTTTATTGTCCGTGTTTATTTTGCCGTGTGGTCTTAGGAATTGAAGACTCTAAGTTGTGGGTGTTGAAATACAGAACTAAGGAATTTCTAATTTTATAATGTTGTTTGAAAATGATCAGAAATACCGTGTTAGAAGTTTTACTGCAAAAAAAAAACTGATTTCGCGTAGAATTCGGAAGTTAATGCCCGAAACTTATATTTTAGACCCGACATTTTAGACTTAATATAAGAAAATCGTGGTTTAATTTTCATTAATAAAGTACTGTAACGGATCTAAAACATGACTACCGACATGACTGAAGGTCTACACACTTCTCAACCTTATTCCTTAAGATATTAGGGTAAAAAGTGGCTAAATAATAACAGCCGCTCGGATCGATCTTTAGGTTAAGCCGTGCTTGCCTAGGTTCGTCTGTGGATGGGCCCACCCATTACATAAAGAGTTTCCTCCGTGCCTCGGAAAGCACGTTAAGCCTTTGGTCCCGGCTGTCATTTGTAGATCTTTGACAGTCGTTACGTAGTCAGTGGCCCAAAACGTCTGACAACCAGTCTTACCAAGGGGTAACGTATTACCCAGTACTAACTGTATTGTGGAGGCTAGGCAGTTGCTCTATGTAAAATACTGGTATTCAGCTGATTCTGGTTAGACTGGAAGCCAACCCCAACATAGTTGGGAAAAGGCTAGGCAGATGATGATGTGAAAAGTCGCAGACTCAGAACTCCGGAGTACCAGCAGAAAAAAGTACTATAACTGACGTCTCACTAAGGTCGTTGGGAATCTTATTCTACCGGCGAGCAATTAATCACTGAACTGTAACATATTAATCTTCATTAACTTATACTGCTAACTAGAACATAAACAATGCGCTATTTCCATAAAAATAGGAAAGGTGTTAATTTAATTTTTTTTTTTACTCTGGACGCTCTTAATGTGTACGTCTATCTACATCGTTCTCACATATATGTATAATCTCAACATGAACGATGTAACCAAGATTTTGTAAGAATATTTTGATTCATGGAATTTCTTGCCCATTCTTCTCCATAGAGACCTACGCTTTGGAATGTGCAACTACAGTACTTTCTCAAGTTATTATGCCTTGTGACTGTGACTGTAGCTTCGCTTTTTTTTTGTTTTATTTGACATTCAAAAGTGCCTGTGATGGTCTAATTGAAATAAATGCTTTGAGTTTGAGTTTGAATTTTAAATTCATATAATTCCTTTATGTAGATAGAAATGTTTTTATTAAATTATGTCCGAACATAATTTTTCACATTATTTATTGGAATAGAGGGAGATTATACTATTTAATTATATCCATCTTATTATTATGTAGATGCTATCATAATTTTAATATTCATCTGTAATCGTCCAATTTCGGACATTAAATCTCTTTTTCGCTTTGACTATTGACCATGAAGTCCTGAGTTCGATTCCCGGGTCGAGCAAAAGTGTTATAGGTTCTATCCATAAGAAATTTCTCAGTAGTAGTCTGGATTTGTACCCGGTTGTTGGCATTAAGCTCGCCCCCTATTACATGAGACTTTAACATAACTGGCAAAATGTGGGTGTACCTACTATTTAGGTACACCTCTGCCTAACCCTTCGGGGATTAGGTACGGCAATGATGTTATGTAAGTAAGTCATATACAACATTAGTTTTAGTATATGCGAAACCTGATACACGTGTCTAGTATTTTTATGTAAAGAATCTATTTACAAAATTTCAAAACTGTATCATGAAAAATCACAAAGTTATAAGCTTGTTCTGTTACCTAGTTGTCAACACAAAAACGCGGTCACCACGCAGCGCGCGCCTCCAGTGTCATCTTGAGCTCTTGAGAGATAATAATAATTTGGCAGTAGGTACCTAAATTATTGCGATAGGTACTCAAAGTCGCTCGGTATCCAACATTTAACTTTTTTAAATATTTTGGGAAAAAATATAACATGGTTTAAAAATTATTGGAATCGATTCAGTTACTTATTCTGAACAAACTATATTCAGGTTTCGCATATACTAAAAATAATTTTGTATAAAATGTCCGGCCCTTTTTTATT
Organism: Noctua fimbriata; assembly: GCA_905163415.1. Classification (NCBI taxonomy): domain Eukaryota; kingdom Metazoa; phylum Arthropoda; class Insecta; order Lepidoptera; family Noctuidae; genus Noctua; species Noctua fimbriata. The sequence continues at coordinate 3,620,512 of LR990946.1, forward strand.
ATAAAAAGACAGACACTGAAGACCTTTGTCATAGTTATTTATATCCTTAAGCTAGTGCTAAAGGTTACTCTCACGACTAACAGTTCTCAATTTACAGTAATATGAAGAAAGTGAATCATCAATTTGTATATATAGTAGGTTGGTACAGACAGCAGCAAATCAAGTTACCACAATCTGTAAAATTTCTTTAATAGACTCATTCAACTTTTTCGACTCGTTTAACTTCTTCTCGCACACGAAATCTCTGTACAAGCTAATTCTATCCTGGAAGGGGCCTGGTGACCTGTAACATAGGTTTTTCCCCAAAACCTACATCTGGCACAATTCTCTCACAAAGGTTGAATACAACTGAGACTTTTTTGTACACATTAACTTTAAATCAGCTTTGTGAAGAGAGAATAAATGATAAATAATAATAATAATAAAAATCTTTATCGCTATAGCATTAGGTTCAAGGTTGATTGGGAAAATTTGAGAGTTTCGGGTAGCTTGATGTGCTGGCGTCTGACATACATAACTGCAGTTAATAGTAAAAAAATACAAGCGGAGTTGTGTCATTTGGCAAGCACCACAATACTTTATGCCAAAGAAATGTTTATGTTGCTAATATTCTTTTGAAGATAAGCATATCTTTCAGCAACGCAGCTTGGGTTTGTACTGTCCCACATATTTGTGGCATTAATCAATACTGGCAAAAGTCTGACAAAAAATCTGGCATACCTACATTCAACAATAAATATCTAAACCTTGAAAATATAACATCATCGTCTGCTAAGCCTTTTCTCAACTTTGTTGGGGTAAGCTTCCAGAGGAACCGCATGCAGCTGAATACCAGTATTTTACATGGAGCGACTGCCTATCTGACCTCCACAACACAGTTAGTACTAGGTAATACGATATACCTTGGTAAGACTGGTTATAAGACTTTCGGGCCACTGACTACCTGTAACGACTGTCAAAGATCTACAAATGACTGCCGGGACCAACTTCTTAACTGCTTTCCGAGACACAGAGGAAACTCGGTATGTAATGGACGGTCACCCATCCACGGACCGACCTAGGCAACGGCGGCTTAACCTTAAGATCGACCAGAGCGGCTGTTATTATTTAGCCACGAGCTCCTCACAGACGCATATGTCGATATCAAGATGAAATTCACTTCTATTCTAAATCACAGCTAAACCGGCATAGCCCCTTGTGAAACCTATATAAACCATCTTTCACACACAAGATTCTCAGTAGAGAAAAACTCTCAAAACAACAAAAAACTTTCCAAGCGAAAACAGCATTTTTTCCTAATTGACACTGCGATGTTTTTACCTTCAAGCATTGTCCCTAGCAAGCGAGGCAGGACCAATAAAAAAAACTAATAAAGCCGGCAGTGGGCATCGGTACTGACCTATGTCAACAAACAGCGTACTTGTGTGTGTGAGTGAGCGTAAGTGTGTGAGTATGTGTACACAGACTTCGTAAGAGTATAGAATGTGTTAAAGAATGCATTTTTTGTTTTGTTTCTGAGGTTGTCGGAATGCAAGGTTTTTGTATTATGGTATGAAAATGTGTGCTGTTGATGGTGTTTTTCTTGTAGTTAAACAAATGGTTATTTTGAATAGAAAAATGTTTAAACTTAATGGTAACTTTTACTTGACTTTTTTTATTGAGACTTAATCTCGTTTTTTTTTTTTTAATTTATGAGAAAACTAAGGTCCATTTTATTCTTTTACTTAATTAAAACTACCTTTTTTTTAAATTTAATACTTTTATTTTCCGGTCAATTTGGCGACACTTGGCCTATGTCCAACAGTGGACGTCTTTCGGCTGATATAATGATGACGACTTTTATTTATTGATTTAATAAAAAGTGGAAATTGGGGCATACATATAGTTTTATATTATAAATGTTATATAACTTATTCTTAGATGCAATTTTGTTTAAATAGCTACTGAAAACACGACTAAGTACTAAGACATTCAATTCCTTCATAATATTATTACTACTGTTGATTTGTGCTTACTTAGAAATACACTGATCCGGAAACAAGACAAATTCAATAATTTAACTTATTACTACCTATCCAAATTTTTTTCTTCCTATAAGAAAACTGCAAAATAAATTATTTTCTCAAAACAGCCACATCTGTAGCAAAACGAGTCTACGAATTGAAGTGCTAACAACGAGACAATGACAGGCGCATTCAGATAACCTCATTTCTTTCTGCGATAGCACACACACATACAGACATACACAATTGACACACACAGACAAACATCGTCGGCTGCGACTATCGGGATGAAATCTGAGAACGCCATTTAAAAATAATGAGATTTTTTCTGTAATTAGTTTTTTTAAGTGTTATTTTTTTATTGGAAATAGGATTTGTCGTATTTGTATAAAGCATGTAAAAAAAACATTTTTTCAGTGTTTTCTTTTTGCTTGAGCTTAATGGTCAAAGTTTTTATCTATTTTCCATGTAAAAAAATATTTAGAAAAACATGTAGTTAGTGTATGAGCAAAAACCTCAATTACTTATGGCGAATGTCGCAAGAAATAACTACCTAAAACATTGAGTTTAAAAAATAGATACTTACTAAGTAAATGTACCTTTACTAAAATCAGACAATTAGTCAATTCTGCTCTTTCTATGTCAAAGTATGATATCAGAAATAAAGACAAGAAGAAATAGTACCCTTAATTGCAAACATTATTTCCATTTGAGAACAAACATATTTTACTCAATATTTGACTTTAAACACAAGTTACAAAACTTTAAAACAGAAACAATAAAAATAAATTGAATCAACGATAAACGAAGATAAAATCAAATAACAATAGCCGCAGTCGTAATATTACAAATTACAATTAAGATGTAATTTTATAAAATTACAGTTCCTTAATGGAATGTAATGATTTTACCACAACAATAAAGTACTCAATAAAAATTATATTTCAGAAGAGTGTGTGAGGGCATTCTGTCTTTATTTTTATTTGTGTGAGTGTAATGTGAGTGTGTGCATGAACGATGATGCAATACCTAATCGTGTTTATCGGAGAAATGACGACGCGTTGCGCATTTTTTACTATGTTATGTAACGATGTATGTATGTGTTTTTATTATTAGACGTTTCGCAATTAACTGCTTCTATTATACAGAACATAAGGTTATTGTTCAAAGATTATTGTATATGGGATTTGTTTTATTATTTACGATGTATTAGATTCTTGCTGATGAAGTTGCTCGAGGCATGTGGTCAAAAAAATTAATTGCCTTTTAGTGTAAATTACAATGATTAAATAATTACAGGTTTTGCGTTAGGTGTTCTGTCTAAAAAGGACGAAAACACATTAATTTTCCCACGAAACTTTTCTCAAATTACAAAATGCTCGGAAAACACCAACCGAAGAAATGTATAAGAATCAAAATGAGTATAATTATTTCGTAATAACAGGCTGAAAATAAACTTTATAACTCATAAATTACATATCAGGGACCTTCGAGTAATAAAACTACAAACAAAGTATAATAAAATTGCGTCGCGATAGGTAGGTGCTGTCAACGTCTTTTAGTTAAAAATGCAGGGCGAACGCACCTTCAGGGCTAAGTGATAAGGATGACAAAGGCCACTATCACTATGAAGAAAATTACTTGGCAGAGTTACAACTGGTTCACCTTCATTCTTTTTATAAAATAATGATATTTGCAAAAACAAGGAAAATGGGTTTTTTGTACGGTTTGCATTTAACATCGTTCTTAACAAAAAAAAAAAGTAACACATACAATTCATAATATTACCTGCGTCTGTGACCATTTTAAGAATTTTAACGTGATTCATATTATTATTATCTTTTTATGGTTCTGCTAAAGCGACCATTTTAAGCCCCAAATTTGCCATTTTGAGCATATCCGGAAAAAAACTAGGTGGTTTTTGCAATTTATTACAGATATATTTTTAACATTCTGGGAAAAAAACCTTATTTTTTCCTTTTTTATTAGCCAGGCAGTTTTATTTTTATATTACTAAGCTAGTCTACTAACTTAATACCAACCCAATTTTAAAACCAAATAGTCAATGTCAAATAAAAAACAAAAAAAGCATGTCCACTTCATTTTCCCATACATTTTCAACAATAAAATATATCAGGAACACAAAGTTTCCCGACACAACACTATTGTACTTTCAAAAGGGACAAAGTAATGTTCATACAGTATTCATGTGCGTGCGCGGGTCACGATCACGGACATCGAACTTGCATTTTTAAATCGATTACACCACAATGGGTGCGCGGAATCGATTCCATTTTTATACTTATTTCCTTTTCCGATTGTATTCGTAATTAATCGAATTGTGTGTTAATAGCTTTTTCTTTCTATGTCATTTTTTGTGTTATTGATTACATAATGTTTGTTTTATTTATTATGTAATTTCTTTGTAAAAGAAAGTTATTTTGATAGTCTATAAAAAGCTACTAAAAGTTTTTCTCATCTCAATTTACAACCCAATAAATTTTGCAAGCCGGAAATAATAAGTTATATCTAACAAACCGACTAACATAACAGCTCTAAATAATACAAATAATCCAACTTAAACCTCGAAAATCCCGATAAATCGTGCAAAGAGGAAGATAACGTAATAAAATCGCCATATACGTCCACTGCCGTCCACGTGTCAGGCCATAATAAAAATAAATGGTCTCTGCAAAACGAGAGAGTTCGCTCACCTCCCTAACCTAAGACAAGAGTTTGCGCTTACGCATCACGCACACATACGCGTTTGTAGGTCGCCACACGTATACACACACAGTCGCACGCACACAGACACGTCACGCCCACATGCGAGAGGGGCGCGTGCTCCGAACAAGTTTAGACAAACGGAAGAAATATTATTCTCTTTTTAGGTACAGCATTTGCTCATTCTATTCTTGAAATATGTATTTTTATGGCTTTCTTTTTGCCGTTGAAATAGGAATAGAAATTGTCGGTGTCAGTTTTTTATTGTTATTGTTTGGTACTTTCTCGATAAGTAATGATCGTTTTAAATATTATTTTTCGTATTGCGATTGTTTTTCTTTCAAGTTTATGAGACTAGTGATTTAGATAAAGCTGAAAACATTTTATTCCTATTTAAATAACTAGTTTCTTCCAATTTTATTGACATCTAAAGAATCATCCGTATTAATTTTATTTTTTTTAAACATATGCACTTGTGCAGTTAAAAAAAGTAATTTTTAATGCGCAATTCAATAAGTCAACATGTCTAATATACCTACTAGAGTATTAATACAACGTAATAACCGATTTTCCTTAGGTAAGAAAACATTTTCACACTTCCGATAACGCTGATTATAACAAAACTTTCGACCTATTTGCTACTAAAAGTGTCGTCTGAACGGTATTAAATTACAGGTATGCACTAATAAATACCGATAAATGTTGTTTATTTAACAAAAACCGATACCGTAACTTTTTGCGTGCGTTGCTCTTTGCGATTTTTGTTTGAGTGTGTGTGAGTGTCAGTGTCTTGACCTACGACAACAGCGCGTGTGTGTGAGTGTGAGTGGGTTGCGTAATTTTTTCAGTGAGTTATTGTAAAAAAAGTATGTTGTGGCATTACAGTGTTATTGTAATTTAATATGTTTTTGTTATTTATTGGAAATTGTATTGCTTTTGTAGTTTGACGATTTATGAATGGGTATTTTTTTATTTGGATATTGTAAATGTTTTAGAATTTTTAGAACGTAAATCGAAATTCGCTTATGAAACTTGAATGGTTCTTTTATAGGTAAACTGATTTTCAAACGGCATGTTTTATTCCTCGCTGTTAAATCCGCGATGGTTTGTGTTGGTATGTTTTTTCAAAATGGTTTGTAACAATGTTTTTTTTTTAATAATAAACGTTAAAAAAACACTTAGGTGTATTTGATAAATTACTCAATAAGAGAGGCTTTTTTAATGTTCTTGTATTCTTTCAAACGTTATGATTATTACTTAAACGCGGTAAAGATCCTCTTTGTAGAAAATATTTCCAAAAAACTTTTCAAACAAGAATTGCATTGTTTTGAGAGAGATATCATAATAATTATCTTTATAACAAAGTCTGAGTCATGCAGTTGAGTAGTACAAAAGAAGTTTATTTTTAAGATCTGAGCGCAAAGTGCCTCTTTCTGTACGAGTTTGAAATAATTAAATTTTTATTCACTCCAACTGTATTGAAGCTTTGAAAAAGTTTCTGCGATGTTGCTTTTGTGAAAGAGAAAAATGTGTTTGTATTATTTTTAAGTGTATCTGCAAACGAATTAATAATTATAACTAAAAAAGTCGACCTAGTTCCCGGTTTTGACTACAATGTTACAAAAAAAAATACTTTGTAAAGAAGTTATGTAACGCAGGTTACCCAATTAGTGTGTTTCGGTTTTTATTTTGACAGAAAATCATTAAAATACTACTATTTATTACCGTAGAATGTAATCACATTATGTCATTGTCTCCGCCATTTTATTTTCTACACTCGTAATGGCAAATCTATCAAACTTCAAATCATAAGTTTGAATGGAAATGAGAAAGTAAGGGAAATCTTTTAAATTATGTGTTATTTTACGTTTCCTTACGTTTTTCTTTTACAGTTTTCGCTTAATTTATTACAAAATATTGTGAAACTTTAATAATATCGTATTATTTTAAAATTGTGCAGTATGTTTCAGGGATTCTTAATTTAATTACAGGCCTGTTATCAAATACGCAAAAACTATCCGGGAATAAAGTCAATTAACTCAATAGCAGTTTAAAATTAGTAAAAAAACTTTAAACAAGCACTTAATAAGTAATCCCGACGGGATAGTAGTAATTGTAGAATATAACCTACCACAATTGTTGTCTGTTCGCAAAAAATACAGAATTCAGAAAACATGACTCAAATATACGATTTTACATCTGTATCAAATAGTAAATTATTCAACAAAATATTTGCAAGGCATAAAAATATTTCTATATGTTGGGTACTTATTTTAGCCTTGCGATACAATAAGTAGAAACTTAAAGATTTTATCACTTAAGAAATTGTTAAGAAGAATCTAGCCTTAAATAAAAAAAAACCAGTAAAATCTGGCCGCTAAAGCCGAGTTTACTAACTAGCATTCCAAACTGCAGAAAAAAAAACAAACTAAATGTCACACTGACTTTTACCACTCTGCACTTTGGGTTAGGTTACTTTCTCCAAGTAAATACTGAAGTTAAACTAAGTAAACAAGTCTATATAAACTGTAAACTTAAACTTTTACTTATCTAATTAAGTCGGACTAAACGGGTGGTAAACGAACGATTTAAATAGTTTTTTTATTCACACAAAATATGTGTAAATAAATGTTGTATTTATTTAATTTTAAGAAGTGACATTAAATATTAAAAGAAAAACTAATTTGCAGTAAAACTAACTTAATTGCCATTAAGTTTTGCTTAAAAAGCTCAACAATTGATATTTCTTCACTCATTTATTGTAAACTTTTAGAAATCTTTGAAGATTAAACGCAACAACAATTACAAAGAATGCTAGTAATTTTTCCCATTTTATTTTACTTGCAAATACCAATAAGATACAGAGGAATGTTACCGGAATCTATTGTTTATCTACTCGTTGAGAGGGCTATAAATCGAAAACTAGTTCGCGGAATTACGCAACAAGCTTTTAGCGTCCATTATAATAAAAATAAATACCTGCATTGAATCGATTTACATCCAAATCGAGTCCTTAAACTCATCGCACAACTGTCAATCACTCACAAAACAAAAAAAAAAAGAAAAATAAAAAACGATACGTCACTTCGTTACGTCACTTTAGTTTTTTTTTTACACAGGCGAAAGTAAAAAGTGCATTCCGCCAAAAAAAACTTTTTTCGCGATTTTTTCAACGCAAAATGTGTGTGTTTACGTCAACATGTATTTTTCAAATGTAAGTGTGCGGCAAAAAAATGGTTGTGCCCGGCTCCGGCCGTGGGCGTTCTGTTATAAGTAGTACTATAGTTATAGTAGGCACGGCATGGCATCGTAATGCACTTATGTGTACTTGCAAACTTTTTTATTATAGTCTGTTATATCCGAGCGGTTCCTTAGTTTGAGGCTCGCAAGTGGAATACTTCTTGGTGCTTGCGTTATTACGTAATCATGTTCTTTTGTTTTCTACAAAAAAGAATTACATTTGAGTTTTTTTTTCTTACTTCGATTGCCTATTATAGTTGATCATTGCGCTTTATGCGCGTGGTCTTAATCGGTACTAAGGCCGCCATTTTGTTGTTTTGCAACGCGCCCACCTGTCAATTTCATTGAAGTGTCAAAAAATCCTTACAGAACTGTACCTTTGTTTCTTTAGAAGGTACAAATAGTGAGATAATTTAGTTCGTACTTACATAAAGAAAACTACAGCTCTTATCTTGTTCATAATAATTACCTAGTAATAAGTATGTCAGTAAAACAGATTGTACATTATAGTAGTAACTCGGCCATCGCTTTCGAATATAACAATCGCTATTCGCATTCCTTAGGTACTGCATTTAATTTTAAATACCTTAGAACAACCTCAAAATAATTATATTCCATGCCATTGGCCCTCATAAAAGCAACAAGACCACTCTTTTATTAATTTTCATCGCATCTTTTATGTTGAATTGCCTTAAAACATACCAAAAAATTCATGTTTTTGATTGAGAATTTCTCATTTTAGTGCAAAAAAAAGAGTTCCTTCTTTGAACTTCATTGACAAAATAAAAGCAACAGCTAACGCTTATTATCATTTATCAATTTTAGTGTCTAATTTTGCTTAAAATATATTTCATAAAGTATCAAGATCATTCCTGTGACACATTCGTCGATAGTATACAGAATGAGTTAAGTTTTTATTGCGGCGCATACTCGCATGCCATCAATACTTTTTCCAGATTCGTTTTAGCTTATCACAGAGGCAGCGCCTTTTTCTATGATTTATCTTTCTTTAATTAATTAAAATTCATAATTACAGGCATTAGAGAACAGATTTGCTTAATTTTTCTTAATATTTTCGGACTTATCAGTCTTTTTTACATTTTTAAAATACATAACATAATATTAGATGCAGTCTAAGACAAGCATTACACAATAAAATTAAAAACCAGTTCTCTCGGAATTCCCATCAAAGAATCGTTTCTCATTAATCAAATACTGATATTGCCCTACAATTGCAATACTCCTTACAGCGAAAGGATCAAGACTACATCGTCGTAGTAAGTGATAGTGTGTGAAAGAGAGGGAATGTCTGCAGTTTTTCATCGCGCGTTCTACGGAGAAGTTTTTGCCGGATGGTTTTTATATCAGACCTTATTCGATGCTTTCTTGTAGGAAATATTTACTTTTTGCAGTATCTCGGGGCCTATGCCGGTGGTCTTGATTGCGACCTGTTTTTATTCGTTTTTTTAATTTTATTTTCTAAGTTTTTAGTGTTTGAAGTTTAATTAGAATTTATTCTTTCTTACGCGGGTTTTGATTCCTTTTTAGCTTGGACATTGTGGTTTTATAGCCACAGAAAAATCGAAAGTCTTAGTGTTGCAACCATTAATTATGTTAGGTGTACAGGAATATTCAGTTAAATTATCATGCTCGACAAAGTGTCGTAGGCAGAATGGCGTAACAGGGAAGGAGGATGCTTTAGACCTACATCTTCAAAAAGCTAGTTGCGACAGGCTGGTTGAGGAAGCCAGAGATCCCAGGCATTGTAGAACAACTTGCATCATCAGCTTACTCCCAGTACTGAGAGCAGAACTTGGGAGAGCACTTAATCCAGTAGTGTCTAAGGCTGGCTTAGTTGATTGATTTGAATGATGACCGATAAAACTGTCTAATTTGATACCTTTAGGTAATGCTGTTAGGATGAAATTCACTTAATATAAATTATTAATATACGATACTAGTAAAGATGAATGTAATACGACTTGTTTTGTGTGTAAATGTTTTTGCATCATCATTTGTGCTATAATTCAACGTATAAGCACCAACGTTAGAGGAGTCGTATGGAAGTGCGTTGTAGATATGTGATGTAGAATACTATTTTCATTCTTTAGAAGCATATTTTATTAGGATTATTTTGGGTTTTCGTATCTGGAGCCAAGTTTTTCCTACTTACAGATTTCTGGTTGAAGTTCAAGTCTTGGTCGTACTGAATCATTTGTTTTTAGTTATTTTATTATTATTACACGCATACGAGTAGTACAGAAGTATGAAAGAAGAAGACATGGTGTGCCGACTCCAAATAAATTGAGATAACGTCAGGAGAATGATGACAAGCATAAAAATGCCGGTCTAAATTAGAGGTTTTCTTTACGTGTAAAATCACAATGTTCATTTTACGTGTTTTAAGCTTTCACGGTTTACAACTAAATTTAGCCGCGAAAAAAAAATGAACGATTCATTATTTTTTTTTTCCATTCACCCGCATTCTCCAGTCAACCCGCGAACATGGCGCTTGCAACAGCGTCGAAATATCGGGAGCTCAAAATAATGAACAATCACGGAAGATATCCCGTAAGTGACAGTATAAGTTTATTTTACGTTTGGAGGAAAAACATATTTCTTGCTCTTGTTTTGTTTTTCTTTCTCCATTACACAATAAATGCAATTCAGTGCTTGAACCAGACTGAACCGGTTTTAACCAAATTGAACAAGAAAAGTAGCACAACAAAACCTATGTTGTGTGTGTTCTTGTAGAAAACATTATTAACGACGTGGCTATTTTTAAATCGATCGGCAAAGTATATTAAATTAGAGACTACGCAATATTATGTCTACAGCGAACACCGGATATTGCTTATTAAGAGCGTTAACGTCTTACGGCATTTCATTCAAACTTTCAAGTGATTTTTTTTCGAAATGACTGAACCGATTTTAATTAAACTTCATACGCATAAGCAGGATAAATAAGTCTAAAAACTTGACAGAGAACATTTTCGAAAAAAATAGTGTTACAGCTAAATTAGACCCTATTTTAGATTTTCCATAGAAACAGAAATTTCCAATTATCTTTTTTTTTTAAGAAAATTCGAATAGTTCTCTGTCAAGTTTTTAGACTTATATATCCTGCGTATGCGTACGAAGTTTCATCAAAATCGGTTCAGTAATTATGGAAAAAAATCACTTGAAAGTTTGTATGAAATGCCATAAGACGAAAGAGTATTTCGAACGACAACTCCTGTACTTCATTCAATAGTGCAAAGCATGACAAAACTCCGACAGTTTAAATGACAATATATTGTCAACAGTGAAGGTAATTAGTGACAAAATAGCGTAAAATAAGATAATAATAAGTTAGTCACATCCTTGCTTGTACTAAAAGTTATTAAAAATAATCGTCAAGACGGGATTGGCGAAAATATTGAATGGGTTCTTTATAAAACTTTCGGTGACCGGCTACCGTGATCAATACTGTAGGTTATTCAATTGTAAAGTTTAATAGATTTACTTGAATCAATTTAAATAAATCATTAAAATAATCAAATTCGACGTTAATATAACGAAACATCTTTATTTTTTGCGACTGTCTCGTTGGTCTAGTGATCACAAGAGCAAATGCTGAGCATAAGGTCCTGGGTTAGATTCCCGGGTCGGGCAAATTGTTATTTTTCCATCAGGAATTTCTCAGTACCAGCCACGGAGTCTGGATTTGTGACCGGCTGTTGGCAATAGGCTTGCCTTCTATTACATGGGACTTAACTGGCGAAATGTGGGTGTACTGTTAGGTACACCTCTGCCTAACCCTTCGGGGATTACAGGGCGTGATGTTATGATATAACCGCTGCCCTTTTCAACGTGCCAACCTTCCAACGGTCAGTACAATTACTTTATCACTACATAGTATAAAACAAAGTCGCTTTCTCTGTCCCTATGTCCCTTTGTATGCTTAAATATATATTTGTATGCTTTAATATATTTGTATGATTTTGATGCGGTTTTTTTTAATAGATAGAGTGATTCAAGAGGAAGGTTTATATGTATATATTGCACCTGTGCGAAGCCGGGGCGGGTCGCTAGTTTAATAATAAAATAGTAAATGACGAAAATACCTAATAGAGTAACAATTTATCCATAAATTGGACAACGTTACAATTTGCAAACAACACGAAATTAACAATTTGTCAACGATAAATAATTCATAACCACATCCTTCCCACATGCTATTTTCCCGTGACAATTGTTACTGTTTTACTATAATCACGACGGAACTCTAAAAAGTATCCCCTAGGTACCTACCTAGGTTACTTAGAACCCATCCAAGCGATGAATGTCACAAATAAGGGGTTCCGTAATGATCACTTGTGGACCGACGAGCGATTATTGTCAATTTCGCTGTCGGTAAGTCCACGTTTATTCCGTTTAGCTGCGGAACCCAGTCGTCAGTTGGCTGCATTGTGATATTAAATTAGTTTGTTGATTTTTCAAATTGGTTTTTAATTATTACCCATAGTAACTTAGTAGTTATTGTGCGGAATATGCGACAAAATGTCTGATTTGCTAGAGGTTTTGAGACGAATCAGTTGAATTTGAACCTACTGCCAAAACCACATAACATAGTACGGGGTGGAAGGGACACCGACGCGAAAACGGTTACCACGTATTCAGTCCATCATTCGGAGTCCCACCACGTAGACAATTTTCATCGGTTCTCAAAAAAAAAAACAGCTATTCCCTACAAAAGTGCAATACCTACGTTCTACTTTTAAAATGTGTGGAACAGCTGTTTTTTTTTAAATAACCGAAGAAAATAGAAGTTTTTCACTGGCTCAGAATGATGTAATTGATTCCACCCTGTATAGTTTTGATAACTAGTGCCTTATATGCAGCATTGGACATAAGAAATATAACTCTTATCATAAAACACCGTATCTTTGAAAGCAGTGAAAGATGATATTTTTTTATTCACAGTAATAGATCCCAAAAATGACGCAATAAGATAATAACCTAACCTTCAGTTTGTTTAAGTACTATCACACAAACATGAACTTGAACACAATGAATATTTTTTTGGTGATAGTACATTATTACGAAATTAAAGATAGAAACCTTGCCACATTATCATTCCCGGTAAAAAACTGTACAAGCTAAGTATCATTGCATCATTACAGGCCAAACCCGACCCACTATGAAAAAAAAAAAATACACCTGCATTTTTTACCTACTATCCTCAAGAAATGGCTAAACAAAAAAACATCAGGGGCAAAGCGAATAAGCTAAGAACCATTTGAGTCAAGAACAGAGAATGGTGTTCGTTAGTATCTTTTAATTTCAGCTAATTTTTATCTCCAGCGTCGACTCCTTTTTTACTGTGTAGCACAAGCCATTAGCTGTGATATAGGAGGAAGGAGTGATCTTGATACTTTCAAGACGTTTGACTGAGACCAAGTCTTGAAGCAAAGGTATCGTATATTGTGTTAAGAAAAAAATAAAAATATTGATGTTAAATTTGGCCTTCTTGGTCTGCGAGTAACTTCTAACAAAAGTAGGTATAAATATAATGAGTTTTGTGACTGAAGTCGCCTATATTTGGATTGATTTCTCAATGGTGCTCTCATTGTAAACGCTCATAAACGAATTGTTTTTATTTTATTTTCTCCCTGGATCAACATGAAATTGGTCTTGATTATATCTATTATTTATAGCAGTCATCACATCGTTACAGTAATACAATTATAACTTTATTTATTGTGGCACTAGACCTTATTTCCTTATTAAGAAATAACTAGATAATATTATTTTATATTATTTTAAAACGGTCAACGGTATAATTTTATTGATCTGATTAATATTATACGAGTACCTATCGTGTCTTTTAATGTTTATTTATTTGATAAATAACCTAGGTAGTTTTCTTGCGAAATATGTGCGTGATATAGGTACTTTGCTGAGCAACTTTGTATAAAACTCCTCCAAGAAAAGATTGAACTAATGACTTTCTTTTGCCGTAATATTCTCTTTTGATTAAAATCAATTTAATTGATAAAAAACGTGAGAGTAGAGATGGATTTACTCCAAATTAATCCAAGAAAAAAAATATTGTCCATCCACATTAGCTATTTATATTGACATTAGCGTTCTCCCCAGCAAGTATCAAAATCATCCCATCCAACATCCGTACTGAAGAAATCTAATTTTTGCCGAGTTTTTCTCTTATTCCGGCGGCCCCCAGAGGGCGGTGTTTTCCCGCCAATTTGTGTGTGCTTGTGAAAATTTAACCGTTGTCATGTCGCACCGTTTCACTTCGTGTTAATGAAGTGTTATTTGTGAACATCTCCTGTTTGCTTTTTACGTTTTTTTTTGTTTTAAAATATTTTCTAAAGATTTTTTTTTGTGAAAAAAAAATGTAATAAAAATAAATCTTAATTCTCATTGTGAAGTATAAAGTTGTTTGATAGTCAACAAAATTTAACGTTTTACGCGCCATCTTCATTACCGGCTGTATTAAAAAATGATCAATAATAAAATATTCATTCCCGAAAACGGGCAGGTGTCGTTTCGCCACAAAAAACGATGTTTTTACGACCACTAAGAAACTTTTCTAATAATGTTCCGAGTTAAGAGTGTCCTGCCGTTAATTGCGAAATAAATTTTCAAGTTTTAACCAAAAAACGCTTTCTCATGAGTTACGGGCGAAGGAAAAAAAGATTATGGCGAACGGTGTAAGAAAAATGTTCGTGGCTGTACTGGGTCGTATTCATAGACGGGACCTAGTTAATTAAGTACTAACTAATTACGTTGACGACCTCAAAAAGTGCACTATAGAATACAGAATATTACAGTATTACTAACATTGTATTAAAAACCAGTTTCAAAAGTATGGTGTCTAAAAAGTTGATAAATACAATAAATAATTCGAAACGAAATCAACCCATACTTGTCTCAGAATCATGTGAAATACTGACATGTGTATTAGTGATTTTAGCAGAAAATTAATGGGAATGTCTTTACGTTTGTAACTTATAAGCTTAACAGGCTGTTATTATTAATAGTAACAACTATTATATTGAAACGGTTACACGTGCCATTATGACAGTAGAACTTCAAACAAAATATTATTAACGTCGACTATGTAATAATATTTATGAGAAACACAGAAAAACCTGATCGAATACATTTTCCGTTACATAATTAAGAAAATTGTTTATTTTGCGAGCAAAGCTTGGAGTGGCAGCTAGTATTTAATACATCAGGAAACAAGTAAGATAATGCTGACATAACTTGTCTCGACTGATTGGTTCATGTTTTATTTTTATTGAAGTGTAAATCAGGCGTTGTTAGGCTTACAATAAATTGTCATTGACGTCTTTAGACTTTTAACCAAGCTAGATATCCCGCTATTGTTCAAAGGCCTCTCATACAAAGAAGAAATGAGTATTGCTCTCCACGCTTGCTCACTGCTTATTGATTTATTGGTAATCAAAATACTGTTGTATTTTCTATTGACAATGTCACAATATCTTTGATTTCTTTATTTAGTATCAAGAGTTAAGAGCGTTAACGTCTCATACAAAACGCATTTCATACAAACTTTCAAGTGATTTTTTTTCGAAATGACTGAACCAATTTTAATGAAACATTGTACACATAAGCAGGATACATAAATATAAAAACTTAACAGAGAACTTTTTCGAAAAATAGTGTCTTTTAAAAGAAAGATAAATGGAAATTTCTGTTTCTATGGAAAATCTAAAAACTGTCTAATTTAGCTGTAACACTATTTTTCGAAAATGTTCATTAGTTAAGTAACAAGTTAGTAAAACAGACTGATGATGACTATTTCAATTGGCAGACGAATTAAATGTCGTAAAACCAAAAAAAATATTATCATTTCTAATTATAAAATTAGTAGTCCCGTAAACTTGAGAAAAAAAAATCCCCGAGCTATGAATACGGCTATAATGGGTTGGGAGAAAATTATGAGAGATAGGAGTAAAGTGGTAAAAATTACCAAAACGGGATGGGGCGATCAGTTGACGTCATTTTAAACGTTACCGTTTGTTGTGTCACGTTTTGTTGAAAAGGGGTGAGCAGTGAGCACAGTGAGTGCTATTTAGAGCATAAAAATATTGTTTTATTTTTTTTGAGTTGGAATTAGAATTCAAACGTACCGTTTACTGAAATAAGTGCAGCTTAAATTTTTTGTAAATAATATACCTTACTAATATTATAAATGCGAAAGTTTGTGAGGATGGATGGGTGAATCTTTGGTACTCTTTCAAAAAAACTACTGAACGGATTTGGATTACAGCTAAATTATACCTTTATTTTAAATTTTCCATAAAAACAGAAATTTCCAATTCATTTTTTTTTAAGACATTTTGCAAAGTTCTCTGTCAAGTTTTTAGACTTATATATCGTGCGTAAGCGTACGAAGTTTCATCAAAATCGGTTCAGTCATTTCGACAAAAAATCACTTGACAGTTTGTATGAAATGCCGTAAGACGAAAGAGTATTTCGAACGACGATTTCTGTACTTTATTCAATAGTGCAAAGTATGACAAAACTCCGACAGTTTAAATGACAAAATATTGTCAACAGTGAAGGTAATTAGTGACAAAATTTCGGATTTGGATGAAATTTGGCACATAGATAGTTTATAACTTGGATTAATATATGGAATACTTTTTATCCCGGTAGTATGATCTCTTGAGACAGTTACCGAAATTCACGCGGGCGAAACCGCGGGCTACAAACAGCTAGCACTATTATAAACGCGAAAGGATGCGAGGATGGATGTTTGTTACACTTTCACGAAAAAAATACTGAACGAATTTTGATGAAACTTTACAGTAATATAGCATATACTTTAGAATAACACATAGGCTATAATTTAAGAAGAAATTGTGTTAAAAAAAATGAATTTACGATATTCAAGCTGGTACTGAATAAAACGACACTCGTCTGTTTGTCATATCTTTTTTCTTTTAAAAATAAAAGCATTTTAAAACTCAATCATTTCAGTCTACCCAGGGATTTTCTTGCATGCTTACTAAGATGTTATTCTATTCCTAGAACGGTGAAGTACTAAAAGTTTTAATATAACCACGGAAAATTCGCCACTAACATAACGTTTTCTTGGAAAAATCGATGTCATACTAAATTATTCACCTAAATCTAATTATGTGGATATTGAAATTTAGTTTACCTTCAATAAAATAAATCTACCTACCTACTCGTAGTTTGTTAACGAACTAATATTTCGTAGACGATTTTCTTTTATGAAACGTAAAGAAAAAAACCTAGGATTATTTCATAAAGATCTTTTAAATTGCTTGTCGATTGCAGAATCAATACATTTACATACTTTTACACATCCATCGAAATTATCGATACTAGTAGTTACAATGAGACTTGCCCGTTCTTCTCCATAGAGATCTACGCTTTGGACTGGCTAACTACAGTACTTTCACAGTTTTTATGCCTTGTGACGGGGACTGTAGCTACATTTCAATGTTGTCTTTGTTCCGACAATTCAAAAGTGCCTGATTTCGATTTATGACAATATAAGTTTACCCCAAAGAGACAAGAGGTTACAGATAAATGATATAGAAAAAATATGGTCGCATCTCACACTGACGCATTGAAGCAAGTGTCATAAAGTTGCCATGTTTATATGTTACACTAGACCAAGACCCCTTGCCGGACAGTTACGATTCTGTTCATGGTGTTCCAAGTGTCTTCGTTTGACCTAACAATAGAAGAAAAAAAACCCTTACATAAAAATGTCACACCTCATTAAAAATTCAAAACGGCGTAAAACGTTACACGTAATAAGATTTTATCGATTTACTTCATAAAAAGATAAAAAAGTCTTAGAGACTATCAGGGATCCTTCCAAAGCTATTAACTTTAAAAGCTGGCTGGTCATTATACGTTCTTTTTTTAAACGGTTTCCCCCCCCTTCCTCCCTTGGAACACTTTTCATAATTACTGCTCCCTACCACCCCTTGTTACAAGATGTTACAGTTAGAACGTTTAAAAAAAACAATTTCATTATCTTTGCTTCTGTGATTTTAAAACGTCGCGATCTTTTTCTTTTTTTCTGAAAAGTTTTGTTGTTTTTTCTTTTTTTGTAAAAGGAAATGTACATTTTTATTTTATTTAATAAGGAGTGTGATATGTATAGGTTTGCTTTGATTAAATGAGATAACATAAAGTATAGCGAACCGAGTACCTAGAAAACGGTGAGTCATTTGTGGATCAATCTCTAAGCATATTCTCAGTAAAAATAGACCAAACCCAGTGTATTTCGTATTTATAGTAGTCAAAGGATACTTTAGAATCTATTAGAGGATAATATTGTGACGTGATAACGTTATACCTATTTATAACTGTTGTTGCATTTGCCTAGACACCGTCTCTTACTCAGAAATCTATTTCTGTTTATTCAGTAAGATTAAGATTGATCTAAGCTAAAACCGGCAAGTCTCAAGTCTTAAAGAGCACAAAAAAACTTCACTAAACACATTCATTCTTTTTCAGTGCCAATAAATAAGCCAACATTCAAACTGAAAGAAAAGAACAACTTCTAAAAACCCAAACACTCAACATACATCATTAAAGGCATTTTTAAAACAATATTTATACTTAAAGGGGCCGCGGAACAAAAACTAAGACAACTTAACCGAATTGATTTATACGAAAAACGTACCAAGTACAGTCGGAATGAAAAAATAAACGAAAAAAGAGACAAACACATGTCGTAGTACGACGGCGAACGTCAAAATCGTCTCAATTTTGAAACGAAAAACAATTGCGATTTGAATTTTAAATTCGCTCGGTCATTTTCGGTGGATTTTTTCGAAAAGCGGCACTATAATAAATCTAGAGGCAATAACGATAAATTCATTGCGAATCGACATGCAAATGTTGAAGGATTTTTTTCGACAATGTGTATCGTACTTTTGTTTTGTGTGCCGAAAGCTGTGGAGTTGGCTGTTTTGACTTTGATTGTACTTTTTGGTGAAACGATGTTATGTTTATGTTTTGTGTGTTAAAAAAAACATGTTTGTTTTTACCGCCATAGGATTAACAGAAGAACAAAACGATAGGATGTCTTGACAGTCAAATAATACGTATAATTTAATAAGTCTGAAGGCTACATGTCTGTTCAAGGACTTGTATTGTAATTGTATTTTATATCTGTCTAAATAATACTTATTTTTGTAACCTAACAAAATATTAGTTTTCTGTAGATTCCATTACTCGTATTTTTGGTACTTAAGTTAGGCACACTTTGTTTTATTGAGTACCGAATTAATTTAATAGATAGAGTACCTAAACTCTAGTCTAGGTATATTTCAATGTATTCGATGATGAATAACCTCTATCAAAACTAAAACCCCTAAAAAATTCACGTTTCTAACTACCCACAGGAATTTTCTCAAAAAACTTGGTATCCTTCGACTCCACAGTTTTCGTCAGCGCCGCCCACAAAAGATCAAGTACCCGACCGCGTACAAAGAGTGCAGTTTTTATTTTGCCCGAGTACACTTTTCCGTTTCGGCCGACGCGGCGGGCTCTTTATTTTTTTCGAGCACCTGTGCTTTTTTGCATTATTTACATGACTGTACTTTTTTAAAATGCACGCTGCCCTGTTTTTGTAAGAGTTTTACGTAAAAAAGCTGTTTTTTTCTCGTAATTTACGAGTAGTTCTTGCAAAAAGATTAGGTCTGTTTCTGTGGATTTATTGTCATTTTAAAATGCAAGGATCCACTATGTTGCTGTGTTTATTCAAAGTCCGTGCCTACCTAAGTGACTTAGCGGAGAAAGAGATACCTACCTACAGACTACAGCATAACCTAATTCGTTCCAATTTTCCACCCGACCTGCGATATTTAACAGAAATTTAATTTCCAATATTTCTTTAACGCTTAATAGTGAACCATCTCCACTACCAAAATAGATAACAAAAAAAAATCTAGAAACTACCCACGTAACACATGATTTAAATCCGATATCTCAATACCTTTAAAATTGCAACAATAAAATGCAGATGCATAACATCCCGTAACAAGTACTTCCTGACTTATCATACACCACCTTGTACGCAGATGGTAATACAATTTACAAAAAAAAAAACAAAATGGCGCTTGAATCTCGATTAAATAAATTGTTAACACGCCCGCGGCGTTTTATCGCAAGATTTTTTATCTTGGACGATTCTATGCGAAAACGCTTCCCTAGTAATGAATATGCAACATTTAGATTGAGCCTAGATACTTTATAGTTCCTGTAATATAAAAAGAAACGCCTTACGCCACCCACTGCTTAGATTCACGATAAAACACTTTAGTACTAGATAAAGTTGTATTTATTGAGGGGCTTTACGCTAGTGGGGACTTTATAAAAATTAAAATCACCTTATAAAGTTAAAGTATTATTAGCTATTGGTAACGCAACCAATACCCAGTTTATTTGGGGACTGCGATTTAGCGACTGTGTATGACGAACATTATTTGTACACAAAAACCATAAAAATAAACAAAAAAAAACAAAATGTTTAAAATCAAACTCTATACGGAACAACAAAAACATGTTCATTTATTTATTTAAGAAAAATATAACAAAAAAGATAAAACAACAAAAAAAAAACTGAAAAAATGTAAAAGATCACACACAGTCACCGCCTCACGTCCCCTACTCTTGGAAGATAACAATACACATTGAAACAGATGCCAACTCACTCGCTGAAGTGTCGACCAGCACTCCTCGAGGGTTCTCTCGCTGATGCTCTGGCCTGACCGCGCTTGTTGCTGTGAAAGAATTCACCAATTAGGATTTACGAACAACATCCAGCATCTGATACTCTTTGTAACGATTTTGTTTTTGTAATTCGGTATCTTTATTTATAAAAAAAGTTATTAAAAAATCTTTTGTAATTACAATGAGTTCCAGACACTGTATTTTTAAGTTGTTAATAAAAATAAAAAGTATGTAGTCTTTTTGTTAATAAGACAGCATAATAAGAAAAAAAGTTGATTAGTTTTATGAGAGTTATGAATAATAGTGAGCTCCATTGGTTTTGCTAAAATAAAGATAAAAGTAAAATATTACAAGTGCTAGACTAACAAAGTCAAATGAAATAATATAAAAATGAAGCTCACTTCAGAAAACGGCACTATGAAAACTCATTCAAATGAATTATATTTTATAACAAAAAGTAGTTACTTGAATAAGTAAAGGTAAGCTTCGTAAAATTAAGTGAATTTCTATTATTACTCGCTCATTAAATTGATTTATTCTCATTTTGATGAAATGTAATGTTCTAAACGCAAATCTTTTTGCTCTTATCTTTTTTCTTTAAAAACTTGAGTTTCCATAGCAGACTATCTACAGAAGAAGGAAAGAAAGAAAAATAATAATTACATCAATATTGAGGCTATTCAGGACATTTACCAGAGCGAAGGGTAACATCGCGTTGCGATCGCCGAGCGGCGTTTCTCCTGTTGGCGACTGCTGTTGCGGCTGCATGCGGAAATAAAGAAATGTTATTTCCTTTTTTTCTAAAGATAGTTTCTTTTTTTGCAATAATCGGAAAATAAAACTGACTGACTGCTTTTATCGATACAGGAAATTTATTAAAAAAGAAATTAAATGTGATAATGCATTTCCAAATTCAAATTCAAAATTACAGTGATTTTTATTCGGATATTGTTCGATATATAAAAATAGTTAGACAGGTTTGAAATTCGGATACGATTCGGATAGACGATTTTAATAAGGTAATTATGAACGTTTTAGTAATGTTAAGAAACTAGAGGTTGATTACGAAAAGACAACATGAATGAGAAACAAAACAAAAGTTTTACAATACATTAAACCCTCTAAAAAGCGACATAGCAATGTTTTAATACAAGCAAGAAAAAGTTAGGTAACCCCATAACTTAAATTAGTAAAAAACATAAAATAACACTTACCAAAACTAGGGTTGTTACCAAAATCTACACAACACTTCGTGCACATGCTTGTTAACCAAGGGTTAAAAACAAAATTTAATAAAAAAAAACGCTACAAAACCGGTTAAAATAAAGCTCGATGTCCACTGAAAAAGGTATTTCTTACTATTGTATTAAATTATGTAAGGGGTGACTGATTCCAATTCATTCCGTTGATTTGACTGTATTTCCCGGTGTAGGTATCTTATTTAGGAAATAAAGTCATCTTGCCGACATTTCATCATTTTGTTTAGTATCAGTTTGGTTTCTTAAAAAAAGGAATAAGACACACACATAATCTATGCGTGTTGAATGACTTATAAAGGAAATTGTACAATGACTTACGATTTATTCTTTAATTTTGTTTTAATCTTTCTTAGATTTGTTTCTTTTTTTTCAAAAAACAGTGGACAAAGTCTTCAAAAAAAAGCGCAACATAAAAGTTATAGCGCGATGAAATCGCAAAAAAATATTTTCCTAAAAATAAATTATTAAAAAAAAAACAGAACATTCACGACATTTAGAGTTAAAAATGTATTTACATCGATATTATTGAGTGTTGATAGTAAATTTACCAGTGCAAATGGTACGATTGATCTCTCGCTCATGGTGGAGTCGGCTGACGGGGACTGTTGCTGCTGCTGGCGTCCCAAGAAGCGGCGTGAAAAAGAGACAGTTGCAGGTCAATTTTTTGTTGATTTACTAGGTTTTTGGGCGACAAAAATACAGTTATTATTGGGAACTAACAGAGAATAGTCGCTTTTGGTAGATTTTTGTGGATTATAATTTTCTTCTAAGATCTTTTTTGGCTACATTTCATAAGTGTAACTATTTCTAATTTTTGAACTCAAATTATTCAATAAAGGACGAAGGAGGGCGAACTTTGCTTGCTGTATTCTGCTTCGATACAGTCATAATTTCGTTCGTTCTGATTTTGGAAAATGTCGTCAAAACAGAAGCAACGATCCTTGCTCTTGTTATTTTTTTAAGAATTGTGACACTTCTTGCTAAAAAAACTTTCGGTAGCGTTGAAAATATATAGCACCACGCCAATTAGTCCGCGCTTATTTCTCTTATATTAAACACGGAAATGCCTACCGCAAACATTTACAACCCAAAAAAAAAACAATAAAATTCATTATTTTGATAGCCAAACCCTTGACTCAACAATAAAAATATTAATAAATCAAATTTTAATTAACTATTCTCCCAAAAAACTAAACCACAAAAGCGCAAAGCGTCGAACCGTTAAATCTCAATTTACGCAAAAAAACCGATGAATGCGGAACACGAATCTCGACAAACCGGTTTCGTTATTCAAACAGAAATTTTGTGAAACAAAAAAAAAAGATTTGGAAACAATTATCTGTCAACACCCCTTCGGTGAAACAAAAGAGTAGGAAAAAAATTAAAAAATAAAATGATCGCGTCCCTAATCCTATGCCGTGGGAATCGCAAGGTGAATCGTATCTGAAACTAATTTAAAATGTAATATTCTTTCGTCTGTTGTTTTCGAATTTTTGATTAAGAAAGTTATTACTATTTGCGTTTTTTGTTTTTTATTTCGACTGTTTCCACAATTCTTTTTTTGAAATTTAAATTTTAAATTGAGATTCGTGTTCCAGGAAAACTAGTTTTTCGCACGGAAATAGAACTGCTCGGTACATTGAAATTAGACTTTTGTAAAATACTAAGAGTCTTATTGAAAATCTAGATCATTTTATATGTTTTAGCGTACGGATCAACTTGAATATTTCGAAACATTTACACACACGATCCGGAAATACGCACAAGACAAAACAAATAAAAGTAAGACAGCCTAAATCTCCCGCCAAAACCATTTCTTTTTTTTTTACAATCAGTATTGGCAATTATAAATCCAAATATACGTTATTGTCATAAAAAAAATATCACAGAATGGGTCCGTCAAACACAAAATAATCAAACCATATGCCGAAAACACACAGTCATTGAAAAAGAAAAAAGTAAATCGACACTGCCGACAAGTTGATCACAGGTAATAATAGAATTATCACAGATTATTTGTTATTTACATATCCTTTGTAAAACCGGATGCGACATAAGGACACAAAAAAGATTTTAATAATAACTTTGACGTAGGACCTTAACCCTTTCTTTGGTTAACAAAGCTTTACAATATGTTGCCTTGGCTTCTTTCTTTTTTTGTTAATTTATAAGGAAGGGATCATTCAAATTTGGAACGGGTTTCACCTCGGAGTAATCTGAGGTCAGTTGATCAAGAATGTCTGAAGACGATAGACGTGATTTTTAAGTATTTTTGTTTTGAAATAAACACGTATTTGTTAAGTTTTAATCGTAATATGAAGTGATGTGATAAAATGTTGAATATAAGGACTGTGTTAAGAGTTTCAGTTAAAATATTTCAGTAATTTTCTAACTCCAGGTAAGTTTTCACGGCTGTCTTGCCGTCGGTGTTTAAAGTATTCTTGAAAAACGTTTGAAGTTTCTACTTTTTGAGACTGTTTCGTTCCTTTATATATTCTAATCACACCACTTTTAATAGTTGTTGAAAATAATAACTAATTATGCGGTATTAGTTTTTCAAAATAATCACTTTAAAATAGAAAACAAAAATTTTCCTAACCCTAAAAACACAAACCTAAAATTCCTGCAAAAGTTATAAAACAAAAAACTCACCTGAATTTCATTCACCAGCTTCTCAGTCATAATCTTGTGATCAGGTGTTGCTGGTGGCTGCGGCGTAGGGGGAGCCGGCCCTTGCTGACTGTGGCCCTCCCCCAGCTGGTCCTGGCTGGGAGAGCCTGGCCGGCTTCTGTTCCAGAAGTCCTGCATCTTGAACTGTCTCTGCGCCTCAGCCGCTTGCTGCAGGGTCGGTATATGAAGCGATAGAGGGGCAGCGCGGAGGTCCAGCGCGCTCCCACCTGCCGAGGCTTCGCTGTTCCCTTCGGCGGCTGTCATCTTGAAGGAGTTCTGAAGCCAGCTCGCTACGAAGTTGTCCTCCTCTTTGGGAGGATCCAGCAGCCTAGGAAACGGCGGCGCGGCGCTCGGCTCAAACGCGCCCTCGCCGCCGACCTGCTCGCCCTCTTCAGCTATTTTCGGTACTTTAGCCTCCCTCGGTGAGCCCTCCTCTACCGCTTCCGTCTTCCGATACTCATGGAGGTCCCTGTACCTCTCCTGCAGCGCTAGGGATATGTTCTCATTGAAGTATTTCAACATTAATTCCAGTTTCGGACGTATCGTCACAACGAGGACATGCGATCGCTCGCGGTTCTTTTATTCACACTCTTTTCGTACTCCGACGATGTCTTCGGATCTGCAATACAACAATCTTTTTAGCGCGGCGCGTCCGAAAAATTTATTCGAAAAAAGTTATCGCGGTTTAAAATTTATTTTAATTTTTCGCGGCCGAGTCACCCCCGGAAAAGCGCAAGTCCCGTGGAAAGCGGAAACGAGACCTTCTTGAGACGCGGGCGGACGACGACTAACTTCTTGGTGGAAAACTTGAGCGTCGCGACGCTTTCTTGCGGGGTGGGGCGGACGCGCGCGCCAGGCGAAGACGCCGGTCCAACTAGCAAGACGCGGCGCCGCCCCCGCCGCCTTAGACGTAGCCAAGAACATCCCCACCGACGCCGGGCGCACGCGCCCCGCGTTTTTTCCGCGGAAAAATGCGTCCGGTCAAGGAAAAGACGGCGCGGCCGGCGACGAGCGGCCGCCGTGTGACCGCGCCGCCTCGCCCCGCGCGCCTCGCCTCGGACACACTCGGACACAATTTCCCCAAAAACGCATGACGGACCACTTCGGACTACGGCCGAAATAAGAACTATTAAAAAGGGCGCTTAGGACGCCGCAGGGTGGTCGCCCCTCTCGCTCGCCCGACCCCGAGCCTATCCCACCCTTGCATGCTAGAACGGGACAAGTAGAGCTCCCCATTTTTTTCTAAGCCGCTATTAGTGAGGGAGGAAATGAAAAAGAATGGGTTTCTTTGTGATTTTTTCTTAATGACGTCTGTCTCGCTCGCACTTTGGGGGTTTGTATATCGTTGTTTCGCGTGGAGTTTTTAAACATTTCTTTTCGCGACGCCTCTTTTACTATTGTGTTTTTTTTTCTGTTCAGGCGGGGCTTAGCTTATGGGGATTTAGCCAACGATATTTTTGTGAGATTATACTTTTTCCTGTTTTACCTAAAGTTGAGGAAGTGGGTTGCGGAAGTTGTGTTTTTCCGCCTTCTTTATATATTTCTTTCTTTTTAACTGCTGAAAAAGTTTTTTCGGAAACATTTTGTTATCTTTTTAACAAATTATTTTCTGTTTTCAGGTATGATTTTACTCAAATTCAAGACTTCGACTAATGTTAAGTTTTTCTCAAGTAAAGTTCAATCTACATAAACAATGTTTCGTATCTAAGTAGGGCGCTGTGTTCGCTCCCTCGCGGAGCTTTTCCTTCGCGAAAAGCTCCTTCCGCTACCCCACGCCAGATGGCGTAACTTGCTACGAAAATTTTCTTCATCTCATACTTCTACTTCTCAACTTACAATGAACATTTTCACTTAATTTTGAGAAAATTCTGATAAATGTGACGTATGTCTTAGGATTATTGGTTATTTATTTTGTTGTTGAATTTTGTTTTCTGAAGCGATTTAATTCGCGACTAGATTTTTGGTAGATATGAACACAGCTGCCCTCTACGTCGTAGTTTTAAGGGATGAACTATTTTAGATTCAGACTAAGTTATGGAAAAGAAATATATAAAGAAATATATATAATATAATAATTCCTTTGTAACTGAAATAACTGTTTTTAATGAGTTTTACATTGATAAATTATTATTTTAAGCATTTTGAGCCCCTCTTGTAGTTTCTTAAAAATATTTGTTTAGCTTTTAGATTTGTTTTAAGAAAAGTATGTCAGTTCTTTAAAATATCATAGATTAATAAGAAACTGTGTTTATAAATATTAGAAATTTAGAATAAGTAGATTAAAAACATTGTTATATTTATAAAGACTGTCTGTATCCTAGAACCAAAGATTTCTACAAACCACTGCCACGTTTCAAAACCCTGTAACTACCATTTTTCAAATAAACTTTTCAATCAACACCAATGTTTTTTTCTGTCACCACTCCTTCGTACCTCCCGCCATACCTCAACAAATCATTAGCAAGTATAAATTGCTATAACGATATAATGTGCAGGAGGGGCTCATGGGAGTGACTAGATCACGCTCTGTGCACACGGTAGGTATTTGAAATGACTTAGAAAAATGGCATGTATTGTGTTCTCAAGGTGAGGCAATTAGAAGTGTCTATGTAGTTAGATAGAGGAGGTAGCTATTTTTAATGGCTGCATTTTTTTTAATTTTTCTTTTTGTATTCTTTTTGTTTTCAAAATTCCAGTTGTGTAATTATGATTCTAACTATAAATAAAAACATTGTAAATGAAGATAAAATTGATGACTGTTTTTTAAATTTTTTTCTAAGTTAGCTTTTCTTTATTTAAATTGAATTCAAAAGTATTTTGTCTTAAGATTGAGCAGAAATTTTTTTGTTTGTGTATGGATTAGAAAAATAGTACAAAACAAAACAAGAAGTCGTTACAAAGTAATAGAAAATACAATTGATTTTCAAAGTTAAACTGTTCAACATTAGTAAAAGAAGCCAAATTATTCGGGAGTGCTCTCCTTAGAACAGACAAGGGTTGAGAAAACCCTCAGGGAAAGCGGAGTGTTGGAGTAGAGGCCGATAGATGGCGAAACTTGTCTCAAAAGTTGAGGTTCTTTTGCGAAAATCGGCGAAAAATATGCGATAGGAGAAATATTTATGAGAAGTATTTTTTTGCGGACACTTCATTAATTCTATCAGTCCTTTTAATAATTGAATTAATCATACTTACATTAAAAATCTATTTAGACAAATTAAATATTTCTTTGTTTTTACAATTACAATTTCAAAGATTTTTTTGTGTCATAGTATTTTTTCTTGCCTTCGAGTTTCAGTTCTGAAAATATTTATTCAGATACTACATAAACACTAGAAAACATTGAAAAAGTTGTCTTAAGGAGACTGAAGAAAACTTGTATAGACTTTTACCACCCCAAAGAAAACACTAGATGACGCCACTAAATAGTAACTGCTATCCTGTCCTCAAGATAAGCGTAGAAGAAACCATCTTTTGAATCAATCAGTAAACATGGTAAATATCTCGTTTCTAGTGTTAATGATAATCTTTTGAGTAACTAAGTACAAATGAGACTCGATTTCTTTTTAAAAACAGAATTGGATAAAACTAACGAGACACATTCTCAGCCCTTATAGAAGACCAAGAAGTACCAAGAAGTTACTACAATCGGGAATGGGACACTGGTCTACTCTTGAAATATTAGTCTAGTTTCCTCACGATATTTTCTTAAACCATTGTGAGAGCATAACATAACATAACGCCTGTAATCCCAGAAGGGTTATGAAAAATGCAGTCCTTACAGAAAATAAAATATGGTTTAAGTTTATTAAAAACTTGAAATATTTTTTATCTTGAATGTACCAAACTGTCGAATCAACAAAACTGGCAAACGCTGGAAACTGTCGAGTTTCACAAAACTGACTAATCAACAAAACTAGCGAATTTAATAAACTGACGAGTGACAAAACTGTCCAGTGATAGTTACGCAGACTCCTTATTAGTACACCCAAATTTCGCCAGTTATGTTTAAGTCCCATGTAATAGGGGGCGAGAGAATTGCCATCAACCGGGTATAAATCCAGACTTCGCGGTTGCTACTGAGAAATTCCTGATGGGAAAACCCAATAACACTTTGCCTAATCTGGGAATCGAACCCAGGACCTCATACTCAGTAGTCGCGCTTGCAACCACTAGACCAACGAGGCAGTCATTTTGAGAGCATTTCACAAAGTGTCTGGCAGGCTTCGAACACATGAACGGGATTAACGGTAACAGTAATTAAGCGGTGGCCATTTCCACTTGGTCTCCACTACTCTCAGTCTGACTTGACCTGTCAGACAGGATGCTAGAAGTAGAGGATATTTTAGGCCATCTTAATGCTTACGTAGGTTTGTATTTTGGTGCGATTTGCCAGACCCTTCTGCTGGCTAGATTGGTAAATAATTGATGAAGGACTAATGGGAATACGAAGCAATCTTGACTTGGTGCTTAAGAGCAGAATCCTATAAAAAGCTGCATGTTTGAGCACTTTACGAGTTCCATTTTCCAGTACCATGAATTTATAACTGTATGCTTATCATATTATTTTAATTTCCGTCATCGTGAGGCCCGGTTTGAGATGGCACTGCAAAACAGTACCTGAAAGAATTGGAGAAGACCTTCGGCCAAAAGAAAAGTCCAAGTAAAAAACTGCAAAATAAAAGTACTGCCGAGATTATGGTTGTGGGTTAGATGTCCAGTTCGGACAAAGGTTTATTAAGATATTCCACCTAAAATTTTTCAGAATTTTTCATTCTCATGGTAATAGGCTCGCTCTCTATTATTCTGAATATCTGGATGGACTGTGTGTAGGATGAAATGGTAAGAAAGGAGGTGACTGCTAAAATGACGAGTAACAGAGAATTATCTG
The DNA here is from genome assembly GCA_905163415.1 of Noctua fimbriata. Taxonomy (NCBI): domain Eukaryota; kingdom Metazoa; phylum Arthropoda; class Insecta; order Lepidoptera; family Noctuidae; genus Noctua; species Noctua fimbriata. The sequence continues at coordinate 3,650,058 of LR990946.1, forward strand.
GGGGATCGCATCCGGAACGAGGTGATCCGACAGAGAACCAGAGTTGTCGACATAGCTCACAGAATAGGTAAGCTGAAGTGGCAATGGGCCGGTCATATTAGCTGTAGAACCGATGACCGTTGGGGTAGACGTGTGCTTGAGTGGAGACCGCGAATCGGCAAACGTAAGGTGGGATGCTCTCAGGATCAGTGGAGTGACGATCTTCCCAGGGTAGCAACTGGATGAGAGTTGCTGAGAATCGAGTTGAGTGGCGTGCGATTGAGGAGGCCTATGTCCAGCAGTGGACTGCTTAGGATGATGATGAGAGAGGTATGAAAGAAGAAGACATGCTGCGTCAACCCCAAATAAATTGGGATACGGGCTGGAGAATGATGAATGATGATGTGCCACTTTTGATTGATAAATGTTACTTGAGAAAGTTGACTAACCTACTCCGTGTCATAAAATAAACTACAAATATGTAGGGAAGGACCTTACTACTTAAAATGCCGAAGCTATTACTCCTTCAACAATATTTACCATCTCCTTAACGGACAGACAGACAGCCGATCGTAATAATAATATCGAATTAAACAATGAATCGAATGGCCTGCGAGGTTGACCCTACGTTTTAGGGTGCTCTCTACAATGGGTTCAAAATTATGTTGAAGACTTATAGTTGTATATTTTTTGGCATCATTTTATGATTGTATATTTTTTGGCATCATTTTATTGATGATATGATGTTATATTGAGTGGAGACTGTGGGACTGGGGGAATATGGGAAGACTTCTGAATAGGTGGACTGACGATCTCGTTAAATGGGCCGGAAAAAACTAGATAGCCATTACGCAAAACCGCCAAAAGTGGAGAGAATAATTTGGAACATTTTAATATGAATTTTCCTTGTCAGTAGTGTAACTGAATTTGCCTTGTGCTTTATTCCAAATAATAAGAAATAATGAATTAACTAGCCTACTGAAGTACTGTAAAATTATAGTAATTGTGTGTACATTTAGATTGGCGATGAAATTCCGACAATATCATCATCTTTTTCTACTGACTTTCTAAACTAGCCCATGGTCAAAATTACAATAAGATACATATTACGTGGTGGCATCTCATTACCTAACCGTAAACCGTGAAAGTACCTATTTACTAACACCGACTACATATTGATATGCAAATCCTAAACTTCCATTAAAACGAAGACAACTTTTTCCCCTACACTTGCAAAACAGCCTACAAAACGCAACTAATTAACAAAACATTCAAGCCAATAAAATAGAAAGGTGTAGCAGATCTATCACTGATACGGACAGCCCGATTTATTTCCGAGCCAAGTGACAGGTTAAAACGCACCTTATCTTTATCTTTGAGTAGCTTGTAAAATATTTAGCTTATTTAGCTTAAGTGAGTGCTGTATTTTTAAGACGGGTGCTGGATCGGTTTATGGAGAAAAGAGGTTTTATTGATTGTTTTAGTTGTTTTAAGGCTATGAGTGAGTATTTCTCGTGATAGAATAGTATTTTTTGCAGTAAAGATAAAGTTTTGACCACTGTCATTATATTGCGTTTGTAACTCCATTTTTTTTAAATTTATCGTTAGGTTAGTTAGTGTATATAGTTAGTTTGCCTACATTAAAGAAACTTTATGCGATTAGTAAAAACTTGAATAGTAGAACACAAGGGATGTATGTAATGTTGTAATATGTCGTTGTAATAGTATTTTTTTAGGTCTAATGAGTGACACTTCTAATTAATTAATCAATCAAACTACAAATATTTAGTGTCCTATACTTATAGGACACTAAATATTTGTGGTTTATTTCAATAAAAAAAAATATTCTATTTATACATTGATTAGAGACATCTTGTTTTATTCAGATGTTTTTTTTTTGTGCTCGTTTAAATTACAAAAATATTCCTGTCTAACTGCGACACAAAAAAATAAAAGACGATTTAAAAAAATACACAAATTTCGGACCCTATATAAAGTTAGTGAACTGAATTTATTGACCCCACAGTAATATGACCACTGTAGACGCGCCTCGACAGCTGCTCACGACCATTGTTACTTTTATATTAACTTGCATAATTTCCGGCAGCCGTATCGCACATTATTGTGTTACATAACTACATATATTATATATCGGCGCAACCACAACAGCTCGTCTTGAAAAACTAGAATAATTAAGTTTAATCATTTGATTGTCCTTAAATTAGTTTATAAACCATCAGTTGATTACTTTCAGTTTATTACGATGTAAAATTAATGTCATCATTATAATTTCAATACTTAACCTAAAAACTTGTAAACACGCGCACGTGCGTCGAGCCCTATAAATACGGCCGCAATGTAGGCAATCAGTTTAGTCGCACTCGAACCGCCGTACGGTACGGATCTCTGGGACGTCGTTACGCTGCCCGTTGAATAAACGAAGTTTATAAAGTGTTGGTGAAGTTTTCTTTAAGGGACCCAAAATGAGTGGTTATCAAGAAGACAACAATTGTGACGTCAGCAATGCTGACGTCACACCTTTTAAAAACACTACGGAGGTTCCTCCTCCGTCATCAGAAGTGGGATTGCAAGAAGCTCTTACCCAACCCGCTTCCTCATCAGCTCCACCACCTGATCAACTGGAAAAAACCAACATCCAGCATCAAGAACCTGTGTTGGTTACCAATGCATCATTGGAAGCTGAACTGCAATCAAGACCACAAGCGTATCCGCACCATGGAGTGCAGTTGGGAGGGATACCACCACAATTCCTGATGCAAATGATGGAGACGATGCAGAAAATGTCGGAGCGCTTATGTGCTCCACCTGCCGAAGTAAAAATAAGGATCAAGGACGTCTATTTACCATCATTCGATCCGGACACTCACATCGGTGTACGAGAATGGTGCCAGCATATAGATCAAGCGATTGAAGCGTACACGCTTGATGATTTCGATGTACGCATGAAAGTCTGCAGCCTATTGAGGGGTCGTGCAAAAATGTGGATTGATGATTGGATGGTGACTACTACAACGTGGGAAGAGTTGCGGAAAAATCTCATCACCACATTTGAACCCGAAAATAGATACTCCCGGGACATCATCATGTTTAGAGAACATGTTTACGATGCAACTAAAGATATTGCTGAGTTCTTATCACGTGCCTGGATCCTGTGGCGAAGAGTCACCAAAGACAAACTGGGGGACGAACACGCTGTGGAAGCTGTGATTGGATGCGTTAATGACGAGCGCTTGCGTATCGAACTGATGAATGCCAGGGCAACCACTGTCCCTGAGCTCATCTCAATTGCAACATCCATACGTAAGAAGCGGAGTCATCCAAGCTCCAGTTCCACCACATATAACAAACGTTCACGTTTTTCGGACAATACACCATCAACAACAAGCTGCCGTATATGTAAGAAGACGAATCACTCCACTAATGACTGCAGATTCAAACCTTCGGAGTCTAAACCTGAAGCTAGCAATAAGGATTCGAAAACAACAGCCGCAAACACGACAAACGAAAAACGAAACGTAACAACTGCTTGTACCTATTGCAAGAGACCAGGCCACACTTACGAAACTTGCTTCAAACGCGAACGTTCGTTGACTTCAAACGTTAACTGCGTAGCAAGCCCTAAGCTGGCTCCTATCACCATCAAAATAGGTGAAAGGTCTTTGCAAGCCGTCTTTGACAGCGGGGCAGAGTGCTCAATTATCAGAGAATCGGTTGCTACAGCCTTACCTGGTCAAAGGAGACCAGTAGTCAATTATTTGAAAGGAATTGGTCAATTCCCCGCACTATCGTTAAACAAACTTACGACTGTATGCGTCGTAGATACCATCAGTGTTGAGCTTGAGTTTTATCTATTGCCCGACAATGAAATGTCAACAGACATTTTAGTGGGTATGAACCTGATCCATGACACTAATCTAAGTGTGATAATCACATCCAACGGGACGAAGCTAATCCATGAAACACTCGTCAATCATGTGAGTACGAGTTCTTGTCTTTTCAACAACTTGGACTGTGACCTAACCAATGAAGATGAAGTTATGCAACTACGACGACTTCTGAATAAATACGAACACCTGTTTATCCGTGGATATCCTAAGACTAGGGTCAACACCGGCGAGCTAGAAATCAGATTGAAAAACCCTGATAAATTCGTGGAAAGAAGACCATATCGCCTCAGCCCAGTGGAACGAGAGAAGGTTCGCACCATAATCCAAGAACTTCTGGAACATAACATCATTCGTGAGAGCAAATCTCCCTACTCAAGTCCCATCATCTTGGTCAAGAAAAAGAATGGTGACGATCGGCTTTGTGTGGACTTTCGAGAACTTAATTCAAATACTCTACGTGACCATTATCCACTCCCGTTGATCTCCGATCAGATTGACCAGTTGGCAAATGGTAATTTCTATACAAGCCTTGATATGGCGGCTGGTTTCCACCAGATTCCCATTGGTGAGACCTCCATAGAGAAGACCGCGTTCGTCACACCAGAGGGACTATATGAATACCTCACCATGCCGTTTGGTTTGAGCAATGCTTGTTCGGTTTACCAACGATGCATCAACAGAGCTTTGACATCATTGCTGGGAACAGCTGCACAAGTCTACGTGGATGACGTGTTGAGCAAATGCATAGATTTCCCTGAGGGAATATCACACCTGGAGCGAATTCTCATAGCACTGCAAGACTCGGGATTTTCTATCAACGCAGACAAGTGCGCTTTCTTCAAACGGTCCATCGAATATCTCGGGAACGTAGTCTCCGATGGACAAGTACGACCGAGTCCACGCAAAGTAGAGGCCCTCGTAAAAGCCCCAGTACCCAAAACTGTCAAGCAAGTCAGACAGTTCAATGGTCTGGCTGGATACTTTAGGAAGTACATTCCCGACTTTTCTCGTGTAATGGTGCCTTTGTACGAACTAACGAAACAAGGAGCAAAATGGGCATGGACAGACAAACACGAAAAAGCCCGTAACACAATCATCGAATGCCTAACGTCTGCTCCAGCACTTACATTATTCCAAGAAGAGGCACCCATACTACTATACACGGATGCAAGCAGCCTCGGATTTGGAGCAGTACTGGTCCAGGTGACAGATGGACGTCAACATGCTGTTGCTTTTATGAGCATGAGAACCACGGAGGCTGAAAGTCGCTACCACTCCTACGAGTTGGAGACACTGGCAGTGGTACGCGCTATAAAACACTTTCGCCAGTATCTATATGGACGAAAATTCACCGTGATAACTGATTGCAACGCGTTAAAAGCGTCAAAACATAAAAAGGATCTCCTGCCAAGGATTCATCGCTGGTGGGCGTTCTTACAAAATTATGACTTCGAGGTAGAGTACCGCAAAGGTGAACGTCTCCAACATGCTGACTTTTTCAGTAGAAACCCAACTGAGTTTGCGGTCAATGTTATGACAAAAGACTTGAACTGGCTCAAAATTGAACAGCGACGGGACGATGAACTACGACCAATAATGGACAGCCTCAGTGACAATAACCCAGTAGAAGACTATGTCTTGGAGGACAATGTTTTAAAGAAGAACGTCAATGATCCTGTCTTCGGTCAGCAACTCAGTACGGTCGTTCCCAAGTCCTTTCAATGGAGCATTATAAACTCTTTTCACACTGCGCTGAAACACCCCGGCTGGGAAAAGACTCTACAGAAGATCAGAGAAACTTATTGGTTTAACAAAATGAGTTCTACTGTTCGAAGATTTGTGGATAACTGCGTTATATGCCGAACATCCAAAGGAAGATCCGGGGCCATTCAAGCCCAATTACACCCTATACAAAAACCGACGGCCGCCTTCCAAGTTATTCACATGGACATAACAGGGAAGCTGGGCACTCCAGATGATCAGCAGTACGTCATAGTCACCATAGACGCTTTCTCGAAGTATATTTTACTGTACTTCAGTACCAATAAAAACCCACACAGTACATTGGCAGCTCTAAAACGTACTGTGCACCTGTTTGGCGCACCGGTCCAAATCATAGTCGATGGAGGAAGAGAATTTCTTGGTGAATTCAAAGAGTACTGTGACAACATCGGTATAAATATTCATGCTATCGCTCCAGGAGTCAGCCGAGCGAATGGCCAAGTTGAAAGGGTTGTTGCAACCCTCAAGAATGCATTGATAATGATTAAAAATTACGAAGCAGAGCAGTGGCACACTGTACTCGAGGAACTTCAGCTGGCAATGAACTGTACAACCCATCGTGTCACCGGCGTTGCTCCATTGACACTTATTACACAACGAAAACACAGCGTACCTCCTGAACTTCTCAACTTGGTGAATATTGACAACGAAACCGTTGATATTGAAGCGCTTACTCAACAGGTGCAACAGAAAATGATTCGTTCAAGCGAACAAGACAGACAACGCTTCAACCTACATAAGGCCAAAATTTATCCTTTCCAAAGAGGAGATTACGTATTGGTTAAGAATAACCCGCGCAACCAAACCTCGCTTGACCTTAAATTCAGCGAACCGTATGAAGTCTGTAGAATACTGGAAAATGACCGATATTTGGTAAAGAAAGTTATCGGTAGAGGACGACCTCGCAAGGTTGCTCATGATCAGCTGCGCCGTGCTCCACAACCTGGTGATCAGTTGACCGTATCGGCGGAAAACGAATCACCTACTCACCGAGATCCCGCTGCGGAACCAAACGAGCCCATCCCGTCGACCTCACGAGAACAGCTGCAAGTACAGCCAAACCACGACCAACAGGGTGAAGACGACCCATCAGAATAAATGGTCTACGAGAACCCTCAACAATCTACGAGAAGCAACGAGGCTGGTGCAGAGCGCGCACCACCTGTCAGTATGGCCGTATCGGCGCAACCACAACAGCTCGTCTTGAAAAACTAGAATAATTAAGTTTAATCATTTGATTGTCCTTAAATTAGTTTATAAACCATCAGTTGATTACTTTCAGTTTATAACGATGTAAAATTAATGTCATCATTATAATTTCAATACTTAACCTAAAAACTTGTAAACACGCGCACGTGCGTCGAGCCCTATAAATACGGCCGCAATGTAGGCAATCAGTTTAGTCGCACTCGAACCGCCGTACGGTACGGATCTCTGGGACGTCGTTACGCTGCCCGTTGAATAAACGAAGTTTATAAAGTGTTGGTGAAGTTTTCTTTAAGGGACCCAAAATGAGTGGTTATCAAGAAGACAACAATTGTGACGTCAGCAATGCTGACGTCACACCTTTTAAAAACACTACGGAGGTTCCTCCTCCGTCATATATATAGTATGTATGTATGTAGTTGTATTGACGTACCCTATTTTTTGTACTTGGTGCTTTTTGGAGCTTCTTCTTTTGTATTGATGTTACTGTTAGCCTGTGTAATCCCACTGCTGGGCAAAGGCTTCTAAATCTTTCGATCTAGGGCTAATGTGGACCACTGGTCGTTGGTTTTGTCCAGCTCGTCCCTCAACCACCACAGCTCGTCGGGTATACGGCAGACGAGGCCAGTCCAGTCCCACTTCAGTTTAGAGTACGACTTTATAATTCTTGGTCCCAGTATCATCATCTGCCTAGAATTATTCCCAACTATGTTGGGGTGGGCTTCCAGTCTAACCGGATGCAGCTCAATACCAGTATTTTAGATGGAGCGGCTATCTATCTGATATCCACAACCCAGTTAGTACTGGGTAATACGATACCCCTAAAATGGGGAGCCTAGGGGGAGCCTGGGGAGTTAAAACTCTGAACTCAATTGGTTGTTCAAATCGCCGAAAACTGAATAACTAAAAAAAACCATTGAGAAAACCTCCACAGAATGTTTCTCATCCTCTTTTTATTGTTGGACCACAACAAAAGACCCTTAACAGAACTTGACCTGACTCCACCATCCTTTCTTAGACCCCACATTCTGGACCCTTCCTTATAACCACAAAACCTGTCCACTTGCACCTAAAAACCAATAAATCCATCCATTTATTCAGTCAAATCAATTAATAATTTGTCTGAAAACCATTAAAAACAAGTCTTTTATCAACCCTACATTCATTAGCACAGAAACATAGGTTTTAAATATTTAATTTCCATTGTATCCAAAAAATGATAAAATGATGTCAGGTGGAATGTTCCCACATTGGTTATTGGTACTAATATCTATCGCGTTTGTTTTAATTAAAGGGAAAGCATAAATGTAGCTCATTTGAGCTTCGATAATTACAAGTTGCAATGCAGTCCCATTGCTAAAGACGAACTGAAGTAGATAGTTATTTGTTAGGCCTAATCCTTGTATTTATTTTTCTTTGATAAGTAGACCTAGTTACTTAATGGGTGTAAAATACACTTAACGAACCCGAAATGCACTTGTTTGCCCCATCATTGCGTTATTTTTTTGTTGTTCTAGACCATACCTCTAGTTACGGAAAACCTTCTAGTTACGGAGATATTGGGGAGCAAAATTGCAACATTTTCACAAGTTTTTTTTTATAAATACTAGTTTTTAGTGTTCTAACTTCAGTTTAAATACCTCCATGACCCCCATACTATCCAATGCATCTGCACAATGTTTTGAGCGAGTTACATTGAGTTCTACTGAAAAACTTGATTTTTCACCCAAAAAAAAAGTATTTTCCCAGCAATATTTTTTGCGTACAGTTACTTAATTTGATGTACAGAATGTGTTGACGGCTTCGTGAAGGGTCCGTTTACACCTTGTATTTATTTCCTTTAAGCCCCTAATTTAATGCCAACTTAAGGAAAAGAAGACAGTATGCCAGTGTGGTTTAGTGAAGCTAGCTACTGGCGTCCTGAAACGTAAGGATTCTCCGGTGGCACGAACTGAAGTAATTTCGACAGATCTTCCACACGAATAAGCAAAAGAAATACTTTGACTGGACAACCAAACTAGCTATTTTAGAGGTTCGTAATCTGTCACTCCGAAGTTATTGTTTGGACTGAAGACACAAAATCCTCGTTTATTCTTTTTTATTACTTACTTTTTACATTTTCAAATATTCTTTTACAAAATCAATATTGGCAAAGGTTGACTAGAAGAAAATACCTATAGCAATAAGTCCGCCTCTGTACTTTTGTGCTTAAAGTGTTAAATAAATAAACAAATATTAAAAATAAAAAAAACATTTAAAATATAAAAAATTGTAGTCTCCTGGTATTAGGAACAGAGTCTAAGCTAAAGGTCAGTTCTCCAGATAAAGGAACCTCCTAAAAAAATGAACCATGTAAAGGAGTACCGCTTTCTGAATCAAGCCCTTGATCCAGCTGCCTAACGAGAGCCTCATCAGGTATTGGTCGAGGCTCGTGGCCATTAACAAAATTATTTAAAAAAAATAAGATTATTGAGTCGTTTGGAACAAAATCTGTGAGCTTGGAATATAAGGGGCTGATTATTCCATTTCTGAAAAGCCTCGCTGAAAATATATCTAGAAAGACTAGATTAACTCCTAGACTCAGTGAACCTTCCTTCCGCTTACATCTAACCCCTCAAACTACACACCTAACACCGATCCATGTCTAATTTAAATAATTATTCTATCTACACATCGTTTTCTCACGAACTAGTCTTAGTAACTCTTTTATCTCGCAATCTTGTCTATGCCGTTCCCATAGACAAACAAAGCCAGAACCCCATCAACCAAAAACAACCGGTTTCTTATTGTTTTTTGAAAATAGAAACAAAAAAATCGGCGACATTATTAGTGCCCTTATACACCTATTCAATTGACAAAGTTGATTTGCATAAATTAAAGGGTCAAATAGATCCTGTATGGTTTTTTGCAGGGTTAAGTGCGACGGATTGATGAAAGAGGTCTAGTGTTGTGTTACAACTGGTTTTTGAAGGGTTATGATTTTTGTTAGTTTTTTTTTAGGTGTGCTAGTGTGTTGTTGAAGATGTATGGGATCCTGACAAGGTGTGTAAAATGGGTTCCGAGTTGTGATGTTGCTGATAAGGTCATATTTAAATCCCGTTTTAAATAATGCTTAAATATTTTTTGCAATTCTACACATGAGACTGCCTCTGTTGTGTGTACTGATTGCAATAGAGACTGCTGAGCATGAGGTCTTGGGTTCGACTCCCGGGTCGGGCAAATTGTTATTTTGTTTTTCGATTAGGAATTTCTCAGTAGCAGCCACGGAGTCTGGACTTGAGCCCAGTTGATGGCAATAGGCTCGCCACCTATTACACGGGACTTGAACATAACTGGCAAAATGTGGGTGTACTATTAGGTAGGTACACCTCAAAACCCTTCGGGGATTACAGGCGTGATGTTATGTTATGTCTAAGCATGAGTCTTAAATTCTAGCTAACAATTATTTGTTGCGAGGTTGTCATTAAAATACATAGGTAGTTGATTTTCTTTGCGTCTTCGTGTAACAGTTTAATAATAATTTTACCTTAGTCTCCTGTTACCGATAGGGCATTGCAGTTCTTATAAAGGGTGTAAATAGACCCTTAACATAGCCGAAAGGCACTTGTTCTCCCCGTCTTTGCGATCATTTTTTTTTCTAGACCATACCTGGGAACCTTCTAGTTACGGAGATATTTCGGGTCAAAGTTCCAACTTTTTCACAAGTTTTTTTTAAATACATGTTTTTAATGTAAGATTTTTACTTTACACACCTCCATGACCCCAGTACTATTCAATCCATCCATCAGCACAATGCTTTGAGTGCTTTCAATCGAGTCCTACCGTAAAACGAGATTTTTCACCCCAAAAAAAAAAGTCGATTTGCAGCAATAATTAATTTTTGCGTAAAGTTACTTAGTTTGATGTACAGAATGCTTGGTTGACGGCTATGTGAAGTGTCTATTTACACCCTGTATAATTAATTTGAATTTATTTTGAACCTCTGTTTTGATAAATAATATTTTTTTTAGTTGCCTAAGGTTGCCCCAGTATTACACAAATAATTTCAATAAATTTGAAAGGTTTCAAGGTTACGCAAAGACACCTAAACGGGTTTTGTCGACGGAAGAGTCGAAAAAATTACAGATTTCTTTTGTCATTTGTCGACAAACCCGTTTCTACTGTAGTCATGTTACGCGCGCTGGTACTTTGAAACGAAACTAAATAGAAATAAACTTAAAACTTTTTACCTTAATAATGGTATGTCCATTATTAAGGTCTACTATCCAATTAAAAATCAATCACAAACTATCCGTTCCATGTTAAAAATTGTTTCTAAATTTAGAATTGAGCTAGCATCGGAAGGGTTGTTCGAATAAAAAGTCGTGGGGGTCATAACGACCGCCCGCTCACGCACCGCGACCTATTTTTAATCATTTTTGGAAGAAACCGTGAAGGGTTAAGATTGGAAAGTATGGAAAAGGCTCACTTGTATTATTGTTTGTATTTTTTTGTGTTCAGTTCAAGTAAATATGTATTTACTAAACAATGGAAAGGTAAACAACGAAAATAAGAAATGTAACGAAAACTGGCGGAACCAAAACAATACTTTGTTGCGTTTTTTTCTGGATTTTCTTCTTTTTTGTTTGTTTAGTTGATGTTCTTGAGTCTAGCATAAAACTTCTTTGTTCAATAAAATATTTTTTGGCAGATTTCCGCAGCTGAACACAGGATTTGTTATCGGACATAGCTGGATATAGTATTTTTACGACAGTACATCTGTTTTTTCCACTAAAGGTTGAGATGGCGACCTTTATTGGAGAAAACCTATGTTCAGCAGCAAAAAATAAGGGCAGATACCAATGAAAAAACAAAACAAAAAATAAATACCAAATAATAAGGCGTTCTCCACACTTTTCCAGTCACTAAAACATTATTGATGCGAGTATTCCGTGACAAGTGTGCCGTACGAACAAAGGCAAGTGTGTCTGTTTGTGTGATCGATAACTACGAAATGAAATGCGTAGTTTTCTTACTAATATTTAGGTTGTATTTTTTTAATGGAATGTTTTATTGTATTGGAGTCGAGGGGTTTTTGAATCGACGAGTAAGACGTCAGAATGGGTGACCTCGATATGAATAACTATACCGTCTATGTGTAAAGTTTATGCAACTTTTTTAGTCATTTTATTTAGTCATTAAGTAGGTATAAAAGGACGAGATAATTGCAATAAAAAAAACAGAAAAAACAGATTCTGGGCTGCAAGAACTTCCGAATAAAAAAAAATTCCAGACGTTTGGCACAGTAACTGAATGATTGGCTTTACTGTTGAAGGTATCATGTTTGGTTTTCGCACAAATAGATACCTAATTAATTTTATGAGGAAAATAGGGCAATTCCTAATTTTAAAAATAAGTGTACCTACTTATTTTGTTTGAAAATAAGTAGGTACACTTTAGTTTCTGCTGGTAAACAGGCACTATCACATTTAGGTCCGTTTTCAGACAATCAAGATAGGCAAATAGGAAAATGCTAGACGAAGATGTAGGAGGAAATTCCTAAGACGGAATTAGATCTATTTTAAGCAATGCACGTGTTCAATTTAATTGAAGAAATGGGTTACAGCGATAGGTGTCAGGCTGGTAACATGATTGTTATGTACTCTCTATTTTGAACTTTAACCATATAGGAGATATTGTACATAGCTACCTAACTACCTAGTTTGATAATTTTCCATTGACATGTTCGTTGATGAAAAAGTTCTTTTGCATAAAAAATCAACCCTAAGATCCAACACTACGAAAAACATTGCCTAAATATTTTTTTAGTAAAAGCCACGAACTGTTGCGAAAAAGAAAGCAAGGTTACAGAATTATCAAAATATAAATAATCACTTTAAAATATTCATATACAGGTTATATTTCCATAAACACAGTCTAACTCTCTCAAATACATAAAAAATAACCCTTTAACAAATAAAATAAATTGACAGGATACATAAAAAACGACCACCCCTCAAATATACCGTTAAACAATTACAGAAGTATCAATCTACAATAAAAAGAAAAGAAAAAAAAACCCAAAAAAAATAAAGGATCCTGTCCAAACATAGCGTGTCAAATCCCACAGTTTACTAAACGGTAGCTTGTTAAAAAAATGCCCACGTGTTAATCTTGCCACGTTTGTAAAAAACAGAAAAAAAACGCCCCTCCTATCGCTCGACCAATAAAAAGTTGAAAAAAATATGTTAAAACAGCTTTTAGAAAAAAAAATGAGTTAATTGGTGGCGAACGTGCCGCCTTTTTTCTATTGAGGGCTTTTTTTCGCCCGTGGGGTGCATTTTTTGTCCCTATTACGAGTGTTATAGGCTGTGAAACTGTCAAATTGTATTAGAATTATAATTTGTATGCGTTTAACGCTGCATAATTTTGTTAATAATAGCTTGTGTAACGTAGCAAGGTTTTTTAGTGACGGTTTAATATTTTGTCTACATTTTTTCAGTTTATAAAAAAAGTTGTACGTTTTTCTTTGCTGTTTTTTGCTGTTGTTTGTTATAGTTTAGTCCAACTGATTTTAGTGTATGCTACTTACAGAATTAACTTAGATGTTTTATTTAAACAGTAATAATCAAGGTTTTTGTGCAAAATTATGATTCTGAAAACATTTTATCTAGTAATTTATGTTTCCGATGACCTTTAATGTCATAAAAACTAATAACGCAATGATATTTACAAAAGCGACATCTGACGGGGAATAGACAAAAACGTGACTGTTCTAATTAGACTTCACGATAAAAAAATTAATTACAATAATACAAAAGGACAAAAAAAAATTACTTAGGTACTTTTGTTTTAAAGACCACTACGACTAAGACAAAAAATCAAACTGTCGCAATTTCTAAGTTGGTAATTAAATTCTTATAGGATAAAAACTAAAAGTTGAGGGTACAGTTAAATTCTCATAAAGATTTTTTTCTCGATTTTTCTACTTTTTATTACCTACCTATTTCCTTACAAACTACTTCCGAGTCAAAATATGATTCATAATTTAAATGTCATTTAAAATGTCACGTTTTTTGTCACAAAACCACCCATAATATTCTAGAAAAACACTTGAAGAACAGTAGGAAAAAAAACACTTGAACCCCAAACCAGAAAAAAATATTAAATGCACACTATTATGTAACAATGGAAAATTTTTACCTCGTTCGTATGAAAAAACAACCGCCCTGCACTGCGTCAACTTATAAAATTTCCATTTAAAACGTAGCATTATTATCTTTTTTCTAACGAAAAAAATGCACTTTAAACCCGCACTTGATTACGTAAAAACCTTTTGTCTACATTGGATTTTCAACTCAATTCCAGGGGTTTTAAATAAAATTTCAGTTGAATGTATTTCTGAGTAATGTCATTTTGGTTTGAGTTTTGCGTTCCTTGGTCTACTTTATTGGTTAGTGATGTGACTTTATTACTTTAAGATTTAGTCAAGATGCAGTCAAAAGCTATGACTCAGTGAATATGACATTACTAAATGCGACTCTTTCTAAAAAAAAAACTCTTTCTGACACCTCAAGTTCATAGTCATCGAACAATAGTTTGGAACATAACTAATACTTAAGTCTAATTTAATCTAGTTTCGTTTTGTTAAAAACGACTTAGAAATGTAGTAAAAAGTTTTTGTTGGAAATCACTTCGCCTTCGCTGATGACTATCAGAATTTTCAAAAGAAGGATCTTTTTGTATATATTCATGATGTAGCACTTCTTAAGTTGCAAATTCAATTTCAACTTATTATGTAGTAATAAGATAAGCTGCAGACAGAAAAACATGATAGTTACCCACCTAATCGATTCCTTGACCCATCTAATTTTAAAACAAAATGCGTAAAGCTGCATTTTGTCACTAACTTTAAAAAATACATGAGGAATGGAGGAACAAATAAACGAAGCAGAAACCAATAACAAATAGCATGTAGGCTTGGTTTTTATTGACCCCTATGTCACCCAATAAAAGAACAACTTACTAATTGATTCGATCATAATCTTTTGTTCACCCAATTACGTTTTATTTTTATTGATATCTTCTGACTGGCAGACAATCGGTCTGCCTGTAACATGATGCTCGTCGAAAAGCAAAACTTTCGATAGGGTTTAAACTGGAAGGGTTGAACTTGTTGTGAGAGGTAGGCTAGTTATCTTAGTACATATAATATGAATATGGACACCGACAAACTGGATTTCTAATTTAATTAATGGCGGGACCAGCAAAACAAAATCAGTGATCAGTGGTCTACAATAGCCCTGGATCGAAAAAACTGGAAATCAAGTCCTTTGCTCAGCAGTGGGATGACGCAGGCTGACAGTATCAGTACGTTAATACGTAGGTACGTGAAGGAAAATATCGTAAGGAATCTACAAATGTTCTAGAACCGAAAGACTTGACTGTTACGTCCACCAACCCGAACTGGGCCTATTATCATGGACTGCGGCCTGCTCCCTCTCACCGAGGAGAGACTTGTGTGTCCCAGCAGTGGTAACATCATGCAATCATTATAAAAACTTCACATTTTGAAATTAAATTTTCCTCAGAATGTAGCAATATGTGACAATTCAGTAACTGCTAATGTTTCACGGTATTATAACTGTAAAAAAGTTTATATTTCTTAGTCGATCGATTGTCTTTAGTTTAAGTCGATCTCGATTCAGATTGCACAAGCGCATCACTATTTGCGCTAGTGTGCACGTTATCTCAACGTGCAGTTGATAAAATTTTGAAAAATCCACAACTTTTCCGCGATAACCCCGCCCCGTTGCGGAGAAAAAAAGCTCTAAGTGTTGTATTCATAGCCAAGCAGTATCAAACAAGAAATACCTACTTATTACTTTTCGTTCTGACTTAAACAACTAATTTTATTATTTTTATTCGCTTCAAGGGTGTAGAAAAGGCTGTCGTAAGAAATGAAAGAGAGATTAAGATATGAAGTGATAGAATCACAAAATTATTAAACTGCAATACAAACATAATTTAGAAAAAATAAATAATTTTTGGAGGCTTCTGGACTCCGATAAGAAAAATTTTCATTATTTAATCATTTTGTGATATTTTTCCTCTACACGTCAGGTCTCTTGTTACTCGGGGGCCTCGTATCATTGTTACGGCTAATATTAAGGCGGTAGCTACGCCCCTGAATTTTAGGTAAAGAACATGTGTAGTACAGCAAAATTGAAGATCTCAAGGAGGAATGGAAACAAAAACATATCATGAGGTTTGCCAACATGTGAAAAAATGAGAAAACATACACAAATCACATAAGTAAATACCTACTTGATAAAATATTACGCTTGACACTTGCACAAGAGAACTAAACAAATAATCTTATGCAAACATCATACACAATCATAGTCATCTTAAGCAACCCTAAAACGCAAGGAGACACCAAGTCAACAAGAAAACACTACGTGCAAGACTGTAAGACCTATACATACACACTAGTACCCACTAGGTTGCACGTGTATATGTATGGATCTTGCACTATGAATACAGCACATCTTATAAATAACCATGTTATCTTTGAATAAGTACAAGTTGCATGTATGTTGCAATCATAGAGCTCTTTGTATGAATGTAGATAAAGAAACACTTCTATTCGCAAAACGATGAGAAACGCACGGCTCACGCAGAAATTATTTGAAGTATGCAAAAGTATGTATGGCCTATTTTTTTTTGTGGATGATTTTTTTGTAATTTTTCTGAGTTTTTTCGTAAAAGGGTGACGATTGAGAAAGATGAAAATTTAAACGACCTTTTTGTTTTATATTAGAAATCTGTGTGAGCCAAACTGTCATTTAGTGAGGCACCACATCATTATCCATAGCCTGAATTCACTCACTGCTGCTATAGACCTCTCTTTTCTTATACCAATCTCTTATAGCACACAGATATTGTTAATTAAATAGTTAAACATAAGCATTTCAGTACAAAAATTGCAAAGACTAAACACTTAATTTGTGTCCAGTTAAACCTACGGTTAAAAATCGTTTCTTAGAACAATTTTTCGCCCACTAAAGAATTTTTTTTATCTAATTTCAGTGGTTTCGGCTAGGTGCTGTATTAAAACAGTATTTTTTAAGGAAATACCGCTTTCTTATTTTCCCATCATGAGTGTGTCACAGTTATGTCTATGGATGGCTATGTAGACGACCTGAACCATACATGTAGTATGGGTGTATCGTTGCACAGTAAGTAAAAATAAACATCATTATTCTCCTACCCTTATTCGAATTTATTTGGGGTCGGCGCAGCATGTCTTCTTCTTCCATACTCGTCATCTCAGCAGTCACCTCCTTTCGACCTATATCATCCTTCACACAGTCCATCCATCGTTTCTTTGGTCTTACTCTACTCTTAAAGCCATCTGCATTCATACTCAACATTTTCCTCATTTCTCCGCATCACATGTCCATACCACGATAACCGATTACCACACAACTTTTCAGTAAGTATAATACTAATATGGTGTAATAGTAATAGGTATGTATGCCTTTCTTTACAATAGGTGTGTCGTAAAAGATGTCGAGTGGTACTATACTATTATTATGTGTTATACTATCGCTTTTGGGTAGCAGTCAACGTTTCCGATATTATGCATTTAGGCTTGCTTTTTAATCAATGTTTTAGGAATACTTTCCTAATCAGTTTATTAGCAAAATAATCGGGTCCCACTGATTCACAGATTGAATGTCAGATAATGCGTATCGAAGGTAGACTATGGTAGACTTACTTTGGTCTTTAAGTGCTGTCACCAAATGCACATCAAAATTATGACAATTTATAATACAAGGTGTAAACGGACCCTTCACGAAGCCGTCAACCAAGCATTCTGTACCTTAAACTAAGCAACCGTGCGCAAAAATTATTGCTGGGAAACGGGTTTGTTTTTTGGGGTAAAAAATTCACGTTTTGCGGTAGGACTCAATGTAACGCACTCAAAACACTGATGGATGGATTGAATATTACGGGGGTCGTGGAGGTGTTTACAGTAAAAATCTTACATTAAAAACATGTATTTAAAAAAAAACTTGTGAAAAAGTTGGAACTTTGACCCCTAATATCTCCGTAACTGGAAGGTTCCCAGGTACGGTATAGAACAAAAAAATTATCGCAATGACAGGCAGAACAAGTGTCTTTCGGCTTCGTTAAGAGTCTTGTTACACCCTTTATTTATCAAGATTTCAACCTGAGATAAAGAAACAGCTTTTCTTTCTCACTTTATTAGAATAGCCTAGCTACGTGACTGCAAACCAGAACTTTTTTATTTGTAAAAGCATAGCAAAGTTGCCGACAAACCAATCGTTTTGTAGTCGCGGTTGATCTTGTGGTCGTAACGTTGAGTTAGTCTAATATTTTAAGCTTAGGGCATTTCCTTATTTAAAGGGACTTGGATTTCTTATGGCCCATTGATTTACAGACTTTTTTTTTTTTTTTTTCTTACTGCCTTGAACTGGTTGTAAGCGCGACTCCTGTGCTTGAGGTCCTGGATTCGATTCCCAGGTCGGGCAAATTGTTATAAGATTTTTCCATCACTAATTTTTCAGTAGCAGTCACGGAGTCTGGATTTGTACCCGGTTGATGGCAATAGCCTCGCCCTATTACATGGGACTTAAACATAACTGTCGAAATGTTGGTGTGAGTACTATTATTTTATTTTACATTTTACATATAAAAAGTCTGCCAAACTGCAAGACAGTTTGTTGGCAGTTTTTCTCGTTTCACAATAACAATTAAAACAAATTTCGATTTTTTTTTTAAATAACTAAAGTAAAGTATGAAAAAAGAAAGTGAATTTACAGATTACATTCTCACATTTTACATCCATACATGATAGATGCAAAATTAGCTATGGACACAATGAGAGGTAGTGCTTTTTAAGAACCTTTTTAAGTTAGTTAGTTGATTTGACTTGCGTTACCAACTGTGGGGGGCAGCTCATTCACTAATGTCGGTACTACATATTTTCTAGTGATTACACACACGTTTGCCTAACCCAGGGGTTACAGGTGTTATGATTTTATGTTTTTTTTCTTAATTTTGTGTTTCAAGCACATAGCTGTCCGTAGGTGGACTTAATACCATAGACATTTCATAACCAATTGGCACTTTGATTCAAAGACATTCAAATATTTACGAGTGTTATACAGGACAAGACGATGAAAATTGTAATGCAATACTTGTTAAGAGCGTTTATACAGAAAGTGGGCAACGTCGCAAATAGCTGTCAAATATTTCGCTGTTTTGATTAATTTAGCAAAATTGTTGTGGAAATAAGAAATATGGCTAACTAGTGAACTAAAATATTGATTATGAAATGCAATAATTAATATACTTACTACACCGAATATTTGGTTTTAGATGTAAGAAAAGTATTTGGAAACTCTTCAAATGCCTTTCTTACACCTAAAACGGTTACAACATTAAATTCAGTGTTTTAATTGCAATTCATTGTTAATATTCTAGTTCCATAGTTAGCCATATTTCTTATTTCCATACAGTAATATTGCCAAATTAATTAAAACAGGTAAATATTTGACAGCTATATGCGACGTTGCCAACGTTTTGGATGAACGCTCTTAAGTACTTAGTTTAAGAAATCAATCTGTCTAGAGTCACGTGCCCGCTTGTCAGGTAGCATTCGTATGTCAAAATTCCGTCCTTTTTATTTTCATCAAAATTCTTCTATGAATTTATGCCCAATGCCCTTTATAATTCTTTTAAATCTCTTTGTATAGATTTTAATTAACGTGTTTCAGGCCGAGTTGGAGTTGGTGCCTTTACAAAAGACTTTGGTAGATACCAAGGATCAGGAGCTAAAAAGAAAATCGTCAAAAAAAATGTGACCATTTCTGGAGACTCCTTGCTTTGGCGTTCTGAATGGTTGCATTAATTTGGAATCTGTTGCCAAGTTGGGCCCTTTTGGCAATTGGAAAAGGAACAAAAGCTTAAGTAAGTACATATCTAGACTTCATCCATTCCGTTTTCACTGTAGCTGGGCGATACCTAAAAAAATGCCTAAATAAAAGTGCGCTGTTAGTCTTTGACGCTCGGCTCTGTGTCCAAAAAAACAACGGTGTTTTTTATTTCGGCATTGAGTTAATTAACGTATTTTTTATTGGTCTAGCTTTAGTGAAAAGTCCTTTTCTAGTTAGACTGACATTCTTGGACCAGCTTTTAGTTTTATGAAAAAGCTACAATGTTCTTCATCCGTACCATACAATTTCCTTTAAATTTTAATTAATTTACAAATCATAAAGTTTATAATGAGTAGTTTTGTAATGTCTATTAATAAACGAAGTGAAAATACACCAGTTTGCTTCAATAAATTGTATGGTAGACTGTGGTTGTACTCTTATTAGATTTAAGTAAGAGTTGTGTAATCATGAAGGTAATATTTTATCGATGGTTTATTTTCTGATATTCCTCATGTGGACTGAGACAGGGGCAGGAAGATGGTGAATTTATTGGTAGATATTAAAAAAATCAAAAATAAATACTTTGAAATTACATCTATACAAATAAATATATGTAGTTGAACTGAATTGATTTTTTACTGAATGCATATATGAAAATATATACAGCACTTATATCAATAACACATTTTTTTAAATTTTTGTCTGTCTGTTCCGGCTATGATAAATAAAACACATTTTTTTTTCAATTTTTAACTGTCTGTTTGTTTGTTCCGGCTCATCTCCAAAACGGCTCGACCGATTTTGACAGGAGTCTTACTAGCACATAGCTGACGTTGTAAGGAGTGATTAAGGCTTTTATTTTAGAACTAGCTGTCGCCCGCGACCTACGTCCGCGTGAAATTATTATGATAATATAATTTTCCTCGTTTTTGCAACATTTTTCATTGCTGCTCCGCTTCTGTTGGTCGTAGCGTGATGTTATATAGCCTAAAGCCTTCCTCGATAAATGGGCTATCCAACACTAAATGAATTTTTCAATTCGAACCAGTAGTTCCTGAGATTAGCGCGTTCAAGCAAACAAACAAACAAACAAACAAACAAACTCTTCAGCTTTATAATATTAAGTATAGATAAGAATTAGGGTTTCGTGCAAAAAAAAATAAAACCCTTAAAATTGGTAACAAAATCCGATTCATAGAGGGAAGTAAATTTTTTTAATAATTTCACGCAAACAAGGTCGCGGGCAACAACTAGTCTTAAATAAAAATATGAACCAAGAAAACGGTTTTTTAATAAATAAAGAACTTTTTCATCATTTCAGATTTCTGGGCGGCTACAAGTTCGATGCAACTTTGACAACAGGTTCTACAACAGATTTTCTAAGGTATTTTATTCAATTATTCTAACAAAAAAACACCTAAAAAATACTTAGATTTTCTATTGATTAATATCAAGGCTTTTCATTAAAAACACTAGAAGTACTAAACTATTTAAACCTTCAAAGGAAAATATGATATTAAATCAAACCATTTTTTTGGGTGGCGACCGCGAACCGGAAGACGCTGTGTTGGAAGGCCTCCCACTAGCTGGACCGATGACCTGGTGAAGGTTGCAGGTATCCGCTGGATGCGAGTCGCACGGGACTGGTCAATGTGGCGACACTTGGGGGAGGCCTATGTCCAACAGTGGACGTCTTTCGGCTGAAATGATGATGATGATGATGATAATGATTTTTTTGGGTAAGGATGAGGCGTACCTAATGGTACACCCACATTTCGCCAGTAGTGTTTTAGTACCATGTAATAGTGGGCAAGCCTATTGCCATCAACTGGGCACAACTCTAGACTCCGTGGCTGCTACTGTAAAATTCGATTTTTAATTAGCTTATTAAATCTTAATGTTTATTATTTCAAAAATAATAATAGGTATTAATCTCTGCATATCAGATCCAGACCAAATCATACACCACAAGAATTTCTCCCACTAATTAGAAAAAACCCAACCATAGCGAAAACAGCAATCCAATTAGACAAAATCTCGATAGAGATAAATTTCTCGATATCGATATTCCAATTACCCCACACTAGAGGTCGCTAACGGCAGAGTGTGTTGCGCCGGCGCACGGCAGATAAATCTTTTTACTGCACACTTCGATTAGAAAATTCCTTTATTAATTGACTGGCTTAATTAAAGTGTTTTCTGAAGTTTCTTCCTTCCTTGTGCTAAAACTATGGTTGGTGCTTTTAGTTAATTATTATTATAATGTTATGGAATCTTCGATCTGAATTCTTAAGCATATTATATTTTAATCTTTCGATTTATCGTAATTGTTATCGGCCTGTTATCGTCTACTGCTGTACATGGAGTCATGGACCTTCCAAAGAAAGGGAGTAGTCGAAAGAAAAAACATTAATTCATAATCACTAAGATCTTGGTATTTATGTCAGCTGACAGGATAATACTTTGTGCTAAATTTTAAAAGAAGACTTATTTTTATTGCTGTTCATAACATAATATATCATCACGTCTGTAATCCCCGAAGGGATAGGCAGAGTCACATTCGTCAGTTATATTTAAGTCCCATGTAATAGCGGGCGAGCCTATTGCCAACAATCGGGCATAAATCCAGACTCCGTGGCTGCTAATGATAAAAAAATCTTGAAGGAAAAACTCAATAACACTTTTCCCGACCTGGGAATCGAACCCAGGACTTCATGCTCAGCAGTAGTAACTAAGGACATGAATGGAGACAGACCAACTTATTGATAGACGTCAAATGGAAATCGCACCTGCAAGAACTGGTCTAAGTGGTTTATGACAAACTTCATTTCTAAAAAAAAAGTTGCCCGAAGTCCTTTATTAAAAAAAAAGTTGATGGGCATTATGGCCCATGAAACTAAATAAAAATAGGCAAGAACCGATGGGTAATAAAATAGTGAAACTCTTACTTCATTCCTCAATGTTTTACAAGGTATAGCCGCAGTTAACCTAAACTCGGAAAATTACATTCTAATTAATAAAGTCGAAATACCGCTCTCAGTTTTATGATGACTCTGACCCATGACTAAAGAAAATATATTATATTTTTTAAGACGAACATTTCCGAGAAGCCACGACTATTTACAGCCACTAATAAATGGCCTACGCCCTCACAACATAAAAAATAAATTGCCAGCAAACCTAACATTAGATTCCAAAAGGGCCCCATAAACTGTACGGTATTAGAAAACCGATTAAGATAAAACCAAGAAAAATAAATCTACTGCCCACGCGACTCGCGACCTAGCACAACGAACACACACGGTGGGAAAAGGACGAAAAAAAAGACGGAGCAAGACAAAAAAATCGCAAAAGCGACGCGAATATATCCGAGGCGAATGACCTGCGAAAAATAAGACGAAAACGAACTCCCGCGCACATGTGCGTTCGGCCATTTTTTTGTTTCTGTCCCTTTCTTACGCCAAAAAAGGTAGGCGTGTGTGCGGGTGGGAGAGAGAGGGGAGATAAAAGAAAGCGCGCGGAAAGAGTTGGCGGTCGTTCGCGCTCCGGTTTAGTTCCGAACATTGCCGCTAGGCGCGCCAGTGCAGCGGGAAAATTTCTTCCTGTTTTGAGTTTACGCGTTCCTTTTTTGAGGAACTTTAGATGCGCGTGAGTTTGTGATTATTTTTTCATGTTTTATTTATGAATCATATTTGTTTCGATTATTTGAAAGGTTTTTGTCGTTATTTTAATAGATTGACTAATAGTTTTACTACACTACAACAATGCAGTGATAGCCTAGTGGAATGACCGTCGGACTGCCAAGTCATAGGTCTCGAATTCGAATCCAAGACACGCACCTCAGATTTTTCGGATTTATGTGCGTATTGTATAATTATCACTTGCTTCAGGAAAACATCGTGAGGAAACCAAACCAGCATGCCTGAGAGATATTATCGGCGGCATAAAAGCTCTGACACCAGGTTAGGCACTAACCACACAAAAAATAAAACAATACAAAAGTATGTACATTCCGACCCAATAGAATTAAACACGTTTATAAGAGCGGTAGTCTTTATTTACATTGACATACCTAATTAAGATTTTTTTTTTAAATGAGGATACCGTTAAAAAAAAACTTAATATTAAAAATAATAATTAATAAAGAAAACAAAACTTTCTTCTAAATCCTCCTTTATTTTTATAATTGTTGCTTTTTTATACTTAATATTTTGACGTCGAATGTATGTATTTTTGTAGCATTTTCTGCTAGGGACTTTGTTTTGTGTCAATAAGAATATTAATATAAAGTTAGTATTTTTAATTTGAATAGGCGTTCTAACTTCGATGATGAACGGAACGAGGTTACTTATATTATAATTGTTTATGTGCTTATTTTTGTGTGTACCTACTGTGCAAATATTTCTACACAAATGTATTTTTGTTATGAAATAAATAACTTGAACTTAACTTGAACGTTATATTTAAATCTATTAAATGCCCACTGAAAGGCCATATGTGCTGCGCGGTAATTTAATAGACACTTAAAATAGCTCATTCCTTCCTGTTCGGTGCTGTTTTACCCGACTGTGTACAGTCAGTAAGAAATTATGGCTATTTCCTCATATTATGATAATAATTTTTCAGGGCCGGACACTGTATGTACGCATAAAACATTGATAATTAGTACGAAGGACTATAATTAGAGTTCGAATATATAACTTCGTTAGTCTAGTGGTCGCAAGCGCGACTGTTGAGCATGAGGTATTCGATTCCCGGGTCGGGCAAAGAGTCATTGGGTTTTTCCATCAGGAATTTCTCAGTAGCAGCCACGGGAGTCTGGATTTGAGCCCGATTGATGGCAATAGGCCGGTCCCCTTTTACATGGGATTTAAACATAACTGGCTAAGTGTAGGGTGTACTATTAGGTACACCTCTGCCTAACCCTTTGAGAATTACAGGCGTGATGTTATTTTATCTCAAATAAGATCAGGTCCTAGGCTTGATTAGATACAGACGCCAGCACATCAAATCAATCTTTCAAATTTCTTTAATAGTTTTTCATATTTATCTCTGAAGCACACAAACACACACCAAATCAAGCTACCCGAAACTGTCAAATTTACCCAATCAACCTTGAACCTAATGCTTTAGCGATACAGTTGAAAATCTATTAAAGAAACTTGACAGATTGTAGTAGCTTGATGTGCTGGCCGTCTGTACATTACAAAAGAAAATTAAGAAAATTGCGTCTTATCAAAAACATCATTAATAAGTAAAAAGTTCATTCTTTAAAAATAAAGTGCAGTTCTTAATGAGAAGTGGGTCAAGGTATTCTGGATAACGTTTTAAAAGGGGTGGCTCAGACATAACAGATGGGACACTAACTTGAAGGACGCCATGCAACTGCCAAAAATGCTATTTAACTTATTTTGTAGATCAAAAAGGCGGCTTGCAGTATCTATTTATAATAAGTGTATTTTTCTGTTTTCAGAACTGATCATTGAAAGTTTTGTAAGAAATAAATAGAAAATTAATTGAGACTAATTTTCGTACATTTCTGCCCATTGTCCTTACATGATACAAATTTTGTCAGCCAAACGACAGTATTATACATAAAAAACAAAAGAAAATCGAAAAAAAATACTTGAATTGGTCTGTCATTAATGCGTAAAGACCGTGATTGTAAATCCTAAGGTAAGAATTTAATACCTATAAAAGTCAAAAATTCAAAGTATAGCAACTTACAAGGAAATTAGATAATTTTCTTATCATAAATCATAATTATTTCTGTAAATTGGTTTTAATAAACACTTTTACACGTCACATCATTTTATGTTTAAAAACTAGATGGGGCCGGTTTTTCGTACCTGACTACTCTGAGAAGAAACAGCAAGAATGCAGATTAGGTCTGAGATGGTCATTTGAAGAAATAACCACACAGATTTGAGTGGACCTGTCCAGTCAGTGCTAGCATTTGTCAGTGATTGTGTAGCTCGACTCATAACCCAAGGAGTCTAGAGTCAGAATACGAGTCTAGTTTCTAAACTTTGTAAATAATCTTAAGAAAGAAAAAGTAAGAGAAAAGTCTTATTTCCTTTAATCTCAAAACAGCCATTGACATCCCATAATTTCCATAACGACCACTGCCAGTCCATCCCGTTTGCATGCTCAAACCAGTTTCGATTTAAAGCACTATATCAAAAAAATCTAGCATTAATAACCACTCCAGCTCTACCTATTTTTCATCCTAGACATATAAACACTATTAAAGTTGTACTCCATAATATCTTCCTTATAACTTTATTGTGTTATTGGAAATTGAACCTTAAACGGGAAAGATAGAGTCAGTTTTGTTTTTTTGTAGTCTAATGGATCTGTCGACCAATTGATTTAAAAGCTTGAAGGAGGATTTTAATTGATGTTTTTTCTCGGCATATTTATAGTGTAGTTGTTAAGGTGCAGTTTCGTGTTATTGGTTTATTAAGGTTTTTGTTGTTTTACAATGGGACTGTTGATGAGACAAGTAATTAAGTAGGTATACATATAGTTTTGATTTGTGGATGAGAATGACGTTTTTCTTAGAGTTGTGGGATTTTTCATATCATTGGAAAAATAGATAAAGAGAACACAAAAAAAAAACTACAAATAAAAAGAAAATAGAAACGCAAACAGACAAAAAAAACAAACACAAATAGATTGAGATTTTTAATTTTTTGTGTATATCTTTTAATTTTGTGTGCAATAAAGAATAAGAATAAGAATTGGTCATTGGTAAAAAACTAGCAATTAATGTCCCAGCCATGTTCACATTGATAATTTAAGAATCATGAAAATTTCAGGGGCAGACTTTTAGAAATATGTTTCAAATAAATAAAAAAATATAATAACTATACAATATTGTAAAAATATTTTAAATTTGTGTATCTACACAGTGTATTTGTGTCAGTATGTAGGTTGACAGTCACAATTTGAAAATCGTGCGGACCAGGGTAAAATGTTACCTATCTTTACAAAAGCACAAGAAGCCTTTACTTTTAGTAGAAGTAGTCTAGTTGCAGGTGTTAGCAACAAAAACAAAATTTCATAGCAAAAGCTTTTATGCAATGGCTCAAAAACGGATTCAATTAACAGGGAATTAAAATTTTAATTTTAATTCCCTGTTAATTGAATCGAATCTATTTTATGTTATGTGAGATACTAAATGATTTTGTTAATTTTGGTTATTGTATATTAATGAATTAGTGACATTATTATTTTTATTTCTGAATTTTTTGGTTCTTTTTACTTTATTTTATTTGACATTTTGTATAATTTTGACAAGATTTATTGTAGAATTCTAGAATTAGTGTTTGAATTTTGAAAATGCATATGTTTAAAAAAAAAAAAACCTTTGATATTTTGTATGCCTTTTGGCGGGGCACAGCTCGGTTTTAATTTATTTATAACATCTTCTGTTTAGACCCTGTGTTCACGAAATAAATGAATTTGATTTTTTTTTTTTTTGAATTTTGAATTTAATGTTTTTTCTTTTCGACAGCCATCCCCTTAACACTAAACAAGTTTACTGCGATCTCTGCCTGTGTCGCAACCAACCGAGATTGAAGCAGATTTTTATAGGTACCATCTTAAAGGCATCCTAATTCACTCGCTTGCTGTGTTGCCTAGACTTTAGCTCATAAAATCACTAGTACGCACGACGGCCAATAAAGCTATACAAAACCAGTTTATGCGGATCTCTCGTTGTATGGGAAATTTATACAAAGCGGGGTCATGTTATACTGGAAATGTACAACTTGATGTGCCGCCGTGTGTACTTAAGTAATAAATGCTGTGTCCGCCTAAGTACCTGAGCTAATTAGGACACTGAGCTGATACACAACTACATTCTATTAACGATAAAAGAAAAATAGTCTTCTTGATTAAGCTCGCCTAAGACTGGCCCGTTGGTTTAGTGGTCGCAAGCGCGACTGCTGAGCATAAGGTCCTGGGTTCAATTCCCGGGTCGGGTAAAGTGTTATTTGGTTTTTCCATCAGGAATTTATCAGTAGCAGCCACGGCGTCTGGATTTGCGCCCAGTTGATGCTAATAGGTTCTCTCCCTATTACATGGGACTTTAAAAACTTAACAGGCGAAAAGTGGGTGTACTGTTAGGTACACCACTGCTTAACCTTTCGGGGGTGTGGACGTGGCGTGTTGACAAACCTATTGCCATCAACGGGGCACAAATCCAGACTCCGTGGCTGCTACTAAGAAATTTATAATGGAAAAACCCAATAAAAATTTGTCCGACTCGGGAATCAAACTCAGGACCGTACAAACTATCTCTCAAGAAATCACTTTTATCTTAAGGCTCGACGCAATACTAAAGTAGTATTCAAAACAACCTGACGTAATAAAAGTAAGCAGTGTGTGAGCTCAAAAGAAATATAATAACATTGTGTGGACCGGCCTGGTTGCTCGCAAAACCAGTTTTAAAAACGTATCACGTGACTGTAGTACTTAGATAGTAACGTTTCTTATTAGATTATTCATTATGAAGGGAGAGGCTTCGACATGTTGAGAAAAGCGCTTATAGTTTTCTTTTAACTAGCTTAACAATATTTTTAGGATGCTCTTAAGACTGCCCCGGTTCTGTAGCGCGTCAGAGACGTTTTACACGGAATCGTACTGACGGCTTCCACGCAATCGTGCGGAAGAAAATAGCGTCGCTGGCAGCTAGTATCCGGGCCAGTGATAACAGCATCCTACAAACAGTGGCCGAGAGTGTGTTTTCCCCTTTTCTGAGGCATTTTGTGAAGAAGATGACCGAGTAAAAAACTTGTTCATCTTCTGTGCAAAATGCTTTTCAAACTCACTGTTATTATGTAATAACCACAACACAACACCAACCACAACACACAACACACCACAACATCAACTTCAAGTCGTTCGTGGTTCGAGCTCCAACTCACCATCTGCAGACCTTCTTGAAAGAGGTCTTTTGGCCGAAAGGTGTCGTATACCGACGATTCCGAGGACGGTTACGCGACACCACGCAGCAGAACACGACGCCGTCAACGATTCGTGTCTAGTTTTAGTTAAATAAGGTTTTTTTTTATATGTATTAGTTTATTATTTTATAAGATTATTTTGTGTATTTTTATCTATGGGCCTCGGTTGCCTGATAATAAAATGATTGATTGATTGATTGATTGACTAACGCTAAGGTGTATTACTGATACTAATGGATTTCTGTTCTCCGAATATTGAAAATAAATAATAAATAAAACAGTTGACCGTTGACAGCAGTGATAGCGTAGTATTGTGACTGTTGGACTGCCAAGTCATAGGTCTCGGGATCAAACCTCTGATTTTCGGATTCATGTGCTTGCTTCGGTGAAGGAAAATATTGTGAGGAAACCAGCATGCCTGAGAGATATTTCTCAACGGCATGTAAAGCCAAGTCAGAGGCCCATGGGCGGCATAAAAACTCTGACACCAGGTTAGGCACTAACCACACGATAAAGAAAGAAAAAGATGAAGTTGACCGTGACTGACTTACAACACGTCACATAAACTACTGACGAAAGGTACATGACATTGAAAAGAATACCAAGACATCGTTTTCTCAGGGATCACGATTGATGAGTATACAAAAGTATATCGCATTGTAAGCTAGCTGCTCCTCAAACGCTTACTGTAGAAAGTCTTGAAATGACGAGATATTTTAAAGATTGCTACTCGTCAAGACCTGAACAGTATGTGCTATGACTGTGAAATTGTGAGGAGCAATGCTAAAGAAATATAAAGAATGCATGTGGATCATTATAAATGAGAAAAGAGAAATGGTTTGTCTGACAGAGGAGATAGGTGACAGATAATAGAGATTAATAGCAGAAAAAGGCACATCGGATAAAGGCAGGAAAATGAGGATGGTACTGTGTGGAGATGATCATTTTCTCTAGCTCAAGAGCTCGCCAATACATTTTTAATGAAAATATTTCAAAATGTTTCAGGAGCTCGTGGCTAAATAATAACAGCCGCTCAGGTCTATCTTCAGGTTAAGCCGCGCTTGCTTAGTTGATCCGTGAATGGGTGACCACCCATTACATTACATACCGAGTTTCCTTCGTGGCTCAGAAAGCACGTGAAGCCGTTGATCCCAGCTGTCATTTGTAGATCTTTGACAGTCGTAGGTAGTCAGTGACCCAAAAGTCTGACAAAGTCTTACCAAAGGGTATCGTGTTACCCAGTACTAACTGGGTTGTGGAGGTCATATAATGAAACAGCTAGGAAGATGATGATTTCAAAGTGTTTGAGGTCTCGTTATGAAAAAAATAACTGATCAGTTTTATCATAGTCCATTTCAAAATAAACTAACAAATTCAGTAAACAAACTACAGTAACAGACTTCAGAATAATCCTATATAGGAATGTTGTGAAATAAATGATTGAGTGGCTCAACAGGACCAATAAATAAAATATAAGGCATTATAATATTATACTGATTGACTGGTCCTATTGATTTTGATCCGGTATTCAGTTGAATCAGGACTACTTGCATTTTACTCTAACGGTTCGGCATAAGTTAAGTCGAAAGGATTCTGGGATTTTCTTGCGTGTGAGTGTTGAAACTAAGAAAAATATGTGAGTATAAGGAAAATAAGAAGTTGGGTGTACTTTAGTAGGTTGATGTGCCTGCCAGTCTTACTACTACCAGTTTTACCGGGGTATCGTATTATCCAGTACTAACTAGGTTGTGGAGGTTAGATAGGCAGTCGCTTAATGTAAAATACGGATATTCAGCTGCATCCGGTTAGACTGGAAGCCGACCCCAACATAGTTGGGATAAGGCTAGGCAGATGATGAAGATAACATTTTTTTGGTTTTTACAAAATTCCCAAATATTCACTCTTAATCCTTCATAGAATAGATGTCCGAGATGATTGATCTCTTTCAAATTCTTGGTGGAAGGTATATCAACGCTCAAAATTTTGCTACGTATTAATTTTATTCATTGTATTTTTTTCAATACAATGTTATATAAAATGCTGGGTATATGCTGATGGGTATATGAGTAGAGGAAGACCAAAGAAACGATGGATGGACTGTGTGAAGAATGATATGTAAAGAAAGGAGGTGTCTGATGAGATGACGAGTAATAAAGAAGTATGGAAGAAGACATGCTGCGCCGACCCCAAATGAATTGGGACTATGATGTTATATTAATACAATTCACCTACTTTGGATTTTCTCCAGAGAGAGAAGACCCTGAGAAGAGATGCTCTGGCAGATGGAACAGTATAGGCCTACTATTGCTGCTTTAGATTTCATAGAATCCTAAAATGCCCCACAGTATTTTATATCTAAATCTTTGCCAAACGCTTGACTCAAAACCAATGACGCAACAAAAAAAATCCCACCAACGCATTGATCTACAAAATATCCTAGGCATAGCCTACAAGTTATGCCAGCCCCCCCACCTCTCATCCCCACCGCTGGTGACTCAGAACAGCGCGCGCGCATGTTTTGCAACCAAAATTCTACCGGTTTGAGACAATGGCATTATTAGGCGATAGACGCCATGTTGTTTTTAAGTTAAAGCGGTTATGTGTCTGTGGTTATGTAGATTTGTGGTAGGTATTTTTGGGAGCTATTTTTAGATACCTAGACAGAACTTCGCAGTGGTAAATGGGTGAGTAAGCATGACATGGACATGGTTTTTAGTGGTTTCCGATTATAATTTTGCGAAAAATGAGTGAGCTGAGGATATTGATGGCACTTTTGGCATCTGGGATACTAATACAGTTACCATTACGATGATGTTAATGGTGATATGGCATAAATGATGCTAGTGATAATACGATTTTTTTATGAAATGGGCCTACTCTTGACTTCAATCTAGTCCTGAGGACAGAGATGAGGTCGACGATGGAACGAGCTAACCCAAAAGAAGCCTATTAACTTGCGACTTAAATAGATTGGGTTCATAAGAACTTGGGAACACCGACGCAGACAGGGAATTCCACTTCTTGGCTGATTCTTGGTTCTGACTTAATTTTTTGTTTAGAAAAATATCAAAAGCTGTGTAACAGCTTATTTTTTTTGATGATTCTCATCAAAATTTAATTACTCTCGGTTTTTCTTATATAGTACCAAATACTTTCCGGAATCAATGAGAAAATGAATTCGAGCTTTGTATAAGTCATAAACTTATATTTTTTTCATTTAGGTCTTAATACCTATAAATATGAAATGACATCAAATTACGTCTGTTCTTCTCCAAAGATATCGAAGGTAAAGCACACCCATATTTCGCCAATTATGTTTAAGTCCCCAAGTAATAAAGGTGAGTCTATTGCCAACAACCGGACACAAATCCAGACAGCGAACTGTTACTCGGAATTCCTGATGAAAAAACCCAATAACTCTACACGACCTGAGAATCGAATCCAGAACCTCATGCTTGGCTGCATCGCTTGTGGCCACTTAACCAACGACACCTAAAATAATAACAATATATAGGTGTTAATTTATGCCACTATATGTGCCACCTAAATCTAGTTCGACGTAAATTAGATGTGAGGAAAGTCGATGAAATGGCACTATGTAGTGGCAAGCTGCCAGCTGCGAGTGTCAACTGGGATAACAATATCCTGTTCCGTCATACAACTTTTATGGGTGAATGAGGAGGTGACATTCATCATCTGCCTAGCCTTCACCCAACTATGGGTTCAGCTTCCAGCCCAACCGGATGCAGCTGAATACCAGTATTGTACAACATACCGACTGTTATGGTATAATAAAATATTATTTAAAAAAAAAACATGATTTTTATAGAGTCGATGAAAAGTCCATTAAAGTCAAGTTTTAGTCAAATTGTTATTACTTACCGATGATCTTTTTGTTAATTTGCACCAATTCACCTAAACAATTAGCAATAAAAAAAATACTAGTTTATATTTTTTTTTTAATACCACGACACCTAAAAAATCTAAATGCCTACAGACTGCTACTGAAAACAGACAAAATCATCTTAAACGCGATTGCGACAGAGATACTAAAATTATACAGCTTTATGTCTAGAGAATATCCTAGCCCAAAATTGTACTAACTATAACAACGGTCTAGAATCTACATCAAAATCAACCATTCTCCTGCCCTTATCCTAATTTATTCGGAGTCAGCGCAGCATGGTCTTCTTCTTCCATACTTCTCTATTACCCGTCATTTCATCAGACACCTCCTTTTATTGCTATATTATCATCCTTCACACAGTCCATCCATCGTTTCTTTGGTCTTCCTCTGCTATTATAACCATCCACATTCAAACTTAAAATTTCAACATACTAAACTACACCACAATGGTGTTACTACCAAATTACCAAGTATAAGATAATACAAATATAAATAAATCAATCTAAATAATCAATCAAGTACAAATTGCTATCGATCAGTAATAAAATCGTACCTACAACTGCGCCTACGCACAGTCGTGACTCGTCTGTCGGATAGCTTAGTTTTGAAATGTTATTAGATTTAGAAATGGCGTTGAAAGTATTAAATACGTTTAAAAGGTTGATAGTAATTATATTGAATTTTAGGGTTCCGTAGTCGATGGGTAACCAACGGGACCCTATTACTAAGCCTCCGCTGTCCGTTCGTCTGTCGGTCAGCGGGCAGTAGTACCTCATGATCTGTAATAGGTAGACAGTTGAAATTTTCACAGAATGTGTATTTCTGTTGCTGCTATAAAAATAAGTCATCATCGTCATTATCATCATCATTTCAGCCGAAAGACGTCCACTGCTGGACATAGACCTCCCCCAAGTGTCACCACATTGACCGATCCCGTGCGACTCGCATCCAGCGGATCCCTGCAACCTTCACCAGGTCATCGGCTCGCAGAACGGATGGCCAATGGGACCGAAAAGTTCTGGAGTGGCGACCGCGAACCGGAAGACGCTGCGTTGGAAGGCTTCCCACTAGGTAACAATAAGTAACAAAAATAAATTAAAAATTAAGGGGGGCTCGCCTACTACGATGGTACGGAACTCTTCCAGCGTGAGTCCGACTTGCATTGGGCCGGTTTTTAATTTTTTTTCTGCCTCGGTGGTTTAATGATCGGAAGCGCTGTCGCTAAGCATGAGATCTTGTTTCGGATACCAGGACGGGCAGTGTTATTGGGTTTTTCCAATAGGAATTTATCGCATCCCGAAAACTGGATTTGGAAATCACGGAATAGGCGTGATGTTCTGTTATGTTAAATTTAAAAAAAAAAGTTAAGGAGTAAAAATATAACCGAAAAGAAAAATGGCGTCTTTGTGACAAAATAGCTTACGATAAGGATGACAAAACAAAAGGAGTGTTACATACAGTCCACTGGCACTAAGAAAATGTCCCTTACTACTACGATAAAAAGTCGCTATCCATGTCAAATTGTTATAACTGACGTCATTGACTGTACAATAAGTTACGATTGCCTGAAAGTTATTGAAAAAAAAACCTTAAATAGGTATTTTCTTTCAAAAGGATTCTAACGTGATTGAAGCACTTACGCCCCTAGCACGAGCGCACAGTGATCGTAACGTAATTACGTCGATTTTTAAAATGGAAAATACTCATTTCATTTCTTATATAATATAAGAAATATATATATATATAATATCAAAATTTTAAGAATTGAATAGAGTAATAGAGAAGTATAGAAGAAGAAGACACAAATGAATTGGGACAAGTGCAAGAGAATGAATCATTTTCCATTTGTTTTTCATTTTTTCAATTCATCATCATCAGATGAGGAACTTTAAGAATTTAGTCATATCTATGGACGATACTGATTGTATTTGTTGCCAACAATTTAACTAAAATGCTACCGGATAATTGTATTTTCGCCAAAAAAAACCGACGTATTTATGTTATTTTAACACCGTGCCTCTGATCATAAATATTCCTAATAGATTTTTTTTTCAGGCATTTATTAATCTTTTCATTGCAGCTCTGTGTAACTATTATTAACTTAACAATGAAGTTTATTTATAGCCTTTACTTATCACTTGCGTTTGAAAGGTACCTATCAACCTATTACCTAATCCTCAACAGGCGTGAAGCTAGAGAGTCGTCTCGTCTGCCTACGCAGCATCGTGACCAGTAGACGGAGTACTGTTAGGTATTTACGATTTTAAATATTTGCAACTGATGCATCTCTCACGCTTTCTTTGAAGAGGTGGGCAGGGATCGACGTATTGGTTGAATTTTGTTGAATTTTCTAAATTTGAATTTGACCACAGGGCTAGCTTTTAGCTTGGCCAGAGACTAAACGTTGACATGAGTCACTTGGGGACACTACCATGAGATTTTTATTGTTAAGTTAGTTCATTAACGTTATTTTAATTTTTTTAAATAATATAATTTATTTATGGAGTAAACTTTACACACTTTATTAATTAAAACTATTAAATAAAGTAACAACAAACTATAAAAGGGCATTGAAAAACTCCTCAACTCTGTCAGCTGGTAACGTGCCCAAAAAAAAATATTATATTGTGTTATTTAAATAAATTTGCTACCATAATCAGCCTACAATGTTCCCACTGCTGGGACACAGGCCTCCTCTCTATGAGAGGGAATGGGCTATAATCCACCACGCGGGCCCAGTGCGGGTTGGTAGATGTCACATGTCTTCGAATTTTTGTTCTACGACATGCCGGTTTCCTCACGATGTTTTCCTTCACCGTTTTGAGAGCAGTCGTGATGAAATAAATTACACAAAGTAATGCGCCTGCCTGGGTTCGAACCCACGTCTTACTGTTTGTAAGTCGGGGCCGCCACCACTGGGCCACCGCTGCTCTCTAATTTGCTACATTCATATATAAACTCACGCCTTTTTCCCTTCAGGCGTTGGCAGAAACTGTCGACCGCCAGCTGGTGCAATCCTTACATACATGCTTGAATTCTATATCCAAAAAAGTCGTTTTAAATTTAGTTTTAGTTTAGTTTGTTTTAGTTTTTAGTTTTGTTTCACTTTTGTTTGAAATTTTGGAACTATAGAAATATTTTGAAAATTATTGTTTTTTTGGATTAAATCGATGGTCGGTAAAATAAAGGATCTAAGGTTTTATCGCAAAACGTTTTTATTAAAGGGAAAGCGCCTAAATTTTCTTCTGTTTTTTCAATTTGCAAGTCAGTGTCACTTCCAAATTGCATAAAACTACCTTAGCGCATCATCCTTATGCTGAAATTTGTCCTACAACTGCTTTTTTTCTACCAAATTTCTAGGTACTTTCTGCATTATCAAACCACTTCCTAATATGCTGGTTCTCAAGAAATATTGCATACGGCTACCTAGGTAGCAACATATACAAGAAAACCTTCAGAAAACACTAAAATCCAACTGAAAATCCATCCCAGAAACGAACTAACACTACACTTCGAAAATAAATGCAACCTCGCATAAAACCAGCACCCATGTTTTTGCGTCCAACACTATCTTCGAACGAAGATCAAACGTTAAAACACATACATTACCGTCTATGTATACATGCATTAAAACACTCACACAACTAGAGCACCAATGTATATGCAACGTTTCTAAAGAGCTGCGAAATATCGGCAATGTTTATTTTAACTGGCTGAAAGAAGGCAATCTGGTGTTTGTAAAGCTTGGTGCACACGTTACGAGATGCATGAGCGGAGGGGGGAGGGGGGGAGGGGGATTATCATTTTAAATGCATTAATGATTTAAAGGTGAGTGTAGGATGTAAAACTTATGTTATTAATAGGTAAGGATTTTTTCATTTTGCTCGTTGAAGCTTCAGGCAATAACTCACTTTTTTTTTTAATCTGTGTTTTGTGAACTAAAAGCACTCCAATCATTCAACGATTTTCCTATTCGTCTTCTTGGGAAGATTTTTTAAGCAGTGAATAGATATTTTTTTAATATTGAAAATGTTAAAGTTAAAAGAAATCTCAAAAGTTCCGTATTGAACCTTTGGGGCCTGCAAACTTACCTTAGATGTGTCAAACTTTTTTTTCAGTTACTATTTAATTAATTTAAAAAAATAACAAATTTGACAATCAGTACACGGAAAAGTTCTAAATCTTGTTCAGATTGCTAAAACTGTTTTTAAACCCTTAAAATTTGATCCCAATTTCCATTGCAAAAACTTCCAACCGTGTACACTACTCCCAACCATCGAATTCTATTTTTAATGTTTAGATCGGTAATGTGGGATGCAATTTTATGCACAAAATTCTAACGTTCGCTTGCTGCCGCCATTTTTCAATATTTAAATTTAGATCCAATTCGCAGGAAGCCCGCGTTCTATTTTCGAAATTTTATTTATTCCTAGGCGTGGTTTGGCCAGTCCTATGTCTGAATGAGTATGATTGAGCGTTCATCGTGTGAGTACATATGTATTGAGCATTCATAGATAAGTATATAGGGTTACCATGTCTAGATTTTTCCGATCTGTCCGGTTTTTGTCCGGCCACGTCATTTGTCAGTACTTGACAACTTAAGGAGTTTTTTTTAGCAAAAAAACAAATGACTATCGAAAAAAGAAAGATTATAAAGTAAAATGACAGGTTTTTTGTCGGGAATTTCAAAATTTTGAAATGGTAACCCTATGAGTACTTAGGTATTGAGTATTCACTGTGTGTTAACATAAATATTTATAAGTTCTATGTCTGATCATTCGTCCGTTTAATTTTTTCGTGGGCGGCACTCAAATGAGGCGTATTGTTTGTCTATGGTTTCTGTAAGAAGGAGGTATGGCTTTGAATTGATTTGAATTTGGAAATATATAATGAATATTTAAAGCTTACATTAAAATAGATTCTAAATGGATTTTAGAATAGGCATGAGTTGAATAAAATTAATTGAGGACCGTTTGTCAAGTTTATTAGCTCACTATATTGTGCAAAAAGAAGGTGTTAAAGAGGCGTATTTTTTATTTTAATATTTCCTTTTTTCTTTACAAATTTTATACTTTTTAAATATTCCTCACAAAATCACAATAAATATTTTTTTTTAATGTAGGCCTCTGGTATCAGGAACAGAGTCCAAGCTACGCCAGTCAGGGCTCCAGAGAGAAGAACCTCTTAACAATACGAGCCGTGTCCAGAAGTACCGCTTTCTGAATCAAGCCCTTATTTTAATTATTAATGATAGACACCTATGATCCATTCACTGTATAAACTTTAGATTTTTAAAGAGAGAAAGATGGAGTGGAATATTGACTATTCTGTTAAGAGGGCCTTAACAAAGTTGTATTGTAATAACGGTGATGTAAAGTTCTAAAAATTTATTGATTTGTTAAGTTAAATGCAAGTCGTTGGAAAGTCAATGTCTGGACTTCAAAAGATACGGTGACCTCTGAGTTAGTTTCGGATGCTTCTTCTCAGAGTAGTCAGGTACGAAATACCGGCCCCATCTAGTTTTAAAATATAACATGATGTCACATTTAAAAGTGTTTTGGAAAACCAATTTTATAGAAATAAATATGGTTTGATTTTATTTGAAAAAGGGTCGTTGTACAAAACGCTTGAAAATCGTCTATTATTTATGATATCCTCACAAAACCGAGTGTAATCATTTAAAATTCAGATTATTTATTTAAATAAAATTTTTGAAAGTGTAAAAAGGACTTCAGATACAATAAAATCAACCCGGATTAGGAAAAGTATATACTAACCAAATCGAATGTGATATAAAATACGTAGACATATTTTTAACAGCGTTTATGAAGCTAATTATAAGCATTTAACATAACCCAACAACCACAAAATCAAACGAATAAGTATAATCCATATCAGTTTCACCTCCCCTCAAAAACCAATAAACAAAATCTAAGTACCTGAAAACAAAAGAAAATCGACACTCACATCCTGGAACCCTAACCTACCTCAAATCTCCACAGCGTGAATATAAAACGCATCAGATATTAAAACACCGCGAGAGGAACATCGGGAATGCACCGGGCGTTATTTTTAACAGATCCCAACCTTGAATTTTGTCGGTATTTTTGTATGCACTTACTGCACTTGGCTCCAAAGCGAATGTCTGGTTTTGATCGTAAAAAATAATGAAAGAAAATAAGAAATTTTCCGTGAGTTTGGTAGAGGCACTCCTTCAGCATCTCCTCGCATCGTGAGGGCCTAGACGAAATGACATTCGATCAAGAATATATTGAACTAACGTTTATCATCATTCTCCTGCCCTTATTCCAATTTATTTGGGGTCGGCGCAGCATGTCTTCTTCTTCCATACTTCTCTATTAAACATCATCTCCGCAGTAACCTCCTTTCTAGCCATATCATCCTTCACACAGTCCATCCATCGTTTCTTTGGTCTTCCTATGCTCTTGTACCCAACATTATCCTCATTTTATATTGTACTGACATAATCCACCGAAAAGCTAATGTTGAAAGTCGTTTTTCAATTTCGAAACACCATGGTTACTTTTATTAAGTATTTTTTATTTTGTCTATCCTATCGATACGAAATATGTATAAAAAACTCATCGTATTGTACTTAATGGCAGATTGGAAAACGTCAGTTATCGTCTAGTAAGACATAATTAAAATTCAACTGCGCCTGTCCATCATCGTGATCATCATCATCATTCTCCTGCCCTTATCCCATCTTATATGGGGTCGGCGCAGTCTATTAACCAACCCTGTCCTTTGCTGGAATTAGTCCTCTTTCTAACTTCACCACAACAATGGGTTTTCCATCTTCCGCATCCAGTCTGTACCAACATATCATAGGGTCTTTTACATATGTTATAAATCTTCAACACAGTCATATTTCGACGTCCATTGATTCCTTTGTATACCAGAAGTCGATCATAGTTGTCTGATCTGTCAATGTATGTCGAAATTATCTTAACATGGCCGCCTTTGATTGTGTAATATTATATTGGGATGATTTTTAGCAAGCGGCGAAAATAATCAGCTACCTTATCTACAAAATCATTTGGATTATTGAAATATTCTCTAAAAATTTTACGGTCTGCTGGCTTATCATCATTCGCCTGTCTTCTTCTTCCACACTTCTCTATTAGTCGTCATCTCAGCAGTCCTTTCTAGCCATATCATTCTTCACACAGTCCAGCCACCGTTTCTTTGGTCTTCCTCTACTCATGTAGCCCTCCACATTCATACTCAAAACTTTCCTCACTATGGTCTGCTGGCTACTAGCAGAAAAAAAATATATTCCTAGCTTCATTTCAAATAAAAAGGAGAAATTGGTGTGAAATAAAAATGAGGCCAATGTCAAAATGTATCTGCTACCACCGATATAAAAGCGATTTTGTTTTTTTTTTTAAATTTAAGTAAATAATATAATGTCCTCATTTCATGCTTTACCAAAAAAGATAAAAATGTATAGGTATTAAAGTAGGTATATGTACGTATACAAGGAAAGGTTTTAACGATAAATCAGATTTCTTCGAACTTCAGTAATCTGGCGCAATAGAATAATTTTATAATTCAATAGTGCCTTTTTTTGGTTTGCTGAAGATTATTAGTGTACAAAAGTACCAAATAGGATTAGATTTAAATAGCTTACGCAAAAGTAGTAAATTTCGGAATCTGCTCACAATTTAAAATGAATGAATTTCAACAAAATCGGCCTCCAAATTCAACGATGTAACTCCAAAAATAAATCATATTATATACCGAACTTTGTAACTAGGTATATAAAACCTAATACCTACGTACATACGCACACTAATAAAAAAATCTTAAAAGCACACCGCACATTAGACACACACACAATTAAAAATCCGTCAAATACGTTAGAAGCACACATTTAAAAATCAAATCTGACGCACGCACACATGTGTTTCTCGTCTCTGGTTGGTTCGCGCTCACGCAGCGCAGATTTCAAAATATACGTTAATGTTCATTTTTCGCCCGTTCTATTTTTGTGTTCGCAAGTTTTTATCCCTTTTGCTAGCGGCGCGAATGATTTTGATACTTTCTAGGTCATTTGTAAAATGAGTAACGCGGTGAAGTAAGACTGATGATTTGAACGAAATAAATAATATTAATTAAACATTTTTTTTTATTTATTTCAATTCACTTTACTGATGCGCGGTAAAGTAATTTAAACAGAAAAAATCTTTTTTTTTATTTTAGAAACATTATTAAATAATTTCTATAAAACAAAGTTGACGATTGCGTCTTCAGACTTTTTAAGATTAATTAACAATTAATGTTTTGGCACTCTAAAAAAAACTGACCAAGAAATCTACCTCCATTAATTCAACTCTAACGAATCTACCGAACTATTGAAAAGGCAAAACGTATCAGCCTAATGGCAATTAAGAATATCAACCTATCCCGAACCTCGATACTCTTTATCACCTACTTCCTTTTCCAACCGAAGACGTAAACTAGCAACTATGTAAAATAGCAGTACACTGTTAATTTTTAATATTAAAAGAGGACACATAAACTGGTTTACTGTTTTCTATTAATAAAACAAGATTTCTCGGAATCACAGTCTCTTATACACCTGCTCGATCATATAAATATATAATTAGACAATATTTATATTAGAAATAAATTCAATGTTGCTAATGCAAAGAATTTCAAAATGGCAACATTGTCGTCTGTCACGTGGTTTTTATGACCGTTATTTGCATAGAGGTTTTATTAAAAATGCAGAAGTATGTTTGCAATCTTGTCTCCTTGTATTATGTTAATATTGCAAATTATGTCTTTTTCTATCGTTATTACTACTTCGATTGCCGCTTTAAGTTGTTTTACCTTTTGCTATTTAAGATTATTGCCAAATAATCATAAAATATACTTTTCAATTATTGTAGTTTCCGGATTTTTCTTTACTGCTCCTCTCAAATGAAACTTACAATTATCATCACAGCGTACAGCCAGCTTGTTTTAAGTGTTTCTTGGAATTCAAAGATTATAACATTTATAAGGATCAGTCCATAAAGATATGATCATTGTTTATTTAGTAGTCGTAGTGCGGCTTCATATTAAAGTTTGAGATTATGTTAATCCAAGTTGGTCTTTTAAAGTGTGAATAAAGTCCTCTAAATGGAGACACTGAAACTAATTAAAAATGATGTGCAGCTAAAATCCAACTGTGATGTGAGTTTGTCGCTATTTTAGGTACGGTATTGTGAACTTAAAATACAATCTATTTTTTTTAAATATTTTATATTCTAACCACAAAGCAGATGGCTAGACGAACTGGATAGGTTCTGTCCGAATGTGAATGAGGACATGTTGCCTTACGAAAAATGGCTGAAGTAAAGAAAAGCTTTTGCCCAGGCGTGGCTAAGAAATAAAAAAAAACTTGTCAAGGACAACACAAAAGCTGAAAATAAATTCAATAAAAAAGTGCAATACTAAAAGTATCAAAACCTCTCGCACTATACAGCTCCTTTGTGTTTTTTGGCACAGCAGCCAAACATTGGTTTATGCGATGCATCCCAACGAATGTGTGAGTGTATCTTGACTCATGCGCACACCAAACAAAACGCGTGTGTATGTGTGCGTGTGTGTTTGCTAAAACATTTACGCAAGGAAAACATACAACGTTTAGGATAATTGCTGATTTGTTTGTGATTTTATTAAGTGCATCTTGTACGCCATGACAGATCGAAATCGGGCTACGATTGGCCTAGAAATTATTGCGCAGGTATTTCGTAAAAGCTTCTTGTTTGCGCGCAATATTGCTCAATTGCTCATGCATGATTTATTTATAATGAATATAACTGCAAGCACTCTTTTAACGTTGAAACTTCGAACTATCATCATCTATAGAATATGTTGACGCTATGTTCAGGTAATTTAAATTTTCATTGAATCAGTCTCTGGGTCTTTTAGATTCTTGCAGATCGAGTGAAGAATTGTCGGTCTTTGAGCGTTTCGAACGCATCGTTAACGATTTTTCACCTGAAAGGTGAACTGATGGGGACTGACACCTTGTACTATTGGGGACTTGGTGACTAGTAACATTGCTCTTTGGTAGCTTTTCATACAAGTTATAAATGGACCCTTCACGAAGCCGGCAACCAAGCATTACATCAAACTATGAAAATAAAAAAAATGATGGGAATCGACTTTTTTTGGATCAAAAATCACGGTTTACGGTAGGACTCAATGTAACGCACTCAGAACTTGTACTGACAGATGCTTTGAATAGTACAGGGTAGAGGTATTTTATGTAAAGTCATAATATTAAAAACTTTTATTTCAAAACAAAACTTGTGAAAAAGTTGGAACTTTGACCACAAATATCTCCATTACTAAAAGCTTAAGATTTGGTCCAGAACAAAAAAATATCGCAATAATGGGAAGAACAAGTGCCTTTTAGCTTCGTTTAGGCCCTTTTTACACCCATCATAGCGCCCTGTATTTTTATTTCTGATATTTTGATTAGGGTCTAGGATCTAGGGCAACTCTTGACCATAAAAACCTTTTGTTTATACATTTTACTAGGTTTTGACCGCGGCTTCGCTCGGGTTCATTACAATTCAATGATTCGAAAGACACGTGGCGCCATTTATTATCATAAGAGCGTTATTGTTGTTTTCCTCGAGAACAGTACTTTTTTTCGGGATGAAAGGTACCCTATGTCCTTTTCTATACACCTGACAACGTATATTGAAAATTTCAGGATGATCGGTGCAGTGGTTTAGACGTGAAAACGTAACAAACAAACTTACTTTAGCATATAGAATGGTACTTAGGAAGTAGGATTATTCGTTGTCAGGGATCACATACCATGGCCAGTGACCATAAAAAATCCACGACTACCACAGCACTCAACTCGATATTTACAAACTCTGTCTCCATACTATTGTATCGTTTTTCCTATAATCGTCCTGTTGCCACATATTGTCATAACAGACCATTGTTCTGAGGCAATGTTTTTGGTCTTATAAAATAGACAGACTTAGAAAATTGGTACTAAAACCTGTGTTATGGTTAGTTGATTGTTCGGAATCATTCTTGATTCGTGTGGTTGGAAAGTTACAAGCTTTGATACGAGTTCTGAGCTTTTGATTTTGTTTTTTTTTTGCGATTTACAGACAGCCAGCACACCAAGCTACCCGAATCTGTCAAATTTATTATATACACTAGAAACGGGATATTTACCATGTTTACTGTTTCTATTGAGTTCCCGATATTTCGGCGCTGTTGCAAGCACCATGAT
The DNA here is from genome assembly GCA_905163415.1 of Noctua fimbriata. Lineage (NCBI taxonomy): Eukaryota > Metazoa > Arthropoda > Insecta > Lepidoptera > Noctuidae > Noctua > Noctua fimbriata. Next base: position 3,694,037 of record LR990946.1, read on the forward strand.
CACGGATAAACTGAAGTTATTGCGGGTATATATATATATATATATATATATCCCGTTTCTAGTCTATATAATAATGTTAGTGACCATGATAGTTTAAAATCTGTCAAATTTTCCCAATCGACCTTGAACCTAATGCTCTACCGATAAAATTATATCTATTAAATAAATTTGACGTATTCAGCTAGGTACATCTAGCTTGGTAGCTAGATGTGCCTTTTAAAAAGTGCTCCAGTTATCATTTTCCTTGAAAAGTGTTAAATAAAATCTAAATAAATAAAATTGAAGAGTCTGTAATATCAAAATACCAGCATTTTACTGAATGCATTTGAAAGTATATACGGTACTTATAACAAAAAAAAACATTTTTTTTAATTTTTGTCTGTCCGTCTGTTTGTTCCGGCTAATCTCTGAAACAGCTGGACCGATTTTGACGAAAGTTTCCCTAGCAGATAGCTGATGTTTATGGAGTAATTAAGGCTAGAAAAACGATTAGGGTTCTATGCTTTTCCCAAATATGTTGGTATCGGCTTCGAGTTTAATCAGATGCAGCTGAATACCAGTATTTTATATGAAGCGACTGCGTGTCTGACCTCCACAACCCAGTTAGTGCTGGGGAATACGATACGCCTTGGTAAGACTGGTTGTCAGACTATCAGGCTACTGACTACTGACTTGTTAGCTGTACGTAATATACAAACACAATGAATGTCTGCGACACACTAACTTATACATGTTATCAACGTGTGACACAAGGGGATTATAGTTACCTATATAATAATGATAATAATACCATTTTGGCTGTATTACACAACAAATCATAAAATTAATACCTTTAATCGCTGACTTTGGCAGATGAATTGGTCTTCTCAATCTAAGCATGATATCATCTGTTCAAATAGAAACTCGCGAGACGAGAGCAGCGGTGGCCCAGTGGTGGCGGCTCCGACTTACGAACGGTAAGTCGTGGGTTCGAACCCAGACAGGCGCATTACTTTATGTAACTTATTTCATCACCACTGCTCTCAAAAACGGTGAAGGAAAACATCGTGAGGCAAGACCAACCCGCACTGTACCCGTGTGGTGGATTGTAGCCCGTTCCCTCACATTGAGAGGGGACCGTGTGGCCCAGCAGTGGGAACATTATGGGCTGATTATGCTAAATAGAAACTCGGTTCCGAATTCTACAATTATTTTATCATTATATTTTTTTTTTTCGGTTAAAATGAATAAAGTCCAATTTTCTTACGTTTTTTGCTAGTTACGAAAATTTTAATAATTTCGCGGGCTAGTTTAGCGCATCTTCTTTAATCTATACAACTTAGTAAGTAGCTCTTTTAAACCAATTTCATGAATGGAGGAGGTTCTATGTTCGGTTGCGGTAGGTAAAGGTTTAAAATAGTTAGCAAACGGTGTCAAAAAAAAAACAATGAAACAAACAAAAGTCACCGACTCCGAAACATTATTAATTTTCTTTTTTTTTTTAAATGTTTATTGTTTTTTTTTTTGCTTGAAAGGACATTAAAATATAAGAAAAATAGTAACTTATAGCTGGTTAGTGCGTTTCCTGTATTATACTTTAAAAAATTAAAATGTTCAATTTTTGAAGTCTTTTTACCGAAAATGTCGTAAAATATATATAAACTATAAAAAACCTTACCTACCGTACTGGTTTCCCCATCAAAATCATAACAAAGTATCAAAACCAATCAGCCCCACTAATCCAATTAAAAATCCATGTACATAAAACCGATCAGCCAACAAAGTTGCGCAGACGCAACGCAACACATTTTTCTAACTGTATTACAAGCTTCGATATGTATCGGGTGACTGCGGCTAACTGTGCTACTTGAATATCCAGCCGATAGATTTTGAATAGGTAAAAGGTGAGGTAAGGTAGACAGTGTTCCATGCTATAATATTATTTTTGACTAAACAAAAAACTAGACGAAATTATTATAAAAATATTCTTTCCCTATTTTAATCGGATTTTCGTAACAATTTCAAGGGTTAAAATCACAAATAGACACTTTAATTTTATTTATTTGTATTTAATTTTTTATTTTTTTATTTATAAGTGTGTAGCAAAAAAACGGGTGCCATAGTCGTCACCGAAAAGGCTATTGGAATCGCTGGTGTCTTAGGGGGATTTATGAGAAATGACCACACATAGGGAATCATTGGTCAGCAGCGGGCCTTTACAGTTTCAAATGTAGACTGAATGAATATAACAGAGAAGTGCTACAGAGCTTTAGGATATCTATTGGGTTCATCTCTAAACATTTAACTAAGCAAATCGTAAAGCATCAATGGCAATTAAGTTTTGACTACACTTTCATCTTCATCATCATCATTTCAGCCGAAAGCGGTCCGCTGCTGGACATAGGCCTCCCCCAAGTGGGGCCATATTGACCGGTCCCGTGCGACTCGCATCCAGCGGATCCCCGCAACCTTCAACAGGTCAAATTAGTTGTTACGAATATACAACATTAGTTTTAGTATATGCGAAACCTGAAACACGTGTCTAGTTTTTTTTGTAAAGAATCCATGTACAAAATTTCAAAACTGTATCATGAAAAATCACAAAGTTATAAGCTTGTTCTGTTACCTAGTTGCCCGCACAAAAACGTGGTCACCACGCGGCGTCGCCGCGCGCGCGCCTCCAGCGTCGCCTAGAGCTCATTGATAATAATAATTTGGCAATAGGTACCCAAATGATTGCGATAGGTACTTAGTGTCGTTGGGTGTCCAACTTTTTTAAAATATTTTTAGGAGAAAATATAACATGGTTTAAAAATTATTGGAATTGATTCTGCGTTAAGCTCGCCTTTGTACATAAGCTATATGTTGTAATTATGTGTGTATTTCGCTTAATTTCGTGTGCAATAAAGAATAAGAATGAAGATAAAGTATGTTTACATCCATTTGATTACCTATAGTGTATGACTATGTTAAGTTATATACCGACCTAATTACACCTTAAAAATCACTCCTTGCTACGAAGTCACATCGCATCTACATCGCTATATCGCATAGCTTTTAGTGGATGTAAACAATCCGAGGATGTTGGATAAAGTCCAAGAAAATCTGGTTAAAGTGTAAAACATCTGTATGGGAGACGATTTACACGATTTCTATGTTCCTTGTTCGACGGGGCGTGAATAACATTGATATTAGCCAGTTGTGGTGGAGAAAATCTTTCCTGTAGAGCTGGAAAAAGGGATTTAAGAAGTATAGCTTTTATTTTTCGGATGGGAAATCATCAAATGACCCCCCCCCCCCCCCCCCCCCCCCTCTGGGTGGAGCGGAAGGGAGTGTCAGGACTTCTACTAACCTAAAACCCATCCATGCTCCTTCTTTACCCTTTGTGTTCCAGGGCCGCGGTTTCGAACAGTCCCGCAGCCCCGGCAGCCATCGGCCCTTGCGGACCCCTTCTTTGTGGCTGACATCTCTTTGAGGCGCGCGTGGAACACGAACGCGCCGTCGACACGGCCTGTCGTCATAAGACGGCTGGACGGCGAGCTAGCTAGCATGTATAGCTTCAGTGAGGTGTGTTTAAGGCTGCCTCGTTGGTCTTGTGTCTCGTTGGCTGAGCAAGAAGTCCTGGGTTCAATTCCCGGGTCGCGCAAATTTTAATTGGGTTTTTTCATCAGAAATTTCTCAGTTGCAACCACTGAGTCTGGATTTGTGCCCGGTTGATTGCAATAGGCTTGCCTCTATATCATGGGACTTAAACATAACTGGCGAAATATGGGTGTTCTATTAAGTACACATCTGCAAAATCCTTATGTATTTAGTTATTTCGTGTAGAATAGTGACAAATAGAATCACCTGTCACGGTGGCTCCATCTGGCGTGGTTTTCAGAATTATACGCTAAGAAATTGATTAATAATCGTGAACGTTTTGTCACGATGTTTGCTTCATCGCCTCAAGGCAAATTATAGGTATAACCTAATTTGTAGCAAGTGTATGAAAGCTCGCTTGAATATACCCTTTTTTTTCGGATGCGAAATCATATATCTCTTGAATATAATAGGGTATATTCTAGCGATATATGATTTCCCATTCGCTTTGGTTTTTACCTTTTAAAAACGTGGGAAGTAGTAATAACATAGCAACAACACATAGATAACATAACATCACACCTGTATTCTCAGTAAGGTTAGGCAGAGGTGTACTACACACACAGTTTGGTTTTTCGTCCCATATTGTATGGGATTTAAACATAACTGGCGAAATGTGGCTGTACTATTAGGTACACGTCTACCTAATCCTTCGGGGATTACAGGCGTGATGTTATGTTTAAGTTATATAGAGCTAGAATATTGTTATCAATTGGACAGAAATACAGGCTCTGAACTGCTGTTATAAAAAAACACCCACTAACTATCAAAGATCCACGATTAACAGCAAATACATAACGTACTTCCCGAGGTACGAAGAGTTCTCGATAGGCAACCTTCCACGGAGCGAGGTGGGTGGCTAATCGTTGATGTTTAAGTCCCATGTTATAGGGGCGAGCCTATTGCCATCAACCAGGCACAAATCCAGGCTCCGTGGCCGCTACTTAAAAATTCCTGATGGAAAAACGCAATAACAATTTGCGTGACCCAGGATTCGAACCGTACCTCTTGACCAACGAGGCAGCCTTAGACCACCCGAGGACACGGTGCAGCACACTGTGGAGGTCTGTCCCGCTTGGGCGGAGCAGCGCCGTGTCCTCGTAGAGGCGATAGGCGCTGGCGATCTCTCGCGCCCGGCCCTGGTTCAAGCCATGGTCCGGAGTCATGCTAGTAAAGGAGGTGGCGGGACGTGAGAGGGAAAGAGCCTCAGCTGCCGCGGGAGACGCCCTGGGCGTCGAGGGTCACGTGGTGGCCCCCGGCCACCGTAGGCGCGGGCCTGTGGACGGCGAGTTATGGGCTAGCTCGCAGTCCGGCCGTCTTATGACGTTCGTGTTCCACGCGCGCCTCAAAGAGATGTCAGCATCTACGTAGGGGTCCGCATGGGCCGATGCCTGCCAGGGCTGCGGGACTGTTCGAAAGAGATACCGCGGCCCTGGAACACAAAGGGCAAAGTAGGAACATGGTTGGGTTTTAGTCGGTATTGATGATTCCCCATCCTAAAAAAAAAAAAAGCCTTAGACCAACCCGCTACGGCGGCTTTTTTAGAGACCGCAGTCTTGAAAAAAGGCCCGTAAGGCTATGATTTGAACATACCTCACAGATTACTTAAAGGATCATTTTTACAACCATCTCCTTACCATCTCTCTTAATAACTTTCAACTTCGACTTAAAATGAGCTCTAACTTGGCTGGTACCTAGTACTCTAAAATATTAATTGTAATCGTATGCCAAATGCATCTTAAAACTGTCCAGTTAAACATTAAGTAATAAAACAAGCTTACTTAAACTCAGTGCTACTTAAAGTCATTATGAGTTTGGTTTAATGATAAACATACAATGACCAATGTTGGTTGCACTGTTGGATGGAAATGTTTGGCCAACTATTTGGTCATAGTTGGTCTGGGAGTCGAAATGTTGAGTTGGTCAGCTTATGACGCTCCAGGTTGGAAGCTCAAAACAGTACTTCGCTATATATTTAGGTAATTACATAACATAACATCACGCCTGTAATCCCCGAAGGGTTAGGCAGAGATGTACCTAAAAGTACATCCACATTTCGACACTTATGTTTTTTTAAGTCCTAGGGAGCGAGCCTGTTGCCATCAACCGAGCAAAAGTCCAGACTCCGTGGCTGCTATTGCGAAATTTCTTATGGAAAAACCCAAAAACACTTTGCCCGACCTGGGAATAGAACCCGGACCCAAAGCTCAGCAGTTGCGCTTGCGACCACTACACCAACGAGGCAGTCTAGGGGTAGTCGACGTGTTTAGATAATTACTTTACTTCTGTTTAATAATATTACCATCAGCTCAAGGAAGGAGGGTAGGAAGATGATGGAGGGATAAAGAAAATGAAAAAAAGAAAGTGAATTTTCTGTAGGTCACTTTCTTTTTTTCATTTTTTTTCTTTAACATTCAGGAGGTTTCAGACCCACCACCTGGTCGTAAATCTTACTTACACTAATAACAGTTAAAAGCTAGGAAACTAATAAAACTTTAAAAATATACTCATAATAAAATGGATGCCGTTTTAACTTGATTATAATTATTACTAAGTCGTGGACCGTTTTCTAAAGTTAATTATCTTTTTAGTATCAATTTGGCTTGGAAAAATGCAGGAAGCTTTAGAATGTTCTAGAAATCTAGATTATCAGCTATGTAGCTAGACCAGTATAAAGGCTGTTAGACTTAGCTATTTCAATAGTACTTATGTTTTTAGATCCACTCTGTGTGGCCTATTTGCATGTTAAAAAAGGTGCGCGGTAGTGCCGAGAGCTAAGTTCGTAACTTGCAACATTCTGATTATATTGTGAATTTTTCAATGCTTTTTTGTCTTTTCATAAAATTAGTGGTATTTCTGTAAACATAATGAATCATTTGTCTTAACCATTTTAGAAAAGTGTTGCATTTTAAATGATTTAGTTTGATAATATTTTTATTGGATTTAAAATGAAATAAAGACAGTGGTATGTAACACGCACTTTTTTCTCTTTAATTTTAACTGTTTCAATTAATAAGACACTATTGATTTTAAAATTACAATTCCATACACATTTTCACAATAGCAACATTGATACATTCAAAACTTAATCAGCATGTAACGATTCTGGGTCACTGTTATAATCCACCAGAAGGCCCAGCGGGTCAGTGTAGGGCCCAGTGTGTGTGTACGTCACATGCCTTCGAATTTTAAAACTCAAAAACTCCGAAAAAAAAAAAAAAAACGCATCACTCACCCACACTACAAAATAACTTTACATTTTAAGTTCAACACAACATTCAGCCTACTTACTGGCCTTATAAACTTACTCTACTTAAGCAAAGTTGCACCGTTGGCTCGGTGATTAAAGAGCCTGCTATTTTTATCAAGAAATCTCTATTTGATTCCTGGTAACATTAAGTACAACATTTTTCCGACTACAGAGACGGCCTTATTGAAATGTATGTAAATTTGTATATAAATTGAGCTGCTTGATACGTTTGTGTGTGTTTCCATTGTGGAGAGAGGACACGCGTCAATTTAAAAAGGATTAAAAATGCAATTTGTTAAGAACTTGCCAAAGTAAAAAAAATATATACTGAGCCAATATTTGGAAAGGCGAAGGAGACCGCTGGCATTGATTGGCCACAATACAGACGGTGTAAGATACTATGATTTTCTGTATAAACTTACTTAATACTAAGTTTTTAACGATAGACCTGTACCAATTGACGAAATGACCGACGGTTCGGTAATTACAAATTAACTGAGGCACTTCAAAACCAAAGATCTTGTAAAATGCAATAGATTTTATAATCCCCGTCCATTAGTGTAATAAGTCTCTCATATACTATTTCTAAGACTTCGCAAAGTTTAAGTCAATTGTATTATTAGTTACAACATGATACTACTTAAAACACCAAAGCATCAAAGTGTCATAAGCGCCAACACATTAAATGTTACTTGTCACTTGAATATTCTACCAACCGCTTGCCGTAAGACAATGGACACAACCGCCAAGTCCACCACGTATGCATACAACGTACTCTAAACAACTTATTGCCTTTAAAATGGCGTTACGTAACGACTTTGAGCATGTGTGTGCATTTGGGCATGTGTGCGTGAGTGCGCATGCGATTTTCATTGCGTTAGAATTTTTCCGTTTATTCCTTTATATTTATTTTATTGTGAAAAATGGTGTCATGAGGTGCAGTTCGGTCGTAAAGTTGTTTTTTTTTTTGTTGTATACCTATTGTCGGATCCTTGGAGATGACATAAATGTTATCCATATCTATTAATGTTGTAAATGCAAAAGTAACTCTGTCTGTCTGTTTTCTTTTCACGCCTATAAGGTTGAATGAATTTGGATGAAAAGCACACGATTAGACCAGGGTTAGGATGTAAGAAACTTGTTATTCCAGGAGTGCGTTTTCATGAGATAATTTTGTCGAAACTGCAGGCAAAAACTAGTACGTAAGTAAATCTTTGAACTTTGGCTGTCATGTCATACCTATACTATTGCTACTGCGAAGACAAGACAACTGCCATCTGCTCAAGGCAGACTTAAAGTAGGCGTTTTGCAATAAAATATGCCGTAAGTAATTATAGTGAAAAAAGAGGCCGGATTTCGATATCAACGACGACAGACTTAAGTGTCATTCAATTTCGGGGCGGAGTTGGCAATTCCGGTTTAAATTGTTATCGAATGACAGTCAAAATGGCTGCATTACTTGTGGTAATATTTTTTTTTTCCATTATTCATTAGTAGGAATAACGTACTGAAGAGAAAAGGGATATTCCCCAAAGCGCAACTATTTTTAAGCGCAACTAAATTATTCCTCGAAGCTCAACTATTAGTTGCGCTCACAAATTCAATTTAAAATATTATATGTTTATAAATCATGGTTGCCCATGATTGAAAAAAACATAATGAATCTATCATACCCCTCTCTATTTTTCATCATGGTTGCGCTTAAAAATAGTTGCGCTTTGAGGAATATCCAGAGAAAATGACTAATTAGGGGTAAAAATAGTCTAGTTAAATTGACATTTTATCAGCGATAATAAAGATGGAAAATACAAAAATGGTTTGATTTATAATACCGAAATGATTAGCTTTACATGAGTAAATCCTGTTGACAATCATTGAAGAAATACCAAAGGATTTGTAAACGGTTGTCACTTGGCTCCTAACACCAGTGGGCTAGGTACTTCACATCACGGGCGAAGGGTTAGGCAGAGGTGTTACTAATAGCTCACCTACATTTCGCCAGTTATGTTTGTATTTCAAGCACTAGGGAACGAGCCTACTGCCTTCAAACGGGTACATATCCAGACTCCATGGCTGCTATTGAGAAATTTCTGATGGGAAAACTCAATAACACTTTGTCCGTCTTGGAAATTGAACCACAAGCTCAGACACTAAGATATTACAATATTAATAGGTATTCATTATTACCTTTGTTTTTAACCTATAACTCAGAATGGACAAAGATTTCAACAAACCTGTCATAGTAAATATTTTTCCCATTAAAAATACCTATCCAACGACGTATATGTCATTGCTATGCTATTGGAGGGATGTACCAGCTTCCATACATTTTTGCCCATTGTCCTTTGCGAAAGAACAACGAGGCAGACCACGAAATGCCTATAATAATTATGATAATAATACATAGATTTTTGCATATAACCAGAAAACCCCTTAATACTAATAATAAAGAAGAAAGTCCCACGTACCACGAAACTGGAACAGCTTACCTAAATCAAAAAGCCAGTGCAATAAGCTTAAAGTGACTGGCCTGCGCCTACGCAACTTAATGGTTTTACAGACCTTTGACACCGGTATATAGAATGGGTGAGCTAACAAGAATATTGGTAAGAAAGGTAAATATATAATAGGTACGTTATATAAATTATGTAAGCAACTGTATAACTGCCTAGAACTTTAGGATACTGGGATTGATAGCCAACGACATAACACCAGTCTTTTATGAGGCTACCATTAATTTCACAATTCAGAAAAACCAATGAAAAATTTCTTAATTCGTTTTTTTTTGTTTTGAAACAAAAATGTTTCTCTAGGAAAATATTCGCTTTTATTATTTTGAAATAATTAAATAAACCAGCTCTAAAAGATAATATGCATTTTAAATGAAAGCTCGATTTCTGGAGATTTTAAATTTTTTTTCAGACCTTCGTACAATGGCAATCGCCTTTTTAAGCATTTCGTAACTGACATTAACTTTTTGCTAGCTTATGTTTAGCATAATCAGCCTATAATATTCCCACTGCTGGGACACACGGACTCCTCTCAATGAGAGGGAGTGGGCTATAATCCACCACGCGGGCACAGTGCAGGTTGGTACTATGTCTCATATCTTCGAATGCTTGGTTTCCTCACGAAGTTTTAGCTTATGTTTAGTTATTATTAATCCGAATATTGGGCTAATTTATAGAGATTTAGAATTGACAAAAAGAAATGATTTCTTAAACCTAGCTTAGCTTGACACACAAACTAAGCAGAGCATAGTACGAGTATTTTGTTTCTGTAGATTGCTGTTATTTTCCTAGCATTTTACTATTAGCGGCTTTGTTTAAAAGAAATAGTCGTGATCTCATTTGCAACTACATGAATAGTTCTTTCCTCTGTTGCGGAGTAACTATGTTTGCGTAAAAGTGTTGTTTACACAAGATGTAAACAGACCCTTCACGAAGCCGTCAACCAAGCATTCTGTACATCAAACTAAGTAACTCTACGCAAAAATTATTGATCGGCAGCGACTTTTATTTTGGGTGGAAAAATCACGGTATACGGTAGGACTCAATGTAACGCACTCAAAACATTGTGCTGATGGATGCATTTAATAGTACAGGGGTCACGGAGGTATTAAAAGTAAAGTTCATCATCCGCCTAGCCCTTTCCCAACTATATTGGGGTCGGCTTCCAGTCTAACCGGATGCAGCTGAATACCAGTATTTTAAATAGAGCGACTGCCTATCTGACATCCACAACCCAGTAAAAGTAAAGTTATAATATTAAAACCAACATAAAAAAAAACAAAATGTGAAAAAGTTGGAACTTTGACTCCAAGAAATCCGTAACCAGTGCCTATGTTTGTGGGTCGATGTCTCATTCACCCTGTATAGAAGTTCTTTCTTTCGAGCCGTTGCGGACTAACATTATGATCCAGCTTTGCTTGAACCTTCGGAATTGTACTTTTATAGTCAAACTAGCTCTTGCCTGCGACCATCGTCCGCGTGGAATTATTATAAAAAATATGACTTCCCTTTTTGAATCGAATATTGTTACCAATTTCAAGGGTTTTAATTTTTTTGCAGGGAACACTAATTATTTTTCTAAAATAAAATATATACTATGTTAGACCCTATAATGTTAGCTATCTGCCAGTAAAAGTCCCGTCAAAATCGGTCTAACCGTTTCGGAGATTAGCTGGAACAAACAGACAGACAGGCAAAAATTTATAAAAAATATGTTTTTGTTATAAGTGCCGTATATATTTTCATATGCATTTAGTAAAAAGCTTTTATTTTGATATTACAAACAGTCAATTTAATTCTATTTATTTGTATAGATTAATTAAAAGCGACTCTATTTAGAACGTATAAAAACATTTTTCACCTCATCTATGCAAGCATCCACACAGACATTTTAGAACTTCTTCAGAGTCCTATCAAAAAGAGAAGAAATAAATAACAGGTACTAACAAAAACAAATGGACGTAGAAGCCTAAATAATGGTATATTCACGCCAACACAGCGAAGCAGTAAGCAGTGAAGTAAACGAGGTACCATTGTGAATACAAAACTTCCGCAGCTGTACACTATCAATATTGTTTGATTTTGCCGTTGAATAGAGACGATATAAAATTTATAGACACTAGAACGTAAACAGTCTTGTTATTTAACCGTTTCTTGTGAAAATAGTCGAAAATATTTATAAAAATATATTGCTAAATCATTTATTTCAGACAGCCCATAAAAAAATTAAAATCACATTAAACACAAATGTACATTAAGATAATCAATAAATAATAAATACATTACAATCACATACCCAAAATTAAATTAAATTAACTATTAAATAAAAAAGCCCAAAAAAACGCCAAAGGGGGGGATTAAAGGCTAATTTATGGGATTCCTGGTTATAAGCAAATGGCAACTGTTTGTTATTCATTAGTTTAAAGTTTTCAGTCATCCTGTGTTATTGTATATCTAAATACAGGGTATAAACAGACCCTTCACAAAGCCATCAACCAAGCATTCTGTACATCAAACTAAGTAACTTTACGCAAAAATTATTGCTGGGAAATGACTTTTTTTTGGGGTGAAAAATCACGTTTCACAATGTAACGCACTCAAAACATTGTGCTGGTGGAAGAATTGAATAGTACAGGGGTCGGGGAGGTTGTATGTAACATAATAATCTTACTTAAAATTTGTATTTAAAAAAAAAAACTTGTGAAAACGTAGGAACTTTGACCCCCAATATCTCCGTAACTAGAAGGTTCCCAGGTATGGTCTAGAACAAAATAATGATCGCAATGACGGGGAGAACAAGTGCCTTTTGGCTTCGTTAAGGGTCTTGTTACACCCTTTATAGTGCACGGATAATAATTTGCACTTTTCCTTTTTTCTACTATGATTTCTTTTAAAATCTTATGAAACCACAAAACAAATAATAAGATATGAAATTACGTACTAACATGATGTGTTAAAAATCCCACTGTTTCCAATATATTCCTTCTATGAGAGGCAAATGCACTGAATACTTTGCCTTGCCGGTAACTGTATCAAATCTCACTACTCGACTATTTCATGAAAAAGTCATTCAATTGGATTAAATGATATTAGAGGGTTGTATTGATGATTTTAATGGTTATAATCATTTGTCAGTTTGTTGTGTATGTCATTTGTAGTGGCTAAATCATAACAGCCGCTCGGATCGATATTACGGTTTTTTTTTTTTTAGGGTGGGAAATCATCAAATGACCCCCCCGCTCTGGGCGGAGCGGAAGTGAGTGTCAGACTTGTACTGACTAAAACCCATCCATGTTCCTTCTTTGCCCTTTGTGTTCCAGGGCCGCGGTATCTCTTTCGAACAGTCCCGCAGCCCTGGCAATATTAAGGTTAAGGCGTTCTTACCTAGGTTGGTTTGTGGATGGGTGACCACCCAGTACACAGCGAGTTTCCTCCGTGCCTCGGAAAGCAAGCCGTTGGTCCCTGCTGTCATTTGTAAATCTTTGACAGTCGTTAGTCAGTGGCCCAAAAAGTCTGACAACCAGACTTACCAAGAGGTATTGTATTACCTAGTACTAACTGGGTTGTGGAGGTCAGATAGGCAGTCACTCCATGTAAAATATAGGTATTTAGCTGCATTCGGGAAGCCGACCCTAAAATAGTTGGGAAAAGGCTAGGAAGCTGATGACTTCTGTAGCTTTATACCTGTTACGGTCGCAAATCATATTTTGTGTGACATATAGCCTGAAACTGACCTGCAATTTTCCAATAAACCTAAAAAAAAGAATTTCGCGGTCTACCCTGGCGCTTACAGATTAAACTGCTAGTAAAAACCTCGAAACAACAAAATTTATTTATTTTATTTTATTACAACGGTTTAAAACCAATTACAGTAACTAAAGCACAATAACTACTAAACATAAACAAAAATGGAAAACAGATAGAAATATAATGAAACATAGTCCGACTTATGCACAAGGAAACTGAACCCAGAGGACCGGGGACCGTATGCTTGGCTGGTTTCCTTGACGCTAGACAAATGGAAGTCAAGTATTTAATGACTTGCTCATAGAGGACTTTTTTTTTCAAAACTAAACAAATAAATAAAATTGAAGTGTCTGTTTGTAATAATTTAATTAATTAATTTTTGTCTGTCTGTTTGTTCTGCCTTTTCTCCGAAACGGCTGAACCGATTTTGACGGGACTTTTACTAGCAGATATCGAGGTTTTTATTCAAGAAAAAGGACTAGGCTATACAAAAAACTTAAAACCCTTGAAATTGTTAACAAAATCCGATTAGGGATGTAATATTTTTAAAATAATTTCACGCGGATGAAGAACGCGGGTAACAGCTGGTCTTCAATATAGATTAACTTCAGCAGAATCGAAGCCTATTGAAAATCCATCAAATAGATTACTGCCAAAATCACCACGCTTACTAAAAGCAGTTCTGTATAACAGACTGAATTCTGATCCCTTCGTCACCGATGATGGCTGAATCTTGACAAAGAAAAACAAAGAACTAGTGAAAAATATCAAGCAGTTCCAATTTAAAACCGTGGACATCATGAGAACAACTACATCTATGGAAACGGCGCTTGCAGGCCTAAGGCTTCTTAGGAGCATACTTTCAAAGCTTTACTCTAGTTGGCAGGATATCCTACTAATATTATAAATGCGAAAGTTTGTGAGGATGGATGGATGGATGTTTTTTACTCTTTCACGTAAAAACTACTGAACGGATTGAGATGAAATTTGGCACACAGATAGTTTATAACCTGGATTAACACATAGAATACTTTTTATCCCGGTAGTACGATTCCGTGGGACAATTACGGAACTCCACGCAGGCATAAGCTGGTGGTCCTTAATTCAAGCATTCCGATACACGAAGATTGTCGACAAGACACGAAACTTCCCGAAGTCTGTTTCTCCTACCAACGTTGATATAACAGCAATGGTAGGGTCAGGGCTCCGGAAAGCAGACCATACAAGCATTGAGCAGTGGCTTGTCTAGGAGCCAACAATACGGCAAGCCCATAAGGCAAGCAGGCTGTTCAGAAACCCGAGCAGCATGAAGAGTAGTAGGTTATTAGGGCAAGCCAAACTTGTAATTTAAACGTAATGTAAACGGACCCTTCACAAAGCCATCAACCAAGCATTCTGTTCATCAAACTAAGTAAATCTACGCAAAAATTATTGCTGGGAAACGACTTTTTTTTTGGGGTGAAAAATCACGTTTTACGGTAGAACTTAATGTAACGCACTCAAAACATTGTGCTGGTGGATGGATTGAATAGTACGAGGGTCGTGAAAGTGTTTAAAGTAAAAAAACTTTCATTAAAATATGTATATAAAAAAAATACTTGTGAAAAAGTTGGAACTTTGACCCCCAATATCTCCGTAACTAGAAGGTCCCAGGTATGGTCTACAAAAAAAAATATCGCAATGACGAGGAGAACAAGTTCCTTTCGGCTTTGTTAAGGGTCTTGTAGTGCACGGATAATAATTTGCATTTTTCCTTTTTTCTACTATGATTTCTTTTAAAATCTTATGAAACCACAATTACGGACCTTATCGCAGGCATAAACTAGTGGTCCTTAATTCAAGCATTCCGATACACGAAGACAGGACACGAAACTTCCCGAAGTCTATGTTTCTTCTACCAACGCTTATATAACAGCACCGGTAGGCTCAAGGCTCCGAACAGCAGGTCATGGTTCATAATGAAAGCATTCAGCAGTGGCGTGCCTAGGAGCCAGCAATACGGCAAGCCCATAAGGTACGCAGGCTGTTCAGAAACCCAAACAGTATGAAGAGTAGTACATAAGGGCAAGCCAAGCTTGTATGAAAGTACCTCCACTAGCATTCAGATAGGCTGGTAATACACGAGGGCTGCCAAATTTTCTCCTACCGTCACTTAAATCACAGCATATCTCAAGCCTTAATCAGACTGGTACGGACATATTGCCAGTCCAGCATTTGTACTTTGTCCACTACTTGTCCATACAACTTTGACCGAAGCTTCAGACTTCTAGACAGCAGTTTATGCCCTTTATTTTCTATCAGCTCGTCTGATCCTGAGAACCTATTCGTCATGTTTTATAGAAAGTCAAAAAGTTCACGCCTTCGAAACGCCCCCGCTCCGCCTTCAATGTGACGTGGCTTTAGTGGGGATTGAGCTAGAAGTTTCGTTCATACCGTGAGAGAAAAGAAGCGATATACATGAAAAAGACTAGGCTAGGAGCGGTCAAATTCTTGATGCAGAATGGCTTATTGAGAAATCTATGTCCTATGTCTACAAATTAACAAATATTTTTTATTTATTTGATCATTTCTTTTAAATAATAGTTTAATTTTAGAGCAGCTCATTGCAATATTTATTTTTTTTGGCAAAATAATTTGTTAACGAAATAATTTAATTTAAAAAAGGTTGTTTGTTGAAAACTTGATTTGTTATTTTTAAAAAACCCATTCTTTGTCATTTTTTCCGTTTAAGCTTAAATAACTAAAATACTATAATACTGTTAACAATAAATGAACAATAAAACATAAGCAAAAAAATAATAACTACTTACGAAGAAAATCACGTTAAAAATAAAGCATGTAAGCGAATAAAACACTTTAAATGCATTAAAAACGATACCAATTTACAAGTTACTTCAATTTGTATGTATTTTTAAATTATAGTTATTTCTTTTACATAATTAAATGAAGATTACATGCGTACATTATTACTGAGAAATAATGTCGATTGTAAAACATAATATCAAATAATCATAAAAATGTAATTGTTTTTTAATGTATTTTACACAATAGATTCTTGAAAATAGCACGCTATTAAAGCTGTCATTTTAAAAGTATTTAAAAAAAACAACTAACAATTTAATTGCATATTAGAACTGTATATTGTGATCGATCTTCTCTACTAAAAATAAAACCAGAAACAATAAATTGAACTTGATTTGTACTTAAAAAAACATCAAAGGTACACTCAGTGTTTTCCAAAATTTTAATAAACTATTTTTCTTAACAATACTATTCAAAATTACAAAAAGAAATAAAAGAAAAACTGACTAACCTCATATTCCGTTCAACACAACACTAAAAGTCCGATTCTTCACTCACATGACAAATAAACGAAAAAGATTTTCTTACGAAGTCTTTTCTCAATTTTAGCAAAAAACTTCATTCAAGAATGCGCGCCAAAATATTAGTCGTCGTGACGCACACATTTTTACTTCCTAGTTACGCAATTTTACATTTTTTCTCCAATTTCACGGAAGACCGAGCGTAGATAATAAAAAAAATATAAGAACAAAAAATAAAAAATCTAAATCCAAGTCATTTCACATTGATAAAATTTCAAAATCACAGTTCCAAAAATAGCTGTTTGACAGTCACATTTTCGAAAATCGAACGCGGGCGCAGTGGCGCGCCGGTTGCCGAAAAAAACCGAAAAGGCGCGAACACATTTGTAGGTTTTAAAATGGCGTTATTATTTAGAATTTTTCATAAAATATCGTTGAGTTTTCATTGTATTCTGTGTGCAGTGTCGCGCGCGTGTGCTGTTTCAACACATTATGATCTAACACTGGCTGACTCTCGATTGCAGAACATACTTATTCTAAGTCAACTTACATTCGTTCATATTTGCCTGCGGGGCGTAGGGCTGCGCTAGGATGTTAGAACCTAGTTTCATGCCTTTATGTTTCCGTATTCTTTAAGTAACAGTACTTCTATTTATGAGTTAGCGTGGCTGTAGTTGGGTTCAAATTGGTTTAATTTAGCTCTGTTTTAGTTCGTAACAATAATAACGAGTATTTTAACTGCAATTATCTTGATTGATAGTGCTGGGAATAATTACACCAGACCAAATTTTTAGCTACCTAAAAGTCCGGCATTATGTAAGACATATTTCCGTATTTCTAGAAACATTTCAAATATCAATAAAACAGCCACTTTCAAATACTTTACATAACTTCTAAGAATTACCAGCGAAACCCAACCGTAATGCAATTTCGCCCTCAAAAATGATAGAAAATCAAATTATCACAAATCAGAGAGTGAATAAAATAACGTAACGCTTAAAATAGATATTTATAGCAAGTTAACAACATTGTATCGAGCGACCAACCCTATTTTCGCGTAGTACAAGAACTTCTTGCATATAATAATATGTTTTAGCCTATATTGAGCGCTTACAGGCACTGACTTTAGCTTGCGCATGAGACTGCTAGTCGAGTAACTGCTATTTATAACTTAGACGGTATTTCACTTTGATGCGGGTCGAAAAAATCGTGATTTTAGTGGTTATTTCTTGGTAATATGCAAATAAGTTCTAGTGCTCTTAGTCAATTAGGTTTTAGGTCAGAAAATGGTGAAGCAATCCCTCATTTTTCGTTATGTTTTTTACTTTCGGAAAAACAAAAGTCTTTGGCAAATTCTTCAAATTTTGCGTTCTTGACAAAAGCAATTGTATGTGGCATCATTACAGTCAATATCGACAAAAATACTAAATAAAATCTCCATATTTCTAATAATCTCCTCGATATTTTCCCACTAAAACGTTATAAATATTAAAACGTATGAATCCAACTCAAATATTTCGAAATTACTTCCCTAACTACCCGTTTCGTCAAACTCGAAAACCAAAAATAGCAATAACTAGTTATACAGAATAACTGCTAACGCACATCACTAAAATCCGTTATTGGAACCTCCACATCACTACTTAGTTGTATGCACCGTGCATTGGCCTGCACTGCCGCATTCTTAGTTCAAAACAAAAAGTCTTACAAACCTTTGCATTCCATACCAAAATGATTCGTAACTTTAGAAAGTTAGAGCTGGAATTTGATTGTTTAGTTGAGCAGAGATGTAGGTTTCAGTCAAAAAGTTTTTTAGAAGCTAGGCTCTTATACTTATTTCACTATGAATTTTAGATAGATATAGTGGTGTTGGATATAGAAAGAAATGTTCGCTGTCTGTGGGTTTATATACGTTTCTAGGACACGGCAAAATGTTAGAAATCTTCGGTACTAAGAAGTTTATTTCGTCTACTGTAATTATTCGGAATGGTTTTTAGAATTAGATAAGTAGAATATAAGTTTTTGAGTAATTTTTTTTTGTGAAAGATTTTTGAGATTTTTTTTCTAAAATAACTTTTGCTCGCGACTTAGCTCTCGTTTTGTACGGAAATTAACTCACGGGTCCATTTTAAATATAGCCAATGACACTCGGGAATTATGTAGCTTCCCGTTAGTGAAAGAAATTTCAGAATCGGATCAGCAGTTCCGAAGATTACCCCCTACATACAAACTTACAAACAAATATCTCTTTATAATTTCTTATTACTATAGATTAGTAAAAACTTTAAGAGTTAGAATCTTAAACAGACAAAAGGTCATCTAATGAACTTTTATTTTGTACTACAATTGGAGAAAGGATAATAATATAACATCTTTCACAAAATTATTGTACTGTCAGGGAGATTAATACTTTTACAAGTTGACAGCGTACGTCATTTTGACGTATTGCAGCCACACCACTATGGAAAGATTGACAGTTGTGATTCTAAATTCAAAAAGGTCTATTTAAGTAGCCAATTTGCTTTTATTAACAATAAAGCCTGGCATTATAACAAATCAATTTATAGTTTTTTACAGTTTTAGTTTTTCTACAGCAACAAAAAATGAGTGCAATCTTTACTAGCGCGTCGACCGTACGCATCGGGTCATCAGCTGGCTATACCTGGGAAACGCCCGGGTCTACTCATACACTTCGAAAAAATTTCAATCGCTTTCAAAGCTTTCCATATTTCTACAACAACTGTCAACAGGATTCGGTAGCTAATGTCAGTGTAACAATTTTTTGACATTCACACAATGGTTGTTTTTTAATTAACCTGAAACAGTTCAGGTTAATTAAAAAAAAATCAGTTCTGGGACTAAAGACTTCCCCCCATTCCTTCCACTTTTCTCGATGCTGCGCCTCTTTTCGCCAATTAACAGGGGGCCATCCATGACATCCCACCATCTTCTCCTCGGTCTGCAGCGAACCCGTCTAGCTGTCTCAGGGCTCCAATTTTGAGATATGCGGCCCCACAGCTGTGCCCGGCAGAGATGACATGTCCAGTCCCATTTTAGTTTTGCAGCTTTATAAGCTAGGTCAGCAATTTGAGTTCTGGAGCGCAGTGTGGTGTTTCTTATTCGATCAGTAAGTTATTACTGTTCATCATCATTATCGCTAATGGAAAGCCACTTGATCTGGGTCCTCTCGTTTTAATTTCTACCCGAAATTGCCTTGCTTGGCCACAACCTGCTTGATGTAAAATGATGATGGATGCTTAAGGTGGAGCTAGCTTGCCTAGAAGAAGCACAGGCAGGGTGGAGTTGCTGATTGATCTACTCATAAGCACCCACCCGCAATAACTTCAGTGTATCCGGGATCATGGTGCTTGCAACAGCGCCGAAATATCGGGAACTCGAAACTAATAGTAAACATGGTAAATATCCCCCAGTGTTAATGATAATGCATGGAAGAAACCGATTCACTAGAACCTTGAACAGATCCAGATTATAATGAGCAGGGAACAAAGCTTTACTCAAACCTAGTTCACACCAAAAATACCCAAGGGATTGTTGATGTGCATCCAACTTCAGAGTCAAAGTTGTGAATTCCCATGTGCCTGTAATTGAACTAGTAGGGATTCCCTACAAACTGAGCTGAACAAGCAGTGCTGCTTCTTCTTCTATTATATCGATGAATGTGTCTATCGAATGTGGCTTAGAAACAAGAGGTTCTGGTGGCCTTTTCCCAACCAGAGTGAGAAAGCTCTACTTTTCCTGTGGCAAAATTAAATTTTACTGACTAAAAATACTGTAGAAAAATAATTCCGTTTCACTATGTTTTTTTTGCAGGTAAAGCTACGACAACAAAGCATTCTGAAGTACTCAAGCATTAAGAAAGAACGAAAAAAGAATGAAATGAAGTCGGTCCAAAATGCCGCGGCTTCTGATTCATTCAAAAACTTGATCAAAATTATTGAAATAAATCACGAAAATATTGATTGATAGCCTTAATTAACTACTAAACATTTGTTTCCTAAAAGCACTCTTTCTACTTAACCGCAAAAACACATTGACCAAGCAATCAAGTTTTAAAAACAGCTGTTTTACCACAAACTTACACCACACAACCAACGCCATCTAGCGTCACAAATTCGAAACCACTCGATAGATTCAACGCTCTCATACTTGAATGTAACTTAGCTTCTTAGGCAATCGCCCACGGCTTAGTCATCATTCTAAGTTGAGGTCCTTTCACCAACTTTTGTGTTAAGTTAGAGTTAAGTATATTTATATTCGGAGCCCGTTTTTATGAGGAGTTTAACTAGAAATTGAAACGGTTTCTTAGGCTGGCGGAGGAATTTATTGGTTTGTTAAGTGGGGATAGGTCTAATAGAAGTTCAATGCAGTTTGTTCTGAGAATTAATTACCTAAGTGAAAAAATAATGTTGTAATGGGTCGATTTACTTGTGTAGCTAATTGGCTTCGCTGTCTGGCAATTATATTGACGGTAAACTTCTTGGTCTAAATTTCCGATGCTGAAATATAGCCACTTTTATGTTGACTAAAGGGTTATTTTACTGTCAGTAAGTACTACGGGCTATCTATACTGTGTATTAATAATCTATATTATTATTATATAGTATCTTATATAGAGGCTCTCGTTAGGCAGCTGGATCAAGGGCTTGATTCAGAAAGCGGTACTCCTTTTTTTTTAGGTTGGGAAATCATCAAATGACCCCCCCCCCCCCCGCTCTGGGCGGAGCGGAAGGGAGTGTCAGACTTGTACTGACTAAAACCCATCCATGTTCCTTCTTTGCCCTTTATGTTCCAGGGCCGCGGTATCTCTTTTGAACAGTCCCGCAGCCCTGGCAGGCATCGGCCCGTGCGGACCCCTATGTGGTTGCTGACATCTCTTTGAGGCGCGCGTGGAACACGAACGCGCCGTCGACACGGCCTGTCGTCATAAGACGGCCGGACGGCGAGCTAGCCCATAACTCGCCGTCCACAGGCCCGCGAAAGCGGTACTCCTGGACACGGATAAAAATTCCGGTAAAAATTAAAAAAATTGTATCCCACCGGGCTACAATTTTTTTAATTTTTACATGTTTTTTATATTGTTTTTATTTTAAGGAATATTTAAACATGTATAAGATTTGTATGAAAATAAATAAAGGAAATAAAAATCTATATTAATTATATAAAGAAGTATTTGTTGGTAAGTTTGTATGTAGGGGCTAATCTTCGAAATTACTCATCCGATTCCAAAAATTCTTCCACTAACGGGAAGCTACATTGTGCATTATGTCATAGGCTACATTTAAAACGTTGCCGTGGGTTGATTTCCGTACATAACAGGAGCGAACCCGCGAGCAAAAGCAAGTCTTTAATAAGAAGCTTCACTTCAACAAAAAAATAATTATTACACAGATATTCTTTTTTAGATTTTCTAGTGTTTTTAAAAAAAAAACACTAGAAATTTCTCCTTATCCTTACCTAATATCATCACTGAACCTTACAACAATGCTTATGCCATCATGTGCCTAGCCTTTACCCAACTATGTTGGGGTCGGCATCCAGTCTAACCGGATGCCGCTGAATACCAGTATTTTACATAGAGCGACTGACTCTCTGACCTCCACAACTCAGTTAATTTACTGGCTAATACGATACCCCTTGGTAAGAATTTCAGGCTACTGACTACCTGTAACGAATGTCAAAGATCTACAAATGACAGCCAGGACCAACGGCTTAACGTGCTTGCCGAGGCACGGAGGAAACTCGGTATGTAAAGCGTGGTCACCCATCCACGGACGAACCTAGGCAAGCGCTGCTTAACCTAAAGATTGCCCCGAGCGGCTGTTATTATTTAGCCCCGAACTCCTTGAGCGCGTGGTGAAAAGGCACGAGCTTATTAACACGGTGTGATTGTTCAGGGTGTTACAATAAGCTCGTAAACCCTTTTTTATGTGTCCTCTGATGAGGATATAGTTTCAAATCCTATGGAAGATTCAAGTTAAGTGCATCGAAGTAACCAGGAATCTATTAATAAAGGCTTAAGTGGATGGAATGGAACATACTATAGTAAGCTATATGCAGAAGCTATTACGTTTAAAGGTCTCGGTCTATTAATGGCAGTTACCCTGTTATATATCACCACGTGAATGTAGGCCTCCTGAAAAAACTGTGCTATACGATCGTGGTTTCAATTCCTGCACGGAACAGACTTAGTTCTGGAACAGTTCTGGCCCAGTCAAGCGGTGGTCCCTAATCAAGTCAAGGGCAAGTAATTTATTTCATCACCAGCACACGAAGAAGAATAAGACCATCATGATGAGTCCATTCTAGTTGGGGTCGGTGCAACACGTTATCTTGTTCCATTCTCCCCTGCCAGACGTCACGGCATCATTTACTCCTTTTTCTTTTATTACAGTTGAACCGACTATTTTTAATAAGCTTGGCCGATTGTACATGGACGACCGAGCTTCAACCCGCCTGCCAAGCGTTGCGATTATGGCAAAACCCCCCTTCTTGGGGGAGGCCTATGTCCAGCAGTGGACTTTTCGGCTGAAATGATGATGATGATGATGACCGAGCTCCGCTCGGGTGAAAATAGAGAAGACGAATTACTTGGCTAGAACCTAGCTAGATCGATTTTTCAGCCCCGTAAACTACTATATTGCATCTTTCGTCGAAATCGTTACAGCCGTATTCGAGAACGAGAAATAACGTAACGTTTCCGTTAAAAGGGAAGAGTTTGTTTGTAGGAAAGCTATAGCTATAAGCTATATATAACATCATGCTACGCAAAAGAAAACAAGTCAGAAGCGGCGGGCGAAACCGTGGGGCACAACTAGTAATTATATACAAGTATTGCTCATTTAATAGTATAAGATTTACTTAATTTATATCGTAACCACTTGATGAAAATATTGTAAGGAAATCCGTATGTTCTATAAGAAAAAATACGAAGACATTGTGACATACATACACCAACCACCACTGGCCCCATGTGATGTATTACGCTCACTCTCCCACTCACAGAGAACAGGTCTATGTCCCAGCAGTGGGGACATTAAAGGCTGAATATGCTTATCGAGTCTGCATTAAGAAAATTTTCAGACCTGTCAACTATGACATTTTCTCAACGTCTTGTCTCGTTCCCAGATTGCTCAGAAACCTAAGCATATGCACAAACACTTGGAAACTCAAAGTAAATATTATGATAGGCAGTTCACGGTAGGTTTCGTAGGAATGTCAGCTTGCCAATGAAGAATGTATGTCTTGTAAAAACTTGGTGTCACCACTGTGCTTGGTACGGTCGGGAAGTGGCTCTACTTTGGGTTTTAGTTTACTTATTTAACTCTTCAAGCTAGTACAGAGGCGGACTTAATGCCATAGTCAACCTTTGGGTGATGCAGAGACAAACAGTGGTAGGTGTGGTTTACTATGATCTAAAACGAGTGAGAGGGAATCTGCCTAGCCTTTCCCAACTATGTTGGAGTTGGCTTCCAGTCTAACCAGATGCTGTAAGCTAACACGGAACACCAGTATTTAGGAGAAATCATTCTTTATTTTTAAATTTGTTTTTATTTCGTTAATCGTACCGCCAACGGCCCAGCAATGGAAACTTAAAAATATAATAAGATTTAATCGTGAACGTGAAAATACTGTGGTTTGTCTTTTGACCTGTATGTACTAGCTAATGCCCGCGGCTCCGCCCGCGTGAACTTCGGTAACTGACCCAAGAGGTCTTACTACCGGGATAAAAAGTTTCCTATGTGTTATTCCAGGTAATAAACTATCTATGTGCCAACTTTCATCCAAATCCGTTCAGTAGTTTTCGCGTGAAAGAGTAACAAACATCCATCCATCTTTTTATAATATTAGTAAGATACAAGGTGGAAGGGACACCGACTCAACCTCCCCCCACATAAAATGTTTTCTTTGATACTTAATTTTAAAAAATCTGTTGTTCCATACATTTTGACCCATTTTTTCTCGAGTTTTTTTTTGATTGCCTATAAAAAAATTCTGTATTGAGAATGATGTACCTACTGAACACGTGGTAACCATTTCTGAGTCGGTGTCCCATAGACCATGCATTATTGCAACCAAGTAGAGCATCTTACCAACCCACAACCATTGAACTCGCATCAATTTTCTAACACCATTACCGTCGCCCGCGCATGTTTTTGTCAAAGAAAAATGCGTCTTATTACATTACGACAGTCGTGTCGTGTCGCAGTGTTTTGCACGCATTTGTCTGAGATGCGTTTGTCGTGTCGGACGGTTTACACGGCGGGATAATGTAGGTTTTGTTGCTTTTTTTCGTCAATATTTTGTATTTCCTTATAGGATGATTGGGTCTGGTCATGAATGATGTGGTATTATCTCTAATACAACATCACGCTTGTAATTCCTAAAGGGTTTGTTAGACATGTAACTCTACCTTATACCACACTCATTAGATTTAAGTTAAAGTTTAAGTCCCGTGTCATAACGTGGACTTAGTTCAAATACCAACTAACTCAAAATGTTGGCAAAAAAAAAGACAAAATATGTAAGTGAGGC
Source organism: Noctua fimbriata (assembly GCA_905163415.1). NCBI lineage: Eukaryota > Metazoa > Arthropoda > Insecta > Lepidoptera > Noctuidae > Noctua > Noctua fimbriata. The sequence goes on from LR990946.1 coordinate 3,719,041, forward strand.
TTGAGGATATTCTATCTATTCTAGTTATCTTAATCATCATCTGCCTAGCCTTTTCCCAATTATGTTACGGTCGGCTTTCAGTCTAACCGGATGCAGCTGAAATACCATTATTTTGCAATGAGCGACTGCCTATCTGATCGCCACAGATCAGTTAATGGTTGTCAGACTTTTTGGGCCACTGACTACCTAACGACTGTCAAAGATCTAGAAATGACACCCGGGACCAACGGCTTAACGTGCTTTCCGAGGCACGGAGGAAACTCGATATGTAATGTTTGGTCACCCATCCACAGATCACCTAGGCAAGCACGGTTTAACCTAAAGATCGATCCGAGTGGCTGGTATTATTTTGCCACTAGCTCCTCATGCGGCAATTGATTTGTTAAATTGCTACCGTATAGTCTGTGATGAAGTTTAAATATAATTTGTTTTAAGAATTGTTCTCATGTAAGTGACTTTGTGTCTTTTTTATCTTTAAACGTAAACCCAATCACAATAATAAATTGTTACCAATGCTGATAATAGGGCAGTTGACAAACAAATCAATTGACATACTTTTTAAGAGCTGTCAAAACGTGATTCCCCCTTATATTTTGAATGGCAATAGCACGCTATGACGTCACTATTTAATTAACTCAAAGACTCAACTATTTATTGATTTCAAAGCAACTAAAAATCTAATTTTGCAATTAATTGAATATTAATCGGGTTTTCAGGTCTAAAATTAAATATTTTTTTTTGAGAAGTGTCTTGGAATTATTGTTTAATGGTGTCAACTACCCAATTCTGCTAAAAGCAGAAGTGTTAAAAGAATGTTAACCGTCGCAAAAGTCGTCGACTTAACAGCGCTAACTTTCTTCCATATTTCTTTTAAATCTACAAGTGCAAAATTTCTCTAGTTATTTTTATTTTTCTAAAATAACTCTCCATCAAAACCACCAGGACCTTTGCATCCACTAAGTACTTAAAACCCATCATAACTTAAGCATCAAAACAAAAAACATCTACTTAAACCAGGTATTAGTCAATAAAACAGTAATCATACTTTTTCCCTCGACGTGCTTCGCATACACCCATACCATAAAGTAATATAAAACAAAATCGTTTCTCGTGTCCGTCTGTATGTCCGCGTTAATCTTCGGAATTACGCCACGGATTTTGATGTGGTTTTTACCACTATTTAGGTAACGGAAGGTTTCGTCGTCATTCTTCTACCCTAATTTATTTGAGTCAGCGCATCATCTTGTTTTTCCATACATTAGCCATCATCTAAGTCTGTAGTCAGCGTGGTCAAGTGAGTCGTCAAGTAGTTGCACTTGCTTTGGTGAAAGAAAACATCGTGAGGAAACCAGCAGGCCTGAGAGAGATTTCTTGATGACATGTAAAGTCAAGTCAGAGGCCCATGGGCGGCATAAAAACTCTGACACCAGGTTAGGCACTAACCACACGATAAAGAAGCAAGATTTCAGTAGTCGTCCTAGACTGTGTGAAAGATGGCATGGAGAGAAAGAAGATAATCTTTAACACATCCATTGTTTCTTTAAGGAATCCGCCTTCTAAGGAAGATTTGTATAACATAACATCTGTAATGTGGGGTGTATCTAATAGTACAACCACGTTTCGACAAGTGACGATGCTAAGTCACAAATGGTCTTTATTTTTGCGACGAAATTTTTTTTCTTTTATTTTTATAATAATATTTTAGAATAGAAAGTAAAGAATCACTTAAGTTTAAAGACGAGGGTAACATGGGCGAATTTGAGTATGGTCCTGAAAAAGTCCTATGTGATAGGGAGCGCGCCTATTGCTATCATTAGAATTTCGTGATGGAAAAACTCATTAACACTTTGCCGGACATTTTGGCTTTGTTTATTGCTGCTTTGAGGTTGACGTTTCTAATGAAATAATATTTATCTCAAATATTACATCAGGAAAATCTTGATGCTTCGACAACTCGAATGCACCCGGGCGAAGCAAGGGCGGGTCACTAGTCTAACTACTATTATAAATGCGAAAGTTTGTGAGAATGTATGGATGTTTGTTACTCTTTCATGCAAAAACTGCTGGAAGGATTTGGATGAAATTTGGCACATAGATAATTTATTACCTGGATTAACACATATAATACTTTTTATCCCGGTAGTACGACCCTGTGGGATAATTATTGAGCTCCGCGCGGGCGAAGCCACAGGCATTAGGTAGTTTAACATAAAATGACATTAAGGACACGATAATGATTCAACTAACATACCGACAAAAAAATATGTTAATATTATTATTTATTTTTTTGTTTGTTAGCTATTATAGAAGCTATTAGGCGAAGTTTCTTGTGATGTGTCACTTTTTTCTTGAGAAGAAAATCTGCTTTGTGATTTGTCGGCCTTGTATCGTTTTAAGTTGTGGAGGTCAGGTAGGCCGTGGCTCCTTGATAATAGTGGTATTCAGCTGAATCTGGTAAGACTGGAAGCCGACCCCAACGTAATCATTATCACTATCATCATCTGCCTAGCCTTTTCCCAACTATGTTGGGGTCAGCTTCCAGTCTAACCGGATGCAGCTGAATACCAGTATTTTACATGGAGCGACTGCCTATCTGACCTCCACAACCCAGTTAGTACTGGGTAATACGATACCCCTTAGTAAGACTGGTTGTCAGACTTTTTGGGCCACTGACTACCTAACGACTGTCAAAGATCTACAAATGACACCCGGGACTAACGGCTTAATGTGCTTTCCGAGGCACGGAAGAAACTCGTTATGTAATGGGTGGTCACCCATCCACAGACCAACATAGGAAAGCACAGCTTAACCTAAAGATCGACCCGAGCGGCTGTTATTATTTAGCCGCGAGCTCCTCCTAATCATTAACACTAGAAACGGGATATTTACCATGAATTGTTTGAGTTCCCGATGTTGCCGTTTCTAATGTTAATGATAATGTTAGTGACCATGATACTTTAAAATCTTAGACCCAAACATAGTTGGGAAAAGGCTAGGCAGATAATGATGATGGAGTTAACTTTTTGGTTTGATAAATTACAGAAACAGGCGTTATTTTGCGAAAACCTAAGTCATTAAATGTGATGCTAAATATTTAGCTTTTATTCTGCGAAAAAGATCCAGGATGCAGGATGCAGCACCATCCTCCCACCCACAACATTAAATGCAAAATGTATAATTTTTTGCATAACATTGAATTTTTGATTGGAAATATAACAGCTGAGATAGATAGGCAGTCGCTCCATGTAAAATACTGGTATTCAGCTGCATCCTGTTAGACTGGAAGCTGACCCTAACATAGTTGGGAAAAGGCTAGGCAGATGATGAAGTATAACAGCTTTTATGGTTTAGTACTTAACTATTATTGAGGAACACGACCTGTTTACGTAATCTATAATATAATAAAATAGTATTAGTATGATTAAATCCTCATTCTAGACGTAAATACTCAAATGCTTTAATTGCCTCTTAAAAAAACTAAAAGCTATCATCATTGCTAACTCATGACTTCTTTTACAAAGATTTTTGTTTCAACAAAATTCTCATTACTATTTTCATACTAATATCTGCTTATACAACATAAGTTTTAGTATATGCGAAACCTGATACACGTGTCTAGTATTTTTATGTAAAGAATCTATGTACAAAATTTCAAAACTGTATCATGAAAAATCACAAAGTTATAAGCTTGTTCTGTTACCTAGTTGTCCGCAAAAAAACGCGGTCACCACGCAGCGCGCGCCTCCAGCGTCGTCTTGAGCTCTTTGATAATAATAATTTGGCAGTAGGTACCAATTATTGCGATAGGTACTCAAAGTCGCTCGGTATCCAACTTTTAACTTTTAAAAATATTTTTGGGAAAAAATATAACATGGTTTAAAAATTATTGGAATCGATTCAGTTACTTATTCTGAAGCAAACTATATTCAGGTTTCGCATATACTAAAAATAATGTTGTATTGTCGACAACTTGTCATGCGATGCAGACTCAATGATTCATTCGATGAAAAAGGGAGCGGCACTTAACTGATGAGGTATCTACCTACCTATATGTCTGTAAACCACTTAATAGCGAGCTTTGATCGTGAAGGGTTAAGCTTTTAAGAGGGGTCTAAATTTTTGGACGATGATATTCAAAAATATTTAGGTATGATTATTGCAGAGTATGAAATGAAGCTAACTCTTGTTAACGACAAGGCTAGAAAATTTGTAAAGCATCTTGGATTTCTGTCCACCCACAAAGAGAAGCAAGTGCGATGAACAGATGTTCGTCAATTTTGTAGATGAAAAGTTCTTAGGTAAAATCAACATTCCTGATGAAGTTATGTTCTTAGAAGACGATTGTCTAAGAAGTATGTGCTCAAAATATTTAATTAAAGCTTTACTTTTTATTAAAACCTAATAATCTGATTTTCAATTCGAGACGACTGTAGGAGAGGAGACGGCTATACCATTGCTTCAACTCAAGACTATGTATAGGAGCTAGAACTCCAGCAAATGCACCATTTCCCCCAACAAGCCCTAACCAAAGCCTATATTAATTAAATGAAAGGACGATATAATTAAAATAAACTATCACATCGGCAAAGCCCCAGCTATAAATTCCGCGAACCGATGGGCGTGACCGGTAGAATTTAATACAAAATACGCCATATTGATGTACACATTTTTTCAGACCCCCCCACGGCCCACCTCCCTACATAATTGAGCGTTGTGAAAACTATCACGTTAGTAAATGACGCCCCCCCTCTCCCCCCCGCAGTTTTCCAACATGGCCGAGATCAATAATTTGGCTGGGCAATGACTGTGATGACTCGGGCATGCGCAAAAGGCACGCACGCTGGAATCATCGCAAAACCTGAACTTGACTTGGGGAAAACGAAAGTTAGGGCGAATGTTTCTAGACCGTTCTTGGCATTCGGGACTAACACACTGACGATGCTAAGTCATATGGTCTTTATTTTTGAGACGAAGAAATTTTTCGATAATTTTTATATTTTTTATGCTGAGGATTTTTATAATAATACTTTAAGAATAGACAAAAAAAAATCACTTAAGTTTAGAGACGAAGATGAAGTTCCTAATGTAGAAGATATAAAAGAAGTTAATGCAGAGGGTGACATGGCCGAATTCGAGTATGATCCTGAAAAAGATGAAACAGTCGATACGATTCCCCTGAGTGCGAGCGAGATAATAGATGTCAATTTTATTTTAATAGTGGGCGGCCATTTTGCTCATTATATAATTTAACGTGAAGTATGTACGAAAAAAGAAGAATCTTAATGTTTTAAAATTAAAGATAATGAAACTAACAATCAAATTGTTCTGTTTTCTCTAGAGCACTTTCGGCTGTGCTGTCAAGGGGAATGACTTGAAATGACCGCGTGGAAAACAAAGATGGACGGACATTTTCATATTTAGTTTCATCATATTTTCGTATTATGAGTTGCTTACCTGAGTGCTGTCTTCTGGGTGACGAAATAAGTCTATTTCGTGGTTAGGTGTATATTTTCTGTAAAGTCCTGTAAATCTTCTGTAAAGTCTTGTATATATTCTTCTGTCTTCTTTTCTTCTTCTTTGTCTTCTTTAGTATTGTCGGTTTATTGTATGTCTAGCCCTTGTTATGCCCATTAATTATACATACTCATATAAAACGTTATAGGTATAGAAATAACGTAAATATTTAACTAAGTCTTAACGTTAATTTTATTTTAATTTTGTACTATTTAAAGAAATCTAGAAGTCGCTTCAACAGGTAGGTAAACTCGGTAAAATTTAGATTTTTTTGTAACTTTTTGGAGTAATTTTATCTTACCTTTTTTTTACTTATAATTTAAGGCCAATTTAAGGCACAAGAATTTTTGTATTTTTGTTTTGCTTATTTGTTTCCATCCACCAATGTCTGGAGCGGTTGATGAAATTGGTCGAAAGCTTTTCCCAAAACTTATTTGCCAAATATTTCAAATATCACTTAGCCTTAACGTGTAGGTCCAGAGTCTTTCACTAAATTACTTTTCACTAGATATATATAGAGAGTTTTGTATATAAAAATCAATTTAAATTATATTTAAAAGTTCCAAAATTAACCAGTGTTGTTTAAATGTACTCAAAAAACGTAAGATTTAAATTCTCTTTTCTATTGATTCCTTGTAATAACGGTTGATATAAACTTAAAACTTGTTCTATTGCGAAAAAACGTGTTTCTTTATCGTCAAATGGCGCTGATTGTTATTTCTTTTGCTAGATTCCCCTTGGTTACGAAATCTTAGCTTTTTTTAGTTTCTTGCGCATTTAACTTATTTTAGTCCGCGTCTATAGTGCCATGGTCTTCTGCGCGGACTTTCCATGTGGTATTTTCTTCCTCTTCTTCTTTATTTTTGATAGCTGCTTCTCCCGGATGGTCGCTGATGTTATTTAGCCCTTGTGCAACAAATCCGAGTCAAACTGCCTTCAGTTGCCTTACACTAGTTTTACAGTAAAATTAAACCGGTTGTTTGAAAGTCTATAGATTTCAAGTGTTGCTGAATACTATTGATTACAAATTCACTTAAATACTATTTTATTATGATTATGGTGTGTTGTGGAGAAAAATTAAATAGAGTCTATTGCATAAAACTATTTCTGAATGTGACGGCGGGCGGCAGCGGTGCGTAAGACGCATGCGCGCAAAATTTCGAATTTTGTCACCAAATTTTGGTTTTTTTATTTCGATATTTTTGGAATTTTAGGCCGTTTTGTTTTTATTTTTGATGGTATTTGTTGGTTTTTAATTTTTTTTTTGGTATATTTTGCGCGGTAGGTTTTCTCGCGCTGCGTAGGTGGTACACGCGGCATCACCAGCCTCACCGGCCACACTGAGGGTAGCTTGCATTGCTGCTGCATCGGCGACCCCTCGGCGAGTGGGATGAGGGCCTCCTGCCACCCACCTCACCCCGATGACTCGCGTACCTCGAAATCATCAAATAATGATTTTACGTGTTTATTATAAAACTCACCATATCTGCCTGTGTGCGTGAGCTATCTAGGATATTCTAAGCGCTACTTCGATGTGTGTATCATATTTGTTTGTTATTTGGCTTGTTAGAATAAAGTATTTACCGAACATTATATTCATAAAGAGCTTTATGGAAAATGGATCAATAGCTTTATATACTTGTGTATTTGTTGTGTACTTGTATCGTGGTGTGGTTCTTGAAAACGTACATACATTAAGTATGTATGGCTCGCAGTATATAAGTCATGTCACGTAGTATTATATTCATGCTGTTTTACTTACAGGGTAGGTAGAAGGGTGGGTGGCGTTATTAAAAGTGCTACATGTTTCTGAATGCGTTGAATTGTGCGAGTGGTTATTGTCAGTTGGTACTTCGAGCGTAAAAACTAGTAAAAACGAGTTGTTTTTCTATTCTTTATGGACCATCTTTTTATCTATAATGAACATCAATGATCATTTTAACCACTGAACTTAAGGTACCTTCATATTTTCTAAACCATCTTCTAACAAAGTCTTCCTTATTTCTATTTCAATACTACAAAACGTCGATACAAAATCATCAACACAACGCTCCCTGCTAAACCCCTCAATAGCGTGAACATCACTAATAGAAAATGCAGCCGCAACTTTTCAACTACCGAACCTATCCCTCACTCAATATTGCACCCTGCCCAAAACATACAAGGTTGGTTTTACCTTTCAGGGTTTCAATAACAAAATGCTAATCGTATTTTTGACCGTCACATTTTCCCCCGATAACGGTACATTAGCTCCGAGGTATCGGTCAATGGAATATGACCTGATATTGGAATGTTACGAATTCGAACTTGTGTGGGACTTTGTTAATGGGATGATTTCTTACGCATCATGAGTTAATTCAGAGTCATTTGAGTAGTTTTTTTTAATGGCTTTTTTTTTTAATGGCGGAGCGAAAAGGAGTGTCAGACTTGTACTGACTAAAACCCATCCATGCTTCTTCTTAGCCCTTTGTGTTCCAGGACCGCGGTATCTCTTTCGAACAGTCCTGCTGCCCTGGCAGGCATCGGCCCTTGCGGACCCCTTCTTGGTTGCTGACATCTCTATGAGGCGCGCGTAGAACACGAACGCGCCATCAACACGGCCATCATCATAAGACGGCCGGACGACGAGCTATGCTAAATAGGCCTGCGTTTGGCTGCAACATGGAGGAAGAAGAAATTATGTTTTTCCTACTCCTCCGCTATTCTTTCCTGATTGATTTCGTTGCGGGATCCAAGACAGTTAAATTGTTTCTCTGGGATTTCGTCGAGCTTCACTGTCTCGGCGCTTTTCTGGTGGTCACGACTGTTGATTCTGGCTTGCAGGAGTTGCAGTGGTTTGGGAGTAGTGTGGTGGGCTGGCCGCAACTCTGATATGAAACGATGATGAGGCCTAGGGTGGAGCACGCTTGCCTAGAAGAAACCGATTCACTTGAACTTCGAAAAGATCTGGATTATAATGATCGGGAAACAGAAAAACCGGCAGATGCATATGAAATGTAGATCCGATTTGTAGAGAACTAATACATAGCTTGAGAAATGCTATATATTAAGGTTTTCTTTCGTGTTTTTTGGAATAGCTATGTTATTGACACGATGTTTCGAAGCAAATATTTTAAGAGAGAAAGTTGCGCCAATTCCAGAAAAGTTGAAGGGAAATCGACTGTCTTGGTGTGGACATGTGTTGAAGAGGGACGAATCGCATGTGACTAAAAGAGTGAAGAATATAAATGTTGATGGATGGAGAGGGAGAGGAAGACCAAGGAAACGATTGACGGATTGTGTGAGGAATGATATGAAAGGAAAAGAAGTAAATGATAGCGTGACGGTTGACAGAGGAGAATGGAAGAAAAAAACGTGTTGCGCCGACCCCAAGTAACATGGGACAAGGGCAGGAAGATGATGACATATTAAGTTTTTTTTAGATTTTGGTAATAATCAAACAAATCAAGCTCCAATGATAGGGTAGTGGATGTGGTGGTAATAGATGGAGCTCAAACTCATGATCTTTTGTTAACTGTAGAAGTTGGGCTTCAATTGCCACCTATAATAAGTTTTAATATATTTAATGACTTGCTATGTAATATAACGAGTGTAAAAAGACCCTGAACGAAGCTGAAAGGAGCTTGTACTCCCCGTCATTGCGATATTTTTTTTTGTTTTGTACCATACCTGGGAACCTAGTAGTTATGGAGATATTGGAAGTTAAATTTACAACTTTTTCAACAGTTTCTTAATGTTATAACTATACTTTAAATACCTCCATGACCCTCCCTGTACTGTTAAATGCATCCATCAGCACAATGTTTTGTGTGCGTTAAATTGAGTCCTAACGTAAAACTTGTTTTTTCACACCCAAAAAGAAGTCGTTTCCCACCAATATTTTTGCTTAAAGTTACTTAGTTTGATGTACAGAATACTTGGTTGACGCCTCGTGAAGGTTGGAACCTTTTTTTACACCCTGTACATACATTTTCTAGGAGCGGTTCGTAGCAATGAGTCAGACTATTTGTTTAAAATCGTTAGTAGCTAAAAATAACAAATTCTAACACTAATAAGGTGCAATCATGTAAGTTGTACACCACGTCACAATATACCTTATATGTCACTTGGCTCTCTGGCATTTGCAATGACTATTTTTACTCCAAGTTTTTATAGTCATTAGGTGAATCCTACTTAAAGGCAAGTAGGTGTAAATGTCTAGGTTTTAGACAAAACTTGACATCCCACACGTATTCGAAGGTTGAAGTTTTTCTATGCAAATTATTTAGCTAGTAGTTTGTATTCAAAGGATTTCGTAAGAACTTTATATGACTTGTATAGTTTGATACCTACATATTATCATGCCTGTATTCCAGAATAGGTCAGGCAGAGGTGTAGCACCTGCTCCCATAAATCGTCCAATGTTTTAGTCCTAAAAACATAGCACCGCTTTGTTTGACCAGATGTATGAACGTGTAAGAGGCGAAAGAAGTTGGTTAGGATCTTAGCAGTTGGCGTTCTGTAGTCTCTGCCCACCCCCTTGGGAAAATGGCGTGAGTTTATGTTTATATGTGTATGTAGATGTAGAGAATCAGTCTGTTACCTTTAACTCATCACCATCGTTCTCCTGCCTTTTTCCCAATTTATTTGTGGTCGGCGCAGCGTCTTCTTCTTCCATACTTCTCTATTACTCGTCATCTCATCAGATACCTCCTTTCTAGCCTTATCATCCTTCTCACGATCCATTCATCGTTTCTCTGGTCTTCCTCTACTTTTATAGCCATCTACATTCAAACTCAAAATTTTCCTCATTCCTCTGCATTACATGTCCATACCACGATTACCGATCACCACACAACTTTTCAGCTACAGGCGCCACTTTTAGACACCTTACCTAACCAAGTCAATACAGATTTGCTTGATCAAAGAATCCAACCCAGGACCCTAAGCTCAACGATGAGCTTTGCCGCTTTTCTACTAACTTGTACATGTGTTCGGCTATTTGTAATTGGAACTTATGCTCTCTCTATCTCGTAGTTTGTCGAAACTGAAGAGTAGTTTTCTTAGATTACCATTCATCGGTCGAAAACGTTACTTACACGTAAAATGGCTTTCGGAGAATTTGCGGAGGAACTGTCGAGGATCAGTCAATTACTTAAGTGAAACTACCCGTTTTTGGAATAGATTGAGCATGTTGTGGGTGTACTGGACTACTTAACCATTCGGGGAATGCAAACGAGATTGTATTGTATACAAAATTAGTTTTAGTATATGCGAAACCTGAAACACGTGTCTAGTATTTTTATGTAAAGAATCTATGTACAAAATTTCAAAACAGTATCATGAAAAATCACAAAGTTATAAGCTTGTTTTGTTACCTAGTTGTCCGCACAAAAACGTGGTCACCACGCAGCGCGCGCCGCCAGCGTCGTCTTGAGCTCATTGATAATAATAATTTGGCAGTAGGTACTTAAATTATTGCGATACTTTTAACTTTTTTAAATATTTTTGGGAAAAAATATAACATGATTTAAAAATTATTGGAATCGATTCAGTTACTTATTCTGAACAAACTATATTCAGGTTTCGCATATACTAAAAATAATGTTGTATATAAATATTGTATTTATAATTGTTTATTTATTTTAAATATAAAATTGTAACAGGCCGATGTCTGGTACATTGAAGATATTGAAAAAAAAAATATATAGGGGGTCTTTATTAGAGCAACAGAAACCAAACCAGTCTAACCGGATGCAGCTGAATAGCAGTATTTTACATGGAGCGACTGCCTATCTAACCTCCATAACCCAGTTAGTACTGGGTAATACGATACCCCATAGTAAGACTGGTGGTCGGGTCGCTAGTGTTTAAATAAAATATCGAGATTTATTGCTTTAAAAACGTAAGAATCATATCTTAAGCAATAAATCTCCAATTATTTTGTTTCACTTTTAAATCTGTACGTAATTATTATAAACAGGTAATATTTATTTGTAAGTTTGTATGGAGAGGATGTGTTGCCAGTATGTGTTGCCAGTGATTACATACGGGACCGAAACGTGGTCGCTCACAATGGGCCTTATCAGAAGGCTTAAAGTCACCCAAAGGGCAATGGAGAGGGCTATGCTTGGAGTTTCCTTGCGTGATCAAATCAGAAATGAGGACATTCGCAAGAGAACCAAGGTAACCGACGTAGCCCGAAGAATAGCCAAACTGAAGTGGCAGTGGGCAGGGCACATTGCTCACAGAACGGATGGCCGATGGGGCCGAAAAGTTCTGGAGTGGCGACCGCGAACCGGAAGACGCTGCGTTGGAAGGAGGCCTCCCACTAGGTGGACCGATGACCTGGTGAAGGTTGCAGGGATCTGCTGGATGCGAGTCGCACGGGACCGGTCAATGTGGCGACACTTGAGGGAGGCCTATGTCCAGCAGTGGACGTCTTTCGGCTGAAATGATGATGATGATGATGATGGAGAGGATAATCTTCGGAACTGCGGATCCGATTTCGAAAATTCTTTTACTAACGGGAAGCTACATTATCCCCAAGTGTTATAGGTTACATTTAAAACGTTGCCGTGGGTTCATTTCAGTACATAACGGGAGCGAAGCTGCAGGCATAAGCTAGTATAGCTAAGTGTGAACGATGGTGACAATCAAGAACGAGGTTGAAGCTTATGACTTCGATTCGAGTGGTAGCTCAATAGTTTCGACCCCGGCTTACGGAACTTAGGTAGTGAGTTCAAATTAGTTCTAGGTATTTTGTGTAGCTGATGTCGTCACCACTGCTCTCAAAACGGTTAAAGAAGATATCGTGAGGAAACTGGCAAACAATTCAAAGACATCCAATAACCCATACCGGGTTCATGTAGTTTATCATGGTCCACATATTTTTGCGACTGCTGATCATGAGGTCCTGGGTTCGATTCCTGGGTCAGGCAAATTATTATTGAGCCTTTCCACAAGGAATTTCTCAGTAGTAGCCACGGAGTCTGGATTTCTGCCCAGTTGATGACAATAGGCTCGCCCCCTATTACATGGGAATTAAACATAACTGGCGAAATGTGGGTGTGCTATTAGGCAAACCCTTCGGGGATTACAGGTGATGTTATGTTCTTTTCATAGAGAGGAGACCTGTGTCCCAGCAGTGGGAACATTATAGGCTGATCTTGTAAAGGAAAAGTTTACAAAAATGTGTTTTACCCTCACTAGACTAAATTACACGTCTTCATCACCTGTGATGGACTTACAATGATTACTGATGATGATGATGACTACACAGGGTGTTGTCGCTTCACATCACACAGTAATCCAACAGATTAAGGGAACGCTCGCAAAATTCTATATATCATTATTAACTGCATGCGTTGCAGCGTACGGTAGGGACAGCAAAAAAAGGCAGATGTTTTATTAAAACAGGTTTTATTTTAAGAGGGTTTAATATAGAGATATAGCTGTCCCATGACTTTGTCTGCGATCTAGGATGAAATGTTCCCTATAACCTATTTAAGATTTAAGGCTAATCAACATCTGCCTAGCAATTTCTCAACTATGTTGGGGTCAGCTTCCAGTTTAACCAGATGCAGCTGAATACTAGTATTTTAGATGGAGCGGCTGTCTATCTGACCATTACAACCCAGTTAGTACTGGAAAATACGATACTCCTTGGTAAGACTGGTTGTCAGACTTTCGGGGCACTGACTACCTATAACGACTGTCAATGATCTACAAATGACAGCCGTGACTTTCCGAGGCACGGAGAAAAATCGGTGTGTAATGGGTGGTCATCCATCCACGGACCAACCTAGCCAAGCACGGCTTAACCTGAAGATCGAGCTTTGGTTGAATGGTACCAGCAGTCTGCCAAATTATGTTTTGGCTTGAAAAGGTAATAAACAACATTAGTTTTAGTAAATGCGAAACCTGAATATAGTTTGTTCAGAATAAGTAACTGAATCGATTCCAATAATTTTTAACCATGTTATATTTTGTCCCAAAAATATTAAAAAAAAGTTACAAATTGGACACCGAGCGACATTAAGTACCTATCGCAATGATTTAGGTCCCTACTGCCAAATTATTATTATCAATGAGCTCTAGACGACGCTGTAGGCGCACGCCCGGGCTCGCTGCGTGGTAACCACGTTTTAGCGCGGACAACCAGGTAACAGAACAAGCTTAAAACTTTTTGATTTTTCATGATACAGTTTTGAAATTTTGTACATAGATTCTTTACATAAAAATACTACACAAGTGTTTCAGGTTTCGCATATACTAAAACTAAGGTTGTATAAGACAAAGTTACTTTCTCATTTATTTTATTAGATTAGATAGAAGATATAATAGACATGTGGAGATATAGAGGGAGCGAAATTTGTCGATAAGTTAGTCTTCCTATCTTTATTTCGTTTTGGCAATAGCTAAAATGAGAATAGTCATAGTCATTTATTCATAAACAAGTCATTAATTTATATCTGAATTTAAACACATAAATTACACAATTACAGTACGAATACTATAATAAATTACATTTTAATTCCATAAATTACATTAAATCTACATAACTTTTATTTTCGTGATAATTATATTATTTACAAAATACAAATCTATAATAGTAATAAAAAATGTGCAAGTATCAAAAGTTGGAGGGCGTCAAAAAATTCGTCCGCAACGCTGTCAACTGGTAATGTGCCCAAGAGACTGGCGGCGTTGCCACGTTGTATGGTAACGCCTCTGGCCAAGTTAAAAGCCAGCCCTTGGGTCACGGGAAGTGTCAACTAAGCGTTTTTAAATTTCCTTAAAAAGGCTGTGAGCACGCGGACCCACGGCCAGACTTTCAAACCCAAACGGCTCGAAATTATAGTACCAAAGTTGGGTAATGCGTATACATTTTCATCAATCAAAATCAGAAAACTTAATACAATTTTAATAACGTGGGCTATCATAGACTTCCCTAGACTTTGTTGTATCTTACATACTTTTCTTTTTGTCGTCGTCCCTTTAAAAATAAAAAGGTAGTGTATCTCTAGGCGAAAAATACAACGAACTGACTTCGCACAATCATTTCTGCTGACGCTCCACCGCTTCCCGACGTCCGTAAGCCTCGTGAAAATGGTGTTGCATGTAAAAATTATCAGAAATTAATAAATATATATTGGACGTCCGGGCTTAAAGCCGTCCCGTAAAGTATCGGTCGTTCATGTAAATACATGATCAGACTGTATATAATGCAAAGTTTTCACGTGGAACTCTGAATAAAATATGATAGGACCTGTACCTATGTGTCGATTGAGAAGTCATGTATAGGTATATGGATGTAGAAGTAAAATCTTATTATCTTAAACCTCACTCAAGGGTCTGTTTACGATTCGAAACCAAACCGTGGATTTCATATAGCTTGAACAGAGTAAGGTACAGACAGATCAGCAATTTGCGCTGACCACATTGATGCGGCAGTCTTTTGATAGTCGTAACCGACAACAGAGTTGAAAATCTCAAGTCCTTATGCAATTCAGATGAAAATATGCGGCGTATTTTTTGTAGTGGGGTCCTAAGAGGCGTAGGCTGCTCCATCTGCGCCAACCCTAATCTACAATCACCAGGTCTACTTATTCCTGTTGCTAAGCAAATGCAGCTTGCTCCACCAGTTAGTGTCAGTGAACAGGATAATGAGCCCTTTTTACTTTGTCTTTAGGATTAGCTATGCACCAGCAAATCTTTTGATGCATGGGTCTGTAGGCTGTGGAAACCTTTCATCCGAGGATTTTACACAGACCTGTTTGAGAGGGTACAGTAAAGAAGATTTAGAGGTAGGTGTACTATTGTCTAACTTCAAATTTTTTAGAGTAAAATCTTTTTGAAAAAATATTCCTAGGTTTCTATGCTATATGCGTGATTTTGAAGGGAGTGGATGATAGCGCGACTGCTGAGCATGAGGTCCTGAGTTCGATTCCCAGGTCGGGCAAAGTGTTATTGGGTTTTTCCATCACGAATTGCTCAGAAGCAGCCACGTAGTCTGGATTTATACCCGGTGATGGCAATAGGGTCGCCCCCTATTACATGGGACTTATACGTAACTGGTGAAATGTGGGTGTACTATTAGGTACACTTTTGCCTAACCCTTCGGGATAACAGGCGTGATGTTATGTTGTGTGGATGATAGTGAGACAGTTAATGAAACCGTATGGTTTTTGGCACAGAGCAATTTGCTGTTTTCTTGCTCTGACTAAGAAAACTGATTATATGAACAGAGAAATGTAGCTAAGCCTGTTTGGTTAAACAAAAACATACCCACTCGTTTTTCAAGAGAGCTGATTAAGATGACCATCTGCAAGAATTCTTCAGTGTAAAATAGAAGTGACGTAAAGTGAGTGACGATCTGATCATGGTTGCTGGGCTAACATGGAGATCGCTCAAGATAGAGAGGTATGGAAGGAGAAAGGGGAGGCCTTTGCCTAGCAGTGGGACTCCATGTAGGCTAGTAAAAAAAAATAGAAGTGTTTGTTCAGTAGAAGATTTTGATCTCTCGCCAGTTCTTTTCCTGCGAGATTTACGGATTTTGGAATGCGTAATTAGCAATTCTTTTTGTGTTTTCTGTTTTTGTGGTCAAACCATAATTTTTTATGCTAAGTCTATACGTGAGGATTTGTAATTGTTTTTCTGGTGACTATGGTTTCCTTTTATTAGCTGTAAGTCCTTTTTCTGACATCTTGTCGATTCAAAAGTGCTTGTAATTGGTTTAATTCATATCCTATTACTGATCTACGATCTAACTGATTTCAAAGATTGTATGACTATGATAAATTGTTAATTGTATGTTTGCCTATTACTCATCATTAACAGCGAACGTTTTCAAGAAAAAAGTTGACTCATTTAATTGTTACGTTTTTAATAGAACTGATGACGACTGACGTTTGTTAATGTTTTATGTTTTGATTCAAAGGGCGATCGAAATCGTCATTCCTATTGGTTTTTCCGTCTAGGTGTAAGTTATATTAAAACAGCTTGTTCCTGAATCTTCCATACATTCATATATTTTTTTTTTTTGTTTTAAATTTTAAAATTATATTTTTGTCTCTCTGTCTGTTTGTTCCAGCTAATCTCCGAAACGGCTGAACCGATTTCGACGAGACTTTACTGGCAGATACCTGATGTTAGAAGGAGGAAAATAAACGTAAACTAACTTATAGTTTACGTTTATTTTAGAAAAAGAAATAGAGTTCCGTGAAAAAAACTAAACCCATGAAATTGTTAACAAAATCCGATTCAAAAATGGAAGTCAGAATTTTATAATTATTTCACTGTGGTAATAGTTGTTGACCATATGAGCTACTCTCGATTAATTTGCTGACGGTATAAGACAAAAAAGTACAGTGTTGACATCTATCATTTACCTACAGATGTTCCCAAATGGTCTTCTTTCTGCTCTTATACCAAACTAGCTGTGCCCCGCCGCTTCTGACTTGTTTTCTTTTTGCTCGGCTCCTATTGGTAGTAGCGTGATGTTATATAGCCTATAGCCTTCCTCAATAAATGGACTATCCAACACTAAAATAATTTTTCAATTCGAATCAGAAGTTCCTGAGATTAGCGCGTTCAAGCAAACAAACAAACAAACAAACTCTTCAGCTTTATAATATTAGTATAGATTATTAAGAACCAACGCAATACTTGAATTGTTCTTTTTAAGAAATACATTATAAAGCATTTTATATACCAAATTATTAAGAACCAACGCAATACTTGAATTGTTATTTTTAAGAAATACATTATAAAGCATTTTATCTCATCATCATCATCATTCTCCTGCCCTTATCCTAAATCATTTGAGGTCGGCGCAGTATGTCTTCTTCTTCCATACTTCTCTATTACTCATCGTCATCTCAATAGTCACCTTTTTTCTAGCCAAATCATCCTTCACAAACTCCATCCATCGTGTATAGCATTCTATAAAGTATGTAACAAGACCCTTAACGAAGCCGAAAGGCACTTGTTCTCCCCGTCTTTGCAATCAGTTTTTTGTTGAAGACCATACCTGGCAACCTTTTAGTTACGGAAATATCGGGGGTCAAGTTCCAACTTATTCAACAAGTTTTTTTTTTAACTTTTTTTTAATGAAAGTTTAGTTTTTACTTTACTTTAAACATCTTCAAGACCCTCGTACTATTCAATTCATCCATCAGCACAATGTTTTGAGTGCGTTACATTGAGTCCTACCGTAAAACCCAAAAAAAAAAGTCGTTACCCAGCAATAATGTTTGCGTAAAGTTATTTAGTTTGATGCTTGGTTGACGGTTTCGTGAAGGGTCCGTTTACACCCTCTATACGTACAGTTTAGCCAGTAACTCTAATTCCCAATAGAGAAGCAACTAGTCCCGGACACGGACTGCGACAATTTTAAACCAATGTCGGGAATGGGGATTGCCGTGGCGGGATCGCTTTCTCGTTCAATAGACCGTCCCGCTAGCGTTTGGAATAGAAATAGTCAGGTGTGATACAGGTATTGTACGGGAATATCATTGTTAGATGTTGGCTAAAACTATTTGTGGGTAATGTTTTAGTAAAGTGAGTTATGATGGTTCAAATTATGTGAAGAGGGGGCGGGAAATCGCTATATGTAAAGTAACTGGTAATCTACGCTGATTTGACTCGAAGCTAACTTTTGGAATGGAAGCCGACCTCTATGTAGTTAAGAAAAGATTAGCTGATGAGATGATGGTGGAAACTTGGCAATAATTAAAGAAACATTATTTATTTATTGGTATTCAAAAAGAAAGTAGTTAAATAAATTAAAGACTAAAATAACTTCTGTGAAACTCTGGATAGAAGTTCCTTTCCTGAAACTACGAATATAGTTTTAAGTCTGTCTCTTTTCCTATACAGAAACCAAAGAACGCCACTTGCTATGATCCCCACAAATACTGCTTTTGCCTCGTCCACCTTCATACATCTGGTCATACACGCACACTGGTTACGAGTACTACAACCACATTCATACTTACTTTTCTTCTAGCCCATCTGGCTATCTATTGCTCCATGTAAAATACTGGTATTCAGCTGCATCTGGTTAGACTGGAATGTAACGCCAACATCTAAGCAGATGATGATCTGGCTAACCCTATCTTTAACATAACATAACATCACGCCTGTAATCCCCGAAGACTTAGGCTATTTACCTAATAGTGCAGTTATGTTTTAAGGCTAGATACCTAATAGGGGACATATCGCCATCAACCGGGCACAAATCCTCCGTGGCTACTACTGACAAATTCCTGATGGAAAACCCAATAACCGAATAATCGAAACCAGGAATGCTAAGCAGTCGCGTTTGCGATCACTAGACCAGCGAGCCAGTAACAGGACTGATCATGTAAATAAAAACTTACAAAAATGTGTTTTACCTTCACTTAACTACACGTCTTCATCACCTGTGATCAACCTACAATGATTACTGATGATGATGATGACTACACAGGGTATTGTCGCTTCACATCATCGATTAATCCTCATGCTCAGCAATCGCACTTCCGACCATTCGACCAGTTCAACAGTTCAGTGGCAGATTTATCTATAACCTAAGAAGAAAAACCAACAAATAAATAAACAAACAAAACACGTCCTTACCCTCAAAAGACAAGTGCACAATTACGATGACAAGCCAAGTAAGTACGATTAGAAATTACCATTACACCAAACATAACTAGTATTTCTTGTACAGAGAAACAATAATATATATTCGTGTTTTACCCGGAATGTGAACCCAGACCCTTTGACCAGCAGGCTGAGCTAATAGCACAATAGATAAGGCTAACATCCTGGTAGGATCAGATGGCCAATTTATTGATAATAGGTTCGAGTCCCTGGTGATAATTTGTTGTGTTTTTAGAGTTCCTTTGGTGAGATGTTAAATTTGTAGTATTTTTATTTGATATATTATTATTTTTTAGGTTTGCTGCCATTTGTGAATAGATATTGAATATGATGCCCTTTGATTATAGTTATATTTTTGAGCCTCTATTTTAATTTTAATTTTTTTTTTAAACTTAAGTTTTCAATTAAGTTTCAGTTTTCAAAAAAGGTCTCATACAATTTTAGTTAAAAAGTTGGGATCATAAAATTAATTGATAAAAAATTGGACAGTATTTTTTTAGCCTATTCATTGTATGGCAATTACCAGATTGATTCAAATTATATGTAAACTAGCCGTTGACGGCGACCTTCGCACGCGTGAAATTATTGTAAAAATACATGTTCCCCGTTTTTGCAACATTTTTCATTGATGCTCCGCTCCTATTGGTCGCAGCGTGATGTTATATAGCCTTCCTCGATAAATGAGCTATCCAACACTAAAAGACAACATTAGTTATAAGGTATAATTTCACTAACAAGATGGTTTATACTGTTGTCCGAAACTGAATAAAAAAAAAATAATAATAATGATTTTTTCAATTCGAACCTGAGATTATGGCGTTCAACCAAACAAACTCCTCAGCTTTATAATATTAAGTATATTATAGATAAAAACAGGACAGACTGTCATTTCCATGGTTCGTATCCCAGCTTAAGATTTTTAGATATCTTACAGCCTACTACGATGCGAAATAGCTAACGCTAGAAGTAAATATTAAACGCGAAACGACTACGGAACCCCGTACGACGCACTTGACTTTTCCTCGCTAAAATTATAGTGTTTTCCTAGAAAGTGTGTACGAATATTACCGTCATCTTACACAATTTAACTTTATTGATTTTCCCACATGAGCAGTAACTTTGTGGATAGAGAATTTGATATGTTTTGGCAAGTTCTTAAAAAGTAACTGGCGAAATGTGGGTGTGCTATTAGGTACACCTCTGCCTAACCCTTCGGGGATTACAGGCGTGAGTTTAGTCCGTATGTAAAACTAGATACTATTACAAAGAGACATTTATTATTCTAGCTACTAGCTAGCCTGAGTTTGGCATCATAAAATTATCTGTCTGAAATTAAAATATCACTTCAGGACTTACATATCTTCTCGGTGTAGTAGTTAAGACGAAAAAAGATTTATTATATGATGACTCAGGATGCAGCTAATAATTTTACAAATATAAATGCATTAACACACGCCTTTCCCATGAGGGTAGGCAAAAACCACAGAACGCCACTTTATACGATCCTTCCATACTCTTTTCGCAGCGTCCACGTTCATAAAACTTATAAAAAAAAACATAATTTACTCTCAAGTGAAACCTCTAAAACTATTCCACCTTCAATTCTACCATCCCTTCGGTGGTTGAAGAGGGGTAAATATATTAATAGGCTTCGGCTTGATCATCAATATGTCAGCCTGCGAAAACTAATCTCGAAAATCATTGAACTGATGATGATAGAATTTTGACTGTCCAAACGCCTTGGGGTCGAATTTTATGTTGGGGTAGGTTGTAACCTTGTCACGTGTATCATTGCGCTGGTCCTGAGGGCGATCGGTAGGACACTAAGGGTATTTTCGCAGAGGATTTAATCATACATGTTATAGTAGAACAGCAATTAGTAAATTATTTGATCTGAATATATTGGGAGTGATATCTGAAGATTTTTTTAGACATCAGATCTGAAGGTGCCTTATTTATCTTAATGATTACTGATAATCATTTCTAGTGCTGACTTATTCGTAAAATCAGCGTGTTTTTTCTATTTTTTATAAATTTTTCTCTGCAAATTTCTTTTGTAGAGCCAAAATAACAGTCATTGACTTTACATCGAATCATCAATAAATACTACAGAACAATCATTCATCAACAGCCCATAATAACAGGCGATTCCTGGTTAAATCACTAGTATTAATCATGCCTAGACCATAGACCTATAGGTATATATTTTTGTCTCTCCATCCCTTTCTGGCAACTGCGCAGACTCGCAGTCATCGTCATCACCCCCACTTGGGGGGGAAACTACCCGCTTTACCCCACGTCAATATACACCAAACAGCGTTGGATAAAATAAACCCACACTGATGCGTTTGCACGTAACTGTACAGTACACATACTTGCAAACTAAAACGCACACTCCTGAGTATTTATACAAAATTGAACAGTTAATTACATTAAGGTTTATGTGTGTGTTTTGTTGTATATAAGGACACGGCATGAGGAAGGGGGGTAGTCGAAAAATATCCGAAATGGAAAATGTTTTTCGACAAATTTTTTCTCGCTTCGAATTTCACGGTAGGCCCGGTTCATGCAGTTTTAACTTGCCTGTCTGCCGTTTGCTTTTACTGATATTGAAATCGTAATATTTTTCCGTCGATGTCCGGAATGAATTCGTTATCGTTTCAGTCTGGATCGTTTTTTATTTTAGCTCTTTAATGCTGGTAAGTCGGGGACGGTGACAGGCTTTATCGATAATTTTTTTGGGGATTTTAAGTGAAGGGAATTTGGTACGGCGTTGAAAAGTTCTTAATTGTGTATTTTAAGCTTTAATGTCACTATATTAAGTGCTTTTTAAATGGCAGACAGAAGGTATTATGTGTTTACCGAAGTATTTTCGTTTTAAAGAATACTGAGTAGCTATGGCTCTAAAACCTATCTCTGTAACCTAAGTGGCTGTCGACAAGACAAGACATGATTTTGTGTTGAAGTATCATATCTATAAGAAGATTGCATTCTTCAATGAGAGCCAAAACACACGCTTTTTTATAAATATTTTAGACTAGATACGCGCGCGGCTTCGCCCACGTGGAGCTCGATAATTGTCGCACGGGATCATACTACCCGGATAAAAAGTATCCTATGTGTTAATTCAGATTATAAACTATCTGTGTGCTAAATTTTATACAAATCCGTTTAGTAGTTTTTGCATGAAAGAGTAACAAACTTCATACATCCTCACAAACTTTAGCATCTACAATATTAGTAGGATAAATCCTTTGTCCACTTTCATAGTACTATATGATTTCCCTTCTAAATACAACTAGATAAACAGTATACAAAACGTGTTCAATAGTTACTCATTCATAACGCCATTGAATGACTCCCCTTGATCATAGACAAAATTGAAAAGTCCAATCGGCCTGTCTGTCATTCCATCGGACCCCTTCAAAACGAGGAACAACCATACTGTATGGTTGCAGAAATATGAATGATTGGTGATACTATTCTGGACAAACTTTTTCTCTCAACAGAACATCACGTCCTGTAATCCCCGAAATGTTAGGCAGAGGTATACCTTTAGTACAACTACATTTCGCCAGTTATGTTTTAGGTCCCATGTAGTAGAAGGCGCGCCTATTGTCATCAACCGGGCACGAATCTAGACTTCGTACCTGCTACTGAGAAATTCAAATTCAATGATGGAAAAACCCAATAACACTTTTCCCGACCCGGGTATCGAATTAAAAACTAACCTACTAAGTACACAAAGCAAAAGATCATGACTTAGACTTTAGCCTAAAATGGTAGACAGCGGTCAAAGATGATGATCGTTACGGGTAATCTGTGGCCCCAAAAGTCTGACAACCAGTCTTACCAAGGGGTATCGTATCAACCAATACTAACTGGGTTGTGGAGGTCAGATAGGCAGTCGCTCCATGTAAAATTCAGCTGCATCCGGTTAGACTATAAGCCGACCCCAACATAGTTGGGAAAAGGCTAGGCAGATGATGAGGATATAAGATACCTACTTAGATTACTTACTTACAATGAAGATGGTGCTTTTCTCTCTCTCTACTAGAACCTAACCGACAAGATACAAAAAGCAAAACATCATGCCTACATCCCCCAAAAGAGTAGACAGAGGGGTAGGTAAGTACAACCACATTGCACCAGTTATGCTTTAACTACGCAAGGCCTACGTGCCTACGTATAGGTACCATAGTTTCGTGTAATAGGGGGCCAGCCAGTCAATGACCGGGACATACTCAGACTCCGGGTTGCAAATGTGAATTTTCTACCTCATCTTCTTTTATATTGCCACTAACTAGGTTTATTATAAGAACGGCATATGCTGTGGTACAATTATTAACTACTAGCACTTAGTCCGCGACTTCGTCCGCAAAAATTGTGATAGCTCGGCTAATATGCATGATATAAATATAATGTATAGCTTATAGAGTACATGAATAATGTAGCTTTCTGCCAGTGAAAAAAATTTTTGAATTGGATCATTAGTTCCGAAGATTAGCCCTACATAAAAACTTACAAACAAATACCTCTTTATAATTTTAGTATAGAAGTAAAGATTCCATGGCCTAAAAAAGTTGACAAATTCTTTCAAATTGTTTTGATTTTCGAAACGACTTTCACTAGAAACATTTCGATAGCTTCTGTCCATTTAAAAGATTTTTTACTAATTTATCAAATAAGTAAAAGTGTATTTTTCTTTTTTTTTGTTTCTGTGAACGCGACTATCTTCGGAACTGCAAGTTGGATATGAAAAATTCTTTTAGCATATAAAAAAACAGTTTTAGGAGAAGTTTATAGACTATTTAACATCATGCTACGACCCTTAGAAGCCACGCGGTGGGTGAAACTGCAGGGCACAGCTAGTCTTTGCGATAGCAAAAAAAGAGATATCTTTTAACATTATAAAGTGGACTGATATTTTTATGTGTTTGTACCGAATAAATTCCGAAATTCCTTAACCGATTTTAACCATTTTTTCACCAATAAAAAGCTCAATTATTAGGAAGTAACGTATGCTATAAATTATATTGATATCATGCAAATTAGCCGAGTTACAACAATTTTTGCGGAAGAAGTCGCGGGCGACGTGCTGGTCGTTGATAAAATGTTACTTTGCCTAGACTCATCAGATATTGTGTACCGAAATGCCCAGATATAACAAGACCGCCTACCTAACACCTATCTACCTACCTAGCATTCTAAATACCTATGTTCCTGCTACCACTACAAAATCAGAACCATTTTACCACCCAAATAACTCAATAACTCAACTAAAATAACACCTACAAACACTCTATCAACCCTAAAACGCTACAGGCATTCTCTCGCAAACTAGGGATAGCACGAGTTAACCCTTCAGCGGCAACACGGATGCGTGGCACATCAAATATGTACCATTCAACACATTCAGCGACACAAGCGATCGCTCAAAGCTGAGCTTAAAGCGATTTAATGCAGCTATGAAAACAATAGCGAGCTCGGTTATGGAATTGAATGATTAGTGATTCTGATATCAAGGTGGTAATGGGTTACTTTGTTAGATAGTGTGGGTTTTGGGTGAGGTTTTTAGGGATTTTAAAGCTTACGGACGTGCCTTTAATGTTCAAAATCTGGTTACGATTTTTGATCTCAATATCGCAGGTATCAAAAACGTTATTGCGGATAGTGTACGGTATGCAATATAATTGTAAATACTAAACATGAACCTAAATTATTGTTACTTGTAAACATAAATATACCGGGTGTAAGGGACAGCCCTCTACAAATCGACAGGGTGCATTCAGCTCCTTATGTTGAATCATATTCCACCGGATTTTTTCTCCAGAAAATTATTCCTTTATTTCAATTTAAAATTACAATCCCGGTGCGCAGAACACCATTTATGTAAAAAATATGGCTAAAATCAAAAATCCAACGATAGATGTTAAAACACTCTAACGAACGACGCGTGAAATCAGCTGTTCACTGCCTACCTACAGAGTTCATCGAACTCGTCGTTGCGCTTGCCGTTTGCTACGTACGTTTTGCCACAGTAACGATACATTGCGTATGAAGAAATAAAACAAATCAAATTTATTGGATTCTCATAACATCCCCGAAATAATTTCTTGTACCGGTCATCTTAGAATGATATACTGAACTCACTCCATCAGTTTGTGGAGGGCTGTCCCTTACACCCTGTATTGTAGCTGTTTCATCATCATTTCAGCCGAAAGAAGTCCACTGCTGGACATAATCCTCCCCCAAGTGTCGCCACATTGACCGGTCCCGTGCGACTCGACTCCAGCGGATCCCTGCAACCTTCACCAGGTCATCGGTCCACCTAGTGAGAGGCCTTCCAACGCAACGTCTTCCGGTTCACAGTCACCACTTCAGAACTTTTCGGCCCACTTCACACTCCACAACTTTTTTGTAGCTGTTGATTGTCCCATGATAAATACATTAAATTATGGATCGTCTGTTCTGTATGGTGTCCGGACGTAAAGAATAGCACCATCCCATATCTTCCCGTGGGTGTCGTAAGAGGCGACTAAGGGACTTACCAGAGAATGGGCAGCAGCGTTCTCTGTGTTTTATAACAACCATACTGCGATCGCCAACCCGCCTGCCAAGCGTGGCGATTATGGCAAAATCCCCCTTCTTGGGGGAGGCCTATGTCCAGCAGTGGACGTCTTTCGGCTGAAATGATGATGATGATGATGGATCGTCTTTGTCTCGTTTGTTTTTCTGTTACACGTGCAGCTGAATACCACTATTTTACGGAACGACTGCCTATCTAACCTCCACAATCCAGTTAGTACTGGGTAATACGGTACCCCTTGGTAAAACTAGTTGTCACTTTCGGGCCACTGACTAACAGTTACGACTGAAAAAGATCTACAAAAGACAGCTGGGACCAAAGGCTTGAAAAAAAACCTTGATCCATACGATGTTACAAGCTATGTTAGTAACAAACGGACCAAAGATTTTAATTTATATATGCTGCTGCACTCACCTGATGCACCAAGTACATGTACATGTACACGTACCCAATGCGCCATAATGGTGCAGCACGGCTTTTGGGCCACTCACACGCACTCCGCGCATCATAGAAACAATCCGTAAAACCGTACGACGGAACTGAAACCGCCAGTGATTGCTTCTGCAAACACGTAACGTGTTTTTTTTGGAAGCTCGGTATGTCATGGGTCAATCATCCACAAACCAACCTAGGCAAGCACGACTTTACCTGAAGATTGATCCGAACGGCTGTTGTTATTATTTGCACAAACGTTAATAAACCCTACAAAGCTGCCAATTCCATCATGAAAATCAGCCTCCTAGCCTACCTATACACACTATTCGTATCAAATAGAGTCCGATTGGCTATCGTCTGTCGCTCAAACCGATGCTCACCTCATTGAGGGTTCATTGACAGGGAATACACCAAATTTCTCTCTCTGCTGGCTATATAAACGAGGTGATGAATTACGTTGTTAAAGATATTGAGTAGATGGTGATTACAGATATAGTTTATTTAATTGATTATTTGTTAAGTATTCAATTTCTCAGCAACCGCGATTGCTGAACATTCGGTCCTCGGCTCAATTCCCGCGTCGGGAAAATTGTTATCAGGTTTTTCAATCAGGTATTTCTCAGTCACGGAGTCTGGATCTAAGCCCGGTTGATGACAATAGGCTCGCCCCCTATTACATGGGACTTTAACATTACTATGAAAATGTGGGTGTACTATCAGGTCAAATCAAAACAAATCAAATCAAATCAAACTTTATTTGTGAACATAAGTACAAAAAGGTGTTATTTATACATTTTGGCTGATCTGTATGTTCGGCCAATAATCGGCATACAAATATAAATATTATATTAGTGGGCTGGTTATCTTACTATCATAATTAATAAATTCTAGGATAAAATAAATGAAGCACTTGATAAATGTCATGAGCCGCATAAAATAAAGTAATTGAATTTCATTATTAATTATTAAAAATGTCAAAGGAAATTAAATTTAGTCATAATTTGTCATTTAAAAAGTCTTCAATCGAGTAATACGTCTTTTCAACTAGAAATAGGAACAACTTCTTTTAAAATGGCTGACATTTCCTCACTTCTGATACACTTTGGCAATTTATTGTATAATTTTGGAGCCATTACGAGGTGCACCTCTATCTAACCCTTCGGGGATTACAGGCGTGATGATGTTATGAGATAGATAAAAGGGCGGTTATTGGACTTATGTTCACAAATAGTGGGGGTTATAAGACCCTTAACGGTGCCTGAAGGAAATTTTTCTCCTCGGCATTGCGATATTTTGTTTTGTTTTGGACCATACCTGGGAACCTACTAGTTACGGAGATTTTGGAGGTCAAAGTTCCACCTTTATCACAAGTAAAAAAAATGTTATAACTTTACTTAAAATACCCCCATGACCGCTGTATTATTCAATGCATCCATCAGCACAATGTTTTGAGCACGTTCCATTAAGTCTAGGGCATGCAGAACCGGGTTTTGTTACGATGTTAAAACCGGCTTTTCCCGGGTCTGACCATTGGATCGAAATCGGGTTTCGCACGCTAATTGAGTAATACCGTAAACCGTGATTTTTCACCCCAAAAAAAGGCGTATCCCAGCAATATTTTTTGCGTAAATTATGTTCTAAGTTTGATGTACAGAATGCTTGGTTTGAACGCTGCGTGAAGGGTCCGTTTACACCTTTTTAAGTGTGAAGTTCGAGATACGATTCTGGGACGTTTAGAAGAGAATTATCTGTATCATGTAATTCAGAGCTGTATTTATGATCGATCTAGCTTATGCCTGTGGCTTCGCCCGCGTGGAGTTCGATAATTGGCCCGCGCGATCATACTACCGGGATAAAAAGTATCCTATGTGTTAATCCAGGTTATAAACTATCTGTGCGCTAAATTTCATCCAAATCTGCTCAGTAGTTTTTGCGTGAAAGAGTAACAAACATGCATCCATCCATCCATCCTCACAAACTTTCTCAATTATAATATTAGTAGGAAGTTACATGAGAATGTGGCTATACTTAATATGACACCTCTGCCTAGGCCCTACAATTTATAGTCGTGATGATCAGTCAGTAAATAAAACAAAACGCTTTCTCTATATGCCAGTATTATTATGTATCCATTCTCTAATACTGCTTTCGGAAATATTCGTGTAGACGCCGGGCATTCGTCGACCGCATCCAAAGCCGAAAGACGAGAGGCCGACGAGCCTACCGAAAGATACTGCTCCACCTCCGCTGTCACCCTGGAAGGAGATTTTTAGTATGTTACTAGCTGTATCCCGCGACCTTCGTACGAGTGAAATTATTATTAAAATATTACTTCCCTATTTAAAACGGATTTTGTTAACAATCAATCAATCATTTATTTTGTTAAACATAGGTATGGTTACAGATAATATATTGTCTAGAATATGTGCCTATGTTTTACCAATTTATGGCGGACAAATTAACATAAACAAGCATATACAATCAGTTACAAATAAGTGGCAATACATTACATTAAGAAAAAGAAAAAAACAGTAAATTGAAATATGTCAGTCAGGTAAACATGTCATTACAACAACAATTTCAAGGGTCTTATTATTTAATCTTTTTTCTAAAATAAAAGTAGTTTTAGTTACTCCTTAAAACATGTCCAGCCGTTTAGGAGATTAGCTGGAACAAACAGACAGACAGACAAAAATTTTAATAAAAATATGAATTCAGTAAAAAGCTGTTATTTTGAAATTACAAACAGACACTTGAATTTTATTTATTTGTCCTTCACTTTTTTGAACTTCACTTTATCAATTTTTCTTTATGACAAAGTTACCTTCGATGAGTCAGGCAATTGTATTGTATTGTATGGTTAATTATTTAACCAGAAAAAAAAAACTCATTGCCTTTTTTTTTTCTGAAGTATTTAAAGTATTATAACAACCATAACTGTGGTAAACATTGCATTTGTCAACCTTTCCATTATTTGTTTCATTCTTTTGCATTATTTAACTAGAAAAAACAAGTCATTGCCTAAGAATACACCTGATAACAAGCGTATATGACCAAACGTGAGATTGAGGACGAAGCAAATCCAGTACGTAAGGATCGTAGTAAGTGGTGTTTAGTAGTTTCTTCTGCCTACCCCCATGGGAAAAGCGTGAGTATGTAGATAACTTACCTGACAAGTATCGTGCCCCCAACCTCCCGCGCAGAACATTCTCGGAGTCAGGGTGTGGTTGTACCAGGAGTTGTCGACTTCTTGGCACTCCTGCATGGGGACGATCGTGATTTGAACTTGTTGGAGGGTGTCGAGGTAGTCACCCTGCAAAAGCATGAAGAAAGTGGATAAGGTTCAACATTGTTTAAATTGTGTTCGATTTTTTAAATATATTTTATTAAACTTTGGTTCATTATAATCTGTGTAAAAGTACCCTTAACGAAGCCAAAAGGCATTCTGTCTCCCCGTCATTGAGATAATTTTTTTGTTTTAGACCATACCTAACCTTCTAGTAACGGAGATATTGGGGGTCAAAGTTCCAATTTTTTCACAAGTTTTTTATTTTACATACTCGTTTTTAATGTTGTACCTTTACTTTAAATACATTCACGACGCGCATACTTATACAATGCATCCATCAGCACAATGTTTTGAGTGCGTTACATTGAGTCCTACCGTAAAACGTGACCATTCACCCCAAAAAAATGTCGTTTCCCAACAATAATTTTTGCGTAGAGTTACATAGTTTAATGTACAGAATGCTTGGTTGACGGCTCCGTGAAGGGTCCGTTTACACCTTGCAGTTAAATAGATTTTGTGGCTATAGACATCACTGCACCACGTCAGAAGGTTGGTATTATGGCCTTGAGATCAGTAAGTAAAGCAACATTTTGTTGGTCGCAAGAGCGACAGCTGAGCGTAGTCTTGGGATCGTTCCCCCGATCAGGAAAAGTGATATTGAGATTTTCCATTTCAATCTCCGTAACCCAACCCCCAATCCAGCTCCCCTTTATCAGCTCTGGGGAAACACGAATGTCATTCAATACGACGACACGGTTGACGCAATGGCTGAGCGATTGACTACTGCGCTTCGTGTCGCGGGTTTGATTCCCGCACGGAACAAATATTTGTATGGCCTACAGGTAGTTGTTCCGGGTCTGGCTGTTTGTGTATGTGAGTTTATATGTTTGTAAACGCACCCACGATGCAGGAGAAATTCCTAGTGTGGCACAAAGTTTAAAAAAATACACCTCTGTCCACTCCCTTTCTACAAACACATGGTAAAGATGATATTAAAATCTAGATAGATTTTAAATCTATAAATGAAACATACTCGTTCTTTCTGATAACCCCATCCAGCCACAAAAATATGGTGTCCGACTACCCCACTCAACTGGATCGTATGTACTTGCTTACTGAGATGGAGTGTACGGTTCCACGTCAGGAGTTGTACGTCGTAGTCGAAGCCATGCTTCAGCTGGTAATTCGGATGGACGATGTGGTCTACGATGGTGACTTGAAAACCCTTGAGACGGTAGGAGCTGCCTATACGGATGTAGGTGTAGTTTGTTCTGAAAGTAATATTCAAATTATAAACGATTAGATTTTGCCCGCAACTTCGTTCACGTGGAGTTTGGAAATATCCAATGGAAATTGTCCTAAAAAACCTTTGTCTATGTGTCACCACATTTTTTTTTATCTCTGGACATCCTCATGGAGGTCCCGAACGGGTCTGTCAGACTCGTACCGACTGACAAGACACGGTATTCTTCGACTACCTTGGGCCGGGGTACTGCAGTACTCGCGCAGTTCGTCACGCTCCCCCGGCCAGGTTTTGCCCACATAATCATGTGGACCCCGTTGCCGTCTGCGGCCGTACAAATTCTAAGACTGGCAGAACGAACAATCGGCGCATCTTGTGACGGGACTCCGCAGTCACACGGAGTTTGAGAGGAGTCGATGATTCCCCATTTGAGCTTCTAGTCGGTTCTTAGATTTTCATACCGACTACTTCAGTCGGAGTTATGAAGTGTAGGGGTTTAAACTGTAGCGTTCAGTGTTTAGATAAAGGAGTATGTGTAGAGAGAGACTTACCCACAATGAGCTGTAGTGAGTGCCCATTGCCTATGTATAAGAGCTGCACCGCAGACATCACCATAATTGGCTTGGTATGGCGCATGGATGATACTGATTTCATATCCGCCGATGATGCTGTATTTCAATCAAATTCAACAATGTATTGCAAAGACATGTGATGTGTATGGATTGTGCGAGGAATGATATGAAAGAGAAAGGAGTAAATGATGCCGTGTCAGACGACAGGGGAGAATGGAAGAAGAAAACGTGTTGCGCCGACCCCAAGTAGAATGGGATAAGCGCAGGAAGATGATGAATGGAATGCAACCTTACTGAGTGCTGTGTAACTGAAAACATCAATATTAATATCAGTTAATTTTAAAAGAATGGATTAACTTAATACTCAGGTCAGTGTCAGGTTGTATGTTGATTGAAATATAATTCGCTTCCGAAACAAATATGGCTTTACAGAGTTATAATCAATAAAATCATCAATAAAAAAAATATTTCGTCTTCTACGCTGGCGCTTCTACCTTAAACCATATTGAAATGAGATTTGAGTCTGATAAGCAGTAACAAAAAAACTTAACGTCTACAGAACCACGCAAATCAACTGTTTTACCCATATTCAAGAGATAACGAAATCTTAGCATAACTGTAAAAAATGCAATTATGACGTATTTTTTATCAAGACACGTGTTACTCACCTACCCACATAGACAAAGTTAGTTAAAAACACTAAAACTACGAAAAACATTACGACACAGAATCAAACGTGTTTCATCAGAATTCCAATTAAAATCATTAATTCGGTCCGCGTAAAGTATAAAACAATTATATTCGTGTATTATTTTTATTTACAGGATTTGGTATTTTCGTTTTACAAAACATGACAGATACTTATGCAAAATCGTAATGTCGTTTGAGGTTGGTTTTTTCAATCAATAGGGTGGATCATTTATATAAAGCGTGTAAACAGACCCTTAACATAACCGAAAGGCACTTGTTCTCCCCGTCTTGCGATATTTTTTTTGTTCTAGACCATACCTGGGAACCTTCTAGTTACGGAGATATTGGGGGTCAAAGTTCCAACTTTTTCACAAGATTTTTTTTTAAATCCATTTTTTAATGTAAGATTTTTACTTTACACACCTCCACGACCCCCGTACTATTTAATCCATCCATCAGCACAATGCTTTAAGTGCTTTCCATCGAGGCCTACCGTAAAACGTGATTTTTCACCCCCAAAAAAAAAGTCGATTCCCAGCAATAATTTATGCGTAAAGTTACTTAGTTTGATGTACAGAATGCTTGCTTGACGACTATGTGAAGGATCTGTTTACACCCTGTATACTAGAAAGAGGAAAGAACCCAATATTGAGCCTTGTGGAACCCCCATTTTTACTTTTAAACCCTGTGAATTAACACCATTTACTTGCACATGTTGTTGTCCATCACTTATAAATAAGATTTTACCAAACTAAGTGCCAGTTTACCTAGTCCGTAATGCTCTAGTTTCAAAAGTAATGTGTCGTGATTTACGCAATCAAATGCTTTGGAGAGGTCACTAAATATTCCTGTGGCGTCTTGGGACTCTTCTCAGGCAGTAAATATGTGCTTTAATAAGGTTACACCGGCGTCGTCAACGTCCCTTGGTGAAACCATACTGTTGATCGTGTAAGATTCTGTTGGTGTTAAAATGATTGTGCATTTGACTAATTAAGCATTACCTTTTCAAACGTCTTGCTTAAAACTGGCAATACGGATACAGGTCTATAATTATTAGTATCTTTACTATTCCCGGATTTGAAAGTGAGTCATGAATTTACTGTATTTCATTAAATCAGGGAAAACTCATTGGTCTACACACAAATTAAAAATTAATGCTAAGTATAGTTCTATAGTCTCAACTAGGGATGTACAAACTTTGATAGACATTACCCAAAAATCTTCGGTCAGTTTGACTTTTATTTGCCTGAAAGCTTTAATAACTATCATAGGGTTTAGTTTTAGTAATTAAATTTAAATTCAGACACATTCGCCTTTAATAAACCAATTGAGACTGCAGGACAGTAATTAAGAGCCTTCGTAGTTTTTCAAGTTATATCGGTAAAGAAATTTCCAAATTCTAGAGCTACTTGCTGATAAAAGCTTTTAGGACCGCATACTGTATCTAAAGTGCAGTGTTACGTATTTTCTTCCTATTAGTCGCGTTATGTATGCCTTTCCGATCATTTCCGATGAACTGGAATAAACAGACAGACAGACAGACCGACAGACCGACAGACAGAGAAAATTGAAAAAAAATTGTTTTTGTAATAACCATATATATTTTCATATGCATAAAATTTTAAACGTAACTAAATTTAATTAAGTAGAGTAAACTAACTAAATACATTATTAATTAAAAACTATTAAATAACCTAAAATACACAACAAACTATAAAAGGGCATCAAAAACTCCTCCTCAACGCTGTCAGCTGGTAATGTGCCCAAGAGACTGGCGGCGTTGCCACGTTGTATGGCAACTCTTAGCCTTTGGCCAAAGTAAAAGCCAGCCCTTGATATATGCATTCAATATAAAGCTTTTATTTCGATATTACAAACAGACACTTAAATTTTATCTATTTGTATAGAGATGTTCTTTATAATGTTTATTAAAAAATATTTAAAAATGAAACAAAAACGAAAAAATAAAGATGAGTTGAAGAATACATTTTATTGTGTAATCCTGCCTGAATAGTGCTTACATGACTTGATCTTTACCACAGACATAAATGATGGCGAAACAGCAGAATATTATATGTGTACTGAACATTATATAATTTAATGTCAAAAACGTTTTCATTTACGGAACTTAAATAAAATTCACAACGTTCTAAAATATTTTATTATAAAATCATTCAGTCGAATTTAATTCCAGTGGTCTGCTCAATCCAAGACCTGACTTTGGCTACTTTGCTGTACACTCCGTATGACCCTGGGGTGGCACAGCCGTATCCGAAAGAAACCATCCCGAGAAGTCGATCATAGGCTACTGCTGGGCCTCCAGAATCACCCTGCAATACAGAATTGTGGTTTATTTTCATTTCTGTGAATATTTTGAAGAATTGATCAATGAAATGAACATCGTGAGGCAATTGGCATGTCCTAGAATAAAAAAGAAATAATTGTGACATCTTCCAACCCGCACAGGGCCAGGCTTGTGGCTTGTGTCTCAGCAGATGGGGACGTTATAAGGCTGAATTATGAAATCAACCGAAATGTTCCAATACATGCTAGGCAGGGCTCATTACAGTTGGATAAGAGTAGGTGAGAAGCAAACTGAATAGCGTTCTATTGGAAAGTCCTACGTCCAACGATGACGATTTCAGTACATTGCCGCCATTTTTACCCGACTACGGCGAAGCCAAAAGGAAGGGTTAAGATTTTAGCAGTCTATGTATGTATGTTCGTATTTACGTATGTTCCTCCGTAGCGCCTAAACTATTCATCCAATCTAGATGAATAAGGTGTAAGTCGATTTATTATGGCCCGGGTAACAGAGGCTATATTTTATCCGACTTCAACAATAGTTTATATAGTCGATTTTACCTTGTAAACCCCGAATATAATTAGAACGTGATTTTTCAGTAGTCAGGTTTTTTTAGTCGTAGTAGGTGTACCACATCAATTCTTGTTACCCTCTTCTCAATTCTAGCAAAAATTTCAAGTAAATGGATTGTAACTAGAATTACCTGGCAAGCATCTTTTTTCCCTTCCGAAAATCCAGCACAAAACATTCTCGCTGTCAAACTTCCCCTAAAGTATGGGAATGGCACATTCTGGCAGTGTTCTTTCGATATGATTGGAACCCTCACGGCACGGAGTACATTTGAATAT
The DNA here is from genome assembly GCA_905163415.1 of Noctua fimbriata. Lineage (NCBI taxonomy): Eukaryota > Metazoa > Arthropoda > Insecta > Lepidoptera > Noctuidae > Noctua > Noctua fimbriata. The sequence goes on from LR990946.1 coordinate 3,754,155, forward strand.
GGACCCTTGAAATTAGGAAATAGAAATTATTATTTAAAATTAGTAACCAAGAATTGGAAGACATGTGGAGATCTACCAACCCGAACTAGCTCAGCGTGGTGGAGAACAGCCCACTCCCACTCTCTGATAGAGAGGAAGCCTAGTATTCCAGCAGTGGGAACATTATACGCTGTATGCTTATTCTTAGTACCCAAAAGAAATGATACAATGCCTAGGGTGACCGATATGCAGCAGTTAACGTCTTTTGAATTAATAAGATATATTTCTTTAACAAACCTGTGCGGTTACTTTAGTGAAATGAAGTGTGGATACCAAAAGATTACTCTTTATTAAAGAGTAAGGATTTGTTCTTGGACCAAGATAATTACCCTGTGGAACGCTCACGCTTTTTGTTACGTGCGACGACGCTTAAGTGATGAAACGTTAGTTAAGTTCAAATAGAATTGAATACTTACTCTAAAAATAAATTGATAAAGTATATTTCTACATATTTTATTTTTTTAGTTCATCAGTAAGCGTCATCGTCATCAACTACAAGGCCTTTCCCAAATATCCCACCACACCTCCAGTCTAACCAGTAGCAGTGCTGAATACTAGTATCTTACATAAAGCTACTGCCTATCTGACCTCCACAACCCAATATCTCGGCAGTACATGGTAACCCTTGGTAAGACTGTCAGCCTTTCAGGCTTGTGAACATCCGTAACGACTGTTAGAGATCTACAAATGACAACCGGGACCAACGTGCTTTCCGAGGCACGGAACACGGCTGTTATTATTTAGCCATGAGTATATTATATTCCAAATACATATTTAATTAACCTTAACTAAAGTATCGTGCAAGCTACAGCACCACCCAAGCATCGCACGGCCACAGCATACGTAGTCCGCAGCGAAACTGGGACCATCTAGTAATAAATGATTGTTTCCAATTTGTTACATTCTACGGCTAATAGAAACGTGTAGATGGGCGGAACCAATGAGATTTTAATTTACCGCTTGGTTTCTATAAACGTAGCTATATCTAAAACGAATAAATGTGCATTCAATTGAATAATAAACTTCATATTTCCATTTGAAATAAATATTTGTAGAATTTGTGGTTATTATTTTGTTTGAGTTGTAAAACTTACGGTGCCTATTACTTGTTATTTTACACACAGGTAGTGGATAAGCAATCAAAATTTTCTAATAAACTTTTGTACTCATACAACAATATCACATCAACAAGTTGTGGGGTCATTGTTTTAATGTTGCCTATGCTGTTATTGTGTTTTATGACGAACACTATACCTTTCTAAATTCCTTCAATTAAAACTGATCATCTGTAGAAAATTTAATAATTATACACAGTCAACAGTTTCACTTAAATTGTCAATAAAATTATAGGTAACGATGAGGTTTCATCAGAGTTAATAGTTTTAAATGCTACACCTCCTATTATTCCTAAATTAGCATTCACGGTATTAAAATTTGCTCTAAAATTGTTACTTACATTTTCCTCAGTATTTCCCCATCCAGTAACTGTAATAACTTTACCAATAACCATGTCTTCTATATGAGCTATCTTTATAGGTTGTATATTTTCATTGAATTTCAAGGGTTCGACCAGTTCCAGTAGCTGGAAATCGTAGTCAAAAGGATGGTCTTTCTTCTTCGCTGACCACATCGGATGGACATGTCCTTTCTTCACCATTATTTTCTTCCCCAAGTTCATGTATTTTGAACCCACTTTTATGTACGGCTTCTTGCTTTGAAATTATTTTTAGATTTCTTTAGACACCTTACTTTATTCATATTCAAGATTAGATTTAGTTCTGGGATGTGTTACAATTTAATTTTATAATCGAGTGTTATTATATATGTCGGATCCGGTCGTTAGTATGGACATAAAATGAATTGGAAAGTCACTACACAGCGTGCTTCTACAGAGCCCTGATGTTCAACTCGAGGCGAAGGCGACAGTCATTGTGCCCCATGCTATTGTGTTAAATTGTAATCTTAAGTAATTCCTTAGTTTTGCTAGAAACAGTGTATCGCAACCAGTGTGTTTTCATAGCACGAAACCCATCGTCGGAATAAAACTAACAGCAGAATCCCTACTAAGACGGCCTACTAGCTATGTTAACAGTATTGACTCCCAATCTCTTCAAGTTGTAGAATCTACATAAACTTTATTAGAAACATTACTACTTAAACACACATACAATTACTGTTTTAAGACAAACTTTAGATCACAATGTTTCAATATTCAGAAGAACAAGCTTAAAACTAGTAAAAAGAAATATAATTCTCACCCACAATGTCCAGCAGATATTACCCATTTCTTATCAATAATCGCTCCACCACAATTGGTGCCATAAGAAACGTGGTACGGATATAAATTAATATCGACTTCCACGCCACCCACTATTTTATCATCTCCGTAGTTCCACTCAGCATCATAGGCATTATACTCTTCATTTCTTTCACTACCGTCTTTTCCATAATCAAAGTTGTCTACATCTGGCATTTCTGTCGGTTCTTCATAGGACTCGATATCGAGTCTTTCTAAGTCCTCTTTCGTAATCCTCTTCGAATACCGTTGCCTCTGCATTGGTGCGTAGAGGACATTTTTGGATTTGATCGGTATTTGATGTACGGGTATTAATAAAACATCATATTCTGGAACGGTTTCAGAAAAATGGATTAGTTTTAAACGGAGTAACAAAGAATTTATTTTTATGAAATTCGAATCTGGTGTTAAGACTTGTAATTAAAATTTAACACCCGTACGTCATGACGTCATGTAATAAGATAATGAAAAATATGATGACGTCAGAAGAAGGAATCCCAAAAAAAATTGTTTGCCTTACTGTCTTTCAATTTGATCAGAATAAGAGCTCCTATTGTGAAATGTAAATTCCATGCATCAAATGGAATATATAAATTACCAAAATATAATAAATATAGCTGGAAGAAGTTTGAAAATTCAAAATTGTCAACCACAAAGCAAATTTTATTTAAATAAACGTCGTTGTATCTGCCGACCAACACTCTGAATCCATCCAAGAAAAAAACAAACTCATTCTCTTCAACATTAAAAAAAAGTACAATTATTACAAACAGTTTCATAACTTCTTCCACCAGATCCTATAAAAAATAAAGACGATAACAAAGACCCCATCCAGTCCGAGAATTTCCTTCCGGAAACCAACGCAGATACATCTATCTATAGAATATAATACCCCTCGCCACCGAGAGTGAGAGAGATAGTATTAAACTTAACTTATACTATCACTTACATATCTTCCGTGATAGTTCATTATTTTGAGCTCCCGATATTTCGATGCTGTTGCAAGGGCCAAGATCGCGGGTCGATATCAGAGCTCAAAATAATGAACAATCACGGAAGATGTCCCGTAAGTGACAGCATAAGTTTAGTTGTAAACCGTGAAAACTTAAAACAATGATCACTATAATTATCAAAAAAAAAAAAAAAAAAAACTATGTACACACGTACTGTCAAGCTGAGCTGGAGTTAAGCAATGAGATAGGACGATCATAATTATAAATATATAGAACATTATGACTGAATTATCTACCGATCGTCATCCCTGTGAGAGCCACCTTCACCAAGAAACTCTTTCTGAATTATAAATTCCATTTTAAAAATCAATTTTATTCTGATTGTAGAAGTTAATTCGCCTTGAAATTGAAATTCAAATGTACTTGTTTTACATTTTTTTTTGCTAGTTTCGTTTCAATGTTACGAATAATTGATACAATGCAGCTGTTGTGATAGAAATATTATTTTACTAGTTCCGTAATTGGAATATCAATAATTATAAATCGGTAAAAGGAAACTATTTTTGTCGAATTTTGTAAAATTAAATATTTTTGAACAATTTTATTGTTGGCTTGCACGTGCTGACATCTTGTAGAAATCTTAGTAAAGTTTGTTCTTTTTGTCGCCATCTATCGGATTTTATTGGAAGTTTGAAATTTAACTGTTTTAGTCAGTGTTCATTATTAATTTCAACCGTGTTTGGCAGCTTGCCTTACCCTCAAAATTTATGAAAGAAACTTCTTTTTAAATGTTTTTGTTTAATACTTAGTTTTCGAATGCACTGAACTGGATTAATAATGTTTGAATCTCTTTTAGTAGTTGAACGCTAGCGCCATCTAGTATCGAATAGCAAAACGAATGGTCCCAAGACTGTAAAAACAGCGATTGCAGAAGTGTTCAGATACAATATTTACTACGTTTTTATACTGTATTATTGTTTTACTTTTACTCTAAAAAGTTTTTGTTTAGGTACCTACACTAAAGCTTATTGTGAATTTGTGAACCAAAATGAATACAGAATGTTTTTCGTGTTATTTTACATGGATTTACATATATAGAAAATTCGCCAGGCCAGGGCCAGGGCCAGAATCGGCACACAGTGGGTGCCTGAAGACGGTCGTCGTCACCGAGGCAAGCCCAAGAAACGACTTGTTCCTAACTGATTGGCCAGAGAAGGCAAAACATCGGGAGAATTGGAAAAGAATGGGCCTTTGCCCAGCAGTGGGACAGAATAAACTAATTAAAAAAAAAGGTACATCAATTGAACCGGCGGAAAGGCGTGCTCGTATGAGAAATCTGTAAAATAAAAAGGAAGAAAATATTATTAGTAAATTGTATTGTACCTAAAATATCAAGAAAATAATCCTTCCGTAAACAAATAAGAATGTGTCTGTAAAAAAATACGCATCGGCTTTGGACCGCCTCTTTGTGGTCGGCTACTAACAAAAAAAGTCAAATAATATAGAATGTCTAGGTATTTGCTTTTAGCAGTAAAATAGAATAAAATAAAATCATTTGAAAATCGAATAAACTCCGATCTGATTCGAATCCGAGAAATGCAGTACTTTTTTTTAAGACCTACTAAAAAAAAAAAATTACAGCCGATTTCCTAATTTTTTAGAAGTGGGTTAAAAATGGTCGTGAATGCTAAAATATTATTGCACATTTGCAATTTCTACTCTCGGTGCTAGCTCGAGCATTGAAAATCCTACATTGAGCTTTTATTTAGGCTTTCTTCACAAATAAATAAAAATTTAAGTATCTGTTTGTAATTTGAAAATAACTGCTTTTTACTGAATGCATATGAAACTATACGGTACCTACCTACTTATGACAAAAAAAAAACATTTTTTAAATTTTTGTCTGTCTATCTGTCTGTTCCGGCTGATCTCCGAAACGGCTGGACAGATTTTGACGGAACTTTTACCAGCAGATAGCTGATTTTATAAGGAGTAACTTAGCTACTTTTATTTTTTCAAAAATACTAAAACCCTTGACAAAATCCAACTCGAATAGGAAAGTAATTTTTCTTTAATATAAATTCCAAGCGGACGAAGATCACGGGCGACAGCTAGTAATTAAATAAATATTGAAGGGCTGTGCAGCTGTGCATTACGTTAATGTTTCATTCGTTAGAATTTAAAACATTTTACTCAGATCTCAATTCAAATTTAATTCAAATTCAGATCAGACGCAGTGTGTAAACTTTCTTGCGTAACCCTACAAACTGTATTTTTTTTCTAACTGTACTTTTTTATCGTTTTTCGCCTTAACACGTTTCATGCTTCGTCAATCGTAATTGACTGAAAAATTACCGTTTATTCGCGAACTGAAGTCGAGGACTTCTTAATAAAACAAGCGATAAAATCTTCAGAACCACGCCGTATTTCTTATGAGACAGTGGCCAAACTGTAAGTTCTTATTAGGGATAGGGGAACACCAAATAATTGTTGGAAGGTTGTATTATAGATTATACCTTATGTGTAACAGTAAAGTTGATAAACTTGTACTGTCACTTACGGGATATCTTCCGTGATTGTTCATTGTTTTGAGCTCCCGATATTTCGGCGCTGTTGCAAGCGCCATGATCGCGGGTTGACTGGAGAATGCGGCAAGATATCCCGTAAGTGACAGTACAAGTATAGTTGAAAACCGTGAAAGCTTAAAACAGTGTTAGTAAAGTTGGTCTTCTAGCGGCGAGATGGGCAGGTGGCATTGTTGCCACTGAGGAAATACCCTGGATGAAGCTGGCTCAAGAGCGTGGAGCTTGCAAGTAAAGAGAGGCCTATACCCAGCAGTAAGTGAAGTCAGGCTGTGGATGATGGTGATGTGTAAAAGTGAACGAAGCCGTAGTGCACTTGTTCTCCTCTTCCTTGTGATATTTTCTTCTAGACCATACCTGGGAACCATCTAATTACGGAGATACTGTACTTTAAATACCACTACGACCAATATACTATACAGTGCATCCATCAGCACAATGTTTTGAGTGCATTACATTGAGTCCTGCCGTGATTTTTTAACCCCAAAAAAAAAGTCGTTTCCCAGCTATAATTTTTGCACAGAGTTACTTAGTTTTATGTACAGAATGCTTGGTTGATGGGTTCGTTAAGGGTCCGTTTACACCTTGTTTAGGTAGTACCTGAAAAGGATGTGTAACAAAAATAAATTTTAGTGGTATGTCAATAAATAAACTATTGGTACAAGGCTAGAAAGTGGGGGTATTCCCCAAAGCGCAACTATTTTTAAGCGCAACCAACTAAGTACAAGTAAATTATTCCTCGAACTGCAACCATTAGTTGCGCTCACAAATTCAATTTAAAAATATTATAAGTTTATTCCTCAAAGCGCAACCCTGATGAAAAATAGAGGGGGTATGATGGATCCATTAATTATTTTTCAATTATGTTTTGAGCTTCGAGGAATAAACATATAATTTTTTTCTTAAATGTTGATTCCTCGATTTTCCAGTCTTACCAAGGGGTATCGTATTACCCAGTACTAACAGGGTTGTAGAGGTCAGATAGGCAGTCGCTCCATGTAAAATACTGGTATTCAGCTTCATCCGGTTAGGCTGGAAGCCGACCCCAACATAGTTGGGAAAAGGCTAGGCTGATGATAAAAGCTGCTGACCAGTGATTCTGGCCAGCAGTCTTGCAATACTTTAGATTTTGAATCAAGACTGCAGAAATCCATAATAATTATGTTACATACTGTCCCCTCATAGTTAATAACGAACAATAGTCTTAAAACTGTTTTCTTAGAAAAAAAAAACAATTAGATACCTATATTATTTAGACCTACATTATTTTCACAGATATTAATAAAATCTCTGCTGAATTTGTTGAAGTTTATCTATATAATTATATTTTTTTAAAATTTTTGCCAAAATTTTTCATTTGTGAAAAAGACAACGCTTATGTACGCACGACGATCAATCAAGCTATACAAAACCAGTTTATGCAGGTCTCTCATTGTACGGGAAATCAATACAAAGCGAGGCCATGTTAATACTCAATACTCAAATTTTACTGTTATACTGGAAATGTATGTGAATATGTATAAAATAAAAGTACCTTAATCTGTCGGTCGTGTTTCAAAGGCACCATATGGAAGATAACCATAAAATTGTTTCTCCAGAACTACACAGTTCAAACACAGTACACATAAGGCCAGCCGAAAGACGTCCACTGCTGGACATAGGCCTCCCCCAAGTGTCGCCACATTGACCGGTCCCGTGCGACTTGCATCCAGCGGATCCCTGCAACCTTCACCAGGTCATCGGTCCACCTAGTGGGAGGCCTTCCAACTCAACGTCTTCCGGCTCGCGGTCGCCACTCCAGAACTTTTCGGCCCCATCGGCCATCCGTTCTGCGAGCAATGTTTTAAGAAATAAGGTCAAATGTTAAGTAGATGTATGATTATTATTCAAAACTGTCAAAATATTACAGTACTTGCTATTTTATGCATGAAACTATGGTGTTCAGTTTCTTGGATAGCTTGAACGTCGTAATGTAACACAACCTATTGTTCATTTAGTTAAGTTTCTCTTTAAGTGAACTGTAATTTGTTATTTGAGAAAATAAATGTCTTTAAACCGAATATTGATTGCCCTGCCTACTGCCTCTTAAGTTTAGCAATTCTTTATTTCTTAGTCAGTTTTTATAAAATTATTGTAAATCTAAATTCCAGTCGGCATTGTCATATTATTTGTTTATAATAACCAAGCTCCTCTATTGAATTTTGTCAATGGAAGTCTAAGATACAGGTTCTATAGTTTAGAAGTCAGGCGTCCATTTAGTTTCTTGCAGCCTTTTTTTGGCTTAGACCCTTAATAGATGAAATTAGGCTATATTTTATTCCTTCTGCGAAGCAGTCAAGCTGGTGAAGGAGGTGGCGGGACGTGAGAGAGAAAGAGCCTCACGCCTCAGCGTCGGGGGTCACGGCGTGGTGGCTCCCGGCCACCGTAGGCGCGGGCCTGTGGTCGGCGAGTTATGGGCTAACTCGCCGTCCGGCCGTGTCGACGGCGCGTTCGTGTTCCACACGCGCCTCAAAGAGATGTCAGCAACCACGTAGGGGTCCGCATAGGCCGATGCCGGCCAGGGCTGCGGGACTGTTCGAAAGAGATACCGCGGCCCTGGAACACAAAGGGCAAAGAAGGAACATGAATGGGTTTTAGTCGGTACAAGTCTGACACTCCCTTCCGCTCCGCCCAGAGCGGGTGGCTATATTTTATTGAGACCATTAATGATTTATTTATTTATTTATTCTTCGGGCTACGACAGTAACCTTAGTTCTCTTGCGAATGTCCTCATTGGTAAGGTACACAGCTGTGTTTAATTATGAAGTTACAGTTTTTGTACTTAAGTGGGCGCTAATCATTGTAATTTATACGTTTTGACAATGACATAAGAGCCACATGGATGTACGCATGGAAATACGAGGAATTTATGTGAAATCGAACAACTTGACCTGTTATAAAATGTCACGCTGAAAATGTAGTCATTTGTCCAATACATATTCATTAGAGTTCAGAGTAATTTTAATGATCTTATCATCATTACTGAACGATAGGTCAATAAAAAAAACCTCCGTTGCCATGCATCTGTACAACATTGATTTAGTGTACTTTCATTAACCATTTTAATTTTTACATTATTTTTCTCTTTTTGCAAAAATACCCACTAGGCTGAGTTAATTTAACTAGTGGGAATTTCTGGAAAAAAAAACAATCCCCACTGGTGAGGATTTGTCGGTGGGGATTTCTGGAATAAATCTGAAAATTCAGTGAATTGATTAATACACGTCGTTCAATAGCTGAATAATTTGATTAAAACTTCTCATCTTTACCGGTCAGTTGATAAGTCCGGGGGAGCTCCTTCACAGACAGCCCCCTATGCCAAGCCTGCATGGAGGAAGACGAGACAGCAGCCCACGTGTATCTACACTGCCCAGTGGTTGCAACATACAGGACAAAGTACTTCGGTAACCCAGGTACTCTTCGCGAGATTGTCAGTAACATCAAGGCGCTGCTGGCCTTTCATGGAGAGTTAGGGTGGATCGAATAAATTTCCCACCCGCACACAAAACACGCGCTTTGACGTGGAGTTGCGGACACCAGCCCGTTATACAATACAATACTGAGCTCCTTAGGATAGAGTTGCGCTCACGATGTCTGATGCATGGCTCTTACGGGACTGGTGTTCTCAAACTGTCTTGGTTCCTATTTTCGTCAAAAGGTCAGTTTTTGGATGCTATCCTGAATTTTGCCACACGATATAAAAAACGTGTATCGTATTACCGTATTACTAACTGGGTTGTGGAGGTCAGATAGGCAGTCGCTCCATGTAAAATACTGGTATTCAGCTGCATCCGCTTAGACTGGAAGCCGATCCCAACATAGTTGGGAAAAGGCAAGGCAGAATGAATAATTTTATTTGTGTAAAAACATGGTACAATAAGGTCTTGTAAATAGGTTTGTGAACTTACATGTTTTGCCACAAAATGGCATACAAATATTAAAACATCCTAAACATAGAATTTTATTACAACAACAATTAGTGTAAACATTAATATTATTATATGTCTAGGTAATAAAAATAACACTTACAATTCAGGATTCGTATCTACTCGAAATGTTAACAATAATAGACTCTTCTAATGAAAGGAAAATTTTAAAAATAAATCAACTTAGAGAACTCAGAAGCTATATCTATCGGATACTTTTTTATCAAGAAATTCTATTACACTATAAAAACAATTGTCAATAAGCCATTTATGTAATTTAGATTTAAAATATTTTAAAGAGAGTTCTCTTTTTTCTTTTCAGATGATGATGATATAAAAAAATCAAAAAGAATAATTCAAGTCGAAAGTCAATTTGACAAGCAATTTATTTTTATGTTTTTTATTTTCTCCTGAAGGCCAGATAGGCAGTCGCTTCATGTAAAATTCTGGTAGTCAGTGGCCCGAAAGTCTGACAACCAGTCTTACTAGGGGGTATCGTATTACCCAGTTCTAACTGGGTTGTGGAGGTCAGATAAAATACTGGTATTCTGCTGCATTCGGATAGACTGGAATCCGACCCCAACGTAGTTGGGAAAAGGCTAGGCAGACAATGATGATGATTTTCTTCTGGACTTTAAGTGAGACCTTAAACCAAAAAAATGCACAATTTTTCCTCAACGGTACTAGGAACTGTCTAATTTTATGAGTGACGCGTACCGTGATCTTGTTATATAGAATACTGAATATATATATTTTTTTTAAGTATTTCATTGCCTTAATCGCCAAGCTTTTCATAAAATAAATGACTTCCTATAGTCATTTATTTTATAAAAAAAATTAAAAAAATCAGATAAAAACCAGAAAAAAATAATAAAAATATTTTTTTTTTATTTTTTTTTTCTGGTTTTTATCTGATTTTTTTTATTTATTTAAATAACAGAAAAAAACACACAACAACAGACAAAAATATAAAAAAAGAAACAAACACAACAACAAAACAAAACAAAATACAAAAATATCAGATTTGAGCGGAGCGGAGAGGTGGATTTTAAAGAAATCACCACACAAAACCAATGATGCTGAAAAATAAAATAACACTCTTTTTGACTGCGTGATTTGCCTTCGATACCAGTGTCCATATAAAAAGTTATTACTAAAGATATTTAAGCGGAATACGGTCCAGTTGTGTGAATAACGAAAGAAAAAGTTTAAGTTGCACAAACCGCGTAAAAATTATAAAGCCAGACAGCGAGACAATAGCGAGCTTGACTACCCAAGATGCGACAGACGTAAGTACATCTAAGAATCAACACTCGTAGTTGGCCCCCACGTGTGGCCTCCAACCTCACCAAGCTCCTAAAAAATTTTAAGTGTAAAACCTAGCATATCATTTCATTTGCCACGCTTTCTTATCGGAAAAGACCATGATGAGGCTTAAACACGTTGTTCAGACAGTACTGCAAACTAAACGAAATTATTTATAAAATAACATAACATCACCTGTCACTTCACTGTAATCCACAAAAGGATAAGCAGAGGTTACCTATGGTATATCCACATTTCGCCAGTTCTGTTGAAGTCCTCCGTCCAATTAGCTCGCCCTGTATTACGTAATACAGGGCGAGCCAATTGTCACCAACTGGGTACAAATCAGACTCCGTGGCTGCTACTGATAAATTCCTGATGGTAAAATTTTGAGAGCTGAGAATCGAACCCAGAACCTTTCGCTCAGCAGTTGAGCTTCCGCAGACGAGGCAGGCAACTCAAAACATGTATAAAACACAAATTTTACCAAAATTGCAATACCCAACACTCCATGGACAGAGAACACACCACACCCAAGACTTAGCCGTTCCACCAAAAACTTTTATAATAACATTATTAACCACACAATAAATGGGGGGAAGGGGGGAGTAAATAAGCTTCAAGGGGATGAATACATAATGAAATTTCGCCCCTTAGCGTCCGTTAATCAAAAACTGGTGCAGAGACGGCGAAATACGTAAGAAAATGGAAATTTTCCAACCCTCCTTTTTCCTGTTAGACTCTACCCCCTAAGTAGGGGGAGTTTGGACAATCTCCCCCTGGGTGGTCGCGAGAGAGGCGACGGCTTCTTTATTTATTTAAATTACTTTTTAATTATTTGTACCTTAAGTATAGTGCACATTGTCCTGCAGTGCATATTATTTATGAAACAGTTGATGGAAATCTTCTCTATTTGTTTCGGAATGGCCACTAAAACATGTCTTCTTTTATCTTTTTATTAGAAGCAACAAGATTCAACGTTTCTCTTGGATAAACTGTTTTTGTTTTAGTTTCCTTTCTGTCAAAATAATAATATGTCAATTTCTCTCAACGGTACTTTAGCAATAAATTTTTAATTCTGCAAAATCGGAAGCAACGCGGCCATATTGGTTTTTTTTCAATACTATTCAAAAAACAATTTCAAGAATATTTCCAAACAGCTTTCATTGGTCAATGTCATCGTAGAGCGCTAAAAGATTTGCAAATCACAGTTTTTTTTTTCTAAACAATCGAGAAGATTCGAATGTTTAGAAAAAAAACAGTAGGTAGCTAGACAGTAGGTTTATTTCCGAAGTTAAACCTGAATGCTTAGTGCATTATCTGCATGAAACCTAAAAAAGAAACAAAAAAAAAATAATGATAATAGGTACGCACCTAATACTATAAAATACTGGTATTCAGCTGCAACCAGTTAGACTGGAAGTCGACCACAACGTAGTGGAGAAAAGGCTAAGCAGATGGTATATACTTAATACTGTTGCGATCAAAAAAATATGTTTGCTATAAATACCAGTCCGATACAGAAAACTGATATGTATAGAAAAGATGATTTTGATAGCAGCCGACACAATCTGTGTGTGTCGACACAATCTGTCATTTTGTCGATTCTTACGTCAAAGAAATCCTTGTCTACGGTGGTCATGATACGAGGGCAGGTAAAATCAAATTAAGGGTGTAAATAGACCCTTAACGAAGCCGAAATACACTTGTTCTCCCCGTCTTTCCGAACATTTTTTGTTCTAGACCATACCTGGGAACCTTCTAGTTACGGAGATATTGGGGGTCAAAGTTCCAACTTTTTCACAAAAACTACTTTAAACACCTCCACGACCCCCGTACTATTCAATACATCCATCAGCACAATGCTTTGAGAGCATTCCATCGAGTCCAACCTGAAAACGTGATTATTCATCCCAAAAAAAAAGTCGTTTCCCATCAGTAATTTTTGGGTAAAGTTACTTAGTTTGATGTACAGAATGCTTGGTTGACGGCTTCATGAAGGGTCCGTTTACACCCTGTATCTGTGCAGGCTAAGTGCCAACAAAACCACAAAACTCCGGTCCTGAATGTAATACCATTGAATAGTGCAATTTTTTTTTAATTATTCCTAGGATCTGACAATACTGCGATGTTGTAGCATTTTCTTTCATACAAAAATCTTGTTGGATGATTTCTTACTAGAATTGGACACCGCTTCCATTTACAACCGAAACGGTACTAGGTCTAGGTTATAATTTACCATGGACCACCATCTATACTTTAATATTATAAATCTGAAGAGTTTGTTTGTTTGGTTGAACGCGCTAATCTCAGGAACTACTGGTTCGGATTGAAAAATTATTTTAGTGTTGGATAGTCCAATTATTGAGGAAGGCTATAGGCCTATATATAACATCACGCTACAACCAATAGTAGCCGAGAAAAAAGAAAACAAGCCAGAAGCGGTAGTTGAAACCGCGGGGCACAGTTAGTGTCAGAGTAAAGAAAAAGAATCTGTTGTCATAATTTAAAAAAAAGTTAGCCGTAACTTACTTTGTGGTGATTAAATAAATTATACTGACGCCCTACCTGGATTCGATCACACGACTTATATCTTGAAAGTCGTTTCCACTGCGCTACCCCTGCTCTTGTAATTTATTTTAAAAGATCATCACACAGATATCACAAAATCTTTTTATTATAAATACGAAAGCCACAGAACAGCCGTAGCTTTTACTTGAAAGAATAACAAACATCCATCCATTGATTATCATAAACTTTGGATGAAATATGGCACACAGGTAGTGGATAACTTGTTATAACACAAAGGATAATTTTTAACCCGATAGTATGATCTCGTAGAACACTTACCGAACTCCACGCGGGCGGAGCCACGGTCATTAGCTAGTAACTCATATTACCTTAGCTAATCAGCTCCCAAACCAAAAAAAAAAGAAAAAATAACCTTATACTGTCACTTACGGGATATCTTCCGTGATTATAGGTAGGTACATTATTTTGAGCTTTTTTTATTTCGTTTTTAGTTTTTTGGGAGCTCAAAATAATGAATAATCACAGAATATAATATCCTGAAGTGACAGTATAAGTTTAGTTTTAAACCGTGAAAGCTTAAAACAGTGTTATCCCTTTACCAACCATTTCTTACAAAAGCCATCTCCATACCACCGCGCCTCCCTGCATCACCCGCCAGCCGAATGCAAATTTTATAACACAGCGCCCGTTTTCTTATAGGCATTGTCGTAAACTCGTTCTCCGTACTCACTTAGCTAGGGTCATTTGTTCAGATTGCTGAATATTTATAGCACTGTACCTAATTAAGAATAGTCATTAGCGGTGTTGAAAGTAATGGGATGGGATGAAAAATAAATAAAAATAGTCCTTATGCTGTCGTAAATAAAATGAGGTAAAATTTTGATGTTCTCTAAATTTCTAAATTCAAGGTAAATGGCAAAATGTGAACGAAACAATAATTTTAAAGATTGTAGATTTTTTTTGAGAGCAACTCTTTATCAAATCAGGTTTTAAAATCTAATAGCAAACCCCTACGTTAATTCCCAATAAGAATTCAAATGTAAACCAAAGAGATTTAAAAGACTTATAGAGCGGACATTAGGAACATTTTCATACAAAGATTTTGATCTCGAACATTTTGGATTTTGACACACGAATACTATCTGACAGCTGGCGTATGACACTAGACAGACCAATTTGTTACTAAGTAGTAACAAGTATTGAAATTCGATTTTTTTCGTCTTATCCCGTCTATCGCTCGTAAACATTTCAATGTCTTTGATATAAATAAATGAATATTGTAAAACATATTACGTTATTTAGTATACGTTTGCAAAAAAAGAAATGTTATGATTCGAAAAACTGCTTCGATTTTCAAAACCATCGTAACTGCCAACTTTGTGACAATTCGAATTTTTAAACTCGCTTCGTTTGTTCGTGACACGAGGATGGAATACGAAATTTAAATTTCAAAATAGCGGATCGAAGTTTAAATTCGACCTTATCTTGACGGAAATGAAAGTCTGGTACTTCTGAACGAGAGTAAAAAGTTAGAATTTTGATTATGATTTCACTGTCTCAGGAATGGCACAGAATTTTGTAGATTTATGGTGTCTAAAAATATATTTTTTCGAATAAATAATAATGTCTACT
This sequence comes from Noctua fimbriata, assembly GCA_905163415.1. Classification (NCBI taxonomy): domain Eukaryota; kingdom Metazoa; phylum Arthropoda; class Insecta; order Lepidoptera; family Noctuidae; genus Noctua; species Noctua fimbriata. The sequence goes on from LR990946.1 coordinate 3,769,459, forward strand.
AAAGGTGGGGTCAAAGGGGTCAATCAAAACCAGACAAGACAGTACACACAAACAGACAGAAAAGTAACACAGTGAGAGAAAAACAGGTATAGACAAATTTCGGACCGGACTTCGGACTTTGACAGTTTTTATTTTTTTATTTTTTGACACTAAATAGGCTTGCGTTTGGCCGCAACCGCCTGATGTGAAGCGATGATGTGGCCTAGAGCAGAGCACGCTTGTCTAGAAGAAAACATGTCACTCGAACTTTGAACAGATCCAGATTATAATGATCAGGGAACAGAGAAGCCAGTAGTGAATTCCAAAGACTACCGGTAATGTAGGGAAGTATCTGTCAAAGTCCAGTGTTCGCAGGCAGTCGGCAATCCGTACCGGCTTGATAACCTTAAAAAGATTTTTCACCCATTTTATTATGACGTAACACCAGGCTTTAAACTCACACAGACTTTCAAACTAGTCCATATCAGAAAGCCAAATCTCTCTGAAAAACTTCAAGCCCAAAGATATAGCAATGCGATTTCTGTAAGTACATTTTTGCGTATGTACGATAGTACCTGCCTCCCTGCCTGCAAGATAAGTGTAATAAAAGTTCAGCTAATGTGAAAACTTGGTAATGTTATCGGTATACGTGATCTCACTGGCTTTTCGGGTTGGCTCGGTCGTTTTCGGGCGAGTTCGGCAACTAACGTTTTTCGAATTTGAATTTATAATCAGCCAGCAAAAACTGTAATTGTCTGCAGATTGTTCTAGATAGAGAGTTGGTACTATTGAATTGCGAATTTAAATTAGAAATGGATTTTTGATGTTTAATTTAGCAGTGATTTTGATAGTTTAGAATTTTCTTTTGTTGTTATAAAATTGGATTTTCAAATACGACTAATGGATTGAAAGAATATCTGATAAAATGATGAAATTATATTAACATAATTGTCTGCAAAAGCTACAATGCAGCTTTTACATTAGGCTGCAATTTTATAATAGTATCAGTAAAAAAACAAAACCAATGTAGAAAGACGTAGGAAATACATTTATTTGGTACATGCCACTAGTGCACACAATATAAAACAAAAACAATTTACAAACATAGGCAATTTATAAAGGTTACGTTGCTTTGTTTAAAGCCAAGACTTAAAAAAGGCATAGAAAAGTGGTCGACAAAGAGAATCATGTAAGAGGTCACCATCCAGGCAAAGCAAAGATAACAAAATCAGCAAAATCATTTACCAAAGAGTTCAGAAGAATAAAAAATTAAAAAAAAAATCACAAAACTTATCATTTTAATTTTTTTTTGTTCATGTATTTAAGTAAACTCACGCTTTTTAGAATCGAGAACACTTAGTACCGGCGTGGTTAAAGCAACCGCGCTGGATTCTTTCAGCCATTATTCCGTGGAGTTATAATCGACTTTCAGGATATTTTCCACCTTCCTATATGCCGTACGTTTCGAAGTAATCCCATATGCTACGGTTTTTATCGCGGGGCGGTGAGTAAAGTTATCCATTCCTACGTTTGATGTGTGTTTTTGATAATATTTTGTGAATAAGTACTTACCTGAGTTGTGTGGTGTGTGGTGTGTGGGTGTATTTGTTTATCTTAGTAATAAATTAAATTTTTGCAGATATATTTACACCTACCACTGTTTGTCTCTGCATCACCCAAAGGTTGCCTGGTAGAAAATGCCTATGGCATTAAGTCCGCCTCTGTACTTTGTGCTTGAAGTGTTAAATAAATAAATAAATAAATATTAATGTTTCAAATGGTTATGGTTTTTGTAAATCGCGAGTTAATAGGCTTCTTTTGGGTTAGCTCGTTCCATCGTCGACCTCATCTCTGTCCTCAGGACTAGATTGAGGTCAAGAGTAAGCCCATACAGAATTTAAAAAAAAAAAGACCTTACTGTTACAGTGTTTTTTCCAGTACCACCTTAATTTTGGATGCCAAATGAAAGGTGGCGTGTTTTAATGAAACAATAAGAAGCATGATATTACAAATCAGTCAAGATTAACGACCCAGTAGTATCTAATTCAGAGAGTTACGTACTAGCTAAATATTTTTTAAGACAGTGGTCAATCTAAGTATGGTACGGAAAAAAATATCAGCTGTCCCATTCTAAATTTCAATACCTACACGACCCAAATGTATGGGACAGCTGATGTTTTTTTCGCATTTACGATATTGGACTTGTGGAGGAAGTTGTTCAGCTTGATGGTCTGCAGCATATCCTTTTATATGACTATATCCTTTCTGTTACACCCTGAATATGACACAGACTATAATTTTTAATAGACTTTTTTTTAGGAGCATGATCACACTTAAGAAAGTTTATTCTATAATTATAAATGCTATTTAAAAAAATATTTATTTCTAGTACAAATTAATTTCCACTGAAAAGACCATACCTTGCCATTGTTTTTGGGGATTCTCAATCGGCAAAAAAATACGAATTCCCATAAAAACTGTCATCATCTCCTAATCTTTTTTTCATTACAAATAGAACTCTTGTGCAAAACTTAGACCCCGTGAATGAGTGTAAGATATAAGGGAACTAATAATACAGTATAACCAAACAATATTAAACGTCAAAACAATAGCCAATTCTTCTCCTCCCATCTTGGGCACAGTATTTTCATTAAGTTTTCCCGACGCGATTTGATACCTTCACATCGGCAAAGCTCATAGATTAAGCAACGAACGAAAGCTTGAATTTGCATAGAAATTAAAATTTACCTGGACCGTCCCACGTTAGTGAACGAAAGTGGAATTCCTTTGCCCAACTATGGCGTAGAATTTCAAAGCGCGTCGAATTCGAATTTGGTATTCGCTAGTATAAAATGGCGGCAATTAACGGTTTTTTGTGTGCGGGATTTTCGCTGTTGTTTTTGCTTGAATTTAGATTAGGTGGGGTTTACTTTTGAATAAATGGATAGATTTTTATGTTTTGCGATATTTCATTAAAATAATTTTAGATTCACGAATTTGGTACTTATCTACCTTTCTTATTTGAATGCTATTATAGCCATAATTAGTAATTTAAAAACGAAATCAGTTAAAAAGGATGCAGTCAGCTTTAAAAATAAAATACGTTGTACTACAAAACATGAAAATTGCAACAAAGCCACAATAAATTACTAATAAACTTTACCAAATATTACAGAAAATCTAATTACCTCCGTACCTATTATTAGAATGAGTTTCACACGAACGAAAATTCTCAAGGCGTTTACACCTAAAACGTATAAATATTACCCGAAGAAAATTATATCAGAAGTTGTACCAGTGAGGTATTCACGAAAAGATATTTGGTAGAATTAAAACAACACTTTGCCGAGAAAAGTGGTTCTCCCCGTTCGCCCGCCCCCTTCCCGTGGGGAGGGCGCACCCCTCGGTACCCAATCCCAAGATGGCTTCTTTTAAATGGGGTGGACGGTCGGCCCCTTCAAGAATAAAAGTATGCCATACCTTTCATAGATAGATTCAAGGTGGGGGAATAAGATCCAGCGCGCCTCGAGCGGCGTTCGATTACATTTTAAATTGCTTTTTGAAATTCGAGCATTGTTTGTGTCTCTGTGCTTGTTTTTTTTTTTGTGCCAGTTTGAGACTTTGGCTTTTGGTTCGAAACTCGATATTTTGTTACAACCTCATTTTGAATCGATTTATCAAACAAAGAACAGATTCTTAAAACTTTTTAATGTTATCAATCTAATTTCATACCCAAATAACAAATGTAAAAGTTAAAACATTTCGTTCATTAGTTTTAAATGAACACCGTTACGAAAGTTTCCTTAAACTTTGAAATAATCAAAACTTTAATTGATACGTGAATAGTACTGAAGCTCACATGTGATTTTGAGACAGTGAAAATTAGAGTCTGAGGGTTCTGTTTTAGGGATTATTTTGCTTTGATGGGTGGGTGGAAGGTCTTTAACCTTACATACGTTACTGGGTCAATGTGTGACGTGTATGTTTTGATTTTAAAGGCCTCTCCGTATTTAGGTCAGGACGCCGGGTATAAACATTCCTGAAGAGTAATTTTTGCTGAAAGATTACGCATTTAATTGGATTTGAGGTCTCTGAACTTTATCTTTTGTAATAACATGATTTTTCTAATTAGTTGATGTTAAATTTTTTGTTTTTATTTTTTTATATTGCTTCAAAACACGATTTAATCCTCTATCGAAACTAAACACTCAAAATCATTGATTGAGACTGAAGTTGAATAAAATAGTCAGTTAAAATAATACTTAACCGTGGTAATTTTTATACACTAGTTAGATAATATTATACTACAAAAAAATTGCTTTAAATTTTTTAAAACCCCGTTACGGGCAGCCAAACACATTCAAATTTTAAATTTCCCGTCTATTTAAAATTTGAAGACGAAGGGATATCGTAATTTACTTCTTATTACTACTTTGTAACAGGTCGGTCTGTCTAGTGTGATACGCCCGTTTGTCATGTCATTCATATGTCAAAATGGAAAATGTCGATACTGAATCTCGAGATCAACATTTTTGTATGTCAATATTTGCTATTGCCGCTATATAATTCTTTTAAATCTCTGCAGCTTTTATCGCAGGCTGTCCTTCCACGAAAAAAAACAAATTGATCGTCCACATTAATGTTATTGGTTCTAAAATAACTTCGAAAATAAATAATTTAAATTAGGTACATATTTTTAAATATCATTGATGTTAGATAACTAACTTGGTATCAAATAAAAATACATAATTTAATGTCAACGTTTATTTAAAATTTTGAAAAGAATTTAGACAATAAACAGTAACATTTTGAACATAAGTAATTTAAAACATTAAAGCCAATATAATAACATACAAACAGAATAGAAAAAAAAGCTAACTTTTAGAAATAAATTTAAAACATTTTAATAAAACGTCACAACCACCCGTCTGTTTTGAACCGCCATTTTTTCTCAAACAATAATTTCGAAAGGATAATTAATCGCACGGGCGACGCCAGCCTTAATTGAATCTCTTACACCCCCTCGAAGTCCCCCAGGAAAAACAACCCTTTCTTATTTTTCTACTCTTTCCCCCTTGGAAGACGATAAATCCTTGAGAGAGACAGTGGGGAGATAACTTGCTGACAGTACAATACCGTCCAAAATCCAACATTTTATTTAATTTTCACCCCTAAACCAGGGGGTGTAAGGAACATTTTGTTTTGGGTTGAAAGCAAATCAAACTGGCAGTTTGCAACAAGAAAAAGCCTCTGCGATTCGTCATTGGAATTCCGCGGGCGAGTTACTGCTTCCATTTTCAAACTCTGCGTTTTGGATTTAGAATCGATATCTACGGTAGTCGTTTCTTATCTTATTTTTAAATTTAGAATACTATGCTCTTTTCGTTCTATATGCTAGACATCAATAAAGGTGTACACTGTACAAGGTACCACAGTTAATTTTTCTTTTTTACATTAACATTTAGGGTTTTAATATACACAGTCATGTTTTAGATTTTTTAAAGTTTTGTGTTTATTACATGCCAAAAAACATACATATTCAATAATTTTGTTAATAAGTATAGAAAATCTTCAATTTTTTAGAAATTAATGCTATTTTTACATGCCTAATTGACATTAACATCTATTTTTAACAATAATTTTACCTAATAATTTGTAATAATGGTTCAACACTCCCAAGTGTTGTAGAATAAATTAATATCAGAAAACAAAAATATAATTTGGAAAACAGTCATACGTTCACTTAATAGGTTTTTTAATAATAATGTTGTTTTTTTTTAATACAAAGAGCATTAATTTATAGTATTCAGACTACTTGTACTTTTTAAGCCAGATAGTCACAATTTTCATCTAAACATTAAAATTAGTACTTACATCAATCGAAATAATGGTCAAACAGATGAAATAAGACAAGTTTCAAACATCATACTTTCACAAAAACAAAATAGACGACCATCTAAAATAATTCACGAAACGTGGTAGGTACAAAAGTAATAATAAAACAATTTTCCGTCATTCCACCCCTCGAAATAAGAAGGGTAAGTATATTTTTTAGGGAACGCCAACGCTAGGGTCCGAGACCAGTCAAGAAAGATCTCTAGAAACTTGTACATTTTCCCAAAACGGGGTTGAAATTCTAAGCGCCGAAGGGGATGAAGGGGGTCAAAGTAAATTGGCTGAAGGAAGGGTGTTCTACAGGGTGGTTACGGCAAAAGAAGAAGGAATAAATGAGAACAACCCCTGTTTTAAATTGCTAAGATGCGAGGGCGACTCCCTGAGTGTTTTTCTTTCATTTTGTTTTGAAAATTTCACAGTACCTCTCAGTAGGTAATTTAGATGTAATATAGCTAAAAATAAAATTTAGAACTTAAATTTTGAGAAAAGTAATGTAAGTATGTTAGAAAAGTAATTTGGGACAGTGGAACTTGTATAAATGTTTCAAATAGAGGTATCCGTCACCGTCGATCACAAAATAATTGTAATTTCGTGGTGGGTGTCCACTGTGGTTCTTTAGGTAAAAAATATATCACTTGAAGAACTTAAAAGTTTCGAGGCAGTCCAAAGACAAGAAAGGGTTAGTAAATTTAGTTAGTAGCTGTTGTAATTTTAATTGTGTAATTTTACAATCAGAGACCACGTTTTGAAAACTACATAAATGGTGTAAATAGACCCGTAACGAAGCCGAAACGCATTTGTTCCTCCCGTCATTGAGATCACTTTTTTGTTCTGGACTATACCTGGGTACCTTCTAGTTAAGGAGATATTGGGGGTCAAAGTTCCAACTTTTTTTTTTTAAATACTTGTTTTTAATGTAAGATTTTTACTTTATATTTTACTATTAAAACATCCATCAGCACAATGTTTTAAGTGCGTTACATTGAGTTTTACGGTAAAACGTGATTTTTAACTCCAAAAATAAAAGTCGTTTCCTAGCAATATTTTTTACGTAAAGTTACTTAGTTTGATGTAGATAGTGCTTGGTTGACGGATTCGTGAAGGGTCCATTTACACCCTGTATATTTAAATACAAGACATCCCTTATATTGCAGTTTTAAAAAGAAATGAAAAAGAAAAACGAAGCTATTTAGCACAACGTCTATGGACCTACTAACAACATGCAGACGTGAAGACGTCTACACACTTTAAGTAGTAACACTAAAAGTGAAAAGCGATCGCAGTATGGTAATCAAAATGTATTAAATGCCAATCGAACTATATAGCAATCTGTTTATGAGAACATAGACATGAACTAAATGGACTTTCATAAAGGATTGAAATTATTATAAATCTATGGTAAAATGAAAGTAGAACTTTCGTTACATTATTTTACGTAATCCGGCTTTCTATGGACAAGAAAATAAAATCTTAATTTTCTTTTTCGTTTATTCGTAGGATAAACCTGTAAAAATCATCAATTTTAACATAATAGCGCTGTCGAATATTTAAGTATAAAATATGTCTTCAAATGACATTATTGTTTGTATCACATTTGATGCTACTAAATTACTAATTATTACTATTTAATTATAAGATTTTCATCGAAATAGAAAAGTATCGAACATGAGAAAAGGCAATAAATATTAAACCGGGTCACAATTTTAGTTTTTTTCGTCCGACCTTCAGATTTTTTTATGGGTTATATCTTCACGTGTTACGGTTTCTAAAACTAGCAAGTTGTCTACGAAAATCAATAAAATCACTAATACCCATCCCCTTAAAAATACCCTTATCTTAGTCCCCTTCCTGCACAGCATTATGTACAAAGGGGGGTGTAAAAATGCACTCAGACATTACATTAAAAGATATAATTAAGGGGGTGGGGAAGCACCCTTGGGGAAATTCGTTCCTTCTTTTGACATTTTAAAGACCCCTTTTCTTAAACCCCTGCAAACGTAGATATAAAATATCTGGATATAATATCGATGGCGATGACAAAAACACTTGATTTTTGACAAAAGAAAATTTGTTTTAAAATCACCCTATTACACCGAAATTATTTTTAAAACGCTCAAAAAATCCGAGCTATTGAACTTATTGGTAAGAATAAAAAAAAATACAATCTTTTCCCAGCTTGTGATATAATCAAAAGAAGCAAGAACAACGCCAGAAAAAAATATTGGTGACCTTAATTATCAAATCTAAATCCTACTTAATCGTTTCCATTATCTTTATATCTACGTATTTCTACCCTAAGAATGTTTAAAACGAATAACCCTTATAATTACTACTTTGAAGAAGTTTTATTGCAATTTAAAAGTTAATAACCTTCTCACTAATAACGTACTTAATATGTACAGAGAATACATAATGTAAAAACAAAAAATCTTTAACTTGTATATCGTAGATTCAAATTCAAAAAGATTATGAACTAAGAATGAATAATCATACAAAAAAATTGCTGCGAAGATAATAATGATAATAGAATTAGTGGTCTTTAGGATAACAGCAAACAAAACTTCCAAAAAAGGAGTAACTAAATAAAAGGTGTGTCTAAAAATATGATAAGTTAAGAAATTAAAAATGCAAATGCTACTCCTAATTTCGGAAAACGTAACATAAATGAAACGTCACTTTTTCCTTTACCTAATGAACTCAACAAAAAAGTAGAATTAGAAGACAAAAAAAGAATAAAATGAAAACCGTTTGTCTTTCGAAATTGGCTGAATTGCCCGCGTCACCGCCGAAGAGGGACGTGACAGAAAAAAACGTTCAAAAGGCGTAAAAATAAGGAAAAAGTGAAGAGAACCGGGTATTATCCTTGTTAATTCCGGGCTAATTTAATTCACGCCTAATTCTATTTGCCGAGCAAAACGGGGAGGCGATAATTGTGGGACTTTTTCATGATGGAGGAAAAACCCCGTTTTTTGTTCGCGAAACGACGTTTTTAACCTTTTAACGCGTGGGAAACGAGTATTTTGCACGTGTTGTACAAGCTTATTTAAAAATAATGGAGCCTTTATTCGTTTCTGGGGAATAAGAGACACATACTAATGTTTTTCTGTTATTTTCTTTACATTACCAATTTGTAATTTTATATTTTTATTCTTCAGAGACTACCTTTGGCAGTGGTAGGTAGTTGCCAAATCTGCTAGATCTTCTTTCTTGTTACTTTCACTGTTTGAGTAGAAATGAAGAAATTAACACAATTTTTTTACGAGAGGATTGAATTTTTACTTATAAGGATACTCTGAATTGCTTTTTCTTTTTGAAACCTCTTGAAAAACACTGAAACTGTTATGAAAACTGGCGACATTCTCTATTTTAACATTATAAATACTTGGCCTTACTAAACTATCACCAAAATTAACTTAAATCAAACGATCACTCTCACTTTACTACCGACTCACATAATTTTGTCATTGACTGAAGCTTTTGAGAAACTAAACGGCACCTTGACCATCACTCTTCAACACCAAAAACTGAACTGACCATCAACAAGCTGGTCATTTAAAAAGTTAATAATATTACTATGAAAAATAACCCTTTACTCACCTAACCGGTTTTGAAATAAAACGCAAAACTGACCGGTGTCCCCCAAGGGTCAATTCTAGGACCCATTGTCTATTTTTGTAAAGGTAAAAATCTGGTTTGGCTGACCCTTCCTTAAAGTTTTTAGTTTCGAAAGTGTTGGACAGCTGCTACTATACCGGTTTAGTGACAAAAGTATTGTATTTGCATATTAGGGAATTTGTGTTTCGGAATTTCGGAAGTCATAATTTTTATTATTTATAGGTTTGAAAAGGAATTTAAATTAATGGTGTCGTGTAGCAATTATTTTATTTTGCATCTTTATTTTACGGGCAAACAACAAGTTTCAATAAAGAAAATACTTTTGAGTAGATATCACACCCAAATAATAATAATTTCCTATATGTATATGATTTAATCATTATGTTCTGTCAAATGCTATACAAGCTGCAGTATTGCACACCAATGTCACCGAATACCTTAAAATTGAAGAATAACATGAGACAAAAATTGTGCTACCCTTCCATCCAAAAACTCTTTACCATTGATAAAAAAATCTTATATATAGACATTAACTACTTAAGCGAGTAAGACTCCTAGCGAGACAGCCATTGTTAATCTTTCATAAGTCATCGTCGAGCTACACTTACCATACTAACAAAATATTAGACGCTTCCGTATGATTCAACCTTTGAAGCTATCGAAAAATGTAGGTAGTACAATACAAAATCTATTTATAAAAATGGCCCGTGCCGCCGGAACTGCGCAGTTGTGCCTACCGCCAGCAAGTCATTATTGGCGAGCATTATAAACAATTTATATGAAACGCTCTACATCGGCGTAACTTATGCCCTTGCGTATTTTCAAACGGACGCAGGGATGGATTCGGCTGCACGCCTATTGTTTGATACTGATAGCGTTATATCCCACCATCTCTCATCTCCTATTTTCTTAAATACATTTTCTGTATCACTACCAGTCTTTTTTTTCGTGTGGTTAGTGTCAAACCTGACATCAGAGCTATGCCGCCCATGGGCCTCTGACTTGGCTTTATATGCCGTTGAGAAATATCTCTCAGCCTTGCTACCCTTTTTACTTAATTGAATGCGAAACTTTTGATTTTCATTAGCTATAGAAAAAAAAAATAATAATACCAAATTAAAACCTCACCCTATTATTTTAAGTGAATGAATCTTAATAGGTTGATAATACATAATGAGGGAACGCAAATATTAAGATGGAGTCGATATGACAAATATTACCACGGCGCATTTTATGTATGAATGATAAGATAATTAATTGAATACTCCAATTGCACGGTTGAAATGTAAACTCAGCGTAGCGTCGCTGATGATCTAACACCAAGTGAGTCAAATTTAACAACTTTACAAGAGATTAAAAAACTGCATGATTATAATATGTTGGTAACAGTACAAAACCATTTTTTTATTAGTGCTGAAATGGCATAAAAACTTCAACGGCGATGGGTATGTTGAGCCGAGCAACGGTACAACGGGAATGAAAATACAAGAAATAGTTTTTTCTCACCTAAATTTTTTTAGTCCGTCCCTGTCTCTTTCGCTTCACGGCAAAGCGGCCATCACGCGAACGCTCTATAAAATTTCAATCAACTGAAAGATGGCGGTTTTTCATCGATTGTCCCGTTAGATAGCAATTTTATTTACCGATACGATACTGAAACTCGTTCTTTATTTTTAGATCGTACTTTATGGATGGAGGGAATGGAATCTATGGTATACGATGGTTATAGGCAGAGGGTGGATAATGTTACAAGAAATATTAAAGAAACTGATAAGATAGAAATAATCCATAGTTGCGAGATTGATAGGCTGTCGAATTTGGGTTTAAGATAATGTGTGTTTTTATTGATAATAATATGTGAACATCTTTTAAGTTTATTGGTATTTTTTTTTTTAAGTTTATTGGTCTTTTTAAAAACTAAAAAAATGTTTTGCTTAAAAAGTTTTGCTTAGTGGCACAGATAATATAATACTGCGTAGTAGTGGTAAGTTTTTGCTGGGCAGGAAATCTGGCTAGACGCGGAGATGGCCGATGGAGCAAGGCTTTGACCGAGTGGTGGCCAAAGTTTGGCCAAAGAAATCAGGGCCGTCCTAAAGCTCGTTGGGCCAACGATATCGTCAAAGTCGCGGGAAACACCTGTATAAGGGACGCACAGAACTGGGAAGTGTGGCAGTGAAAAGGGGAGGCCTAAACCCAGCAATGGATGATACCGGGCTGATAATATGATGATGATGATAATCATGAAGTTTTTATAAAAAGAACAACTGCGGCCCGAGCTATGCTGAACCTGTATTTCAGGTCACAATTCTCTTCCCCAAAAGTATGAGCGATATTACCAATTATTGGACATTTTAGTGTATCGCTTTTTTATGTGCACAAGCAATAAGATATAGGTATTAAACTATGAAATTGTCGTTTTTTTCTCACATTTCGTTCTGTTTTAACTTTGACGTATAGTTATATTCTTTCCTAATTTTTATTGGATTTATTGTTAAATTACTTATCTTTTAGAGATTAAAAATCGTACTAGTAGTTGCATATTACCTCATAGGGTAGTGTGTCAAAACACCTGTTTCAATGTGCAATCGGTTTCACTACTTCAAGTAGGTATATTTTTGTCATAGACTATGTTTTGAGAATTTAAGATACGCAGTGCAGCGCAGCTTTTTCACTCTATAGTTTGCAATTGCATCATACATAATCGGTTCAGCCGTCTCCAAGAAAAATAAAAAAAAATGTTAGTATGGAAATATTACTTTCACTTTTTCACTTTCACTTCGGCAATTTCTTACTTTAATAAAGGACAATGCCAGTTTTAGTATGGAATCTGGCGACTTTTTTTTGAACAGCCATCAATCAAACAAGTCAATATCATTTCCAGAAAACGTGACAAACAAAACACGTTATGATAATATACCTCGAATGTCATATCAACTTCTGAATCAAAGATCGTTGCAGTATCGCACTCGTCTCGTCTACTATAAAACCGTCTGAACCAGGCTGGTACGATATGATCTACATTACGCGGACCAATGCCGCCTTCGTTTTATGCCGCCATTTTATTTTAGTCTTCAACTCAATGTTACGAGGTTGCAAAATTTTTATCTGTCTTGGTACTGATGTCACTAGACTGTAGGTTTGTTGAAAGGAAAGTCAAGTAGCTACCTACCTTTTTAAATATCCACACACAGCTAACGAGCATTCATAAAATCACGCCTGTAATCCCGGACGGGTTAGGCAGAGGTAAACCTAATACCACATTTCGCCAGTTATGTTTAAGGGCATTACATTGCTCGATGACCTTGATGATTTAATCCCTGTACTGGTTTTTGTTGACTTGCCCCGCACATTTCGCAAAATTTCGGTTTTTATTTATTATTTAAAAATATTAAAAGAAATAACAGAAAAAAAACAATACAGATTGTTAAGTATATCATTACGTATTTGTTGTTATAAAATTCATGCCGATCTATTCAGCCGTTACAGAGATAATTTACAATTGAGTTTGAAAAAGGACCTATTTTCTACGATTAACCAAAAAAAATTGAGAAGGTTTATTAAAATTTTAAACAATACAATTTATTTTGATGAACTTAACTATAACATACTTTTTTTACACGGAAAACGCACGAAGAGATTCATCAACAAATTTCTTTGAACATACGCTGTTTTTGGGATTTCAGCCATGTAATGCCCTTAAGTCCCATGTATAAGGTGGCGAGCCTTTCGTCATGAACCGGGCACAAATACAGTCTCTGTGGCTGCTACTGAGATATTTCTGATAGAAAAACCAAATAATACCTACTTTACCTGAAATGGGAATCGAAACCAGGACCTCATGTTCAGCAGTCACGCTTGCGACCACTAAACCAACCTAGTTACATAAATACTTTTCCCATGTGGGTAGGCAGAAACTATGCCACCTGCAACCCTACATAATCCTTTCGTTTCGACCACGTTCGTTCGTTGGTTTTGTATTGTGTTCTCAAAAGTTAAAACTCAACCTTTATCTATCATAGACCCAAAATATGACACAAATACCTTTGCTACCCTATAACCTGCCGACGTGTACACTGTAGGTACTTGTCCTTCGAAACATTCATCATCATCATCTTCCTGTCCTTGTCCCATGTTTCTTGGGGTCGACAAAACTCGTGTTTTTCATCCATTATCCTCTGTCAACCGTCGCGCTATCATTTACTCCTTTTTCTTTCATATCAATCCTCACGAAATCTATCCATCATTTCCTTGGTCTTCTACTCCCTCTCCATCCATCAACAACTTGTCTTTCGAATTCACACACATCTGCCTAGCCTTTTCACAACTATGTTGGGGTTGGCTGGGTACCAGTATTTTACATGGAGCGACTGCCTATCTGACCTCCACAACCCAGTTAGTACAGGGTAATTCGATACCCCTTGGTAAAACTAGTTGTCAGACTTTTTGGGCCACTGACTACCTAACGACTGTAAAAGATCTACAAATGACACCCGGGACCAACGGCTTAACGTGCTTTCCGAGGCACGGCGGAAACTCGGTATGTAATGGGTGGTCACACATCCACAGACCAACCTAGGCAAGAACGGCTTAACCTAAAGATCGACCCGAGCGGCTGTTAATATTTAGCCACGAGCTCCTCGACTTATCTTTTGAATTCGATCCCTATTAAATCTTTACTTTCTCAAAAGAACTACTTATCAATAAGTAACACAAGTTTGGATCACAAAAAGCAGAAACCCACATCGCTTAACAAATTGATACCTGATTGATCAATTTCACTTACCATACGCTTCTAGACCGTCCATTTAAATTTTTTGTGTAACAATAAAATTAACCCTTCAATAACAAATCAATAGATAAGGCGTGACTAAAGATGTTTTTTAACCCTTCCGCGGCATATGGTCACTCCGATCGATTTGTTTATTTTGGTAAAACGTGTCTGAACAAAAAAGCATGGTCTTTTCGACCGTTGTCCATATGTCCGCGCCTTTGTTGTAAACTTTTTATGTGTTATTGTTGATAATCAATAGTTTCTATTCAATGGTGGCTGGACAGTTGGGGTTGCCAGGAGTTATGGACGTTGAAAGAGAAAGTTTGACGGTGTTGGGGTTTGATGTCTCTAAAATGCATGAGAGCTGATATTTACACACGTTCACATTTATAAGTTGACTGTTTATCACTTATTTAAACCTGGGTTTATTAAGATGATCCACCGTTATTTCCTGTGTTGTTTTGTTTTTATATGTGCTTACTAACATAGTCGTAAGTTATACTAACAGTTTTTGAGTCATGGATACTCGATTAAAGAGAAATTCTATTCTATTCTATTCTATTTTAATCAAATGAGTAGGCATACCAAGGTATCTTTTCAATTGCTAAAGCGACGAAAATAATAATGACAATAGCTTAAAAATCAAAGTTAAGCATTAACTTTAGAAATGTCATATATTTATAACCGTAACAGAAAAATCTAGAACACTTTAAAACAGTTAATTTAACCCATTCTTACAAACAAATCACCTAAACCATACTGTACCAAATTCTCCCTAACAATATGCCACCACCGCGGGCAGTTAGAACCGGTTTGAAGCGGAACCCACCGCTCAGATCCGGTTTTGACCAGCGAGTGACCCTTTCTTACGGATCTATTGTCCTTTGAGGTGAAAGGTCAGGCAGATGTTTCGTTCTATGCTTATTGTCCGGTCGCGTTTTGTGAAATAGCAAAGGATAGATTTTTTTTGTTCACAGTTTTGCTAACCGACTGTGCAAAAAAGAGTAATGATATATTTAATTGAAAATTCTGATATGTTATAGTTACAAAATACCAACTCCATTGTCGCCGTTGATTTCATTTATACATTTTTTTCTTCTTTTAAACTTTGTGCTGTGGAATTTAAAAAGAGTGATATAAAGAAGAATGGTTATCTCAAGCCAATTGGAAACAATATTACACCTAAAAGAAATATTCCATGTGTATGTTACTGTTAGCTTGTGTCGTCCTATGCTGGAGAAAGGCCTTTCCTCATGACTTCCAAGTTCTCGATTTAGGGCTAATGTGGATTCTGTCCAGCTCTAAGTTTATGTAAGTGAAGTTATAAATAATAGCGTCTAAATGGCAGGGAATATATTAGATCCGATGTTTTATAGCTTTAAACAATGATTTTAATCTCATATTATATGCTTCAGCTTTCCTACCTCCTGACGGTGTCTAGTAACAATATTATTAGCAACTGCAATTTCGGCTAGTCGCGGGTCAGTACCGGTTCTGACCCACCAGTGACCCTTCCTCACGGTTCTTTTGTCCTTTAAATTGAAAAGCTTTGGCAGATGTTCCATACTTTGCATGAAAACTAGCAAAAATGTAAAGTAACGGATTTGAACAGCCTTATACAAGGTAATTAGAAAAACAAAAAACAGCTGTCTTTTCTTTTAAATTCTATGAACGAAAGATTGAATAAAGAATTTGATCATGAATTACGGTTAACATTTTCAGCTAGACTTGTGGCTAAATGATAACAGCCGCTCGGGTCGATCTTCAGGTTAAGCCGCGCTTGCCTGGGTTAGTCCATTTATGGGTGACCAGTCATTACTTACCGGGTGTCCGCCGTGCTTCGGAAAACACGTTAAGCCGTTGCTCCCGGTTGTCAATTGTAGATCTTTGATCGTCGTTACAGGTAGGCAGTCGGTCCATGTAAAATACTGGTATTCAGCCGGATCCGGTTAGACTGGAAGCCTTTCCCCAACATACTTGAGAGATGATGATTTTCAGCTCAAATCACAAGCAACATAAACCAACGAAGTTTTCATAATAATTATGTTTTATTAAGTTGCATTCCTGAGCTTGTATCACGACCACTCGGCAGATGGTAGGGCGAGTGTCTAGTTGCACATAATTTTTATTAGCATACATTTCGGCTAGCCGTGGGTCAATACCGGTTCTGACCAGTTAGTGACCCCTTCTCACGCTCCTATTGTCCTTTAAAGTAAAAAGCTTTAGCAGATGTTCCATATTTTGCATGTCGTTGAGTACGTTTTGAAACGATTGCAAAGGTGTAAAGCAAAGGATGAAAACTGTGAATGAGTCAAAAACTGCTGTTATAATACGATGGCAAAGACAAGATCGCGTGTTTAAATATTAGGTACCACCCGCACGTGTCGATCCTCAAGGTTAAGCAGCCTAGGTCAGTCCGTGGATGGGATCCATTACATACCGAATTTCTTCCGTGCCTCGGAAAGCATGTTAAGCTGTTGGTCCCGGCCGTCATTTGTAGATATTTGATAGTCGTTACAGGACCAGTGACCCGAATGTCTAAAATGCAGGTTTAAAAAGGGCTTGCCCAATAACAATTGTGTACTGGAGGTCAGATAGGCAGTCACTCCATGTAAAATATTGGTATAAAGCTGCATCCGGTTTGACTGGAAGCCGACCCCAACATAGTTGGAATAAAGCTAGGCTGAGGCTAGGCTGACTTCGTCCAAAAACAAGGCAAGAATATCGAAACAATAAGAGAATGAGAACAATTCTGGATGTTAAATATTTTTTAAATTAAACTTTCACGTTTTTTAAACTGAAACTTTTTTAACGTTTTTTTTTTTATATTTATTTAAAAGGAAAATTAGATTCGAATGATTACTTTCGTGCTTGCAACGTTCAAGAATAAATGCAGAATTAAGACGGAACTCGTGGGTAAAAAAAAACAGAAACGTTTTACAGTACAAGATACCTAGTTAAAATCTATTCAAATTAAAAAAAAAGACAGTAATAATAAAACGAACTAACATAACCAATAACCCTTTGAATGACGATTTCAATATTGCAGATTTTTGCTACCACCGTTTCCGAGGGGTCAATTCCGGTTCTGACCAGCAACTGACCCTTTCTTACGTGTCTATTGTCCTTTAAAGGGTTAAAGGTCCGGCAGATGTTTCGTACTTGCATATTGTTCCGTCACGTAAAGGATTTGGAACTGGTATTGCAAAATGCGCATCGTTGAATAGAAATCATTGGTGATTATTTTTTAATCTTTTTTTTCAATCTGACTGTGAAGAAGATTTTTTTTTTTTGTAACGTAATAGTGTCTCTTTGTAAAAGAGTTTCTGTGTTGTCTGTGGATTGTAATTCCCTGGGAATTTCATCTGTTGTCAGCTTCCATTGCTGTTTTCTGGTTTTCAGTGTTTAATTGAGGAAGCTCTGGTTTTTTGTAGTAATACAGTATGTCTTTGTAGAAAGAGGTTGAAAATAAATTCCTTGGGAATTTCGGTCGCCAGTATTGCGTTTATCGGGTTTTCAGTGTTTTATATAGAAAGCTCTTTGTGAAAGAACTTGTCTGGGGTTGTTATTTCATTGGGAATGTCTGCCGACAGTCTGCCGGCTTCAAGGGAAGTAGGGGTGGTATCGTGAAATTTTTCGTTTTTGTGAGAGAAGACAAAGGTGTCTAAAAAGGAGACGTATTGCATGCGTAGCATGACCACCCTAGAGACGGGTTTTGTCGACGGAACAATCGACAAAATGACAGATTTCTTTTATTGATCTGTTATTTTGTCGTTTCTTCCGTCGACAAAACCCGTTTCTAGGCCATTGAAGACAGAGAAAATTTATTGATAATCTTTAACAATCATGAATTTTCAAATTAAATAATTATGAAATCTGATTTTAACACCGTTTTTCAGCAAAATTAAATGATTTTAGGTATATCCATGGTGTGGCCCCATAAAGAAGAGCTGGAGAGTAAACAATTAATGATAAGCCTGAAATATAGTGTAGGTATTTTCTGCTACAATTCCAAGTACCTCTTGAACTTATTCACCCAAATATCTTGAACTGTAACACGTTAAAAGCAAAGAACTAACATAATCTGATAAGCGAGCACGCTAGATAAACGCTAGCGGTATGTAGCGGTATAGCGGTACGTACCGGAAGCGCGCGGTATACCGGTGCGGTAAGAATTCGCGAAAACACTCCGCGAATTATTGTCGCTTTCCTGTCGCGTGTTGTACACCTACAGACTGGAGACGATTTAGTTTATATTGATGGTAATATTTTTGTGACAAAAAAAAAATGTAAAAATATTTTTTGATGAAAATTTTCGGCATTTTCTGTCGTGTCAATAAGTGAGCTGAAGTAGTACAGTACTTCAGTCGAAGCTAATACAGGGAACACACGGAGAGGCATCAGTCGCTTGTGACATAAAAATCTCACGTCAAAACACAAATTTTGACATCGCTAGCGAAAAATTGATCAGATGTCCTGCCCATGATCATCACGAATATGATATGTGATCGTACGTAATGTTTTCTAGTTTCTGCTTACCAAAATATACCTAAGCTTATGTAAGAGTTTAAGTACTAAGAGACAAAATAAAACAAATAAAAAATCGATTCACTTTCAAAATTAGAAAACAAACGGAACATTTTAAAACCCGTGACAACGTTAGAAACTTGAAGAAAGCTTACAACTTTGTGTTCAGCTCACAAAAACTTAAGACGCCTACAAATAACTTGACTACAGAACACGATATCTCGAGTTCTAAGATCATTCGAATTAAGTTAAAAGTAAGGTGATATCTTTTCTTTAATCTTTACACGAGTTTGTCGAAGATTTTTGATATCGTTGTGGTTATTTTTCGAGGGTTGACTGACAATAGTTTTGGATCCTTCAGACTTTAAATAGGAAGAAAAACCTCGCCAAGATACACATATCTTAACCAGATGTCAATAGCGTAAGTGCACAAAGAGTGACTGGCCATGGAACCTAGTTACCTATCAGGCAGTACATTTAAGACTAGATAAAAAATTCAGGTTTATTTGTAGAGAAAAATTCGCATGATACTGGGACCCAGTGTTGTGGGCACCAAATAGTGATCTATACGAAAAAACCGGCTAGAGGAGGTTTCCGTATAAAGTTGTAGGTATTTTGGTATCGAACTACACATTTACAGTTTTCGGATTTTTCCCTGTACTTGTAGTATAAGACAATATTACTTGCCAAACATAGTTCTAGGTCAGCGGATAGTATCCTATAAATTTTGATTCCCTTGAGTGTCGAAATAAACGTTTTTTTGCGGCATAAACGCCCGTATCTTTTTTTTACGTTAACTTAGAAGTTTGATTTTTTCACGACTTCAAGGGACTATAGACTTGAGTATATGGTTTTAATTTAAACTCGATACCTCCACGCGTTCCCGAGATAAAAGGTCTTGACTAACAGACGGACAGACAGACAGACGGATTGCAAAGTGATCTAAAAAGGGTTCCGTTTTTTCCTCTTGAAAAACCCTAAAAAGATTTAACCGAATTGTGAACATTCTTCTGTTTTTTTTAAATCGTTACAATCTTGTAAATCATCGACTTATAACAAACCGATCCAAAAGACTACAAAGGTTCGCAAAATAACCCAGCCAATCCCCATCGCCAATCTAAATTCCACAGCCGCCTGTAGGTGTACTGTCTAATGTAAGATTTACACCGGTTATCCGGCTGGAGAGAATAGTTAGCTTGGCGACGGATTTCCGAGCGTCACTAAAAATTTGCCTCACAAATACCCGGGTGCTACACGGTATGTGGGGTACTAGTGGAACCGGGTGGGGAAATCTATGTGGGAGGTACTTCTTGCTGTGATTGTGTTGTTTATAGTTTTACTTGGGCTTTTTGGGTCTTAGATGTCTGATTGACAGCATGTAGTCTTGGCTTCGATTCCCGGGTCGGGCAAATTGTTATTGGGTTTTTCCCTCAGAAATTTCTCAGTAACAGCCACGGAGTCTGGATTGATGGCAATAGGCTCGCTCCCTATTACATGGAACTTAAACATAACTAGCGAAATGTGTGTCAACTATTGGGTACACCTAAATCGTTGCCCCACACTAGGAATTTCTCCTGTGTCGTGGGTGCGTTTACAAACATTTAAGCTCACATACACAAACAACCAGACCCGGAACAATTACCTGGCCAGGCCATACAAATATTTGTTCCGTGCCCGAATCGAACCCGCGACACGAAGCGCAGTAGTCAATCGCTCAGCCACTGCGCCAACCGTGCCGTTAAAATTTATATACAAATACAAATAAATAAAATTTAAGTGTTTGTTTGTAATTCCAAATAAAAAACATTTTAGTTTATTTTTGTCTGTCTGTCTGCTAGTCACCAATAATTATGATATAAAAGTCGACAGCAGTAGCGAAGGTTCCATACAACTCGATGCCTACCGAATTCCTTTTGAAAATTTTCACAGACAGTATTCTATAGACAAATAATAAAATCACATTAAAGATATGTACTCCGGCTTACCTTTTACAAAAATTGAGCCTTCGCTACTGGTCGACACACAATGTGAGCGCTATCCACACTTACTGGACTGCCTTTAGTGTCCACACAACTGCAATTATGGGCCTAATGAACGCCACTCCGCTGCAATTAGCGTGGCCACTTAGTTACTTGGCCCAACTAATTAAAAAAACACCATCGACGCAAAAGAAGAACTGAAAAGTCATAAATGTATTGTACTGACATCATCTGCCTTTTTTTTTCGGATGGGTAATCATCAAATGACCCCCCCCGCTCTGGGCGGAGCGGAAGGGAGTGTCAGACTTGTACTGACTAAAACCCATCCATGTTCCTTCTTTGCCCTTTGTGTTACAAGGCCGCGGTCTCTCTTTCGAACAGTCCCGCAGCCCACATCATCTGCCTAGCCTTTTCCCAACTTTATTGGAGTCGGCTGAGATTTCATCCGGTAAGACTGGAAAGTCTTACCAGATAAAGCTGAATACCAGTATTTTACATGGAGCGACTGCCTAACTAACCTCCACAACCCAGTTAGTCCTGGGTAATACGACATCCCTTGGTAAATCTGGTTGTCAGACTTTCTGGCCACTGACTACCTGTAACGACTGTCAACCATCTCAAAATGTCAGCCAGGACCAACGGCTTAACGTGCTTTCCGAGGCACGGAGGAAACTCGATATTCAATGGTTTTAATGATGGTCACCCATCCGCGGACCGGCCATGTTAAACGCGGCTTAACCTTGAAGATTGAACCCAAGCGGTTGCAATAATTTAGCCACGAGCTCCTCTCGAGATGTATTGAACTGATACCGTATTATTTTACATGGAGCGACTGCCTATATATTGTTCTTCATGCATATATATTGTTCTGTATGGTGTCCGGACGTAAAGAATAGCACCATCCCATATCTTCCCGTGGGTGTCGTAAGAGGCGACTAAGGGACTTACCAGTGAATGGGCTGCAGCGTTCTCTGTGATTTTTTTTTTTTATAACAAACATACTGCGATCGCCAACCCGCCTGCCAAGCGTGGCGATTATGGCAAAACCCCCCCCGGGGAGGCCTATGTCCAGCAGTGGACGTCTTTCGGCTGAAATGATGATGATGATGATGATGACTGCCTATATGACCTCCACAACCCAGTTAGTACTGGGTAATACGATACACCGTGGTAAGACTGATTATTAGACTTTCGGGCCACTTACTAGCTGCAACGACTATCAAAGACCAAAACCAGAAAGCTATATTATGTCATCGTCATCTTCCAGTCCTTGTCCCATGTTACGCTGCACGTTTTTTTCTTCCATTCTCCTCTGTCAACTGTCACGCTATCCTTTACTCCTTTATCTTTCATATCAATCCTCACACAATCCATCCATCGTTTCTTTGGTCTTCCTCCCCCTCTCCATCCATCAACATTTATATTCATCATTATTTTAGTAGCATGACCAAAAAACTATATGTCAGTAACATATTTACAAGTCAAACAAAAATCCGACAGATACTGACACAAACCCTTTTACTAAACCTCCAATAAACCTATCAAATCCACTTCCAAACCAATAAAGTTTACAAAAACATAGTGTAAACGTTTACAATAACGTCGCGACAACAGGTGGTGGGCAGTTGTCGACAAAACATACGATGACACGACATATGTCGCGGGTGGACGTGTCACGCCTTTGGCGGTCAAAGATTATGAAGAGAGGGTTTTTGGAGTATTTTGCCTACATAAAAGAAAGGTTTAAAAAAAAATCCTTGTTGGTCTTGTGGTCGCAATCGCGACAGCTCAGCTTGAGGTACTGGGTTCGATCCCCGAGTTGGGTATATATAATGTGTCAGTAAAGTTGATAAACTAAAAGCAAAGATTTCTTAGTTTTAATAAAGATACAAAACTGTCGGTGTCTGAAAGTTTCCTAAAATCTTCTATCTTATGTCGTGATTCCCTCGCTAAAAATATTTAACCGACTTCCAAAAGGAGAATATCAAGTCGTCTGAATGTTTTTTTTAATCTATGTTCAAACTTAACAAGGTGTCGATCGTTTATTTATTGAAAGCGAAGTTATTGAATTTTAAAATAGCTACTTCCGTCTCCGATCTATAACTAATATAATTTCCACACTAAAAACTATAAAACTTTCAATTATGAACCCTACCTCATCGCTTTAATATCCATCAGTAGTTTAATAAACTACATTCGAATTTTAAAGGATCAATAATTTGATAACGTAGGTCAAGCATCTACAATTGGCAGCAGTTAACTTTCAATCTTATCTCACTAAAATAAGAGCCATTATTATTCTACCAATTCGCTATTTAAATAAAAATCGAACGCATCCCTTCTAAACTAACATCTGCAGTTTTTGAATTAAGAATGATTAAATTTTGAGTCTTATTCACTACCAATAAGAATTATAAGTCATTTGATTAGCACTTACGTATATTTGTAAAAGTAAGTGACGACACATGTCATGTTAAAGAAAACGAAAGTTAAGGGTTGAACACACGTGGTCGTAACAAAATCGTTTTTATTGACTGTCCTGTCCAACAAGACCTTAACAGGTGTTTAGTGAAAGTGTTTAGAGACCTTTTTTGTTTGAGTATATTTTGTTTTTTTTTTATTGTTTTGAATTTTTATGTTTTTTTTGGTGATAAAGTCGTGGAAAGTGTGTTTGCCAAGATTTAAAGTGAAGTTTATGTCAGCTGTTCTAAGTTTACGCTTTTGAAAAGAAAAAAGGAGATTTTTTTACCATTTTATTCAATTTACCTTTAGGTGTAATCTTTTTGTTTTGGAGCATGAATCAGCAATAGATTATAATGTGCTGTAACTATACAAAGACTATTTGTAATTTCAAAATACCTGCTTTTTAATGAATGCTATGTGTATACAGGGTGTAAACAGACCCTTCACGAAGCCGTCAACCTAGCAAACTGTACATCAAATTTTACGCAAAAAATATTGCTGGGAAATTACTTTTTTTTTGGGGTGAAAAATCTCGTTTTACGGTAGGACTCGATGGAACGCACTCAAAGCATTGTGCTGATGGATGTATTGAATAGTGGGGGTCGTGGAGGTGTTTATAGTAAAAATCTTAGGTACATGTAAAATACGTACTTAAAAAAAACTTGTGAAAAAGTTGGAACTTTGACCCCCAATATCTCCGTAACTAGAAGGTTCCCAGGTATGATCTAGAACATAAAAATGATCGCAAAGACGGGGAGAACAAGTGCCTTTCGGCTTCGATAACGGTCTATTTACACCCTTTATGTTTATTTTATGATAGTATACAATAATATGTTAACAAAAACCTGTCTGAATCGAGAGGGTATTATTAGGTATCGAGATTTGATTCTATTTGTGTAATCCTTTTTGTAGAACAAGTAAAAAAAAATATCGCGATGAAAATTAAATTAAATGTACTAAAATCCTTATTTTTAAACTTCTATGGGGACACACGAGCGCAAGCGGTCGCTTCTCGGGTAGTGACTTCATAAAAAAACAATTGACGATCGAACATACTTATGCCGAAGATGGTGTAGTACATCACGTTTTAAAAGTTTGTTTAAATTTAGGGAAACGGTGGTAATTTGGGCCAAATATTTTGCGTTATAAAATTCATTAATATTTTTACTTTCATGGATATTTTATGTTTCTTATTCTATTTGGTAATTTCGTTGGTATAACTTTATGTCACTTTCGGATCAGACAGTGTTTTTTAACATTTTGTATAAGGTACATAAAATAAAATAAAACTTTTATTTTTATTTTATCTGTCTATCAGAAAAAGTATTAGGGTTATGTGCAAAATTATTAAAACCCTTGTAATTGTTAACAAAATTTGATTCAAAATAGGGAAATAATATTTTTATGATAATTTGGCGAGGACGAAGTCGCGGGGCACAGCTAGATAATTTACAATTAAATTAAAACAATAAACATACATTACCAATATTGCCAATGTATGCTAATAGAAAACCATAAAATAGAATACCAAAGAAATAGTAGGTTACCACATATCAATTTTCCGCAACAATTCTTATAACACACCCACTATACGCTATTAAGGTATGCACACACCGTATCGGACATATTCGCAAGCAATGATTGGGTCGTCCGCGCAAAATATTTACTTAAAAAATAAATGCTGTAACGGTCTGCTGAGCTCAAATCGCGAAGAAACAATGATATATTATTATTAAAATGATAGCCAATTCGTAAATAAGGAATTTTAAGCCCCGCCTTGTGTATGGTGTGCTTTTTCCACGGAATTATTTAATAGGGCAACATTTCTTGCAATTTCACGGATTATTTTAGCTTTATTAGCGTCATGCCTGTGATTTTGAACAGGTGATTTATCTATATTCATATTATAAAGAGTTAAAATATGTTTGTAAGTTTGTATGTAGGGGTCGATCTTCGGAAACACTAATCCGATTCCGAAAATTCTTTCACTAACGGGAAGCTACATTATCCCGGAGTTTCATAGGTTACATTTAAAATGATCCCGTGAGTTAATTTCTGTACATAACGGGAGCGAAGCCGGGACAAAAAGCTGTTGGTTGATATACTTGATCCCTTTTTCAAGTCAATTACTAAGTCAAGATATCTCATCTGCCTAGCCATTTCCCAACTATTTTAGGGGTCGGCTTCCAGTCGAATCTGGTATTCGGCTGAATACCAGTATTATACATAGAGCGGCTGCCCATCTGCCATCCACAACCCAGTTAGTACTGGGTAATACGGTACCCGTTGGTAATACTGGTTGTCAGACTTTCGGGCCACTGACTACCAGCTGTAACGACTACAAATAATATACTATACACCGACAGCTTTAATGAGTCCTCCGCCTTGCCCCAAAGGAACATTAAGCGACCACAAAGTCCTAACAATATTCCTTAGGTTATTTGTTTTAAAATAACCATAATCCACGTAGGTATTACGATACTAATTGAACCAATACGTGATCAACCTTCAGAATATTCCATTTAAATACCTTCGCGACTCATTAAAGAGGTTGGTCTATATACAGCATGTCAAAGATCTACAAATGCCAGCCAGTACCAAATCGTAGTAGATCTATGTGGAAAAACGGGCAAGCAACTCCACGGACACTCTCTCAAAATCAAGTTAGATATTACAATGTCCTGGATACATTATTGTGGCTGCTATATAAGAGAACCATGTAGAAAAAAATTTCCCTGCCAGGGCTGCGGGACTGTTCGAAAGAGATACCGCGGCCCTGGAACACAAAGGGCAAAGAAGGAACATGGATGGGTTTTAGTCAGTACAAGTCTGACACTCCCTTCTGCTCCGCCCAGAGCGGGGAGGGAGGTCATTTGATGACTTCCCAACCTAAAAATAAAAAATATTAATAGTAATCATTTGCTGTAGAAGTTTCTTTTTTTTGAAGATCAAACAAATTATCATCATTGGCGAAATGTGGGTGTACCATTAGGTACACCTCTGCCTAACCCTTCGGGGATTACAGGCGTGATGTTCTGTTATGTTATCATCATTCTCATGCCCTTATCCTAATCTATTTAGAGTTGGCGCAGCATGTCTTCTTCTTCCATACTTCTCTATTACTCTTCATCTCAGCAGTCACCTCCATTCCAGCCATATCATCCTTCACACGGTCCATCCATAGTTTTTTTGGTCTTCCTCTACTATTATAGCCATCCACATTCATCGAGACTTTGCTCACGACATTTTCCTAACTAGATATTTATAAAATACTAGCTGTTGCCCGCGATTTCGTTCGCGTGGAAATTTTGATGTGTACGTGAGAATTAAAACAAGATAGTCTATGTCTTTCCTCTTAACATAATCTATCTCCTTACCAAATTTCATTACGATCTGATCAGCCGTTTAGTCGTAAAAAAGTAACAAACAGAGTTACTTTCGCATTTATTATATTTGTATGGATTAGTACGGATTAAGTATTGCCCACGAATATTAACGTAGAGTATCTGAAAGTTTATCTAAGACGCAAAGTCTATTTCCAATTTTCTTGAGTAAAAAGGATTAACCGTAATAAGACCCAGATGAGAAACAGCCTCCCTACCTATTTGCACTTGAATGAAAAACCTAATCGATCGAAAACCAACTATAAAACAATCTATATACACAGTGTTCCACCCGCCGTTATACAGGACGCTACAAAACAGGGCAACTCGCCGCTTAGCTATGTAAGTGCAATTTAAAATGTAAATTAACACAGCAAAGAAGTGGGGGGAAGCGCACCAACACTTGGGGAATTTCCACCAACACTGTCTTGGCCACCCTGTATAATCACTCCGGTGAAAAAGTTAAGTCATCAGTCCTAGCACACGAATATCAACTTTACCTTATTCTCATAAAGCTGATTTTGAAATGTTTCTAAAGTGAGTTACGACATTTTGAGTCAAGTAAATAAAGTGTTATAAAAACTGTTCTATACAGGGTAACTTAGATTTTAACCTCATTTTTATAGGGTTGGTTTTTGAATGAGTTAGCGAGGTTGCTTATAGGCTTTTCTTGGTATAATTTTTATATTTTCTTCCCGACAGAAGAGATTTGTTACGTGTAACTTGTAGCGGACTCTCGGTCCCTCCAGCGTGGAGGAATAAATTATAACGAGCACACCCTGATTGCTTTTTAATTTTATTTTTTGTTGAAGAAAACGGTAGTTCATTTTCATAATGTTTTGGATGGTTGGATAAAGTACAATTAATGTTTTTATGTAAAAGAAGGGTTTTTTTTTCTTTTTTTAATAAAACCTTTGTGTGGGTTGAATTGCTTTTTTTGAAATACTAATGAGCGTTACTTTTAATAAAGTTAATATTTTAGCGCAAGGCCAAACATTAGACTAAAATTTTCTCACATCAGTATTTTTTTAAACATAATTCAAATTCATTTTAATGTTTTTTTTCTTATGGGATTATGACAGTGTTGGTCCGGCTTAGAACAACACACATATTTATAGAATTTGATGTGGTAGAACCAAATAATAAATCTCTCTCTGTAATTTTAAGAAAATCTACATTTAATGGAGTGAAAACACTAAAATTCAAGCAAGAACACTACTCGACAATATTATCTTAAATAAAATAATGAAGAAAGAAAGAAACAAAGAAAGAAAACATATTTATTTGGCTCATGCCACAAGTACACACAACAAACAAATAAAAATAATTTAAATTTACACAATAAAAAAGTTAAAACTAAACAAAAATAAAAAATAAATAAAAAGAGATAATATTGTGCGTCTCACGGCTGCACCAAATAGGCCCAGACCAAGACTGAGCTTTATAATTATGTGTCCTCCAAGAATAAGAACCAATGTAATTTGCGTCCACTGATCATAATAATTACTGGTTTAAGTAAATTCGGCGGAGGTCAGACGTCTGTCGTTCCCTTTAAATTGGAAATCTGGCCTTCAAATAATTAACTTTGTCTGTACACACAATAATTATTACTAAGAAAATAACAAATTATCCCACAGTAGACTTAGTAGTTACACCTATTTTTCTTGAAGGAATTCTCTTTCAAAAACATGATATTAGCTATCGCTATAATATCTGATAAAGAACCTACCTATCTACTCATTAAATACTTGTATTCAATTTCACCCCCTAACAAAAAAATCAACCCAAAAATATACACCATTAAAAAAACACGCAAAAAGCATCTCAAGGCGTCTCCGTCGCGAGGCAACAGAGAGGCCACTTCTTTTTTCATCCCCCATTCCCCTGCGAAGGGGTGGTGGGGGTGGGAGGGTCGCCGAGAAATGGAAAACTCGGGAAAATTGTAGCATTCTTGAGGCAACGCTCTGCTCACACCTTCTTGCGGGTGGGGTTGTCAACATTTTGGCGTGAAAAGGATTTGTTAGTTTTTTGTTAAGGTGTTTTCTTATATTAGTTATTTCATTGAATTCTTTGCTGTATAATTACACTTGACGAATTGTTTGAGCACCTCAATAACTATGATCTGATTTTCATAATCTTATCACTTAACGTAACCAGTGAAACAATTAATGTATCAATCAGTCTGATATACATTTATTAATTCGGCAAAAGAAGTTTAGACCAAGTTTTATATCTGTCAACCCAATTTTAAATAACCTATGTTTAATTTTATAGAAACACGACTCGACAGAGCAAGAGCTTCTTTAAAAATCAATGCACAAAACAATAAACTCAAGCACCCAAGAAAATGTTTTCAACCAATGCAGCGGCGCGCAACGTAAAAAGGAGCGCTGTGTCGGACGCCCCCCGTCCCCTCCCCGCGCCCCGTTCACCCCCTCGGCCACGGACAGCGTCTCGGGGCGCGGACTTGGGTGCTTGTATTTTTAAGATGACTTTTATGTAATGTAGGATTATTTTACTGTATATTATAATAGTCTGACCACAGTCTGTCAAAATTATACTGATTTTGGTTTAAATGCAGAAACTTTGTATTGTAGCTTAGAACAAAATATTTGCCAAGAAGATATTTCCATGAGGGAAAATAAGTGACAGCTATCAGGTATATTTCTTTGAAGCATGACCATCCCGGTAGTATATATTATTGAGAGTTTGGTTAAAAAACGTTATAGACCGACCGCTTTAATGAGTCCTCCACCATGCCCCATCAAAGGCACATTAAGCGTCCACAAAGTCCTAACAATATCCCACAGGTTATTTGTTTTAAAATAACCATAATCCACGTAGGTATTACGATTCCAATTGAACCAAAACGTGATCAACCTTCAGAATATTCCATTTAAATTGATACCTTCGGGAGAACTCATTAAAGCGGTCAGTCTATAGTAATGCCATGGCAAGTAAAGTGAGTATGTGCAACAATTGTCTCGCACTTACACTCCATTTTATTTGTCATGCATATGCAATTATAATATACAGAGCTTACGACTAAAATTGTCGTTGGATATTTCTACCTTCTTAAATGAAATAAAAATTTACTAACGAGCTTCTACTTGCAGTATATATTACTCACCCCGTACCCTAAGTCCGTCCCTGTTCGCCGTCGCCGCGGGTTCCGTACCGGCGTTTTACATATTTCTTCAGTTCGCCCCCATTGTGAGCGGCCCGCGTATTGAATCAACTGTACGTATTGTATACTTAGATATACCGTATACTTAGATATACAACTTCTTTGTTTCCGTCTTGTCGGGAGATAATGCTGAAAATTATTGCTGGACCGAAAAAATGAATAAGGTGCAGGTTTTAGGTAATTTTGCTTATATGCTAACTGTGATTAAATAGCTGGAATTTACTTATTATGCGTAAAATAACCATATAAAAAAAAAAAAAAGTCAAAAGCTACATGACTATACATAATTAGCGTTACTTATAATGTAGCTATGCGTCTAGTGACACTGTGAATCAGGTGTTTGGTTTTTGAGAGAGAACCAGTAGTAGTAGTAGTCTACTGCTCTACTGGGCAACCAGTAAATCAGGAGACTGCATTGATTAAATAAGTAGCATTTAATTTGTACTGAACGAATGGCCAAGGAATCACACCAACATCTTATGGCGAAAGTACAAATCCATAGTAGTTCCATTACACGTATCTTTAATAAATTGTAGAAATTGTATAATTATCAGGAAAACACATAATTTCTTTACTTGAATTGGATTCACAACTGGAAACTGAACAGCCAACTTCTAAGGCTTTAGATAGACGTAGAAACTTTATCAAAATACCCTGAAAAACAAACCCATTAACGATGTACTCAATAACAATTATTTTTACAGGTCTAAGATAAAAGGGGGTGAATTTCACCCCCCGATGACGTCACCATCCGACAGTGTGTCAGCAAATAACCAACCAGGCTAACTTGACCCCTCTCAATCCATGCTGTTGAAAAATTCTAGTGTATTTAAGGATAAAGTTAAGGAGCTGACGGCTCAAGTAATATTGGAAATTCGGGAGGCAAATGTTTTGTTTGGCTCGGGGTAAATGATGCAAAAAGCTTTAAGAAAATTATAACGGTGGAGGTTATAAAGGATGAGTAGTATATTCTAAGATGGATGGTGAGAAATACCTATTATTTATTACTGTTTTATTTACAGGGGTGATAGTAGGACCGAGGTAAGTATTTGTCATATGAGTTACGAAAAGACACTGATCGAGTATTAAGGGGTATAAATTTGGAAAAACATATATCCGCGATAAGTTTGACTGTGCAACTAAAATCCATCTAATTAATTCTTATCGATTTAGATGAATAGTCTTATATTCTATTTATTATTATTTTGTCTTTTATAATTACTTTGTAAATAACTTCAACGAATGTCCAATTCATTTTTTACTACACTCTATATTTTCTATGACAACTCATAAAATACAACTACGTTTCTCTCAACTCCTTATATAAAAGAAGAAACTTAAAAACTACATTAAAATATCATTCAACCCCTCGCCAGGGGTAGTTGAGACCGGCGACGTTGCCAGCGTGATATGTTGCCAAATTTATGTTTTTTGCCAACTACTGGCATTATCTCGTTTTAATGTTAGACTCTCGGTTATTTTCTCCTTTTTATTGTGTCTATTTGGCATCATATGGCAGTCGCATTTTAGGGTTGAGTTCTTGGCTATTAGTTACGGAGATAGGACGTTTGTTTTTTTTTAGTATTTAATGTACATTCATTAAGCTACTGTCTAGTTAACTTCCATTAGTACTACATACAATAATATTTACAATACAAACCTATGCTAAAGTCATTATGGTATTTGAACGCTATATTTATTTTTAACTTAAACCATGTGTTTATGTATCTAAAAGTTATTGATACGTCTGATACTAAACTGTAAGTATTGTTTTTTTTTTAAAGAAAATCTCCTAAATTATTTTTCCGTAGCTTAACAAAACAACCCCTAACTCCGTAAAGAACCTTCAACCCCCAAATCACTTACCTAACACAAAAATCCCTTTAACAATCCAGCGAACAATCATAAAAAATCTCCTTGCGGTCGCACACAATCACAAAAAAGCTCACACAGGCAAAAATATAAAAGAAGTGTACGAACGCCGCGAATGCATCTGTGTGCGTGATAGCCGCTGCTTCCATTGGGCACAGAGCTATTTCTTTATTGATCCATATTTCTTCTTCTTTAGACTGGCCTCCAAGGGGGAATCACCCCTCAGGGGGACACCGCCCAGCCCCCCCGGAGGTGTTTTTCTACAGTTTTAATGAACGAAGGACTCGAAAATGGCGCGCAAGGAGTTTGGGGGTGAAAGGGGGAGAAAGGTTATTAATGCTTTTTAAGCTGAGTAATTTTCACCCTTAACGTTTTTAGGCTTGAGTGTGCTTAGTTTTTGTTTTTAAGGCTATTCTGTTGTTTGTGGTGGGTTTTTATGTGTTTACCTAATTACTAATTAAGTATGTTTATAAAAGTTGTACGGTGGGATAAAGTGGAGGTACTTTGTGTGAATGGGCACATTTGTAGGACAAGAATTCCTTAGGGGTAAATAATTAATAATAAGACTATTTGCAGAGTTCGTGGTTTCACTGTTTTAATAGAATAATTCATTACAGCAGTATTATTTAAGTAAAACTCTTTGAGTTTTCTAACGTCATAAAAAAGGCATAAATACGAACACAGTTTAACATCAATGGCTAACATAATATTGACGAATGTATTTAATTATTTATCTAAACACACCAACAAGTTTTAGGAAATAATCCTAATATATCATTGTATATTAATGTATAAAGCATCGAATTAATTTGACATTGTACTAGCTACGTCTATTTTATCTGAAGGCTATTTCCACAATCAAAACCATGACCTTGAAAATAGAACTCAATAATTGTGGTCGCCTCTTAATCAAAACATACCTACCTGTTTATTCCAAAAGTTCAACTTCAACACAATACACAGACATACAAAAAAATAACGAAAAAAAAGAAACAAAAAAAATCCCATTCATTGTCAATGAAACTCGACACTTTATCTCATTCAAACACTCCTAAAAAAAAAGAGAAAAAAAAAAAACCACCACGCGTAACAAATTTGAAAAAACATACCTTATAATTTGGCTCATTACCAAAACGTAGGAAAAACATATTCGTTCCCTTATACTCCCCCATAAATAAGGACGATGGGTTCGAAAAGGGAAAAATTTTATTATCCAACCACCCCATTCCACCCCTAAGGAGAAATATGAAATAAAATGAAAATGTAATGGGGAAAAAATACGGAGCGCGCGGCAAGACAAAGGGTTGGGATGGGGTCGGCTGGTGTGGAGACGGCTCTGGAGATTCTTGTAAGCTCAAAATTGTTGACTTCTTATTCCTTTAGCTGATTATTTTCTTTTCGAATATTTTGTTACTGTGACATTAGATGTTTGTTTGTTATAGACTAGTTGTCAAGAAAGAACAAATAGGCAGATAGACATTCGCTCCATGTAAAATACTGGTACTCAGCTGCATCCGGTTAGACTGGAAGCCGACCCTAACATAGTGGGGAAAAGGCTATGCAGATGATGATGAGTTGTCAAGAAAAAAATATAAGTTGTCATTATGTATAAAGGCTTATGTCGATTCAATTTAATTTATCACAAAATAAGTTTTACTTCTATTTATAGCTAAATTCGGCCAGAGTGAATGTCAAAGTGTCGTGAATGTGATATTTGTGATAACTTATATTTTAGGGACTGAAAATTCTAGCCTGAACTAGTTAACTAGTTTCGTGAAAACTAGCTCAGAAAATTAGTAGAAAAGAACCAAGCAACGCCGCAGCTGTAACGGCACGATTGAAAAGCCGAAAATTGTGAAACCATCGGCTGTGATAACTGACATATACTGAAAAATAGAAATGGCGAAGGGCTTTGTCGTTCAAAAAGTGCTGATCATCAGCCGAATTTGAATAAATGACTTTTGATTTTGATCTAAGCAGCTAATTCCAACAAAATCCATCTCCACACTTTCGAGCACGTAGGGCGGGGGTAGACACCGCAAGCCCGCGGCAACGAAGACTCGTTCCTATAAATCTGCCTTATCATAAAAATATACGCGCGTATCTGCCTACGGCTTTACGATTGTGGCTTATGTACGCACTTTTATTCTTATGTAAGGTAAGTTACTTTTGAGGTGAGTAGAGTAGATTAGGGGTGTTTACTTAGAGGTTTTTTTCTTTAACTTGGGGGTGAATGGTGACGGTAGTTGGTGATAGTACAGCTACTTACCCGTGAAAGTGTTCATACATTCCTCTTGATTCCTATCAAGAGGAATAATACCGACTAGTTACAAGTTTTGGTATCCAGACTTAACACACGCTGCCGTTATTGAATTGGGTGTAAGCAAAAAATAGAGAATGACTCGTGCTACAAATCTTACTACAGATAATATGTTTTTTTTTAGTTTGTTCTTTTGATTTCTTACAACATGCTGACTTTTTGTGTCATTGCAGAAATGTTTGAATTGCAAAGCAATGAAATTAGAGGTACAAGAAACAAACAAATATTGTCGGGATATCGCACGCTATACAATAACATATTCGACATGTACCGTAATCTACTATATCAACTTATTGGTGCAAATGAAGACTCGTGGCTAAATAATGACACCCGCACGATCGGGTCGATCTTCAAAGTTAAGCAGCGCTTACCGAGATGGATGGGTGACCATTACATACCGAGTTTCCTCCGTGTCTCGGAAAGGTCCCGGCTGTTGTTTGTAGATCTTTGATCGACGTCGCAGGTAGTCAGTGGCCAGAAAGTCTGACAACTAGCCTTACCGGTATACCGGGTACCATATTACCCAAGACTAACTGGGTTGTGAAGGTCAGATAGGCAGTCGCTTCTTGTAAAATACTGGCATTCAGCTGTAAATATAGTTGGGAAAAGGCTAGGCAGATAATGATGGTGTTGCACATTGGTATGCTTCGATTTTTACCTTTTGCACTACAGGCATAAGCATATTAGTTCAGTTGGAGAAGTTACTAAAAATACTTGAATTTGCAATTTCATAGCTACATAGCTTATACTGAATTACTCACTAAAATAAATATGAAAAATCACATGGATCAAAAAATCATGAACGTTGTGTCAGCTGCATGCAATGCCGTGGGAAATTGTAAACTTGTCAATCAATAAAATTGGCGTCGTAAGAGTTAATGAACCAGAAACTAATTATTAATTTATAAAACGTGAATGAGGGTAGGGGACTCTGCAATGCTGAAATGAAAGCGTTAATTTTTGTAGAATGCACTCGAACAGTTCACAGAGTTTAGCAATAGGCCAGTCACTAAATACTTACATATTATAATAATGTTCAAAAGTAAAAGATATCTATACTATAATATAATAAAGCTAAAGAGTTTGTGTTTGGTTGAACGCGCTAATCTCAGGAACTACTGGTTTGACTTAAAAAAATCTTTTAGTGCTGGATAGCCCATTGATCGAGGAAGGTTATAAAATCACGCGAACGAAGGTCGCGGGCAACATCTAGTTATAAATCCCGGACATCGACGCTGAAACGGTTACCACGTATTCAGTACATCGTTTTAAATCATCATTAGAAATTTTTCATCAGTTATTTAAAAATAAATCAACTGTTCCATACATTTTAACCGTATCGTGTAGCTGTAGGTATTGCAGTTTTGTACGAAACAGCTGTTTTTTTTTAATAACCGACCAAAATTGTCTATGTGGGGGGTTCATAATTATGTACTGAATACGTGGTAACCGTTTTTGCGCCGGTTTCCCTTCCACCCTGTATATTATTTTCTCTACTATCTTCTAGTTTAGAAACGTTATTTAGTAGACTGAAGACATTAGTTACCAGTTTCCATGTTCAGATTTCTGTGGAAAGTATTAGTAGCTGTCTCATAAGGCATACTCTAACAGATAATAATGATAGCAGTCATATTTTTTTTAAGTCGTGAAATTCATATGTTACGCGGAGCGAAGGAGCTCGTCGCTAAATAATAACACACTCAGATCAATCTTCAGGCCAAGCCGTGCTTACCAAGGTTAGTCTGTGGATGGGTGACCAACCATTACATACAGAGGCCGTTGATTCCAGCTGTCATTTACGTATATCTCGGTCACAGTCGTTACAGGTAATCTAGTCAGTGGCCCAAAAGTATTAACTGGGTTGTGGAGGTCAGTTAGGCAGTCACTCCATTTAAAATACTGGTATTCAGCTACATCTGGTAAGACTAAACCGATGCCAACATAGTCGGGAAAAGACTAGGCAGATGATGAAATACATACCTACGCTTTGCATCTATGTTTTCATTAGTGAGTTCATTCAACTGCTCTGAAAAGTACTATTATTACAGCCTACATCAATCCCAAGTATTTTTATTAAATCTCCTTCAAATACCTTCTTTAATCTTTTTAATAACCCGTCCTATCCCAAAATAAAATACAAATTAATATATAAAAAAAATCAATACAACCCTTTATGATATATAAGCCGTTCAAGTGAAAAATCCTTACCGACATAATCTTCAAAAGAACCCCTTTTATTCGCAGGTAAAAGAAAATCGGGGCCCTTGCAAAAATTAGCCCCCTAGAAGGGGCGAAAGGGGGTGGAAAGGGGGAGTTTTAAGAGCATTTTTCTCCATACGGGGAGTTTCATTGTTACGACTTTTTGTAAGTGAATTTCGGTGATAGACCGTTTTTAAAAGGCTCGGTGCGAGAGTTTTGCGTGTCTGCGAAAACATTGATGTAGGTACTTACTTACTGGCGTATTTTGTGGATATCTCCGTAGGTAGTTATGTTGTAACAAAAATAATACGTAATTACAATATGGAACCGATTATTTATTTGGGTTATAGCTAGTGATTTTAGATTATTTGTTTTAGTTTTATTGGATACAAATACTACTTTACGCAGCAAAGACACAGCGTGAGGATAAGAAGAAGATGAAGAATAGAAGAATAAAGTTTATTTGACGTCAGCTCATCAAACACAGAATATAGAAAAAAAAAAATTAAAAAAAATACAAATTAAAAAAAAGAGAAAATACATATGCTGTGTGCCTCACGGCTGCGCCAAAAAGGTCCATTTCGGCATTCATGCCAGACAGGTGATGCTGTCTGACGCTGGTCTTCCA
This sequence comes from Noctua fimbriata, assembly GCA_905163415.1. NCBI lineage: Eukaryota > Metazoa > Arthropoda > Insecta > Lepidoptera > Noctuidae > Noctua > Noctua fimbriata. The sequence continues at coordinate 3,806,277 of LR990946.1, forward strand.
ATGAACCTTTGGGGGGATAAGAGCATGCCCCCGCTTTTACAAATACCTTGAAAGAACCATACCGGGTATGTCCGGGTCCTTCAAGGTATTTGTAGAACCGGGTGTATGCCCTGAGTGAGGATTTCCTTAAGTAACCATCTAAACTGTTGCTGTTTGTGCTTGTCTCTGCATCATCCAAAGGTTGACTGGTAGAAAATGCCTATAGCGTTAAGTCCGCCTCTGTACTTTGTGCTTGAAGTGTTAAATAAATAAATAAATAAATGTTGAAGATGCAGTGTATGACTGGAATTGTCAACGCTATCGCTAGCTACTTCGTTGAATGATAAAAGCCGGCCAAGTGCGACTCGGACTCGCGCACGAAGGGTTCTCTACCATCGTAATAGCCCCCTTTAATTTTGAATTTATTATTTGTTATTATAGCGACAACAGAAATAGACATTCTGTGAAAATTTCAACTGTCTGCTTATTAAGGATCATGAAATACAGCCCGCTCCCAGACAGACAGACAACGGAAGTTTATAGGGTCCCGTTGGATCATTACCCTTTGGATACGGAACCCTAAAAAGAGTTCTTAGGTAGTAGCAGCAGTAAAAGGCAACAATTTTAAAGATAAATATTATTGACAAAATTATAAGTTTCACTTTTAGGCTGAGGCCTAACGAGCGTAATTTTTTGAAGCGTGAGTCGCGTAAACTGAGTCGCGGAATTTTTTACAACACCGTACCACACCGTGACGCAAAATGAGTCGCCGTGCTGTACAAACAGGATTTTAGTATGAAACCGAATGCAGCGTAAACTCCGCGACTTATTTAAAAAAAATACGCTTGTTTGGCCTCAGCCCTAATGTTTCTACGTATAACAAAGAAACTTTACGTTTCAGAGGAGTTTGAATCAGTCATCGACCTTACTCAAACCGAATAAATATCCCAATTTATGATGAACTGCAACAGCGTGAGTTTCAATGCATATGTATATGTACAGTCACCAGCACAAAAAGTTACCAAAAACTGTCGTTCTCAAAATGATTTTAAACCATAAAATCATCACCTGCCTAGCCTTTTCCCAACTATGTTGGGGTCGGCTTCCAGTCTAACCTAATGCAGCTGAATACCAGTATTTTACATGACTCCATGTAAAATACTGGTATTCAGCTGCATTAGGTTAACTGGGTTGTGGAGGTCAGATAGGCAGCCTATCTGACCTCCACAACTCAGTTAATACTGGGTAAGACTGGTTCTCAGACTTTCGGGCCACTGACTATCTGTAACGACTGTCAAAGATCTACAAATGACAGCCGGACCAACGGCTTAACGTACTTTCCGAGGCACGGAGGAAACTCGGTATGTAATGGGCGGTCACCCATCCACGGAACAACCAAGGCAAGCGCAGCTTAACCTTAAGATCAACCCGAGCGGCTGTTATTATTTAGCCACGAGCTCCTTTTAAACCATAAAATGTTGATGGTAAAGTTCAAAATCGAATGAGAAAATTTTACAATTTGCAGTAACTTGATGCGATGGCGACTTTGGATGTCCATTGTTCCTTTCTGACCTATCATCTTTCAAGCACTCGATCCAACGTTTTTATAGTCCTCCTATATTCTTATATGACAACACATTCTTAGTAGACGTCAGAAGAAATATTTCGGCTCTAAATTCAAGTCCAACTAGATGACTGTCTAATATCCAAAGACATCATGTCTCTTAAACATCACCTTTGACACATCACATCACATTACACCACACACACGCAAACACACACACACACATCACATTATCTTTGACATCATATTTCTTAATCTATACCATATAATATTATAAAGCTGAAGAGTTTGTTTGTTTGTTTGCTTGAACGCGATATTCTCTGGAACTACTGGTTCGATTTGAAAAATTCTTTTAGTGTTGGATAGCCCATTTATCGAGGAACGTTATAGGCTATAAAATTTCACACGGACGAATGTCGCGGGCAACAGCTAGTTTACTATAATATTGTAAATGCAATGGTTGGATGGATCCATGTTTGTTGCTCTTTCACGCAAAAAATACTGAACGGATTTGGATAAAATTTGGCACACAAATCTACGCCGACAAAGCCAGGGGTTTAAGCTAGTTTAAATATCCGATCAATTAAATAGACGAGACAACGAGATCAAATCATAATCTACTTACAAATAGCCAATGAGTATCGGTATGGAAGTAACGTGTCAAATCTCTTTGCAAACACGTTATTTATTTATTATTATAAGCCTATATTGTCCCACTGCAGGGCAAAGGCCTCCCTTCCCTCCTCCCACATTTCGCGGTCTAGTGCGATTGTAGGCCAATCCTTTGGCGAAAGAGTCCAGCTCATCCCGCCATCTCCTTCTGGGCCTGCTACGTTGTCGTTTCCTGCTATTTGGTATCCAGTAGTAATTTTTGACCATTGCTCCTCCAACATGCGGCAGACACGTTATCGTGCAATATTTTTTTGGCTTCTTAAACTCCTTTTTCTTTCAAATCATTTGTCATACAATCCACCAATTTATTAATTAGTCTTCCTCTCTCCCTCCATCCATCAATCAATCCATCTTTAAGTTTATCACTTTTTTTTGTCACAATAGTTCTTAAAGTAAGAGGAATGTCGGCTTCGTTCTAGTCTTCTGGTAAGACGAGAACGATGTGATATGACAACAGTCCAGCGTCCTATTTCAAAGTAATACCTACGACCTTTTAAAACATCCCATCTTTAAAAAAAATCCTCAGATTTTTTTCGTTCAAACCCCGCCTTGTCGTTCACTGGCCGAGCCCGAGGGTCGGGGTACTGAGGAGATCCCTCCCAGCTTATAATTGGGAGAGCATCCGAAGTTACTCCCTCAGATTAAAATATTTATTTTTGCGATGGAAAGAAAAAGTACGGTTAGGTACAGTCGGGGGGCAAGAGAACGTTCGCCTTTTGCTTGATTTTTTTTTTGTAAGATTTTCTGCTATTGGGTTTTGTGTTTTCGTTCTCTATACTAATATTATAAAGAGGAAAGATTTTTTGTTTGTTTGTACCGAATAAGCTCCGAAAAGTACTTGGCCGATTTTAACAATTTTTCAGCAATAGAAAGCTAAGTTATCAGGAAGGAACATAGGCCTTAAATTATTATATTTATATCATGCAAATTAGCCGGGCTATCACAATTTAGGCGGACGAAGTGCAAAGTGCTTGTATCTTATAAAAATGTGGATAATGATTTACTATCGTTATATCTGCCTTATTGATTTCATTAGGGAGTTTGTAAGGATTGTTTCTGGTGGGAATAAGGCGTGAGTATGTGTATGTATATCATATTATTTGTAGCAGTTTTTCTCGTGTTTTGACAGACTTTATAATAATTATAAATGTAGTAAGAAGTACTCGTGAACAAAGTAACATAACAGTTCTTTCAGACTCACAACAGCTATATTATTCTGTTGGTATCGTGAGCCTACTGGGTCCACTTTTAGCAAAGGAAATACCTAACATTAGAATTGATTGGGCTGAGCCATTGGCTGCTGCCGATTCCCGCACGGAACAAATATTTGTAAGGCCTACAGGTAGCTGTTCCAGGTCTGAATGTTTGTGAATGTGAGTTTAAATGTTTATAAACGCAACGTTACACGGTAACGTTTTTTTTTTAAATGCAATGAGAAGAAAAGCAAATGAGACCAACATTATTTCATCAGACGACTACTTAAAAATCACAAATTACATTTAAACAAAAAAAAATACTTCTATTATTGCCACTTTACAAAATTAAAATAAAACAATAAGATCTCTCAGTCAGATATAAACGGCACCGACTGTACACACGCGACGATACGCGCCCGTCCTTAAAAGGGTTTGTACCAAAATATAATTTCGGAGTTGACTGTACTTCATTTTCACAGAAAAGGAATAGAGACCTATTCTGTTCATATTCTTGAAGAGAGTTATTTCTTATCGGAACTTTTGAGTTTGTTTCTTAGTCTAATAGGATTTGTATTGATACCAAATGCTATGTTTATATGTTACTAGCTTCGGCTTCGCTCGCATAGTTTAGAATTTAACAATCAATTCGGGTTATACTCTTCTTGTAGTAACATAATTCAATCATGATTCGAAAGCCAAGTGGTACCATCTATTTATCATAATGAACGAAATCTATTTATTATAGAACGTTATTGTAGTTTTCCTCAGGAACAGTACTTTACTTCGGGATGATAGTTACCGTATGTTCTTTTCTGTACATCTGACAACGTATATGCAAAATTTCAGGATGATCGGTTCAGTGGTTTAGGCGTGAAAAGGTAACAAACAAACTTACTTTCTCATTTATTATGTTAAAGTATAGATATGTGTTTCCTAATAGGAAGATATAGTACCTACCGTTTATGCTTTCTGGTGGCAAGGGAAACTAGATGAACGGCTTTTGAAGTACAGGCCGGCCATGCTGGATGCTGAATGTTTGAAATGGAGTATTATACAACTAATTAAAGGCGGCATTTTCGGTGCAGTGGTTGAGCAATTGATTACTGCTCTAAGAGTATTGTGTTCGAATCCCTTATGAAATAAAATAAATATTTGTATGGTTTAGGTAGCTATATCAGATACTTGTTTTGGGCTTACTTTAGGATGTTGTGGAAAATATAGCTCGCCATTGTACACACGGCGGCAAATGAAGCTATACATTTCCAGTATAACTTGGCCTCGCTTTGTATAGGTTGCCTATACAATGAGAGACCCGCATAAACTGGTTTTGTAAAGCTTGATTGGCCGTCGTGCGTACATCAGCATTACTGCAATTTGTATGTGTATTTTTATTGTGTGTGTGCAATAAAGAATAAGAATAAAAAATATGTACCGAAGAGCATAATTATATGTGTGATCTCATTTCGGACTGCTTAGTATTTTATTTCTGCAATAAGACAAAAAAGAAATGAAACCACAATATCGCCTCCACCCCACCCTCTGTTCCCGAGAACCTTTCTAATGGAAAAAAGGATAAAATTTTAGGGTTACCTTTTAATATTTTTTTCATTAAAGTTTTTAATATTAATACGTATGTATCGGAGTTACGTCCACCGGTAATTATTTTCCCGACTTTACATTTTCCCGTATTCCGGGCGGATCGGCGCAACTGAATGTGAGGGAATGAAATGAGCGATTATGTGAATGAGGTCGTGAATGAGGAGTTACATGTGTCAAGCGATTATGATAGGTTTTGGTTTTGAAGTTAATTGGTGTTAGGGGGATATGTTGATTAACTAGACGAATTCGTAGATGAAAGGGCTTGGAAGATTTTTGTATGAAGCCTGGCTGCCCTAACTTCCACCATTTTTTTTTTTTTTTCAAAGTTTCGGCCACGCATAACACCTATATTAATCGATAGTTGGTATCAATACAAACAAGTTTTTGGCATCTTCAGCACAACTTTGATAGCTTATATCTCGGAAACATGACACTTTAGAACATTTTGTCTCATACAAAACTTGTTTGTATTGATGCCAGCTATCGATTAATATAGGTCTTATGCGTGGCTGATCAAATCAAAGTTGTGCTGAAGATGCCATCAGTGAATGGACTTTAACTTTGATGGCTCATTTCTCGAAAACGTGACACTTTAGAACATTTTGTCTCATACAAAACTTGTTTGTATTGATGCCAGCTATCGATTGATATAGGTTGTTTGTATGGCTGCACATTTTCAAACCCCTTTGTTGTTTTTTTTTATGGCACAACGATTACAGTTTCTGGTCTATCTTTGTTTGGGACATAACATCACGCCTGTAATCCCTGAAGAGTTAGGCAGAGATGTAACTAATAGTAAACCCCACATTTCGCCAGTTATGTTCAAGTCTCATGTAATAGGGGCGAGATGATTGCCATCAATCAGGCATCAAATCCCCACTCCGTGGCTGCTACTGAAAAATGCCTGCGGGAAGAACCCAATAATACTAATCTGTGAATCGAACCCAGGACCTCATGCTCAGCAGTTGCGCTTGCGACCACTAGACCAACGAGGCAGTCACCCATTAATGACATGATGGTTAATGACTTTGCTAATACCATCTTATAATAAATCGACCTCGTCCGCAAGTGGGCCGCTGCAAGCGCAACTTAGCGAAATGGAAGATTGCTGTGCTCCTGAAGGTGGCGAAGTTCCCATACACCTGCACTTCTGAGGACCTCGAAAACGCCACTGATGCCGATATTGGCCGTCACCTACTGGGCCCAACTCATTCAGTGTACCTAACCGAGTTTCAAAAAAAACACAAAAACGTGGAAAATACTACCGGTAAGTCGATAGCAAAAAAGTCAATGAAACAATTATTATTATTTTTTTTTAATTTGATTTACCTTTTTTTATTTCATCCTTTTTAGTTGTAACAGCAGATCTCAATAAAATTAATGTTATTATTTTGTTAATTAATATTAAGCACATGTTTTAAATTTTAAATTAATTCAGTACTAATTTAATCATTTTATTTCTCACATCACCTTAGCTTTAAGCCCATTGTAAGATCTTCTCACATTAAGGAATGCAAATAAAGAGAAACCATCGATCGACGTCGACTTACCCCTTCTACCATCGATCGATGGCATCAGTCGATGATTGATCGATTGGTGTGGTAACACCCATAGGCATACGTTCGACTCGCACGAACTTTATGGTTGATTTTACCCATGAGTCAATACATATCAGTAATAAGTTCGTTGCCATTTCCCGCTCGTTTCGTAGCCAAATTCTTTTTGTATATAAAAATGTGCAGGTGTATTAAAATTAATTTGTTTTTCGCAACTGTCTGGTGTTCGGCTCGAGTTAATTCCGTCTCAGTGAATTTCAGTCATTTTACGAAGCGAACTGACGCTTTTAGATGTATTTTTGAAATATTTCAAACGTGTTCGAATGCTTTTTAAATTTACTGGCTTGTTTGTTTTGTTATTTTAAGTTATTTTGATTCGTCACTTCTAGTTCACTTTTTAATGTTTTTGTTACACTGGTTTGGAGTCTTCACACATCTCTGATCACTATTTATTAGTATTTATCTACTGTTTCGCATACAGATTTTGCAAGTCGTTGGTTTATCCGTTTTGTCCACTTATGTAGTTTTTCGGACGTCATTGAAAACACTGGTATAGTTGATTTTAGTGTCCTTTTTCACTTTTATGCACAGTTTATGGTCTTTTGCGTTCACGTTTAATATTTTTAAAGATAAAATTTACGAGAGCACAATCAGATACTTTGTTTACATCACTTCGCCACCTCGCAGGCATTTTTTGTATGGGAAACAATAGAGCGGACATTAGGAATATTTTCATACAATTTTGATCCCGAACATTCTCGATTTTGACACACGGATGCTACCAGGCGCAGAGCGACTAGTTACAAAGTAGGAACAAGGTAGTGGATTACGATTTTCTTTGTTTTGTCCCGTGTATCGCTCGTAAATATTTGAATGTCTTGTCTATGTCCAATACGATTGTGTATTAGGACTACGACATTGACAAAACTTTCATAGCCAACTGAAATTATTGTAGACCAATCATCTGGCTAGTCCACTTAATAAACATCTTGAATTCACTCCTTTATCGCTAAGCAATATACAATCTGAGCTACTGGGTCTAGAGTTCTTTTTACAATGAAGGCGCTGTGAAAAGATCCCCGATCGCCTATCCTCCCTCAGCCATCCAAGGAGCTGGCCGGTAGTATTCAAGACTTGCTTGGAAAGAAACACTAAGAAAAAAAGGTTATTCTCTTCTTCGTCAACCAAAGACAATTTTACTGTTTTTTTTCCAGTTTTCGTATTGTTAGATAAATGGATTTACCCAACTACACTTAATCCGATCTGGGAATCGAACCCAGGACTACATGTTCAGCAGTAGCCCTTACATAATTAAACCAATGAGGCGGTTCAAAACACCAATGATGTTTATTAAAAACTGTCGATTAAAATTATACTATGATTCAGGTTAAGCCGCGCTTGCCTAGGTTGGTATGTGGATGGGTGACCACCCATCACATACCGAGTTTCCTCCGTGCCTCAGAAAACACGTTAAGCCGTTGGTCACGGCTGTCATTTGTAGATCTTTGACAATCGTTACTAGTAGTCAGTGGCCCTATAGTCTGACAACTAGTCTTACCAAGGGGTATCATATTACCTAGTACTAAGGGCGTGGAGGTCAAATAAGCAGGCGGTCCATGTCAAAATACTGATATTCGGCTGCTTTCAGTTAGACGGAACGAGACCGGCGGAAGCAGACCCCAACCTAGCTGGGAAAAGGCTAGGCAGATGATGACGTTATTTTAATCTATAATAAAAACTTAAAATCTCGAAATACCCGAAAACAACATGCCCGACCTAAGAAGTGAGCTCAGGACCCCATGTTAAGAATAGCGACATAGCCACTGAGCCATCAAAGCAATTCCGAATAATATTATTATGATCATAAAAAAAATATCACGGAGACTAGGACTAATAATAATATCATGATCAAATTCTCAATAGGCGTTTTACATTTAAATCTCTACTGGGAACACAAACACGGAAAGAAATTGCTGTTGGTTTTGTGGGACATTAGCGCCATCTGTTATCGAGTAGCTGAAGTTCTGAATTTTGATAATTCTTCATTTGTTTAAATTCTAATAACAAGTATAATTACTTATTCCTTTTTCTTCTATATTATATTTATCATTGTTTTAATAAATAAGATATTGTTGTTACTTTCATAAGTTTCTATGTCGTGTTTTTCTCCATCTAGTGGCGAATAGTGGTGACCTACGAAATTCTTATTAGATTGTACGTGATGACCTACGAAATGTTTATTTTTATATTAATAGTTTAGAAAAAAAACACTTTCTGTTGTGGTCTTTTTTTCTTTTGTTAGCTAAAGTAATGTGTAACCATTGAATTTTTTTAATTTCTTTATCTAAAGATAAAGACATCCCAAGCCAGCCCAGAAAGAATTGGCGAGACGATCTGCACGCGTACTGCGAGGGCTGCTTCGTGGAGGCACGGGAAAATAGCACATGGAAGGAATTGGGGGAGGCCTTTGCCCGGCAGTGGGACAGTAAGTAGTCAACAACTTCTATTTTTTTTGATAATGCTGCACATATTTCCCTCACATATTTCTCCTCCTATTTGTGAGTACCATACTCACAAATAATTCTTATTTATAAAATTTTTCATGTAAATAACGAAAAGTAGATTAGCAAATTAAGTATTAACTATTAAGGTGTGGTGTATGGTAAACAGTACACCTCTGCTTAACCCTTGGAGGATTACAGCCGTAATCCAATCCATCTGTTCATTTATTATTATTAAAAGTCAATACCTTCTACCCTCCTTGTCCTTCTTCTTTTCTTCTTTTTTCTTTCTCTCTTCTCTTCTTCTTGTGTAATCTCATCCTTTTTGTTTGTGTTTTGTCCTGTGTGAGTTTAATAAATACTTTTTCTTACTTTCTTTCTTCTTCAAGCACTAAGTAGTCAACAAAAGATCAACACTATCCTAAAAAAATCCTAATAAAGATAACCTACTACCTAATTTAGATTTAACAAAAGAGGTTGTCGACATGTAGGACGTGAACTCTGCAATCAATGTACCGATAGCCGTTACGGTTAATGGACTTACAGGGAAGAGCCTCGAGGAGGCTCTCATTGCGGGGCTGGGTCAAGGGCTTGATTCAAAAAGCAGTACTCCTGTATACGGCGCGCATAGTACTACTACTACTAACCCAATGGATCTTGGTCATCTTAATAAATTAATGATTAATAGTGAGGAGGTACCTCTCTCTGGAGCCTTGATTACCGTCAGCCTGGACATTGTTTCTGATGCCGATGGATCATCTAATTTACATATTTTGTGAAGTTGTGAGTGTGTTTTATTAGTTTTGTTTTTAAAAAACCTAAAAATGTAAGTTATAAAAGTAAAAATGGATAAAGGATCGCCTACTAACAACAAACAACCTTAATCATAATATCATTTATTGACACTCACAACGCGATATCAACAAAAAAAGAAAAAATAACGCGTGTCCCGTAGAGTGAACCGGGAGATGAATGGAATCTAATCCTCAATCATGTGACAGCCGCGCCGACGATTTACATGCTTCACATATGAATTGAATACCGTTTTCATTTCCCCACTCCACTCCACTGACGGTTTTTTTAACGGTTAGAGATCCGCGGGGATGATTGAAACTGTAACAATTTTTTTTCTGTGAGAGAGAGAAATAGTGTTGTATTTTAATGGTAAATTATAAATGTAGGTGTACTATTAGGTACACCTTTGCCTAACCCTTCGGGGATTACAGGTGTGATGTTATGTTTATGTGTTTTATGAGAAATTAGCAGTCTATGCAATTTATAGCACAAATACTTTTAATTTTGGAAGAAATTATGCAGATCAACTAGATTTTATTAACTTTTTCTTGTAAAGAAGAGGCAGCTTTAGTAACCTGTAATTTCATAAGCTCCTATTTCTGGTAACAATGCAAATAAAAACCATTAAAATCTTATTCAATTTTACAAATACGAGTACTTGACACATTAATTACTCCCTGTATTTCTGATTTATTGCAACTAAATAAATAACGGATTTTAGCACATCCGTTATTTATTTAGTTAAAAATAGTAAGCTAAAAATAGTACGGAACCATTTACTTCATAGGCGCAAACAGGCGGTATTTTTTCCCGACCTTTTGCAATTAAGCCGCGCACGACTGAACGTCAGCGAGAGTGACGGTTTTTACTCTTTTTTTCCCTTTTTCCAATTTATCTTTTTTTTCCACAAAAGGGTGGATTTTTCGCTTATTTACTCGCTTCATTGGCTTGTAAGTGAGCTGGGGTTGAGTTTTTTACATTCTTTTGTATTTTTTTTCAAACGAGGCCTTTTGACAAGGCTTATTGGATTTGGGTCAAAGAGTTTTTTTTGTTGGGGAACATTCTTATTGGGTTCTCTTGTTGACCTAGCGCGCGCTCTAGCGGAATTGATGTGAACTATGAACTTTAGCAGCGACATCTATTGTCGAATAGATGTTTTAATATTTTTAGTGTTATCATTAAGTTTGTTTAGTTTACAAAATATGATTAAGAAGTTCTGAACTTAATTAATTAGTATTTCTGTTTTAAGTACTGAAATATTGGTTTCAGGTACGAATAAGAGTTTGATTTTATTCAACTACACTAGCGTCCTCTTGTATGTGATAGTTTTTATAGTTTGGGTGGGTCGTGTCTTGTACTCCTGAAAGTAAGACTGTTTTAATCTTGTCGTGCCTACTTATTTATTTTTGATTTTGTTTTTATCAAAATAATTTTTAGTCATGGAAAGTAAAATGATACTTAATTGAAATTTAGTAATCATGATTTCTTAAACACTTTCTAAAAGAGTTTCAATAAACAATAAATCTTTTATCCATTTTTTCTTGAATCTCTTACGCATAGAAAACTAAGTAAGAACCTGAGTGTTACCATAATATAATTGTTTTTTTTTGCAGGTGTTTGTCTTGGCCAATCCCAGAGAAAATTTTCAAGGTTGTGTCACCATGGATAAGGAATTCATGGCAGCTTGAGCAGTAACATCGTCTAATAGAGCCCAATCAGCCGAAAATCTGTCTACTGCTGCTACTTCAGCGTCTTCGCTGTGAAAGGAAGTGACCCGAAATCCACCACGCTGCTGGTACAGTGTGGTACCTAGACATCATATGTCATTAGTTTTCAGTTCTAGTTCTTACGGTTAGTTAGGTTAGGTTACGGAGAACACACCGTTTTCTGATGATGTTTTCCTTCACCGATTTGTGTTTACAAATACTGCCCCAACTGCCTCGTTGGTCTAGTGGTCGCAAGCGCAACTGCTAAGCATGAGGTCCTGGGTTCGATTCCCAGATCGGGCACATTGTCAATGGGTTTTCCCATCACATTTTTTTAGTAACAGCCACGGAGTTTGGATTTGTGCCCGGTTGATGGCAATTGGTTCACCCCTTTTTACATGGGACTGAAACATAACTGGCGACATGTGGGTGTACTATTAGGTACACCTGTGCCTTCGGGGGTTATAGGCATGATGTTATGTTATGTTATGTAAATCTCAAACTACGATCTACATTTTGTATGTCGTGGCCAAAATCACTGGTTCAGTACTGCTCTGTACTATCCAGCGCAATCAGACCGGAAATAAATAAGATCCCTACCTACCCTACATATTATTATAAAATAACTTCCCCCTAATCATTTAATATCCATATTCATCATCTGCCTAGCCTTTTCCCAACTATGTTTGGGGTCGGCATCCAGTCTAACCGTAGGCACCTGAATACCAGTATTTTACATGGAGCGACTGCCTATCTGACCTCTACAACCTATTAGTACTGTGTAATACGATACCCCTTGGTAAGACTGGTTGTCAGACTTTCGGGCCACTGACTACCTGTAACGACTGTCAAAGATCTATAAATCACAGCCAGGACCACCGTCTTAACGTGTTTTCCGAAGCACGGAGAAAAATCAGTATGTAATGGGCGGTTACCCATCCACGGACCAACCTAGATAAGCGCTGCTTAACGTAGAGATTGACCTGAGCGGCTGTTATTATTTACGAGGTTCTCACATTTAATATCCACACAACACAGTAAAAAATACTGACTTCCTCAAATAGGAATTACTTTCAAAATCCCCCTAAAAACCGTAGATTAACCTGAAAAAGCACCCCTAGGACGAAAATTAAGTCTCAATTACAGGTATCATGTAAAAAATATTCCCAAACCTGTGGTTATTTAGCTGTTTGGCTGAAAGGGGTGAGGACGAGTGGCTAAATGGATTTTTAAGTGGCGCTACTGTCCAACAGTGATTTATTGTAAGAACAACGACTTTGTGCTTGGTTAGTGTGGAGAGGGATCCCCATTTTGTTTTAATTGGCACTCTATTTTTGTTGTCTGTAAATGTATAAGTGAAGGAACTATCAATTGCGTTGCGTTCAATGAACTGTATTATAATGTTTTAATCGCTGTACTTGATTTTAGAATACGGTACATCTTATCGGGACATGACCTACGATGACATGTTTCCCAGATTTGAAGTGGTTAAGTTGACCCTGCATCCCACATCCATCCTTAAGACCACCATAATAAAGCACTGTAGTTATTTAAACTAGATGGAAAACCTTTACGTACGTTAAAGTAAAGCTTTTGTTTAGAAAAAAAATGCAATTTCTCTATCCTTTGTAATATCTGCCATCACTTTCTTATCAAGCTTATTGGAGGAAGTCTAATTGAAATCGTAAAGTGGGGGAAACGCTTCCAGTTCATCATTCTTATTGGATGGGCATTTATTGAATTCCTGTGAGTTACTGTAGTACAATAACGATCCAATTCGTCACAAATCATCGTTTAAAAGGTGCCTGGGACTGACCGAATGCGGCATATGAAGCTTCAGAGAAACCTTTGCACAGCAGTGGATTGCGTTAGCCCGCGCGTTTAAAGAATCCAATAGTCAAACAATATTATAATACTCTTCTATCAGTAAGGAGTGGACATACTTTAGGTATTTTAAATAAAACGTCATACTGAAAAACTTTCTTCATAAGACCAACATGGAAATCGCGAAAAGAATATTAGCTGTTCCATGCATTTTGGTCCAAAAAGTATGAAATTTTTTAACGGGACAGCTAATTATTTTTTTATTATTACTTACAAGCAGATTCAATAATAACCCATCTGAAAAATTCAAGTTACCTTCAAAAAACAAAATCCCTCTCCACACACCCCAGCCTGCTCATCGCCTTTTTTTCGTCCGGACATACGCTGGAGGCTCGATTACTGCCGCCCCACAAATCTGTTAATCGCTTACAGCGCTTTTTTACCGCTGCAAGTTAATTTAACGCTTGTTTGTGCGGTTCGCCGCATGAGGGCGCTAACGGTGTTCGTTGTTTTTTTTTGGTGAAGAGGAAAAACTTTTGGAAAAAGGTTATGAATGCGGAGTTTAACAATATTGTGATAGAGAAAATGCATTTTTCAGATTCTTTATCCCTTTTTTGTTCGTAGTCGCAAATCTACTTGGTGTGCATAAGTTAAATGTAGAATGATACTGAAAATGGATCTCTACGACTGTTTCTGTGAGGAACCCGTTGCCCTGGAGTAAAAAGACAAAACAAGGCCTGTTTGAACATAATACGGCGCTGCAATCAGTAATAGTCCTTACGGTGGTCAGAATAATTATTTGGTGATAGTTCATATGCATATTTAGGTACCCTCTGGCCGTGATCAAAATGATCGTCGCACGAACATGCGACCGTCGAATTAATTTAGTTCGATGAGTCGACCGAGCGAGCAACACTGACTGACATCTAAACGTGAAAATCTCGTGTACCCGCGACCTATCACTTTGATTAGAACATTTGCCCCAGATTGACAGATTGTGTCGACACAATGACAGATTTCTTTGCACTATCTGTCATTTTGTCGATTCTTTCGTCAAAGAAATCCTTGTCTACGGTGGTCATGCTATGGGAGCTGGTCAAAGCTAGCTTCTCTAGCAAACGAGATTCTCTTTTTTAACCTTTCACGGTTTAAAACTAAACTTATAGTGTCACTTACGGGATATCTCCCGTGATTGTTAATTATTTTGAGCTCTCGATATTTCGACGCTGTTGCAAGCGCCATGATCAAAATAATAAACAATCACGGAATATATCCCGTAAGTGACAGTATAAGTTGAGATACTCTTTATTACTATGCAACTTCACCCTAAGACTTTCGAGTTCAAAAACTATTTGAAAAAAGACAAAATTAAATCTTAAGAAAGACTTAATTTAAGTTATTGGTAACTACAGTTTTGAGCCATTTGGGGTTTCGACCCCTCGCTCATGGTCATGGGGCCCGAGTGCGCGTTCTCTCGCCGACTGGTCGACACTACGCGTGACAAGAGGGCTGGCTTTTTCTTTGGAGAAAGAATTAGCATTGCCATTCAACGTGGCAATGCTGCCAGTCTTCTGGCCACGTTTCCGGATGACAAAGATGCGGAGGAGTACTTTTATGCCTAAGTGTCCTTTTGTTGT
This sequence comes from Noctua fimbriata, assembly GCA_905163415.1. Lineage (NCBI taxonomy): Eukaryota > Metazoa > Arthropoda > Insecta > Lepidoptera > Noctuidae > Noctua > Noctua fimbriata. Next base: position 3,821,306 of record LR990946.1, read on the forward strand.
CGCTGTTTATATTTAGGTACTCACTTTTAGTCTTAATTTTTATTATTATTTTAGTTCGATTTGGTGTCTGTACATCATCATCATCTGCCTAGCCTTTTCCCAACTGTGTTGGGAGTCTAACCAGAAGCAGCTGAATACAAGTATTTTACATGGAGCGACTACCTCTCTGACCTCCACAACCCAGTTAGAACTGGGTAATACGATACCCCTTGGTAAGACTGGTTGTCAGACTTTTTTATCCCACTGACTACTTAACGACTGTCAAAGATCTACAAATGACACCCGGGACCAACGGCTTAACGTGCTTTCCGAGGCACGGAGGAAACTCATCCACAGACCAATCTAGGCAAGCACGGCTTAACCTAAAGATTACCCCGAGCGGCTGTTATTATTTAGCCAGGACCTCCTCATTTGTTGTTTATTATGCATATTATGTACAGATTTGTAGTCAGTACATAATGTGTAAAACAAAGAAATACTTTAAACATAACCACATACCTATTCGTAATTTCTTAAATAGTTATCTTCCCACGTAAGACAACCTAGATACCAACATACTAGTAGGTTCTAAGGTAACTAAGTTGCTAGCTCGTCGCTTTACCACCGCTATAACCTAGCGCATTCCACTAGCCTAGTTCTCTACCTAGGTAGACTACAATCTTCTCGAAAATGCCTTATTCTATTAGGTGCTAAGTTTAGATGGTTTCAAGAAAATGTCTGAAGTTTTGGTCATGAAAAATAATATTTAGGCAGATACCATAACATACCATCACGCCTGTTATCCCCGAAGGGTTAGGCAGAGAACCTACACACAACCACATTTCGCCAGTTATGTTTTTAATTCCTATGTAATAGGAGGCGAGCCTATTGCCATCAACCGGGGACAAATTCAGACTCCGTGGCTGCTACTGAGAAATTCCTAATTGAAAAACCCAATAACACTGCCCGACCCGGGAATCGAACCCAGGACCTCATGCTCAGCAGTCGCGTTTGCGACCACTCTACCAACGAGGCATTTCTCAGAATCAGGCACGGAGTCTGGATTTGTGTCCGGTTGATGACAATATACTCGCTTCCTATTACATGGGACTTAAACATAACTTGCGAAATGTGGGTGAACTATTAGGTACACCTCTGCCTGACCCTTCGGGGAATACAGGCGTTATGTTATGTATCAAAATAAAAAATACACTATTTTACTATCTTCAAAACCATCTATCAACACAAAACTTCATCCAAAGAACCCATACAAGACATCAGTACATCGGATATTTAAATAATATGTTAATACTATGTTTGTGTTGCCCCCAAAAACTTTGCCGCCCCCGGCGATATTTCTTCATTCTACCCCCAACCCCCTGGGGGTGGAAAGGGGTATACCCCCCTACATTTTAATTAAATCTCTCCGCCAAACATGGGTAAGTAGAAGACGTTTTGGTATTTTCTTTGTGAAGCAGGTGAAAGTAAGGAATTTTGTCCCCTCTCATATACCTATTGTATTTACTTGAGACGCTGTGAGTTTGTGATATTAAATTTTAGGCTGAGCTATTTATGTATTAAATTATGTTAGTACATATTTTTTTGACAAAATTTGGTTGGGCGCCAGTAAGCCTCATTTATTTCTATTTCTTCGTTATTTCTTTCTGCTTTGTTTTATTACTTTTTAAGAATAATAATTTGGCCAACTGTAAGTTATTAGAGGTAGACCCATAATTATATTGCAAAATGTATTTTCAAAATGGCTTGAAGGAAAAACAAACCAGACATAATGCAAAACCTTTTATATCGATATTTATGGTTTTTTTTTGTAGCTAGAAGAATAATAATTTTGTCAAAGGTAAGTTATAAGGTAGGTAAAGTGTGTGTTCTAAATAAATGGCTTGAAGGTAAAAAAACAGCCATGGTGCAAACCTTTCACAACCAAATTTGAGAATAAGCACTGTCTCATCAGATAGGCAGTCTGACAACCAGTCTTAACAAGGGGTATCGTATTATCCAGTACTAACTGGGTTGTGGAGTTCAAATAGGCAGTCGCCCCATGTAAAATACTGGTATTCAGCTGTATCCGGTTAGATTGGAAGCCGACCCCAACATAGTTTGGAAAAGATGATGGTCTAGATTACCGTTAAGATAAAGTAAGAAGTTAGTTACATTGATTGTGTGAAGCAGGGTTGCCAAATCTATGGCACGAAGCTTGAATATTATATACGCTTGTGAAACGGAATCGTTGCTGTCTTTAACCGTCTCATACGTAATTAGGTATATCATTAACTTCGTCAAGAAATTTATGAAAAAAAAGTGTAATCTAAGGAAGATCTTGTTTCGTACAGTCATAACTACTGGACTAATATTTCAAAATGTGATTAGGTGACAGTATGTAGTAGTGTCGTCCGATCTGAAACGAGGCGAATTACAACTTTTTAGCTTTTATTGTAAGGACATATCTAAATCTCTATGTGTGCGGTGTCGTCATGTCAAAGGATTTCCATTGACATGACACTTAAAGATACAAAACAGGCTAAATAACCTATCTGTGTGAGTGAATATTTGTTAGTTAAATAATGTTGTATCTCCCACCAGCTTAATGTACATGTCCGCTTTGTGCTCGGAGTTTTTCGGCCAAAGTTGGGTATGCTAGCCACTTGAGAGCACATGATAGAGCAGCACACAAAAGCTCCCGACAACCTCCCTAGAAAGCCATCGAATGCAGTCGCTGGGGCCGAAATCGGCTAGATGGCATCATCATCATCAATGTACATAGCTCATTTTTAATTATTAACTGTTTAATTATCTTTTTATTGTATAACTTTAATTCTGTAATGCCAATCTTACTTGCCCTTTTATTATTCTACGAGTGCTGTGCACTTCTATAAGTGACAAATTCACTAGAATTAAAATAGTTTGTGATTTATGTTTTAGTGAGTAAGTCGTTGAAGTGCCATTTAAATAAATAAATAGATATTTAGAGTTTTCTGAACTTTGTATTTAAGACTCCGTTTTGTGTGGAAGCTAAGTGGGGTTAAATTATACAATGAGGCGTTACTTTGCGGAAATGCGTGACATTAAATGTTATGTATATGAACACTCTTGATTAAGACACCTTTCAAACAAAAAAAAACTTTATCAAAATCGGTTCATCCGTTCAGGAGCTATGATGCCACAGACAGACACACAGCTACACAGATACACGCTTAAAACTTATAACGCTTCTCTTTTTTGGTCAGGGGTTATTAATATTTAGTTTTAATTCCGTGAAATACGTGTCGAATATAGTTTTGGGTGCATGGCAAGCTAATTATTGCTTTTCCTGCATGTGCATATTTTTGCGGGCGCCAGGGCGGTGCTGCAATCTACATCTATACCAGGAGCTAAATATTTTGCATTTATTATGTTACGTTTTAAAACATTAACAAAATAACCGAATAATTTTAATTTGTCTACTCTTAGTATCAGACATGGCTCTGTACCCTCAGCAGCTGAGCGTTCCATTGGGAACACACATAATCTCACAGTTCAGGATAATGTTAACACAATAAATAATATATCGTTACGAAATTGGAGAGCAGAATATATTGCAATACACCTTGTAAGAGAATGTAAGCAAAAATGTAATATTCACAACATATTTACATAATATCTTTTTGTAGATGGTTTGTAGGTACATTTATTCAGTTATCTGCATGATTGTCTATTTGAAAGCACTGAAAAAAAAAATGTCTGTCAGTTAGATCACAAAAAAATGTTGGACACGTTTTTTATCATTTGTCACATAATTCAAAAAATGACGACGATACAGTGCATCAAAGTTCAAGAGAGAGCGCTTGTGACGTCACTGATAAGTAAAAAGTAACAGAAATTGTGACGTCACGTGAGATTTCAACGCGCTGTATCGTGGTCATTTTTCGTTTACATGACAAAAGAAAAAATACGTGTCCATTTTTTGATAATGTTACAGACGGACTAAATAGATTTTTTCAGGCAAATACTCTATTGTGTCTCCGGGACTCGTCTACCTTCATTCCCGCCTCGGAGCTTTTCTAGTGGTCACCACTGTTAATTCTAGCTTTCTACAGTGGCCTTGGCTGGGAACAGAGGCGGGCTTGTAAGAAACAAATTGTTTTTTTTTGTAACCGATTGTTTGTTTTTTTGTTTGTTACACTTTCACGTAAAAACAACTGAATAGGTTTATATATGGCACACAGATACTTTATAACCTGGATTAACACATAGCTTGGCTACCTCATTCGTCAAGTGGTCTGAACCGCGACTGCTGAGCATGGGGTCCTGGGTTCGATTCCCGGGTCGGGCAAAGTGTTTGCCTTTGTCCTGTAGTGGGTCACAAATGGATGATAATAATAAAAAATAAATATCATTAGGGACAGGGCACTAAGATGGATATTCGTCAAGCAATGATCCAACTATAATGTAATAGGACGATTCCTTACACAGATATAATAATACAGGATATAAGGGACAGCCCTCCACAAACTGATGGGGTGAATTCAGTATATCATACTACGATGACCAGTACAAGAAATTATTTAAGGAATGTTATGGGAATCCAATAAATTTTATTTGTGTTATTTCCTCATACTCAATGTATCGTTACCGTGGTAAAACGCACGTAGCGAACGGTAAGCGCGACGACGAGTTCGATGAACTCTGCAGCTAGGCAGGAAAGAACAGCTGATTTCACGCGTCGTTCGTTACAGTATTTCAACATCCATTGTTGGATTTTTTATTTTAGCCGTATTATTTACATAAATGGAGTGCTGCGTACAGGGAATGTAATTTTACATTGAAATAAAGGAACAGGAACAGGAAAAAAAAATCCGGAGAAAAATTCCGGTGAAATATGATTCAAAATAAGGAGCTGAATGCACCCTGTCAGTTCGTGGAGGGCTGTCCCTTACACCCTGTATAATATAAGGTCTAACTATTCATACACGAAATATTTTCAGGGAATCATCTAAAGGCTATAACAAAGCCATTTCAAGGGATTATTTTTTTTTATCTGAGTATATTTTTATAAAAAATAAATAATTTAAAATTACTTGACCCCCAAAATAAATACTAGCTCCTTATTTTTGAACATACATTACGCTAGTTTACTACGTCGTATTTACCTACTGTCATTATTAGAATTTGGGAGTTAAGGTTTTATGCAAAAAGTCTCAAAAAATTTTAGAATTATAATAATTTCGTAAAAAAAAACACTCGGATATTTTTTTTTTCGTTGCTATGGCGATCTTACGACTTTATATAGGCAAATGACACTCTAATAGGAATTCCTCTTCTAGCTACTAGTAAGGGCACAAATTAGAATCTAGACAAAATTGCGACAAAATGTTGAGAAGCTTAAACCCAAGACTTGACTGCAATAAACCAATTAGCTCCAACTTTCAAAACCACCTACACTTCTGCTCACCATCCTACACAAAAACTTAATTAACCCCCTCAAGTACCAACATAGCTATTTCCTTATAATTAAATCTCTCAACATGTAGACTTTAATAAATTTATAAATTTCGCCTCGGAGAGTGCTTTCTTACAAAGAGAGAGTAATTTGGCACGCACACATGCATGTGTCCTGTGTATAAACACACACAAACACACGTGGTATGTGTATGGACACACACATAGACACGTGTGCAATTTAAGATGAATAATTATGTGGCAGTACCGCCTTGCTACGTTGAGGAAACGTGGATAGAGTAAAGGGGATTAGACGGGGAATATTTTCTTATTTTATGATTTATATTAAGATGTTTTTAAAGTAAAGTAAAGTAAAATTTCTTTGCATAGATTGCAGGGGGCTGCGGGACTGTTCGAAAGAGATATCGCGGCCCTGGAACACAAAGGGCAAAGAAGGAACATGGATGGGTTTTAGGGGGGGGGGGGGGGGGTGATTTGATGATTTCCCATCATAAAAAAAAAAGGTACATAGGGTGAGCCTTGTACAATCTACCTTATATTAGGCATGCACACATTAGTGAGATTGTTAACTACATACAAATGGCAGGATGGCATGGTTTTGTGTTGCTTTTGTTGTGTCCATGATTATTTTTGTGTTATAGGGCTAGAAACCACCTTCCTAATCTTATTCATTGTCTGAGTAAATAAAGAATCAGATAAAATATATGAGTTTCTAAACTTATACTATATATAAGATTTTAAACTATCAAGGTCACTAACATTATTATTTAGACTCGGAACGGGAGCCCCACCCGCAGTAACTTCAGTTTATCCATGATCATGGTGCTTGCAACAGCGCCGAAATATCGGGAACTCAACAAAAACAGTAAACATGGTAAATATCCCGTTCCGAGCATACTATATACGTATAGATAGAGACGAGAAGAGGACTTTTGGCCGAAAGGTGTCGTATACCGACGATTCCGAGGACGGTTACGCGACACCACGCAGAGAACACGACGCCGTCAACGATTCGTGTCCAGTTTTAGTTAAATAAGGTTTTTTTGTATTATTTTATAAGATTATTTTGTGTATTTTTATCTATGGGCCTCAGATGCCTGACAATAAAATTATTGATTGATTAATTGATTGATTGATAGATATACCTAGATAACGCAAGAGCACCTACTTCGCGGTCCCAGCTTAAGCATTTTATGCTTAACGTGGCTACTGTCGCAGCAAGCTAATTTGTTTAAAACAACAATGTTGCAACTTAAGAACTTAATTCTAGACATTTAAAGAACAAAAACGTAGTCAATTTTGGAAATTAACCAAATAGTGCTTATGGCTTCGTAGTAGGTAGTCCAAAATATCACGCTTTGTTTTCACACGGATTGTGATACTTGCGTTATCTAGGTATATCTACAAGATTAGTTTTAGTATATGCGAAACCTGATACACGTGTCTAGTATTTTTATGCAAAGAATTGATTTTTAAGCAGTGATAGCCTAGTGGTGTGACCGTCGGAATGACAAGTCATAGGTCTCGAGTTCGAACCCAAGGCACGAACCTCTGATTTTTAGGATTCATGTGCGTATTGTATAATTATCACTTGCTTTTCGGTGAAGGAAAACATCGTGAGGAAACCAGCATGTCTGAGAGATATTTCTTGACGGCATGTAAAGCCAAGTCACAGGCCCATGGGCGGCATAAAAACTCTGACACCAGGTTAGGAACTAACCATACGATAACGAACGATGCAAAGAATTTATTTACAAAATTTTAAAACTGTATCATGAAAAATCACAAAGTTATAAGCTTGTTCTGTTACCTAGTTGTCCGCACAACAACGCGGTCACCACGCAGCGCGAGCCTCCAGCGTCGTCTTGAGCTCACTGATAATAATAATTTGGCAGTAGGTACCTAAATTATTGCGATAGGTACTCAAAGTCGCTCGGTGTCCAACTTTTAACTTTTTTAAATATTTTTGGGAAAAAATATAACATGGTTTAAAAATGATTGGAATCGATTCAGTTACTTATTCTGAACAAACTATATTCAGGTTTCGCATATACTAAAAATAATGTTGTATATCTGTGCTAAAAACCTGACTAAGCTGCTTCGAGTGTGCATAATTCCTTGAAACAAATGGCCAGATGAATAAGAAAAAAGCTAGTACCAACACCGTTGACATTAGTGGAACATAACGAGATGTTTTTTCGATATTTTGTCAGCTGTAGAACCAAATTAGTGTAAACTCTTATGATGCTCGTGCGATTTCAAGATCAGATCATCACATCACCTTTCGCGGTCTGCCTCGGCGGCGATTTCCTTCATCCATCAGGTGTCCAGTCGCACTCAAAATTTTCCAGCAGGCAATGGAGCGCAGCATAATTGGTGTCACGCAAACATATCGCGTCAGAAACACTACCCATCGCTCCATAACTCAGATTGTAGATATTGTGGAAAAAACTGCCAAGTTTAAAGCGGGAGTAGACTGGCCACGTAGCACGAATGCATCCGCAGAGGTGGGCACGGATAGACAACATAATTCTTAGAAGATAAACAAGTTTCTAGAGAATCAATTTTCATACTTTTTTACAAAATTCATACTTTAAACTAGGACATAGCAACGCTTCTTGACTAACCCAGTGGCTTTCAGAAAATGGTTGCAACAAGGTGCTACCAAAGTCAACACAAAAAAAAAGTACCGGCACATCCATACTATTCTCCAACTTCCTCAAGCGCCGTACCCTAAGAAAACACATACTACACTTATTTATCTACGGCCCCCACTCTTTATGAAAGGAATGATTAATGTCTGCCGGCATTAGGGCTCTAACGAACCCCCCTTCCCCCCACTTCTAATTATTATTCGCACTTATAAGAGTTTGGAGATAACCCCCCGAGATAATGGCGCCTTTGTTGTTTTGATAATTTTATTTGAGGATCTGAAGATGGTTTGGAGTTGTATGGTGGGGGATGGAGGGTTATGGGCTATAAGTACTATTTTGATTATTTACTTATTTCCCCCTTCTTGGGGGAGGCCTATGTCCAGCAGTGGACTTTTCGGCTGAAATGATGATGATGACTTATTTTGTTGGTAGAGGAGCTCGTGGCTTGAGTCAATCTTAAGGTTAAGCCGTGCTTGCCTAGGTTGTTAGGTTATTCTGTGGATGGGTGACCACCCATTACATACAGAGTTTCCTCCGTGCGTCGGAAAGCACATTAAGGCGTTGGTCCCGGGTGTCATTTGTAGATCTTTGACAGTCGTTAGTTAGTCAGTGGCCCAAAAAGCCTGACAACCAGTCTTACTAAGGGGTTTCGTATTACCCAGTACTAACTGGGTTGTGGAGGTCAGATAGGCAGTCGCTCCATGTAAAATACTGGTGTTCAGCTGCATCCGGTTAGACTGGAAGACGACCCCAATATAGTTGGGAAAAGGCTAGGCAGATAAATCATTTTGTTGGTACTATCTAAAGGCTGATTGTAAAGATGATGCAACGAACTAAAAATAACAAGCGACATTGAGCGGTAGACCTCGCAGGAGACGGCGGGACGAGCTGGACAAAACTAACGACCAGTGGTCTACATTGGTCCTGGATCGAAGAATTTTGAAGTCATGGAGAGAGGCCTTTGCCCAGCAGTGGGATGACACTGGCTATCAGTATTTATGCCGTCAACGATTCGTGTCTAGATTTTAGTTAAATAAGGTTTTTTTATATCTTATATCTTTTTTTATTATCTTATAAGATTATTTTGTGTATTTTTATCTATGGGCCTCAGTAAGTTGCCTGACAATAAAATGATTGATTGATTGATTGAGCATACACTACTTCATACCTTCATCCTTAATAGGTCTTAAACCTGCACTAATAACGAATATAATTATAATCTTATGTTGTGAACTTGTCCGTTGTGTTGTCCGAATTTATCATTTGCTTTACCGTATCCCAGCTATGTTAGTTATTGTTGGCTTTCAGTTTTAACCTGAATAATCAGTATTTTAATGGGCGTGTGATCCAATTACTGTCTAATAGGTCCTTACAGGCTCTCAGCTTCGAAAGATTTATTTTCTATACATCCATACAAATAAATAAAATTTAAGAGTCTGTTTGTTATTTCAAAATAACAACTTTTTACTGAATACATAATTATGAAAGTATTTACGGTATTTGTAACAATAAAACATTTGTTTTTTAATTTTGTCTGTCTGTTTGCTCCGGCTAATCTCCGAAAGGGCCTTACCGATTTTGACAGGGCTTTTACTGGCATATTGCTAATTTTATTAGGAGTAACTTAGCTAGTTGTAAATAAAAACACCGTTCAATAATATTAAGATTTATATTTATTAAGTAAAGTAAACTAACTATATACATTATTAATTAAAAACTATTAAATAACCTAAAATAAGTGAACTAACAACAAACTATAAAAGGGCATCAAAAAAAACTCCTCCTCAACGCTATCAGTTGGTAATGTGCATAAGAGACTGGCGACGTTGCCACGTTGTATGGCAACACTTAGCCTCTGGCCAAAGTAAAAGCCAGCCCTTGGGTCACGGGAAGCGTCAAATAGGCAATATTTTTAATTTAATAAGAAATACCTATTCATCGTTCTAATCGGTCAACTGAGTATGTCTTTAGCCATCATCTAAAGATACCTGCAATACTAAGAGCTTTTCCAAAGCATTGCGGACCTTATATATGTCTTATATAAACCTGTTATTTCTCTTTTCCCTATAACTTTGAAACTAGAACACGGAAATTACTGCAACAGGGAGAAATATACTTGTTTAGTTTATATGTGGAGTTCTTCCCCGACGTTCTTCTCAGACGTGCTTAGTCACAGGAAGTTCTACCACTACATACCTTTACTTTAAATTATTATAACGGGTTTAAAAAGGCGTTAAAAACAAAGCCAATTGATTTTTCTGTTTTTGTGATCACTTTTTTGCTGGGAAACTTCTGGTTATGGAGATAAATAGAAACTCAAAGTTCTAACATTTTTGTGAGTTTATGTATTACTAGCTGACCCGCGCAACTTTGTCTGCGTTCGGATTTTCCCCGTTTTTGCAATCTTTTTCATAAATGCTCCGCTCGTTTTGGTCGTAGCGTGATGTTGTGTAGCCTATAACCTTCCTCGATAAATGGGCTATCAAACACTAAAAGAATTTTTCAATTCGGACCAGTAGTTCCTGAGATTAGCGCGTTCAAGCAAACAAACAAACAAACTCTTCAGCTTTATAATATTAGTATAGATGTACTTACAAACATATACTCACAGAACGCCACATGCTAAGTAAGACCCTTACATATTTGGATATTTATTCATAAAAAATTTAAAATAATGTTATAAATTGTCTATAATAGGCAGGTATGGTTTGTACATAGCATGTATGCGAAAGCACAATGTTTTTATCGTGCGGTGCCACAAATAGTAATTTTTCTCATCAAAATGAAAGTCGTTCCACACCAATTATTTTTCCTCTAGGTTACTTCTTCGATGTACAGAATGCGTAGTTAACGACTATAATAATGATGGTATTTTTTCCACACCTGATATTCTGTCTTACGTCTTTCCATATCCACCCGGAAATCCAAAAAAATAACATATCTCATAATTATCTTCAACGAAAGATCATCACTTACCCACACACACACACAGAAAAACGACTACGACTTACCCTTTACCCTCCACATCTATACGTATAAGACGGACCTTACCATGACGTGCCAAAATCCATTTACTTCGACATTTTCCTTTCTTAATCCAACCTTTGTACTACAATGGATGTGTGTGTGCCGTAGACGTGGCGTTGAGTACGTAGAAAACGTTTTTTGCTAGTGAAAAGGCCTCCTTCGTCGTTAATTACATGTCTGAGAAAATTGGATACAGGGTGTTCTACGAATGGGGGGTGAAGGGTATTGATGGGAGGTTTTGTGTTGTATGGGGTAAAGAAACGGGTTTTGTCGGGGTGAAAAGTGGATTTGATTACTTGTCCTGGGTTTTTCTTATGAAGTGTTGTAGTTTTAGTTTTCTTTGGTACAAAATACTGTTTTGATCTTTATTAGAGGCAGTACTAAGGCACAGACCTCCGCATTTGATATAGTGATGTATAAATACGGCTGTATTGTTTTTAAATGAAAAGTAGTAATACTTCTATCAAACTGCAGTCATCTATCAGATAGACGAGTTTTGATTATTAATTTAAATCACTTTTACTATAACCCGAGGAGCTCGTGGCTAAATAATAACAGCCGGGCAGCAACGATCGGGTCGATCTTTAGGTTAAGCCGTGCTTGCCTAGGTTGGTCTGTGGATGGGTGACCACCCATTACAAACCGAGTTTCTCGGAAAGTACGTTAGGTCCCGACATTGTAGATCTTTGACAGTCGTTAGGTAGTCCGTGGCCCAAAAAGTCTGACAACCAGTCTTACCAAGGGGTATCGTATTATCCAGTACTAACCGGGTTGTGGAAGTCAGATAGGCAGTCGCGCCATGTAAAATACTGGTATTCAGCTGCCTCCGGTTAGACTGGAAGCCGACCCCAACATAGTTGGGAAAAGGCTAGGCAGATGATGATGACTTTTACAATAACCCTCCTTTTGGGGCTTAGCCACAGTTTGGAAAAAAAGAAGCCACAAAAATTAGATACGTTTTTTATCTATTTTACAGTTTTAAACTAATTTCACCTTTTAAATTCCATTTCCCAGCATCACAAATTGCGAAAAAAGAGAAAAATGTTCAAATTAGCTCTCCAGCGAATAGTTGGGAAGTTAGTTAAAAACTATGTTTAATCAGCGCTGTCGGATTTTTTAATTAACGAGGACATAGTGAATTATAAAATGTTTGTAGGAAATAGTAACAGAGTTGGATTTTTTACAACAAAAATGCAGCACTGAGGAAAAAATATGTAGAACGAATAGCGTGGTCATTAATATCTGTTTCTATTCAGTTTAAAATGTTTTAGCCTTGCAGTCGTATGATTTGAATCGCCATTTTAACGCATATACCATTCCCAAAATCTTAAACCGCTTCGCTGTTTTCTATTAGTGTTGTAAATTGCATTTGGTGCTCGTGTGCGTGTGTAATTTTTATGTGTTTTATTTATGTAGTGTATGTTAGATGTGGATTTATATTTGGAAATAATCTATCTATTGTTAATGCTATTTATTGGACATAAAGAAAATTTTAATTGTCTTTTCCTTTAATCTAATTACGCTTTAAATAAATAACAAAGGCAGAAATAGAAAAGTTATTGGTCATATTACAGCTACTGATTGATATACATTTTAGATTATATGCTATGACAGTGCATTATGGCTGAAGATTAAAGATTTGAAATACCTAAGGAAATTATTTTTATTTTTGTTGGTAAAATTATACAAACTTTTACCCTAACCTAAAATACCTACTCTAAATTACCCCTACAAACAATCTTCCCAAAAACAACACGCTGTAGCTACCCACAAAATTCGTCTAAGAAAACGTAGGCCGGGTTCTGCAGCAATTTATCACGAGTCAAGTTATATTAATGTGGATAAATGGGGCGTTCGCGGGGCTATGGGGCGAAAGGGGTGCAGGCGGGGTGAAGCGAGGGGTGGCATGGACTGGGGAACGTCTTGGCGATTAGTTTTTTGTTTAGGTATTTACTTGAGTTTTAAGATGGTTTTGAAGAAAAGAAAATGTAAAGATCTGATGTATGAAGTTGGACGAAGCCAGAGGAGTAAGTATGGTATGGAACATAACGTGGTGGTGTTCTATAGGTTCTGCTAATCTCGATGGGATAAAAAACGTTTTTAAAAGTGTTAAGATTAAACTACCCAACCACTCTCGATGATCAGACCTAGTTAACTTTGAACCGAAGAACGGTTTTATACGCGCTTTGGGGTAGAACGGAATTAGTGACATTATAGTCAACGCCTGACCTATTTACGTTCCAAGATATTGTAACCAATTCGTTCGGTTATCTTTACGATTCTTCAATGTCGTATTTTTATTTTTGTGTTAAATCAAATTTTATGGTTTGGTTTAACAGTTATTGAATATAAAGTAAAACAGAACAACGTCTAGTTAGTTTTTTTTTCTCGACTGCTGATTATGTGGTCCTGGGTTCGATTCCTAGGTCAGGCAAAGTGTTATTGGGTTTTTCTATCAGGAATTTCTCAGTAGCAGTCACGGAGTCTGGAATTGTGCCCAGTTGATGGCAATAGACTCGCCACCTATTACATGGGACTTAAACATAACTGCCGAAATGTGGGTGTACTATTAGGTACACCTCTACCTAACCCTTCGGAGATTACAAGCGTGATGTTATGTAATTTTAAAAACTGTTATTTAAATATTCGGGATGTTATTATGATCAGTTGGAAAAAATAATGAGCAGATATTTTATTCTTCGGCGGTTAGTAAATTAGTGCGACAGTAACACATGAACAGTAATAAAAAAAACAATTAGCCGGTCATTTCATCCAACAACATCACTACAAAAATACGTAAGCATTCCTTTTATCTATAGCCATCGTCTTATTGGCTATAGACTAAAATACTGGTTTTTTTGTCACGCAATGTTTTTGATACCACAATACGCTCAAAAACAGGAATCGCTGATGTGGGCAATAAGACTGCTAGGTTGGAGTGAGATTGGGCAGGCCATGTCTGTAGAATGCATCAGGACCGATGGACCAGATTCGTCACACAGTGGGTGCCAGAAGACGGGCGTCGTCACCGGGGGGGGCCTAGAAAACGCTGGCGTGACGTCCTAGAGGCGTTTGTGAAAGATTGGCCGGAGAAAACCCCACAGAGACAAGAATGGAAGGCTATGGGGAGTCCTTTGCCCAGCAGTGGGACAATACAGGCAAAAAAGAAAAATAAAAAGTATTTTTGAAAACGATTAACAACTCCTCTTAGAATAGAACATTCTGTAAATTCCAATCGAATTAAAAAATAATTGAAAGACCTTTATTAAACTCCAGAAATTTCTCATTTAAATCGAATTGAACCGATCTAAAGACAAAGTAGTTAAGTTTTAAGACATTTTCTTTGAAGATACAAGAACATTTAATTCTACTTAAATGAATAGAAATCGTTTGTGAAGTTTCTGCTTAAGGAATTGGGGTGTGTAATTGAGCTTGAAGGCGATGACCTAGCAATACTTATTGGGGATATATACAGAGTGTAACAGAAAGGGTATAGTCATATGAAAGGATATGCTGCAGACCATCAAACTGAACTAATTTCTCCTTGGCTCCAATATCGTAAATGCGAAAAAATTATCAGCAATCCCATACATTTGGGTCGACTAGGTATTGAAATTTTGTATGGGACAGCTGATATTTTTTCTGTCATTTGTAATGTGTTACATCCTGTATGTATTTACTTATGTACTTATACGGTGATATGCTTAAATGTTTATGTAACGAGGAGTTTGGGCCATCGGTTAGGGGGGACCTTACTCTGCTTTGTGTAGGTCATCATAATTATTTATCAGTCTGTTATGTAACTTGGTTTGGGACAGATTTAACTCAAAAATTAATATATTTATTAAATTATTAGGACTGCCTCGTTGATCTAGTGGTCGCAAGCGCGACTGCTGAGCATGAGGTCTTGGGTTCGATTCCCGGGTCGGGCAAAATGTTATTGGGTTTTTCCATCAGGATTTTTTCAGTCCCAGCCACGGAGTCTGGATTTGCGTCTGCCTGATGGCAATAGGCTCGTCCCCTACTACTTGGGAGTAAAACATAGCTGGCGATATGTGGATGTACCAGTTTAGGTGTACCTTACACCTCTGTCTAACTCTTCGGGATTACAAGGCGTGATATTACGCCATGTTTACTCATAAAAGGCTTGCTGTCAAACAACCTGATTATAGTTTTACCACGCTTTTGTACATAACCTGTTCTTGCAGTATACTCGTAATACCAATGTCTTTTTAATTAATGTGTAGAATAAGAATAGACTATTTATCAGTAAAATTTTACTACTAGGGTTTTAAGATTAGGTAATAAAACACGTAGGTAAGGATTAAAATTATTTATTTATTTTCAGTCGCAATTTGATAACAGTCCCTCAAAGAGAAGAGGAGTATGGCCATTGTGATTGTGTGCTTATGTGTATTCTTACTGTTAATTTTATAACTATGAGACAATTTATCATAATTTAACAATAAAATAAGTTTAATATAATCGTATCTTTAAAGAATGTTAATGGATGGAGAGGGAGAGGAAGACCAAGACAACGATGGAAGGACTGTGCGACGAATGATATAAAAGAAAAATAAGTAAATGATAGCGTTACGGTTGGCAAGGGAGAATAGAAGAAAAACGTGGTGTGCTGACTCCAAGTAACATCGGACAAGGATAGGAAGATGATGAAGATGATGATGGTCTAGTAAATATTTTTTTTCTGCATTCTTTTATTTTACACACAAACCCTTGCTTCGCACAGCGCCACCTATCGGGTCCAAAACTATATCTTATGTAGCCTATATTTTAAGTTAAGCATCTAGCAGTAGAGCAGTGAAAACTGAGTTCAAATCCATCCTGTAGTTTTTGCGTGATGCGCGTACAAACATGCAGACAGACAAAATTCTAAAAACTGTTGTTTTGGCTTCTGTTGCTCTAAAGACATTCTTCAAGATCTTCAATGAACAGACATCGGCTTGTTACATTTTTATTAAAATAATATGTATAGATTCGGTTTATGTGGAAAGTTATAACATAAACCTGTCTTATAAAATAACACAAAATTAATTACAATTTTCTTTTAAAATACACAACAGAAACTCCCTAATGAACCTATTACACTGTTGATCTAAGTTATACTCCTATATCCTTGATAACAATAGCGTCATAAATATTAACGCTGTCAATACGCGTATATAGCGGGAACTTATCTGCTAGATATTATATAAACGCCTCGGGGTGGCGAGGCGAGGAATTTTGTGGGGAGTGTAGACTGGGTTGGAGAAGATGCTGCGTTTATTGGTAGAGAAAAACGCTGTGTTTTGTAAACAACGGGATGAGGAGATGTTAGTAAATTTATAGTGATTTTACGATGTTATACGTCATCGCGTGAATCATCATTGATATCAGGTATCAGGTTTACTTATAATTTACATGGCAATTGTATAATTGTATTGTATAACGGGCTGGTGTCCGCAACTCCACGTCAAAGCGCGTGTTTTGCGTGCGCCTTTACATGGCAATACAATATTAATGAGTGAGGTATCAGAAAAAAGACAATGGTTCTAGGAGTCTTCTAGATGAAGCTGGGTAATTGAGCCGTCATCGCTGACGTTGTCACGATCTCCTGTAGATGAGAAAAATAATCATTAAAAACGAAATGTTTGTAAAAACATTGCTAAAAAAAATATGTACACAATCTATTGCTCTAATTATTAAGACATAATACATGATGAGCTCACAATGTCAATGTGTATATAAAAAACGAACAAGAAATCACTGGTGTAAATCAAACAGCCACCCCAGATATTTCCGTTCAAAATCGCAGCGTCTAAAATACAAGTGTAAAACCTCCTTAGAGTTCGCCGTAATGAGCCCTGGCACAACTTTCTGCAGAGCCGCGAAAGTAGCACGGAAAACTTTAACAGCGTCTTCGTTATGTACTGCGCTCGAATAGACTTGATGCTTTTGTTTAATTTATGGTTGGTAGATCATTAGTTGTCTGAACATGGGATGGAGGAAAACAGTTCTTATGAGTGATAACAATTATGTAAAATCTACTGCAAATCTGTAGTACCACTTGCACTGAGACAATCGCTCTTACTGCTGCGGCATAAACGTGCTTACTGCTACGACATAAAGGCTCTGTGATAAGGTCAAAGTATTACGAATAACGAGGTAGCTGACTGTAAGGTGTGGTGACTACTATTCTTCTAAATTTAAAAAAATCTTTTTTTTAACAAGCCACATTTTTTTCTGCAATGAAGTAAGAAGATAAGGAATAAATGAAGAAGTATGAGAATACTTGCATTTTTTTATGAGAAAACAGCTATGACGTCCATTTAACTGATGACGATCTTTTCAAGAATTATTTTCATTTATTTATCTTTTCAACACATTCTTTAATTTTTAAAAAGCATTTAAACAAAAAATAGAGAGAGCATTATTGAAATAACTATGGTATTGTTGACTTCCTTGATACCATTTATAAGGGAACATTATTACATCTAAGAATTTGATGTTACTTTCCCACACTGTCCATTCCCTTTGTACATGACAAATAAACCAAAACCTGATTTGACCTTAACACGATAATCTTACAAAATTAGCACACTGGGCTACCCCAACCCTCTAAGACTAACCCTTTCCCACGCGCTGACCACTGTCCGGCGACGTCTTAGGGTCAAAACGGCCCTGCCATTGTTATGTTAAAAAACCTGTTCTGTTGAAGAAAATATAACTGTTATTTCTAGAAAAACTTGTTTTTATTCCCACACTGGACTTGAATTTGTCTTTTATGATAATAATTGTAGTTTAGTGAAGGGTTGGACTGACCAGTAGGCTAAAACTTGTTATCATTGAATGTTTGTAGAACAGTTCATTTGATATTTTGATACTTTTTTAATTAAAATGTTCCTTCAGGGTACGTCTTTGGACAGATATGATGATAAAATAATCCTTTAGTAAGAATAACAATGCTTGGTTTTATATTTTTTTTTGTAAAAAATAATACGGTGTCAAGATACTACGGGAGTAATTATCATTAACACTAGAAACGGAATATTAACCATGTTTACTGATTGTTTTGAGTACATGGTTACTGTTTGTTTTGTTGTTTTGTGAACAATCAGTAAACTTGGTAAATAACCCGTTTCTAGTGTTAATGATAATGTTAGTGATCATGACAGTTTAAAACTTATACTACGGAAGTATTCTTTCGGTGATTGCGTCTTTGAAGACGAGACTAAAAAATAATCTTTAATAGAAGCAAAACTTCTGTAAAAGATTATTGCTTACTATAAGATAGACAGTCATCTCCATTTAAAATACTGGTATTCAGCTGCATTCGGTTAGACTGGAAGCCGACCCCAACATAGTTGGGAAAAAACTAGGCAGAAGATGAAAAGTTTTTATTTTCCTATATTTTATTTCGAGCGATTCTCTTAAGATTTAAATTCATAAAAAAACATACATACCAGAACATCCTACATCTAAACTAAGTATTCGGAGTTAGTTCCAGTTAGATGACTGCATTGCCATAAGTCATTTTTTGGAGTATGACAGGGTTCACCGCGTGTTTCATTTAACGCTTCCTCTGCATCTTGCTCGTCCCACAGCCAAAGTCCCCCCAGGGGCCATATCTGAACATCATACCTGTAGCAGATACAAAAACACAATTTAAAACCGACCATTACGTAACTTCAAGTATCAAGACTCCATACACCGCCTACAGCGCGCCTGAGATAAATTTTGGAGCGTCAGTGAAATTTTAATAACTAATTTTCTTGTAGGACTTGCTCGCGATCCCGATCCCGCTTGCAACCGAAAATATACGGAGAATAACATACGTATAGGCAGATTGTATACGCCCGTCAATTTACATGAATTTGAACATTATTTTGATGGTGTGAAGAGTCAAGAGGGGGAGTTTGATTGTGTTTTGTTTTCTTGATGAGTAGGTAATGACCTACTTGGTTTTTTTTTCATCAGAGCTCTAGTGATGGTAGAGGATCTGACTATTATGTGCTGGACGCTAGAAGATCAAGTTAGACTCGATAAAGACACTGGAAACAAAAAAAAAGCAATTTTACTGGTATTTATAAAAATCATCCCCTAAGACTATATCAGTAGTAGTATGAAAAACAGAAAAAGGCTGAAAAATTATGGGGTGAGTTAAGATTTTGGACTCTTATATAAGTATTTAACTTGTTTACATACAATTGTAGCAAAGAACCTGATTAATTCGCCACGAATATCTTGGGAAACGTTTTATTGTTTAAAAATCATTTGAATTTAATACGTAGGTACTTTTTTAAAGAAGTTAGGGATTAAAAGGACAATTTTCTAAGTGTATTTGTAGACGATAATTAAGTCACCCTGAGGATCTCATCATTCATCATCATTTAAGCCGAAAGACGTCCACTGCTGGACATAGGCCTCCGCCAAGTGTCGCCACATTGACCGGTCCCGTGCGACTCGCATCCAGCGGATTCCCTGCAACCTTCACCAGGTCATCGGTCCACCTAGTGGGAGGCCTTCCAACGCGAGGATCTACCTGACCTCACCTGAGGATCTACTCGACATTTTCTTCCTTTGAAAATTTAACAGAGTATTTGTGTGTCATTTTATTCCGTAAACTTCATTGTCTTCTATTTCATCTGATGAAAAGCGACGATGATGCGGGGCAACATGGGTGTATGCCTTGACTAGAAGTAATTAACTTGAGACACAAACACTCCTAGCTCCTTTTTAGTTCTCCAATAATTACTAAAACACAAGGAAGCGAAATAATCAACTATAATTAATTATAAATCAATTAAAAACTTACACTTGTGTGAATACGAATTTAAGGCTGCTAGACATAGAAAGACCAGCATAACTTGATCCTTTACTCCCTTTAAAATGTATAGAAAATAGGTTCTTTTAACCCTGGGTTCTGTACTGGCTTGGAGTGTAGCGGGCGTTTCGCAAATTGCCTTGGGGGTGAGTTAGGGGTGTAAGGGTGGAAAAGCGTGAAAATTACACAAGAAAATTTCACCATTCAGCATCTTTGTGTTTTCCTTCAAGATGGCGAACGGCGCGGGTTGGTTGGTGGAGCAGAGAGGTGTAAGTGTGTTCGCTGAGGAATATGTCTTTGGTTTTCTTTGGCTAATCTCTTGTTTTTTGTCAATAATTTTTTGGCGTATTAGCTAGGCGAAACGTAATTTATGAAAAAAGGTGCATTCATTTAAAAAAACATGCTTTTGAAGAGATTTGAGGTACAATGGTCGGTTCAAAAGTTTGATTAAACATTTTACCAGGCACATTGCTGAAAGTGGGTAACATTTACAAGCGAAAGGGGAAATTATTGGCCAGACTCTTGATTTAATTTGGCATTAGTCACTTTCTTAACGTGTCGATGTCAATCTAAATTGCATCAGCGCAGAATTTGGCTACAAGTTTGGCACTTTTTGCGACCCAAATGTTCAACTTTCTTGCAAATTACCAAACACACCGATCACTTTGTGCCAAAATACTTCATACCCGGAAAGGGATAGACAAAATATACAATATTCCTTTATTGCCATTCAGCGTGGCAATGCTGCCAGTCTTCTGGGCATGTTTCCAGATGACAGCGATGCGGAGGAGTACTTTGATGTCTTTTAAGTGTCCTATTGTCGTCGTTGTTTGAGTACTTTCTTTTAGTCTTATTTTTTATAATTACTTTAGTTATATTTGTAGTCTATATATAATGTACATAATTTATTTATATTCCTGTGTCACCAATTAAAATTAAAATCCACAAAGTTCACTAGCGCCTCTATCCTGCACACTCGCAACAGGAAGTCGGCACAATGGATGTAGTCGGCTTCTTTGATCATCACGTTAATTAATGTTTCTTGTATATTATGTTATGTACTTGTGCGAAAATATCTACTTTCATGGAATCATTGTTTTATGGTTATTATGGGCTGGTATTCTTGTTTGATCGGTAATAGACTTTGCTCACCTAAATTATACCTACATTGTACCCCCTTTATTGTATCAACACAATTTACTACTTTTTTAGAAGTCGGTAAAAAATTACACGATTTAAAACTAGCGTATAATGTGCGGCCTTTTTCTTCAAAAATCACTATACAGTAGCCTTGGTATGACTGGTTGTCGGATTCTCGGGCTCACCGCTAAGTATAGGGTACGATATCGCTGCGTCAATGCATTAGGCATATAAACCTTAATTCACTTGGTAGATGGATTATAAACACCATGGCTTGTGCCCTGGAAAGATTGTCTTTTGATATGTTTTTCATTATAATCATGATACAGGGTGTAAACAGACCCTTCACGAAGCCGTCATCCAAGCATTCTGTACATCAAACAAAATAACCTTACGCAAAAATTATTTCTGGGAAACGACTTTCTTTTTTGGGGTGAAAAATCACGTTTTACGGTAGGACTCGATGGAAAGCACTCAAAGCATAGTGTTGATGGATGGATTGAATATTACGGGGGTCGTGGAGGTGTTTAAAGTAAACATCTTACATTAAAAACTTGTGAAAAAATTGAAACTTTGACCCCCAATATCTTCGTAACTAGAAAGTTCCCAGGTATGGTCTAGAACAAACTAATGATCGCAAAGGTATAGCTATTTACACCTTTTATACCGTAAAAATATGTAACACCTACTCATACAGAAGAAGAAGACATGCTGCACCGACCCCAAATAAATTGTGACAAGGGCAGGAGAATGGTGATGATGATGATGATGATGATGATGTCGTTGTATAACAGCTACTGAAGTAAGGAATTTTAATGTTCGAAATTACACCGTTCCATTCTACTCCAACCCTCCGTTCGTGTGAGGGTGTAGGTGACAAATAGTTATTCAATTAAAATTATTGAGCATACTCAGCTCACAATTGACTGGTTTTTGAATTAGGCAGTTAGCGACATTGTTTAGATATTTTTTATTGTTGAAAACTAGAAATCTATTGCACTAATAGACAAAAAAAAACAGGAATTTTTACTATTAAAAGACTTTCATCCATTTTGAACACGTGTCCAAAACACAAAAAGAATTAAAAAAAGCAATAATGTAACAAGAAAATCAAGTTCCAATTTCAAAAACTGAAACCAAACGCGATTAAAAAAAAACCGGTTCTCTTTTCAAAATCATATCAATTTATCGGTCCGAACCAGTTAACCCTTCATTTTGATGACAAAAAGTTTGAAACTAGTAACTCGGCCATTTGGTCAACTAGACCCGTTACGTAACAAGTTTTAAGTGCTTTGAAAAGAACTGGTTTCGGTATTGGTATTATTGGTTTTTAGTTTCTAGTTTCTGTTGGTACTTGTTTTGTACCAGGTGTCTTTTGAATAGAAAAATATTTTACCAGTAGTCGTAATTATATTTTGTGTGTACTTCAATATCAGTCTTGTCTATGCTAAAATTATAAAGAGGTAAAATCTGTTTTAAGTTAGTTGTTAAGTTTGTATGTAGGGGTAATCTCCGGAACAATTATAAAAAAAAAATCACTGGTAGATTATACATTACTGGTGGTCGATGAAGTCTCGGGCGAAGTACTAGTAAGTTATACAATATTTGTCAAAATCTAAGCCCGTTCCCGAAGAAAAGATCTGGAGGTCAAATAAAACTTTTACTTTAAATTGTGGCAGATGATCTTTTCCTCTGTTCAACAAAAACCCGAAAAAAAAGATTTTTTTATTAAGTCCTGAGTATAAGATAATGGGGGATAAAATGCCATATCACTTTTCCCACACCAAAGCAGTGATGTTTCTCGTTTCTATTTATCTGATTAAGTCTCTTTACTCAAAGACAAAAGACGATAACAGCAACAAAGAAACAAAAGCCAATACCTATCACTACTCAACCCTAAAAAACTATCTGACATACACTATCGAACCGCTATCATTGCGAACAAAATCAGCGATACAAAAGCCCGGGGTGGCAAGTTACCCCACAAAGGCTGGGCAAATAAGCCATTAAAAGCGTTGCGACGGTACTGGGCTATAAAATCTCTGCTTCTTGCCCCCTTCCGCACCCTTGGGGTGGGGCAACACCCCCTCCCCTACGCGATAAACTGCTTTTATGCCGTTCCCGTAGTATAATTAAAATGGTATGACATTTTCTGGAGTTAGATAAAATATCTAAGACGCAGTTGTAGGGTTGGTTTTAGAGTCGTTTGTTATTTTGTTTGTGTTAATAATTTGTGCAAATACGTTAAGCCGTTGGTCCCGGCTGTCATTTATAGATCTTTGACAGTCGTTACAGGGAGTCAGTGGTCCAAAAAGTTTGACAACCAGTCTTACTACGGGGTATCGTATTACCTTGTACTAACTGGGTTGTGGAGGTCAGATAGGCAGTCGCTCCATGTGAAATACTGATATTCAGCTGCATCCGGTTAGACTGGAAGCCGACCCTAACATAGTTGGGAAAAAGGCTAGGCAGATGATGATGAATAATTTGTGCATAAATAGATATTGCATCGGATAGAGAGGTTTGAAAGGATTACAAAAAAAAATAAAAATAGGGTCAGTCTGTATAATATGTATGGGTATTTTCATACCAACTATGTCGATTGGGTAAGCACAAATCTTATTAAAGCTAGCGCTGAGTATTATTATTTTATGAACTTCAGTTTTAAATGTGCAAGCGAAAAATGGGTGGATTGTCTATAAATCTATCAACGGCGGTGATAATGAACATTATTATAGCTGGGATCACACCTCATTTTGTAAGAAGATGAATCGTCGCACTCTACAAGCGGGTCAGTTATTTTTGAATTGAAATGTGATACGCTGTGGTCGAAAGTTCTGGAGTGGCGACCGCGAACCGGAAGACGTTGCTTTGGAAGGCCTCCCACTAGGTGGACCGATGACCTGGTGAAGGTTGCGGGGAACCACTAGATGCGAGACGCATGGAACCTGTTAATGTGGCGATACTTGGGGGAGGCCTATGTCCAGCAGTGGACGTCTTTCGGCTGAAATGATGATAATGATGACGCTGTGGTCCACTGTAGCTTGGCTTTAGGAGATCACATAATCAGCTGTTTATATTTATCCCAGTTTACACTGACATTAGGCGTCATCTAAATTAAAGTCGTCTTTCGGATTTTCAACCCTCAACTAAGCGTTGTGGGTTGAAATTCCATCATTGCAATGATATTATAGCATTCATTTATTTGCGGCTTTGTGTTACTAAAAACTAGCATATCAGTCTGAAACAAAGAATCTCCTTTGAAGATGTAGTCATATTTTAGAAATTACACATAACATCACGCCATAATAATTACACATAAACCCACATTTCGTGAGTTATGTTTTTACGTCCCATTTAATAGAGGGCGAGCTTATTGCCATCAACCGGGCACAAATCCAGACTCCGTGGCTGCTACTGAAGAATTCCTGATGAAAAAACCCAATAACACGTTACCCGAACTGGGAATCGAACCCAGGACCTCATGCTCTGCAGTCGCGCTTGCGACCACTTGACTAACAAGGCAGTCTTAGGAATTCAACTGTTAAATATATATGAGTAGCTTATGCCAGCGGCTTCGCCCGCGTGAAGATCGGTAACTATCCCACGGGATCATACTACCGGTATAACGTGTCCTATATGTTAATCCAGGTCTACTATCTATATACTATATCGATAAATTATCTATCCAAATACATTCAGTAGTTTTCGCGTGAAAGAGTAACAAACATCCATCCAAACATCCATCCATCCATCCTCACAAACTTTCGCATTACTATCACTACATAGTATAAAACAAACTCGCTTTCCGCTGTCTGTCCCTATGTATGCTTAGATCTTTAAAACTACGCAACTGATTTTGATGCGGTTTTCAGTAATAGATGTGATTCAGTGTGATTCAAGAGGAAGGTTTATATATATACAACATTAGTTTTAGTATATGCGAAACCTGATACACGTGTCTAGTATTTTTATGTAAAGAATCTATGTACAAAATTTCAAAACTGTATCATGAAAAATCTCAAAGTTATAAGCTTGTTCTGTTATCTAGTTGTCCGCACAAAAACGTTGTCACCACGCAGAGCGCGCCTCCAGCGTCGTCTTGAGCTCATTGATAATAATAATTTGACAGTAGGTACCTAAATTATTGCGATAGGTACTTAGTGTCGCTCGGTGTCCAACTTGTAACTTTTTTTTAATATTTTTAGGACAAAATAAACATGGTTTAAAAATGATTGTTGTATATACAACATTCTGAAAGTGGCGCCGGTGACTGAAAAGTTGTGTGGTAATCGGTTGTCGTGGTATGGGCATGTGATGCGGAGGAATGAGGAAAATGTTGTGAGGAAAGTTTTGAGTATGAATGTGGATGGGTATATGAGTAGAGGAAGACCAAAGAAACGATGGATGGACTGTATAAAGAATGATATGGCAAGAAAGGAGGTGTCGGATGAGATGACGAGTAATAGAGAAGTATGGAAGAAGAAGACATGCTGCGCCGACCCCAAATGAATTGGGATAAGGGCAAGAGAATGATGATGTTGTATATACAACATCATTTTTAGTATATGCGAAACCTGAATATTTTTTTTTTTTCAGAATAAGTGACTGTATCAATTCCAATATTTTTTAAACCATGTTATATTTTTTCCCAAAAATATTTAAAAAAGTTACAAGTTGGACACCGAGCGACTTTGAGTACCTATCGCAATAATTTAGGTACCTACTGCCAAATTATTCTTATCAATGAGCTCAAGACGACGCTGGAGGCGCGCGCTGCGTGGTGACCACGATTTTGTGCGGACAACTAGGTAACAGAACACGCCTGTAACTTTGTGATTTTTCATGATACAGTTTTGAAATTTTGTACATAGATTCTTTACATAAAATTACTAGACACGTGTATCAGGTTTCGCATATACTAAAACTAATGTTATATATTGCACCCGTGCGAAGCCGAGGCGGGTCGCTAGTTTATAATATTATTAAGTAAGAGTAAGATTTTATAGGTTTCACATTATTTTCTCTCATAAATGTAACCTTCATGGTAGGTGGAACATACTACGTAGGCGGTAAGTACGCATGACCGCCAATCAAGCTATACAAAACCAGTTTATGCGGATCTCTCATTGTATACGAAATCTATACAAAGCGAGGCCAAGTTACACTGGAAATGTACAGCTTCATGTGCCGCTGTGTATACGTTTTCTTAGAAATATCCTTGGATTGACGTTGAATGGGTTCTGGGAAATGGCGACACGCGATAAACAAATACCTATGTATAACAAGTACTTACGTCATCTTTGGTTATTTCGCTTGTTCTCTTAGTTCATGTTAATGATTGCATGTGTGGTTAGTGAGTGATATATTCTGAGTTCAATTATTACAACAATAATTAATTTATCGACAACGTTCTAGCTTTGGTTTTGTTTTGGGTATTTTAATCTGGTAAATAGGTATGAAGCAACAAGCGTGCTGTCTCTTATATGTGTAAATATTCCTATATACAAAATATTTAGTACTAACACTTCGTCCGCAAAAATTGTGCTAGCTCGGCTGATATGCATGATATAAATATAATGTATAGCATATAGCACCCACGAATAATGTAGCTTTCTGGCAGTGAAAGAATTTTTTGAATTGGATCATTAGTTCCGGAGATTACTCACTACATACAAACTTACATACAAATTTTACGTCTTTATAATGTTAGTATAGATGTAAAAATTTGGTCATCCCTGTAAAAAGCATATTGCCTAAAAATATACTACTTATTTAAAAGTTACGTAGAAAACCTTGTAACGCTACGAATCCTCAACTGCTACGCCGTAGCTCTCTCGTAGTATTTACGTAGCGCTTTCGTAGTATTTACGAAGCCGAATATAAAATCATACTTTCGAAACTTTATTTTCATTTTTAGTTCGCCCAGTGTATTTTCAAATGGGAATATTTTCGAGTTGAATATTACATGTGCTTTTAGAAGTTAAATGCTATCTAATAAAATTGATAATTCCAAAAATTATTGAACGTGCCTTTCATAGAAAATTTATTGTATTCCTTTATATTTATTTGGGAGATAGGCTAGGAGCTAGTCAATTATTTGAAAAAAAAGTTGGAGCATGTGATATTTTGAAGAATCGAGCATAACGTGTCTACTACTGGGTCACATCACCTCCACTCTTTGAAAGAGAGGGGGCCATAATCCACAACATATGTCCAGTGAGTTGGTAGACGGGAGGAGACTTGCCAAGTGTTTAAGCCGCGCTTGCAAAGGTCGGTCTGTGGATGGGTGATCTATTACATATCGAGTTTCCTCCGTGCCTCAGAAAACACGTTAAGACGGAGGACTGACTGTCATTTGTGGATCTTTGGCATTCGTTACAGGCAGTCGGTGGCGCAAGTCTCAACCAGTCTTACCAAGGGTTATCGTATTACCCAGTACGAACTAGGTTGTGGAGGTCAGATATGCAGTCACTCCTTGTAAAATATTCATATTCAGCTGGAAGCCGATCCGAACATAGTTGGGAAAAGGCTAGGCAGATGATGATGAAAGGGATCTTAAAAAGCATCAGGTGAGTATAGGAACCATAAAATTAAAAATACCTTTTCCTATCCCTTCCCGTCTGATCTTGCCGCTTCTATGACATAAGTTATATCCATCCTATCTCTTTGTCTAGGTGTTTTCTTCGCCAGAGTCCCATCGCATTTCATTCTTGCCGTATTCTTCTGCTTCAATTATTTTGTATCTTGAAATCGTCATGATCTGTAATAGAATTATTTTAAATGAATTTACGGAACTATTAATTATTATTAATGTCGAACCTATGTTTAACATGATATTTGATATTTTAGGCTCATTAACTTTACTATAAAGGAGATAGTTGAGCTTTTAAAAAAATTAATGTTTCACACATTTTAAAAATATTTTATCCAAAACCAAATACTATTTGCAATCACGAATTTCGTGTTTTTGTTTTTCAGTGAAATTAAATGAAATTTATTTGCTAGATTTGTAGTACATTATAGATGGTCGTCTATTATTACTGTTGCTTACACAATTCGCTAAAAGTAGCATGCAAAATTAAAGAATAGGTATAGTGGTTTAATCAATGTCGAAATGTGTGTGAACTATTGTGTACACCTCTGCCTAACCAAGCGATTACAAGCACAAGCATGGATTACAAGCGTGATGTTATGTTATATTAATCAACGTTTAGTTGGGCGATGATTTAGACTTCTATGTTGCTTAGATAATTATCATAAAACTTTTAGCTTTAATTTTAATTATATTTTTTCTTAACTTTTTTTTTGTTTTATGTGTGTACAGTACAGTGTTATAAATCTATTGACTCGTAAACAGTCTAGAGTCCGCGATACCAGTCTATTCGAAACTGTGACTCCTCGACAATTATTGCGAATTCCGATTCAAATTGCATTCGTATGGAATGGTAGTGTGTTTAAAGTGTTTATTGCTGTCGAGATTTTTATAGAATTTTAAATTTATTTGGTGTACATTAGCCCTGGATCGAAACAACTGGAAGTCATGGAGAGAGGTCTTTGCCCAGCAGTGGGATGAAGTTGGCTGACAGTATCAGTACCAGTAATTAATTTTGTACCTTTAAAAACCGCTTTTTAAATAATAATAAATGGGGGGGGGGTACGTGCTATCTTCTTAAAAATAATCAGAACCCTTCACTTATATCATGAATTTGGATAAAGTAACTTAATTGGCACCTACAACGATTAGAAAAAATTTAAAAACAAGTACTGTAAAACGACTTTTCTTGAAAACCCACATTCCTTTATCTTATTTTTTTAACTATCTGCTTACTTTATCAATAAACCATTCAAGCAGCGTAAGCCTTTAAAAGTGTAAAAAAATGTCTCAGCAACCGCACCCCAACCCCTAAGATCGCCATAACAGAAACTTCCTTAGCACTTCGTAATCTTCAAACATTAAAACGGTAGAGAACAACCGCAAAATATAAAGACCCACAATAGACGCGACTAATCTCCCAAAATCAATACCTTTTTACCTCTAACCCCGAAAATTTTCCAAACTACACCCCCTACACCCCCTTTTCAATTTAAACGACAAAGTATTATTTAATTTTCGCCGTCTTTTCACCATTGTAAGGCACTGAGTGAGAGAGAGGGAGAAGCTCCTGTACTTTACTAAGACATTGTCTATCTCGCTCTTGCTTTAGTATTTGTGGGGGTGTGAGCGAGACGGGTATACGCAAGACGATCACTCTCCGTTTTCTTAATGACGTCATATAGATTTATAGATGTGTTTAGGGGGTGTTTCTCCGCCCAGCGGGGGCGAAAGTTTTTATAGCCTCGCTTTATAGTCGGGTTTTTCTATGATGTTTTTTAGTGGTTGTTTTGTTTTTTTTTCTAATGAATATTTTATCAGAGTTATCTTGTGAGAACAGATGAGCTTGTAGTTTATTTTTTGCAAAAAGTTTAACATGAAAATTAATGCTGTAGTTTTTAGTTTCTGAAATATGAAGCTCTTTATTGCTTTTAAGTTTGCTTTTGTTAATATTTTGAATAAAGATGAAAAATGCAAAATGGTTTACCACTGATGTTTAGAATAAACTTTAATAGCCAGATTAAAAAGTCTCAATTTTATAGAAATTTACTAAATAACAAAATTGAATATTGGTATGTTGAACATGTAGGCCTTAATACCCAATTACACACCTTAAATTCAACCCTAAAAAACCTCAACTAATTCCAACCAACCTCTAATTAAAAAGAAATCGCCACGTTTCACATTTAAATTACCAACGGCATTACATTTATATTCAAGGCAAAGGCATGAAACGATTCAGCCAGCACCGTGCGTTCGAAATACGAAAAAGCCGATGTAAATCGCCTAATCTTGAGACCGCGCTCATGACGTATGTACGGCACGTCGCGTCGAATCGAAGTTCAAATTAGGAACGCCCGCCATCTTGGACATGGCACAGAGTAACAAAACCTTATAGCAATTTGTGTGGAATTGCACAGAGTAGTCAAAAGTCAGAGGCGTGGCTTTTAGTCTGTGTGTTTAGAAGGTATGGTAGTTTGTACAGGAATTGTGAGGCAAATAGAGGAATCTTGGGCGCTTTAATCCAGCAATTACGCATTTTAATGGCTTTCGTTGGTGGCTCCGGTTTTAATATTCCGTTCCTTGTTTTACTGCTCAGCTTAGCTGCTTAGGCCGTACGGTATTAATGTATTTAGTTATTTTAATTGTAATCTCGGTAAGGTTTGATATCAAGAAGATGATTACTGAAAGGTTCGGTTTATCGGGGATTGTTGTGAAAGAGGCTTTTGTTTACTTTGATAGAATTTAGGTTTTAATTTTTCTTTGATATTTTTTTCTCTGTTATGGAAACCGTATCGAATATTATCATGGTCATTTATTTATGAGGATTATGTGATATGTATCACTGCCAGTGTACTTGACCTAGTTAAATAAACTAGTTTTAATATAAAATAAGTTTCGTGAATTATTATGTAACTTAGTCAATTCACTACTAAATGCTGGAATAGTCCACCTATATACCACTATCGTACATGAAGTTTTAATAAATAAATAAATAATAGAAAACAAACATTAACAGTAATTCTTACAACCATATTATTTTCCCAAGCATAAAAGTAAGTACCTATCATAAAGACTACAACAAACATAACATAATTCCCAAACGCATTCAAAAACGGAACGCCAACATAGAAACAAAAGAACTACCAACATTTAAATTTTTACACGACAGTAACGCAAAACTAATTTGAACACAATAAAACTTCGCGTCTCCTGTGTAGCATTAAAACGAAATTCGCATTCGGAACGCAAAGGTTGCTGGCTGAGCATAAAATTCTGAACGCGAAAGACGACTGGCGCTTATTAAAACGCCGGCTTTGCAAAGTTAAAATTAAACATGAAAAACGGCGCCTCCCTAGCCCCCCGACTACCTGGGGGGCGACCCGCCAACTATGCTCTAGTTCTAGGGGTGTGCAAGATTTCGGGATGATTTTTTACTAATAAGAAATTCTGTATTTTGCTGAGTGATGGTTATACTTAATTTCAACTAATGGGTCTTAGTTAATGCGGGTAAATTATTTTGCTTTCTACCTAAATGAATTGGTACCGATTTGTATTAGGAAGAAGATTGTATGTAGTCTTTATAAAATTTCTACCTGTCTTACGAAAATATATTTTTTTTTCTATAGGCTTCTGTGAGCAGATTAATTTTGTTTTTTTTTAAAGTCTCGGATACGAAACTGGGAGTTTCCTATCAAAAGACTGCTAGAGAACTTAATTTTGGAATGTTTTTTAATGGCTTTCGTTCAGTTGGTATAAATAAAAAAGTAAATTAGTCGCGCAGACTGATATTGATTGAAAAGGAAGTGAGCTATACTAATGACCTACACTCTTGAAACCACGTTCTAGTATCACAATGATTTATGGTCTCTGCAGCGTGGCAGCCCTACAAAATTTTATTTCGCCGCGAAATTTGTAAATTTATGTAAATATTCCGCGTCTTGGGGCAGGAGAGGGGAGAGGGGGGGTGTAAGGCGAACCAAGAGTTACAAGTGCGAGCGGTGCCGCGGTACTAAACGTGTTCGTGCTACTAGCTTTTATGTTATGTGTGTTATTTGTTTTTTTGGGAATGAATGTTTGTGTAATTTGTTTGTTTGTTTTGTTTTTTTTTTCTGGGGTTGCGATTTAGCGTAAAGAGAAAGAAAAGAAATATAAAGGGTGTTCAGAAAATAATATATTATGTTCGTATCCTATTTAGTGTCAATTTTATTTTATTATCTTTAAAAATATGTTTAGTAGGTTTTCATTACTTTTGTTTAATTCATTACAACAAATGTGGACTTTTGTATATGTTTTAATTGTTTGTTTTGGTGTACTTTAACACCTAAGCGTCTTATTGCTTTTGTTTCTTTGTTGTTTATATTAAGTGTATTAGTCTTTTTAATGTAATCTAGTTTTTTTTTTGTAAATATTTAGTTCTAATTATTCTGTTATTTCAGTTCTTAGAAAATGTTATTGTTTTTATTCAACTTAAGATGATTTAGTATATTATATTCACTCTATGTATATTTTTTCAATACTAGATTTTATTTTATTTGTATTATTTAATATGAGTTTTCTTTAAGAAAATAGTTTTATTTAAAAAAATCAGGTTTTGTTCTAGGAAACGAAACCTCGCCACACAAAATTGGGTTCACATCAAAGTTCAACGAGGTTTGAACCCACGACCTCTCGGTCGCTGTAACACCTTACCCGTCCAGAAATTCTGGCCTCTGCAAAATAAATGGACTGAATTTAAAATTTAGATTTAACTTTAAATAATTATACATTACAATTATAAATTGTACTAAGCGTGACTGCTAAACGTGGGGGTCTGAGTTGAAAACTGAACCCCATGTCCATCCTAAAGATCCACTTTTGGTCGACCACGGTCAGTCACCTATTAATTTATTAAAAATATCTCATTATGAACTAAACAGAAATCTAGATTTGTGTCAAGGTAATAGAGAGACCATATTAGCCGTAGAACCGATGCCCGTTGGGGTAGACGTGTTCTTGAGTGAAGACCGCGAATCGGGAAGCGTAAGGTGGGACGCCCTCAGGTGAGCGAGGAGTGACGATACGAGCAGGGTGGCTGGTAGCAACTGGATGAGAGTTGCCGAGAATCAAGTTGAGTGGCGTGCGATTGAAGAGGCCATGTCCAGCAGTGGACTGTTGTAGGCTGATGATAATGAATAAAGGGCACCACTCCTATTACTGACAAAATATTACGAACGAAAAAAACGCGAAACATACGAACGAAACATTACGAACGAAATATTACGTACGTTTCTGACAATGTATTGGTGTAGGTACATACATCTCTGCCAACCCCTTTCGGAGAATAAAGGCTTGATGATAAGTCAGTTAAAACTTTACCCATATAAGTAATGCCCTATTTACTTTAAGACAACAGCCCGTAAACAAGAATTTTCCATTTACTTATTTACAACTTATGTAAAACTCGGGTAAAACTTTTGAAGTTAGACGTATTTGCTTAAAGAAAACTCATTAAAACTTGAAATGGGTACATACAGACGAATTGAGAAAGTCTTGACTCGTTTGAAGTTTGCTAGAATTCAATTAAGGGTTTTTAATTTGTGTCGCGAAATCGATTTTCGGAGACATTGCTTTTGTTGTTCTTGGAAAGATGAATTAAGATAAAATAAAGATAAGATATATTTATTTGCTCAAACATGTATTACAAACAATAATAAAAATTATGATTGTGCCGATCGTCGTGACGGCCAATGGCCTTATAGCCAAGAGCCTCGACGACCATCTTTCGAGGCTCTCCTTAGGCGGTTGGATCAAGGGCCTGATTCAGAAGGCAGCACTCCTCGATACGGCTCGAATTGTGAGGAGGTTCCTGTCTCTGAAGCCCTAACCACCGGTAGCTTGGACATGCTCCCGATACCAGAGGACCACTATTTTTTATATTTTTGAATGTTTTATATACATATTTTTTTAAGAAATATTTAAAAATGTAAATAATGTGTGTGAAAAAAAAAAATAAACAAAATAAAAATAAAATTTAAACTAATACTGTCAGTTACGGGATATCTTCCGTGATTGACAGTAACAGTAACAGTTCCGTGACAGTATAAGTTTAGTTGTAAACTGTGAAAGCTTAAAACAGTGTTTAAAATAAAATTTGTTTATTTCAGACTAGGTAATGTCTATATTTTGTTAGTAATAAATTAATTATCTTAAGACTAAGTTAGTAGCAATTTATGTAATTAGTCCAGATGAATACGAATTAAAATAAGATAAAATTCAATCTATCTTAGATTGAATTTTATCGCAGAAGAGAAATAAGTACTTAGATAATTCATTTTCTATTTCCACAAAAGAAATTGAAAATGGAATTTTCTTTGACATGTCACTTGTTTGCGACAATAATGACATAATTCCAAAAATAAGAAATACAGGACAGCGTTTTTTTTTTTAAATTAGACTAAAAATATTTTCATTTTATTGCAACATTTTATCAAAAGATGAAAGGTTTATTTTACTTATTTTGTTTCTTAATATAATACTTACTTTCATTAATTTTATATTTTTAACTACAAACAACATCGAAAAATTTTATTTTTTGAGTTATAATTATTTATAAACTTGTTCTATTTTATACAGGGACATAAAATAATTTTATAGCTGACTACAAAACTTCACACAATGAGATTAATTATTTAAAGTTAGTTACTAAAACTTATTACTTCTGTTTCAGCAAGACACATCTTCATTACAAAACATAACGAACTACCAGAGATCTTACTAATATTATAAATTTGAAAGTCTGGATGTTTCATTGTTCCTCAATCACTCAAAACCGGCAGGACGAACTTCGATGAATTTCGGTACACACATAGTTTATAATCTAGATTAATATATAGGAACAATATTATACCGCATAGTTACCACATAGTTTATAATCTAGATTAATATATAGGAACAATATTATACCGATAGACTCTCTAGACCTAATCCAGAAATCCACGCAAACGAAGTCAATAGCAGAAGTTAGTATTACGATAAAATCACCAAAAATAGCGATTATATTATTTTGTTGTTAGCAGACACGAGGAGGCAACTGTCTATACCTTGAAGTAATCATTAGGTCGCATATTAATAGTTTTGTTTCCATGTAATTTCTGAAGTTAAATTCAAACAAAGATCACCCTTTTGTTGTTGTAGACTATTCAAAAGGTTTTCTTTGAATAAATAGAAAACGCACAAGTATTAAAACTTTGCAGACGAATCACTTTATTATGTCTCAAGATGGATTAATGAAATGTTTTAGAATTCA
The DNA here is from genome assembly GCA_905163415.1 of Noctua fimbriata. Lineage (NCBI taxonomy): Eukaryota > Metazoa > Arthropoda > Insecta > Lepidoptera > Noctuidae > Noctua > Noctua fimbriata. Next base: position 3,856,267 of record LR990946.1, read on the forward strand.
AGTAATTATTTACTATTTGTTAGGTTTCCAGTTTTCATATAAAAACATTACCCGCTTTTTGGGCTCGATCGCTGTCAGATGAGAATGCAAACTGATGTTAATTTTGCCGTTGGATTTAATCAATAACCTAATTTTGTTGCTTACTATCTATAATTTGTAGTCAAATTTTTTAAAACAGCTTAGATGTTATAATTCGAAGTTGTTGTCGTTGTTGTTGTTGTTGACTGTTGTTGTTGTTGACTCTTGTTTTTGTGTTGTTGTTCATCTTATTTAACAATAAAAATATTTTTCGAGCTATAAATTGAATTGAAAAATAACACTGATCTTAGATGGGGGCAAACTTCAAATAATCTTGCCTCTTCTTGACAATAAGACCGAATTTCTCCGATGAAACTAATCGTGATTAGCACATCTAAACCGTCTTCAATAGATTTCATCTGCCTAGCCTTTCCCCAACTATGTTGAGGTCGCCTTCCATTCAAACCGGATGCAGCTCAATACCAGTATTTTACATGGGGCGACTGCCTATCTGACCTCCACAACGCAGTTAGTAAAGGGTAATACGATACCCCTTGGTAAGACTGGTTGTCAGACTTTCAGGCCACTGAGTACCTGAAACGACTAACAAAGATGTACAAATGATAGCCGGGACCAACGGCTTGACGTTCTTTACAAGGCACGGAGGAAACTCGGTATGTAATGGGTCAACCCATCCACGAATTAACCTCGGCAAGAAGATCGAACCGAGTGGCTGTTATTTGGCCAAGAGCTCCTCGGATGTCAGTGACATAATTTCTTTGAATTTAAGATAGCTAAAGGTTTTGAACACCGTTTAGATGTCATTGTGTTCAGTTCTACCGTTCTTAAACACAAATTCTTTCAATTTTTTCAACCCAAATCTTCACACACACATAAAGCCCCATTCACACACTACAAGAGCTTTATTGTATACATAAAACATTGTGATTGCCTTTGACAGTACGCCCCGCGACTGCCAAGTTTTAATAGAAATTTAAATTAGCTGTACCTCGTTTGAAACGCTTGAATTGCGAACACAGACGTATTAATATTATATTTATTATTGTATACACATCTGTTGAATTTAAATTGTGGGTGAAGATGGTTAAGTTTTTAATTGATGGCTAGTGGCATCTGGGAATTGTCGAAGAAAAACAGTCATTAAAATGCAATGATAAAAGTTACGAATTAAAATAAGAGTATAAGATAATGAGCAACACGCTGATATTAATTATGTCAAGCGTGATGATGATGTCAATTTCTCATTGGCCTAATTCCGAAAAAGGGCTCTATGCAGTTTGTTTTTGACCGAAAAATTACAGAGGACATTGAGAGATTTTTTTTCTTCAGTGCGGTTTAAAATATGACGATAACAAAAATATTAGTGAGCTTAGTGATAAAACATCTGCAGAATTCAGATTGTGTTGGTATTATTTTTCTGTAAAGAGGTGCGGAATTCTTTTCTGTTTTTAAATTCTATTCAATTAATTATTTAATTTAAAATGTTAAAGTACACTAAAACTAAAGAGATTCGGACAACTGTCTCATAATTAATTATTTGCCAATTCTTCGGCATACCTAGAAGTACTTTTATCCCATGAAGGAATCGCATCACATTGTTCGAATTATTGCCAATTACGTGTCGTCGAAGAATGAAGTGAATTTATCTTTTGCCTTGTGATGTAGATTAGGACTTTAATTAGGCATCGGGCAGTGCAATAATATACTAACCATCGGCCATCGGGAGGTGCAATAAAGTACGTAGAAACCATCCTGCAGTGCAATAATATACTAACCATCGGCCATCGGGAGGTACAATAAATTACGTAGAAACCATCAGGCAGTGCAATAATATACCAACCATCGGCAATCGGGATGTGCAATAAAGTACGTAGAAACCATCGGGCAGTGCAATAATATACTAACCATCGGCCATCGGGAGGTGCAATAAAGTACGTAGAAACCATCGGGCAGTGCAATAATATACTTACCATCGGCCATCAGGAGGTGCAATAAATTACGTAGAAACCATCGAGCAGTGCAATAATATACTAACCATCGGCCATCGGGAGGTGCAATAAAGTACGTAGAAACCATCGGGCTGTGCAATAATATACTAACCATCGGCCATCGGGAGGTGCAATAAATTACGTAGAAACCATCGGGCAGTGCAATAATATACTAACCATCGGCCATCGGGAGGTGCAATAAATTACGTAGGACCATCGGGCAGTGCAATAACATAGGAACCATCAGCCATCGGGAGGTGTAATAACGTAGGAACCATCGGGCCATCGGGAGGTGCAATAAAGTACGTAGAAACCATCCTGCAGTGCAATAATATACTAACCATCGGCCATCGGGAGGTGCAATAAATTACGTAGAAACCATCCTGCAGTGCAATAATATACTAACCATCGGCCATCGGGAGGTACAATAAATTACGTAGAAACCATCAGGCAGTGCAATAATATACCAACCATCGGGCCATCGGGAGGTGCAATAAAGTACGTAGAAACCATCGGGCAGTGCAATAATATACTAACCATCGGCCATCGGGCAGTGCAATAACATAGGAACCATCAGCCATCGGGAGGTGTAATAACGTAGGAACCATCGGGACATCGGGAGGTGCAATAAAGTACGTAGAAACCATCGGGCTGTGCAATAATATACTAACCATCGGCCATCGGGAGGTGCAATAAAGTACATAGAAACCATCCTGCAGTGCAATAATATACTAACCATCGGCCATCGGGAGGTACAATAAATTACGTAGAAACCATCAGGCAGTGCAATAATATACCAACCATCGGCCATCGGGAGGTGCAATAAAGTACGTAGAAACCATCCTGCAGTGCAATAATATACTAACCATCGGCCATCGGGAGGTGCAATAAATTACGTAGAAACCATCGGGCAGTGCAATAATATACTAACCATCGGCCATCGGGAGGTGCAATAAATTACGTAGAAACCATCAGGCAGTGCAATAATATACCAACCATCGGGCCATCGGGAGGTGCAATAAAGTACGTAGAAACCATCGGGCAGTGCAATAATATACTAACCATCGGCCATCGGGAGGTGCAAAAAAGTACGTAGAAACCATCCTGCAGTGCAATAATATACTAACCATCGGCCATCGGGAGGTACAATAAATTACGTAGAAACCATCAGGCAGTGCAATAATATACCAACTATCGGCCATCGGGAGGTGCAATAAAGTACGTAGAAACCATCCTGCAGTGCAATAATATACTAACAATCGGCCATCGGGAGGTGCAATAAAGTACGTAGAAACCATCGGGCAGTGCAATAATATACTAACCATCGGCCATCGGGAGGTACAATAAATTACGTAGAAATCATCAGGCAGTGCAATAAAATATCAACCATCGGCCATCGGGAGGTGCAATAAAGTACGAAGAAACCATCCTGCAGTGCAATAATATACTAACCATCGGCCATCGGGAGGTGCAATAAAGTACGTAGAAACCATCCTGCAGTGCAATAATATACTAACCATCGGCCATCGGGAGGTACAAAAAAGTACGTAGAAACCATCCTGCAGTGCAATAATATACTAACCATCGGCCATCGGGAGGTACAATAAATTACGTAGAAACCATCAGGCAGTGCAATAATATACCAACTATCGGCCATCGGGAGGTACAATAAATTACGTAGAAACCATCAGGCAGTGCAATAATATACCAATCATCGGCCATCGGGAGGTGCAATAAAGTACGTAGAAACCATCCTGCAGTGCAATAATATACTAACCATCGGCCATCGGGAGGTGCAATAAAGTACGTAGAAACCATCCTGCAGTGCAATAATATACTAACCATCGGCCATCGGGAGGTACAATAAATTACGTAGAAACCATCAGGCAGTGCAATAATATACCAACCATTGGCCATCGGGAGGTGCAATAAAGTACGTAGAAACCATCCTGCAGTGCAATAATATACTAACCATCGGCCATCGGGAGGTGCAATAAATTACGTAGAAACCATCGGGCAGTGCAATAATATACTAACCATCGGCCATCGGGAGGTGCAATAAAGTACGTAGAAACCATCCTGCAGTGCAATAATATACTAACCATCGGCCATCGGGAGGTACAATAAATTACGTAGAAACCATCAGGCAGTGCAATAATATACCAACCATCGGGCCATCGGGAGGTGCAATAAAGTACGTAGAAACCATCGGGCAGTGCAATAATATACTAACCATCGGCCATCGGGAGGTGCAATAAAGTACGTAGAAACCATCCTGCAGTGCAATAATATACTAACCATCGGCCATCGGGAGGTGCAATAAATTACGTAGGAACCATCGGGCAGTGCAATAATATACTAACCATCGGCCATCGGGAGGTGCAATAAAGTACGTAGAAACCATCCTGCAGTGCAATAATATACTAACCATCGGCCATCGGGAGGTACAATAAATTACGTAGAAACCATCAGGCAGTGCAATAATATACCAATCATCAGCCATCGGGAGGTGCAATAAAGTACGTAGAAACCATCCTGCAGTGCAATAATATACTAACCATCGGCCATCGGGAGGTGCAATAAAGTACGTAGAAACCATCCTGCAGTGCAATAATATACTAACCATCGGCCATCGGGAGGTGCAATAAATTACGTAGAAACCATCGGGAAGTGCAATAATATACTAACCATCGGCCATCGGGAGGTGCAATAAAGTACGTAGAAACCATCCTGCAGTGCAATAATATACTAACCATCGGCCATCGGGAGGTACAATAAATTACGTAGAAACCATCAGGCAGTGCAATAATATACCAACCATCGGGCCATCGGGAGGTGCAATAAAGTACGTAGAAACCATCGGGCAGTGCAATAATATACTAACCATCGGCCATCGGGCAGTGCAATAACATAGGAACCATCAGCCATCGGGAGGTGTAATAACGTAGGAACCATCGGGCCATCGGGAGGTGCAATAATAGACTAACCATCGGCCATCGGGAGGTGCAATAAAGTACGTAGAAACCATCGGGCAGTGCAATAATATACTAACCATCGGCCATCGGGCAGTGCAATAACATAGGAACCATCAGCCATCGGGAGGTGTAATAACGTAGGAACCATCGGGCCATCGGGAGGTGCAATAAAGTACGTAGAAACCATCCTGCAGTGCAATAATATACTAACCATCGGCCATCGGGAGGTGCAATAAATTACGTAGAAACCATCCTGCAGTGCAATAATATACTAACCATCGGCCATCGGGAGGTACAATAAATTACGTAGAAACCATCAGGCAGTGCAATAATATACCAACCATCGGGCCATCGGGAGGTGCAATAAAGTACGTAGAAACCATCGGGCAGTGCAATAATATACTAACCATCGGCCATCGGGCAGTGCAATAACATAGGAACCATCAGCCATCGGGAGGTGTAATAACGTAGGAACCATCGGGCCATCGGGAGGTGCAATAAAGTACGTAGAAACCATCGGGCTGTGCAATAATATACTAACCATCGGCCATCGGGAGGTGCAATAAAGTACATAGAAACCATCCTGCAGTGCAATAATATACTAACCATCGGCCATCGGGAGGTACAATAAATTACGTAGAAACCATCAGGCAGTGCAATAACGTAGAAACCATCGGGCCATCGGGAGGTGCAATAAATTACGTAGAAACCATCGGACAGTTCAATAACGTAAAAACCATCGGGCCATCGGGAAGTTCAATAAATTAAGTAGAAACCATCGGTCAATGCAATAACGTAGGAAGCATCAGGCCATCGGAAGGTGCAATAACGTAGGAACCATCGGACCATGGGAGAGTGCAATAAAGTTGTATCCTAGGAACCATCGGAATCGTAACTAAAAATCAGAAGTAATTTTGTTTTTTTGGTAACCCATCCGCTCAAACTAGGAAACAGTTATTCCGTTTATCGAATCACCGATTTTATAAATAAGATACTCCATTTTTTGACTGTACCACTTTCCAGTCTATTTAATTTTCAATCTAAAACTATTAATCAGTCTAATGAACGCTCAAAGTGGAAGTTGGAATAAGACGTTGGCGAAATAATGGCGACGTCAACTTTTGATTGTCAAACACGTCGCAAGACGGAACTTAAGTTTGGACCGTTTCGTTCATACAGAGAGTAGTGATGGGGTACTACGGTACATAGGCGGGATATGAGAGTACATTATGTATTTTGAAAAGGTTCTCTTATAAAGGGTGTAAAAGTACCCTTAACAAAGCCAAAAGGCACTTGTTCTCCCCATCATTGTGATAATTTTTTTCTTCTAGACCATACCTGGGAACCTTCTAGTTAAGGAGATATTGGGGGTCAAAGTTCCGACTTTTTCACAAGTTTTTTTTTATTTTAAATACAAGTTTTTAATGCTATAACTTTATTTTAAATACCTCCACGATCCCCATACTATTCAATGCATCCATGAGCACAATGTTTTGAATGCGTTACGTAGAGTTTTACAATAAAACGCGATTTTTCAACTCCCAAAAAAAAGTAGTTTCCCAGCAATACTTTTTGCGTAGGATTACTTAGTTAGATGAACAGAATACTTGGTTGACGGCTTCGTGAAGGGTCCGTTTACTTCTTGTACTTTTGCCTGTCAATAAAGTGTGATGCGCGTTGAGTATTTAATCCATATAATTAAACCGTAGATGTGCGTTTACTGCACTTAAGTCGCGCGAAAAGTGTTCTATCACATTGAACAGAATGTCCTCGCACATTCTGTATGGAACGATGAATACGATTTTCGGTTTGGGTGAGCGAGACGGGACTACTTAAATGCTATTGTTGACGAAACAGAAACATAATATTTTTTTACGAGATAGGACGAATCTAACGATTTTAGTCGACACCAATCACATCGTTAAAGGGCGGTATACATTTTTTTTCGTCTTGAATTAATAAAATGTAAAAGATTTGTACAAGATTGTCAGTCTGAAATGGTATAGTGTGACCTGAAATGGTCTTTTTAATAATTTTAAGGCCCATTTTATACAACATTATTTTTAGTATATGCGAAACCTGAATATAGTTTGTTTAGAATAAGTAACTGAATTGATTCCAATAATTTTTAAACCATGTTATATTTTTTCCCAAAAATATTATATATAGATACCGAGCGACTATGAGTACCTATCGCAATAATTTAGGTACCTATTACCAAATTATTATTATCAATGAGCTCAGGACGAAGCTGAAGGCGCGCGCTGTGTGGTGGCCGCGTTTTTGTGCGGACAACTAGGTAACAGAACAAGCTTATAACTTTGTGATTTTTCATGATACAGTTTTAAAAGTTTGTACATAGATTCTTTACATAAAAATACTAGACACATGTATCAGGTTTCGTATATACTAAAACTAATGTTGTATAACTTTCTAATCAATAAAAAAATTAAGGAAATGAATATATTTTTTCTATTTCTTAATTTTACACAATTTACCTACTAACGTTATTTTATATATTTTCAAGTTACAACAAAATCACAGTGGTCGTTTCCCACCCCTACGCAAGTACCTCACTAGCTCTCCAACTAGCTTCGTTGGCTTCGTTCGTGGCAAGTTTTGATAGAATTTTCAATTACCTTCCTTTGTTTCAAGAGTTTCCTGAGCGCCTCTCTACTCGCTACTTCTGAACTTGCTGTTTGTCTTTGTGCTTGTCTCGAGACGTACTCTCAGGTGGAAGAAAATGGCTGTTTTATTGTCTTTTGTTTGAAATTTTTAAGGTCTTTTATTTGAGTTTTGCCTGACTCGTCAGTGTTCTGATTGGTCATCAATATATTAGCAATCTCGATTCTTCATCACTTAAAAATAAATTTGGATTTATTAAAGTATCTTTTTAAACCTATATTTATCATTTTTTTGACTTACTTCTACCTAATACTTCTGTTTTCTGTAGGACTTGGGTTAATTTTGTATGGACCGTGCCCCTTCTTCTTTATACTACATATTCCTCACCGTGTTACCCAGTACTAACTGGGTTGTGGAGGTCAGATAGGCAGTCCCTTCATGCAAAATACTGGTATTCAACTGCATCCGAAGAGACTAGAAGCCGACCCCAATAACGTTGGGAAAAGGCTAGGCAGATGATGATGATGACTCCCGATTCGTCACGGTTATAGATAAGGTATAGTTTTTTTCTCGAGACGTAGGTCATTGGGAAAATTATATGTCAAACAGTATAAATCATTCAGTAATGCTGATGACACGTAAATTATACTGAGCTATGATTGTCTCAGATACGCTTGCAACGTCTTCAGTATATGAATATACGTAATATTACCCGTATGTACTCCGAAAAGATAATAATCTCAACTATCACGCATCAAACCTTCACTTAATTTACTGAGAACCAAAAGGCCATTTTTTCCTACTTTTTTCTACATTTTTTTTAATAAAAACAAAATCAATCTTCCATACAGTACAGTTACAAATTCAATTAAGTCGCATTGATACAGCGTGTAATCTAGCGCCATCTTGTTGCCGAATTCAAATGAAGCTGACGTCTGCATAATATTGTCATAACTTGAGGCCTGAGGTTATACAATGTTTGATATGTACAATACAAAGTTTTGTAACGTAATAAAAGAGAAGAAAATGAAACGAAGTATCAACGTGGATAAAGCAAGACCCTGTTTTAACCAGAGACTAGAGATGCCAATGCATTCTACCAGCTTCTACGACAAATCTTTTACACTCGAAGCAGTTAAGAAAGAAAGAAAAAATATTTATCTGTCGCAGGGACATGCAATGCATACAAAAATAAACATTAAACAAACAACGCATAAAACACAAAAACAAACGTTGACCGCTTGCACGTCGTAATTTGGACAAGCAGGTTACCACTCAGCATGATGCAAACGCAAAATTATTTATTATAATAAAAGAAGATTTTTTTCTTGATTAACAAATGACGCCACCTTAAACAAAAGCAAAGGATATAAAAAAGATATTTATGTGCATTGGTCAGCAGTTTCAAAACTGCATAATATTAAAGTTTTATTTAGCGAGTAATGTACTGGATCGGGTGTTTAAAATAAGGTGTCAGTGTTCAAATACAATCACATGCAGCATAGAAAAAGTCGTTCACAATCAACTACTGATCGGGTTTTTTTTTAATGATCATCACGGCATGATAAGAAATTATCAAGCTCCGTCTCACCCCCTTGTTAAGACTTAATTTCCTTACAGGCAAAATAAAACGCACCCTCACATCCACCCTCCATCTTATCGTTGTACAAAATGATTAATTCAGTAATAATTTCAAACGCCTCCACGATACATAAGCACCTAACACGACAAAATTCCATAAATGCAAAAGAGAAAGAAACCCAACAATTCTCTAAATTTAAACTTCCCCGATCCGTCTTCATGCCGGTGGTTCATTTTTGCCCCCCTTTTCGCCCCCTCGCGAAACTTTGACGGTTCCGTGGAGGTAGTATTCGCCCCCCTCTGTAGCTCGGTGCGGTTAAAGGGGCTTTAATCAATTTTTCAACTTCATTTCGCGGCTTGGTTAATTAATTTCGGTTCTAATCTTAGTTTTTAGTTGGAAAATTGTAGTGAAATAGTTTCGGATCGTTTTAGGGTAGAAAAGGGGTGAATGGGGGTGCAAAAAATTGAATTTTCATATCATTCTAAAGCTGTAGGTATTGTATTCCCAATAGAATCTATCTCTCTGTCCATAACCCAAATAATGATCAGATTAATTCAACCACCAAAATAAGCTTTAATTAAAACAGGAAATGGTGCTATTCCCATTACACCAATTCTAATAAAAACTACCAAATTATTGTACACAATTCTTCAATAAAATGTTACAATCTAAAACAAACTTTAAACACAACCACACAAGCAACAAAATCCACTATCACCTCTACTAAATATGCACAACACCCGCAAAATATCACAATAGCCCAGAATCCTCAAAACTAATAAAGGATCGAAAAACACTACCCTTTTACTGAAAACTTTTCCAAACGTAATTCTCAAAATTTTACAGCATCCGAACTAAAACTATCTGGGGGCCCGAAAGGCTAAAAAAGGTCGGCCTAACCAAACAACCCTTATAAAACACCCCCTGTGTCTACTACTATGAAAATGCGAATTTTCCGGGTTATTTTTGAATACATTGCTTGTTAGAAAATGACGAAGTAATCTAGTATCTCACTACAAAACGACGAAAACAAACGTTTGTATTTTTAACACGCTTTTTATTTGCTTCACCTGTAACTAACTGTGTAAAAAATCTTTGAAGTTAAATTTGACCCATTTCCCGGTTTTCAATTGAGCTGAAATTCTATATACATGTTTAATTTAGATGACAATGCATGGCTAGCTAAGTGAAGTCATTGTAAATCCAATATTGGATTGGACTCCCAAAGAAGAAATAGAAATAGAAGAATATTTTATGCATTTCCATGTCAATCAAACGAGAAATAAATTTACGTCACTCTAAAGCACGGAATAAATATTTGTATGGCCTACAAGTACTTTTTACGGGTCTGGCAGTTTGTATATGTGAGTTGAAATGTTTGTAAACGCACCCACGATACAGGAGAAATTCCTAGTGAGGGGCAAAAAATCACACCGCTTTTAAAAGCCGAAACAGCGGAAAATAGTAAAATTCCACTATCATATCTTATTCAAAAGGCCAAAATCATACGCACTGCATCCACCTTTTCATTTATTTCCCGAACGGAACTGAAAGCTTATAAATATAAAATATGAAACGTTAATAAAATATTAATCTGCAAAGTGATCGTCTGGATTTTCGATCAGCATCGAGGTTTCATCAAATGAAAATAATGTAACCGTATTTTAATGTACCATGTTTCATACTGCTGAAATATGTCTGTACCGCACTAGTTTTGAAAACTACACATAAAACGATGTTGCTTTTTGTGTCTGTCCGTATGACCGCCTAGATCTTCGTAACTTTACAATAAATTTTGATGATTAAATGAATTTCGGAAAGTTTAATCGTGTAAAATACATTTTAATAATATTTAACTAAGATAAAGCAATGTCCATAATATTAATATGTGGTCATTGCAGCCGTGCAAACCTGGGGAAATTTTCTACACTAATATCATAGAATAAAATTTATTTGTAAGTTCGTATGTAGGAGGCTATCTCCGGAACTGATGATCTAATTATAAAAATTCTTTCACTACCAGAAAGCTACATTATTTGTGGGTGTTATAGGCTATAAATTATATTTATATCATGCATATTAGCTGAGCTATCACAATTTTTGCGGACGAAATCAGGGGCGAAGTAGTATTTGATATAAGACTGTTAATTTGAAGAGTTCCTTTAAGCAAAGCGGACGAAAAAGGCTGAGATGAAGAAGGTAGTAACCAAATAGTAATGCTTTTTGTTTAAGAACTTAATTATTGTCTATGACTGTATTTATACTTGTATATTAACAATTGTATAGATTTCCTATTCTCGCGATAGTCACTTTGGGTTTTGACAGATGATAATTGGTAAAGAAATCCATGTTCGTCAGTCGGATCTCAAGTTTTTGATATCTTCGTCTTCATCCCAGCGTTTTCTCGATATTATTCTATTCTCCTTGGTCCACTTGGCTTAAAGAAAAGGATCTGATCATTAATTTCTGCTAAAGATACCTACCTACTAAAAAGATCTTTATGTATAGTCAAAATCTTTCTTATAATGTTTAAATGTAAGTACAGCGAAAGAAATTGAACCGTTTCAATAGATATAGACATATTGCGGACACGACGGAGGCGGACACCGGAATCGGACAGATTATGTAGGTACTGAAAAATGTATTAGTGTCTTTTTATGTTTTTTTCCAATGAATAATACACACATTGTTATTGGTGTATTATTAATAATACACAAATAATAATACACAATTTTAAAACTTCCTCGAACAAGCAATGTACAACAAAGTGAGTTAACAAAACCTATCGTATTTTCATAGTAACGCCGGAGGTCCAAAAACCATTCAAAAAGGTAGTAAAACTAAAGGAATTAAGGGCGAATGCGAACTACTTTTCAAAACACTTTTGTGCCACTAAAATATATGAAGGCCAATTTATATTTTGCGGACTGTGTCGTTTGCTACGAGTATTGATTTTAGTGAATTTTGTGAATTTAGTTTTCTTTTTTTGCGACGATTTTTGCTAGAAGGCTTTTAGGTTCGTCTTTTGTAGTTTTGTATGCTAATAATGAATGTATTTTATTACTTAAATCATTATTACAATGAGTGTAACTACATGTTTTTAGATTCACGTTTAATGGATTCCGAGTTAGTAGTTGTTTTCTTTTAATGATGATTTTTGAAAAAAATATTTTAAATGATAATTACGTGTGAGGTTTCATTGTTTGTTTAAATGAAATTACTAGGCATTGATATGAATTACAAAATGCTGCTTTTTCAGAAAGCAGTACTCTTGGACACGGCACGCCTAGTGAGGAGGTTCCTCTCTCTCTGGAGCCCCGACCACCACCGACAGCTTGGACCTTGTTCCTGATGACGATGGGCCATAATATTATTAAATTGTTTGTATACTTTTGTTTTTAAAATATTTAAATACGTAATTAATAAGAGAGAAGATGAATGTAGAAAATAACAATAATGATTGAAACTACATATTTTGAGGTTTCGTTACGGGTGATAATTATGTTTTCGGATTCGTGTGAGTACCTTACGAGTAGTAACGGTTATTTAGTGGTATGGTAAGTTGATGGGTATTTTTATTCGTGCCCTCAGAAAGTTTTGTGGGCCAAAATATCCACAGCCAGAAGGCGACGCGGTAGACCTCGCAAGAGATGGCGGGACGGGCTGGACAAAACCAACGACCAGTGATCTACATTGACCCTGGATCGAAGAATTTGGAAGTCATGGAGAAAGGCCTTTACCCAGCAGTGGGATGATACAGGCTAACAGTAACAGCAACAGAAAGTTTTGGCTGGTTTTTTTTTTTAATAGCTTAAGTCAGACTGGGTGCCAAGGTGGAGAGCAAGATGTTGTTGTGCAGCTTGAGAGCGACCTATGTTCAGCTGAAGTCTGCAACAGGCTATATTGTTTGAAGAACGTTGTTATCAAAGCACCTCTATTACATATTTACTCTCCTATGAATATTTTCTCATCCCTACACAATTTCAAAACCACCTCCACAGTAACCATGAAAATTAAATTCAATATAATAGTCCCTAAACATGAAATTATGGCCTACTTCCACGTCGCGTAATTTTATACTTCCCTTCATACGATTCTATAGTTTCCTCCAGTAACGATAAGAGCGCTTTCTTGGGAGAGGGTCATAAATTTTCGCGATAGGTTGGTACCTCCGTAATTGCGCCTCCTTTGAATTTTCTGTTTTGTGGAGGATTGTTTAATTCTGTTTTGTAGATTGGTATGGTAATGTGTTTCTTTGGTGGGTATTATTGAGGTGTAGTAGTGAATATCTATAGAATCTATAGTATGACTACTTGAAGTGTGCAGTTTAAGGTGGCGTTACTGTCAAGAAAATTTTCAACGATATGTCAAACTTGGTACTTTATTTTTATTTTTTTTTGTTGGAATTCCTTGCCTGCGTCGGTGTTCCCAAGTTCATATGACCCAATCTATTTAAGTCGCGAGTTAATAGGCTTCTTTTGGGTTGGCTTGTTCTATCGTCGACCTCATCTCTGTCCTCAGGACTAGATTGGGGCCAAAAGCAGGCCCATTTAACATAAAAAAACAAAGAATTTAGTACTGTCCTTTCCCCGCCTGCATAGATAGGTCGGTGAAGCGCAGTTTTTTAATTGTTTTGTTTCTTTTTTGTATTATAATACATACAGCCTAGCCTAGTCTTGTCTAGGAGGTGTCTGATGAGATGACGAGTAATAAAGAAGTATGGAAGAAGAAGATACGCTGTGACAACCGTAAATAAATTGGGATAGCGATAGGAGAATGATGAAACCATGTTTATCAAACAAAAGGGTAAAAAAATTATGTAGTTTTGGGTTTACTAAAATTAAAGAAAAACCGTAATAATGATTTTGGTCATCGTCGTCATTGATTGATCACCTATATTTAAATGATTCGAAAAACAATAAGACAACGATTGCCTAAGTTAATCAATCAATCGATCATTTTATTGTCAGGCAACCGAGGCTCATAGATAAAAAAAAAAAAATCTTATAAACTAATAGATACAGATAAAAAACCTTATTTAACTATAACTGACATATAAGGTTATTAAAAAAAAAAGAAACTATAATTAGACACGAATTGAGAGAGAGAGTCAAGTTCTTATAGAAGTCATCTGCATTAATTTTTAGTAAGTATTAGAATGGAATAGAAATTCAATTTAGAGTATATTATCAATAGAATCACTCCTTAACACTTGGGAACAATAATATTATTAGCCGTTAACTTTGTTTTACTATATTACACAATATCTACAATTCCTTCGGGGAGTACAGGTGAGATGGTGATACCAGCCTACGAATACTATAAATAGTTGTCAACTTGACTTCACTTTTTGGTATTGAAAACAGAGATGATCTTGCAACGGAACAGTCGGAGCGTAGAACAAACTCCCAGAAGATGTAGTATCAGCCCAAAATATAAACCAATTTAAAAATCGACTAGACAAACATATTTCTTACTACAAGAATAAAATCTAGTGGGAAACAACAGTATACAGGCAGCTATCAGTTGTCTCAACTGCTTGCCTGATAATAAATAATAATAATAAAATTAAGGATAATTTCAACTCAATAATTAAATCATAAAACCATGTCTGTCTGAAAAGTCAGTCTCAAGATTTGTCCAAGGGTTACAAAAACAAATAACATCATATTAAAAAAATATGAATACGAAAATGGCGTCTGCCCCACCGTCTAACGATGTAAAACAGTTACATTCAAATCACGATCACCTGACAAAAGTACTGCATTCGAGTCCCGACTGCGAACGCCTCGCAACAAATTCAATAAAGTTGAGCCGAACTACGCTAAGGGGAATACATAATTTCTTAGTGTCTCTTTGTATGGGGGCTAGGGAAGGGACATGATGTTATCGATACACAATTTTTTCAGAAATAGATCTTCTTCTTTTCGAGTCGATGGGTTTGTTTTTAAGATGTGTTGGGCCTTGTAGAACCAAATAAATTGAAATTGATTAAAATGATTTGGCCACAATATGGCCCAGTTTGTTGAGTGTGATGGAAAAAAGTGTAATTAATGACTACAAATCATTTATCAAGTCTTCTCTTGAAGGTACTATTCCACTTAAACGGTGGACTGCATCTTGTAGGCAGGTGTAGGGGGGAAATTCAGACCTCAGAAATTAATTAAAATAACTTGTTTATTTTTTAAACGTTTAATTTTGTGGATATTACTTCACTTTTTTTACTGCATCTTAACTAATAATGATTGCCTATTGTAGAGTGATCCGTTCAATTGGACTATTTTCAAACATTTTCGTAATTCTAATTTTTCTTTTCCTATTTTTGGTCAAAATATGTTTTGGGAAAACTCAAAGATTACATAAGTAGGCGAGTAAACTACAACCACTACGTCTATAGTAGCTTTAAAAGTTTTTGTTTCTGTGCCTATGAATGATCACATTAAACTGTTTACATGCCTTAGATAAGGTTCATTTTAAACTTAACATCTGTAACTGTACCTACTTTCTGTGCAAATCAAAAACTATTCTATTCTATTCGTCACCAATTTTTATAGATAAAGTAAACCCCACCGTCCCCTCCCTACAACGCCAGTAGCGTTACTATTTAAATCTAGTTACAAGTTCAGAATGTATTTTGTTAATTACAACCAAGTTTGTACATGAAAATTTCGAAACAGGTGCGCCCCCTACCGTTCTTAAGAAATATAGTTACTTTATCGCGCGTAATGAAGGAGTTCAATGCGTTACTTGGAATTACTGTTCGTTTATTAAACGTTTATTATATTATGAAGTGTTTCTTGTTGTTTACTTGAAGGTTTTGTTCGACGTTGAGGGAAAAATAATATTGTTTTTGTTTAAAATACAAATCAAAATACAAATAACTTTACTGTTTCAGAGGTACATTACATCAAAAATATGTCTCTGGTCTCCACACTAGGGTTCCCTCTTTTGTTGCAGAACAATGAAATTTGGAAATTTACATAAAAGAATTTAACAAAAACAGTTTGTTGGTAAAGATTTTTTTTGTGTATTATTATTTATTTGTTTAAACTTTTGTTAATGAATTTTCTTCTTCAGTGTACTTCAAAGTAAGATTTCTTTAGAATTTAAAAGTTACTTAAACGTGTTTGCCGTTAATTTAAAGAACATTGCATAATAAAACTAAAAACAGTGATTGAAATTTTCTTGAATTTAATTTAAAATATGAAAAGAAGCCTAGATTACCACATTTATTTCAGTGTCTCTTTTATCTTTTGCAAGGCTATAGCGACTTGATTAATGATTTATAGTGATCCCACACAAATCACTAGAATTCCAAATTTCCGAGCAGTCTTCTTGCATAATTTTTCGCCATCAAACTCGACAAACTCCGCCATATTGTGTTTAATTCCCGCCAAGTCGCTTTAATTTCCAAATTTGGAAACTTGGAACGCGCCGTTCCACGTTTAAATTCAAGTTTGAATTGAGCGCGTTCCGTATTCGAGGCACGAGTTTTCATATCACGCCCCCCTCTACCCCTCTCCACCCCCCCTTTGCTTGTGATCGCTAGCTAACGTTAAATTGACTTAGAGGTTAGTTTCTAAAAAAAAAATTACTATGTTTTATGAGGTCTTAGGAACAGAGCGAGGGGTTGAATCGAGTCAAGTGGAACGAAGGAACGCTACGGTCCAATTTCCTCGAGGACGCTAGTATAGGTGAGAAAGCGATTCTATACTACACGTTTCTAAATACTACAAGTCAAGAAAAAATAATTTTGAATAGACACATTCACAATAATTAATAGGTTCACAAATAAAATAAAATTCTTTATTAAACTTAAAGTAATCCAAATTAATCCACTGATTATGCCGGTTAGAGTAGCTAAAACTGTAATAAGAATCGTAAACCACAAAGCAATCAATCAATTATTAGGTACGAACTAATTACCCATTCCAATACCACACAAAAAGCAAATCAATCATCAAAAACAAAAGAACAAAGAACCAATCACAATGCTTCATTCGAAAATTAAAAATAAAAACAAGAACAGAAAGCCAATAGCGTTCCAATTTCGAACGCAGACGTTTCCCGGAACGGTACGTCAGTTCCTTCCTTAGAGAGAGAGAAGTAAACAAAATTCCTGCAAGGATATGAGGGCGAGGGGGCGAAAGGGGGTGAAACAAGGAGAACGGGAGGGGAACACGACTAGTTAAGGTTTTTTGTCTGTGTACGTAACTAGTAGATTTTTCAACGTATGTGTGCGAATTTTTTCGCATGTGTGCAACGTTTTTCGGATAAGCTTTTTAGCGAGCAAAGGGGTGAAATTTAATAGTCGGTTTTACTAAAAACCCGTTATAATGTTGGAAGTTGAAAAACGTTGGCGGAAATTTCGCTAGTTTTATATACCGTTCGTAACTTGGGTGAGGATTTGAATGCGTTATAACTTTTTCGGGGGTTCATGTGGGTTGTAAATTTTGTGTTTTTTTATTAGAGAGTAACTTGCAAATTGGGATAATTTAGTTTTGTAGCTATATTTATATGGTTTGTAAGGATAATCAATAATGTTTCTACCATTTGTGATTTGTTTTGTTAGAATCTTGCAAAAATGAAGGGTCTAGTTGACTCTTCCTGTGACCCAAAGGCTGGTTTTTACCTTGGCCAGAGGCTAAGTGTTGCCATACAACGTGGCAACGCCGCCAGTCTCTTGGGCACACTACCATAGCGTTGAGGAGGAGTTTTTTGATGCACTTTCATAGTTCAGGGTCTAGTTACATCACACAAATTAATTTTGTCTCAAAGAAAAACTTGGCACAAGGGGTGGCATGAAAAACTTCGGTACCTATTTCTTATGACTCATGTGACATTGAACAACAATGAGGTAATTTTGATGTTAAAAAGAAAATTGAAATGACACTTATTTCTGTTTTAGCTAACACAAGAAAACACATCAGTCTTAATAAAAACGTCCTGTTGGATTTTCAATGCTTTGCTCAGCGTTTAGATGTCACTTAGTGTTTGTGACAGCGAATCATACTAAAAATGGTTTTAGTTAGTACATATTTATATTAAAATTGTCAGAAAAAAAGTAAGAACATAATTCGTTTTTTTTTTCACCAATATCAGTCACATTACAATATCCAAAAGACCAAGAATATACAGAAGGCTTATAACAAGATCACAATTATTTAAATACTCTGACTCCTAAACTAGGTGCGTGTCAGGAGTCAGTGATTCTCCGTCACAATCAAATGCTATACCAAATGGGGACGTTTCAACAATAAGCAAATGGTGTAAGTAGATACTTAATTTTTTTACAATATATTGGAAGTTTTTATAAAACCAAATAACCACTGTTATTTATTTATTCTAATTCTGTCTACAAAAAATTTTTTGTTAATTTTTATTCTTACATCTACCATATTGTTTACGTCCTAATATTAGTTATTATTTTATTTTTTATTCAAATTTTTACTGATTTTTACTGAATATTTCTGTTCAATCATTAACTTTTTTTTTCTTTTAAATATATCAAAAATATTTTTTAATAATATGTACATTATGTACAGACTACAATTAACTTGTATATGTGGTGTAAACTGTGAATATAAGTTGGTTATTTAAATAAAATATTATGTCAAACGGAAACTTAGAACATTTTCCGCGATTACTCAAAGATAACCAAAGCGCTCAGTACTAAGTTACAATAACTTACACACCCAGTCGTCTGCTTAATTGCAAATCCTTTGTTCATCACCGAATTGTAATGCCAATTAGTATTCATATACATTACTTAATATATTATTTTTCGTTAATCTGACGTACTAGTGAGATGATGGATGATGACTTTTGTTTTAGATGGTGATAGAAATTGGTATTTTAAGTGAATTCATCGTTCGCTGTTGGATTTTCAACTCTAGGAACTGAGCCGAGCATTGAGAATTCAAGACTACTTTTATGCAGTTAATCATTTAGATGTCGCCTAGTGTTGGAGAAAACATGCACTGAGAACTTAAAATAGGTAAGCCATTCAAAAATTCTATAAATTTTTTTTTTCGAGAAAAATAACGGTTCATGCAGACTGAAATTGCCTCATACGTAGTTGATATCAATATTAATTAAAGTATTAACTAAAAATATTTTTCAAGCAGAAACAAAAAGAAAAAAAGACACATACCTACGTAAAAGTAAAATCCAAAACAAAAACATTCTCTTTTCAAACCAAAAAAAAATAAACAAAAAATACAACTAACTAAATAAAATTCCAATTTCAAAATAATAGCCCTCCGCGTTCTAAACTCAAACCAGTAGCGTTCTGAAACCGGCAACAAAAATCAATCCCCCTGCATAGTTGGTTGCTAAGTATCCTCCCCTTTTTTAACCCAAGAATTGGTTAAGGCGGGCCGGGGTGTGGGGAAGGGGTACTTTTTTCACCCTTTGAAGAATTGCCCCAAGGCGCGGGGTGGTTTTTGCGCGAGCGGGGCGGGTTCTGCGCGAATGTGTGGGTAGTAAGTATTATTAACGAATTTAGAAAGGGACATAGTTTTTGAACGTAGCGGTCGATACGTGCGGTTGTTCGGATTTAGAACTATGTGTTCTTTTTTTGTAGTTTTAGTTTTTTTCTTCTTTTTTTTAATGTGTTTTCTGTACGAGTTTCATAGCGTTGATGCTCCTTATGTATAATTGAATATGATAATAGAAAGAAAGGAGGTGACTGCTGAGATGACGAGTACCTAATAGAGAAGTATGGAAGAAGAAGACATGCTGCGCCGATCCCAAATAAATTGGAATAAGGGCAGGAGAATGATTTTGATGATGAAAAGTGTAGATAATGTTTACGCCTACACATTTTTTTTTTTTTGAGGATGACAGAGGAAAATAAGTTATTCCCTTCCATTAATGTCTTCTTCCGTGTTCTTTTTTGAACGAATTTGGATCATTTTGACATAGTTAGTTCGATACGCGTGAGCTACGTGGATAACGACCGCTGTGGAAAGGTCTCAACACGATGGGTGCCTTAGGATGGAGGGCGCCGCCGAGGCCGGCCTAGTAAACGGTGGTGAGATGATTTAGACGCGCATCACGAAGGCTGGTTCGAGATAGCAAGAGAAGAGTACCTGGAAGGATATGGGGGAGGTCTTTCCCAGCAGTAGGACATTAAAAAAAAAACTTTGAAAATCCTACAATACTGTATGAAGGCCAAGTTATAAATATTTCATAATTATTTATTGTTACTCTAAAAGCTTTTATAGCCTGAAAATAATTGTTGCGGTTTGTCAACTTTGCCACATTATTGCATTGTTATTACAAATGCTGTTTTAAGTTTTTGTAAACCGAAATTAATTGATTTTAATTATGTTATCTAAATTATTAAAGTCACATGGTAATCACATTTCTGGCCTTCAAATGGACACGAAAAGGTATATTTTGCGAACTAGAAGATAGCGTAAATGCAGTCTGACCCCTTAACGGATGGAGATCGTTAAATTCTTAAAAAAGAAAGAAAGAAATATTTATGAATATGTGTATTGTTTATTTGCTCAGGCAACAATGATCCATTGGTTAGTTACAAAAACTTAAAATAGACAACATTATTTTTAGTATATGCGAAACCTGAATATAGTTTGTTCAGAATAAGTAACTGAATCGAAACCAACAATTTTTAAACTATGTTATTTTTTGTCCCAAAAATATTTAAAAAAATTACAAGTTGGACACCGAGCGATATTAAGTACCTATCGCAATAATTTAGGTACCTACTGCCAAATTATTATTAATGAGCTCAAGACGACGCTGGAGGCGCGCGCAAAAAAACGTGATCATAACGCGCTGCGTTATGATCACGTTTTTTTGCGGACAACCAGGTTACAGAACAAGCTTATAACTATGTGATTTTTCATGATACAGTTTTGAAATTTTGTACATATAGTCTACATAAAAATACTAGAGACGTGTTTCAGGTTTCGCATATACTAAAACTAATGTTGTATATGTTAGTGTGTAATATTATTAAGCTCACAGAAAATAAATTCATTCAAAAATATACAATATCATCGGTGATGTTTCATTCCTGCCTCACCAACACATGCATGAAGTGGCACCAATATAATTGCTATCGGTATACTGCTATAAATTGTTTTGTTTTGAAACAGAAATCAATCAGTTCAAAATTATTTCTTAAAAATGATTTCAGACGTGAATAGTTAAATCAATGCAGGAATAACATGTCTTCTTTGTTTTAAAAATAGAAATAGATTAATCCCAACACAGGTCGCCTCATTGATGGCCGGAGCTATTTCTAAACTAGTCGAATTGCCATTTAGATGTTCACATTCTGCCACATTACTGTCATTTGTAGATCTTTGACAGTCGTTACAGGTAGTCAGGTGAGCCGAAAGTCTGACAACCGGTCTTGCCAAGGGCTATCGTAGAGCTCGGAACGCATCTGGTTAGACTGGAAGCCGACCCTAACATAGTTAGGAAAAGGCTAGGCACATGCTGATTTTGCCACATTCTTATACCAAGATAATATGGCCAGAAAAAGGGCAGGTAACCACTGACGTGACGATTATAAGAGAAGTGTGGAAGAAGAAGACAAACTGCGCCGACCGCAAATAAATTGAGATGATATTCTAACATCAATTATTCTTATAACAAATAGGAAAAATGTAAAGGACGCACGGCAGTTTTAAAGTAGGCCATTTGTGTAATATTGACGATATAATAACTACTACTGCGACTTCTCAGCCTTTTTGAGTTGAATATATAATATTTTAATTTTTAAATCGAGCCAGCGGCTGAATACTAGTATTTTTTATGGAGCGACTGCCTATCTGACGTCCATAACCCAGTTAACCCAATCTTAGTTATATACCCCTTGGTAAGACTGGTTGTCAGAGTTTCAGGCCACTTATTGCCTGTAACGACTGTCAAAGATCTACAAATGACAGCCGGGAGAAACAACGGCTTAACGTGCTTCCCGAGGCACGGAGGAAACTCGGTATGAAAGGGACGGTCACCCATCCACCGACCAACCTAGGCAAGCGCGCCTTAACCTGAACCGAATTTTTAAATCAAATAACTAAATCAAAACTCTTTAAAAAAGCAAGAAAATACATGCGGTTACAACCACTAGCACCCTTTACCAGTGAAAGATCGCGTCTTTACAATTTTATACCTAATATACCATTCAAAACACAGAACCTGAAGAACTCAACCCTCCAATGCTAAATAATGCATTATAAAAGTGTAGGGGTGCGCTCGCCCCGAAGTTAACCCGCGCCAGCCGGCGTCTCAAAGAGAGTAAAGATAAGTAAACGAGTTGAGCTGTACACGAAATTTTGTATACAGGATGTGAATTTGGGGGTGAAAAAATACATTAAATTTTCTTTTTATTCGAAATAATTTAGAAGTAGTAATTTTTTTTTTCAGTTTTTGTTTGTGTACAAGACGTTTACTCAGCTTAGGGTCAATGCAGGTTGGTAAAATAGATAAGCCAGGCAACACTGTAGAATGGCAAGTCAAGAAAATAGAGATACTCATCTATTTACCAAATTGGAATAAATGGTTTGAATTTGACTCTGAATTATTGATAATATTCAACGAATGTGGCCTGTCTAATATACGGAGACGCGTTTTCCTTAACAATTACAGATTTTGTTTTAATAAGATATCGGTGCTAAGTAGCATGAGTTAATTATCATATTTAAGATCTTCATAAGCTGAACATAATTTTTTTCCAGTTTATTTAATTAATGTTTTTTGCCTCCATGAAAACGACAAAAACTCCGCGGATTTTTAAACCT
Source organism: Noctua fimbriata (assembly GCA_905163415.1). Classification (NCBI taxonomy): domain Eukaryota; kingdom Metazoa; phylum Arthropoda; class Insecta; order Lepidoptera; family Noctuidae; genus Noctua; species Noctua fimbriata. The sequence goes on from LR990946.1 coordinate 3,879,257, forward strand.
CAATTCAGTCGGCGCCTTAACTAACATAAATTCGCACCCTATATAAACATTTGCACCCCAGTGAAAATCTTCGCGACTCATTACTCGCGAGGGGGTCTAAGGGGGTGAACACGGGAAGGAGGTGAAAGGGGGGTAGGGAATCTTCGTTCAAATCTCTGACGTTTTATCTAAATGGGCCTCGGAATGGGTGTCGTTTCTGCTAATGACCCCCAAGAAATAGTAAGACGTTGCTGCGTGACAGTGAGTTAGTGGGTGACTGCCTTAACGTTCAATGTTTATGTAAATGCTGGGAATTTAAGTGTTGGAAAGTGCGAGGTTACGTCATTGTTGACTCAAATCTATTCTTCCATTGTTACAAAGATTTATGTCTGCTTGATCAATCTTTCTCATTATAATTTATCAGTATTTTCGATAAAAAAACATGTTCTATTTATCCGACCACGACAAAGCCAAAAGGGATATGTTTTTTTTGTACTGACAGTATAAATGGGTAATCTTTCAACACATCTATTGGTACTTTTGAATTGACGACTATTCCTCCATTGTTGCAAAAATTTATCTCTGCTTGATCATAGTTTCTCGTTATTTATAATTTCTCAGTATTTTGGATAAAAAGTACCATATTCTTTTTACCCAACCACGATATGATTTTTTCTGACATTAAAAATGGATAATTTTTCAATCAATATCTATTGAAATTTTTGAACTGACGAAATTAAGTTCTAATTTCATAAAAAATCGGACGATTTTGCTACAGATGTACCTAAATATCTTAAAATAGCTACACAAACAGTTCGGCTCCTATTTTCGGAGGCGCTTAGCCATAGCCACTATCACTGTCTCACCTCTGAGGTATCCAAAATATCTGTCAATTTTGTGATGCCTGTCAACGCTACGATACATGGTATTTTTTTTAAGCTTTTTCAATCAATGATTGTTGCTAGATAAAAATATATCTGTTCACAAAACGAATTTACCAATTTCTCAGGTCCTGTATTGCAGGTAATGTGCTACATTAATTTTAGATGCCCTTGATGATTGACTTCTGGAAAAAATTATTTTTCATAATAAAATATATAATTACTCCTCGTTTTGAATTATCTCCTTCCTTTTCAGAGCTGGGTGTATCAATACAACCAAATCGAGATAAGAAAATAAATAAAAATATAGCTGCAAAATTTCTAATTTTCCACGATAGTAAAAGCTGCTTCAAAATATTCATACACTTGAAGAATTGTAAAGCAAATTCCAAATTTATATCCATCTTAAAATGGTTTTTTAAAGACCATCTTTTGCAGTCTCCACATAATTTTACTTCCAAAATCAAGTAAACAGGTAAACCGATACAAAAACCCATTCCTACATATACACGACAATGTACGAAGCGGATATTTTGCCGGCGATGCTGCGGCAAGGCGGCAATTTAGCCTTAACTGAGTCATTTGGGAGGCGTCTTCGTGAAGGCAGATGATTCGTAATTTGTTTTCTGTTGCTCTTGGCTTATGTGGCGCGTTGTGGTGACGTGGGTAAGTGTGAATTTTGGTTAGGAAGGTGTTAGAAAATAAAATGTCTTTTATAAGGAAAAAAATATCGAATCCAGATTTTAAAGAGTTTTGCTTTGGTAGGTGTATATTCAAGACTTGATTATTAAATTTTATGCGGTCCACTTAGATAAGGCGAATGTCTTATTGCAGTGCTTATTCTGACCCTCAAAGCCACTTGTGTTGTAGTCATTTTGAGGATTTTCCTACTAAGATCAAATATAAACCTGTTTCAAAAATAATTAAATTAATTGAACGTTTCTTGAACTTGTTTGTCACAATATCTTAATCTAGAGCAGATGATAAAAAAATGAAATGTTATTTGTTATAACTTTTTAGCTGTAATTTTAAAACAAGAAAAACTAAGTCAAGCCGAAGACAACCACATTAATTTCCCAATTTTTTAAACTATTAAAGAAGCTAACAGAAGAAGTCATAAAACCTGTGATCCCATAACTCAGTGAGGCTCCTTCACAGTGATATTATAAGAAGATACGCTACGTTCATACTGAGCAGCGTTCAAATATCTTATGTAATATCAATAATAATAGATAATACGGAACGTATGATACAGAAAGAGATAACTTCTGCGCTTGAAGTGCTTAAATTACGACAATTGTCTGAATTTGTCAGCAACAATTTGCGCGCGCTAATGCGATATCTACCTCTTTTTTATTTTATATCATTGCTTGTTGATAGCGAAATTACTGACAGCAAACAGTTGACTGTTACAAGTAGATTACTATTGTGTTCACGTTATCCTGTCTATCATACGTAAGTATATTTAAATATCTTTGGTTTTCCTGAAAACGTCGTTATTAATTTCTCAATTTACCTTTAACCTGACCTGATTAAACAATCTTAGCGTTAGCAGTTACCCCCGTATACAAGTCAGTCGCGCTGACTGATGCTGCTAGGAGAAAACGCGCGGCGTTTCATTACGTTTTGCCGGGAACGCCTGGATTTATGTCCCTACCTGCTGGCTGACACTATAAACTGGTAGTAGGAAAACTTACGTTAATTTTGTAAGAAAATTCGAACTATTTTTTGATTTTAGAAAAAAATAAGGTCATTTCAAACGCGTTGGAAAAAGAATAAAGAGATACATAGAAAAATCGTTTTTTTTATGTGGGTTTTTCCGTTTCTCCTGAACCAAACTTTTTTTATTTATTTAATCAATGTTATTACAATTTTTTTCTTAAATATGACATCTGCCAAACTGCAAAAAAAAATTGTTTGGAATAACAACTTAAAAAAAGTACTTGTTTATACATATTCCTAGTTTTGTAAAACGTGGTTAATTATTATATTGATGAGTAATATTCACCTTCAGAAAATATCTTATTTTGAAAGGTAACATAAGGAAAGATAATGCTTTGAGTCTTGGCTGGTGAAAAAGATTTAAGTGGTCCGTGTGACGAGCAGAGATTCTACTACTTTTGGTTATTTTATTTTGATAGCAATATCTCCTTGTTATTTAGTAGTTTTTATTTTAATAATGTTTTTTTAATTTTATACACAGCTTACAGTAATAGATTATTAGGGATAAATATTATAAATACTTAGCTTATAGGTCTCGGAGCATTGAAGTGTATTGAAGTCTTGAATTCTGGAGCTAAATTAATTTTGGTGCTATATCGAAAAATTTAAAGTATATTAGAATCTTTTAACACTGCATATTCACTACACATCACTAGCCACTTTGATTTAAAAAATCTCAAAACTGTTTGATCTTTCTAGAACACCATTTTGTACTTAAACACAGCATCACTCAACACTGAACATCATGTACCAAATCTAAGACACAACTGAGATTTTCTACCCATTTTAACCCTTCAAATACTAGCACTAAACTGAAGACGGATGACTCACGATGTCCACAAATGTCCACTATGGGAAACAAAACCGGTTCTCAAAAAATGTCTTAAGAAACGGGTTGTATCATTAAGGGGTCGAAATGACCGGCCGGCCAGCGGTCAGTGTGGGAAACAGGGGACGATTTGAGGGTTAATAGGGTGTTGAAGTGATGAGCTTTTGTTGATCAATTTTATTATTGTGATTGTTGATTGAATGTTTCTTGGTCATAGACGATTTTGGGTTGTTGTAGAAAGTATCGAAAACAATTTCTAGAAGAGACATTGAATATAATTTGACGAGAATATTTACCGTTTTGTACACAAAAGTACTGAACCGGAAAAAAATATTTGGAGGGTCAATTATTGCTTGAGTATTAAACAATAATTAGCCCTGAAATATTCACAACAAAGCACCTATTGTATCTACCTAATGGAAGCAAAACTCTGACATTGTTATGCGATGATCATTGACTGTTTTTTTATAAGAAAGTATCTAATATCGATGTAAATTCTTATGAAAGTTAAGTATTATTTTTTACTACTAAACTAAACTTCAACTTTTCTTACAATACAACATAGTTTTAAATGCCTCATAATCGTTAACAATCTTTCTTTGAACCTCAATTATAAATAAATTTGTAATTTTTTGTACTGAAAAATAAATCTTGTACCTTATCCGTTACTTGACCATTACAAGCCCATGAGAACTAAAACCTGTTTTCGCCAAAATTTAATTCACTTCATATGCTAAGAACATGTTTTTATCATTTTAATATCGCGAGGGGTCATTTCGACCCAAGACGGACACTACACAAAAGGGTGGACAGAGGTCATCATTGGTAGGGTTAAACTTGTTTCGGATGTAAATTTTTATTATAATATTTTCTCAAGGAATTACGTCTATTGATATTAAAATAGCAACTGGTTGAATTGCAAGATGATCCCAGGATACTGGTAATGGCTGAGATTATATTTCTTTTAAGACCTAACTGGAGCAGATGGATGAGTCTGGGAAACGTAGCCGTTGGTTGACCGGATGTCCGTTTTGGAAAGATGTCTGGGTAACAGGATAAGAGGAACCGTTGAGAATATCAGCAGTTAATTGTTGTGGATGCTGGGGAATAATGATCTGTTGTAACATAATGAAGAAAAAAAATCTATTATTGTAATAAAAAGTAATGAGTAATGAGGACATCCGCAAGAGAACCAAGGTAACCGACGTAGCCCGAAGAATAGCCAAACTGAAGTGGCAGTGGGCAGGGCACATTGCTCGCAGAACGGATGGCCGATGGGGCCGAAAAGTTCTGGAGTGGCGACCGCGAACCGGAAGACGCTGCGTTGGAAGGCCTCCCACTAGGTGGACCGATGACCTGGTGAAGGTTGCAGGGATCCGCTGGATGCGAGTCGCACGGGACCGGTCAATGTGGTGACACTTGGGGGAGGCCTATGTCCAGCAGTGGACGTCTTTCGGCTGAAATGATGATGATGATGATGAATAAAAAGTAAAAAAAAAAAATAACAAATATTCTTTTACATTTTTTTGTAAATATTTCTATAAACATTCAAATAGAAAGTTGTTAAAGAGAAGCTTGCAGAAGAAAAATTGCTATCCCATGGCTCAGAGGCGCCTTGATGCAAAATGGCGTACCTAATTACCCATTTGGACTCTTTACTAAGAATTACACGAGTGATTTACGGCCAGTAGGACTCTGCAAGCAGAATACGATTTTGTTCGCGTTATCCCATCTCATTCTCTTGTCTGCTCATCCTTATCCCAACGTATGTTGGGTTCCAGTCTGTCAGCGTCAGTGTCTTGTCGTTTCCAGTCTAGCCGGATGCAGCTGAATGCCAGTATTTTACTTTGAGCCATTGCCTAGCTGACCTCCACAACCCAGTTAGTACTAGGTAATACGAGACGCCTTGGTAAGACTGTTTGTCAGATTTTCGGGTCACTGCCTACCTGTAACGACTGTCAAAGATCTACAAATGACAGCCGGGACCAACGGCTTAACATGCTTTCCGAGTCACAGAGGAAACTCGGTATGTCGTGGATGGTCACACAATATCGATGGCCTTGTGTCTCTGCATGGGGTGCATTAAATGCCTTATACTTTTGCCATATTAGTAGGGTTAGACTATTTAAAAACTTGTTTCGACTTGAGTTACTCTTTATAATATTTTCTCAAGGAATTTTGACTCTATTGATATTAAAATGGATATTTACATATGATAAGATAGAAAGATGATCCCAGGACGCTGGTAACGGCTGAGATGATTTTTCTTTTCACAGCAAAATTGAGCGCAAGGATGTCTCTGGGGCAAAAGAGCCGTGAGCTGACCGGACGTCAGTTTTGTAAAGATGTCTGGGATAAAAAGAATCAAGAAAAGCTATTTATTAGATTCACACGGAGAAGTTTTGATGTTATAGCGCAACAGTAACACACATTCTGTGAAAATTTCGACTGTCTACCTCTTACGGATCATGAGATACAGCCCGCTGACAGACAGACGGATGGACAGACAGCGGAGACTTAGTAATAGGGTGGCGTTGGTTACACTAAAAACAAAAAACCGGATAAGACGAACCGTTGAGAATATTAGTAGATACTACACTACAGACAACAGATATTCAAAATCCGGGGATCATCTAGGATCTTTTGAAACGTATTGTAAAAGGAAGACTGTTGCTGTGTCTGTTATTATATGAATTACTGTTTTATTCAATTCAACTTATTTTAATTTAGAAAACATTCCATCACGCCTGTAATCCCCAAAGGGTTAGGCAGAGGTGTACCTAATAAGTAATTAATTGTACTTTTCTGATCCCCAAGATACAGACTAACGTCTAGTTTGGGGATCACCGTTAAAATTGCTATCTATAATGTACTTGATTAATAAATAATTTGAATAATTAATTTGAATTATACCCACTTTCGCCATATTTGTTTAAGTCCCATTATAGGAGGCGAGATATTTGTAAAGAAAAACATTTAAATATTAAAACTGTCAATCGTCATCAGTATCCGAGTCTTACTCTAGTCTTACTGTCTTTTGAATCAGACTCTTCATTCATTCGCCTAACGGATGGAAGTCTAAAGAGATATGGATTGAGGCTTGCGAGGTTGGTATAACTAATTTTGTCCAAACTTAATTTTACAAAACAAACCATTATGTTACGAATTTAACTGGTAAAAAAAATACACAATCAGTGAAATACACAATCAAATCACTGTGGACTGACTGACAGTAAAAATCTTAAAAAATATATTAAAAATATATTGGAAAGAGGCTAGTGAAATGCCAAATGAACTCGCTCAACATTCATCTAATTTTATAAAAATAATGTAACATTCCCAAACAATTATTTAGCTGTTACTAAGAAAAACTGATTTCAAATGTATGTACCCGTCCTTATAAAAATCCAATAAATATATTCTAATTTAATTCTAATTTAGTGTTATAAATTCCAGTAAGAAAATTTGCCAGCTTGTGCTGCCATCTACAAGTGAGTAGTCCGGACTAAAGAAAAACTATTTCTATTTGAAATCAAAACTAGCGCCATCTCTTATCGAATAGCAACAACTTTAAAACATTTGAACTCGAATGAGTTGTTCCACATAGGTAGAAATTTTCAAGGTAGTAATGACAACTGATTTGATTATTCAGCCAAGTTTTCTATTAAAAATCAAGCAATTACTTTGATAAGTTTTTTTTGAGAACTGAGGCGTTATGACGCCATCTATCGGGGAATAGCATCCAGTTGAAACATAGACCGAGGAAATAGGAAGAAAATTTTCTAGAGATTTGAGATATGAGCAAGACGTAGAGGGCATACCAAAATTACGAATGCTGAAATCTTGGTATTTTTTATATTTATTTTTCTGGTCAGATATTTACAAAAAAATATTGAAGAAACCAACTAACAACTTTTTTAAATCCAATAAGCATAGTTCTAATATTAAGATTAGCATAAAAAAAATATTTACTTAAAAATGTAGCTATAATCAGTTCTTCTTATAAACCACTTGGAAACCAGTAAGAAAATTATTACTATCCCCAGATTTAATTAGCGAAACAATGAGAATTCATAGTTGAAAATCTAGTAAATTGTAGGAACCCTAAGTTAGAATGGCTCTCAGATATTCAAGACATGTCTTTAAGCCAAGATTTCTGGTACCCAAATTAATTTCTTGGGCGTACCTAGAGAGAAATATTTTAGTTTAGAGAGTTTAGATGTACGCTCTATGAGAGTTATTTAGAATAGAATAAAATTTATTTGCATAAAAATATGGTATACAGGTGTAAGGGACAGCCCTCCACAAACTGACTGCATTCAGCTCCTTATTTTTAATCATATTCCACCGGAATTTTTATTATTTTTTTAATTTGTTTTCAATTACTTCCTGTATACATTGCCTGTACGCAGCACTCCATTTATGTAAATAATACGGCTAAAATCGAAAATCCAACAATGGATGTTAAAATAATCTAACGAACGACGCGTCAAATCAGCTGTTCACTTCCTGCCTAGCTACAGAGTTCATCGAACTCATCGTCGCGATTGCCGTTCGCTACGTGCGTTTTGCCACGGTAGCCATATATTGCGTATGAGAAAATAAAACAAATCAAATTTATTGAATTCCCATAACATTCCTGAAATAATTTCTTGTACTGGTCATCTTAGTATGATATACTGAATTCACCTCATCAGTTTGTGGAGGGCTATCCCTTACACCCTGTATAAGATGGTACAAAAATTAATTACAAGATTACCAAATGTCCACATGTATATGTGGTCATTTGATAATCTTGGAGTACTTTTGAAGTTTATACTTGTTTTTTTTTTTCATAAACCTATTCTGTCCCACTGCTGGCGTTTAAACGCCTTATACTTGTAGTTGGAATAAATATTATACTAGTTTTTATTTTTATTTATTTCCGTAAATATTATTAATTTTTACTTAATTTTCTTTTTTTATGACTGCTGATTAGACGAGTAATAGACTATGGAAAAAGAAGACATGCTGCGCCGACCCCCAAATAAATTGGTAGAAGGGTTAGAATGATGATGATGAATTAATATCTATGTTTGTGTTACAGCTAAAGTGGCCGTGGGCTGACCATGTAATTCGAAGGTCCGATGTGTGATGTCTTCTAGTTTCCCCTCCAGGACTCGTTCGTTCCATCGTTTTTCGTTTGGAGACCACGTATCAGCAAACTTTGCATGAGACTTAAAAGGTGTAAGTACTTATTTAAAAATATGCATTTTTTACCTTATTAAAAATTGCTCTGCCTGCAGCGTGGTCCCAAGATCTGAACAAACAATGGTTAGTCTTTTAAGTGTAATGTCCACCAAACCATTGCTCGCAGAAAGGATGGCCGATGGGGCCGAAAAGTTCTGGAGTGGCGACCGCGAACCGCGAAGATGCTGCGTTGGAAGGCCTCCCACTAAGTGGACCGATGACCTGGTGAAGGTTGCAGGGATAATCTGGATGCGAGTCACACGGGAACGGTCAATGTGGCGACACTTGGGGGAGGCCTATGTCCAGCAGTGAAGGTCTATCGGCTGAAATGATGATGATAATGATGATGTCCACCAAAGAACGAATCATAATTTTACATAGATCTTAAGATAGAATTATTAAAAAGTAGGTATGCGGCTAATTGTAAGCAGATGACACATAAAATACTAAACCGATATTACACAAATCGGGTTTAGGACAGAAGTAACAAGGTTAGAAGACATCCAAGTAGACACAGATCTATTAATATTAAAAAGAGTTATCACAAAAAGCAACACGTTTTATTTAAAAATACTCACTTTAAATTTCCAGCAAAAGCTGCAGACAATTCAATAAATTCATTCGAGTTTTATCGAATAAAGCATAAAATTCATTTTCAACTTAAAAGAAAACAAAAGAGCTACCTAGGGAAAAAAAAACAAATACAAAGATCTCTGAACGATTTCATTCGCTCTCTCATTCATTCTCATTCTCATTCATTATTGTTTACGAACAAGTTCAAATAATAAAAAATTCAGATATTTTCAACGTAGTGTGTCAATAAAAGAAAATGGAAATTGTTCATCAGACTTTTAACAGTTTTCAATAAATTTGTCTTTTAAAAGTTTGCAGTATTTTGTTTGTGTTCATGTTGCCATGATCTTGTAAGAAATGGAAGTTTCAGTTCAGAAAATCTAACTATCTTATCCTATTTTCGCAAACGATGCACATAATTACATATTTTTTAATGATTTTCAATTTGCGAAGAGTCTCATTACTTTGTACAAACCCACTAAGATGTCGATTTTCATTATCTTCAAAATATCCTCTGCTTCATAAAGGGTCTGTTTTTGGATCATGAAAATTACCGCTTATGATGGTTGGTAGGACCACCAGGACGGGATCGATCAATGTTGCGACACTTGGGGCCTATGTCCAGCAGTGGACATCTTTCGGCTGAAATGATGATGATGATGACCACGAGGGTTGGGCACCAACCTAATGATTCCAGTACAGAGGACTTAGGCAAGTAGCAATCTCTTTTATCCAGTGACCTTCAACAGGATTTCGGTAACTTATGTATGTCAATTCAATACTTTTTTACCTTACCAGAATCTATATCACTGATAAAGTGTCAGGTTTCCAGGCCGTGTGGATTGCTGTCGTAGTTTTTATATAAAACTATACCATCTAAATCACCAAGAGACGGAAAGTAATTTTGTCTTCTGAAAAAGTCAGACAACTTCTTCAAAGAAAAATTTCTTCGTACCTAATGAACACTTTAAAAAAGAAAAAGATGCGTATCTTTTATTCCTTCAATCTTTTCGGTAAAGTTTCCCATGTTTTCACGGGAATGCCACCGCGCTGTCGATAGGTGACAAGTCACAACTGACTGACCGGGCGATGACCTCGCACAGAATGGCATGGAGACGACTCTGTGCTGAAAAATATTTTGTATTTTATTTTGTTATTATTTTGACAGAAAGAGAGGTGGTTTAAAAAATGCTTTCCAAGGTGGGTCTCTATGGATGGGTGATCATCTATTACATATTGAGACCCCTTCGTGCCTCGAAAAAGGCGTTTATTCTTATTTGAAATTGAATGAGAAACGGTAAGGAAGTTTTGAGTGGAGGCAAATACACCTGACTGACCGGGTACTGACCTCGAACAGAAGCGGCGTGGAGACGATTCTGTTCCGAAGGAAATTATTTATTTAATTCTTGTAGGGATTATAGAAGAACATGAGCAAACGTGTCTTACTAAAAAAAAATATGGAACAGGCTGGAAAGTCATGTCTAACTAGCCAGGCAGAGAAAGGGGAAAAGTGTAATGGAGACGACTTTGTTGTGAAAATAATTTTGATAATATTCTTGTTGGAAATAGCTGTATGGAAAATTACAGGAAAGTGTCTGGTTTACTAAAAGTACCACCCTGTGGAGGATAGTACTAAAACTCTGTTCTTCTTTGTTATACACCAATTCGATTGTAAATTAGGATCTTGGTACCTCAGGTTTGACCCTGGGAATCAGGCAAAAATCTTAATGGGTTAGCTGTCATCAAACCTTCAGCAGCAATCCGCAATATGTAACTGATTCTGGTAAAAATATAACCGAATCAGCAAGTTTAATCACAAACTGAATCCCAACTTTCTGATGGAGCTCCAGTCGTAGGAACTTAAATATCGTCGGCCATTGAGGTTCCTTTTCCAAGTCAAGCCATTTTTATTTATTTTTACACCTTTTTATTCCGATTTTTTCTCTGTGTTTGTGTGTTATTAAAGTATATTATTATCTCTTTCAGCATGTCTCTTGACAATGGCCTCCTCTAGCTGTTTCCATTGTTTTCTATGTCAAGCATTTACAAGTGTTTAGTTTTGACTACTTTTGACATAGTACAGGGTATATTACAAAACGACGATATCGTCAAAGTCAAAGGAAATGCTTAAATAAAGGACGCACAGAACCGGGAAGTGTGGCAGAAAAAGGGGAAGCCTATTGCCAGCAGTGAGTGATACGGGGTAATATGATGATGTTAAAAACTGTCAACCAAGCATCCTGTACACTAAACTAAGTAACACTGCGCAGGCATTGCATTGCCCTGCCAGGGCTGCGGGACTGTTCGAAAGAGATACCGCGGCCCTGGAACACAAAAGGCAAAGAAGGAACATGGATGGGTTTTAGTCAGTACAAGTCTGACACTCCCTTCCACTCCGCCCAGAGTGGAGGGGTCATTTGATGATTTCCCAACTTAAAAAAAAAAAAAAGCCATTGCATAACAAAAATACTTTTTTTTTGTTATACAAAATCATGTACTGTAGCGCATGGGGTCCTGGTGTTGAGTCCCAGGTCGGGCAAATGTTATTGAGTGTTTTTCAGTAGCAGCCACAGAGTTTGAATTTGTCACCGGTTCAAAGCAATAGACCTTATTACATGGGACTTAAACATAACTGGCGAAATGTGGGTGTGCTATTTGGTACTTCTCTACCTAACCTTTGGGGGTATACAGGCGTGATGTTATGTTATGTTAAAGTAAAGTTAAAACATTCAAAACTTCTTATTATTTTTACACGTGTATTGGAGCTTTGGACTTTCAATAACTCCGGAACTAAAAGGTGCTCAGTTATGTTCTATTTACTCTTTTTTTGTACTAGATTCTAGTACAAAAAACATCACAATGACGGGAAAAACAAGTGGTTCTCGAATTCGTTAAAGATGTTTTACACCCGTTATTATTGCCACTGTATGGCTTTTAATATGCCTGATACTAATTATAAGATTATCTAATTTTAGACAGAACTGAATATTCGCGCGTTTTGCTATTTATAAGGATTTTTTTGGGAGTAAGCATAAGTAAAGTTTTGAGACAACGTCATGAAGAGGGAAAATTATTTGCCATTGAGTAAGATGTTGATTTCCCAGAGTGCACTAAACATAAATGTATTATGAAGAAAAAAAAAACCATTTTAAGTTAAGCATATACAGATCAAGATTGTCAGCGTATGGACGGTGTCCGGTTTTGTTGTATTGTTAACTTAACCATTTTTTTATGCCAAATAATAAACACTTTTTCTTAATGTCTTTCCTTTTGTATATTTGATATCGTTATCGCCGAGACTATTTGATGCATCTCAAGCTTGTAACATCGAGTTTCAATTGCTAATCGCAATCCTTAAAATAGAATCCCAAAGTAATTTGTGTTCAGTTCCTCGAGCACGGTTCATAGTTCATAAAGTCAAGTTTGTTTTTGCCAAGAAAAGTAAAAATAAAATCAATAAACACCCACTCCACGGTAGTTTGTGGGCGGTGGACGCGGTGAGACCGTAATGTCACACAGATTGATACTTTCACTTGCTTTTACCGCTACTCTCGCATTTATAATAATAATACCTATTAATAAGGATGGATAAATATTTTTTGCAGCAATAACCGCTCCACTACTTTCTATGTGCGGTGGACGCGGTCAGACCGTAACTTCACACGTGTTGTTATGTTGTGTCGCATCGATGTAGGTACACCTGATCGTATATGTGTTAATGTAAGTAAAAAAAACAGGAAGTCTGTCATACTGCAGGAACATAGCGCGCTTTCTGAATATTTCCAGCCGATTCCTCGTCAATATTTATTGACACTTTCTTAATTCAGTGTTGAACAACAAAATTTCCTACAAAAGTGCAATACCTACACGCTCAAAATGTATGGAATAGATTGCTATTTTTTTTTAAATTACCGATGAAGAATTCCGATTCCAAATGATGTACTGAATACGTGGTACCCATTTGTGCCTCGGTATCTTGCACCCTGTATAGATACCGACAATTATTTTTTACAATTAAAGAGGGCTCCACGGTTTTCTGTGTGCGGTGGACGCGGTCAGACTGTAATGAGACACGTGTTGATGTGTTGTGTCGCATCCTTGTACACATTGCTGACCGTCTGCTGAAATGGTAAATATAATCTTGAACAAGGAAGGAAAGGGAATAATCAAGATGCCTGCTCTGTGCTTTAGTACTGTTAACTTACACATCTTGCTACATCGTTCGCACATAATGTACCATCTCAACATGAATGATGTAACCAAAGTTTTGTGAAAATATTTTTATTTAAAAGAGTGTCCATGGAGTTTCTTGCCCGATCTTCTCCATAGAGATCTACGCTAGGGAATGGGCAACTACAGTAGTTTCACAGTTTTTATGCCTTGGGACTGTAGTTATATTTCATTGTTGTCTTTGTTTCGACAATTCAAAAGTGCCTGTAACTGGCCTACTTGAAATAAATGGTTTGATTTTGAGTAAATATTCTTTTTTTGTCAAATGAAAATAACGATGACAAACTTAGACTCATAAAATAAAGTGTAAGCACCACCAGCCAAGTTTATAATAACATAACATCACGCCTGTAATCCCTGATAGATTGGGCAGAGAATAAATAATAACACATACACCCACATTTCGGTTTTGTTTAGGTCCCATGTAATAGGGGCCATCAACCAGGCATAAATCCAGAAAAAAAAAATGAAATTCCTGATGGAAAAACCCAATATTACATTGCCCGACCTGGGAATCGAACCCAGGACTTCATGCTCAGCAGGCGCCCTTCGACCAGTAGACCAACGAGGTAGTCCAAGTTTATATTATAACTTCAAAAATGGAAACATTCCTTTACAATATTTAAGATTTTTATTAAATCGATTATTTAGCTTTTGTGGTATAAATCGATTTGTGTTTTTGAATCATGTTATTTTACTTCAGGAACTTCTTTGCTTCCCTTGCTTTTCTTGAATTGGCTTGTTTTTTTTAAATTAAAACATTTTTTTTTACGCTTGTTTAAAATTTATTTTCACAAAACGACACGGAAGTGACAAACATCGAAGGAGCGAGTGCGCTATCTTCGACGGAGACACCACTAGCAAATCTTCGTATAGCAGGTGTAGATCGTTATGCAAGGGCAGTAGCATCCACCGCAGCAGTTTAATTTTAATTGATTTATATGTACACTAGCGACCCGCCCCGGCTTCGCACGGGTGCAATATATACATATAAACCTTCCTCTTGAATCACTCTATCTATTGAAATAAACCGCATCAATATCCGTTAGCTAGTTTTAAAGATCTAAGCATACATAGGGACAGACAGGGGGAAGCGACTTTGTTTTATACTATGTAGTGATTCTTTACAAACTACAAATAGATGTGAAATAAATTGGGATAAGGGCAAAAGAATAATGAAATAGATCTAAAATAGTAAAAAAAATATGGACTATGTTTTTTAAAATTGTGTAGTGTATGTTAAAAACTACTTACAAAGCAAAGTAAAGCAGAACACTTACCTATTTATATTTCGCAAAAGGTAAGCTTACAAATTGCTTAACATTGTTAGTAAGAAACTTGAAAGATTTTCTTCAACTTCGGAGAAATTGTAACAATATTGTATTAAATAGATGACTCTCAAAATGTACGATCGGCCAAGCTAATTAGTCAACATCGCACACATCGGTAACTGTCATTAACTGTCATTGATTTTGTCAAATCAATTAAGTGGTTCAACTGTACTTTACGATTGTAAGGTAATACAAGTTAGTTTTAGAAATTCCAAACTTTATATTTCTTGACAAGATAAGGTATCTAGTCTTACTTTCAAGTCTGACAACCAGTCTTACCATAGATGAATAATTTTACTAAAGCTCCTGGTCAAAGATGATGGCTAGGATAGAATTGAATTATCAGAGTATGCGTGATTGATTATGGATTATAGCCCATTACCTCTCGTAGATAGAGGGCTGTGTCCCAGCAGTGGGAACATTATAGGGTGATTATGCTATGATATGCTATGCGTGATTGATAATGGCGTGTACTTTTAATTGACGGACAGGTAGGGCTGTATCTGAACAGAAGTGTCAGGGTCAGTATATTGATTGTTTTGTGGTTATCTTGATTGGAATGTGATAATAGGATGTAGTTCAGCAAATTACCACGTCGCCACGCCGCCGGTGTCGTGCCACGTGCCATGTAGATAGGTGATACCTATATGCTGTATGATGAGTATGGTGGAAATCTCTATAGCCAGGCTCTATAGCAGTATGCCTATAGGCAGGTATGCTTCGTCTGTGGTTTCAGATGTTTTATACAACACTATTTTTTGTATATGCGAAACCTGAATATATTTTGTTCAGAATAAGTATCTGAATCGATTCCAATCATTTTTTAACCATGTTATATTTTGTCCCAAAAATATTTTAAAAAAGTTACAAGTTGGACACCGAGCGACATTAGGTACCTATCGCAATAATTTAGGTACCTACTGCCAAATTATTATTATCAATGAGCTCAAGACGACGCTGCGTGGTGACCACGATTTTGTGCGGACAACTAGGTAACAGAACAAGCTTATAACTTTGTGATTTTTCATGATACAGTTTTGAAATTTTGTACATAGATTCTTTACATAAAAATACTAGACACGTGTTTCAGGTTTCGCATATACTAAAACTAATGTTGTATAAAAATCATGTAATTCTTCTACGAATACAAATGATTGGTTGACAGAACCAAAAATATCTACCCACATACCTGGGTAAGTTCTGTATTCCTATCGAATGGGATTGAGTAGACCAAATTTTTAAGGGCATATTTCAATGTCTCCCACATTGAAATATGCCCTTAAAAATTTGAAACACAAGGTGTGAATTTATTTTGAGTTACAAATAGATAAAGAAATGGATATGTACCAATATTTAATCTACAGCTTGAAATTTGAATCTTACAACGCAATGCAGTCGCATTTCCAATCAATTAGTAAAATTTTAATCTACAAGAAATAATCAACTATGACCTATATTTAAAAAGACATCTTCCAATTCATAATAGCTTGACTTCATTTAAAAATATGGCGCGAGCCCTGTTTTAAATTTCAATGAGCGCCATTGATATTCAAATGCTCCGCGAACCATTACCGTACTACGTAAAATCCAATAAAATCTACCAAAAGCTACCCTCTTCCGAACTTCTTCCAAACTTCCACTATCGTAACTATTCCGCCACGCCCCTAGAATCGCAACTACTAACATGCATTTTGTCCCTTTCTATAGCATTCGAATTTAATCGCGTTGAACGAGACGGCAGCTAGTTTAACCGCGTGCATTGTTATTATAGTTTTATGATGACATAGCAAACTGACGTAACTCGAGTTGCAGCACATTCGGATTTCAACTCTAAAATTCAGAAGCTAAGATTGACTTTAGAACGTGGGTGTTCAAAGTTACGATAGTTGAAAATAGGACAAGACGCGGGATGTAGGACCATTTTTCCGCGAGCGATTTACCAACGTAAGGTGTCGTCATAAGAGCTATAGTGGCGTAAAAATGTCTAACTTAAGACGTTTCGCTGAAAAAAGTACGTATAGTTATTCTATACCAGCGTCTTGCGCAAGATGGCGGTGCTAGGCGTTCGTTATTTGAATTTCTCTGAGGAATAGGTGGGGTGCGTTGTACGAGGCAGCTGCTGTAGCGCTTTAGGCGATTTTGTACGGCGGTTTGGGGTAGGGCGTCTAGCAGAATTTCGCTGAGTTGTATAAATTGGGTTAGGGTGAAATTGTAAGGAGGTTTTATGTCGCGTTGGTTATGAATGTAATGTTTTTATGTAGTGGGTTAAGATGTTTTTGAACTTATTATGGGCTCCTTTTGTTATAGCTGATTAGTACATTGTTTATAATATAGGTGCTTACATACTAACTTTTGAAAAGTAAAAGCTTTTGGTGAGCTTATAAGAGCTTTGGATGTGAATGTTTATGGCGCAGGCGACTTTTTAGACGGCCATATAGTATGTGCATAGTTATAATAAAATATTAGGGGTTAAAGTATGAAATTGCCGATTTGTATGGACGATTTCGTGAAAAGTGATATTTCCATGCTAACATTTTTTTTTCTTGTAAACTTCGGAACTGATTATGATGAATTTGTAAACTATAGTTAGAGTGAAAAAAGCTGCGATGCACTGCGTATCTTAAATTTTCAAAACACAGTCTATGAGAAAAATATACCTACTTGAAGTAGTGAAACCGACGGCACATTGAAACAGGTGTTTTGACACACTACCCTATGAGGTAATATGCAACTACTAGTACGGTTTTTAAACTCTAAAAGGTAGATACGTAATTTAACAATAAATTCTATAAAAAATGAATTAGATAAAAATATAACTATAAAGTTACAAACAGAACAAAATGCCGGAAAAAAACGGCAATTTCATAGTTATTACCTACCTATTATTAGTCGTGAGAAGTCAAGTATCATTTTTCACAAAATATAAGAAAATTAGGATTGTAGTCTCTATAACATATTATTTGTATTAAAAAATAAAATAATACTCGTAATAACAACCAAATCTTCACACCGACGGCTCCCACAGAAACCAGATCTTCAATTAACTGACAGTTAACTATCCCATGGTCTACATACAACATAAACCCTACATTCTCATGACATCTTAACCTTTAATACAATCGCAATTCCCGTAATCGTACAAATCAAAACCGGTGAAAACCAGTTTTATCCAATTCGAAGCAGTTTGGGCCAGATTGAAGCGGTTCATTCCAGTTCTTGTGAGAATTTCAAATAAAATAGAACAGGTTACCGAGATACGGATTGATGTATTCAAAATTGGAACAGGTTACTTTTTAAAAGAATGTTGGCAGGTTCTTGATTTGATGTCTGCTAAGGGTGGTCTTTCTTATTATTTGTGGGTTGTAAAAGATGTCATAGGGTGTGATTTCAGATAGAAACGTTATTAAGGAATGTTCTAGATTAAACCAATGTTTATTGGATATCAAAATTTTTAAGGTTAAAAAAGTATTTTCATGTGATCTTTGCTTTGTAATATTTTATGTTAAAGTTCATTTATTTCAATTAGGTCATTCAAAGGCACTTTTGGACGTCCAAATTTAAAATGAAGGAAATAGAATTTGATGCTATATATTGTTATTCTATATGCTATTTAGGGACATTCTTGCCAACGGAAATTCGGAAAATATTTATCTTTTTTTTGGCATCGTTGTTTCATTTATTTTTAGTAAGTTGTTACCCCACGTTGTTGGCCTCCCACTAGGTGGACCGATGACCTGGTAAAGGTTGAAGGTGTCCGCTGGAAGGTATCCGCTGGACACTTGGGGGAGGCCTATATTCAGCAGTGGACGTCTTTCGGCTGAAATGATGATGATGAAGTTGTTACCGAAATCCAGATTATAAATTAATTGAATTAACGTTTCTTTATTCTATCAACAATCCAATTTTTATCAGGTCGATTAAGAAAAGATTACATTATGGTAGATACCCAATATTCCCAAAAACATTTAATGGCAAAAAGATAATTGCGGTCAATAGACTGATACAGTTTTTATTCCACGGCATTTAATACACATGAATATTAATTTAGTTTTTATTGTTACAAGGGGCACCCACAACTTCAATAAAAGAACCCTTGAATATAAAAAGATAAGAATGAAAGAACCTGTTGCAAAGAAACAGGTATCTTTTTGTGAGTAGGGGTTGTTAAAAGATACCTATGGGGTAAGGGGTGACCCCTTTGTAAGTTGTTAGTTTATCATTTGATATCATCGTAAGAAGTAAAAGAAGAGTGTAGAAAGTGAGTGATATTTAAGGTAGAATAGTGAAAATTTAAATACTTAAACATAACTGGCGAAATCTGGTTATACTATTGGGTAACTCTGCACGCGTAGCATGACCACTTTTGCGGGTTTTTATAACGGAAGAATCGACAAAATGACAGTTTTTTTTTTGTTGATCTGTCATTTTGTCTACTGTGGGCATGCTAAACGAGCTGCCCATACTCTTTTGGGATTACAGGCGTGATGTTAAGTTATGTTCGTGAAAATTTGTGCTGTGAGTGTGGTTGAAAATCTTTGCGATTTTTGGTGTAAAACTGGTAAAGTTACAAAAAGTTTTGAGATTTAAAAATATTGTAATTTTCGCTGAAATTCATTTTGCATCTTACAATGCTGGTATTCAGCTGCATCCGTTAGACTGGAAGCCGACCCCGACATAGTTGGGAAAAGGCTAGGTAGATGATGAATTCGTATGGTAAGAAAAATATTTAAATTATTCTTTAAATTTTATGTCATACGCATCACGAAAATTCTGTTGATAAAGACGTATCCTGTTTGTCAAAAATATATTGTACCTATTTCGTAAGCACAACGATAATTGCTACTTTCGAAAAATCACAACGCTATCGCCCGTCGCACTTAATATTTCTTTTGAAATAATTGGATTTTCTCCATTGTCCAATTATAAACACCCTTAATTTTCTCACTTTTTATTTAACTTTGTGACGTTACTTAAAAATAATGCTTGTAACAAAAATGATCTAACTTGTTTTACAATTATCTTTTCTGTTCTAAATCTTTTTTGACCCAGGAGCATTCACTGTATCTTTTTTTTAAATATAAAATGGGCCTACTCTTGACCTCAATCTTGTCCTGAGGACAGAGATCAACGATGGAACGAGCTAACCTAAAAGAAGCCTATTAACTCGCGACTTGAATAGATTCGGGTTATATATCCGATACCACAGACTGACCGTAAGACCACCACACAATGCTACGATGTTTACATGGAGCGACTGCGTATCTGACCTCCACAACCCAGGTAGTACTGGGTATTACGATACCCCTTGATAATACTGGTTGTCAGACTTTCGGGCCACTGACCAACGGCTTAAGGAGCTTTCCGAGGCACGGAGGAAACCCGGTATGTAATAGGTGGTCACCCATCCACGGACCAAACTAGGCAAGCGCTTCTTAAGCTGAAGATCGACCCGAGCGGCTATCTGCGAGCTCCTCAATTCAAAATACTCACCGCTGGTATATAAAACATCTGAAACCACAGACGAACCATACCGGCTTATAGGCCTACGCAGAGATTTCCACCATGCTCATCACACAGCATATAAAGGGTGTAACAAGACCTTTAACGAAGCCGAAAGGCACTTATTCTCCCCGTCTTTGCGAAATTTGTTTTGTTCTAGACCATACCTGGGAACCTTCTAGTTACGGAGATATTGAGGGTCAAAGTTCTAACTTTTACACAAGTTTTTTTTAAATACATCTTTTAATGTAAGATTTTTACTTTAAACACCTCCACGACCCCTGTCATTTCAATCCATCCTACAGCATAATGTTTTGAATGCGTTACATTGAGTCCTACCCTAAAACGTGATTTTTTACCTAACGTCGTTTCCCAGCAATAATTTTTGCGTAAACTTATGTAAACTTATGTACATAATGCTTGGATGACGGCTTCGTGAAGGGTTTATTTACACCCTGTAGGTATCACATATCTACATAGATACTAAGACATAATATTATCACATTCCAATCAAGATAACCACGAAACAATCAATATACTGACCCTGACACAAATACTAACAGCCGTACGTATTATCTGTTAGTAGTATTATATTGTACATCTAGTTAGGCAACGTTAGTAGTAGTGGTATAATACTGGTCGATAGACAACTAATGTCCATTCAGATGGGTTTACCTTGTGACGTGGTGGAGCAACCGGTTGTTTAGCAGTTGTCTGGTAATGGGAGGTAGGGAAAGAAACTAAGCACTGAAATCTTGCAGCTGATGCTAGTTTCAAACAAAATCAAACCAAAACCAAGGCATTTATTTACATAACCGAAATGTGGGTGAGTGTACTATTAGGTACACCTCTGCCTAATCTATCGGGGATTACAGACGTGATGTTATGTTATTATAAACTTGGCTGATGGTACTTAGACTTTGTTTTATGAGTCTAAGTTTGTCATCCTTACTTTTATTTTACAAAATAGAATATTTACTTAAAATCAAAATCAAAGCATTTATTTCAAGTAGGCCAGTTACAGGCACTTTTGAATTGTCGAAACAAGGAAAACAATGAAACGTAACTACAGTCCCAGTCACAAGGCATAAAAACTGTGAAAGCACTTTAGTTGCCCATTCCCTAGCGTAGAACTCTATGAAGAAGAACGGGCAAGAAACTCCATGGACACACTTTTCAATCAGAATATTTTTACAAAATCTTGGTTACATCATTCATGTTGAGATGGTCAATTAGATGAGAACGATGTAGCAAGATGTGTACGTTAACAGTGTTCATAGTAAAAATAAACAAAAAACTATTCAAAAATAAAATAATTAATTCAAATAAGCCGTGGCAATCAAGAGATACCAGTCACTGACAGCGCCCGTTCACGAACATGCAACGTGCTCTGAAAAGCCAATGACCAAAATGTACGGAGCAATGATGGCTTTTTTCTAGTCGCCCATTCATATATGTAGCTTTTATAATTATGTACAATTATAATATAGCATTGCAGCTGACAAACGAAACTATTTATTATTATAACGGTTATCGTAAAAATCTGTCCAGTTTTAGTTAAATCAGTTTATATGGGGTAATTTTTACGTAGCTTCGGCTCATCAGAGCTATCTCTGAAACTATGGAAAGCAGTGCTAAGTGTTCAAAGGAAAACTGCCTTGATTTTTAGAAGCTTATTAAAAAAAAAAACAAAAAAAATAGTTTTGTAATATAACTATGTTTTTTTTAATTTTTTTTTTTTTAAGCTTCTGTCTGTTTAAATAAGTCAAGAATGCCTGTATTTCAAGAACATGAGATAAAAAAAACTCGCCTAGTGCGAGTCGGACTCCTGCATGAAGGGTTCCGTATATCATCATCGTAGTAGGCGTCCCTTTATTTTTTTTATAATATTTTTTTGTTATAGCGGCAACAAAAAATACACATTCTGTAAAAATTTCAACTGTCTACCTATTACGGATCATGAGATGCAGCCCGCTGACGCTGTCAGACAGACGGCCAGCGGAGGCTTAGTAATAGGGTCCCGTTGGTTACCCGTCGGGTACGGAACCTTAAAAAATAAAAGATATATAACCATCCTTCGAATTCTTATTGTTTAAGAACATTTTTTATATTATCTGTAAGTTTCCTGCATAGTACATAATATTTTTTTTTTTGTATTTTTTTAAAAAACGTTGCCCCACACTAGGAATTTCTCCTGTATCGTGGGTGCGTTTACAAACACTTAAATTCACATACACAAACAGCCAGACCCGGAACAACTACCTGTAGGTCATACAAATATTTGTTCCGTGCGGGAATCGAACCCGCGACACGAAGCGCAGCAGTCAATCGCTCAGCCACTGCGCCAATCGTGCCGTCAAAAAATAGAATAATAAAAGAATTATTACAAAAATAGTGGTTCAAAAAGTTTCATAAACTGTTAAGTATATTGGACATTTTTGTATCTATTGTATGTATGTTTTTAAATGTTAATATTGTTTTGGTCATCACAATCGTTTTTCCTTCCAAACTTTGTGCTATTTCTAGCCACGCCACTCCATCACAATATTACCTAAATATATTACTACCAGCATGTAAGTTTAAACCTTACATCACACTTTGAAAATGTTACATCCTCAACCGACACCCTGTAGATTCGGGGTCCATTGTTAGGTCAGGGTCATTGACCGGACAATTGACCACGGCTTAAGTTTGAAGTTAATTATGTTAGTTGTGCAAGTATTGCAGTGTTTATGATGATGTGTAGGATTGATGTTGGATTATTATGATGCAAATAAAGTATATTAAAGGGTGTAACAAGACCCTTAATGAAGCCGAAACGCACTTGTTCTCCCCGTCATTGCGATCATTTTTTTGTTCAAGACCAAACCTGGGAACCTTCTAGTTACGGAGATATTGGGGGTCAAAGTTTCAACTTTTTCACAAGTTTTTTTTAAATACATTTTAATGTAAGATTTTTACTTTAAACACCTCCACGACCCTCGTACTATTCAATCCGTCCATCAGCACAATGTTTTGAGTGCGTTACATTGCGTCCTACCGTAAAACGTGATTTTCCCCCAAAAAAAAAAGTCGTTTCCCAGCAATAATTTTTACGTAACTTTTGTTTGATGTACATAATTCTTGGTTGACGGCTTCGTCAATGGTCTTATTACACCCTGTGTACTACACAACTGAACCAACATTGTGATAGTGTACGATGCCTACAAATATTGGCTCCTACACTATGACTCAAACTACTGAAGAAAGCTGGCCATGTCATTGATAAACTCGCAATTAAAAAAGCAATGCTAAGCTGTTAATTTTTTTCTTTTTTTGTTCCGTCCTGTTGAATTTATAGTTTATTGTTTTATTTGTGTTTTGTTGTTATTTTTTTTGTAACTTTGTATGATGCACGTGATGTCCCTGCGGCAAATAAATATACTTTCTTTCTTTCCTTTTCTTTCAATTGCATCGAAATTGCAATGTTTACAGAATAAGTCCATCTGTCGGACAGGACGGTCGCCACTAAGTTCAAGGACAGCATTCGGCTGGACGCTCAGGACTATTTACGTTATTAATGTACCATGAGCACATTCATGCCCTATTTAGTTGTGGGGTAGACAGGGATGGTGGTGAGATTGTGACGTGATTTGTCGAAAATGACGTACGTTTTCAGTTTTATTTTATTACCAAAAAAGATGTCTCATAAAAGTATAATTATTGCTAAAAAAACCAATGCCACCAAACCAATGTCGCCAATTAATTTAAGCTTTTTATGTACTAACAATAGGTTAAGATTTTACTAACACTATATGGATCAATGGTCTGAAATAAATAAATTATTATTATTATTATTAAAAGGTCGCTACATATTTCGGTTGCATTCCTACTCGAAACGTAATTTATTAAATACAAATAGTGGTTTTGTTTTGGCATTTGCATGTGGCTGAGATGAGAATGCTAAGGGGGATGTGTGGTGTTACGCAAATGGATAAAATAAGAAATGAGTACTTATGAGGAAGTCTGAAAGTGGCGCCGGTGACTGAAAAGTTGTGTGGTAATCCGTTGTCGTAGTATGGGCATGTGATGAAGAGAAATGAGGAAAACGTCGTGAGGAAAGTTTTGAGTATGAATGTGGGTGGTTATATGAGTAGAGGAAGACCAAAGAAACGATGGATGGACTGTGTAAAGAATGATAAGACATGCTGCGCCGACTCCAAATGAATTGGGATAAGGACAAGAGAATGATGATGAGATAGCGTTTTTTTTTTAAAGAAATGCCACGAGATCTTTAATACCGAGTTGTATGCCGGGCTAGACCCGATAATATAGGTATAGTATCTGTTACCAACTTCTATCTACTAAGCAGGTATTAGATAATTACCTTATACCTTAGTCACCGACAAGAAACTGTATTTTTTCTATTTTTGCTAAGTGTGTTGACACTATTTGAAGCGGTGGGTGCCGACGGCACGACGCTTTATTCAGGAGACTATCTATAAGAAATTACCATTAGTACTAATATGTCTGAAATAGTTGTTTTTTTCTCACATTTTGTTCTGTTTGTAACTTAGACGTATAGTTATATTTTTTCCTAATTCCATTTTTATTGGATTAATTATTAAAATGACGTCACTTTTAGAGTTAAAAAAGTAGTTGCATATTACCTCATAGGGTAGTGTGTCAAAACACCTGTTTCAATGTGCCGTCGGTTTCACTACTTCAAGTAGGTCTATTTTTGTCATAGACTGTGTTTTGAGAATTTAACATATACAGTAACGCGTAGTTTGCAATTGCATCATAATCGGTTCAGACGTTTCAAAGAAAAAAAAATGTTATTATGGAAATATCACTTTTCACGAAATCGTTCATACAAATCGGAAATTTCATACTTTAACCCCTAATATTATATTACCAATATCCTTTATTAACCATCATCATTGCGGCCGAAAGACGTCCACCGCTGGACATTGGCCTCCCACAAGTGTCGCCACATTTACCGGTCCCGTGCGTCTCGGATCCAGCAGATCCCCGCAACCTTCACCAGGTCATCGGTCCAACTAGTGGGAGGCATTTTAAAGCAACGTCTTTCGGTTCGGTCTATACTATTAAATGAGTGATATTTGTTTATCTATTTAAAAATGTAAAAAGTAAGTAATGAAAATGAATAAACGAATCTTTAGTTTTGCCCTCGACGTTATAAAAACACTTACTATAACCTCGTTTCGTCACAAAAGACGATTTATAATTAGCAATACAAGATAACTACATGAATATAACGTATACATAGTAGGTATATATTATACCTACTTATGTCAAGTCGGATAGTAGAGGTCCAAACACAAGGTCAAGGG
This sequence comes from Noctua fimbriata, assembly GCA_905163415.1. NCBI lineage: Eukaryota > Metazoa > Arthropoda > Insecta > Lepidoptera > Noctuidae > Noctua > Noctua fimbriata. Next base: position 3,904,866 of record LR990946.1, read on the forward strand.
CCCAGCCGGACGTCTATTATTGTACAAGGGTAGGTTCTCACGTTCTGTAGTAGTAAACAATTGTTGCTTGGATCGTATATTTACGCTGATAAGAAGGAAGGCTATGAGCAGTATAAGATTTTAAACTATCATGGTCACTAACATTATTATTTAGACTAGAAACGGGATATTTACCATCATCATCATCATCATTTCAGCCGAAAGACTTCCACTGCTGGACATAGGCCTCCCCCAAGTGTCACCACATTGACCGGTCCCGTGCGACTCGCATCCAGCGGATCCCTGTAACCCTCACCAGGTCATCGGTCCACCTAGTGGGAGGCCTTCCAACGCAGCGTATATTTACCATGTTTACTGTTAAATAAAAAAACAAATAATAATGTGGTAAATATCCCGTTTCTAGACTAAACAATAATGCTATGAGCAGTGTTGTAGATGGCCAACTTCCATGTCTTTTTATTTTGTTTCTTACCAAAAATCAAGCCTTTTTCACACGAGTACGTAGAAACTACGGAATGTTTGTTCCTTTTAGGCCAATTTTGTCAGCGTATGCTCTCGAAAAAATTTTGCTTGCGCTTTTACATATAAATGGTTTCCAACTTTCCTCTCGCAGGTCTGCTGGAAGAATTTTCTTATGAAATTAGCAGTACCTTTGTGCTGTTATATCTTAATGTATTCATCATCATCATAATTTCAGCCGAAAGACGTCCACTGCTGGACATAGGCCTCCCCCAAGTGTCACCACATTGACCGGGCCCGTGCGACTCGCATCCCTGCAACCTTCACCAGGTCATCGGTCCACCTAGTGGGAGGCCTTCCAACGCAGCTTCTTCCGGTTCGCGGTCGCCACTCCAGAACTTTTCAGCCCCATCGGCCATCCGTTCTGCGAGCAATGTGCCCTGCCCACTGCCACTTAAGTTTGGCATCTTAATGTATTGTCCTGTTACATTTATTTTTGTGTACATAAATCTTATTTATTTAAACATCTTGTGTCACGGGTGTTTGTGGTCGCTCTCCTCCGAAACGGCTCCACCAATTTTTATGTTTTTTTTTTATGTATATTTGGTAGGTATGAGAATAGCTCTTAAAGTACCTATATCCTATATCCGGACGAAGGGCACGGGGCACAGCTAGTAAATAAATAAGTAAATGATACCACAAAGAAAAATAAATTCATCTAAAATATTACCTACTAGACAGTGGAAATGCTACTGAAAAAACTATAAAATTAAACTGTAAAATTTAATTAAAAAGTTGTTCTTCAAAAAAAAACTATGCTAAGTTTCAATATTGTACATAATAGACACATTTAGAACATATTTGTTTAATACTGTTCGAACCCAGGACCTCGTGCTCAGTAGTCGCGCTTACCACCAACTACCACTAACAAACGAGACAGTCAATAAAAACAGTTAATAAGTAGTTTATAAAAGAATTAATAATCTCACAATCAACAATCTATCAAGCCATCGACTAAAGACACACAACACCCGAACATCTATATCTAACTACCCACCTAAAATCAATGTCCAATTAGTAATTCGAATTAGGAACACCCCGGTCACCAAACCCAATTACCGGGCATACAATCGATGCATGCCGGGATCGATTCCCGGATGTGTCAAGGTCAGTATTGCTCATTGATATAATATTAATAGGTAGATAGTCTGTAGGTCAGATTAGGTAGGGATTTGAACGGTGCTTATGCCGCTCGTGTCTGTCCTAGACTGAATGAGGTAGTCGAATATGGCAATTGCATTAAAATCTGGCTTTATTTGAAAAAGAAAATTCGTGTATGTGATGACAAATAAAATATATATGGGAGATAAACGGGAGGCCTAAGCAAGCATTTCGATTTAATTTGGTCTGTTGCAGATTTTTTATCTTTTGCTATTTTTGCCTTATAAGCTTATATCTTGTCTTACATTTTTTGTGTAGTAAGTAACGACTTTTTGTCGGGCTTACGATGACCCCCCATACTTAAGTACTAATGCTGTAACCATGATAATATTGTAATACCAAATCATTTGAAAAGATTAACCATGGAGTTTCCTGCCGGTTCTTCTCCATAGGAAACGACCAACCCGAACCGTGCACCTTTTTGTCGACGTTTTATAAGTGCCCATCTAGGCCTATGAGAAATAAAATATTTTAATTTTGATTGATTATAAACAAAATAATATTATATTAAAGCAAAGAAAACCGCGGTCGTAACACATATAAAAATTCACTGAGTTTTTTGAAGACGGCACTAGCCGTTATTTTTCTGTTTTGCCGTCGGCTTTTTTTCCAACAACAAAAAATTAACACGGAATCCTCCGTAACAAAAATATAGCTACGAAACAAGAATAAAACGATTTCCTATTCAAAATACTTAACAAAACCCAGCTTTTTTTCCTTCAAAACATACAAAACATACCTAAAATTATGACTACAAACAATCAAACCACATGTTCACGTCCCAAATACTTGTACAAGTTGATATTGCCGTTGAGAGCAGCGTGTACAGAGAGTACGTCAATCAAATCTCTGTTACGGACAAGAATAGCCCCGGTCAGCGAGGACGTTGCCCCTACTAACTTACTGACTCGAATAATTTCAGATAATAATACTATAATAGGTCAGGGTTTTAGGGATATTAGTGTGAGTGTAGAGTCTGTAGAACAAGGTAAAGCTTTGCTATCAAATTACTTAGTTAATGTTATGCTGTTGGCTTGCTGCACGCTTTGGTGTGCAAGCTGTACAGCAAGTGCAGCTAGTAACTGTATAACATTAACTAAGTAATTGTATAAATAAATAATAATAAATAAATTAGGTGAATTCTGTAAAAAGGTAGAGACAGTTGAAATTTTCTCAGATTGTCATGAATGATTTGTATAACAAAAAATAATAAAATATAATTATTAAAAATTAAAGGGAGGATCCGCTACTACGATACGGAAGTCCAACTCGAACTTCATCATCATCATCATCATCATTTCAGCCGAAAGACGTCCACTGCTGGACATAGGCCTCCCCCAAGAAGGGGGGTTTTGCCATAATCGCCACGCTTGGCAGGCGGGTTGGCGATCGCAGTATGGTTGTTATAAAACTCAGAGAACGCTGCTGCCCATTCTCTGGTAAGTCCCTTAGTCGCCTCTTACGACACCCACGGGAAGATATGGGACTCGCACTTGGCGGGTTTTTTTATTATCTCATGTTTATTATTGAAATACAAGCAGAAGCTTATTAAAAGAAAACAAAAAAAAAAATTGTTTTATTTTTTTTAAAAATCAAGGCATTTTCCTTTGAGCACTTAGCTCTGCTCATCTGTCATGCTGTTGGCTTGTTGCATAAATAAATAAATTAGGTGAATTATGTAAAATTTAAACCAGGTGTTCATTTTTGTTTCATTCCACGTTCACTTTTGATTGAATCATTTTGTGTTCAAACGTTTCTTTTCGAATAAAAAATCGACGAAATGCAAAAACAAAAATGAACGAACAGTGAAGCGTTCGATTACGCATAATCGTTTTTAATATGACAAATAAATGCCGAAACTATCATGAAAACAGGTGTGAGTGATTCTTTCATGCTACAAATTAATATTTTAGGGAACGATTTTATGGCAACAGTAGGTATTTGTGTAGTTGCAATTTAACAGATTTTTCAATATTTTGTAATTATCAATTGCCTAAAGCTAAAGCGAGGTTATAACTGTTTACCTTACTAATGAATGGGATGGGGAGGGGGGGGGAGGGGTTCATGCAAAATTCACAGAACGCCGCCCGCTCCAATATTTTTTTTAATACTTACTTCTTGAATGTAAATAGCTACGAGGAAAATATGTCAGGTTTTAAAGTCCAGTGTGTCGACGCACATCAATGTCCCAAATAAATGTAAAATACTCTTAACAAAGCCGAAAGGGACTTTTTCTCCCCGTCGTTGCGATATTGTTCTAGACCATACCTGAGAACCTTCTAGTTACGGAGATACTGGGGACCCCCAGTCAAAGAAAAACTTTTTCACAAGTTCTTTTTTTAAATACAGGTTTTTAATGTTATTTACTTTATTTGAAATACCTCCACGACCCCCGTACTATTCAATCAATCCATAAGCACAATGTTTTGAGTGAGTTACATTGACTTCTACCAGAAAAAGTGATTTTTCACCAAAATTTTTTTTTCAGATGTACGTGCAGAATGCTTGGTTGACGGCTTCTTGAAGGGTCGGTTTCCACCTTGTACGTTATATCAATGAACTCTGCGATTTTGCTTCTATTGCATAATCTACAAAATCTTGAAATAAACAACAGATCTCACTTATTGCTCCCAAATCGACTTCCCCTAGTAACGCCATGCGTATTGTCAGGGCCATTTAATTGTAGTGGGCGAGGGCTATCGTGTTTGTGGGCGATTTGCCCAGCATTGGGACTGTGGCCTTGACCTTACTTCTCAGCTGTTTGCAAGGACATTTTGAGTATATGTTAGTTTGTGACTTCTGTTTGTGACAATGTAGGTATTGGTGACAATTTACATTTGATATGTTTTGTGCACATACAATGAGGAGCTCGTGGCTAAATAATAACAGCCGTTCGGGTCGATCTTCAGGTTAAGCCGCGCTTGTCTAGGTTGGTCCGAGAATGGGTCACCACCCATTACATACCGAGTTTCCTCCGTACCTCGGAAAGCGCAAAATTTTCGAATCCATTTTCAGTGACTCATCTTTGGAGTTTCTCTGTTAATTGATCTGTTACCAAATTATTGGGATAATAAATTAAATATGACTTAAGAACGAACAAAAATATTACTATTCTGTTCATGAGTAATATGCGTATGACTTTAATCTGCTAAGAAATTATTCAAATACTTTTTGACACCCATGACGAAAAAACCGAAAAATTTCGTTGGCGCCATCTTGGATTTCCATTTTGACCGCATTTTCGTTATCAGCGACCACAAAAACCACGAAAATTACACCCATCACGACAAAAATAAAAATTTTCATCGGGGCCATCTTAGATTTTAATTTTGACCTGATTTTAGTTATCAACGATCCCGAAAACCACGATTAATACTTACCCTTTTATGTTATTTTTTTTTTAAATATTTTTCGGTTATTTTATTTACATATTTTCTTTTTAAAATTCCTCGTTTCTAATCTACATATCTGTCGGCGAGGCGAACCAAAACACTTAGATTAAAAAGTTATACATTTGAAATCTATCATCCCTTCATTAAACAATTCTAAATAACCAATGAAAAACTGCTATAATAAGTAATTACAATAAAAACATAAAATTCCACTACCAACATAACAAACAGTTATTCTCCTCACATTTTTCAGTGAACAACATGTGCCTTCCCGTAAAACCCGTAAAGTGCATTCCTAGAAGGCTGTATTACGTAAAACGTAGGTGTTTGCACGTGCCGACGGCGGGCGGGCGACGGGCGGCGAAGCTAGGGCGGGCGGCGTAACTTGGGCGGAATAACGTGATAGGAAATATTTTATATAAATTATAGTGTTTATTAGGAAGGCTATTTTCATATTAAACGTTAATAAATAATTAATATTGGAATGGAATTTTGCAATACATGGCGTTATGTAAAAATAATGTTACTTTAGAAGATCATTAAAATTGTATGAAGAGTGAGGGCCCAAGCACACTACCTTGAGGAACTCCACATGTTGTCCTAGTTGATAAAAATATTATATCACTTAGATATAATAAGATATTAATGTTTTATTTAGTATTCTTATTCACTCATTTTGACGACTACTATTGTGCATAGTATATTATGTGGATAACGTCAGTAATCATTCATTATAATTAAAAAATTAAAAGTATTTGTTGTTTGTCATGTTTTGATGAGGAGAGACAAATCGCATGTGACTAAAAGAGTGATAAATATAAATGTTGATAGATGGAGAGGGTGAGGAAGACCGAGGAAACAATGGATGGATTGTGTGAGGACTGATATGAAAGAAAAAGGAGTAAATGATAGCGTGACGGTTGACTGGATAAAAAAAAACGTGTTGCGCTTAACCAAAGTTAAATAAAAAAAATTAAGAAATTAATAGCATTTGTTGTTCTTTTTATTTACCTATTATTATAATATTTGAAAACTAGCATAGCATAATTAGCCTATAATGTTCCCACTGCTGCCTGGGACACAGACCTCCTCTCTATGAGAGGGAATGGGCTATAATCCACCACGCGGGCCCAGTGCGGGTTGGTAGATGTCACATGTCTTCGAATTTTTGGTTCTAGGACATGACGGTTTCTTCAGAAAAAAACTATGAAAACTATCACTTATAATATTATAGGTAGTAGGTAAGTATTTGTAAACAGACTAAAAAGAACTAAAGTAATGATAAAAATAAGACTAAAAGTAAGAAAAAATAAACATCTAAACAACGACGACAATAGGACACTTAGGCGTCAAAGTATTCCTCCGCATCGCTGTCATCTGGAAACGTGCCCAGAAGACTGGCAGCATTGCCACGCTGAATAGCAATGCTAATTCTTTGGCCAAAGAAAGAGCCAGCCCTCTGGTCACGCGAAGTGACGACCAGTCGGCGAGAGATTTCCTTAAAAAGGAGACGCGCACTCGGTCCCCATGACCCGAGCGTTTCGTTAGCGTTACCCCAAACGGTAAGTAGTAGGTAAGTATAAAGTCTTCTATAAGCCTACTTCGCTTAATACCAACAAAAGCTATTACTGAAAATGACAGTTTCAGTATTGCACCGTCAAACCGAAAACTATAACAAACTTATAGCTTATGCCCACGGCTTCGCTCACGTTAATTTAGAATTCGACAATCAATTCGGGTTGTTGCTTGTATTCAAAGACACGTGGCGCCATCTATAATAATAAGAACGTTTACTGTTGTTTTCCTCGGGAACAGTATTTTTTTTCGGGATGAAAGGTACCCTATGTCCGTTTCTGTACACCTGAAAACGTATATGCAAAATTTTAGGATGATCGGTTCAGTGGTTTAGGCGTGAAAAGGCAACAAACAAACTTGCTTTCGAATTTATGATATTATAGTAAGGAAGTAAGGATTGAAATGTATTGATGCATTATAGCTAAGTTGTCTAAGCGAGTAAAACGACATACGAGGTGGGTCTAAATAGATCGCTCACTGAAAGAAAATTCAAAAACAAGATGCCTGAATGAAAGATAATAATATGACTAGAAAGAGGGTGAATTTGGTTAAATTATTTTATGACGACTGCTAGTAATAACAAAAGTAAATGGCGAAGCCAAATAAATTAAAATAGTGGCAAAAGGGGTAGTTATTACCCCTTTCCTATAAAAGTATTTTTTATATAACAATAAAAACCTTTGTACGCTGGGAGATCTAAAACCGTATTAAGAATTCGTAGTAGTAGTTTACCCCCTAAACTTGCTTCGGTAATGGAAAACATCGTGAGGAAACCAGCATTCCTGAGAGATATTTCTCGACGGCATGTAAAGCCAAGTCAGAGGCCCATGGGCGGCATAAAAACTCTGACACCAGGTTAGGCACTAACCATACGATAAACTTTGTATATTAATGTATTTGAAGATAATGTGTTTCATATGTATATTCAATGCCCATGTAGGTATTTTTTTTAATTAGCCTATTCTATCCCACTGCTGGGCAAAGGCCTCCCCATTCTTTTTCAACTTTCTCGGTGTTTTGCCATGAAGGCTTATGTGATATAAAAAATATTTTGATGTTGATTTTTTTGATTTTGAATGAAATCACATAAGACCTAAAATCAAAAATCTTCAGAATTTTTCTCCACCTACGAAAACCTGCCTACGTACTAAAACCTAACTACCCCAGCTAATAACCCTATTAAAATCAATATACCTATACCTCGTAGTCACCTGCGTAATTAATTCATTTTAAGACGTCGACGCGGCGTCGCCGCATCCCCTTAGAAGCAACATTTGCATATTACAAAGTATGGAAGTTCGCTAACGAAGTGTGCGGGTGGAAGAGGGTGAATGGGGGTGAGAGGGGGCGTCTAAGGTTGCTGGTGTAAGACGGGGAATTGGGTGCAGGGACGGACTTGGGATAAAGTTTATGGGTCGCTTTTGTGTTCGTAATGCGTGTACGAATAGATATTCGGTGCGTTTTTGTGGTTCAATTCGTTGGGTTAATTGGAAATAGATCAGTGTGTATTGAAATTAGTTACCAAATGATTAATATCGTGAGAATTACATATTCAGTCCGAAGAGTCTACTGTTTCAGCGGTAATACAAAAAAAAACGAATTTAGAACGACACGAACTGGTCTCTCACATGTCTCTAATCAATCAACTTAACTTATCGAAGCCCACTGCTGGACATATTAAGCCACTCCTAAGTTGCAATACAACAACTAGGTCCCCATTTATCTCATCCAGCCTGATCAGCTCGTTTTTTTCTGTAAAATAATTTATTATAGATATGTGAACGTAGTCGTCAGTGGACCGAAAGTCTGACATCCAGGCTTACCAAGGGGTGACGGCGAGTTATGGGCTAGCTCACCGTCCGGCCGTCTTATGACGACAGGCCGTGTCGACGGCGCATTCGTGTTCCACGCGCGCCTCAAAGAGATGTCAGCAACCACGTAGGCACGGGCCGATGACTGCCAGGGCTGCGGGATTGTTGGAAAGAGATACCGCGGCCCTGGAACACAAAGGGCAAAGAAGGAACATGGACGGGTTTTAGTCAGTACAAGTCTAACACTCCCTTGCACTCCGCCCAGAGTGGGGGGGTCATTTGATGATTTCCCATCCAAAAAAAAAAAAAAATAGGCTTACCAATGGGTATCGTATTACCCAGTACTAACTGGGTTGTGGAGGTCATATAGGCAGTCGCTCCATGTAAAGTACTGGTATTCAGCTGCAAGCAGTTAGACTGGAAGTCGACCCCAACATAGTTGGGAAAAGGCTAGGCAGATGATGATGAGAACTGTGAACATGGACGAGCCAAAAGGAGTATGTAAGGATCGTAGCAGGTACCGTTCTATGGCTTCTGCCGGCTCATGTATACGGGGTGGAAGGGACCACTTATTCAGTACATCATTGTAAGCCTCACATAGAAATTTTTCATCGGTAATTAGAAAAAAAAATCAGCTGTTTCCTACAAAAGTGCAATGCCTACACGGTCAAAATGTATGGAGTAGCTGTTTTTTTCTTTTTAATAACCGATGAAACAATTATATGGGTGCTCAGAATGATGTACTGAATACGTGGTAACCGTTTTCGCGTCGGTGTCTCTTCCAATCCCCTTATGTAAAAATATATTCATTTCCACGTATTCTATAGGTATGTACTACAATCAAAAGTTAACCATCCAGTTTTTTAAACTACAGAATAAGTACAAAATAGTAAAGTTCTATCTGCAATGTTTAATATAAAAACAGTAGTTTGCATAATTACATTCGAGCACGCTTTGAAAGTATTTTAAATGAGCATCGCTTGCATTTTCTGTATTATTTTACTTGTGAAATATGACGGTCGGGTATTATTTTATGAAAATTGCAACAGAAAAATATTAGAGGTCAAAGTATGAAATTGCTGATTTGTATGGACGATTTCATGAAAACTGATATTTCCATACCAACATTTTTATTTTCTTGGAAACGTATGAACCGTTTATGATGCAATTTTAAACTATAGTTAGAGCGAAAAAAGCTGCGCTACACTGTGTATCTTAAATTCTCAAAACATTCTAAAAAATATACCTAATTGAAGTACTGAAACCGACGGCACATTTAAACAGGTGTTTTGACACACTACCCTATGAGGTAATATGCAACTACTAGTGCGGTTTTTAAACTCTAAAAGGTTCGTAATTTAACAATTAATCCAATAAAAATGGAATTAGCAAAATTATAACTATACGTCAAAGTTACAAACAGAATAAAATGTGAGAAAAAAACGGCAATTTCATAGTTAAAGACCTATTATTAAGATATGTTGTCAAATTTTAGTAGAGACAAGAACAGCAAAACACATGGTTATAGTGAATAGGTAAAATAATGAGTCTCATGGTCATCATTTCAGCACAAACAGATTTCAAAGGTGCTTCAGAAAATCATTGAGATCTGAAGCCAATTGTTACCACATTCAAATTCTTTATTGCGAACTAAGTGTACATAGTATTTTAACGATACTAACAGCAGGTAGGTTCTTAGAACTTAGTTGCCTGTTTAGGCATTGCAATTTAAACGGTTTTAAAAATATACATACTTAATTAATATTATAGTTAACATTACATTTTTTTTTTTTTTTTAGTTAGCCCGTATTGTCCCACTCCTGAGCAAAGGCCTCCCCCCATTTCTTCCACTTCTCACAATGGTGTGCTTCTTCTCGCCAATTCGCGAGGAAGCCATCCAAGACGTCCCGCCATCTTCTCTTCGGTCTGCCGCGACCCCGTCTAGCTGTTTCTGGACTCCAGTCTTGCGATATTCGGGCCCACAGCTGTGCCGGCATCCGGCAGACATGGCCTGCCCAGTCCCATTTTAGTGTCGCAGCTTTATAAGCTACGTCGGTAATTTGCGTTCTGGAGCGCAGTGTGGTGTTTCTTATCCGGTCAGTTATTTTTACATTCAGTATCCTGCGCTCCATCGCTCGTTGGCAAACCTTGAGTTTGGACTTCTGGACGTTAGTCAAAGACCAAGTCTGTGCACCATATGTCAGAATGGGGAGAATACACATGTCCATTAGCTTGCGTTTTAAGGGGATGGGTAAATCGCCCTTGAATAGCTCTTAACATTATATTATTAACATGATATCATCAGCACCTTCTCAATTATGCTAACAGCCTTTTTTACATCTTAGTCATCAGCCTTTATGTTACATCTTCACTATCACCTTTTTACAACGATCTTTACGCAAGGAAAACTTGCTCAGGTGGAGATTCATTAATGACTCTTTACCTTGGAGTGTAAATGTGGTGCTGTTTCACTAACAATGGGGTACTTAATTTTGTGTCCTACGTGTCCTGTTGTTTGTTCATTACAGAAAATGGATGGACACTACTGATGGCGCCAAACTAGCGGCTCAGTTCTGAGTCGATACAATTTAGATTGCCTTCGACGTGCTACGGAGAAGTCATCACTTTTCAAGACAAAAATTAACACACAATTCTTATTAATTCCAGAACCGTGAGCATAGCAGAAGATCAAATCAACCGCCCCAAGTCCGTCCCATTCCACCTCGAAAGCAGAGAAAGATGAAGGAAATGAAAATGTACGTCGCAAAAAGGGGGGAACACCCCCCTACACCCCGCCGAAGTGGAAAGCCCGAAAATTCTATAAAGAGGGGAGTTGGGACTCGATACCTTTTGTACGATAAGCCCTTTCTCCCCTCGCCCTAAGGAAGAGGAGGGGCGGCAAAAGCGGAAACATTACTCTAACTGACGTCTCCGCACTTCTTATCAGTCTTGAATAATTTCCTTCGTTTTGAAGGCGTGATGAGGGCCGTTTTGTTCGGAGGGTAGTTTGGTAAATAATTTTCTGAGGTATCGGTATTGTTGAGTTTAAGGGATGTAGTAGGGGTAGGCCTCCTTAGTTGCGCGGGGATGTTTTAAAGGGTGAATCATGTTCAGGTAGTAATTTTAAGATGCGGGGATGTGGGCTTATTTCGAAAATTAATGGCGTTTACCATTTTGATGTAAGCCATCCGATTTCTTCAAGAACTGATTTGGGGGTATCCTTACCATCTCAAGCCGGGTACAGACTAAAAAAGACAGCCGGGACCAACGGCTTTCCGATGCACGGAGGAAACTCGGTATGTAATAGGTGGTCATCCATTCATGGACCAACCTAGACAAGCGCGGCTTAACCTGAAGATCGACCCGAGCGGCTGTTGTTATTTAGCCGCGAATTCGTGAAAAAAATCAAACACGTTTATTTATGAAACATATTTGCAATACCACAGAAAACACTAATTCTATAATCACAGGAAAAGTAAATTAACAAACAAAATAGACAAGCCATTTGAAAACATGTTTTAAATCCCACACAATTTCAATTCAAGTTACCGATCCAAGAAGTCCATTCCTTTCACAACTTGATCATACCCACGACCTGTCGGCCACAGAACTTGATCAAAACAGGTTGAATAACTCAACTAAAATACTTTTTTTATCTTTGCAAAGGGTTCTGAATTCCCATTCCTTGAAAACGAGCTTTCTTTCACAAAAGATAAGACTTGTTGTAAAAGAGTGTAAGGGAAAACCGGTTTTTTGAAAAGATGGTTTTGACTTATCTTTTATATGGATTTGTTATAAAATTGTGTATTGTATTTTATATTATTTGGAAAAGAATTATTACCGTGCAGATTTTAGATTGTGATATTGGTTTTGGGAACATTTTAATTTCATAAAATTTTGGGTCCTTTTTTGAGACACCGTGAAACGTGTTGTGCCGACCCTAAGTAGAATGGGGAAGGCAGGAAGGTGATGATGATGATGATGATGAATTTCTTGATCACTACCCTTGGCTGACCTGTAAAGAAAGCCACAGGCATTAAGTCCGCCTTCATATCACATTCAGTCTACGATGAAGATGATTAAGTCCCCCACCTTTATACCTTTTTTGTGTGCGAGAAGTATAAATAAATATGTTTTTTATTGATTGAAAAATATATTTAAAAAAGTAGTGTAAACTAACTATATACATGATTAATTAAAAACTATTAAATAAACTAACAACAAACTATAAACGGGCATCGAAAAACTCCTACTCAACGCTGTCAGCTGGTAATGTGCCCAAGAGACTGGCGGCGTTGCCACGTTGTATGGCAACATTTAGCCTCTGGCCAAGGTAAAAACCAGCCCTTGGGTCACGGGAAGCGTCAACCAGAAGTATCGAAATTTGTTAAAAAAAAATTAAGATTCTGATAGTTTTAAATAAAATAATGTCTTTAAAATGATTCAAATGAACTAGTTCATTACAATTATCATGAAGTCCGTAATCGTTCCATTATTTTATCTTATTTATTTGACAAAATAAATAACAAAATCAAAATCAACTGGAAAAACACCAACCATTTCAGAATTAATTTTTCCACGAACTGTCCAATTTATCATAAGAATTAGTAGTGCAAACTATTGGGCATTCGTAATTAATGGACAGCCGGGCCCGCCAAATGAAAAGGGTGGCCGTCTGGTTTCACGAAAATACTGTTATTTTGTTTCGTATTTTCGATTTTAACTGTTGAGGGAGGATTTTTCGGCTGTGTAACGTAGATATGTAGGTAGGTAGACAGCGTGAATTTCGATTTGGGTAGCGCGATAACTATTGTAATTTGAATGTTGGCTTCGGAACACAATTGTATTTTTTAATTCATCTTCTGCCTAGCCTTTTCCCAACTATGTTAGGGTCGGCTTCCAGTCTAACTGGATACAACTGAATACCAGTATTTTACACGGAGCGACTGCTTGTCTGACCTCCACAACCCAGTTAGTACTAAGGTAATACGATACCCCTTGGTAAGACTGGTTGTCAGACTTTTTGGGCCACTGACTACCTGTAAACTGTCAAAGATCTACAAATGACAGCCGGGACCGTGTTTTCCGAGGCACGGAGGACTCGGTATGTAATGGGTGGTCACCCATCCACAGACCAACCTCCTCAGTAATAAGTAGGCAACTGTATTTTCAATTGCCTACTTATTATATTATATACCGAGTTTCCTTCTTGCATCGGAAAGCACGGTTCCGGTTGTCGTTTGACAATGGTTATACAGAGTGTAAACAGACTCTTCACGAAGCTGTCAACCAAGCATTCTGTACTTCAAACTAAGGAACTTTACGCAAAAATTATTGCTGGGAAACGTCTTTTTTTTTGGGGTGAAAAATCACGTTTTACGGTAGGACTCGATGGAACGCACCAAAGCATTGTGCCGATGGATGGATTGAATAGTACGGGGTTTGTGGAGGTGTTTAAAGTAAAAATATTACATTAAAAACATGTATTTAAAAAGAAAACTTGTGAAAAATTGGAACTTTGACCCCCAATACCTCAGTAACTAGAAGGTTCCCAGGTATGGTCTAAAACGAAAAACGATCGCAAAGACGGGGAGAACAAGTGCGTTTCGGTTACGTTCAGGGTCTATTTACACCCTTCAGGTAGTCAGTGACCCGAAAGTCTGAAAGACCTTAAGTAATTTCTCTTATAAGCATTTCTCAATCCCAACAAAAGCCTATATCTATCTTTAGATATTCCTTCATCAACGTCTTATAAATATTGAAGAGGTCTAACAAAACAACTGGTGTGTACTTACCCGGGAGGTAATTACGTACGGAGGGACGTTCCCTCGCGAATGCCGCCTCATCTTTCCACTTATGCTGAGATTCTCAAACTTGAGAGGTTAGTTCAATAATTTAGATCGTGTTTTGTAGACTCCAGAGAGAGGACAATGTGACAAGGATGGAGAATCAAAAATTAAGTTATACTCTATAGCTCGGGTCAATCTTCAGGTTAACCCGAGCTTGCCTAGGTTGGTCCGTGGATGGGTGACCACCCATTATGTACCGAGTTTGCTCCGTGCCTCGGAAAGCACGTAAAGTCGTTGGTCCCGGTTGTCATTTGTAGATCTTTGACATTCGTTAGGTAGTCAGTGTCCCAAAAAGTCTGACAACCAGGCTTACCAAGGGGTATCGTATTACACAGTACTAACTGGGTTGTGGACGTCAGATAGGCAATCGCTCCGTGTAAAATACTGGTATTCAGCTGCATCCGGTTAGACTGGAAGCCGACCCCAACATAGTTGGGAAAAGACTAGATAGATGATGATGAATAAGAAAATAATCAAACAGTACTTGAATATACAGAATAGCAGATATAATCCTAGTTATACCAGGGATATAGCTCGAAAACTTTGACAACCACACCCCCACCACCAGCATTGTCTTCCGGCACTGAGTGGCTTTATGAAATTCCTAACACGCACATACGTCGTAACGACGCCTCTTATTAGCCAGCTCTGGGTCGAGTCCGACCCTTTTATGGCTAATCGGGTAATAAGACCTAGTTTGATTGTATGACCGTTATTTCTCATTTGATTGGGTACTGTTTTATTGGCTTGAGAACTTATTTTGGTGACGTAAAAGTGATGAAAATAGGATACTGATATTGTTTGTGATGATGAAGCTGCTGAAATATTGGAGATTGGGTAGAAATCGATAGGTAGAAACTATACAGGGTGAAAGGGATATCGACAAACGGTTACCACGTGTTCAGTACGTCATACCGGACCCCGCAGACGGAAAATTTCCATTGGTAATTAAAGAAAAACAGCTGTCTCCTTCATGGTCAAAATGTATGGCACATGGTTTTTAGATGTCCGTTCCTCAAAAGGAAAAAACGGAACCCTTATAGAATCACTCGCGTGTCTGTCAGTCCGTCCGTCACAGTCAATTTACTCCGAAACTACTGGACCGATTGAGTTGAAATTTGGTGCACATATGTAAGTCGGTAACCCAAAGATGGACGTGTAACGTAAATTAATTAATTTAAAAAATGGAGTGCACTCTTGGGGGATAAATTAGAAAAGGAAAATAAAAAGTTATGCAAACTATATCGTGTTACGTATCAAATGAAAGGGCTCATTGTGAGCATCTCAAATATATTTTTTTTTATAATTAAAAAAAAATAGACGAAAATTGACTATTCCGAAACCATGGATTTATATCGATAAAGGCAACAAGACTTTTTTAAAACAGCAGAGAACAAGAATGTAATTTTTGGAATCCTTACTTACATGTTCATGTTCGAGAAAATCGTGCAGAACTCGAAGTATTTCGACTTGAATAATTATAATCTTCAGTCTAAAACATCTTACAAAACTCCATAATTATCTTTAAACTACTAAAACACGAACCCAAAATAAACTACCAATTAACTACAAAATTGAACTCCTGTAAGACGCCAAGACTAATTTAATTAAAATTTCAATTAAATTGAAACGTCTTAGATATAATGTTATAGTGTCTGCTCTGTTTATGTAATTTTATACGCACGGCTTGGGGGTGGGTGTCGGTGGGGTACCGCGGTACCCCACCCAGCCCGTGGTGGGATTAACAAGATTCCATTAAAATTATTATAATGTTCTCTATATTATGGGTAAGTAAAGCTTCTTTGGTGTTTGTCTGTGTGTGTTATGTACTCGGTGAAGACGTTTTGAAATATAATCATTAATATTGACGTGGTCAGTGGCCTGAAAGTCTGATAACCAGTCTTACCAAGGGGTATCGTATTACCCAGTACTGGGTTGTAGAATTCAGATAGAAAATCGCTCCATGTAAAATACTGGTATTCAGCTGCATCCGGTTTGACTGGCAGCCGACATCAACATAGTAGGGAAAAGGCTAGGCAGATGATGATGATGATGATGCTATTGGCATTACTTATGTACCTATATAGTATTTTTTTGTGCGGATTTTGACAAATGTTAAAACTATTATATGTATATATAATAGTTTTATAAAAAATATAGAGTTGTATGATGAATTCATTAATGATATATCTCTCTATTTTTCATCATGGTTGCGCTTTGAGGAATATACAAATAATATTTTTAATTTGAATTTGTGAGCGCAACTACCGGTTGCGCTACGAGGAATTATTTAGTTGCGGTTAGTTGATTGCGCTTAAAAATGGTTGCGCTCTGAGGAATAACCCTTTATATCGCCCTCTTTTCTAAATCCACAAAAAAAATTCACACGCGATCCTCTAACAAAAAACTAACAGGTACAAAAGCACTACCAAATAAAACTTATCTAACACGTAACTTGTCAGAACTTGTCCCCCAAACCTTCAATTCCACCTATTCCACACTAACATAAGCCACCACCACCTTAAAAGCCAGTAAGAAAATCAATAGCGATGTAACATAACGCCACAGTTACTTATTCCCCGCGAAAATAGACGCTTCGCGGGGTGAGTTTTCACCCCCAAGCGGTTGGGGGAGTGGGGTCCCCGCCACCTGAGACACTTCGAAGACGGAGCACTCAAAATTTCGCTTATATAACATGGATATACAGTGGAATTAATTAGTTTTACGGCGCAAAGTTTTACATGGGGACCGTGTGATATTTGCATAAGATTCTCTAGGTGTGTTTTGTTGTTATCTTGGTGTGAGCAGAGAGAGAACTATGTTCGTTTTCGTGGAAAAGCAATAAGATGTTGTTCCTAAACGAACAAGAAAGAGGGTAGATCGATTTGTCTAAAGCAATAAGTTCAGTTTATCCGTGATTATGGTGCTTGCAACAGCGCCGAAATATCGGGAACTCAAAGCAATCAGTAAACATGGTAAATATTCCGTTTCTAGTTTTAATGATAAAGTTCGTGACCATGTCAGTTTAAAAACTCCTAAATGCTGTATTTTTTCACAAAGACACACATGCCTACCAAGCATTATGAAAAATGAAAGCTAACAACGAGCAAATAAGTATGACATACTTAATATTTTAAAACTTTCAAGAAGTTAGATGCCTTAAAATTGCCAATTCGGCAGACGCCGCGTGTAATAAACGCCATCTGCATACGTCCTAAGAAAGACAGTGTCGAGGGTGTCCTTACACGTCATGTATGTATTGGTTCACATTCACGTCGGCTTTCTTAATATTCTGACCTATAAAGGGTGTAAATAGACCCTTAACATAGCCGAAAGGCAATGGCTTGTTCTCCTCGTCTTTGCGATCATTATTTTGTTCTAGACCATACTTCCCAGGTATGGTCTAGAACACCTTTTAGTTACGGAGATATTGGGGGTCAAAGTTCCAACTTTTTCACAAGTTTTTTTTTAAATACATGTTGTTAATGTAAGAGTTTTACTTTACACACTTCCACGGCCCCCGTACTATTCAATCCATCCATCAGCACAATGCTTTGAGTGCTTTCCATCGAGTCCTACCTTAAAACGTGATTTTTCACCCCAAAAAAAAAGTCGATTCTCAGCAATAATTTTTGCGTAAAGTTACTTAGTTTGATGTACAGAATGCTTGGTTGACGGCTATGTGAAGGGTCTGTTTACACCCTGTATAGTTCCGTGTAACATTTCAGTATAATTATGCTTTTTTTTTAAATAATATTATGGTCTTTATTTCAATTCAGTTTGTACATTATTTACAAACTTCAAATAGATCTAAAATAATAATAAAATATGTACAAGTATAACACGAGTACACATCTTAACTTTTTTCTTTTTTTGTTCCGTCCTGTTGAATTTATAGTTTATTTTTTTGTCATTTTGTATGATGCACGTCATGTCCCTGCGACAATTTTTTTTTTTCTTTTTTTCCTTACTTTCTAAGTATCAAAGTGAAAAAAGAATTACAGAGCCGTCAAAAAGTTAGTCAACATCGTTGTCTATAGAAAAATTGCCCAGAAGGCTGGCAGTATTGCCACGTTGGATGGCAATGTTGATTTTTTGGCCAATAAAAAGTTCACGTGAAGTATGCTATGCTTGAATAATTTCCAGATAATTTCGCACACATACCACTACCCTCTTATTAAAATCAAAACATCTTAAACCAACCAGTAACATCTATAAATTACCGTGAATACTAAGAGTTGCAAGCCTCACCCCACAACAAGGGAAATATATTTCGAATTACTGGCAACACAAATAAATCAGGCACTCGCCAACCGACAATATAATCGGGAACTTAGAAACACGTACTTACTTATGAAACCCCACCACCCCGCGCTCCGTTTTGAATTTCGAATAGGTAGGGTTGCAAGATTTGTAAGAAAATTTACGAAAGTATTGTATAATATAGTCCGCATATGTACCACTATTGTACATGAAGTTTAAATAAATAAATAAATATTCTTTATAGCTGTGGTAACTAGAGGTGACGGCTCCAACTTGCAACTTATATACACTTTGTACAATTTATTTCATTATTACTGCTCTCAAAACGCTATAAGACAACATAGTGAGAAAACCCGTAGTTCTGGAACCAAAAACTCGAAGATACATGACATTCTCCAACCAGCACTGTGTCCTCGTGGTGAATTACAGCCCACTCTCTCTCACAAATCATTTTAACTGTGGGCTATGTTGTAAATTGGGACTGCTCAGTAAAACACAGGCTTTGTGAATGATCCAGGATTTATTTTGTCTACCTATTATTACCGTATTTTATACATTATTTCTTAAAATTTACTTAACTCCTATTGTTTAGCGTGAGCGCGAGCAACAGAAAATTGCTTAGAGTATGCCACAAGTTTTTTCGACGCTACTTACCATGCAATGGTACTCAGCGAAGGATATAAGGTATCTGTCGCTTGATCAACGTCATGCACGGAGTGGTGTCCGTGGCATCACTCGGGCCCATCAGAATACCAGGGATAGGATAGAGGGCCTCTTGGCCTCGTACAGGACCAGTTTAGTTTTTGGTTGTTTTCTTTTAATTTAATTTGTTTTATTGTGTGTGTAAAGTGAAGAGAAATGGACTAAGCTACTAACAGAAAGGTATCCAAGAGCTAGCAAAAGAAATAGAGGCAGACAAATCAAAAGATGGGAAGATGACCTCAAGAAAATAGCTGGTCCGGTATGGCTCCGTTTTACTAGAGACAGGAATACGTGGAAATCTTTAGAGGAGGCCTTTGTCGACAGGCAAGCTGTTCCACACAAATATTCAGTTGCCGATCATTCAAATGCAAGTTAGAATTGATCAAATCAATTTAGTTTTTAGTAAGTAGGCATTTATTAATTGTAAAGAAGGAAACAACATAAATATAATAAAGGCTATTTTTTTATTTATTGTTTTGTCCTGTGCGAGACAAACTACTACTTTTTCCTTTCTTTATTACTTAACTTCAAACGAGGTATTCCTCAAGACGCACCTATTTTTAAGCGCAACCAACTAAGCGCAACTATATTATTCCCCGAAGCGCAACCAAATTAAAAATATTACATGTTTATTCCTCAAAGCGCAACAATGATTAAAAAAATAATAATTTGTGAGCGCAACTAATGGTTGGCTTCGAGGAATAATTTAGTTGCGCTTAGTTGGTGGCGCTTTGAGGATCCCTTTCATACAATGAAAAGTGGGATTAAAAAAAAAAATCTACTTGCATTAGCTAAACATACTGGATTTAAATAGATATATGTTAAAGAAAGAACTTGGTAAATGGCTATTGCAACAGGACTATGTGGCAACAGAAAATCTGTTAACTTACATCTCTTAATATAATATAACATAATATCACATACATCGATCACATCCCACCCTTTATATCGAACTATTATATTTATTACATTCACGGACTCACTTCCTCCCCCACACATATCCCACTCACACACACCCACACATACCACACATACCCACACATACCACACACACCCACACATACCACATACACCCACACACCCCTACACATACATACATATCCTTGTATTACTTATGATTAGTTTTTGTTATTACTTTATTTTTATTTCTGTACAGCTGTTAGTACAAATCATTGACACTGTCTTCACTTGTTTCAGATTGTGAATATTAACAGAATCCACTTGGCTGAACCCTATCTTTTAAGATACAGGCTAGTCCTAGTTTAAAAGATAGAGTCTCTTATTGCATTAAAATGTAAAAATGATTTTCAAACAATGTATACAGTGCAAAGTGCTATGTTTTTGTGAAATAAATACTTTATTTATTATATTATTATTCTTAATTCTAGTTAGTGACAACCCTATCCAAGAACTGAGAACCCGAACAAAGTTAGATTGAGAACGAACGAACCGACGACGTTCGGTTCTTAAGACTCGCTGCGGACGCCGCGTTTGAATGCAAGAGTTTTGGTGCAAGAAACGAGGCCATATTTGTGGAGAACGGGTTGGTAAAAGGTGTAGCTGTGTTTTATTAGATAAGTTGTTGTCGGATAACACAATGATGGCGTTGGTGTCTGTGCCAAAATTTTCATAAACGTCTTTTTTTTTTTTTGCTCCAAACACAAACAGCCAGACAGCGGAACAAATCCCATGTAGGCCATACAATTATTTGTTCCGTGCGGGGATCGAACCCGCGACACACAGCCCAGCCGCGCCCAGTCAGATTTTTTTAAACAATTTTAGACATGGTAGGTTGGTGACATGGTTTTTTTTTATTTGTTTTTTCATTTATTTATTTTTTGTTTTTAACATGGTAAATATCTCGTTTCTAGTGTTAATAATAATTTTAGACATGTCAGTTATAAGATACATCAATAACTTTACGCCCCGTTCATGATATCCGGTGATGCTTACGATGTACTCACGACAACCATTTTATGCAAAACCAGTATAAGTTGATCTCTCATTGAACGGGAAGCTCATCCAAAGCGAGGTCAGGTTATACTAAATATTTATAGCTTGATGTGTCCCCGTGTGTACGTATAACTTTGCAGTTCGGTGGCGCTGCTTGTCAAGAAAAAATGTAACAATATGTTCTTACATTTATATTAATTTGTTCACTGAGACAAGAGAGCAGCGGTGGCCCAGTGGTGGCGGTCCCAACTTACGAGCAGTAAGTCGTGGGTTCGAACCCAGGCTGGCGAATTACTTTGTGTAATTTATTTCATCACCACCCCTCTCAAAACGGTGAAGGAAAACATCGTGAGGAAACCGGCATGTCCTAGAACCAAAAATTCGAAGACATCTACCAACCCGCACTGAGCCCGCGTGGTGGATTATAGCCCACTCCCTCTTATAGAAAGGAGGCCTGTGTCCCAGCAGTGGGAACATTATAGGCTGATTATGCTTATGCTATGCTATGTTCACTGTTTTGACGACAGCACAGATAATCCTCCATCCTCCATCGCGACTTCGCGTAAGTACAATCGCGTTGCGTTCACTCGTAGGATGCTCTGAGCAATTTCTTTTGTTTATTTTCTCCGTAATCGTTGTGGTATCACACCTGTCGCTTGTGAGTGTAATTTGTGCCCAATCAGTTAACAATTAATAATAGTTTTTTTTTTCCTAAAACGAATTAGATTGTATCGTAGTTTTATATTTTTTTTTAGCATAATAGGTCAATTGACTATTATGCTAAAAAAAAGTAATTGACTAGCGGGGCGACCATGGCCACATATAGCACAGGACAGAGAGGTGACAGAGAGGTTTGGAAGGAGAAAGGGGAGGCCTTTGCCCAGCAGTGGGACACAAACAGGCTAACAAAAAAAAAACGGACGCACCCGGTCGTTTTCGACCCAATTTTTATACCTCCGTATTCACCATCACATTTTAAGGCCTTAATTTTTTCAAAAACACGAATCCAATGCTTTATAAGATGTTTCTACGAAATTAGATATAACAAAGTTTCAAATAGTATTACCACTACCAATAAAACCACAAATACCAACTCATAAATACGCACATACATATATAAATTAGGTATGTATCAAGTGTCACGTTCCTATACGTACATAGTTACATATTACGCGCTCGCAAGCCGCATGTATACACTACTGTACATGTATACACAGCTATACATGTCGGTATGTACATATTTTAATACATTATCTCGCGTAAGGAGATGAGTTCCAAGATGGCTGCCTTTGAAACACTTCTTAGAGCTCGCGTAGCGTCGGCTGACTGGTATGGAAGAGCTTCGCGATTTACCTATTATTTTGACAGGTAGCATTCGTGTATAGTTAATTACATTAGGTAATTATAGGTTAAGACAACGAGGAGCTCGTGGCTAAATAATTACCGCCGCTCGGATCGATCTTTAGGTTAAGCCATTACATACCGTTCCCTCCGTGCCTCGGAAAGTACGTTAAGCCGTTGGTCCGGGCTGTCATTTGTAGACCTTTGACAGTCATTACAGGTAGTCCAGTGGCTCAAAAAGTCTGACAACCAGTCTTACCAAGGGGTATCGTGTTACCTAGCACTAACTGGGTTGTGGAGGTCAGATAGGCAGTCGTAAAATACGGGTATTCAGCTGCATCCGGTTAGACTGGAAGCCGACCCTAACATAGTTGGGAAAAGGCTAGGCAGATGATGAATTACAGGTTAAAACAAGCTCTACTGATGTCTACGAAGTCCTTGGTTTTATTGTCACGTCAGGAAGATGTGTTTTTGGATTTTTCTGTCAGAAGCAGCCTAGAGGATTGCCGGTTGATGGCAATAGGCACGACTCCTGTTACAACTTAAACGCAATGGGTGAACTATACAAGGTAAAAATGTATCCTTCACAAAGCCGTCAACCAAGCATTCTGTACATCAAGCTAAGTAACACTGCGTAAAAATGATTACTGGTTCACGACTTTTTTTTGGGGGTAAGGTTTCACCGCGCTCTTGTGCTAGGGCCTCTGTACTATTCAATGTATCCATAAGCATAACGTTTTGAGTGCGTTACATTGGGGCATTAAACCGTGATATTTCAACTCACTAAAAAGAAGTAGTTTGCTTAGGTTGATGTACAAAATGCTTGGTTGACGGCTTCGTGAAGTTCCCGTTTTCTCCTTGTATTTACTTTTACTTACCAATGAGGCAGTAACACAGGGTGCAAGGGACACCGACGCGAAAACAGTTACCACGTATTCTGTACATCATTTTGACGCCCCCCCCCCTGCTCACATAGAAATTTTTCATCGGTTATTGAAAAAAAAAAACAGCTGATCCCTACAAAAGCGCAATACCTACACGTTCAAAATGTATGGAACAGCTGTTTTTTTTTTTAATAACCGATGACAAATTTCTATGAGGGATGCTCAGAAGGATGTACTGAATACGTGGTAACCGTTTTCGCTTCGGTGTCCCTTCCACCTTGTATATTATGTTAATGTTGTTGTTGTTTGTGTTTATGTTGTTGTGTTGTAAGTTAATAACATTGCTACACAATTTAAACTATAATGATATAGAGTTACTCTTGCAACGTATGATTTATAAATAATTAATATAGTGTGATGCTTACGCTTATTTAGTCACCCATCCATGAACACTCAAAATCTATCTCTCTCTCTCACATACACACACACACACACACAAACACATACGCGCGCACACACACATAAACACACGCGCGCCCACACACACTCTCTTATACAATTGATCGTATTTTCTTTAATTTTTATTTATTTATTTTTTCTCTTAGTTCATAAGTTTATAATGTAAGGGAAGAGCGGAGCCTTCAACTACAGGCATTTTCTATGCCTAAATGGAGACTCCTTGTCATGCAATGTAAGCCAAAATGATATGAAATAAACTTTTTTATTTTTTTTACCCTTTTTTTTCTTATGGGAAATTATTATACAATAAACAATATTTATTTGTCCAAGACTTAAACCTATTTACAATTACTGTACCTTAAATTAGACTATAACTTAGTGGCAAGATACAGGACAAGTGCAACTGGGCTAAACTAGGAGGACTCCTGTTTTATACGCACCAGTTACTTCCGTCACAACCGTGATCGAGCTGACATTACAAGTGTGGTGCGGTGCAAATGCATCGGTGTATCAAATGACCCCTCCTGCTCTGGGTGGACAGGAAGGGAGTGTCAGACTTCTCCTGATTAAAACCCATCCATGTTCCTTCTTAGCCCTTTGTGTTCCAGGGCCGCAGTATCTCTTTCGAACATTCCCGCAGCCCCAGTTACAATATTATGTACCCTTATAAAATAATACGAAGAACGGGTTCCATCTCCACTCTATAAACCAGCCACACGAAGTTATTATATCGCTGCTAGTTTTCGCGGGGGGTGGCAGAGCGTGGGGGGAAGGTGGCGCGCCCCGTGATAACTCTCTACTTCACCGTTTACTTATTTACATAATTACATATAATTTTCAACTGTGTGCGGGTGAAAACACCTTATTGAAGACTCTGAAGATATGTATGTTGAAGGTTTTCAAGCGTAGGCTTTCTTACAAACAGGGCTTCACTTGTTGTCAGGACGGCTTTGTTGGTGAACAGATATAAAATTGACTATGAAAATTGTTTTAAAAAAAAACCGGCCAAGGTGGGACTCGCGCACCGAGGGTTCCATACAAACTTGTAGATATTTTGTTATTAAACTACATATTTACGATAATGGATAAAGAAACAGACCAAATTGGCGTTTAATGGATGCACGCAGGTCACACTATTGCGCCACAATATGAATTCGTCGACTTTAAAGTTATTTTTTTATTTTTTTTTTATTATTTATTTGTCCATGTCTTCGGATTTCTATCAATTTATGTGTGGCAATGGGTGTTATTTACCAGAAATAAATGATTTTATATTATTAATACCAAAGGAAATAAAAAAAGTCCCGAGCAGAGAATGTTTTTTTTAAACTCCCCTACTCTAAGAACTCAATAAAAAAAATCCCATGAAAATTCGAGCGCTATAAATTTCGTTCCACCTTATTTTCAAAATGCACTCGACTACTACAGCTGTTACTATTAGAAAATAATAAAGCTTCCGAAAAACAAAATTAACTTCCAACGACCTGTAGTTGACAGTAATACTAAGCTTGGTTATTTAGAATTACCGAAAAATAAATACAAAATTAACCGACAAAAACGTTGTATTTAATAAACAAACATGAGCTTATTCAAATATTAATTATACGAAAAAAAATAAGCAAAATTTCCGAAAAAAATACTAAGTTTCCGAAAAAAATACTAAGTTTTCGACTTGAGGCACCCCGACTTTAGGTTAGGTTACTTTAACCCATTCTTGACCACTGTATCAATTTGGGAACACTTAATAAATGAAGGTAGATAAAAAAGGTTTTGACAATAGTTAATATTATGTCACTGTGTTGTGCAGTCGAGAGTGTGTTCAATAAGTAATAACAACGGATTATACAAATTTGTTCAAAAATCTTTCTTTTTGGCGTCACTGAAGTTCGTTATCCGGAGGAAGGTACAGGTAAGCGTGCTTTTGTCATTATTATTTATTACAGATGATGAATATCGTGAATATTGTTTATATTTTCATAAAATAAGTAACTTACCTAAGAACCAAAGCTATTTTATTGCAGTTATTTTACATGTATGTAAAAATATAGTGACATAAATATTGGTGTGCCAATTTGGGTACAATGGCTACAAGTGTACTAAAAATTAACCATTTTATTTACAGAATCAATATGTTAGTGCAAGCAATATTTTAGTGGCACTAATGATTTCAGGGGTTTAGAAACTATCAGAATAGCAGAGGATAGTGACGACGACTTGGACTATGATTTAGCCATCATTCCACCAGAGCTAAGCGTCGTGACTGACGAAGAAGGTGATGATGATGTGGCCCCTAGTGCCCTACTAAACGATGTCCCAGGTAGTATCGAGGTATTTGTTCGCAACGTGGGTACTCTTTCGGAATCCGATAATAGCAAACCCTAAACCTTGGCCAACTTTGGCTTGAACCTTTGGCTGCTAAAAGGTCACGATCTTCCTTTAGATCGGCCCAACCAGAGCAGCCCACTGTCTCTGTGCGTCGATAGTCATCGAGTCTCCCGCTTTGGCGAAAGTGTTCACCAAATTACTCGACAACCTTCGAACAAACTGACTATAATATTAGTTCTCGAAAATCGCGTCAAGCAGGAACTAAAAGATTTGACACCCGTTTCAATATATGAGAAGCTTTTTGACGAAGAAGTTTTTACAATGATTGATGAGCTTAGCAAGTTGTATGCCACTCAAAATAATCGTCACAATTTCAATGTACATACACATATACTCATACTGTCGGGTATCACAATCAACCTCGAGAACATATAATGTACTAGTTTTTAGATGAGGATATTGGT
Organism: Noctua fimbriata; assembly: GCA_905163415.1. NCBI lineage: Eukaryota > Metazoa > Arthropoda > Insecta > Lepidoptera > Noctuidae > Noctua > Noctua fimbriata. Next base: position 3,931,564 of record LR990946.1, read on the forward strand.
GTCGCAGTGGTGTCAAAATCTATGTCCAGACACAGATTTAGAGAAGTAAAACGAAATTTGCATAAAACAGTATTTGCACAATGGCGACCAATCACGATTCGTACGAGCCAGTAGGATCCACAAAAAGAAGGTGCATTGAAAGAAAAGAAAAGGCTGATGTGAACATTCCTCATCTGTTCCAAAATAAAATAAAGGTATGGCCGGAGTGGATGAACTGATATGATTGATATGACCATGTCAAATGCATGGCGATTGCACGACATCGCTAAAGAAGACCTAATGAAGCAGTTACTATTCCGCTGAAGTGTCGCCAGACACTACCTCAAACTATCATCCCAAAGATGTTCTGTTCCCCGCATCAAGCAATATTGAAAGTTTACAGTTGGATGGGGTTGATCGCGTCCCTAAAAAGCTTCCAAAATGAGTGCGGTGTGCTGTATGCCATATCAAAGGCCGCTGGGCTTGCAAGAAGTGCAAGAAAACCCTGTGTATTGAAAAATCGTGTTTCGCTAATTTTCACTCATAAGGGGCCATTGTGCCAATTTGGGTACACCACTGTAAATTCATGAAAAAAATATATTTGTTATTTTTTTGATTTACTATTTACTCTTGTAGCTACTAAATTTCAATTAATAAAATAATTTTGAAAATCCGCTCAGCAGTTTTAATTTGGCCACGAATGGGTTAAACCCTGCAGACAGAAGTAGGAGCCCCGCGTGGCGGAGCTACGTCGACTACGCCTAATTACAACATTTTGATATTTATCTTGACGTTGATTTTATACCTGTTTTATTTATTTTAAGATTAATACGCAATTTAATCTGGTGAAAAAATATTATGTCAGCAAACGCTGTATTGATTTTCGGAATTTAAAGTATTTTATTCGGTCGTTTCTTTGTCGCAAGATTAGTATTTTAATGCCCATGTTGTGTTTTTTTTCGGAGCTTTTATTACTACCCGTTACAATTTAGCCACGAGACCTCCAAAATGGTACTTCGAGTTTTAGAAGAAAAGTTTCATACATACAAAACAAAACTTAACCTTTAATATGCGCCAGAGCATGAACGCCCGCGCGTGCTCTCTACGCGAAGCCACAATTTCACCGCAAATAAAAAATAGAAAAAGAAAAAAAAAATGTTAAATATGGAAAAGAGAGAGAAAGAGTGAAAATGAAGGATGATGGGGGATGTGGGATGAGTGGAATAGAATAGGGATTCCAAAACTATTTAATTATTTATTTCGTGTTATAGTGCCCCGCGCTTTTTTGTCACATATTTGTGTCGTTGGCATACAAGGCACGCGGTTGCTTGTCACGTATATGTGACGGTGGAGTTCAAAAGGTTAAAAAAGAAAAATTTACAAGAAAATTAGGTTTATCTATCGACATTGAACGCTACAAAGTTTCGTGTCCATTCTATTAACCGATGAGAAGTTCTCTCGTGAGGATTCGATCCTGGCTGCAGGATCAAGTCATGTCAGCCATAAAACTATATAGTCACCAGAACCAAAGGTGTCATAATTTCAGCTTCGTCGGTTGGGAGGAACTGGTTTGAAATTCAGTTGCAGGATTTACTGATATAATAACTAATCATCATAAGCTTTAACTTTTTTTTAAATTAGGATTTTGTTTTTAATTTTATTTTGATTGTTTTTTTTTAATTTTAATTTGGATTTTGTGTTTAATATTATTTTGATTATTTTTTTAATTTCGATCGATCTTTAGGTTAAGCCGTGCTTGTCTAGGTTGGTCTGTGGATGGGTGACCGCCCATTACATACCGAGTTTCCTCCGTGCCTCGGAAAACACGTTAAGCTGTTGGTCCCGTCTGTCATTTGTAGATCTTTGACAGTCGTTAGGTAGTCAGTGGCCCGCAAGTCTGACAACCAGTCTTACCAAGGGGAATCGTATTACCCAGTACTAACAGGGTTGTGGAGGTCAGATAGGCAGTCGCTCCATGTAGAATACTGGTATTCAGCTGCATCCGGTTAGATTGGAAGCCGACCCCAATATAGTTAGGGTTAGGTAGTTGGTGTATAGTTGGGAAAAGGCTAGGCAGATGATGATGTTTTTAATTTTAATTTGGATTTTGATTTTAATTTAGTTTAATTGTGTATCTATGATCCAAAGTTGATTCAAATAAAGAAATAATGATATAATAAGCTTATGATGAGTGGTAGAACATAATACTTTTGGTCGCGTATGCATTGTAGACTTTAAAAAAAAAAACGCGTTTAATTATTGCTTCAAAATGTTCCCAGACACAACGTCGCGTAACATTGTTGCATATAGCAGTGATAGCCTAGTGGTGTGACCGTCGGACTGCCAAGTCATAGGTCACGAGTTCGAACCCAAGAAACTTACCTCTGACTTTTCGGATTCATGTACGTATTGTATAATTATCACTTGCTTCGGTGAAGGAAAACATAGTAAGGAAACCAGCATGCCTGGGGATATTATTATATCTCTTGACGGCTTGTAAAGCCAAGTCAGAGGCCCATGGCCGGCATAAAGACTCTGAGACCAGGTAAGGCCCTAACCACACGATAAAGAAGATTGTTGCCCAACAACAAAACTTGCTATGCAACTTTGTTTCTCAGTCATCTCCCTGCTCTTGTCCCATTCTACTTGGAGTCAGCGCAACACGTTTTCTTCTTATAAGCTGATATGCAACTATGCACTTATTAAACCATTCGCACCGCTACGGTCATTCATAACAGGACCTTCATATTCGCTACAATCATTCTTTTTCAAGAAGCCATTAAATAATTTAAAAAAAAATTGAACATTGGTCTTTTTGACATAATTCTGTCAACTACAGAATTATTTAGTATTTTTTGTCTTTTAGTATTTTTTTGTTAAATATATTTTTGTACAACGGGCTGGTGTCCGCAAACTCCACGTCAAAGCGCTTATTTTGCGTGCGGACATATATATTTTATACATTTTACATATTTTACAATATTATCTAAATGGAAAATGAAAGTAGAGATAACTACATTGAAAGTCCAAAGCCAACAGATTTTGAAAAGTTTCTGCCATGGGCTTGCAGGAACTACAACATTTTACCTGATGTCGTAGTTACCAAAGCTGGTCAGGGTAAGTTGAATATGTATCTCCTAATAAATGGGATAACATTAGATGAATAACGTTTTTAACCGACTTCCAAAAAGAGGAGGTTATCAATTATTCGTCAATTTTTTTTTTTTTTGTTTATTTTCAACGATATCTTCGGCAATTGTGAACCGATTTCGATGATTATTTTTTTTAAATTTATAATTATATTAAATCGCCAATATTATTTCGCGATTGTCTCGTTTAAATTTGGTGAAGCTGATCTTCGGAGTTATCAATGGAACTCTTCAATAGTAGACAGCAAATCTGTCGTGACTGCTGCAATCACTTGGATGTGTATTTTTTGCACAATATCATAACATAACATAACGACTGTATGCTCAGAGGGGGTACGCAGATGCGTACAGTACACCCAGATTGAGACATGGTGACTAGCGGCCTGCCCCGGCTTCGCACGGGTGCAATATATATTTATAAACCTTCCTCTTGAATCACTCTATCTATTACTGAAAACCGCATCAAAATCCGTTGCTTAGTTTTAAAGATCTAAGCATACATAGGGACAGACAGCGGAAAGCGACTTTGTTTTATTCTATGTAGTGATGTAGTGATATGCCTATTACCATGAAATGCATTGTTAACAATGTAAAATATATAGTAAATATTTGTATAGGACATTACAACTAAAAATGGAAAAATGAAAAATCTTTTTTGAAAAAAATAAAACCGACCGGTGACTTTTGTTTGTTTGATTAAGTTTTTTTTGTCACCGACTTCTAAAGCTAAAGTTATTTTTCACTTCTCTGTGAAGCTGGTTTTATTTTTTGCAGCAAAATTTTTTTTCTAGTGTAAGTACATAATACAGGGAAGTATTTGTAAACTCTGACAGCTAACCGCATATGTGTGGTGAGGCACAGCGCACTATCTTGCAAAACTGCGCCAGAAAAAATAAAAGTCGTGTCGGGCCACACTGCAACGCAATCATTCTGCTGATCATCACTTAAAATTAAGTGAATCCAGTTCAGTACAGGATTGATTTAGAAATTGGGTACAAGTCTCATATTGCTACTCTTTTTTTATATATCAGCTTCTCTGTCCCACTGCTGTGCAAAAGCCTGGGACCATGGCTTTCCAATCCTGCTTACAATTTGCCCTCTCTGACCAATTAGTTTATTACTTTTATTAGTTTTACCAAATCGAAATGTTTGATATATGTTTTAATGCTCAAGTCTTGAGTCATGTGTGTAAATTAGTTCTGTTTTGTAGTACCACCAAAATTTGTCTCATTTGAAAATACAGGGTGTAAACCTAAGACCCTTCACGAATCCGTCAACCAAGCATTATGTACATCAAACTAAGTTACGCAAAAATTATTGCTGGGAAACGACTTTTTTTTTTGGGATGAAAAATCACGTTTTACGTTAGGACTCAATGTAACGCATTCAGAACATTGTGCTGAAGGATGGATTGAATAGTACGGGAGTCATGGAGGCGTTTAAAGTAAAAAAATACATTAAAAACATGTGTTTAAAAAAACACATAACGGAACTTTGACCCCCAATATCTCCGTAACTAGAAGGTCCCGGTATGGTCAAGAACAAAAAAAATATCGCAATGTCGTCGGGGAGAACAAGTGCCTTTCAGCCTCGTTAAGGGTTTTTTTACACCCTTTATACATGAAAACTATGGATACTTTAACGTTAACTGTCTAATGTTATCCTGAATGAAAGTATAAGATATAAGTAATTTTAAAATAATGACATTTTACAGCAATGTACCTGAGTGTTGCATCGTCGAAAAAGACACCCAGAACAAAAGAAGGCAGAAAATCGAAGCAATCAAAGGTAGCACAGGCCTTAACGCGATTAGTTGATTCAATGGATGAAAATTCAGTAGAAGCCTCGGTCAGTGAAGAAAGTGTAATCACGGTAGAATCATTATACGACACCCATGATCGTTTAGTGCGTCTGATATTTCTCAAGAACAAGGCTATACCACGGAAGGTTATGAAAGTAGTTGCACTAACTATTCCTTACCAGAAGCATTTGAATTCAATTACCATCAACAGTGGTTTGCATAGAGAAACTTTATATGAAATATCCAAGTTTTTACCTGATTCTAATATAACAGAATTATGTCTTGACCGTACATATCTCACCAAAGCTAACTATCATCTATTGTTAACGCATGGTAAGTTAAAACATCTCTCTTTGGCGAAATGTTCGATTAATGATGCCGTTGTAAAAACTATTACAGATCAATTAGGGGCTCCAAGTCCCGCGTCGATAGTATTATCTGCTTTAAACTTATCATCAAACAGAATTACTGATGTTGGCGCGAAGTATATAGCGGGTATGTTGCGAACAAACAGACAACTCAGCTACTTGAACATAGCGGGCAATATGATAACAGACGAGGGAGGCATGAGCATTCTCGACACATTACAAAAATTTACTTTGGAAACGCAAGAATTACGAGACAGTAGAGCCAGATATGTGGTATTCTTAAAAAAAAAAAAGGAATTAGAAAACACATTGATTGAAGAGCTCTACGCAGCTAAAGAAGATAGAATGACAAAAAAGAAAAACGTGAAGAAAAATAAACTGGAGATTCAGTCTCAGTTTAATATTGCGCAGAGACAAAGTGATAATCGACTGATACAAGAAAAAGCAGCACAGTTAGCCGAAAGTACGATGGGATTCTTTAGCGATCATTTCTCGCCAAACAACACTGAATTACAAGATGGTGTCACGTGTTGTTTTGGCAATAATACCTTGTGCTGTTTAAATCTAGCTTACAACAACCTTACCTATGTTAGTGTCAAGAAATTGCGTGATGTTTTAGTAACGCAGAGATCTCTTAATAGAACTCCTAGAGGTTTGATCAGAGTCGTGATTGAAGGTAACTTGATGCCTGTACATTGTAAAGAATATGACGAGATTAATCGTCTCCTTGAGTCAACTTTAGTTGGTACCAGAAAATTTGCAGAGACTTTAACAAAAAGAAAGGCTTAAAGTTCAGGATCTTATTAATATCAAAAGCATTTAATCAATTTTTATATTCATTTTACAAAGCAAGAATATTTCAGGTTTGTCCTCATTGAACAATCCTAGTCCTCATTGTCGTACTGATACATGATTTTGGAACACGTATCATTTTCGATTGGTGAACTCTTTGATATATATTTTTTTTGAATTTTAGATAAGCTTATACAAATTAAAGATTACAAAAACTTTTTTTTTTTTTTTTCAACGCTGCAAAAACAAGGGCGAGAAGATGATCTTCCCACCCTCGTGTCCAGTCTACCCTGTCGTGTAATTCATCCATATTTTTTTGTCTCCCTCATTCTTAAAATCCACCAGCATTAATTCGCTCTTTTAGCCGCTAACGTTCCCTATCTCATCTTAACACTTTATCAGCTTTGTTAAATTCACTGTAAAATAGACATGTGAAATTCCCAAATTGCGCTGGCACGCGTTGTGGATCACGGCCCACTCCCTCTCACAGAGAAGACGCCTGTGTTCCAGCAGTGGGAACATAGTGTACATATGTAGAACACCGGTAATTTGCTGCATCTGATAAGACTCGGCTGGTTATCACATAGATTGGGAAAAGGCTAGGCATATGATTGATGCCAGTTTGAGTCTCCTTCAAAGGTCACTTTGTTTGCATGTTTTTGGGCTAAGAGGGCAGGATAGGAAGTAGAGCATAGTTTTTGACACAGCTCCACAACCACACCCCGCTGCTGTTACATTGCGGTAGCCCCAAATAACGAGGTTGGAGTTACATCTTCCCACTGGAGTCCGGAGACGGTTCAAGGCCTTCCAGGTGGACCACGGAAGGTTAGATCCTGCAGGAAGATGCTCACTTGGTGTTAAGTAGTGAGTGAGATGGGGACAGCTATTTTCCCCCAGCTTACATCGGGTGTCGGCCGAGTCTCCTTATAGGGAGGGACGCTGTTGTTTTAAACTGTACAATAACATCCTTCCGACCAAATTGCGATTCCTATATTGTACTAATCTCATAATTAACAAATCTCAAAATCACCTTTTCCCAAAATTACAGATTTTATAAATGTCTTTGTTTTTCGTTTGTTGTCCGGTACCAGTATAAAGGCGCAAACCCACCGCGGTGCACGCTGTGCACGGGCACACGCCGCATTTTAGCTGCGTGGATTCATTGGTTTGATAACGTGGATCTACGTTTCCACAGCAGTCCACGCTACACATTCACAACTAAGTACAACTATAGCGGTGCGTGGCTCACCGCGGCATAGTCGTGGCTTAATATTCTTGTTTAGCGTGTACCGCGTGCACAGCGTGCATGGCGTCGACTGCGTTGAGCTATGTGAGCGCCTTATTCGAGCAAGCCACGTATGTACTAATGACGCAATTTGATGCATAGCGTGTCATATCAATGAGACACGGCTCCTATTGATAGGAGGTTCCTCTCTCTGGAGCCCTGACTGCCGGTAGCTCGGACCCTGTTCCCGATGCCGGTGGGCTACTATTTTTTTTTATTTTTAAATGTTTTTTATGATATTACTTTGTACAGAAATATTTAAAAATGTAAATTATATGTATAGAAAATAAATAAAGGAATAATAATGTAGAGATTATGAGTTATTGATTTATTGAACGTTTGATATTTGAAAGTGTTGAGATTTTGAATCGTTGTGATTACGGTTTAGAGATTTTCAACGTTGAGATTATGATTTTTGATCATAAGTACAGACGCCAGCACATCAAGCTACTAAAATCTGTCAAATTTATTTTATAGATTTTCAAATTTTTCGTTAAAGCATTATTTGATTTATTGTGATTTAGAAACAAACAAATACAAACACACAAATAAATACAACAGACAAACAAACACAAATACACAACACAAATATACAACACACATACAAATTATATTATGTACCAAAATTCAGCATAGAGCAAATTGTTACCATAGATTTTACATCTTCAAAATCCTAGGCTTATCAGTAAAGAAAAAAAAAACTAAATATGCATGGGATACTACTTAAAACGCTTACTTCAATGTGATTGGCACCATCCTTGTATTACCCAAAAGGGCTATGAGATAAATAGGGAAGGTCGGTCAAAGCTAGATGGCGTGTCCCAATCTGGTCAATCAGTTGTTCTGATGGCGAAGATTATTACTTTGGTGGCGTAGAAGATTTAGTACCAAACAAAACTTGCTTACAGAGTGTCCATGGAGTTTCTTGCCCATTCTTATCCATAGAGATCTACACCTTGCAATGGGCAACTACAGTACTTTCACAAGTTATTATGCCTTGTGACTGTGACTGTAGCTTCACTTTCTTTGTTTTTATGACACCAAAAAGTGCCTGTAATGGTCTAATTGAAATAAACGCTTTGTGTTGAGTTTTTATATGTCAGCTACAGATTAATACATGTCTAAAACACTACCACTGTTTTGAAAAAAAAAAGAACAAAAAAAAAGAAAAAAAAATGGCGGAAGTTAAGCAGGCCGAATAATTCAAAGCCCTTTATAGAAATAAATATAATCATTGTGCCTTCAAGTATATTTCAGAAAATGTTTTATATGCTTATAAAAATATAATTCTATTTAAAAAAATACAGTGATGCTCATAATATTAATACAAGGAATAAGCAAGTAAGTTGTCGTAGGTACTATCGGGCTGAAAAAATAGGTAGCTCGTTTAGGTGTCAATGTATACACTTTTTTAAAATCCAACCTTAATTAATTTTAATCGTTTGTAAAAACTTTTTTTTTTTTTTTTAAAGTTAGTTTAAACTGATTTCCAAAAAAGAAGATTATTAATATGACCGTTTTTATAATACGTCTAATCATCATTTGTCCGAATGATAACTTACCCGGACTTAATATCACATAATATCACACAATACAAAATGCCCAATTAATTGATTAGGAGATTCAATTATTATTATTAATTAATTAGGAGATTAATTTATTATAATTAATTATGAGATTCAATTATTATAATTAATTTTTTAATTAGGAGATTCAATTATTATAATTAATTGATTAATTAGGAGATTCAATTATTATAATTAATTATTTAACCAGGAAATTCAATTAATATAATTAATTATTAGTTTTAGAAGTAAAGATAACAAAATTTCTAATCGTTGAACATTATGGTTACTGAACTTTATAGCAAACGTGTTATATAAAATGATTTTCGGACAAACAATTTTAGGAGAAGAAAGGGAGGTACACTAGACTTTCTGATAGTCCTCTCGTCTAGCAGCTAGTGCATCACTTGTCAGTGGACGTGAGGATTGAGCGACCAGTGTTAATAATCTCCTTCAAATTGCGTCGATATTATTTTACCATTTCTTTTTACAAAATGTCTTTAGTCTTTTACTAAAACTTTATGTAGAAAAAGACAGATTTTATTTATTTGATTCCGTAATATTCACTAAAATATTTTTCTCTCTTGTGTGGTAGGAGGGACAACAGTTTAGTCGTTATATCTTTTTTATCTTTGAAAATCTTTGTGGTCTGTTATTTAGTTTTTACTAATTCTCTACTAAATATCTGTAGTCACAAAACCTTAATTTTCCAAATACTTCCCGAGATCTAGCTGATGGTGTGTGAGGACTGAGGACCACACTTTAAGGGCTGTATAGTTTTTAATATATTTGTTTACAAATTCCCAGATTTGGTTCTACAATTGTTTTAAGTCTTCTACTAAATCCTACAATTGCTATTTTGCGAAAAACGAGTGTGGTCCCTTATCACCCTCAGACCTCATATGACTTAACCATCATAACATCACGCCTGTAATTCTCGAAGAGTTAGGCAGAGGTGCATAGTACATCCATCATCCATATTCCGCCACTTATGTTTAAATCCCATGTAATAGGAGGAGAGCATATTGCCATCAACCGGGTACAAATCCAGACTCCATGGCTGCGACTGAGAAATTCCTGATGGAAAAACCCAATAACACTTTGCCCGACCCGGGAATCGAACCCAGGGCCTCATGCTCAGCAGTCGTGCTCGCGACCACTAGCCCAACGAGGCAGTATTATCTTTTTTCAAACAATTTTCAAAAATAATTACAATTATATCGCCATTTTATATTTTAATTGGATACCTATACCTAAACACACGTAACGCAAAATTTTACCATTTTTCTGTTGATTGTGATAAGCACCCAAATTCCAGAGTTTTATTTCTAAGCCGTACTTACTACTTAATGATGTTACTGATAAAAATAATAATATCGTCTAAAGGATCAAAATTGTTTAAGCGATCACTACGCTCGATCTTAACCCGTGTGTGCGTGTATCTGCATGAACAGTGCACAGAAACATAGCATTGCAACGAATTTAAATAAAATCATCATCACCATCATCATTTCAGCCGAAAGACGTCCACTGCTGGACATAGGCTTCCCCCAAGTGTCGCCACATTGACCGGTCCCGTGCGACTCACATCCAGCGGATCCCTGAAACCTTCACCAGGTCATCGGTCCACCTAGTGGGAGGTCTTCCAACGCAGCGTCTTCCGGTTCGCGGTCGCCACTCCAGAACTTTTCGGCCCCATCGGCCATCCGTTCTGCGAGCAAAATGTCCCTGCCCACTGCCACTTAAGTATGGCTATTCTTCGGGCTACGTCGGTAACCTTGGTTCTCTTGCGGATGTCCTCATATCTGATTTGATCACGCAAGGAAACTCCGAGCATAGCCCTCTCCATTGCCCTTTGGGTGACTAAGCCTTCTGATAAAGCCCATTGTGAGCGACCACGTTTCGGTCCCGTATGTAATCACTGGCAACACACACTGGTCATAGACTTTCATCTTGAGACACTGCGGTAAGTTGGACGAGACGATACCACGCAACTTCCCGAACGCTGCCCAGTCGAGTCGGATTCAACGATTGACCTCTTTCTCGAAGTTAGACCTACCTAACTGGATCGTTTGTCCCAGGTAGACATAATCGTCTACAACTTAGTGTAGAGTTTCCGATCTTGATAGGTAATACTAATATGTAACACCCACTGGTGTTACATGGGCATTCAACATGATTTTGGTTTTGTCCATGTTCATTTTAAGACCCACTCTTTCGGAAGCTCTACTAAGATCATCGAACATTGTACTGAGGTCCTCCATGGTCTCAGCCATGACCACTATATCGTCGGCAAATCGAAGGCGAGACATGTACTCGCCATTGACGTTGATGCCTAGCCCGTTCCAGTCCAGAACCTTGAAGACATCCTCCAGTGCAGCGGTGAACAGTTTCGAAGATATGACGTCTCCCTGTCTCACACCTCGCTGTAGAAGGATAGGTTCCGAGGTCTGGTCCTGAAGTCGGACTGACATGGTGGCGTTTTTGTACAGACACTTCAACACCCCGATGTACCGATAGTCGATTTGGCACCGTTGGAGAGACTGCAGTACAGCCCAAGTCTCTATCGAATCGAAGGCTTTCTCGTAGTCCACAAACGCTAAGCAGAGAGGCAGGTTACCTCTTCGGTCTTCTGTATAACCTGCCGCAGCGTATGTATGTGGTCTACGGTGCTAAACCCTTTTCGGAATCTGGCTTGTTCGGGAGGCTGAAAATCGTCGAACCTGCGCGCGAGACGATTCGTGACGACTCATGAAAACAACTTGTAGACATGCCTTAGAAGTGAGATGGGCTTATAGTTCTTTAGCCGGGCATTGTCGCCCTTTTTGAAGAAGAGTACCACCACACCCCAGCACCATGCCTGCGGCGTTTTCCCCTCAAATATGATGGAATCAAATAGCTTCTGAAGGGCCTTAAGTACCGGTTTTCCACCCGCCTTCAGGAGTTCGGCCGTAATTCCGTCATCACCCGGTGCCTTGTTGTTTTAAAGCTGTTTCAGAGCCATCCTAATCTCGTACAGGCTGACAACCGGAATGTCTTCGGTGTAGTGTCGGTCAGTCTAACTCTTGCGTAGTTTGCTAGATTTGCAACGGGTTTACTGGTTGAAATGTACAACTGCCCATAAAAACTCTCGATCTCCCTCAGCAGCTCCGGTTTGGCAGATACGATCCTGCCATCGTCGGTCTTCAGTTTCGTGAGCTGGCTCTGCCCAATAGCCAGATCTCTTGAAAATACCTTGGAGCCTTTATTCCGCTCAATAGCGTCTTTAATACGCTCGGTTTTAAAGCGGCGGAGATCGCTCTTCAAGGATTTAGAGATCCGTCTATTGAGCTGCCGATATTTCCACGCCTCGTCTGAAGACTGCAGGATCATCACACGCCGCTTCTTCATGAGCTCGAGAGTATCATCAGAGTCTTTTGTTCTTACGTGCACGACGTGTCTTGAAGAACTTAGACCCAGTAGTATGGACAGTTTCCACGAACCCATCGTTGTATTCGTCCACTGAGCTTGCTAGGCACTCGAAACGATTCTGGAGTTCAAGCTGAAAGCTCTCGGGGTTTTGGATCTGGATCTGTGCTGGACGGAGCGTAGACTTCATCAGTCGAGACCTTTCAAACTACCTAAACTCAAGCAATTGAATTTTAGGCACGGCCTCTTAATATCATGTGTACTTTTTCTGTCAGACAATAAGAGTTCCGACATTCAAAAACAAATACATTTAGAAAATCGATCATTTTGGAAAAAGGTTTTTTGAGATTTCTTCATTATGAGATCAGTAAAATATAGGAATCGGTCCTAACACCGCAAGCAAATTAAGGACCTCGCGCACTTCCCGGCCATGACCACAACATGTCGCATGACCGGCTGCTATCTAGAATAAAACTGAACGGGTAAGGTCGTGCGCGAGGTCTGTAAGAAGTTTTGTTGATGAGGAGTTTGTGTAACACCGAGCATAACAACTATAAAATCTCTCCATTTAAACCCTCATCATTCATCTGCTTAGCTTTAAATACACATAAATACATAAATATTGTGTGAATATGCATGGGAAGGATGAGGACGACGAGACAAGGGTAGGAAAAGGAGATACAGCATTGAAAAAAAAAACAAAGAAAGAGTAATCGTAATATTATATTTAAACCTAAACTATCTGAAATTATATGTTTAAAGTTTGCTAATCTAAAATTAAACGCATCATAAAATAAGAGTTTAGTCTAAATAAGTATGTCAAGCCTTAAAAATAGAACACCATTATGTTAAAAAATAGTATTAAATTAATGATAAATTAAATTAATAAGTGAAAAGGCAAAGTATAATCTGAAATGATTTGTTTAAAGTTTGCTAATCCAAAATTTAACGCATCATTAAAATAAGAGCGCTTAGTCTAAAAAGTATGACAAGACTAAAAAAATAGTATAACATTAAGTAATAAAATAAACGACATTAATTATACTACTCAATTAACATAACAAAACTGAAAATGCTTTTTACATACCATCATCATTCTCTTGCCCTTATCCCAATTCATTTGGGGTCGGCGCAGCATGTCTTCTTCCATACTTGTCTATTACTCGTCATCTCATCCGACACCTCCTTTCTTGCCATATCATTCTTTATACAGTCCATCCATTTTTACATACCAGCGGTAGTTTATTTTCTACACTTTGTTTTCACATTACTTGCTAGCACGCTGTCATTAAAAAGACGATTAATCTTTTCATATTCTTTACAAGCTACAGGCATTAAGTTTCCTTCTATCACGACTTTGATCAAACCTTTAGGAGTTCTGTTCAGATGCTTCTGCTTTAGTAAAACTTCAAGCAATTTCTTGACACTAGCATAGGTAAGGTTGTTGTAAGCAATATTCAAATAACACAAGGTATTATTGCCAAAACAACGCACAACACCATTTTGTGATTCAATGTTGTCTGGAGAGAAATGGTCTTTATAAGGTTCCATTTTAGTTTCAGACAAATAATTAGCTTTTTCATGAATTTGATCGTCCCCAGCAATTGTTTCTGAAACTGTTTTATGCATAACACGTGACAGAGAACGAGTCACTTGATTTACCGGCCACTCTTCCCTCCTGCCTGCCTTCTTTTTTGAGATTTTATCTTTAGAAGTTTTGCGCTCTAAAGTTTGGAGCTCTGTCATCATTTTTTCAATAAATTCATTTTTCGTTCTTAAATAAGCCACGTACCTAGCTCTGCTTTCTAGAACTTCCTGGGATCCCAAAGGAAATTTTTGTAATGTGTCGAGAATGCTCATACCTCCCTCGTCTGTTATCATATTGCCCGCTACGTTCAAGTAGCTGAGTTGTCTGTTTGTTCGCAACATATCCGCTACATACTTCGCGCCAACATCAGTAATTCTGTTTGATGATAAGTTTAAAGCAGATAATACTCTTGACGCGGGACTTGGAGCTTCTAATTGATCTGTGATCGTTTTCACAACGACATCATTAATCGAACATCTCGCCAAAGAGAGATGTTTTAACTTACCGTGCGTTAACAATATGTGATAGTTAGCTTTGGAGAGAAATGTATGGTCTAGACATAATTCCGTTAAATTAGAACCGGGTAAAAACTTGGCTATTTCATATAAGGTATCTATGCGCAAGCCGCTGTTGATGGTTATTGAAGTCAAATGTTTGTGATATGGAATAGCGATTCCGATTACTTGCATGATCGTCCGTGGTATTATTAACTTGTTCTCGAGAAACTTTATCTGCACTAAGTTTTCATTACAGTCGTATAATGTTTTAATCTTAATTGCATTTTCTAGGTCGATCACAGTTTTTACATTCACTGGACTCGAAGTGTCATCTGAATCTAGATCATCTGCTGATATCTTCGACTTTTGCGTTCGTCTGCCGGTTCCTTTCTTTGTCGAACCTACTACACCACCACGGTACACTTCTGTAAAAAAATAATTTCATTATTACACTGTCCGCCGTTACCTTGTTTTCATCCTTTACTTTTATTCAGGATAACAATAGACTATTTATGTTGAAATAAAAACGAGTTTCACATTAATGATTTGAATGTGACAGGGATGATGTTTGACAAAGCTTTTTATGGAAGATCCTTCCTACTAATATTATATTATAAACGCGAAAGTTTGTGAGTATAGATGTAGGTTTGTTACTCTTTCACGTAAAAGCTACTGAACGGATTTGGATGAAATTTGGAACACATAGTTTATAACCTGGATTAACAAATAGGATACTTTTTACCTCAATAGTACGTTCCCGTGACACAATTATCGATAATATCGTGAGATAATTATCAATACATAAGACGCGGATAGGCCTCTTTTCATGTGCGCCCGGACACATTATCTGCCTTTTGTGCTCATTTCTGGCTTAAATTGAAATAACGTAAACCGTCTAATGTTATCCTATTCATCGAAACAGATCTTCAACTTACCCTGGGTATCTCTGGTAATGATGACATCAGCTTGAATGGAGAATTCAATGCAAGCCCATGGTAGGAACTTATCAAAGTCGGTAACTTTTGGTTTGCTATGGTTAGGCTCCTCTTTGCTAGGAATAATTGCCAAACGACTTGCCATTTAGAAATAGTTACAGAATAAATATTATTTGTTGAAAAACACAATTTATGAGATTGAAAACGTAGGAAACTGTATAAGGCACGTATTATATTGATGCTCTGTGGGCACAATTATATCAAAAAGAACATAGGAATTTATTTCAATTTGTGATTTCTTTCATGGTTTTCAGAAATGAAAAAAAAATGGACATGATTTAAAAAGTTTTAAGTAAGTAGGCGGGATGTAAGTTTAAATATGATTTCCAATGGCATCATTCTCCTGTCCTGAATTAAATTTATTTGAGATCGGCTCAGCATGTCTTCTTCTTCCATACTCCGCACGCATTACATATGTTACGCACCTCTTCTCTAGCCACGATTTTTCACAGTCTATCCAGCGTTTGTGTGGGCTTCCCCTACTCTTTTAAACAGACTCTTCACGAAACCGTCAACCAAGCAATCTGTACATCAAACTTAGGAACTTTACGCAAAAATTATTGCTGGGAAACGACTTTTTTTTTTGAGGTGAATAATCACGTTTTACGGTAGGACTCGATGAAACGCACTCAAAACATTGTGCTGATGGATGGATTAAATAGTACGGGGGTCGTGCAGGTGTTAAAAGTAAAAATCTTCATTAAAAACCTGTATTTAAAAAAAAACTTGTGAAAAAGTTGAAAATTTTGACCCCCAATATCTCCGTAACTAGAAGCTTATGGTATGGTCTATGGCTGCGGGACAGTTCGAAAGAGATACCGTGGCCCTGGAACACAAAGGGCAAAGAAGGAACATGGATGGTTTTACTCAGTAGAAGTCTGACACTCCCTTCCGCTCCGTCCAGAGCGGGGGAGGGGGTGGTAATTTGTTGATATACCATCTGAAAAAAAAAGTAGGTAAGTAATATCTATACTAATCTTATAAAGAGGAGGTTTTTTTGTTTGTACCGAATAGGCTCCGAAACTACTGAACCGATTTGAACTATTTGTTCACCAAAAGAAAGAAAAATGAACAGGAAATAACTTAGGCTATAATTTATTTTCAAAAAAAAAATGAAATCCTTAAGAAAATTGCATCAATGTAACCTAAAGTAGCAAAATTTTGCCTATAAAATTCATTATTTGGTGTGCGCTGAGAAACTCACGCGGTGAATTTCGCGTCCCCCACGACGATGGCGTGGGACGTCATAGCCACGATCATTCGCCGAACCGAGGTCCCCAGGCAGTCCAGGAAGTTCTCGAACTCTGCTAGGCTTCTGTTTGGGGAGAAATAAACTTCGACGAGAATTATGTCCCCCAGGTGGCCGTAACAAATCCTCGACTCCTCTCTCTGATGTAAAGTGGCGCCAAGGAGGTGATAATAGCGACGGAGCCGTCCGAGTCACCTTCCCAGTCAGGGCGAGCAGGGACGAAATACGGCTCCGCCACTACGGCCACACCTATCGACCGCTCCGCCATGGTCTGAAGAACCAAGTCCAAGTGGTTCATGTTCGCCCGGACGAGAGAATGATCACGGACCGGGTCCATAATTAGTCCGTAATTATTATCGCCCCCTGCGATGGCTCGTCCAATCGCACTGTGCCGTAAGCGGTCGGGAGCAGAGTTGTCAAACCGTCCCTGCTAGAACGGTCTGGCGGCTTGCCGTCCTTTCTGCCGACGATGCGGCTGGGCGGTCGTCCTGCCACCGCGCACAGTAAGCAGTGCGGGTCGGCAGAGCACGTGGACGATAGATGCCCCGGCTCGGCAGCGGAAGCAGTCTCCACTGAGGTCGACGCCTGAGTCGCACTTCCGGCCCACGTGTTCCAACCCCCAGCACCTGTAGCACCTCATGGGTTGAGCGTCCAGAACCACGACTCTGGCAGAGCTCCAACCCACCAGGATCCAGCCGGCCTCGGCTTGCTGCTTGGCCACTACTGTTGGGGCTTCAGTGTTCTCAATGAAACTCCCGTATTGAGGTTTGGTGATTTAATACGGTATAAACTATATTTTACAATAAAAATATGCGGAGCGTGAGGTTGCCGCGACGGTGACAGTTTTTGGACACAAAACTAAAAAATGTAGGTGGAAGAATAAAAAATAGATATCACAATATTTAGGTTGAATGAAATATTTATGTTGGTTGGTACGGCGCGCAGAGCCCTTTTGGGTAGCAAAGTGCGAGACACACACTGCACGTCTTCACAGTTCGCGCAGGCGTAAATATCCTCCCCCCGTTGAAACTCCCGAAGCTCTCTCCTACCCTTCAGTAGATCTTCTTCGGTTAGTAAGGGGCAGAGGCGACCCAGAGGGCGCCGTTTAATTCCTCTATTGGTGTTGATGTCGGCCACACGTGAGATTCCATCGTGAGTCTTTCAGTGCGTCCAAGTCTCCAACACAGGGATGGAACACCATCTTCTTGCAACAGGACCATGTCTCCGATTTTGACTGCGGCGGCGTTGGTCTTCCATTTACGGCGCAGTTGCATCTCGGAAATGTATTCGCGTTGCCAGCGTTGCTAAAAATGTTGGTATATTTGCTGCAGCCTGGTATAGCGCTGCAAGTTGGTTGAATGACAATCTTCCAAAGCTTGTTCAGGCAGAGCGGTGAGCGCCCGACCAATGAGAAAATGCCCGGGAGTAAGGCAATGGAAATCGACAGGAGAGGCAGATGATGGACAGAGAGGTACTGTATTTAAAACAACTTCTACCTGAGCGAAAAGACTTTGTAGTTCTTCATAACTCAAGTGGGAATTACCCATTACTCGTCTAACATAATATTTTGCTGAACGGATCGGCCTCAAAATTACTGACAAAATGAGGAGCGTAAGCTGGTGAAAAGTGAAATGAATGCCTTCCGCCAAGTTCTTTAGCTCCTGCGATAAAGTTGCATCCATTGTTGCAGAATACTTCCGCTGGCCTGCCTCTTCGCGACGCAAACCTTCGAATCGTTGATAGATCGCTCACGGCTTCGAGGTGAGAGATTTTATGTCGAAGGCATATAAAAAAAATATAGTAATTGATTAACGAAGCACCACGTCCCTTTCTTTCAATTTAATTTTATTATCTTAATATTTATTGGTTTTAATTTTAAAATGCTACTATATCTTTGTTAGGTTAGTTATAAATTTTATTAAGCATGCTGTGGTCTCCTGTAAGTAAAGGACTACACACACCTATGTGATACTTTTGTCAGATAACAAACAAATAAATAAATAGAAATGGGCCAGTGAAGTCAATTCCTACTGATCGAAATGGAAAGTTTGGCGTGACACTTTGTGAGGGCAAATGTCTCATTATTCACGCAATAGTCTTGCCCTGCAAGCGTCTGCACCTGGGGCAGTTACGGAAGGTGCGCCTAGCTAAATTTCTGCCGTTAATCGGCCAAACGTATCCTATAACATCGGCCAGCAATAATTGCGGTCCAGCATGTAATCCGCGTTTATGTTTGTACTCGAAAATCAATTTGTGTTTTTTATTATAATTATAATGAGATGAGCTTAGTCGCCCACCAACTCGTATGATCTTGTCGTCACTAAAAAATATTTGATTTAGAACTTAAAGCCTTATTTATTGCTACATAGCAAATTATATTCACAGAGAAATGATTCTTGCTATGCGAGACGACACAAATGATGAAGCCTTGCATAACCATGCTGCCAGTAGGGCGGCGCACAATTCTAGACGAGGGATAGTTGCACCTTTAATCGGAGCTACTTTGGACTTGGAACAAAGTAACTTGACTGTGACCTCGTTCGCAGCATTGACTGAACGTAAATAAATACAAGCTCTGTTTGCATTTTGGGATGAATCACTGAATGAATGTAATTCTTCAGATGTGGGTTCATCGCAGAGCACACTACGCAGAACTTCCAGAGCTAAAAGGGAAGGGAAAGTCTGTATAAAATCGTTCCAATCTCTTTGAACTTCAGGTGGGACTGGAGAGTCCCAAGTCAAATTATGCAGCCATAGTCGTTGCAATAACATTTTTATTTTTATTACACACGGACTTATCAGTCCCAAAGGGTCAAAGATTAAAGCATCCTTTCCTTAATTCTTCAGTTACAGATTTGTGAATATAACGTAAGGTATCTTCGCTTTCAGAACCGGAATGAGATCATCCACAAAGAAATCATGTTGAATTATATCCTTAACCATAAGATCAGAAGATTCTTCACCAATCTGCCATAGACGCCTAGTGCTCAGGTAGCTGGAACTTGACATTCCGTAAGTCACAGTACCCAGCTGAAGCATTTTGATGGGTAAAGGACTCATCCTCTCTCCATCGAATAAGGTGAAGTTTGCGGTCCTCCTCATGTACACGGACTTGACGATACATTTTCTCGACGTCACCCGAGAGGAGAAACTTATGTTGTCGAGCTCTTATTATTATGGAGAATAGTGAGTCCTGCATATTAGGTCCAACCATGAGAATGTCATTTACAGACTGACCCGATGAAGTAGGAGCCGAGCCGTCGAATACTACTCTAATTTTCGTGGACTGACTAGGAAGACAGCGTGATGGCAGAGGTAGTAAGATGTAGAAGGTTTGGATATAGCGGATTTAGAAAGGTAATCTAAGTCTGCGTACTCACGCATAAATTCTACGTATTGCGATTTCACATGTGGTTGTTTGCGAAATCGCCTTTCTAAATTTAACAAGCGTTTTATATCTAGTGAATCAGATTCACCTAGACAATCAGGTGTATCCTTTAAAGGTAGACCGACTGAGAATCTACCGGTTTCTAAACGGAAGGTGTGCTATAAAAATGTGTTTCGCATAACTTCTCACTATGACTCATTAATGGTTGAGTTTGGGGAACATTTTCTAAGTGACTAAAACCATACGGTTTTCTTCGGCTACCATGAATCGGGGTGCTGGAGCACTTGCGCAGTTCGTCACGCTCCCCCGGCCAGCTTTTGACCCAAATAAACGTGCGGGCTCAGTCAGTTTCTTTGGCCGTACATGACCACACAGTTCCTCATGAGACGCGTGCGCAAAACACGGCGCGCTGCCATCCCGGCCTGTCGTTGTTCAGGTGACAGACTCCCCAAATCTGTCGCCCGACCACATGCTATGGCGGCCGGAGATAGTTGTGTATCTTACATACAACTTTTTTTTGAGTGAGTATCTTAGAATAAAGGGTGTAAACAGACCCTTAACATAGCCGAAAGGCACTTGTTCTCCCAGTCTTTGCGATCATTTTTTTGTTCTAGACCATACCTAGTTACGGAGATATTGGGAGTCAAATTTCCAACTTTTTCACAAGTTTTTTTTTAAATACATATTTTTAGTTTTCATGTATAAAGGGTGTAAAAAAACCCTTAACGAGGCTGAAAGGCACTTGTTCTCCCCGACGACATTGCGATATATTTTTTGTTCTTGACCATACCGGGACCTTCTAGTTACGGAGATATTGGGGGTCAAAGTTCCGTTATGTGTTTTTTTAAACACATGTTTTTAATGTATTTTTTTACTTTACACACCTCCACGACCCCCGTACTATTCAATCCATCCATCAGCACAATGCTGTGAGTGCTTTCCATCACGTCCTACCGTAAAACGTGATTTTTCACCCCACAAATAAAAGTAGATTTCCAGCAATAATTTTTGCGTAAAGTTACTTAATTAGATGTACAGAATGCTTGGTTGACGGCTATGTGAAGGGTCTGTTTACACCCTGTATAATGATCACAATTTTGCATTTTTTGGATAGTGTTAATATCTAATTAACTCTTCTTCCTGTCTTTTCATAATGAAGTCCGATTCACCTCCAAACCCATCGAATCCTAGTCTTCACATCGTATTGCCTGTTAGAGATTTGAACATATTGAAAGCAATTCTATCATGTCTGCCTCTCGGAATGGATGTAGGAACGGGTCCCGCGGTACTAAGGAGCTGCTTCTTATTGATATGTCCATTAGCTAACAGGTTCGCCGCTCCCGAAGGGATCTGTTTACATGAGATAGATTATTAGAAGGCCTATGATTCGAAGCCTCATGAGAGTGCTGGAGTTGTATAAAATAGATGCTCTGCGTACCTTCCTGATGTTATGTATGGGACACTGCAGAATGTTCCTATACTATCCAGGATGACAACAGATCCATAGGAATAGCGAACCGATAGGGATCGAGCGTGGCATATTCCATAGTGATAGTCTGAGTTCATTGTGGTTTTGTCTAGCCTTGAACCCTCTCAGCACACTGCTGGGGAGGTCTAGGTTATTGAGCGAGACTAGGTTGAAGAGAGGTGATCAGGTTATATCTCATCTTCTTTATACGGATGATCTGAAACTCTTTGTCCCAACAATTTGCAACTGATAAAGCTACTGAAGGTAACAGAAACTTGCAGTAGCGCCATCAAGATGGAATTTGGTGTGGACAAATGTGCAGTCATGCATGTGAAGCGAGGGGAGATTAAATCCGCGGGAACTCAACTCTCGGGTTCCTTACACCTTAGATCCCACTCCTCGACAGAAACCTACAAGTATTTGAGTATGTCGGAAGCATTAGGGGTCAATACTGCCGACATGGTGTTCCGTATGGTGTCCGGAGTTCCGTATGGTGTCCGGACGTAAAGAATAGCACCATCCCATGTCTTCCCGTGGGTGTCGTAAGAGGCGACTAAGGGACTTACCAGAGAATGGGCAGCAGCGTTCTCTGATTTTACAACAACCATACTGCGATCGCCAACCCGCCTGCCAAGCGTGGCGATTAGGGCAAAACCCCCCAAATGGTAAGCGCAAGTGAAAAATGGCCCCTAGTACCCGGCAGCCCGTCTACCCTCGACTATGGTAGCGGTCGAGGTTACGGCGTGGCAAGGGGTGCGAAGAATCCCCGGACGAGATCAGGCTGCCTATACCGACGACTTGACCTGGCAACATATAACACGCGTACACTCCGGACCGACGAGAAGATAACGGAACTCGAAGAGGAATTGAGCAGGCTGCGATGGAGTATTGTGGGATTATCTGAAGTCCGAAGAGAGGGTGAGGACACGATAATCCTGAAATCCGGCAACCTGCTCTATTTCCGAGAGGGTGACCGGCAGTCCCAGGGTGGTGTTGGGTTTATCGTCCACAAGCCCCTTGTGAATAACGTGGTGAAGATCGAGAGTGTGTCGACCAGGGTGGCGTACCTTATACTCAAAATATCCTCAAGATATTTGCTGAAGGTCATACAGGTCTACGCCCCGACCTCGGCACACCCCGACGACGAAGTGGAGACCATGTATGAGGATATTTCCAAAGCCCTGCATGGTTTCAAGACTCACTTCACCGTTGTCATGGGGGACTTCAATGCGAAACTGGGCAAACGAGATGGAGATGAGCTGCAGGTGGGGAAATTTGGGTTTGGAAGTCGGAACCACCGGGGTCACCAACTGGCTAGTTTTATGGAGAAGGAGGGCCTCTATATGATGAACTCCTTCTTCAAAAAGCGCGAGCACAGGAAGTGGACCTGGCAGAGTCCCGATGGTGCAACTAAAAATGAGATTGACTTCATCATGTCAACCAAGAAGCAAATGTTCAATGATGTCTCAGTGATCAATTCGGTGAAAACCGGGAGCGATCACCGCATGGTAAGAGGCACATTGAACATCAATATAAAGCTTGAAAGGTCTCGACTGATGAAGTCTACGCTCCGTCCAGCACAGATCCAGATCCAAAACCCCGAGAGCTTTCAGCTTGAACTCCAGAATCGTTTCGAGTGCCTAGGAAGCTCAGTGGATGAATACAACGATGGGTTCGTGGAAACTGTCCACACGACTGGGTCTAAGTTTTTCAAGACACGTCGTGTACACAACAAAAAACTCTCTGATCACACTCGAGCTCATGAAGGAGCGGCGTGAGATGATCCTGCAGTCTTCAGATGAGGTGTGGAAATACCGGCAGCTCAATAGACGGATCTCTAAATCCTTGAAGAGCGACCTCCGCCGCTTTAATACCGAGCGTATTAAAGACGCTATTGAGCGGAATAAAGGCTCCAAGGTGTTTTCAAGAGATCTGTCTATTGGGCAGAGCCAGCTCACGAAACTGAAGACCGACGATGGCAGGATCGTATCCGCCAAACCGGAGCTGCTGAGGGAGATCGAGAGTTTCTATGGGCAGTTGTACACTTCAACTAGAAATCCTGTTGCAACTCTAGCTAACGACCCAAGAGCTAGACTGACCCGACACTATACCGAAGACATTCCGGATGTCAGCCTGTACAAGATTAGGATGGCTCTTAAACAGCTTAAAAACAACAAGGCACCGGGTGATGACGGAATTACGGCCGAACTACTGAAGGCGGGTGGAAAACCGGTACTTAAGGCCCTTCAGAAGCTGTTTGATTCCGTCATACTCGAGGGGAAAACGCCGCAGGCATGGTGCAGGGGTGTGGTGGTACTCTTCTTCAAAAAAGGTGACAATGCCCGGCTGAAGAACTATAGGCCCATCTCACTTCTAAGCCATGTCTACAAGTTGTTCTCAAGAGTCATCACGAATCGTCTCGCGCGCAGGTTTGACGATTTTCAGCCTCCCGAACAAGCCGGATTCCGAAAAGGCTTTAGCACCGTAGACCACATACATACGCTGCGGCAGGTTATACAGAAGACCGAAGAGTATAACCTGCCTCTCTGCTTGGCGTTTGTGGACTACGAGAAAGCCTTCGATTCGATCGAGACTTGGGCTGTACTGCAGTCTCTCCAACGGTGTCAAATCGACTATCGGTACAACGAGGTGTGTGTGTTTGTACAAAAACGCCACCATGTCAGTCCGACTTCAGGACCAGACCTCAGAACCTATCCTTCTGCAGCGAGGTGTAAGACAGGGAGACGTCATATCTCCGAAACTGTTCACCGCTGCACTGGAGGATATCTTCAAGGTTCTGGGCTGGAGAGGGCTAGGCATCAACGTCAATGGCGAGTACATCTCTCACCTTCGGTTTGCCGACGATATAGTGGTCATGGCTGAGACCATGGAGGACCTCAGTACAATGTTCGATGACCTTAGTAGTGCTTCCGAAAAAGTGGGTCTGAAAATGAACATGGACAAAACCAAAATCATGTTGAATACCCATGTAACACCCACTCCTATCAAGATCGGAGACTCTACACTCGAAGTTGTAGACGATTATGTCTACCTTGGACAAACGATCCAGTTAGGTAGGTCTAACTTCGAGAAAGAGATCAATCGTCGAATCCGACTCGGCTGGGCAGCGTTCGGGAAGTTGCGGGGTATCTTCTCGTCCACTTACCGCAGTGTCTCAAGACGAAGGTCTATGACCAGTGTGTGTTGCCAGTGATTACATACGGGACCGAAACGTGGTCGCTCACAATGGGCCTTATCAGAAGGCTTAAAGTCACCCAAAGGGCAATGGAGAGGGCTATGCTCGGAGTTTCCTTGCGTGATCGAATCAGAAATGAGGACATCCGCAAGAGAACCAAGGTAACCGACGTAGCCCGAAGAATAGCCAAACTGAAGTGGCAGTGGGCAGGGCACATTGCTCGCAGAACGGATGGCCGATGGGGCCAAAAAGTTCTGGAGTGGCGACCGCGAACCGGAAGACGCTGCGTTGGAAGGCCTCCCACTAGGTGGACCGATGACCTGGTGAAGGTTGCAGGGATCCGCTGGATGCGAGTCGCACGGGACCGGTCAATGTGGCGACACTTGGGGGAGGCCTATGTCCAGCAGTGGACGTCTTTCGGCTGAAATGATGATGATGATGACTGCCGACATGAAACAATCGCAAAGGGAGCGCTTCTTTGGCCACCTGAATAAGGTACTAGGCAGTCTTTTGTCAGGTGGAATCAAGGTGCGCTGCTTCAACGGTTATGTCATGCCAGTTTTGATGTATTCTTTCGATAGACTCAATTTGACTCAGACGGAACTTGATGCCCTGCATAGGAGGGTCCGCGCACTGCTGACCGCAAATCGGAACCCACGGTCGTCGGTGATGAGGCTGTATAATACTGTATATTCCACGGAAGAGCGCGGGTTGTGGCTTCTTGCTGTGCTACGATCAATTATTTCAATTAATTTATTGATTTTGGATATTTTAATAAAATTTATCCAAATTTTTTATTTTTTATTTATCCATTTGTCCATTTTGAACATAAATAAATAGGTTTATTTATGTTCCTTTCTCTTAAGAACTAATTCCACGGAACGAACTGCGGATGGGACGAACTGCGCATGTGACGAACAGCGAATGGGATCGACTGCGAATAGGACAAACTGCGAATGGAAATGGGTTTGTGAACGCGGAACGAAGTGCTTCAGAACTCCCATAGTGACAATAGAACCCGAAGATCTTTTGCCATTAACTTCCTTTCTTTGAAATCTATTACTCAAATTAAGGACTTACTACCTAGATCAGAATCACATAGGTAGCCACGGGCAACAAACGACGGCCACGACCACGTCATGTCGCATGACATGCTGCTATCTAGAATAAAACTGAACGGGCCAGGTCGTGCGCGAGGTCTAAGAATTTTTGTTGATGAGGAATTTGTGTAACACAATGCATAACATCTATAAAAACTCTTCATTTAAACTCTCATCACACATCTGCTTAGCTTTAACCCAACTGTGAGAGTGAAAGAGTGTAGAACATAAATATTGTGTGAATATGGATGGAAAGGATGAAGACGACGAGACAAGGGTAGGAAAAGGGGATACAGCATTGGAAAAAAAAACAAAGAAAGAGTAATCGTAATATTATATTTAAACCTAAACTATCTGAAATTATATCTTTAAAGTTAGCTAATCTAAAATTAAACGCATCATAAAATAAGAGTTTAGTCTAAATAAGTATGTCAAGCCTTAAAAAAAGAACACCATTATGTTAAAAAATAGTATTAAATCAATGATAAATTAAATCAAAATGTTACATTGATAATAAGAACTATTTTAATAGTTAAAAGGCAAATTATAATCTGAAATGATTTGTTTAAAGTTTGCTAATCAAAAATTTAACGCATCATTAAAATAAGAGCGCTTATTCTAAAAAGTATGACAAGACTAAAAAAATAGTATAACATTAAGTAATAAAATAAACGACATTAATTATACAACCCAATTAAAAAAACAAAACTGAAAATTCTTTTTACATACCAGCGGTAGTTTATTTTTTAGACTTTGTTTTCACAGTACTTGCTAGCACGCTTTCATTAAAAAGACGATTAATCTTTTCATATTCTTTACAAGCTACAGGCATTAAGTTTCCTTCTATCACGACTTTGATCAAACCTTTAGGAGTTCTGTTCAGATGCTTCTGCTTTAGTAAAACTTCAAGCAACTTCTTGACACTAGCATAGGTAAGGTTATTGTAAGCAACATTCAAATAACACAAGGTATTATTGCCAAAACAACGCACAACACCATTTTGTGATTCAATGTTGTCTGGAGAGAAATGGTCTTTATAAGGTTCCATTTTAATTTCAGACAAATAATTAGCTTTTTCATGAATTTGATCGTCCTCAGCACCTGTTTCTAAAACTGTTTTATGCATAACACGTGACAGAGAACCAGTCACCTGTTTTACCGGCCACTCTTCCCTCCTGCCTGCCTTCTTTTTTGAGATTTTATCTTTAGAAGTTTTGCGCTCTAAAGTTTGGAGCTCTGTCATCATTTTTTCAATAAATTCATTTTTCGTTTTTAAATAAGCCACGTACCTAGCCCTGCTTTCTAAAATTTCCTGGGATCCCAAAGTAAATTTTTGTAATGTGTCGAGAATGCTCATACCTCCCTCGTCAGTTATCATATTGCCCGCTATGTTCAAGTAGCTGAGTTGTCTGTTTGTTCGCAACATACCCGCTACATACTTCGCGCCAACATCAGTAATTCTGTTTGATGATAAGTTTAAAGCAGATAATACTCTTGACGCGGGACTTGGAGCTCCTAATTGATCTGTGATCGTTTTCACAACGACATCATTAATCGAACATCTCGCCAAAGAGAGATGTTTTAACTTACCGTGCGTTAACAATATGTGATAGGAAGCTTCGGTGAGAAATGTATGGTCTAGACATAATTCCGTTAAATTAGAATCGGGTAAAAACTTGGCTATTTCATATAAGGTATCTTTGCGCAAGCCGCTGTTGATGGTTATTGAAGTCAAATGTTTGTGATATGGAATAGCGATTCCGATTACTTGCATGATCGTCCGTGGTATTATTAACTTGTTCTGGAGAAACTTTATCTGCACTAAGTTTTCATTACAGTCGTATAATGTTTTAATCTTAATTGCATCTTCTAGGTCGATCTCAGTTTTTACATTCACTGGACTCGAGATGTCATCATCTGAATCTAGATCATCTGCTGCTATTTTCGACTTTGGCGGTCGTTTGCTGGTTCCTTTCTTTGTCGAACCTACTACATCACCACGGTACACTTCTGTAAAAAAATAATTTCATTATTACATTGTCCGCTGTTTCCTTGTTTTCATCCTTTACTTTTATTCAGGATAACAATAGACTATTTATGTTGAAATAGAAACGAGTTTCACATTAATGATTTGAGTGTGACAGGGATGATGTTTGACAAAGCTTTTTATGGAAGATCCTTCCTACTACTATTATATTATAAACGCGAAAGTTTGTGAGTATAGATGTAGGTTTGTTACTCTTTCACGCAAAAGCTACTGAACGGATTTGGATGAAATTTGGAACAAATAATTTATAACCTGGATTAAATTGCCATTATCACCAAAATAGTGAACCATAAATCTATACTAATACTAATATACTAATAATATTATAAAAAGGAAAGATTTTTTTGTTTGTTTGTTTGTACTAAATAGACTCCTGAATTGAAACTACTGGACCGATTTTAACCATTTTTTCACCAATACAAAATTAAATTATCAGGAAGTAACATTAGCTATAATTTATTTTCAAAAAACTAGAGGTCCTTAAGTAAATTGCAATAATGTAACCCAAAGTAACAAAATTTTGCCTAAAATAATTCATTATTTGGCGTGTGCTGAGAAAACTATTGATGATACTTAAAAATTATGTAGTACATGATTAAAGTACTCACTATTACTTACAAAAAAGTCCCCGAGGGAATATATCTAACTATCATAGGTTAGTCACAATAGCAGCCGCCGCCGGTAAAAACAAAAGTTGGTAACATTCGTATCGTAGTATTAATTCTTATTCAAATAAATAGTTTTATCATCAAGGGTATTTACTGTAGCAGTAAAATACAAGAAGAAGCGAAATAAGCTAGTATAACACTTTGTTTTATTCATAGTAAATATTATATACATTAATAAATTAAAATAACCTATATTAATTAACTAACTAACTTAAAAATAAACTTAAAAAATGGCGTCAAAAAACTCCTCAACGTAGTCAACTGGTAATGTACCCAAAAGACTGGCGGCGTTGCCACGTTGTATGGCAACGCTAAGCCTTTGGCCAAGGTAAAAGCCAGCCCTTGGGTCACGGGAAGAGTCAACTAAACGTTTAGAAATGTCCTTGAAAAGGCTGTGAGCACTCGGACCCCACGGACCTAGAGTTTCAACCCCAAACGGCTCGAAAATATAGTTACCAATAAGGTTACTATATTTACGCCGCTTGAGGTTCTCTGCAGCCGCAGCCGCAGCCCCAGCACAGCACGATGAGCTAGGAAGATGGGATGGCGCAAGAGTATCGACACAAGTTGCATCCCACACTAAAGGCCTACCCATCTTCCATGGAAACAAAGACATGCCGTCCGGTCTCTTGCCATCGTCGCGTGCCAAGCCATTTGGTTCTAATAAAGCTGGAACGCCGACGGTGACAAGAGCTCGACGGATGATATCATTTAAGTTCGCGTGCCGTGCAAAGCGGCTCGCATTTCGGCTGCATGAAAGGCCGTGGTGTCCAAGGCTGTTGACAGCTTCACCACAGTGACAGCGATGAGGAGAAAAACAAGGGGCGCCTAGGCGTAGAGCAGCAGCAAGGCGGAAAGTAGTGTCGTCGAGCAAAGTGCCTCATGCTCGACGACGGTAGTGCGTGAAGCCAAAGACCCGACTCCCACTCACCCACAGCCAGCAGACGCGCACGCTCAGCAGTAGTAGCAGACGTGAGCAGTAAGTTGTTCTGAACTACTCTGCAGAGCGGCTCGTCCCAACGTCTCTGGGAAAATGGATGGTCGGGTTCTTCAGAATTCGGGCAAGCGAGTTTCCAGGCATTAATAGCCTCGGAGAAGCACGGCACATCAAAATCAATCAGTGTGGAAGCCAGGATATTCCTGATTAATTTCTCAGTGCCGCGGACCGAAGATATAAACGCCGGTAAACTAATACTAGAAATTTTGCGGACGCCGAGTCCTCCCATACGAATGGGAAGAGTAGCTTGTATCCAAGCACGGTCGTCCAAAGCCACATTTAAAACGGATGATATAGTATTTTTGATAATTTGGTCCATTTTGTCCAAAAGATGAGTGTGCTTCCATAAAGGGGAAGCACGTAGGAAATATGTTAATTTTGGGCCGAAACAACAGTAACGGATTAGGGTGATGACCGAATGCATATTAATTTGGAGTAACCTTTCCGAAATATCATTGAAATTTTGAATTTTTTCCTCGATAAAATCGGGAAAGGAATTCTCGAAGATTGGAGACCCAAGGAGACGAAGTGAACTTTTTTCAATAATTTTGATGTTAGGGGCTATTACGTTAAATTTAGGAATAGTCAGTTGTCTGTTGGTACAGTCCGCTAAATACAGTTCACATTTTGCAAGGTTTAGGTCAAGGCCAATTGAATGAAGTTTATTTTTTAAGAAAATTAAATCATTTAAAACAGTATCTACGTCGCCGCCCAGGGCTCCATCATCAAGATACCAAACGTTAAATTTAGAATTTAGCTGTCGAACAATTGGGTGAATAGCTAAACTGAAAATCACTGGCCCCAGGGGGTCACCTTGTTGACAGCCAACAGCAGATTCCAAAAGGTTGTCGCGATACAGTAATTTAGACGGGTGTAGCACTGCCAAAGAAAACTATAAGTTTGAGGTATCTCATTTTGTGTTAACAAGGTGTCCCTATTAACTGAATTGAAGGCATTCTTTATATCAACCTTCAGGATGACCTCACCTTTGCCAGAATTTAGGTAGGTCGACAAAGCGTGTACGGCAGCCTCACAGCCCCCTTTCGAACCGTAACCTAGCTGCAGGGGCTGAAATTTTTCCGAAACAGCCTCACCATAAAATTTACAGCAAATCTTGGCTGCCATACGACGGTAAGTAGTACCCACGGCAATGGGACGAATGCCGCCATCCCTCTTGCGCAGGGCACATAAATTGGCCCCGTACAAGATGTCGATGACGCAGCATAAGGTTAATCAGAGCCGTAAGTTCCTTCAAGAGTAACTCACCGGCCTCCCCGGCTCCTGAACAAATTAGGTCCTTTATGTGCTGAGGACTTAGACCGTCGAGGCCGCCTGCGGAGCCGCTCCGGAAGGAGCAAACGGCTGTGACCACCTCTCGACCTGTAATGGTAGTAGGTCTTAAATGTCTGAATCAGGAGGGTCGGGAAAAGGAAGGCCATCCGTGGGGGCGGGGTGTTTGGACTCCAGAGCTGCGAGTGTTTCTGGAGAACACGGAACCACCACATCGCTACTGAAGAGAATCCTGGCTGCACCGCTAATGTCACCTTCCCCTAACTTTGATTCAACCAGATGGGATACACCTCTCGAAGAAGTATATCCCTGTGACGTTAAATTTGAATAAAAATTTTGAGCCGAAATATTACAATTATCTTTGATTTGAGCTGTTAAAGTCTTTTTTGTGGTAAAATTCTTTTGAACATGAAGTATTCGGTAAGGGAAGGTAAGCAACTGTTCCCAAGCACTTAACGAGTTCTCTCGGACGGCAAGGCGCACACAACCTGCTAGGTTTTGTGCAACTAAGGGCCTGGCACCGCGGGGAACTCGCTTTAAAACAGGAACAGATTTTTTTTAATTTTGGAAAGGGTTTGCCAGATCGGATCAAAAGTGGATGTAGCCGAAGTTGAAGGTGAAAGATTTGAAACAGGGTCTGAAGTGGGTGCGTTGGAAGATTTATGTACCTTACCAATATGCACATTCAGACTCCGCTTACCTTTAAAAAATCGTGCCTGGGTACAAAGTGGGCATCTCTCCAGGGTGTACAGCGAAGTTGAAGGTTGACTACTACTATTACCCACCACATCGCTGCTGCTACTACTCATTAAAGTAATTCTTAAGAAATAAACCTAATAAAAATAACTTTATTAAAGTAAAATATAAAAACACTGAAAGTCAATCAACAAGTAGTGACACGCTGTCAGGAGCGCCGGCGGCACACACGCACTGGGGACCCGAGGCAACGCGACGCCGATGTACACATGTCAGCGCAGCCCCCGTCACCGTGGCCAGGTGAATTGGGAGCCTGGACTCGGCTCGGCGCCGAATTCGAGGCAAACTCGAGGCGCACTCCAGGATAGAAGTTCGGCAAACTCAGGCACTAAAACAGAATAAAAATACAGATTTTAAAAGCAGTCGGGCAAAAAAAAAACCAAGAGATTATGTTGATATATTCAACAATAAAATTGAAAAGCTTAAGTTAAGTCATCAATATGTAAGATACATGCAGCGACATCTAATGAATCAAAATTATTTATTTATTTATTTACAAACTCTTACCTACAACTACCATTACAGATCTGCGATCCAATGCGATAGAGTGGCCTTACATGCTAAATCCTTAATCTACATCCTATAAAATTACATACCATATCCTAAATCTTAACCTACATCTAAATAACCATAATCAGCCTATAATGTTCCCACTGCTGGGACACAGGCCTCCTCTCTATGAGAGGGAATGGGCTATAATCCACCACGCGGGCCCAGTGCGGGTTGGTAGATGTCACATGTCTTCGAATTTTTGGTTCTCCGACATGCCGGTTTCCTCACGATGTTTTCCTTCACCGTTTTAAGAGCAGTGGAGATGAAATAAATTACACAAAGTAATGCGCCTGCCTGGGTTCGAACCCACGACTTACTGTCCGTAAGTCAGGGCCGCCACCACTGGGCCACCGCTGCTCATGCAAGCATCTAAATAACATATTATATATAATGCAGCTTTTGCGAATTCACTCAAGTTGCAACACAATACATCAACCCTCTCGTGAACCTCGTTCACCACACGCATGGCTTTAGTGAGAGGAGTCTTCGCTAGTAAGTTGGTTCTGGCTGCAGGCACAGCAAGCAAGGGCGGGCATCCCTACCTTCACACGTACCGACCGGGTCAGGCACGCAAAGTTCCAGGTACCGCAGCACTCCGGGGTTATGCGCCCCGCCACGTAGCAGCAAGATAACTTTAAAATCGACTGACAGACATTTTTAAAAAGTTATGATAGCAAAAGGTACTCTGGATTAGTCTAAATGTCACTGCTTTTAAAATCTACATAGCCTTATACCCTGTAGAGTGTGTGTTCGATCGCTTTCCATGCATTATATTTTAGCATTGTAACGTCGTGCTCGATAGATAGCGTTGTTGATTTCACTCCATTTTTTGAATACTCGCCCGTCATCACAAGTTTACTTTTTTAACCGACGTAACAAAAGGAGGAGGTTCTCAATTAGACGCATATATTTTTTTATTTATTATGTATACGCATAACTTTTTACTGAGAAGTCCGATATGCATGATTCTTTTTTGTTGTGAAAAGCAAGTTGATCCTATTTAAAATTTAAAATTTTGTTTGGGCTCATTTGATGCACCTTGATGAGAACTTTAGACCTAGCTGGAGTATGACAGTCATCGAAGCTCTGACGATGGAGGCGGAAAGCAATCGCAAGAGATCCGCAACAGTATACAGAAGCTATATTGTAAAACCAATGCTGAACTACGTGAAAAATATTATCATTGCGCAACATTGGTTCGGTAATTGGGTCAACTAAGGCCCCAAAGGTGAGCACACGTCGAGGGGCGCAGAATGAGTCCGTCGGCAGTTTTGAATCGGCGAACACAAGTGCGTCACCAGCTGCCGCTGAGCAAGCGCCGCCCGCCGTCACCGTCGCCCGCGCCACAACAGCGGCTGCGGAAACGTCACGCGTAGGTACATCGACCCTAAGCGTGCCTACACTGCTATTGTCACCAGCGGCAAATCAGGCGCGTCGCAGCTTAAGCGACAAACCAGAAAAAGGGAAAAACTGACGAAAGGTGCTCAGTTTGTGCACCCTGACGCCTCAAAGGTGGTCCGTAGCTATTTGCCAAGAGCCAGCCAAGTTGATGAGGAGGGTTTCACGAAAGTAGAAAGGAAGAAGAAGAAGCCCTGTTATCGTAACATGTGTGGCACCGCACCGAGTGGACCCAACATGCTGCTGCGCCCTGCTGTACCTATTGCGTCTGCATCACTCCACGACAGCTGAGGAAGTTGTGCAGTATTTGAGAGTCCAGTTGGACTCCGAGGGTCGAAAGGTTGGAATCGCGCCACAACATCAACTTTAAGTCATTCGTGGTACGAGTTCCAACCCAACATCTACAGACCTGCCTGAAAGAGGACTTTTGGCCGAAAGGTGTCGTAAATCGACGTTTCCGAGGACGGTTATGCGACACCACCCAGCGAAACACGACTCCGACAACGTTACGTGTATAGTCATAGTTTTAAGGTTTATAATAGGTATTAGTGTATTATTGTATAAGATTGTTTTGTGTATTTTATCTATGGGCCTTAGTAGCCTGATAATAAAATGATTATTATTTTATTAATTTATATACTAATTTTACATATTTTTAAATATTTCTTTAAAAAAACCATATAAAAAACATTTAAGTGGTCCGCCGGTATCGGGTTCAAGCGACCGGTGGTTAGGGCTCCAGAGACATTAACCTCCTCAGAATGGGAGCCGTATCGAGGAGTACTGCCTTCTGAATCAGGTCCTTGATCCAACCGCCTAAGGAGAACCTCGAAATATGGTCGTCGAGGCTCTTGGCTATAAGGCCATTGGCCGTCATGACGATCGGTGCAATGATAGCCGAGTTCACATTCCACATGTCGACAACCTCGTGTGCCAAGTCGAGATATTTTATTTGTTTCTCTTTCTCAGCTTTCAGGAGGTTCTTGTCATGCGGGATGGTAACATGGACTATCATTACGCGGCGCGCTGATCGGTCTATCACTACTATGTCAGGCTTATTGGCGACAATAGTCCTGTCAGTAATGATAGACCGATCCCAGTACAACGTGACATGGTCTTTCTCGAGAACTGGGTCGGGCACATACTTGTAGTACGGTACCTCAGATTCCACAAGTTTATATTTCAACGCAAGTTGCTGGTGAATAATGGTGAATAATCCTGGCTACTTGGTTGTGCTTGTGCAAGTACTCGCTGTTAGCCAGACGAGAATTATTATAATATTGTTATTGGGCTCATTTCATGCACCTTGGTGAGAACTTAACACCGGCTTGGAGTATGACTGTCATCGAAGGTCTGACGATGGGAACGGAAGGCAGATGCAAGAGGTCCTCAAGAGTTTACAGAATCTATATTGTGTTTGGGGGCTCATTTCATGCACCTTGATGAGAACTTTAGACCTAGCTGAAGTAGGTATGACTGTCATCGAAAGTCTGACAATGGAGACGGAAGGCAGTTGCAAGAGGTCTTCATGAGATTACAGCACCTATATCGTGAGACCTAGCTGGAGTATGACTGACATCGACGGTCTTACGATGGAAATGGAAAGCAGTTGCAAGAGGTCCTCAACAGTTTACAGCATTTATATTGTTATTGGACTCATTTCATGCACCTTGGTGAAAACTTTACACCTGCCTGGAGTATGACTGGCATCGAAGGTCTGACGATGGAGACGTAAGGCTGTCGAGGGAAGCCCTTATTTGGAAAAACATAAGTAGAATATTTTAGCGATGAACGCAAATATTTCCGAGAAATTAAATTGTTACCTACTTGAATCAATACTAATATTATAAAACTGAATAGTTTGACTGTTTTGCTGAACGCGCTTATTTCAGGAACTACTGGTTCGAATTCAAGCGGAGCGGAGCATTAATGAAAAATGTTGCAAAAACAGGGAAAATTTATTCCTTTTGAGAGATTCTGTTGCGTGCGCTGCGTAAACGGTTAAAGTTACGCAACAATCAAGTAAGATGGAATCTTTCTTCTCAAAAAATCTAATAAAAAAAGTCCGCAATAGGAATATTTCTATCTTTTAAGGGTGTCACACTCTAACCATATCTCTCTCTCTCTCATGTGACGCAGACGAAGTTGCGCGGGTCAGCTAGTAATACATAAGACGCGGATTGGCCTGTTTTCATGTGCGCCCGGACACATTATCTGCGTATTCTCCTCATTTCTGGCTTAAATTGAAATAACGTAAACCTAGACGGTTTACGTTATTTCATGTTATCCTATTCATCGAAACAGATATTCAACTTACCCTGGGTAACTCTGGTAATGATGACATCAGCTTGAATGGAGAATTCATTGCAAGCCCATGGTAGGAACTTATCAAAGTCGGTAACTTTTGGTTTGCTATGGTAAGGAGGCTCCTCTTTGCTAGGATTAATTGCCAAACGACTTGCCATTTAGAAATAGTTACAGAATAAATATTATTTGTTGAAAAACACAATTTATGAGATTGAAAACGTAGGAAACTGTATAAGGCACGTATTATATTGATGCTCTGTGGGCACAATTATATCAAAAAGAACATTAGAATTTATTTCAATTTGTGATTTCTTTCATGGTTTTCAGAAATGAAAAAAAAATGGGCATGATTTAAAAAGTTTTAAGTAAGTAGGTGGGATGTAAGTTTAAATATGATTTCCAATGGCATCATTCTCCTGTACTGATTTAAATTTATTTGGGATCGGCTCAGCATGTCTTCTTCTTCCATACTCCACACGCATTACATATGTTACGCACCTCTTCTCTAGCCACGATTTTTCACAGTCTATCCAGCGTTTGTGTGGGCTTCCCCATCTCTTTTAAACAGACTCTTCACGAAACCGTCAACCAAGCATTCTGTACATCAAACTTAGGAACTTTACAGAAAAATTATTGCTGGGAAACGACTTTTTTTTTGGGGTGAATAATCACGGGTCGTGGAGGTGTTAAAAGTAAAAATCTTACATTAAAAACATGTATTTAAAAAAAAACTTTTGATAAAGTTGAAAATTTTGACCCCCAATTTCTCCGTAACTAGAAGATTCCCAGGTATGGTCTAGAACAAAAAAAAATATTGTAAAGACGGAAAGAACAAGTGCCTTTCGGCTTCGTTAAGGGTCTATTTACACCCTATATGTATACACATCCACATTTATCATCATCATTTCAGCCGAAAGACGTCCACTGCTGGACATAGGCCTCCCCCAAGTGTCGCCACATTAACCGGTCCCGTGCGACTCGCATCCAGCGGATCCCTGCAACCTTCACCAGATCACCGGTCCACCTAGTGGGAGGCCTTCTAACGCAGCGTCTTCCAGTTCGCGGTCGCCACTCCAGAACTTTTCGGCCCCATCGGCCATCCGTTCTGCGAGCAATGTGCCCTGCCCACTGCCGCTTAAGTTTGGCTATTCTTCGGGCTACGTCGGTTACCTTGGTTCTCTTGCGGATGTCCTCATTTCTGATTTGATCACGCAAGGAAACTCCGAGCATAGCCCTCTCCATTGCCCTTTGGGTGACTAAGCCTTCTGATAAAGCCCATTGTGAGCGACCACGTTTCGGTTCCATATGTAATCACTGGCAACACACACTGGTCATAGACTTTCATCTTGAGACACTGCGGTAAGTTGGATGAGAAGATACCACGCAACTTCCCGAACGCTGCCCAGCCGAGTCAGATTCGACTATTGACCTCTTTCTCGAAGTTAGACCTACCTAACTAGATCGTTTGTCCAAGGTAATAATCATAGGTCATAATCGTCTACAAATTCGAGTGTAGAGTCTCCGATCTTGATAGGAGTGGGTGTTACATGGTTATTCAACATGATTTTGGTTTCACATTTATATTTAAGACGTACGGCAGAGCAAGGAGCTTCACGGACGTTTTTACCGTCCGGGAGAATCGATCCGACACATTATTTCTGGGTGTTCTCGTCTGGCTAATGGAGAGTACTTGTATAGACACAACCTCGTTGTCAGGATTATCTTAACTTGCTTGCCTTACGAAATCAGAAGTACCGTACTATAAGTATGCGCCCGATCCAGTTCTCGAAGATGGTAATATCACGTATTGGGATCGACATATCGTCACTGACAGGACTTTTGTTGCTATTAACCATGACATTGTGGTGATAGATCGATTAGAGCGTCGCGCAAAGATTGTTGATATTACAGTATCGCATTACGAGAACCTCGTGTAAGCAGAGGAAGATAAGCATTTCAAGTATCTAGATCTGGCTCGCGAGGTCGTCGACATGTGGGATGTGAGTACAGCAGTCATTGTGCCGACAGTCGTGTCGGCCAAGGGCTTAATAGCCAAAAGTCTCGACCTATTTGTGTACCAATTGCTTCATTGTCATCTAATTTACGTACACCATCAGTTCCTGTTATTATTTTCCAGAAAATCGTCATCTACTTCTGATGGGAATACTGTTAAAAAGTTATTTACAATATTCAACAGAAAGGCTTCAAGTGTTTTGGATCGGTTAAGTGATTTACAATTTATCGTTTTTTGTAGAAATAATACTTATCAGAAAGGATTCAAATGAATTGGATCTCTTTTAAGATAATATATTTTAAACTAGTACCAACAAATACTGTTTCTTGCTAATGATCCATAAAGACTGGATTGTTTCAGTAGATTCATAATAAATGCCCGCCATACGTGTGGACTCGTGTTGATAACAATGTATTTCACTGGGGTGCGCCAAAGTTCACCTAAATTTTCAACTCCGATAATTGGAAATCCGAAAATGTTCTTCCTAACATTTTTCATCCTAACAATCACAATTCCTAACTACTCTGTCTCTAATGTTCATAATTCCGAAGCATTCAACTTCATAATGTCAGTAGCAATAAACATCTATTATACTTTTATTTGTTTTCCTATATTTTCTCAACATAACCATCTTTTACATTATTATTCTATGTCATATCTTTTTTGTTTAGATTTCTTTTTATTCATAATAATCAGTATTATATTCATTAATTTTGCGTAACTTTATTTTCCAAAAAAGTGTTATTTTTGCAAATCGTTTATTTTCTCGATTCTATCGTATAAAACACCTAAATATAAGGCTAAAAGTGTCTTGATGTTTTTGTCTCCGACTAACCGTTTGTCGTAAAAACGATTTGGAAGGGATCCATAGGTTAGGTTAGGTTAGAACTGTGACCAACTACGCGCGAGCCGAGCGAGCGAAGCGAGCGGTGCCGCGGCAGCGGCCGGCGAGCGCTACCTCGAAATTGAACGCAAAATTTTTCTAAGTATTTTTTTCATAGTGCCCCAAAGACCTGACTCTGACCTGAATTTCATTCATTTAAGACAAAAATCAGTGAAACGACCTTTAATCATTCTAAACTAAAATATTATGGTAATTATGTTTAGGGATAAAAGCGTTATGATAAAAAACAGTAGAAATTTAAATATATTTACATTAATGATATTATTAATT
Organism: Noctua fimbriata; assembly: GCA_905163415.1. NCBI lineage: Eukaryota > Metazoa > Arthropoda > Insecta > Lepidoptera > Noctuidae > Noctua > Noctua fimbriata. Next base: position 3,970,595 of record LR990946.1, read on the forward strand.
ACAATTTTCGGAAAAATGAGTGTTATGAACATCGCCGGTAGCACTACAAATAGTATGAATGAAAACTTTAGGATGAAAAGTTTTACGAAGAGTGATCATTCGGATTACAAATCATTAGGAAGAACAATTTCGGGTAATGAACTTTAGGTGAGCCAATATGGACCCATTTCACTGGGACCTTTTTGCTGAACGAAAGAATCGACCTTTACTTTGGTATATTTAACTTAATTTTGGTAGTTTTGTGGATTGGATCATATCTGTGATTGGATCCTTTTCGTGTAACTACGACCAATTATTTCACTTAATTTATTGAATTTGGATATTTTATTAAAATAGACCACGAGACCGCGGCGAAGGTGGTATGACGAACTGATCTCATAGGTAGTACCACGGGCAACAAACGTCGGCCTCGACTCCGTCATTTCGAATGACCGGCTGCTATCTAGAATAAAATTGAACGGGCCCGGTTGTGTGCAAGAAGGTCCGTAAGAAGTTTTGTTAATAAGGAGTTTGAGTAACACCCAGCATAACAACTATAAAATCTCTCCCTTTAAACTCTCATCACACATCTGCTTAGCTTTAACCCAACTGTGAGGGTGAAAGAGTGTAGAACATAAATATTGTGTGAATATGGATGGGCAGGATGAGGAAGACGAGACAAGGGTAGGAAAAGGGGATACAGCATTGGAAAAAAACAAACCTTTATTTATTTATTTATTTTCCTGACATATGGACAAAGAATGATCGGTGAATGAAGTCAGTGCGGTGAGAGGGACATTGAAGCATACGGTTTTGCGATGATCGCAGGCTCCTATTATGGTTAGCACAAATATACTGAAAGTGGGGAGCAAGGTAACTAGGGGAAGTGGGAGAAACAAGAAAAGAAAACAAGGTGGTAAGCGCCCTTTGCTCCCTACGCTGACTTATGGGCAACCACTTAAGAAGAGTCCGGTGCTCGGAGACATGATCATATTTACGCAAATAGAAAACGAATCGAATGCAGTTATTTAGAAGACGGTCAAGTTTGTCGAGGAGATCCGCATTCAGGTCAAAGTAGCACACATCACCATAATCGATGATAGGGAAAATTAAGGACTGTACAAGCATTGTTTTCGTATTTGAGGGTAAAAAGTTTCTCAAATGGAACAGAGCCCTCAACGACCCAGAAACCTTCTGGCTGACACGAGCAACTTGAGTATGCCATTTCATAGTGCTATCGTTATGCAAGCCAAGATCCTTTACCTCAGTGCTAAAAGGAACGACCCTGCCGTCGAAAAGAACTGGAGGCAAGGTTGTACCATTCAACTTGCATAGACTGCGAGAACTGCCAATGATGATCGTCTGACATTTAGTAGGATTTACTGCCACACCAAATTTATCGGACCAGGTTTTTATTGCTATCAGATCCCGATTTAAATTGTCGATCAGATCTCGAATTTCGTCAACCCTCCCCTGACAGTACAACTGGAAGTCATCGGCATACAGATGATACGCACACCGAAGCTCAGAAATAAGGAGATTAATAAAAATAGAAAACAGAAGAGGAGAAAGTATACCGCCTTGAGGAACACCAGTTTCCAAATCACACCAACATGATGAGGAATTCCCAACATGAACTGACTGCTGGCGTTCCTGAAGGTAAGAGGAGAACCATTCCAGTGCTCCGGGAGAGACCATAACATGGGATTATATGGCTAAAAGGATGTCGTGACATCCTTTTAGCCATTTATCGTCATGCCTTCAATACCGATAGGTATTTGAGAAATCGACCAGTACCAGTACCGTTACCTTGGTGTCTTCCAGTCCTGCCCTAATATCGCCAGTCACTTTGAGAAGGGCGGAAACAGTGCTGTGCCCGGGCCTGAACCCAGATTGAAGTGGGCTGATAAGCGAGTTCCGATGGACAAAATTGGAGAATTGTTTGTGCACACAGGCCTCAAGCACTTTGGATAGAAAGGGAAGGATCGAAATGGGTAGGAAGACAGGGATTAGGGACCTTGGGTAGCGGACAAACTTAGGCTTTGCGCCACAGGGAAGGAAATGTTCCGGTAAAAAGTGAAAAATTCACAATGTGGGTAATCGCATGTAGGAGCTCATCCAGAAGAGTTGTGATCATACCACGGGTGGTATTATCACAGCCCACTGCTTTCGACTTGATGGACAGAATGCTCTTTTTGATCTCTCCCGGTTCAGCTGGAACGAAGTAAAAGTGGTTAATATGAGGACGCCTTAGACCAGAAATTAGGGACAAAGTTTGTTTCTTGGTTAAGCGATCCATGGAGGTAGCAGAAGAAAAATGTCGGTTAAGCTCGTCCAGGTCAATAGAGTTTGGGAGGTCTAAATGTCGTGGTTTGCCGATACCCAGAGTTCCAAGAAATTTCCAAATATCGGCAGAAGAGGAAGAAATTATATTATCTAGAATGTGGCGGCGTTTACCGATGCGTATCAACTGGTTGCATCTATTCCTTGCAATCTTGTACAACGATTAGTTCTCATCAGTACGATCCCTCTTCAATTTACGGAATGCCCGGTCCCTAAGTCGCATTGTCATCCGTATCCCTCTTGTCATCCATGGAGCAGGAGGACGTTTTAGTTTAACTTTTTTGATGGGAGCATGAATATTGTAGAGGTTGACCACAACATCGTTAAATATCGCAACCTTATCGTCAACCAAAGAGGCTTCCAACATAGGCTCCCAATCAATCACAGATGAATCCTTCTTAATTTCCTCAACATTCATCCGCGCAAAACAACGCCTGTACAGAACCTTAGATTTAGGTTTGGGAGGTTTCAGGATATAAGAGAGGAAAATCATGTCATGATGAGAAAAGCCAGGAGCATCATGTTGACCATGGGAGGATACAAGAGAAGGATTTGAGGTTAGGATCAGATCGAGCCAGGTGTCATCACCGACAGCGTTATGATGGGAAGGCTGGAGCGGCAACACGTGCAGACTAACCGACTCTATAAGCTGGAGGAGTTTACAGGATCGAGGAGCATTGCGGGAAAGGAGATTTGTGTTGAAGTCACCCATTATGATGTGATGTGCATACTCCGAACCCAAAGATTCAAGTACTGATTCGAATTCAGTGAAGTAATCAACAGTGGGAGGACAGTAAACAACACCAATAACAGTTTTGGCTCCTTTTACACAGACTTCAAGGAAAATAAACTCAGCAGAAGCAGTATATTGTGAAGAGGAAGTGGCAAGTATTTTATAAGGAAAGTCACTGCGGAGATATATGGCCACACCACCCCCTCCCTTACCAATCCTATCATTACGTATAAGAATGAAACCAGTAAGAGGGTACGTAGTGGACAGGAAAAGTGGTTTGAGCCAAGATTCAGAGATCAAGATGGCGTGTACATTGCTGCTGTTAAAGGCGTCGTACAGCTCGCTATAGTGGCTCGGAACGCTTTGAGCATTAATATGACACACGTTCAAAAACCGATTAGACTTATCATTAAAGTTTTGTTGCAAAATTCACCAAGAGTATCACTGAAAGAGCAAAAGCTTCCATCGCTTGAAGAAGCAACAGATTCATCCGCGGATAATAAAATTTCATTTTCTGACATAAACATATACGTAATAAATATATATATCAAAAAAAATAATTAAGATATTACTAAAAACAAACTAAGTATCACCAACAGGTGTACAACTCTGCACCACCCGCCAGCTAACACCAACACTAGAAGCAATAAAACAAGCATAAAATATAGAACATATACACAGCAAAATACAAAGGAAAAGTGAAAGCCGTAGTTTCCAGACATAAAAGGACAAAAACAGAATAATGGTTAAATAAAGAAAAAGAAGGAGACACACCTAATTGCAAGTTATGTGATGGTACATGGAACAAACGTAACTGATAACATAATCTGTGAGTTTACCAGAAACAAAATTTCGAAACGTCAATTTGGCAAGCCGAAGCTGACATTCACATATATTAAAGTCTTCCAAAAAACTCAAAGTTTCAAAATCCAGGAATAGCAGAAGCATGTCCAATCGTCCATATTAATAAATACGACTGTAAATTAATTTAACAATATCAATCAATCACTCAAACTAATATAAGAAAAATAAACACAGTTGAGGGTATATGCACCTCTTAATAATAAAGAAGAAAGTGTATGCATGGGCGCAGAAAGTGTATGCATGGGAAAACCGTATTCGTAGGCGGCGGGTGGACCGATACACTCAGAATCGCACATTCCAAAGAGATGAAAGGTGGGTTTATAGGGCTTGGGACCGACCGGACCAAGGTGTGGCTGACACGCGCCTGCCAAAAAATGGATGTAGGAATGGGTCCCGCGGTACCAAAGAGCTACTCCTCATTGATATGGCCATTAGTCAACAGGTTCGCCGTTCCCGAAGGGATCTGTCGACATGTTGAATAAACTATAAGAAGGCCTATGACTCGGTGCCACATACATGGCTCATGAGGGTGCTAGAGTTGTATAAAGTTGATGCAACTCTGCGCACCTTCCTGATGTCATGTATGGGGCAATGGAGGACAGTTCGCTATCCAGGATGTCAGCAAATCCAGAGGAATAGCGAGCCGATAAGGATAGAGCGAGGTATATTTCAGGGCGATAGTTTGAGTCCACTTTGGTTCTGCTTAGCCTTGAATCCTCTTAGCACGCTGCTGGAGGATTCAGGTCTAGGTTATCGGTTGAGGAGAGGTGGTCAAGTTATATCTCACCTCCTTTACATGGATGACCTGAAACTCTTTGCACCCAACGATTTGCAACTGATGGAGCTACTGAAGGTAACTGAAACTTTCAGTAGCGCCATCAGGATGGAATTTGGTGTGGACAAATGTGCGGTCACGCATGTAAAGCGAGGGGAGATTGCACTCTGTGGGAACCCAGCTCTCGGATTCCATAAATCTTAGATCCCTCTCAGCAACCGAAACCTATAAGTATTTGGGTATATCGGAAGCGCTGGGCATCAATGTTGCTGACATGAAGCAATCGTTAAAGGAGCGCTTCTTTGGCCGCCTGAAAAAAGGATTTAATAGTCTTTTAACAGGCGGCAATATGCAGTCTCAGGGAATATTTCCTTGAAACCGACGTGGGGATGCATCGAGATGTGGTCACGGTGGACAAGGGCCTCACCCCGCTCTCCTTGGCTAAAGAGAACTGGCGCAAACCTGTAGTGCTTGTCACTAACGACCGCATGGAGGTATGGCAGAGTAAGGAGCGTCACGGACGCTTTTTCCGGGCCCTGCATGGGCCCGATGTAGACCTATCAGCGTCCGTAGCCTGGCTACGTTCCGGGGACCTCTTCGGAGAAATCGAAGGTTTTGTCTGTGCAATTATGGATGAAGTTATGATGACGAATAACTACCGGAGATTTATTGTGAAGGACGGTACGGTTGACATATGTCGGGCATGCCACCGTCCAGGCGAATCAATCCGTCACATTATCTCCGGGTGTTCTCGTCTGGCTAACGGAGAGTACTTGCATAGACACAACCTTGTAGCCAGGATTATCCATCAGCAACTTGCTCTAAAATACAACCTTGTGGAATCGGAAGTGCCGTACTATAAGTATGTGCTCGACCCAGTTCACGAAAATGGCAGTATCACATTGTACTGGGATCAATCCATCATCACTGACAGGACTATTGTAGCCAATAAGCCTGATATAGTGGTGGTGGATCGATCAGAGCGGCGCGCAATGATTGTTGACATAACGGTCCCGCATGATGAGAACCTCGTGAAAGCCGAGAAAGATAAGAAATTCAAGTATTTTGACTTGGCTCGCGAGGTTGTCGACATGTGGGATGTGACTCAGCGATCATTGTGCCGATAGTCGTATCAGCCCATGGCTTAATTGCCAAGAGCCTCGACCAATACCTGAGGAGGCTCTCGTTAGGCAGCTGGATCAAGGGCTTGATTCAGAAAGCGGTACTCCTTGACACGGCTCGTATTGTTAGGAGGTTACTCTCTCTGGAGCCCTGACCGCCGGTAGCTTGGACCCTGTTCCCGATACCGGTGGACAACAATTTTTTTATATTTTTAAATGTTTTTTTATATTGTTTTTTAAAGAATATTTAAAAATAATTTGTATAAATATAAATAAAGGAAAAGAAGTAAACAGTTGGAGTACAAACCATAAGGAAGATAACTATAAAGCGGTCTACACACCAAAGCCGCTGACCCGGCGGCACAGCCGCCGGGTCAGCGGCTTTGGTGGCACAGCCGCCGGGCCGGCGGGTTAACCCGGCGGCTTCAGAATGTCCAAGCCGAACGACTTTGCCGGCGGCAAAGCCGGCGGCACAACAGCCGCGGCATGTGGTGTTCTAGTAATTGCCAAATAGTCGTAGAGATTGGACGTGTGTGTTTCGAATAATTCAGAAGTAGTATTTTCAGTACCTAATTGACATGGATTAGGACGATAACAGTGATTTAATAATAGCAGTTTGTGGAGTTATCATCGGTGGATCCCTCAACACACGAAAGTGTTGGGTTAGGCCAAGTTTAATGAGTCGCAATAAATACAGTACTTGTCAAAGATTAAGTGATTTAAAGGAAGACGACTTGGTTCTATACAAACCCATTTCTTTTAAGACTTTCCTGTCATTAACCAGTACCGACTTTGAATATTTACTGAATATTGTTGGACACAAAATAGCTAAACAAGACACAAATTACAGAAAAGCAGTTTCACCAGTGGAAAGATTGTCAATAACGTTAAAATACCTAAGCTCAGGAAATTTTTTTAGTAGCCTGTGCGACGTCTTTAAAGTATCTCCTCAACTAATTTCAAGCATTATTCCTGAAGTATGTGATGCTTTAGTTGAAGGACTTTCAGATTATGTGAAAATTCCAAGGAGTCAGGAAGGATGGAGAGAAATTGCAGATGAATATTTAAAAAGATGGCAAATACCCAATTGTCTTGGGTCAATGGATGGGAAACACATAAAACTTCAATGTCCCCCAAAAAGTGGAAGTGATTATATAAACTATAAAAAATATTTCAGTATTGTGCTCTTTGCTTTAGTAGATGCTGATTACAACTTTTTGTACGCTAATGTGAGATGTCAGGGTCGGATTTCAGATGGTGGGGTTTTTAATAATTCAGCATTATGTCGATTGTTAAATGATAATGAATAGAATAATAATATACCACATAAAACCCCTTTACCCGGAAGGAATCTACCAGTACCGTATTTTTTTTTGGGTGATGACGCGTTTCCTCTGCAACCCCATATTATAAAGGCTTATGATGGTAATCACACAATGGGATCATCTAAGAGGGTTTTTAACTATCGCGTATGTCGAGGGCGAAGAGTAGTTGAAAACGTGTTTGGGCAGTTAACACACAAATTTAAGATTTTTAATGAAACGTCTTCATAACAGATTTACCAAATTTTTAAAAATTTAAATAGTTAAATATTATACTGCAAGATTTCAAGGATACCACCGTTTTTTTTATAGCAATATTATTACAAAACACCGAAATAAAAATGAAATTAAGCAGAAAATTAAAGAAAAAAACCAATACATGGAAGTGACACAATATGACATCTCACGTGTCTGTCAAAAATTTTGGAAGAATTGAATATATACCTATGAAGATAAATAAATGTTGACGAGATCAGCTGCACGACGCGCACGCCTATCACCTCCGGACCCGTCGCTCAGCTCCGCCTCGCCGCCGCCGGAATCCAGCCCCGTCGTGAGTGCTGTGACACCGGCCGTGGCAGTTGCGTCGAGCTCGAGCGACGAGTATTTCTCTCCGCCCACGACGCCACCACCTGTTCGTCGACGGGGAGGACGCCGGCCGCCGGACGGTTTAGGACCTCGAGGCCCACCGGCCTCTGATAGGGTCCCAGCTCCCGGTGGGAGTGAGCAGCGCATGCGATGGACGCAATCCATCAATGCAAATGTCATGCGCGCATACTATGGGGCTACAGAGGGAGGAAACAACCTGACCGCGTACCGTGTTCGGATGCTCTCTCTGTTTCAGGTGCTTGAGCCAGCTGTCAACGTGTCGGCACAACGACTATCGGATCAGGTGCGAGTCATCCAGCGTAATCGTATGTTGGATGACACCGTACTTGATCGCTTGCGGACTGAAATGCAGAGTAGCCATGTCATTGCCACGCCGCCGCCGCAGGCTGTGGTTCCACCACAGTCTACAATAATACCAAATCGCGATAACGACGTGAGTAATGACATAGTTACTAATGTAAGTACCCAGTGCAATGAGGAAATGAGGAGTGCTTTGGAGGGTGCGATTCGAGAATATCGGTTCATGCAACCCGACCTTAGACCACGCATACCTCGTTTGCCCATGCATAACAAAAATAGGGCGCTGGTGGCTGTTCTGGATTCGCAGTTGTCAAACTATTTTGATAACTGCGAAGACCTCACCGATGCTCACTCAATCCTGTATTGTGCGGCTGTAGCGGCATGTCGTGTAGCTCATGTCAAATTTTCTGATGACAGAGCTACACGACCTAAACCAGCCGTACCGCCATGGCAGTACAGGATTGAACGACGTATTGGTGGGGCCAGAGCACTCATCGGCAAACTGATCTGCTTCAGGGAGGGCAATACTCGTCCTAGAGTGATGCGTTTTGTGAGGCGGGCGTTCTCGGGGACTGATATCAGTCCTCGAGACTACATGTCCCGTATCACAGAGCGCATCGACTTCCTGAAGCAGAAAGTGTATGCATGGGCAAACCGTATTCGTAGGTATAAGCGGCGGGTGGACCGATACACTCAGAATCGCACTTTTCAAAGAGATGAAAGGTCGGTGTACAGGGCTTGGGAGCGACCGGACCAAGGTGTGGCTGACACGCGCCTACCGGATGATGATGCCATGTGTTCGTTCTGGCGCAGCATCTGGTCGGTGCCTGTTAGCCATACCGAGGGTGAATGGACTCAGGGGGTCGAGCGAGCGTGCGATCTAGTACCAGAAATGGGGGCAATCACTATCAGCCCCCAAGACGTTGTTCGTGCAGTCCGTCCGTTGCCTAACTGGAAATCTCCAGGGCCGGATGGACTGCACAACTTTTGGATTAAATGGTTCACAAGGTCGCACGCTCGCCTGGCGATCCTGTTCCAGTCAGCCTTAGAGTCAGGGTCGCTGCCAGAGTTTCTGACAACAGGTATAACCCACCTGCTCCATAAATCGGGTAGTACTGCGGAGCCCAAAAATTATTTATTTTATTTTATTTATTTATTTATTTACCACCATACAATCATCTTTACAGGTTTAACACCTAATGCGATAATGTATACAGCTATTATAATCACATATACTTATTGCTACTACAGACAACATAACTATGTCACAGTAGGACCATAACTTATTTCAAATAGAGCCCGCACTGTGAACCCACCCAGAGTACAACAAAAAATATCTATATCTTCCGCTATACGGTTGAGGATACGAAGTGCGCGCGTTATCGGCGCCTCATTCATCAGCTTAGTGCGGCCGCGCGGCACTGCTAGCAGTTGCGGTCGTCGCCTCCGCCACACGTATCTGTCCGGAACACACATATATAGTTGCTGCAAAACGACCGAATTATGAATTTTCCCTCGCATAACCTTGAAGATATATGAGACTAGCGCTAAATTCCTTCTCACTTTTAATTCATTATATCCTACCATACCTAAGGTGAATAAGGTAGGATACTTATTTGGGTAAAATGGGTAAACTCCGTAAATTTTTTTATACAAATATCTAATAAATTTATTCTGCACTCTCTCCAACATGATACTATATTTAGTTTCATGTGGAGACCAGATGACTGCATTGAACTCTAATTGGCTCTTCCTCATTGAAATTATAGACCGATTACCTGTCTTCCGACGGTCTATAAAGTTCTTACATCCATTTTGAGAGCTAAAATTAACAAACACATTGATGACAATTCTATCATGTCCGCTTCTCAAAATGGATGTAGGAACGGGTCCCGCGGTACTAAGGAGCTACTCCTCATTGATATGGCCATTAGTCAACAGGTTCGCCGTTCCCGAAGCGATCTGTCGACATGTTGGATAGACTATAAGAAGGCCTATGACTCGGTGCCACATACATGGCTCATGAGGGTGCTAGAGTTGTATAAAGTTGATGCAACTCTGCGCACCTTCCTGATGTCATGTATGGGGCAATGGAGGACAGTCCTTCGCTATCCAGGATGTCGGCAAATCCAGAGGAATAGCGAGCCGATAAGGATAGAGCGAGGTATATTTCAGGGCGATAGTTTGAGTCCACTTTGGTTCTGCTTAGCCTTGAATCCTCTTAGCACGCTGCTGGAGGATTCAGGTCTAGGCTATCGGTTGAGGAGAGGTGGTCAAGTTATATCTCACCTCCTTTACATGGATGACCTGAAACTCTTTGCCCCCAACGATTTGCAACTGATGGAGCTACTGAAGGTAACTGAAACTTTCAGTAGCGCCATCAGGATGGAATTTGGTGTGGACAAATGTGCAGTCATGCATGTAAAGCGAGGGGAGATTGTGGAATCTGTGGGAACCCAACTCTCGGATTCCATAAATCTTAGATCCCTCTCAGCAACCGAAACCTATAAGTATTTGGGTATGTCGGAAGCGCTGGGCATCAATGTTGCTGACATGAAGCAATCGTTGAAGGAGCGCTTCTTTGGCCGCCTGAAAAAAGTATTTAATAGTCTTTTATCAGGCGGCAATAAGGTACGTGCCTTCAACGGTTGGGTCATGCCGGTTCTGATGTACTCTTTCGGCATACTCAAATGGACTCAAACAGAACTAGACGCCCTGGATAGGAGGGTCCGTACATTGTTGACGGCATATCGAATGCATCACCCGCGTTCTTCTGTTATGAGACTGTATATCCCGCGGAAGTGTGGGGGTCGAGGCTTTTTAAACGCTAAGACTCTCCACAATCGCGAGATATGCAGTCTCAGGGAATATTTCCTTGAAACCGACGTGGGGATGCATCGAGATGTAGTCGCGGTGGACAAGGGCCTCACCCCGCTCTCCTTGGCTAAAGAGAACTGGCGCAAACCTGTAGTGTTTGACACTAACTACCGCATGGAGGTATGGCAGAGTAAGGAGCTTCACGGACGCTTTTTCCGGGCCCTGCATGGGCCCGATGTAGACCTATCAGCGTCCGTAGCCTGGCTACGTTCCGGGGACCTCTTCGGAGAAACCGAAGGTTTTGTCTGTGCAATTATGGATGAAGTTATGATGACGAATAACTACCGGAGATTTATTGTGAAGGACGGTACGGTTGACATATGTCGGGCATGCCACCGTCCAGGCGAATCAATCCGTCACATTATCTCCGGGTGTTCTCGTCTGGCTAACGGAGAGTACTTGCATAGACACAACCTTGTAGCCAGGATTATCCATCAGCAACTTGCTCTAAAATACAACCTTGTGGAATTGGAAGTGCCGTACTATAAGTATGTGCCCGACCCAGTTCTCGAAAATGGCAGTATCACATTGTACTGGGATCAATCCATCATCACTGACAGGACTATTGTAGCCAATAAGCCTGATATAGTGGTGGTGGATCGATCAGAGCGGCGCACAATGATTATTGACATAACGGTCCCGCATGATGAGAACCTCGTGAAAGCCGAGAAAGATAAGAAAATCAAGTATCTTGACTTAGCTCGCGAGGTTGTCGACATGTGGGATGTGGACTCAGCGATCATTGTGCCGATAGTCGTATCAGCCCATGGCTTAATTGCCAAGAGCCTCGATCAATACCTGAGGAGGCTCTCGTTAGGCAGCTGGATCAAGGGCTTGATTCAGAAAGCGGTACTTTTGGACACGGCTCGTATTGTTAGGAGGTTCCTCTCTCTGGAGCCCTGACCGCCGGTAGCTTGGACCCTGTTCCCGATACCGGTGGGCTACAATTTTTTATATTTTTAAATGTTTTTTTATATTTTTTTTTAAGGAATATTTAAAAATGTAGAACAATTTGTAAAAATTTAAATAAAGGAAATAATAATAATAATAAGCAGTTCACACACTTGCCTGGCATCCCAATTCCAGTCATCCTTAGAGTCTGGGTCCCTACCGCAGTTTTTAACAACAGGCGTTACCCACCTGCTCCATAAGTCAGGTAGTCCCGCGGAACCCAAAAATTATAGACCGATCACGTGTTTGTCTACGGTCTATAAACTTCTTACATCCATTTTGAGAGCTAAAATTAATACACACATCGACAAAAACTCCATTATGTCTGCCTCTCAAAATGGATGTAGGAATGGGTCCCGCGCCACTAAGGAGCTACTCCTCATCGACATGGCCATTAGCCAACAGGTTCGTCGATCCCGCAAGGATCTGTCTACATGCTGGATAGATTATAAGAAGGCCTACGACTCGGTGCCACATACATGGCTCATGAGGGTGCTGGAGTTGTACAAGATAGATGCAACTCTACGCGCCTTCCTTGAGTCGTGTATGGGGCAATGGAGGACGGTCCTTTGATATCCAGGATGTCGACAGATCCAGGGGAACGATGAACCTGTATGGATTAAACGGGGAATATTCCAGGGCGACAGTCTGAGCCCACTTTGGTTCTGTCTAGCCCTGAATCCTCTGAGCACATTGCTGGAGGATTCAGGTCTAGGCTACCGGTTGAGGAGAGGTGGTCAGGTCATATCTCACCTTCTTTACATGGATGTTCTGTAACTCTTTGCCCCCAACAAATTGCAACTGATGGAGCTACTGAAAGTAACTGAAACTGTCAGTAGCGCCATCAGGATGGAATTTGGTGTGGACAAATGTGCAGTCATGTATGTAAAGCAAGGGGAGATTATGAAATCCGAGGGAATTCAGCTCTCGGATTCCATACACCTGAGAACCCTTTCCTCAACCGAAAGCTATAAGTATTTGGGTATGTCGGAAGCGTTAGGCATTAACGTAACTGACATGAAGCAATCGTTGAAGGAGCGCTTCTTTGGACGCCTGAACAAGGTATTACATAGCCTTCTTTCAGGCGGAAACAAGGTGCGCGCCTTCAACGGTTGGGTCATGCCGGTTTTAATGTACTCTTTCGGCGTACTCAAATGGACTCAGACCGAACTCGATGCCCTGGATAGGAGAGTTCGTACACTGCTTACCGCAAACCGGATGCATCACCCACGATCATCAGTGATGAGGCTGTACATCCCGCGGAAGTGTGGGGGTCGAGGGTTTTTAAACGCGAAGTCCCTTCACAACCGCGAGATGTGCAGTCTCAGAGAATATTTTTTAAAAGTCGAGGTGGGTATGCACCGAGATGTGGTCGCAGTGGACAAGGGACTCACCCCGCTGTCCATGGCTAAAGAGAACTGGCGCAAACCTGAAGTACTTACTACCGATGACCGCAAGGAAGTATGGCAAGGCAAGGAGCTTCACGGGCGCTTCTACCGAGCTCTTCATGGGCCCGATGTAGATTTTCTAGCGTCCGTGTCCTGGTTACGTTTCGGCGATCCCTTTGGAGAAACTGAAGGTTTTGTCTGTGCGATTATGGACGAAGTTATGTTGACGAACAACTATCGGAAATATATTATGAAGGACGGGACGGTTGACGTGTGTCGGGCATGCCACCGTCCGGGTGAGTCTATCAGACATATTATTTCTGGTTGTTCTCGTCTGGCTAACGGCGAGTACTTGCACAGGCACAACCAAGTAGCCAGGATTATTCACCAGCAACTTGCCTTGAAATATAAACTTGTGGAATCTGAGGTACCGTACTACAAGTATGTGCCCGACCCAGTTCTCGAGAAAGACCATGTCACGCTGTACTGGGATCAGTCTATCATTACTGACAGGACTATTGTCGCCAATAAGCCTGACATAGTAGTGATAGACCGATCAGCGCGCCGCGTAATGATAGTCGATGTTACCATCCCGCATGACGAGAACCTCGTGAAAGCTGAGAAAGAGAAACAAATAAAATATCTCGACTTGGCACACGAGGTTGTCGACATGTGGAATGTGAACTCGGCTATCATTGTGCCGATCGTCGTGACGGCCAATGGCCTTATAGCCAAGAGCCTCGATGACCATCTTTCGAAGCTCTCCTTAGGCGGTTGGATCAAGGGCCTGATTCAGAAGGCAGTACTCCTCGATACGGCTCGTATTGTGAGGAGGTTCTTGTCTCTGGAGCCCTAACCACCGGTAGCTTGGACCCTGCTCCCGCTACCGGCGGACCACTATTTTTTATATTTTTAAATGTTTTTTATATAGATTTTGTTAAGAAATATTTAAAAATGTATTATGTATGTTAGAAAATAAATAAAGGAAATAATAATAATATATTTATTTGCGAAAAACACGGTATACAAAGTTGTTAAAATAAATATAAGGTCCAGCATGTTTTGCTTAGAATTAAAGCATGCAAACTTGTAAGTGTTAGTCAAACGCTATAAAATTTTACAAATAGGAAAAACTAAGGTCTATGTTCCAAAAATTGCTTAATACTATAGAAATTATATTGCGTCAACAAATTATACAATTTAATCTTAAACAGTCTACAATTCAAAGTTTTCAAGATATTTGGTAGTTTATTGAATACACAAATACACATAGCTGGACAGCTCTTATTGTATTTCACTATCCTAGGAATCTCTTCCAGTACAAGTCTGTGCTGGTGCTGATCACGCCGACTGCGTGAGCTTACTTCTTCTACTGTTTTAAATAGCTCTATATGTTTTCGTACAAACATAGACACTTCATACAGATACAATGAAGGCAATGGTAGCAGACCAAGTTTTTTAAAGATGGGTTGACATGATTCATCCGATGGGATCCCATAAATAGCTCGTATACACTTTTTTTGGGCAACAAACGCTCTACCTTGGTCGGTACTATTTCCCCAAAAAATTAGACCATACCGTAAAGAGGACTCAACATATGCCTGATAAGACATCACAGCCGTTTTTATGCTAGTGACCCTCTTAATTTGCCTAAGGGCGTACGCGAATTTATTAATTTTATTGCACACATGGTCGACCTGAGCTTTCCAATCTAAATGTTGGTCTACAATTACTCCTAAGAACTTAGTTTGTGTCACTTGGGTAAGTTTGGGTACATTCATTTTAAAATTAAATTTTTGATTATGAGATTGATTGAATTGAATATATACAGATTTATTGAGATTAATAGATAAATTATTATTATTTAAATAGCTAATTAAATTGTCAATTGTTTTATTTATGTCCGTTTCATGATCAGTAATGGTTTTAAATTTTTTGTCACTAGTAATAATAATAGATATGTCATCAGCAAAAAGGATCCAATTATGATTGGTTATGTCAACTATGTCATTTATGTAAATAATAAATAGAATAGGGCCCAATATACTACCTTGGGGTACGCCACATTTTACATTTTTATATTCAGACGAGTAAAATGTCATATCCCCCTTTTCATTAAGCTTGGAGATAACTACACTCTGTTGTCTATCAGTTAAGTACGATGATAGCCACTGAAGTGACAATCCTCTAATTCCGACGGACTCTAGCTTTTTCAATAATATATCATGTGAAACTAGGTCAAACGCCTTTGTCAAATCAAAAAATAAGCCTGTTGTTAGGTGATTTTTATTAATACTCCCCAATACTGTTTTTAAAAGAGTAAAAATGGCTAAGGTAGTTGATTTTCGTTTTTGAAAACCAAATTGTTGCTTATTCAAAATATTGTATTTTTCACAGTAACTAATTAATCTTTGGTACATGCATTTTTCATATACTTTTGAAAGGATAGGTATTAATGTTATGGGACGATAATTGTCCATATTACTTTTGTCACCTTTTTTGAAAATCGGCTTCACAAGGGATATTTTTAAGGCATTAGGAAACACACCCTGTGAAAAGGATAGGTTGATAAGATGTGTCAATACCCCGCTTATTTCATTAACACATATCTTAATTATTTTGGTGCTGAGCTCATCGTAACCCTCAGAAGTAGTATTGTTTAACGATAATATATTTTGTCTTACCTCACTTTCGGACATTGGCGTGAGGTACATTGAATTAGCAATTAGATTTTTATTAAAGCATTTGGTGTTACAGTTTTGCGTTAGGTTACTATTTACATAGAGACTATTAAAGGCGGAAGCTATTACTTCTGGTTTTGTAAGGACAGTGTTATTAGTTTTAATGTATTCAATATTATCTTTGGGGTTCTTATTGTGTAATTCGTTTTTTATAACAGCCCATGTGGCCTTACACTTATTGTCATTCTTGTCAATATACTTTATATTAGCATTACGCTTGGCATTGTAGATACATTTTTGAAGCAGGTTAGAGTATGTGTTATATTTGGTCTTGTTAGCTTGATTTTTATTTTTATAATATTGGTATCGTAGACCACGCTTGGTTTTAGAACTCTGTTTAAGACCTTTACTTATCCACGATTGTTTAGTTTTTTTGTTTAAGTCTATTTTAACCCTTACCTTTGGGAAGCAGAGATTGTGAAACAGACATATCAATTCATGGAAGCAGTCGAATGCCCTATTTGCATCGTTCTCCATGTATATGTTTGCCCAAGATAATTTTTGTAAGCATTCTCTAAACTTACGTGTATTATGCAGATTGTGATCTCTCTTATAGATATAATATATTGCTGCTTTTGATGTCTGAAGCTTTAGAGGGAAGCTTAGCATTTGAGCCGTTTCATGGTCAGAGAGGTGAAGTGGTAATACTCTTGCGATAGCATCAGGTATATTACTTAAAATATGGTCGATACAGGACGATTTACGAGTGGCTTCATTAATATGAATTTCAATATTATGACTACGGGCTATGTCTTGAAATACTTGCGTGATTTTCCCTTTTTTGAAAGTATTTATATTAAAATCACCTGTTAAAACTATACGTGTTTTTGTTTTGTATTTTTTGTAAATATCATGTAAGATATTATCTAACTTACTTAAAAATTGGTTAGGATCGGACTGAGGTGTTCTGTATATGCAGATTATGATTAGTTTTTCATTTGTTAGTTCAATTCCACATGCCTCAAACGTATTTACAGAGGCATGTGTTTCAACAAACGGCAATTCTTTGTAAATAAGGCCCTTTTTAATTAAAATGCAAGTGCCACCTCGCTGTTTTTCCCTACAAAAATTTGAAGCCATTAAATAATCAGACAACTTAAGATAGTTTTCATGGCCTTTTTTAATAAATGTCTCAGAGAGGCAGATTACATGCGGGTCACTCTGCGAATCTCGCATCTCCTGTAATGTTAATTCCAGTATTTCTTGTTTGGACAGAGCACTTGCAATGTTTTGGTGAAGTATCCTAAAGTCAGGTGAGGTCGATGTCACGGGTTCAGGAACGAAAAAACATGTTATTTTTTGTCGTTGATTGAAAATAGTAAGGTATCGTACCTTTTTTAGGTTTCCCGATGCAAATACGCGCGTCGTTATTTAGTTCCGGTTCTGTGCTACTTTTCAAATAGGAGGGATTTTCAGTTTGAGTATGATTTTTACGACCAAAGTAGAATGGAATTGTTCCTTTTTTGGGTATGTTACTAGTATTTAGTTTAAGACTTGATCTGCTACTCGCTATTCTTTTCATAAGTTCTCTAGGATTTAAATAGTTTTCATTATAGTCATTACAATCTATTAAGTAATTAATTTTAGTACATAATTCGGTCACTTTAAAGGATTCAGTTTCCAGAAATTTACATTTTTTAAAGTTTTGACATACATTTTTCAGACGATAATTAAGCCTATTAGGATCTAAGTACTCATTCTTAAACACATTTAATACTATAACCATATTGTTATAGAATGTATCTAGTATAATTTGTAGTTGAGACAAAATATATTTTAAATTGTGATCATTTTCTCCTACACAAATTATAAGTTTATCGTTAATGTTCAATTTAGCTTTACAACAACTCGTTATTATTTGATTACATAGAGCATTAGGCTTTGTATCCGCTATAATTCTGTACTTTTCGTACCTTGAATTTCGTCTTGAGTGTATCAAGGCAGCTGCTAAGCCGACGCATTGTTGAGAACCAAAGATAAGTACTTTATTTGTAGTTTCGTGTTTTGGCTCTTCAGGGTGAGTAGGTGTTCGTGTGTTCATTTCCGATACGGATGAATTCTGAGATATTACGTTATTATGTTTCGACTGGTCAATAATTTTCTTGCAGGCTTCAATTTGTTGTTGTGCATCTTTCAGTTGATTTTGTAGTTCAGTTATTTTTTGTTGTAGTTCCATTATTTCCGTGTTTTTCCCAAAGTCAACCTGCAAGGAGTTCGACAAAGGGGTAGAAGAAGGTGAGAAGAATGAGCTTTGATGTAGCAATGAGTGCCTTTTTCTTTTTGAATTGATAGCTGGACTGTTTTCAGTGACTGTTGAGGAATGGCAGAGTGATTTTAAAATTTTAATTTCAGAAGTCAATTTATCTAATTGTTGTCGTAGACTATTATTTTCCAGAATTGTGTTTTCTAACTCATTTTCAGTACTATCCAGTTTATTTGTGAGTCCTTTTATGGTGTCTTTCATTTCTAGAATTGTCAAAGTTTCGGATATTGTGCCGTCCACGCTTTTAGATAATTTATTAGGTGTGTCATAAGATTCGCCTGAAATGTCGCATTCTGACAGGATGTGAGAGTCCAAGATGCCCGAAGTATTTTGAACAGAAGCTATCACGGCTACGGGTTGTTCACTATTATTAGTATTTTGAATTTGCACTGGAGCAGAAGACAGATTTGCAGAAGACGAGCAGTCTTGACGTGGATTTGCTTTTTTTCTTGTGGTTACATTGCTAGCATCCTGAACCTTCTTATTATTCTTCATGCATGTCCTACATTTCCATCTCTTTTTAGATTCTTGGTCCATTAGACGGTAAGTTCCTTCCGGATAACCATCACAATCCAATTCATATCTATGGTTACAAACTGAACACAGGGCTGTTTCTTTAATATCAACTGACTTCTTGCATTTAAAGCATGTAACTTTCTCTGGCATCCTGCGATGGCTTTTTGTACCACTTTTAGATGACATCTTTATAATTATAAGTTATATATTCAGTTCTTAATTTTATTTATAATATGCACTGGCAAATACAGAATGACCATACTATATAAGCTGAAATCGGTGTTTGAGTCGTTTGTAATGCGTGTAACGGAACGCAGTCTCAAAAACCTGGTGTCCAAGTTTTGTGATTTTGATTTCTGAACGACAACTTTTTTGCCAAGTTCGAGATCTGTAACTGTGATTGGTCAATACTTTTGACAGCTAAAAGCAATGAGTCAGCTGTGGTTTGTTTACAATACGAAAATCCATTTTTTTTAAGTTTTAACTGACTTTAATTGTGTATTTTTTGTTAAATACAACTTTTCTTGTTTTATAGATAAAATCGCACTCACTTTTAATCCTTCGTATGTGTTTTCACGTTATATATCACGTTGTATGCACTTTATGGTAAGCATTTAGTGTTCAGTCACCAACAACCACTACATATGAAGTTATTGTATTATTTACTTTTGACGATATTGTTCACCGCGAAAACATTTCCACTTATGTTTTACCGTATTGCAAGCGTATTTATGAGTACTTAAGCTTATTCGGTGGAGGAAATTAAATAAAAATTACTTTAGTTCGCAGAGTGCGAGTAGCCGGAGTTAACGTGCACACCTAGCTACACACTTTTCATAGACCTATTCAGCTAATCCCAGAAAAAGCTACTACTGTAACTTTGGCGTGTATACATTTATTTAATTATATCAAACGAACCGCTGCAACTCAGCAAAACGAATACGATACTGAAAATAATCAAGGAGAAGTCTTTCCCGGTGAATGGCGTAGACATCTTGAAAACGACAGTTGCTTAGATAATATGTCAGGAGAAGACAATCAAACCTCGGATACTACAGTGACCGCTGAGGATACAAGAGTGGAGTTGACTCATTATTTTCTTTCTAGTGTCGGAGGATTAGAATGGCAATATAACCAATAAACGCCCATTAGTCGAATAAAATTAAAACTCATATAATCAATATTATTTTTAATCATTAAGTAGTTCCATGTATTATCCATTAAATCTAAAATCGTAAATTACACATAGTGAGATACACTTTTATTGTGATTCGTATAATAAGTCAAGACAACAAGACTATAAGGGCTATTACGCACTGTCGACTAGTCGCCGGCGACTCAGTTGTCGACGACTGTAATATTGTATAGTTTAAATAGGTGTTTACGCACTAGTCACCGGTTGCCCGGGCGACTCGGCGACTCGCCGCGCAGTGGCGACGCACAGGCAACTGCCGGTCGCCGGCGACCAATAGGAGCACGGTTTCAAATGAAAGCATTCACACTGCGAGCAACTGTCGTAACGACCGGACGGCCGCGCACAATGAGTTTTGACACGGATAAATTTATATCGGAAATACAATCCCGAAAAGCTATTTGGGATTTACAAAGTGAGGAATATGCTAATCGGGATTTGAAGAAAAAAACAGTGGGAAGAAATAGTGGAGTTATTTGGAGGTGAAGAATTATCAGACGAAGAAAAAAAAAACTCAGGTAAGTAAGAAATGCCATTTATTTTTTATTAATTAATACTGCTCATCTGCCAAGATAATTGACCCTCAGTTGTAAAGTAATCAGCAAATACATCTCTGTATGATGCACCACGTCGCGTAGCTCTTTGGAAACCGTTTGGGACTTCTTCAAAGCCAGGAATGCTCAGGGTATCTTCAAATTTATATCCGTCTCTTTCTCGGACATAGTTGTGAAGAGCGCAACATGTTTTGATGATGCATGATACTAGATCTAAATTCACGTTGATAGGTCTGTGAAAAATCTGCCACTTGTTTGCTAATATGCCGAATGAACATTCAATATGGCGTCGTGCACGAGAAAGCCTATAATTAAATTTTTTTTTCTTTGTTGTTAAATTTGATCCACCGAACGGTCGCATATTTTGTCAGTTTGTCCAAATGCTTCGTCACCCACAATAACAAACGGTACTGGTATAGGGTTTGTCGATGAAATGGGCTTAGGTTCGGGTATTTGCAAATCATTGTTCATTAGCTTTTGATAAAACGTTGAATTTGTAAATATAGTTGAATCGCAATCCTTTCCATAGGAACCAACGTCTATGTATATGAACTTATAGTCAGAGTCACAAATGGCAAGCAAAATTACAGAAAAGAAGTGTTTGTAATTATAACACAATGATCCACTGTTGTATGGTTTTATAATTCTTACATGCTTACCATCTACGGCACCTATGCAATTTGGAAAATTGGCCCGTAAATGAAAATCTTTTGCGATTTTTAACCAATTTTCTTTTGTCGGTTGCGGTAAACACATGTCTTTTAGTACAACCTATATAAAATGACAAACTTCTCTTATTATTTCAGCTATAGTTGAAATCCCAAGTCTGTATGAGTAATGTAAATCTACAAATTTACAACCGCTTCCAAGATATCTGGAATTAAAAAATAATTTAAATATATACATTATTTACAGGTCATGCACTTCAAAAAAAATGGAAAAATATAAGAAGCTGCTTTTCGCGAGAAGTACGAAGATTAAAAAATACTAAAAGCGGATCTGCTGCTTCCCATAAAACTCCCTATATTTATTATAATCAGCTGTTATTTTTGAAGAATACCGTTGGTAATTTGAACACAGAGAGTAACATTGCTGAACAAGAACATTTGACAAATGATCAAGAACCTTTAGGACCTTACTCGAGAGAAAATATAGTCGGAAGAAAAAAGAAAAAAACGTCAGATGATGGCACAAGCGAACTGTTAACCACATTAAACAAGTGTATTGAAACTCGCAAAAATAAGGAGGATATTTTGGAACAAGATGAGGACAGAATGTTCCTGATGTCCCTATTATCATCATTTAGGGCAATTCCGGAGCACAAAAAGTCAGCTGCGAAAATTCAATTAATCAGTGTAATCGAATCATTCCGATCCTCTACTCAAAATAATATATATCCAAACACAATGTGGCGAAATTATAATGAGTACGAGTATGAGCGTGGTTACTTCACACCGGAGGCCGGGCGTTCAACAGCACCAAGTCAACAATCACGCCCTGAAGCACAACATTATTATACGCTACCAACTTCAACTCCTTCAGAACGTGAACGCCCAGAGTCGCGATTTTCTACTGTCACTTCAAATACCTCGCAAGATTCTGACATTTTGGATCTATTTTGAATATTTCCTTTTGTTGTGCGTTCGTTTATAATATTGATTTCATTAAGTACTTTAAAAAAATACATGTTTTATAATTATTTACCGTATATTTTAAAATTATGTCATCGAAGAGTAGACTTACAGATAGTGCCACGAAGACGCGCTCCACTCTTTGTTCAAATGCATGTGTGCTATCTTCCGCATGTGTTAAACATCTGTACGCTAATTATCGATGAATGCAAACGCACACTAATAGAAATTGACTAATCAGGAAAGAGTATTATGAACAGCACGAAAGATGCTCTATTTAAATTTAATCGCGCGTCTTCGTGGATGGCATTATCTGTAACTCTAAACACACTCCCGGACACATCTATCGGCCCACCTTGAGTTTTAAGTTTTGACTGGAGACCAGCTAAAAATAAATGTTAGGAGGAGCAATAAGTTTTTGCAGGTGTGAACCTGTTTTGCTGGCCATCGTTTTCGTAAAAAACTGCATAAAAACTTATTGCACCACTTAACATTTATTTTTAGCTAGGGATTGTCAACACTTTAAACACTAGGTTTGGCCGATAGATGTGTCCGGGAATGTAATGTAAATTGTGTTAAAATCCCGTAAAAAATAAATGTTAGGAATGAATTTTATTTGAATTGTCACTTACCTTAGTGTTATAAAAAGTTTTTCTTCCGGAGAAATACATGGTCGCATATTTGTATCTATGCCAGTTATATGTGGTTTTAGAAGACACAATAAGTCATCAAACGAACTCACAGACATTCTTGCATAATTAAAAAAATTACGAGGATATTTTCTAACGTCTTCATAAAATATTTTAAACATTCCCTTTGACCTCCGTTCTTCTAACAAAGGATGCACCCAATACTCTTTTGATTTTTTTTTATTTTTCTTTCTTTTTATAATTAGTAGCGCCGCTACTATTGCAAGTTCTTCAACGTCCATTCTGCACGAATGTACTTGGAATACTGTCGCTCGGCTCGGTCTCCGGCCCTAGTTTCCCATGTTTCGGTCGCCGAGGGACTGAGTCGCCGGCGACTAGTCGACAGTGCGTAATAGCCCTAAGACTGGACAACTACAAACTGGTAAGTAAAGATTTGGAATCTAAAACTACAATCAAGAAAGAACAACAAAACATCAAACACTCTAGACCTATAATTTTCGTGTTATGTTTTTCAGATTCCCAGCAGCGTCGCCACCTCTTCCACTGGTAGAAGGAGCCGCGTCCGGTGCCTTGGCGTACTGGGCTACCAAGGGCTTCAGCTCATCTAAGGAAGTTATCTTGTGCCGACTTCCGTCAGTGGCCTTTATGAAGATAACCCCGTCTTGGGTCCAACACGACCGCATGCTGAAGTGCTCCCGTACTTTGCCGAAGACAGATTGCCTGGTCCTAGTCAGGAATTCTTTCACAGACATTTTGGAGCCCCTCAAGCCTGTCTTTGCCTTCCACACTGATGATTTTAAGTCTACACTGGCAAACCTAACAAGGATAGGCCTGTGATGATCCTTGCTGAGGGCCCCCAGCCTGTGACAGGCTTTAATTGAAGGTGCCGAGATGTTTTTTCAGTGCTAGCTTGGTATTTAAAACATCCAAGTTCACAGCCGTGCAGTCTTCGTTCTCCGCTTCAGCAAGCCCTTGGAAAAAACCAAAGCTTTCCGCCGGTGCCTGGTCTCTAAGCCATCAATTTGAGTTTACTTTGGTATACTTAACTTAATTCTGGTAGTTTTGTGGATTGGATCATATCTGTGAGTGGATCCTTTTCGTGTAACTACAACCAATTATTTCACTTAATTTATTGAATTTGGAAATTTAGTTAAAATTTATCTATTATCCCTGTCCATTTTGAACATAAATAAATAGGTTTATTTATGTTCCCCCCTCCCTTAAAAACGAATTCCACGGGACGAACTGCGGACGGGACGAACTGCGAACGTGACGAACTGCGAACGTGACGAACAGCGAATGGGATCAACTGCGAATGGGACCGACTGCGTATAGGACCAACTGCGAATGTGATGATTTGTGAACGCGGAACGAAGTGCTTCGGAACTCCCATAGTGACAATAGAACCCGAAGATCTTTTGCCATTAACTTCCATTCTTTGAAATCTATTACTCAAATCATGACCGGCTGCTATCTAGAATAAATCTGAATGGGCCCGGTCGTTTGAAGTTTTGTTGATGAGTTTGTGTAACACCCTGCATAACAACTATAAAAACTCTTCATTTAAACTCACACATCTGCTTAGCTTTTACCCAACTGTGAGGGTGAAAGAGTGTAGAACATAAATATTGTGTGAATATGGATGGGAAGGATGAGGACGACGAGACAAGGGTAGGAAAAGGGGATAACAGCATTGGAAAAAAAAAAACAAAGAAAGAGTAATCGTAATATTATATTTAAACCTAAACCGATGACCTGAACTTTAACATATCTGAAATGATTGTTTAAAGTTTGCTTATCTAAAATTTAACGCATCATTAAAATAAGAGCTTAGTCTAAAAAGTATGTCAAGACTTAAAAAACTAGTATAACATTAAGTAATAAAATAAACGATTATACTACCCAATTAACAGAACAAAACTGAAAATGCTTTTTATTTCCAAGCGATAGATTTTTTGCTATACTTTGTTTTCACATAACTTGCTAGCACGCTTTCATTAAAAAGACGATTAATCTTTTCATACTGTTTACAAGCTACAGGCATTAAGTTACCTTCAATCACGACTTTGATCAAACCTTTAGGAGTTCTGTTCAGAGACTTCTGCTTTAGTAAAACTTCATGCAATTTCTTGACACTAGCATAGGTAAGTTGGTTGTAAGCAACATTCAAATAACACAAGGTATTATTGCCAAAACAACACACAACACCATCCTGTGATTCAATGTTGTCTGGAGAGAAATGGTCTTTATAAGGTTCCATTTTAATTTCAGACAAATAATTAGCTTTTTCATGAATTTGATCGTCCTCAGCACCTGTTTCTGAAACTGTTTTATGCACAACACGTGACAGAGAACCAGTCACCTGTTTACCCTGCCATCCTTCCCTCCTGCCTGCCTTCTTTTTTGGGTTTTTATCTTTAAAAGGATTGAGCTCTATCATCATTTTTTGAATAAATTTATTTTTCGTTTTTAAATAAGCCATGTACCTAGCCCTGCTTTCTAGAATTTCCTGGGATCCCAAAGGAAATTTTTGTAATGTATCGAGAATGCTCATACCTCCCTCGTCTGTTATCATATTGCCCGCTATGTTCAAGTAGCTGAGTTGTCTGTTTGTTCGCAACATACCGGCTACGTACTTCGCGCCAACATCAGTAATTCTGTTTGATGATAAGTTTAAAGCAGATAATACTCTCGACGCGGGACTTGGAGCTCCTAATTGATCTGTGATCGTTTTCACAACGGCATCATTAATCGAACATCTCGCCAAAGAGAGATGTTTTAACTTACCGTGCGTTAGCAATATGTGATAGTTAGCTTTGGTGAGAAATGTATGGTCTAGACATAATTCCGTTATATTAGAATCGGGTAAAAACTTGGCTATTTCATATAAGGTATCTATGCACAAGCTGCTGTTGATGGTTATTGAAGTCAAATGTTTGTGATATGGAATAGCGATTCCGATTACTTGTATGATCTTCCGTGGTATTATTAACTTGTTCTCTAGAAACTTTATCTGCACTAAGTTTTCATTACAGTCGTATAATGTTTTAATCTTAATTGCATTTTCTAGGTCGATCACTTTTACTGGTTTTACTACTGGACTCGGGATGTCATCATCTGAATCTAGATCATCTGCTGATATCTTCGACTTTTGCGTTCGTCTGCCGGATCTTTTCTTTGACGAAACGACACTACCATAGGACGATACTGTAAAAAAATAATTTAATTATTACATTGTCCGCTGTTTCCTTGTTTTTATCCTTTACTTTTATTCAGGATAACAATAGACTATTTAAGTTGATATAACGGGTTTCACATTAATGATTTAAATGTGACAGGGATGATGTTTGACAAAAACTTTTTTTGTAAGATATTACATAAGACGCGGATTGGCCTTTTTTCATGTGCGACCGGACACATTATCTGCGTATTCTGCGCTTTACTGGCTTAAATTGAAATAACGCAAACCGTCTAATGTTATCTGATTCTTAGAAACAGATCGTCAACTTACCCTGGGTGCCTCTGGTAACGATGACATCAGCTTTAATGGAGAATTGATTGCAAGCCCATGGTAGGAACTTATCAAAGTCGGTAACTTTTGGTTTGCTATGGTAAGGAGGCACCTCTTTGCTAGGAATAATTGCCAAACGACTTGCCATTTAGAAATAGTTACAGAATAAATATTATTTGTTGAAAAACACAATTTATGAGACTGAAAACGTAGAAAACTGTATAAGGCACGTATTATATTGATGCTCTGTGGGCACAATTATATCAAAAAGAACATTGGAATTTATTTCAATTTGTGATTTCTTTCATGGTTTTCAGAAATGAAAAAAAAAATGGACATGATTTAAAAAGTTTTAAGTAAGTAGGTGGGATGTAAGTTTAAATATGATTTCCAATGGCATCATTCTCCTGTCCTGATTTAAATTTATTTGGCATCGGCTCATCATGTCTTCTTCTTCCATACTCCTCTTTTACGGACCTTTTCTCTAGCCACCATTTTTCACAGTCTATCCATCGTTTGAGTAGGCTTTCTTATATGTATACAACATTATTTTTAGTATATGCGCAACCTGAATATAGTGTGTTCAGAATAAGTAACTGAATCGATTCCAATAATTTTTAACACATGTTTTTATTTTTTTTTAATTTATTATATTAGGGAAAACAAACAATTGTACATTTTTTCATACGTCTAAGTATACAATTAAGTAGGTTAACGTAAAATCAACAACGTTTGCACATATTACTAGTATAATTCACTTACAAACAGTATGGATGAAAGGTCGCTAATCATAACATTAAACAGAATTATTAATTGTGTTTGAGTGCAGTAACCAGTTCTTTTTTAAATACATTGTGAGACAAAGCAAATATGTCTATTTTAATAAAATGTTGGTAGTAAGTTTTGACTAATCTGTGGAGAGGCGCCCGCTCACCCGCATTTGTACGACTAGTGGTCGTAACAAAGAGTGGGTAAGGGCGTGCCTCTCGTCTTATTACAGTTCTGGGCACGATATAAAATATATTATTGACAAGTTCAGGGCAATCAAACTTGTTGTGTATCAATCCACGGAGCATCATAGCTTGGAGTAACATACACTTTGAAGGTAGTGTCATTAATTTAAATTTCTACAACGACTGCTCGTATGGCAGACGCTCAAAGTGACATTGAAATTGCAATGTTTTCAAAAAATTACGCTGAATTCTTTTTAGTGCTTGATCATATTTTGCATAGTAAGGGTCCCATATTATACACGCATACTCTACCTGTGGTCGTACTAAAAACGTACGTACGTAACGTAGGTCGTATTGTTATATTAGGTTGCAAAGTGGACACCGAGCGACACCGCAGCACCGCGTGCAGTTCACACGATTGCACGCCGACTGCAATTGAACTGCAATCGGACTGCACGTTTGGTTTTCAGTTCTATTGCAGTCGTGTCAACAGCATTCAAACTGCATCCAAACTGCAATTTGCGTTAAGTTAGATTGCAGTTGAAATGCGGTCCGTCTATCATCAGCCTAAGTACCTATCGCAATCATACGGCGCTAGCGCTCAGCTGTGCGCCCGCGCGGGGGAAATACAACCCCTTCAGTCACCCTAATGCTACAGATTAATGCGCACGTCTCACGCTCCCGGATCGCGACCGCGCCCGGCGCGGCGCTTTGAACCCAGTTGTGTATCTACCTACACTTGACCGTTACGACAGTCAAAAGCCTGCAATTGTCATGGAAAATGTTATCACCTGTTATCATCATCATCATTTCAGCCGAAAGACGTCCACTGCTGGACATAGGCCTCCCCCAAGTGTCGCCACATTGACCGGTCCCGTGCGACTCGCCTGTTAATTACAATACAATCGCCGTACGGTTAGGTAACTACTGCAAAATTATTATCAATGAGCGCAAGTCGACGCTGGAGGTGCGAGCAGCGCGAGGGCGCCCGCCGCGCGGTGACCGTGTTTTAGTGGGGACCACTAGGTAACAGAACAAGCTTATAACTTTGTGACTTTTCATGATACAGTTTTGAAATTTTGTACATAGATTCTTTACATAAAAATACTAGACCCGTGTTTTGGGTTTCGCATATACTAAAACTAATGTTGTATAGACATCCACGTTCATACTTACGACTTTTTACCACATTTTCCTCATAAAAACCGCGCAAAGAGAAGAGTAGGGTAATAGGGGAGATCTTTGCCCAGCAGTGGGAAAATAAATGTTATAAATTCCCTCCTTCACTTGCCCATACCACGACAAACGATTCCTACAATTCAGGCACCGTATTTTCAATGTATGGGTAAGAAGTAAGTAATATTTGAAATAATTACAAAATCTCTAATAATTCCAAAATATAACAACTGAATCTATAATTTTATTTGATATTATGATCAGTAAATATAATAAACGATTGATATAATTTTAAGATAACTAACTTTTGTAAGCATAACATACCGTTTAATAGAAAATCGTTTGATATACCACTACACATAAAACCTATTTAGTGTAATATGATATAAACTGCTCGCTCGCTCGCCTTCGCGCGTTAATGGTCAGTTTTTCTTATAATACACCGCCGTGAGCCTACTGTCGACCGCGAGAACTGTTACGTATGACGTTCGCGGCCCATCCAGCGCAGCCCGTTTCCGTTCACCAAACTCCTTTAGCGATGTCCGAGCTCACCGAAGACATCGTCACCACCCGTCTAGCCACTTTACCTAAACCTAAAATGATTCACCAACAGTAGAGGGGATCTGGCGCTCGTAGGTCGCTCCCGCGGCTAACCTTCGTTTTTGTTTTTTTTGTTTCGGGGTGGATCATACTCATAGATTTGATCCGCGCCACCGCCTTGGTTCCAGTTGTATGGGGGGGCGGCGGACGTCCTCAAGTCTACCGTCCCTCTAGACCCGTTTGGCTGGAAGAAGGCGTTGTCCGCCCTCCACCGACGCCCGGTAAGTCTGCTGCGGGTCGGGAGAGTGGTCTCGATCTCCCTCATCTTTTCTACAGCCTCCTTCTGTGAGTTAACGGTTTCCGTCAGCAACAGGTCGGTTCCAACTTCTGTTACGGGGGCAAAGCGTGGCGCCTCCCGTGCGGCTAACTCTGCCAGCGTATGCCGCGCCGTGTCCTCCAGACAGTGGACGCAGTGATGACACCGAGCGTCCGGCTCCCTGTTTATGCGACAGGTACTTCCCGAAGCAACCATGCCCCGAAAACACCTGCGTCGCCCGAAGAGATAGACGACAGAGAGCCGTGCCTCCTCTCGAGCCATTCCTCGAGCACTGGTCGGATCGCCTCGATGGTAGCGAGACCCGGCGCGGTAGGGCGCAAAAGCCTGTCCCGTCACTCCGCCACCAGGACTTCGCGGAGCTGAGACCGACGCAGATCGTTCTCTCGCTGAATCGGTTCACCGCCACACGTCGCGCCACCGGTACAGTGACTCTCGCCTCTAGTTCCCAGGGTGTCGACCCAGCCAGTGCACAAGCCGCCTCGTAGGAGATTGTGTGATACCACCTGATAGACCTGACGGCTATCGCCCTCTGCGGTTTTCGCAGCATCGCCATACTTCTGGCCAGGTCAGAGGCCCACACCTGGGCCCCGCACAGGGCCATGGGTCGCAAGAACCCTAGGTACAATCTCCTACAGGCGGTGTTCGGGCCCCGCAGATTGGGAAGCAGGGTTGCGAGCGAGCCTGCCGCGTCCATCAACTTGGGCACAGCCTCTGGAAGTGGGGGCTGAAATCCCAATGACTGTCGAGCACCAATCCCAGATATTTCATGGTGGACTCGACAGCAATTTGGGTCGCCCCGACCACAATATGTGATCCCAGCGGCGGCGCCCACCCTCCGGTGGGCACTGACAGACCATGGCCTCCGACTTGTTGAGGGCCACATCCAGGCCCAGGCGCCATATGCGGCCCACAATTTGGTCTTTATAATTTTTTTTAATAATTCGGCAACTTGAAAAGAAATCATACATGTGCAACTGAACAAAGAAGTTAAATAGGAACACTGTACTGTACTGGACTATGCTGCGCTGTGACCCTTTTGACCTTACCCAACTACTCACAAAACTCCAAACGGCAGTAATTTTCGAGAAATTTTATATTACCTGGATTTATCCTTATTCCTGGATCACTTATCCGGTTCGATATGGACCAAATTATGTTGAGATGTGTGATTAGGCAGGAAAATTGAAAATAAATAAATAAAACAGGCGCTGTAAAATGCGTATGTATTCCGAAGAACAAAGAAAACACATTATTAATATTTAGATAGACCTAAAACTAATAAACTAGCACAAAGAACGCCTGATGAAGTCTTTATTGCAATAAGTTGCACGAAGTTGTAGAACTGCTAACTGCTAATTGCTAAACTAATAAACTAGCAGAAAGAACGACTGAATTGCTAACTTGAAGTATAGTTTTAATAATACAAAAATCGTTTTGGTTTCTAAATCTGAACAACTTTCATCCCAGCCAAACTAAAAACAGCTTGTTTCTTATTTATATTAATGACCTACCATACCACATTAAGGAAAATCATGTAATAGTATTGTTCCCGGATGTCACTTTGCTTGCCCCAAACAGATCTCAAAAGTTGTACATACTGGTTCAATGCTAATGATCTGCTACTAAACCAAAAAAGATTGAATGCATCTAGACACGCAGTAGCGTGTCATACCAAGTTCAAGCCAAGAAGAAACTACCTAGCGACGCAGCAGCCGCGAACCATTTGTATCCAGTTTTAACCCTTTAATAACTCAAAATTCTTACCAGTCTAAGAATACGGTTAAAAGCACAGAAAACGAAGCTACACTCTCAACATAGCTCACCTACACACATACTCACGCATACTCACCCCCACACTCTCACCTCATAATTATTCTCACACCCACATACATATACTCATATACATACATCGCACAAATACACTCAATCCATTTAATAATTACATTAAAATTATGTACGTATTACCTATTTGCTAATTACTTATCTAAAGTGTAGTTATCAACTATTATTCTGTAGTACTGATTTAATTATATGCCTCTTTTGCTTGGCTCCTATTCTTGTATTTTAAATACTCGAGAGGAATGGTGCTGATAGTCAAATTACAGGCTAGGCCTAGTTCGGCTACAATCGCTAATCTCTTTGCCTTAATATTGATATTGTTGCTACATTGCCATTGTAAAGAGGTACTAAGTTTTTGGAAAATAAACTATTATTTTCCTTTATTTATTTCTATACAAATCTAATACATTTTTAAATATTCCTGAAAAAAAAAAAACAAAAATGTTTTATTTCAATATTACACGTTGTACATTATACAGTTGATGGCGTCTCCTTTTAAGCATATAGATGCCTAAGCAGGAGGCGCCGCTCTTTCATATCTCACAATTATTGCAACATGTTACAAAAAAAAGGGAAAAAAAAAGTCTCAAAGTTTAAAAAAAAGAAAGTTTAACAGTTTAAAAGTTTATGAAGTAGTTAATTCTATTTATTATCATTAGTCTGTTGGTATGTCTGTGTGTGTATATGTGTGTGTGTGTGTGTGTGTGTGTTTGTATGTGTGTGTATGTGTGTGTGGTTGTTTTATGCGGAAAATCAAAAATCAAAATCAAAATCAAAGCATTTATTTCAAATAGGCCAGTTACAGGCACTTTTGAATTGTCGAAACAAAGACAACAATGAAAAAAAATAGCTACAGTCCCAGTCACAAGGCATAAAAACTGTGAAAGTACTGTAGTTGCCCATTCCCTAACGTAGATCTCTATGGAGAAGAACGGGCAAGAAACTCCATGGACACTCTTTTAAATCAGTATTCTTTTACAATAATTTCGTTACATCATTTATGTTGAGATGGTACATTATGTGAGAACGATGTAGCAAGATGTGTATTTTAAAAGTGTCCATAGTAAAAAATAAAATAATTAATTCAAATAAACCGTGGCAACCAAGAGATGACCAGTCACAACTGACAGCGCCCGTCCACGAACATGACGCATGTATCGGCACCATTCAACTCAACCATTTTGAAGGGAACACCATGATCCGACACACGCGCCACCATCAGCGAGACATTTTAGTGAGAATGACATACTCTTAACCGCCAGGGCACATTCAAGGAAGTGGTTTTATCTTATATTTAATAAAATATTCTCTACTTCGTCGTATCATAACTTGTTTATCCACTTAATCAGCACCGATTTGCATTATTTGAATGGTTTATTATGTATATGTATTTGTTTATTTATTTTATTATACAAGAAAGACGAGTGTTTGTCGTACTGAATATTTACAAATTCTGTTTTTACAAAATTGGTGGAAGCAACATCGTGTTTCCTTCTTCTGGCTAATACATTATGATCTAGGGGTAGGGTTTTATATTTTCTTAGTACTATGTGTATAATAAACAATTTTTGGACTGATAATAAGTTACTTATTTGGTATAGCTCACAGGTGGGAAAGGTCCTTTTTTTTAAAGAACTTACTTTTATTAATGTGCGTTGCGCTCTTTCAACATCAAGGAAACGTGTTTTGCGCGCGCCCCTCCCAAATGGAGATACAATATATTGTAATAGATTGAACTAGCGAGATATACACTTCATTTAGAAGATTTTTTGCTAAGCCACTCCTTGGGACTATGTGTCGTAATGATTTGAAAATCCAAATAAATTTTCGTATTCTCGCAGTAATTTGTTCAATTTGAGGATACCAGGACAGGCTTTGGTCCAACATTATACCTAAGTACTTGACGTGGTTAACTTTACTGATGGTTGGACAATTGCAGTCATGATCGACGGTCCTCCTACACTCATGTATTTTAATGTTGAAATTAGGTTCTGATTGGACATTTTTATATATGCAGAGGCAAAATAAAACTATACAAACAAAACATTTAAAAATATAAAAAATTGTAGCCAACCGGTATCGGGAACCGGGGTCCAAGCTACTAGATATTACCATCATCGAGAACTGGGTCGGGCGCATACTTTTAGTATGGCACTTATGATTCCACAAGGTTGTACTTCAAAGCTAGTTGCAGGTGGATAATCTTGAAAGGAGGTTGTGTCTAGGCAAGTACTGTCCGTTAGCCAGACGAGAACCACCAGAAATAATGTGTCGGATCGATTCTCCCGGACGGTGGCATGCCCGACATGTCTACCGTGCCATCCTTCACAATGTATATGATATACAGTCTCATCACCGACGACCGTGGGTGTTGCATTCGATTTGCGGTCAGCAATGCGCGAACCCTCCTATCCAGGGCATCAAGTTCCGTCTGAGTCTATTTGAGTATGCCGAAAGAATACATCAAAACCGGCATGACCCAACCGTTGAAGGTGAAGCCGCCGTGGCGGCTCTCTAGGCACTCCTCAAAGAGGGGACTTATCGCCACTATGGTGGCGTGCCCTGCTTGGGGCTCGCCGCCTCGCCACCTCACCGGAGATCGTGCGGTACCCCCGGACTAGCCTTATTGCTATCACCTTTTGGGGCGCGTTCAGGTAGCGGGCGGCTTGCCGCGTCAAAGAACGCCCATAAATGAACATGGACCGCACGACCCCCGAGGTTAGGCAAGAGCCGCTTGAAGGCGGCAGCCTCGGTCTGTTCCAGATTGGGGGCCAAACCGGCACCGGCTGTCGAGGACGAGTCCCAGGTACTTCAACGTCGACCCGACGCCGATGGAAACCTCACCTGTCGTCAGTAGGGATCCCGACAGTGGCGCATTCCGAGGCCCATGAAAACATCAGACTCGGACTTGTGCAATGCTATTGCCGGATCCTCTCCACGACTATCGCAATCCCGTGCGTCATGTTTTTGGCCGCCGCCTCGTGCGACCTCTCTTGTGCCAGTACCAGCGTGTCGTCAGCGTAGTCTTGACGCCGCTAGGGAGGACGGCGCGCAGCACACAGTCGTAACGGATGTTCCACAAGGCCGGCCCCAGAACCGATCCCTGTGGAACACTGCACGACATCTCTCGCCGGTTCCATTCTCCGCTCCGACCGGGGTAGATGACGACCCTATCCGTCAGGTAGTCCCCGACCACACGACGAAGGTAGGTTGGCATCCGGTGATACAGGAGTGCCTCCCGAATGCAGCTCCAAGGCATGGGGTTGAAGGCGTTGGCGATATCAAGAGACACCGCCAAGATGACCTCACCCCGGGACAACGCGTCAACGCGAATAAGAATCTCTTCCCATTCCTCGGGGAAGGATACTGCCCACGCCCAGGGTGCACCGGCCTGGCAGCTGGTATTCCCTCCAGACGTATCAAGAGGGACCGGCAGCCATCAGGCACACGAGGAGGAATTCTGACAACGCACCCCAGACTATCACCCTGGAATATACCGCGCTCGATCCTGCCGCTGTTGCGCCCCTGAATCTGTCGACATCCTGGATAGAGAAGGACCGTTCTCCAGTGCCCCATGACATCATACATGACATCAGGAAGGTACGCCGAGTTGCATCAACTTTATACAACTCCAGCACCCTCATGAGCCATGTGTGAGGCACAGAACCATAGGGCTTCTTATTATCTATCCAACATGTAGACAGATCCTTTCGGGAGCGGCGAACCTGTTGGCTAATGGCCATATCGATGAGGAGCAGCTCCTTAGTACCGTGGGACCCGTTCCTACATCCATTCTGAGAGGTAGACATGATAGAATTGCTTTCAATAAGTTGGTTAATTTTAGCTTTTTTTTTTAACTTTATAGACCGTTGATAGACAAGAGATTGGTCTATAATTTTTGGGCTCCGCAGTACTGCCTGATTTATGAAGCAGGTGGGTAATTCCTGTCGTTAAGAACTGGGGCAGCGACCCTGACTCTAAGGCTGATTGAAACTTTGACGCCATCTTTGGAACCACTTGATCCAGAAGTTGATGACTGGAATTGAGATGCCATTTAAGCCAGAAGTTGTGCAGTTCGTCCGGTCCTGGTGATTTCCAGTTCGGTAACGGACCAACTGCTCTGGCTCCGTCTATCGGCGTAATTGAAATCGGTTCCATTTCTGGAATAGATTCACACACTCGCTCGACATGTCGCATCCAGTCACCCTTAGTATGACAGACAGGCACCGACCAGATGCTGCGCCAGAAAGAACTCGTGGTGACATCATTCGGGTGACACACGTCCATCATATTTTGCTACGGTCGTTCCCAAGCTCTGCATAAAAGTCGTAGGTGTAGTAGCTTAAGAAAGCTTTTTCGCTACCCAACAGATTTAATTTATAAGGAGTTTGCGGCAAATATTATCTTAAAGACAACATTACTCGTTCACAAAACTCTGAAAAATAGACCTGATTATGAAAAACTTGTCTCTAAACGCGTCCTCAACATTCGCTTTCCCGAAGCAAATAGCCTCTTAGCCAGATGATGCCCGTTTTACTCTCATATCCATATTTATAATAGAATCAGCAAAAGCTGCGACATTAAAAACATGAGCAAATTTTCATGCAAGAAAACTATAACAAAATGGTTTGAAAAACTGTCATATGAAGTGACGATGATATTAAGTTAATTAAACTTTATAACATAAAAAACTGCAAATAACCTACACATCTGCACATACACACACACACACACACACACAGGCACGCACATACACAAAAACACAATCTCAGACGACATTATTACACCTTGTCGACTATCACATCAACAAATTATGTTTTAATTTTAAGTAAACGCAACTCCGGCCGTCAAAATACAAGCGCAGCCTAGTTTGGGGATCTCCGATTTCTAAATATATTAATATTTTACTTGTTACGATTATTCATAACGCTAAGTTAGGGTAAGAAAATGTGTGTAACAATGGTTTAATAAATAAATTCTTTATTCTTTAGAACCTGAAGATCTTTTGCCATTAACGTCCATTCTTTGAAATCTATTTACTCAGATTAAGGATCTCACGCATTTCGCGGCCACCGTTTGCCACCACGGTTTAAAAAAAACCCGTATAACTACCAAGCGATCCAGTAGTACCACGAGTAGTTTTTTTTACCTGTGTTACACTCGGGATTGGTAAATATGATCAAAAATCATAATTTCAAAAACACCATAATCTCAACGATTCAAAAACACTTTAAAATATAAAACGTTTAATTAATCAACAAATCATAATCTCAAAAAAAATACATTTTTCAAGTTTGTTAATCTAAAATAAAACGCATCATAAAAGAAGAGTTTAGTCTAAATAAGTATAGCTTTAAAAAATAGAACAGCGTAAAAAAATATTATTAAATCTATGATAAATTAAATCAAAATGGAACATTGAAAATCAGAACGAATTAATAAGAGAAAAAACAAATTATAATCTGAAATGATTTGTTTAAAGTTTGCTAATCTAAAAGTAAACGCATCTTTAAAATAAGAGCTTAGTCTAAAAACTATGTCAAGACTTAAAAAATAGTATAACATTAAGTAGGTAATAAAATAAATCGAGTAGAATATTTCAATCAATCAATCAATCTTAATTTGTGAACACAGTGCACAGGTATCACAATAAAGGTCTAATGATATACATTTTAGTTGAGGTCTATGTACCTATGAAATTGGTGTACAAATATATTAGTTTTTTTAGAAATAAATCTGAATTCATACAATGCAATTAAGCTAAGTTCGAGTAAATAATGTCAATTAAATGTATTATTAATAAACAATTAATCAGTTATAATTTATTTTCACATGCCTGTCAATGATGGTAAATTACAATAAAGGGCTAGTAATGTCATATTTTATCATTTAATTTATATTATTCAAAATGGAACATTCAACAATGATAATCAGAACTATTTCAATGTGGGAAACAACATTAATTATACTACCCAATTAACATAACAAAACTGAAAATACTTTTTATTTCTAAATAATTTTTTTTTTACTCTTTATTTTCAAATTACTTGTTAGCACGCTGTCATTAAAAAGACAATTAATCTCTTCATATTCTTTACAAGCTACAGGCAGTAAGTTACCTTCAATCACGACTTTGATCAAACCTTTAGGAGTTCTGTTCAGAGACTTCTGCTTTAGTAAAACTTCATGCAATTTCTTGACACTAGCATAGGTAAGGTTGTTGTAAGCAACATTCAAATAACACAAAGTATTATTGCCAAAACAACTTACCACACCATCCTGTGAATCAATGTTGTCTGGAGAGAAATGGTCGTTATAAGGTTCCATTTTAGTTTCAGCCAAATATTTAGCTTTTTCATAAATTACATTGTCCTCAGCAATTGATTCTGAATTATGCACAACACCTGACAGAGAACGAGTCACCTGTTTACCCTGCACTCCTTCCCTCCTGACTGCCTTCTTTTTTGGGTTTTTATCTTTAGAAGTTTTGAGCTCTAAAGTTTGGAGGTCCATCATTTTTTGAATAAATTCATTTTTCGTTTTTAAATAAGCCACGTACCTAGCCCTGCTTTCTAAAATTTCCTGGGATCCCAAAGTAAATTTTTGTAATGTGTCGAGAATGCTCATACCTCCCTCGTCTGTTATCATATTGCCCGCTATGTTCAAGTAGCTGAGATGTCTGTTTGTTCGCAACATACCCACTACATACTTCGCGCCAACATCAGTAATTCTGTTTGATGATAAGTTTAAAGCAGATAATACTTTCGACGCGGGACTTGGAGCTCCTAATTGATCTGTGATTGTTTTCACAACGGCATCATTAATCGAACATCTCGCCAAAGAGAGATGTTTTAACTTGCCGTGCGTTAGCAATATGTGATAGTTAGCTTTGGTGAGAAATGTATTGTCTAGACATAATTCCGTTATATTAGAATCGGGTAAAAACTTGGCTATTTCATATAAGGTATCTATGCGCAAGCCGCTGTTGATGGTTATTGAAGTCAAATGTTTGTGATATGGAATAGCGATTCCGATTACTTGCATGATCGTCCGTGGTATTATTAACTTGTTCTGGAGAAACTTTATCTGCACTAATTTTTCATTACAGTCGTATAATGTTTTAATCTTAATTGCATTATCTAGGTCGATCACAGTTTGTACATTCACTTGATTCGTGATGTCATCATCTGAATCTAGATCATTTACTGTTATTTTCGGGTTTAGCGTTCGTCTGCTGGTTCCTTTCTTTGTCGAAACTACACCGCTACGGTACATTTCTGTAAAAAAATAATTAAAATATTACATTGTCCGCTGTTTCCTTGTTTTCATCCTTTACTTTTATTCAGGATAACAATAGACTATTTAAGTTTATATAACGAGTTTCACATTAATGATTTAAATGTGACAGGGATGATGTTCGACAAAAACTTTTTATGGAAGATATTACATAAGACGCGGATTGGCCTTTTTTCATGTGCGACCGGACACATTATCTGCTATTCTGCGCTTTACTGGCGTACATTGAAATAACGTAAACCTAATGTTATCCGATTCATCGGAACAGATCGTCAACTCACCCAGGGTGCCTCTGGTAACGATGACATCAGCTTGAATGGAGAATTCATTGCAAGCCCATGGTAGGAACTTATCAAAGTCGGTAACTTTTGGTTGGCTATCTTTGTAAGGATCCACATTCTTGGCAAGATTAGGCAAACGATGTGCCATTTAGAAATAGTTTAAGAATAAATAATGTTTGTTGAAAAATAAAATTTAAACTATTTATATGAGATTGAAAACGTAGGAAACTGTATAAGGCACAATTATATCAAAAAGAAGATTGAAATTTATTTTAATTTAAGATTTCTTTCATGGTTTTCAGAAATGAAAAAAAAATGGACATGATTTAAAAAGTTTTAAGTAAGTAGGTGGGATGTAAGTTTAAATATGATTTCCAATGGCATCATTCTCCTGTCTTGATTTCAATTTATTTGGGATCGGCTCAGCATGTCTTCTTCTTCCATACTCCTCTATTACGCACCTCTTTTCTTACCAGTTTGCACAGTCTATCCATCGTTTTTGTGGGCTTTCCCTACTATTGTATATAGACATCTACATTCTAACATAAGAATTTTTACCACATTTTCCTCATAAAAACCGCATAAAGAGAAGAGTAGGGTAATAGGGGAGATCTTAGCCCAGCAGTGGGAAAATATAAGTTATTAATTCCCTCCTTCACTTGCCCATACCACGACAAACGATTCCCACACTTCAGGCAACGTTGCTACTCTAAATTTCAATGTATAGATAATGGGTAAGTTATACAACGTGTAACAGGTTAAGCGCAATACCTCAGAACCCCAATTAGAATATTAAATTATAAGTCTAAAACAACATCCGTAATTAAATAAATTTAAACCAAACCTACTGTTTTTTTTATAAAATAGTTATCCTTACTAAACGCAAAACGTATGTGCAACAACATCTCTGCACACACACTCATGCAATGTTAGCGGCCGACGCGACACGCACGCTGCCGCCAGCTGACCATAGCTGTAGGCGTTAGATGTGCCTTAGTTCAATGAACGAATTTTACGTACCTAAAATGTAATAGACTGATCTTATGAATAACTTTTGATACTTCATTGAGTTTACCGTGTAATGATTGATAATTTTCTAGAAAGTGAAATTATCAACACGAATCTAAGACTTTAGGCTTAGTAACGGGGATGCATTTAAAACAGCGATATTCAAAGACGGCGCGTTTAAAAGATTTGAATCATAATATTTACAGTGATATGAATACAATCTTATTGATAGGAAGAAGTAGGTACTATTTACACTTTACACTTAGGTTATTAATTTGCACTATTTCTGCGATCCACTTTCATTAAAGTTTCAAAATGACCATCGCCTTGTTCTATGCACTTATTTGCCACAAATGCTGGTTGTACATGCCAACACGCGTGAAGGTGCTCTCATCCGTCCAAAGAATGTTCTGTTGCCAGTTCTCCAACAACCACCTACTGAATTCCAGTCGTGGCAAGTTGTCGGCCGGCGTTAGGTCTTGACACCGTCGAAGATGGAATGGGTGTTCATCATCAGCACGCGACGTTCGCCACACGTACATGTGGCTGCAGTCGAACTAGGGTGCTGCTTCTCTCGAGCTGTCCTCTGGATGTTCGTCAAAATGGTCGAGAATACGCTCTTGCAGACGAGTAGTCCGCACATTCGTCCCTCTGTCCAAAGCCGTATTAGGAAGGAACGTCCCAGAGTCCCTCAGTCGCTAAGTTGCAGCCAGCATCGTCCTGGCGCTTACACTGCAGCCAAAACGGTCATTGAACTACCGACCAGCTAACGCGACATTATCAAGACAGCGAGCCAGGGTCCTCACCATATCCGTGTATTGTATGTTGGTATACTGGAAAGCCATCGCGCGCGGAAACAAAAATGTCACGGGAGTAAATAAAAGGACAACTACACTAGGTCACTACCGGCGGATGACGTTTTCTGTACCTGTTGCGCTCTCATTTGAACCGACATTTAAACGGCTATAATTGGTTTCTCATTAGTTTTACTTGGATATTTTTTTAATTTGTCTTTAGTTTTGTGTTTATTAGTGTACGTCAGTTTTTTGATCTCATCTTTAGTTTAAGTCAAAGATGTTTTGTTTTTTATTTAATGTCACATGTTACATTTTATTTCTTAAAATTTACTTTAATAGCTATATTGTACATAAGAGAATGTTGTGTACACCTGTAATTAGTACCTACATAAGAACCCTAACTTGTATATTTTTATTGTTAAATGTAAAATGTATGTACTGTTGGCGTACCTATTTTAAATAAATAAAAATAAAATAAATAAAATGACTAGCTTTTGTGCTAGGTACTCATGTCGGCAGCGGCGGCGTGTGTGTCGGCATTTCGCATAAACTTCAAAGAGGTTGTCGACAAATGCTTTATCTCTTTGCAATAAGTTCTAAATTTCTTCAAATTAAATTTTGAAAAAATGCCTAGAAATTGTTTGATGACCAACTAAGTCGTGCATTCAAATAAGCCTTACTCATTGGAGATAAAGTTGGAATTCCTTTAAATTACCTATTTATTTGCACACTACTTTTAATGTAAAATGCATTGATATTATTTACGTGTGTGTATTACGAGCTATGAGCGAACTACAAATAATGTCGTGTTTTTTAGTAGCCTTTATTGCTCTGAGTTAAGGTTTCAATTTCCTTGAATTAAGGATTGTATTAATTTGTGTAACTGTGTTTCTAATTTAAGTTATTTAAAAGATGTTTCCATCAAAATTTAACACCTATTTTTTATGACGGAAATCGATTCAGAAGCCTATTCTGAACCAACTACTTTCAGGAATTGCGTTTATTCTGTTTCACGTTGTATATAGGGTTTAAACGGACCCTTCACGAAGCCATCAACCAAGAATTTGGTACATCAAACTAAGTAACCCTTCGCAAAAATTATTGCTGGGGAACGATTTTTTTTTAGGGGTAAAAAATCACTTTTTACGGTAAAACTCAAAACTTGGTGCTGATGGAAGCTTTGAATAGTAACGGGTCATGGAGGTAATTAAAGTTTAAAAGCTTAAAAAATAGTATTTAAAAATAAATTGTGAAAATTATGGGAAATTTGACCTCCAATATCTCCGTAACTAGAAGGTTCCCAGCACAGGTTCTCAGGCACAGTCAAGAACAAAAAGAATGATCGTAATGACGGGAAAAACAAGTGCCTTTCGGCTTCGTTAAGGGTAACGGGTAAATATTTTCAAGATCAACTAAATCTATAATTTTATTTGATATTATGATCAGTTAATTTAATAAACAATTGATATAATTTCAAGATAACTAATTTTTATAAGCTTAATATAAAAATTATTATATATTTAATATTAAATCGTTTGATATAGGTACCACTCAAAAGACATAAAACGTTTTTAGTCTAATATGATAAAAACTGCTCGTTCGCTCGCCTACGCGCGTTAATGGTCGCTTTTTTTTATTGAGCGGTGAAAAATGGTGGCTTGCACCCACTAAAAACACCGCCGTGAGCCTACTGCTTTGTGGATGGGCTGCGAAAACTGCTACGCATGATCATTGGATGATGCTCTGAGCTTTTTGGTTCTCTTTGGTTTTTGGGTAGGCAACTGACAGGAGCGAGGGGAGGTAATAATTTCGGGTCGTGTCATATAATTCTGATGTACAGTCACGAGCATCAATATGTAAACACTTTCCTAAATTTAAAAGCAATTTTCGCGAGAAATAACGATTTTAACTTGGAGATAGGATCTTCTTCATAAAAATATTAGTTCCAAAATAATATGTTCGTAATAAAATGAAATTTTAATGAAAACGGTAGGAAAAAACAATTTTAAAAGTTGTTAAATGTTTACATATTGCTGCTCGTGACTGTACGTATAATATACCTGTCGGATGCGGTCATTAGTACGGACATAAAATAAATCGCAAGAGCGCCAGTGGTGACATCACGCGACCTGTTTAGCAGTCTACCCACACCACAGTGTGCTTCTACAGAGCGCTGATTTTTACAGCTCGAGGCGATGACGTCAGTCAATGTCTGATCGTGGTGGGGTTGAGATGTCTTGGAACTGTACCAGATTCATTGTGCCCCGTGTTATTGTGTTAAGTTGTAATCTCAAGTAATTCGTTAGTTTTGCTAGAAACAGTGTATCGCACCCAGCCTTTTTCATAGCACGAAACCCATCTGCTGCCCACATGATGTACGACGGAATAAATCCTGACAGAACCGACATATTTATGTGCTAGTTTTTGATTAAAGACAAATTGTAAGGAACATAACTTTCTGTTTCGCTTCTGGTCTCCAAGATTAGAAGTGGGATTGCCATGCGTTCTGGGCCGTTTGATATCTATTTAAATACTCAGTAACGGTGTTAAAGAAAAAACGTAAAATACATGTTCCAGTGCAGCGGTGAACAGAGTCGGAGGTATGACTTCTCCCTGTCTCACACCTCGCTGCAGAAGTATAGGTTCCAAAGTCGGACTGACATGGTGGCATTCTTGTACAAACACTTCAACACCTGGATGTACCGATAGTTAATATGGCACCGTTGGAGAGACTGCAGTACAGCCCAAGTCTCGATCGAATTGAAGCTCGCTTTCTCGTAGTCCACAAACGCTAAACAGAGAGCGTTATTTGCTTGATTATATTGTACGGTGGTACGGGACCGTTTTTTTTCATTCATTTTCAAGGGGCGCTGTTGGTAAACATTTGTTTTGTAAAATGCATTGAAAAAAAAAACAAAGGGGGCCTTAGTTCTGATTAAACCCACGCGCCAAAAAATTCATGGTACACGAATCTTTTGGCGTTAAAAATTCAAACAATTTTCAAAGAAGAACGCGTTCCTTCTCTTTGACACCTGCCATTATTTCATAATTTTCTAGATAAGATAAAAGTGGTTTAGCACCATTTACATTGCCAATTTTTCATCAAAAAAATAAATCAATTACTTTAAATGGCTAATCTTAACATGGCTAATGTTAACAAAAGTGACTCGATACACGAGAAGCTTACCTCTAACCAGCCGATCCCGGATGACTTCGATAATTTCCTGCCATACGAAGTTGGAAATTGAATACGAAGTCGTCATCACCAGAGCCGTCCAAGGTGAGATGAAGTTTTTTTTCTCGAACGGGTGTATTCATAAAATAGGTTATTTTTAATTAAAAGCATCATCATCATCACTTCAGCCGAAAGACGTTCACTGCTGGACATAGGCCTCCCCCAAGTGTCGCCAAATTGACCGGTCCCGTGCGTCTCGCATCCAGCGGATCCCCGCAACCTTCTTTCTTCCTTTTTCTTCATATTTCTATAATGGGCCAAACTAAGTGCCAAGTTTCAACCAGATCTGTTCAGCAATTCTGGTGTGATTGATTAACAAACATCTATCCATCCAAACTTTCGCATTTATAATAGTTTATGTAAGATATACAGGTCGGTTTTTCAAACGTGAGCAATACTTTAGGGGCGTGTAGTACTCATGAAAATAAGCAACTTTTACTATGGGACGGACCATGAAATCGCGAAATAAATACTCTACTCCACATATTATTGGTCGCTTAACTCGAAAAACTGTAAGCAACAACAGATTTTTTAAATCATATTTCATAGTTAGCCCCATAGTAAGAGTTGCTCATATTTATGAGTACTTCACTCCCTTAAATTAAATATTACTTTTTACTACTTTTATTTGAGTAATACAGCAACAATCGCGTTTTTTTACATGTACTTGCTTATAACTTGCAAATGTATAAAAATGAAGAAAGTTGATAGTAATATCAATTACATTACATA
Organism: Noctua fimbriata; assembly: GCA_905163415.1. Classification (NCBI taxonomy): domain Eukaryota; kingdom Metazoa; phylum Arthropoda; class Insecta; order Lepidoptera; family Noctuidae; genus Noctua; species Noctua fimbriata. The sequence goes on from LR990946.1 coordinate 4,015,109, forward strand.
ATTAAGTGAAATATCGAGACCTTGGTTTGAGATTGGACACCTGTGACAACAGTCAAATGATTCATTAGGAATGGGAAATTATTAATCGGGCGAATAAAGATTTAATTGGCGACCAATATACTGAATGGGCGACTATTGTACCCTGTAAGTAACTATTTATCCGGTCATTGCGGCAAGGAGAATATAGGAAGCAAGAGCGAGCGAAAGCTGAGAGAGACTTGTGGCACCCAGACTCGAACAGGTTAGGTTCGAAGGGGATGGCAGGGTCTAGTGAGCGAGCGAAGTGAGCGAAATAAGACCCCGGAATCCCCTTCGTGTTAGGTTACTTTAAACCCTGCAAACTGAAAAAGGAGCCCCGCGCAGCGGGGCTACGTCGACTACGCCTTATCTACAATCTAGTGGTTAATTACCTTTTTTTTAAGTTCAGGAGTCCTTGAATTATCACACTACTTCACTGTAGCTGCCAATCTATTATTTTTGCTACCCATTTTAATTATTTTTAAAACCCTAAATCAGATTAGTTTGTCGCCGCGTTAAATACATGCCATTAGGAATCTATATAGAGACATAATACTTTTACATAACATATTCGTATGGATATTTCATACCGATGTCCCGTATCACGAGTCAACGCGAAAATCGGGATTTCACATAATAATATATTTACAGACACGTCTATGTCAGAAAAATCCCACCTACTTACTAATAGGTAAATACTCCCGCTCCCCGCACGCCCTGCGCAACACTGTGCGCCATGCGCGCCCGTCTACGTGAGTTTCGAAGCCCTATTTGACTCTGTTGGGGGATAATTTTGGAAAAACTGTGATACACGTTTCTCATCATTTTAACTGAAGAGTACGTAAACAAATTTTCAAGTCAATCGACCCCGAGAATAAAAAGTTACACAGAAAATTGTTGAATTTTTCACCCCATTTCCCCCTTCTTAGGGGTGGAATTTCGAAAAACCCTTTCTTAGTATCTACTAAGAAAGGTTTTTTGTGAAGAGTAGGTATCTACCTACTCTTCACAAAAAATACACCCTTCAAATTTCATGTCTCTAATACCAGCGGTTTAAGCTGTGCGTTGATATTATCAGTCAGTCAGTCAGGATTTTGAATTTTATATGTATAGACTAGCTTATACCCGCGGCTTCGCCCGCGTGGAGATCAGGAATTGCCCACGGGATCTTACTTCTACGATAATAAGTAATCTATATATGTATAGTACATATATAGATGTACATGTCCTTGCTTATAACTTGCATTTTTTTTTTATTATTATTGCAATTTTTATTATTATTATTGATTGGCTTACAGCTAACAATACAAAAATGGCCAGCCACAGGCATAATAACTGTGAATGGAGTGTAGTTGCCCATTCGTAAATAGTAGATCTCATGGAGAAAAATGGGCTAGAAACTCTATGGACACTCTTTTCAAATCAAGTTAGATATTACATAGTCCTGGATACAATATTGTTGCTTCTATCACCCACAATACACCTAACCCCTCTATAACTTATTGAAGAAAACTTATTGTTTCAGCTCAATATGTGAGTGGAATTACCAAGGATTGAAAGAAATCAAGGCTGAAACCGAAGACTCAAAGTAAACGACATTTTATGTCGAGACTACTAACACCAGGCGAACAAGCAGTTACGTCGAAAACTAAAATCTTCAAGGACGAACACACTTTCCACATCGAAATAAGATACAATAATGCGGATCGTCTAGTTAAACTCAAGTTTATTATAAACAAAAAAAAATATCTAGGTGTGTGTTTAAAATATAATAATCCACACATAAACACATAACATAACACCACGCGAGTAATCCCCGAAGGGTTAGGCAGAGTAGTAATAGTGTAATAGTCCTAATAGTCCAACTAGTTGCATACTTGAACCCAGGAAATCGTATTGTTAAAAAAAACGTACTACGCACGTAACGAGAATTTGTGTACATATTACTACAACTTAAAAACCCGACAACTGAAAAATCACGCTCTAATTAAAATCGGGGTTTACAAGGTAAAATCGACTCCTCTTATTGTTGAAGTCGGATAAAATGTAGCCTATGTAACCCGGGCCATAATAACGAATCGATTGGACACCTTATTCATCAAAATCTGATGATTAGTTTAGCCGGCACGTAGGAACATACGTAAATACAAACATACATACATACATACATAGACTGCTAAAATCATAACCCTTCCTTTGGCGTCGCCGTAGTCGGGTAAAAATTGTGTGAAGAATGATATGAAGGAAAAAGTAGTAAATGATAGCGGAGTAAATGATAAATGATTGCTTGACAGGTGAGAATGGAAGAAAAAAACGTATTGTGCCGACCCCACGTAACATAGTACAAGGGCAAGAAGACGATGTGGAAACAAAAATTGTCTTCTAATGGCCACTTAAAGGGAAGCCACATGCTTTTTTTTTGATTCTACTTCATACCGCTTTTTATTCTCTCATTTATTTGCAGTTTTTTTTTTAAGTTAACGCTGTTTGGTTTACGGAGGCAGTATGGCGGTTTGACATACATATTTACTAGGTAAAAGCTGTTGCATGATTATCCGTGAGATGAAAGCTAACTGACTGTTAAAAAAATTGACGTACTAACCTTCTCCTTTTGGAAGTCGGTTAAAAATCAGCTCTTAATGATAGGCGATACTGAATACTAGTGATATTACACACAGTAATCAGTGGAACAGTAGAAGCAATATTACCAAACTCAACGTACTTCCAAAGTCCATACATTTCGGTTGCCTTATTAAAAAATGTAAGAACATAAAGGCAAGCGCACATTATACCACAAATCAGTGTGCTAGCGAAATAGCGCGGCGTAAGTGCGCGGGGTGGGAAGCGCGGGCGGAGGGGACGCGCGTCGATATTCGTGCTCGCTCGGAAGCCATCTTAAAATATAAGTGCCCCCCCCGCGCCCCTCGCCTCCTTAGACGCTCGCTTTTTCAAACTCCGCCGGTGTGCGGTGAGAGGTCGTCAACATTTTGTTGGGTTTGTACGGAGGTTTGTTTTCGTGTTATTTTTGGTGGAGGGATTCAGTTTGTGACCGAAATAGTATATTAGAGTAAAACTGTGAAATGTGTGTGTAGTTTTTGTGTTTTAGTAGATGAAAAATTCATTTCTTATTAACGCATATTTGACGGAGGGTATTAAAATTTGAAATAAAGAATTATTCAACGAAGGCATTCGTTTAAATATTGATGTTTGGCAAGATAACCTATCTCGTTTATTTTGGCTACTTATACTGTTTACACTTTTAAATAAAATCTTTACAAAAATATATAGCTATAATACTTCTATCAAAGAACCCTTTTTTAGTTCAAAAACTCGTCTATCCCAACCATCAAGCGGGTCTTTTGATACCGTAGTAGCTTTTAAGACACCTGATCTGAACGAAGGGATTTCCACTTAGTGGATTGCGGTCACCAGTCACCTTCTTGCTCCTCGTATATTTAACAAAAGATATAATGCGAAAAAAAACCCTAATCATATCATATTATGATAAAATCAAAGTGGTAACGTGGTTGATTAGAGTTCAAGTCGCCATTTCTTTTTTTGTAAGTAAAAAAAAATTATTCTCCTCAAATTCCGTAATTATTAGCTCATATATTCTACAATCTAAATGCTATTAAAAACTTAAACCTAAACATAATCGCAGAACAACCTAAATACGAATACTAGAGGTAACATTTTTTTTTATTAACTCGGAACACATGGCGTTATAAGTCTACAAATTCTATTAATATCTAACGGTACTCTCTAAATGGGGAGGATGATGGCTATTTTTAGCTAACGCTGCCTGGTTTTAGAAGAACGGAGATGTTTCAGTCATGCACTTTTAAGAATAAAATTAGACAAACCAGAAATCGGCTCTTCTGTAATTAGTATTACTTTTCTTAATGTTTTCAGAACTATACACATTTTCTGGACAAGTATTAGGTAACAAAAGACTATCAATCCAAATAATACCAACAAAGTTGTAATCCTAGTTTTAAATCATCATTTCTTCAATGTCGGAATTCCCATTCAACTCTAACCTGTAAATAAAACAGATGGTCAGTACTCGACCGTAGTGGATATCCAATTAAATAACTCGAAGTTTAAGCTAAATTCTCTATATATTTCATCGGAATCTAAAGTACAAAGTTAGACAACAGATATTTATAACCACTTAAACAAGGTCCTAGGTAGAACTACATTTTATCGGGCGAGTTGGAAAGTTTTATATCTAAAATACGCATCTTTAAGATCATAAACTTGCTAACTCCGCTGTAAAGGCTGAATCAATACGGTATTAACGCACACACTCGCGACTTACACCCACCGATGCAATGCAAAAACTATTGAAATGAAAATATAAGCTCACATTTACAGCGGGTGCACGCACACAGGCGTAGGTTCAGGTGTATACATGAGCCGCGGTACTCCCCCTTACCCCACCCTTCGCCGTTCCGTGCGCCTTAGACGTTGGCTTTTTACATGAGTATAAGCAGCCAGGCAGGAGTTGCCAACATTTGGTGAGGCGCGTTATCGTTGTAATTGAAAATAATTTTCCATAATATACTTGTTTTTCATAATATTTGCCATGCATAACTGAATCGGTTTAACCGATCATAGACTGCATTTAATCAAGTTAAAGAATTTGCCCTCCAACTAATTTCTTGTAGAATACGACTAATTCACAAAGTAACAACAAAAGTTTCCAGTTCATACAAATCAAAATTGAGTTTTTCGTCGTACAAAAACTTACTTTTTATCAAGAAAAAAAAACAAAGAATTGGTCAAGACTGTTCTCCAACCCTATAATAAAAACCTGTTTTATTACAAACCGTGTCTTATTTTTTATTTGTGACCATCCCTTTAAAGTAACGACAGGTTTTGAAAAATTGGGGACTTGGGATGGCCCTGTGGGAATTTAAGTTTGAAAATTGTATCTTTTCAATATTTCTTGACCAACCTGTCTTGACTCAATAGTATTATCAATCTAGTTTATTTTATACTAGTTTGATTCAGAAGATTTTATTTTATCACGATTCGGATTAAAATTGTCTTGATGAATTGACCAGTTTATAGGATTTTAGGGTCATGGGAATTGAGAGGGTATGGGAAAATATGTTTAGTTGAAGGGTTGATCCCTTCCCTCTCTTAGGAATTTTCTTGTCAGACTGCTTTTGAGTTTTCTTTTGAATATGTTGGGATTATTTTATATTTACTGTAGGTAACGCTTTGGTTTCTATTACTTTGTTGTTAAACATTAAAACTGTTCTAGTTTTTTATTTCTTCTACACTTTTACATGACATTGTAATCATTGATTTTATATAGGAATATTTTAGTTTGAAATGTATGTATTAATTGAAACTGTAAAATTACTTTTCAAGTAAGAAAATTGAATTAACGTATGTCGTTAATCAATTTAAAATGAGATTTCACTATATCTTTTGGCCACAAAAATAATTTCTATAATTTGATAGTGTGTAATATATTTGGAAAATGAAAAAAAGACTATCTATCTGTAATGAGTAAGCGTGCAGTGTCTCGTCTAGTACAATTGCCTTTTTTTTTCAAAACAAAAAGCAAACAAGGCAAATAAATAATCTTAACTTATTAACATTACAGCTCTCTTTCATAAGTAACACAATTTAACAAAAAAAACTTACCTACTTTTTCTATCACACCCCAATAAATATCACAATTAACTTCGAACAAGTTTGCTTTTTACATCAAAATTCCCACGTAATAGAACTTAAACCAGTTTCTTTATATCGGTCATCTTTCGGACTCATCACATTGTTATTTCTTAAGAACCTGATGATATCAAGTTGTTGCAACCTGTTTTATGGGAAAAATGGGGTGACGCAGGTGAATTTTGGGCATTTGAATAAGATTTTTTTTTATGGCAATAGTAAAAATTCGATATCTTTTTTGTAGTTTGAGGGAGTGGTTTTTGGATTAAAGTGCTAACCTGTCAGTAGTTATTTGATAGTTGAGAATGTTAGAGCTGTGACTGAAGAAAGACCATGGTTCAGTTGGTGTGTCTTTTTGGGACAAGTGTGGTGTTCTATGCATTCAAATACGTAGATACAAGATTGTGGTTATTAGTGTCGATTGTTTTGGAATTAAATTTAGGTCTTGAGTAATACAACGGGTTTTGTGAAAAAAAAAAGTTGGAAACAAGTTAATGACAAATATAATTGTGATATACATAAGTGTATGCTGTGCCAAGCATGAATCTACCATAATTATCATAATACCTAGTGTGGACAATAAGGTAACTTTTCATTAATTTTTTCACTTGAATCATGTTAACAACATATTTCTTATTCTAAATTATATGCATGATGGATAAGTAATCTTTTCACTGTACGACTCTTATAACATTGTTCATACATTTTATAACATAATTATTATCATTTGTTTACTGCAATCAAACTAATCGCGTACTTTTATAAATAATGGAACACACCCGCATGCTATGGCATCCCATGAAAACAAAAACCCAGATGACCCGACAAGTTAAAATTCATACGCAACTCATATTATGAAAACAACGCAATACCCTAATTAGGCATTTAATTATAAATCCGCCATGAATTCTTAACCGACTAGACATATTAAAATTTCACTTCCCCCATCCTAACTACGCCTATACCGTATCGCGGGGCCCCATCTCCGCTGTCTTTCTAAGGGGACCGCATAAAATAGTTATAGAGGGTAGGGGGAGCTACTTAACCGTTTTTAGGAGACACCCCGCCCGACGCAGAAACACCCCGCTACTTCAACCCCATTTCCTGCTCCCACCCCCCTCCTTCGAGCAAGGGGTTGGGACGTACTATAACTATCGCTATATTTTTGCAAAATAGAATTCTTACCGTGGGTTGACGATACCTGCGCTTTTATAGTTTTGTTCCAAATTTAAATGCGCGCCGTTCGTTCGTTGGTGTTTTTGTTTCTGTAGTTGTGTGCGGGGGGGGTGTTCGAAATTTGAATTCGGGTCGCGCGATTTAGTTTTAATTTGGCGGGATTTTGGGAGAAAAGGTCGGTTTTTGTTATTGCGTATGAGTTTCGCATGATAAGTCAGTCCCCACGGATGTAGCCGATTTTTGATTAATATTAGTTTGTATATATTATTCTAATTCGCTACATGAGTAATATCATACAACAATATAGTACAAACAAAATAGTTTTATAATTGTCGTCAAATACATAATTATCGAAGGACCATGACAGAATTTGAAGCATAACAGAAGAGGCTCCATTTCTGAAGATTCACAAGAACTATTGCAACGTTCTACATTCTTGCAGCTATACTAATTTTCTCGCTACAGACTCAGATTATTTTGTCGTGATAAAATCAGAGTAGGTCATATGAATTTGGCAAAAAGGATGAATGCTGTCCGTACCTGTCAAGTAGCTAATAGATAACTAAGGATTATATCCTAGAATTTTAGTATATAAGATATAATGTATAACTGTTTGTTAGTTCCAAATAAGTTCTTAAATAGGTTAGCTTTTGAACACGGCTTAGCTCGCATTATAGTCGGAAAATATCTCAAAAAAAGGTTCCGATTTTTTTTTTAAATAAGATGTGACACTCGGGGATAATCTAACTTTCTATTAGTAAAAGAATCTTTGTAAACTGATCAGTAGTTCGTAGAGGTCGGCGCAGCATCTCTTCTTCTTCCATACTTCTCTATTGGTCTTACCATCTCTATCAATTGCAATCTGTGGATACTCATCTGTGTACCTTTAGCAATTAATTGGGTTTTACTAATACCTGAATACGTTACATAACTTAACAATATTAGAACGCGCGGCTTCAATACTGGTAATTAATTTCATATCGATGAAAGGAGAAATTAATAACGCATTACTTTGATAGCAAGTTATACAAGGTGGAAGGGAAACCCACACGAAATCGGTTATCACGTATTCAGTACATCATTCTGAGCCACATAGAAATTTTTCATCGGGTATTTAAAAAATAAATCAGCTGTTCCATACATTTTGACCGTTTAGGTATTGCAGTTTTGTAGGAAACAGTTGTTTTTTTTAATACTATCTGTCAGCTGCCTTCTGATTTAATAAACGACCGTTCCAGACCGGGCATTTAGTAGCGCAGTCCACTCCTTTTTTCTGGGTATTCGGAATGCAGACGCCAGCTTAGGGCCTGGACCCATCACCACGGCGCGGCGCCATCGCCAACACAGTGGTGGCGATGGCGCATGGTGGAGGCGCCGCGCCGTGGTGATGTGTCCAGGCCCTAACAGATACATTATCAACATCAAAAAAACCTACGGCTTGAAGTTTGCTTAAAAAGAAACTACAGATGTTTTAGAATTTTCTAATTTTCTACTTCTCACCTCTTGATAATGGTATTTCCTACCCATTCGGGCAAAGGGACGCTTCCGGGTCCCATTTCACGAGAAGCACATACGTTGCGAGTTTATTATTAATGTAGTAAGGGTTCAAGCCTTTTTTCTCCCTTTTAGTTTTCTTTCATTGTTTTAATTTGACGTTTATTTACAAACAGGAAAATGCTACGCAAAGTCGCTTGTTGGTATCAGATTTAGGCCCGTTTGCACCACTAATTACTAGGGCTAAACATCGTTCTGCCTGTGTAATTTTTAAACGATTGACAGAAACAAAACGTTGAACTACGACTAAGTACATTTAACGCTAAACGAATTCAGTTATTTGTGGTGCAAGTGGGCTTTTTTTAGAGAGCAAAAAAAAACTTAAAAATAAACTTTTTTTTTTTCGAAAAGAAGCATTATTTGAGAAAAAATATTATCTCGTTCAGAGAGACAACACTTTTGTCATCGTTATCAATACTCATTGTTGAGTGTTTTTTAAATACTAAAATGCGAAAAAGGTTCTTTTCTATTTCTACGTAAGTAGATTTTATAAGATTTATTTCGATGATTTTTGGCTGAGTGTAGCTTGTAGCTTGCTGGAAGTCATGGGGAGAGGCCTTTGCCCAGCAGTGGGATGACGCAGGCTAATAGTATCAGTAGTAACAGTAGCTTGTAGGATTATAGGAACATTTTTTTTATTTTCTGTTTATTATTAGTAGCGGGGGCTATAAAAACCATAATCTTTGCCTAAGTAACTTTTTCGTTCAGCTTTGGAAATCACAAATTAGTCTACATCAAAATCTATCTTAATGATCAAATATAAAGCTTTTATAATAACGGTAATAAAAAAAATATTTTAATACTAGATAGTATTCTCATCTCACACTGTCAAATTAAGAGATTTTAAGTAAAGAGTAAAATCATTTTTATTTATTTATTTAATTATGGCACTCCGACGACCTAATCACTAATACATTTTTGGGGTACTGTAACAATTAAACTTAAAATCTAGGGTGAATATGTCACTTACAGGTGTGCACAGCACTTGCATAAGTATTTCAAGTTTTATAATATTACAAAGACTACATACAAAATAAAAAAAATAAAAAATTGTTTTTAATAAATAAATAAATAAAGGTTTATTGCAGAAACTTGTACAACTTTTACAGTAAATCTTACATAGAGACCTCCTTTTAAGTAAAAGATATACCTGTGCTAGGAGATCCCGCTCTTCAATGACAAATTTTGTGATGGTAAAAGTGGTGTACAAATAGAAAATAGTATTCAAATAAAAAACAAAAATCACAAGCAAAAGTTAAAACTAAACAAGACAAGACTTGAACTATTTTAAATAAAAAAGTGAAACTAAAACAAAAATACAATGAAGAGTTCACGTGTCTCTTTATCCATACAGGGTATAACAGGACCCTTCACGAAGCCGTTAACCATTGTGTACATTAAACTAAGTAACTTCACGCTAAAATTATTGGCGGCAAAAGTTTTTACTTTTGGTGTGAAAAATCACGTTTTACGGTAGGACATATAAACAACACACGCAACGCACGGTAACGCACTCAAAACATTGTGCTTATAGATGGATTGAATAATACGGGGGTCGTGGATGTGTTTAAAGTAAAAAAATCTTTAAAAAAAAAAAATCTTCTTCTTTTTCTTCTTCTTCTTCTTCTTCTTTATTAATAATTCTTCTTCTTTCTTCTTTTCTTCTTATCTTTTAAGTACATGTTTCTAAAAACATGTACTTAAAAACAAACTTGTAAAAATGTTGGAACTTTGATCCCCAATATCTCCGTAACCAGAAGGTTGCAAGCCGACGTAGCATGACCACCGTATTTTTTTTTTTTTTAATGACTGTCGACACAATGACAGATTTCTTTGCACGATCTCTCATTTTGTCGATTCTTCCGTCAAAGAAATCCTTGTCTAAGGTGGTCATGCTACGGGGGTAGGTATGGTCTAAAACAAAAAAAAATATCGCAATGACGGGGATAACAAGTGACAAGTGCCTTTCGGCTTCGTTAAGGGTCTTGTTACACCTTTATAAATTACCGTTTATTGCCTGTGATTCGACCGCGTAGTTCTACTAGCAGGACCAAGGGTATTTTTCTTTTCGGTGGTTCTATCAATCGGACCATCTTTATCAAATTATCACCGGTATTTTTTTCCAACCAAGGGTATTTTTCTTTTCATATTGACATTGACTACCGATGACAGCCGGGACCAACGGCTTAACGTGCTTTCCGAGGCACGGAGGAAACTCGGTATGTGATGGACGGTCACTCTTCCACAGACCAACCTAGGCAAGCACGGTTTAACCTAAATATCGACCCGAGCGGCTGTTATTATTTAGCCACGAGCTCCACCCGTGCCATGACATATTTCTTACATAGATCTTGCGAAACGTGTGAAGAATATTACAATTCAGGTACCCACCATTAATTTAAATGAATAATTCAGAAGATAAGGCAGTAATTCTGCCGTGAATACCATATATTCACACACAGACAGTAAACCTACATAATCTTACGCTACACAACATAAAACTTCATCATATGTGGAGACTCCCAAGATGATATTAATATTAAGACGGTAGGGGTGTACGCTGGGGAAACTTGCTCGAAAACACCAGACAATAACCTGACCTATCTCTAAAGGTGTAGGGGTGAATTTGGTGTGGATGTAGAGGGTGGCATGAGGAGATTCGCGGTGGGGTGGGTACTCTTGTGGGGTGAATGTAAAAACCACCCCGCGATCGACTTATATGCTGTACCAAGACGCGAGCGATGTTGCTGTAAAGTGGGGTAGTTGCAAAATTTTGGAGTGTGCTGTTGGGTAAGTAGATGATGTAGATAGTTAAGTAGCTGTGTAAGATTGATAATACCTATAAGTATCTTCTTAGAAGCAATAAGTTTTATTTATATAAACTTCATGTACAAGTGTGGTACATAGGCGGACATAATGCCACAAGGCATTCTCTACCTTTACAGCATTGTGGTCGAGTACAAAAAAAATAACTATGAAAACTACCATTTTGGTATGGTATATACCATTTTGTTAGTTTTCTTGTAGATATCAATGCCACTGTCGAACAAAAACCGAATCGAATCCAGGAACTCATGCTCAGGAATCGCGCTTGCAACCACTTGACCGTCGAGGCAGTCTAGCAGACTTATATCTTACTTACTATTATAAATGTAAAAGTTTGGATGGATGCATGTTTGTTACTCGATCACGCCAGAACGGTTGCACGGATCTGAATGAAATTTGGCACAGAGATATAGATTATAGTCTTGAATAGCACATAGGCGAGGTAGTAGGATCCTGTGGGTAATTTCCGAACTCCACGCGGGCGAAACCACAAACTAATTCAGTTTAGCAGTTAGTAGCTAATCATAAAAAAACCTTTTCACTTGTAGGTAATGTTTAAAGCTACTCATATAAGATTTTAAACCATTATGGTCACTAACATTATCATTAAGGGCATTCATCATCATCATCATCATTTCAGCCGAAAGACGTCCACTGCTGGACATAGGCCTCCCCCAAGTGTCGCCACATTGACCGGTCCCGTGCGACTCGCATCCAGCGAATTATTAAGGGCATTACATGGCTCAAATCCCAAAAACAGCGTATGTTCAAAGAAATTTGTTGATGAATCCCTTCGTGCGTTTTCCGTGTAAAAAAAAGTATGTTATAGTTAAGATCATCACAAATAAATTGTATTTTTTAAAATTTTAATAAACCTTCTCAATTTTTTTTTGGTTATTCGTAGAAAATAGGTCCTTTTTCAACCTTAATTGTAAATTATCTCTGTAACGGCTGAATAGATCGGCATGAATTTTGTAACAACAAATACGTAATGATGAATCAGTATTGTTTTTTTTCTGTTATTTCTTTTAATATTTTTAAATAATAAATAAAAACCGAAATTTTGCGAAATGTGCGGGGCAAGTCAACAAAAACCAGTACAGGGATCAAATCATCAAGGTCATCGAGCAATGTAATGCCCTTGACACTATAGTCTGTTTATTAATCGCTGAGACTAAATTGACACATGCAAATGTCAAACTTACAAATAATGTTGTCAGCTCTTTTGTGTAGTGTTGTACCTACGATACCGGTTTGTTGAATCGTAACTATTTATATTTATTAGACAATTAGAAATAAAATGACATGCTATCAGTGTTGCTCCTGTACACGATAAAACGGATATATAAAACCTTTTGTCTTACAAAACGGCAGAACTTTAAAAAAATACGGCAATTATTGGAACTCTTTACACCATACAAACATTTTCAATTTTAAAAATAATTATGATAGTACGGCAGTTAGTGTGATTTTGAATACGAATTGATTTGAATAATAAATAACTACCTACACCTTTTCAAAATATTATTCAGGATAACTAATTATAAAAAAACGATACTACTAGATTTTATCAACGGCAATTTACGGTAAAGGCACATCACTATTTAAGAATTGCAAGAAACTGGCAACCTACGTAATATAAGATTTAAAACTATCATGGTCACTAACATTATCGGAACTCAAAGAAAACAGTAAACATGCTAAATATCCCGTTTCTAGTGTAAATAATGACCCACGTAATGTCAGTGTAGTCTCAGAGATTGAAAAACAGACTATAGAAACGGGATATTTACCATGTTTACTGATTGATTTGAGTTCCCGATATTTCGGCGATGTTTCAAGCACCATGATCTCGGATAAACTCAAATCAATCAGTAAACATGGTAAATATCCCGTTTCTAGTGTTAATGATAAAGCTACTCAACCTCGTGAAAGCCGAGAAAGATAAGCAATCAAGTATCTTGACTTGGCTCGCGAGGTTGTCGACATGTGGGATGTGGACTCGGCGATCATTGTGCCGATAGTTATATCAGCCCATGGCTTAATTAATGGCAAGAGCCTCCACCAATACCTGAGGAGGCTCTCGTTAGGCAGCTGGATCAAGGGCTTGATTCAGAAAGCGATACTCCTGGACACTGCTCGTATTGTTAGGAGGTTCCTCTCTCTGGAGCCCTGACCACCGGTAGCTTGGACCCTATTCCCGATACCGGTGGGCTACAATTTATTATATTTTTAAAATTTTGATATTGTTTTTTTCTAAGGAATAAAAAATGTAAATGATTTATAAAAATATAAATAAAGAAAATAATCAACTCATGTCGTTTTAATGTCTGCTAACTCATGTACTTGCTAACCGTATTCTCTGGATAGTAAATAATTGTATTTTAAAGTCTGATACCTTTCCAGTCGGCTTCATGTCTAACTGGATGCAGCTGGATACCAATATTTTACCTACATGGATCGACTGCCTATCTGACCTCAACAACCCAGTTAGTACTGGGTAATACGATACCCTTTGTAGGGACTGGTTGTCAAACTTTCGGGCCACTGACAACTTAACGACTGTCAAAGATCTACAATTGACAGCCGGGACCAACGGCTTAATTAAATTAGCTTAAGCAATTTTTAAAATATACCAATGCTTTCAAATATTAAAATCAAAACGTGCACTTCCCGCTCTACCCCTCGCGCTCGACGTAGCGCCCCCACAAATTTTACGTCGCCTCGTGCTCGCGCTTCTCTACATATTTATTATATACTCTATCGTCTTGTCTCTATGTGCTCCACAAACGACGGTAATTACGTATATTAGGTACTCTGCTTTGACGTATATTTATTAGGTGTAAAATGGATGTTGATATGGAGAGTGTGTTGAGGTTTCTTTACTTTGTATAATCATAATCATAATTTATTGCATTCTTGTATTCATGTAGGTTACAAGTTGTTACAATTATACAACACTAGCTGTTGCCCGCGACCTTCGTCCGCGTAAAATTTATATTTTTTAGCCTATAACCTTCCTCGATAAATGGGCTATCCAACACTAAAATAATTTTTCAAATCGAACCAGTAGTTCCTGAGATTAGCGCGTTCAAGCAAACAAACAAACAAACTCTTCAGCTTTATAATATTAGTATAGATTAGTTTTAGTATATGCGAAACCTGAAACACGTGTCTAGTATTTTTATGTAAAGAATCTATGTACAAAATTTCAAAACTGTATCATGAAAAATCACAAAGTTATAAGCTTGTTCTGTTACCTGGTTGTCCGCATAAAAACGTGGTCACCACGCAGTGCGTAGCGCGCGCGCCTCCAGCGTCGTCTTGAGCTCATTGATAATAATAATTTGGCAGTAGGTACCTAAATTATTGCGATAGGTACTTAATGTCGCTCGTTGCCAACTTTTTTTAAATATTTTTGGGACAAAATATAACTTGGTTTAAAAATGATTAGTATCGATTCAGTTACTTATTCTGAACAAACTATATTCAGGTTTCGCATATACTAAAAATAATGTTGTATAGGTTTCGTGCATGCAAACTGCTAGGGCACAGCAATATAAATAAATGGTTCAAAAATCAAAATATTTTATTTCACATAGACCTAGATGGGCACTTATAAAACGTCGAAAAAAAGGTACACGGTTCGGGTTGGTCGTTTCCTATGGAGAAGAACCGGCAAGAAACTCCATGGTTACTCTTTTCAAATCATTTGGTGTTACAATATTATCATTGAGACAGCATTTGTAAAGTGCAACACACAATAATAACACTATACAGTATCTTGAATCCACTATATGTATTAAGAATATCTTGAATTTGTGATAAAGTGGAGGACCACCACTATAGTTTAGATGCGTAGCCTGAAAAAATTCAGACCGTTATCTTTGGTTAAAAACCTGAAAATTACCACAATCACGTTGTGGTTAAAACCGTATAGAAACCAACTCTAATAAGAATCGATATGTATGAGAGAAGAGTTATACAATACAATTATACATATTTAAAGGCATTTCAATGAGCATTATTAAAACATAGACAAACATAGGTATTCGCAGCTTTTTCCTAAATCATAAGTATAATTAAGGAAAAAGATCATAATTAAAAATTTCTTAGTGTAAAAATACTTGTGAGAACAATTCGTACGTCTTACCGTCTATATCTGTGGTTTTACCGGATTCAGCTGCATACCAAGTATTTTACATGGAGCGACTGCCTCCACAACCCTGAATAATACGATATGATAAGACTTTCGGGCTGCTGTCTACCTACCTGTCACGACTTTCTATATATGACAGCCGGGACCAACGGCTTTGCGTAATTTCCGATGCACGGAGGACACTGTAAGTACTGGGTGGTCACCCATCCACGGACCAACCAAGGCAAGCGCGGCTTAAGCTGAAGATCGACCAGAGCGACTGTTATTATTTAGCCATGAGCTCCTCTTCAAGAGATTTTTTTAATTTTTTTATTGTACTTGTATGTCCCACTGCTGGGCAAAGACCTCCGCCATATCCTTCCAGGTACTCTTCTCCTGCGCCACCTCGAACCAACCTTCGTGATGCGCGTCTAAATCATATCGCCACCGTTTTCTGGGCCGGCCTCGGCGGCGCTGTCCATCCTCAGGCACCTATCGTGTTGAGACCAAATATACAACATTATTTTTAGTATATGCGAAACCTGAATATAGTTTGTTCAGAATAAATAACAGAATCGATTCCAATAATTTTTAAACCATACCTACTGCCAAATTATTATTATCAATGAGCTCAAGACGGCGCTGGAGGCGCGCGCTGCGTGGTGACCACGATTTTGTGCGGACAACTAGGTTACAAAACAAGCTTATAACTTTGTGATTTTTCATGATACAGTTTTGAAATTTTGTACATAGATTCTTTACATAAAAATACTAGACACGTGTTTCAGGTTTCGCATATACTAAAACTAATGTTGTATAATATTATTGAGAGAAAAAAGCTAATAAGATTGCCTTTAAGTTTAGCTTCATCTCGTAATTCAGGGCACTTACACAGTCCAGAATTCTAATACTCTCGCAACTACCAAAACCATTCACTTAATACGAAACTTACCCGTTCACCATCAATATCCAAACTAACTTACATCCAATATAACATTTTTAACATAACCAAGAACCCAAGAATTCATTACAAGTACAACAAAGCTTGGGTACGGTTCGCAAAGCAAGCAAGTTGCTCGCGCGGGCGATACATAAATTTTATTGCCATAATCTTGGGCCGCCACAAGATTCACTGGGTGGAAATTTTAAGATATACGGATTTGGTAGCGTTAGCAAAAACATTTAAGGGTTAATATTGTTGGTTTTGGAGAGTAATTTAAGTTTGATACCATGAAGAATGTATTGCTGTAGCAACGAATTTTTAGATAAAATAATTTTCAACGTTGACACAAATATTAGACTGTGGGCAATGTGATTAAAGAAAGAAAAAGTATTTATTAGACTCAGGACAAAACAAAAAAAAAATGGTTGAATTAACAATAAAACAAAAATTACATAAAAAAATAAACATAAGAAAAATATTAAACAAATGAAATTGTTCTTGTACGAGGCCGAAATCTAGCTTGGTGTTGCAACATTTAAAAAACAATTCACAGCGCTGATTTATTGCGTCAGTCACAAAAAAATCTTCTTTTGGCATTTACCGACTTTTACAAATAATGAAAAAGTGAGTTTGACTGTGTAAAGACATATATTATGAAACATAAGTCAGAAAATTGAAATTTACTTTGCGTTGTGCTCCGAAAACTCAACTACAAGACCTCAAAAATAACCGTGTTAGGACACCGATTGAAAGTTTTTGCAAAAAGGTACATGGTCTGCAGTGGGGTATGTTATGCATTTCAACTGTAATGACCTTCTTTTTTTCTTTTTCGAATAGGAAATCATCAAATGACACCCTCCCCCCGCTCTGGGCGGAGCGGAAGGGAGTATCAGACTTCTACTGACTAAAACCCAACCATGTTCCTTCTTTGCCATTTGTGTTCCAAGGCCGCGGTATCTCTTTCGAACAGTCCTGCAGCCTGTGCGTTTACAAAAACAACGAAGGGAATAAGGTCTAAAATACCATTATCAGATCTCCGGAGACGGGAACATACCCGCATTTAACAAAGTTTCCGAGAGGCCAATTTTTCTGTATGGCAATATAAGTGAATTATTTATGACCGTTAAACAAACACAATTCTGCTGACCATACCTGTTTTATTAGGTCAACTTCTAACAACGTCTTTGCGTTTAATCAAAGGAAATTTCCAATTAAATTGATTACGATCTCGGCCGGCCCGCAGTTTCCCCGCAGCTGCCCCGCAACCGCCCCGCAGAAACTCCGCTAAGATAGCTACTTATACTCGCGAGATTAATATAATGTTAACTTTGTGTACATAAGGAAAGTTCTTATGTAACAGATATTTGTAAGACTATGTAAATAGCGGAGGTGCTTTACATTATTTGCAAGTTACGGTCGTCGCTGCCCGTTTTTTTCTTCAATTCTGTCAACAGTCACGCGTATAGCAGTGATAGCCTAGTAGTATGACCGTCGGACTGCCAAGTCATGGGTCTAGAGTTCGAATCCAAGATGAAATTAAAATCTGGATGAAATTCAGTCTAACTGAAATAAAATGAGAATGTCTATCATTGAAAATGGAATGGGCCCCGCCTGCTTCCAACTTTTAACAACTTTTAACTTGTTTAATTTAAAATGTACTTGTTTTATGCTTTTCAGTTTTTTTCAGCTGGGTTTTTTAGTTTGTCAAAACTCTAGTTAGTATAAGACGAATTTTCACCAGCTTGGACACAATCCAAGCTGATGAAAATCATCCAGCAATGAGAACTCAAGAAGTTTAAAACATATTAAATATGTGATGAAAAATCTATGTCTCAACTCACTATTACGCAACTTTATAACATTAGTTTTAGTATATGCGAAACCTGATACACGTGTCTAGTATTTTTATGCAAAGAATCTGTGTACAAAAGGAGAATGACAACCAATGGGCTCCTAGTTTTGGTGCCGTGTCAAGACTATTTATTTCTCAAAAATTAAGTCGTATTTTTACATGTTTAAGTTTATATTTTCAACATTTCTTTTACCCTAGCATTGGAAAACAATATTAATATTTATTTTATTGAATTTAGATCAGTTCCGCCATTAAAACTTAACCTGAATGTTGCCAGACGACAGACTATGTCAATTAAATAATTGTAATCGATTGAAAATATCGATATATTTTTATTTTATTTTATGAAAAGGTACTTCCAGGTCTAAAAAACCCCTGCCAGGGCTGCGGGACTGTTCGAAAGAGATACCGCGGCCCTGGAACACAAAGGGCAAAGAAGGAACATGGATGGGTTTTAGTCAGTACAAGTCTGACACTCTCTTCCGCTCCGCCCAGAGCGGGAGGGGTCATTTGATGATTTCCCATCAAAAAAAAAAAAAAAAAAAAAAAAAAAAAAAAAAAAAAAAAAAAAAAAAAAAAAAAAACCAAGTTAAAACCACCGTGACATGCGAAGTTTTATCGATTCAGTTACTTATTCTGAACAAACTGAATTCAGGTTTCGCATATACTAAAAATAATGTTGTACATTTAAGTGAACAGAAAATAACTACATCATACCTTATTTTCAACGACTTAATGGTTGGTTTCGATAAATCTATATCTATACTCATATTATAAAGCTGAAGAGTTTATTTGTTTGTTTGAACGCGCTAATCTCAGAAAGTACTGGTCCGAATTGAAAAATTATTTTAGTGTTGGATAGCCCATTTATCGAGGAAGGCTATATAACATCGTGCTACAACCAATAGGAGCGGAACATTTATGAAAAATATTGCAAAACGGGGAAAAATCCAAACGAAGACGAAGTTGCGCGGGTCAACTAGTGTTTAATATAACGTGTCGAACTTGGCAATTATGTTATTTTGCAATTGGCCTCACTGAGACATGGGATCACAGTTTTTCCATAACATTTCTTGTAATACTCTCTTTGTTATCTTTTTCTTAACCATAGTAGGTAAGTTCCTACAACGGATAAATATTAAATCCCTCAAACTCAATCGAATCTTTTTAACGTAATAAATCATAAACCAACAAACAAAAAATCACAAAAACATGATACCAGCAAAACCTCAAAACGACTCCATTACATTCATTCTAAAATTAAAACGAAAAATACCTCCATTTTTATTTCAAAAGTCTTTATTACCATTCCGGGACTGCATTACCATAAACACGTAAATAAACCTCCAACATTGAATTATAAAAATCATCGGTGTCGTGTAAAGCGTCCCTTGGAGCGTGTAAACGAGCGAAAAATAAAAAAAAACGCGGAAAAAAGTAAAATAAACGCCAATGAATGTTAACGAGGCTGATAAGGGTGGTGGCACAGTGAGAAATATCGGTTCTTTAAACTGGCAGAATAGTCGACATCGAAATAAAGAAAAAAAAATTAAAAAGTTACAACAATCGCGAGACAGCTTATGAGACAAGATCTCTGATTAGGGGATATAACCTTCAGGAATGTCTTATTAGAAACGCCAGACTTATTGGTGTCTGACAGTGGTGAGGAACAGCAAGATGGGGCACTACACATAAGGAATAGCTCGTGTTTAATAAAATGCAGACCTGAGTGTTTCCAAAGATCCTTCTTACATTATATTATATTATTATATTTAGCCCTTTTTGCTTAGTATTTTTGAGACGTAGGTAGCAGCAAGTTAAGGGTAATAATTAAGATATTATAATTACAGCACAGTGGTGCATTGAAAAAAAATAGAAGTAGAAGACATGCTCTAGCGACCCCAAATAAAATGAAATAAGCGTAAAATCATGAGGATGATGATGATAGATTTATTTCCTTTGATGCTTTTTTTTTGTACAAAATCTTTCACAAGTATGGCGTTGACTAAACATTCTTATCATGTTCTAACTTTATTTACGCATCAAAAAACCACTTCTTTTTCAATTCACGTTGACAAACTCTTCATTTACCCACACACAAAAAAAAAACAAAAACACGCGCGCCCTGTGTGCCCCTAACCTAATACACCCTCGGGACAGTCCGGCTACTAGGCGGCCACACGGACGCGGCCGGCTAAGTAACTTGTTGTCCCAGAGTCCCGGATACCGGACAACACCGGGACTGGACCGTACGGGACCGGGATAGGAACGGCTGCTTTCAAGGATTAGGGATCGAAATGTAAGTAGATGGTTGTGGATGCAGAAAGAGGTGTGAAGACATAGTTTAGGACCGGGAATATTCTTTGTGACGATTGTCTAGCTTCACATAACATAATATCACGCCTGTAATCCCCGAAGGGTTAGGCAGAAGTGTACCTAATAGTACACCCACATTTCGTCAGTTATGTTTAAGTCCCATGTAATAGGGGCGAGCCTATTGCCATCAACCGGGCCCAAATTCAGACCCCGTGGCTGCTACTGAGAAATTCCTGATGGAAAAATTCAATGACGCTTTGACCGACCCGGGAATCGAACCCAGGACCTCATGCTCAGCAGTCGTGCTTGCGACCACCAGACACTATACCAGTTTTTTTTAAGAACGAAAGGATGCCGTATCCCTATTTTTAGGTATTTGGGTTTTGCAGTTAACTCTTGTCTTCTATAAAATAAAAAAAATTAAAGTTTTTTATTCTTCAAAAATATGTTTTAAGATGGCTTTGGCTTTTTAGACATCATCATGACATTTTTGTGTTCCATAATGTGGCAAATGGGGGTCATTTACAATCTTTTTATTAGTTAATTATAGAGAGCACTGAGCACTGTATCTTAGGGCTAGATCCTATAGTTTTAAGCGCAATTTTAAGCGTCTTTCACTGGTCTTCGGTAGTTCTTTTACAGAGTATTCCAGACGCTCTGTGCTGTGATATAGCCTCCTGAGAGGGCACTGGCTCTTGTAACACAGGTCTATCACCTAGCTCAGGAGTCAGGGACTTCACACAATTTGGTAACCACTTTTTTGTGTAATAAAGATTATTGATTACAGATGGACGGCTCATAAAAAAACTTAGTTATCCCGCCAATATGTCTTGGCTGAAACTTAAGCTACAAAGAAAAACTATAATGAAAAAACGAAATTATTTAGCTTTTTCCCAACAAAATCTTAGCACGTTTTTCTACGTGCAATACAACCCTGTATTGCACGTAGAAAAACGTGCTAAGATTACGTAAGGAACAGCCCTCCACAAACTGACAGGGTGCATTCAGCTCCTTATTTTGAATTATATTCCACCGGATTTTTTCTCCGGAATTCTTTTTTTGTTTCAGTTACTATTCCTTTATTTCAAAGTAAAATTACATTCCTGTACACAGCACTCCCTTTATGAAAATTATACGGCTAAAATCAAAAATCCAACAATGGATGTTGAAATACTCTAACGAAGGACGCGTGAAATCAGCTGTTCACTTCCTGCCTAGCTACAGAGTTCATCGAACTCGTCGTTGCGCATGCCGTTCGCTATGTGCATTTTGACACGGTAATGATACATTGCGTAAGAGGAAATAAAACAAATGATATTTATTGGATTCCCATAATATTCCTGAAATAATTTCTTGTACCGGTCATCTTAGTATGATATACTGAATTCACCCCACCAGTTTATGGAGGGCTGTCCCTTACACCCTGTATATATGTGAGTAGCAACAAATGTCTAACACCCAAAACAACTTAAAAACTGATACACCTAATTAACCAAACACTCCAAAAGAAAATATCTAACCCCCAACACACTGTAACAACGGAAAAACCGAAATTAACCGGAAAATAACCATATCAGATTCACCCCATAACCCTTCCCTTCGGGGCATATTTTACTTCTTTTTTCCGACATGAGACGGGAATATAAATGACTTTTTAAGTGTCGGGCATTTTTTGCCCCGGCAACTGTGGGATGTTAACAGATTTTTTTTGCCCGGAAATCCTGTGGGCCATTGAGGTGATTAATTCAGTGTTTAAACGGTGGCGTGTCGGCACTTTTTTAACGTAAAAAAGTGTAATTTGTCAAGCAATTTGTTGGTTAATCTGTAGCTTGACTTTATGAGGTGGAGTTGTTTGTTTTTTTATTATTTTTTATCGTGGCTTTTGAGCGTGGGAATTTTTCAGGAAACTCTTTTGGTTGAGTCGTTTGTGGGATATTGAGTGATGGAGATATGTTTGAACGTCATTTTGTCGCTTCTGATCTTTACATAACATGAAAATTGCTACTAGTACAGGCTAAGAAAATTTAAATTTAGTAATATATCATTCCGCGCTTTATTTATTTCCGCTGAATGCGAGACGCACGGGACCGGTCAATGTGGCGACACTTGGGGAGGCCTATGTCCAGCAGTGGACGTCTTTCGGCTAAAATGATGATGATGATGATGAATATAATATCATTCTACAGTGTCCCCAGAATGATTCGTGTCTGTAGACAGCAACTACTTCATGCAGGCTAATGTAAATAAATCTTACTCCCATGTTACTACCCCCCGTGATGTTTTCAGAGTTATTTTGAACCAGTGGCAGATCTAGGAAGTCCGTCACCACAACACCGTCACCGTTGTTCACCTGATTGTTGCATGATTGATCGTTATTTAATTATATCCAATCGTATCACAGATAGGTAGTAAGAATCTACTTTAATTATTTCCTGAGAGTTGCTGTTTAACGCGCTCAGTGGTAGTCAGTGACCTGACAGTCTCACAACCAGTCCTACCAAGAGATATCGTATTACTCAGTACTAACTGGGTTTTGGAGGTCAGGTAAGCAGTCCATGTAAAATACTGGTATTCAGCTGAATCCGGTTAGATTGGAAGCCGACCCCAACATAGCTAGGAAAAGGCTAGGCTATGATGATGATTTATAACCAGCGTTCACTTATAAGCACTGCATGGGATCAGCTTCGCTGCATCATATTTTTATTGGCTGATCCGATACGATGCCGTTACCATGCTGAATAATGTGCCCTGCGTTATGGAATTTCATGAAAGTGATGTGTGGAGTCTGACAGCCCATGTATATTTAATGGGTAGGAACAGTTCTGAATGAAACGTGCAGTACCAGACTATCCAATCAGACCTTGCAAGTGCTGTGTCTACTTGTTGGAATAACGCCACCAGAACTTCGCTGAGCGGTGACAAACTTTAGAGAAAGAGCCAAAATGGTTTTTGACTTTGCACTATAAGACGAACTGGTGCCGCAAATGCTGATAAGCTGCAACAGCTTCTTAAAGTGTACCCCCTTCTCTGACGAACGGCCTAAGGAAAGACTACAGCTGAAGCGAGACTGTGCTTCGCTACCATTCGTTCCATTGCATTGCTGAAAATCTTCCACCTGGACATGAGTTGTCTAGATTAAGCTGGAAGTCTTTAAACAGATTCTTTACACAGGTTGGCCGTAGCAAGGAAAACCTGCGCAGATGGTGATTCATAGAAGACTCTGCCCTGGAGTATGAATGTGGTGTTGTTGCTCAATGATGGAGCACTTACCTAATGGTGTGTAAAGTGAGTGCAAAGAGAGTAATACGGAAGCGACTTCTTTTCAAGAAGTTTTGATGACCCTTCCCTCTTTTAATTTATCATGGGTTTGAAGTTTGTGCAACCAAACTTCTTCACACACACACGGCACACTTGAGTAGTAGTTCGGTTGTCATTTAAATATTGTTCATAATATCGTAACTAATTTTCATACTAATTTTAATTTCACCGTATTAAAGTGCCTGACCTTTTTTTTTAACTAACAAATTTATCAGATAAATGGCACCATTTTCTAATACCTTTATTTTACAAATGCAGCATGTTCTATCCGCTGGCACCGCAGTAAATTTTCTCCTCAAAATTCAGTTCAACACAAATGATACTTTAGAATGAATACCCCTAGACACCCTTCCGTTAAATGAAGGGCGGCTAAAGAATGGGGTGTCTGGAAGACTATTAGCGCCATCTAGTAGGGAGTAGCAGATACTAAAAAAAGATGTACTTTCAAAATATTTTTAACAAAAAATTTATCCCCACCTATAAAACTATTATAATTTTAAAACAATAAAATTAAATTTGTAGTAAGTATTAAGGTGATTTTACAGTAAAATAATAAGGTAAAACATATGATTAGTCTACTCGCCGCCAGGGGCGCTCACAAACCTTTGAGTTTCCTAATATTCCCACAGAGGTCGCTTTATAGTACTAGCTATTGACCAATAGATGGCGTTAAACATTTACGCTACTCGACACTGGATGGAGCTGATTTCTTCGTCTACTCAACGCCAGATGTCTCATTGTATATTTCAGCAATCATGAATATCTTTGTACGAGTTCAAATGAAAGCGATTAAGGAATCTGACCTTACTTTTTGTGGTGCTGTGATATTGGGATATAGTTCAGTTACTTATATTACATTTAATAAAACCGATAACTAGCTAAGCCTCTAAGTTTCCAAAACAGTATTTTTGCTTTCCAGGGACCTTCTGCATTTACGAAGGTGAAGGTGGATAATCTACAATAAAAAAATAAGCTCGAATAAAGTCGGTTTTCGTGTGTATGAGCTGTTGATCGCAATTTGTTTTTTAGGTACACTTAAAGGACTTTGATGCGGTTTTAACGGTCATATTTGAGTATTTATTATGGACGGTTTATGTGTGTCATATTAAGCTATAAAGGGTGTAAATAGATCCACAACGAAGCCGAAAGGCACTAAACTTGTTCTCCCCGTCATTGCGAACACTTTTTTGTTCTGGAACATACCTAGGAACCTTCTAATTACGGAGATATTTGTGGTCAAAGTTCTAACTTTTTCACAAGTTTTTTTTTTACTAGTTTTCACTATTCAATGCATGCATCAGTACAATATTTTGAGTGCTTTACATTGAGTTTTACCGTTAAACGTGATTTTTCACCCAAAAAAAGTGTTTTCTCAGCAATAATTTTTGAATAGTGTTACTTAGTTTGATGTAGGTACAGAATGCTTGGTTGACGGCTTCATGAAGGGTTCATTTACACCCTGTATAGCATCGAGAATCGATCGGATTTTTTAATCCTACTAATATTATAAATGCGAAAGTTTGTGAGAATGTATCGATATCTTTGTGTTTGTTACTCATTCACGCAAAAACTACTGACTGAATTTGGATGAAAATGACACTAAGATAGTTTATAACCTGGATTAACACATAGGATAATTTTTAACCCGGTAGTACGATCCCGTGGGGCAATTACTGAACTAAACGCGGGTGAAGCCGCGGGCATTAGCTAGGTAGTATAATTTAAAAAATTCGTTGATTCGTTTCGAAAAACCGATACCGGAAGAGTTCGTGGCTAAATAATAACAGCCGCTCGGGTCGATCTTTAGGTTAAGCCGTGCTTGCCTAGATTGATCTGTGGATGGGTGACCGCCCATTACATACCGAGTTTCCTCCGTGCCTCGGAAAGCACGTTAAGCCGTTGCTCCGGGCTGTCATTTGTAGATCTTTGATAGTCGTTGAGTAGTCAGTGGCCCAAAAAGCCTGACAACCAGTCTTACCAAGGGGTATTGTATTACCCGGTACTGAGTGGGCTGTGGAGGTCAGATAGACAGTCGCTCCATGTAAAATACTGGTATTCAGCTGCATCCGGTTAGACTGGAAGCCGACCTCAATATAGTTGAGAAAAGGCTAGGCAGATGATGATGCGTTTCGAAAAACCGATTCAAGCATTGGCAGATCGCTAGTATTTGATACAAGTAAAACTAATATTTTTAAGCTTTAAAAATATTAATTCAAAACAGTTTCGTAATCAACTTCAGCAAAATGATTAATCACACACGGACATTAAAAACCGTTACCTTTTATCACCCAAGATGTCCGCATTGTCCATAACCCTTCAAAGACAACACTAAACTGCTCTCAAGAAAAAAATAGCAGGTCAATCAGACCCCAGGGTATTGTTATTTAAATTAATTGCATATTATCACGCTATAACGAAGGGGGACTTACAATAATGTTTGTCTTGTAGAATGTAGGACAATGGACAAGATGGCAGAAAAAATGGTTAATTTGGACCAGTGGGTAGTTTTGAATTGATCAGCTGCTCGTCTTGGTTGTCTTCCGGGGTTTTGAGTAACCTGAGAAACGTTTGGAACAAAAGACAAGGAGATGAATGTTGTTATTAAATAGCCGACATTGAAAAGATTTGTAAGATGTCCTGAGCTTCATCATCTGCCTAGCCTTTGCCCAACTATGTTGGGGTCGGCTTCCAGTCTAACCGGATGCAGCTGAATACCAGTATTTTACATGAAACGTCTGCCTATCTGACCTCCATAAACCAGTCAGTACTGGGTAATACGATACCCAATTTTACTGTGTATTATTATGTACTTATTTATGTATATCAATTTATGTTAACAAAATGGTATTTCTCTTATTTATTTTTTTGTACTCTATCACAATGCTGTCCTATTTGACCCAAATGTTGACTGGTAGAAAATGCCTTGGGGCATTAAGTCCGCCTATGTACCAGTCTTGTACATGAAGTTTAAATAAATAAATAAATACCCTTGGTAAGACAGGTTGTCAGACTTTCGGGCCACTGACTACCTGTAACGACTGTCAAAGATCTACAAATGACAGCCGGGACCAACCACTTAACGTGCTTTCCGAGGCACGGAGGAAACTCGGTATGTAATGGGTGGTCACCCATCAACAGACCAACCTAGGCAAGCGCGGCTTAACTTAAAGATTGATCTGAGTGGCTGTTATTATTTTGCTACAAGCTCCTAACAAATACACATACTACATAAATATTACTTTTTCATTCTGCTAATATTAAGACAACTAACTATTTTCCCTACATCTCATAAACCTATCTGGATATAGTGTGGACATCTTGACCCAGTTCCACATGGTCAATGTGACGTCACAACGTCTTAGAGACGTCAATCTAAGTACACAATGTGGAGATGGGATGTGCTGATCAGTTTGTTCATGAACTTGTCCGAATATTCTGAGATACACGGATGTTTTGTTATTTGTGAATGTTAACTATGTATGTGCTAAGTTTCGATCAATGGCTGGCGTTATCTTCTACAAGGAATAATATTACATGATTTTCTTTTAAGTCTTCAAAGGTTTCAAATGATTCACGTTTTACAACATTATTTTTAGTATATGCGAAACCTGAATATAGTTTGTTCAGAATAAGTAACTGAGTCGATTCCAATAATTTTTAAACCATGTTAAATTTATAGTACCTATGGAAATAATTTAGGTACCTACTGCCAAATTATTATTATCAATGAGCTCAAGACGACGCTGGAGGCGGGCGCTGCGCGGCGACCACGTTTTTGTGAGAACAACTAGGTAACAGAGCAAGCTTATAACTTTGCGATTTTTCATGATACAGTTTTGAAATTTTGTACATAGTTTCTTTATATAACACTAGACACGTGTTTCAGGTTTTGCATATACTAAAACTAATGTTGTAGAAAGACCTAGCTGAGGCCCGAGACCCTCGTGCGCTTGAAATAATTTTAAAATTTAAATAAACGCGACAAAGCGAACATCTAAACCTACTTGCAATAACCAACCGGTTGATGTCTCTAAAAGTACTTCTAATGTAATTGCTATATGGCTTCATTGAGAATCCATATAGAGATCACAGTTTTTCCAAGACATATCTTCTGTATATTATCTTCAATCTCCTAGCTTGGGGCCTAGATTTGTGCCCCTTCAGTGTGAGGAGATGTGTTATTATAAATTTTTCGTATGGAATGATATGATAACTAGAAGAGATTGGCAAGGGTGCGTTTGCAAGAGAGCTATTCATGATTTTAGTTTTACACAAACTTTTTCCAGTGACACACGAACTCCAACATGTATGTATAGTCCCTTTTATCTTTTATCGTAATACCTATTTATGTATCATTTAGAAGAAAAGGTATCGCATTTACAAAAAGTAAAATTCTTTGTCAGTTCGTAGCAAGCGCCTACGTAATTCGTAGCGCTACGCCCGCGTAGCAATTACCTAATCGCTTTAAAAATAACGACGTAATTATTACTAATTAATAGTTTTCTTTTGTTGGCTTTTATTTTAGGTAATAATATAGTATTTTTATTTAAATTGCTATTCCCACTTAGAAACAAAACTGCAATAATAGATGAGTAGATGAAAGGCATTTTATCGATCTTTATGGGTCAAGCAAGAATCAACGAAATTACATAAAATCACGCCTGTAAATTCCAAAGGATTAGGCAAAGGTGTACCTAATAGTACCTACACCCACATTTCTCAAGTTATATTTTAAGTCCCATGTAATAGGGGGCGAGCCTATTGCCATCAATTGGGCACATATGCAGGCTCCGTGGCTGCTACTGAGAAATTCCTGGTGAAAAACCCGAATAGCAGACACTTTTGAACAGTTGTGTTTAAATTTTGGTGAACAATAAGGTATATTCTATTATAACACCTTGCCCGATCCAGGAATCGAAGCCATGACGTCATGCTCAACAGTCGCGCTTGCAACTACTAAACCAACGAGGCAGTCAAAGATATTGACGGACTCAAATCTCAACTACTTATTTAATTTGCCTAAAAAATAAGATTATTATAATAGGTATATTCCTATCACAGTGGTAGTATTCACAGCTAGCCATTAAGTTGGTTAACATGAGATTTGAATTATTCCCCTGTAAAAAATATGCTTTTTTACATAGACTTTAGGTAAGTCAACTTAATGTCATCTGCCTAACCTTTTCCCAACTATGTTAGGGTCGGCTTCCAGTCTAACCGGATGCAGCTGAATACCAGTATTTTACATGGCGCGACGGCCAATCAGACCTCCACAACCCAGTTAGTACTGGGTAATACGATACTCCTTGGCAAGACTGGTTGTCAGACTTTTTGAACCACTGACTACCTAACGACTGTCAAAGATCTACAAGTGACAGCCGGGACCAAGGGCTTAACGTGCGTTTCGAAGCACGGAGGAAACTCGGTATGTTATGGGTGGTCCATCAACCCATCCACAGACCAACCTAGGCAAGCACTGCTTAACCTTAAGATCGAACCGAGCGGCTGTTATTATTTAGCCACGAGCTCCTCTGAAAGTAAGTACACATATAACAACGACGACAATAGGACTTGACAGTCATTTAAAAATTATTCACCACAAGATTAAAAACATTTAAAATCCAAACGGTTTTTAAATTGGCTAAAGCATGAGGTGTGAAATGAAGACATACGCTCTGGCCGGCTGCAACCCTTCCGCTGCCGCCGTGAGAACCGGTCCGGTGAGAATGCAAATCAGGCACATTGTACCCCTGGACAATTCTTCGCTTTTTAATTGTTGATTTTTTTTTTATGTGGACCGTTGGACTTGTTGTCTGGTCTATCGATGTGGTGTGTCGATAGTTTTGCGTTAGAAGTTTCTAGAAACGAACGTGGCTAGGAACTAGTTCTGAGTTTCAAAAAAAATAAATACAGTAGTCAGAAAATTTGCAATTACCAGTTAGTTTACGTCTTTAGTGTGAAAAATGTGTGCATCTAATAAAAAAATACCTAATCTTACAAAAACGTTACAAAATTGATAGCGAAAATGTTAATGATAATCTTTTAAATTACTCCTAAATATTTTTTTTTTTAGATATAAAACGCAATATTCCATTTTTATAGCCTTTAGTTATGTTAAACAAAGTTTTTACCAAAAACTTAAAACACAGTGACAAAACCATTAGAATATTCTATATTACATCCAACAAACTATCGATAAAACTTAAAACCCATCACCAGCCCAAACTACACCACATCACTACCAAAAACCGGTCAGGTCAGTTCCGCAAAAATCACAATAGCCGACCCATTGGATACTTAAATAGGTCCAAATATTATAATAGGTACATTCCGCTATTATTAGTACCGCGTCCGTTCCCTTTTTTAGCAAAAGGTGATTCTTTTATGTCCAGTTGGCACCCTTTCTGTCCTTTGTCCTTTGTCCCTGGGGCAAGATAACCGGTAAGACAACTTTTTTGACCCCATCGCGTTTATAGGGTTAAGTTCAGTTGTATTTTGACCATGTTCGTGAGGTGTAGTTTAGGAAGTATTAGTTAAGAGATAAATAATTTTAAATTAAAGGTAATTTTGACCCCGTAGTCGCGTTTTGGGGTTAAGTTAGTAAAATCAGTGTCAAATGTGAAAATGTCGCCCACATTTTCACTATGCGGGAGTCGAACCTGTGTCCGCTGCTTGGAAATGAGCATGCGAGATGAAAATGTGAATACAAGTAGATGGTAACCATTCAGTCTTCAAAAATATCGAAACTCGCAAACATTTTCGATGGTAAGTTTATTTCTACTTCATATTCTATATGTGGCTAACCCGTTACGGGAAAGCTCTAAGGAAGCTTCTGAAGTTATCAATCGATAAATAAACTAACTGATGGTCAAAGGGCAGCTACCGTTAATTTAGTAAAAGAAAAGTTTCAATTCCATCATTTTATTACCAAACAAAAAAAAAACAACAAACAGAAACAAAAGATTAAAAAAAATACCATTACCGCACCATTTTTAAATCTTCAATCATAAAACCCGCTTCTACAACTAATTCTTTTCACAGTTTTTTTCTAACCCTCCCCCGCTTCGCTATTGATTATATTTTTAAAAGCAACCCCTCATTGGCGCGGACATTTTTGTTCAATTCTAAAGGTTTTTCTGTCGTGGGCGTCTTGGGGGAGTGGGGTGAGGTTCAATATGGCCGGTGCTTCTTAAAAAATAAATTTGAAAAGCGTTCTCTTTGAAATTTAGATACTTTTTTTTCGAGTTTGTATTAAAATGGTAGTTATGTATATTGAAATGGATGTTGTAGATTATTTTCTTTTTGTTGATAAAGACTTAAACTTTGAATATTTTAAAAAACGACGGAGTAAAAAGGTGGCTCAAGAAATAGAGAATTAGTATACCTTTTAGACTACTATCATATTGATGACGTAAATAATAATAAGATTTTTTTATATGATTTATTTTCTCCCACAAAGTACAATTATAACAAAGAAGTGTTTCAAATATAGGAGGTACAAAGGTGGGACTCCCACAAGAGTCAGGAATCCAAACTAGGATACCCTGTGCGATGGAATCCTGGCCCCCCTCGACAAGATTGGGATTATGATAATTTTAGAACGTAGGACATATAGGACTATTGTAAGAAAATAATAAACAAGAAAAGGTACTAAAATAAATACTTTTGAAACCACTAAATCTTTCAATAATCGTCTTCCAAAAACCAAATTGCCTTTAAATAAATTCGTTCCTCTACGCTTCATAAAATAAAACAGTATTTTGAAGAGAATTTTCCAAAAAGTTTTACAATAATGCTTCAGGATAAGTCCATCAAAACTTTTTACTCATTATATAAATATAATTACGACATAAAACGGGAAAGGGGTAAGAAAAACTCCTCGGAACTCTTCGCGGGGCGAAAAGGGGGTGGAATTGATTTTATTTGCCCTTCGACACGATTTTTTAATTAGGAGACGAGAGTTTTAGAGAAAATTTTAATGATGGCTGCCGTCTTTGAGTTACGAATATTAATATAAAAGGATTGCTTTTGAAATTGGCGTTTTAAGGACGGAATTGCTTTGTCAATATCTGACACGTGGAAGCGATACTTATCTGACATCGGCACGTGTTGGTTATAGGAAAATAGTTCATGAAGTTAAAGGACTTAGTAAGGATCGTAGCAGGTGGAGTTTTGTAGTTACTGCTTAACTCTCTGAAAGACAAGTAACATTTAATCAAAAGTATCAAAAAACCCGACAACGAATTTCAAAAAGTACCTATTTATATATTTGTAATCTCCTTTTAATTTCCTTCTTTTTGATACCCTACTCGATAAGTTTGGTGGAAAAAACAATATTTACTAATTACAATTGATGAGATGACGAGTAATAGACAAGTATGGAAGAAGAAGACATGCTGCGCCGACCCCAAATGAATTGGGATAAGGGCAAGAGAATGATGATGATGATGATGATACAATTGAGCGCCAAAAATTCTTTTTTAGTATTAAATATATCAAGATGAGAGAATCTTTTAAAAAGCTATAACTTTAACTAAACGTTTTGCTTGATGATTATATCTCTATATTGCTGTACTGTTGTTTATTTTTAATTAAAACATCAAGTTGAAAAGCAGTAGTATAATTGACTGCAAATCGATAAAGACACTATGCAATACTATTTAAACATCAAAATTGCATGACCTAGTTCCAAACCTTATCCAAATAAAAGCAAGAACCCACTCGATATCGCCGTCCCACCATTAAGGATCCTCAAACCATCTCCACAAACCCTCAAAACATTTCTTTTTACTCACAAAACAACGGCAGAAGTGGCTCAAGTCTCACAGCGCCAGAGAGATATCTCCAGAATGTTTTTAACAAACAAATGGGTCCCATTAAAGAGTAAATTGGCTTTGAAAAGTTTCGCTCAGGGCGTCGAACGGCTTGACAACTTGAAAAATTTGCAAAACTCCTCGACGTAATTGTCAATGATAGTGTTTTGTTTTTGATCGTCACTACAATCTGGAGGGTACAGGCGAGAAATAAGGAACGCAGCTGAATACCAGTATTTTACATGGAGCGACTGAATATCTGACCTCCACAACCCAGTTAGTACTGGGTAATACGATACCCCTTGGTAAGACTGGTTGTCAGATTTTTTGGGCCTCTGACTACCTCTTACGACTGTCAAAGATGACCGCCGGGACCAACGGCTTAACGTGCTTTTCGAGGTACGGAGGAAACT
Source organism: Noctua fimbriata (assembly GCA_905163415.1). NCBI lineage: Eukaryota > Metazoa > Arthropoda > Insecta > Lepidoptera > Noctuidae > Noctua > Noctua fimbriata. Next base: position 4,048,164 of record LR990946.1, read on the forward strand.
CCGTATGTAACGGGCGGTCACCCATCCATAGACCACCCTAGGCAAGCACGGCTTAACCTAAAGATCGACCCGAGCGGCTGTTATTATTTAGCCACGAGTACTACTATACTGGTTGTAAACAGACCCTTCACAAAGCCGTCAACCAAGCATTTCAAACTAAGTAACTTTACGCAAAAATTATTTCTGGGAAACGACTTTTTTTTTGGGATGAAAAATCACGTTTTATAGTAGGGCTCGATGGAACGCACTTAAAGCATTGTGCTGATGGATGGATTGAATAGTACGGGGGTCGTGGAGATGTTTAAAGTAAAAATCTTACATTAAAAACCTGTATTTAAAAAAAAAAACTTGTGAAAAAGTTGGAACTTTGACCCCCAATATCTCCGTAACTGGAAGGTTCCCAGGTATGGCCTAGAACAAAAAAAATACTGCAAAGACGGGGAGAACAAGTACCTTCGGCTTCGTTAAGGGTCTATTTACACCCTGTATATGTAGTAAACCTTTTTTCCGATAATACTGTCTAGACAAGACCAAGCTTCTTATCTTTCAAACTCTTTCCCAAATAACCCCTTTCTTCATTCATATTTCAAGACGTCAAACAGAAAGAAAATCTCTGCTCAAACATTAATAAATCTAAAATCTTCGATAACAAGAACACGGTCGGCGAAAAATATTAATTTCATGGGGTGCCCACCCTTCCCTTAGTACCTACTTTGGTACTTTTTTGACGCCCACTATCCCTTTTTTCATAAGGGGGTGAGTTTTGCAATTTAAATTTTATCTCCGCGTAATGAGTGAAATGGAAATAAGAGGAGATCTGGAAACAACAGTTCGGGTGAGATTTGGTCGGTAGCTTATTTGCGAAGAATGGGAATTAAAGCGGTAAAATCGATAATATACTAACTTAAATATGTTTAGTTTTCAACAGCGACAAAGTCAACGACAAAATTATTTATTTGCGGTAAATGTGGTAAAAATAACACATGATATGATGAATAATAGAGAGGGGATTGATGGATTCATTAATTTTTTTTCAATCATGGTTGCGCTTTGAGGAATAAACATATATTATTTTTAATTTGAATTTGTGAACGCAACTAATGGTTGCGCTTCGAGGAATAATTTAGTTGCGCTTAGTTGGTTGCGCTTAAAAATAGTTGCGCTTTGAGGAATACCTTAGTGCAATGACACATTTCACCATAAAAATAGCATGCAAATACAAATAAACACAAACATTGATTAGATAGGTAACTACATAAAGAAGAACATTTCTTAGTTTTAAATTTTGATGTTAAATACTACAAACGACTTGTAAAAATAATAAAGTATTTTTAACATACAACAAATTGTTAGCACAATAAAATATTGTTTTAAGATACAAACACGATGTCCAATAAATTACCACTAAATCAAGCTCGAAATTAAATCAAAGTTTTTTATCTGATTGACTATTCGAGTTCTTTTAGAAGAAAGGTCCCGCGAAATTCAAATTTTCTTACGCATTTTTGTAATTTGCAGGTCAGTGTCAGGTTGTATGTTGATGAAAAATGAGTCGCGCAAGTAACACGTATGTAGTTACAGAATTAAAATCATTAAAATCATCAATACAACCCTCTCAGTTCATTTAACCCCATCGAAAGGCTTTTTAGTTATTACAAATTGCAAAAAATTTAAGAAAATTTAAATTTCGCGGGTCAAAGCTCTAGCGCTTCCACCTTAATAACAAATGCTTAATTCACGGAGTTAATGAAAACTCCAGTGAAATGTAAGCAGTGATTTAAAATCCTCATAAAAGAAAAAAAAAGCGAAAAAGTCCCTTTAAAATAGTTTTTCTTAATAAGTCGTGAAATAGTCTTGTGTAATTTTTTTTTGTCATGTTAAATGTTGGTCGCGACAATTATGAATTGGTTTTTAAAAATTCTATGGAAACAAGCAAGTTACAAATTTAAAAACGAAAAATAGTAAAGGCCATAGCATAAGCATAGCATAATCAGCCTATAATATTCCCACTGCTGGGACACAGGCTTCCTCTCTATGAGAGGGAATGGGCTTTAATCCACCACGCGGGTCCAGTGCGGGTTGGTAGATGTCACATGTCTTCGAATTTTTGGTTCTGCGAAATGCCGGTTTCCTCACGATGTTTAGGCTATGCTTTCACGAAAAATTGTTGCTTGGTGTACCTTATTTTTTTTAGATAGGTCCATTTTACTATCTATTCATGAAAATAAACTTAAGTACCAACGAGAATAAAAGTCATTTATTCTTTGCCGGAATAAAATACGTAATCAAAATATAATTTCATTCGCAAGGGTAGAGATAGATTCATTAAAACTCATTCAAAATATTGGGGGCAACTCAAATACAGATAATTTTCTTTTGCCTTTCACCTTTTCTTAGAAATGATTTTATTTAAATAGGTTATTTTACTATTCACCTAATTTGTTTTTCCTACTTTACATACAATAAATTACAGGTAGGTATCGTACGGATTTGCACCGACTGTAATTTATTTAAAACATAGCAATTAATTTTTGATAGGCTGAAATAGTTCTAGTTGAAAAAATAATAATGACATCAATAATTACAGTAAAATATTTGAATAAAATGGACGAGAGCAAAATTTATTAAAACGAAAAAAAATATGCCTCTTCAATGATTGATTTATAACGCAGAACGACGAAAGCCAAATCCGACCGTCAAAGAGTGAAAATTAAAAAGTTAAACGTTTAAAACCAAAATGGCGAATGGAATAGTTGAAAGTTTGCGAGCGAAAGTGTTCGGCAACTTTTTAATTTGCGAACGGGCAACGGCTTTGTTTCCACTGAAAGCGGAAAGCGAGTTGAAAAAAGCGGAAACTTTTTCCTAGTTCTAATACTGTGTCGTTACATAATATTTTGTCCAGCACAAGAACTGTGTTGTTACCTAGATAAACAACATATCAATGCGATAGCAACTTGCACCAAGTACACACATGTACTATTAATGTTAGCAGTGATTGCAACAACACTTACTGATCTTATCTCCAAATTATCAGCACAACCATACTCCCAAATGAGATCACACATGATGATACATGACGACGATCATCATTCTCCTGCCCTTATACCAATTTATTTGGGGTCGGCGCAGTATGTCTTCTTCTTCCATACTGCTTTTACTCGTCATCTGATCAGACACCTCCTTTCTTGCCATCACATGACGATGAACAAGTAAAATAAATAATGATGATGTTTTTAACATGGAAAGCCAAATTCTATAAGAATATTTTTTGTTTACTATAAACTTGACTACTGACACGAACGAGAAACATATGTCAAACTCTTCCTCTTTCCATAATCGCCGCTAACAGTCTGACCCACGCCTTTGGCATCGAATTTTTCATCGTCGCTAAGTTAGTGACTAGTTCGAGGTGCGAATATTAACAGTCCAAGTTTGACTGAACCGGGATGCTGCAAAAACTTGAGAAAAACCTCCTTTCAATAGCTAATGGATGAACCAGGAACTTAAGGTTTATTTTTCAACTTTCGGTCTGGAATTACTATGTGAGTTTTAAAGTGTTTTTTAACGAAATATTTGATTTTAGCACCTTTTACGGGGCTGTTAAAGAGGAGCTCGTAGCTAGTTTATAACAGCCGCTCGGTTCTCTTGTCTAGGTTGGTCCGTGGATGGGTGACCACCAACTACATACCGAGTTTCCACCGTGCTTCGGAAATAACGTTAAGCCGCTGGTCCCGGCTGTCATTTGTAGATCTTTGACAGTCGCTACGGGTAGTCAGTGGCTTAACAACGGGTGTCGTATTACCTAGTACTAACAGGGTTGTGGTGGTCAGTTAGGCAGTCGCTTCATGTGAAATACTGGCATTCAGCTGCAAGTTAGAATGGAAGTCGACCCCAACATAGTTGGGAAAAGGCTAAGCAGAAAATGTTGTCTCAGAGACACTTTGAAAGCAAAATTACATAATTGCCAAGTTCAACACGTAACACTAGTATCAGAAGCACCCAGTTGGCTCTTGCAAGTAGATTCCGATTTAGTTCTTGCTCTTCTGCTTCTTCGTGTCGCTGGCACGACTAATTTTATATTTTGTTAGCCCAGAACGTTTGCCAACGTGCTATGGAGCGCAGTACCTTAGGTGTAAAATTAACAGATCATGTACGAAACACTAAGCTGTGCTCCAAAACCCAAATCGTTGACGTGGCTCAAAAGGCTGCCCAACTTAAATTGGACAGGGCAGAACATGTCTGTCGCATGCCGAACGAACTGTGGGCCCGTAAAGCTCAGGATTGGTGCCCTGAAACAGTGACACGGGGTCGCGGCAGACCACGAAGGAGATGGCGGGACGACCTGGATGTTTTCCTTGAGAATTGGAAAGAAGTAGCACAGAAGCACGAGCTTTGGAAGGAGTGGAGGGAGGCCTTTGCCCAGCAGTGGGACAATATGGTCTAGCTATAATATAATATATAGCCCAGAACTTCGCCACTTCCACCGCGTCGTCGGTGGCAGCGCATACGTCACTTGGGCTACATGTTTTTTGGCTAAGAGGGCAGGATAGGAGATGGAACATCGTTTCTGACACAGCTCCACAACCACACCCCGCTGCTGTTTCATTGCGATAGCCCTACCAAATTGTTTGCACTGTCCCGTCTATTGTAAATGTATATATTTAAACGTATTTAGCCTAGCTCATTTTGCGTGAAAGGAACCTATATCAAAACACCCTATATTTGACAAAACAAATTAATTTTACACAAATAATTTAATTCTTTATTTCTATACCGGTCATAAAGTATACATTAGTTTTAGTATATGCGAAACCTGATAGACACGTCTAGTATTTTTATGTACAGAATCTATGTACAAAATTTCAAAACTGTATCATGAAAAATCACAAAGTTATAAGCTTGTTCTGTTACCTAGTTGTCCGCACAAAATAGTGGTCACCACGCAGCGCGCACCACCAGCGTCGTCTTGAGCTCATTGATAATAATAATTTGGCAGTAGGTACCTAAATTATTGCGATAGGTACTGAAAGTCGCTCGGTATACAACTTTTAACTTTTTAGATATTTTTGGGAAAAATTATTGGAATCGATTCAGTTACTTATTCTGAACAAACTATATTCAGGTTTCTCATATACTAAAAATAATGTTGTATAATAGTACTAGCTGACCCGCGAAACTTCGTCTGCGTCACATAAGAGAGAGAGAGAGAGAGAGGGTTAGAGAGAGTGGGTCTTAGGCACCTATAATACAATTCTAAAGGATCACATCACATCACACACATAATCTCGCATCACATCACACACATAATCTCGCATAATGAAAATGCGCGCGCGGTACCTGATCATTAATTTGCTGCAGAGTTATTTTAAAACTGTGATGAATATCTTAGGAGATCCTAAGATATTCATTGAAATCAAATGATGTACCTAAGTTATATTTGTTCAAAATTAAAATTCTTTATTTCTATACCGGTCATGAAGTATATAATAAATAGTATTATGACTTTAACAGTCTATATGAGCTACTTCCGATGGTACGTCCTGTGGTTCCGGAAGTCGCCTATTACGTCACTTCCGTTCAGGAGAGCGCCTGAAACTTTGGAATTGGAGTAATTTTTCACGTTCACCTACCCTCCACTGGGTAAATTAAAACTAAGTTTTAAGTATAATTTGGTTAAATCGTTAAGAAGTTATTATCTGAAAATGTGTAGTGTATCTATACAGTTGTTTTAAAACGACAGAAAAACTATAAAGTAAATGAAAAGAAGTATTTATTTATTTATTTACCACTAATTATAGCAACATTACAGACCAAATCCAATAAGATGCTATAACACAAAATAAAACAATATGAACAGTAAGATTACACCCAGTGTAAATAATAATAGCTATAGTTAAAATATTAATAGTTAAGCATGACCAAGTTTATAGTTGGACACAAAGTAGAAATACTTAAATTAAAATTATTTGAAAAATCGATAGTGGAATGGAGACGTAAAAAGATTTTGCTTAGTGAAAGGAAAAGATTAATGACATAATATTCTTTCAGTTGAAATGAATCCAGGCCATAAATCAAGATTTAACTAAAACTCCTTCTAATGAAAAACTTGAAAATACGATGCCTATTAGATCAAAAGAAACAAAACAGCATAAATTACTCCAAACTAACTTAAAATATAAAGACATATTTCCATTTTTATACCCCACTCTCTTGTCAACGAAAAATCAACCCTACTTTAAAAGCATAAAATACAAAATAGTAGAACAAGAGGGAACTTTCTTAAGTTACTTTTGCGACAATTATTCTTGGTAACGGTAAAGCAGAAAAAGTGGGGGATTTCAAAGGATTGGACCAATTTAGATTTATTTTTCTCCCCATTTGGGGGTCCGAGGACTAAGTTTTGTTGCCACCTAGCCAGGGAGGCTGGTGAAGTATGGATGGAAGAAAGTGCCAATATTCTTTGTTATTAAAATATTTTTTTCTTCGATATTAGGGCATACATTTTATGTAATGAAAAAATGTAAATAGTACTTTCTTCGGTCGTATTTTCTACATTAGTTGCAGAATCGTGTCATAAACAAATACATTAAATATTGTTCTTGATGTGGCCATTGAACTCACAAAACTTGAGTCAGCTGGAACTCTTCTTTCGGTTAGATTTCGTATCAATAGGTACAAGATTCTAGTTTGATTTTTTTCTAACTAGTAGACTCAATTAGAGAGTATTGTTTGTGATACGAGTAAGTATCAGCTGTGCATGCTTTTCTAGAAAAATTTAGAAATCATTCAGACAAAACTCTGTATTTAAAGAAGAAGTGAATAAGTATAGATGGAAGAATAAGGTGAATATTTTTATCAAAAATAACTGCAGTTGACAATAAAGACACGTTTAAAACGACAAAACAACATTGTTTGACAAAAAAAATACATGGTCATGGTTTAAAGTTATCGGACCGAGGCCTTCTTTAAAAAGTAAAAGCTCCGTACTTTCTCTTTGCCATGCAAGTAATAATTCGGGCAACGATAAAAAATAAAATGGGGTGCCTACCCCTTGTAAAAAGTCGTCTCTTAAACTTTGCAATAGCCACCCTTAGGTAACTGATGAACAGCCCCGCGCAACGTTTATGTAGATAATTATATAAAAATGTTCTACAAAAGGGTCGAATTTTGTGTTTTTGTGCTGTGCAAAAGATCGCTTGAATTTTTCATCTTAAAACTTTGGTGGTTCAAATATTGTTGTATTTTATTTGGTTGTTGATGTTATTTTAAATTATGGAAAGGGTACACACTTAGTTATTTGTTTTTTTTACTAAAAGACTATCGGCGATTGCTTTCAAAGCGTTTATTTATTTATTTAACAGTTTATGTACACACTAAATACAGAAAAGAAGAAAGGAACAGAAAATAGTACAAAGGTGATGCTTATTTCTAAAGAAATTTCTTCCAGCATACCTGCGAAAGGAGATACTAAAAAAAGAGATGTAGACATAGTGTGTAAAAGAAGAAGAGAAAATGGAATACATAAAACACAAAGCAGAACAATTTAAACATAATAATACATATAAGAATATACTAACATACTTATAAATACAAAGACAAAACATAACAATACTGTAAATACAATAAATAAACTAATAATAAATACTTATGCAACTATGACGAAATGGAAAGATAATGTTCTTTCACTCCTCTTTTAAAAACTGCAAGAGTTTGGCAGCGTTTCTTATATCAATTATAAAAGACTTTTACAACATCGTCTCGCCGATAAATGTTCACTTGTACTAGGCCTTAAGAAGAGCCCTGTGTGTGACCTATTCTTAATTTCAGGTACAATGAAACCATATTTCTTTAATTACAGCACCTCTTTAGCATGCGTATAACATGGCGGTTCTATAAGAAGTACGATCTTTTTCAGTCATAGTTTTCGATTCATGAGCACAAAACAGTAAGAACATTCTCTTTATTTATCTTATTATTGGCAACCCCAACTTATACATTAAATCTATACTATAAACAATAAACAAAATGCACGAAGAAAGTCAAAGACCGCATTAATAACATAGCATGGCAACATATTTTCTGGGGTTAGTTCGGAAACGGATGGAGACAGCGATAGTCTTCTGGAATCACGCCAGGGGGCGCAGACGGTGACGGGGTCTTTTATTTGTATGTGTTTTTATATTTGGAAACTGTGTAGAAGATTTCATGTCTTTTTAAAGTTCGAAAAATTGTAGGGTAGTTTTGTTATTTTTTTGTATTGGCGCCCAGTTGGGACCAATTTAATTTTGACTACCTACTTACCTGTTTATGATTTAAGATTTGTTCAAAAAGATGTTCCTATCTTATGAGCTTATTTCCGCGTAATGATTCTGTACTTTGCCAGTCATCAGTTTAAATTTACTAACGCTAAAATGCTTGCATTTACAACAATAAATCAACACTATGTTAATCTCTTTACCGTCCAAAAACGAACTTCTTAGGACCAAACATCTCAAAAACACTCCGAAAATTCAACTCACAAAATTCTCCACCTACCCTCACTTACCCTTAATTCTAAACATCGTACAGTACCTGTCAAAACGGACATTATTTTTCTCGTACTAACAAGTCTTGTAGCGTTTCTCATTCCAGGCTCAAATTAAAAACAATTATGAAGGGGGGCGACGGCCGGCCCCGGGCGTTGTGAAATGAAAAATTAAGACAATTTAAACATAGCCTGGCTATACTTTTATAAGACTGGACGGTGAGAGGGTAGGTAGAGATGTAGGTTGGGTTATAGGTGAGGTTTAGATCTTACAGCATTATAACTCTTTCCTAATCAGTTTTCTCTAATAATTGTGCCACTGTGACTCGTCTCGAAAAGGTAGAAATGAGCATCGAAAAAGATGTTTTTAACGTCGTTATATTACAAGCCTTGAAATAGTTTTTAAGTTTGACAACGTTTCGCAGGATAAATGAAAATGAAATCGGATACTAGCTATACGCATGTAATCCCCGAAGGGTTAGACACAGGTGTACCTACATTTCGCCAGTAATGTTTTAAGTCACATGTAATAGGGGACGAGCCTATTGCCGTCAACCGGGCACAAATCCAGAAATCGGGCTGCTATTGAGAAATTCCTGTTGGAAAAACCCAATTACACTCTGTCCTAAGTCTTACTTAGTTCCTTTTAACCCCTTCACAATTTTTTTTATGCTTTCTGTAATATACATACAAACGCATAAGTGCTCATTTGGATACAACTAAATTCTCCACACACATAATTATCATCAAAAACCTACAGCAGTCCACGGCTGGACATCGGAGGAGCTCGTGGCTAAAGAATAACAGCAGGTCGGGTCGATCTTTAGGTAAAGCCGTGCTTGCCTAGGTTGGTCTGTAGAAGGGTGACCACCCATTACATACCGAGTTTCCTCCGTCCCTCGGAAAGCACGCAAAGCCGTTGGTCCCGGCTGTCATTTGTAAATCTTTGACAGTCAATAGGTAGAAAGTGGCCCAAAAAGTCTGAAAACCAGTCCTACCAAGGGGTATCGTATTACCCAGTACTAACTGGGCTGTGGAGGTCAGACAGGCAGTCACTCCATGTAAAATACTGGTATTCGGCTGCATCCGGTTAGGCTATAAGCCGACTCCAACATAGTTGGGAAAAATGAGTCCACGGCTGGACATGGAGCTCTCCAATCCCACGCCACGACATTCAACTCAAAGTACAAAGACTAGGTCCACCGTAGTGTGGTATTTTTCCTCAAAATTTGAAACAACTACCAAATAAATATGGCTCGTGTTAGTCAATGCTCTTAATATCCCGTCTATTTTCATAATACCCCCAGGAATAACCTAATACAAAGAGCAAAGTAATATCTATTACCTTAAATTGAGTTTGATAGTAGATAGGTAAGCACTTATCTACTAAATAAAATCCTTAAAAAAGGTTTAATCAAAAGTGAAAATTGCGGTAAATGTGGTACAAAAGGTGGTAAAAATAACATGAAGTGCAATGACACATTTCGCCATAAAAATTGCAGGCAAATATTAATAAACACAAATATTAAATTAGGTAGGTAACTAAATAAAGTAGAATATTACTAAGTTTAAGGTGCTTTGTCATGTGCTCACAACCACCAGATGTAGCAGATGTATAAACGTGGTAAATGCAAAAACTGACTTGCTTGCTTCGGTGAAGGAAAACATCGTGAGGAAACCAGCATGCCCGAAAGATATTTCTCGAGGGAATTTAAGCCAAGTCAGAGGCCCTTAGCGGTATAAAAACTCTGACACCAGGTTAGGTACTAACCAAACGATAAAGAAAGAATGTAAAAAAAGTTTGGGATGTAACGTGGACGTGGTTTGGGTGTTTGGGGTGTAAGTTTATGCCTACCCTATAAGTTTCTAAACTATCATGGTCACTAACATTATCATTAACACTAAAAACGGGATATTTACCATGTTTACTGATTGTTCTGAGTTCCCGCTAACTTCAATTTATCCGTGATCATGGTGCTTGTAACAGCGCCGAAATATCGGGAACTCAAACAAATCAGTAAACATCCCGTTTCTAGTGTTAATGATTATGCCTACCCTACCCGCATGGGAAAATGCGTGATGTATGTAAGCCAACGTAGAGCTTTCAATCTCTAATTAACGGAATTAAGACAGTAGGTATTCATAACCTAAATTCATGCAAACTTAATTATATTAAAACAAAGTTCTACAAACCCGTATTCTTTTCATACTGAAGAAATAAACAAGCCTTGTTTTCGCAACTCAAAACAAATCTTCCTTACTAAGAAAAGTAATAAAAAACAGACCGATTACCTCAAGTCAAAGAAACAAATTAACATAACCACCTACAATAAGATAAGACGTCCCTCCCTACCCCCCAGACAACAAAAAAAAACAAGAAAAAGACGGAAATATCACCCCTCTTGCGTGAGACAGAGAGAGAAAATCGCCCCGCGAAAAATTAAGATTCAAATAGTAAGAAAATTAAAATTCGCGGAGCGGTCAGCTTTGCGTCTCGCTTGTTCTTTCTACTCTTGTATATTGCCATCTCTTTCTCGCAAAAAAAGATGGGGTTGATCTGACTTCCATCAAGAAGGGATGAAATGGCCTTATTGGAATGGTAATGACAGTGTTTTGTAGACTCCCTGTGCTGAATAATTAAAACTTAAAACTATAAGACGTTTTATATTAAACTCAGGTTTTATTTAATCATTTATTTCGAGCAACAAGACTTATTGTGTTAGTAACAATGTACTTACAAACTATTTTAGTAATACACTTACAAAAACAGAGACAGAATGTGACATCACTACTGTAAGGTGACAGGTCCAGCTGAAAACTTGCAGCAGTGGTTCACAAACTCACAATCAAGCCTACTTGCTATCATAGATAGGATGCTGATAACTCAGGTTTTAGGTTTTAGGTTTTTAAATTTTAAATATAATGATATAAGAATATAAGATTTGAATATAAGATTTTAAACTATCAAGGTCACTAACATTATTATTTACACTAGACACGTGATATTTACCATGTTTACTGTTTACTTTGTGTTCCCGATATTTCGCCGCTATTATAATGTTCAATGTTTGATATAAGAGGATGGATAACAATTGAAGAACTTTATAAGGGCTTCCGAGGGTTACTGTACTAGGTCCTGTAGCATTTCGAGATCGGGCTAATGCTTGACCTGCTACCAATTTTGTTTTAATTGGCCATGGTATGTTTTATATCATATATCTACCACTGCATGTACCATTATTAATATGAAAATTATTTCGCAACTAATAAGATTCCTGTTAGAATCGTTACCTATACGTACATAGCAAGTCAGTCATGGTTATATTTCAGTAGCATAATCATAATCAGCCTATGTTCCCACGGCTAGGACACAGGCCTCCTCTCTATGAGAGGGAATGAGCTATAAGCCACCACGCAAGCTCAGTGCGGGTTGGTAGATGTCACATGTCTTCAAACTTTTGTTTCTAGGACATGCCGGTTTCCTCACGATGTTTTCCTTCACCGTTTTGAGAGCAGTGGTGATGAAATGAATTACACAAAGTAATGCGCCTGCCACCGGCCGCCTGGGCCACCGCTGCTCTCAATTCAATAGCGAAGACACAATGAGACAAGCATGTGTCCGAAATACAAAAAGACTGCCGTTTTGTCTACAATAGTCAGCTGTGTCATTTCCACAGTTTCATCTATCAATGTGTTGCATATTGCACCAGCAACACACACCAGCGAGTTCACTGACGGTCAACTTTAAGAAATTCTCCTTGCCTTCGGTACATCAATTATAACTGTCGTAAGTCAAGTTAATCAATAAAACAGAAACTACAGTGACATAGTTAATTTAGTGTAGAAATATTAAAATTTTGCCACATAAGAAAATACCTAATGGCGAAGAACTCAACTCAAAGCATTTATTTCAATTAGACCATCACAGGCACTTTTGAATGTCAAAAAAAAAACAAAAAAATGAAGCTACAGTCACAGTCACAATAACTTGAGAAAGTACTGTAGTTGCACATTCCAAAGCGTAGATCAACGAAGCAAGAGGAGTATTTAAGGATCGTTGCAGAGAGCGTTTAGTTTCTGCCTACCCTCATGCGAAAAAGGCTTTGGTTTATGTATTATATCTGCATATGTAACCAAAGTAGTACAGTCACGGTCAAGGCCACCTATTCATCATAAGACATACAAAGAGAAATGTGATGTCTAATTAGTGAAAAAGATTCTCCATTTTTGTTTCGCCAAATTCGACTTTAAACACAAGAAAATCCATTTTATATTAAGCACAATTTTTCTCAAAATAATTAAAACAACGCTTCGTCAAAATGTTACTTGATCAAAGGGGGTACACAGTAAAAATGTCCCCCTTCTACCCCCGAGGGGTTTGGGGGTCCGGGGGGCGTTCGTTTCTTTGTCCCGCGTTATCTATACAATTATTTGAAGAAAGTAAAGTCTCGCAAAAAGATAGCAAGGCTGGACGCTCGCTGAGTTGCGACCGTCGCATCTTTTGAGAAGACGTTGGTAATTTTCACAATAAGACAACTATAATTGTTCTTATGCGTAACATAACTAAATCGTTACTCCTATCGATATTATACTTGGTCTTTTAAAAACATAAAATGTAGTTTGTTTTGCCCGCAAGCTTAGGTATAAGTGTACCTTTTCTTTATTATTTATCAATTAGTTAAAAGTTTACGATATTTTTGAACTCAAAATTATGGCCCACAACTTGCTTTATTTACTGAAATATGTGATGGTATTCATGTTGTTCTGAACTGGGCCTATTAGCGCAGCCGTGAGTCACACAATATTGTCTCTTTTTTCTGTTTAGTTTTAAGTTTTTTATTGCGTAGATATAAGTTTTTTTTTTTTATTTGTTTGTTGAGTGCACTTGTGGCATGTGCCAAATAAATATATTTTCTTTCTTTTCTTTCTTTAAAAAGATCGTATAATTTCCTTGAAAAAACTTTAGTAGCAGATCTGTCTGTAAAACACCTCACACGCTCGACCAGATAATTTGATTTCTCATGCAAAAAATACTCCGTTCAATAAAACACACGCCTAACAAGAATATTTCCTATTAAAAAACTTTTTATTTGTTTTTGACTATTACAAATATTCATCTAACAAAAACAATTATTTATTTTCCAGGGCCACTAAAGAGCACCAACTCCATCGCCGGACGCCCTACAAAAACGATCCTCTAAAGGGGAGTCGTGGCAAAAATGACGCTCCGGAATAAAATAAATACTTCACCATCATAACTAGACCTACCTCCCCTCCCCTGAACTAAGAAAACCAGTATCAAGAGGGGAATCTTGAGAGTAAAGCGGAGGTCTTGAAGACTGGTCGAGAAAGAAGCGAAGAATCTATTGTATATAGGTAGGTAGAGTTGAGAGGTAAAAATTTATTGGTGGATATTTTTTAATGAAAGATAAAGTACACAAGAGTATAAGGTAAATGGTTATTTCTGTAAAAAAACTGACTGTTAAGTGGTAGTACCTATATCTAATTAAACATAAGAATCAATTAGGAACTTAGTAGTACTTATTCCTGTCTTAGTCAGGGTAGGTCTAATCTAGAAGAACATAAGTCTCTAAAAACTGGTCTTGCAAGCAGTTGAAGGTTAGTTTTCACTAATACAAGACATTTTGTTTTTGAGCCGATACGAATATACACCCGTATCCGTTCAGGCCATTGACGTGACCCTTAGAAGCCGTAGTTTTTAGCTGTTACAAGTGGCCGATAACAATATAATGTTAGTTAGGGATACAACTCTTTTAATCATCTCAGACTGAGAATATGAATACATAAATCATTATTTGTGTTATAATAAGTAAACACAACCAACAAGGAGGACAGACGATGTCATAAAAGTGGCAGGAAGAAACTAGATAGCCATAACACAAAACCGCCAAAAGTGCAGAGATTTGGAAGTGACTTACACTTAGCATTGGGTAGCCAAAGGTTGAAAGGTGGGACGCCCTCAAGCTCGGTGGAGCAGCGATCTTTGCAGGGTGGCTGGTTGCAACTGGGTGAGAGTTGCCGAGTTATGTGGTGTGCGATTGAAAAAGCCTATGTCCAGCAGTGGACTGATGATGATGATGATGATCTTGTAAGTTCCTCAAGTAACTTATCCATGATAGGTGACGGTATCAAACCAAATATTTTTTAAACAATTATGTCGAAATACATGGGCCTTAAACAAAACTGACGAATACTGCTGGAGTTATAGCCATACTTCTGCCTAGCCCTTAAGAGAATACACGCGCTAAGAACCGTCAACAAGATGAGGAATGTGTACCTACTGAATATTTTAACTAGTTAGGTTCTGTTCATACTTGAAATTTTGAGCACATCATCATCATCATTTCAGCCGAAAGACGTCCACTGGACATAGGCCTCCCCTAAGTGTCGCCACATTGACCGGTCCCGTGCGACTCGCATCCAGGGGATCTCTGCAACCTTCACCAGGTCATCGGTTCACCTAGTGGGAGGCCTTTCAACGCAGCGTCTACCGGTTCGCGGTCGCCACTCCAGAAGTTTTCGGCCCCATCGCCATCCGTTCTGCGACCAATGTGCCCTGCCATTTTAGTTTGGCTATTCTTCGGGCTACGTCAATCGACGTAGCCCGATCGACGATTTGCAGGGAAACTCCGGGCATAGCCCTAGCTTGAGCACATATCTTTCAAAACAAACTAAACCTCTGCTGTCTCAATAAATACAATACTCATTACAATCAGTAATGCTATAGTAGTTATAAAGGCGTCCGGTCACGACTCGGAGACGACTCGAAGGGACTCGCAATTTCCTATCTGACTGACAATTTCCTTGGCTCTCCCGATTTTAATATAAAACGAGTGAAAAAACATCGCATCGCCCCCGACTTCTGTAGACGGTGATAGGTTAATGTGGATAAGACCTCTTTTTCTTTCTTGTGAACTTGTGGCATGTGCCAAATAAATTCATTTTCTTTCTTTTCGTTCTTTCTTTCAGTGGCTTTTTTTCTCCTTCAGGCTTTTTTTCCCCTTCAGTCATCCTAAAATTAAAAACCTGGTCTCTGTACCCCCTAGAACCTTGAGCTTGGGTTTGTTCGGTTTGTGACAGCTAAAGTTCGTGTATACAAGTATTTTAAATGAAAACCTTACTCGGTCTATCTATCTTTCTGATACCTTTTAACGTCTAATAGCTGAACGGATTTCAATGAAATTCGGCACACGCATAGGCCATGACCTGGGTTACGACATAGGTTTCTTATAATCCGGGTAGTACGTTCCCGCGGGATAAATTCAGACATTCACACAGGCGAAGCTGCGGGCAATAGCTAGTATTTCAATATCTTGCTATGTGTAGAACTAGATCTTAGACATTTTGTTGACCGTTAATTTAGGAAAAAAAAAAACTATTTATTAAAAAGTAAGTACAAAGAACGTCTCATCCACACTATTCCACCGCTCCTTTCAAAATGGCTTTGGCGAGAGAAAGAAAAGTGGTTCGCGATGGCCGCTCCCCCCCCTTCGCCGCCCTCGCACCCCGCTACACCCCCCGGGCCGCCGTGTTATTTTACAAAAGATGCTGTTTTATTCAAGTCGCCATTGTATTTTTGTATAAAATATCGCTGCTTTACTTTAAAAATGTTTCGTTAAGAAACTAGAGAATTTAATTTTCGTTTATTGTGGGTACCTATTATTTACGAGTATATAGGACCTTACCTTTCACATGAACAGGGAACTGAAGTGACAGAAAGATAAACGTACGTAAGAGCATAAACGTACGCGCGTAGGGTACGCGTTTATGCCACGCCAAACCACAATTGCACCTACCATTTTGTCACATATTTGTGTCGTTTGGCGTACAGGGCACGCGCTTGCTTGTCACTTATATGTGACAATGGCGGTGAAAAGGTTAAAGGTAACGCCTTGTCTTATAGCTGCAAGACACTCAGTTTTTTATGCCTATTGAAATAAACTATATTTTTGGTACGGATTAACGAGCTGGATCGATCGAGGACGATAAGTCACGGTTACCGCGATCTTCACATTTAAAGACCTTTTCTTCCATACCTACTCGTAGGAAAGAATTGTGCTGTCACACGAACACCTTAATAATACATTCGTCTACAAGTATTTCAGTAACCTGAAAATACAACGAAGCCATTGCGATATTTTTTTTTGTTCTGGACCAAACCTGGGAACTTTATATTTACGGAGATATTGAAGGTCAAAGTTCCAACTTTTACAAACGTTTTTTTTTTAATATAAGTCTTACTAAAACTATATGTTCCCAAGTTCATATGACCCCAATCTATTTAAGTCGCGAGTTAATAGGCTTCTTTTGGATTAGCTCGTTCCATCGTCGACCTCATCTCTGTCCTCAGGATTAGGTTGAGGTCAAGAGTACGCCCAATTAATATTTTTAAAAAACTTTACTTTAATATACCTCCATGGCTATTCACTATTCAATGCATCCAGCACAGTGTTTTGAGTGCGTGACATTGAGCTCTACCGTAAACCGTGATTTCTCACACTAATAAAACAGTCATTTCCCGGCAAACCTGTTTGCGCAGCGTTCAGTTTGATGTACAGAATGCTTGGTTGACGGCTTCGTGGAGGGTGAAACTGATTGACAACCAAGCTAACTTCAAGTGGCAATCTGATACTGATACTGTTAGCCTGCGTCATCCCACAGGCCTCTCCCTATGACTTCCAGTTGCTACGATCCAGGGCTAATGAGGGCTACTGGTCGTTTGTTTTGTCCAGCTCGTCCCGCCATCATCTACCAGGTCTGCCGCGATGCCTTCTGGCTGTGTCAGGGCTCCAATAAGTGGTTATTTTGGCCCACAGCTCATTGGGCATGCGGCAGACGTGGCCAGTCCAGTCCCATTTCAGCTTAGCGGCTTTTTGAGCTACGTCAGTAATTTGTGTTTTGGAGCACAGTGTGGTGGTTGCGTACATGGTCGGTTAGTTTGACGCCTTGAATGCTGCGCTCCATTGCACGTTGGCAGAAGTAGCAATCACTTTTCTTTTTGTGTACAACGACTTTGAACAGGTTTTTGACATTTCCATCGGTATTTCTGATAGAAAGTGACCTTTTTTAGGAATTTATTGTGAACTTTCAGTTATCGGTTCAACTTGCTGAATGCAAAAAAGCTGTAACAGTGGTGTCAGTCGTGATTGAGTTGTTTCTGTATATAGTTAAATCAGTGTAAGCCTTTATCTAACTACACTGCGTATTAATAATTCTTAAAAAATAACGTAAATAACTCCTAACAATAGGGAATAGGCATGTAATTTTTTCTTCACTTAAATCAATACAATATTAAAAGTTAAGTTCAACTATTGCTTGTCGCTCAAAAAAAAAATTTAACTCCTACAATTTTCTACGACAGTTTAAACTTCCGTGACTGTCGCGGCCAGTCTTGTCATGTTATGTGACGTCATTTACCTCTATCTGCCTTGTTTAGATCTAATTTTTACCCTTAATATATTAATTTTACTTATTGTATGTGCCTTATTCAAGCAAACATTGCAAAAACAATATAATAATAAAATCTGAGAGAAACTTTAAGTAATTTTCAAATTAAAGTGTTTCTTTGACACATAGACTTTGAGATCACTACCGGCGCTATCGAGGGACGATGCGTTTTGAGTTTGCGTTCCGTTTCACCAAAAACACGCTACATAAAATATTAAATTGAAAAATAATTGTATTATTAAATAAAATAATTGTACCACAATGTTTTTATGGGCCAATATAGGGCATTTTTATGAAATTATAAAAGTTTTGTATTTCTTGCATATTCCCTATTGACTAGAACTTCATTTATTTTTCAAGTTCAACTTTTTTACAGGGTGATTGAATTCAGTTAACCCAGAAACCTCGGGGTCCTGATTGGGTGTTTTGCAAAGGTCTAGATCAACCATTTTAAGGAAATACACTAAATTACCGATCACTCTGTGTATAAATTCAACTTAGGTTAAACAAGTAGGATCATTAGAACCGGAAAAGATTTTTGATTTGAACACGACCAGAATGTGGATACTTCATTACGGATCTTTTTACGCAATGATAGAAATTATGAAAGGTTGACTGGTAGAGAATGCCTTGTGGCATTAAGTCCACCACTCTTGTACATGAAGTTTAAAAATATAATTCCATAACCAAATCTAATGTAAATCGATGATGATTATGTTGACTAAAACGACAGACAGCGTATAAAACTAATCTGTTAAAACAACAATGATCTTAATTATCAATTCTTTATTCTAGACCTTAGCTTATCTACAAAACACATTATGAAACAACTGAATAATTTCTATCCATTAACTTTTTCAGGGAACAATCTGGATGCATGTGAAGCTGAGTATCGGCTGTTGTGACACCACTAAGAAGAGCTGTATCAAACCTACCACGACGCGCAACATGTGGGTCGCAAGTAGTGTGGCCAAGGTTTTGTTTCCATTGGAAGTTCGACCAATGATCGAAACAACAATTCAGTATCTGAATCATACCTAAATGTCTACTAAAACGAAAACCTGGTGTCCTTTGTTCGTTCTACCAGCGTAAAATAAAGGATTTTCTATTTATGTTTAAACTAGTTTTATTTATGAGTTCTCAGCAAAATAGTATCACTGAGAAAAAGCGAAGACAGCGTGAGACGCAGCTTTACTAATGAGCAACATTTTTTTTGGAAACAATCAAACAAAGTGAACATCAGTATAAGTTGTTAGTTGCTTCACTATTGCATTGGGTTGTGCCTGTAAAAATAGTTGTAAGTAAGGATTAATAAATCTCCTCACAAATCGTACCTAACTAAAATTGGGGAACTAGGAATCAATCTAATAACTTCACACTCGACAGCAGTGCTTGCAACCACCAGGCGCATGTGAAGGCGCCATTGGAATATCTAACTTATTCTTGGTATGGTAGGCACCTTGTCCAGTGTTACTCCTCCCATGATGGTTTCAAAAGGCAAGAAATTGACAGCGCACGGCGTCCCATCCCATGGTCGTAGAGTTACTTAGTTTGATGTACAGAATGCTTGGTTGACGGCTTCGTGAAGGGTTCGTTTACACCCTGTATATTTAGGCATTGCATTAAGATGCCGTCTAATGAAAGCGATTATAAATTGTGTACAGGGTGTAAACAGACCCTTCACATAGCCGTCAACCAAGCATTCTGTACATCAAACTAAGTAACTTTACGCAAAAAATGTTACTGGGAATCGACTTTTTTTTTGGCGGTGAAAAATCACGTTTTAAGGTACGATTCGATGGAAAATGGATGGATTGAATAGTACAGGGGTCGTGGAGGTGAATAAAGTAAAAATCTTACAATAAAAACATGTATTTAAAAAAAAAACTTGTAAAAAAGTGTGAACTTTAACCCCCGATATATCCGTAACTAGAAGGTTCCCAGGTATGGTCTAGAACAAAAAAAATATCGCAAAGACGGGGAGAACAAGTGCCTTTAGGCTATGTTAAGGGTCTATTTACACCCTTTATGTAGTAAGGCTTCGTGAAGGGTCGGTTTACACCTTGTATGAGAGACGAAAGTTGCGATATGGTTTTCAACGAATATGATTGGTTGATCCCCGTACGTGTCCTCTCCGCTTAGCACATCTCCGCTCGTCTCCGCTTTGGTGGAGTCTGGCTCCAATTGTTTTCAGTGACACTAGCTTACACCTAAATGACTACCTGAATAAAAACAAACGCTGTGTTTGTTTCGTACTTTCAGTTTCGTTCTAGTTATCGCTGAGATTTGAATTTCCATCAGTTATAAAAGTTATGGCTTTAAATAAATCTGTTGTTAGTTTTCACTAAAACATAGCTATTCATCATCTGCCTAGCCTTTTCCCAACAATGTTGTGTTCGGCTTCCAGTCTCACTGGTTACAGCTGAATACCAGTATTTTACATAGAGCGACTGCCTATCTGACCTCCACAATCCAGTTAGTTCTGAGTAATACGATACCCCTTGGTAAGAATGGTTGTCAGAATTTCGGACCATTGACTATCTGTAACCACTGTCAAAAATCTATAGATGACAGCCGGGATCAACGGCTTAAAGTGCTTTCCGAGGCACGGAGGAAATGGGTAAATATTATTATTTTTTTATTTAACAGACAACATGATCCAAAGACATTTACACAAAATACAATTCTAGAAAGTTAGTAAACAATTTAACTTAAATGGTTGGCAACCTAGGCAAGCGCGGCTTAACCTGAAGATTGAACACAGAATTTAGTTTTTCACACCTACTTCAATAACCCGAATATTGATTCGCCAAAACTTTAAAAAGACGATTGATAGAGATAAAATTGGAATCCCGATCAAACATTTCCACATGCCTCTTCAAAACCACTTAACGCATCGGTTAACAAAACCACTTCTTGGTTTAACAAATCGTTAATCTCGTCTGAACATCATAGCTAACATAGCAACCTCTAAGTTACACTTAAGTAATATTTAAGTGCTACATTTTAGAAGATCCATAGCAAAAGGCTTTTTCCTTTTGCGATTGATTTGTATTCTCAAAGATAAGTAATTAGGAGCCCACTCCGGGCCAGATCCATAAATCCACGGGGTGGGGAGGGTTCTCCCTTGAAAAAAGGGGGTGTTCTTCTTATATTTAAATATCGAACCCCTTCCGGGTAGGTGCCACGGTTTTTCCAGTAAAAGGGGTAAGTGACAGAAGCAGAGAATTTGAGTGGGGTGGAGTTGTTTTTTAATTTATTTTTTTAGTTATATCACGAATTCTATAATTTCAAGACAAACAAAAACTTTTTAAATGAGGGCACGGTTGGCGCAGTGGCTGAGCGATTGACTGCTGCGTTGCGTGTCGCGGGTTCGATCCCCCCATGGAACAAATATTTGTATGGCTTACAGATAGTTCTTCCGGGTCTGGCTGTTTGTGTATGTGAGTTTAAATGTTTGTAAACGCACTCACGATACAGAAATTCCTAGTGAGGGACAAGGCAAAAAAAAAAAAAATGTTATAACTAGATACTTGCATAGGTCTCTGCCGTCGATTTTAACATAATTTTCTCAGGTTTGTCCGATTAAAATTGTAAGCGTAGTATAAACAAATAATTTTAACACATCCTTCTGTTTATACAAATTATCAATAGTTAATTAAGAACGTAATAATTTAATACTTCAGTCATTGTACATTACCCGATTTGAATGTTTTTTTTTTCGTTCAATTTAATTATAAGCTTTTATTTACATCAATAATCCTATTCGTAGCACTTCTACGGCCTACGCCGTAGCTAACTGCTACGGCGTAGGCAGGTAAGTTTACGCCTCTACGCGATTATTTCTAAAAACTTCTTCAACCAATCTAATCCTCTTGAAAAGAACTTGAGTACTTACCGTAAAAACATCGAAGCAGCTAACAACGATAAGAAAATAAAAATAAAACAACACCACCCCACAGTTTTCTCTGCCCTGTCTCAAGATGGACTTAAGAAGCAAAAAGGAAAGAGTCTAAGGGGTGGTCCCCCACCCGCCGAGCCCATTGGAATACAGAATAATAATCGCCAAAAGAAACGGGGTGGAGTAAAAATATAAATATAGCCCTAGCCGTATCTTCCTCAGATATTAAAATTTGTTCAAGAAAACGGCCGAGCCAGTTTCAATTTTGCTAAAATAAAATAATTTTGAACCGACAAATGTTGGACCTCTCCTTTGTTGTTTGAGACGTTTGTGCGATGTATACAGATCTTTTATGCTGTAGCCTAGACGGGTTTGTTTTTCTTTGTTTATTGTAAATGTTTTCTTTGGCTTAAAGGAAAATTTCGTTTTTTGAAGGAGGAAAATGTACTACTCAGAGTTTATTTAGAGGCACGAAGCTTGTTTTTGAAAGAATGTATTTATAGCAGGAGGCCCTATCTTCGCAGTAGGTCACAAGAGAATCAGCAGGAGCATCATCCAGATGGCCTAGAGAAGTGATAATCGCTTTTAAAGAGATTCGTATTTCTACAACAGCACGCGTAGCATGACCACCGTAGAAACGGGTTTTGTCGATGGAAGAATCGACAAACTGGCAGATCAACAAAAAAAATCTGTCATTTCATTTGTCGCGTGAAGAATTGATATGCTACAAAAAAGCCGTTTTTTTTCTATCATCGTCATTACTGTTAGTGTTACCTTCTCTGTCAGCCGGCGCGCGGCGGCTGTAACAAAGGTAGGTAATGCGCATTTTAGTTTGGTAGTTATAAAACGATGTTTATGGCAACATTATCTAAAATATGCCTATTTACCGAACCATGTTTAGAACTATTTGAACCATTTTCAGACTGATTTTCCCAAAACGAAGCTTAAATTTTCCTGAAATTATACCTAATGTAATCTGTGCCACCTCTTCAACTTTCTATAGGCCTATTCGGTACATGGAAACCACAAAGACCTACAAAAAATAAAGATTCTTTCTGACGAAAACCCCGAAACTTTTTTTCACTTTACCCAAAACTTTTAAGTCTCAAAAGATCACTAAAAGTGCTAAAAGTGTTAAGATATAAGTAGATTGCACGCAAGAATGGTGAAAGTGAGGTAAAAGTGTTGCGTTGGCTCGCGGAGTTCTCACTTTTGAACAACTTAAATCGTGTTACAAGTTTAGTTTTGGAGTTGTAGGGACTGCAAAAAGGATGTGTGATTTATAAAATAATGTTTTTGTTGACAATAAACTACATAAAAAAGAAGGAAATGAATACATTGTCATATTAATAAATTGAGATCTTTATCTTAATTCCATAAACGAGAATGATGATGATGATTGTACACGACCTCTTAGAATTAACATTGGATTCCACCTTCTACTGTTAGAAAATAGTATGGTACGGTATGCATAACATCTTACAGAAGTAAAACAAGAAGTAAACTTTCGCATTAATAATATTAGTAAGATGAGAACATCTTACTAATATTATTAATGCGAAAGTTTGTGAGGATGGATGAATGGATGGATGTTTGTTACTCTTTCACGCAATACCTTCGAATGTTGCATACAGATAGCTTATAAACTATATTAACACAGGATACTTTTTATTCCGGTAGTATGATCCCGTAGGACAATTATCGAACTCCACGCGGGCATAGGCTTGTATAAAATAAACAAATAAATAAAATGTAATCTCAATTTGACCGCCTCCTTCACGACTTGCGATTCGAGAAGAGAAATCACGATTTTTAAACCAATTTTTGGAAGTCACACAGGGTTACAATTTGACGCAATCAGCTGATCACTCCATAAGAAACGTGTTTTTGTTTTGTTCCATATTTAAAAAAAAAGCCAAACAACAAAATTTATTAAATGTGATGTAAAGAGGCTACCTGTAAGAGGTTGTTAGTGTTTTTTCAATAACACTGTATATTTCGACTATTTCTACCACAGAACTACACAACACTATTAATAATTTTGATATGTCACTAAGAGAAGAAAGAATCAACAGCATTTTTTCTGTAAAATACTCTGCTCTATAATTAAATCTTTTAGATAAACTTTGTGAAAGATTTATTTAATTAAAACGCTCTGTAATTCTATCGTTGACCCGTTTAAAAGAAAACGCTAATGAAAGGGTAAGATTGATCGCCTTTATAAATAACGTTTTGTAACTTGGTTCAACTATGAAGAGATCATAGGAGATAGTGCCTTTTTAGAAGATTTGTCTTTTCAAAAAATAATGCTGGGAGAATTGAGAAACTTTATTCGGAAAGCACTTGCGTGTTTCAATCCCAATCCAACACCTCATCAAAAGGTGGTGTACCTTTTGATGATATTATCTACAAAATTAGTTTTAGTATATGCGAAACCTGAAACACGTGTCTAGTATTTTTATGTAAAGAATCTATGTACAAAATTTCAAAACTGTATCATGAATAATCACAAAGTTATAACCTTGTTCTGGTTGTCCGCACAAAAACGTGGTCACAACGCGGCGCCGCAGCGTGCGCGACTCCAGCGTCGTCTTGAGCTCATTGATAATTTGCCAGTAGGTACCTAAATGATTGCGATAGGTACTTAGTACCTACTTGTAAACTTTTTTAAATATTTATGGAACAAAATATGACATGGTTTAAAAATTATTGGAATCGATTCAGTTACTTATTCTGAACAAACTATATTCAGGTTTCGCATATACTAAAAATAATGTTGTATATCAGAGAAGGAAACCTTTCAACGAACTGTCATAATGAGTAATAACCATTTTGAAAAGTTTGACATTAGTGCAATAGGGATGAGCCAAGAAGAATTAGATGCGATAGAAGATCAGATGGTGTGCCAGCGACCGATTGTCCCTGGTAAATGCCGACCGTGTTATTCATCCATAGTGGGGCCAACTCGAAGACCCAATTGACGAGAGGATTCTGTCGACATTGGATAAAATCTGTTTATTGACTCAGGGCACTCGCAAGGATCTGCTTAAAAAGTATAGACACCTCGTGAGGGTAAGTGGGGATGGCATGCCTCATTTGATTGACGTATTGAGGAAAAATGTTACTGACGGACCTTCTGTCTTAATTTCCATGCTAAAAATTTCCATTGCTAAAATTTTCATTTTTGTTGCTTACTCCGCAGCGGTGGCAAAAAACGCCAGAGCTGCCTTCACTGAGATATCCATACTCGCCACAGAGTTGACAAGAATTGGAGACCACCATGAAGCAGCAAGAGGACTACCAAATTTCACTTGAACATATCTCAGTAGCATGGAACACGGTGGCAAGGAGTATGACCTGCTATATGGCAGAAATCGATAAGCGATACCTTCAACTCACTAATATTAATCAAGCTTCAGGAACTCCTAGAGGAGATACCTCAATGATCAACAGATACCTCAATGATCAACAGATACCTTAATGATCACCAGTAGGAAAAATCAACCAGACTGTCCAAGATGCAAAAGGTTATTAACAAAGTTAAATTATTGAATAGCCAATGGGTTCAGTCCTCTTACGACAACTCATAATGCATCTGTTCGTATTAAGTTTAAGACATATTAAAATTAAAATAAATTAATATACTATAATCGTAATCGTAAGAATTCAATTCTATTACTTTCGTAGTCTCTTTGTATCCCTTTACTGTAATTTTGCTGTTTGCTGTTTTCCTAATAAACTTACTGTTGCTTTTTTTGAAGTTTTTTTATATAAAATGAACACAGGACGCTACTTGGATTTTTTGTGGGAAGATAAATCATGCAGATAAATAAGGTAGGCATCGCAAACACTAGTTTCAATGAAGAATGTAACAATATGATGTACGCACGACGGCCAATCAAGCTATACATAACCAGTTCATGCGTATCTCTTATTGTATAGGAAATCTAGACTAAGCGAAGCCAAGTTATACTGGAAATGTACAGCTTCTGTGCCGCCGTGTGTACAAAGAATATTTTAATATCAACAAATTTTAAATTAAAACTATTAAAATAAGAGATTTTTTTGCTATCCCTACAAAAATACATAAGTTAACCACCTGTTGACGCGTGCCCTTACAATAACGTATTAAAATTAATATTTTAGGGTTAACGTGTTCAACAGATTGACAATCTTCACACGATTAGATAAAGAAGACAAGAGTAGGGTATTTTAAATAAGCAGGAGGGGAACGGCGCATTGGCAATACACATAGGAAGTAGTTTTATAGGTAAGACAAAGCGTAGGTAATATGGGAATGTCGGTGAGTGGTTAGGAAATTCATAGATCGACAGATGGAGTTCGAAATGATAACGAATACGAACGAAAACGATTGACAATAGATGAAAGACATAATATAATGATAATGAGAGCAGCGGTGGCCCAGTGGTGGCGGTCCCAACTTACGAGCAGTAAGTTGTGGGTTCGAACCCCGGCAGGCGCATTACTTTGTGTAATATATTTCATCACCACTGCTCTCAAAACGGTGAAGGAAAACATCGTGAGGAAACCGGCATGTCCTAGAACCAAAAATTCGAAGACATGTGACATCTACCAACCCGCACTGGGCCCGCGTGGTGGATTTATAGCCCATTCCCTCTCAAAGAGAGGAGGCCTGTGTCCCAGCAGTGGGAACATTATAGGCTGATTATGAAAGACATAAACTTCTTTTTCAGGCAATATTATAATATCTACAAGTACCTAAGTCAGCTTTTCATTTTCTATGATAGTTAAGGCAGACAGGGTCTGGCACTTGCCAGACCTACCTAGATATTAAAAGATAATACCTAGATCCACTTTTCCCGTTATGTCCACATTGCAACAAAAGATACTGCTGACAAACACTTCTGCCTACCTTCCCCTTGCACCACCGATCACAAGAAAGCTACATAAGCAAAGCAAAGTTGTCACTTTTCTTACAAAAAAAGACTGAAAACCTGCGATCGATTTACTTCTTTCTAAAACATCTTAAAAACAAGCAATCATCCTAAACGCTACCCTTTAAAAAATTAACCAATGACACGGCCGTTGTGTGAAAGAGATAGCAGCAGGGGGGGGTAATTTTTGCCAATACTTAAACGAAGATAGATAGGCAACTCCCCAACGGGGGGTGTTTTAAGAAAATTTTAAACTTTTCTTTATTCAAAGTAATACCTCCTTGGAAAGGGGTGGCGAGGGGTGCGCCCATTTTTCTTCTAGTATTCTCTTTGGCCAGTCTTAAAGAGAAATAACACTGCTCTCCCACTTAAGCATTTATTAAATCCGCTATTCAAAATGAATTTGTGAAGTGTTTCTGTTTTATTTTAGTAACGTTACTGTTTTTGCTTTTTTAATTAAAATTTTAAAGGTTTTATTGTCGGGGGGATAAGTAGGTAGAGGTTTTTTAAGTTTAGTTTTTTTTTCTTTGTGACCTTTTTTTGTTTGTTTGTAATAAGTACCAACATTTGTAACAATGCATTTACTTAAGTACATAGATATACATACATAGGCATATTTCGGAAGCCTTGTTTACTTCCCAGAATTTGATCCTTATTAGCGACACTATCGAATGGTGTAATAATACAGTGTCTTTTTTATTTCCAAAATAAAATAGGTTAGATTCCTGGCTTATTGATTTTTCAAAAATCTTATGATGCAGTTTTAGTTTTCATCAAAATCGGGCTCGGGACTCCTTTCAGTATTTTTCGCTATTCCTAATAGTTTCGAGTTTGGCCATCCACGCCCATTTGAAAAATTCACCCTGTATAGCTACCAGTGGCGAAGGTTCCATACAATTTCTACCGGCTTCCCTTTGAAAAATGGCACAGCATTCTATAGACAAATAATATAATCACATTAAAGACATGTTCTCCAGCTTACCTCTTACAAAAATTGACCCTTCGCCACTGATATGGTTTTTTAAAGAATACTACGTCGTTTGTGTTTCAGATTCCTGAGGCACACAACTGAAGACAATGAAGTGGACGAGATGAAAACCATAAACAAAGACACGTCATTAAACTCAACTTTTAATTACTTCAGCAAAATAACAGCCAACCACCTCGAAATTAAATGACAGTTGACTGATCCAATATAAAAATGTACTTCAATATACATACATATCTACCTACTTAGAAACGTCCAAATTTTTTTTGATATGAACAAATCTATTTTTTTTTCTTTTATGTTGGGAAATCATCCAATGAGCAGGAGGGCCTGCTCGAGGCGGAGTGGAAGGAAGTGACAGACTTCTACTGACTAAAACCCATCCATGTTTCTTCTTTGCCCTTTGTGTTCCAGGGCCGCAGTATCTGAAGAAAGGTAACACAAAAGATCAGCCACGAACTCCTACTATTACTGAAGCCAAGCAATCCAAGCAATAATTTGACACCAAATTAAATATTTATATTATGTTATAAAAAGACAATAAATAATAAATATTTATTTAAACACATATTTTATGAAAAAGACAACCAAATATGCGGTGTGTTAAACGAACACTTTTTTACAATAAATCGTATCTACCCACCGATGACCGGTGGACCGATGACCTGGTGAAGGCTGCAGGGATCCGCTGGATGCGAGTCGCACGGGACCGGTCAATGTGGCGACACTTGGGGGAGGCCTATGTCCAGCAGTGGACGTCTTTTGGCTGAAATGATGATGATGATGTATCTACCCACAACAATTTCTCATGAACAACAAGACACCTAAACGACAGGAATACGTGGTACATTTTATTTTTGACTGCCACCTAGCGGTAACAAAACGTACTACATGGCTTCCCCCTCTCTAACATCAGAGTTGCTTTGACGCAGAGAACCCATTGTTCCAAGCGGGTACGGGCTAAAAAAACTAGAGGGCGTCATTACAACGTCTTTACGTAACTAATATTTTACTTTTAACTGAATGCATATGATACTAGATAATTATTATATACGGGAAACAACAAAAAAAAATAAAAATAGTTTTTTGCCTTTGTCTGTTTGTTCCGGCTAATCTTCGAAAAGGCTGGACCGATTTTGATGAGACTTTTATTGGCATATAGCCGATATTATAGGCAGTAACTTACCAATTTTTATGTTAGAAAAGGATGAGGGTTCCGTGCAAAAAAAAATGAAAACCTTGAAACTGTTAACAAAATCCACCTCAAGTAAGGAAGTAATATTTTTAAAATAGGTAATTTCACGCGAACGAGGGTCGCGGGCAACAGCTATTAGAACAATAAAATACGGTGCTTAGCAAATCGGTGTCATAAATTCCTACAGCTATACATACAAGAATCTTGTGGCGCGCGGCCAAAATCGGAACTGACACCGCCATTTTGTTTGTTCGATACATTTCACAAAACAATTTCAGAGAATTTTTACTACATGTAGTACATATAGCACTAATGAGTTGAC
Source organism: Noctua fimbriata (assembly GCA_905163415.1). Lineage (NCBI taxonomy): Eukaryota > Metazoa > Arthropoda > Insecta > Lepidoptera > Noctuidae > Noctua > Noctua fimbriata. Next base: position 4,077,478 of record LR990946.1, read on the forward strand.
TTTTATTTATTTATTTAACACTTCAAGCACAAAGTACAAAGGCGGACTTAATGTCATAGGCATTTTCAACCAGTCAACTTTTGGGTGATGGAGAGGCAAACAGTGGCAGGTGTAGGTACTTTTAATGGTTATTTATTTCTTTTGAAGTCAACAACAACCACTTAAAATAAAATGTCTTCGTTGTGTTCAGATTTCAACAACATGATCATTACAAGGACAAAACAAACATCTTGAGATCTAAAAACAGAATAACAAATCAAAACAAAAATAAATAAGAACACACCAACCATTCGTATGTATTTTTTATTGAAATCCGATTTATGTTACATTTTTCAGTTTAAAAGTACTTAAAACGGATCGCGTAATCATTCGCGTATCCATTTAACATTTTTATATTACATTAGTTTATATTAGTTTACAATCAACCGCACTTGAAACATATCCGAGGGTATAACAATTATTTCAGCAACCATACTTCACACGAAGACACTGTCTCAGTTCATGCTTAATTTTTAGACTAATTTCGTCCTTATGCGTAAAACAATATGGCCGCTTTTAACTTGACTGAAACGTTGATTTTCTCACACACTCATCATTAAAGACTGGATTATATGCAAATGCATATGCTTTTTTTTAAGATAATGCATATATTAGCTCAAATCGTCTCATCGTGCATATTTTGGGCATGTCTCGCTTTTTTACCGGTAGGTATCTTACAAAAATGGGCCAAAGGTGATACCCGCAAAATAAAGCACCTACATTCAAATAAGTGCTCTTTAGCTTCAGTGGATGTAGACCGATCGTTTTCAAGTTATAAAGACATTTGAAACCATAGAAGGGTCAATCGTACTACTTATAATTTGGAACAGTACTCGATTATTAAAGTTTTCAAGAACAAAATGATATTATCTCGTCGAAAATACAGTAACTAAAATAAAAAATAATTTGAAGAACTTTTTTTTTAATATTGTGTTTTATATTTTGGCACTTTTATTGGATATTTCTAGCATTAGTAACACATATATACAGGGTGTTTTCGCTGTATTTCCACCCCACCCCGTATATTTGTATCCACGGAAAAAACATTTGTATGGCCTAGGTATACCTTCGGGCAGTTGTTCCGGGTCTAGCTGCTTGTGTATGTGAGTTGAAATGTTTGTAAACGCACCCACGATACAGGAGTAATTCCTAGTGCGGAGCAAGGTTTAAAAATAGAAAACTTTTCGTGCATATTTCGACGATTTGAAGTTGCATATAATCCAGTCTCTACTCATCATGCATTACACATCACCACTATAGACCGACAACTTTAATGAGTCCTGAAGCCTTTACCATCAAAGGCACATTAAGCGTCCATAAAGTCCTAACAATATCCCACAGGTTATTTGCTTTAAAAGAACCAATCGTGATCAACCTTTAGAATATTCCATTTAAATTGATACCTTCGCGAGGACTCATTAAAGCGGTGGGTCTATAGCAATAGCGATGATGGTGAAGCCAAAAAGTAAAGTGAATTGGATTGACATAAAATCTAGTGAAGACATTACGTCAATGCTGTCGTTGTAGAAATAATATAAAATTAATATTTTTTATTGACGCAAAGAAAAATGTTTAATTTCCACTTGAAATCCTGACTTCTGTGCTAGATGAGACCTGTGTTATAAGAGTCAGAATAAACGCAAAGCACTTCAAAAGCGACTGTGATTTTTCTAGATCCCCTGGGTGGAAGTGACCGCACGGGGATTATTCCTCTCTGTCTGCGCTGACCCTTACGGTGGAAGCGCCACAGTATTTCATTTACCTTTTGACCGCCAGTCACATATACGTGACAAGCAAGCGCGTGCGCTGTACGCCAAACGACACAAATATGTGACAATATGGTAGGTGAAATTGTGGTTTGGCGTGTAGGGCACGCGCGTGCGTTTATGCTCTGGCGTTTAAAAGGTTAAAGACTAATTAGTGTAAATCATTCAATGGGATTAAATGAACTTAGAGGGTTGTATTGGTGATTTTAATGAGTATAACTTAGTGAAGCTATATTTTTTACGGTCGCGAATCGTATTTTAATCAACATACAATCTGACACTGACCTGCAAATTGCAAAAAAAAGGAAGAAAATTTGGATTTCGCGGGCTACCCTGGCGCTTCCACCTTAAACGGGGGCAATACTTTGAGGGAGTGACGTACTCATAAAATACGAGTAACTTTTAATATAGGACTTACTCTGAAAAACAGCTGTTCCCTATTTTATTCCAGTTATGCCACCATAAATACAAGGTGGAAGGGACACGGACCACAGATATAGATAGACCTAGATAACGCAAGTATCACGATCTGTATGAAAACCAAGCGTGCCATTTTTTGACTACCTATTACGACGTCACAAGCACTATTTAGGGAAAATCAAACCGATTCAAAGACGCCGCCGCGGACGGCGCCCCCCTCGTCCTACCCCCCGCCATGACGCTCACTGACGTCCGACTAGCGCTATGCTCCGATGCAGACTGAGTTCGAAATTGGCCACTTACGATTTTTGTACGTAAGCTACATAATAATATGGCACGCGAAGTAGTTGCTCTCGCGTTATCTAGGTCTATCTATATCTGTTACACGGACGCTAAAACGGTTAACACGTATTCAGTACATCATTCCGAACCCCCTACATAAGAACTTTTCATTGTTTTTTTTTTTTTAAATCTGCTGTTCTATACATTTTGACCGTGTAGGTATTATTACTTAGACAGGAAACGGGATATTTACCATGTTTACTGTTTTTGTCGAGTTCCCGATATTTCGGCGCTGTTGCAAGCACCATGATCAAAAAACAAAAAACGAACAAGAGGGTAGACCGATTTGTCTGCTCATAAACACCCACCCGCAATAACTTCAGTTTATCCGTGATCATGGTGCTTGCAACAGCGCCGAAATATCGGGAACTTGACAAAAATAGTAAACATGGTAAATATCGCGTTTCCTGTCTAAGTAATAATGTTAGTGACCATGATAGTTTAAAATCTTATATCGTGTAGGTATTGCAGTGTTGTTTTTTTTTTAATAAACGACGATAAATTTCTTTGTCTGGGGTTTCAGAATGATATACTGAACACGTGGTAACCGTTTTAGCGTCGCTGTCCCTTCCACCATGTATAAGGAGCAACTGGTATTTGGTATTTTTTTCGTAATTTCATGGTTGGTCCTATATCAAGTTGTTCATTTTCATGAGTACCCCCTAATGTATTGCTCACGTCCAAGTATAACTACTGCGGATTGACTGCTGCGCTGCGTGTCGCGGAACAAATATTTGTATGATCTGTAGATGATACAAATATGGTAGTTGTTCCGGGTCTGGCTGTTTGTGTATGTGAGTTTAAATGTTTGTTAACGCACCCACGGTACAGGAGAAATTCCTAGTGTGGGGCAACGTTTTTAAAAAAAAAAAACAAAACAAACTTACGGAAGTAATTAAACGAAAAAAAGAAATATATTAATTGCCCTTGTAGGGTTAAATAAAAACACTTAATTGAATCAGTCATGATATAGTAAAGGTTACAGGAGAGTAAACGGCACGGAAAAAAATCCCAACATAAAATATGAATAGCTGATAAACATTGTTTTTTTTACGTGACTACCTGACTAGCAATCAATGAGAAAATGAGACCGCACCTAACCAAAGCGATCATCACGCGTGCATTGTTCGGCGACTCTCAACACGTACCTATACAAGGCGCCTTCCTATTTTTCGATCAAATTAGAGACACTGAACGCGATAGTCACGTTTTCGCACTACCGATCGCTTTGGTTGGTTCGCGGGGTAAATCGTCACTTACAACCAAAGTTCAAACGACATAGCATAAAGGCTTCTTTAGTGGGGACGATGGCAGAAAATATCAAGAAATAGCACGATTTCACAAGTGTGTACACACGACGATTAATCAAGCTATGCAAAACCAGTATTAGCAGATCTTTCATTTTACGGGCAATCTATACAAAGCAGACCCGAAGACACCCAATAACCCCATTCCTGCCGGCTCCACTTCGGAAAGAAGGATTACAAAGCCAGGCCATGTTATACTGGAAATGTATAACTTGATGTGTCGCCGTGTGTAGAGTCCATTTAAATAAAAAATTGTCATTTGTTTCGAGTACGTTTGGCATAAAGTTTAGTACAGTCGTGTTTAGATCATACTTAGTTCATTTTTACTTAACACCTAAAATAAGTCGACATAATTATTTACTATATACATATTATTTGTTCAGCGATTTTTACTGTATTTTTTATAGATATTTCGTCATAAAAGTCTAGACATAAAATTGGAAACAATCGTTTCGAACGACATCAACATTTTTGTTAATGATTTTTTTCTTTAAAATAATACTGTTAGTCAATCTTTTGAAGACATAATACCATTTTGGAGAGGTTTATGAACCTAATAATTTAATTATAATAATACTAGAGGTAAAATTATCACAGCAAATAAAATACTGACTAGAACTAGTTTAAAGGTAAGGATATAACATAAAATGTTTTTTGGCAGCATTCAAAGTGTCTTAAAATAACAAAATCAGTCAAGAAATAAGATATTTCTCATAAAACATAGTAAAAAAAGGTTTAATATACCTGTTCTAAAATTATAAAATAAATAAGTACTAAAATTATTTCGACTAGACATTCCTTAAACATACTCACATTTTTGACTAGATATTTTACAATTTTATTTACTCACTTTATATTCAGTACGATATTATTAATTAATAAGTTTAAAACAACGGCCTTTTGCCGCTTGCATGAGCAGACTAAAACAGGAATAAATTATGGAAGCATTTCAGTTTTAATTTAAAAATAAAAATAATATAATTTCCCAAATCACACTGGAAGACTGAAAGAAATTTAAAAATAAAGATTTATTTTAATTCGATATTCAAAAAAAAAAACAAATGAAAAAACAAAACATACACGATATCTTTTTCTTCATTCAAAACTGAATAGTAGTTACGGTTTTACATCTTATATTCCTGATATAATACATTCATACATTTATTTTCCAACAGATAACATTTTTCTTTTTCATCACATAAGTTTTAACAATTTAGGACACATTTATGTGGCTTTTTTAATAATTATAATTCAGGATGGATTGATCATGTTTTACACAAACTTTTAGCATTTAAAAACAGTTTTTTTTAATCATAAATTCTTTTTTTTTCTTCAATCATTTGGAAGTTTTAACCATTCTTTTAAATAAAAAATAAAAAATCTTTGAGATTGATAAAACAATAAATTAAAATCATTTTCTCTTAAAATTAATGGAATAAGAGTTATATTATTTTTGGCATTACATCAGTTTTACTGTACAATTTTGTCTTTTAGAGATTATAATTTAAACCATATTTTTAACAAAATTAATACTTTATGGCTCACAGCGACAATACTTATTCGGAATATACATATTAATAATTTCGAATTCGGAATTTCACCATAATATATAATTTATAAGGAAATGACTAAAAATCGTCATGGAAAAATTCATTTAAATAAAAAATTTGACTAGCACATACTTTAAAAATTGTTGCGATTCTCTAATATAAATAATCGCGTTTTTCGAGGACCATTGTCATAATTTGTGGTCATTGTAATATGATGAGACATTATTAGCATTAATGCAAAACATATTTTTGCTAATATAACATCAATGCCTGTAAAAGTGTCCCATCTTGTAAATAATCAACAAGCCCTTGGCTAGGCTACTAGTTCGTATGTTCTTTTGCCTAAATTAGAAAAAAAACTTTTACAATTCATACATACATAGTGATATAGTAACAAAATGGCAGTTGGATATTCAAATACAGTTGCCTGGCTCACTGCACTGGGAAAGTGTTAAGATATGTGAGGAATTAGACACAAGCAAAAAAATATTTACTTGTTTTATCTATGGTAGTTCTATTTTTGATCTTTGTTTGTGACAATTTAAAAAAAAAGATCTTTACTTATACTGTAACTTACGGGATATCTTCCGTGATTATTCATTATTTTTATTATTCATTTTTTTTGGGAGCTTAATAATCACGGAAGATGTATACAGTGACAGTATAAGTTTAGTTTTAAACCGTCAGAACTTAAAACAGTGTTTAATAGATCTGGTGGCCTACCATAACGTCTTAAAGCAAGACTAATTCCAGTGTGGGAAAGAGATGGCGCTAGACGAGCCGTATAGGTCTGTCTCTTTCCCACACTGGAATTACTCTTCCTTTATGACGTCATAGTAATCCTCCTGGACCCACAAACTTCATTCAATATTTTTTATTGCCAAACAACATCGTCAACATAGTTCAGTTTTATTAATTAGGCTTCATTTCATTACTAGATAGGACACTTTTTCAGGCAAAGTTTGTACTTGCACATTGTGCAATCATCATCTGTATTATTACTACAGGAAACGGGATATTTACCATGTTTACTATTTTTGTTGAGTTCCCGATATTTCGGCGCTGTTGCAAGCACCATGATCACGGATAAACTGAAGTTATAAAAAAGTTAGGGGGGGGGGGGGGGGAGTTTGGTTAGTTAGTTTTTTTGGTTGTTTGGTTAGTTGTGTTGTTGTTGTTAAATATCCCGTTTCCTGTAGTAATAATGTTAGTGACCATGATAGTTTAAAATCTTATATCATCTGTATTGTTGGCCTGTTTTGTATCAATAAGCTCGATCATTTTCATTGTATTGTGACTTGCAACAGTGTCTACTTCTAATTCACTCCGTAATGGAAATCAAAGTAATTTTCGCTTGCACTACGTCGGCTATTAGGTACTACCCATATTATGTTATATGTATTAAGGTGGAAGCGCTAGGGTAACCCGCGAAATTCAAATTTTCTTACGATTTTTGCAATTTGCCGGCCAGTTCCATCCAGGCCAGTTCCATCCCATTGAATGACAATTTTATGAAATAGTCATTCAATGGGATTATATGAACTTAGAGGATTGTATTGATGATTTTAATTAATTTTTTAACTCTGTGGCATCCAAGGAATGGAAAGAGAATTATTGGTCGTCCGCGGCGAGATGGGCGGATGACATTGTTGCCATTACGGGAATATCCTGGATGAGGCTGGCACAAGACTGTGGAGCTTGGCACAGGCAAATAGAGGCCTATACCCAGCAGTGGGTGCAGTCAGGCTGTGCCATATTTGTTTCGGTCGCGAATCATATTTTAATCAGCCTGACACTGACCGGCAAATTGCAAAAAACGTAAGAAAATTTGAATTTCGCGGGCTAACTTGAAGCTTCCCCCTTAACTAACCGAGAGGTTCCGTCACACTGGTATGGACAAACTGCAGGCAACGGGACACTGACAAACACTTCAGTGTTTGTATGGGGAGGTGTCCATGTCCGGAGCGTGTCAGCAATTTGTCTGTATCCATTTGACTGGACCTTTAATTAGGCAACTGATGAATGTCAGACACGTTAGGAGGACCCTTTACCACATTTCATCAAGTTTTGTTTTTTGTTTTGGTCGGTTTTTTTATTATACCAGTGATTGTTTTTATCTTATACATAATTTTGGAATATTCTAGGTTGATCATATTGTATTTGTCATCTTTTTAATGTCCGAATTTTACCGTTGGTAAAAAAAAAACTTGATCAAATGAGGTAAAGCGTCCTCACCCTTTACCACAATTAATCAAGTTTTTTTTTTTTTTTGGTCGGTTTTTTTATCATACCAAAGATTGTTTCCATCTTATATATAACTTTAGGATATTCTAGATTGATCGTATTGTAATTGTCATCTTTTTAATTTCTGAATTTTACCGTTGGGGTAAATTATCAGCCGTGATTAATTGAGCCTAAATCACGAATATCTAACTATAATACTGATTACACTTACACAAATACCATAGTTACATGATTGGTCAGATATTAGAACATTCATCTCTATTGCAGTCTTGTTTTATTTACCTGACAAGGGAATGTGACTTTAGAGATTATTTTCTAGACTTATGATATAGAGAAAATCTACAATTTCTTCAATACAAATGTACTATCTACCCCAATCGAAATCTGGGCTTGATATTTTCTATACAATTTTTATTTTTACAATTCCATTCTGGGCCTCCATAGTACACACGGCGCACATGAAGCTATACATTTCCAGTATAACTTGGCCTCGCTTTGTATAGATTTCCTATACAATGAGAGATCCGCATAAACTGGATCTGTATAGCTTGATAGGCCGTTGTGCGTACTAACCGTTTTTGGGAAGGCCCAATAGGGGTTGGTACTATGGAGTCCCAGAATTCACCATGATGGATGGTGAATTATGACCCACTCACTCTTACAGAGAGGAGGCCAAAGTCCCAGTGTTGGGAAAATTGTAGGCTAGCTATATTATCTTTTTTATTATTCCTACCGACGTAGTGCACAATAAAACGCACAAGCGCTCACCGCACGACAAGCCTTAAAAACACTATATTACAATATCTACAAAGAAGCCAAGCTCATATCATAGAATTATAATAAAAAGTCGCGACAACTATAAACTATGTGTAAAAGCTAAAACTTTCAAACTCGGATGCTACCGCGAAAATTGTAAAATTACTATTAATTTATAGTTTATTTATTTAATTGGCCCATTTATTTAGTAGACTAAATGCTAACCTACCTTGGCACAAGTCTTGTTGGCACATCACAACACTTCACTATATGCTGGCCCGGTGGGGAGGCAGTTGAAACGTGAGGGTATCGTTCACGAAGTACTGGTCCTGCTCTTCATCATCAGGGAGGTAGTAGCCGTAACTACCATCGTTGGACACCTGGTCAGGTCCATGAGTCCTCGGCATTACGCAATTGTAGTCATCCCAGTTACGTTCTATAGATTTTCTCCGTTTAGCGAATAGTATTGAGCCGTCGAAGGCGTATTCGTCATCAAAATGTAAGACCGCATCATCATAGAAGTAGTTCTCCATTCTTTTGTTGCTGGTGTTTCTTGCAATATTCTTCATTAACTTCTTTCTCGCGTAACTTGATTTTTCCGAGTCATAATCATCGACTAGTGGATCGTTGCTTCGGTTTTCTGACCTAAGATTCATTGAGTAAAGCGAGGAGCTATGAGGGCTGGTCTCAAGTCTTGTACTGAGGCTGTGTCTATAAGGATGTAGATACTGTTCGTTGTTATTACACCTCATCTCATACATCATCATGCCTCTTCGGAGCTGTTCGCGTCTTTTTGTGACCATTTCCCGGAAATCTTCGGGTTCTAATTGGAAGTCGTTTGTCTTAGCGTTCATGTAGAGGTATCCTGAAGCGGAGTTGAGTCGCAGGGACTGCGATCGGTTCTTGGAGGATGACTTCTCTATGTAGCGAGGTATGCTGCCTAACTCGCGGTAATTCTTTGATTTGATTTGTTTGATATTGGTTGGTCGTACCGGTGATAATGGGTCGCGGTATGGAATTGATCTGAAAAGAGAATGGACGGTTTAAGGTTAATTTTAATGTTAAACTAAAATTTGCCCGCGGCTTCGCTCGCGTTAATTTAGAATTTGACAACCTAGCGGTGTGAAATTTACTTTACGATCTATTCTCATACCTACCAAAAAATATAAATCGAAATTTTATAAAATCGGTCGAGCTGCTTCGGAAGAGTGCGACCATAAACACCGTGGCACGAGATTTTTATATGTAAAAAGAAGAAGATACGAAATAGCAAAAAGTTTATTCATACATACAAATAAATAAAATTGAAGTGTCTGTTTATAATTTCAAAATAACAGTTTTTTACTGAATGCCTATGAAAGTATACACAGTACAACGAACAAAAAAACTTTTTTTTTTAATTTTCACTCTATCAGTTCCAGCTATTCACCAAAACGGCTGGACCAATTTCGACTTACCTATTTTACTGGCAGATAACTGATGTTACAGGAAGGAACCGAGGCTACTTTTATTGTAGAAAAAAGATTAGGATTCCATAAAAAAAAGAGACCCTCGCAACTTGTTAACAAAATTCTATTCAAAATTTATCATCAGTTATTAAAAAAAAAAACACTGCTATTTCCTACAAAGGAGCAATACCTACACAGTCAAAATGTTCCATACATTTTGACTGTGTGAACAAAGGAGCAATACCTACACAGTCAAAATGTATGGAACAGCTGTTTTTTTTAGTAACCAATGAAAAATTTATATGTAGGGGGACTCTGAATGATGTACTGTATACATGGTAACCACCCGTATGTACTAAAAATATAAATCGTACACTTACTTGTTATGTCCGAAGCAGTTGCAGGCACAGCTGCAAACGCTGGGCGCGTAATCTTCATCTACGTACAGTGGTACTAAAGACGTGTCACCTGGAATGAGTACAAAACAACATGTTAAGTTTCCCTGGACTGCTACACAAATAGAAAGTTTGTTAGTTGACAATCAAATTAAATCTACAGTTTAATTTCACACCTCAGTCGCGGTTACTGAAAACCCTTCACTACACACACACACACGCTCACATACAGACACAAAGACACACGCAAACACTTTTAAACTACAGACTTCTTTTAATACGCTTTTAATTTCTCTTTTATTGTTCTATAGTTTTTTTTTTGTCAATCTTATTGCATAAGATTCTGTAATATCTCCTCTTGGGAGAGGGCACTGGCTCCTGTAACACAGGTCTATCACCTAGCACAGGAGTTAGGGACTTCACAAAATTATGTAACCACTTTCTTGTATCATCATCATCATCATCATTTCAGCCGAAAGACGTCCACTGCTGGACATAGGCCTCCCCCAAGAAGGGGGGTTTTGCCATAATCGCCACGCTTGGCAGGCGGGTTGGCGATCGCAGTATGGTTGTTATAAAAAATAAAGATTATTGATTAATTGTCTACAGGTTCTATCAGAATTAAATCTTCTAAGGGCAGTGTGACCGCAGTCTAACCTAACTCTCAAACACTGTAAATTTCACTACTATCAAAACAAATCTGTGACTTATGGGCTGCCACCTACGATGCCGCGTATGTGGCTAGGTATTGGGCCAAATAAAACAACTGTACCATCGACACGAATAAGATTATAACACTTAGTGTCCGACCGCAGCTTCGGCTTCGGCCAGCTTCGGCAAAAAAAAACGAAGTTTTAGCTGAAGCCGAAGGTTTAGCTGTCAAATTTATTGAGCGACGCGCGGGGGTTAGAGTCACACATTTCGAAGTGTTATTATTTTTGAAAGTTGCAAGGTTGATTTGTTAGTTACAGTCAACATAAACTTTTTATTTTAATAATATTATTCACTTTTAGCCATTCTTGAACCGATTTACTTAGGGTCATTAAGCCTTCGGTTTCGGCTGCAGCCAAAGGTCGTGGCGATAGCCAGATTATGTTATGTACCTAGAACTATCATAAGACGCGAGGTGCGCGGTTGCCCGCTGTTTGCTGTCTCCTCGTGTCGCACAAACGCGGGAATCCGGGCACCTTTGCGTCGTTTAGCGAAAAATTACAACACCCTATTCTCAAATTTGAGGCCTATGTCCAGCAGTGGACGTCTTTCGGCTGAAATGATGATGATGATGATGATTCTCAAATTTAGATTTATTTTCTTTATCTGCTAATAGATTTCGAAATGATATCCTTAAAGCTATCAAAAACTTTGAGGATTAACTAACTTACTTATTTCTGTATCTGTAGATTTTTTTTGTTGTTTTATTTTTTTTCTCTTTTTAATTTATATAGTATTTAATACTCTTCGGATTTTAATTATATAAGATATGGATAACGTAGTTAGTTGCACACTGATGCAATCTCGTATAATTCTTTGTTAACCGTTTATAGTGTGTAATTGTTTGTTTTCCCTAATAAATAAAATAAAATAAAATAGCTGATTCATCGGCTTCGACTTCGGCTAAAAGTCAAACTTCGGCCGGACACTACTAGCAACACAAATACAGTTCCTACATCACAAAAGTAAATTAATCCTTAGATGTTATAACGTAATGCGGCTAACAAATTGAATACTGAGGTTTTGTGGGTATACTGGAGTACCAACCACACTTGTTTTCGGCCTTTGTGCATTGTTTCAAGGAGAAGATTTGGAATATTGTTCTGGATCTTCTTTCGTATTTAAATTTCTTGGACTTAGTATGTGGGCACGTTAATCGCGGCAATTTTTATGTCCTCTAGAGTGCAGGTGTACACTTACACTTACAGGACACTCCAGCAAGTGGGACATCATCTGATCGGGAGCACTGCATTCAAACTGTGTCTGAAGGATCTTTAATACCCCATTTTGCCAAATTGTGTTTACAGCGGCTTCCTTGGGTGCATTTCTTGATGTAACCGGTCATTTAAGTCATCATTCAAGTAGTGTGAACTTAAGGAACATACCAGCAGTGATCTGTCTGGGGTCAGCGGGGAGACGGGTCCCTCGCGACACGCCTCGTAGTACAGCGCCATCTGCTGTGATCACGTCACCTTCGAGACGCACTGCCACTTGCTGCGCCTGAAAGAAAAGAAAAAGAAAATATTTAAAATTCGTTTTTTTAATGAATCCTAGTAAAAGCACCCACTCCGTGACGTCTCTGGTCCATCGGTCCTGATGCATTCTATGGTATGGTCCGCCCAATCCCACTTCAACCCAGCAGTCTTGTTCCCCACATCAGTGATTCCAGTTTTGGATATTGTGGTATTGTGGCGGTGCTTCGCAAAAGTACGGACTCCCTGCGGTCACGGGTAATGGGTAGCACCAACACGCTTCTGAGCATGATGTCGGGCAGAGTGGACACCTAAATCCTGAGGCATTGCCGCTCATGCATGTCCAAAATAATTATTATTTAAGTAATGATAAAAATAAGACTAAAAGTAAGAAAATATAAACATCTAAACAAAGACGACAATAGGACACTTAGGCGTCAAAGTATTCCTCCGCATCGCTGTCATCTGGAAACGTGCCCAGAAGACTGGCAGCATTGCCACGCTGAATAGCAATGCTAATTCTTTGGCCAAAGAAAGAGCCAGCCCTCTGGTCACGCGAAGTGTCGACATTATGCACTGCATTTGTTTCTGCTGCTGCATTATGCATTATGCATTTTTTTTTATTAATGCACATACTTTGTAAAATACTTTGTAAGTCCCTCATGTAGGCACTACAAAAATTTTATGTACCTTAATAAACTTATTATTATTATATTATTATTATTTTAAATTTTACTAACATAGCTGTAACTATCAACCTACTAACACAATATGGATTTGTATCAATTAATGTGTGCTTGGTCTGAAATAAATATTTTCAATTTCAAGTCAATTTCAATTGCGAATTCTGTCGCTGATCTCCCTAATACGCTGCGCTCCATCGCTCTTAGGCAAACCTTGAGTTTGAACTTATCGATTCGGTCAGGGACCAAGTTTGAACATCGTAGGTTAGTATGGGCAGTATGCATATATCGATGAGTTTACGCTTCAGGGATAAAAGGTAAGTCACCCTTTATCAGCGACTTCATGGACCAGTAGCTCTTCCAGGCGTTCTCGACTCGGCGGTCGATTTCTCTATCTTCCCTGTTTTCGAAGGAATATAGCTGGCGAAATAAATGTACTCATCGACGTAGAGGATTTCTTGCCTGTCTACCTCAACCCTACTTTTTGTGGTATGGTTCACACCGGTATGCGTAGTGTGCGTAGCCCTCAAGTTATCTTTAGATGTTCGCAGGATAGCTGGTTGCAGCTTGTTAAGGGCAATTTTGTTTCTTGTATGGTAATGGAACTGCATTGATTTTAATATTGCACATATCCTCAGGCGACAGTGACCACTGTTGGAGGGCATTACCTGATTATCACACAATAAAAATAAGAATCTATGAACTAATTCTCTGATGAAGAACTGAATCTAGAACCAATGACCATTGATTTTGGCAGACACATTATTTTATGCTGGGTACACTTGGGTGTATCGTAACATGAAATGTAACACGAATGAGCCATCTAGACTTTTGCAATGTAACAAGTGTAACCCAAAAACAAGGCGAATTTGTTTCAGCTTGTGTTACAATTCATGTTACGTTTCATCAATGTTTACTCGGCATTACACCCTAAGGCTAGGAGGAGCGAAGAGTAGGCAAGATAAAGTGAAATTTACTAAATATTACGTGAACTGCAGGCTTCATAGACTCGCAGCCCCCGTAGCATGACCACAGTAGACAAGGATTTCTTTGACGGAAGAATCGACAAAATGACAGATTGTGTCGACACAATGACTGATTTCTTTGCACTATCTGTCATTTTGTCGATTCTTCCGTCAAAGAAATCCTTGTCTACTGTGGTCATGCTACGGGGGCAGGTCTCTGTAGTAGAGTCAGCAGGCTTCGTGCAATTAGAAGACTCTCACCTATTCTGGCTGCGCCTAGTCAGTCTTCCAGGTTTGGATACACCCTGCTATAGAAAAAGCAAAGCCATTTCTAGTACCTGAGCCTAAGCTTGGCTTGTTCGGCCTCAGCCTGGTCTTTCTGAGTGTTCATGGTGACGAACCTCAGCACCAACAAGCTAAGCCACGCCGCCACTATGGCCAGCCCGAAAAAGATGAAGATTGGTGGGTCAAAATACCTTGCCATTGAATAAGGAACGCTATTTGAAGTCAAATAAGTAATTTTTCAGTATGCCCCCAGCTTCCCTTGAAAGTTGGAACACCCTGCTATGGAAAAAGCAGCGCTATTTCTAATCCAATAAGTACCTGTTCAGCCTGAGCCTGGTCCCTCTTCTCGTCCTCAGTGTTCATGGTGACGAACCTCAGCACCAGCAGGTTGAGGCACGCCGCCACTATGGCCAGCCCGAACAGGATGAAGATCAGCGCGAACATTACGTATGAAGGCTTCCGGTTTAGTGCGTTATCTTTTTGAAGAGCTACCATGTCGCCGAAACCTGGGGACAAAAGATTGATGTTCAGTTTGCGAGGTAAAAAATATTGTATAAATAATGGGTGGAGCACTTATAACACTAAACCAAAAAAAAACTTTCTGAAAAAGAAACACATAGATACCTTTTTTATTTTTATTTGGGACAAGCCCGTCATACTATTCCCAAACCACTGCAACTCCTGAAAGTCAGAATCAACAGTGGCGATCACCAGTAAAGCGCCGAGACAATGAAGCTCGACGAAGTTCCAGAGAAACAATTTAACCGTCTTGGATTCAGCAACGAAATAATCAGAAAATAATAGCGGAGCAGTAGAAAACACATAATTTCCACTTCCTTTATTGAAATTTTTTATAAAGAATTATAGTAGCGTGATACGAAAACTGAGGGCCTTTTTTTTTTTTTTTTTTAGGATGGGAAATCATCAATTGACCCCCCCCCGCTCTGGGCGGGAGGAAGGGAGTGTCAGACTTGTACTGACTAAAACCCATCCATGTTCCTTCTTTGCCCTTTGTGTTCCAGGGCCGCGGTATCTCTTTCGAACAGTCCCGCAGCCCTGGCAGGCATCGGCCCGTGCGGACCCCTACGTGGTTGCTGACATCTCTTTGAGGCGCGCGTGGAACACGAACGCGCCGTCGACACGGCCTGTCGTCATAAGACGGCCAGACGGCGAGCTAGCCCATAACTCGCCGTCCACAGGCCCGCGCCTACGGTGGCCGGGGGCCACCACGTGACCCCCGACGCCCAGGGCGTCTCCCGCGGCGGCTGGGACGTGAGGCTCTTTCCCTCTCACGTTCCGCCACCTCCTTCACTAGCATGACTGCTTCGCAGAAGGAGGTGACGGCTTCCCATTCCCTCTCGCTCCGGACCATGGCTTGAACCAGGGCCGGGCGCGAGAGGTCGCCGCCGCCAATCGCCTCTACGAGGACACGGCGCTGCTCCGCCCAAGCGGGGCAGGCCTCCACAGTGTGCTGCACCGTGTCCTCCGGACGATCCTCACAATGGAAACACCCGGGCGTTTCCTCCCGCCCGATTCGGTGCAGGAACCTCCCGAAACAACCGTGTCCGGTGAGGACCTGCGTCAGGCGGAAGGTGAGGGCGCCGTGGCGCCTCTCTAGCCACTCCTCAAAGAGGGGACTTATCGCCACTATGGTGGCGAAGGTCGCGCCGGAGGTCTGTCCGCTGAGGGCCTGAATTTCCTGCATTCTTGGCCTCTTTGAGATTCCCATTCCTGTTTCAGAGACTAGGCAGTCAAGTTGGTAGCAGGGTGTGCCAGAGCTACATCGTATTGTCATGCTCTATTTTTATTACCTACCCCAAAATCGGTTATCAGCTGATCAGTCCGTCAATGTCAACATCTTACAAAATTTCTTGGTTCGTCATATTTCAGTAACAGTCATCATATGAAGTGGGTAATCTCTTAAGGCTTACCAATAGTAGTCAAGGTGATAAAACAATAATAGACGCTATCGAAGTAGCTCCAGCCCTCGAACTTGGAGAAGGCGGCCGCTCCGCCGGCGATGGTCAGCGACGACAGCGTGGTCACCACGCATATGAGGTCCACTTCTGACGCACTCGTCTGTTTGCAGTTCAGCGCGCGTTTTATTGACTTTATTATCACGCTGGAACAAAAAAGAAGCTTTAGAAATGGAAGATTCTAGATTAAACATCGAGAAAACACAAGGCTTCATCTTACAGATGAGGTTCTTTTCTTTTTCGTGTGGTTAGTGCCTAATCTGGTGTCAGAGTTTTTATGCCGCCCATGGACCTCTGACTCGGCTTTACATGCCGTCGAATATGTCTCAGGCATACTGGTTTGGTTTCCTCACGATGTTTTCTTCACCGAAGCAAGTGATAATTAGACAATACGCACATGAAACCGAAAAATCAGAAGGGCGTGTCTTGGGTTCGAACTCGAGACTTAGCAGTCCGACGGTCACACCACTGGGTTATCACTGCTTGCATAGTTAGAGAAAACAAACCTACCAACCAACCACAACACGACCAAATACAATACACGTTAAAACAATTTTTTAGAATTTCTACTCTGAACTCTCGGCCAAGCGTTGAATATTCAACAGAGCGCTTTCATTAAGTACCCATTAAAGTGTCACCAATCATTGTTTTTTTTTTTTTTATTATACACGGTGGAAGGAACATCGACGCACAAACGATTACCACGTATTCTCTACATCACTCCGAACCCCACATAGAAATATTACATCGATAATTTAAACAAAAACAGCTGTTTCCTATAAAAGTGCAATACCTACGATCAAAATGTATGGAACGGCTGATTTTTTTTACGTGGTAACCCTTTGTGCGTCCATGTGCTTTCGGGAGAAAGACACATCAATGTTTGTACACCTGTCAACGGTAAATTCCCCATTTACTTTAAAACAGGAATTAATACTACAGCTTCACAAAGCTTCAAAGTTGCGATATACGTTGTCACCTAACATATTACAGCAATGTTTAACAGTTTATTAGAAATCATAGCACTAAAGATCGTAACATTGAAGCTTCTGCTGAGCTACCAGCAGCGAAAGGCGCCACATGGAAACCCTCAAAACCCTAAAAGATGGACCTATGACTTGGCGAAGGTCTCAGGAATCCGCTAGATAATTCAAGCACGGGACCAGTCGATGTACTTGGTCTGTAGAGGCCTAGAGGTCCAGCAGTGGCTGTCTCTCGGTTGAATTGTGATGATGACTCACCTACTGAGCCTGTTGACCCTTTCACCGATGCTCTGGAACATGATGAGTCCCAGCGGAATGCCGACTATCGCGTAGAACATAGTGAACAGCTTGCCGCCGATCGTCGCCGGCGTTGAGTGACCGTAGCCTAAATAACAAAAAATAAATGGTTTTAGTACAAGAAAATTAGAATTCCCTTACGAAGTGTAACTCAATGGTGTTGCAACAATAGGGTAGTTGACAAACCAATCAATTGACATACCTTTTAAGAGCTGTCAAAACGTGATTCCCCCTTATATTTTGAATGAAATAGCACGCTATGACGTCACTATTTAATCAACTCAAAGACTCAACTATTTATTGATTTCAAAGCAACTAAAAATCTAAATTTGCAATTAATTGAAAATTAATAGGGTTTTCAGGTCTAAAATGAAGTAATTTTTTAGAGAAGTTGTGTCTTGGAATTATTGTTTAATGGTGTCAACTACCCAATTATCGCATTCAATGAATCTCCTGCAAAAAGCCTGGTAACAGAAACGCGGTTGATGATCGTAAATTATTAAAAAGTTGAGTCAATTTTACTTTTGGATATATTCAGTGGTCTTCTTGAATATTGAATTTTATTATCAACTTCTCCCGACTACGCCCGGGTGCAAAAGTGGATTTAATAATGAAATCTTACATCAAAAATGAAATTGCATTCATTTTTTATGTAAGATTCATACACAAAAGGCTTCCTCAATTCTTTAAATAATCAAACTTCAACAAGACGTTTCGACGTCTACCACAAGTCAGTGTGGATAACGAAAACTACTCTTACTGCTTAAGAAATAGAGACACTTTTAGGGGCAATCCGTTAGTTTACACCGATATACTGTTTGTGATATTTTTAGAGAGAATATAAGACATAAATCTTGGAAGTAGCCTCGCCCTCTTTATTAGACTTAAACATAACTGGCGAAATGTGGGTGTACTATACAAGGTGGAAGGTTCACCGACGGTAAAACGGTTACCACATATTCAGTACATCATTTTTTGTCGGTTATTAAAAAAAACAGTGTTTCCTACAAAACTGCAATACATACACGGTCTAAATGTATGGAACAGCTAATATTTTTTAAATTAAAGAATGAAAAATTTCTATGTAGGGGGGAGGGGGTTCAGAATGATGTACTGAATACTAGGTAACCGTTTTATCGTCGGTGTCTCTTCGACCTTATAGATACACATCTGCTTAACCCTCCAGAGAATACAGACGTTGTGTTATGTCCAGTAACACTTACCAATGGTAGTGAGCACAGTGGTGGCATAGTAGAATGCTCCTGTAAACTTCCACTGCTGACCAGCCTTATGAGGCTCCGACTTCAGTACTACTGTCTCCATAACACGGAAATCCTCCTCGGTTATGTTGTACTTCCTTATGATCATGCCCTCGATAGCTGTGGAGGGTAAAATAAGAGTCCATTGAATTTTTGAGTAAACGCTGAAAAGCTTGACCCTCAGCGGAGGTGACAAGACTATAGAAACATGGTTTGTTATTGCTGTTAAAAAAATAATGGGAAGTATTTTGCAGAGTCAGCAAAAAAAAAAAAATATATTTTTATTTTGCAGGGTATACTTAAGTGTAAAAAACAAATGATACATGAAAAAATCAGGGTTGCGCCAACAATACAACAATAAATTAAACTGCATATACCTCATGACATTCCCAATCTGCATACAAAAATTCTATCAAATAAATTCAGTAGTTTAGTCACAGGACTTTATTTTTTTTTCAGCATTTTCTACATGATGTAGATTAATAGGCTAACACCGATAGGTTAACGACTTCCACATCGGTATAAACACTAAACAGATGTTGCAAACTCGCTACTTCAAATACCTTTGCCAAATTCGTTTTTTAAATTTTATTTCCAGATGCGAATTAGTGCAAAATATACCTAAGGTAAGTGAACCAATATGAATAAATGGTGTTCTCTTTCGTTAACAGTAGTTATGTTATTAAGTTTGTTTGATTTTTATTTTTTTATTTCAATGTTAGGATTTATTTGATAGTTTAAAAATATTCAAATGAACTGTTGTTTTCACTTATTGTCGTATTGTCGTCGCCACCTTGTATAATTTTCTGTGATTGGTGTTACCAGTATTTGTTTAATGACCTTCTCATATTAATATGTACAGTCACGACCACCAATATGTAAACACTTAACAACTTTTAAAAGTATTTTTCACCTACTGTTCTGATTAAAATGACATGTTGTTACAAACATAGTATTCTGGAACTCTTATTTTTTTAAAAGATCCTATCTTCAAGTTACAATCGTTATTTCTCGCGAAAATTGCTTTTGAATTTGGAAAGTGTACATACATATTGGTGCTTGTGTCTGTACATCAATAGACTTTGTTGCCTAGGTAACCAGAACCAAACATTGCTATTTTAGTACTGCTTGTTAGAGCCATGTTTTTAAAAAGAAAAAGAAAGAAATTCACAAAAATTACACTGAATGAAAAGCAAGATGGTAATCTTTATCTAAGCCCAAGTGCTGCCAAGAAAACCCTTTCAATTATCTAGAAGACAGAAAAAAATATGTCTTTGATTTTTTTGCAGTGAAAATGCAGGTGAGTTAAAAATGGGAAAGTGATCAAATAAATACTAGTTTGGAACAAAGCTGACTAGGAAATATGAGAACCTGGATCTAACACCCGTATCTATAGTCAACTTAAAGTAATAACTTGAGTTTAAGTAATTACTTATGCACACATTTGTATGCAATAGGCATGAATTTAGACAAAGTAAGAACTGTCAACGAAAGCAAAGCTAAGCATTCTATCTTTTGACAGTTCTAACTAGTTCTAACTACAAGCAATTACTGAACTACAGAGTAACAATTGTATCTTAAATAGTGACTTTTGCTTTAAAAATCACTTTGACTAGTTTGTAGGTAAGGGTGTAGATTTAATGCTTAAATTATCTGGCATACAATCATTTGGGTAGCTAGAGATTTAACATGAAAGACAATTTGTTTCACCTACTAGTAATAGTCAAAAGCATAGAATCAATATTTGTTTAAGTCTTTTATGAATGGGTGAAACATGACAACTCACCAAATGAAAGGACTGTAATGGAAACAATGGCATAATGTTCATTAGCAAGTTTTATTATTGAATTGACTTGCACGATGGAAACACAATCAGTCAGGTACTACCAAGTTTGCTGATGGTCTGATGCTTTTCACCCTTATACCCTAAGTAATAAGGCTGACAAGTGGTTGACCGTCAGTGTGCTCGGTAGTAAAGGGTTAGGAGTTTCAAATTATCTAGGACTGTTAGAGGGAAGATTTGTGAAAGTAAACCCTACTAGCTCAATAAAACTTGTTAATGGGCACCAAGAAACACAATAATAGTCATGTTTACCAACCTTGCAATACTTCAAATCTGTTCCTCTCAGTTGTAGACTCTAATGCGTCAAACACAGCGGCACCAACCAGTAAATATGTAAATGTGCACACAATCAATGATAGAGTGCGAACATTTTGCTTCTTCATCACTGCCGAGTGTCACCACGGCCTTAGGGCGTTACACCCAATCCCACCCTTATTGCGATTCAGTCAAAGAAACACCATATTGTCTTGTTTTTATTAATATAACATTTAAGTAACCATTGTAGGTCATAATAGGAAAATCTACTGGGATTTGAATTTGGAATCCATTTTTAGGGGCAATTTTTGGCAACAGGTATACAACATACAGCCTGTTAATTTAGCTACAAAGATGATATGCTTGCTAATATTTTTTATTGTTACAATTTCCCTTATCTGCATCAGTTGTGTATTATAATATGAAATCACAACCTGAATCGTCTTCTTCAATATAATTATTTTATTCAATCAAAGAGGAATTGGAATATGTTTACAAATAAAAACTATGATTAAATTGATCCCTTCAAAGGAAGTTGTATCTATAAAGTGTTTTCGTTTTCTGTATTTCTGAACTTTGTTTTGTTTTTCCATGAGTTATTAAACTTCCATCCATAGTGTTTATTTGAACAACTGTTGGACCTGAAAAAATATTCAGGTTAAATGTACTGTATTGATTGCAACATACCATATTGTATTTTTTCTTTAGAAAGCACCTTACATATTGAATTTATGAATTAAAAATCAATACAACACCATTAGCACATGTGTGTAAATAAAGTTATATAAAACATTAATAATCCATTGGTCTTGTATGTTACTGGCATAAAAACAAATCCAGTTACATATTTTAATTACAGCTGTTTTTTTTTACCTTCGCCCTATTGGGGCAGTTACAGCTGTTAACATAAATAACTGGCTGACACAATATTGAATTTATTTTAAATAATATTCAGAAGCTCTTCAGTGCAACAATAAAAAAATCAGAACATCAATATTCGAAATTCAAAATTTAGGTAAAACAAAGAAAACTCACCAGTATTCAAAGTGTAAAAGGTCACAGGTATTTTCGTCTGTTATTAATCACACAATTGGATATCACCAACGGCATCTATAAATATTTAATTATCTGCAAAGCTGTATCCTAAAAATAACATCGTGCTTTAGTCCGCATTCACATCCATAGGTCAACGCACACGGCACTGTAACTGGGTCAAATGTTATGACGATTATTTTCAACATAAATCGCAAAGGCAACCCGCATAAATGCCACCCTTAAGCGATTAATAGTCATACTGTGTAATTAAAGGATCGAATATTGGCAAAATTAACCATTTTTGAGCTAAAATCTTCTATGCGGTATTCTTTAGCTGTCACACACCACCTACTTTTCTTCTGTCCTATAATAACCACACGCACTGCCTCCAACCATTCCGATATCCGCGCTACATTATCTCACTCTTATTTCAACTAAATAATAAAGAAACAATACACATAATAGCATTTCATAAAAATAACAAAAAAATTGGCGAATAGTTTTTCTGCTGCACTTCCTTGACCTGGTTTGTGTGGCAAGACTAAAAAATTAGGCTGCTGCATTTTCCCGTTGCCAGAAGATTTTTGCTTGAGAATATAATAAAATCATACAGATTGATAATCACCCAAAATTTATTTTTGCAGTCTAATGATTAATAATCCTTATCAAAATTAGCCACAAGCTATGAATAGAAAAATTACGCAAAAATATTTTAATTGATAGAATTAGCAACATTGCAAATAGTTCTTGTATTCACTCATAGATGGCGAAACTTGACAACAGTTAAGTCCGTTTACTTCTAATACTCACTTAATTTTAAAGATGGCATTGTTTTCAAGATTGAAAACTACAAATCATTGCTCGGAAAGTGATCGGCAGAGATCTTAATCGCTGATTACTTTAGCTCTGGTTTGGCTCAGTGAAAAAGAAGGTAACACGACCGTAATGAACTGTACCTACTGCCAAATACTTGTCAATTTAAACTGAATTTGCTGTTGAAAAGTCGTGTCGGAGTTGACACTAATTGCTCGTAGGTAATTTTGATCCTACAATAACTTGCTTTAAACTTGCAATTTGGGGAATGCATAATGCTTAAAGTATTGTTCACCAAGTCAACACACACGTTTACTAGAAATAGGTACTGCCACCTGGACCACAGTAATAGCGTACTTCATACATTCTGGCTTCGAATTCATAATCTTTATCCATTCTATTCAAGAACGTAATTTGTCCATACTATACCTACTTAATAATTTTCTAAACACTCAGCAAACAGTTTACAGTAAAACCGCCATTTAATTGCAGTAGGGCCAACATGGCGGCGGTTGCGCCGGTGCACGCGGGCGGCGCGTGCAGGGCTACCGGCCCATGAAGCGAAAGCTGGCCCTAGTTTAGCTTTCACATGCTGTGCGAGTTGAGGGACTGTGACAAGGATCGTTTTGGTATGATTTGTGGGCAGAACACGAGATTGATTGAAGACGATTCAGTAATTACATGATTAGTAGGTGCAAGATAAAGCCACACAACACACACACACTATATGTAGTGTGTGTAGTGTAGTATATATAGTGTATGTGTGTTTTGAACACACATACACTATTTCTGAGCATTTAGGGAGATGCTCATGCTGCATGTTCTTCGATCATTCATGAACAACCTGTAACAGTTCACAGCTGGACAAACCCCTCTCCAGCTCCAATCACAAATACCAGTCATGCAACTCGGTCAAGTTTTATGATTGCTACTCTCAAACGGCTGATATCAATAATCCAACGAAGACCGTCGCTCATCCTCTGCATAAGAGTCGGTCATTCATTGTAATACCATTCTGCTGCAGTCATCTTACATTCGCCATTCATAAGTCATTATCTGCCTAGCCTTTTTCCAACTCTGTTGGGTTCGGCTTCCAGTCTTACCGAATGCAGCCGAGTACCAGTATTTTACATGGAGAGACTGTCTCCTTCTATTCGATCTGACCTCCATAACCCAGTTAGTACTGGGTAATACGACAACCCCTTGGTAAGAATGGTTGTCATACTTTCGGGCCACTGACTACATGTTGTAACGACTGTTAAAGATCTACAAATGACAACCGGGACCAACGGCTTAACGTGCTTCCCGAGGCACGGAGAAAACTCGGTATGTAATGGGTCCCACGAACCAACCTAGGTAAGCACGGCTTAATCTAAAGACCGACCCAAGCGGCTGTTATTATTTAGCCACGAGGTCCTGGCCATTCATGTGTAATCCTGTAAAATCCACCTCACACAGCTTAGCGGTCAAGCAACTCTATAACCATACTAGATCTCGTTGCGCAGTGTCATAAAATTGAGATGCAAAATGCTTTGTAGTTGCACTCGAGAGGGGGGAAGGTGGCAGGGCAAGGGGGGGGGGTGTACTAGACCTTTCTCCCAAGTTCTGGGTCACGCCTTTATGTAAGAATTGTTAGCTTGTGCAACGTTTGTGTTCGTGGCTGTGAATGGGCGTTGGTTCGAGTCCGGTTTGCGGTAATTGTTTGTTTAATGTTTTGTTTTAGAGATTTAGCTTAGTTTGTAAGGCTGTTGGATTGTCTACTGGAACATTATTACTCTCTTAGTCTTTCAGATCAAGGTACCAAGATATACTATACCTAAAATAGCTGCCTGAAATGCTAACACATATCATCGCTCACCAAGGTTTAAATACAATCAACTTACTGATACTGTTAGCCTGTGTCATCCCACTGTTGGGCAAAGGCCTATCCACATGACTTCCAAATTCTTCGATCCAGGGCCAATGTGGTCCACCTGTGGCAATCAATATTAGTAAATTAAATGCACTTAGAGAGATGAAGACTAGGTACATATTGCAATTTCATAAACTAACGTTCGTGATACAGGTTCCTAACGATTATTTAGGTACAGTTACTGTCATTGAACTAGTTAGTAACATATCATCGCAAAAGGGCTCTGAAGCATGGCCATAAGTAAAGAACTTTAGTTTCTATCGGTGCAACATGACAACTTACATAACTCTTTCTGGGCTACATTTTACGTAACACTCTCCCATTCACGGCCGCGCCTCAAAGCAGACCTTTACATCCATACAATCAAAACTTTTCTTCTTGCCCTCAATCACGCCATCGAAGACTCCAGACCAGGCCCTTTCACTGAACTAGAAAAGCGTGACAAGACGCCCTTTAAAACTGACGCAAGCCCGTGTCCAATTGCATTGTTCTAATTGGCTGATAATGACGCCATTTTAATTACTAATGAGAAAGATTCAGTGTCAACTTATTGTGGTGTTGTTGGCTTCTGATCTAGTTTTTTTTTGTTTGATTGGTTTAGCCTTTGGTGTTTGTTGTTAGGATAGTGGATTAGGCGAGGGACAAATTTAATTGTAGCAATGTCGAAGAGGTGGATTTTTCTCACACAGTTTGCTCAGGCACTTTAGGAATATTTCACCTTGCCATAATAAATCTATTAATTGTAGTTTGGAAATAATGTACTATACCTAGTAAAGTAAAAGATCATGGTCTTCACTTGGCCTAGGATAGACCGAGATGGCAAAACATCGTCAGGGAAAAGATCTTTTCAAGGGAGGGTCACGACTATATTCTTCTTTGACTACGACATTTTTCGACATCAATTTTCTCCAAGTACCTAGTTTGGAGTTGAAGATTTTACTTTTTGGACATGTACTACGTCGGTTACATGCTTCGAAACTTGGAGGAGGCCTATGTCCAGCTGACGACATCTTTCGACTCAAAAATTATAAGAATGATCATCAGGTAGACCCAGACCTTGGTCGCCAATGGACTGTAACTTGATTAAATTGAACTTTTCTGCTGTAAAACTTCTGGAAGACATGACGTTTTTGTCAGATTTTGTAAGTACCGAATTTTCAGAATTTGAATTCTAACTGGGTACTGTGTGTTACTATAGGAGTTCAAAACGCTTTTTCTTAAAGGTCTAGGTATATGCTCAACACCTCTGAAAACACAACATCATCTGCCTAGCCTTTTCCCAACTATGTTGGGGTCGGCCACCAGTCTAACCGGATGCAGCTGAATACCAGTATTTTACATGGAGCGACGGCCTATCTGACCTCCACAACCCAGTTAGTACTGGATAACACGATAGCCGTTGGTAAACCTGGTTGTCAGACTTTTTGGGCCACTGACTACCTGTAACGACTGTCAAAGATCTACAAATGGCAGCAGGGACCAACGGCTTAACGTGCTTTCCAGGCACGGAGGAAACTCAGTATATATGTTATGTGGTCACCCATCCACAGACCAACCTAGGCCAGCACGGCTTAACTTAAAGATCGCCCCGAGCGGCTGTTATTATTTAGCCACGAGCTCCTCTGAAAATACAACGTGATATTTCTGTCACCAATAAAACTACTGTCCTGTAATTTACCTAGCTTTCGAAACAGCCACAACCAAGTCTAGAAACGAAGTTGCATAATGTAGAGATAAGAATAACTGGTCATTGCCAATAGCCAATCAACACCCACTACAGAACATTGACCTCTTTCAACCACAACAACCAATTAAACAAGAATAGCTATCTAGCTATTCTTGTTTTTGGTTTACATTTATAATGTTATTATGTCAGGCTGTAGGCCTGTTAAAGACCGATGAAATTTTCTTCTACTTAATAAGTATTTACATCACGAATAGACAACTCACATCCCAAATCGTTGGATCTATAAGCATTAATTCATTGAGAGAACCGACATGTTCCAGATCCAAAAAATCGAAGACTTGTAACATCTAGCAATCTGCACTAGGCTCGCGTGGTGGATCCATTCTCACTCACAGAGAGGAGTTTTGTGTCCCAGCAGTCTGAAGATCTTAAGCTGATTATGCTTATGCTATGTTCTTTCTGGGGTACTATCTGACTTGTGACGTAGTAAAGAAGTGGGTCTCACATCGTCTGATATGAAGGTATGATCATCATCATCTGCCTAGCCTTTTCCCAACTATGTTAGGGTCGGCTTCCAGTCTAACCGAATGCAGCTGAATATCAGTATTACGGAGCGATTGCTTTCGAACCTCCACACACCAGTTAGTACTGGGTAATACGATACCCTTTGGTAATACTGGTTGTCAGACTTTTTGGGCCACTGACTACCTAATAACTGTCAAAGATCTACAAATGACTACCGGGACCAACGGCTGTTAAGCTGATCGAGGCACGGAGGAAACTCTGTATGTAATGGGTGAACACACATCCACAGACCAACCTAGGCAAGCACGGCTTAACCTAAAGATCGACCCGAGCGGCTGTTATTATTTAGCCACGAGCTCCTCCTGATATGAAGGTATGAGGATCGATTATTTTCTGGTCTCTAAGGGATGATGTCTACATCCTGCAGTAATGGCAATAACAGGTGCTATTGTACCGTCCAAATCTTTCTCCATTTTAAAGGCAGATACGTTCTGAACATCAAAAAGTAGCACATTCACGCAAATGTCAGAGCACCGTTATATACGGTAATATTGAGTAACAGCTTAACAAGCATATGAATTAACATTTTATATCATTTAAGACGTCTGTTAAGTGCGCAGGATTGTTAGAGAGAAATAATATTGCTGCTTTTAGAAATAAATAAATTGAAGAGACAATTTACAATAGACAATTTACAATAGACAATTTGCAATAGACAATTTATGATCGATGTTTAAATGCCATGAAGGCTTAGCTAGACATGTTAATATTCTACCAGCATTATTGATTGAGGAGCTCGTAGCTACATAATAACAGCCGCTCGGGTCGATCTTTAGGTTAAGTTGCGCTTGCCTAGGTTGGTCCGTGGATGGGTGACCACCCATTACAAACCGAGTTTCCGCCGTGCCTCAGAAAGCACGTTAAGCCGTTGGTCCCGGCTGTCATTTGTAGATCTTTGACAGTCGCTACAGGCAGTCAGTGGCCCGAAAGTTTAAGTCTTACGACTGGTTGTCAGACTGTCGCTCCATGTTAAATACTGGTATTCAGCTGCATTTGGTTAGACTGGAAGCCGACCCCAACATAGTTGGGAAAAGGCTAGGCAGATGATGATTATTGATTAGGGAAAAGTCTTACATGTATTGGATTGAGCGAACGTTAATCTTATGTCAATTGTGTTGAAGGTTTTTGTAGAAATAGACGAAACGCGTTTTGAAAGGGAGCTAATTGGCACTCTGAAACCCACGCACTGGCCCAAGATGTTGACAGCCATCAGCTTGATGATTCCATCCTTAGCATAACATACTACAAAAAACGATCGCTTCCATCTCTGTAATGAATAATCACGAGAAATTTTATTTGGTTTCATTATCTTTTTCTGGAATGCTAATATTATTATAAATTAGTGTTGAACAGTGGATGAGACCTTTAATTTACCCACACATATTCCAATTTTATATCTAGGTCGAAATTGGTAGGAGCCAGTGGATTTTCATGCCTATTCATTTTTGGGTTATACAAAGTACTTCTTCCAATTTTACCTTTAAGGCACAAAATAAAATTATCTTCCTGTGATTCCTGCCATCATCCATGTGTACCTTACCCACGATATTTTGTCTTTCAGGGATTCAGGACCAATTTTGCTCATTGGGACCGCCCCCATATAAATCTAAATAATTATTACGTTTACTTACTGTATTGATAGCTGAAAAATAAAAATAATTAAACTGAATGTTGCCAACACTAAAAACATTATCATTGAAAAAAAAATGCACGAAAACGTGTAGTTGATCGTTATATTTAATTGCTTGTTCCGTTTTAACTGAGCCGTCAAACATTAAGATGTCTGTTCCCATTTCACCTAGCAATACACCTTTCTTTACCCACACAAACAAACTGATACACAGACACAAACACAGAGATACACTGTGTATCTGTGTGTTTTATTTTATAGAGGAAAATGGCCCTGTGTGTATACGGACAGCGATGCAGTTCTTTCGTACGCAATTTCGCAATGGTGTGTGTGAGAGTAGCGATAAGACAATAGTACATCGGATGACCTGCGTGTGAGTGGATTACAGTTGTGTTAGAGTTGCGTTTACGCACGCAATGCCAATGCCAGTTACGAGTACGGAAAGTTGCTTCTATAAACATATACGGTAATATTACATGGCCGGAAAAATTCTTTTATTAAATGAAGGAAATTAATCTGTTTTTTTAGCTTATTTCACGGTCGTAATGCTAGGAAACTATTACGGAACTGTAGTCTAGGTTATATTGTAATTATCTGGAAGCTAATAAATATGTAATCATCTTAATTGGATAGCGATGCGGTTCGTACCGTTTGGTTGTTGCTAATTGGGTGTGGTGCTGCACGTTTATTAGATCTGCCATGTTGGAACAGTTAACACGATCTTTGTTCAGCTCCATGCATAGATTTGAGATGCAAAGGTGGTCATCCGTAATCAGATTCATACAAAAATAAAAACCAGGATTCTTAACACATGAATAAAGACATGTTTACAAGATGGAAATGTAGATTAAAATACTATTGGTATCTCGTGGACCACCTTTTTCTACCATTACTTGTTAGTTACTTGTAACTGGCGATAGATAGCGCTGCCTGTCACGTTAGCATTAAACTTACTTGGACTAAACAAACTAAAGACCTCAGACGCAGAGATAAAGGGTTTCAATGCTTACTAGAATCTTCATGAGGCAATCAAAGCGTAGTTGAAGGGTTGTTTAAGGACCTGTCTTTGCACTTAGGGCAGTTTATTCATAAACCGTACTTTCGATTATGGACGTCACTGATTTACTGAAAATGTGGTAGGGAATTGTAGACCTTAATGTTTCAGCTAGAGGGCCACTTATCATAATGAAACTATTCCCGTCAAACAATAAAAAGTTACTTTGACCGTACCGATGATAATAATATTTTTTGTTTTACCTCAATTTAAAAAAATCTATGAGAAGCTCTAAAGGCACGCTGAAGAGCTTAGTCAGATACAACGTGGCAGAAAATTCTCGATGTTTGGAAAAGATGAATGGTTGCGCAGACGCAGTAGGTTGCCGCGACTGCAGTGAAAGCTGCACCGACCTAGCACTCGATGCACTTGGTGTACTGGGACGGTGTGCACTTGATGCTTGGCATTTGAAGAGTCCACTACTTTTTTTTGCTGTCATCGACGTTGATACAGGTAATATAATCAATTCTAGTTTCACGGTTGAAATTTGTCGTTTCCTAACAACTCATGATCATTCTCCTGCCCTTATCCCAATTTATTTGGGATCAGCACAGCATGTCTTCTTATCCATACTTCTCTATTACTCTTCATCTCAGCAGTCATCTCCTTTCTAGATATATCTCCTTCATACAATCCATCCATCGTTTATTTGGTCTTATCCTACTCTTATAGCCAGTTTAGAACTTTCTAAATCTATAAAGTTGACTATTAGCTCATTAGTGTTGTGTGAGATAAAAAATCATCATCGTTCTGGTTATTCTTATGAGCGAGTCGACCTACAATTTGGCGACGCGTTGTCATAATCGTTTATTTGAGCAAAGAAAGGTCTTGAATGAAAACCGCCTTTTAGTGGCAAAGCTCCTCTACAATAATAAAGGGTGTAAAAACACTCTTTATTACCACTTATTGTATAATGTACCTATTCTTTAATTTTGCATGCTAGTTTTAGCGAATTGTGTGAGTAACAGTAATAATACTCGACCATATATAATGTACTACAATTCTAGCAAATAAATTTCATTTCATTTCATCGATCATTTTTTTGTTCTTGACGATACCTGGGAACCTTCTGGTTATGGAGATATTGGGGGTCAAAGTTTCAACTTTTTCAGAAGTATTTTTTTTTTAAATAATATGTTTTTAATGTAAGATTTTTACTTCAAACACCTCTACAACCTCCGTAATATTTAATCCATCCATCAGCACAATGTGTTGAGTGCGTTACATTGAGTACAACGGTAAAACGTGATTTTACACCCTAAAAAAAAAGACGGCGTGGAACACTCAGGCGAAGATGGCGAGCCGAACTGGTAAGAAATGGAAGGAGGCCTTTTCCCAGCTGTGGGACAGTATAGCCTTATATAATACTAGCAATCCGCCCCTGATTCGCAGAGTGCACCATCTGTCAGGTCTAAAACTATCCTATTTTTCAAGCTGGAACGAACAATACACATTCACAAAATTGACTAACAACTTACATAGTTACGTTTAACTTACATAGTTACGGGTTTATAGACGAACATAGTGACACGTTATTTGTATCATATAGTTTTCCTGTTGCATAATTTGTGCAGCTGCAGAAACAAGAACGAAAGTGTCAAAGTATTTACAGAGCTTGCCTTATTTTTATCCTGTTCTAGAAGAGGAAGGATCAATATAGTTGAGACATACCGATGACGTCATACTGGTAGGTAAATATCTTGCTCAAGTATCAAGACTGTGTAGTCCCACTAACACTAAGCATAGCTCTGAAACCAGGGAAAGTTAGCACAGACTTAGTGTGTGCTTATTGATAGAATACCGTTAAGCCGACAGAACGAGTAATCGAGTATAGTTGTGTGAATAGATACAGTAGAGCTACTTTGTTTTATGGTTGGAAATGAACTGGAGAATGAAGGCGAAGCTTCTGACCTAGTGTGGCTTCAGTTTGTAAGACTAATGTTCCTACGATGCATTGGAGAGAACAGTATCGATCATAAATAATAGGAAAGATGGCTGAGCTTGTGGCTTAATAATAACAGCCGCTGGATGGGTGAGCAGCCATTACATACCGAGTTTCCTCTGTACCTCGGAAAGCACGTTAAGCCGTAGGTCCCGGCTGTCATTTATAGATCTTCGACAGTCGTTACAAGTAGTCGGTGGCCTGAAAAGCTGACAAACAGTCTTGCCAAAAGGTACCGTAATACCCAGTACTAACTGGGCTGTGGAGGTCAGATAGGCAGTCGCTCCATGTATTCAGCTGCACCCAGTGAGACTGGAAGCCGACCGTAACATAGTTGGGAAAAGGCATGATGATGGCTGTTGGAGGACAACGCTGTTCCAGCACTCCTAGATGACAGCATAGCAGTCATGGGATGTCTTGTTCCTGAACAAGGGTTTACACGACTGATATGTATTACTAAATAGCTACATATTTAAGTAATTTAGTGTCCATCAGTGGCGAAGGTTCCATACAACTCGATTCCTACCGGATTCCCTTTGAAAAATGGCACAGTCAGTATTCTATAGACAAAGAATATAATCACAATAAAGATATGTACTCCGGCTTACCTCTTACAAAAATTGACCCTTCGCTACTGGTGTCCATTAGGTAAGTATATCATCTCTGTGTTCTGAAAGTGTAAATTAAGGAATGCAGCATAGAATAGTTTTGAAAATATGACGGGGTACGATGATGTCTTCACAAATTTTTTTTGGATCAGTTTCATCCTACTGTAGCTAACTCTTAGAAGAAAGCGAATTCTGGTCCAATCATCTTGATTCCTATTGTGTGATAGGTACCAGTAGCGAAGGGTCAATTTTTGTAAGAGGTAAGTTGGAGTACCAGTGGCGAAGGTTCCATAGAACCCGATTCCTACCGGCTTCCCTTTAAAAAATGGCACAGGCGGTATTCCATCGACAAATAATATAATCACATTAAAGATATGTACTCTAGCTAACCTCTTACAAAAATTGGCCCTTCGCTTCTGCGGAGTACATATTATGTTTGTTTGATGATTATATTATTTGTCTATAGAATACCGACTGTGCCATTTTTCAAAGGGAATCCGGTAGAAATCGAGTTGTATGGAACCTTCGCCACTGATAGGTACTTAATTTCTACATAAGACTTCTGTATCAATACTTTATACTGTTTTAAGTTTGAACTATTCGTGTTATGACTAATGTTTTAAGCGTTACTTTAGTCTGAATGCGAGTGCTTTTTCATGGAAAGAAAGTATGACGTGGTAATTTGCTATTTGGGCGTTGAAAGGAAAATTCTTGGAAAATATTCGCAGTTACCAGTATTACTAATTGGTAATGTAAAATGATATCTTTTGCTACTAGAATCGAATATAAGTGAATTCTTATCAGATGATGATCATAATGAGACAGCGTTCTGGCAGAAGACAGAGTCTGTGGTCTTTCCCTAATTGCGAGCAAGTGCTCATGCGCCTAATTAACGTATTATAATAAAATAATAAATAAATAATAAAATCTTTATTAACAGGTGACTGTTCAAATATCAGTGTAGCTCTGGGTCTAGTACTAGGATTCCCTGTATCACAAGAGCCAGACCTCTCAATTCACAGGAAGCATATAAAAAAGATAGACAAAAAATAAAAATGGAAAAAAATGGGATACACTATAAGATATGGCATGCATTAAAAGTGTTTACAAACATAAAATATAAAGGCATTAGCACAATTTTTGATAATCTGTCTCTATATGAGAGCATTATAGTTAATCCTTCCTTTGATACACCTACAGCCGACCCCAAACAACTATAGATACAATACCATAATCACCCAACAACAATACATAATATACTTTCTATTCACAAACAAAATCATGATGCAAAATACTAGAACTATCTAATTAACCCCACGACCTAACGGTAACCATTCATTGCGATCGCCACAACTAGACCAGTAAAAAAAAAACATAAAAGAACAATGGCAACACTGCAGCCTGATAAAAGCAGTAAAAAAAAAAACGCTCTGTTCCAAATTCAAATAATTTCCCACACGTAACGTTACGCGGGCGGGCATTGAGCGCAGGCCGTTATATGTGCGGCAGTGACCCACTTTGCAACGTTTCAAGCGTACTGAGATGCGACTGTCTTCGTAACCTTATTGTTAGGTACGACTCAATTCATATCCATAGCGTGTTTTGTTCTAACTTTCTCTTTAGCATCCCGTAGTGGAGCGGCAAGTTATGCTGTAAGAAGAAATGCATCGTTGCCCGTGAAATGGATTTGGTGTATTATAGTAAAAGTTCGCAGCCGGTGTAAGTTGTGCGCTTTCTGATTTTGAGACGATCTTCGGGCGGTTTCAAAGTCACGTACCTACTTATCTGTTACGTACTATGTGGCAATTTATTTATTATGTCTTTTTATTGGTATTTATTGTCTTAATTTGTTGTGGTTTTACCGATTTGGTGGTACAATGACCTGTAAAGATTTTTTTTTCATCGCTTTTCAGACTTTTTGTTGAAGTTACAGACGTTTCGGTACGTTTTCCTGAACGATTACATTAAAGTCTTGTGTTAGGCAAGTAAGTAAATAATTTTGAATATATTCTTTGAAGCCACGGGGATAAAGGACATAAATACTTGCGTCACTAAGGAAGTTATGACATTTTTAGCTTCATATTATTCTATTTTTACTCAAGTTAATGAAAAAGACGTCAAAATATTAGCCGACGCAAATCGATGACGTTGTTTTTATTAAATATCAAATAATAATAATCACTTAATTAGACGTCACGATAACGTAAAGGAAAAACAAAATAAAAAACAAAAAAAGTAAATTAAAGGAAACGATTTTGTTTAAAAGTATCGAAATTGACGTAAATCGTGCATGTCATAGAATTATTATATGCCTATGTTGTCCCACTGCAGGGCAAAGGCCTCCCTTCCCTCCTTCTACATTTCGCGGTCTAGTGCGATTGTAGGCCAATCCTTTGCGAAAGAGTCCAGCTCATCCCGCCATCTCCTTCTGGGCCTGCCATGTTGTCGTTTCCTGCTATTTGGTATCCACTGAGTGGTAATTTTAGACCATTGCTCCTCCGACATGCGGCAGACGTGACCAGCCCAGTTCCACTTCAACCTAGCAGCTGTAAGGCCAGCATCAGCTATTTGAGTTTTGGAGCGAAGTATGGAGTTTCTGATGCGGTCCGTAAGTTTGACACCCAGTATACTTCGCTCCATGTCATAGAATAGAAAACCTTATTCCATTTTGTCAATATACATAAACAATGTCAGGAAAACGATAGACCTGAAACCTACCGACCAGAAACATAGTGAGCATATTATGAATAAGTCAAGTAAACCAAAGTTTTGAGGGCAGAGAAAGGTCTGACGTAAGTAAATGTGTGAATAACAAGTTGATATAAAATTCCCCATTTCTTTTATATGGTTAGTTAGTTGTACTTTTTGTTTTTTTTCCAACTGTTTTAACAATAGGCGGGAAAATGCATACCTACATGTTACTCATGCAATTTTCTCAATACGTCACTGACCAATTAAGGAACAAAACAACAACACAAAACGCAAATTAACAGCAAAACGTTGCAGTTAAATAAACTGTAATATAATCTAGAAACGAGATATTTACCATGTTTACTGTTTTTGTTGAGTTCCCGATATTTCGGTGCTGTTGCAAGCACCATGATCACGGATAAACATGATATGGTTTATCCGTGATCAAAAAACAGTAAACATGGTAAATATCCCATTTCTAGTCTAAATAATAATGTTAGTGACCATGATAGTTTAAAATCTTAACTGTAATATAATTTAGCTTAGAAATATCTTCATATTTTTCTCGATATACGCTGAAAAGCAGAACAGAGAACTAAAATAAATGTAACAATCTTGACATACTGTTGCATTATTTCTTGACAAGAAGTGACACCTTGAACTTCAAACTTAAAATGGTCGTACTGTACTTATAATTTACGGTAATTGACGCAACTAAATATGGAGATATCTTGTGCATATACGGTTGTTTGGTTGGGAAGTTCCTAAACATAATCTGACCGGTTTTTATTAAGCTAAATAAGCATAAGTACATTAGTAAGTGCTTTTATTTTTCACTTACCTTCTAGAGCTTTTTTTTTGTAAAGTTTTAGCTTAGTAATGTCCCTCATTAATCTTTTATAATATTCATGTAATATATAATAATGGTAATCTAATACAAATCTATCTGGATCTATTCAAAGTTCAAGTGAATCGGTTTCTTTTAGGTAAGCGTGCTCCACCCTAGGCCGCATCATTGCTTTACATCAGGCGAGTTGTGGCCAATCGCAAGACTGATTAGAAAAAAAAAAATTGAAATGTCTTTTTGTAATTTCAAAATAACAACAGCAAGTTGAAAATAAAAAATCTAAGTTACCTTGCCTAAGATTAGACGACACAGTTCGTAAGCGAGACCGATCGTCTGACTGTTCAACTTCACCATCATCATTTAAAAATTAAGATAATACAATCTAGTGTTCCTCAAAGTTACGAATATCACTGACAGCATCACCTTTAAAACTGTAACCAATCCATAAATAGCAAAGCTTCCAAAAAAGTGAAACCTCATTTCGGCAAAAGCAACTGTATTTTATAACCAGTGTTGCCACGCTAAATAACAAAGAGATACATACAACACAACAGCAGTTACGCGTCAATACATGCAATACAGTTATACATAATGGGAATGAGTCAACATGGTAAAATACTGGCACAAAATTTACAGAGGCACTCGATGGTTAAGTGGCAGAAGGTTAGAAGTTCGAAAAAAGAATTAGGATTGCGCAATCGTCATTCATTTTTCGAATTTCAGACTTTTCCATATTTTTTTATTCTTCTTCACGTCGCTGGCACGGGTCATTCTGGGCCCAAAATTCAGCACTTCCATGACGTCGTTGGTGGCAGCGCCGAGGTCTCTCTGGCTCCATGATTTGGGGTTCAAAAGGCAGGGTAGGAGGTACAGCAGTTTGCGAAACAGCACACCCACATCTTTTATCACACTTTTTCATGAAATAGACATACAATGGGATTAAATTAACTTAGAGGGTTGTATTGATGATTTAAATGATTATAATTCTGTAAATACATACTGTTACGTCCGCGAATCATATTTTGTTCAACATACAACTCGACAGTGATCTGCAAATTGCAAAATCGTAACAAAATTTGAATTTCGCGGGCTTCCTGGCGCTTCTTCCATAAGAGATACATGTTTCTTCTGTGGGCCTTCTGTAGCCACCACTTTATAATCACTTTGGTAAATATTGGGCACATTGTGTTGCGCCTACGCGCCTTGAAGATAGCTATCAAGTTTAGAACTAATGAGCTTGCGTTAGTAATCCTACGCGTCATGTAAGCATCATTGTGTTGAGCTTATTAGCATTAATTATGTTGTTTTTTTTATTAAAAGAGTCATCCTTTATCTTTCTGTTCTTGGAGCATTAAATAAAATAATTAAAAAACACTTTTAATATGAGTAATCATTCTTCTTCTTAACGTATCGATTTTAATCTTTCTTTCTTTTCTCTCTTTTTTAAAAAACGTTGCCCCACACTAGGAATTTCTCCTGTATCGTGGGTGCGTTTAAAAACATTTAAAATCACATACACAAACAGCCAGACCCGGAACAACTATCTGTAGGACATACAAATATTTGGTTCGTGCGGGGATCGAACCCGCGACACGCCGCGCAGCAGCCAATCGCTTAGCCACTGCGCCAAACGTGCCGTCAACTCACCTATCTACTTAACAACTATCAACTATAACTCAACTATCTACTTATAATAACTGCCTCGTTGGTCTAGTGGTAGCAAGCGCGATTGTTGAGCATGAGGTCCTGGGTTCGATTCCCAGGTCGGGCGAAGTGTTATTAGGTTTTCCATCAGAGATATCTTAGTAGTTGCCACGGAGTCTAGATGTGTGCTCGGTTGATGGCAATAGGCTCGTCCCCTATTACATGGGACATAAAAACAACTGGTGAAATGTGGGTGTAGATTTTATTAGGTAGGTACACCTCTGCCTAACCCTTTGGGGATTACAAGCGTGATGTTATGTTATAATATTTATTCGACCCAGAACTTGCTACGAGCTTCGCTCTATCAATTCTTGTAATTTATTCAATTCAAGGTATCAGGGTAAACGCGAAATCAGGTACCCCATTATTTGTGCAATCCCAAGTAAACATTGAGATCTCGATTTAATCTTTTTTTTTCATAATTATGAGAATTACTTTAGGCATGCTTAGTTAGTTGGCTTAACGCATTTAAACCTACCAAAAAAAAAAACTTCGTCATTCGATAAAAAAATACCTAAATAAAAAAAAAGAAAAAGATTTAACAAACGAGACATTACCACAGTTACCGAAAAACAGTTGAGTAACTAAATCTAACCTTATTATGACAAAACCATCGCGAAACCAGCCAGTAACAGGTAACTAGTCGTAATGTACACAAATCATGCGTAAAGGAAACTTTCTTGAACAGCGCAGCGGCGCGCGCGCCGGTTAAGGCGAAGATGCCAGGGAGAGTAGCCCGCAAAATCAAAATTTTCTTAAGTTTTTCTTTTTTTCAATTTGCAGGTCTATGCCTAGTTGCATGTTTAATTTAAGATCGTAAGATATATGTTTTTACTAAATTTATAATTATTTAATCATTACAAACATTTTAAACAAAATAATATTTATGTTTGTGATGGTTTTTTTTTGCCATTTACATTTAAATAACACAACAACACACACAACACACAAATGAACACATAAATGAAAAATAACCTTTATTATTTATTATCTTAGCGAATCCACCTTAACAGCGAAACTTGAAAGTTCATTATAGCATGCTATGGTTAAAGTTATTGGTTATAAAATTATTGTTATAATTAAAACTATATAACTAATTAACGAGGAAAGCTTGAAAGCAGCTCTTGAGGTAGAAAATCTGTAGAAATCATTGTGGATGCTTAGATTTGTTTATTAATTATAAATAATGGTCGCGTTTCATGGTCAACGGTCTTTAATACAAAAGTAAATAATTATAAAATATATCTGCTCTTATAAAGATTTTAATGTAAAAAAAATTACGAAACTTGCGAACCAAGAAACAGGGTTTTTTAATATAAAAATATTAATAAAATTTATTTAAAAATAAATATTGTGTCTTATTATCTTTGTTTTTTTAATGGTCCTCGTCTTGACCTCAATCTTGTCCTGATGAGAGAGATGAGGTCAATGATAATTTTATCCTCGGGTACAAGAAAACTCACAACTTTCAGTACTTTGTCGAGTAATCTCAAGTAGCTAATAGTCGACTCTTCTTATACTGACATCATATTGCTTTCATAATTTTCTCACCTTTCCTCTTCTACAAATTGTTGTGAATCATACACAAAAACGTTAAGTGTGCTTGGATAACAGTTACTTGTTCAGAAGCTCTTTATGACTCAATTTCAATTTGTTTTCAATACCTGTATTCTTACGGTGTACTTACCTACGTGCCTTCATATTTCGGAAAAAAAACCGTATTTGATGTTCCTGTTTTTTATGGCTTTTTCATGCGCCCACCTAAAAAAAATACATTATTTCTGGAAGAACTACGAACCAGTTCGAAATAATGTATTTTTTTAGTTTAGTTTTCTGTTTGACATTCTTTAGAATATTTTTAGATATTTTTATTATAATCCTGTACCTACGTTAAATGTTTGCAGTAGCTATTCTTCTAGAAGAGAAGAACATTCCGCCATTTTACTAGATACATTCTTCTTCTTTCTTTATCGTTTGGTTAGTTTCTAACCTGGTGTCAGAGTTTTTATGCCGCCGATGGGCCTCTGACTTGGCTTAACATGCCGTCAAGAAATGTCTCTCAGGCATGCTGGTTTCCATTGTGGTTGTACTAGAACATTTTGGAGCACAGCCAAAAACGCAACTAAGGCTCATCTTGTTTTTTCGAAATAATTTCCACAGACATTTTCACAACTGTCATTCAAGCGCCAATAGACCCATGTATCAATAGTATTTTAGAGGGTCACTCCTTTTCCACCCAGCCAGATGCTGTCCCCATCCATCTATACCTCATTTACAATAATTACTTGTCAAATCACCAGCACAGCGGCCATCTTGTCGGATCCGTCGTATCTGGAGCGAGTTTCGGGGCCGCGTCACACTTACGACAGTAAGCACGGCTAAAGAAAGTTCGTGTTTTGAAGCCGCGGCGGTGATAGGGTTGTGCGTCAGCGGTCAAGTTCAGGTTACGGTTATTTTTTTTTGCTTGTTTTTATTGACGCTTTACGTGTTGTATGGGTCAGTCGGTTTTGGAGGGAGGTGCTATGAGGAAAATTATGATGGTTTTTTTTGTAGATGGTGATGAATAGTCGTGTTTCAGTTACTTAAATATTTCAGTCACCAATCATTGTGACACTCTTTTTGAGATTAAAAATAAATGTTTAATAAAACAACAAGTAAATATTCAAAAATCGTCTTTAGACAGTTACACCTAAGCAAGGTTTATTATACTTAAATGATAGACATCGAAAGAAGAAAATGTTAAGAAAATCTATCAACTTTTAGAAAGTTCAGTAAACAAACCCGATTTAGATCTAAATCTAACTTATCTTCCAAAATCTATAACATTTTCTTAATTAATTCTTGTTGTATCAAAACTAATTCTATTTAGCCAAATGCCACAACAAATCGGTTAGAAATATTCATCTTTCACTGACTTATATGGAAAATTGCAAATCAATATCCTCGCAGATCAGATAACCGTCACTCTGCTTTCAATTGACGATTAATTAACAATTAATCAAGGGAGAAAACTATCGACATGACGTCGAACGAACGCAGGGGAAATGCAATTTTCTTATGCAACTAAGTCTAATGCGATGCAACCGAGGTATAAAACCAACGTTTCTAATATTACACACATGCATTTTAGCTTGCTTTCTTCGGCATACTCTCAAGTAAAATGGTGGCCGGCAAAAAATCTAGTGCTTTCTTTTTCAATGTCGAGTAGTAAGAGAGATAGATATACGATTTGTGAATGTAAGAGAAGGATAGTTATACTCTAAGTATTGCGCGTAAATGTCACGATTGACGTTTGAATTTCGAACCGCACCAAACGTCAAACTTCCCGCCAAATGATTATGACGGTTGCACGTTTGAAATAAGGTTGTGTTTTGTTTCGGCTGCTTTGCTTCTAGTGTTGTGACTTTTCGGAGTCGCGCCGACCGATTCGCGTGCGCTGATATGTGGGACAATCGAAAGCCTTTCTCCACTCGGCTGTTAGGTATTTTATTCCGTTAGTTTTTTTGTGGCCGCCATTACACCAATATGGCGGGTGGCATCATTTTTTCGCTTTGTCACGTTAGATCATTCTTGTTAGACGTTCGAAAGCTGTGTTCTGGTTCTTGGAATCAGAGCCGCATAACTGTATCCCGCGCGTAGAAATGATGTAATTGACAACCGATGTTTTCTGTAAATGGTTGTTTACGCTTCGTAATTATTTAATTATTTTTTTAAGCGAAATGCATGTATGAGTAAGTAATTAAAGATTTAAAAAATATAGGAAATTGCATGTTATTTGTTTGCAGGTTGTTAAAAGTAAATTACGATAATTGTTTGTGTTAAAATATTGCGTGACGCTTGCGCAGAAATACATTCGCATATTATGTAGGTAACGGTTTAATGTAATAGTTACCCACTAAATAAAATTTACTGTAAATTGAATGTTGACTATGGTTACTTGGTCACCTAATGAATTTAGGGTTTTCAATCAGGGATGAATTAATCCTATTTTATTTTCCAGTAATGTAGCTTATTAACTGTTAAAAAAGTAACTAATGTGTGTGCAATTGATGTGTGTTTAACGAAAACTCTATATTATGTTTTTAAATAATTTAATGGAACTTTCCAGCCTTGACATTGCCATTTCTTGTGTTCGACGAAAAGCTAAACCACAAAAAACCCAAAACAAGCAAGGACATTCACCTATACAGCTTCACCTGTCACTGTCAAAAAATCTATGTCACTAATATCACGAGTGTTAAATGTTTTTTATCTCCACATCCGTTGCACAGTGGATGCGTATACAGGCACCGTGTAATTGCATAATTTGCATAGGCAATGCATCGCGTCCGCCACTTTCTCCGACTAACGGGACTTGGAACTGGGACATCCGTTCATTTGTTCCCACATCAGGTCTTCAAATGTGTTTTTTTTCGTGTTTGTTCGCTATTTGAAATTTTGAGTGCAGTTTTTTGCATTTGGCCAGTGTGTTTTGAAAAGATCTTGATAGAATGATGATATTCTCTTCAGTTTAACATTGTTAGTTTTTTTTTTAATTCTCCTAAATCAAAACTCTTTGTTTATTTATTCTGTACTGAATGCTGGCAAAAGTTTCTTGCAACTGTTAGATGATAAGCTTTGTTTACGCATTTGACCTGCTTCGAATTTTCCAGAATTGCATTTGAACTTTCTATGGAGAAAGTTTTGACTATTCTTAGAACTGCAACTGCTTTTTATTCAACTAGTACCTAAATAAATATACTTTATGTTAGTTAGTTACGATTGTTTACGTCTATTGATTGTTAATGGACTTTATTAAGTGTCTGCAATTTAAAAACATAAAAATAATATCACAAATTAAAAGTATAAAGATAAATTGGAATTAAGAATACATTTCCAGACCCTCAAAATTTTAAACTTCAGCAGCCATTAAATTCCAACTTTAGCAATTTTTTCGTACACCTGAACTGCAACGCTGAATAAAATATGACAACAACAACATCATAGCATTTTATTAAGGAAGGTTTTCATTATCACTTTACGTGCCTAGCAACAAGAGTGAAATCTCAATCAGCAGTCCAATAACCGTTTCCCGCCATCTTTCATCAAAATCGTAACACAAAACTCTCTAATAAAATTCCAAACTCAAAATCTTCATTAATCAGAGCACAATTGATTCGACCAATCACAGCCTTCCATCCGTTATCAGTTCATGGTCAAAATATGCACAACAACAAAGAGTATCGTATGTATGTCAGACAGCCGGTGAAAGTACGGCGCGAAAGGTGACCGCAATAGGGTCAGTTACTAGCATTACGTGTGCGTACTGTGACACTTTCTTTGACGCCATTTTGGATTTTTCAAAACTTTTTTTTTAAGAACAATTTTAATTAATGACAGTTACTGTTGTTATGTTGGTAGACGAGGTAAATTTGTTAAATAATAAAAGGCAAAACATGTTTGTGTCGTCTCGATAGCACAATATCATAAACAGTCATCGGATCTACGTTTGGGATTACATTTTCATATAAAATTTTTATTAACTCATTGGTTAAGTGCAATGCTATCGTAAAGTAATAGCATTGTTCATTGCAGGAATAAAAATCATTTAGATAAAAAAACTTCGATACTAAAAAAACGAAAAACCAAGCATACCTACTTATTTAAAGAAAATGATGCTGGTGATTATCAAGCCCTATTTTCAATTAATTTATTCTCGTTAGAGGTATTGACTCCTGACTCCTCTTTGTAAGTAGCGAAGTTATCTTCAGCTATTCGGATGACATTTCCTTTCAGTTCAAAACGTCAAATCTTTGACATTAATTTTGACTATGGTTCGTTTACCATAAATGTCTCCACCGATTATTGATACGTCA
Source organism: Noctua fimbriata (assembly GCA_905163415.1). Lineage (NCBI taxonomy): Eukaryota > Metazoa > Arthropoda > Insecta > Lepidoptera > Noctuidae > Noctua > Noctua fimbriata. The sequence continues at coordinate 4,120,837 of LR990946.1, forward strand.
AGAAACTCCATGTTAATTTAACCTCTAGTTCAGCTTGCCTTGTCAAATAAAAGCGTGACAGCACATACATAATTTAGTTTATTACTATTACGTGTCACGGTGTGTAACTATGGATGACACTTTCTTTGACCTATTGCCGCGAAATTGCAATGGCGGCCATTTTTGTAGGCGCCATCTCTAAAAACAATATGGCTTCATAAAAAGACAGTGGTAGTTTTATTTAAATTATTAAAGACCTTAAAAAAGGATTTGGACATACAAATTGGTTTAAAAGACGGCCCAGACAAGACGCAATTGCTTTCAAAGACTTGGTATTTCTACAAGGATTTTAAACAGGGTCGTCAGAAGCTGTTCGGTAGCACATTTTGTCAATCATTTACATTTTGAATTTTTCCATCATCATTTCGTAAGATAGTCAATTTGTCTGGGTTATAAGAGTTACATACTTACTACTCTCTACATCAGTAACTTATATTTAATTCTTAATCTTAAAGTTTCATCGAAAAGTGGAAGGAATGAGGGGAGGCTTTTCCTCAGGAGTGGGACAGTACGGGCTAATTAAAAAAAAAAGTTGCATCGCAAAAAATATTGCATTGCAAAAAAAACAATAAATAAGAAAGAATTCCTCTTATTTCCCATAAGAAACCAAAAGTTTCATTGGTATTTTTCTCCTTATTTAATTTGTGTGTTTGTAGATTCATAATTTTACGGTTTGAATTTAATCACCGATGAGATAAGAAAAAATATTATACCCGACTTAAGTGTGAACCCCATATTATAATATAATTCCAATTTAGATTTAATTAATAAGTCATAGAGTTGATAAACGTTCTTTTCCTGGATGCAACAGCCATCCAATACAAAACTTACATTAGTAAAAAAAGTGTTACTTTGAACCCACACCGAAAATCTTCTTAGAATTTCCTTATTTATTTGATCTTTGGTACATACCCAAACTAAATAATCGGCACAGAGCAAGCTTGTGGTTTTCCTCTGTTAAAAAACATAACCATTTTGTCTCAGAATTTTCAAGGTCTCTTTATTGGATAGGTAAATAGGTATCTTCCGATTGACGTCTTTTGAAAAATCTTTTAAGGAAAGAACTCGTATAAACCATGTTTTGGCGGTTTTCAGCCTGTGATGATGTAACCTGCTGATCCATTTCAACACTTTACCTTTTTAGGTTCTAAGATATGCTGGTTTCCTTACCACGTTTTCCTTCACCGTTTTGGTAGCTGTGAAACCATGTTAAGCGGTGCACATCCAGTGCTGGTTCATTTTACTACTTGCCTATAAGGATTTAGGTACTGGGGCCAAATCATGACTTATGAAGACTGCAGCCACAGGCTTCTCAAACTATATTGGGGTGGACTTCCAGTTTCATCACATGCGGCTGAATATTATTTTTATTTTATACCCGACTACGGCGAAGCCAAATTAGTATCATAGCCAAGCCGATTTTAGCAGTCTATGTATGTATGCTTGTTTGTATTTACGTATGTTCCTCTGTAGCGTCTAAACTATTAATCCGATTTTTATGAATAAGATGTCAATCGATTCGTTATTATAGCCCGGGTAAGCTACATTTTATTCAGAAGTCGGGTTTTTTAGTTGTAGTATACCTACTACACAAATTCTTGTTAATATATGTATTTTACATGGACTGTGTTTAACATGGAGTGGCCAAAACATGGCCAAAATAACCTTACCTAATGGGAAACACTAAACCGATTGATAAAACTGGTCGTGAAACTGGCTGTCAGACTTCCAGGCATCTGACATCTAGGACCAACGGCTTGACTTCTGAGGCACGAAGGTCCTGGCCAGCGACTAATTACAGCATTACACCAAATATGATGAAGTTGCCTGGGATACCTGTTGGATCGGTATTAGAGTAGAGGAAGACCAAAGAAACGATGGATGGACTGTGTAAAGGATGATATAGCAAGAAAGGAGGTGTCTGATGAGATGACGAGTAATAGAGAAGTATGGAAGAAGAAGACATGCTGCACCGATCACAAATAAATTGGGATAAGCGTCGAAGAATGATGATGATGATGTTGTCTCTCATCAACTCTATTCAGGTAGGCAAAGTATTTTATAGTTGTCTTTTGGTGACTTATCATTGGATAATCAGTGATGTGATTTCATTTTCCATGGCAAAATGGGGAAGAATTAGCTCTGTCGCAGTTTACCACAGGATAAAGGTATCAATTTAAACGGAAATTCAATACCGTAGTTAATACATAACAACATAAAAATAACTAGCCATATGTTGATGATTATGTAGATACTACACCAAATAACGGTTCGATTTCTCGAACTATTATAAATAAACTAGTGACCCGCCCTTGCTTCGCACGGCGCCACCTATCGGGTCCAAAGCTATATCTAATGTGGCCTATGTTTTAAGTTAAGCATCTAGCAGTAGAGCGGTAAAAACTGCGTTCAAATTCATGCAGTAGTTTTTGCGTGATGCGAGTACAAACATACAGACAGACAAAAATTCTAAAACTGTTGTTTTGGCTTCTGTTGCTCTAAGAAAGACCCCATATATATTTTTTTCCAATATCTTCAATGTATGTGCAGACATCGGCCTGTTACAATTTTATTGTATGTAAGTATACAACATTATTTTTAGTATATGCGACACCTGAATATAGTTTGTTCAGAATAAGTAACTGAATCGATTTCAACAATTTTAAAACCATGTTTATATTTTGTCCCAAAAATATTTAAAAAAAGGCTACAAGTTGGACACCGAGCGACAATAACTAATTCTTTACATAAAAATACTAGACACGTGTTTCAGGTTTCGTATATACTAAAACTAATGTTGTAGATTTAGTCATCAGTCACCAACAACGAAATGTCACAAATATCAACTCAACCGTAAAACGATTACAGAAATTAACTAAACTATTTGATAAACCGTTAAGTAAACTATAAACCCATATAAAATCGGAACAGTAAGTCACGTCATTCTAGCGTGATAACTGATCATCATTCAAAAAAGTACCGTTATTTTAAAACAAACGATTTTGAACTTTAAGTCTGTGAGGTAAGGTTGTGGGAATTGTGTGGAATTAATAAAGAATTGCTGATGTTAATATGGATGGGCTTGTGTTGTAGTGCAAGCGATGAGCGATAGAAAAGCTAGATTTGTTTACCTGGAATATTACGAAACGATGGATGGATTGTGTGAAGGATGATATGGCTAGAAAGGAGGTGACTGCTGAGATGGAGAGTAATAGAGAAGTATGGAAGAAGAAGAAGCCATGCAACACCGACCCCAAATCAATTAGGATAGGGGTAGGAGAATGATGAGGCTGACTCCTTAATAGAATAGAATAGAATTTCTCTTTATTCGACCATTCGATCCATGACTCAAAATTTTTTTGTAAAACTTAGGACATGTTAGTAAGCACTGATAAAACAAAACAATACAAGACATAACGGTGGCTCACTGCTGCGGACCACAAATAAATGGAAAACGGCAAGAGAATGAATACGATAGATTTTCAATACCAGATAATTGAAAATCGCTTTCAAGATATTTCATATTATTATTCTGCATTTCTACAACGAGTTACAAGATTGATATACAATTTTCAGTACAGTCAAACATGTGTTGGATTGTCATAATGTGTACGGATAACCGTCATCGTTCTCGCTGGTAAAATATCACTTTACATTGTCGCTCTAGTGCCAAAAAGAGGCTATAGGAAACCCACAGGATACTAGGAGCAGGCGATCAGCATTGTTCATTTTTTTTTTGTACTTTTTACCCGACTGCCAAGGAATGGTTATGTTTTTCGCGCGTTTCTTGTATGCTTGTTTTTTTGTAAATTTCTTTATATCCTCGTATGTTCCAAATGGCTGGATGGATTTCGGTATCATTAGACTCATCTCAAAAACCCAAGTGACCTTAAATAGGCGTTTTAAAAAAAAGTTTGGATTTTTGGCGCAAAATTGTAAGTCGTAATTTTTTTTTTTCAACCAAACCTATCGAGTAGGGTATCAAAATGAAGGAGATTACAAATGGGTACAGAATAAAATCTGTAGTCGGGTTTTTTGATGCTTTTAAGTTAAATCACCTACTATTTTCCACTTCCATACAGAATTATTTTATTCTATAAAAAACTTTTACATAATTATTTCCAAAAAGGTGTGGAAAAAAATCAAAGACCACTGTCCCTCTTTTACGACAATCACAAAAATCATAGCATCCTACTATCCGCCATCTTACAATGCGCACGCGCACGCTCGTGAGAATGCAAGCGCGGGAAGTATTCTAACTTTTCACCACTTTTCCTCGGCACCACACTTTCCTCGCCACGGCCCAATGCCGCCACATAACGGCAGCCATTTTCATAACTAATAATGCCATTTGTCACTAACAATACAATGATAATTGTATTACCAGTGATTTATTCAGCCGTTTGTTTGGCTTAATTGATTATATTGAATATTCAGTGTATTGGTTATTCACATGCGAAGATTAATGTGGATATGATAGAAATTATGTTTCTATTTAGCAGTATACTAACATGTTCACGCGTTTGAAAAATGGTCCGAAAATTGTAACAAAAAAAAGAAAAAAAAACAAAGAAAAAAACAAATTGAAAAAAGATTTTTTTTTAAATAAATTTGTTAGACCCAATTTTAACACACATAAGCACAGCATTGACATCAGAACATAAAAATAAATGGTGCAGGAACATCGAGCAAATCCTGGACATGTAATAGTGAATGGTCTAAAATGGCCAAAAACCACTCGGGTCGACTTTCAGGTTAAGCCGCGCTGGCCTAGTTAAAAGTTTAGGCAGATGATGACTTGCTACCAAAAAGCATGTGCCAATTCTGTTGACAGTCGTCCTAGAAATAAGAAACACTTGGAAAGCGATTGTTTCTGATGGCGCCAAACTCGTGGCCTAGTTTAGATTGCCATCACACTAAGAGGAAGAAGGGGTCGTCACTGGACTATGTCCTCAGGTCGGCCGTCATTCTAGTAGCTATCCATGTTGGAGAACCACTGAAGGGTAAGGTATAGCACTATCACCAGCTTCAGGTGATTGTAGTAACATTAGGGTAGTGGACTCACCAATCAAGTGACATACGGTTTATGAGCTGTCAAAACGCGATGCCCCATAGATTAGCATTAGCAAGTTCTCGTCTTTAATTGGTTAACTCAATAACTCAACTATTATTTATTTATTTATCACTAATTACAGCAACATTACAGGCCAAGTCCAATACGATGCTATAAGACAAAATAAAAAATAAATCAATAAAAAAAACAACAATAAATCAATTTAAAAAAAAAAACCAATCAATCAATCAATTTGATTGCAATCAATTAATTGATTGCATTCATCTGGTTTTTAGCCCTAAAATAAAGTTTTTTTTTATTTTGTTTAAATTATTGGTTTGTAGACCCAATGAATAAGAAGTAAGTATTTTTTTTTATTTTTTTGTTTTGTTCGTTTTTTTTTGTAAGTAAGTATTTTTCTTTTTAGTTATTTTTTTTTTGGCTGTCTGCAAATATTGTACACATCACTTGTACACTTAATGTGCAACTAAAACAATCGCAAGTAGTCGCTAATGCACAATGTTGATAGGTCAGAACTATTAGTGCAGATATAACCTTATAATACTCTTTTTATATTTTAACACTTACGATTATAAATAAAGTTCCACGACCTTAATCGATTGGTTATTAGGTATAAAAAATATGGCATTAACGCCAATACATTTATTTCATTTTTATGAAATTGTATTTCATAAAACTGTAGTTTGGTTAGTATTTTAATTTGAATGCAATTTGACCAACCCCTAAATGGAGGTGCTAAACGTGTCAAAATAATATGTCATTAACGCTAATACCTAGTTATTAATACCTAGTAATTATTGGTTTGTAGACCCAATGAATAAGAAGTAATTTTTTTTTTTTTTTTGGTTTTGTTAGTTTTTTTTTTGTAAGTAAGTATTTTTCTTTTTATTTATCTTTTTTTTGGCTGTCTGCAAATATTGTACACATCACTTGTGCACTTAATGTGCAACTAAAACAATCGCAAGTAGTCGCTAATGCACAATGTTGATAGGTCAGAACTATTAGTGCAGATATAACCTTATAATACTCTTTTTTATATTTTAACACTTACGATTTTATATAAAGTTCCACGACCTTAATCGATTGGACATTAGATGTAAAAAATATGGCATTAACGCCAATACATTTATTTCATTTTTATGAAATTGTGTTTCATAAAACTGTAGTTTGGTTAGTATTTTAATTTGAATGCAATTTGACCAACACCTAAATGGAGGTGCTAAACGTGTCAAAATAATATGACATTAACGCTAATTTTCGTTAGTTTCGAAATTTAAATGCAACTAATGAATTTCATAAAATTGTAGTTTGTTTACTATTATAATTTGAATGCAATTTGACCAACCCCAAAATGTAGGTGTGCCGAACGTGTTTATTTTTAAATATTTTTTTAAAACGATCTTACACAACTTATTTGGCATTCTATAATTTATCATCATTTCGGTCTAGACTTAAATTATGAAAAAGTAATTATAATATAATTTATTGGTTCTATACATATTAGTTCAGATAGTACACTAGAACTTTTGTTATAATTTAAAATTACAAAATTTCAAATATTTCTATGGATTTATGTCAAAATTTCAAGGTATAGAAGCTTTAAACCGCTCTCATGTAAAGTTGTGTTTTTGCACTTGTACTAGTATACGTAGGGTCCGTCGAAAAGTTGCTAGTGCTATCGATACTTCAGTCAAGTCTGAATACAATAGTAAGCTTTTGAGTTATTTCACAAAGTCTACTTTTCCTGGCTTGATGAAGAGCTTTGGAAATAAGCAATGGAACTCGTTGGAAAAAGTTCTATATTAAAGATATTTGTTGACAAAAAGAGGAGCTAGACAGTGGGATCACTTTCAAAACGTTTTGTATTCCGAAAACAACTTTTAATAGGATTGGTAAGTTTTTCATACAACATTTTTGACTTATTCAACATCGCTGTCGTTGGTCGAAGGTCACTCTTGGTCTTGGTCTTCATCCCCCGTAGCATGACCACCGTAGACAAGGATTTCTTTGACGGAAGAATCGACAAAACGACAGATAGTGCAACGAAATCTGTCATTGTGTCTACGGCGGTCATGCTACGGGGGCAGGTCAAAGCTTTTAGAACAATAGAATATAATAATATATTTTTTAATTTTTTGGAGGAGCTTGTGGCTACATAATAACAGCCGCTCGGATCCAGCTTTAGGTTAAGCCGTGCTTGCCTTCCCTCTCATAGAGAGGAGGCCTGTGTCCCAGTAGTGGGAACATTATAGGCTGATTATGATGATTATGATTTATGTGCTTGCCTTGGTTGGCTCTGTGGATAGGTGACCACCTATCATACCGAGTTTCCTCCGTGCCTCGGAAAGCACATTAAGCCGTTGGTCCCGGCTGTCATTTGTAGATCTTTGGCAGTCGTTACAGGTAGTCAGTGGCTCAAAAAGTTTGACAACCAGTCGTACCAAGGGGCATCGTATTAGTACTAACTGGGTTGTGGAGGTCAGATAGGCAGTCGCTCCATAGAAAATACGGGTTTTCAGCTGCATCCGGTTAGACTGGAATCATCATCCCATAGCCCATCATCATGCCCCTGCTCTTATCCCAATTTATTTGAGGTCGGCGCAACATGTCATCTTCTTCCATACTTCTCTATTACTCGTCATCTCAACAGTCACCTCCTTTCTAGCCATATCATCCTTCACACAGTCCATCCATCGCTTCTTCGGTCTTCCTCTGCTATTATAGCCATCTTAATCCGTTATATTTAGCTAGTCTCGGAAAGATCTCCAGTACGAGCTTGTGGGGGGCTCGCGGTTTACGAGGATATGAATTATAATCCATATTCTTTGGCCCTCACAAACATACATAGACAATCTGGAGCCGGTCATGTAACCACTGATGACCTGGCAAAGAGAAATGCGCTCGCAATGCAACAACGCATACCTGCACAAATAGTATTGCCAGACCACACAAGATCCCGGATCTATATTACTAGTTTACGGATTGTAAACTAGTAATATAGATCCGGGATCTTGTCTAGACACTATTTTTTATTCAAGCAAAACTACAGGATCTAGAATTTTTTTAAACTTTTGATGTAAAGATGTGATGCTTATAGAAAACTAGTTTAAAAAAAAATTGGCTGTCACGGGACGCCCGTCAGATGTGCAACATCTATGTTAATATATGAATTTATGATTAATAAAAAAACCTCTAACGAAATATGGAGCAAAATAAAGAAAAAATTGTGACGTTAATAAAATCAATTTATTTTTGTTCTTACTTTCCTTTATTTATATTTTTACATTTTTAAATATTCCTTAGAAAAAACAATATAAAAAAAATAAAAAATGTAGCCCACCGGTATCGTGAACAGGGTCCTAAGCTACCGGCGGTCAGGGCTCCAGAGAGAGGAACCTCCTAACAATACGAGCCGTGACCAGGAGTACCACTTTCTGAATCGAGCCCTTGATCCAGCTGCCTAACGAGAGCCTCCTCAGGTATTGGTCGAGGCTCCTGGCAATTAAGCCATGGGTTGATACAACTATCGGCACAATGATCGCTGAGTCCACATCCCACATGTCGACAACCTCGCGAGCCAAGTCAAGTTACTTAATTTTTAGTATACAGTATGTTGTTAGTATAGTTATAGGTTCCTGGTACATACATAAAACTGTGCCCGATCAGTGACAGCGTAGACAGCTAATAACTGATGACCTCGCGAGGAGAAATGCGCCTGCAATCTAACTACATACGTACCTACATAATATCATACAACACAATCTTAGGGCTGCCACTAATAACCTAAACCCGGATTTTATTTGTATTTGCTTTACCATCATTTTCTGAAAGGCTACACAACTAGATAATCTAGGCAAGTGTGATCTACCCTATACTTCATCATCGCTTCACATCATCATCATCATTTCAGCCGAAAGACGTCCACTGCTGTACTCAGCCAAGTGTCACCACATTGACCGGTCCCGTGCGTCTCGCATCGAGCGGATTCCCGGAACCTTCACTAGGTGGAACCTAGTGGGAGACCTTCCAACGCAACGTCATCCGGTTTGCGGTCACCACTCCAGAACTTTTCGGCCCCATCAGCCATCCGTTCTGCGAGCAATGTGCTGCCCACTGCCACTTAAGTTTGCCAATTCTTCGGGCTACGTCGGTAATCCTGGTTCTCTTGCGAATGTCCCTATTTCACGCATGGAAACTAAAATAAAAATATTTGATAAGATGGCTCCATACTAATATAGTGCCTGGAATGAGTCTGCAATGCTACATTCACCCAGATTTTTTTCACCAAGTCATCTAAGACTGACAATTTTACTACTTTTTGCTGGATCGTTATCCTGAATTTAGCAATAACTAAAAAAGGACAGTAAAAGACACATCCTGCCATCTAGAAGAAAAACAAGTTTAAATAATACCATCCCAGAACTTCTTTTTTTCCAACCCTTGCTCACTACTATAAATTATATAATAAATTTTCTCCCAATTTTTCTAAACATCCTTTTCCTGCAACTGCCCGTACCAGTCCTCCGGCCCATCCTCCGGCATCCAACGCTCCGTAACGTCCCGTACGCTCCCATTTTAGTCTAGCTGCTTATTTCCCAGAACTTCAACCCGAGTAAAGATCTACTACATCCTGGCACATTCGTCTTCTCGCACTCCTAGATGAAACCCAAGCTCTGTAGCAGCCCTGACAACACCAAAGTATACCGTTATGCAGCTAGCAACATAGACATGCATTCGAGGTCGCTTTCTCATTTCGCCGGCATCAAATCGCGGTCACCTCGTTTAGAAACGTTTAGCTGGCAGTTATAACTACCGGAGATAGATGGTTTGGTTTCAATGTCAAGTTTGTGAAAAAAATATATTTTGGTTTCTTTATACAGGGTGTAAACAGACCCTTCACATAGCTGTCAACCAAGCAATCTGTACATCAAACTAAGTAACTTTACGCAAAAAATATTTGCTGGGAATCGACTTTTTTTTTGGGGTGAAAAATCACGGTAGGACTCGATGGAAAGCACTCAAAGCATTGTGCTGATGGATGGATTGAATAGTACGGGGGTCGAGGTGTGTAAAGGAAAAATCTTACATTAAAAACACGTATTTAAAAAAAAAACTTGTGAAAAAGTGGAACTTTGACCCCCAATATCTCCGTAACTAGAAGGTTCCCAGGTATGGTCTAGAACAAAAAAATGATCGCAAAGACGGGGAGAACAAGTGCCTTTCGGCTATGTTAAGGGTCTATTTACACACTTTATTTCTTACAAGGATGTCCTGTTAACGGGGCAGCCTACACTTGAAATACAGGATGTCCATCACAATGAAATGCCCTACTACTGCAACGGTTCTTTTTGTATTGTAAATTACAATGGTTTGAAAATAAGAGCAAGATAATATATGCAGACGACGATAAGTGGATCACCAAACCTCAACGTCATATCCAAGTGGCTCGGCTAGGGGGTCAAAGTTCCAACTTTTTCACAAGTTTTTTTTTAAAGGCAAGTTTTAAATGTTAACTAAATAATTAATAACTAATTTTAACTTGAATTATTTAAATACTTCCATGACCTCTGCCACATGTCATTACTTCCCAGAATTTGATTCCTATTAGCGACACTATCGAATGGTGTAATAATACCGTGTTTTGTTTCAAAATCAACGGGTTCGATTCCTGGCTAGGAATTTTGATTTTCCAAAAATCTAATGATGCAATTTTAGTTCTCATCAAAATTGGGCTCGAGACTTCTTTGAGTATTTTTCGCTATTCCTCATTGTTTCGGAATTGGCCATCCACACCCACATGAAAAATTCACTCTGTATATGTTGTTTTTTGTGTACTTCGTAATTGGCGTAATGTTTGAAAGAATAATTTTAAGTTATTGTACTGTCAGCTGTGAAGCTACCTTTCATGAAATAAATAAATACCTCGTATAGAGTTTTGATAGCAAAAGCCTAATACAAAATTCTTATATTCCGTTAAATTATGTGGGTGTCCCATGATATGACTGTCTGTTATGTTGATTCCTTCCTGTTTAACCCAAAATTATACCTTCCAAGTCCTACCCCAACCCAGAACTTGACCCTTTCGAAAAAAACCTGACTCCTAATCCCCACACCCAACGCCACCATCAATGAACGGAAAATTAGAAACTTGTAACGTAACCCAATTCCCCCCTCCTTCCCCCCCTTCCCCTTTCAACTTCGCATTGACATTCGGTGCAGGCAGGTCAACGATCCCGCTTTCACTTTCCGGTCACACCCCCCCGCTTTCCTGTTGCGTAACATCTGGAAGTGAATTGACGTGCGCGCGCTCATATGCGTCTGCGCAGCGCGCGTGAAAATGTTCGTTTTGTTTCTAGTTGTAATGTTATGATTGATTTCAGTATGTTTTAAGTTGTTGGTTGATTATTTTGTAGGGATATTGATTTTTTATTAATTATAGTACCAATAGCATAGGGTATAAAAATCACGGAAATAATTTTTAATAAACATCTAAAATCAATCAAATCATTCACTAACAAAAAACAATGCACAGCCTAAACTGCTGCATCAAGAATCATGGAATTATGGTTTAGGGTATATAACGAAAGTGCGAATAAAGCAGTATCTTTCCGTGCCTGATACAGTCATGGTATGGTACGGTGTAGTTGGCAGAATCCTACAGAATTCTTGAAAACCATCATGCATCATCATGTTTAAGCCCTTGTCCCATGTTACTTGGGGTCGGCGCAACACGCCATGTTTTTATCTTCCATTCTCCCCTGTCAACCGTATTGTAAATCTTTGAAAATTCATCCTGTAACAAGAATTTGTATGGTAATTTGTACTACAACTAAAAACCCGACTACTCAAAAATTACTCTCTAATTGAATTTCTATGTATTTTTTATTTTATTTTTATTTTTTAATAGTAAAATCGACTTCTCCTATTATTGAAGTCGGTTGAAATGTAGCCTATGTTACCCGGGCCATAATAACAAATCGATTGACACCTTATTCATCAAAATCGGATGAATAGTTTAGGCGCTACGGAGGATCATACGGAATACAAACATACATACGGACATACATAGAGTCCTAAAATCATAACCCTTCCTTTTGGCTTCGCCGTAGTCGGGTAAAAAGGAAGTAAAGAAGGGGATGGAAGCAAATTTTGCTCTCGGGAAATTCCACCGGGCGCACGGCTTGTCCGTATTTCCAATGACGTCAGCCCTATGCCCCTTTTTATATTCTTTTTAGTGACCTGTCAAGGTAAATAAAAAGTAAATAAATATAAAACAATAGTCAGGATAAATTTTATGGAATAGTATCATATTCCATAAAGTTATCCTGACTTTGTTCATGTATGACGCGTTTCATGAAAAAGGCTTGGCTTCTTACATAAACTGACCATAGTGCTGCAGTGTGACGTCAATAATTTACCTACCTAATTGAACTGTGAAAGGGTTCGATTGTTAATATTATATATTATGTACTCGTGCATTCGGTTAGACTGGAAGCCGACCCCACATAGCAGATGATGATTGCTCGTACATGTCTTACCAAGCGGCATCGTATTACCAAGTACTAACTGGGTTACGGAGGTCAGATAGGCAGTCGCTCCATGTAAAATACTGGTATTCAGCTGCAACCGATTAGACTGGAAACCGATCCCAACATAGTTGGGAAAAGGCTAGGCAGATGATGATGACTCGTACTATAATATTTGGTACCGGTACAACGAGCTGACTTGGAAAACCAAGGATATTGGAGAATCTTGTTTGTACTCAGTAAAGTTCGTGTTTTTTATACAACAACTACGTCTGATAATCAGTCTTACCAAGGGGTATCGTATTACCCAGTACTAACTAGGTTTTGGTGGTCAGATAGGCAGTCGCTACATGTAAAATACTGGTATTCAGCTGCATCCCTTTAGACTGGCAGCCGACCCTAACATAGTTGGAAAAGGCTAAGCAGATGATGAGACAAAGTTGTTCAGTTTGATGGTCTGTTCCTTACCCTTTAAATATGACCAAACATTTCTGAAATGGATATCCGCTTATCTTCTGCTCCCTTATGAAACCCAAAAGTTAAGCTACTACTGGTGGAAAATGACGTCTTTTTCGACATAAGTAGGTACTTAATCTTTTATTCCTCTTTGACACACAGAAATATTTTCAAGTGACGTTTTTTAGTAGCTACACATAAAATATTTGATTCCCTGATATTCTTATTATGATGGGATCCATCTAAAGAATATCATAACAAAGGGTCATTTCATCAGCGACATCGATAAATAATTGACAAGCTAAAAATGTATTGAAAAGTTTATGTAATAACATCAAAGCGCCTGTACCAGACGGGGTAAGCAGAGGTGAATCCATTAGTACACCTACATTTCGCCTGTTATGTTTTTAAGTCCCATGTAACTCGGGGCAAGTCTATTGCCATCAACCGGGCACAAATCCAGAATCCGTAGCTGTTACTGAAAAAATCCATGTTGATGGAAAAAAAACAATAACACATGACCGACCGACCTGGGACTCGAACCCAGGACCTCATGCTCCTCAGAGTCGCAGTTGCGACCACTTAACCAACGTGTTTTCTTTTATGAATGTTACTTGTATAGTGTACATAATAAAGAATATTCTATTTCATTCCAAACCTTGTAAAACCTTTAACAAAAACAATTTTAAAGAAACCATTAAAATGGTGACTACACAGCGGTATTACACCTGTTAGCACATAATATTCTTAGACAAAAAGGTTGAACAAGCTAAAATGTGCAAAGGCGTGACAGAATGACGTCACTGGACCTGCCATGACGCAAGATTCACCCTAAGTGACGTCTGAAGGAGCCATAAAAGTTAGATATTATGAAAATGTTTTAATTCTTGATTCCCAAAAACGTGACAAAGTTATAACATAGAAACTCTTTTCGTTTTGTAACATTTTCAACGGAAAAACTTTGCAATAGGTAATTTAATTTGTAGGTTGGGATTGCCCCAAATGTCGCATCGGTTCTGCTTGATATTGAATGGACCACATCCTCTAATCACTTGGTAATGATCCACAAAAAACATGACTTGTGAATGATATCATGTTGTCACCCAGAAAGGTTAGTCGGTCGGACATCCACATTACGCCAGTTATATTGAAGTCCCATGTAATAGGGGCGAGCCTATTGCATCCACCGGGCACAAATACAAAATTCCTTATGCAAAAACTTAATAACACTGTCCCGGCTTGGGAATCGAACCCAGGATCTCATGGTCAGCAGTAGCGTTTACGACCACTTAACCAACGGGGCTGTTGGTACTTGTAAAAGACCGTTTTTTATTTAAACTTCTAAAATGTTTCCGTTGAAGCGATCGCTCTTCACTGCTTTCTTATCATCATCTGCCTAGCCTTTTCCCAACTATCGTAGGTTCGGCTTCCAGTCTAAACAAAAGCAGCTGAATACCAGTATTTTACATGGAGTGACTGCCTATCTGGCCTCCACAACCCAGTTAGTACTGGGCAATACGTTATCCCTAGGTAAGACTGGTTGTCAGTTTCGGAACATTGACTACCTGTAACGACTGTCATAGATCTACAAATGACAGCCGAGACCAGTGGCTTACCGTGATTTCCGAGGCACAGAGGAAACTCGGTATGTTTTGGTTACCCATCCACAGACCGACTTAAGCAAGCGCTGCTTAACCTTAAAGGTCGACCCATGCGGCTGTTTTTGTTTCACCACGAGCTCCTGCACTGTTTCCATATAAAATCAAGTAATTATTTTACTGCAATTATTACTGCTTATGCATTTACTGAATGCGAGGTATTTCGACATTTTTTTTTAGTGTTCCTGCTTCACATAGGTCTCAAAAAATTAGTGAAGAAATTACTAACCCAAACTAACCAATTTCCATTACCCATCTTTCCTAAAAAAAACACCAATTCCTGCTCAATTATATCACAACATAACGTAGGAAGCGAAGAAAGCGCAACCATTATACGTACATATATAAATTGTTGCAATTACTATTACTAGCGTGATGTAAGGTGAAATGCGCGGGCGCAGCAGCGTCAGGAAGCTTGCGTAACACGGGCCTTGAACCTGCGCGGAACTGCGCGAACTGCGCGGAACTGCTCAAACTGCGCGAACAGGAAATAAAACTGGTGGTGGGAAGGTGCTGGTGAAGGGAAGTGGATTTGAGATTTTGGTGGTCAAGGTTTATTGTTTTGGTGAACTGATTTTATAATGTAATGTGTTTGTTTTATTATTTTTGCATGGATTTTGAAAAAGAGTGTAAACACCCTTTTTCAAACTCGTTTAGTTATATTTTGGAGCTCGTGGTCAAATAATAACAGCCGCTCGGATTGATTTTCAGGTTAAGCCAAGCTTGCCTAAGTTGGTCCGTCGATGGGTGAACCCCATTCCATACCGAGTTTCCTCTGTGCCTCGGAAAGCACTTTAAGCCATTGGTCCCGGCTCTCATTTGGTGATCTTTGTCAGTCGTTATATCTAATCAGAAGCCCGAAACTCTGACAACCATGTCTTACCAAGGGGTATCGTATTACCCAGTACTAACTGGGTTGTGCAGGTCAGATAGGCAGTCGCTTCATGTAAAATACTGGTATTCGGTTGCATCCGGTAGGACTGGAAGCCGACCCCAACATATGTAGTTGGGAAAAGGCCAGGCTGATGATGATGATCCTAGTTGGTGACACGTTTTCATTGACAAACCTAAATGTAAATCTGCTCTTAATGTTACATTATGTACTATGATTAATAAAACCCGTTAACATTTATAAACAGAAATAAAAAACTAAACTAATTGATAAAATCATAAAAAAACTGTTGATATGACTGTTGTAAACACCTGCGCTCAATACGTCACATGCATCATACGATATTCTATTAAATCAACAACTAAAATCATTTGGAATTACCAAATTCTACTTTCCTGTCAACTTCGGTTCTCCAGGAAGATCGTCAACTGGACGTGGATATCACGGAGCTAGTCGATGGAACGAAGCCCATATCAGCATTTTTCTATTTTGTATCACGTATCTTGATTAACTCTTTTATTTAGCCTATTGACTCATTGTCCCGTCACACGTCCCAGAAATTACTAGTCTTGCCCTTAATCTAATTTGGAGCTACATACATAATATTAGGCCTATAATCCCCAAAGGGTTAGGCAGAGGTGTACCTAGTAGTACTCCCACATTTCGCCAGTTATGTTTAAGTCTCATGTAATAGGAGGCGAGCTTATTGCCAGCAATAGAGAAAAATCCAGACTCCGTGAGTGCTACAAAGAAATTCCTGATAGAAAGACCTAATAACATTGCCCGGCCCGGATATTGAACCCAGGACCTCATGCTCAGAAGTCGCGTTTGCTACAACACCAACTACTAGACCAACAGCAGTCAAGCAGTCAATTTGGAGCTATAAGACCTGGAGCTCTAAGAGAGCTCCAGGTCTTATAGCTTACTGAAGTGTCGGAGACTAAGAAGAAGATGGCACGACGTAAAGGATAGCATTCTCATGAATTAGCGAGAAGAAACGTTACATTGAGAGAAGTGGAATGAATAGGGGAAGGCCTTTTCTCAGGAGAAGGATAGTCCAAAAAAGATAGAAGATATATAAAGATAACGAATCTGGTCAGTCAAACATTTCATCATTTACAACATTTCATTTCATCTCCGAAAATCATATTCTTATTCTTTATTGCACACAAAAATATGAGGAACACATAATTACAACATATAGCTTATGTACAAAGGCGAGCTTAACCCAGAATTGGGTTTAAATCAAAATCAATTACAAAATCAAAATCAAACTCAAAGCATTTATTTCAAGTAGGCCAGTTACAGGCACTTTTGAATTGTCGAAACAAAGACAACAATGAAATGTAGCTACAGTCCCAGTCACAAGGCATAAAAACTGAAAGTACTGTAGTTGCCCATTCCCTAGCGTAGATCTCTTTGGAGAAGACCGGGCAAGAAACTCCATGGACACTCTTTCAAATCAGAATACTTTTACAAAACCTTGGTTACATCATTCATGTTGAGATGGAGGATGCATACTTACCTATTCTAATCGGAAGCCAAACAATCTGTTCATCCTCTATTATTAGGAGCGAGATACAACACTACCGTTGCAAATGATCTGAGTTCAAGGCCCGAGCATCGTTACGTAAAGAATATTATTATTAGACGCACGTAACACTAGAGAAATGCTGTTACGACGCAGAATATTTGATATCCGAGTGTGTCTGTCATTGTTTTTTTTGTGATGGGTGACCAGAGTTTACGTTCCGTAGTATTTGAAAGTTCTAGGGTTAATAATCAAGCATACGTCATTCATCATCAATATCAGATAGGCAGTCGCTCCATGTAAAATACTGATAGTCAGCTGCATCCTGTTAGACTAGAAGCCGAACCCAATATATTTGAAAAAAAGGTAGGAAGATGATGATGACGTCATCATCATCGGACTATAGCAGTCCACTGCTGGGCAGGCTCTCATTCGCATACCAATCATCTTGATTCTCGGCCACTGTCATCGTGCGGGGGCGTTTTCTAACGTCTCCACTCATAAGCAAATAAAATATTGGCAATGAAAACTGTATGTTCACTTAACTGTATGCATTATAGTTCCCGCTTAGATTTCAACGGTTCATCGTCTCCTATTAATGCTCCTGTAACCTGTAACGCCTCTAGTGTTTGAACTACTAAAAAAAAACTATACTTTTCAAAAATAACACAGCAAATTGCGGTAAAATTGACACTGGGGGAGTTACCTAAATTATTGGGAAATCATCAAATGACCCCCCCCCCCCCCCCCCCCCCCGCTCTGGGCGGAACGGAAGGGAGTGTCAGACTTCTACTGACTAAAACTCATCCACGTTCCTTCTTTGCCCTTTGTGTTCCAGGGCCACGGTATCTCTTTTGAACAGTCCCACAGCGAGTTACCTACCTAATGCTCTAGTAGTCCCCTATTTCGAAGTTGTCGATATACACTTTGCTGCTTTCAAAGTTTTCCTTTTACAACTGCTTACCCTTGTATCTCTAACTACACGTAAAGACAAGCCGGTAGTTCAAGGCTTGTTACGCAAACTTTACGTCATCGGGTCGACGCCCGCGCAACTCGCGATGTTTGAGTGCATATTTTTATCATACGGTTCCTTCGCTGTTTTATTTTTATCTCTAGATCTTTGTTTATCTAATTTTAATTGGTGGGTTCGCCTTGATGTTGCGTCATTTTTTGCTGTGTTAGTGTTTTGAATTTTCTTTGGTTTCACGGTCAGATTTTTGCATTATTATGAATGTTGATGGATGGAAAGAGAGCGAGGAATGATTGTGTGAGGAATGATGTTTTAGAGAAAGGAGTAATTGATACTGGGTCGTCTGACAGGAGATAATGGAAGAAGAAAAAGATGATGAAGTGGCTTTCAAATCGTTTCATATTTCTGCAACAGCTTTCAACGCGATTGAGTGAGATATGCTTTTCGGACGCTCATTTCCATCTTATACATTTTCTTTTTTCTATTACCATTATTGCTGATACAATTTCACTTTGTCTAGGCAATCAGGACTGTGTTTAGAATCAGGAGTCATGAAATCTACTTCTATTTTCAGTATTCTAGCCTGTTTTTCGCCTTGGGTGTTACAATTTGCAGGATAATTAGCATGAGCATATTAACTTACGATATTATATTCTAACTGCTGTTGATAGCAAGATTCTATGACCCTTCTATGTAGTTTGAGGGCGTTTTCACTCAGTAGGACTACTACCAGGGGAGGCTTTTGCCTAGGACTCGGACAGATCAGGCTAACAAAAAAAAAGTAATCCCAGCGGACTCAGACCAAATGTTTGGTTCTACAGACATGCCCGTTTCCTCATGATTTGCGGCTGGTCTTAATTCCGAGATTACCTGATGAAATGAGAGGTTTTTTAAGAAAGGAACACACACTCAGAAGATGACTACTCACTCTTACTTTGCAAGTTTACCTACAGTCATAGATGACGAGTCATAGAGGTTTTCGTCTGCAGTTTTTGGCTACCTTTCATGAATCATAGGGAAAATCGACCCCAAATTGACCCAGGGGTGTTAACAGCTGGTGTGATGATGACTCACATTCAAATCAGAACGGTAATCTGTTCAGGGTGACGTAGTGACTTACCGTTTTCGTAGAAAGTGTGAAAGCATTACAGAATACGTTGGAGCGTCCTTACGTCATCAGGCCGTTGACCCCGGCGGCCATGATAGCCTATGTTAATGTTGGACAGTGAATTTATTTTCATAGAGTCTACTGTTTTTCATTGTAATGAATTTGAAGTTATGTAATTTATGGTAAATCAAATTTCTTTTCGTGGTGTGATTTGATTTGTAATATGGTTGGTAATATAGCACGTGTTTATATAAATATATCGGCTTGTTACTGTCTTTTTTTTGGGATGGGAAATCATCAAATGACCCCCCCTCCCCCCGCTCTGGGCGGAATGGAAGGGAGTGTCAGACTTCTACTGACTAAAACCCATCCATGTTCCTTCTTTGCTCTGTGTTCCAGGGCCGCGGTATCTCTTTCGAACAGTCCCGCAGCCCTGGCAGGCATAGGCCCTTGTAGACCCCTACATTGTTGCTGACATCTCTTTGAGGCGCGCGTGGCTCTTTTATAGACGAAGGACTACAGCAGTTTCCTAACTACAATGATTTTAAACTTATACTGTCACTCACGGGATATCTTCCGTAATTGTTCATTATTTTGAGCTCCCGATATTTCGGCGCTGTTGCAAGCACCATGATCGCGGGTTGACTGGAGAATGCGGGTGGATGGAAAATAAATTGTTAAGAGCAGACAAATCTATCTACCCTCTTTCTTTGTCTTTTGATACGCGCACTACTAAGAAGAAAGAAGAAGACGAAAACTAAGAGGAAGAAGATATCCTGTAAGTGACAGTATAAGTTTAGTTGTAAAGCGTGAAAGCTTAAAACAGTGTTACAATGATTTTCACCATCGTCATTCAGCGATGTCTAATTAATTGAGGAAGTACACACTCGTCTCTTAGACATCTGTTAAACTCAAAAGACAAAACCCAAAACAGTGTACTTGCCAAGCTGGTCTTTTAATCTCTGAGCCTTCACGATTTATTCCTTATTTCTCATTAACTTAACACACAGGCTTTTATTAAATGATTCAACGTTGGTTTAAACTAAAAAGGTTTCAGTCATATATTCTTTTTTTAGGAGCTTGTGGCTAAATAGTAACAGCCGCTCGGAACGATCTTTAGGTTAAGCAGTGCTTGCCTAGGTTGGTCTGTGGACGGTTGACCAGCCATTACATACCGAGTATCCTCCATGCCTCGGAAAGCACGTTAAGCCGTTGGTCCCGGCTGCCATTTGTAGATCTTTGACAGTCGTTACAGGTACTCAGTGGGCCAAAAAGTCTGACAACCAGTCTTACCAAGGGGTATCGTATTACTTAGTTCTAACTGGGTTGTGGAGGTGAGATAGGCAATCACTCCATGTAAAATACTGGTATTCAGCTGCATCCAGTTAGACTGGAAGTCGACCCTAACATAGCTGGGAAAAGGCTTGGCAGATGATGATTCTTTTTTTCCCACTATGGCTACGCTCCTTTAACTCCAGCATGATGCAATAAAAGAGCTTGTTAGTCAAGACGATGACATAAAAACAGTTCGCACGCGTGCACACTTTATCCTTTTACCTATTATCAAATCGAGACTTCTTATAAAGATATACATATTTTTCTCCTCGAGCTTTTGTATCGCGGAAATACCCATTAAGTCACACTTACTTTAAAGTATTCTTATTTTAAACTTATGTAAATATATAAAGAAATTAGCATTTACAAGGAAAATCATTAAAAATAGGTGAAGATGCAAGAAAATTTTATTATACAGACTGACGTCAAAGAACCTCATCAGAACTAGGTGTGTACTAAACGTGGTCTAAAAGATAGAATTTTCTGAAATGGTATTAATCTTTTTTGTTTTTTTCGGATCGTATCTTTTCCTCCATCAACGTTTCATAAGATACGCGTTTGGGAGTAATCGTAGAAGATTCAAAATTAAAGTAGTTCATTAGACCAATCTTGTTGGGAGTAGCTAAATGGGACTGGATGACGATCAGGTCCAATGCCGTGATATTGAACGGCTACTAGATGATAAAATTGAACGATCCATTGGAAAATATGAAGATAACAGACGTCTTAGACAAGGCGACATTTCACCCATATTGATTGCATCAATATTATCATCATCTTTCTTCCGCCCTTTTTGTTAGAATGGGTAATCATCAAAAGACCCCTCCCTCTGGGCGGAGCGGAAGGGAGTGTCAGACTTGTACTGACTAAAACCCATCCATGTTCCTTCTTTGCCCTTTGTGTTCCAGGACCGCGGTATCTCTTTCGAACAGTCCCTCAGCCTCATCATTCCCCTGCCCTTATTCCAATTTATTTGGGGTCGGCGCAGCATGTCTTCTCCTTCCATACTTCTCTATTATCATTCCATCAATGTATTTGTCTAAAATGTATTTTTGATTGACATAAACTACCGAAACGATTTTTGAAATTCGCTATAGATATAAAAAACGCCATGAAAGCGATGCTAGCTTCCCCAGATTCTCTTATCACATAGCTGTGTTAAGAATTGACAATTATTTGCTAACTGATCAGTACGAGCAGCTCAAGCTCCAAGACCAACATCTAGCCATCTAGCCACGAGGCCCTGAAGTCGCTGAACCCAGACGCGGTCCAAAACTTTTCCAGTCAGATCGATGTTATGTAAACCTAAGTCTAGAATCGAACGTCGACCCGCCTCCTCACGGCCAATCACCTGTACATGACGCATTGGTGATTTGCTTGTCATCGCACTACTTTTCCTTCTATCTGGTGATTAAGAGGAAGGTTTACCTTCTTCCTGGGGTTTCCTGAAGGTCATAATTGACGTTATGGTGAAAGGAATGAGTTAATTTGATGAAATTGAGGAAGTTAAGAAGATAAATTATTTTTCCTTTTAGACATTTACCGAAAAATATTTCTTAGGATGTCGCGTGCTGTTTTTTTTTTGTAAAAATTTTTGCATCTGTTTCCAGTTAATTGGTTTAAATCTCATGCCGTCTTTGATCAACATCCTTTGAATGTTTTATTGCAAGAATATAGGTAGCTAACACCGATATCGATGCAGCAACGCTGATTTCCTTATAGTTGATGACGTAGACTTCGACTCTTAAATTTATAGACTTGATACCTGTCTGTTTCTTCAAAGGGTTAGATAGAAGTGTATACACGGTGACACATCAGGTTATACATTTCCATTATAACATGGCCGTGGTTTGTATAGATGTCCCGTACAATGAGAGATCCGCATAAACTAGTTATGTGTAGCTTGATTGGTCTTCGCGCGTACCCTGACTACTCACATATTTATGATGGGATATCTAATAACACTTTGCCCGACCCATGAAACGAACTCAGGGCATCATATCAACCATTAACGCTTGCGATCACTAACCCAACGATACTGGTGAGGTAGACGTATGGAATCTGTAGCCGATAAATTTTGGAGATAAATACAAACTTAGTATGTCGAAACGTTTTACTATAAACGTTCAGGTATCTTTACATATGTTTACTCACTGTTTGTACGCTTAGATCTTTTAAATTACGCAACGGATTTAATGCAGTTTTCAGCAATAGATAGAGTGATTCAAGAGGAAGGTTTTTACTTATACTGCACCCGTGCGAAACCGGGGCGGGTCGGTAGTTTTAAAAAAAAACACTAATGAGTTAGAACAGATTTAAATTAAAACAAAACACGGCTAACAAAGGTCAGTAACCTCAACGCAAAATTCCCTCTAAATAGTTCAAAAACAAAATTCCATTCATTCCTACTTCCGTACGATTGCGATGCTAGGCGCGTGTCACTTTCGCGCCAATCGTTTGCGCATGCGCACCCTGTTTGGTGAAACTGTTCTGTTTGCGCACTTTCTGACCAGTATCCGGATACGGACAGCGAACTAAAATTATTTAACCATACGTTAGATAATGAACTTTAGGAAATCAGGTCGTTGAACTTTTGTGTGAACTTGATTTTTGAATAAAAAATTTGTATTTTTGATGTTACGAGTATGTAATGTGTCACCTCAAGTCATGGATTTTCGAATGCTGATGAGTTTTGATTTTGCATAATCTTGAATATTCACCTTACTTAGTGTTATATTTGACTACATCAAATGTAATTAAATAAATAAGAAATGAATAGATAGACTTGCATAAATAAACTATTAATAGAATAAGTAAATGAATGGAAATATAAAATACATAATATGATATAAAATAATTCAAACTTAACAACAAGAGGAAGTAATAAAACGCCCTTCTCTTTCTACTTATTTAAAATATTTGCTGTGCCCGACAGGGTCCATAATTGTTTCTATTTTTTTATTTACCACCTGTAAGTGTACATTATGGATATACCAATAAACGATCTGAGATACAAGTACAATGGATGTTATTTCATTGGCTGATGCTACCATAAATCATAAATAATAGGTTGAAAGCCAATATCACCAGACACTGCAGTCTGTAAGTTCACTAACCGGGATTTCGCCGGAGATCGATCAAGCTATTTCTGCAGAAAAACTTTACCCTAAAGAACTCTTCTCTATCAATTCTCTAAGTATTTTCCATGAATTTAGACCCCCAAATTTCATTAAATGTTATACAAAATAATTAGTTTTCGAAAGAGATCCAGGCATGCATGCAGGATTCAGCATCCCGCCCGCAAAAATAATTATGCACATGCAGGAAAAGCAATAATTAGCAAGCCATGCTCCCAAATCTATCCTCGTGCACGTGTTTCACACAAAAAATCCAACATCTTTCACTTATCCATTCACTCACACACACCCAACCATTCACACAAACACTCCCCCCTTCTCCCCTCCCAGACATAGCTGTCAGTCATTACATGTGACAACTAAACGGAACTATAAACAAGGAAGAGGCTTTACGTAAGAGTTATTACAGAGCCTTGAACCTCGGAACTGAGGGAAGCGGCGCCCGCGCACGTCAACGGCTAATTGATCGTGTTAGGAAGTAGAGTGGAGGCGGGGTTAAGTAGAGTTTAGCGTGGAATTGACTTTTTACGGTTGACAAAACAAACTGAAGTTCTGAAGACAAGTATAATCAAGGAAGGTGCATTAGATAGAATAACTGGAAAAATATGGTGGGGATGCCTCGTTGGTTTAGTGCTCGCAAGCGATACTGCTGAGCACGAGGTCCTGGGTTGAATTCCCGGGTCGGGCAAAGTATTATTAGATTTTTCCATAAGGACTTTCTCAGTAGCAGCCACGGAGTCTGAATTTGTGCGTGGTTGATCGCAATAAGCTCGCTCCCTATTACTTGGGACTTAAAAACATAACTGGCGAAAAGTGGGTATACTATTAGATATAACTCTGCTTAACCTTTCGAGGTATTACAGAGCCTTGAACCGAACCTCGCAACTCAGGGAAGCGGCGTACGCGCACGTCAGCGATTAATCGTTCTTGTTAGGAGGTGGAGTGGAGGCGGGGTGGGCAGAGTTAAGCGTGGAACTGGATAATAGGCGAGATTGAATTGGTTATAAGCAAACAAAAATGTAAAATTTGAAATGTATGAATATTTCTTAAATTGGTAAAATTAAACTTTGCTGCGCGGAAAAAAATAAATACTTACAAAAATAAACAGGTTTAGATTCAAAATTCAAGATTCTTTAGTACAGTCGCCAGCACATCAAGTTACCATAAACTGCCAAATTACTCCAAATGATTTTAAACCATAAACTGTTGTAGGTCAAGTTCAAAATCTAATGCGATGCACTGGCGACTGTACATTGTGGTCTTTATAAATAACTAGCTGTCGCCCGCGACCTACGTCCGCGTGAAATTATTATAAAAACATAATTTTCCCCGTTTTTGCAACATTTTTCATTGCTGCTCCGCTCCTATTGGTCGTAGCGTGATGTTATATAGCCTAAAGCCTTCCTCGATAAATGGGCTATCCAACACTAAAAGAATTTTTCAAATCGAACCAGTAGTTCCTGAGATTAGCGCGTTCAAACAAACAAACTCTTCAGCTTTATAATATTAGTATAGATTTAGAATTTCCCTGTAAAAACCCACTTCAAAAGGAACGTTATTATTACAAAAAGCTACGTGAATAATTTAAATTCGATTTTATCACTACAAAAATTACTATAACTCCTTCATTTTCGCAACCACACCGGAAACCAATTGCCACAATGACAATATTAAATACTGTAATGACGACAAAATTACTAATACAAGCTTTTCCGCCGAAGTTTCTTGTATTACTCACTATTACGACCTTTTATTTACCAAAGGGTGAGTTGAGTGCTGAGTCATAGAGGGCGAGAACCCCTGACGGTAGGGAAACACGGTGACGTCATATGTGACGTCATTTACGAGGATGTTGGAGAATGATGAAACAATCGATTTGTATTGTTTATCAAGTATTGTACTATTTTTATTTTAAATTACTACGAATGTAAGGACTATGTGGGTCATACAGGGTGACGCCGACAATACGGCAATAAATTTAACTGCGTATGCATTATGACGTTCCCAGTCTGTATACAAAAAATAAATTAAATATACAATATGAGTTTTAGTATATGCGAAACCTGAAACACGTGTCTAGTATCTTTATGTAAAGAATCTATGTACAAAATTTCAAAACTGTATCATGAAAAATCGCAAAGTTATAAGCTTGTTCTGTTACCTAGTTGTCCTCACAAAAACGTGGTTAGGCTCCAGCGTCGTCTTGAGTCATTGATAATAATAATTTGGCAGTAGGTACCTAAATTATTGCGATAGGTACGTAAAGTCGCTCGATGTCCAACTTTTAACTTTTTTTAATATTTTTGGGAAAACATATAACATGGTTTAAAAATTATTGGAATCGATTCAGTTACTTATTCTGAACAAACTATATTCAGGTTTTGCATATACTAAAAATAATGTTGTAAAATTTTCTACTTGATGTGGATTAATAGGCTAGGACCGACGGATTACTCGACTCCCACATCGATATAGCCACTAAACACATATTGCCAATTCGGTACTTCAAAAATCTTTGCCAAATTCGGTCCTTAAGTTTTATTTCCAGACGCGAATTAGTAAAAACTATACCTAAGGTTAGTAAAACAACAATAGTAAATGGTGTTACATTTCGTCAACAGTTTTAAGCTATTTAGTTTGTTTGATTTTTTTTATTTCGATTTTAGATTTCTTTAATAGTGTTTAAATATTTTTTGAACTAGTATTATCAGTATTTTCATTTATTGTCGTATTATCGGCGCCACCCTGTATAATATTTATTATTTTGTGATTTATTGTCCGTCTGTCTGTCTGTCAAGATCCCTTTTTTCAGGAACGCATGGAGGTATTAGCTGAAATTAATATCAAAAACTCAGGTCCAGGTATCCCGTGGAGCAGTGAAAAAATCAAAACTCGTAAGTCAACGTGATCAAAAGATATGACGCATATTTTGATTTCGATTTAATTAAAATCTATAGGGTACTTCCCGTTGACCTAAAAACCGTAAATAATAATGAAGTTTAATAACAAAATACCTACTACAAGTTAATACGGAAATCTCGGTGCGTAAGTTCAGATCGCACTTGGCCGGGGCGGTTACTGCAGGTTAGGCCTATAACTCATCCATCACTACATAGTATGAAACAAAGTCGCTTCCCGCTGTCTGTCCGTCCCTATGTATGCTTAAGGGCATTACATTGCTCGATGACCTTGATGATTTGATCCCTGTACTGGTTTTTGTTGTCTTGCTCCGCACATTTCGCAAAATTTCGGTTTTTATTTATTATTTAAAAATATTAAAAGAAATAACAGAAAAAAAACAATACAGATTGTTAAGTATATCATTACGTATTTGTTGTTACAAAATTCATGCCGATCTATTCAGCCGTTACAGAGATAATTTACAATTAAGGTTGAAAAAGGACCTATTTTCTACGATTAACCAAAAAAAAATGAGGTTTATTAAAATTTTAAACAATACAATTTATTTGTGATGAACTTAACTATAACATACTTTTTTTATACGGAAAACGCACGAAGGGATTCATCAACAAATTTCTTTGAACATACGCCGTTTTTGGGATTTGAGCCATGTAATGCCCTTAAAGTTTTAAAACTATGCAACGGATTTCGATGCGGTTTTTTTTAATAGATAGATTGATTCAAGAGGAAGGTTTATATGTATATATTGCACCCGTGCGAAGCCGGGGCGGGTTGCTAGTTAGGTATATAATACCTACGTCAACATACATAGGTACTTTACCATTGCACCAGTGACTCAGAAAATAATATTATCAGTATCGGTAGCGGGGTGACTCACTTTTTTCCGGAATTGTTTCAGTAGTGCAATAATTATTATGAGGGCAGTATTGCGTTGCTGTGATGACATCAAGGTTTTATAAGGATAATAATTATCATAAAATAATTATACTGTTTATCTTAGTAGCTAGCAGTGGCGAAGGTTCGATAGAACTCGATTCCTACCGGCTTCCCTTTCAAAAATAGCACAGTCAGTATTCTATAGACAAATCTAGACGACAAATCTACGCGAAACCAGAATATAGTTTGTTCAGAATAAGTAACTGAATCGATTCCAATAATTATTAAAGCATGTTATAATTCGTCAAAAAAATATTTTAAAAAGACTACAATATGGACCTATCGCAATCATTTAGTACCTAATGCTAAATTATTATTATCAATGAGCTCAAGACGACGCTGAAGACGCGCGCGCGGTGGCCCCGCGTGGTGACCACGTTTTTGTGCGGACAACCAGGTAACAGAACAAGCTTATAACTTTGTGAGTTTTCATGATACAGTTTTGAAATTTTGTACATAGATTCTTTACATAAAAATACTAAACACGTGTTTCAGGTTTCGCATATACTAAAACTAATGTTGTATACTTACTGAAACAGTTGCTTGTCTCGGAAAGCAGGGCTGTTGTTCTTATATATTTGACAGTCGTTACGACCTGCAGAAACCCGAAAGACAGCCAGTCCTATCAAGGGATACATATCATGTTATCCAGTAACCGCCAGTGGCGAAGGTTCGATAGAACTCGATTCCTACCGGATTCCCTTTGAAAAATGGCACAGTCAGTATTCATAGACAAACAATAAAAGCACATTAAAGATATGTACTCCAGCTTACCCTATCGTTACTGGTAACCGCCATGGGTTGTGGATGTCAGACAGTAGTCTCGCTTCATGTAAAATACTTTTATGCAGCTGCACCCGGTTCGACTTGAACCCGACCCCAGCATAGTTGAAAAGAGGCTTGGCAGAGGGAGTAATCTAGCCAAATGGGGTATCATCGACCCGTCCCAAATACAATGTCAGTGTGGAGCCCCTTTGCAATATATGCCCCATCTCCTTTCTTGCCCATCTGGCGCAACCACCAGGATTTAAAGGAAGCCAACGACTGAGCTGCACAGGTGGCTATATACTGGTCAGGTGTTATTTGAGTCTATCGCAAAGTAGGAGAAGAAGAGGGAGCCAAGACATTGAAGTATTTGTAGTTCGCTGCTACCGATATTTGCAAGAGTACATAGAGATCTACACCTGTAAAAAACAACATAAATTGGACATATTTTCTTGCTCTTTGGCGGAATTCCAGAGGGTAGCAGTATGTTGTCTACTGTCTAACTTATGCTTCTACCCTTACTTGGGACTGGATAATATGTAACTTATGACTACTTTGTTAGCTTGGGTCTTACCTGTAAAAACAAATGTATGTGTTAAGGAATAATAAATAAATAAATAAACATAAAAGAACATCACTGTCTTCTTTACTTACAAAAGGATCAACTGTTCTATAAATATAACACTAATTAGGTTAAAATCAAATCGAATTAATTAATTGTATCCTTATTAAAGCAATTAAATAAATATGATGCTGTAGTTTCAGGGAACTATTTACAATTTCAATATAATATTTATCTCAATTGAATTGTTATCAAAATTCCATGAATATAACTGCAAAACAAAGCAATTAATTAATTATGTGTTAGGTCATTTTAATCCCATAATAATTCGTTGTTACACAATAATAATGTAGTATGACCTCATAGCATCGTACTATATTACGTAATATGAGTATTTTACTGGTTATATCCTTACATAACTTACCATCGCGCTGGTATTTCCCGAGAGGGTGGGTTGAGGTGAAGTCTCACACCCACATTTCACAAATAAGCTAAGTGTCATGTATTAGGTGCTGAGGTAAGACTGGTTAGACTGGAACCACTCAGGGCACACTTTCAGTCAACTAAGGGCACTCATCATCTGCCTAGCCTTTTCCCAACTATGTTAGGGTCGGCTTCCAGTCTAACCGGATGCAGCTGAATACCAGTATTTTACATGGAGCGTCTGCCTATCTGACCTCCACAAGTCAGTTAGTACTAGGTAATACGATACCCCTTGGTAAGACTGGTTGTCAGACTTTTCGGGCCGCTGACTACCTTTAACAACTGTTAAAGATCTACAAATGACAGCCGGGACCAACGGCTTAACGTGCTTTCCGAGGCACGGAGGAAACTCGGTATGTAATGGGTGGTCACCCATCCACAGACCAACCTAGGCAAGCACGGCTTAACCTAAAGATCGATCCGAGCGACTGTTATTATTTAGCCACGAGCTCCTCGTTTAAACATCACTATGATGAGCTTTATTATACACAAATTTATTGTGCTTTTAAATCTAAAGTTATGTTTTTTTGATTATTAATTGCTTTGTTTAACGGATGAATTTAAAATTACTTGATGCTTGTATGACATCGTATCTTGGAAAAAATTACTGTGACATAATTTGATGTAACATCTTGATGTATGTGTATACGCATGTTTTGGACAAATAAAAACTATCTCATCTTAAACACTGTTTTAAGCTTTCACGGTTTACAACTAAACTTGTACTATAAAAAAATAAAAAAAAAACAAAAAAATAAAAAATCGGGAAATATCTGGAGCTCAAAACAATGAACAATCACGGAAGATATCCCGTAAGTGACAGTACAAGTTTATCTCATCTTATCATTGTTTTTCTTTTTTAAGGTTCTACCAAGTAAACTATGTATATTATTAATTAAAAACTATTAAATAAACTAAAATAAATAAAATAACAACTTAACTTATCGTTTGACTCAAAAAGCTTCACTGCCAAGTCATTGAAACAAAGATCTTATTTTACCGGCAAAAACTTACATGACATTACAATTTTGACGTCATGGCAATATACTACATACATTGCACATAATAAGCATAATCTGCATAATACTTCCACTGTGGTTTCTCAACCCTGATGGAAGTCGTCATGTCATGCCATGTCATATGGGCAATGACCGCGTCATGACCATTCTGACCGGCCTTGAATACTCTAGGTGTTCCCTATGTGGTTGACTAAATATTTCATAAATGTCGTGTCATGACCGTAGTGTGTATGTGTGTATAGGGAAGGATGTGTATATGAAGTGTGTATGTATACGGTGTGGCTGTGTGTGTGTGCGAACGAGAGGGTGTATGTTTGTCTTCTTCCTTGTTTATTGTGTCATCAGTTAGGTACCTATTTATTTATTTACACTTTTGGAAAAGTACTATGGGTGGTTTTGTTACGTAGTGTGAATTATTCCAGGGTTTTGGATGGAAATGTTTGGCAAAGGAAAATATCGTTTCAATTTTGTAGGCTTAAAATGATGAACAGTAAGCTTTCAATCTGTGGATGCCTCATTTTTAGGCATAGATTCTTATTTAAAAAAGGAACAAAGATGTCACCACCATTCTATAAAAAACAAAACAAAATTAGTTTAATGCACGTGCTGTTTTTTACTATTAATTAATTACCAATACTTTCGACTATATTAACGACGCTTAGCATATTATACACGCTTCAAAGTAGCTAAATTGTACTGGCAGGTGGAAGATACTCCAAAGCGTTCATAATAATTATACTAGTCTTTATCTGTACTATTATTATAAAGATATAAAATTTGTTTGTTAGTTTGTATGCAGGGGGTAATCTCCGGAAGTAATGATCCAATTCTAAAACAAATTTCACTTATAGAAAGCTACATTATTCGTGAATACTATCGGCCATAAATTATTTTTATATCACGCATATTAGCTAAGCTATCACACTTTTTGCGGACGAAGTCGCGGGCCAAGTGCTAGTACTGAATATAAACCTACCTAGGTAAAAATGCATTTATGACTTAATATCATACTATGGTAAACAGTTTCGATGACCAGGTGTAATCATTAGACTATAAGTAGTCATGATTGTACGGCATTGGTCTATTATAAAGTTGAATTGCGTAAAATGTGTATATTTAAAGCCTTTTACGATAATTAAGCTGTAGGTATTATGGAGACTGCCGTTGGTCAAGTGGTCGCAAGCGTTACTGCTAAGCATGAAGCCTGGTTTCGATTCCCGGGTCGGGCAAAGTTTTAATGGATTTTTTTTCAGGAATTTTTCAGTAGCACAGTTGTGCCCGGTTGATGGCAATAGGCTCGTCCCCTATTACATGGGACTGAAACATAACTGGTGAAATGAGTGTGTACTTTAGGTACTCCTCTGCCTAACTCTTTGGGGATTACAGGCGTGATGTTATAACGCCTGCTTGTTTGTTAAAATTTAATGATTCATCTATACATATAATAAAATCGTAGACTTTCCGTGTCTGTACATTACAGATTTTTGCAAAAAAGTCAGTGGAAAGTGCGAGAAATAAGTAATAGAAAGTAAAAATACCTTTTTTTAAATTTTTGTCTGTTTGTCGGTTTGTCGGTTTGTCGGTTTGTCGGTTTGTCTGTTCGTTTGTGCGCGCATCTCGTAAAAACCCCTCATTGTATTCAAAATCTAAATATTACAAAATAAGAAGCATTGTTGTGGGTATTATTTAGCGTTTATTTCATCAAAATCGACCAACAGACGCAAAAGATATTAACTTTTAAAATTTTGTTAGTAACCTCATACGCGATTTCTATGATAAAAATAATTTACGTAAATAGGTTTTAGTCGTAGTGTAGTCACTCGGAATGGCTGAAAACTAATTTTGTTTTATTTTTCCTTTTGACTTTACTCTTTGCACGGAAGTAATAAGTACTACGTACGCACGCGATGGCCAGTCAAGCTTTACATAACCAGTTTATGCGGATCTCTCACTGTATAGGAAATCTATACAAAGCGAGGTCAATTTATTCTGGAATTTTACAGCTTCATGTGCCGCCGTGCGTACAACTGCAATTCTTGCTTGCATTAAAAAAATGCCACCAAAAGAGAGGTTAACGCTAATTTAGTCTCTTTCTAATAAGGTGACCATTCATTTTATGTAAAAAGTAGGACATGATGGAAAGGCTGAGAATATAACATTATTAAATTAAATTATAAAAATATTTTCAATTTTCGTTTCCGAGGCAATTAAATAAAATAAAAAAATAGTAATACGAGAAAGCTATTATTATACATATATTAGGCAATTACAGCAACTCAACCTGAAGTTTATTTAAATAATAAAATTACTATTATTTGGATTTTACTATATTTAATGGGGTCACCATTAGTGAAATGATGTATTAAATAAGATTAGTTCTTAGATAATAGGTAGATAAACAATATCCCACAAAATAAAAACTTTATGGGGACAATACCTAAATAAGACAATGACGTTGTCAAATTCAACCAGACCACCTTTTTCGAATGTTGCCCGCACACAAATTAAATAAAATAGTTTCGTTTGAATATTAAAACAGGACTTTCAGGATTTCGTATTTTTATATGTGCCTACCGAAATGACTTCGAATACTAATAATTTAGTAGATTAATGATCATGTCCACATTGTGCGAGTGGGAAAAGGCTAAAATCCGGCGGCAGTGACGAGCAGAAAGTTACATTAACGGAGTAAAATACTTATATGAACAAACTAACATTGCGAATGGGTTGCCTGATAAAGTTAAGTCAAGGCTACCCTTTATTAAAACTAACGGAACTAATCTTTTTTTCAAACCAACGAAATCAAAATGGAATTAGAGTAAATATCTACAAAGCAATCAAGCCAAGAATCTGTTAGGTTGTCATCTTTTTGTCCCTACTACAGAGGTGTAAGGTATAAATAGATAAATTGATACTATATGTCCACTCATCTATTTTCTTATTAAGATATGTATTAAAAGAACAGATAGGTAATTTTATTACAAACACGATGGCATAACGTTCGGTTGTCTAAGTAAAATCGGTCAAGCCTCACGGTTGTCGCAATTTTAAATAGTCTTCACTTAATTATATCAGGCAACCCATTTGTTATGCTTTTTTTCATGTATATTAAACATATTTTTGACTCAGGAAACATAGAATTTTTTTTGATACTAGACAGGGTTATTTATAATGGTAGGTACACCAGAGTGAAGAGGAGTTATATCCGTAAGAGCAATTGTTTCACTCGCGGCATATCTTTGATTGCACTTGCATTTGAACTTCGGAGCAAAATATTAATAATAGTCAGTAGTAACATAAATATAGTGAATAGTCAAATGGCTTGCTTTCAACACTATTTGTTACATCGATCTGCGTAATACTTGCGTCTACGCTTCAACTTTTTTTTTTGCCCGTTCATCAGAGTCCTTGGAAAAGTATCCGCTTCGGCAACCATGGTCTATCTTCGGAAATATGAGATCTAATATAATTCCTATGTTCTTCTTCTTCTTTTGTATCGATGATTTATCCCATTATTAGCACCCAGGTGGCTACGTTAATCGCGGTTTCAGTAGAGATTTTGACAGTAACTCCTCTAAATCGCAGGTGTAGGGACACTTTAGATACTCCAGGAAGTCACAGTTAGCTGCTGCTACCATGGAAGTACGTGTCTATTAGGAGCCAGCCATACAATTTATGACGTAATTTAATTACGTCATACGTTAAAGAGGTGGGGGGTGACAACAAAGTGTGACATTGTGTGACAAGGGGTGGAAGGGGTCCTTTTGGTGACGTCACATTTAAAAAACTAATATTGCTAAGTTTTAAAACACGAAATTTGAACTATTAACGAAAAACTTATTAAAGAAATATTTCCAACTCTATCGGCGGGCAGCATGTAATATTGCAAAATATGTGACGTCACACTTGGGAGGCGAGAGTCTCACAAAAATTGACCTTCTGATAAGGACGGATTTTTTGACCCCTCCGGTGAAAAAATCATAAAATTCGTATGACGTAATTTATGGGTGGTCCCTTATGTATCACCTTTGTTAGAATATTACAATTATACGACTAAAATCCTAAAAGTGCGGAATGAATGCACTACAATGCCTTGAAAAACCAAACTTAGAAGCTTTATAGCGATGTTCGTGTTAATTCGGAAACATGAAGATTCTCGAAGCGCATGGTCTTTCTGGTTCTATTGCTAAATACATTAAATTCAAGCGTTTGCAGTATTTTTCAATTGCATGGTTTTTGCAAATTCTCAATTTTGTTTCCATCGTTTGTGTCCATCACATTTTTTCCATCGGTTGATTGAGCTCTCAGAGCTGAAAGCTTATTTTTTAAATTGTTAAGGATATTAACCGTTGGGGCCTAGGATAGATCATGAGTTGCATCTATATTTTGCTTACGTTCATAAACTTTGAGAATGACAAGAATGTGAAAAAAAAGAATGTGCGCTCACGTGAGCGAAGCCGCGGGCACAGCTAGTTCATACATAAATTCAAGCATTTAATGATTCATTACAAAAGTAAACTAACTAACTATGTAACTGAAGTTCAGAAGTCTGTGTACTACGATGAATTCTAGAATCAATAGGTGTTAGAACAAGTCTAGACACGAGGTAGATATGTCTAGTCTCAGTCTAGACGCTTTCGTAGCATCTAGGTGCAGTCTGATGTATATAAGTGTGTTTGGGTGCAGGCTTTGCTCTGTGCTTATTGAACTTGGAAATATTAGGAAGCTTTTGCTGTAAAAACAGTAGGGATGCTTTCTCTGCCAGGGCTGCGGGACTGTTCGAAAGAGATACCGTGGCCCTGGAACACAAAGAGCAAAGACGGAACATGGATGGGTTTTAGTCAGTACAAGTCTGACACTCCCTTCCGGAGCGAGGGAAGTCATTTGATGATTTCCCATCCTAAAAAAAAGGGATGCTTTCTAGTACGACCTCGTGGATTCGATTAATAAAGGCCCAGAGACTAAAGGCAATCGTTTTTACAACATTTGGTATTTTATAATGTCTGTTAACATAATTAACCTAAGTTTGTTGGTGGCTTATCTATACTAATATTATAAAGCTGAAGAGTTTGTTTGTTTGCTTGAACGCGCTAATCTCAGGAACTACTGGTCCGAATTGAAAAATTCTTTTAGTGTTGGATAGCCCATTTATCGAGGAAGGTTATAGGCTACACAACATCACGCTACGGCCAAAACGAGCGGAGCATTTATGAAAAAGATTGCAAAAACGGGGAAAATCCGAACGCAGACGAAATTGCGCGGGTCAGCTAGTGTTAATATAATACAGTTTTTGCTTTTCCTCGTTGGACTGCCTTCGTTGATAGAGTGGTCGCAAGCACGACTGCTGAGCTGATTGTCGAAGTGTAATTGGGTTTTTCCCTCAAGAATTTGTTAGTAGCAGCCACGGAGTCTGGATTTGTGCCAGGTTTATGGCAATAGGCTCGCCACCTAATATATGGGACTTAATACGCAACTGGCGAAATGTGGGTGAACTATTAGGTACACCTCTGCTTAATGCTTCGGGGATAAAGGCGTGATGTTATGTTATGTTTTACTTTTCCACCATCTTTTTCAATCATAGAATGCTATTTCTGTCTTCCTTTGCGCTCACGTTCATTTGTTTTTATATACATATAAGGTCTATCTTTTCATACACGAAATATTTTAAGGGTAACTTCTATAAGTTGTAAAGTCACAATAGCAACGAAAAAAAAAATTATCTGAGTGTTTTTTTTTTTACGAAATTTTTTTTTTTTTATTTAGCCTGTACTGTCCCACTGCTGGGCAAAGGCCTCCCCCAATTCCTTTCATGTACTCTTTTCCCGTGCCTCCTCAGGCCAGCCCTCGCGGTACGCGTCCAAATCGTCTCGCCATCTCTTTCTGGGCCGGCCTTATTATACTCCTAAAAACTTTTGAGACTTTTTGCATAAAACCTTTACTCCCATATTCTAACAATGACAGTAGGTAAATACGACGTCGTAAACTAGCGTAATGGATGTTCAAAAATAAGGAGCCGGTATGTATTTTGTGAGTCAAGTAATTTAATTTTTTTTTTTAATTTATAGCCAGTTAAAAAAATTTATCCCTTGAAATGGCTTCGTTACAGCCGTTAGATGATTCTCTGAAAATATTTCGTGTATGAATAGTTAGACCTTTTGTTCTGGTGGAAGCTGCCCTTGAATTAGACGTAATGCATGGTGATCGATAGCCGTTACTGGTAAGTACCTATTTAGAGTTATTATTTCCCCTGAAGTGGGTGATAGTCAATTTATTATTTTAGTTAGACTTTCTGTTATTTTCGTTAGAAATTTCAGTTGCGGTGCTGAAAATCCAGAGAACGATAAAAGTAAATAGAATCACCCCTTGATTTTTATACAACATTAGTTTTAGTATATGCGAAACCTGATACACGTGTCTAGTATTTTTACGTAAATAATAAAGAACCACGCAGCGCGCGCTTCCAGTAATCCAACTGCCAAATTATTATTATCAATGAGCTCAAGACGACGCTGGAATCCAGCGTCGTCTTGAGCTCAATGATAATAATAATTTGGCAGTAGTTACCTAAATTATTGCGATAGGTACTTAGTGTCGCTCGGTGTCCAACTTTTAACTTTTTTAAATATTTTTGGGTAAAAATATAACATGGTTTAAAAATTATTGGAATCGATTCAGTTACTTATTCTGAACAAACTATATTCAGGTTTCGCATTTACTAAAAATTATGTTGTAGATTGAGTTACCACCTAAGTCACGTTTCGTGCACTATAGAGTGGATTAATTTAGACATGAGTAAGTAGGTACCTAAGCAGCTATATTTATTTATATTGATTAGTCACTTGCATAATTCTAAACAAATACGAGTCTAAACAGTTAAAACACCGAGATCATAGGTTAGCCAATGACTTTTTTTTATTTAACTTCAGTTTAATGAAACAAGAATACAATTAATTTCTTAAGCATAAGAATGGTAGTTAATTGAAATTGTAATTTGTCTGTTATTGAATTTCAATCAGGTCACTTTGAAGTCAAAGTTCAGAAGGTGAAGTAGAGTCTATCCTAATATTAATTAGGTTAGGTTTGTAAGTTTGGATGTAAGAGCAGAAATTCCTCATCTGATTTTAAAAATATCGTTCACTGGTGGAATTACCATAGGATATGTTTAGCCTGGATAACCATAACTGGAAAGCCATAACACACAGCCAACCAAAGTGGAGAGATTTCTAAGAGACTACACCCAGCATTTGGTGACCAAAGGTCGAGAAAGAAGAAGATGATAGGATATTTTTCTTCAACCCGGACAAAGTCGGGTGCAGAAGCTAAATAAATTGTAGCAGAACACATCGAGCTAAGCTTATACAAGGTGTAAACGTACCGTTCACGAAGCCGTCAACTAAGCATTTTGTACATCAAACTAAGTAACTACACAAAAATTATTGCTGGGATACGACTTTTTTTGGGGTTTATAATCACGTTTCACGGTAGGTCTCAATGTGACGCCCTCAAAATATTGTGCTGATGGATGCTTTGAATAGTACGGGAGACATGGAGGTATTTAAAGAAAATTTACATTAAAAACTTGTATTTAAAGCAAAACTTATGAAAAAGTAGGAACTCTGCCCCAACATCTCCGTAACTTGAAGCTTTGGTCTGGAACAAAGAAATGATCGCGCTTTCGGCTTTTTTTAGGGTACCCATCTATACATATTATAAAATCGCAGACTTACCGTGTCTGTACATTACAGATTTTTGCAAAAAATGTACTGGAAGGTGCGAGAAATAAGTAAGAGAAAGTAATAATGTAATAAACTACTTGAGATAATATCTATTTGTCGCCTGGTACAATGCTCACTTGCAAGTCTTATGACGCAAGATCCCATCCAAAACCGAGTTGCATTATAAAAACATCAACTTCCTGGATAAAGTAGCTTTAGATATCTTGCATAAAATAATACTTCTGACAATGACTTTGTGTTTACACCTAATAGTTAGGTGAACGACATTACAATTATTTCGTAATAGGTAAATCAGTCGAGGTTTTCGAACGTATAGGTTCAGTGTTCAGTGCCATCTAGTTCGAGTGCTTCTTTTAATATTCGTGATGTCATGTTTTTCGGTCATTTCCCTGGCTTGGAAAAGGCAATGCTAGTCTTACCTCTCTTTGGTAGTTGACATCGTGCATGGCAAATGAAAATCTCTCCTTTTAGTATATCTAAGGAATGTCTCATGAGATGACGATTTGAGAAGATGACACCACAGCCCGAATTCACCCACAGCGGGGACAGGGCTCTCTTTGCATGTGCCAAGCTCCACGTTATTATGCCAGCGTCATCCAGGTTATTTCCGCGATGGCAACATTATCGTCTGCCCATCTTGCCGCCGGATGACCAACACTTCTCTTTCCAGCCCTTGGACGCCACTCGGTCACAGCTTTACTCCACCAGCCATCACCGCGCCTTGCTAGGTGTCCTGCCCAACTTCATTTGAGTTCCATAACGCGATTTCCACTTTCGAAGACCTTATAAAGAAGTAAGGAAGAAGGAGACATGCTGCGCCGCCGTCCAAAAATATAGGATATGGTAAGGGGAATGATGAATGATGACGATGAGTATAATAACTAAAGCTATCCAAAGTTCGTATTAAGATGTTTCTCTTTACCTTCAGGCTGGAGCAACGATCTTCGGATGGCTAGTAGAAGCTAGAGAGGATCCTACGATCGAGCTATTTGGCGTGCGATTGAAAAGGCTTTTGTCTAGTTGTCGGGGCTGTTGAGTGATGATGACTTTTCACCATAGAGTGATTTTAGCTTACCATTGTTTTCATATCATCCTTCTATCTTTATCCTATATTTTTTTATTTACTGAAAACGTTGCCCCATACTAGGAATTTCTCCTGTATCGTGGGTGCGTTTACAAACATTTAGACTCGCATACACAAACAGCCAGACCCGGAACAACTACCAGTAGATCATACAAATATTTGTTCCGTGTGGGGATCGAACCCGCGACACGCAGCGCAGCAGCCAATCGCTCAGCCACTGCGCCAACCGTGCCGTCAATTAATTCTAGGCCAGCGCAATAAAATCTTCTTTAGCACATCTTAATCATTGATTAAGATAAATAACACGAGTATAATAATACAAGAACTTATTCTTTCTTTATCGTTTGGTTAGTGCCTAACCTGGTGACAGACTTTTCATGCCGCCCATGGGCCTCTGACTTGACTTTACATGCCGTCGAGAAATATCTCTCAAGCATGCTGGTTTCCTCACGATGTTTTCCTTCATCAAAGCAGGGAACATAGAAATAGTGTTTCATAAATTTAATGATTTTTTGTGTAATTTTAAACTTGGCTTAAAAACCATTTTATCATTGAAATCAATTTAGTGTTCGATAGTAATTTGCAAATGTGACTCATGGGGCCACCTAATGCATTATTTTGATAATGCATGAATATTTATGAACCCACAATGATATACCAAAATAAAATTAGCATAATGTACTTCCCAATATATCGAAATTTAGATACTTTTTTATGTAGATATAAGATCAATATTTACATTTTGGAAGTTACCGCAGTAAAAACCCTCGTTATATATCCTCCATTATACGAAGTAGGACTTTTTTTTTGATAATAATAATTTGGCAGTAAGTACCTAAATTATTGTGATAGGTAATCAAAGTCGCTAGGTGTCCAACTTTTAACTTTTTTAAATATTTTTGGGAAAAAATATAACATAGTTTAAAAATTATTGGAATCGATTCAGTTACTTATTCTGAACAAACTATATTCAGGTTTCGCATATACTAAAAATAATATAAATGAAATATACTGAATTTTGGTCACGTATTGGTTCAATTAGTATCGTAATACCTACGTGGATTATGGTTATTTTAAAGCAAATAACCTGTGGGATATTGTTAGGACTTTGTGGATGCTTAATGTGCCTTTGGTGGGGCAAGGCGGAGGACTCGATAAAGCGGTCGGTCTATAGCTTCAGCTCCAACAGCTACCTATAAGGATATACTGTAGCGCGCGGCGTTCTATAACTCCTGCCTACTCTTTCCGGGAAGAGGTGTGAGTGTATAAACCGTTTTCTAGTAAAACCGGATAGGACATGTCCAAACAACCACAAACATTAACATTACCACAGACCTTGAAGTTAAGTTAAAAACTTCCGAATGGAATTTTATAACAGTCAAAAGGAAAATGTACTAACATTATAGTTACTTTATTACTTTACAAGTAATTTTATACATCATTTACAGGAAATATGGATTCCGCTGTTAGTAATACTACGGAAAGTTCTATGACCTATTTTATTAAATAAATAAATAATTGTTACTTAAGCATTGTCACGACTCACGACTACTAGGTATGGCAGACAGATTGTATATTTGTCATTCGTAACTTACAACAGTTAGTCATGAAAGAGACCTTTTTACGTCGACTTTAGTTACTACATGACATAACGTGTGTGTTTCCCCAAAGGAGTACGCATAGTTCAGCCATTGCCCTTTTCTATTTCCCTTAATTAATGTTTGTTTTCATTTACACAATTTTGGAACTAACCGATTTCCTGCATAACTTGACCCGTTTTACGAAGAAATTAAAAGGAAAGAGGGGGTCAAGTGATGCTGGTCACTGACTAAACACCCATAATTCGCCACTGCCACGTTATAAAGGGCCCGGCAGGGGCAAGGGGGTTCACTGTTGGGAATGAAAAGGTTTAGATTTAGACAAATTTATCCAATGCGGAAAGCAAAAATTTTCGAGCTCGCTTTGCTCGCTCGTACTCCTGTCCTGAAATGTTCGAGTTCGCTTCGCTCGCTCAGATATATTTTGCCTATGCGTGATTTTCTTTATAAATATGCAGAGTATAATAACAGGCTATTTCTACAAAAAAGGACAAAAGAAAAAGTATCACATTCGAGGTGGGTTCTACAATTTTCATCTTGAATCCTATTTTTCGATTAATAAGCTTTTCTGTATAAATTAACCAAGTTAGTCCTCGTACATACAAATAGACAAACAAAAATCTAACATATCTGAGCTGAAGTGCAAAAAAAATTCGAGCTGTTTTCATGGAACTCAATAATTCACATTGAAATATTTTTATTATATCCAGGATTCCATTGAAATATTTTCAGTATCAGCTCGAAATCTGAACTTGAGCTTGGTTAATGGCATACACTCACCCACTATTACACAAATGAAAACGTAGGCGAAATGTGTGTGTGTGTGGTGTGTGTGTGTGTGTGGTGTGTGTGTGTGTGGTGTGTGTGTGTGTATAGTAATATTATTTCCTTTATTCATATCTATACATTTAAATAACATTTTTAAATATTTCAATCTCAAAATATATATATAAATAGTAGCCCACCGGTATCGGGAACTGGGTCCAAGTTACCGGCAGTCAGGGCTCCAGAGAGAGGAACCTCGCTAACAATACGCGCCGTGTATAGCAGTACCGCTTTCTGAATCAAGCCCTCGATCCAGCTGCCTAACGAGAGCCTCCTCAGGTATTGATTGAGGCTCTTGGCAATTAAACCAAGGGCTGATACGACTATCTGCACAGTGATCGCTGAGTCAACATCAAGTAATATTATTTTTACGTTACACACATACAATTCAAGGAAAACACTACCCATGTGTCATACATTTCTTTTCTAGGTAAATCGGTATAATTTTGAATTCAATGCTTACTTTCCTTTTCTCTAGCAAACTTTCTTTTTTAGCTAAGTTATACTTAAAGGTCGTGTACCTGAGGTCATGTGTGTTTTGAGTCAGTTTTGTGTTAACTTATAATAGATAAAAAGTATTTGTTCCGGTGGCTTTTAGGCGCGAATTATAATTCACGACACGTCGCCGTCGCCTTCGCCTGCGCCGCGCCTTCACCTTACGCCGTTTCTGTATAATTCGCGCCTTAGGAAAAGAAAGATGATGGTCTTCCTAGTACCCATGTTTAATAAGACTATATGTTACTGCTAAATATAATACTAATGAACTTTCGGCGCTCTAAGACGACGTATGAAAATACTTGAGCGTGCATGTAACATTCATGTGGATGTTGTGCAAAAAGACATATTATTTTTTTATAAACCCTTTGAGCTCTACAAAAAGAAAAAAAAAGCCCAATCCTTTAAGTAGGAGTCCATCTCATCACGCCATCTCCTTCTGACCCTGCCGCGCCACCGTTTTCTGTTGTTCGGGATCCAATCCCAATGGATATTTTTGCCCAACCCTGATGCAACATGCGGCATATGTGGTCTGCCAAGTACCATTTTAATTTAAAGGCTGGTTGCCTACGTCTGCAATTTGTGTTTTGGAACGAAGTATACTGTTCTTTACACGGTCAGTAATTTTGACTCCAAGCATACTTTATTCCATATTATAATAGGCATAATTATTCTTGTAAAGATTATGTACAGCATACACATCTTAACATGGAGTACTGGGAACTGCCAGTAAACAGATAGGTTTGGAGTCTCTCCTGGTAAGTGTCTTATGTTCGGAATCTGGATTTGCATAACATAACATCACGCCTTGTAATCCCCAAAGGGTTAGGCAGAGGTGTACCTAATAGTACACCCACATTTCGCCAGTTATGTTTTAAGTCCCATGTAATAGGGGGCGAGTCTATTGCCATCTACCGTGCACAAATCCAGACTCCGTGGTTACTACTGAGAAATTCCTGATGCAAAAACCTATTAACACTTTGCCCGACGCGGGAATCGAACCCAGGAGTCTGGATTTGTGCCCACTTAATGGCAATAGACGAGACCTTCCATGATTTGCACCGGCAAAATGAGGGGTACTATTCTTAGATTTCTGCCACCCTACGTGAAGTTACGTTATTTAATTCATTATGATTTTATCACTAAAAAGCTCACTACACCTATTATGTCCACCTAACCTCACACAAGCCATGACGTCATCCACCAATAGAAAATTGCAATGAGCCCGTCCATTAACCCGTTGCATGCTAACTGGCTGAGTCACGGCGATATTACGCAAGAAGTCAAAGGCCTGACGACCTTCGTACGAACTCGCGATTCGGAGCTTGTGACGTAGCAATTACTGGCGATATAATAGCTGTGTCTAGCAAGTGCCAGTTTTAGTGAGGTGTGTTTTTGTTTTTCGGGTGTGATGAACTATTGTTTGTTTGAAAGAGGTTGGTAATGGCTGCTAGGTAGTTTAACAGACATATCGTCGGGGATAGTGCAAATCCGCGGAACTAGCATTGGATAATTCCGTGTATCTGACAAATGTGGCCAATTTCAATTACGCATTGTCGTAGCGAATAAATGAATGACTTTAATAGATTTCTACTGTTAACAATACATAGAACACATGAATTGTTACTATTCATGTAAAAATGAGGTCAAAAATCGTTGAAATAAAAATAAATATAAACTTATAACCTTCCCCTGTAAACCTACACGTAGTGCACGCGGACTTTACAGATTTTTTGGGTTGGGAACCTTTGCAGACGTACACAGAAGGACCCACCAAAGTTTCATCACAATCGGATCAATGGTTTAGGAATGCTTCGAGGACAAACATACAAGCATTCATTTTTATTTATAGAGAAGATATGAGCGCCATTTGAAGAGGGTTACAGTATATATATTTCAGATCGTGCAATCCTTAAATAAATTAGGCAGGCAAACATTTAGTTACCTATAGCAGGCGTTAATAGACGTGTCTCAGGCGTCATCGGCAGTTTCGGGTTAAGGTACTTGTACGATTTTTGGGTATGTTGAACTATTTTAGGAGCGTTTGACACTTTAAATGTGTCATTTGTCACATTGCTTTTCATTTTGTCAATAAATTTGACTTAGATAGATTTATAACTCATTAGAAATCATTCTGTTTTACTAGCTAATTCCAACGGCATCGATCGCGTGGAGTGAGATAATTGTCCCACGCGTTCGTACAATTGGGATAAAACGTATCCTATGTATCAAATCCTGGATATAAACTATCTGTGTGCCAAATTTCAAATCCGTTCAGTAGTTCTTACGTGACAAAGTAACAAATCTTCCTTACATACTTTCGTATTGATTTCTGAGTTAGTTAGATATAATTATGGTGACTCTTCTATAAATAAAGATAGATCCTGCAAGCAGAGCCAAGAAAATGAGTACTTATGCAATTTTTGTTACATTCAAAATCAAAATCAAAATCAAAGCATTTATTTCAAATAGGCCAGTTACATACA
The DNA here is from genome assembly GCA_905163415.1 of Noctua fimbriata. Taxonomy (NCBI): domain Eukaryota; kingdom Metazoa; phylum Arthropoda; class Insecta; order Lepidoptera; family Noctuidae; genus Noctua; species Noctua fimbriata. The sequence continues at coordinate 4,165,474 of LR990946.1, forward strand.
CTTTTGAATTGTCGAAACAAAGACAACAATGAAAAAATTGCTACAGTCCCAGTCACAAGGCATAAAAACTGTGAAAGTACTGTAGTTGGCGTTACATCCATTCATCAGTCCATTTTTCAGTTAAGAATCTATATAGCTTAACCATCGGATCGATGATCGTAATTGCTACCAATATTCTACTATTCTATCCCAATATAAATACAGTTTAGATTACGAGAGATTTTCCATGAAAAAGTAACATCAGGCCTGTGATCCTCGCAGAGTTAGGCAAGGTGCCTAACTCGCGTTTCGCCAGTTATGTTTAAGTCCAAAGTAATAGGGGGTGAGTCTATTGCCATCAACCAGGCAGAAATCCAAAATCCGTGGCTGCTACTGAAAAATTTCTGAAGAAAAAACCCAATATCACTATGACGAACGTGAGAATAGAGCCCAGGGGGTTACTATCTTGCCAAGGCTGCGGGACTGCGGGTTTTAGTCAGTACAAGTCTGACACTCCCTTCCGCACCGACCAGACTGGCGAAAAAAACGGGGGTTTACTATGACGTCTTATAGCAGGAGTATTTCCAGTGTGGGAAAGAGATAGGTCGTCTAGCGCCATCTCTTTCCCACACTGGAATTTCTCCTGCCCCCGTAGCATGACCATCATAGACACAATGACAGATTTCTTTGCACTAACTGTCACTTTGTCGATTCTTCCGTCAAAGAAATCCTTGTCTACGGTGGTCATGCTACGGGGGCTGCTTTAAGATGTTTTGGTAGGCCACCAGGACCCCGTGCTCAGCAGTACCCACACCACTAGACCAAAGAGGCAGTCCCATGAGAATAGTTACAGTTATGTTATGTATCCATTAACAATGACTGGTAAAAAACTTAAGGTGCTCGACCTACAGGTTCAAAGCCCTCTAATAAACACACGTTAGTATATTAACCCTAGTTACTAATATTATGTACTTAGGAAAATTACAATATATGATTTTTACGCACTACCTCGTTGTGGTCGCAAGTGCGGCTACTAAGCATGAGGACCTGGGTGCAATTCCCAGGTCGAGAAAATTGGTATTGAGTTTTTCCATCTGGAATTTTTCAGTAGCAGCCACGGAGTCTGGATTTGTGGCCGGTGGATGGCAATTAGCTCGCCTCCTATTCCATGGGACTTAAGTATAGCTGGCGAAATGTGGATGTACTATTAGGTACACCTCTGCCTAGCTCTTCGGGGATTACAAGGCGTGATCTTATATTATGATTTTGACTAATGGATTTAAATGCTTTTCTAGTCACGGGGGTATCATACCACAATATTTGAAGCCCTCGGCTGCTAAGCAATTCCTAATGTCAAAACCAGGGAAAATATAAAAAAAAGAAAGTTCAGATAAATATATTATGACGATTACTACGATCCGTGAACCGGAAGACGTTGCGTTGGAAGGCCTCCCACTAGGTGGACCGGTGACCTGGTGAAGGTTGCGAGGATCTGCTGGATGCGAGACGCACGGGACCGGTCAATGTGGCAACACTTGGGAGAGGCCTATGTCCAGCAGTGGACGTCTTTCGGTTGAAATGATGATGATGATGATTACTACACTTTTCCGTCGGCTCAGTTTTTTCTTAGATATTTATTGTAGCGAGTTGATTACACTCCAATTTTTTCATAGCCCGACGGCAACGCAATTTACTTCAGTTTTTCCTCAAAGCGACAAAGGTGACAGTACAATAATGAACTCATTTTTAATTAAAACTTTGCGGTTAACCATATTTTGTAATAAAGTAACCATTACCTGAATTGGCTGATGCAGAAATGTAAGGAAACAACAAAGAAAAACCTTAGCAACGCAGGTTTGTAAAAGGCGGGCTGCGGGACTGTTCGATAGAGATACCGCGGCCCTGGAACACAAAGGGCTAAGAAGGAAAATGGATGGGTTTTAGTCAGTACAAGTCTGACACTCCCTTCCACTCCGCCCAGAGCGGGGGGTCATTTGATGTACGACCCCCCCGCATAAAAAATATGCTTGTAAAAAGTTATATGATCTTTGCCTTGGAGTGTTAAATCATTGTTACTGGTAGTCATACATACATTCACGCTCTTTTCCCACTAGGAGAGGCAGAAACTACAGGACGGCAACTGCTACGATCCTTACATAATCATCATCTGCCTAGCGTTTTGCCACCCATGTTGGGGTCGGCTTCCAGTCTAACTGAATGCAGCTAGAATACCAGTATTTTACATTGACTGCGACTGCCTATTTGACCTCCACAACCCAGTTAGTACTGGGCATTACGATACCCCTTGGTAAGACTGGTTGTCAGACTTTTTGGGCCACTGACTACCTAACGACTGTCAAAGAACAGCCGGGACCAACGGCTTAATGTGCTTTCCGCGGCACGGAGGAAACTCGGTATGTCATAAGGTGGTCACCCATCCACAAACCAACGTAGACAAGCACAGCTTAACCTAAAGATTGGCCTGAGCGGCTGTTAATATTTAGCCACGAGCTCTTTAGATATCATCCTTATATAATCGGAAGTCAAAAACATGAAATGATTTAATAAACGTGGGCAACCATGGCAAATAAACAACTTGCATATCCTAAGCAAATTCTTGATTTTTTTATACAAGTCCTAAAAATAAATAAAACTTGTTTTTACCCGACTGCGGCGAAGCTAAAAAGGAGGGTAAAAACACACGGGGCCTATTTCATTTTCATAATTTTATATTCATATGGGCCCCGCCTGCTTTTAACTTTTGTTTAATTTAAAATGTGCTTGTTTTATGCTTTTCAGTTTTTTTCAGTCGGGTTTTTTAGTTTTTCAACTACTTTTTCTGAAAGCATGTTTAGTCTGTCATGAGCTTGTCGATAGCTTAATGTCAGTTACAAAAATACGTCCCTAAAAAGAAAACCGTCCCATCAATCAATCAATTTTCTACACCGCACATTGACCTCAAAGACCTTTTACCAAGGCTAGGCTAAAAAGATTCTAATCTCAATTGTTATACCGAATAGTTAAGGGTTTCCCTTCCGGTCAGTAATTGGATGGGTAACCAAAATCAGGGAAGGCACCTGTGGAGTGAAAGTTACCTATTTCCGTTTGATACCATGTCCAGCACGCGTAGCATAACCAGCGTACTAATAGTTTTTGTCGACGGAAGAATCGACAAAATGACAGATCAACTAAAGAAATCTATGAAATGCTACTGAACGCTGGTTAGAACCAAAGATATCCAAGCAAAAAAAACGCTGATTAAAGTGATTTTATTTTGACCTAAATCATTGGGTAACCGATTTTACCTTATTTACCTTACAGACTAACATACAATATGGAAAAAAATGTGTTTATAAACCTTTAAATTTTGTCCAGTAGTCTGTACGTACTTGCTATGTTCATTCAGATTATAATGACGTGATCACGAGACATTTCACTTCGTCCTTTAATATTTACAACACATTAACCCAAGAGACAAGAGCCCAGAGTGGCGTGTTAACCGGTAAATGGATTGTGGAAGTCAGATAGGCAGTCGCTCCAAGTTAAACATTGGTATTAAGCTGCATCATGTGAAAATGGACGCCGATCCCAAAACAGTTGGGAAAAGGCTGATGATGATCGCTGGTAGTCTTGGTGACGGGAATCTACAAGGTGTTAACGGACCCTTCACGAAACCGTCAAAAAGCATTATGTACATCAAACTAAGCAATTTTACGCTAAAATTATTGCTAGGAAACGACTTTTGCGGTGAAAAATCACGTTTTAGGGTAGGACTCAATGTAACGCACTCAAAAAATTGTGCTGATAGATGGATTGAATAGTACGGGAGTCGTGGAGGTGTTTAAAGTAAAAATCTTTCATTGAAAACATAGATTTGTTTAAAAAGTTGGAACTTCGACCCCCAATATCTCCGTAACTAGAAGATTCCCAGGTATGGACTAGAACAAAAAAAATATTGCAATGACGGGGAAAATACGTGTCCTTCGGCTTCGTTAAGGGTCTTGTTACACCCTTCATAAAGATTCCCGTAGGCCAAGTTACCTAAGGATCTACCTCTTACCAGGTAGACAGCCAGCTTATTTGTCAACGAACATACAAAACAATATTATAAACGACTGCAACATACCAATCCATTAAGAAGCCATATTTAGAACCAGACACTTCCAACGCCATTTTATATCTAATTGACATTGTCATGTCAGACGTGACGAATAATTCTCTGATGTCATATGACCATTGACTTTGACATGGTCAAACGTGTCAATGATTTTCAGACATCCGTACCTACGGATATTTTTGGGGGTGATTGACCTAGTGTCCGCTGGAGTTATATTTAGGTCGTTATCTAGTTATGTGGGTGTTGAAAGAGGCCACTAAGGGATTTTGGTCATTGTTTAGCAGTAGAAAGGCATTTGCATGTGGCGGAGATGAGAATGCTAAGGGGAATGTGTGGTGTTACGCGAATGGATAAAATAAGAAATGAGTATATAAGGGGAAGTCTGAAAGTGGCGCCGGTGACTGAAAAGTTGTGTGGTAATCGGTTGTCGTGGTATGGGCATGTGATGCGGAGGAATGAGGAAAATGTTGTGAGGAAAGTTTTGAGTATGAATGTGGATGGGTATATGAGTAGAGGAAGACCAAAGAAACGATGGATGGACTGTATAAAGAATGATATGGCAAGAAAGGAGGTGTCTAATGAGATGACGAGTAATAGAGAAATATGGAAGAAAAAGACATGCTGCGCCGACCCCAAATGAATTGGGATAAGGGCAAGAGAATGATGTTTAGCAGTAGAATAAAGTGACGTGGTGTAAAGACTTGACGGGCCCATAGCTAAGTGTTATTTCTTAGCTCTTCAAATCTTTGATAAAAGGTTAAGCTACGTTTACAGAGGTCGGTAGATTGGTGACCAACTATTGATCTGTCCGTACCTCGGAAAGTATGTTATAAATGCCGTTGGTGCCGGCTGTCTTATGGACATCTTTGACAGTCATTTCAAAAAGTCTATTGAGTTGTGGAGGACTGTAAGGCAGCAGTCAGACAGTCAGTGGCTCCATGTAAAATACTGGCTTTCAACTGTGTCCAGTAAGACTGGAGGCAGACCTCAAGAGAGCTAGAAAAAGGTTAGGCTATAATGATGCAACATTTTATTCGTCAAATTTCGGTTCTTCCGAAGATTACCGAAGGACACTTTGACCGTGGTTTGTAACCGCTTACTCAAGTATCTTAGATGAAAAACGGGAGGGAATACCCGTGATCTTCGACCCTCTTCAGTAACTAGACAGTTAATACCCTAAAAAAAGCCCAATCAACAAAAATATAATAAATCTCAATACAAACAATAGCTCGTTCAATATAGATATAAACAGTTTCGCTGAGTTCATCGGTCGGAGATGTGTTAGGCAGAGGTCAATGGCCGTATGACACATATATACTATACACGTACGATGTCCTCGTGATTTTATGTGACGTAATATAGTAGTTTGGTAATATTGGACTGCTAATTTTTTCGCGGTTTTTCGGTGTCTCTTGGACTATGTAACAAGGCAGATAATTTATTAAGTGTAATATATATAATACTATGGAAATATAATTGAGTTCCTCGTTGGTTTAGTAGTTAAAGTGGGGGTTATGGGTTCGATTCACGGCTCGGGAAAAGTTTTAGGAGGCTTTTTAAATTCTCAGTTGCAGTCGACGTCTGCTAAATAAATCAATAAAAACTGGTATTAATTGCACATCAATTAATACATAGATATCATTCATATCATTACAGGTATTTCCTAATTCAACAGTGTTGCCATAATTACAGTTTCATTATTTATCGTATATGCTTTATTCAATATGCTGGATTGTGTGAAGGATGATATGGCTAAAAAGGAGGTGACTGTTGAGACGACGTGTAATAGAGAAGTATGGAAGAGGACATGCTGCGCCGACCCCAAATCAATTAGCATAGGGGTAGGAGAATGAAAGAGCCTCACGTCCCAGCCGCCGCGGGAGACGCCCTGGGCGTCGGGGGTCACGTGGTGGCCCCCGGCCACCGTAGGCGCGGGCCTGTGGACGGCGAGTTATGGGCTAGCTCGCCGTCCGGCCGTCTTATGACGACAGGCCGTGTCGACGGCGCGTTCGTGCTCCACGCGCGCCTCAAAGAGATGTCAGCAACCACGTAGGGGTCCGCATGGGCCGATGCCTGCCAGGGCTGCGGGACTGTTCGAAAGAGATACCGCGGCCCTGGAACACAAAGGGCAAAGAAGGAACATGGATGGGTTTTAGTCAGTACAAGTCTGACACTCCCTTCCGCTCCGCCCAGAGCGGTGGGGGGGGGGGGGTCATCTGATGATTTCCCATCCTAAAAAAAAAGAAAGTAATAGGGGGAAAAAAACTTGCAAAAAACCAAACCTTTGTCATAGCCTTATCATTAATTTTGTCATAATGTTATCTAATACACAAAACAAATATAAATTCCTTAATCACTACGTAAGAGATACCTACTAACGTCAGGAAAACGTTGGTTTATATAAGTAATGCCATTAACTTGGGTTGCTAACTATATTATCAAGTTTTGAACATGAGTTCAAGAAGTGATCTAGTCGTGTTACACTTTACACTCTAAAATTAGGTAATCGTGAAAATGCTATTATCTTGACTGACTCGTTGGTCTCGTGGTCGCAAGCGCGACTGCTGAACATGAGGTCCTGGTTTCTATGCACGGGTCGGGAAAATTGTTATTGTGTTTTTCCATCAGAAGTTTCTTAGTAGCAATTTGGATTTATGCCCGGTTGATGGCAATAGGCTCGCCCCTATTTAATGGGACTTAAACATAACTGTGGCTGTACTTATTAGGTATACCTCTGCTTAAGCTTTCGAGGATTCCAGGTGTGCTGTTATGTTATATACTTGATACAGTGCTACACTGATGATGCATGTAAGTATGTCCGTGACGCACCACTTATGTCAACATCAAAGAATTCGTATTTATTTCATTTAACACGATAAGACTATGACTTAATATTATTTTCGTTACGGATACGTTTATCTTTGGTCTTATCATATTGCCTACGAAATAGGTAAGCGGATATAAATAATTGATATAGAATACTGTGTGTATGTGTGAATTAATCTTGGAAACTGCTGAGCTTATTTCAGTGGAATTTTAGATTAATGTTAGAAAACTTTTGGTGAGGTTTTCTACAGGTTAAGATACTGATACTACTACTACTTCTTCTACTACTTCTACTTTTCTGATACTTTAGCGAATTAAGGTCTCCCCATAACCTTCCACCCTTCTCTCTGTTCGGCCAATCTCTCAACTTTTGCTCGCAGCTTCGCTCCCGTTATATACGGAAAATAGCCCAGATGAACGTTTCAAATGTAGCCTATGATACTTGAGGATACTGTAGGTTCCAGTTAGTAAAATAATTTTTAATATCGGATCAGTAGTTCCAAAGATTACCCCCCTTCTTCCCCACTTTATAACATTAGTATAGCTAAAAAATAACTTAACATATTCTTTCAAAACATAAGTTGGACGATAAATATGATTAGTGTCAATAACACCATATGTAAACAAATTCACAATAAGTTATTATTAATGTACAAAACCGAGAACCAAGGTTTCCGACGTAGCACGAAGAATAGCCAAACTTAAGTGGCAATAGGCAGGGCACATTGCTCGCAGAACGGATGGCCGATGGGGCCGAAAAGTTTTGGAGTGGCGACCGCGAACTGGAAGACGCTGCGTTGGAAGGCCTCCCACTAGGTGGACCGACGACCTTGTGAAGGTTGCAAGGATCCGCTGGATGCGAGTCGCACGGGACCGGTCAATGTGGCGACACATGGGGGAGGCCTATGTCCAGCAGTGGACGTCTTTCGGCTGAAATGATGATGATGATGAATGTACAAATACTTGACAATCAGCTCAATAATAAGGTATGACAATACTTAAGAGGTTTCCTACCATTGTATGTAAAAAGCCAGTAACTGATACCTAAATGAATAATTCAGAAGCGCTGTTGAATTTTCAGCGGTCGGCTCAGCTGCAAGAGTTGAAATTTCAATAGTTAAAAAAAGAATACAGCCAAGTGCAAGTTGGATTCGCGCACCGAGGGTTCCGTATAAACTTGTAGGTATTTTGTTATTAAACTACATATTTACGGTTTTCAGATGTTTTCCTTTACATGTGCTATAAGACATTGCTTCTTAAAAAATTCCACGATTCCAGGTTAACGGGAAGTACCCTATATGTTTTGATTCCCTTGTGAAATCGGAAAATATGCGACATAAACAGTCATAATATCTTTTGATCGCGTTGACTTACAAGTTTGATTTTTTCACTGCTCCAAGGGGTAGCAGATTGAGTATTTGACTTGTTATTTTCAGCTGGAAACCTCCACTTGTTCCTGAGAATAAAAGGGTCTTGACAGACGGACAGACAGACAGACGGACAACAAAGTGATCCTACAAAGGTTCCGTTTTTGCCGATTAAGGAACGGAACCCTGAAAATATTAAAGCATTTATTAAGTCTCGCCTATACTTAGTGAAAACAGGTATAAGATTTATTTCATTAGATAACCCTAATGATAAGGTCAGCCTCACGTATGTTAGTACCGTTGAGGATCCAAGATTATGTACCTACATAATAAAAGATGTGTTATAAAAAAAATATGAATGAACTCTATTTTTGTCACAGATCATATCTGTATCCGGTTTAAAATTGTGGAGGTTATTTGTCTCAAGAATTACGGGGATTATACAGGGTGTTTTATTTGACAAAATATTGAGTGGAAAATGAAAGGTACTTGAGAATATACCTAGACTGGATAGAGAAGCTATTGAAATCGAGTTGCGAGTGACAGTAGTAGCGGTACTGAGTGTAAAAAACGAACAAGAAAGAGGGTAGACCAATTTGTCTGCTCATAAACACCCACCCGCAATAACTTCAGTATATCCGTGATCATGGTGCTTGCAACAGCGCCGAAATAATATATAATAATTAATATCGGGAACTCAGAACAAACAGTAAACAATGTAAATATCCCGTTTCTAGTGTTAATGATAATGTTAGTGACCATGATAGTTTTAAAACTTGTAACTGAGAATTTTTGTTACGGAAGATGCCTCTGCAGGCTAAAAAAACACCAATTACTTCTTAAAATTTTGACTGGAAACTCGTTATGCCTTAATTCCTGACTCGATTGAGCACCAATAGCATCATCATCATTGAAACCCTCATTCTTGTATAGGCGTTCATGTATAGGCCTCCTCTCTTCTGTCATCATCTACCGAGCGTTTTCCCAACTATGTAGGGATCTTTCAGTCTAACTGGATGCAGCTGAATACCAGTATTTTACATTCAGCGACTGCCTGTCTGACCTCCACAATCCAGTTAGTACTGGGTAATACGATACCCTTGGTAAGACTGGTTGTTCGACTTTCGGGCCAATGACTACCTGTACCGACTATCAAAGATCTACAAATGACAGCCGGGACCAACGGCTTAACGCTTTCCGAATCACGAGGTGGTCACCTAGTCACGGACCAACCTAGGCAAGCGCGGCTTAACCTGAAGATCTACCCGAGCGACTGTTATTATTAAGCCATGAGCTTCTAAGGCCACCTCTCTTCTGTGTCACGCCCAAATACATGCATCACCATAATTGATTTATCAAATCTATTTAAGTCACAATAAGAAATCACACGAGTTTTCACAAGTCTAGGATCAGATCTGTGGCAATACATTCGTGTGCTTCCTAATAGTGACTGGCTTGTAACATTTTTTTTTAAGTGTCAAATATTTTTTTTATTTTTATTTATTATTCGCCATCCCACGCAACATTTGAAAGAATTTTCCATCGGAAAATCCCAGTACACTTCTATTGATTCTAATTCGTAATTGCCATCAATGGCAGTTTCCTTTTATTCTTTCCTTCAAACATTCATTGCCCGGTATTAAAGCCAACTTATGTATAGCCGTTCACGTAATTTCTTTACCACCGTAAGGGCAAAATGTCACTCCTCAGTAACAGTTAGATCATTTAATTTACAACTTTATTAAACTTTTAACATCACATCTGTTATCCCCGAAGGGTTAGGCAGAGCTGTTTCTAATAGAACACCCACATGTCGCCAGTTTGAGTTATGTTTAAGTCCCATGTATTAGGGAGCGAGCCTATTGTCATCAATCGGACACAAAACCATGGCTGCTACTCAGAAATTCCTGACGGAAAAACCCAATAACACTTTGCCCGACCCGAGAATCGAACCAAGAACCTAATGTTCAGACGTCGCGCTTGCGACCACTCGACAAACTTTTAATTTAATGGGAAATGCTCTTAAAACTGACAGAACATAAGGTGGATTATAATAACAAAGCAACACTAACTGAAGTTTTTCATAAATGAAATCATTCTAATAAATTACAAAGTACGAAAATCTCTTGTTTTCATGTACTTTATGACAACATAGTCCTTGAAACAATTTCATTGTTGTCTCATTTATGAACTTTAGAGAGTTCATGGCACCTTTTTATGATTCGAGAAGCTTTGGAACAGCATAATCAGCCTATACGGTTCTCACTGCTGGCACACAGGCGTCTTCTTCGTAAGTGGGAGTGTAATCTACCCCGTGGATCCAATGCGGGTGGGGGATGTCACATAAGTTCTTGATGTAAAGAAAACTATACTATTTGCGGTGTAGCATAGAGCAACCGTTTCTTTACACTCAATTTAGATACTACAGTTATTACTAATTAAGACGATGATGCAGTCATAATACAATCATCAATCTCGCTAACGTTCAAGAGTGAAAAGGAACGGTTTTTCTAATGTCACCCGCACGATGCTACACCACTCGTGGCTAAATAATAACAGCCGCTCGGATCGATCTTTAGGTTAAGCCGTGCTTGCCTAGGTTGGTCTGTGGATGGGAGACCACCCATTGCATACCGAGTTTCGTCCGTGCCTCAGAAAGCACGTTAAGCCGTTGGTCCCGGCTATCATTTGTAGATCTTTGACAGTCGTTTCAGGTAGTCAGTGGCCCAAAATGTCTGACAACCAGTCTTACCAAGGGGTATCGTATTACCTAGTATTAACTGGGTTGTGGAGGTCAGATAGGCAGTCGCTCCATGTAAAATACTGGTATTCAGCTGCATTCGGTTAGATTGAAAGCCGACGCTAACATAGTTGGGAAAAAGGCTACGCAGATGATGATGATACAATCATCAATGAACAAGGAACGGTTTGTCTAATGTCACCCGCACCATGCGACACCGCAAATAGTGCAAGTAAGGATTTCTGAAAATTCACCCCCAGAGGGGGTTCACTAGGGGTTGAAATTGTGCATGGAAGATTTCCAATGGAAAATACCCTCTGACACACGGTTTGCAAAATATTAAGGTGTCATAATTAAAAATGGCGATAACTTCTTATCGTACATTACTGTTCAATTACTTCACATTGGTCTGCCTATATGCCATTCTTTTTCAGTCATCATGATCAAGCAATAATTGTCGCGAAATCTTATCATCTAAAAACGTGACTGATAACAGCCTGATTACCTACAGTCAGAAAGGTGACATAATGTGTTTACTTACGTATAATCTATCGAATCAGTGATTAGGAGTTTGCCCCTGAAAGGAGGATCTATTGGCTACGGAGGCCTACCAGCAAAGAAATGATAACAAAGTTTCTTAATAAATTCAAATCGTATTATGTCAGGCTTTCAACCTTAAAATGACCATTAATTAAAATAGGCCTTCTGTAGACGAATGTAACAATAAACGACCGAAGGGGAAATCATTATTTAAACGTATGTCGGATATGTCAGGGTTTATTCAGTTAGGCTCGTACATCATGTGGGCAGACGATGGGTTTCGTGCAAAGAAAATACACTGGGTGCGATACACAGTTTCTATTAAACTAACAAATTACTTGAAATTACAACAAGTTCCAAGACGTCTCAACTCCTCGGCGATCAGATACTGACTGTCGGCCTCGTCTCGAGATGAACATCAGAGCTATGTAGAAGCACGCTGTAATGTGGGTAGACTTGTAAGTAGGTCCCGTGACGTCACGACCAGCGCACTTGCGAATCATTTTATGTCCATACTAACGACCGGATCCGACACATATAAATAGCAGACTAAAAGACGTGTCTACCCATCCCCTTGACAGAATCACCAAAAAGAATGAAAGCCATCTGCCCACACCACACGTAGAGCTGGGGGCATTTAGCTATGTGTCAAAAGCCACGTGCTAAATTATTGAATATACGAAGGTCAAAGCTGGCCAAAGAAACGACGCATACACCGACATTGAAACCCGTCGAATCATGTCTTCATTATCTGTAAATTAAAAGTTTCAGCCACCCTATTTGTCCTCATTAGAACGCACACATGCACAGTTATTTTCAGCCTATAGATACACGCTTTTGCTTGTGTGAGTGCGTGTGTGTACACAGAATAGAAGTGTACTGGCGTCGAGACGCCTTTCAATGTGTGCGTACGTACCTCAGGTCGACGAACCGCGAATTTTCGGCAGTGAACACCAAATTGCACAATTCTACGCGTGCCAGTGTAAACAGACCTCTGATTTGGGACTTTTGAAAAGTGATTAGAGGTCTTGTATTGGTGGTTAAAATATTTGTTTATGAATGTTAAATATGTGTGTATGAGAATCGAGGTTTTCCTAATTTGTCGTTTGTGTAGAAATTATAGGGTCTGATGACCTCAAATGACCTCGAACGATTTTTTTCCATTATCGAAGTACTTCATTTTATTTTAGGTTATCAATATAATAATACCTATACATTTTATGGTATTTGTCCAGATTTAATCTTTGAAAGATAATCGCTACAATTGCGCAATAATACTGAAAAGATAAAACTGGAAGGACAAAGAAAATACAATACCTATCTTTTTTCACAAAAAATGTGCTATACCTCTAAACAAAAGGGGTCATTGGCACTTGAATACTTTCTTTTTGGCGAAAATAGATAGGAATCTGTGGATGTGTACCTTTTTATCGTGTTATCAGCTTATTGGGAAAACCAGGTCTTCGCAACACGATGTTATTATCAATCTAGACAACTGTGTGGTTCCAGCAAAATATTATCCGCGCTTTTTAAATACGTTACCTTTTTGGGTAATTCTTGGGAGTATGTCAAGAGAATGGATTGAGCAATTAAAAGCTATTCAAAAAGTATTCCTACTTGCCATCTTCAATGACAGCGCCAGGGTAACCCGCGTGCTGCGGGACTGTTCGAAAGAGATACTGCGGCCCTGGAACGCAGTTCTGGTACGAGTCTGACACTCCCTTTCGCTCCGCCCTTCCTCTCCGCTCCAAGCGGGGGGGGGGGGGGGGATTAATTTGATGATTTCACATCCTAAAAATTTTCAGGTTGTGTGTTGATGAAAAATGAGTCAATAATTATTTCATGAAAAAGACATTCAATGGGGTTAAATAAACTTAGAGGGTTGTATTAATGATTTTAATGACTGTAATTCTGCAACTACATACGTTTTACTTGCGCGACTCATTTTTCATCAAGATACAACCTGACACTGACCTGCCAATTGCAAAAATCGTAAGAAAATTTGAATTTCGCGGGCTACCCTGACGCTGAGTCCACCTGTAATTGAACTTACATAAGACCCCTAACCTATATACTAATATAGTTAATTGTTAAATGTAAAGTGTATGTACTGTTGGCGTACTTATTTTAAATAAATAAATAAGTGGTCTTTGTAACATAAGAATGGAAATCAAATCGTATCGTATACTTCCAAAACAAACATTACTTTTGTGACTAGTGATCTGCCTAAATAAATAAATTAAAATGTATGCCCCATCATCAATTCAGCGGTAGGTACTAGTTTATTAGTTTTTATGGGGCCTCTAAATGAGTACCAAAACCGGCGTCCATGACGAAAACAAAAACGTTGTTTTATTTCATAATCTTGTGTCACAAACCCAAGAAAGTTGATGTAATCTCGCACCAGGGTTCATTAACATCTGTTTTAGCAACAAGTGCTATAAAATAAATAAGTACACTACGTCTTATCACTTTCACAAATGATAAAGCATCAGACATTTAGGTTCGCGTAATCATTCCACGAACTAGATGATAAAGTGTTCAAAAGAATGTTGTTAAATAATAAACAAAAAATGGTGGCCTTTTTTCCTGTAAAAAGGATCATGGCGAAATTATAGAATTTATAAGAAAAGTGACTGAAATAGGCTGTAGTCAAGTTGGTCACTATATCCTGAGCAGCCCAGCTGTTAATTTGTTTAGTGGCCAAATTTTCATTCTAGTATCATAACAAACTCAAAGCATTTATTTCAATTAGACCATCACAGGCACTTTTGAATGTCAAAAACAAACAAAAAAAAGCATAGCTACAGTCACAAGGCATAATAACTTGAGAAACTACTGTAGTTGCACATTACGAAGCGTAGATCTCTATGGAGAATAATGGGCAAGAAACTCCATGGACACTCTTTTAAATCAAAATATTTTTACAAAATCTTGGTTACATTATTCATGTTGAGAACACGGGCATGTTCGCCGTCGCTAGCGTCGACTGCTTTTATGCAACGATGCGTAAGCGGAGCGCGTCCCTGGTGCGCAGGGTTCGCGGCAGCTCCAACAGCGTGCTGATGGTGATAGCCGACAGGTTCGACTGTCCATACATCAGACGCTACAGTGACTTGCACGTCACCTACAGTCGTCGGCTGTCAACATAAATATATGTTTTGTGTGTTTATTGTTTTGTGTTGTATTGGTGTGTTTAATTTATTTAATGTATCATTTGTGCTAGATTGTATTTTGTGTGTATTAATGAGTCCTTGTTACTTGAATAAATAAATGAATTAGAACACCACGCCTGTAAACCCCGAAGGGTTAGGCAGAGGTGTACCTAATAGTACATTTCGCCAGTTATGTTGTTAAGTCCCATGTAATAGGGGGCGAGCTTATTTCCCTCAACCGCTCATAACTTTAGTCTTCGTGGCTGCTATAGAGGAATTACTAATGTAAAACCCCAATAACACTTTTTCCGACCCGGGAATCGAACCAATTACCTCATGCTCAGCAGGCGCGCTTGCGACCACTCGACCATATAGCTAAAAAGGGACTGATGAAACTATCTATATATCTATGATTGCCTAATGTCCCCATTTAAATATTTTCTTTTAATTAGACTGCTTCATTAGTTTAACTGTCCATAAGACAGCTACTAGCTATGCAATATTATTAATTATTTCATAGCTTCATCTTTCGTAAGAAATCCTTAACATTCGCATTTGACCACAAAAAATCTTCTTTCAACTCAACCACAACACACTACACACAATTTTTCTTACAAATACAAAGTAACACAATAACTATTAAAGTATATTTCATAACGCTTGTCAAACATTAACAACCAGTTGCCAAAGACAAGCTAGAATCAAGGCTTTCTGTAGCAACTCTGACAGTTTCGCAAACAAACTGCAACTGGTTGCGTTTCACGCTATAAGTTTCAAGACAGATGTTAGCTATGATGAAAACAATTAAAAAAATAACTATAGTGAAGTAAAACTGTGTAGTAATTCCCATCGGAGTTGACAAAAAGTTGTAATCTTCTTTTGAAGTAATCATCTCTTGATTTGACGCCAGATTTGGGATGTGAAATCTGATTACATGCAAATTGTTGCTATTTGTAGATGTGTAGCAATTTTCGTGGTGATTTTGAAATTACTTTGGGTCGTTGGAACTCTATTACCTAGTGAAATGTTTCCAGTAGATTAATTCGTCGAAAGCAAATGAAAGAGTGTGGCGCAAAAGTAGGGTCAAGCTAGGTCCAATCGTCTGTGCGCGACTTGACAAATATCTCCCGGATACCTGACTCCTGGTAGTTGAACGGACCGTTGGGATTTAGTCAAATACGTTGTAGCTCTCCGTTCTCTCGAGAGGGTGGGACACCAAAGAAAATGATCAAGCTAGGTGGGGTTCCAGCCTTTTTAAGGTAGCAGCTGAATTAGGGTAGAGGAGGGTAAGGAAATTACATGTGATTGTAAAACTCTTATGTCCAGCATTGAACTGATATGAGCTGATGAAGAAAGGCGTTAGATACATGAGACGAAATGGCAACGATTAAGAAAAAACGGCATTAAGAAGAAAGAATTGCATTCATTTACAATATCATCATCATCATCTGCCTAGCCTTTTCCCAAGTATATTAGGGTCGGCTTTCAGTCTAACCGGATGCAGCTGAATAACCGTATTTCACATGGAGTGATTGCCTATCTGACATCCACAACCCACAAAGGACAGCCGGGACCAACGGCTTAACGTGCTTTCCGAGGCACGGAGGAAACTCGGTACGTAATGGGTGGTCACCCATCCACAAACCAACCTCGGCAAGCACAGCTTAACCTAAAGATCGATCCGAGCGGCTGTTATTATACAATATATTCAAACAAATAACCGTTTAATTAGTCCTTGAATACGAATTATAACATTTATATTTAAATGTAAAAAAAAAACTTTGAATAAATAAACAGTTTTCATTTTCAGTTCTACATAAATTACTTATAATACATTATTGAATAATATTTAAATGAAGGTGTGTTTTATAAAAGTCTGCACATTTGTTTTGTGACAGCAAACACGTATGTGCTTTTAAAACATTGAGTGTGATTCGCATGGCAATAAAACCTATTGATTTATAATGTAGGTGGACTGAAGGTTGCGGGTTCAAAACCTTCAGTTGCATGGACGTACCCGCACAGAAGCTATATCAGAAACTTCAAGAGATCACTGTTTCGCTAGAGTCATCATCTGCCTAGCCTTTTCCCAACTATGTTAGGGTCGGCTTCCAGTCTAACCGGATGGAACTGAATACCATTATTTTAAATGGAGCGACTGCCTATCAAACCTCCACAACCCAGTTAGTACTGGGTAATACGATACCCCTTGGTAAGACTGGTTGTCAGAATTTTTTTTTTGAGCGGCTGGCTGCCTGTAAAGACTGTTAAAGATCTACAAATGACAGCCAGGACCAACGGATTAACGTGCTTTCCGAAAAATACTTATTAGTATGTATACTTTTGTCTCTCAATGAGTGTCCATCAAAGTATAAGGAGATACCAAATTAAAACGCATCAACAAAAAATTCCAGAATTTTCTACAAATACATACACATCTATTCTAATAAAAGTGGGCGTTGTACCGCGCAAAAATCATTGCCCCCAGCTGACCAGTCAGTTCGACCGCTCACTTTCCTTCATAAACCCCTTCTTGGCTACCAAATGAAGGGTTGCAAGGGAGGGGTAGAAGGTCTTTCTAGCTGGCTGATCAATTTTCCTTTAAGAAAAACGCCCGAAAATATACGTTCATTCGTTGAACTATTGTGAAGGTCGCGTGGCAAGGTCAGCGGCCCCGGTGCGGTCGACGAACGCACAGCCAAAACATTAGACGATCGGTAAAAAAACATGGCGGATTTGTACTAGCGCTTTCGTCATTGATATTTATATTATCGCTAACTGTTTTTATGTCATTCGATGTAATTAATTGGTGTTGAACTTTAGAATTGGGTGTCATTGAAATTGATGCTAGTTTTAAAGTTGAATTGTGCAGAAAAATATTTGTTGTTTTTTTTTTAATAGACATTTTAAACATACGGCCCTTAAAATCAAGTCATTAACCTGCCATATCATTGCAGACAACATAACCAGCGCTAACAAACTCAAGGTCGAAACTGCACAAAAATAACACCAAAATAAAAAGGTCATAACTCCAAAAATCGATAACACGCGGCAAAGGCCGTCTGATAATCACTTAAGACTTTTCGCACCGAAGACATATGACTATGACCTGATGAGAAGACGGTTGGTGAACTAACAAGGGGCCGGTGACCGATGGGTTGATGACGTCATGGGTGTATATTGTTCTGTTTTTGTTGGCGTTTGTAGCGGCAGGTTAGTAGACATACGCCTACGGTGTTTGGACAAATATGATTGACTTTGAGAGAGAGTCAGTCATCTCTTGGATTTGTGATGTCATTGGCTTTCTTTTGGGTGACGTTATTGGACTTTTCAGACTTGTCCAGATGCCCCTAGGTTTATCTCTCAGGAATATCTTAGAAACTTGGAGTCTGAAGTTGTGTCTGATTAAACGGAAAATTCCGAGAATAGAAGAGGCTGAGCAGTGGACTGCAGTAGGCTGATGATGATGTTGATGATAAAGAAAGTGGAAATACTAACTCCCTTCCTAAGTGCGAGACCTCAGCCCACCCCTTTTGATCAATAACAAGCGTGTTGTTAAATATATATTCTAAATTGTTTAGTTTTTGGTTTTTTTTTGTTTGCTAATCCTTTGATTTGAGCAGACTTGGAATGGAGATAGCAACTGTGAAACTAATGGCGCTGGCACAGCTACTTTCAAGCATCAACATAGGTACAAAATCTGGTAATTTCTTGTTATATTTCAAAATAGCTTGACTTTATTGGTCAAATTGGGACCTAGCTATGGTCGCGCCATCTACAATGAGTTTTAAACGACCTTTCCCATAAGGTTTTCAGTTCAGTCATTTGTGTTTGTAAAGCACTGGCCAGTTATAAATAAGAACAGAACTTTAAAGAACAAAAAAAAACAAACGCTATTTTAAAAAAAATGTACGGTACCTAATGGACCAATATGCTGACCATACTTTACCGTCAATCGTTCTATTTGTCTGTCAGTACTTAATTTATTTGTCCATTAACGACTACGAAGAATTGAGACTAATAATAATCTTATTTGAATACTCTTTCAAGATTAATTTCAAGATTAACTGTAATAAAATAAAGAGAAAATGTTATACGCTGTCCCATTTAGATTAGATTTTAAAATGTTGACGCAATAATAAGATTATTTTTGCGGTTTTTGTAAAAGACGAGTAATTTTTTAGTAAATCAGACTGTTTTCATTAGTGAAAAAATAGTTTTTTTTTATTCACTTCGGTGATATTATGATATTTTCTGCCACATTCAGAACTATTTCTATTTTAAACGTATTTGTTTCGACTTTATATTTAGAAATTAAAATCAAACGTAGACTGTAGACAGATTACTAAAATCTTTTAAATGGTTTACATGTCAGTGGCAGTCATGGATACAGGCGTAAGTAAATTATTTTAATAAAATATTTTAATTAAAGTTTACTATTAAATTAACTGAGTTATTTTGGAGAGTTTATGTAAATTTAATTTGCAGACACTTCTAATTTTGTGAATTTAAGGCGTCAAATAACCTCCACGATGACAATTTTATTTTATCTCATTGTAAAATAACCACACCGTCTCTCACTATCTCCAAACTCAAGAGTGAAGATATAGCTTCAACATACAAAAGTGGTGCTACTTCGACGGAACTGTACCACAAAACATGTTCCAACTCCTATCCTCCCTTCTGTGAAGCATGAAGTCTATGTGACCTCTTTGCTGCCACCGACAACGTCATTTAAGAGAAGTTTTAGGACTGAAAAAATGTTACCACTCTCGTGCAATCGATACGAAGAAGATTTTGTAAAATGCGGATTTGGGACTTACACCTGTTTTCCTTCAAAGAGTCGCATCTTTGAAATTCTGCCAAAATGTTTGTCTTATTTCAGCAACTAAAATGTGTTACAAACTAGCTTAATTTGTTAAAACAATACAATTAACATTTTTTGCCTTTGTTTATATGGGAATTGAGTTTCTTATTGTTGTGAAAATTGATCCGTCTTCATCTTGCTTAAAATGGGCTTTTAATGAAGTAAATAAAGTGTTAAGTTTCTGTAACGGTTAAAATATTCTTTATTAGAATTATAGCTCTTATTATTTTTTATTTTTTTAGGTTTCGTGCTTTCCGTATGTAACTACAGTCAGCACCAAAAAGATGGTAAACACGGACAAATAATTAATTGTCTACAACCATTGTTCTATAATTGTGTATACAATATAAAGTTACAAAACATAGTAAACAATTCATTTCACCAAAACCTCCTACACAGGCTGGAAACATAATAATATAAACACTCTATATCCAAGCTCCTGTGATGGCCAATGAGGGCTGATTGATGACTTTATTACACCAAAGTGCTATATGTGATATGCATTCATACTAATGTATAACTTTTTTCGCATAACCTGGAACCTGAAGAAGAATGTAGGCTAATTTTCATACAGATTTTTGTATTAAATATATGAAATCCAAAATACACGCAGACAGATTTGTGGACACGACCTCTGCTTACCTTCTACTCAAAAAGTGTCTAGGTACATAAAAAAACAAAGGTACTAGTTGTTGCTTTTCTCTACCAACGACCCTTCCATGTTTTTCAATCATCATCATCTGCCTAGCCCTTTCACAACTATGTTTAGGACGGCTTCCAGTCTAACCAAATGCAGCTGAATACCAGTATTTCACATGGAGCGACTGCCTATCTGACCTCCACAATCCAGTTAGTACTGGGTAATAAAGACTGGTTTTCAGACTTTCGGGCCAGTTACCTGTAACGACTGTCAAAGATCTACAGATGGCAGCCGGGACCAACGGCTTACCGAGGCACGGAGGAAACTCAGTATGTAATGGGTGGTCACCCATCCACGGATCAACTTAAGCAAGCGTGGCTTGACCTAAAGATCGACCCGAGCGGCTGTTATTATTTGTCCACGAGCTTCTCCTTCTAAGATTTATAATCAGTAGGCCCTTTTTCACCTAGAAAAATATCCACAAAACGAATTTTACTCACAGTTTACTTCCGTTTTCCTTCAAGAGGTCTTTGAACTCGGTAAAAATTGAGGTCTTCCTACATTCAGCGTACTTAGACCGCAGGGTGAATGACCCGTTAAGGGTGTGTTCGGGTTTCGTTAGTTAGTTAAGACATGAAATGTTTGGGGTATAATTATTACTAATATTATGTTAGGGTTTCAAGTAATTGGTAGTTTGATAATGATGTTAATTACCAGGGTAAGTAGTAATGTAATGAGTTTGGACTACTTTTAATAAATATTTGAGCTATTTCTTTTTTCTGTAAATTGCTGATATATTTACATAAAGTTGAAATTATGTGTGAAAACAGATTTGGAGAAACGAATAAACAAGAGTGTTATCTATGGGCCGGCCATATTAGCCGTAGAACCGATGACCGTTGAGGTAGACGTGTTCTTGAGTGGAGACCACAAATCGGCAAGGGTAAGGTGGGCCTCAGAGCGCCCTCAGGCTCGGTGGAGCGATGATCTTCGCAGGGTGGCTGGTAGCAACTGGATGGGAGTTGCCGAGAATCGGGGTGAGTGCCGTGCGATTGAAGAGGCCTATGTCCAGCAGTGGACTGCTCTAGGTTGATGATTATCAACATTATTGATTTTGAGATTCAGGTTTAATATTTCTCTTTATTCAGTAACTTAAATATATTTACTAATATGTTTCAGGAGAGTCAATGCAGTTAAAAGCTTGATTACAATAGATACTTTTATAATACAATTTACTATCAGAAAGTATAAATTAAACAAACAGTGCCATTTACTTCTATTCAAAAATACGAATAAAAGAAAATCAGTTACAATAGATTTCGTTATCAAATCAGTTTGATAAACACCTGTTTTGGCGATTTCATTGTTTTCTACCTAGTGAAAAAACGACTATCCAGTTATGAAATTTATGGACAAGTAATAATTATATTATAACTAGCCCATATTGTCCCACTGCTAAGCAAGGCCAAGGCCTCCCTCCATTAATGCCTTCCAAAAAAAACCGTTGACGTGGCTAAAAAGGCTGCCCAACTTAAATGGAACAGGGTAGGACATGTCTGTCGCATGCCGAACGAGCTGTGGGCCCGTAATGCTCAGGATTGGTGTCCTGAAACAGTGACACGGGGTCGCGGCAGACCACGAAGGTGATGGCGGGACGAACTAGATGTCTTCCTTGAGAATTGGAAAGAAGTAGCACAGAATCATGACTAGTAATAAGAAAAAAAAAACATTGAATGAAAACCTTAAAAGGAAGCGACCTAATTACTACAGAAGAATTCAAAAATACAACACGTATTACCGAGAAAATGTACACAGAAACACAAACAAACACAAACAGAATTCCGACGTTTAATACAAGTCTAAAACAAACAGACGCGATCCAAATTGAATCCTATCATTCAATAAATCGCTTTGAGATCGTCATGTCTAAATCGGGAATCGAACGGGCAACGATCGGTGGGAATACTCACTGAGTAATGTAACCTTTATGCGGAATAATGGGGTATAAAAAACGTGGAACATTTCTGGGTATTCTATTCTTGGGGAAAATAGGTCAATACTTTATCTATGAAATGGTATTTGATAAATAAAGGGTGTCAATAGACCCTTAACGAAGCCGAAAGGCACTTGTTCTCCCCGTCATTGCGATATTTTTTTGTTCCATATCTCGGAATTTTTTAGTTACTGGATGTCAAAGTTTCAACTTTGAAATGCTCACAATGAGCCCTTTTATTTGATATATAACATAAATAGTTTGCAAAACTTTTTATTTTCATTTTCTAATTTACCCCCAAAAGTGTCTGCCATGTTTAAAATTCATTAATTTAAGTTACACGTCCGCTTTGAGTCACCGACTTACATATGTGTACCAAATTTTAACTCAATCGGTCCAGTAGTTTCGGAGTAAATTGGCTGTGACTGACGAACAGACAGACACGCGAGTGATAACTTTTCCTTTTGAGGTGCGGAACCCTAAAAACCAATAACACTTTGCCCGAACCGGTGATCGAACTTAACGGTAAGCAGTACTTGCGACCACCAACGACGCCGTCATCATATCTGTGTCAAACTGTATAACTATGATTCATTAAGCGCCTATAGTAATAATTCTATTATTATTAATAATAACACCCGGTCATTCGCACGAAATTTTGTAATAAACTGAAGCGTGTGGCTTACGCGATTTTCAGGCGAACATTGACCTCCAAAAATTGTGTTACACGCGGGAATTGAACCCGGAACGATGGTAACTGGACCTATTAACGCTATACTAAGCCTATGTTTACACTGTAGTCCGTATGTAGGTCTGTGTGTTTATTTAAACTGGTTGAATTTTAATAAAGAGTGATTTGCTTTTGTCGTCTAAATAATTATATTGTCAAGTAAACGTTTTTGTGTCTGTGTGTTACAGTGTTGTTTTCTTTTTAACCCCCGACGCAAAAAGAGGTGTTACAAGTTTGACCGCAATGTGTGTGTGTGTCTGTCTCTGACACCGTAGCTCTTAAACGAGTGAACCGATTTGGATGTAGTTATTTTTATTTGAAAGCTAGTTTTTTGGCGATGGTTCTTAGATACGTTTTATCAAAATCGGTGCAGCCATTTACTAACTATGGGGGATGAAAGTGGTGATGAATAATCGAATATTTTCAAAAATACCCAAGTGGGGTATCAAATGAAAGGGCATAATGTGTATATTACAATTGGACATGTTTTATCAAAACCGGCTCGGCCATTTTATTGACTTTTCAAATGTTTGTTTGCTTTTTTTAGTTACGATGGGGGTTTTTTAAATTTAATTTTTTTATTTTTTTTTTTTATTTTAACCAAATAGGGTTGCATTTGGCCGCAACTAGCCCGATGTGAAGCGATGATGATGCAACCTAGGGTGGAGCACGCTTGCCCAGAAGAAATCGATTCACTCGAACATTGAAGAGGATCAGATTATAATGATCAGGGAACAGAGAAGCCAGCAGTGAATTCCACAGACTGGCGGTTCGCACAATAAATGTGGAAGCATATCGCTTTGTTCAGGTTCGTGGAACTTCTATAATAACTGTGACGCTTCTCCGTATCAGAAGAGCAATGGATTTTGATGAGGGCTTCAGCATGATTTAGAAAATGCGTGTAGACAGTTAAAATTATAATAAACTTAGACTGATACTGTTAGCCTGCGTCATCCTACTGCTTGGCAGAAGCCTCTCCCATGACTTCCAATTTTTTCAATTCAGGGCTAATGTGGACCAATGGTTACCTAAACTAACATATAATAAAGAAATATTGATCTTTTTCAGATCATAAACCCGAGCGAAGCAAGGGCAGTTCGCTTGTATTTGATGAAAACAATTTGCTTTTGTGTTTTCAAATAAAGTGACGTTTGTCATTTGTTTTTCTAATTACCGTGGATTCCAAAATTATGGTATTCGTGTCACGACGACAGGTTATGTTTGTCATGATATCATGAGTGTGTAGTTATGTCAGATGGCTAGGTGATTGATGACTGTCAGTAAAATGGTTGCAAGAGATTTTTTAGAGCAGATTAGCGATGAACACATTATATGCAAGACTAACTTAGAATTATATGATGTAATTAACTACGTATTTTGTAATGGACATGTAATGAGTAGGGATGAAACGCATGTTACTAAAAAAGTGATGGATATTAAAGTTGATCGATAGAGCCCTCTCCATCTACAGGGAAGCCAAGCCAAAGAAAATATGGATGGATTGTGAGGAATGTTATGAAAGAGAAAGGAGTAAATGATGCCGTAACGGTTGACACTGGAGAATGGAAGAACAATACGAGTTGCGCCGACCTCAAGGACTATAGGCAGACAAGGACATGAAGATGATGAATTAACTACGTATTTTGAATGATTTATTTTTTAAAGAAAGACCTCCTTATGTTTTCCTTCTGAAGTTATAAGAAAACTAGTGTCGGACCTCTCGCAACCATTTTATTTAACTTAAAATAAGTTGGTTACAAATGTTTCCAAAGTTTGATTTTGCCATCACAAAATATAGCCAAAGTCACGAGAAATACTACTATTTCACGGCAGTTAAGATTACACATGGCGACAGAGGTTAAATGCCTAATTTCGATCGCGTGCGGCAACAATACAGACCCACTTTGTTTTAAGTCACAGAGTAGGCAGGAAATGGAGTTTCCAGATTCGTACTCGCACAACAAGATTCAATCAAAAATATGATGCGACATAAGGATGCCATACAGAAGTAATTTCGTAAATTGTTCCTACAGTTGTGTGTTTTTTAGTTTTAACACACACTTTGAACACGATTCACTTTAAACGTTGGTAGAATGGACGATATCGGCTTTGCTTCCCGTTATTAGACATAAACAATCTATTTATTTGTATGGCACAAATAAATAGAAGATGTCCACTGCTGGACAAATCCTGCCTGCCTGCTTGCCGTAGATTTCTTAGTCGACCTTATAAGGTCATTCATATCTACGTCTATGCCTTTTAGTACGCGGTCGCTAATAAATTGTGAATAGTTTTAAGTGGATCAATGGAAATGTCTGTAACAATGACATTAACAAATAAACATCGATTTGAGAATAGAGTTCATAGGAAAATTACCAGCCATTGTCACTCCATGTGCTAAAAACTCCGTGTTCTAGATATTACATATATTGTACATACGGTTATGTCTATTGTAATGTGCTAACTGTCCATTTATGCGGTTTGCTGTAATGGTGATGGAAACTAAAATATTTGTAGGTGTTTTTATTATCCATGTATGTATAATGTACAACTATGTTTGGTATGTAAAGATTTTTTTTATAGAAAGCACAAATAAGATTTGTTATTAGTTAAGAAAATCTGCAGAAGCAACTGGGCTCTGGAGGTCAGATCAACATAATATAATATAAACAATACAGTACAGGTATTCACGCTGCATTCGTTAGATCGGAAGCCGTACCTAACATAGTTTGGAGAAGGCTTGGTAGAGGATGATCTCATAAGACATGCACTAAAAAACAAACAGATTAAGGAAAATGTGTGAAATATTGATTAAAAATATTAATGTTAATTGAATAGTTACAAAGAAAGAAATTATTAAACTTATATCAGCCATGACCGACATTCTTTTAAAGTATACCAAAGATAAAGAATTTCTAGATATAATACTTAATTATGCGCATAAGTCGTAAGACTAAAGATTAGGATGTTACCGTAACTATAGATACCGCATGTAGGTATGAATCATATCTAACCTTAGTTTTTTGTACTAGATTTTTGCACAAACGATAGACGAAGAGTTGTTGCCTAGCGGAAAAAATAGGGCAACTCTTCAAGGGGCTTTAACACTGAGATATTTTAAGAGTTCTGAATTCGGTTTTCATACTTTAGTCGTTGTTCAAAATAGTTTTCTATTTGAGGATTGATGAGACTACGCAGGCCATGTTTGTCGGATGCACAGCTGTGGGCCCGAATATCGCAAGAGCCCTGAAACAGCTAGACGGGGTCGCGGTAGACCGAAGATAAGATGGCGGGACGTCTTGGATGGCTTCCTCACGATTTGACGAGAAGAAGCACACCATTGTGAGAAGTGGAAGGAATGGGGGGAGGCCTTTGCTCAGGAGTGGGACAAAACAGGCAACATAAAAAAAAAAATTGACCATTCCTCTTATTATAAATCTTGTTACTCACAGGTATTTATCCTAATTTGTGAGGGCATTGACAAAAATTTTTTCAACTACTTTTCCCTGCCTTACTCTAAGCCTCACATAATCTGCTACTCTATTCTAAGTCATCACATTAGGGTGCCGACTAAAATGAATAACATAAAATTTATGAAATTATTAATAAATTATTTTCTTTATTTGTTTTCACACATATTATTTACATTTATAAATATTCTAATATAAAACAATATAAAAAAACATTTAAAAATATAAATAATAGTAGCCAACCAGTATCGGGAACAGGGGCCGTGCTACCGGTGGTCAGGGCTCTTGAGAGAGCCTAACAACCTCCCAACAATACGAGCCGTGTCCAGAAGTACTGCTTTCTGAATCCAGCCCTTGATCCAGCTGCCAAGCGAGAGCCTCCTCAGATGTTGGTCGAGGATTATTATTATTTGAAGAATGAATTTTAACATAGCTGTTAAGTACTTATTCACTAAATCATAAGGACCTTGTTGTTCGAAATAAATAATTATTTGATTTGATTTTGATTTATACTAGATACTGCATCAACTATCTGTAAGACATTGTCTGTTCTATGCACGAATCGAACCTGCGACCAGCAGCAGCCACTGCGCCAAATTATACGAACTACGATTATAGATTTCCTCAAAATGTCACTAAATAAGATACCTTATTAAATACAACAATACCATACAATTTTGCCAAACAGAAAAAGAGAAAAAAAAATCACCAAGTTTGCCAACATTGAACAGCACTTAGCCAATTTTACTAACAATGGAAATAACCCCTAAAACTAGCCTATTAAAGACCAAACTAAAAATAAAAACTACACCTTCATAACACCCTAAAAATAATCAGAAACCACCACTGACGCACATACCATTATGACATCAGATTGAAGGTGGCTCACCTGCCCACATTGCCCACTTTAGTTCCAATGACCTGACTCAATTTAGACCGCATGGCTGTGTTTAATCAATCTGTTATAATTTCTTGTTGTTAACTCAGTAATTCTTATATTACTCTGAGCAGTCACGTGGATGATTATGGTTTTTTTTTATCGAGGGTACTTCAATATTATCATCATCTGCCAACTATGTTGAGGTCGGATCCAGTCTAGCCGGATGCTGTGGAATAGCAGTATTTTACATGGAGCGACTGCCTATCTGACCTCCACAAGGGTAATACGATAACCCTTGGTAAGATTGGCTGTCAGACTTTCAGGCCACGGACTATCTGTAACGACTGTCAAAGATCTACAAATGACAGCCGGGACCAACGTGCTTGCCGAGGCACGGAGGAAACTCGGTATGTAAAGGGTACTGGTAAATGATGCCCCATTTTCCTGCCTAGCTCCGTGTTACTTGGAGTCAGCTCAAAACGTTTTCTTCTATGCTTCACCCCGGAACCGTCACGCTATCAATCACTTTCTGTTCAGTTATGCGCTTGAAATGGTTAGGTTACCCAAAGGTAACTTTACCCTAATAAATTTTAGGATTGAACTAACTTGCCTCTTATTTACGTCTACTGTGAGGAATATGAAGTTTACTCGGCCAGTACAGCTGAATAACAGCATTCCACACGGAGCGACTGCCGTCTAGCTAAAATCCACAACCCACTTACAGAACATGAAGAAAAAAAAACTAGAAAAACAATTTTGCTGTTAATCCTAGCGGTTTTTGTCAAAGCAATTAATCATAGCTTCGAACACCATTTCAATGTTTTTCTCATTCTTAACCAGATTTTACGTCTAGTGACGTGACACGCCTATGACAGCACACTCGGGTGGATAACCTACCCAGTAAAGTTCCATTGACTCCTACCCAATTTAGAGCACTCACAGTAGTTTACTCATCAATCCATCTGTCGAAACATAATGATTATAGCCATTATGTGTAGTCTACGTCATATTGGAGTGTTTGTCTAAATCATGTGGTTGTGACATGGTTGACAATTGACCGTTAAATAACTTTAGGTACGGTTGGTATTCAAATAGCAAAAAAAAAACTTTATACAACTTACAAAAAAAAAAATGCCCGGCACTATGCTGACATGGGGCCTCGGAAATGACCTATAAATAATTTTAATTTTATGTTTTAGTTTCAAATGCTTCTTTATTTTTATTACTCTGATTTTTGAATTTTCGTTTTGTTTTATTTATGTAAAAAAAAATGAATTAAAATATAAAAAAAAGCTGGTTGGTTGGCTTGTATAAAATATTTAAATTTGATTTTTTAATTGTTTTCCTGTGTGAGTCTAAAAATTACTTTTTTTTTCTCTTCCTAATTTAAATCACGTTTTTTCTTATTTCTTCGTAATTTCATCATTGCTGCTAATATCAGCCTTAACTTTTTTACTAGCTTAGCCTAAATTCTAATATGAGTTTCACGTGAAAGGTCAAGAGCGTAGTGCTCTCGCGTTCGTAAATGAACTCGAATGAAGCAAAAGAAGTACGTAAGGTTCGCAGCACGTGGTATTCTGTAATTTCTGCCTGCTCCCATGGGAAAACGAGCGTGAGGTCATGTATGTTTGTGAATACGCGATTGTCACGCTGACAGAGGGCGCTTTCCGGATTTCTCGAAAAAAGGAGTGAAAAACAAGCTAATTGTAGAAAAACATTTTTTAAAACAAGCCCGAGTTTTTTTTGTTTTCATTATCAATTCAATTCAATTTTATTCACAAACAATTTACATTGTGTTTGAAATAACAAAAATCGTATCTTCTCAACATACTCTTTTAATTGACACCCATATCATGGAGGTGCATAAAAATAACTAGTTCGCCATCTTTGGGAATCCGCCATATTGGATGTAGAATGACGTCACTTAGTTTACCATACATTGTCATACGAACTAAACGTGTATGCAAAATTTCAGCTCAATCGGTTGGGAACAACTGTTTTAAAATTCAGTTGTAAGATTTTGACCTAAGCAAATATGCAAACATTGCAAGTTAAATTAAAGCTTTTAATGAGCTCAATTTTATTTGTTTTTTTTTTGTTTGTTTATGTATTTTGTTAATTTTTTAAGGTGCTTCAGTTCTTGTCTTTCTTTCTTTTCTTTCTTTCTTTCTTTAGTTGAGACCCCGTAACTACACACCATAGGCATCTACACAACATTATATTTAGTATATGCGAAACCTGAATATAGTTTGTTCAGAATAAGTAACTGAATCGAATTCCAATCATTTTTAAACCATGTTATATTTTGTCCCAAAAATATTTAAAAAAATTTACAGGTTGGACACCGAGCGACATTAAGTACCTATTGCAATAATTTAGGTACCTATTGCCAAATTATTATTATCAATGAGCTCAAGACGACGCTGGAGGTGCGCACGCAGGCGCGCTGCGTGTTGAACACGTTTATGCGCGGACAACCAGGTAACAGAACAAGCTTATAACTTAGTGATTTTTCATGATACAGTTTTGAAATTTTGTACATAGTTTCTTTACATAAAAATACTAGACACGTGTTTCAGGTTTCGCATATACTAAAACTAAGGTTGTATAACTAAGTAAACTTCTGCTTACCTCCATAAAGTTTCCACCCATGACTACAGCTGACGTAGAAACGCTATGACATCACCAGGGTGGCTAACCTACCCAGAAAAGTTACATTGACCTCTACCCAATTTAGTCCACGTTAAAACTATTCATATTCCATGTTTAATCCAGTTAATTGATCCCCGTTTGTATCTGCTTGTTAATCCGTGGATCTGTTTGACCTGGATTAAAATAGATTTGTTGTGGTTAGAATTTGACAAGAGTTTTTGGATATTAATAGGTAGTTTCTTTTTTAATCCTATAGCCTTTATGTGATGACTGTCTCGTTAGTCTAGTGGCTGTGGTGTGCTGAGTATGAGGTCCTGGGTTCGATTCCCGGGTCGGGGAAATCGTTATTGGGTTTTTCTATCAGGAATTTCTCAGTAGTAACCAAGGAGTCTGGATTCGTGAATGGTTGATGACAATAGGCTCGCCCCCTATTACATGGGACTTAAAACATAACTTTTGAAATTTAAGAGACTATTAGCTAAACCTCTGCCTAACCCTTCGGGGATAACAAGTGTGATTGTTATGATAAGAGGTTTTTAAAAGACACTTTTTTATAGGCCGGTTTTCCCTGAAGAGTTGATCCATAATTTGCCAGTATTAAAAATATTAATGGTTCCATAAAATAGGCGAAACATCCAGTCATTGGGCTGCCATTGAGGTTGAGATAAACCCTGATGATAAACCCAACAACAGATTGCTCACCCACCGGGAATCAACTCATGCTCAGCAGACCCCCGAAATACAAGAGACTTAACAAACAATACTGGCAAAAATTCACGACTGCCTAACCCTTCGGTGGTTACAGTCGTGATGTTATGTTATATAATAAGACCCTATATCAAACCAAAACCATAGTTTCGACTAGCCCCAACACTCCTCATCATCGTAATTGAACACACACACACACACACACATGCACTAGCGGTCACCGCCCCTGGGAAAGCGGCCGGAAACGCGGGAAAGCGCGGAACTGATGACGTCACACTTAGGTAACTAACTGACAGGGAAGCTAATTAATTTTGTGAATATTATTGTTGCTAAGTAACCGTATATTGTTGGGCTGTCATCCTGTTTTAGTGTTAATTGTGTAATCCTAATCCTAACTTCTTAATCCTAACTAATATTATAAATGCGAAAGGAAGTTTGTTTGTTACCTTTTCACGCCTAATCCACCGAACTGATCATCCTGAAATTTTGCATATACATTGTCAGGTGTACAGAAACGGACATAGGGTACCTTTCATCCCGGTCAAAAAAGCTTAGTTCCCGAGGAAACACACAATAACGTTCTTATGATAATAGATGGCACCACGTGTCTTTCGAATCATAATTGAATCATAATTATTATTATAGAAACTTAGTAGTGTGTTAAGAGTATAATTGTCAAATTTTAAATTAACGCGAACGAAACCGCGGGCAAAAGATAGAATTTTTATAGATAATAATTTCTGTCAACGAAAAAGTACATCGAAGTATCTAATCTATAATAGCAAATATAGAAAATATCTTAAATATTTTTTCCCTAAAAGTCCATGTTTAGTTAGCTATGTTAGAAAAGACTTCATAAAGAATTCTTTAACAATTCCTACGCCCGTTTTCACCATCATAAAGCGTCACCTAAAAGAATGTGGCTTTTCCTTTGAATGGGTCAACAAAAAAACATTTTCCATTTAATTCCCAGAGCAGATGTATAAGAAATATTAGTAACCATCATCTATGTGGGTCGTTCGGCCAATGACACTGAAAAGCGATCATTAAATATAGATCTCTGTAACTAATTAGTAAGACTATTTGTAAATAGATACAGGTTTTTATTTAAACGAGTATGTTCTAGAATTATTTCGAAGAAGTTTTTTTTATGGACGATGGAGAATTACAGACTTCTAATTAATTCACCAGGTCATAGGTCCACCTAATGGGAGGCCTTCTAACGCAACGTTTTCTGGTTCGCGGGATTTTCGGCCCCATCGGCCATCCGGCCTGGTGAAGATTGTGGGGATCCGCTGGACACGAGTCACACGGGACCGGTCAATGTGGCGACACTTGGGGGAGGTCTATGTCTAGCAGTGGATGTCTTTCGGCTGAAATGATGATGATGATGATCAATTATAAACAACCGTTTTTTTTTGGGAAAAGCGTTACATGTCTCACACCACTAAGAAGTTAATTATTATAAGCTTTTATTTCACTTGACTTGTTAGTTAGTTAGTAAGTATTGGTCAAATCTTGCAACTGAATTTCAAACTAGTTCCCCCCAACCGATTGCTCTGAAATGTTGCACACACCTTTGGTTTTGGTGACAACACATTTTTATGACAGACATGAATTGATTCTGTACCCAGAATTGCCTCCTCAAGATAGAACTTCTCAACGGTTAATAGCATAGAATAATTAGAGAATTAGATTTTAGGAAGTGACAAAGTTACAATTGTTTTGTTACGCATTTTTTCCCGCGACACCGCTCGCGTTATTGTCGAAAATGTATCCCACGTCACCACTAAAACATTTTCCCATTAATTAAAGAATGATCGGAATCGGATCAGTAGTTCCAAAGATTACACCCTCCATCCAAACTTACAAAGTTTACCTTTTTATTTTATTATTATATTGTAAGCAAATAAACTAAGCCAGGTCATACTGTATCTAGGCTGTCATTGTATCTTGTTTCTAGGTAAACGTGCAAATCAAATATAAAAAACTGTAATACAATTAAAATTACATTGTTTCTCTAACCTTTTCCTTATTTTTTGGTACATGGATATCCCAGGTCAATTGTTATATATTATCAAACCACAGCATGTGAGCAGGTAGGCACATAAATCATTTTATGCTGTAATTTTATTAAAGTAAATGCCATGAAAATAGTCGACATTTATGAAGTAGGTACAACTTTATAATACATTATTGTCATATCCATTGTCTTATAGGTAAGTATTTCGCAATGTTTTTACAAATTAACTAGGTATGTCTATTGTAGTTTGAAATTAACTTAAATAGGAAAATCCATGACAAACTAGCGTAATTTTAAATAGAAAAATATAGTTGAAGACATTCACCAAGAAAAAAAAAAAAAAAAAAAAAAACCCAAAAAATACCAAAAAAAAAAAAACAATAAATTACCAAAATGTATAAGGAGTGACGATAATGTCCGCAAATTCAAAAGTAAATTGTGTTTATTTTTATTAGATAAGACGTACTACTCCATAGAAGAATTTTTAAATTATAAAATATGACATTACTAACCTTTTTAATACAATTTACCTTTGACATGCATGTAACAATAAATTATAATTGATTAATTGCCTAATAACAGTATCATTAATTGACATTATTTACTCGAACTTGACTTTTTATTGTATAAATTCAGACTTATTACTAAAAAAATGAATAGATTTGTACACCAATTTCATTGGTAGGACATAGAGCTCGACTAAATTGTATACCTAAGACCTTTATTGTAATACCTATGTTCACAAATAAAGTTTGATTGATTGACATTATTTCAAAAACCAACTTTATCAAAAATTTCATAATATGAATTAGTTACAGAGTTAGTGACAGTTTTGTTTTTTTTTCATAAACAGCCTATGTCACTGACGTGACTGTTTTTTGCCGTAACTATAGTTGACTATTTGTTGAAGAAATATGAATTGTGATCGGATAGCTTACGAATTCCGCTACAAGATTGCGTAACTAACTCATATCATTAAATTTTTGACAAATGTGGTTGTTGAAATAATGTCTGCTATTGACTGCAGCACGTAGGTATCAGTTTTGTCATACCTTAAGTACGGCCACAAGTTTCTGTTACATGCTGTATAAAGGGTGTAACAAGATCTTTAACGAAGCCGAAAGGCACTTGTTCTCCCCGTCATTACGATCATTTTTTTGTACTAGACCATATCTGGGAACGTTTTAGTTACGGAGATATTGGGGGTCAAAGTTTCAAAAATTCACAAGTTTTTTTTTTTTTAAATACTTGTTTTTAATGTAAGAACTTTATTTTAAACACCTCCATGACTCCCGCACTATTCAATCCATCAGCATAATGTTTTAAATGCATTACATTAAGTCCTACCGTAAAACGTGATTTCACACCCCAAAAAAAAGTGGTTTCCCAGCAATAATTTTTGAGTAAAGTTACTTAGTTTGATGTACATAATGCTTGGTTGACGGCTTCATGAAGGGTCCGATTATACCCTTTATATCTTTTAAAATGGCCGGATTTTTATAATCGTATTAATTTGAAACGTATGTATTAATTTGTATTAATTGTCTCAACTGTCGATCTAATTAGTCAGAAGAAACAAAGAAAAATACACTATAAAGGTCACATCTTAAGCCGTAAAATTCCACTGTTCAATATGAAAATTCTACCATAGACTGTTTTTTCGCATATCTCTTGCAAAGTATTTTAGTATTTTGTTACAATTTCATACACCTTTATGGCATCGTTTAGAAAAACAAGAATGGTCTTTCCTGTCCACTCAGATGCTGCTGAATATTTCTGCTGATTCCCCAGTTAGTACTGGGTAACACGATACCTCTTGGTAAGACTGGTTCTCAGACTTTCGGGCCACTGAATAACCTGTATTTGACAGGGAACCTGCCTATCAGCGTCAAAAAACATAGGTATATAGTAAAATTATCTTTACGCACAACGATTCCCATAAAACGAAATCCCAAAAAGCGTAAACAACTTAACGATGCCAAAAATAAACCAAAATGCCCCATATAGTCTGCAAAACACATTTTATTACATTAAATACACAA
The DNA here is from genome assembly GCA_905163415.1 of Noctua fimbriata. NCBI lineage: Eukaryota > Metazoa > Arthropoda > Insecta > Lepidoptera > Noctuidae > Noctua > Noctua fimbriata. The sequence goes on from LR990946.1 coordinate 4,200,203, forward strand.
TTTATGGAAAACTTTTTAATACAAGGTGTAAACAAATTTTTCGCGAAGCCGTCAACCAGGCATTCTGTACATCAAACTACGCAAAAATTGTTGCTGGGAAACGACTTTTTTTTGGGGTAAAAAATCACGTTTTACTACAGGACTCAATAATGTAACGCACTCAAAACATTATGCTAATGGATGCATTGACTAGTACGGGGGTCGTGGAGGTATTTAAAGTAAAGTTATAACATTAAAAACTTGTAATAAAAAAAAACTTGTGAAATAGTTGAAACTTTGACCCTCAATATCTCCGTAACTAGAAGGTTCCCAAGTATGATCTAGAACAAAAAGATTACCGCAATGACGGGGAGAACAAGTGCCTTTCGGCTTCGCTAAGGGTATTTTTACACCCATTATAAAAGGTCAACACACTATAGCTGAAACGCTAGAAAACTGTGCTAAACAGTGTCATTGAACCCATTGCGTACAACCGGTTGTCATGGCAACGGGGTAGCTCAGGGGTTGAGTCTGTTTTTGTTTATCTGTTTCAGAAAGTTGAATGAAATGAGACTAATTGAGAAAGCTGAATGTTATTTATCTCGTGTGTTGAAATTATAAATAGGGCTTAGGTTGGATATACGAGGTCATGATAATTACAGTTTACGGGCTGATGAACTTAACATAATATCATAATCTGTGTTGCCTTTTCCACTTGTAGTTTAACTGAATGCAGCTGAATACCAATACTTTGCATGGAGCGACTGCCTATCTGACCTCCACAACCGAGCTACAGGGCAAAACTTTACTCCTTGGCAACACTGGTTGTTAGACTTTCACACACACCTTCTTGCCTTTATACCTACCCCGAAAGGTAGGGCAGATGTGTAAAATTTACATCCACTCTGTACTGTTGAACTGAGACATAGAGCGTTCCCAATTCTGCTGCAAGAAGGGAATAAATTGGCGCAGTGGCTGAGTTGTTGCTGCGCTGCGTATCGCGGGTTCGACTCCTGCACAGAATAAAATATTTGTATGACCCACAGGTGGTTGTTCGGGGTTTGGCCTTTAGTGTATGTGAGTTTAATTGATTGTAATCGCACTTACAAAACAGGAGGAATTCCTAGTATGGTGCAACGTTTAAAATAAAAACTTTAGATTCTAGGACACGCCAGTCTCCGATAACGATGTTTTCCTTCACCGTTTTGAAAGCAGCACTGGTGATGAATATATCAAGTACACACAATAAAGTGCCTATCTGGCTTCGAACCAAAGACCAAACCACTCGTAAGCCGGCACCACTACCACTGGCCCACGTACTTAGGTAAACTTATAAAACTCATGAAATCAGAAATCTATTACGCCATTGATTATGACCACACAATTAATTTTCCCAATGACGCACAAACACATAAGTTTCACAACAAATTTCTTATACAACCCTTGTTTCATTTTATATTTTCTCGCAATCCCCCAATTGAAACACGTCATGAAATTCACGTGCAAAACAAACTGGTTCAAAAAAATGTTGAAAAGAATACTTATACAACTTTCTTAGCCAACCCTTTTTAATGAAAGAAAAATCATGTAAGAATATAACATTGACGTCATTGAGAACAATCTCGTGGTATAACTTGGACGATCCCTTGAAGAAACTTACACAATCTCGTTTGGATTCGTAACTTTTTCGACACGCCTTTGTATTAATACATAATAGGGGGTGTATTGAATGTTAGTTCTCATTTTCGCCGTTGAAAAGGTTTAGCTTCTAGAAAAAGGTGTTGGGTTTGAACTCCATCCGTTGTAGTAAGCCCAATTTAATTAGGTACAAGTATATAGAAGGTAATACACCCATTATATACAGAGTTTCCTCCGTGCCTCGGAAAGCACATTAAGCCGTTTGTCCCGGCTGTCATTTGTAGATCTTTGATTATAGGTAGTCAGTGGCCCGAAAGTCTGACAACCAGTCTTACCAAGGGGTATCGTATTACCCAGTACTGACTGGGTTGTGGGTATCCGATAGGCAGTTGGTCCGTGTAAAATACTGGTATTTAGCTGCGTTCCGTTAGACTGGTAGCTGACCCCAACATAGTTGGGAAAAGGCTAGGCAGATGATGACTAGTACAGAGGAACCCCTGAGTATAATATAATGTCTTTAATGTCTACCCTCGTTCAAGGCTATACGGGCCCTAGGTGTAGAATTTCTGTCATTTTTTTTGTAAATAAATCCCCAGATAGCTGATTGCTCAGTTGTCTCATCAGAGATGGTGAACTGAAAATATTACTTGGTTATTATTTTGTCGCACTATAGCTCGATCCACCTACCCCATACCGCGTATGCTGACGATGGTCAACGCGCTCGTGGAGACCAACCCTGGATTGGATTTGTTTGCTGATGAGTGGAAGACGATAATTTTTGTGGTTCTGTGAGAAGACTGAGTTAAAGTAATACTTAACTTAATTTAGTTTTAATGGCTTATGCTGTACTAAAGGTAATAAAAAAAATTACTTAGTAGCGATTAACATGTCAGTTTCAGTATCATCATCATTTCAGCCGAAAGACGTCCACTGCTGGACATAGGCCTCCCCCAAGTGTCGCCACATTGACCGGTTCCGTGCGACTCGCATTCAGCGGATCCCTGCAACCTTCACCAGGTCATCGGTCCACCTAGTGGGAGGCCTTCCAACGCAGCGTCTTCCGGTTCGCGGTCGCCACTCCAGAACTTTTCGGCCCCATCGGCCATCCGTTCTGCGAGCAATGTGCCCTGCCCACTGCCACTTAAGTTTCAGTATATTCGCAATTAAACAGTCAACATTAAGAGACGAAAAAAAAACATAACCCAGACGTCGCCAAGCTGTAATTGCAATATTTACATGAAGAAATATGCATTCCTTTCAGGATCAGTGTTATCATAATTTGCTTTCTGCATTTCTCATAATAAAACTGTCTAGAACAACGTTTGTTAAGAACTTTCTCCTTATCATAAGTTTTATTAGCTTAACTTAAGTATAATGTATAAAGCTACACTTTATCTATCTTGATAACGTTGACATACCGTGGAAGCGTCAGAATACCCCGCGAAATTCAATGTAATTTGCAGGTCAGTGTCGGGTTGTCGTCATCTGCCTAGCCTTTTCCCAACTATATTGGGGTCGGCTTCCAGTCTAACCGGATGCAGCTGAATACCAGTATTTTACATGGAGCTACTGCTTATCTGACCTCCACAACCCAGTTAGTACTGGGTAATACGATAACCCTTGGTAAGACTGGTTGTCAGACTTTTTGGGCCACTGACAACCTAACGACTGAAGATTTACAAATGACAGCATGTTTATGTTTAAGTCCCATGTCGTCCCATGTCCCGAGCCTAATACCATCAACCGCGCATGAATCCAGAGTCCGTAGCTGCTACTGTGACATTCCTGATGGAAAAATCCAATAGCACTTTGCGCAACGGACAGGACTCAATTTAGTAATTTTTGCAGTACAGACACAGCACAGCACATCAAGCTACCCGAAACTGTCAAATTTTCCCAATCAACCTTGAACCTAATTCTTCGGCGATAAAGTTGAAAATCTATGAAAGAAATTTGACAGATTGTAGTAGCTTGGTGTGCTGGCGTCAGTACCTAAATTACTATTAAACTGTTAATAGTATAATATTATAATCGTAGCTTAATCTAAAGATATAATAATACAAATGGCAGACTTTTCTGACAATATAAAAAGTAATCATAAAAACTCGACTGAAAAACAAAGAGCATTTGGAAACAGACCCGTCTGTTTCCAAATGCCCTTTGTTTTTCAGTCGCAACCTTACTTTTTATTTCCAACTTTTCAGTTTAATAATGTGAAAGATTTCGCAGACGATTTAACTTCTTGACTTGTTCACTTTTATATCATTTGTCAATTTAAACAACCATCTTTATATCAAACACTGTTTTAAGCTTTTACGGTTTACAACTAAACTTATACTGTCACTTACGGGATATCTTCCGTGATTGTTCATTATTCAGTCAACTCGCGATCATGGCGCTTGCAACAGCGTCGAAATATCGGGAGCTCAGAATAATGAACAATCACGGAAGATATCCCGTAAGTGACAGTATAAACATCTTTAAATCGTTATAAACCATTCGATATTATATGGGAAACTTAAAGATGATTTCTATTCCATTCGTCTGGCTGTCGCCATATTGAATTTTGATTATTGTCATGTATTTAGTGACACTCGCAAGATTAAGATAAATCGATTGACGTAAGAATCATCAAAATCGGCTCATGCGTTTGGTTTTTAGAGCGCCACAATGGAACAAACATCCATACATATTTAGGCTAATAAACACATTACCCTCCGCAGTTGGGTAAGAAGATCCTCATAAAGAAAGCTCTACAGACATAGTCTTTGTTCACGAATAACCGTATTAAGAACAACGAACTTACAAAAGATCCAAAGTCCATAATACAGCGAACTTTTATTACCCTCAGTTCAGGGAAGGCGTGTGCAACATGGGCCATGTTGGTGTATGTTGGTGCATGTCCGTGCAGACGGACAACGACGTCCGGCCTTGACGTCCGAATCGTGAGCTGAGTCGCCGATTGCTGTTCACTTCTCGTTACTGGACAGAGTGTGGGGTGGAGACGACGTCTGTTGTTGTGGTATATATTTTTTGTTTGGTATAATTCGTCCATTGCTCTTCTTATTTTTGCACATTTATCTACAAGGTGGAGAAACAATACGACAATAAATTAAACCTCGTATACCTCCAGACGTTCCCAGTACAGTTGAAAAATTTCAATATATTGCACTACTTCGGCCAAGTAGATGACCATGTTTATTATGGTTTTAGAGAAACACAGTGTATATGTTACTTTGTGTTAAAGCTTCCTCAAAAAGTCTCCACCTCAATCTACCCGTCTCCATTCACCCAACCCACTATGAGAACTGACAACTATAGCAGGATACCTATTCATTTGATTTTCGAACTTAAAATATCTAGATCCACCATCCTGGAGTGATGCAGTTACTTGTTTATTACAGCATTTTTGCTGTTCCTGTAATTAATACCATTTTTGTTCTAACATTCATAAATTATTAGTTCCCAGTATATTTTATAAGGTTCCATAGAATTAAGAACAAAGACCAAACTTCACTACTACAAATTCTTCCACAACTCACACGACTCCACCGCACTCCTGTGCGTGCCCTTGAGCGCGGGCGCATTGCGGCAGGTCGCGTCTGCGCTGTACAGTTATAGACAATCTTGTGTGCGCGTGCATCTTGAACATTCGAACATGGAACGAACGTGCCGAATTTAAAATTTTGACAGCTGGTTCGTCTTTTGGGGGTACTGTTGAAACGGTATTTTGAGTGGAATTTTGTAACGAATGTAATGGAATAAAGCTTTGTTTTCATGGGAAACAACATGTTTTTGTGTTGCGAAAATAATTGATTCTGGCAACATGGAATGTTGTACCTGGTATTGCTGACTCCTTAATAAAATCTCATAGGTACACTCCTACTCCTCGAACTCATATATTTGTCTACAAAATCTAGGTAGGCATATTCTGTCATGGTAACCAAAAGCTGCGCATCTTTGTTTCCAGCGATGGGCCGCTACATCATACACAATACAGCAACTCTTTCACTTATGTTTTCAATGAATGCAAGGTGTAAGATGATGCGGGTCGTCTAGATAAGCTATAGTTTCCTAGGACTTTAAACTAAAGACTGGTTAAAAGGACTCGTTGGTCGAGTGGTTACAAGCATGACTGCTCAGCATGAGGCCTTGGGTTTCGATTCCCGGATCGGAAGAAAGTGTTATTGGGATTTTCTATCAGGAATATCTCAGTAGAAGCCACGGAGTTTGGATTTGTGCCCGGTTGATGGTAATAGGTTTGACCCCTATTACATGGCACTTCAAACATAACTGCGAAATGTGGGTGTACTATTAGGTACACCTCTGTCTAACCCTTCGAGGATTACCGGTCGGCTTCCAGGCTAACTGGATACAGCTGAATATCAGTATTTTACATGGAGCGACTGACCTCCACAACCCAGTTCGTACTGGGTAATACGATATCCCTTGGTAAGACTGGTTGTCTGACTTTCGGGCCTCGGACCTGTAACGACTGTCAAAGATCTACAAATGACAGCCGGGACCAACGGCTTAACGTGCTTTTCGAGGCACGGAGGAAACTCGATACCTATGTAATGGGCGGTCACCCATCCACGGACCAACCTAGGCAAGCGCGGTTTAAGAGAACTAGTCTAATTTAAAAAAAATATATACTTTCCATTGGTATTCCTTTCTATACCTTTTTTATTTGACTCTTATTTGTCTAAGGGTAGGATAATTCTGATATTTTTTAGTTTTTTCTGTGATATTTTATTTCTTTACAGAAGATTCTGGCCCATGAGAAAAGGCTTAAGTTGTTACTCACTAAGATTCAAAGACTCTTTGAACTTCACAATAAGGAAAAATAAAATAAAAACAATTTTATTACAATTCAATTAATATGTACCTATGCAAAAACTAGAACAATGAATAACGATTTTTCACCTAGATCATGACGCAAATTGGGAACACAAAACCTAAAGGGGTAAAGATCCTTTGCAATAGCCACAGATACTAATAAAAATAAGTTATTATATTTTAACGTTAGTCATAAATACACATTAGTAACCAACTCTTATTATGCAACACTATTATATCGCTTGGAAGTAAATAAAATAATAATAAATGCATTATTAACGCACGCAATGCGTAATACTTTTATCCTTGAAATAATCGAACAAAGAAGAGGTGGTAAATGTATTAGTAATAATTGGTAACTAAGCGGTAAGAGACGTAATAATACTCAGGTTTTTCTAGGGTAATAATAAAATACTGCAATGTTTCATAGGATGGGAATAGGACCAAGGAAAAAATATACAAGATGTAAACGGACCCTTCACCAAGCATTCTGTACATCAAACTAAGTAACCCTACGCAAAAATAATTGCTGGAAAACGAATTTTTTGGGATGAAAAAAGACATTTTACGGTAAAACTCAATTTAACGAACTCAAAACGTTATGCTTATGGATGCATTATGGTCCAAGATCCCAGGGCCGCCCGCCAGATATTCCTTATTTTCTGATTAACATAATGCATAGCATAAAGTAGTGTTAGTATGTACTGTGAACGTATACCTACCTGCTAACTTGTGGCGAATGCCAATTATTCAATATCAGGTGCTAAAGTTGAGTAAAAATTATTCATTTTTTTCTTAAAACCGACCACTCGACCAACGAAGCATTCGAGGATACAATGATTCTTCTATTGTTGAAAGCTCCATTTCGGAGACACGCCAAATTTTTCGCGATATTTTTGGCTCCAAACTGGAGCCCTTGGTCTCTGCCTTATTTTTTGACGTTTCTTATGAAAACTGTTTCTATCTCGCTCAAACTTGCACAGAGTCTAGGAGACAGAACAAGAAAGATATATTGTCTCTGTCAAGTATTTCAAATGAACGAACAGCGGGTCGCTGTCAAAATTTCCGTATCTGTGGGACGGCTCCTGAGTAAATTACCATCTAATGTCGAATTGTCGACATCAGGGCTTAAGTAAAATAGCTTTCAAAAAAGTCTCAATGGAAAACGTAGAACTCCCATATTTTTCTCAAGCTTCCAGTCTTACCAGATGTTGAATACATTATAAACAATATCATAAACAATGCTCCCAATTCTTAACAAACAGACAAACAATTTTATCCGAGTAAAGACCCCGAATATGTCCGGTTTATTTTAGGGAGAATTTATCGTATCGTTAAGTACGGGAATAGAGCATAAACCCAGATCAATACGAACGAAAGATAAATAAAATATGGTGTTTAAATGTGAAGTTTTAAATAGATTCATTCCTTCTTTGTTGTAGATTAACAGCATCGTTGCACGTCAAAGTATTCACATGCGATTTTGCTAAGCATGTGGTGTTTAGTTTGATACCCAGGTCGGCCACGGTGTTATTGGGTTATTCCATCATGAAGTTCTCAGTAGCAGTCATGAAGTCTGGATATGTACCCGGTTGATGGCAATAGGCGCGCCCCCTATATCATGGGACTTAAACATAACTGGCGAAATGTGAGTGAAAAATCAACAGGTTTAACGATTACCAATTTTAGTGATTAAAAATTTGACGTAAAACCTATTATGTAGTCTTATTAAACAAGCTCAATTAAAAACAGTAAAAAAAAATGGTACCTTTTATTTTTCGCACTGTAAGGCCCTGAGAACTTGCTTTGTCCTATCAGGACAATGAAACTCGGCACAATAAGGGCATACCCATAGACATCAACTGCTTCATAAATCGCTATCAAGTACCATGTCAAGCGGACAATGCCCTGAATTTTCCTTTGTTACTAATTATAATACCTACGAAATGTATACGACCTGACAAGGCAATATTACAACAAGTAAATTATGTAACAAAAAAACCAGACCCCCACGAAATTAAATAAGTTTATAATTCCAAAGAGTAATAAACAATCTTTTCTGACATTAAATATGTCCTTACCATTTCTGGACGCCACAATAGCCCGCCAAAAATAAACGTCAAAAAATTCAAGATGGCCGCTGCGTGTCTTGGCCTCGGTCAATCAGGAAGTGCATGTAATACCAACGAACTCTTCAATGTTACCCAGTTTTCTGCAGTGGATCCTGGTTGTGTAAAAATATTCTCGTTTTATTGTGTACATATGCGTAATTGTTGACCTTTTAAAGCAAGATCTTCGTTAAACAAGAGTGTAGTGACTCCAATTTGCAGCAGCCATTTTGAATGTCACTCCGTTCAACCTTGGTCTTGGAATATTAATAAAGTTATGTGTGCATGAATTGTTAACGCATTTTTGTTAAACTTTAAGGAAAACAAGATGATGTATTTATGTAATTTGTATTCAGAATAAAAAGAATTAGTGCGTAAGCTTTTTTGCATGGTTATGTTTGTTCTATTTATCTTCCGTTTTGCATGAGAAAATCGATCGTCATAATTTTCAACGCTGAAAATACTTACTACCTACAAAGCTTCCACTCTTCATATACCTAACGACAAAATCATGTAGACCTGTCACCAAATAAACAGATTATTTTATATTTTCATAATAATTTGTGTTTTTGTGCCTCTATCATCCCATAGAAGTGTCCCACACTAAGGCCCGCTTTCACTATAAATCACTAAATACGTTTAGCGTTACACGAATTTTAAACATCGTGCATCGTTCGGTTTCTGTCAATCGATTGAAAATTTGAAAATGATAGATACAAGATCACAAGATGACATTTAAAAACGTGTTTGGTGCCTTGTGGTGCAAACTGGCGTTATACCCATTTTCACCAAACTAAATGGAGGTGCGTATCAGTGCGTTTTTATTAGGGACTAGCTGTGCCCCGCCACCACATTAAAAAGACAAAATTTCTTACTTCTCTATTTAAATTAGTTTTTTTTAACAATATCAAGAGTTTTAATTTTAATTCACGGAAACCTTCGTGATTAAATCAACATGCCTAAGAGATATTTCTTGTCGGCATGTAAAGTCAAGTCAGAGGCCCATGGGCGGCATTGAAACTCTGACACCAGGTTAGGCACTAACCACACGATAAACAAGAAAAAGACGAAATTCTTCTTTTTCTAAAATTAAAGTAGCCTAAGTTACTTCTTATCTGCCAGTAAAAGTCCCGTCAAAATCGCCCCAGCCATTCCGGAGATTAGCAGGAACAAACAGACAGACAAAAAATAAAAATATTGTTTTTTTTTTTGTTATAAGTACCGTTTTTATTACTTTCATTTTATGCATTAAAAAAAGCTGTTATTTTGACATTACAAACAGACACTTCAATTTTATTTATTTGTATAAATTAATTCAAGTGTTACCCTATCTCCTTTTCAAAATAAATTCATTTTTATTTATGAGCCGCACAAAGCGAACTTGAACTTGAATCCTCATAACCTCAAATTCAAATCATATATTAACATCACAATGTTAACATCCTAAAGAAGAATTCCTTTACATCCGTTAAACATTTGCATGTCATCCTATTACACGAAGGGAAGTCAGCAGAGGCCGTGGCCGCCATGACCGGAACTGACGTCAACACTGTTTTGTTTATATTGTCTATTATAAACCAGAGATATTATGAGTTTTGGATGATCTTGAATTAAATAGTTATAATGCGGAAATGTTAGAAAAGGACGTGACGGAAATTTTGTTTGTTTGTTTTGTTTTGTGCTAGTCATTCTAACACCCGTATCTATAAACAAATCAAAGTGATAACTTGAGTTAAAGTCATTATTTAAGATACGATTTTACATCTTTATTTCTTTTTTTTTCTTTTTTTATCGATATTTAATTGTTTTTTTTTTTAATTTCTTTTGTTTAGTAATTGCTTGAAGTTAGAACTGTCAAAAGTTAGAACCTTTAGTTATGCTTTCTGTGACGGTTCTTACTTGGTTCAAATTCTTGTTTATTGCATACAAATGGGTGCATAAGTAATTACTTAAACTCAAGTAACTACTTTAACTTGACTATAGGTACCGGGGTTAGACTAGGTTATACCTGTGAGTTATCCGCGTGTGTTTTAGTTATAAAGCTTTTACCAAGCATTCTTTATTTATTATTGCTTGTTTTTATGTATTTGTATGGTTTGGTACAAAACTTGTTTTTTTTCACTTTTAAATGCTCCAATGTTTTGACAGTGATTGTAATTTTGTGTGTCATCAGTAACTCAGTTTGTTTTGCCTGTAATGAAATAATTTATTCCATAATTTTAAATTTCAAGTTCAAAACATGTTTGCATTTCAATCTTAGAAACAGATCAGAACTGACCTAGCTCATATTTAAATAAGGTCATATTAACATTATATAATATGTACGTAAGACATGTAAATATAAGGATATCTATAAACTGGTTTCGAAGGTGATATTATTTTTAGTATTTTGTTTTTCTTGCCAATTTTTCCTTAAGTTCACACATTTTTGTCTGTCTGCGCACAAGCAGGAACTTGTTTATTTTCTGAACAGAATTTAAATAGTTGCATGGCTAAGGATAGGTATTTGCCCAGCCGTGGGGCAATTTGAGATAGTAAAAAAAAAGTATAGGTCCTGGGAACTTATATTAATCTATAAAGGACCATTAATAATATATTTGTTAGATTAGACGAAATCTGAGTAGTTTGCTAGCGTAGTGTAGGACGAGTGGTCCAGTCGGGCCAGCTGGACAAACACATCATCATCATCTGCCTAGCCTTTTCCCAACTTAGTTGGGGTCGGTTTCTAGTCTAATCTTATGTATGCAGCTGAATAGCAGTATTTTACATAGAACAAGTGTCTATCTGACCTCCACAACCCTGTTAGTACTGGGTAATACGATACCCTTTGGTAAGACTGGTTGTCAGACTTTCGGGCCACTGATTACCTGTAGCGACTGTCAAAAAAGTCCACCATTTGCTTCAAAAAGCTGTAAAACTTCCGCCCAAAACGCATTGTCTCAAGTAATGACTCTTACACAAGACATTCAAGAATGAATCAGAGGCCTTATTACTACGATAAGAACCAATCCATACTCAAGGACCGATCGACAACTTAACATGTATAACGACCTAAAATTACAGTTTTATCACTCATTTAATAACAATATTGAAAACAAATCGACTCCTTTTTCAATGAAAATCTGTCTGTAGTGTACCTACACTAAATATTCCCTACGATAATCAAGGCAAGTGACATTTAGTGACGGCGCATCGAATCTGCTGCAACAAAAACAAGATGGCGTAGCTCTGCGTCCGCGCACGCCCGTGAACTTGCGCGCGACGCTAAATTTACACGCGACGCGTCATCCGGTGCGGGAGAGATTAAGCATGTTCAGATAGGGCAGACATTCTTGAGCTTTTGTCGGTGATAGCCTTTTCTGGAGATCTGGAGATTAAGGGGAATGGTAATGAGGTGTACCAATAAGATGAATAGGTACTTTGTAAAAGAAGTGGGATAAAAATTGTGGTGAGGAGTTAAGAAATATTTATTTATTATCGTGTCATACTTTTGACTCTTCTCTTGATCTCGCAGATAGAAAAAAAAAAATTCGATCCTTAGCAACTGGATGAGATTTGCTTAGAATCGAGTTGAGTGGTGTGGTGTTGAGGAGGCCTATGTCCTGCACTGGATTGCTGTAGGTTGATGATGATGAATAACAAAAAGATATGGCCAATTATGGTAAGCGACTAGAGGACAAAATTAATTGTTATAGTTCTGTAAGGGCTCTTGATAAGAATACTTGAAATATTGTAATCAGCTGTCGTCGTTTTCTTAACTATATTGCTGTCTAATTGGCAGCAAGTAAATGCTTTATATTATGGTAGAAACCATACTTCAAAGTTCTTGGAAGAAAATGGATGCTATAATAAGAAATCCATCTTTTGAACAATTAGGAAGAATGCTTTGTTTAACTGTAGATTAAAACAAGATTGGTTTAACTGTTTTGGCTCAAACCGATGATCGAAGATGGTTAAACTATCCAAAATTATAGGTAGCTATTGAGAAACTTTATTGTATTATAGTTATTATTTTGCCTCGTTGGTCTAGTGGTCGCAAGGGCGACTGCAGAGCATAAGGTCCTGGGTTCGATTCCCGGGTCGGGCAAAGTGGTATTGCGTTTTTTTCCACCAGGAATTTCTCAGTAGCAGCTATGGAGTCCGGATATGTGCCTATGTATTGATAAGATAAGATAATCTTTTTTTTTTTTTTATTGGCAATAAGCTTGCCCTCTATTACATACAACTATCGGAATGTATGTGTAAGTATTTGTTAGGGACACCACTGCCTAATCCTTCGGGGATTACAAAGCCAGATTAACATTACACTTTATGTATTTTGAACAACTTGTCGTATCTGCAAGTGAATGTGGTGAGATGGAAGCGAAGGTCACGAGGTTGCACATTTACATAAACATCGTTATTGTGCATGAGTTATATTTGTTACGGGGAAGGAAGATGTTATTGTGTTATGTTGCTCGCTCTCAAGGTTCGGTACCGCAGCGCTCATTGTTGGTACTTGTGTTGTGTGCACAGAGAATCAAAGTTCATTCCTTACACGATCCTTAAAATCACTCTATGCACAGATGTTATTAGATCTTTCATCGTCATCTGCTTAGCCTTTTCCCAACTATGATGGGGTCGGCTTAAAGTCTAACCGGATGCAGCTGAATACCAGTATTTTACATGGAGCGACTGTCTATCTGAGCTCCACGACCCTGTTAGTATTGGGTAATACGATACCCCGAGATTGGTTGTCAAACTTTCGGGCCACTGACTATCTGTAACGAATGTCAAAGATCTACAAATTACAGCCGAGACCAATGGCTTTTTTTAGGATCGGAAGTCATCAAATGACCCCGCTCTGGGCGGAGCGGAAGGGAGTGTCAGACTTGTACTGACTAAAACCCATCCATGTTCCTTCTTAGCTCTTTGTGTTCCAGGGCCGCGGTACTCTTTCGAACAGTCCCGCAGCCCCGGCTGGCATCGGCCCTTGCGGAACCCTTCCTGGTTGCTGACATCTCTATGAGGCGCGCGTGGGACACGAACACGCCGTCGACTCGGCCTGTCATCATAAGACGGCCGGACGGTGATCTAGCCCATTACTCACCGTTAACAGGCCCGCGAGACCAACGGCTTAACGTGCTTTCCAAGGCACGGAGGAAACTCGGTATATAATGAGTGGTCACTCATCCACGGACCTGCCTAGGTAAGCACGGCTTAACCTAAAAGATCGACGCGAGCGGCTGTTATTATTTAGCCACGAGCTATTCCACATCGCTCCAGACCTACGTAAAGATACCAAAACATTGTAGTGATGTGCCACCATGTACAATGAGGATGTCGGTGGAATAAAACTACAAAAGTCCCCAGAGAGCCGAGACACATGACCACAGAGATATTGCGTAATAGATTTCGCAGACGGTAGAAAGTGAAGTACACTATGTCATTGAACTTGCTATAATTTATACACTACTAGCTGTTGCATTGGACGTTGCCCACGTAGAGGTCAGAAATTATCCTTTGGTAATGTAAAACAGGGATAAAAAGTATACTACGTCCTGTCAAACTCAGATAATGATCCACCATTGTGCAACATGTCATTGGAATTTGTACAAAACAAATCAAAAATCAAATCTTTATTTTTTAACCAAACAGTTTTACATAAGTTGTTAGTTGTTGTTTGTTGTTGTTGTTAGTTGTTGTCCAGCTGTTAAAGAGTGAAAATGTAACACACAGACAGATAGTGTTACTTTCACTTTTATGATTTTGGTATGAAAGTATGGATACAAATAGATTATCTAGTAGATATGAGTATTTGAATCTGCCTGCTCAGGTGTCATACTTACTTGCGTCAACTTAAACCCTTTGGTTTAGTTGAGGCTAGTAATTATAACACTTGAGCCTGAATCTTGTGTACCTCAGATCGGGGTATAAGAAATTATAAACTTGATTTGAAGACATAAAATCTGGATTATTACTATAGACCGACCGCTTTAATAAGTCCTCGCAAAGGTATCAATTTAAATGGAATATTCTGAAGGTTGATCACGTATAGGTTCAATCAGTATCGTAATACCTACGTGGATTATGGTTATTTTAAATCAAATAACCTGTGGGATATTGTTAGGACTTTGTGGACGCTTATTGTGCCTTTGATGGGCAAAGGCGGAGGACTCATTAAAGCGGTCGGTGTATCATAATAAAAATATTTTTTATTCAGTTCGCATAACATGGTACAATATTAAAAAGCTAGTTACAAAAAATAATAGTCTTTTAGCGCTAGATTTTTACATATTCCCTGGAGTCCACACTAGGATACCCTGTGTCGTGGGGACTCATCATCATCATCTGCCGAGCCTTTTCCCAACTATATTGGGGTCGGCTTCCAGTCAGTGGGGACTAATTTGGTTATTAGCAATGGATTATGGACTCGGCTTCTATTACAAGGATCTTGTAACCCTCTAACGGTGATTAAAAACCCTACCTTAACCTCCAACACAGAGTTGATTAAAATAATTATAAACGATATCTTTGCATGCAACATCCTTTCGGGTGCCAAACAAGAATCGTTTTACAAAATTATTCAAATCGTTTCGTGAGAATTACACAATAATTTTGAATAAATTTCTATGTATTTACATACACGCGAAATTGTAATGGCGACCGGATATTAGGAGCTACGGATATGCCCCTGTATATCCGGTCATTGATAGATTATGGAATTTTATATAATTTTTATTTAAAATAGAGGAAGTTATACTGTCTGGTCATTATAGCAATGTCATGATCGTTCATTGTAACCGTTGATGTACGAAGGAGGCCAAGTTCAGCAAGATATTTATATAAGATGGTTTAAGAGAAAGCTTTTTTAGTGCTTGTAAATCAGGATATAGAAGCATGATGATTTTTTCTATCGAGACAGGTCTACTAAAATACAGATTTAAGTTCTGAAATATCATCATCTGCTTAGCCTTTTCCCAACTATGTTATGATCGGCTTCCAGTCTAACCGGATGCAGCTGAATATGCCGGATATTTTACATGGAGCGACTGCCTATCTGACCGCCACAACCCAGTTAGAACTGGGTAATACGATACCCCTTGATAAGACTGGTTGTCAGACTTTTTGGCCCACTGACTACCTAACGACTATCAAAGATCTAAAAATGACACCCGGGACCAACGGCTTGACGTGCTTTCCGAGACATGAAGGAAACTCGGCATATAATGGGTGGTCACCCATCCACAGACCAACCTAGGCAAGCACGGCTTAACCTAAAGATCGACCGGAGCGGCTGTTATTATTTAGCCACGAGTCCCTCCCTGAAATTAGATAGCTATAGTAAATTATGAATCGAACACAAATTTATTTATTTTTATCGAATCAGCATGAGAACCAAGGTTACCAACATAGCCTGAGGAATTGCTAGACTTAGGCAAGTGGCAGTGGGCAGGGCACATTGCTCGTAGAACGGATGGCCGATGGGGCCAAAAAGTTCTGGAGTGGCGACCGCGAACCGGAAGACGCTGCGTTGGAAGGCCTCTGTGGTGAAGGTTGCGGGGATCCGCTTGATGCGAATCGCACGGGACCGGTCAATGTGGCGACACTTGGGGGAGGCCTATGTCCAGCAGAGGACGTCTTTCGGCTTGATGACGATGATGATGATAAAAGCTTGACTAGTAACAGTACTTTTGCTGAATGTAAATTGTAGGTGCTAAACTACAATAGAAGGAGGTTTTGCTGGGAAGATTACATGAATAGTACTACATATTTTATTGTCGACTGCATCGGTAGCCTAGTGGTCAACGGTAAGACTGCTAAGCAAGAGGTCCTGGGTTCGATTCCCTGGTCGGGCAAAGTGTTATTAGGTTTTTCCATCAGGAATTTCTCAGTAGCAGCCACGGAGTCTGGAGCCCGGATGATGGCAATAGGCTCGCCCCCTATTACATGGGACTTTAACATAAGTGGCGTAATGTAGTTGTACTATTAGGTACACCTCTGCATAACCTGTTATATGTATTTAATTATAATCTATGTCATAAATGTTAATGAACTTACCGTCACTAAAATTCAATAATAATTAAATTTCAACCCATTGTCTTTCTTAAAATAAATAAATAAAAGCACTTTCTCTTTGTAGACTATTCAATGAAAATTCATGCGTCCCGGGACGCATACCAAGTATTAAACTTAATTGTATTGCCAAAACATTATTCATATTTCATTTATTATTGCATTAAAATAGTTTTATAATCCAATTTACATAACATAGCATTTCAACTACGTTAAAGTTTTATTTATTTGACTAAGATAAAATAAATGGCACCAATAAAACTGAAATATGTCTTTTGTAATGTTAAGAAAATGATAATTAATAGCTATGGGTTTTGGTTCAGTCTAGATTTACAATATAAGATTTTAAACTAACTCAAAGCATTTATTTAAATTAGACCATCACAGGCACTTTTGAATGTCAAATAAAATAAAAAAGCGACGCTACAGTCACAGTCACAAGGCATAATAACTTGAGAAAGTACTGTAGTTGCACATTCCAAAGCGTAGATCTCTATGGAGAAGAATGGGCAAGAAACTCGGAACATGGACACTCTTTTAAATTAAAATATTCTTACAAAATCTTGGTTACATAACATTATCATTAACACTTAGAAACGGGATATTTACCATGTTTACTGATTTCTTTGAGTTCCCGATGATAAATCGATTTCGATGGTTCCTGATGTTAGATTTAAAATAAAATGCAAACGCCTGTATGATCTAGGTATGTTAATCTTGAAAGCTGCTAAAGAAATAACTTAAGCTGGTTTCTCCTTCAAAAATCTCTACTTCATAACCACGTTACTATCCCGTTTCTATAGCAGATTTTCATTAACTTGTAGATGAGGTAAGTACCTATTACTTTTATCCTGCGTCATACCACAGCTGCTTCCGTAGCATGACCACCGTAGACAAAGATTTCTTTGACGGAAAAATCGACAAAATGACAAATTGTGCCGACAAAATGACAAATTGTGCCGACACAATGACAGGTTTCTTTTCACTATCTGTCATTTTGTCGATTCTTCCGTCAAAGAAATCCTTGTCTACGGTGGTCATGCTACGGGGGCTGGGCAAGGACTTCTCCCCATGACTTCCAGTTCTTCCGATCCAAGGCCAATGTGGGCCAAATTATTAGAAACATAAACTTAATTAAGATTTTAAACTATCATGGTCACTAACATTATTACTTAAACAGGAAACGGGAAGTTAGCGAGCGGACACAGTGAGTTTCGTATGTCGAGAACAGAATCGAGTTGCGAGTGACAGTGGTAGCGGTACTGAGTGCAAAAAACGAACAAGAAAGAGGGTAGACCGATTTTTCTGCTCATAAACACCCACCCGCAATAACTTCAGTTTATCCGTGATCATGGTGCTTGCAACAGCGCCGAAATATCGGGAACTCGTCAAAAATAGTAAACATGGTAAATATCCCGTTTCCTGTTTAAGTAATAAACTTAATTATTTAACACATAACATTACGCCTGTAATACCCGAATGGTTAGACAGAGGTGTACCTAATAGTACACCCCGTTATGTTTTAAGTCCCATGTAATAGGGGGCGAGTCTATTGCCATCAACCGTGGCTGCCATTGAGAAATTTCTGGTGGAAAAAACCCAATAACATTTGGCCCGTCCTGGAAATCGAACCCAGAACCCCATGCTTAGCAGTCGCGCCTGCTACCACTAGACCAACGAGGCAGTAAATTATTTACTAGTTCTGAATATCTTAAAAACGGATACCTAGCAGTGGCGAAGGTTCAAACAACTCGATTCCTACTGGCTTCCCTTTGAAAAATGGCACAGTCAGTATTCTATAGATAAATAATATAATCACATTAAAGATATGTACTCCGGCTTACCTCTTACAAAACACCTACCTAGATATTACTTTATACTAATAAAGGCGGTTTTCTTTGATGTTTTATCAAAGAAAAACCGTCTCAAGCAATAATAAACTATGCAATACGAGACATTAGATAACGGCTTCTTCCCTTCAGCTCTAAAAGTCGATAATTTAACACAATATCAATCTCCCAGTCCACGGATGTCCTAAAATAATAAAAGGATGCGACGGACCGGCGCGTGCGCCGACGAATTTTATTCCATTTTCGAAAAGGGGGTTCGTATTTAAAATTAGAACGAGTCGGCAACGGAAATCGTTGAAGAATGAATCATGCGCTTCTCAACAGCGTGCTATGGATTATAAATAAAATATGTTCCTATAGTTTTTGAAAAATATTCTCGTATTGTATAAATGGGTATTTTCTGTGTGGTGGGGTTTTTGGGTTTTAGCTCTATTTCTGTTACGATTGGCGTTGTAAAACCCGTGTGGGAAATTAATTTGATTGCAATGTTATTGTTTAGACACGTGCCCTTGGCAACATAAACGGTTTATTTTTATTATTTCCCGTAGTTTTATTTAGCATCTTGTTTTACCTAAGTTTATGAATCGCATAGATGGGGTTGACTGGCTTTCAGGAGGTACAGCAAATAAAGGGTGTAAAAAGACCCTAAAAAAGCCGAAAGGCACTTGTTCTCCTGGTCATTGCGATCATTTTTTTGTTTGAGACCATACCTGGGAACCTTCTAGTTACGGAGATATTGGGGGTCAAAGTTCCAACTTTTTCACAATTTTTTTTAAACATGTTTTTATTGTATTTTTTTTTTACTTTAAACGCTTTCGTGACCCCGGTACTATTCAATCCATCCACCAACACAATGTTTTGAATGCGTTACATCGAGTCCTACCGTAAAACGTGATTTTTCACCATAAAAAAGTCGTTTCCCAGCAATAATTTTTGCGTAAAGTTACTTAGTTTGATGTACAGAATGCTTGGTTGACGGCTTCTCCCTGTATTAAACAAGACTAATTAATTAATGGTCTGTGTAAAGAATGATATAGCAAGAAAGGAGGTGTCTGATGAGATGACGATTAATAGAGAAGTATGGAAGAAGAAGACATGCTGCGCTGACCACAAATGAATTGGGATAAGGGCAAGAGAATGATGATGATGATTAAACAAGACTAATTAAGAACATACTGTTTTTTACAGCTGTAGCTAGTACAGTTACACAGTAACTAAACAGTACACAAGGAAATAAAACTGAAACATACCAGCCTGAAAGCTTAAAAGTATTGGGACAAAGTTACCTATCATACAAATATTGGCAAATCAACTCCCAACTATGTTAGCATCGTCTTCCAGTCTAACCGCATGCAGCTGAATACAAGTTTTTACTTGCGACTGCCTATATGACTTCCACAACCCAGTTAGTACTGGGTAATACGATACCCTCTTGGTTGCCAGAATTTCGGGCCACTGACTACTTGTAAGAACTGTCAAAAATCTACAAATGACAGCCAAGACCAACGGTTTAACATGATTTCCGAGGCACGGAGGAAACTTGGTATGTAGTGATGGTCATCCACTCACGGACCAATCTAGGCAAGCGCGGCTTAACCTGAAAATCAACCCGAGCGGCTGTTATTATTTAGCCACGAACTCCATCACAAATATTGGCAAATATGAAACAAAATAAAGTCCTTGAGGCGCAAAGGAGCGATAATGTGTAGGGACTACTTAGTTATTCATTCATACCACGGCTAGATTGCCTCTTATTTACAAGATAGCTAAGTGACATGAGCATAGTGTTTGCTACATGGTTCGTGGGTAAGTTTTATTATTTACTAGCATTTGCCCGCGATTTCGCTCGCGTTATGGTTGAAAGTTATCCCAAGCGAGCGTTTTAAATAAAGCCGATGTCTCTTTAGGATAATGTAGCTTTCCAATAGTGAAATATTGAATCAGTAACAATATTATGATTTAAAAGAATGTCCATGGAGTTTCTTGCCCGTTGTTCTCCATAGAGATCTACGTTAGGGAATGGGGAATGGGTACAACTACAGTACTTTCACAGTTTTTATGCCTTGTGACTAGGACTGTAGCTACATTTTATTGTTGTCTTTGTTTCGACAGTTCAAAAGTGTCTGTAACTGGCTTACTTGAAATAAATGCTTTGATTGATTGATTGAGTAGTTTGAAGATTATCCCCTACGTCCAAACTAACAAACATACAAAGAAGATCGGCAGAATGGGGTTCTCTTAATTTCAGGAACGTTCATCAATATAAATATGTACATTATATGAAGCTATTAAGGGGCTTTGCTTTTCTTCTTTTTCTTTCCTTTTCTTGACCTATCTATTGAGAGTATTTTAACGAATGTACGCTAGCTCTAAGTTTGGTCCCCAGATTGCCTGGTAAGCTGCCTTTGTTCTTTACCCCTTTATAATAATAGTTAGATATTTTAGTGTCTCGTTGGTTTAATGGCTGCAGGTGCTACTGCTGAGCATTAGATACTGGGTTCGATTCTCAGGTCGGCCAAAGTGTTTTTGAGACTTCTCATCAGGAATTTCGCCGTTGCAGCCCAGAGTTAGTGGCAATAGGCTCAATATTAAAATAGGCAGGATGAAATGTTGGCATAGAGACAGCTCTGCCTAACACTGTGAGGATTACAAGCGTGCATTATATTATGTTATGTTATTGTGTTCAAACTGATCACATGTAGCTTGTTATAAATATATCTGTGTTTAGGTTCGTCCGTAGATTCGTATTGGATGAGGTTCATTGCTCGCAGGTTCTTGACATTAACGATTTGTTTGGAGTCGAGGTGCGGGGCAGATTGCATTTTTAGAAATAATAAGCTATCTTCTCTTTCTGTAGGCGAGATATTCTTTTTAAGATAACATAACATTACGCCTGTAATCCTCGAAGGGTTAGGCAGAGGTGTACCTAACAGTACACCCACATTTCGCCAGTTATCTTTGCACTTTTTAACATGACAATGATCTACAAACGATGGGGCATTTAATATCGTGTCCTGCGTGTCCTGTTGTTTGTTCATTACAGGAATTGACAGACGGTAATAAAGGCTAAACTAGTGGTTCAGTCATGGGCCGACACAATTGAGATTACCATCGACAAGAATGAAACTCACGAAGACCAGGGCAGCATGGCTCAAAAGAGAAGAGCACTCACACGCAGCAATGGATGGGACAAGGAGTCCAATCATGATGATAGAAGAGCACTTCCACGTTTAGAACTCCATGTTTTTCGGATTTTCTTTAAACGATGTTGTTGCTTTGTTCCAAAAGTATATAAATATAGTATGTTTACGTCTGTCCCTAGATTTGGATCGAATCGGGGTCAGCGTTCGCAGGTCCTTCACACTGATCGGTTAGGTTAGGCATGGCGTGTATTGCATATTTTTTGTTGCATGTTTATTTTAAGGTGGGCAGAAATGCTAGTAGGAAGTAGATGAGTACAAATTACAAATATTACATTTGTTACTAACGATCGGTTTTTCTAAACAGCTTGTCCTTCGACAAAGGCCTCCTCCAAAATTTTCACCTAACACTGTCTCTTGCAATTCTGATCCATTCTGGACTAGCAACTCTCTCAAAGGAGTAAGTAAGTGAATATAACCGCTGGAAATTAATTTTGGTCAAGGTATGTATGTCTGTATTACATACCTACTTACTACATACATGAGATAAGAAAAAGAGTAGACTTTCAAAACTCATTGCCTTCTTTTAGTGCTTTGCTGGTCGGGTGAAAACAAAAAGCTGCTGACATGGAGCTTACTGTTAGCATGCATCATCCCACAGCTGGGCATAGACCTCTCTCTTGCCAGTCTGTGGAATTCACTGCCGGCTTCTCTGTTTCCCGATCATCATAATCCAGATCTCTTCAATATTCGAGTGAATCGGTTTCTTCTAGGCAAGCGTGGTCCACCCTAGGCCGCGTCATCGCTTCACATCAGGCGAGTTGTGGCCAAACGCAAGACTCATCATCTGCCTAGCCTTTTCCCAACTATGTTGGGGTCGGCTTCCAGTCTAACCGGATGCAGCTGAATACCAGTATTTTACATAGAGCGACTGCCTATCTGACCTCCACAACCCAGTTAGTACTGGGTAATACGATACCTCTTGGTAAGACTAGTTGTCAGACTTTTCGGACCACTGACTACCTAACGACTGTCAAAGATCTACAAATGACACCCGGGACCAACGGCTTAACGTGCTTTCCGAGGCACGGAGGAAACTCGGTATGTAATGGGTGGTCACCCATCCACAGACCAACCTAGGCAAGCACGGCTTAACCCAAAGATCGACCCGAGCGGCTGTTATTATTTAGCCACGAGCAACGCAAGACTATTTGCAATAAAAACAAAAGAAAAAAAGAAACTATAAGTTACCTACTTAACACGGATTGCATTTTCCTCATAATGCGGTTTTATCGGTCCCTATCATTGAGGAAAACCAGCACTAAATGCGTGTAGACTCGACCCTTTAAGCATCCGATCTGATTTCAGGTTTATATGAAGCCGTGTCCGGAAATTCCACGCGAGCCACTCGATGCTGCCAATTTCAATGTTTTGTTTTCAATTTCTTAGTAGCAGCTACGGAGTTGTATTTGTGCTCGGTTGATGGCAATAGGCTCGCCCTCTATTACATGGGACTTAAATATAACTGGCGAAATGTGCGTGTACTATTAGGTATACCTCTGCTCTAACCCTTCAGGGATTACGGGTGAGATGTTATGTTATGTTATGTTATGTTATGTTATGTTAAATTGATTGAATTTTAAGTCTTAAACAAAGAGTTTTGCAGTTAGTGCATTTTCTTGCAAAGTTAACTGTCTAGACAGTCTTGCCTACTTTCATTTTGTTCTCATATTTTAGATTTTTGCATTTTTTTTTTAATTTTTAAGGCATGGGACTTCAACCAACCGGTACTAGCGCCACGTGGTGAATGGCGGCCCATTTTGTCACAGGAAAAAGACTATTTGTATGCAGAAACAAAGGATTAACCTCAAAAATATTAATAACATATGAAACATTTGAAATTTTGCTGTGAAGCTGCATTGTGTGCTAAAAATACTTACTTAGATAAGAATCTATATAAGTATTTTTAGCACACAATGCAGCTGAAAATTCCCGGCTTACATAATCCTACGATTTACTAATATCAGAACATCACGCCTGTAATCCCCGAAGGGTTAGGCAGAGGTGTACCTAATAGTACATCCACATTTCGCCAGTTATGTTTAAGTCGAGCTTATTGCCATCAACTGGGCACAAATCCAGACACTGCTTTTACACATCCAACTGCAGAGATGTAACTATAGTACACCTACTTAATAGTCAATTTCAAATGCGATTACCGATCCCATAAGACACAGATCACACAGACACACACACATACAGACTCGTAGACCTCTGTGTGCGAGAGCCCTGCGTTATCCTTGAGAGTGACATTGTTCGTTGACCTTGCATATTGCGTCTCAAATAGGATCTTTGCACTCATAAATTTTATCTTCAAATAATAAGACAGGTTTATTGCATTTGGCAATGTTCGGATTCATAAGAGCATTCATTATTACGAAATTCTTGAAATTTTTTGATTCCCCCAATTTGCGTTTGGAGTGAGTGGTGTTTTAATTTTGAAATATATAGTGCTGAATAAATTTTGATTAAGTATCATTGGAGTATTATCTTTTGACAGCTAATGGAAGGACTGCTCTTCTCAAGAAATCATTTAAAAAATGAAAGTAAGAAAATATTTCAGTGTAACTTACATTGACGGCCCAAAGCGAAAAAGAATCACTGTGCATCAAGTAACTGTCAATTTTAAACAAAATATTGATTATTTATTTAGAATAGAGAAGTATGGAAGAAGAAGACATGCTGCGCCGACCCCAAATGAATCGGGATAAGGGCAGGAGAATGATGATGATTGCTTATTTATTATAATCCTAGATTCTTTAATAAAATAGAGCCATATTTACTTACCACTCCGCCGCGGGCTGAAAACAACAAACAGTTATTGTAAAAAATATTTGATTTCAAGCAACTTAGAATATAATAGAATAATTTTTATTTGTGATTAACATGGTACATTAAATTAAGGTCTAATAAATAGTGTTACTTTTTTTTTGGCTTGGGAAATCATCAAAGGATCCCTCCCCCCCCCCGCTCTGGCGGAAGGGAGTGTCAGACTTGTACTGACTAAAACCCATCCATGTTCCTTCTTAGCCTTTTGTGTTCCAGAGCCACGGTATCTCTTTCGAACAGTCCCGCAGCCCCGGCAGGCATCGGCCCTTGCGGACCCCTTCCTGTGTGCTGACATCTCTTTGCGCCGTCGACACGGCACATGTTTCGCCTTAGACTGGCATACAAATATCAGAACTTTTGAAATCAACACGACCATTTATTAGTACTGTGTTTACTGGAAAAAATATATTGTGCATAAGTAATATTTAACACAAATTATTTATTTATAAATTGCAACTATTATTTTTCGCGCAATAAATTACCAATTAATATTATCAAATAGAAGCCATTTAAAATGATTTATTACAAAAACAATGACAGCATCCTCCATCGTACGACAACACAATAACTGCTGTTAGTTCACTGTTTTCCACGACAATGTCAATTTATTTGCATTTTTATTGTTATTGCAGTCAAGCCCTTGAATTTGTCCCTTTAATTATTTGTAGATTCAGTGCTGCTGTACTATGGTTTTCCGTTCAAACTCATGCCTAATCTCTTGTAGGTACTTTGATTTTCCTTTCAAAGTCATACCTAATATATGTAGTTAACATTAGCGTGTTTCGCGTCATGTCTGTCCGTATGTGACGGCCAATTCCGAAACTATTAGGACCAAACAGTTGAAACTTGGTAGGTATATTCTGTGAACCACTTTAAGAATTTTACACAAAAATAAAAAAAAATAAACTAACAAAAATAATTTCATCAAACCTACGAAAATTGGTTTGAATAAGATTTGATGTTTAGTTTTTGAGATATGGGACTTTTTCATCAAACTACATCAGTAACTTTGTTTTTCATTAAACTTATTACTATGAAAAACAAATTTAGTTTTGCTGTTGAATGTAATACAATACAACATATGAATGAGCCTTCAAAATATTTTTATTATATTGTTTGGTGCTACGGAACCCTGTGTGCCTGTGAGTACGACTCGCACTTGGCCGGTTTTTTCACTGCAAGCTACTCGCATATTCTTTCACATCATCATCAGCCTAACAGTCCACAGCTGGACCTAGGACTATTCAATCGCACGTCACTCACTTTCGACAACTCTCATTCAGTTGTTACCAGCCACCCTGCGAAGATCGTCGCTCCACTGAGCCTGGGGGCGTCCCATCTTACGCTTGACGATTCGCGGTCTCCACTCAGGAACATGTCTACTTGAACGGTCATCGGTACTAGGGCTAATATGGCAGGCCCATTGGTACTCCAGCTTACTTATTCTGTGAGCTGTGCCGATCGATCATAAGTGATCAATAATAGGGCAATGCTTTTTCACCCACACTACGATAACAACGATCACGTCCATACCCACTAGAAGACGTTTGTGGGCTGAAGAAAGATTTCGCCGTTCATCTACCAAAATATGACTAGACGGCAAACGGTCTTTCCAAGATATTTTCCTTACGGCTAGGTGAGAAAAACTCGTCTTCTATTGTAGTAGTCAATTTTAGAAATCGATCGCGAGAAACAGAACGCGAATGCTATCTTACGTGGCAGCATCGACGACGGGATCGGCAGCATGCCGTGCATGTCCTGAGATGAGGTTCAACCCTTAATCTTTTGCTTTGCATTTATTTTTAACTTATCTAATGGCGTGCCAACCACTATATTTTGTCCTAAGTAACAAAACTACCATCAGTCGTTGAGCTTCAAAAAAAAACAAAACTCCAAACACATGACCCTACCTTAAAATCGCCTTAAAAACAAAATAACATACAAAATTATTTATTTAATAAAACTGTAGACAGCTAGACAATTTTATGAACATGTCTAGACTAACACCGTCGCACTAAGGGGCACAGCACTGATATAACTCGAAGGGCATCACAAAATAACAAACAATCAGTTTTGAGGAAGTATTTTGCAATAATAAAGTAAATGATAATACATGCTTGTTTACTATTTTTTACCTTTTGTTATGTTGACGGGTCACGTGATAAAAGTTATTTACTACTCATCATTCTTATCTTAATATCTCGACTATTTTTACCGAAAGGTTATGTAGATTTGTACCTATATAACATACACATTTCGTCAGTTATGTTTAAGCCCCATGTAATGGGGGCGAGCCTATTGCCATCAACCAGACACAAATCCAAACACCGTGGCTTCTACAGAGAAATCCCTAATGAAAAAACCCATTATCACTTTGCGCAATCTGAAAATCGAACTTAGGACTGCAGTAGTGCTCTTCAGCACTAGTTCAGCCAGGCAAACAAAGCCCCATCAGTCCATGGCACTTAAACATAACTGGCGAAAAGTGACTGTCCTACCTACCTACCTTATACCTACGCCTCTCTCTAAACTTTCGGAGATTACAGGCGTGATGTTATGTATTTAATAAAATGACTATCATTTTAACAATTAAAAACGATTAAATAAACTAAACTAAACTATAGACCGACCGCTTTAATGAGTCCTCTGCCTTGCCCCATCGAAGGCACATTAAGCGTCCACAAAGTCCTAACAATATTCCACAGGTTATTTGCTTTAAAATAACCATCATCCACGTAGGTATTACGATACTAATTGAACCAATACGTGATCAACCTTCAGAATATTCCATTTAAATTGATACCTTCGCGAGGACTTACTAAAGTGGTCGGACTATAACAACAAACTGTAAAAAGGTATCTATCAAAAAACTGCTCCTCAAAGCTGGGCCTGTCAGCTGGTAATGTGACACGTTGAGACTGGCAGCATTGCCACGTTGACGTTATGTTTTATCTTTCCTGTGACACCTTGGTAGATCATCCATGTAACCATTTAAAAAACCTCTAACTTAGTTAGCACTACACATCATCATCTGCCTAGCCTTTTCTCAACTATGTTGGGGTCGGCTTCCAGTCTAACCGGATGCAGCTGAATACCAGTGTTTTACATGGAGCGACTGCCTATGTGATCTCCACAACCCAGTTAATACTGGGTAATACGATATCCCTTGGTAAGACTGGTTTTCAGACTTTTTGGGCCACTGACTACCTAACGACTGTCAAAGATCTACAAAAGACAGCAGGAAACTCGGTATTTAATGGGCGGTCACCCATCCACAGACCAACCTAGGCAAGCACGGCTTACCTAAAGATCGACCCGAGCGGCTGTTATTATTTAGCCACGAGCGCCTCCGTTAAAAGTTATCACTACACATAATTACATAAAAAACAAAAGTGAGAAGTCGGCCAGACGATGTTTGCTGTATTTCGGCGCATCCTTAGCACAGTAACCCACTAAGATAAGGTGCTGTGAGGGCGCCTGATAACTGTGTGTGTAACGGAACCTTGAGAATGACAATGGTTTGGGTATCTCTTACTGACTCGTGCATAATGATGAAAAAGAGTACTATGTTTATACAACTTATTTTCAGTATGAACTCCAGTATGCCAGACCCCTTAAAGTTTCTGCAAAACAAAATAGTTGCCGTACAGTACACGGTTAAGGAGTTCTTCTGGCGGGTTGGGTATCCTGCATGATCCTTGTGATGCCTGTGCATCAGGTCAAAGTTTTCATACTACTTTCGTAATATCATTGACAAGTGACAGGATTTCAAATTTCGAATAGATCAGACCTGTGGAACTTGTTTGTATTATTATCTGTTCATCGACTAGAAAAGAGGTAATAATCATCAAGCGGCTGTGCAGATTTTCTTGAAACATAGCTAAGAACACTCTCGATTAAGACAATTTTAAAACTAAAAAACTTAATCAAAATCTGTTCATCCGTTCAGGAGCTATGATGCCACAGACAGACATATACACACTACAAACTTATAATACCCCTCAACTTTGATCAGGGGTTAAAAATAGCCTACATTAGAGTACGAAGCTGTATGTTTGCTGTACCGTAGACAATAGGTTTTACTTCCTGACAGCTGACTGGGCAACATATAATAATCACCATAAAGGCCACAGTTCTTACACTGATTTCGACCAAGACGGACACGACAACCGCACATTTGTGTGCCAGGCAAATTGGCTGCCCCGCGCTCAATCATCTGCTAACGAACAAAAATCCCGGGAATATCGGCATTGGCAGAAATGGGGCAGTTGTTTACAGATTTATGTTCTATATCGCGTCTAGAATTGAAAAAAGGGATAATCCAAGAAAGGGAAAACCAAAGAAACGATGGATGGACTGTGTGAAGGATGATATGGCTTGAAAGGAGGTGACTGCTGAGATGACAAGTAATACGGAAGAAGTATGGAAGAAGAAGACTTGCTGCGCCCAAATAACTTTAGATAAGGACAGGATAATAATGATGACTAAAAGAAAAGGAAAATGAAAACAGATGATGAAAACCATTTAAAAAGAAAATGGCTGAACTGCTATCCAACATTACTTTAAAACCAATATCAAAACAAGTAAATTGTGCAGAAAAAGAGTTAAGCGATGACGCCATTCAAGACCAACGGCCATTGGAAATGCCTGCCCTTACATACCTACATGTATGTACTTATATAGTAGGTATAAAGTTACAAGACACAGACATAAACATTATTTGTTCTTGCACAGAAAGATTACCTGTAGACAGTCTACATCACACATAAAGATATTATGTCAAACACCTCGTTGTTTTGTATAAAAACTCCTTTGTCTGATAATCTAATAATAACACTAGTCTTAGGTCAGTTATTTGCACTAGACAAACATCATAATCTCATTGTTACTTGGAAAAAAATACATGTTTTTTTATTATTTTCTTCAAACCAATATGTGTCATGTGATACGGCGTCAAGGTAATTTACATGGAAGTAAGGATACGTTATACAAGGACTGTGTTAAGACGTATGTTATTAATAGTTTTCTGTGTAACGTGTGTCATGAATTCAAATGTTGTTGAAAGACTGAAAATTGGGGAAAATCCGAATTTTCCTGAAAAATTTAATCCTAACTTATACATACTTCACTACCACTACATAGTATAAAACAAAGTCGCTTCCCGCTGTCTGTCTGTCCCTAGATCTTTAAAACTACGCAAGGGATTTTGATGCGGTTTTTTTTTAAATAGATAGAGTAATTCAAGAGGAAGGTTTATATGTATATATTGCACCCGTGCGAAGCCGGGTCGGGTCGCTAGTAATATTATAAATGCGAAAGTAAGTTTGTTTGTTACCATTTCACGCCTATACTGTTATATGGTATGGTATGCCTGTACTGTATTTGAACCGATCATCCTAAAATTTTGCATATTTCATGATGATCGGTTCATTCAAGAACGTTGTCAGGTGTACAGAAGCGGACATAAGGTACCTTTCATTTCGAAAAAAAAGTAATTTTCCCGAGGAAAACAACAATAACGTTCTTATGATAATAGATGGAGCCACGTGTCTTTCGAATCATGATTGAATTGTATTGTTACAAGCAGAGTACAACCCGAATTGATTGTGAAATTCTAAATTACTGCGCGCTAAGCCGTGTTCAAAAGCTAGTTTGATATAAGTTACTTACTGCAACTCTGCGCACCTTTCTGATGTCGTGTATGGGGCAATGGAGAACAGTCCTTCGCTATCCAGGATGTCGGCAAATCCGAAGGAATAGCAGGATCCAGCTAGGTATATTCATATAAGTTACAGAGGTGTTAGAATCTATTCGGATGCCTGATGGTAATAGTATTTACGATCATCGTGTTATTAAGATATTTAGAATTAAAAAAAGACCTGGTTTCTTTAAATATTGATATGGATCAGTTCTAAAGATGGCTGAAATTTAACAATTTAAAGAAGCGAAGAAAAGATGCTGTATCTTCCTTGAAGATGTTCCTTCTCATAGTGACAATGAATTACTGACAAAGGAATCATCATCATCATCATCATCTCAGCCGAAAGACGTCCACTGCTGGACATAGGCCTTCCCCAAGAAGGGGGGTTTTGCCATAATCGCCACGCTTGGCAGGCGGGTTGGCGATCGCAGTATGGTTGTTATAAAAAAAAAAACACAGAGAACGCTGCTGCCCATTCTCTGGTAAGTCCCTTAGTCGCCTCTTACGACACCCACGGGAAGATATGGGATGGTGCTATTCTTTACGCCCGGACACCATACAGAACAAGGAAAAAGGAATATCTCTCATAAAAGACAAAGGAAAATCTATGAAACTTCGTGTTTTATTACAACAAAACGAAACCCTCCTGTTTCGCTTCATCGTAGTCGGGTAAAAACAAAAGGATATTACCCGTCTACCTCTTCACATGTTTAAAAAACACGTGTCGATAAACACGAAAGACACGTGTTTTCCACATCAGGTGCTATAGACCTATTTAATTATGTTATTCTTCGGTCCTTCCACCTAAATAAATTCTTATCGGTTGAACAGTAACCTAGTACTTAGGCCGAAGCCTTTATTTTTATTTTTATCACCTTAAATGGGTGCTGAAAGATAATGATAAAGTTATTAGGTCAAATACTTTGGGAAGGACATGTGACGTATGGTCTGGAGTTTGTAATATGAAAACGTTTTGTGTAGTACCTTTTGTCAAACGACAGTAAGGGATAGCTTTGTCTACTGTTGTTTAACATATAGGACTTTGGACGCTTATGTCACTGAACACAGAGGTTGTTTTTGTCAGAAGGTGTTGTTTAGTAGTACATAATAAAGAGCCGGCAGCAAAATGGGCAGACAAAATTGTTGCCATCGAAGAATCAACAAAATGTCAGATAGTGCAAAGAAATCTGTCATTGTGTCGACACAATCTGTCATTTTGTTGATTCTTCCGTCAAAGAAATCCTTGTATACGGGGACTGGATGAGGCTGGCACAGAAGCGTGGAGTATACCCAGCAATGTGGATGATGATGAAAGACCAGGCAAACGAAGGACGTAGCAGTACCCTTTAGATACTAGGTACCACCAATCACTTCTTGTTTAAGTGATGATTATGATGATGCCATTTAGTGGATTTTGGCCACAGCATTCGACGGCTTTTTAGGGTGGTTGTCGAGAGCTTTGGTGTGCTGCTCTTTCATGAGCTCTGGTATAATATATGTAAGTACGCATGAGGTGGTCAAGGTCTTCAGTGAACAAAATTGTTTGACTAGTTACATTCCATCTACATCCATACTAATATATTAAATGCAAACATTACTCTGTCTACCTGATACCATTTCACGCTTAAATCACTGAACCGATAGTATATGAAATTTGACAGACAGGTAGCAGGACTGTTGACAGACAGTAGCAAAGTTTTCATCCTAGGGTGCGGACGAAGTCGCAGGCAACCGCTAGTATGATATAGTTAAGTATTCCTAAAAGTTGCTATACCTAGGAATACTCTGTGAATTCCTGCATAGGAAAGGTCAGTTAAGGTGATAAAGAGATTCTGCCAAGCCGATGACATTTAGAGCATTTCTCTCACTCAAAATAGTACTCACTAATCTGTTTAATAGACGAAGTGATAAAATAAATTTCCACGTGGTACATGTTCTTCCCATATCACATTGACGATGACAAATCAAAATTAACCCAGACAAAGATAAAACGTTATCTTTAAACGAAATGTGCAACACCCTTTTATCAAAACGGAAATTACAGAAAAATAACAACGTTCTCTGTATTTATTAATATTAAATATAAATAAAACTATAACAATAAATAACATTATCAGTACCGTCTGGTTGCATCATTGCTGATAATTTTATTATTGGATGTATGCAGGGTTGTGTGTGCAAGGTCAGTGTGTAGTACACCTTAGGCGGGCAATACACCTGCACGCATAAAATCAGATGAGGGTGTCGTCAGCGTAGCAAAATACGACCTGCCCAGAAGAGAACACTCTCCCTGTCGTAGCCTATTTTCCGCAGGAGCGGACCCAAAATAGACCCCTGCGGAACACCGCACGCGATGGCCCTGCTCAAGACTTGGCCGTCGCGTCCTGCATAGCTGACGAACCACCCCTGCAAGTAATCTGCTACCAGCTGCCTCAGGGACGGGTACATGATGGTAACGGAGCGCCTCCCCAATGCAGCCGAATGGCAGAGTTTTGAACGTGTTGGCGATGTCTAAGTACACCGCCAACAACATCCCAGTCTGAATTTATGCGATGTTATCCTTCATCGATTTCTAGCAGCGGTGATGAAATAAATTATAGTGTAGTAAAGTGGATCTGGATCGATACCCAAGATCTACTGGTGCTAGTAATTCGAGGACGTTACCACCTGGCCACTACTTCTCAACGTAACAGTCGACTTACTTGAATTGCCACGAATTTTATTATTGCTTCTGTCTCTAGACGTTGTAGCATATCCGTTCCTATCATCATCTGTTTTTATTTTTCAATAAAAAAAGGAATTTCTGCTGTATCCACCAATATTTTTTATGGAACGACTGCCTATCTGACCTCCACAACCCTGTTAGTACAAGGTAATACGATACCCCTTGGTAAGACTAGTTGTCAGACCTTCAGGGCACTAACTACCTGAAATGACTGTCAAGGATTTATAAATGACAGCCGGGACCAACGGCTTAACGTGCTTTCCGAGGCACGGAGGAAACACACATATATCTATATATCATCTTGGCAAGACTGATTAATTCAATCAATTGAGTAATAAACTTACAGCAGGTGTAGAGACAGCCTTATATCGAACTGTCGTAAATCACTTATTCTTTATAGTACGTTCACTGGCGTATCTTTATGATGTGTGGCCTATAGTCTGCTCAATAGGTACTGTATTGTGATTGTTCAAGAAAGTAATAATGGTTGATGAACCGTCAACTGATTGTAGTATTCGATGTACCTAATATTAATATGCAATCAAGACAATCACGTGCTTTATAGTTTTTTTTTTACTAGCTCATATTGCTTCGCTGGTCTAGCGCTCGCAACCGCGACATGTCTTCCACTTCTCTCGATGGTATGCTTCTTCACTATAGTGACACGTGAAATATTAGGTTGTTTGTGTTTCTATGTCCATCTTTCTTTATAATATCATTGAGGTACTCATACAAAAATACCCTTCTTGCATCAATTACGGAGCTCTCTGATTATGTTATAATGTATTGTCATTGTTCTGCATATTACGTACAGCATAATAAGATGTCGTGGAAAAATATGGGTTTCTACATTGTGACGTAATTATAATTTCTTTGATTAATTATTATTATCTACATGCAAGTTAAAGCAAGAATATACATCTTTAGTTTTAGTATATGCGAAACCTGAAACACGTGTCTAGTATTTTTATGTAAAGAATCTATGTACAAAATTTCAAAACTGTATTATGAAAAATCAGAAGGTATAAGCTTGTTCTGTTACCTGGTTATCCGCACAAAAACGCGGTCACCACGCGGCGCCGCCACGCGCGCGCTTCCGGCGTCGTCTTGAGCTCATTGACAATAATAATTTGGCAGAAGGTGCCTAAATGATTGCGATAGGTACTTAGTGTCGCTCGGTGTCAAACTTGTAATCTTTTTTAAATATTTTTGGGACAAAATGTAATATGGTTTAAAAATTATTGGATTCAGTTACTTTTTCTTAACAAACTACTTATGTTCAGGTTTCGCATAATATACTAAAAATAATTTTGCATAGTCACATACTTGCTGGTGCTACATTCTACGTGGTTTTGCAATTAAAATGATGATTTTTTTAAGAGTTCCGTACCCGACGGGTAACAACGGGGCCCTATTACCAAGCCTCCGGTGTCCATCCGTCTGTCCATCCGTCTGTCCATCCGTCCATCTGTCTGTGAGCGGGCTGTATCTCATGATCCGTAATAGGTAGACAGTTGAAATTTTAACAGAATATATTTCTGTTGCCGCTATAACAGCAAATAAATTAAAAATTAAAGGGACCCCCTTACTACAATGGTACGGACCCCTTCAAACGCGAGTCCGACTCGCACTTAACCGGTTTTTTTAGTTCGTTTACTCTTTCAGATAAAACAGAACCTGTCCTAACTTGGTTCAATTTGGACATTAGATACAAACTTAGTTATCTGATTTATATCACGATTCCCAGCAGCGTCGATCTAGAAAAAAATTGTGGCGCAAACACTAAGATTACACCTGAAACATCATAATAATATTTCAATAAACTAAAAAGATCCCAGACACTTTCCCATAAGCCCACAATGAGAACATTACAGCAACATTTTTTCTCCTTGTTCCACTTTTTCTGTCGTAACAAAAGATTACAAGGATTGCGGGCAGATGGGCTTGCAAACATAATACTATCTTTGTTTGTATCTTTTAACAAACATACATAAAAGAATACATGCTTATGTTCCTTGATGAGTACTTACAAAGAAGTACCTGCATAATTGTTTGTTTATACAAGGTGTAAACGGACCCTTAACGAAGCCGTCAACCAAGCATTCTGTACATCAAACCAAGTGACCCTACGCAAAAAATATTACTGAGAAACGACTTTCTTTTTTGGGGTGAAAAATCACGTTTTACGGAAAAACTCTATGTAACGCACTCTAAACATTATGCTGATAGATGAATTGAATAGTCAACGGGTCATGGAGATATTAAAAGTAAAGTTATAACCTTAAAAACTAGTATTTCAAAAAAAAAGTAGTGAAAAAGTTGGAACTTTTACCTGCAATATCTCCGTAACTAGAAGGTTCCCAGGTATGATCAATGTCGAGGAGAACAAGTGCCTTTCGGCTTCGTTAAGGGTCGTTTTACACCCCTTATGTATGGCACTTACCATAATATATCACTGCCTCGTTGGTCTAGTGGTCGCAAGCACGACTGCTGAGCAAGAGGTCCTGGGTTCGATTCCCGGGTCGGGCAAAGAGATATTTCTATCAGGAATATCTCAGTAGTGGCCACGGAGTCTGGAATTGCGCCCGGTTGATGGTAATAGGCTCACCCTCTATTACATGGGACTTATACATAACTTGCATAAAAAAGCTCTTGTTATGGTGAAAAAAAAACAATTCAGCAATGTTGGTAGCGAGACCAATATTGTCTAGACTGTTCAACGGAGTTACCAAGTGCCATAGACTCTTGGACATCATCACCTTTCTCCTGCCTGCTTAACTTATTGCGGGTCAGCGCATCATGTCTTCATCCATACTTCTCTATTACTCGTCATCTCAGCAGTCACCTCCTTTCTAGCCATATTATCCTTCACACAGTCAATCCATCGTTTCTTTGGTCTTCCTCTACTCTTATAGCCATCTACATTCATATTCAAAACTTTTCTCAAGTCATAGATCTTCTAAGGAAATAATGAAGAAATTATAACCAGAGACAAAGGAAGTCCTGTGTCTATAAATAAATCTATGTGTGAATGTATGTTAATAAATACCTATAGGTACAAATTGTGTGAAAAATACACGGAATATTTTTCTGTTATTCATAACACAAAAGTTTATTTCCATACATTTAATGAGTTTGTTAGCTTACAGACGTAGTGCGAAGTACACTCGTGATTACGAAGACAAATATTTATTTCAATGTCTTGAAAAATATTGACATAATTCATTAAAGATGTAGTTTAGTAGGTAAAAGTCTTGTTTTTAAATACAAGAGGACAAATATTATATGCATTTCTAAATTAAAATAACCTAAAGCAAACTTAAAAAATGGCGTCAAAAAACTCCTCAACGTTGTCAACTGGTAATGTACCCAAGACTAGCGGCGTTGCCACGTAGTACGGCAACGTTATGCCTAGGTAAAAGCCAGCCCTTGGGTCACGGGAAGTGTCAATTAAGCGTTTTGAAATGTCCTTGAAAAGACTGTGAGCACTCAGACCCCACGGTCCTAGTCTTAACCATAAACGGCTCGAAAATATAGAGACCAATAAGGTATTTAGCATTTAGAAAATATTTATAGAATTTGATGAGTTATTAAAAAAAAAAAAGACACGAAAATGTTAAAGAGAATTTGAAATGGATGGGTTTCAATTCTCTGTCGCCAGCGCATCAAGTGATTTGAAAAACTCTTTTCAAATCGCATGAGCGTGAGGTCCTGGGTTCGGTTTCCAGGTCGGTCAAAGTGTTATTGGGTTTTTCCATCAGGAATTTCTCAGTAGCAGTACAAACTGTCCAAATTTCTCATTCGATTTTGAACTTAACCTTCAAAATTTTATGGTTTGAAATCATTTGGAGACGTTTGACAGTTTATGGTAACTGTTTGTGGCGACTGTACATAACTTGCTCCTTTTTTAGAAGTCGGTTAAAATTACCATCATCATATGGGTCAAACACAGGTGGCAGGAAAATATCAATGTCAGACCACAACCTTGGCAACCAAAACGGGAATAAAACCTACCGTGTGGTGGTAGCCATTATTCGTGTTAGTTATTTACATCATCTAACTACTATTATTTAATGCGCAAGTTTGGATGGATGGATGTTTGTTACTCAATCACGCCAGAACGGCTGAACGGATCTGGATGGAACTGCTTCGTTGGTCTAGTGATCGTAAGCGGGACTGCTGAGCATGATCCTGGGTTCGATTCCCAGGTCGGGCAAAGTGTTATTGGTTTTTTCCATCAGGAAATTCTCAGTAGCAGCCACTAAGTCTGAATTAGTGCCCAGTAGATGGCAATAGGCTCGCCCCCTATTACATGGGGCTTAAACATAACTGTTGAAATATGGGTGTACTACTAGGTACACCTCTGCCTAACCCTTCGGGGATTACAGGCGTGATGTTATGTTTAGCACCTTTTTTTTTGTTCCGCGGAGAGACCTTCAAAAGGCGACCGGTCTTTGGTGATAAGATCGGGGATTGTGGGATTTCTACCTCACTAAAACCACCATCTGCTGGTCACCATCCGCACATGGGAGGAGGCGCCGTTTGCTCGGTAGTACGATCCCGTGTCTAATTCCCGAACTCCACGCGGGAGAAGCTGCGGGCTACTGCCTAACCATAAACACATTAAGCGGCTCATTGGTGACGATAAGCTGGTTGGTACCAGGCTTCATAACCTGGCCCATCGGCGAAAAGTTGCATGTTTGTCGGTCTTTTACAGATTGTACTTCGGTGAGTGTGCTCAAGAGCTTCACGAACTCATTCCACCATCTCCTTTCTTCCATCGGGAGTCCAAACGTACTGCAGTTATCACCTATACCTTGTCGATGTTCCACACATTCGCACGAAGCGCTTTGCTACATCATTTATTATGCGCACAGCCAAGGAGTGGAATTCCCTGCCTGCGTCGGTGTTTCCAAGTTCATATAACCCTAATCCCATATCTTCCCGTGGGTGTCGTAAGAGGCGACTAAGGGACTTACCAGTGAATGGGCAGCAGCGTTCTCTGTGATTTTTTATAACAAACATACTGCGATCGCCAACCCGCCTGCCAAGCGTGGCGATTATGGCAAAACCCCCCCCGGGGAGGCCTATGTCCAGCAGTGGACGTCTTTCGGCTGAAATGATGATGATGATGATAACCCCAATCTATTTCAATCGCGAGTTAATAGGCTTCTTTTGGGTTAGCTCGTTCCATCTTCGACCTCATCTCTGTCCTCAGGACTAGATTGAGGTCAAGAGTAAGCCCATATAGAATAAAAAAATAGAATAAAAAAAACACATTTTTTTCTTCTTAATTGTGTGTCAAACCTACAGTCACTCAAATCTGTGGCCAATCAACCAAATCTTAAAAACAGAAAGAAAACCACGTCATCGTCACCAATATCTCCAAAACCATTACAGCAACGGACGCCCTTGCAAGGTCGTCGAAATACACTAAAACATTTTTTAATTGGCACATGTCATATTTTCACAGCAATACCGCGCCCGCGCAGCCATCAAACGGGCCGTGAACTTACATTTTGACCAATCACAGCTTGTTTCCGACATAAGAAGAAATTGCGCACTTATTTTTTCAACGATGTGATGTAGAAAAATAAAGTTAATTTTACGCGCTTTCTTTGCGTTTAATAAACATTGAGTAAGTAGGTGTTGAAAGGAAAATGTTGTTTTTGAGAGAATATTTAATGACTTCTGGCATCTGGGTATTGCGGAAAGTATTTCCTCTTTGAGAGATCATTGATGCGGTAATTAAAGTTTATGCTAGGGAGAGGCTAAATAAATTGTGTTAATTTGATTTGACATTGCTTGCAGAATAAAAGGGTCGCATAAGTTCTCTATACTTACAAGTCGCAATTACATTACTTCTACGCAGATTAATCTGGCCCGCAATTAATTAATAGATCTCCAGATTGGACACTGCAGCTAGCCTTTTCCCAACTATGTTGGGGTTGGCTTCCAGTCTAGACGGATACAGCTGAATACCAGTATTTTACTTGGAGCGACTGCCTATCTGACCTCTACAACCCAGATACTGGGTAATATGATACCCCTTGGTAAGACTGGTTTTCAGAGTTTGGGGCCACTGACTACCTGTACCAACTGTCATAGATACAAATGACAGCCGTGACCAACGGCTGAACGTGCTTTCCGAGGCACGGAGGGAGCTCGCTATGGTAAGTGGTCACCCACAGACCAACCTACCATCAGTCTATTACTTAATCTATCATTATTAAAGCATAAGGAGGAAAATGTTTATTTTGAATTTACCAGCCTGTTACCGGAAGGAAAATTGTGTTGTGTAGGTGTATTTGTTAGGCACCAAATTAGTATTAAAGTTAAATATAGTAAAATTAAGTAAGGTCGTAATATTTTTGTCACTAATAATTGTATTATGAGCCTTGGCCTACATAATTGTATTATGGGAAAACCCAATTGATAGGGTTGTATATGTTACGGCTAATAGCCGAAGTGCGGCTACACCTAGTTTTAGCCGGCTATACCTAATTGCGGCCGGTTAAACTTAGATGTATTCTACTTATCTTCGGTTAGAACATGCAACCAATTAGGATGTAGCGCTTGCCGGGCGCTGCCGCGGCACCGCTCTCTGCGCTCGCTCGGCTCGCGCGCGTTTTGTCACAGTTCTAACCTAACATAACCTAATCCATTTGGTCGGTGTGTCCTAGCAATAAAAAGGATACACAACTGTTACCGGCCGCACCTAGTTTTAGCCGGCTAGAACTAGGTGTAGCCGCACTTTGGCTTTTTATGCACACGGGAATCATAGGATATCATATTGATATTTAAAAATAATAGTGGACTAGCAGTGTCTGTGAAATGGGACTAGGATCTTCACATAGACACCTGATATTATTCTTAGGTGGCGTATAAATCAGGACATTAGAAGACCTACCAGGAGTGGAGGCCCTGTGGGTTTTTGTGTTTCCTGATAGCTACAAACTTGTTTTTTTTTTTTAAACGAGAGTAAAACTTGTCACTTTTTGGCAGGCTTACTTAATCGACCACATCAACGTTTACT
The DNA here is from genome assembly GCA_905163415.1 of Noctua fimbriata. NCBI lineage: Eukaryota > Metazoa > Arthropoda > Insecta > Lepidoptera > Noctuidae > Noctua > Noctua fimbriata. Next base: position 4,240,163 of record LR990946.1, read on the forward strand.
ATCACTTGAGGGTCCAACGCTATTATTTTTGGTATTTTTAACTGGTTTTTTTGTTTCATTTTTGTTTAAAATAGAAACTTTTATGTAAGAGTAATGAATAAAGGAAAGAATAATAATGAAAAAAATTGCACATTTATTTTGCCACAGTGATTGTAGTTAGTATCTTTGCACGCTTTACAATTTATCCTGTTGCAACCTACATAATAAATATCTTAAATTCAGTGGCTCTTCTTAAGCCGCTGTGTATAAAAGCATGACATTTTGGACAAGATGCTCAAGACAAAGTTCAAAACAAAAACACTAGCAATGGATTTTCGATTCATCCGTATCCGTCCATCCATCGGAATCCATCCGTAGGGGTAAATAGACGATTAAACCTTGTATGAATAATCGTCCTTTTTGACAATGGAAAATCCCATACGGCACATGGTTTTAACAATTCATAAATCTCATATTGCGCATGTAAACCATTAAACAATAGATGAACCATGTAACAGATAGGTAACCTAGCCGTTATCCTCATCATTGTTCGAAATATGAAATAAATAAAATTATACAATCGAATACCTAATTAACCGACTTCCAAAAGGAGAGGGTTCTCAATTCGTCTGTCTTTTTTTTCATGTGTATTTTCAGCGATATCTTCGCCAATTGTGGACTGATTTCGATGATTGTTTTTTGATTGGAAGAGTATTATTTTGCGGTGGTCTCGTTTAAATTTGGTGAAGATTTGATACTGGTGGAGTTAAACAATGGAACTCTTCAACTATACACAGCAAATCAGTCGTGATTTCTGCAATCGCTTGGATGTTTATTGTTTTTGTTTCCCAAGTCCATATTTGGATGTGGATACCTATGGACTTATAGTTCTTTACACTTCAACCAACTTATCTATGCACGTGAGAAAACACAGAACTAAAATAAATGTACCAAGTTTGACATGCAATTTTTCTTGACAAGCAACGCCACCTTGAACTGCACACTTAAAGTGGTCATACTATAACAGTAGCAACACCTCCATCTTGTTTTACGAATACAATTTCTGCCTATCATAATTTTCCTGCCTTTGTCCCATATTACTTGGGGTTTGCGCAACACGTTTTTTTCATCCATTCTCCCCTGTCTACAATGTGACATTAGTTAATTCAATCACGCCAAATTGCCTTACCATATACATTTTTTAGTCAAAAAGACAATTATTATTCGTATTCGTAATTAATTTTCTTATAGGGACTTAAAGAGGGAGGGGGGGGGGGGTTTAGGATGCTGATGGGGGTTGCCGCGAAACTGTAGTGCATCGGGGATGATTGCGGAGGCCAACACCGACTGCTTTAGAGCAATAGTGCGCAAGAGTGCACCTTGATGCGTCGTGTACGGGGCAGCCCCAATGACCTTCTAAACACCTTAACAAAAAGGGATGAGTGTCCTATTGTGGCACTGGAATAAAGTACACAGTTCCGGTGGTGTCCTTTTTAATTTAAAATAAGCGGATTTAAATTGTATAAGTAGGTATAAGGTACTAACATAGTTTTAAGCTTAACTAAGAATTTTATATGGAATTATGTTCTGAAATAAATTATTATTCCTTTAAAAATTATTATCAATAACTGAGCAATGTACAATTGCGTACTAAAACATTGGCAGCTCTTAAAAAAAAGAATTATTATTAAATAATATTTGAATTTTATCCCACATACAAAAATAAAATAAAATATATAAATAACCGAAATATCTCAAAAAAATCCAACCCGCCCATACTTAACCCTGGTACGTTATATTAACACCTTATCCGCTGTACCGACCGGCGCGGTCCTACCTCAACATGCGCGTACGCAGCGTGCCAGTGTGCGCCCGCCCGGTATTTTGAGACTAGGGTAGCGGTAGCAAAGAAATCGCGTTGTAATTTTGTTTTTTTTTTGAGGAATAAGTACCTAAATATTGTTTAATCTTATTAGATTTCTGCGGTTTTAAAAAGAAAAATGTTTTGATATAGATTATAACGTTAGATCAGGTTAGGAATGTCTGGGTTTTCGTGGGACGTACAGTCGCCAGCACATCAAGTTAGCACGAACTGTCAAATTCCTCCAAATGATTTATAACCATAAAATGTTGGGGGTTAAGTTCAAAATAGAATGTGAAAATTTGACAGTTGGTAGTAACTTGATACACTGGCGACTGTTCTACGAACTATCCAACAGTAAAAAGTCGTTTCAAAGAAAATGTAATTTTGCTTGGAAAAGCCTTTGATTATCCGGAATAACATTCATCAAAAATTATCCTCTTCAAGATAAGGCACATTATAGAAATCGGTTTAAATGTTCTCAAAAAGGACACAAAGGCATCAATATTGTTGGAAGTCCATCCATATATGTTCTGGTAATAGCCGCTGGAGTCCGCTGTATTGGATTAAATCGAGAATCACAAGATTTGAGGGACCTATAAAATAAATAAATAAAATTATTTTATTTCAAGTAACAAGACTCATAAAAGGTTACAGACAGGATAACAAGCACAGACAAAAACAAACAATCACAAGGTAACAATATGTCTGCTACATCATCATTCTCTTGCCCTTATCCCAATTCATTTGGGGTCGGCGCAGCATGTCTTCTTCTTCCATACTTGTCTATTACTCGTCATCTCATCCGACACCTGCTTTCTTGCCATATCATTCTTTATACAGTCCATCCATCGATCATCAGTCCATCCATCCATCCAACAACATGTCTGCTACAGCATTGCTGAATATAAGGGCAATCCAGTCTGTGGGCGATCATCGTCATCGCTATGTTCAGTAGCTGACGTCTTTAGAATTATGAGATGTAAAGTTCATACTCCGTTGATAAGGCAGGCTCCTCCGACCAGTCGGATGTTGTCTTTTTTTTTTTTTTTTTTAGGGTGGGAAATCATGAAATGACCCCCCCCGCTCTGGGCGGAGCGGAAGGGAGTGTCAGACTTGTACTGACTAAAACCCATCCATGTTCCTTCTTTGCCCTTTGTGTTCCAGGGCCGCGGTATCTCTTTCGAACAGTCCCGCAGCCCTGGCAGGCATCGGCCCGTGCGGACCCCTACGTGGTTGCTGACATCTCTTTGAGGCGCGCGTGGAACACGAACGCGCCGTCGACACGGCCTGTCGTCATAAGACGGCCGGACGGCGAGCTAGCCCAAAACTCGCCGTCCACAGGCCCGCGCCTACGGTGGCCGGGGGCCACCACGTGACCCCCGACGCCCAGGGCGTCTCCCGCGGCGGATGTTGTGTCTGGCGATGGTTGTTGTATACATGGTGTGGTGTGTGCATGGACTGTGCGATGCAGGGTTTTTAGTTCTTATCTTACGTCATAGATGTCGCTAAACGTCTTTCGGCTGATATGCTGATGATGATTATCAACATTGTTCACTGAAATAAAAATGAAATATTTAAGTTAGTCTTGCTTAATCTTTGTAAACCAAATATCTAAAATAAACTTCCAGTAATCATCATCATCATTACAGCCGAAAGACGTCCACTGCTGCACATAGACCTCCTCCAAGTGTCGCCACATTGACCGGTCCCGTGCGACTCGCATCCAGCGGATCCCCGTAACCTTCACCAGGTCATCGGTCCACCTAGTGGGAGACCTTCCAACGCAACTGTCTTCCTGTTCGCGGTCGCCACTCCAGAACTTTTCGGCCCCATCGGCCATCCACAATGGATGTTTAATATTAAAATATGTGTAGCATATACTCAGAAATAATTATTATTCTATTCTATTTAGCATAATTCTTACTTATGCAACAGTTTAAACAAAAGACCACATCCGTTACTTCGACATAATTTTCCCTAATCCTAATATGGGAAACTAATTATATCCATGATTTTCCATGGTTTTCGGGAATCCCCGAAGTCCTAAGGTCGGTGTTAAGATAACGCTTTCCGGGGTTACGTATGTTATTTAACTCAGACAATATAATATGTAGTTTGCGGCTTTGCAAAAGTATTGTTTTAAAAACATAGTACTGTTGCAAAACCACAAAATGAATTTCAGTACACGTGACCTGTGGTACACCTACTTTGGAGATATCCTTTAGCGGTGATGATACGTGTAAAAAAACGTTCAAAAAACACGTTCATCGTTCGTTCCAGTCTAACAGGATGCAGCTGAATACCAGTATTTTACATGGAATGACTGCCTATCTGACCTCCACAACCCAGTTAGTACTGGGTAATACGATACCCTTTGATAAGACTGGTTGTCAAACTTTTTGGGCCACTGACTACCTAACGACTGTCAAAGACCTACAAATGACATCCGGGACGAACGGCTTAACGTGCTTTCCGAGGCGCGGAGGAAACTTGGTAGGTAATGGGTGGTCACCCATCCACCGACCAACCTAGGCAAGCACGGCTTAACCTTTGATCGACCCGAAGGGCTGTTATTATTTAGCCACGAGCTCCCCGACTTATAGGGATATAGCTATATAATTATGTGGTTGGGACCGAACACCATAATATTTGTAATGAAAAATATCTTTGGACATGGGACGGGCCACAATATTATGAGAAAAATAAATAAAATAAAGTAAGGGTTTTGGTTTTCGGCAAACAATTACTAAGAAATTTACTGCGGAATATTAGGTACATAACTTCGTTAAGGGACGCTTCATAGGAATTTTATTATGGGCACAAAACCACTGTAGCCATTTTATTTGTGTGTTTGACGAGTTGATACCACTGATAAACGATCCGGACAAACTGGTATGGACGAATTGCGAACGTGGCCCCGGACACTTGAGTCCGACCGACAATGGACCGAAATATCTGTCACTTCCTCGTTGGTCTAGTGGTCGCAAGCGTGATTGCTGAGGTCCTGGGTTCGATTCCCAGGTTGACCAAAGTGTTATTGAGTTTTTCAATAGCAGCCACGGAGTCTGGATTTGTGCCCGGTGGATGACAATAGGCTCGCCCCCTGTTACTTGGGATTAAACATAACTAGCGAAATGTGTACTATTAAAAAAAAATCTGCTGTTCCATACATTTTGACCGTGTAGGTACTGCACTTTAGTAGGAAACAGCAGATTTTTTTTTAATAACTGAACATCCACTCAACACAACAACCCCCCCACAATAACCGATGAAAAATTTCTAAGTGGGAGGCTCAGAATGATGTACTGAATAAGTGGTAACCGTTTTCGCGTCGGTGTCCCATCCACCCTGTATATCCTTGTAGTTTATCTTAGTATTAAATTAAAATATTTTCAGATATACACCTACCACTGCTTGTCTCTGCATCACACAATTGACTGGTAGAAAATGCCCAAGGCACTAAATCCGCCTCTGTACTTTTGTGCTTGAAGTGTTTAATAAATAGGTCTTTGCCCTGTGTCTTCGCCCTACACTAGTTCAGTTACAGGCCTGTTATATTAATACTAAATGGCATAACAATAACAAAAACAATAATTAATCATATATCTTTTCTGTCTCCACATATCTGCTGACGGTACAAACAAAGCATCCACGCCATTGACTTGCTTGGTGCCATTAACCGAATAACCCATTGCACAAAGAACTGGCGCTTTTCAAGGTGAACGCACACAAGCACACACCCTACATGCATGTGTACATGTACACTGCATACCCACTATGTGATTCAAAATAAATTCGCCAAGAAACACTTACACTTTCAAAAAAAAAGCCACTGAAAATTCAGTCTTAAAGCTTCAAAGTTAAGGTGGGTTTGTTTGTGTGTGGAACGCCAATTTAAATCTGTCGAGACGAGAAGGGTGCACTCACACATGTAAGGTAAGACGCCCAGTGCGTTCAACTGCAGTCTGCGCACACACCAACACATCTTGGTATAGATTTCTACTTTCATTACAGTATTAAAAGCTTTTAAAATTGTTGGCATATTTCTATCTATACTTTAATCTGACTGTAAACAAACTTTACACAGTAGACAGTTGATTTTATACTTGTATATTATACAGATGCACAAACACATGTATACATTTCAGGGAAAAATGTACAGTGATCTATGTTAATCAGACGCACACAGTGACACACATATCCTGTGTCCTGTAGACTGTATATGAGTGTGTATGTGTGTGTGTGTGTGTGTGTGTGTGTTTATGAAGTACGTTTTGTAACTGTGGATTGCGCATATATTAATAAATACTTTGTGTACATATAAATAATACAATGGGCTTGTAATCTTGTTTATATTTTTATTTATTTTTAATGTGTCGGTGACTTTAGGCATTTCAAGTAAATTTTACATAAATTGATTACGTCTTATTTTTGGTATGTTTTTGTAGATATACGGGGTGGATGTTACACCTACGCGAAAACGAGTACCTACCACGTATTGAGAACATCATTGAGCCCACTACATAGAAATGTTTCACAGTTACTAAGACTGCTGTTCCATACATTTTGGCCGTGTAGGTATTGCACTTTTGTAGGAAACAGCTGGATTTATTTTAAATAACCGATGAAAAATTTCTAAAGGGTGTAAAAAGACCCTTAACGAAGCCGAAAGGCACTCGTTCTTCCCGTCATTGCGATCATTTTTTTGTTCTAGACCATACCTGGGGAAGGTCCCCAGGTATGGTCTAGAACTAGTTACGGAGATATTGGGGGTCAAAGTTCCAACTTTTTCACAAGTGTTTTTTTAAATACATGTTTTTAATGTATTTTTTATGACCCCCGTACTATTTAATCTATCCATCAGCACATTGTTTTGAATGCGTCACATTGAGTCCTACCGTAAAACGTGATTTTTCGTCCCAAAAAGTAAAGTCGTTTCCCAGCAATATTTTTTGAGAAAAGTTACTTTAATAAGTTTTGTTTAGATGTTTATATTTTCTTACTTTTAGTCTTATTTTATCATTACTTTAGTACTATTTGTAGTCTGTGTATATAATGTACATTAAATTATTTTTTATAGAATAAGTAACTAAAGTTACTTAGTTTGATGTACATAATGCTTGGTGGACGGCTTAGTGAAGGGTCCGTTTACACCCTGTATGTGGCTCAGAATGATGTACTGAATATCATGTGGTAACCGTTTTCACGTCGGTGTCGTTTCCACCCCGTATAATATAGTTATTTATGTTATATCAATTCTTATTACTTTTAGTAATGACGATATATTAAAGACTAGCGCAACTTCATTTGCGTTTAGATTTTCCCCGTTTTTGCAATCTTTTATAAATGCTCCGCTCCTATTGGTCGTAGCGAGATGTTATGTAGCCTATAGCCTTCCTCGATAAATGGGCTATCAAACACTAAAAGATTTTTTCAATTCGGACCAGCAGTTCCTGAGATTAGCGCGTTCAAGCAAACAAACAAACAAACAAACAAACTCTTCAGCTTTATAATATATAATTAATAATTAAAGATTTAATGTCCTTAAAACGTAAAACCATGGTTTCCGCTGTGGGAATGGGGAATAAACCCATGATAATCAATTCTAGTAATTTTCTTCAGAGGAAGTGTTAGGTATTGGAAACACTGATACTAAGAGGAAATTGGTCCATTTATGTACCTATTCCTTTATTAATTATTAATTTGTTTAATTCCATTAAGCTTTAACCTGCGATGTTAATTAATTAATATTAGTTACCATTAATATTCATTGACATTAATTGCCTAAGATGGTCCTCTCAATGAGGAAAATGGCTAAAAATAAATGATCACTATAATCGGTACATGGCTTAATTGAAGTTACATATTCAATGGAACGGCTCGCAAAACGGTGGAGGATAAATATTTATAGACTGGTTCCAGGCCATGCCGGATGGTCTGGAACCAGGGTGTGACTGCCCACAAAATCAACAGCATATTTATTTGATATCCACCAATCAACCTGCGCTGGGGTCTGTGTGGTGGATTGCATCTTCTTTTTTTTCTTAGCGTGTCGATGGCAATCAAAACTGTTTCAGCCCAAACTTGGCGACTAGTTTGGCATTTTCAGTGTTCAATTATTATTTTTTCAATTTACATAATTATCAATAACTAAACTTAAATAAAAAAACAGATATGTACATCATTAAAGCAAAGAAAAATGTATTAAATGGCATCAAAAAATTTGTCCATATCGCTGTCTACAGGAATAGTGCCCAGAAAGCTGGCAGCGTTGCCACGTTGGATGGCAATGCTGATTCTTTGACCAAAAAATAGGCCAGCAGGATTACATTACAGGCTATTTATGATATTCCATAGGAAGATAACTTATTTATGTCATAGCAGCACATTGAAAAAAAGTATTTATCCCTCTACTTTACTGTTTCTTCAAATTATTTCTTAAATAATAAATGATTTGATTGATCTGGAAAAAGATCATCGTCCTCAGCCACAGCCCGACTTCACCGCTAGGGTACGGGGATAAATAATAAAAGGATTAAACCTACTTTTGCGCATTTGTCAGCCATGTGTAAATGTAGGTGTACTATTAGGTACACCTCTGCCCAACCCTTCGGGTATTACAGGCGTGATGTTAAGTTATTGACATATTCAATCATCAACATAATTTTTCAGCAAATTTACCAATAAAAACATGATTTTTATTATTTTTCCAAGGTTAAAAAATATAAATAAGTGCGATCGATGACACTATTTCCCGTCACATAAAGTTTTATTTTGATTGTCAGCATATAAGTGATTCTTTTCTTTTTATTTTCGTTTTCTTAACGGTTAGGTTATTGACTGACAGAGGTCGGCAGTTCAAATTCTTTTGTATTGAACCCATTCTTAACATGAATATATTTAGATTGGTGAAAAGGTATATGACATGTTCATTGTATAAGAATGATGACAACAAAATGTAATTGATGATTCTTTTTTGTAGCAGATAAATCACGATTTTACTTGTATCTATAGTATCTATTTGGAGTATTCGAATTTAAAGTATCATAATGGGTGTCGAAAAGCACTTGTTCTCCCCGTCATTGTGATCATTTTTTTGTTCTACACCATACCTGGGGACCGTCTTGTTACGGAGATATTGGGGGTCCAAATTTTTAATGTTATACCTTTATTTTAAATACCTGCATGACCTCCTAAAACTTGATAATTCACCCCAAAAAATGTCTACTAGTCTAGAGTTACTTAGTTAGATGTTCAGAATGCTTGGTTGACGGCTTCGTCAAGGGTCCTTTTACACCTTGTATAGCATATTCTGCCTATAACGTTTCCACTGCTGCCCCTAGCACCTTCTTCGTGATAGGTAGGAAGCCATAAAACACCACGCAGGTTCAGTATGCTATCCTATCCTAAAACGGTCCACCTGTTTGCTATCATTATCAAAGGTAAGACTGGTTGTCAGACTTCCGGGCCATTGACTACCTGTAACAACTGTCAAAGATCTACAAATGACAGTTGGGGCCAACGGCTTAACGTGCTTTCCTAGGGACGACGGAGTCTCGGTATTTAATGTTTGGCCATCTATGGACCAACCTTGGTAAGCGCGGCTTAACCTGAAGACCGACGCAAGCGGCAGTTATTAGAAAAAATCTCCTTTTTCAAATGAATAAAAAAGTGATAAATAAATGTATAATGATGCGAGTCGCACGGAACCGGTCAATGTGGCGACACTTGGGGGAGGCCTATGTCCAACAGTGGACGTCTTTCAGCTGAAATGATGATGGTGATGATGAAATAAATGTAACTTCTACTAGGACTTTTATCTAAACCCAAATCTATCCACATCAGCTTTCAGTAACAATGACAAACAGAAAATGTTAACAAGATTCCTTTTTATACAACATTAGTTTTAGTATATGCGAAACCTCAAACACATGTCTAGTATTTTTATGTAAAGAATCTATGTACAAAATTTCAAAACTATATCATGAAAAATCGCAAAGTTATAAGCTTGTTTTGTTACCTAGTTGTCCTCACAAAAACTTGGTCACCACGCAGCGCGCGCCTCCAGTGTCGTCTTGAGCACATTGATAATAATAATTTGGCAGTAGGTATCTAAATTATTGCAATAGGTACTTAAAGTCGCTCGGTGTCCAATTTTTAACTTTTATCAATATTTTTGGGAAAAAAATATTACATTGTTTAATAAATATTGGAATCGATTTAGTAACTTATTCTGAACAAACTATATTCAGGTTTCGCATATACTAAAAAGAATGTTGTAAACGTTTCTTTAAAAAATAGAATTACGTCAAAAAATACTACTTCCAAATTATTTGCGTGAAAAACGACGCCTCGTAACTCCAGAGGGCTTTGCCCTAGGGTCAATAAACTTACCCCAAACCCTTGAGTACCCCTAAGTCAAAGGCTTTTCGAGAAAATGTAGAAAAATGGACGAAAGAAACATTTATTATAGGAAAACCGCCAATATGCTTTTTATAAGTATGGATAAATTATTATGGCGATTTTTCTCGGAATTTTATTGGATTTCTTACACAAAATGGTTTATGTAGGTTTCCGCCTTATAGCGGTCATAGAAAGATGTGTTTAATCATTTAGTATATGTATTTAAAGCTAGACTAAAGTCATTGCTCTTAGAAAAGCGTTATTATAGTATCCAAGACTGTATGGAAGATAAAATGTTAAAATAGAGTTCAAATATATTTATGTATGTGTTCATTTTAATACAGGTTCGTTTTTATGTAAAAAAGCTATTTATGGTTATTTATTATTTTATGTGACATGTTTATCGGATTTTGTGTAATAAGATTTTAATTTTATTGAGTAAATGAAATGACATACTAGACTGGAAGTTTCAAACTTATAAGTTTAATTAATATAATGTTTACATGTGCAGGTTCCTAATGATCTGCTGCGCCCTAACAGGGTCATGTACTCATTAGTTTAAGCTTAGCATGTAAAATTGGTTGTGTACATTGTGCATTAAAAATAAAGAAATAAATAAATAGTAATATGTTCAAAACGGAAACCAGTCTTACCAAGGGGTATTGTATTACCCAGTACTAACTGGGTTGTGGAGTTCAGATAGGCAGTCATCATCATCATCTGCCTAGCCTTTTTCCCAACTATATTGGGGTCGGCTTCCAGTCTAACCGGATGCAGCTGAATACCAGTATTTTACATGGAGCGAATGCCTATCTGACCTCCACAACCCAGTTAGTACTGGGTAATACGATACCCCTTGGTAAGACTGGTTGTCAGACTTTTTGGGCCACTGACTACTCAACGACTATCAAAGATCTACAAATGACAGCCCGGACCAACGGCTTAACGTGCTTTCCGAGGCACGGAGGAAACTCGGTATGTAATGGGCGGTCACCCATCCACAGACCAACCTAGGCAAGCACGGCTTAACCTAAAGATCGGCCCGAGCGGCTGTTATTATTTAGCCACGAGCTCCTCGTGTTAGCAGTCGTTCCATGTAAAATGGTATTAGCATTATTACTGGTATTCAGCTGCATCCGGTTAGACTGGAAGCCGACCCTAACATAGTTGGGCAAAGATTAGGCAGATGATGAATAAGTTCAAAACTACGCCCACTTATTTTATCGTTACTTTAAACTGAAAAACAAAACTTATTTTTAAACAATAACAAAATGAAAGAACGTTGACTGTCTAGTATTGTATATCTATTGAAGTTTAATAATATTAGTTTTATGATTCTTATCAGTTTTAATTGTTTTTTATGAAATGTCCGTTAAATCCGTTATTGCAGTCAATTCGGGACTTTGTTTTTTCAGGCATTTAGTAATTTTTGGTAAGACTAAATAGATTGTTTTATAAACTGTTTTTTTTTTAGGTTGGGAAATCATCAAATGATCCCCTCCCGCTCTGGGTGGAGCTGGGAAGGGAATGTCAGACTTGTACCGACTGAACCCATCCATGTTCCTTCTTTGCCCTTTGTGTACTGATCCAATATTGCTAACTATGGGGTACCTCGATTATTTGGCACAATGGAAAGGAATATTGTATACTATATATATATACTGACATTCAGCTACATGAGAGTAGACTGGAAGCCGTCTTCAACATAGTTGTCAAAAGGCTAGGCAGGTGATGGCGTAACTTTTACTTACAGATGCAACAGCTTTTTATCACAAAGCAGAGCGTCATGTATTTGTACAATAATGAGTAATTTACCAAACAAACATTTTGAATTTACATCACGTTTTTCAGGCAAATGACCTAACATGTGGATGCTAATTTGATTCTTGAAAATACTAAACACCTAACGTTGCTGTTTCATCGAAAGGTTAACTTTGATATTACTAATAATTTTGAGTTACTCACCATGCTATATTTCATTACCTGAACATGAACGTTCATGTTCAAAAAAAAGAAAAAAAAAAAAAAAAAAAAAATCTCATAATACTGTACAATTAATGTTTGTTTCTAATTACTCAGCTACCAGCTAGCTGGGGGAGGCCTATGTCCAGCAGTGGACGTCTTTTGGCTGAAATGATGATAATGATGATGAATCAGCTACCAATATTATATTTTGCCGACTAAAAAATACTTTTAATAACGAGTGCCGTATAGTAAAATCGCCCACAAACTTTAGATCGGACATTTGCCTTCGTCTTTAGTGACTACTGTTCGTAATCATTACAGACTTTTCTGACTGGACTCCCACATCCAAGCAAGCGTGATGATCAATGCCTTTACTCTGGGAATAGGCTGATATTATTGAGTGCCGTAAATATCTTGCTTCCGGCAACACAAAACGCGAAAAATAAAATCCCAACTAATATTATAAATGCGAAAGAAAGTTTGTTTGTTTGTTACCTTTTGACGCCTAAACCACTGAACCGATCATTCTAACATTTTTCATATAGGTTGTCAGGTATACAGAAACGGACATGGGGCACCTTTCATACCGAAAAAAAGTACTGGTCCCGAGGAAAACAACAATAACGTTCTTATGATAATAGATGGCGCCACGTATCTTTCGAATCATGATTGAATTATATTATTATAGAAACTTTAGTAGTGTGTTAAGAGCTTTTTTTTTTAATTTGACGCGAGTGAAGTCGCGGGCAAAAAGGGCACAAAACGCAATATTGAGAAAACTTATTATTGTGTTTTAAAACAATTTCGATTCTTTATTTTGAAACGTTACGTGTGCTTACTGCGCAAAACGTATAATATTCAAAAGAATTACGCATTATTTGCTTGCATCAGTAATGAGATAAAATCAATGTTCTGACGAATGCAGATAAAGAAGTATTAGTGGGGGTTTCCATTGATGAACGGTAGAAATATGGAACTGTGGTAAACCCAGGATTATTTACCGGAAGCTGATACGTCCGGCATTTACCGGATAGTGGACTAATTGATAAAATTGTGTCTACTTATCATTAAAAAAACTAAATAAGTTAAAAATAATAGTAGACAGAAGTCGCTTAGCAATTTTTTCAATCATTGCTCGTTTTAAAAGCTTCCATTTTTGATCGTGAAGTTTTCATAATCAATGAAATCTAGCCATTGTTTAGCTGATCGTAGCTAAAATTAATAAAATTATTACTGACGTCCAGAATCCTGAAAGCTTGACCACCAGTCTTATCAAGGGATATTGTTTTATCTTGGTAAGCACAAACCCACAACTCAGGTCAGATATGCAATCACTCCATGTAATATTCAGCATCACTCAGAGTCAGCCTAGTCCAACACAGTTGGGAAAGGGCTAGGCAGATGAAGATATTTATCTCCTTGGTTGGACGATTATTTAAGAGCGGATTTCACTGATCTGAGAGCGATCAGCAATCTAAACGACTTCCAAGAACTGTCTTCAAAGTCAATATTTCATATTAATTTTGACACTGACAGCTTTTGAACGTGTTTTAGGTATGCTGATCGTGTTCAGGTTCATTGGCTGTTCAAACAGCTAAACCCATTCGTCACGACAAGGGTATAATACCAACTGTGTAATACGATACCCTACCTGTAACTACTGTTAAAGATCAACATTGATAGTCGGAACCAACGTCTTAACGTGCTTTCCGAGGCACGGAGGGAACTAGGTATGTAATTGGTGGTCACCCATCCACTGACCAACCTAGGCAAGCGCGGCTTAATCTGAAGTTTGACCCGAGCGGCTGCTATTATTTAGCCAGGAGCTCATCTTCCCGAGGGGAAGCCTTTTCATAGAAAATGTTGATATTGAGATGCGTTATGACCTAACCTATTCAGGCACAGACAAGGCAGATGACGATATTTTTCTCCTCATTTGACGATCAATTATTTGAGCAGCTAAACCCATACGTCACGACAAGCGTGCAACGTGCACAAGCCCTGTTCACTGGCTTTACATAAGAGCGGTGGGGGCAAGGGCGCGCGGCCGTTGATCTAACTGCTATAGACTTGGTGTGCAGCTAGATATGGCAGGCATTTCATGTGTGGTGTTTAAGTATTTGAATTTTATTTGGATTTAGTTGTTCATGCTAAACACTTTAAACTTAAACCTTTGCCATGATCTTAGTTTATTTAAATTAGATTATTTACTTAACAGAACATTACGCCTGTAATCCCTGAAGGGTCAGGCAGTGGTGTACCTAATAATACACCCACATTTCGCCAGTTATGTTTAAATTCCATGTAATAAGGGGCGAACCTATTGCCATCAACCGGTCCCAAATTCAGTAGTATAAGTTCGTGATGGAAAAACCCAATAACAATTTGCCCGACCCGGGAATCGAACCCAGGACCTCATGCTCAGCACTCGTGTGACTTTCAAATATAGCATAACCAAATCTTTAAACAACAAAAAATGATCTTAAAACTCATGTAACACATGTGCTACCCGCTAAATTAAACTGCGACCTCTAATGTCTTCATAAGTCTACATCACGCGTTATATTTGCATCGCTTCGGCTATAAAAACAAAATGATTTGGTTTCATGCGACCGGGAGGCGACAATCACGGGTAATTCTTTGTTGGCGTTGTTTATTTATGTTTATATTACTTATACCTAAAACGAACTGCCTTGTAAATAAGATATGGATAAACATATATTTTGCTAGTTATGTTTAAGGACCCAACTAATAAGGGACGAGCCTATTGCCATCGACAATGCAGTAATCTAGTCTCCTGGCTGGTACTGAGAAATGGAAAAACAGTGCCCGACCAGGGAATCAAACCCAAGACCATCTCCGCCTGTATCATGCTCAACAATAGCGGTAGTGACTAAAATAGGCTACTTATAAAAGTTTTCCTTGCGATAAAATGGTTTAATTCTACTACGGTTTAAAAAAAAACAAGTTCGTAGTATTTTTTACATCCGTATACAAGTCAAATTGATTATTTGAGTAAAAGCAATTACATAAGATACGATTTTTATTCTGTAGTTTAGTAATTGCTTAAAGTTAGAACAGTCAAAAAATTGAATTCTTAGCTGTCGGTTCTTATTATTATTATCAGCCATTTGTGTCCCACTGCAGGGCAAAGGCCTCCCTTCCCTCCTTCCAATTATCCCTATCCAGTGCTGTTGTTTGTCGGTTCTTACTTCGTTTAAATTCTTGTCTATTGCATTAAATTGTAATGTATGAGTAATTACTTAAACTCAAGTAATTACTAAAACTTACGTAATTACTAAAACTCAAGTAATTACTAACATTCAAGTAATTACTAAAACTCAAGTAATTACTAAAACTCAAGTAATTACTAAAACTCAAGTAATTACTAAAACTCAAGTAATTACTAAAACTGAAGTAATTACTAAAACTCAAGTAACTACTTAAACTCAAGTAAATCTTTAACTTGACTATGGAGACAGTCTTTAATAACTTTAGTCAAGCAATCAAGAATCGAAATAAGAAGTAAACTCACAATATTTATCTTTCTTTTCTCAATAAATTCACAATATTTCTCTTTTATATTGATATATTATTTTAGTTAATGTCCATGTCTAATTGAATCAAACGCAGCTTAAGATCTGAAAACAGATCTAGTGCTTTAGCGAAGAATATTCCGTCAGATTTTCCTGTTAGGGTTCTTTTCCAAGAATTGTATAGCGCAAAGTCTTAAAAAAAATAAAAAATAAATAAAAAATAAAATAAGTTTATTTCATATCATTTTGGCTTACATTGCATGACGAGGAGACTCCATTTAGGCATAGACAATGCCTGTAGTTGAAGGCTCCGCTCTTCCCTTACAATATAAACTTATGAACTAAGAGAAAAAATAAATAAATAAAAATTAAAGAAATTACGATCAATTGTATAAGAGAGTATGTGTGGGCGCGCGTGTGTTTATGTGTGTGTGCGCGCGTGTGTGTTTGTTGTGTGTGTGTGTTTGTATGTGAGAGAGAGAGATAGATTTTGAGTGTATATGGATGGGTGACTAAATAAGCGTAAAAAACCAACTATATAAATTATTTTTAAATGATACGTTGCAAGAGTAACTCTGTATCATTATAAGTCTTTGTAGTTAACTTCGTAAAGTTGATCTTATAAATCTTTTGGGCTCCTAATAATTATGGTCAAATCAAGGCATGAGGCAAGCTATATATTTTGAGCTTTCGTAATTATGACATAACACTCGCTTCTTTTTGTATCGATAGTGTTTTTTCAAATTACTTGTGTCTTGGCTACTTTTATTGCGGCGTTTTTTTGCGTCTGGGCTGGACTGCTGTGTTGAAGTTGAATTGGGCGGGCCATGTCTGTCCATGAGGACCGATGGGCCAGAATCGGGCGCCGTCGCCGAGGGAGGCATAGAAAACGCTGGCGTGAGGACTTAGAGGCGTTTGTGGGAGATTGGCAAGAGAATACCGCACAAAGTGAAGAGTGCGAGGCTATGGGAGAGGCCTTTGCCCAGTAGTAAATAGGATATCCAGTCTAACCGGATGCAGCTGAATACCAGTATTTTACATGGAGTGACTCACTATCTGAACTCCACAACCCAATTAGTACTAGGTAATACGATACATCTTGGTAAGACTGGTTGTCAGAATTTTGGACCACTGACGACCTAACGACTGTCAAAGATCCACAAATGACACCCGTGGGACCAACGGCTTAACGTGCACGTGCAGAGGCACGGAGGAAACTCGGTATGTAATGGATGGTCACCACAGATGGTCCACAGACCGACCTAGGCAAGCACGGCTTAACCTAAAAATCGACCCGAACGACAGTTATTATTTAACTACGAGCTCCTCCATCTTCAAAATCAGGTAAAAAATTAAAAATAATAACAACATGTATTTACTTTACAACCCACAATAACTATTGATTTGTGTTCACGGTCAAAACAATAAATGCAACTAACACCTCAAGTTCAAGGACCTTGTATATAAACAGAGTACATAAGTTATATATTATTGCTTAGGACAGACAGTTCAGGGGTCAACGACCGATCGATTAGGATGCTGTATGGGCCTTCTGTGGTGAACGGATTTAGGACTGGGTGTTCATGAATAAATTATATTTTATTTTTATTAATGTGTTTTTCAAACGATGGATGGACTGTGTAAAAGCAACTGAGATGATGAGGAAGTCTATAGTTGGAGAAGATAAAAAGAGCAAAGTAGGAGAAAGACAGAAGAATGATGAAGAAACTGCTTTTCGCACGTGACTTAAAGAGTGGTGAATATAAATGTTGATGGATGGAGAGGGAGAGGAAGACCAAGGAATGGATGGATGGAATGAGTGAGGAATGATATGAAAGAAAAAGGTGTAAATGATTGCGTGACGATTCACAGGGGAGAATTGAAGAAACAAACGTGTTGTGCCGACCTCAAGTATCATGGGACAAAGGCAGGAAGATGATGACTGCTTTGCACAAAAGAGTGTTATTCAATGGCCCAGCGGTAACGCCCCGAAGAATGATGAAATTGTGGGTGACCCAAACTGGCAATTTTATTTTTGTTTTAAATTTATTTAACTACCACTGCTCTCTAAACGGTTTAGAAGAACATCGTGAGGCAACCGTCATGTCCTTGAACAGGAAATTAAAAGACATGTTAGATCATGTGTGTGCGCGATTGCTGAGCATGGGGTTCTGGATTCCATTCCCGGGTCGGGCAAAGTGTTATTGGGTTTTTCCATCAGGAATTTCTCAGTAGCAACCACGGAGTCTGGATTTGTGCCCGGTTGATGGCAATATATGGCTCGCCCCCTATTACATGGGAATTAAACGAAACGTGGGTGTACTATTAGGTACACCTCTGCCGATCCCTTCGGGGATTACAGGTGTGATGTTATATGAGATCCTCCAACCAAGACTGGGTCCGTGTTGTGGTTTGCAGCTCAGTTCCTATCACAGAGGAGGCCTGTATGCCAGGAGTGGGACAGTTAAAGGCAATTTTCTTACGTATTACCCGCGCAAATAATTTTTCATCAACACACAACGTGACACTGACCTGCAAATTGCAAAAAACGCAAGAAAATTTGAAGTTCGCGGGCTACCCTGGCTTCCACCTTAATTGATTATTCAAGTATTGTATTTTCATACATTAGTTGTTGTAGCAGCCTATAACAGCTGTTCCACTGTTGATCAAAAGCATCTTTCTAAATAGACAAGAAACAAAGAATGGTTATTTGTCAATACGCTTGCTGATTTATACATTACTAGCTGTTGCCCGCGACTTTCGTTCGCGTGAAATTATATAAAAAAATATACTTCCCTTTTGAATCAAATTTTGTTACCAATTTCAAGGGTTTTAATTTTTTTGCACGGAACCCGGATTTTTCTAAAATAAAAGTAGTCAATGTTAGACCTTAAAAGATCAGCTATCTGCCAGTAAAAGTCCTGTCAAAAGAGGTTCAGCCGTTTCGGAGATTAGCCGGAACAAACAAACAGACAGACAGACAAAAAATTAATAAAATGTGTTTTTGTTATAAGTGCCTTATGCATTTTCATATGCATTCAGTAAAAAGCTATTATTTTGATATTACAAAAAGACACTTCAATTTTATTTATTTGTATATATAGATAGGTACTAAAAACAAGGTTACCATACCCTGATTTCTTTAACCGTCATACAAAAACAAATATTAATTTCTCTATTTTTTTGTTATTGAAAAAACAATACATATTAACCATAATTCGCGTTGTCTTTTGAACTTCCGTGAATTGTACTGTTGAACAACATTACTTTAATTATTTTGTTGTGGTTACGGACTCATCTTATGACGCAGGTAGCTCCTTAGTCACCTTAAGGGACCCACTTTCAGACCTTGACTGGCCTATTTTGTAGGCCCCAAGTAAATGATAAATTAAAATTATTCTTTATTTTGTTGTATGATTTTGTGTATTACCCTGGTACACACTTCTCTTCTCTTCTTGTATGCCTTTCAGTAAAAATCATATCTGTTCTATGAAGACAATGTTACAGAGTAACTATGAAGTCTCATTAGTTCTTCTCCATATTTTACTACTACTTAAATTTAAATCGCGAGCTAACAGGCTTCTTTTGGGTTAGCTCGTTCCATCGTCGACCTCATCTCTGTCCTCAGGACTAGATTGAGGTCAAGAGTACGCCCATTTAGAAATTAAAAAAAAAAAGAAAACTTACCAAATCGAACCGTGCTCCTAGGCTCTGAAATTTCATAAATGCCTAAGTAGGTTTTTATGCGAAATAAAAGATTTGTATTTTATAAATGAAAAATTAGAATAATTCACATTATTTTTAACACTTAATTGATAGACCTTCTTTTGACCTCGATCTCAAGATTCAAGATTCTTTATTTTTGCATGAAATATAGTACATTATGGTCTTACAAATAAAAAAACTGTCATAATTTCACTGATTTCATTCAGGATGCAAACTTAAAATTAAAATAACTATCACAGTGTACCTACTCGTAAAATAGCTAAAATTAAAAAAAAAATTTGAAAATAAAAATATCTTTGAAAAAAATATTCTTTCAGAATTTGTCACCAGTTGACGAGTGACGATGCTGCTGAAGATAGTGCTTTCAGACCTAAAAGTAACCTACTACTCCCCGGACTCACATTTTAGAAGTTGGGTTCTAAAACCTTCTAAAAAATTCACCCCTTTATTTCCTTCCCCAATCCGCCCCTGTACCTAGAAAGGGAAAGTTCGTTTACTTCACCAGCCTGACTGAAATAAAATTCAGCTTTCAGGGGCGAGTCATTGCCCCCGGCGCGACGCAACCAAATAGGTTTTATTGCTCTTTCGGTGTGTGAACTTTTGCTTATCCAGTGGCCAGTAGTGTTTTAAAAGTTCAATTTATTTCAATTAATTTGTATCGTTACGTGTGTATTTTTTTTAAAGGAATTTGTAACTAAATAATCACAGCCGCTCGGGTCGATCTTCAAGTTAAGCCGCGCTAGCCTAGGCTGGTCCGTGGATGGGTGATCACCCATTATATACCGAGTTTCCTCCGTGCCTTGGAAATCACGTTAAGCCGTTGGTCCCGGCTGTCATTTATAGATTTTTGACAGTCGTTACAGGTAGTCAGTGGCCCGAAAGTCTGACAACCAGTATTACCAAGTGGTATCGTATTATCCAGTACTAACTGGGTTGTGGAGGTCAGATAGGCAATCGTACTGGTATTCAGCTGCATACGATTAGACTGGAAGCCGACTCCAACATAGTTGGGAAAAGGCTAGGCAGATGATGATTGCTTGTTTCTTTTGTTTCTAAGAGCAAATTTCAACAAAGAACCTGAAAAGATCAGCACTTCGAGAACTATCAGTGGTGTCAATATTCCATAGCAATGAACGCAGTTTAAATGTGCTGATCACGATCAGTTTTATTGGTGAATTTCAAACAAAGTTACAAAAAAATGTCGCAAGGACAATTTCTCATTGTGTCTTAGTCCACATTTATTTATCATCCATCTGGTTGCCAGTACACCTGACCTTTTTGAGAAACATCATTAATAAGGTATAGTGAGGTCTACCTGAACATTCAAAAACCTGCCTTCCTCGTATGTGTAGTGGTCGCAAGTGCGACTGTTGAGCACGAGCTCCTAGATTTGATTCCGGGGTCGGACAAAGTGTTATTGAGTTTTTCGTTCAATTTTTTTTAAGTAGTAGCCATGACGTCTGGATTTGTGCTCGTTTGATGGCAATAGGCTTGCCTCTTATACAGGACGTAACCATAAATGTGTGTACTATTTAGGACTTAAACAAAACTGGCAAAATGTGGAAGTACTATTAGGTACACCTCTTTCTACCCCTTCGGGGGTTAAAGGCGTGTTGTTATATTTTTCAGTACTGTCCCGTAATCTGTTATTTATCTGTGTGTACCAAACTTCATAAAGACAATAATAGCACCCATTCCAATGAGTAAAAACAATACAAGAACAATAAAACTAAACTACAGTTACATAAAACACACATATTCGTAGCACGCCTACGCGGCCGTTGACCCCCGAATCCGTAGCGGCGTAGCATGATAACAGTCCCTAGGCGATAAGGTTCGTTGAACTTACGTAACTTCGGTTTTTTGGAATGAATGTCTTCCTATTGTGGTTTTATCTTTGTGATTTTTTTGTGGTTGCTATAATAATTGGTTTTGTAGGAGTGTTTGATAATAATTATTTTCATATAATGGGTGTAAAATACCTTTAACGAAACGAAAGGCACTTGTTCTCCCCGTCATTAAGATCATTTTTTTGTTCTAGACCAGACTTGGAAACCTTCTAGTTACGGAGATATTGGGGATCAAAGTTCCAATTTTTCTTTTTTCCATACTTTTGTGTTATAACTTTACTTTAAATATATCTGCGACTCCCGTACTATTCAATGCATCCATCAGCACAATGTTTTGAGTGCGTTACACTGAATCCTACCGTTTTACGGTTTTTTACTCAAAAAAACAGCAGTTTCCCAGCAATAATTTTTGCGTAGACTTATTTAGTTTGATGTACAGAATGATTGATTGACGGCTTCGTGAAGGGTCTGTTTACACCTTGTATTATGTGGAAATTGGTTGTCATGGTAGGTATGTTATGAGGAAAATTTAGGCGGAAACTATACATAGAGTTCTGTATGGTGTCCGGACGTAAAGAATAGCACCATCCCATATCTTCCCGTGGGTGTCGTAAGAGGCGACTAAGGGACTTACCAGAGAATGGGCAGCAGCGTTCTCTGTGTTTTATAACAACCATACTGCGATCGCCAACCCGCCTGCCAAGCGTGGCGATTATGGCAAAACCCCCCTTCTTGGGGGAGGCCTATGTCCAGCAGTGGACGTCTTTCGGCTGAAATGATGATGATGATGATGATACATAGAGCGTACCCTGCTTTACTCCTTACATACTTCTTTTGCTCCGTTCAGGTTCATCCATCTGGTTGCGAGTACTACGCACCTGACCTCTCAGAAAATCATCATCAATGAATTAATATGGGGTTATACTTGAATATTTATAATAAACTGCCTTCCTTGCATGCCTCGATGGTTTAGTGATCGCAAGCTCGACTGCTTAGCACGAGGTTCTGGGTTTGATTCTCGGGTCGGGCAAAGTGTTATTGGGTTTTTCCATCAGGAGTTTCTCAGTAGCAGCCACGGAGATTCAATTTGTGCCCGGTTGATGGCAATAGACTCACCCTCTATTACATGGGATTTTAACATAACTGGCGAATTGTGGGTGTACTATTAGGTACACCTCTGCCTAACCCTTCGGGGATCACAGGCGTGATGTTATGTTATTAAAAAAAAGTCATACAGCCGGTTATATATTCAAAATTCATCTCACACGACAATACAATTAATACTAACTAATACAATTCACCCTGCCCTCTATACATAACACCATATCTATATACACATGTACAGATTATAAATGTATAGTTAAAATTCGGTGATAACGCGCCGTCTGGCGAGTGATTTAAGCGTCTTTGTTGTCTGGCCCGTAAAACGTGCACTTATTATTATTACACACGTTTTCATGAAACTGTAATGTTTGTTGTGGTTTTTGTTGATAATATTTGTTTTGTGTGTCAGTTAGTAGTTGCCATTTTAATTGAGTAGGATGGGGTTAGGTAATTTAAGTGATATCTGCATCCCCGTGAAATTATTATAAAAAATATTACTACAGTATTTGAATCGTATTTGTTAACAATTTCAACGGCTTTAATTTTTTTTTGCACGGGCCCTAATCCTTCTTCTAAAATAAAAGAAAGTTAGCCTAAGTAACTCCTTATGACATCAGATTTTGGCGGGACTTTTCCTGAAAAGTCCCGCCAAAATCGGTCTATCTGTTTTGGAGATTAGCCGGAACAAAGAGACAGACAGACATTTTTTTATTTTTATTTATAAACTAGCTTTTGCCCGCGACCTTCGTCCGCGTAAAATTTTATAGCCTATAACCTTCCTCGATAAATGGGCTATCCAACACTAAAAGAATTTTTCAAATCGAACCAGTAGTTTCTGAGATTAGCGCGTTCAAGCAATCAAACAAACTCTTCAGCTTTATAATATTAAGTATAGATTCCGTATACGGGGTGGAAGGGACACCGACTTTTAATCGGTTATTAAAAAAAAATTCTACTTAGTATGGGCTCCTGTCTCCCATCTTCAAAATTGTAATCATATACTGTGTACATATTTATTTCTGTGGGAGAAAATAAATAACAATTCCACGTCACCCATGGCTGACCCTCTCTTTGCCTGTGCTGATCTCTACGTTCCTGTGCCTACCTCATCCAGAATGATTACTAAGGAATGATTATAAGGTTTCTCGTATTTGGACTATCTGTATGTATTATAATATATATTAGTTTATTTCATTTTACTGTATATATGTGTATTGGTATGTACCTATTTATGTATATCAATCTATGTTAAAAATTGTTTTTTTTTTCTTATTTATTTTTTTGTACTCTATCACAATGCTATCCTATTTGACCCAAAGGTTGACTGGTAGAGAATGCCTTGTGGCATTAAGTCCGCCTATGTACCAGTCTTGTACATGAAGTTTAATTAAATAAATAAATTACTACTACCATTATGACTACAGCAAAAATACAGGGTGTAAGCGGACCCTTCACGAAGCCGTCAACCCAAGCATTATGTACATCAAACTAAGTAACTTTACGCAAAAATTATTGCTGGGAAACTATTTTTTTTTTTAGGGTGATAAATCACGTAGGACACAATGTAACGCACTCAAAACATTGTGCTGATGAATGGATTGAATAGTACAGCTGCCGTGGAGTTGTTGTAAAAATATTACATTAAAAATATGTATTTAAAAAAAAATACTTTGACTTTGACCCCCAATATCTCCGTAACTAGAAGGTTCCCAGGTATGGTGTAGAACAAAAAAATGATTTAATGACAGGGAGAACAAGTGCCTTTCGGCTTCGTTTAGGGTCTAGTTACACCCTTTATGTCTGCTAGAAAACCTATTTTTTATTCCAAATTACAACTGTTTAATACACCAATTCATTCCCACACATACACTCAATATTACCCAACACAAATAAGGTCAGCCTCGTTACGCAAACGTACCCGTAACTAGGCTATCGAGGGGTCAATGGACGATAACAAGGATTCAATTTACACAACTTTTTTATAACATTATTTGTGTACTTGATAACATTCGCGTATGATGTCATTTGGTATCGTATTGGCTTGAAAGTTATACCTAAATGTTACACAATGAAAGCTTTATATGTTCGTAATTATAATACAGGGTGTAAACGGACCCTTCACGAATCCGTCAACCAAGCATTATGTATACATAAGTAACACAAAAACTATTGCTGGGAAACGACTATTTTTTTGGGGTGAAAAATCACGTTTTACGGTACAACTCAATGTAACGCACTCAAAACATTGTGCTGGTGGATGGATTAAATAGTACGAAGGTCGTGGAGGTGTTCAAAGTAAAAATCTTACATTAAAAACATGAATTTAAAAAAAGAGCTTGTGTAAAAGTTGGAACTTCAACCCCCAATATCTCCGTAACAAGAAGGTACCCAGGTATGGTCTAGACCAAAAATAAGGTCGCAATGACGGGGATAACAAGTGGCTTTCGGCTTCGTTAAGGGTCTTGTAACACCCTTTATAATATTCCAGATCCTTGTATTTCATAACCTTCCTCTTGAATCACTCGATCTATTGCTGAAAACTGCATTAAAATCCGTTGAGTAGTTTAAAATATCTAAGCGTACAGACAGCGGGACTTTGTTTTATACTACTCGTATGTAAAGATTCGCTACTCGTATTTGTACCTAATAGTAATTATGCATAATACACAATAATGTGTTTAGCAAAGTGTGCCTACTTATCATAAGCTGTTCATTGCGTTAGATAAGGAACCGTAACTGAAACCGTTATGTGGTTGTGCCCTCGATACACCATACAACATTTACATAACATCACGCTTTGTAATCCCCGAAGGGGAGAGGCAGAGGTGTATCTAATCTGCGGGACTGTTCGAAAGAGATACCGCGGCCCTGGAACACAAAGGGCAAAGAAGGAACATGGATGGGTTTTAGTCAGTACAAGTCTGACACTCCCTTCCGCTCCACCCAGAGCGTGGGGGGTCATTTGATGATTTCCCATCCTAAAAAAAAAAAAAAAAAAAAGAGGTGTATCTAATAGTACAACCACATTTCGCCAGTTATCTTTCAAGTCCCGTAATAGGGGGCAGGCCTACCAACCGGGCACAAATCCAGACTCCGTGGCTGCTACTGAGAAATTCCTGACGGAAAAACCTTATAACACATTGCTCGACCCGGGAATCGAACCCAGGACCTCCTGATCAGCAGTCGCACTTGTGACCACTAAACCAACGTGACAACGAGGGAGGCAGACAACACTTACATCATTTAAATGATTACATTTTATTTTAAAATGTTTAATTTTGCAGTAGTTACATGGTGCCATCCATGCATGATTCACCAAACATAAATACCCCAGCGATAAAAAAATATCATTCATAATTATTTTACGAAGGATAATAGTTTTGACCAGATAAAGCAACTTAATTAATTAAAAAATCAACTCCTTTATTCAATTAAATATTCTCAAGTATCTCGGTATTTAAAAAAAATAGATTTACAAAACTCATTGGCTAAGACTAAATCATACCTACCATGTTGATAGGCAACATAGTACAAGTTATCTACATAACAAAATCACGATAAAAGTTGTTTCGTGAGCGCACGCACTAACATCAACTACGAGCTATACATTGTCTAGCCTAAATTCAACACGTGCAGTCCACCCACGCCTAGACTAATCAGTCGCGATATGATCTGTTGGTGACAACTGTTGTGAAACCGTCAGCGTGGGCACTAATATTTGACGTAAGCTTTGGTGTTTGTAAAATGCATACGTTATAATCTTACCATTGCGCTGCTTTGCTATTATAAAGGGTATATGTACGGTATCTAAATTGAAAATTATGCGCGAATCCGAAACCCGGACTACGTAAGCATTAGGGACAGCCAAATTGTTGCAGTTTTCAAAAGAAGAGTGAAAGAACATTATCTTTACATTTCGTCGTAGTTGCTTAGGTATTATTATATATTTTATTGTATTTATACTTATGTTATATACAGGGTGTAACAGAAAGGGTATAGTCATATGAAAGGATATGCTGCAGACCATCAAACTAAACAACTTTCTCCTTGGGTTCAATATCGTATACCATTACCACTCATACATTTGGGTCGAGTAGGTATTCAAATTTTGTATGGGAGAGCTGATAATTTTTTCGCATTTACGATATTGGACCCATGGAGGAAGTTGTCCAGTTTGATGGTCCGCATCGTATCCTTTCATATGACTATACCCTTTCTGTTATACGTTGTATATGTAAGTATATTCTTATATTGTTGTAATTTTTTATTTAAGTATTTTCTTTCTTACTCACTGTCACATCTCTTTACTCGCCTTTCGTAAGTATGCTGGAAGAGATTTTTTTAGAAATAAGCATCACCTTTGTACCTATTTATCTATTACTTTTCTGTAATCACTGTGTGTAACAATAAAACGGGGCACAATGCATCGGGTACAGTTCCTAGACGTCTCTACTCCGCCGCGATTCGACACTGAATGTCGTGCTCTCCTCGAGCTGGACATCAGGGCTCTGTACAAGCACACAATGTTGTCTGTAGACTTGTAAGTAACATATCACTCTATGGATGTATGAAATGAAAAGTAATAAAATTGTGTCTGTCTCTTCCGTCTGGCTCGTCCAACCTAGTATAATGGCACATATGTTCTAGGCAATTAACAATAACAAAAGCAAGGCGGCTGTTTACGAACTCAGTTAATTTCGTAATGAGGAAAATAGCACTTTTCCGGACACGTAAAACAACCTAAGACCGATAAGTCGACAGTCGAGCTTTCGCCCAATAGACTAAGGGTGAAGTTAGTACAGTTATATTATTATTTCTTTATTTCAATCAACTCTGGATCATAGGTACTATTAAACTAAATTAAAATTAAAAACATAAATATTAATTAAACATAACATTATAGTCGCAAACCCCAGCAGACTCAAATCCAAACTCAAAGCATTTATTTCAATTAGACCATTACAGGCACTTTTGAATGTCAGAAAAACAAAGAAAGTGAAGCTACAGTCACAGACACAAGGCTTAATAACTTGTGAAAGTACTGTAGTTGCCCAATCCAAAGCGTAGATCTTTATGGAGAAGAATGGGCAAAAATACTCCATGGACACTCTTTAAAATCAAAATATTATTGCTACAAAATCTTGGTCACATCATTCATGTTGAGATTACTGGATATGGACTAAGGACCAGTGGCGAAGGTTCCATAGAACTCGATTCCTACCGGCTTCCCTTTGAAAAATGGCACAGTCAGTATTCTATAGACAAATAATATATGTCGGATATATCAGGATTTACTACGATAGGCTTGTACATCATGTGGGCAGACCAAGGGTTTCGTGCTATGAAAACACACTAGGTGCGATTCACTGTTTCCATCAAACTAACAAATTACTCGAGAACACAACTTGACACAATAACACGGGGCACAATGAATCGGGTACAGTTCCTAGACGTCTCTACTCCGCCGCGATTCGACACTGAATGTCGTCCTCTCGAGCTGGACATCAGGGCTATGTACAAGCACGCAGTGATGTCTGTAGACTTGTAAGTAAGTCGCTTGATGGCGCCACTGTACACTGATGCGCTTTCCAATTCATTTTATGACCGTACTATTGACCGGATCCGACATATATATAATCACATTAAAGATATGTACTCCAGCTTACCTCTTACAAAAATTTACCCTTCGCTACTGCTAGGGACTGTAAAGCCATTATGACGGTGGTCATAAATACTCGTACAATAAAATAAATGTCCATCTAACACAATAGAACTCAAGATTTTAAACTGTCATGGTCACTAACATTATTATTTACACTAGAAACAGGATATTTACCTTGAACAACAAGAAAGAGGGTAGACCGATTTGTCTGCTCATAAACACCCACCCGCAATAACTTCAGTTGATCCGTGATCATGGTGCTTGCAACAGCGTCGAAATATCGGGAACTCAAAGAAAACAGTAAACATGATAAATATCTCGTTTCTAGTGTAAATAATAACAATATAACTCATTTGCAAATGAGTTCTTATATAAAAACTCATTGGCACACCTTTTTTTAAAAAAACCCAAAACACATAATAACTTCCACTAACCGATTTCGTAACACATTTTTCTTTACCCCTTTACAGAATCCTGTAACAATATCTTTCCAACGAAGTCGAGAACAAAATCACGTGCGTCAGTTGAAGGCATAAGTCTTCCTATGACGTCATTTTACCTTCCAAAATCTTATTCTTATCTGTTGAAAAGTTACGTCAAAAATAAAAAAAATAAAACAAAAGACGACTGATGACGTGTCAAAGTGATGGGGTAACAAAATGATTTTTGGTATAGGTAATGTTTTCTTACGTAAAGTAAAAGTAAGGTGTGTTTGCGAGTAAAGTTCTGTAAAGTATAATTATGACGCGTGGTTTAAAACGTGATGGTGTAAGCACGGGTGTCTGTTTTAACTGAAGGACACACTGTTTTGTTGGATGAAAAGCTTTAAGGAAAATGGAATTTTCTTCATAAAATTAGATCTTTAACTTTTTGGATTTACGGAAGCTTTCAATCTTTGTAAGGTTTATTGAAAGATAAGATGTTTTTGGAGGGTTGAAAATAAAAACGTGATTTGGAAAGAAAAAGTTAAACTTGCTGGTAATCAAGACAATCAACACCATACCATTATCACAGTTTATATGTTATCGGTGCACACTTAACAAAAAAAAAGAATACCTCGCCATCTGCCTAGTATTTTCACAACTATGTCGGCTTCCAGTCTAAGCGGATGCAGCTGAATACCAGTATTTTACATGGAGCGACTTCCTATCTGACCTCCACGTACTGGGTAATAAATACGATACCCCTTGCTAGTCAGTGGCCCGAAAGTCTGACAACCAGTCCTATGGTTGTCAGACTTTCGGGCCACTGACTACTTAAAACGGCTTAACGTGCCTGGGACAAACACGGTATGTAATGGGTGGTCACCCACGGACCAACCTAGGCAAGCACGGCTTAACTTAAAGATCGACCGAGCGGCTGTTATTATTTAGCAACGAGCTAAAAAAAATAATACCATACAGTCAATCCAATACAGTTTAAATTTTTCACAAAGTGACATTCTGCTACCATATCACTTAGTCTAGCTAGGCACTCGGGTCTTAGACACAAAGCATCATTAAATGACGCAGGTTTCTTTTTTATTTGCCATGGATATCCCACTGTTGGTCAAAGGCCTCCCCTATATGTTTCCAGGTACTCTTTTATTTATTATTTATTTAAAATTTATGTACAAGTGTGGTACATAGGCGGACTTAATGCCACAAGGCATTCTCTACCAGTCAACCTTTGGGTTAAATAAGAAAACATTGTGATAGGGTACAAAATAAATATAAAAAAATAACTTCCTGCTTTCGAAAATTTATATAGGCACTTATAATGATACTAATACACATATACAAATAAAATAAACTAATACATATTTTAACAAATTCCAAAATAAAAACGAGAAACCTAACAATAATTACCATGACTCGACTTCTAATAGAGAGAGCCATTTATTCTGACTTAAATAGTGGTTACGCACTTTTCTTTTAAGTGCTTTCAGCTTTTTTAATGCCAAAAGGTAGCGCGTTCCAGAGCACGTTCTTTCGGGCGCCATCTTGGACCAGCCATCCCAGTGCGCGTCCAGGTCCCCCCGCCATCTGTTTCTGAGCCGGTCTCGGCGGCGACGTGGTTTTAATATAGTTTTAAAATTTTCCCCATCAGATTGTCCCAGTTTCCCACTCTTCAAAACAGTATGTCACAACACTGTAATGTCCTATTATAATCCCATATTCATCACCGAGGTAATTGTATGGAATGACCGGGCGGCGTAGAATTGTAGATTATATTCGACATGTGTCGCATAATGGGTTTATTTTGTCTATGGTTCACGTGTAAGCACGTGCTACAAAGAAGGTTAGGTTGGTTAGGTTATGGCGGTTATTTTAGGATGGGTGTAGGGGATTATATAAAAGTCAGTCAGACAATAGAATAGGCAGCACATGTCAATGACTGGTAGGTAATGCTCAGAATGAATATTTGAAAAGCTATGGGCAAAAGCGGGAGGCTTTTCAGGTAAGGTAGACAAGTATTGCAGGTAATTTTCTGCATTTTTACAGTCGAAGGTCAAAGAAAACTGAAATTAATGAGAACTAAAAGAAAACTATATCATTTGGGCACTCAAGTATCTAAGGGATTCCGAAAACATAACCACAGAGCCAACCCAGACCGATCACCGTTGAGGTTGACGTATTCGTGAGTGGAGACCGCGAATCGTCAAGCGTAAGGTGGGACGCCCTCAGGCTCGGTGGAGCGACGATCTTCGCAGGGTGGCTGGTAGCAATTGGATGAGAGTTGTGCGATTGAAGAGACTATTGTAGGCTGATGATGACCCAGAGAGAAAATCCTAACGAGATCTGAAGTCACGCCTCGTTGGTCTAGTGGTCGTAAGCGGGAGGCCCTGGGTTCGATCGACGGAATATTTTGCATGACCCGGGACATGCAAAATATTCTTGCGTTTTTCCATCATAAATTTCTTAGTAGCAGCCACGGAGTTTGGATTTGTGCTCGGTTGATGGTAATAGGCTCGTCAACTATTAATGTTGTGTTATGAAATGGGGGTGTGCTATTAGGTATACCTCTGCCTAACTCTTAGGGAATTACAGGCGTGATGTTATGTTATATAAACCATCTACATCATCTACAGTATCCACCATTACAGAGCTGGATATATGCCTCTTTAACATGTTATCAATTCACCCTAATATAATCCATCCATGTATAGATCAGCTAATATTGTCCTTAAAAGAAAATAAAACAAAATTAAACGACAGCACCAAGAAATAAAATATTAAAGCCTATAAATAGGAAGCCTTAACAATGTCGATGACTATAAAACAATAACCAACATAGGTTTATTCTTTTCAAGTTTTAATCTACAGGGTGTTGGGTTAAATGAAGGACACAAATTTGAAACATACATACAATACGCCTGTAATCCTCGAGGGGTTAGGCAGAGGTGTACCTAGTCCTGTGTGTCTAAGGCCCAGATAATAGAGGGCCAGCCTCAACGCTGTTTTCAGTCAGTTCCCGTTTTCCGATTGAGCTGAAATTTTGCATACACGTTTAGTTTGGATGACAATGCATGGTAAGCTAAGTGACGTCATTCTAAACCCAATATGGCGGACGATGTACGGTGATGAACGGGTTTGCTGAGAAGAGTACAAGAAATACAATGACGACACTCTAAAACGTGTTTTTTAATTATAATATTTTTATTTTATTTTTGTTGCTAGTACAGGCATCACACACACACACATATTGCTCGTAGAACGGATGGTCGAATGGGGCCGAAAAGTTCTGGAGTGGCGACCGCGAACGGGAAGACGTTACGTTAGAAGGCCTCCCACAAGGTGGACCGATGACCTGGTGAAGGTAGCGGGGATCCGCTGAATGCGAGACACACGGGACCGGTCAATGTGGCCACACTTGGGGGAGGCCTATGTCCAGCAGTGGACGTCTTTCGGCTGAAATGATGATGATGACAGACCTCTAACATTGTTATAACCTACATTATTTCTAAGTTTTCAATAATTGTATTTAGTGTACCAAGCGTGTTTTTTTTTTAACTATACCTAATATTTTATTATGAGTAACTACACGCCCTTAAAAAATTGTCTCTCGTTTAATCAAACACCCCGTACCAGACTCACATTTCTCACCGCTAAACTAGTTTGGATCTAGCTCACAAGATGCGCACGATTCCCCTCCATAAGGCCACCTGGACCATTACCGTTGCCCTGTAATCCTAGTGACATAAAAATATTACCACCTGGCGTTTTGTAATTGTTGGTAAGAAAATATTTTATAATGAGGTTGTTTTTTGTAATGTGTAATGGTTTATGTAAGGTGAGTATAGTCTGGGAGTATGTTTAATTACTGGATTATTATACTGCCGTCGTAAAAAAAAGGGCACAACTAATATTTTTGTCAAAATTGAGTTATATACATATTTAGAATCAGAAAAAAAGGCACATCTACTCAATTTTTTATAGAATTTTATCTTCAAGGAATTCGGAGATACAGTAGGCTCAAAAGGCACAAATGAGACTAATATTCATGTTTTATAGAATGAAAAGGCACATTTATTTACCATTATATTGAAAATGCACAAATACGTAGATGTGACTATTACTTCATACAGATTTTTACTAAAAACTACTTTGAAAAGGCACACTTACAACATAAAATAAAGAAAAGTCATAAACTTTAAAGTCGATTTTCTCCATATTTATAAAATGTTAGTTGTGCCTTTTTTCATTATGACGTCAGTATAGTATGGGTAAGCTACAGTCTGGTAGTCGTGATATACACACAATAAAGGGTGTAAACGCGAGTGCGTTTATGCCATGCTCTGGCGGTTAACAGGTTAAGGAATACAGCCAAATATATTGAGAGACGTCTTTCGGTGTGCTTGTTTGTTTATTTATTTCTCAAGCCTCATGGTTATGAGAATGAGTGCTGAGTGCTGAGCCTTCTTGGTTCGATTCCTGCTGGAAAAGTGTTACCGGTATATCCGTCAGTAATTTCACGGTAGTATCCCGAAGTATGAATTTATCTCCAACTAGCTGACCCGCGCAACTTCGCCTGCATTTGGATTTTTCCCCGTTTTTGCAACATTTTTCATGAATGCTCCGCTCGTATTAGTCGTAGCGTGATGGTATATAGCCTATAGCCTTTCTCAATAAATGGGCTATCCAACACTAAAAGAATTTTTCAATTCGGACCAGTAGTTTCTGAGATTAGCGCGTTCAAGCAAACAAACAAACTCTTCAGCTTTATAATATTAGTAAAGATTTAATATCAAAATACACGACCCTGGGGACACCTGGCGTTTTGTAATTGTTGGTAAGAAACTATTTTATAATGGGGTTGTTTTTTGTAATGTGTAATGGTTTATGTAAGGTGAGTATAGTCTGGGAGTATGTTTAATTACTAGATTATTATAGTATGGGTAATCTACAGTCTGGTAGTCGTGATATACACACATTAAAGGGTGTAAATAGACCCTTAACATAGCCGAAAGGCACTTGTTCTCTCCGTCTTTGCGATCATTTTTTTATTCAATACCTGGATGACCATACCTGGGAACCTTCTAATTACGGAGATATTGAGGGTCAAACTTCAAACTTTTTCAAAAGTTTTTATTAATTCATGTTTTTAATGTAAGATTTTCTTTACACACCTCCACGACCCCCGTACTATTCAATCCATCCATGGGCACAATGATTTGAGTGCTTTCCATCAAGTCCTACCGTAAAACGTGATTTTTCACCCCAAAAAAAAAAGTCGATTCCCAGCAATAATGTTTGCGAAAAGTTACTTAGGTTGATGTACAGAATGCTTGGTTGACGGCTATGTGATGGGTCTGTTTACACCCTGTATATTCGGATCGGTCTGTTTCGGACGGTATTAATTGAATGTATATTTTGCCGACCGGCCATGTCGGTAGCATCTTGACCATCCCTTGATAGTGTGTTTTTGACAGATTTGCTATAATATGTCAAAAATATACATCGCTGAGCCTCTCGTAAATTAGTGAAGTTGTGGCTTTCATCAGATCTAGACAGACAAACGCACATACAAGTACGTACACATGTTTTTAATTACAACTCCTGTTTTACTAATAAAAACTTTGACTCAAAATAGATAGCTCGGAGGAGCTCGTGGTTAAATAATAACAGCCGCTCGGGTCGATCTTTAGGTTAAGCCGTGCTTGCCTAGGTTGGTCTGTGGAT
Source organism: Noctua fimbriata (assembly GCA_905163415.1). NCBI lineage: Eukaryota > Metazoa > Arthropoda > Insecta > Lepidoptera > Noctuidae > Noctua > Noctua fimbriata. Next base: position 4,274,413 of record LR990946.1, read on the forward strand.
GGGTGACCACCCATTACCTACATACCGACTTTCCTCCGTGCCTCGGAAAGCACGTTAAGCCGTTGGTCGCGGGTGTCATTTGTAGATCTTTGACAGTCGTTAGGTAGTCAGTGGCCCAAAACGTCTGACAATCAGTCTTACCAAGGGGTATCGAATTACCCAGTACTGACTGGGTTGTGGAGGTCAGATAGGCAGTCGCTCCAGTATTCAGTGGCATCCGGTTAGACTGGAAGCCGACTCCAACATAATTGGGAAAAGGCTAAGCAGATGATGACTTAAAATAGATAAATATGCTTAATCTTAGGTTTATCTAAACTAAGCTTATAATAAATAAATAATAAACAGTACCATGAACTTAAACAGAAATTTTCTTATGTATTCATTGTCACAATTATTATCAAAAATAAGTGCTAAAAATACGTCTAGACCATACCAAACAAAAATCAAGAAGCTTTTAAATAATTGTACCAACACACAGTTACTACCAAGAATCAACCCTCTCCCATCGATTTCTAGGTCTCTAGGGCCTTAAGAACCCAAGTATGTACTAGACTGGATAATTGCGGACTATTTAATAGGGGCACAAAAAGTGGTCTGTACTGCACAATACAGGGCAGGTGTGCTAGTAGCATAACAATCTGGATGCAGTTTATTGGCTACGGGACGGATACGACACGATATAGCTCGATGAATAAAAACTTTTCAATATGTGCTAAAAGAAGGATAGACTGGACTGTTTCTTCATCCGACATTGTTCCGACAGACATGTCGCTTTACAGTGTCGGAGAGAAGGTATTGATTTGTATTAGCTTTATTTGATTTGATTTGATTAGATTTAATTTAATTTGTTTTTAATTGATTCAATTTGATTCTATGTTATTTATCTGATATTATTTGTCCCTGTCTTCGGATTTCTATCAATTTATGTGTGGCAATGGGTGTTATTTATATGAAATAAATGAATTATATTATTATTATTTCGTTTATTCATTCTCTTACATACTATTTACATTTTTAAATATTTCTTAAAAAAACCATATAAAAAACATTTAAAAATATAAATATATTATTATTATTTATTGATATCAAAAGCAAATGAAATAGTTATTGTTTCTCACTGTGAGCTCACTGCGTATTAACGATTTCAGTTCATACATTCAATTCATGTATATTTTTAAAGAAAACACTAGTATAGCTGTCAGTAATATCGGCCATTTCTATAAAGAGATATAAATAAAATGATCACGCTTGTTTGAAAATCAACATTTCCTCGCGAATAATCTTTCCCTACCACAAGTCTGCGTCGCCTTAAATTTGATTTCACAGTGAACAATAATTACAGTACACACATACACACTAGAATTTCCACACATTACAGGCCCATTCTTAATCCTGTAACAGATAAAAACCTGCAAGTTATGAATGCTGTAGTACCTGTCGATATTAATTAAAGCTTCTGCCTAATGAATTTATATCGAAATCTATAAAAAATATCTAACGTTTTATAAACACAGTAGATTTACATTTCTACACAAACACTGCTAATTGGCGTGTCAAATCATTTTTTCCCATGACAGCGTATCGTCATGACAACACATTGACTGATTGACAGCTACTAGTTACAACTTACTTCATCTTGATTGATGTTAGAAATAAGCAAGGTTATGTTGACATAGAACTATTATTGAATGATTATTACTCAATATGTTAGTATTTTCTTGTTGTTGCTACATTATTGATACTTTTAGCGAATCTATTTAATGAATATACCATCTCATGCACACTAATATTCTGAGGGAGCTGTCACTAATGTCAACTGTCAGTCACTAAGAATGGCGGGAAACAGTTGAAAGTGAAGTGGTATATGTGGTGAAGGGGCAGTGTGATTTATTCACTATTTTTAGGATCGACTGTTTTCTACGACACCTGCTTATACTTATTAAAAGAGATTATTTTGTTTAAAACCATTCTAGTTTTAAGTCTTCTAACCCTGTCTAGTCAAGGTATCGTAAAGTCAATTAACCTTTTGACAGCCATTGTCACATATACGTGACAAGCAAGCGCGTGCCGTGTACGCCAAACGACACAAATATGTGACAAAACGGTAGGTGAAATTGTGGCTTGGCGTGGAGGTCCTGCGCGTGCGTTTATGCCAAGCTCTGGCGGTTTACAGGTTAAGGAATACAGCCAAATATATTGAAAGGCGTCTTTCGGTGTGCTTGTCTTCTTGCATTGTTTGTTTATTTATTTGTCAAGCCTCATGGTTATGAGAATGAGTGCTGAGTGCTGAGCCTCCTTGATTCGATTCCAGCTGGAAAAGTGTTACCGGTATATCCGTCAGTAATTTCACGGTAGTATCCCAAAGTATGAATTTATCTCCAATTTAATATCAAAATATTCGACCCTTCATCACAAGTCTATAACATAACTGTCAAAATTGTATCTATCTACTATAAACTGTACACTTCTGAGTACACTGTACCTCATACAAACTTGAAGCAATATCTAATTACCATCAAGTCAAAAAATCGTGACATATAAAAGGTAGTACCACAGATTATGCGGTGTAACGGTACCCAGCCAGATGCCAGGTGCTACTCACATTTAAAAATAAAAAGCCTGGGCAATATGTACCTAGTGATGAGTTTTACTTCAACTATGTAATAGCCTGTTTCCACAGCTGGTTTATACAAATATTTTAATGATTTTTATTAGTTATATAAATGTGTTTCTTTACTATCTGTGCGTAACTACACTAATAATTATGTATTATAATAAGGTGACTGTCTCGTTGCTCGAGTGCGAGCGCGACTGCTGAGCATGAGGCCCTGAGTTCGATTCCGGGGTCGGGCAAAGTATTATTGGGTTTTTCCATCAGGAATTTTCTCAGAAGCATCCTCGGAGTCTAGATTTGTGCCCGGTTGATGGCAATAGGCCCCCTAGTACATGTGGTGCTTAAACATGCGTGATGTTATGTGTTATGGTAATGTTGGTCCCGGCTGGCATTTTTAGATCTTTGACAGGCGTTATGGGAGAAATCCGTAATTCTGACTACCATTCTTACCAAGGGGTATTGTTTTTCATAATAACTGGCTCCACGAAAATACCAGCTGCATACGGTTAGACTGGAAGCCAATACCAACATATTTGGGAAAAGGCTAAGCAGATGATATTTATACAAGGTGTAAACAGACCCTTCACGAAGTCGTCAACCAAGCTTCTGTACGTCAAACTAAGTAACTCAACGCAAAAACTGCTGGGTAACAACTTTTTTTTTGGGGTGAAAAGTCACTTTTTACGGTAGAACTCAATGTAACACTCAAAAGTCAAAACAGTGCTAACTGTGGAACTTTGATCCCAATATCACCGAAAAAGGAAGAAGTAAGGAGAAGATTCCCAGGAATGTTCTAGAACAAAAAAAAAATCGCTATGACGGAGAGTACAAGAGCCTTTTCGTCTTCGTTAAGGGTCTTTTTACACCGATTTATAGGTATATCATAACTTCATTAATTCACAACACATTTCTTTAAGTGGCCAATGTAAACATAATGGAGAGATTGGTGGTTCAGGGCCAGGTGGAGGGCAAGAGATCACGCGGCCGATCACCAACTCGCTGGACTGACCTGATCAAAAAAGCTACTGAGCTCACCATGGTCCAGTGTACTCGCAACGTCTCTAACTGGCAGAAATGGAAGCACATCGCTGAAAGAGCAATCTTCGGGGAAGTCAATGACCCACCGAACATCTCTCCGTGTGCCTCGTCTGAGCAACCACGATCACTCTGACAAGAGTCTTTCGACTAAGAAGAAGAGTTAACATAATACAAATAAATAACCTACTTTGGCTGACTGGTTCTGTCTCTCACTGTGCCTAGTGTGCCTACCCACGGTACGATAGCAATGAGACAGAATGTCGTCACGCGGCTAACAGATGATAGGTCAAATTAAATTAATGAATATGAAAAAAAAAATGTTTCTTTGGGAAAGTTGTATCATGAGTATACACATGTGTTTAAGTATCGGTCACTAACTACCAGTCACCCTGTATAGGTAATTTCTAGCCTTAACATAGGCAACAAAAAGGTCAGGTTTAATGAAAAATGTATATAAAATAAATGCAAGTTTAATTAATTGAAAAGAGATGACAAAAAAAAATGTTAAAGTTTTTGGTGAGGTAATGTTTTGATAAATAGGTATCAACGATTTATAATGACATTATTAGACATTGCAACATAACCTATATATTACATTTTTATCCTCAAAGTTAAATAACTAAAACGTTGCATAAACTTCTAAAAATAGTCCTAGGTAGGCACTATTTGTCAATACTGCACTATTATACATGCCTAATAATAATTTAAACACTCATCATCATCATTTCCACTGCTGGACATAGGCCTCCCCCAAGTGTCGCCACATTCTCCGGTCCCGTGTACACACGTCTTTAAATTATTATTTTGATATGATACAACACTTACACCCGTATCTATAAACAAATCGAAGTGATTACTTGAGTAAAACTAATTACTTATGATATGATTTTCATTCTGTAGTTTAGTAATTGCTTGAAGTTGGAACTGTCAAAAGTTACAATTCTTAGCTTTGCTTTCTTTGACGGTTCTTACTTCGTTCAAATTCTTGTCTATTGCATAAAGATGGTTGCATATATAATTACTTTAACTTGACTATAGATAAAAGTGTTAAATCTGTTAAAATGGCTTTGACTTTAAATCATAAATCATAAATCATATTTATTTCTGTAAATTGGTTTACAAAACTCTTTTACATGTCACAACATGTTGTTTTTTAAAACTAGATGGGGCCGGTGTTTCGTACCTGACTACTCTGAGAAGAAACATCCGAAACAAACTCAGAGGTCACAGTCTCTTTTAAAGTCCAGACATTGCTCAAGTCATATGAAAATACTAGGTACATAGATTTTTAGAGAATCATCGTTCTGCTGCCCTTATCCCAATTTATATGAGATCGGCACAGCTGTTATTTATATAATCCTGCCAGAATAATATGAAAAATTCTGACGTCTTTAATGTAAAAGAAAAACAAGACAATAACTTAAACCATGTTCCTAAAAATAGCTTAGTCGGATAGAAGTATATGTCCCTACCCCGTCGTAATTAAATAATTGTATCAAACAATACCTAGTTGTAGTGGTATTTATGGAGGAATAAAATAGTAATTAAAACATGTTAGTGCCTATACATATTACACAGGAGAATTACTAATTATAAGAAGGGAATGGTATTATAGAAGTACAATTTCAAAATCGACACTGCCTATAGGCGACGCGCCAGACCTCGTAAAAAATGGCGGGACGAACTTCACATTAAATAAATAAACAAATTATTTTTTATTCAGAATACAAGATTTTAAACTATCATGGTAAATATCCCGTTTCTAGTCTATATAATAAGGTAAAATACAATATGAATCTAAAACTAACAATGTAGTTATAATCATTTTAGATGTCTGTACTAGGATAATCCTGTATCACAAGCTGCAGGAGCTCTAAAAATATACTATATGCAGGTTTTAGTTTTTTTTTTAACATTACCCGTGGATCGAAAGACCTGGAAGCCAAAGAGAATGGCTCAAAGGTGGAATGATGGAGGCTAACCGTAACAGTAATTTTAAAATCTAATATCTTATCTAATTAATACTACATACTCTTAATTAACAAGGCAAAATAAGTAAAGACGCAATTTCACTTACGCCTAACAAACTCAACCCAGCCTAACGGTGTAAGAATGGTGCGTTACATAAACATCGCGCTGCATCGCCCTTGGCGGCTGGGCAGCGACCCCGCCGGCTCAAGGTCGAGCGTGCACACTCGTGCGTGCGTTCGTGTGCGAATGTTAGGGTCGGGAGTGTTTTATGCGGCGGGGAAGTTGAATGCACTTTTTGTTTGGAATGACTGGAATATTTTTGTGTGTAGTGAAACATTGTTTATGTGTTTGTTTCTAAATATTTTATCTATACCTTGGTGCTTTCCTTCGAAAAGTTTATAAGAAAACAATTCTAAGAATTTAAGAAAAACAAAGAAACTTTTGCAATATTTTGATAAAGTTTAAAAGAATTCAAAAAGTATTTTTGGAGTTGTATTCGTATAATTAGAAAATGATTATATGGCTAGAAAAGAGGTGACTGCTGAGATGGCGAGTAATAGAGAAGTATGGAAGAAGAAGCCATGCTGCGCTGACCCCTAATAGAATGGGATAAGGGCAGAAGAATGATGATGATCCAATAATTAAGTTTCATTAATCAATCCATATAAGGACACAGGAACAAGAGCATTATTGAATGATCTGACTATAAGGAAAAAAATGACGCAAGTGCGATCATTTTATGAATCCACCTTTGGTACTGGATGTTGGTTACACTTGTAATGGTAAACGCAAATAAACTGATGATTTAATAAATAATTTAAAATTACCTACGTGACTATAAAAGTATTCATTGCTTAACTTGTTCTCATTACATAACATAAATAATAAATATGGATCATTGTAATTAGCTATTGTTCTAGACATGGTGCTCCTATAATATTAACTTTACATGCTTAATTAGTCTGTGTTTTTTCCTCAAAATAAATATATCATAACACCAAACAGTCGTTGGTTGAGTTAAGAAAATAAAAAATATTACTCTAATATTTATTCAAATTCGGAAAAAAAGAACCTAATATTTTTGCAAACACCCAAACGTGTAAATCAAGCCCGCCCTTTAAGCTCTACACATCAAACACTGCAGTCTAAACCGTCCACCATTTTAGCAAGACCTCGGCAGTTCCATTGAAATGGTTTCATCCCCTCAAATGTCCAAGACATAAGAGTTAGGGGGTCTCAAGATAAAGTGGTCGACACACGCACACATTGACACCCTGTTTGGATGTCTGCAAATGTGTGGAAAGGAAAATCTCGAGACTATTTTTGTTATGAACGGGGATGTTAATCATCAGTTTTTAACAAAGGAGTTACAGTGCTACATAGTTCCTTCGGCGATTGAATAACGATGGCTGGGAGCCCAGTGCTGTTGGTTAACATTTATAAGAAAACTGTCTGAGCAAAACGGCTGTCAATTGTTCATCTTTGACTGTCGTTACAGGTAGTCAGTGGCCCAAAAGTGTGACAACCAGTCTTAACCAAGAGGCATCGTATTACCCAGTACTAACTAGGTTGTGGAGGTCAGATAGGCAGTCACCATGTAAAATACTGTTACTCAGCTGGATACGGTTACACTGGAAACCGAACAAAACATAGTTGGAAAAGACTAGGCAGATGATGATGTTTGTGCAAAACGTATTGAAAAAAAAAGATGGCCGCGTTATCTAGCAAAAAGTACGTACAACTATGTATACTATCAAAATATCATATAAAAAATAAAAAAATATCAAAATATACATTTCCGTTTCTTATTTGTTCATTTATTAACCCGTAGAAAATGATGTGGGTTATATTTATGTATTTACCTATTTATGAAATAACTCAGAATTTTAAACTTGAACTTGTAACTGTTTTTGTCCCTAATACATAAAATACTTTATAAAAAAAAGAAGAAAAAAATTCAAAGAGCTGTGAATTTTGTGAATAATAAACAAATAAATAAATACTTGGTTTTGGTTTCCATTTACTAGTGTTATATGGTGGGATGTTATCTGTTTGTTATTTAGTTTACCGGATACCCCATAGATAACAGAATTTATGGTAATTTCGATGAGTCAAAGTCGATTCAGCACTCCGTCAAAGACCTTATCTGGGGAAGAACTAACATCATACCTATATCTGCCTCCGTGCTGCGATTCAAGTTGTATAGAGTTGTAACAATTCATCATCTGCCTAGCCTTTTCCCAACTATGTTGGGGTCGGCTTCCAGTCTAAGCAGATGCAGCTGGATACCAGTATTTTATATGGAGCGACTTCGTATAACCTCCACAACCCAGTTAGCACTGGGTAATACTATACCCCTTGGTAAGACTGGTTGTCAGACTTTCGGGCCACTGACTATCTGTGACGACTGTCAAAGATCTACAAATGACGGCCGGGACCAACGGTTTAACGTGCTTCCCGAGGTATGGAAGAAAGTGTTGTTATTAGTAAAATGTTTTGTACATTTTTTTTAGTAACCACCTTTCACTACATTAGACTGCTTGTATTAGATACTTGCTGTGACATAGGAAATCCACTGCAAACACTATCTACTAATAAACAAGATTAAAATGTTAATTCCCTCCTCGCTGCTTCATAATATTACTGAATCACCTTCAACAAAAAAAAAACATAATGAGAATCGCAGATTTATCAATTGAAGTTAGGACATCTTCCTTACGATATTTATTGCTAAAAAAGGGCATATTTAGCACGATAAAAAATCAATAATCACGGATCTTCAACATTGTGTAATACATCACCCACAGGCATTAACCACATTCAATTATTATAATATTTGACAAAATTCAACCCTAACAAGACTTTTCTACGAAAAAAAAATAAAAAAAATAGTGGTAATTTCAACACAGGAAACAGCACTTTTATTTCATGATATTTTGCAACAACACACCATGATCACTCATGTGACAGAAAGCACGTTATTAGCCTTACGATACATGTACTAAAACTGTACTATGAAAACATAATCACCGGCTTAGCAATTTTTAATCAACAATTTTGCAATCGACCAGCACAAAATGGCCGCCTAGAAACGCCAAACTCATTTCAAATTTCGAACGCATTTTTTTTTTCAAGGGCCAGATTTGTTATGTTTGGTTGTTCATAAGTAAAAGGAATACGATATTGTCGGTATCGATAAGGATTGAAAAGCACGTTATGAATCGTGTGTTTTTTTGTGAATTTCGATTTGAAAAATGAAGAAATTTCATCGTAACAAAGGATGGAAAACATTGCGATTGTGATTTACGACATGCGTTTTTATCTTTTTTTCGATACTAAGGTAATCATAATAAGGTATAATACAAAACACGGAAGTTTAGCCTTTGTGTGGTCTTTAGGTACTTATTGGTCGTAGTAGGTATACTTTTCTTTAAGAGAAAGGAAAATTTATCTGAATGAAGAATCAGCATCGAAAATTTCCATTCACACAATGTGGATGGAAATTTTCGATGCACAGAATTAAGAAAGAAGTAAAAAATGTCTGTGGTTTGATTACGCTTAAGGAAGGAGCCCGCGAAATTCAAATTTTCTTGCGCTTTTTGCAGTTTGCAAGTCATTGTCAGGTTGTATGTTGATGAAAAATGAGTCGCGCAAGTAACACGTATGTAATTTACACGTATGAAAAAGTTCATGTAACCTCATTCAATAACTATTTCATGAAAAAGTTATTCAATGGGGTTACATGAACCTAGAGGGTTCTATTAACGATTTTAATGATTACAATTATGTTATTACATACGTGTTACTTGCGCGACTCATTTTCATCAACATACAACCTGACACTGACCTGCAAATTGCAATAATCGTAAGAAAATTCGAATTTCGCGGGCTACCCTGACGCTTCTACCTATTGTTTTTGGTTTCATTGTTCAATATCAAGAAGTTGATATACCCATCAAGCGGTGTGCCTTATTTTTCAATGGCTGCCTTCAATCTAGAATCAATTTCAAATCACATCATATCCACTTAGAAGAAAGAAATAAAATTAATGGGGAAAGTACTTTCTCTGGACTAATTATGATATAGAAAAGAAATAACGTAACATCACGTGTGTAATACCCGAAGGGTTAGGCAGAGGTGTACCCATTAGTACACCCACATTTCTCCAGTTACGTTTAAGCCCCATGTAATAGGCAAGCCTATTGCCTGATGGCAATAGGCTCGGGCACAAATTCTGACTCCATGACTGCTACTGAGAAAAACCCAATTACACTTTGCCCGACGTGGGAATCGAACCCAGGACTTCATAATCAGCAGTGGTGCTGCCGACCACTAGACGAACGAGGCAGTCCCATAAAAAGACATCTTCGGAATAAATATGAATAAAAAATCTCATGAAAGATTTCCTACTCTCAAAAATATAACTCATGGTTCACCGGACGTACAGTAAGCCACGCATATTTTAACACACCCCAAGAATACCAGAATTAACACATCATATACCCACCAGTGGTGAAGGTTCCATACAACTCGATTCCAACCGGCTTCCCTTTGAAAAATGGCACAGTCTGTATTCTACAACATTAGTTTTAGTATATGCGAAACCTGATACACGTGTCTAGTATATTTATGTAAAGAATCTATGTACAAAATTTCAAAACTGTGTCATGAAAAATCACAAAGTTATAAGCTTGTTCTGTTACTTAGTTGTCCGCACTAAAACACGGTCACCACGCAACGCGCGTCTCCACCGTCGTCTTAGGCTCATTGATAATAATAATTTGGCAGTAGGTACCTAAATTATTGCGATAGGTACTCAACGTCGCTCGGTATACAACTTTTAACTTTTTTTAATATTTTTGGGAAAAAATATAACATGGTTTAAAAATTATTGGAATCGATTCAGTTACTTATTCTGAACAAACTATATTCAGGTTTCGCATATACTAAAAATAATGTTGTATAGACAAATAATATAATAACATTAAAGATATGTACTCCGGCTTACCTCTTAAAAAAATTAACCCTTCGCTACTGATACCCGCAGAATCAAACGGTATACAGATTACATTGTGTGTACTTCTGAGTAACAAGGATCATTGAACAAGGAAGGTTGCCGGTTCAAACCCGGTTAGCGAATTTAACGTGTAGCGTCATCCAATGTAAAATGAACGGTAATAAATATTAAACTGTGAGTAATGTACGCCGGTGACGCCATATTTAACATTGAGAATGTATTTACCAGTAAGTTCAAAAAAGCATTATCAAGGCTAAATAATCCCCAGCGTCATTCTTTACTGCACGCAATTATCCATACGTTTTGAGTAACTCCACCTATTTTTATTTAAGGCTCTGGGTGGAGTGGAAAGGAGTGTCAGACTTGTACTGACTAAAACCCATCCATGTTCCTTCTTTGCCCTTTGTGTTCCAGGACCGCGGTATCTATTTCGAACAGTCCCGCAGCCCAACTCCACATTACTTCCATTTGACTTATCTAGCGGATAATTTAAAGACAAATGCTTTTTTAAGACTGTTATTTTTTTTTAAATATATTTTAGCTCATATTGTTCTACTCCTGGGCAATCAATCCTTCCACTTCTGCCAATGGTGTGCTTCTTCTCGCCAATTCGAGAGGAAGTCATCCAAGCCGTCCCGCTATTTTTTTTTCGGTCTGCCGCGACCCCGTCTAGCTGTCACAGGGCTCCAGTCTTGCGATATTCGGGCCCACAGCTGTGCCGACAAGGCCTGCCCAGTCCCATTTCAGTCTCGTAGTTTTATAAACTACGTCGGCAATTTATGTTCTGGAGCGCTGTATGGTCTTTCTCATCCTGACAGTTAGTTTACGCTGGTTGGCAAACGATTATGTGTTTGGTCTTCTGGATGTTGGTCAAAGACCAAGTCTGTGCACTGTCAGTATGGGGAGAATAGACAGGCCCATTTCCTTTTATTTAAGAATATGGGTAAATCACCCTTGAATAGCTCTTTCATGGATAGTAGCTCTTCCATGCGTTTTACATGCGTCATGCCACTTTAAATCTTGTCTCGCCTGGAATGACACTACTTCGCCCAGGTAGCTGATTTCGTCACCCATATCTAGTAAATGGCTACACCGATTTTGATAAAACGTATCTAAGAACCATCGCCAAGATACTAACTTTCAAATAAACAAAATTGCATCCAAATCGGTTCACTCGTTTAAGAACTACGGTGCCAGAGACAAACACACACACATGGCGGTCAAACAATAAGTATGTTGGTCTGGTTTCCTCAGGAGGATAAATAGATATTAATGTATTTAGTTCAAAAGAACCTAGACTGTAGAACGGATCAAGAAGCATCCTTTGTCCATATAACATACCGTACATTACTAAGACTTAAATTATTTATTGTATCAGACCATCAGACAAATAAAATCACGCGTAATTTTGTACTCAGCTGTGATTGGTCCACTTTTTATATCGCGTTAGGGGTGGCACTATGGATCAATAATATCTGATTGCATAATGAAAATCTTTTTTCATATCCTGAACTGTTTGTCTCCATAGGATAATTTAATACTGTGATTTAAATTTAATTATCCTATGGACACAAACAGTTAGTATAATAATAATTTATTGATATAGTCAAAGTGTCATTCTATCAGCTATACCGATTGTGATATAGTCAAAAATATATTAGCTTGACTGGAAGCCCTTGGACAAATACGAAACGCTTTGAAATGAGCTTTTTCGTTGTACTCGGTAGTTACAACAAAAAATGTCAATAGGCACCAGTGTCTGTCAAAAATGGAGCTTTAATTTTTTTGAAAGTTAATCCAAGACTTATAGAGCGGACATTAAGAATATTATCATACAAAAATTTTGATCCTGAACATTTTCGATTTTGACACACGAATTCTACTTGACAAGCGGGCGTATGTATGACATTAGATAGACCGATTTGTTACTAACGAGTAACAAGTATTGGATTATGATTTAATGTTTGAATGCCTTTGAGTTAATCAGTATTACTATTTGGTAAATTCGTTAAGAGTAACTTAAGTTCATGCTGAGAGTAGTAAATGAATCAAGTTTTTTCAACTAAAAGATGGGTTGTGTGTAGAAAAACTGTTTCTATACTTATAAATAGGTATTTATTTGTAAGTTTGTATGTAGGGGGTAATCTTCGAAACTAATGATCCGATTCCGAAAATTCTTTCACTAACTGGAAGCTACATCCCCGAGAGTCATAAATATTCATTTAAAACTTTCGCGTGGGTTAATTTCCGTACTTACATAATGGGAGCGAAGTCGCGAGCAAAAACCTAGACTAGCAACATAAATAAACTTACACCTTTTTCTCAAGGTGAGACAACAGAGCACCACCTGTTACAATTCGTAAATACTCATTTCTTATTAGTTCATACTCCATGTACAGAAAATGCTTGGGTTTAAACAGTTTACAGACAGCCTGTTAAAATAAAATAAAATATTTCAATATTAATTTATTACCTGCCTTGAAAATTCTCAGCACAGCCCTAACCTTTGAATCACAGCATGCATTTCTGCGCAGTGATGCAATTGCTTACGTAAGCGGTCGTTCGCCCGAAGGTGACCCTGGCTGCGGTGGACCCTTCCAAGGTCATCAGATGAACAGCAGCAGGGTTGGCTAGTTTACATTAAATGATGTTTTTTTTAACAAAAATCAGCATAACCATAGAAACATAAAATAGGTTGCATAACGAACATGTTTTTTTTTTTAATCTGAGCTGTTACAATGGTCTTTAAGCTGTGTTATGCATCAAGCTAATGCTAAATGTACCTAATATCTATTTCCTATGAGGAAAGGTGTACCTCATATTTATAATTTACTAGCTTTCGCTCGCGTTAATTTAGAATTTGACAATCAATTTGGATTGTACTCTGCTTGTAATAATAATATATGTAATTTAATCATGATTCGAAAGACACGTGGCGCCATCTATTATCATAAGAACGTTATTGTTGTTTTCCTCGGGAACAGTACTTTTTTTCGGGATGAAAGGTACCCTAAGTCCGTTTCTGTACACCTGACAACGTATATGCGAAATTTCAGGATGATCGGTTCAGTGGTTTAGGCGTGAGAAGGTAACAAACAAACTTACTTTTGCATTTACTGGTACATTATTAGTTAGGAAGGATATTTAATTTATTTTTTTAATCAAATAACTCATGTCTCTATCCTATGAGGAAAGGTGTACCTCATAATTCATATCTCTTCCTATGAGGGGCAGAAGGGAGAAAGTACAGACTACCCACTGACGAGATCCTAGATAGTTGTTTCTTCCATTAAAATTAACATAACAAATAAATAACATTAAAAATAACGAATACTACGCACAGTAATAAAATTCAGAATAATCATCCGTTGTTAGAAAAATAATTTCGATCCTCAATACAATTAAAATGACTACTAATTCGCTACTTAAATGATTTAAAAAAAAGTATTTTTTTTATTAAGACTGGTGAGCGTGAGGTCCTGGTTTCGATTGGTCGGGCAAATTATTATCGGTTTTTCCATCAGGAATTTCTCAGTAGCAGCCAATAAGTCTATATCTGTGTTCGGCTGATGGCAATAGGCTCGCCCTATTACATGGGACTTGAAACATAACTGTCGAAATCTGAGTGTACTATTAGGTACACCTCTGCCTTACCGTTCCGGGTTTACAGGCGTGATGTTATGTCATGTTTTTTTTTTTAATTAAAAAAGAAGTTTTGGTCCATCCCTAGGCCCCAGACACAATTCATATAAATAGTTGTTTATTATCAGTGTATTATAATCGTCTTCTTTTCATGTAAATGCATGTTTTATGTTGGTACGATGACTCTGGATGGTCACAATGGCCTGTTGTATCAAACGTAGGTGGCTTGTGGCTAGGTAACAGCCATAGGGGTCGATTGATCAAGGTCTACACATGCCGCGGTCGGACAGTGGATGGGTGACAATCCATTCAATACCGAAGCACGCATGATTTTATTTATTTATTTTTATTTATTTATTTAGGTATCACAAACACTACTAACATTACAGGAAATTCCTAAGCTGTCGGTCCCGGCTGTTGTTTGGTAGATCTTTTATAGTCGTTACGGGTACTTTGAACTCTGTTATACAAAATTATTTTTAGTATATGCGAAACCTGAATAAGTAACTGAATCGATTCCAATAATTTTTAAACCATGCCAACCATATTTAACCCTACGAGGATTACAGACCCGATGTTATGTTATGTTTTACTGGAAAATGATTAACCACTCAGTAAGCATGGTAGCGGGACTGTCCGACTGTGAACATCTGTCGTAGAGGCAATTTAAAGACGAGAATAAATAATTAAAACTAACCATAAAAGGTATGGCGGCGCCAACGAATCAATTATTCCTATATACTGACAGACATACAGTTTCCTCTTAAAACCACAGAATGTCGTAAACAATTTAATAAAGGGCGATATTTTTCGATTTGTTGCAAATATAATTATTATATGTTTTATTACTCACTTTGTTACCAAGGCAATGTATTATGTGACTACATAATTATGATGTGTAATAATGAGTTATAAGCAGAGGTCGGAATTAGGTAGAGTTATTTATGTACTAACACTGATTTCATACAGCGAAAGAATAAAGTGGATATAAGATTTTAAACAATCATGGTCACTAACATTATTATTTAGACTAGAAACGGGATATTTACCATGTTTAAAAAGAAAGAGGGTAGACCGATTTGTCTGCTCATAAACACCCACCCGCAATAACTTCAGTTTATCCGTGATCATGGTGCTTGCAACAGCTCCGAAATATCGGGAACTCAACAAAAACAGTAAACATGGTAAAAATCCCGTTTCTAGTCTAAATAATAAAGTGGATATGCCTCAAATCCCGAGATTAATTTTAAAGAGCAAAAAAATCCCATGATTTATTAAATAAAAAGTTATTTGTTTTACACAATTTAAACCATCCGACATCGGATGTCCGAAGTTGCAAAATTCCAATGCACGCACGATGTTGCCACATTTGTAGTTCGCACAATTATCTTTGTTTTATTTGTCTTATCTGTCTCTGAGGTTTTTATTATTATTCATTTGTGAAATCCCGGGAAATCCCGGGATGATCCTTATTAATATCAACATTTCGATGCAAGTACATAAATAACTCTACCTAATTCCGACCTCTGGTTATAAGTTATTTTTCAATGTAGGTAATATGACTTTTAAATTGCATTTTGCCGGTACTGGTTTTTTTTTTAATATTAAATGGGCTTATCTTAATCTAGTCCTGAAGACAGAGATGAGGTCAACGATGGATTCCGAAAATAAAATACTTATAAAACAATTTTGAGCTGTAGTTTTGTGGCGAGCACAAAATAATACGTTTTTTATATCAAGTATTACTTTGAGCCACCAAGAGGGAAAAAAAACTAAATAATTTTAGAAGGTTGGTTATACACCACAATTTTTTAATTAGTACAAAAAAATGGAGCTCTATCCGTACCCGTTACTGATCATATTTGTGTAATCAAAAGTCAAAAAAACGAAATCCCAAAATTGTCCACGAAAATTTGTCATAACTGGTAAATTCATGTTGAATCAATCATTCATAACAATTACCACTAGAAAATACTACGCGCAGTGCTTTTCCATTCCTGTCGCCATTCATAGGTCCCGGCAAACTATATTTCCATAAATTGAGTGACATTTTGGGATATAAACAAACGCTTATAACTTTGCTGTTTATGAATATTATTTATTGAGACTTTACATATGTAATAACAAGACCTTCTCTAATAAGAACTTTAAGTATTTGTACTAATTAGAAAATAGTGGTGTATTTTCCACCTGCTGATAACACCAAACAATACAAGGGTGGAAGAGAGACACCGACGAACAAACGGTGACCACTTATTCAGTACATCATTCTCAACATGAAAAATATTCTTCATCGGTAATTAAACAAAAATCAGTTGCTTCCTAAATAAATGCAATACCTACACGGTCATTTTCACACCATTTTTTTTAAATTACCGATTAAAACATTCATTTTATGTGGGGGGGGAGGGGTCAGAATGATGTACTGAGTACCTACGTGGTAACCGTACGTGCGTCAGTGTCCCTGTCCACCCTGTATAATATTCTACTATTTCCATCGCTGAACATAGGCCTCCTCTGAGCCTAACCACAACACCCGACCAAGGTGACGAAGATTTAGAACGAACTACGTGCGAAGGTGCACACTCTACCTTAAAGATTTACGCTTTGAACCTTTTATTTATTACTAAATAAACGTGCCTCGAAAATCACGTTAAGCCGTTGATCCCGGCTGGTCATTTGTAGATCTTTGACAGTCGTTACAGGTGGCCCAAAAGTCTGACAACCAGTCTTACCAAGGGGTATCGTTTTACCCAGTACTAACTGCGTTGTGGAGTTCAGATAGACAGTCGCTCCTTGTAAAATACTGGTATTCAACTGCATCCCGTTAAACTGGAAGCGGACCCCAACATAGTTGGGAAAAGGCTAAACAGCTATTGATGATTTATTACTAAAAAGTAATTATCAGCTAGACAAAAATAATCCCCAAAAAAACAAAATTTGTCCATATTGACCACACTCGTAATTTAATACATAAGTTCTTAAATACCACTTAAAAACAAAAACATCCTTGAAAACTCAAGATGATTCAATAAGCGGCGCAGTTCCCGAGATTGGGTTGAAATACGGACAAAAAAACATTATGCAAGCGTGCAACGACCGACAAGGTGACCTGCCATTGTCTGGCCCTTTATGCCAGCTACACAAGTGGCAGAGACTACAGAAGTACAACTTCGTATTTCTACAAGCTAGCTTACGACACTGTGTCTTCTCATATTCTTCATCTTATCGTCATCAATATTGCTATCCTGGCCTTTATCATCATCATCATTCTCCTGCCCTTAAAGAAAGAAAGAAAAATATTTATTTGTCGGAAGTAAAGGCACGCATACGAAATACAAAATGACAAACAAAAAATATAAACAATTAAATATACAACTACGTGTTGTATGTTTAATTGTTTTATTTTTTTTGTTATACATATACAGGGTGTAAACAGCCCCATTACGAAGCCGTCACCCAAGCATTCTGTACATCAAACTTTACGCAAAAAATATTGCTGGGAAACGACTTTTTTTGGTGTGGAAAATTACATTTTACGGTAGGACTCAATGTAACGCACTCAAAACATTGTGCTGATGGATGGATTGAATAGTATGGGGCTCGTGGAGGTGTTTTAAGGAAAAATCTTCCATTAAAAACAGGTTTAAAAAAAAAAATAACTTGTTAAAAAGTCGGAACTTTGACCCCCAATATCTCCGTTACTAGAAGTTTCCCAGGTATGGTCTAGAACAAAAAAATGATCGCAAAGACGAAGGGTCTATTTAAACCCTTTATTTATAAATACAAATAGGACGGAATAAAAAAGACAGACAGCTTGCACATCGTGACTGCGACAAGCTGCTTAACACATTTTATTTGGGGTTGGCGCAGCATATTTCTGCTTCCATACTTCTCTATTACTCGTCACCACAGCAGTCACCTCACGTCTTTCACAAAGCCCATTCATCGTTTATTTGGTCTTCCCCCACTCTTGTCACATCCACATTCAAATATGGTTCCCAGACATAGAGCCAGGACAAAAAAATATCGCTATGACGGCAAGTACATGTGCCTTTCGGCTTTGTTATGGGTCTATTACACCCATTATACTTACTTACTTCAACACCAAAATTTATTTATTTTCAAGCGACCCACAAACCGAACCTTCTTCAACCCCTCTACGCAACAGCACACGTCTGTCAGTTTGTCCTTGCATGCCTTAAGCGTAAACTATGCACCCTTACATTAAAAGTTATGCGAAGCTAATGTGATGCTATAAATTATAGCTTATGAACCCGTTGGGCACCACTTATTATAGCGATAAGGTTTTATAGTAAACGGTATTGTACCTGCGCTTGCGATGAAGATATTAGTGACGTTAGTTAAAAAGTGTTCAATATAAATATTAGATCATTAAGTGTTGTGTTTTATTTGTGTGTTTGGGTGACCACCCATTATACAACCTTAGTTTTAGTATATGCGAAACCCGAAACACGTGTCTAGTATTTTTATGTAAAGAATCTATGTAGAAAATTTCAAAACTGTATCATGAAAAATCACAAAGTTATAAGCTTGTTCAGTTACCTGGTTGTCCGCGCAAAAATGTGTTCACCACGCAGCGCACCCGCGCGCGCGTGCCTCGAGCGTCGTCTTAATAATAATTTGGCAGTAGGTACCTAAAGGGCCCCGGAGAAGCACAAAAGCACGTTAAGCCGTTGGTCCCGGCTGTCATTTATAGATCTTTGACAGTCGTTACAGGTAGTCAGTGGCTCAAAAAGACTGACAACCAGTCTTACCAAGGGGTATCGTATTACCCAGTACTAACTGGATTATGGAGTTCAGATAGGCAGTCGCTCCATGTAAAATCCTGGTATTCAGCTGCATCCGGTTAGACTGGAAGCCGACGCCATCATAATTGGAAAAGGCTACGTAGATGATGATGACTTATTGTGTTTCAATTTGGGTGATTAATATTGTAGCACCATTCCATGCTAACCAGAAGAAGATTGTAGAACCGTAAATTCTGCGGCTGGAAGAACGTTTTGAGCACATCTAATCAAACTCATGACGGCACGGTTGGCGAAGTCTGCGTTGCGTGTCACGGGTTCGATCCGCGCACGGAACAAATATTTGTATGGCCTACAGATAGTTGTTTCGGGTCTGGCTGTTTGTGTATGTGAGTTTAAATGTTTGTTAACGCACCCACATTACAGAAGAAATTCCCAGTACAGTATAGACACAAAAAAAAAAAAAATGTATTGTACCTTATCTACACTTTTAGTATGTACGTTACGGGTAACAAGTTGAAGTAATAGAATACGCGTTTCTCTACTATGGTTTCAACCTGTGTAATTTAATTGTTGAAATGATTCTGTTCCCTATATTTGGCACCAGAAGACGCTAGTACAGTTAAAAAAATCTAGTTAGAAAAATCTGGTCCGATAAATTTGGCGTGTCAGTTAACCCTAATAAATGTCAGGCGATCATCATTGGGAGTTCTCGCAGTCTCAGTAAGTTGGATGGTACAACCTTGCCACCAGTTCTTTTTGACGGTACAGTCGTTCCATTTAGCGCTGATGTAAAGGATCTAGGCATGCATATTGATAGAACTATGAAATGGCATACCCAAGTCGCTCGTGTCAGCCAGAAGGTTACTGGTACGTTGCGGGCTCTATACCGATTGAAAAACTTTCTACTACACATCTCTATATACACACAGAAAACGAATCGATAGAATTTTATAATTCTTTTGAGCAAAGTAAATAAAATATAAAAGAATTATAAAAATCTATCGATTATTTTCTAAAAAATCTCAACCATTTTTGCAAAGGTGAGTCAGCTAACTGCTATCACTCACTGTACACGACAATCGATTGGGTTTAAACATTTGCACTATACCCTCGACTAATAAAATCTACTATGTCTATAACATTACTTGACTTACCTACGAAAACTTAAAACAATAAAAAACTACCAACCAATCATCAGGTACCGACCTACCACACGAAAACTACGTGACAGGTATCACAAGTCTTAGCCTTCAAACTACGTCATAACAGTGTCAACAGTGGAGGGTTAAACCCATTGGAGTAATAAAATAAAAAGAGTAAGCGTATAGGTACTTTTGTGTAAGTCAGCCAAGTTGCCACTTTAACGGTTAAAGGGCTCAGCCGGTAAAAGAAACTCTGAATTTACAAAAATATAATTCATCTGCCTAGCCTTTTCCCAACTATATTGGGGTCGGCTTCCAGTCTAACCGGATGCAGCTGAATACCAGTACTTTACCTGGAGCGACTGCCTATCTGACCTCCACAACCCAGTTAGTACTGGGTAATACGATACCCCTTGGTAAGACTGGTTGTCAGACTTTTTGTGCCACTGACTACCTTAACGACTGTCAGAGATCTACAAATGACACCCGGGACCAACGGCTTAGCGTGCTTTTGTGGTCACCCATCCAAAGACCAATCTAGGCAAGCACGGTTTAACATAAAGATCGACCCGAGCGTAAGAAAATTAATTATATAATATAGAATTTTCGTTATGTTTATACCGCGCGCTAGAGCTAGGCCCTCTTCACCAATATTACTAAATTCAATTACTGTTCAGTAACAGTTACTGTGATTTCAGTTTGTTAGCCAAAAATAGCATTCTCTCCTCCAGATGTTTTAATCTGCCCTCACACCTAAACACTGTAACTTTTGACTGAAGTTCTGTGTTTTCAGTTTCGAAGGTATTATTGGGTTCTTGCAACTGTATTCCGTCCGTCTGTCTGTCAGCAGGCTGTATCTCATAATCAATAATAGGTAGACAGTTCAAATTTTGTGTCGCAGAATGTGTATTCTTGTTGCCGCTATAACAACAAAAAATGAAAATAAAAATAAAATTAAAAATTAAAGGGGGCTCCACTACTACTATGGTACAGAAGTGAAACTCGCACTTGGACGGTTTTTTTCAATTTTAGTTGGTTTTGTTCAATTTATAGTTGAAACACTAGAGCCATGGGGTCCGAGTGCACACCTAGTATTTCGGGAAATCGCCAAGCGGTTGGTCGACTCTTCACTTCAAAAAATATTTTGTGGCCTATTTTTTGACCAAAGAATCAACATTGCCATCCAACGTGGCAATGCTGCCAGCCTTCTGGGCACTTTCCCTGTTGAAAGCGATGCGGACGAATTTTTTGACGCCCTGCCACCCTTTTAATACTTTTACATATACTTAATTTATAAAAAAAATATAAATATATAATAATGTATAAAATTATTTGATCGCCAACCCGCCTGCCAAGCGTGGCGATTATGGCAAAACCCCCCTTCTTGGGGGAGGCCTATGTCCAGCAGTGGACGTCTTTCGGCTGAAATGATGATGATGTATAAAATTACAGATTTTTAGTTTGTAAATAATATAAATATTCTTTGAAATAAATATATTTTAGTTTGTTCATATAAGTAGAATTTATAGTTTTTTTTTTATAAACACGCAACTGCAACCGCAAAACAGGGTTTTTTCAAGACACGCCCAGCTACTAACTGCCCTATAAGGTCATAGTTACTCACAGGCCTACCAATAGGTATGATACAGTTAAATTACAAGTCATCTACTATGAACAATACCATGATGTAAGTCTCACCGCGATTGAATAAGCCGTTCTCGTGTTTACTACACAAAAATAGAAAGATTCATTTATTTTTATCATGATTTGGGTACATACAAATCTAGTATGGTGGTAGTGTAGTGTGGTGAGTTAAAACGCCTTAAAGCCTTAAAGCTAGGCCACCTGCAGCTATACCCTACAATTTTGTCAATGGTGTTCTGATTGTCCGCTTTGTGCTCGGAGTTTTTCGGCCAAAGTTTGGTATGCTAGCCACTTGAGAGCACATGACAGAGCAGCACACCAAAGCTCTCGACAGCCTCCCTAGAAAGCCATCAAATGTAGTCGCTTTGACCGAAATCGGCTAGATGGCATCTTTATCATCATCATGGTGATCAACAAAACTTAGATATATAGGTTCGTTTTTTTTTTAAATCATTTGTACTGTACCCATAGATTTAACAATATATATTGCAAAGGAGCTTTGGCAATTTGGTGTACAATCAAGTAGGTATATTCTATTCTACATAAGAAATCACGACTGTAATCCCCGAAAGGGTTAGACAAAGGTGTACCTAATAGTACACCCACATTTCGCCAGTTATATTTAAGTGCCATGAAATAGGGGGCGAGCCTATTGCCAACAAACGGGCACAAATCCAGACTCCGTGGCTGCTAATAAGAAAATCCGGATGGAAAAACCCAATAACACTTTGCCCGACCCGGGAATCGAACCCAGGACCTCATGCTCATTCTATTCTAGTCAGCCCTAAAATAAAGTTTTTTCCAAGCATATGCATACTTACTCACGGACCTAAATACGCGCAATCCATGGTGGTTGTTTAACTATTGTGTCTGCTTACCTTTAAATTCATAAAACATTTTTTTTTTTTTTTTTTTCTCGATGTGGAAATCCTCTATGGATGTCCTCCGCCCTGGGGAGAGCGGAGGGGTCTGTCAGACTCGTACTGACTAAAACCACACCGGTGTTCCCTCGCACACTTGCGTCGGGGGGCAACGGGATCTGATGCGACTTCCGCTGCCCCGGACTAGTGCCGGCCCGCCTGACCTGCGGGCCTCGTCCCGGGGGGGAGTGAGGTGTAAAACTCCCGCCGTTACGTCTGAGAGAGGCGCGCGTGGAACACTACGCGCCGCCGTCTCGGGTCCAGTGTGATCGGGGGCGACGGATGTCCCCGAATCCGTCGCCCCTGGACCTATTTAGGGGGGCCGGAAGAGAGCGTTGTCCGCCCTCTGCCGACGCCCTCTGCGTCTGCTGCGGGATGGGCGGGAGCTCGTCATCTCCCTCTCCCTTTCCGCAGCCTCCTTCTGCGACATGACGGTTTCGCAGAAGGACACCACCGCGTCCCAGGACTCTGCGCTGCCGACCATCGAGCGAACGACGGTCGGCAGCGACAGGTCTCCTCCCACCTCCGTAACGAGCGCACGGCGCGGCTCATCCCACGCGGCGCACTCGGCCAGTGTATGCCGCGCCGTGTCTTCCAGAAAGTGGACGCAGTGATGGCACCGGGCGTCCGGCTCCCTGCTTATGCGACACAGGTACTTCCCGAAGCAGCCGTGCCCCGAGAGCACCTGCGTCGCCCGAAACGTCAGGGAGCCGTGCTTCCTCCCGAGCCAGTCGTCGAGTACTGGCCGGAAAATTCATAAAACCTACCTCAACAAACAAAACAATATTCCTAAATCCTACTAACCCAACAAAAAAAGCTCCTTCTAAAAATCGAATGCCTTTAAACAAAGACCAAAAAATAAAAAAAAGAACATATCCCCTTTTAATCCAGACACTGAACCATGCAGTCACGCAAAAACTGCTCAAATTTCTATCCTATTACGTCGCCGGTTGGCGAAGGTCCCCAGTTCATTGCCCTGAAGGTGACTCCAAAGTCCCCATGACCTACCCCAACGTCTGGCGTGTTCCTAGAACTTATAATAGAGACTGGAGCATCATCCGGTTCCTTTACAAAATTGGTTGAAAAGTAAAGTTACGTAAGATCATTTTTATAGTTTGTATATAACTATCTGGCTGCCGGCGGCCTTAGGGTTGCGCATGAGTTTGTATAGAGACTGGTGTTTTTGTGAATTTTGATTTTAGAAACCTTTGGTGTATTTTTTTTTTGTTTGGCGGTTAATACTTTTATTTTTATTAGAGCGTTGAGAGGGAAGTAGAATAAACTCTTGAAAGTGGTTTAAACTAAAATATAGAGAAAACAGAATCGCACATTGCAAAATGTAATTTAATCTAGGAGATAATTTCCGTAGTTTTCAAACGTTACCTAAATGCGTTGTAGACACAATAAAGTTCACTAGAATAGTGAAAAAGTTGCAATTTGTTCGTGAGTTTGTATGTAGGAGGTAATCTCCGAAACCAATGATCCAACTCTAAAAAATCTTTCACTGACAGAAAGCTACATTATTCGTGAGTGCTATATGCTATAAATTATATTTATATCATGCATATTAACCGAGCTATCACAATTTTTGCGAACGAAGTCGCGGGCGAAGTGTTAGTCATTTTTCATTTATCAATGAATGTAAGTAACTCATTACTTCTTAAAAGAGTGCGAACGTGTTCCCTGGCACGTGTTTATAAGCTAGTGGGCGTGTCATAATCATAACAAAAGAGTCATGTGTCATATAGGTTCTATTAAACTTGTCATTGTCATAATGACATATTTGTCTACCCAATCCTTTTTAGAAACTGGCTTGTACTTTCATATGTCTTTATTTATTCAGAAATATGTCTAAAAGCATCTTGTAATTATTTTACAATAATTCAGAAAGCAAAATAAAATTATATGTCACTATCTGTCTCTCTATGTAATATACTGGTATTATGTATGTATGTATGTACATACCTGTGATGTACTTTCATAGGACTTTTTTTTTCCTGATGGGAAATCATCAAATGACCCCCTCCCGCTTTGGGCGGAGAGGAAGGAAGTGTTAGACTTGTAATGCTAAAACCCAGCCATGTTCCTTCTTAGCCCTGTTTGTTCCAGAGCCGAGGTATCTCTTTCGAAAAGTCCCTACACCCTGGCAGGCAGCGGCCCTTGCAGACTCCTTCCTGTTTGCTGACATCTCTTTGAGGCGCGCGTGGAACACGAACGTGCCAACGACACGGCCTGCCGTCATAAGACGTACGGACGGCCAGCTAGTACATTACTTATCGTCCTACTTTCATAGGACTTAGGATTTGAATACAGCTTTTATTTTCAATAGAATGTCCAGCTGTTCGGCCAATAATATCTAATCCTATAGCACCATCTATCGATTAATAGCTTATTTCTTCACCACTGCTTTCAAAATAGAAAAGGACAACATCGTGACGAAAACGGCATGTACTAGACCCAAAAAATCGAAGACATGTTCTATGTTCTATGTTAAGGGTTTTGGTTTCCGCACTTAGTCCTTAAAGTGGACCATTGTGCCGTTACTCCAACCAGCCCATCTCCCTCCAGAAGTAGATCAAACTTCACGGTCTTCTCAGCACATTCGCAAGGGATCTTGGTGTTCCAAGAGTCTCCTCACAGATCTGGGTGACGCCGGTGCACTCGAGGAGCACCGTTTCCTCCGGCTCGCTCTGTGCAGAGCGTGCATGGAGGACTGGGGACTGTCAGTGATACCTAGGGTGTGGGTGTCGAAGATATGTGTCATTTACCAATCCGCTCTATTCCTGGCTGATTATACTAATCATCACACGACCTAACTGGTATTAACAGTAATAACTATAAAACAATCAAAATTATTCGACAAACATGTTGACGCACGTGATATGCTGTACCTTTGTACCTAACCAATTCATTGAAATCGCTGATAAATTTATAATTAACACAAAATAACAATTGTTTTTCCTCTCTCATTAGACTACTGTATGCATTTATTTTGTTAGCCCACTTCCCTTTGCAGATAAAAGGTATGTATCCCAGTCCCAGCAGTGGGGACTTTAAAAGATGATTATGTCTAAGCCAAATAAAAGATTGAAAATCGCTGTGATTTTTGGTCGAAAGCACGACTGCTAAGCAGGAGTTCTTATGTTCGATTCCCGGGTCGGGGAAAATGTTATTGGGTTTTACCATCTGGGAGATCTCTCAGTAGAAGCCATGGAGTCTAGATTTGGGCCCACTTGATGACAATAGGCTCGTTCATGTGTGTTTACTTTTTAAGGAACACCTCTGCCTAACCCTTCGGGGATTACAGGCATGGTGTTTATGTTATGAAAAACACAAGTGAAGAAAATAAATACCATCAGTTGGCAGACAGCCATAACTAATGTACGAACATTATAGTATCAATTACAACTACACATTTCTGCATGTCATTCTGTGCGCTAACGCAATAATGCTTTAGCTTACAAATATACTGAATCAAATCATATCAAATTTATTCGTAAATGTAGTTTTCATCACAATAGGCTGTTATAATAAAATGGTCAGTTCGCTACATTTTACTCCAGAGCATACAAATGATAATAATAAAGTTAGTTGTGTCGTTAGTTGTGTGAAACCACTGACACACATTTAAGGGCATTACATTGCTCGATGACCTTGATGATTTGATCCCTGTACTGGTTTTTGTTGACTTGCCCCGCACATTTCGCAAAATTTCGGTTTTTATTTATTATTTAAAAATGTTAAAAGAAATAACAGAAAAAAACAATACAGATTGTTAAGTATATCATTACGTATTTGTTGTTACAAAATTCATGCCGATCTATTAAGCCGTTACAGAGATAATTTACAATTAAGGTTGAAAAAGGACCTATTTTCTACGATTAACCAAAAAAATTGAGAAGGTTTATTAAAATTTTAAACAATACAATTTATTTGTGATGAACTTAACTATAACATACTTTTTTTACACGGAAAACGCACGAAGGGATTCATCAACAAATTTCTTTGAACATACGCTGTTTTTGGGATTGGAGCCGTGTAATGCCCTTAAAATAAAGTAACTCAATTACTTACATAATAACACACAATTCCTTACGTGCTAACACACAATTTTCAATGTCAATTTTGATTAATAGTACCTAATTTAAATAGTGTAACGAAAGCTTTAAAACTGCAAGTCATTATTTTTTATTCACTTTACGGAAAATACAATGTCGTTAAATGAGGGGAAGTATTGTTTATCAAATTCACACACTGCGTCAATTTGTGGAATGGAATGAATGTACGGTATACATAATAGGTGTAAGATAAACTTGACGAAGCCGATGGGCATTTCTTCTACATTGTATTACTATTTTTTTTTGTTTATTTGGAAATATCTGGTATTTTTACAAATATCCCAGTTACACAGGGAAACCTATAATTGACCATATTAACTGTAACACGCATATTTTTTAAAATATTTGTATGTATCGCTGTTGGTTACGTAAATAAATAAAATAAAATAAAAAATACATTGTGATTTTTTTTGTTTATGACCATACCTAAGAACCTTCTGGTTACGGAGTTATTGGAAGTCGAAGTTTCAAACTTTTTACAACTATTTTTTAAATACAATCATGTTTTTAGTGTTATAACTTTACTTTAAATACCTCCATGACTTCTGTACTACTCAATGCACCAAACAGTACGATGTTTTGAGTGCGTTACATTGTGTCAAATCGTAATTTTACAAGAACAAGCGACCTGTCCCGGCTTCGCATGGGTGCCTATGTTACTCAAGGAAATGTAGCATTATAATGGTGAAAGAATTTTTGAAATCGGTCCAGTAGTTCTTGAGTTTATTCGTTACAAACATACAAATCGTTGCACTTGATATTATTAGTATAGATGGAGATCATGGGATTAAGATAGCAATCTCAGATCATTTTGAAAATAAAATACGAATTATTATTTAAATGTTTATTCGCAGAAGTCCTCTGCACATACTAAGCCTAATTGCAGTTCACTGCTGCTGGTAATAGGCCTCTCATTATTTGCACCAGAACACCCATTTCTCCAGCTTCTGCATCCCGTCTGCTTCATCTGAATATAGTAGACGTACAACTCAACAAATACATACATACATGGCCATGGGCAGGCCACATTTCGTCCACATTCGCTTTGCTTCCACATTTAATATGCGAACCGCCAGTCTGTGGTCTTCTCTGTTTCACGATCATTATACTCTGAATTTCTTCAAAGTTCGAGTGAATCGATTTCTTCTAGGCAAGCGAGCTCCAGACTAGGCCGCATCATCGCTTCACATCAGGCGACTTGCGGTCAAACGCAAGCCTATTTAGTGTAAAAAAAACAATTATACGTCTAGTCATTTATGCACACCACACTAAATAAATGCATTTAAAAATATACCTACAGAACCATAGCTACCCATCGCTCCTATCCATAAATCGCATTGGCATTTAGACCAGTTTTTGCAATCGGCAAAGCCCCTTTATAATCCAAGGTCCCACCCAAATAAAAGCGGTATGGGAATGGACCTCTAACTTTTGTATCAAAGCGACTATTAATAATATTGTCTGGGACGCTTCCACTGCAGTTTATTGTTGCAATTTCATGTCTGGGCGAAAATACAGGTGCCAAAAACAGTTATTTTGAATTAAACAAATATAAACTTTGAGTAAATTAGGGTCAATTTGTTTTTCACCGCTTTATGGTGACTGTGGAAGTGCAGAACAAAAACGCTATAGGCGTTCATTTCATGAGTATTTCAGAAATCTATAACCTTACGTTGCTAACTTTGTTGAAATCTCACTGCAAGTTGCTGGTCTCTTTTTTAATCTTTATATAAATTGTCAGTTTCATCAGTGTTTCAGAATGTGTTTTGATGGGTACATCAGATTTTACTTCGAACTAGGAAACCAGAGTTAGGTCAGGAAGACTGCCATCCTTGTGCATCTAGGTACTGCATAACGACTCCAGTCCTTGTTTTGATTTTATAACCGACTTCAAAAAAAGGAGGAGGATTTTTATGTTTTTTTCCTTATCTCCGTCATTTATGAACCGATTTACAAAAAGTCTTTTTTTATGTGAAAGGATATACTTTCCGATTGATTTCATAGAAATTTCAAAATCGGTTCAGTAGTTCAGTTTTTTTCTTCTTGGCCATATTATAGTTACCATGTAAAAACATACTAAAAAAGGTAAAATAAAAAACTTTTTTGCAAAAAAAAAAACCAACTTCCAAAAGAACACTAAAAAAGTCTCCGAACTTTACTTTCAGAAGTCGGTGGCAATAAAACAACGAAATAAACAAAGTCCGACTTCCGAAAGTAAAGTTATTTTAGAGCTTTTTAGAGTTTTTTTTGGAAGTCGGTTTTTTTCAGGCCAAGTTCTAACACAACATTCCATTTTTTACCCGACGATAACCAAAGCTTTGCATGAAATTACTCTTTATATTCAACGATATCTATATAAGTGTGACTGAGATTATCCTAGCCTCGAAGAGCTTAAATGAATTCCAACAAAATGTGTTTTCATGACATCGGTCCTGACCAATTTATTGAATGACGACGCAGAAACGCATAACACAGAATGCATAATGGCGAAGTGTCATAAAATGCAACTTCCTCACGTTTTTTCCAAGTTGTACTTTTAGCATATTACCCTTTATTATTAGCTCTAAAACCATGACTCACCAAAATAACAACTATTCCCAAGTATTATCTTAAAACAGGCCATAGAGTGAGTGTGCATCTTTTCTCGTTCTTCTATGACGTCAGAGCAACCACATCAGGTGTTCTGGTTGGCGGTTCTATGAAAACCAGTCATGTTATGGGTAAATAGGCAAACAGCTGATTAGCTTCAGTATATTGTTCATTGTGAGTAAGAGGTAGAACTCCTTGCTGGAGTTTGGGTTTCCCGATTGTTGTAACTTGGGAGTCTTGAAAAACCGGCCAAGTGTGATTTTAGACAAGCATGTACGATCATCGACCGCTGCCTAGCTTTTAATCAGTTATCAAATTTCAACCAAAAAACGGTTTGTGGTAATAAATCTCCCTAATCAAGTAATGACGAAGGAGACGGCGTGACGAACTGGACAGGTTCCTTCAGAACTGGAAGGAGGACGCGCGGATTCGCGAGAAATGAAAAGAGTCGAGAGACACCTTTGCCGAGGACAGAGCAGCCTAGGAAAAAAAAAAACTAATAATTGTGAACATATTAGTTCCTAACTACTAACTTTCTGTAACCATCTGAAAACTTTTGTTATGTAGTGTTTAAATCAGTCGTATGACTACTTTTATTATTTTGGAAAACTGACGACGGATTAGATTTGGCACCAGATTTAATTTTTCGAACCACAACTTTGATTTGATTTTCAGAAAATGGCTCTTCAAACATTTGTGTGTACAGAAGTATATCCTTGTCTGCTTTGTTTAAATCAAAAAATGTTCTCCTATGCGTCATGGGGTCAACTAAAAGCAATTAATGATATGAATTATTGACGTTTTTCGTTTTATGTTTATTATTTTTATTTGTTTTTCATTTTTGTTTGTTTTTCGTTTTTCGTTTATACTGTGTCAACTAATCATGGCCGATGGGGCCGAAAAGTTCTGGAGTGGCGACCGCGAACCGGAAGACGCTGCGTTGGAAGGCCTCCCACTAGGTGGACCGATGACCTGGTGAAGGTTGCAGGGATCCGCTGGATGCGAGTCGCACGGGACCGGTCAATGTGACGACACTTGGGGGAGGTCTATGTCCAGCAGTGGACGTCTTTCGGCTGAAATGATGATGATGATGATGATGAACTAATCATTCTGTACATCGAAATTAAATAACTTTACGCAAAAATTATTGCTGGGAAACGACATTTTTTTTGGGGTGAAAACTTTCGTTTCACCGTAGGACTCAAAGTAAATTACTCAAAACATTGTGATGATGGATGCATTGAATAGTGCAGGGGTTGTGAAGGTATTTAAAGTAAAAATCTTTCATTAAAAACTTGTGAAAAAGGTGGAACTTTGACCCCCAATATCTCAGTAACAAGCACGTTCCCAGGTATTTTCTAGAACAAAAAAAATATCGCAATGACGGGGAAAGGAAGTGCCTTTCGGCTTCGTTAAGGGTCTTGTTACACCCTTTATAATTTAACACTCTTCAGTAAAGCTCACTTCAAACCTCAATAAAATGTAAATTCTGGACATTTACAATATTCAAAAGCTAATTGATTTCAAAGTACCTATAGTTACTATCGCTGAATAATAACAGCGGATGTTTTTGACTTGATATTATTAAGATAATAATGGTGACGTGTTCAGAGATGAATTTCAATAACACGACGCAGGTGAATAATTTTTATCCACGTTAGTACGCATGTAAATAAGGATGATAATATATCAAAATATGCGTTACATGGAAGTGTTAATTATGTACATATGTGACGTGTGTATAAGGTACCTATATCCTGTTTAAAATATAATTGAAAGGTCAATGTTCATTGATAACAAAATGGTCTGCGTAACTCAAAGTTTTGTAGATATGCCTGCACTTGCAAGGTCTAAAACTGGTTAAAAGATGAAAGATACTTTATTTGTCAAACATGCGTTTACATAAACTGACTAATCAGACATGCAAGGTATTGAATTAATGGTAAGTATCAATGTGTGTTATAAAATAACGGCTTTCTAATTATATCAGTTCTTCTTCTTCTTAGCGTATCGATGGCAAAATGTATTATTTATTTATTTATTTATTTAATCCTTATTTACAACTATTTTTACAGGCACAACCCAATGCAATAGTGAAGCAACAAACTACTTAAACTTCTTAAACTTATTATCTACAACATTAGTTTTAGTATATGCGATACCTGAAACAAGTGTCTAGTATTTTTATGTAAAGAATCTATGTTCAAAATTTCAAAACTGTATCATGAAAAATCACAAAGTTATAGACTTGTTCTGTTGACTGGTTGTCCGCACAAAAACGTGGTAACAATAATTTGGGAGAAGGTACCTAAATGATTGCGATAGCTACTCAAAGTCGCTCAGTATCCAAACTTTTAACCTTTTTTAAATATTTCTGGGACAAAATATAACATGGTTTAAAAATGATTAGAATCGATTCAGTTACTTATTCTGAACAAACTATATTCAGGTTTCGCATATACTAAAAATAATGTATAACTAATTACAAATAATGTTATCCTTGTGAATTCACTCAGTGTACAAGCAAAAATGTCTACCAATGTTTATGTCTGTCTATGTGTTATAATATGTTTAGCCCAAAACTCAGCCATGCGAACCCCGCTCACTGATGCAGTAAATAAATCATCAAGAGCACAGGTGATGCGGTGTAAGATGGAATTTGGTGAAAATATAAATATATCAGCTCTGCAGCATCATAGCATCTTCTGGAGCTCTGAAATAAGAATGTAATGTTCAATTATGTTCATTCCGCTATAACAAAACCTGTTTGTAACCGACATCAAAAAGCAGGAGGGTCTCATTTCGTCGGATTTTTTTAAATGTATTTAAAGACGCCTGCACCGATTTAAAAAATTCTTTTTTTGTTCCCTGGCGGTCTCATTATTAATTTTATTGAAATCGGTAGAGCCGTTTTTGATAAAGCAACAAAAATATTGTATACATCGATAATATTTTAGTTTTTTTTTTTTTTCAAAAAATAAAACCGACTTCAAAAACACAAAAATGTGAAAAATAGCTTTAGCTTCGGTGGCCAAAAAAAACTGTTTTTTTTTTTTTTAGGATAGGAAATCATCAAATGACCCCTTTTTTTTTGTTGGATGGTAATTCATCAAATGACCCCCCCCGCTCTGGGCGGAGCTTAAGGGAGTGTCAGACTTGTACTGACTAAAACCCATCCATGTTCCTTCTTTGCTCTTTGTGTTCCAGGGCCGCGGTGTCTCTTTCGAACAGTCTCGCAGCCCTGGAAGATTAAGAAAGAAAGAAAAGAAAGAAAATATATTTATATATAATAAAATATAATTTTGTAACAAAATTACAAAAAAAAATAATAACAAAACACAAATAAAACAATAAACTATAAATTCAACAGGAAGGAACAAAAAAAGAAAAAAAATAACAGCGTCGTGACTGCGACAAGCAGGTTACCACTCAGCATGATGCTGTGCTATGGAGGGCCCACAACAAAGCGCATACACAGCAGATACAGCATACACAGATGCGCAGATTACAGGCATGATGTTATGTTACGTTACTTATTTTACTTCCAGATTACTACAGAGCCATCGTTCATGTAAACATTACTGTAAGCCTACGAAACAAGCAATAAATCTCGTCACAGTTTGACAAACACAAACTCGCCATTGTTAATATGTTCTTCCCTATGTCCGCGCTCAATAAGGTAAACAAAGCGAATATTTATTTTTATAATTAAATCTTAATTGAATTCCATTAATATGAGCAGCTATCAAATTCCGAGAGGGCCTGATGTAATTCTTGTGGACATTATAATTGTAATTGGTGTATGTGCTTCTTGTCACGCGGTCTCATTTATTTGTTGCAGGTTACATAGGTATTGTGAAGTCCAGGAGTCATGCGTTAATGAAGGTCATGTAGACTATCAGGCAGGAATTGAGAATACAAATACATTCTACAACATTATTTTTAGTATATGCGAAACCTGAATATAGTTTGTTCAGCATAAGTAAATGAATCGATTCCAATAATTTTTAAACCATGTTATATTTTATCCTAAAATATTTAAAAAAAGGACTACACTACATGTTATTGTGTAGTGTTTTTTATTGTTAACTTGACATCACATAAAGTCATATTTAAGTCAGATTTTATTATTGGGTAGGTTGTATATAGTAGAATAAAATAATAAGGAATAGGTAATAAATTACAAGCATGTCATGTCAATATCGTAAGTGATTAAATTGAATTATGGTGTGTCATTTTACAATTTTTTTTTATTTAGCCTGTATTGTCCCACTTCTGGGCAAAGGCTTCCCTCAATTCCTTCCATGTACTCTTTTCCCGCGCCTCCTCGGGCCAGCCCTCGCGGTACGCGTCCAAATCGTCTCGCCACCTCTTTCTGGGCCGGCCTCGGCGCGGCGCCGTCCATCTTCCGGCAACCATCGTAATGCAATATAAAAATAATGTCACGGAAATAAACAATATTTATGTTTTTGATCAGACCGGATCTTACAGAAAAAGAAAAAAAATATATAAATTGGGTACACCTATAAAATTTCCCCCATTTCTTTCCAGCTCTCCTAATGTTTTACCTTCTTCAGCCAATCAGTCAGGAACGAGTGCAAATCGTCATTCTTGGGCCTGTCTCGGTGACGACGCCCGTCTTCAGGCATGACTGTGTGACGTTCCTGACCGACTTTGAAAAAACTCTTGATAATATCTAAAGGGTGTAAATAGACCCTTAACATAGCCGAAAGGCACTTGTTCTCCCAGTCTTTGCGATATTTTTGTTGTTCTAGACCACACCTCCACGACCCCCGTACTATTTAATCCATCCATTAGCACAATGCTTTGAGTGCTTTCCATCGAATCCTACCGTAAAACGTGATTTTTCATCCCAAAAAAAAAACGATTCCCAGCAATAATTTTTGCGTAAAGTTACTTAGTTTGATGTACAGAATGCTTGGTTGACGGCTATGTGAAGGGTCTGTTTACACCCTGTATACAAGAGATACAAGACAAAGTAGTATTTTGTCAGTGACATTTTTCATATAATCAAATTATCAGCTGTCCGATACATGTGGGTCGAGTAGGTATTGAAATTTTGTATGGGACAGCTGATAATTTTTTCGCATTTACGATGGACCCAAGGAGAAAGTTGTTCAGTTTGATGGTCTGCAGCATATCCTTTCATGTGACTTTACCCTTTCTGTTACACCATGTATAGATACCCACAATGCACATTAGTTTCATACATAAGGTCGTAAAAACAAATTAGTAATATGACGCAATGGTTCGCTATTGTGAATCATTTGGACTCCGCTCGACTTTGTCGTACCCTTCCCGGAATCTTGTCTAGACTAACTAGAGCTTAGGACACGGAGCGAGCGGAGCGGAAACGTGGTGCGATAGCGGAATGGTGATAATAAATAAACAAGTCAGCGCTACTGCTGCTTGAGACCTGGGTTTGATTCCCGGGCAAAGAGAAATTCGATACAGAGATAGAGGATAGGAGGATTTTGGGGAAAGTGTTATAGGGTTTTACCATCAGGAATTATTCAGTCTGGGTTTGAGCCCTTTTGATGTCAATGGGTTCACCTTCTAACCAATGGGACTCAAACATAACTGGTGAAAGGTGGGTGCACTACGTAGGATATACCTCTGCCTAACCTTTCGGAGATTACAGGCGTAATGTTATACAGCGTGGAAGGGACACCGACGCGAAAACGGTTACCACGTCCTCAGTACATCACGTAATTTAAAAAAAAAATCAACTGTTCCATACATTTTGATCGTGTAGGTATTGCACTTTTGTAGGTCACGGCTGATTTTTTTTTAATTACCGATGAAAATTTTCTATTTGGGGGGGGGGGGGGGGGGTTTATTCAGAATGATGTCCCTTCCAACCTATATAAAGACTTATCAGAACAGGCAATCCGTGTTCCTGGGGTTTTTATTGCGCCGCTTTTTGTTACCAACTTAAATAAAGGAAATGGTGAGGGTGAGCGTTTTTGGAAGCCATCATTTGTAAGTACTTTTGGACAAGTTTTCCAGGACCGTAACGTGCTTCTTCTTATTTTCCGAATATGAACGTATATTCTGCATTTTAAAAAGTCTGAGCCCAAAATCCAGAATTCACCGTTTTTGGGCGGATCGGAAGGGAGTGACAGACTTGTACTGACTAAAACCCATCCATGTTCCTTCTTTGCCTTTTGTGTTCCAGGGCCGCAGTATCTCTTTCAAACAGTCCCACTGCCCGGAAACTTCACTGTATCTCGGAGAGCACGTTAAGTCTAGAATTCAACCTGTCGTTGTTTTAACGGAGGAATCGTGGCTCGCTATGCATTATATAGTATAGATTAACACATTAAATCGACCTTTGCTTCTATTTCTTTGTTTAATATCGTCCCTTTCCTGGAACCAAGTCTAGACACAAACTAGGTTTAGGACACGGTAAACGCGATAAGCGGAAAGGTAAGGAGCGGTTCGCTATACAACATTAGTTTTAGTATATGCGAAACCTGATACACGTATCTAGTATTTTTATGTAAAGAATCTATGTACAAAATTTCAAAACTGTATCATGAAAAATCACAAAGTTATAAGCTTGTTCTGTTACCTATTTGTCCGCACAAAAACGCGGTCACCACGCAGCGCGCGCCTCCAGCGTCGTCTTGAGCTCATTGATAATAATAATTTGGCAATAGGTACCTAAATTATTGCGATAGGTACTCAAAGTCGCTCGGTATCCAACTTATAACCTTTTTAATATTTTTGGGAAAAAATATAACATGGTTTAAAAATTATTGGAATCGATTCAGTTACATATTCTGAACAAACTATATTCAGATTTCACATACACTAAAAATAATGTTGTATATAATAATAGTGACAAATTCTTAAAGGAATCTCTAGCTCGATTTTAACGAAAACTAAAACTGCATCATTAGATTTTTGAAAAATCAATATTCCTAGCCAGGAATAGAACCTATTGATTTCGGGGAAAAAATACACTCTGTATTATTAACAGGTTTTTTTTAAAGTAACGATACCAGAAGTACAAGTTGTGCTCGTTCGTTGTAAAAACTAAGCAAAAACTGAATTGCTTAATCGATTTTCACACGGCACCGCTCGTCCGCGCGGTCGATCGGAGATAGCAAAGTAATTGTATCATTGGCGGTGCGCCGCGCGGGGAGGCGGTGAGTGGAGCTCGTCCTCGCGGTCGGGCGGTGTCGGGTGTTAGGAATCATGCGACGTGATATCCGCCGCACGACCGCGCACACGAGCGGTGTCTTGTGAGAATCCGCAGATTCAGCACAATAGTTGCAATGAAAGAAAAAATAAATAATACATGAATGTTAGTTTAGTAGTAGTCCCCTATACTTTTTTGTATAGGGATGTCTGCGTCTTGAGCCGCGTCTGCATTCGTACCGGTTTTACCAAAGCTTAAGACAGCCGTCATCTTTTGAAATCCGCTACGCAGACAGCGGCTCTATGTCCTCACCCTTACCTGCAGTGTAAGGTCACCTGCATCAACGTCAAACAATTATGCAACTTCCTTATTGTTGAATAAAGTAAGAATACGTAATATTTAATGTTTTCAGTGGACATTGTCGTTGTAAAATGATTTAATTGTTCGTAAACAAGGTTGTAAGGTGTTATTTTGTGATTAATATATGATCTGTTTGAGCTTTAAGTGGATTTGTGGGAAAGTACTGTCCATTCACAGATTTTTTTTACCTCTAGATAATATACAGGCTAAGAATTGGTACATATAGAAAAGATGAAAAGCATTAGAGGGCGTCAAAAATTTCGCCCACATCACTGTCAACAGAAATAGTGCCAGAAGACTGGCAGCATTGCCACGTTGGATGGCAATGCTGACTCTTCGACCAAAAAATTGACTGGTCAGGTCACGAGTCGACCTACCACTTGGCGATGTCACGAAATAAATGAGCATGTTAAAGGAACTTTGAAAGTTGCGCCAGTTACAGAAAATTTTAAAGGGAATTGACTGTCTCTGTATGGATATGAGCCGAGGAAGGATGAATCGCATGTGACTAAAAGAGTGATGAATACAAATGTTGATGGATGGAGAGGGAGAAAAAGACCAAAGAAGCGATGGATGGATTGTGTGAGGAATGATATGAAAGATAAAGGAGTAAATGATACCGTGACGGTTGACAAGGGAGAATTAAAAAAACAGGTTATGCCGACCCCAAGTAACATGGAACAAGGCTAGGAAAATATAATAATTATAAGGGGTGTAAAAGTACGAGCTCCTCTTTACTTACCACGAAACAATCTGTGACAATAACTATATTTAAAGATGTTTCCGACATTTTCACAACCACCCATATTTTAAACTTATACTGTCACTTACGGGATATCTTCCGTGATTGTTCATTATTTTGAGCTTGCAACAGCGCCGATATTTCGGTGCTGTTGACTGGAGAAAAAATCGAAATATCGGGAGCTTAATTAACAATCACGGAAGATATCCCGTAAGTGACAGTATAAGTTTAAACACTGTTTTAAGCTTTCACGGTTTACAACTAAACTTGTACTGTCACTTACGGGATATCTTCCGTGATTGTTCATTGTTTTGTTTTGTTTTGAAAGAGGGTAGATATATTTGTCTGCTCTTATCAATTTATTTTCCATCCACCCGCATTCTCCAGTCAACCCGCGATCATGGCGCTTGCAACAGCGCCGAAATATCGGAAGCTCAAAAGTACAAGTTAAGTATAAGTTTAGTTGTAAACCGTGAAAGCTTAAAACACTACCCATATTTTTGTACGAAATTACATACATTTGACTAAACGGCAAAGAAATTTACCCTGGGTATGACGCGTTTAACGAGGTGACTCAGGGGTGACATGAAAATTAAGGAACTTATTATGACTCATAGAAACATACGTCACTAGTCCGTACCAACGTACGATAAATATATAGTATGGGATTTCCGTATTGTTTTATATTTGTTATTTATCAAGTTGGTGCTGACTACAAACGTTCTTATTATTGTGTAATACTGTTTTAATAGTTTTTCTTTTAGGTATTTTCGTATTATTTAAGCCATGTGTCTCGGCTGCCATTTTGTAATACATAACATCACACCTATAATACCCGAAGGGTTAGGCAGAAGTGTACACCCACATTTCGCCAGTTATGTTTAAGTCCCATGTATTAGGGGTTGAGCCTATTGCCATCAAACTGGTACAAATCATGTTCTGTATGGTGTCCGGACGTAAAGAATAGCACCATCCCATATCTTCCCGTGGGTGTCGTAAGAGGCGACTAAGGGACTTACCAGAGAATGGGCAGCAGCGTTCTCTGTGATTTTTTTTATAACAAACATACTGCGATCGCCAACCCGCCTGCCAAGCGTGGCGATTATGGCAAAACCCCCCTTGGGGAGGCCTATGTCCAGCAGTGGACGTCTTTCGGCTGAAATGATGATGATGATGATGATGGTACAAATCCAGACTCTGTGGCTGCTACTGAGAAATTTCTAATGGAAAAACCCAATAACACTAGCCCGACCTGGGCATCGAACCCAAGAAAGCTCAGCAGTCTTGCTTTCAACTATTGCATAGCATTGCTTTTATTACTTACCTCACTATTTATTAATATCATCATCATTAATCATCATTCTCTTGCCCTTATCCCAATTTATTTGGTGTCGACGCAGCATGTCGTCTTCTTCCATACTTCTCTATTACTCGTCATTTCATCAGGCATCATTAATATGTTGTTAGTATTTTTATTTTTAGACATAGATTCGCACACCACTTGTCATTTTACATCCATACATAACATTACGCCTGTAATCTTCAAAGGGCAACGCAGAGGTGTACGCCTAATATACTATCCACATTTCGCCAGTTATTTTGGAGACCCAAGTTTTTTTCCCCCTAAAAAACAGTGTAAGAACGCATTACTTCAAGTCTTTCTACTTAGAAAGACTTCCACCAACACCGCGCAGCCTAAAACACTGAAGATACACACTACCTACGGAGCGCAAACCAGGTCGGTTACAAAACGTCAGAAGTCCGCACTTGGGGTCTGCCATCGAGCTATGGAGCGAAATATACTGGGTGTCAAACTTACGGACCGCATCAGAAACTCCATACTTCGCTCCAAAACTCAAATAGCTGATGCTGGCCTAACCGCTGCTAGGTTGAAGTGGAACTGGGCTGGTCACGTCTGCCTCATGTCGGAAGAGCAATGGTCAAAAATTACCACTCAGTGGATATCAAATAGCAGGAAACGACAACGTGGCAGGCCCAGAAGGAGATGGCGGGATGAGCTGGACTCTTTCGCAAAGGATTGGCCTACAATCGCACTAGACCGCGAAATGTGGAAGGAGGGAAGGGAGGCCTCTGCCCTACAGTGGGACAATATAGGCTTATAATAATACATACTTATGTATCTTCAGTGGTTTAGGCTGTGCGGTGTCTAAAAACCCGTTTTATTTTATAACTAGGTACAAAGTGAAATTTTGAATTTTTGTTTAGTACGAAGTTCAGAACAAAAATTTCCTTAATCTTATGACGTAGTTTCTTTAAAACTTATTGAAATCATAACCGAACAAAGTCCATAAAAAACCCTGACCAATTTTTACACTAGAAAACTTTTTGTATATTTATGTAAAATTCCATAATTCTTGTCTGGTTTTAAGTAAAACCACGTTTTTAGTGTGTGTTTATGCGTGTATTTCCATAAACTGTCGCTAAATATTTCCTATGAACCACGTCATCCATGTCATAGTTGAATCATTGTATTTTGATTGGACTTAGTAGTCTAATCAAAATCTATACATATAAAATTCAAAGTCCTGACAGACTGACTGACTCCAATCTCAAACCAAGGTACCAATATTTCACATTTGTAATTTAATTGATATTACTATGAACTAATATTTGCCAGTTATTAGCAGGTATATGTAAATATATGTATGTACTATACATACATAGATTACTTATCATCCCAGAAGAAAGATCCTGTGGGCAATTCCCGAACTCCACGCGGGCGAAGCCGAGGGCATAAGCTCGTGTCCCACTGCTGGGCAAAGACTTGCCCTTTCTCCTTCCATACCTAGACCTCTCTAGGTATGGAAGGAGAAAGGGCAAGTCTTCGCCGCTGTCGACCTAAACTTTAGCCTGGCTGTTTTTTCTCCAACATCAGCTACTTCAGTTATGGAGTGCAGAGTGGTGTTTCTAACGAGATCATGCTGCGCTGTTGCATATACACATCATAATTTTAATTATAATAAAAACTATAGCAAAATTATAAAAGGAAGTAATTACTTTAATGAAAATTAACAATATATTTATTAAGCAAACTAACACTACATTATTAATTAAAAACTATTAAATAAACTAACAACAAACTATAAAAGGGCATCGAAAAACTCCTCCTCAACGCTGTCAGCTGGTAATGTACCCAAGAGACTGGCGGCGTTGCCACGTTGTATGGCAACACTTAGCCTCTGGCCAAGGTAAAAGCCAGCCCTTGCGTCACGGGAAGTGTCAACTAGGCGTTTTGAAATTTCCTTAAACAGGCTATGAGCACTCGGACCCCACGGCCACAGAGTTTCAACCCCAAACGGCTCAAAAATACAGTTTCCACAAAGGTTTCAAAATTTATTTAAGTAAAAATTAATTTCTATCTATTATGTACATTATATACAGACTAAAAAGAACTAAAGTAATGATAAAAATAAGACTAAAAGTAAGAAAATATAAACATCTAAACAACGACGACAATAGGACACTTAGGCGTCAAAGTTTTCCTCCGCATCTCTCGCCGACTGGTCGACATTTCGCGTGACCAGAGGGCTGGCTCTTTCTTTGGCCAAAGAATTAGCATTGCTATTCAGCGTGGCATTGCTGCCAGTCTTCTGGGCACGTTTCCAGATGACAGCGATGCGGAGGAATACTTTGACGCCTGAGTGTCCTATTGTCGTCATTGTTTAGATGTTTATATTTTCTTACTTTTAGTCTTATTTTATTCATTACAAAGGTTTCTATATTTTCTAAATTATAAAAAGGTTGTCATGTAAGTCACAAGTAAATTAGACATGGAAACTTACCTTAGGAAACCAAATAATGGAAACTTTCCTATCTGCACAATTAGTCAGTCGTCAGTAAGTAATATAATAAAACAATCAAAACTA
Source organism: Noctua fimbriata (assembly GCA_905163415.1). Taxonomy (NCBI): domain Eukaryota; kingdom Metazoa; phylum Arthropoda; class Insecta; order Lepidoptera; family Noctuidae; genus Noctua; species Noctua fimbriata. Next base: position 4,316,037 of record LR990946.1, read on the forward strand.
TGTTCCCATATTGACGCACGTGGTATATGCTGGCCTTTGAACCCAACCAATTCATTGAAATCGCCGATAATTCATATTTCAATTTAAATAACAATGCATTTTCCTCCTTCATGAAACTATTGCTATGTGTTTTGTTAGTAATTATATGTACCTATATGTAGTTAGGATTAATCAAAAATTGAGTCATAGAGTTCTGGAACACACGTGCCTGTAACATGATACTGGGGACCATGTTTTCTACTTTCATTCTTCCCAGTCAGCCGACACGTTATCATTCATCCATGTCACCGCTGATACATATTTTCTAAGTTCTCTTTCTCATAACCACCATATATCATAAACTATACAGCAGTAGCGAAGATTCCATACAACTCGAGTCCTACCGGATTCTCTTTGAAAAATAGCTCAGTCAGTAATCTATAGATAAATAATATAATCAGATAAAAGATATGTACTCCGGCTTACCTGTTACAAAAATTGACCCTTCGCTACCGCTATACAGAGTGGAAAGGACACCGACGTTCCATACATTTTGACCGTGTAGGCATTGCACTTTTGTAGGAAACAGCTGTTTTGTTTTTTTAATAACCGATCACAATTTTTTATGTTGGGGGGCTCAGAATGATGTACTGAATACGTGGTAACTGTTTTTTATTTATTATCTCGTTTCGTTCCGCCTCATTCCACACCTATGTCAAGATAAACAATTGCCTCTCAATTTCGTTTCTAAGATAGGTATTTTGATTAAAATTAAATGTCTTACCTTAATGCATAATCTGTCTATATTTTTCTTACTGCTAAAGTACAGGACTTCTGTCCACGCGGGCCTGTGGACGGTGACGCGGAACAGTCATGCTAGCGAAGAAGGTGGCGGAACGTGAGAGGGAGAGAACCTCACTTCCCAGCCGCCGCAGCAGACGCCTCGGGTGTCGGGGGCCACGTGGTGCCTCCTGGCCACCATAGGCGTGGGCTTGTGGACGGTGAGTAATGGGCTAGCTCGCCGTCCGTCCGTCTTACGACGACAGGCCGTGTTGAAGGCGCGTTCGTATTCCACGCGCTCCTCAAAGAGATGTCAGCAAATCGGAAGGGGTCCGGAAGGGCCGATGCCTGCCGGGGCTGCGTGACGTGTCACGCCGATCCTGGGTATTATGGTAAAAAAGCAGGAAGATCATCAACTGCCTAGCCTTTTCCCAACTATGTTGGTCGGCTTCTATTCTAACCGGATGCAGCTGAATACCCGTATTTTACATGGAGCGACTGCATATCTGACCTCCACAACCCACTTAGTACAAGGTAATACGATACCCCTTGGTAAGACTGGTTGTCAGACTTTTTGGGCCACGGACTACCTGTAACGACTGTCAAATATCTACAAATGACAGCCGGGACCAACAACTTAACGTGCTTTCCGAGGCACGGAGGAAACTCTTTATGTAATGGGTCGTCCACCCATTCACAGACCAACCTAGACAAGCGCGGCTTAACCTAAAGATCGATCGGAGCGGCTGTTATAATTTAGCTACGAGCTCCGAAGATGATACTAACTAATTATAAATACTGACAAAGCTAACCAGACATAGTATTTGCTTTCCTAATCATCCAATCTAATGAGCCATGAACAACCAAAGACAATAACATCAGAAAATGATTCAAGCAAATGACGCATGATCTTCTTAATGCTTTGTTTGTCCGTCTGTCTGTCTGTAGTACAGTAATGTGCTAAAAAGGTATCATTAAGTTTATGTGCAGAGCAGCTGGAAGAAAGGACATTTATTTGTTTTCTTTTTAGGCTGTCACTGCGCATAATAATTTCTTCGGCTAAGGAGATCAGACAGGGTTTTAAACATTTGTGTTTACTGTACTTAAAATTATAGACTTTTAGTAACATCTCGAGAAATGAGAAGAGCACGCGTAGCATGACCATCGTTAAAACGGGTTTTGTCGACGGAAGAATCGACAAAATGACAGATCAAAAAACGAAGTCTGTCTTTTTGTCGACAAAGCCCATTTCTACGGTGGTCATGCTACACGTGCTGATTTAGTGAATTCAGAGGGTTTTAGAAGTAGATAAGCTGTCAGAAGAATTGATGTGATGAAGCTAGTTACAGGTTTTATAACCAGCAGTAAATCGCCCCATCATAATCAACTGCCTCGTTTTTTCATAACTATGCTAGGATTGATTTCCAGTCCTCCAGGATACCGCCGAATACCAGTACCAGCCTCTCTGACCTCCACAACCCTGGGTAACACGATACTCCTTGGGAGAGGCTTCTGAATACCCTATACGAAGGTCAGAAACCTACAAGTGACAGCCGGGACCAACAGCTTAATGTACTTGTCGAGGCCATAACCTTCGATCGACTCGTGCGCCTGTTATTACTACGACATAACTTAACATCATGCCTGTAATACTCGAAGGGTGAGGCAGAGGTGTACGTAATAGTACACCCACATTTCAACAGTTATGTTTAAGTCCCATGTAATTGGAGGCGAGCCTATTGCTATCAACCGGGCACAAATCCAGACTCCGTGGCTGCTACTGAGAAATTTCTGATGAAAAAACCCAATAACACTATGCCCGACCCGGGAATCAAACCCAGGACCTTATGGTCAGCAGTCGCGCTTGCGACCGCGACACTACTACTAAGAGTTCCGCTTAATAACATACATTACCAAACAAAACAATATAACCAAACTAAATTCTTTCGCCCTACACTAAAGATTAGCAAGTCAAACGTTGCGTTACGTTCCTGGAAAGCTGACTCACGCGTGGACGGTTACCCCCCCTCCAACCCCTCCCTCAGCCGCCGCCGTCTGGCGCCCCCCTTGACAATGACATTATGAGTCACAAACAAAGATAAACATATACTGTATCTGTGGTCACAAGTCACAACTTATGTAATGAATGTGCAGTGTGTAAGGGTTTGAGCGAGCGGGAAAAGGGTTAGATTTTGCTTTGAGTTAAAGATTGACAGGGTTGGGACGTTATTGCTCTGTAATTAGTAGATTAATTATGGTAAAAGAACGGTGTAATTAACAGTGAGTTCCTTAAAGTAGCTTTCACTAAAATAACAAACAGGGGTATTCCTCAAAGCGCAACTATTTTCAAGCGCAACCAACTAAGCGCAACTTAATTATTCCTGGAAGCGTAACCATTGCCATTATTAGGTTGCGCTTCGAGAAATAATTAAGTTGCGCTTAGTTGGTTGCGCTTAAAAATAGTTGCACTTTGGGGAATATCACAAATAACAAGTACATATCCACTTTTAGCAAAAGTATAATTTAGTTTAGCATTTCAATTACTATATATACCTACAGTCTTTGTGGCTTGTTTTTATTAATATTTTAAGTCTTTTATGTAACAGTGTGGATGGTGTGGTCAACAATGCCCCATTAGCGAATAGGGCCAACCAATTCACACAGTACTGCAGGATCCCGTGTGAGCCAAAGATTTGTACCAAGTGGCAATTTTTATCAATTGTTATGACGTTCTAACAGGTGCACCTAACAAAAGAGTTTTTGGGAGGGCATGCCCTCCCAAAAACTCTTTGCAAGAATAAATAGACAACCAAAAAAAAACCGGCCAAGTGCAAGTCGTACTCACACGCACACAGCGTTCCGCAGCACCAAACAAAACAGCAACACTAAATTTGTTTTACATTTGATGAAAAAGTCCCATATCTCAAAAACTAAAGAAAAATAATTAAAAAAAAAAAAACAAATTTTATTCAAAACAATTTTCGTTGAAAGTTTTTTTTACGTTCTATAAACCTAATTTTTTCAGAATTTTCCCCCCTTACTTTAAAAAATTTGAGGGGGGGACACATTTCACCACTTTGGAAGTGTCTATCTTTCAAACCACTTACTTTGAGAAAAAATGATTTTCGAAACCTCAATGTAATTTTTAAATACCTATCTATAGACGCCCCGCACGTATAGGTTTGATGAATCTATTTTTTTTTTTTATATTAAAATCGTAAAGCGGTTTACAGAATACATCTACCTAACAAGTTTCAACTGTGTAATCTTAATGGTTTCGGAATAAAATGGCTGTGACATACAGACGGACAGACAGACATGAGGAATCTATAAGGGTTCCGTTTTTTACCCCTAAAAACAACCCATAGTAATAAAGTTCATGCAGTGCAAAAATGCAATACACCTAATAAAGTTTTCGTAGACAATGACCGTGGCATTGACCAAGCTGACTCACGAACTTATTCAACGTATGCACCAATGGTTATGTCTGGAGTACTGACAGGTTTATGTAGCTGCATACAAAATAAATGCCTACTGCGTCTGGGCATAAAACCGCAAAGTAAAGGTCAATGCATACGTAGGTAATGCACCAACCGATGTAGGCAATGGTCTAGTGGTCGCAATTGCGACGTTAAGCATGAGGTCCTGGGTTCGATTCCCGGATCTGGCAAATTGTTTTCTTTTTTTTACAATAAATGGGCCTACTCTTGACCTCAGTCTAGTCCTGAGGACAGAGATAAGGACCAAAAGAACCCTATTAACTCACGACTTAAATAGATTGGGTCATATGAACTTGGAAACATCGACGCAGGCAGGGAATTCCACTCCTTGGCTGTGCGCATAATAAACGATGTAGCAAAGCGCTTCGTGCAAATGTGTGGAACATCGACAAGGTATGAGTGATAACCTTCAGTGCGTCTGGACTTCCGATGAAAGAAGGGAGATGGTGGAATGAGCACGTGGAGCTCTTGGGCACACTCACCGAAGTACATTTTACTTATTGGGTTTTTCCGTCCGGAATTTCTCTATTACATGGGCCTTAAACATAACTGGCGAAATCTGGGTGTACTATTAGGTACACCTCTGCCTTACCCTTCGGGGATTACAGGCGTGATGTACGATGATGTAACGTGACGTGATGTAGCATGCTATCAGCGAAAACCATGCTAAAGATACCGAGTTCTTGACTGAAAAGACTATGGTACATTGCTGTTCACTGGCGTTGTGGAAATACGAAATGTTTTAAGCGTACTCATCACTATGAAGATTCAAGCAAGCACAAACGATTCAAGTTCAAGAATACGTTAAGTGGTCGTATAAATATAATCGTCATCTCATCATCTGCCTAGCCTTTTCCCAATTATATTGGGGTCGGCAGTCTAACCGGATGCAGCTCAATACCAGTATTTTACACGGAGCGACTGTCTATCTGGCCTCCACAACCCAGTTAGTACTGGGTAATACGATACCCCTTGGTAAGACTGGTTGTCAGACTTTTTGGGCCACTGACTACCTAACGACTGTCAAAGATCTACAAATGATAGCCGGGACCAACGGCTTAACGTGCTTATAAATATAATGTCCACAGTAAATAACTACTTGTATCGGTTAGTAAAACCGCAACATTGTACACAAACACCAAAAGTGAAAAATTTACATTAAGTTCTAACATGAGCGGTTGGGAAATCCTACCTAAAAACCTGTATTTTTGAAGAAACCCAATGAATTTTGTTTAATATACGACTACATTTTGCGGTTTGTATCATACGTAAGATATAGTATTAGCGTAATATCACCCTATTAATGTGTTTATTAAAACGAGTAAATAAGAAACAAATGGGATGTTTATACAAACAAATTGGAGTGGAAGCAGGATTACACTCATCAAAATGTCAGATGCTGTCGTTCCCTTTGCGTAATTTAGCTAAAGAATTGTCTAATCTAAGATGCAAAATTGATCTACGAAACAAAGGCTTTCGAGTCAGAGAAATAGTAAATTGAATCCTGAAAATTAATTATTAATAAATTGTTACTTTTTTATAAATTTTTCAAATTACTCATTAAATTGTATCCTATTTTCGTCGCTGTACTGAGTCATCATATTATCACACCTGTAATCCCCGAAGGGTTAAGCCAAGGAGCCCACATTTCGCCAGCTATGTTTAAGTCCCATTAGGGGGCGAGCCAATTTTTTTTTTTTTTTTTTATTCTCTATGGGCTCTATGGCTTACTCTTGACCTCAATCTAGTCCTGAGGACAGAGATGAGGTCGACGATGGAACGAGCTAACCCAAAAGAAGCCTATTAACTCGCGATTTAAATAGATTGGGGTCATATGAACTTGGAAACACCGACGCATTCAGGGAATTGCCTATTGCCATCAACCGGGCACAAATCCAGACTCCGTGGCTGCTACTGAGAAATTCCTGATGGAAAACCTAATTACAACTTGCCCGACCAGGGAATCGAACCCAGGACCTCATTCATTCTCAGCAGTCGCGCTTGCAATCACTAGACTAACGAGGCAGGCTTAGTTTTAGTCTTAATTCAGTCCTTTTTTTGTAAATATACAAACTAATTGTATATTTATTTCAGCTTATTTATAGTTTTTAGCGGATTCTTGTTCAAAATAAATGCACTTAAAAAAAAAAACTTTTATGAGACTTGAAAATAATTTTGAATACCAGTTAATTAACATGAAAACGATTAAAGCGGTGTTAAAAATGACGCCCTCATCGTGATATTTGAGAAAAATCGTCCCCATTCTAGAAGGATTTTATGCGTTGTTCAATGAACCAGTAAAACAAATAAGCACATTGCTTTTATTGCATCTCCGTTGAATGATCTCCAGCGGTTCTGATGTTCCCATATATTTTTAGAAATACCTACACCACTGCTGGCCCCATGCAAGATTATACAGAACTTTAAGTGAGAACCACTATTGGTCGGGATTCATATTAAAAATAACATAACTGTCTTAAACATCTGCAATCAGGAAATATACAGATATTTTTAAACAAAAGACCCGATCTAATAAAAAATTAGACAATTCCACTTTTTAAAACGAAATTGACAGTGCTATTAATTAATAAATGTTATTTAAAAAATGATGTGATGTGTGTTGTGTGTGATGTGTATGGTGTGTGGTGTGTGTGTGTGTGTGTGTCTGTGTGTGTGATGTTATTTTTTGATTAATAAGAATTTAAATTGATAATATCTCATCTCTGTATTCCTGACTGAAATGATAAATGTAATAAATTTAATTTCTGACGCCATAATGTAATGTATGTAAGGTGTCATTTGTTTAAATTATTGACATTCCAAATTTATTAAATTTTAATTATAATATGTACTAGTTTTGCACACCTATTAGGGTAGGATATGGTCTTGAGCTATATATGTTGTGTTTCATCCTTATGTGTACCCATGTTCAAGCAAAATAAATGATTTGATTTGATTTGACAAAGAAGCTTTCAACAAAAGCTTCTGAGGTAACGACACATTAGAACTTCTGAATTCCTCTGTGTCTTGACTGAGCATTGAACCCACCGCCCTTGAGTCTCCCTTTACTTGGCGATGCGCCGGCACAGCTTTTTGCGACACGCCCACTTTTTGCTTTTTTCTCATTGGCACAGACAAATGAATTTTCGTGACTGACAGCTGGACAGTTCTGGTTAGTCCAGAAATAATAAATGAGAGTATAATGCTGATGCAGTCTTTATTAAACACATTTCTGGAGTCGCCTCATGCGTTTCATGCATGATTTGACACCGAAAATAATTGTTCTCGTTCATTTTTACAAGTTCTTTATTCTTATGGAATCCACAAAAGGACAGCTTCCACCTTTCTGTAAATACTTAATAAAAAATATACATGAGAGGCAACTCTAGAACGTGAGTCTGGCACACCCTGGGCAGTCAGTCATTTCCGACTAGCATAATATTTTACTCTTGTGGCTACTTCTTATTCTTTTATGAGAGAAGAATAAAAAGCCGCCTTTAACAAGGTAATTTCGACGTCAGCAAACCCTCGATTCATAAAACTCTTAAACGTTCACTAAAGCCATAATTCAGAGATTCTTAAGTAGGTAGGTCTGCCTAGCCTTTTCCCAACTATGTTGGGGTCGGCTTCTAGTCTAACCTGACGCAGCTGAATACCACTATTTTACATGGAACGACAGTTGTTGTCAGACTTTTTGGGCCACTGACTACCTGTAACGACTGTCAAAGATCTACAAAACCGACAGCCGGGACCAACGGTTTATCTTGATTTCCGAGGCACGAAGGAAATTCGGTATGTATTGGAATGGTCACCCATCCACAGACCGAACGACCACGGCTTAACCTTGAAGATCGACTCGTGCGGCTGCTATTAATTAACCAGCTCCTTAAGTACAATAGGCGCTAATAGACTGGACATCATCACCATTATCCTCCTAACGAAATCCATAACGACAGCTGAAGATCTCGATCTATGGCCAATAAGCAATTTGTTTGTCGATGAAAAATAATAAGGAAACAGCTGCAAGATGACTCTTACCACCTGCACGCCTAGTCATCATTGTCCGACCTGGTTATTGCCCTCAAACAAAATATTAAATAACTCGTGAACCATAGCTTTTCCAGTAATTCCGTGGGTGATAACCTAGTTAATAGTACACACGGCCACCAATCAAGCTATACAAAACCAGTATAAGCTGATCTCTCATTATGTAAAAAGCTTATACAAAGCGAGGTCAGGTTATGCTGGTTTTTTATAGCTTGATACGTCGCTGTGTGTACACATTACTCTTACGTATGGATCAGAAACCGCGAGGAACATAATTGTGACCCAATAACAATACATGAATCATACGGAGACGCCTCGTAATCAAAATCTCGAAGGCGCGAAGTTCGATGAATCAATGGTTAGTCAGCTATGTTATGTCAAAAGTATGTTTGAGTACTATTAACGTTATTATAAGTAGGTAGGATTGATATTTAACATTACAGGGAAATGGTGTCTTAGTCACAGATAGTCCAGCTGTTATTAGGTGGCTACATAATAACAGCCGCACGACCCGACAAGGTTAAGCCGCGCTTTCCAAGGTCGGTCTGTGGATGGGTGACCATCAGTTCATACCGAGTTTTCTCCGTGCCTCGGAAAGCACTTTAAGCTGTTGGTCACGTCTGTCATTTGTAGATCTTTGACAGTGCTTAAGGAGTCAGTGGGCCTAAAGTCTGACAACTAGTATTACCAAGGGGTACCGTATTACCCAGTTCTAACTGGGTTGTGGGGGTCAGATAGGCAGTCGCTCCATGTAAAATTCTGATATTTAGCTGCATCCGGTTAGACTGGAAGACGACCCCAATGATTTTGGGAAAAGGCCAGGTAGATGATAGTGTCTTAGTCATAGATTTTTTTTTTAGCAATAATTATTTTCTTGTGTAAGAAAATAGTCAGAATAGAATCAATTTTGTTTTAATTGTTGTTGCGGGCGTGTAACCTTAAGTGTCTACTTTTATGACAAACGGAAGGACGGACATTGGAGCCTTAGTAGCTGGGTCTTGGCACTCTTTAGTTATGAAAAAAAAAAAAAAAAAACATTGTAATCAACGTTTTCACACTTGATTTGAACTTACAAACTTCGATATTTGAATTTGGACTGGTTTTTTTTGTCTTTTTTGTTAAACTTGGTAGTTACGATAATTACTTTGCTCACGTTTTGTTTATGATATTAAATTTAAAAATAACTAAAACAGTCATTGCTTATGTATGACTGTACATACATACCTACATGTAACACATTATGTAAAATAAGTAAATAGGTGATTTGTGTGTTATTTTTAGACATATATATTGTATTAGTCATTTATTTCGATAATGTTCTCGTGTTAATAGTATTTGAGACAGCGAATATTTAGATACATTTCTGTCATCATCTGCCTACCGTTTTCCCAACTATGTTGGGTCGGTTTCCAGTCTACGCCTATTTAACCTACACAACCCAATTAGTACTGGGTACTACGATACCCCATTGTAAGACTGGTTGTCAGACTTTCGGGCCACCGACTAACTGTAACGACTGTCAAAGATTTATAAATGACAGCCGGGACCAACGGCTTAACGTGCTTTCCGAGGCACGTAGTCATTATGTAATGATTCGTTATGACAGATGCTTTTAAAATTCAGGTGGTGAGTAGTCATCTTACCAAACATGTTAAGAATTAGATGGAATATAAAAATACTGAGATGCTTCTTCAACTTCATAAAAAGTTACTTAAGTTTTGTACGGAAAAACCCATTTTCTCTTGATTAAAGAGAAAAGGTAAGTATGCTTACAGTACTTTAATTGCTGTGTATTTTCCTCATTTTCTATCGTTTTCCATAGCCAAACGAGAAAGTAGTCAATAAGCTCAAATAAAATTTAAAACTTTAAACATAACATAACATCATGCCTGTAATCCCCGAAGGGTTAGACAGAGGTGTATCCTAATAGTACACCAACACTTCGCAAGTTATGTTTAAGTCCCATGTATCGTGTCGAGGGCAAGCCTATTGCCAACAACCGGGCAAAAATCCAGACTGTGTTTGAGAAATTCCTGATGAAAAAATCCAACAACAATTTGACCAACCTGGGAATCAAACCCAAGACCTCATGCTCAGCTGTCTCGATTGCGATCACTAGACCAACGAGGCAGGCAAGGCAAAACCTTACCTATAACATTCGAAAAATACCATTCACTTAGCCCAAGATTTGACCTCATAACCTAGAAAAACTCAGGTTCATAAAACAGTCGACTCAAAATTCTCTAGAACTGACCCACTAAAAATGACATAACCTAACAACCTTTGCAAAAAAAAAAAACCGAATCTCCGTACATATCGGGCACTATTCGTCCACATAAAGGTCGGCCTACATCGCGGTGTAACACTTATGACATAATTGCGCACAACGACACACTTACGCTCATGTGTAACGCACAGTTTTTTGCGAACACGTAACTTGTTGCTAAGCCCATCTGATTTGTAATTTGCTGTAATAGCCGTTTTTGTTCGATTTAGTTTTCTGAATTACACACTATTAGACAATTTCATGGACTATTGAGCGGCCATTTTACGTGGCTGCGTACGAGTTTATGATTCTGCGTGACTGTTTTTTGACCTTGATGTGCTTAGGTAAAACAAACTTTGTCAGCGTGACGTTAAGGTACTTAGCCTCGTGTCATCTTACTGTTCCATTAATACTAATATTATAAAGAGGTATTTGTTTGTATGTAGGGGGTAATCTCCGGAACTATTGATCCAATTTTTAAATTTTTTTCACTGACAGAAAGCTACATTCTTCTTGGGTGCTATAGGCTAAAAATTATTTTGATACCAAGCATATTAGCCGAGCTATCACGCAGTCGCTGGCGAAGTGCTAGTATTCCATAAGATTCCTCCAGAGAACGACGGCCACTATACCTATTAGAGCAGTCCCAACCTTCCATCAATCAGCATTGCTATATTCCAGTTTAGTTTTTATTTACCCCGCTAGCAGTACACAAGCATGATATCTCCGGTTCAGCATCAGACCCTTTTGTGTTATGAGCAGCGAAAGGTAAATAGATACCCCGTAACATCATTGCTTATTTCCCAATATGTGGATGTTGTCAACATTGTTATCACATCATAACAATCCTGTAATCCCCGATAGGTAAGGCATTTGTGGGCAAAGTCACATTTCGCCAGTTATGTTTAAGTCCCATGTGATAGGCGAGCCTATTGCCATCAACCAGGCACAAAACCAGACTCCGTGGCTGCTCCTGAGAAATTTCGGATGGAAAAACCCAATAACACTTTACCAGCCACCAATCGAACCCAGGACCACATGTTCAGCAATCGCACTTGCGACCACTAGACCAAGGCAGTGAATAACATTGTCTTCTTAATTAATTCTCAACATTGTAAAACGACAATACACAACACCTGACTTATTTCATAAACTATTATTTTCACAATCCTGCCACTACGAATAGTAATTAACTTCTGTTACAACAGACTTACTGAACAATAAATAAATGAAATAACATAAAATAAAAGAAACGAATACAATATATAACTTTGTACACCTAATTCTATATTTCGTAACGCATTGTATGAACTGATAATGTACGACGATGTTTGACCTATATACATGAGATTATAAATTCGTCGTAGGTAAGCCGCACTTTATGTTAGTCATGGAATAGGCGTTAAGAATTTAATGAGAGGAAGTGTGATTCGGCGTAGGTGGACGTAAAGATAAGTGTTTACACTTTTTAATTTTTTTTTTCGTTTTTAAATTGACCTTAATAAATTAGATGATTTGATTGATGTGATTACTTCAGTATCATTGTATAAGTGAAATTTACTTCTGAACTAATTAACATATATAAAACAGATGATAACAATTTAGAAAATGATGATGAAAAATTCTAAAGGCGATTTGATTTTGTCGATGATGTACAAAATACGTTAGAACGGTTACCACGTATTCAGTTCCTCGTTTTTCAAATTTTGTCAACGGTAGTTAAAAAAAAAACTGCTGTTCCATACATTTTGACCATGTAGGTATTACATTTTTGTAGGAAACAGCTGTTTTTTAAACAACCGACGAAAAATGTCTATCTGTAGGGGTTCTGAATGATGTACTGAGTACGTATTCAGTTTTAACGCCTGTGTCCCTACAACCCTGTATACAAGGCGGTTCTTCTAAAAACACAAGGAATCGTTTATAGCTTCATTTTAGACTTCCTCTTATGTACTCGTTCCTTATTATATCTATTCGCTTAACACCACACATCCCCCTTAGCATTCGCATCTCAGCTACATGCAATTGCATTTCATTCATCCCTTTTGTGGCCCAACATTCTGTACATTGTGACCCGTAGGATAACTATTCATACATGAATAAATATATTACAAATTACGTAATATATTAACCGTATTTGCACACAATGGCACGCACCGTGACCCAATTTGATAAAGAAATGCTAAATACATTGTAATTCAATTATATTTATAGGTTATCGAATTGGCACAGATAGGAAAAAATAATTATATTAATTTAAACTCTGATAGTGAACGGTCTTGAAAAACGTCCTTCTAAGATTGTGATAACGACTACTAACCGGCAAAGAATATGTATCAAGAAAGTAAACCTATGCAAACAAAAGAATGACCATACTATGCGAGGTGGAAGCGACACTGACGCTATAATGTAATGGTAAGCACGTATTCAGTACATCATTCTGAGCCCCCCACATCGTCAATCGCCGGGTATTAAAAAAAAAAAGGATCAGCTGTCGATCTTATAACACCCGCTCGGGCCGATCTTCAGGTTAAGCCGCGCTTGCCTAGTTTCGTCCGTGAATGTGTAACCACCCATTACATCTCGAGTTTCCTCCGTGCCTCGGACAGCACATTAAGCCGTTGATCCCGGCTGTCATTAATAGATCTTTGACAATCGTTACAGGTAGTAAGTGGCCCGAAAGTCTGACATCCAGTCTTACCAAGAGGCCGTATTACCCCGAACTAACTGGGCAGGAGGAGGTCAGATAGGCAATCGCCCCCTGTTAAATACTGGTATTCAGCTGGATTCGGTTAGACTAGAAGCCGACGTCAACGAAGTTAATCAACGAGGCTAGGCAGATGATGATGAGATCACCAGTTTAAATTTCTGTCTCCCAAAATTGTGCTAGATTACTGTATTCTTAACCATCATTCTATTTTCAGTGTGAACTATTCAGAATTACTCAGATCATTTGGTCGGAAAATAACAATTTCATGTAAACAAAAAGCAACGATTTCAGGCGTAAAACAGTGGCCTTTTTTATACACTCTTATCAAACGCGGTTTTTATTACATCATAGTTTATAATAATATCAATAAAACACTATAATCTCATGTGACCGTGTTTTACGAAATAATCGTAACTTTGCCCCAATTTCTGTATCTGACAATCAATACTTTTTATTATCTTCTGTTTATATTACTTATGTGTAACATTACTTATGATTTTTTTATTGTGTCATAATATTCATATCAATCAAGTAATATTAAATGTAAATATTCCCTATTTTTTTGTTGAAAAATTCGTCATTTATAAGCGGCACGCGTCAGCGTTCGTAAGGTTTTATAAACAATTGTTTTTTGTTTTGTAATTTTGATGATATTGAACTCTTTATTGTTTTTGTAATATATGTTAGAATAATTATTACTAAACACAAATTATTTAAAAACTTCTAACGATTTCGGTATTATTTTAATACGAATTATCATAAATTATGTAACAATATTCATTACACAAAATAGCTGCATAAATCTGTAATATCGTGTGAAATACTCAGTTAATGCAGACATTGTGTAGAAATCTAGTATTTACTACATTCATTAGCATTTATTTGGCATATCTGTAGATACTACGAAGTCTAAATATTTCCATTACAACAAATACCGACAGTATTTAGCGAACTATGTAGATTATTATCTCCTGCCTAAGGAAATACCGTATCTTTATGGCATTTTAAATAACATTATTATGTTTAAAGTTGAACTAATCTTTTGTCGCCCATTTGATTTTTAACACTTGCTATCCAATGGCAGTGACTTTTTAAATGACTTTTTTTGTTATTCTAGACAATCGTATATCTGTTATAATAACAACGTTAAATATCACAATCAATTAGTAAAAAATATAAAAAAAAAACTACAAGCAATGCTAAGTATTTCTACTTGACCCTGTGCAATTAAGAGTTACATTAATCATTGTTTATATCAATAGTATCTATTTACAAAAGTAAGTTAAAAAAATAAGCCGGATATGCCATGATCGCCAGGTATGCTAGATGCGGAAGAAGCATCTTCTATTCGATGAGAATAGGATGAAGATAGACGAGGAAGACTGGCATAATATTAATTAATGAAGCTACGATTCTTCTAGAAATGAAATCACAAATAGGTCGAATGATTAAAGTTTTCTCCGTGCCACAGAAAGCACGTAAAGCCGTTGGTCTCGGTTGTCATTTATAGATCTTTAACAGTAACAGTAGACAGTGGCCCGAAAGTCTGACAACCAGTCTTACAAAGGGGTATCGTAGTACCCCGTACTAATTGTGTTCTGGAGGTTAAATAGGCGTAGACTGGAAACTGACCCAACCATAGTTGGGAAAAGGCTAGGCAGATGATGACAGAAATGTATCTCATCATTCGCTGACTCAAATACTGTTAACACGAGAACATTTTCGAAATAAATGACTAATACAAAATATATTTCTAAAAATAACACAAAAGACACCTATTCTCTTATTTTACATAATGTGTTAAGTACATGTAGGTACGTATTTACAGTCATACATAAGCAATGACTGTTTTAGTTATTTTTAAATTTAATATCATGTAAGGTCCGGTTAGACTGGAAGCCGACCCCAACATATTGGGTAAAGACTAGGCAGATGGCTGAGAGAGTTTTTTATTCATTTTGTTAGTTCGATATTTTACCTACAGCAAGTGCAGGGTTAGCTTCAAAAGTAGCCTCTTAAAAAAACTTTTAAAGCCTCATTTATATTTCACAGTTCACATACATTAGTACGGAACATTCGCCCCGAACATTCCACCCAATTCGTCGTACACGAACCGCACTTGCCCCACTTCTAGATCTAAGCCGACTTGCGCCACAGCAAGTCCCTTGCATAACATCGTGAACTATTTCGATAGTGTATTGTCGAGCGTTTGGGCAATTGTGAACTATATGTACCCCATTGTGGACTTGCGATTGACTTGTTGAGTTGATGTGTTCTGATATTTTCTAGGATTTTGTTTGAATGAGGCTAAAATGTTGCAACTTGCAGACTGTCTCGATGGTCGCGACTGGTGAGCACGAGGTCCTGGTTTAGATTCTCAGGTCGGAAAAGTGTTGTTGAGTTTTTCCATTAGGAATTTCTCAGTGGCAACCACGGAGTTTGAATCTGTGCCCGGTTGATAGCAATAGGCTCGCGCCCTATTACATGGGACTTAAACATAACTGGCGAAATGTAGGTGTACGTACACCTCTACCTTACCCTCCGGGGATTACAGGCGTGGTGATAATAATGTTGAAACTTGTAGGTAAGGAATGCCTTTAGGAGAATCGATGGCAGAATCTTGCAGAGCTATCTTCTTTGAGACGCAGTTGAGAAAGGACGATAAAAGAATTGGAAAGAAAACTTCAAACAAAACAAAATCTCTTATTTAAATAAGATACACACACATACCGAGTTTCCTCTGTGCCTCGGGAAGGCCCTAAGGCCGTCGGTCCCGGCCCATTTGTAGATCTTTGACAGTCGTTAGAGGTAGTCAAGTGGCCCGAAAGTCTGACAACCAGTCTTACCAAGGGGTATCGTATTACCTAGTACTAACTAGGTTGTGGAGTACATATGGGCAGTCGTATTACCCAGTGCTTACTGGGTTGTGGAGGTCAGATAGGCAGTCGTCCCATGTAAAATATTGGTATTCAGCTACTTCCGGTTATAAGTCATAAGTCATTTATTTCAGAACAACATACATTGTATAGAAATTTAGTAAAAATAAAATGTAAAATAAAAAAGTACCATTAAAACATTACAATCAAAAAACATGTCAAAGATGGAATAACAAATTCAAAACAGTAATAATCCACATTTGATTTAAAATAATTAATAATATGTCATCTAATTTCTGTGAATAATAGTAAACAAAAAATAATAATAAAAAAAAGTAAAGTTAGTAGGTATGGAAGCCGACCCCAGCATAGTTAGGAAAAGGCTAGGCAAATGATGGAGAGACCGCCGAATGCCTAGGTATATATATGAAGCAGAAACAATTTACTAAAACAAGTAATTTACTAAATGATGTTTTAGTACCTACGTTTTACGTAAGGAATGGCTTCAGGAGAATTGATGGCAGAATCTTGCAGAGTTGGCTTCTTAGAGAGGCAGCTTTGAAAAACAAAGATGAAAGAATACCACAGAAAACTTCTTTTACTTAGATGAACCTAGAGCAATATTTTTCTGAAATTGTATCTATCTTCTCGGTGTTTTTTAGATATAGAGCCCAAAATACATCAATGCGAACCTACAACTAAGTTACCTATATCCCTTGGTAAGACTTTCGGGTCACTGACTACCTGTAACGACTGTCAAAGATCTACAAATGACAGCCGGGACCAACGGCTTAACGTGCTTTCCGAGACACGGAGGAAACTCGGTATTATCTTATTTAACTAATAGTTTGGTCAATTGTTAAGCTTTAAAGAATCTTATCTTACATTATTTATTTAAACTTCACGTTCAAGACTGGTACATAGGCGGACTTAATGCCACAAGACATTCTCTACCAGTCAACCTTTGGGTCAAATAGGACAGCATTGTGATAGAATACAAAAAAAAAATAAGAAATATACCATTTTGTTAACATAGATTGATATACATAAATAGGTACATACTAATACACATATATACATATATCTAACTATATCTGTCTTTTTTAAAATCTTTCTACCTTCACAGTTATAATTTAAGGAGTGATAGCCTAGTGGTGTGACCGTCGGCGTCGGACTGCCAAATCATAGGTCTCGAGTTCGAACCCAAGACACGCACCTCTGGTTTTTGGGATGTGCGTATTGTCTAAGGTATTTGTGGAGAGAAATGATACACGCGACTGCCCAAGTAATACTCTCCTTTATTTTAGGTTACACATGATTATATAGGATAACATACATTGACGTCACTACATACACACTACAGGCCCATGGGTGGCATAAAAACTAACACCAGGTTAGGCACTAACCACACGATAAAAAAGAAGTTATAATTTGGATTGAGTCTCTCAGACACGGAACTATTTCACTTTTTATATTCCCCATGATTCCAATCAGCAACAAAAACATTTCCTATCAACCGCAAGTCACGAAAATCAACCGGACAACTTTTATCCCACGGCCACAGAACCAGTTCTTCAGAATCCTTCTTCCTTTACATAACCTTCTCGACCACATGACTAAGTCTACGCTTTGTTTACACTCATTACATCACTAGCACGCAAGGGTACTAGCAACGTGCTCCTACTTCCGATTAGCTCACGGCATTTCCGGCTGACCTTACAGCGGTCATGCGGCCGTGTGCTTAGTCTGCGTGCATAGGAATGTACAAGTGTTTAAGCTAGGAGAGTAGATAAGCAAGTGTATTGTGTTTTCTAACACTCCGTCATTTTTTTTTTGGTTTATTCCGTTGGTGGTTCCAAGATGAGGCCCGGTTTATATGAAAGCGGAGACAAGCAGAGTGGAGAGTATATGTGCGACTAATCACAGGAGACGAGAGACGCGTTGTGGAGTTCAATCAATGTGTGATTGGTTGATTCCTATAGGTGTCCTCTATACTCCACACGATCCTTCGGTGTTGGAAACCAGGCTTAAACGAGGCTTGAACGTTTAATGATTTATATAAATATTGTGATATCATGCTTGTCCCGAATTGGTCATCTTCCGGATGTTTAATCCTAAAAATAACATTATAATCATTGATGAAAGAACTTCGTGTATTACTTGGCATTATGCCTACCCATTACGGAAAAAAGCATGACGATACAAATATGGTATCTCGAGATTAAGGAACATAACCAAGTAAGTACAACTCCATAAATACAAACAGAATTAAAAGAGAATCTTGTGGAGAGGCTGGCAATCTTCTGGCAACCACGAAACTAGCATAAATATGTATTACTTAATTAGTATATCTTATAACTAGCTTGTGCCCGGCGGCTTCGCCTGCGTAGAGTTCGGTAATTCTCCCACGGGATCTTACTACCGAGATAAAAAGTATTCTACGTGTTAATCCAGGTTATAAACTATCTGTGTGCCAAATTCCATGCAAATCCCGTCAGTAGATTTTGCGTGAAAGAGTAACAAACATCCATACATCTTCACAAACTTTCGCATTTATATATATTAGTAGGATTTCTTGAATGATCTTTTTTGTAATTTTTACTGAAAGACTTGATGAAAACCGCTGATATAAGGCTGCAATCTAAGAAGAAATTTTGCTTGCCTGAACCTTGCTTCGGTTAGAGCAATTCCTCATGGGGTCCGTCTGTGGCGAAAGATCCGTCGGACTCCTACCGACTAAAACCCAAATTCTGCTTCATAGCGCGTCGACGATTCAGCGCATTTGGCGAAGAGTTTGCCACATTCAGTAACGTCTATCAGCTTCTGTAATGTGCAAACAGCAGGACAGACAGGACATGTTATCATGTGTTCCATCGTTTGTGGAACAACACCATATTTTCACTTCGGGACAGAGTCATCTATGAATCTGCTCCCGGCATAATTTTCACCAAGTGCTCAAACGAGAATGGCATAGAAATTATCACCGTAGATGTTGGTAACTGCTCCATTACTTCCATCAACAAACCCCACTGTTCTTACTTCTGGCTTCTACCATCGAGTCGGGGGCCCGGAAAATACTAGTACATTCGAAACTATACACTAAATAAACTACTTTTAGTAACATTTTACAGTGTGCACTGATCCTAAACCGCATCTATTTATGCATCATTACACAGACGGTTACTAATGAATCAGCATGCTATCAGATAATTATATAAATAACATTAACACTATGAGGAAATTCTTTACAAGGCGTTATCAATGACACCATGGAGTATTCTACAGATTACACTACTACTGAGAATGTGTGTATTAGTTATTTAATTGAACTAGTAAATATCTAGACTTTGTCGAGCAGATTCCTCCTATTCCAATCACTAATATCTAAAAATAACAACAGAAAATTGGTGTCCAAATTGGCGATAATATAACACCATGTCTATAATCCCCGAAGGGTTAGGCAGAGGTGTGCCAAATGGCACCCCTACATTTCTCCAGTTATGTTTAAGTTCCATGTAATAGGGGGCGAGGCTATTGCCATCAACCGGGCACAAATTTAGACTCCTGCCTGCTACTGAGAAATTTCTGATAGAAGAACCCAATAACGCTATGCCCGGCCTGGGAATCGGACCCAGGACCTCATGCTCAGTAGTTGCGCTTGCAACAGCTAGACCCACGAGGCGGAACCAAACTAAACATTGCGTAAACTCATACCACTATCTCTCTATCTGAGTTATTTCAATGACATGATACCTAATATAATCGTAATTCGTAGGTTACTGTGTCGTCGAGATAAACGCATGGTCGTAAAAGGTCTTCCCTAACGATGGATGCGTACTATCGACTAACATGAGTTTGGAGTTATGAAAAAATTTAAAACTACAACGGAAAAATGATTTGATGGAACTACCCCACAGCTGGATAAAGATCTCCCTTAGGGTGTTACCACACCAATCGATCGATGGTAGAAATGGCAACGATCGATCAATTGGTGTAGCAGAAACTGTCGATCGACAGCAACACCGATCGATCGACAGTTTCTACCGTAGATCGATGATTTCGATCGATTGGTGTGGTAACACCCTTATAATGTAATTTTGAATAAGCACTTTGCAATGAGCAATCCTCAAAAACTTCACCTACCCCATCGTTTTCTACACTTATGCCATCTTTGTTTTGCCCTAAAGACACCATTCGAGTTACTTGGCATTTTTTTCCACTCTTCCTCCGGCGGTAGTTGCCACTTCCCGTGACCCAAGGGCTGGCATTTACCTTAGCGAGAGGCTAAGCATTGCCATACTACGTGGCAAAGCCGCCAGTCTCTTGGGGGAGGAGTTTTTTGACGCATTTTTTTTAGTTATTTTAGTTTATTTTAGATCATAAATGTGTATAATATTGTACGCAAAGTAAATTAAAGATAACTGTACCTCTTTCTATATTTTTTTATTTCACAGTTAACGTTTGATTTTAAAGTAGGATAACGGAAATGTCCAGACAGAGTTCTTATTTAAAACCAACAAACCTTCAACCGTCATCTATAACCCTCCACACTCACTTAATCAATCAAAAAAAAATCCCCAACTCCGTGGCCACAGTATTCAAACCACAAACAGATAGAACAATACTGCGTACGCGCAAGTTTCGTATGCACGCACACACGCACACACAGATTGATTTTGATTGTGACATTGCGTAACGTGTGATGTAACGGCAATAGAAATATTTAAGCAAGGTTAGTGGTTTACTCGCAGTTAGTAGTTATGCTGGTTTAACTGATATTTTAATGTTATTGTTTATGTGTGAAAGAATGTATGGTGTAATGAAATTGTAACAGCCTAGTTTGGTCTAGTGTTCGCGGAGCGTTACTGTAGAAGTTCGATTCCCAGGTTGGGTTTTTACGTTAGGAATTTCTCAGTAGCAGGCGGGTTGATGGCAATAGTCTCGCCCCCTATTACATGGACTTAAACATAACTGGCGAAATGTGGGTGTACAGTCACGACCAAAAATATGTATACACTTCCCTAAAAAAAGCAATTTTCGTGAGAAATAACGATTGTAACTTGGAGATAAGATCTTTTTCATAAAAATATGAGTTCCAGAATACTATGTTCGTAACAACATGAAATTTTAAACAGAACAGTAAGAGAAAAACGCTTTTAAAAGTTGTTAAGTGCTTACATATTCTCGTGACTGTACTATAAGGTACACCTTTGCCTAACCCTTCAGGGATTACAGGCGTGATGTTACGTTGTTTTATGTTTTACCATAATTAGGCAAAAGTTATTGCCCAATTAATAATTAAAGACCACAGACACTCAAAGTAGTGGAGGAAAACGTCAAGAGAACCTGCAGTCCTAGAATTAATAAATCGGCCAAGTGCGTCTCGTCACACACACACAGAGTTCCGCAGCACTAAACAATTTAATAAAAATATTTAGAAGGCTCATTCATATGTTGTATTGTTTTACACTCAACAGCAAAACTAAATTTGTTTTTCATAGTATGGTAATGAAAAACAAACTACTGCAGTTTGATGAAAAAGTCCCATAACTCAAAAACAAGAAAAAATCAAATCAAATTCAAATAGAAAAGTTTTCGTTATTCAGCTACAGAACCCTAAAAAATGTGATCCATTGCAACTTCTCCCGTCATACATCCAGGAACAAGAACTCTACCATACAATAAGCTCATACATAACCCTGTCGTCCTACCAGCCACATATATTATGTAATGTATCACACTTGTTCGCAGTTGTTCCGAGCTGTTCCCACCATTCCCCTGCGTTACGCAACAAGTTGACATTGTTGTGAAACGTAGGATGTCCCGGTACATATGTGGAGGGACGATATCGAAACGAGATTGGTTGCGTCATTATTTGGAAGAGATGTTCGACAAGATTTTATAGTAGGAACTGATTGATTCTGTCATGTTTTAGAAGATTTGAAGAAGTTCAAAGAAAGTATAGGGACTTTGTGGGCAAAAAATAAGTATTTTTAATAACCAGAAAACGTCAAAACTCGTGCTAGGGCTAGCACGAGTTTTGACGTTTTTGTAACATAAATACGTCGATTTTAAAATTAAAAATACTCGTTTCACAAATAATAACTTCATAAATTTAAGAATTTATTCATATCTATGGATCATACTGATTTAAGAGCCCTCTGAGCTAACAAAATTTAAATACTGTCTTACCAGGGACACGTAGAAGATGATTTGACATTCATCAACCTGCATTTGGTCCTCTTGGTGTTCAAGTCCACTTCTTGTCACAGAAACAATATTATAATGTAGACTCTCCATAAAAATTACTGCCTCATTGGTCCTGTGTTCGATTCCCGGGTCGGGAAAAGTATTCAGGGGTTATTCCAACAGGATGGTCTCAGTAACATCCACGGAGGCTGGATTAGTGCCCGGTTGATAGCAATAGGCTCGCCCCCTATTACATATGACTTAAACATAACTGGCGAAATGTGGGTATACTATTAGGTACACCTCTGCCTAACTCTTCGGGGATTACAGGACTGATGTCATAGTGTTATTTTAATAATCTATCTGTTTATTACCAGGAAACAATATCATCCTTCTAAATCATCGTTACTCAACATTGCCGCACTGCATCAAGGGCACTGCAACCGACTGCTCCGGTCTCCCAACAATGATTTATTGATCTCTAATCTTACATCACTGACCACTCAAGTGGAGCTAGTTCCATACAATTGTATGATATATTTATGTCTAGAACCGTTAACTCTTGTAAATCAATGTTGAACGACGTGGTCGTGTGTTGTCGTTGTTGTTTGTTGTTGTTGTTGGTTCTTTATAGAGGTATGTTGTCCTTGTTATGATGTCCCGTCAAAATCGGTGCAGCCGTTTCGGAGATTAGCCGTTTGAATCGGATTTTGTTAAAAATATTTCAAGGGTTTTATTTTTTTTGAATGAAACCCTTTTTTTCTAAAATAAAAGTTATTAGATTAGCCGGAACGAACAGACCGACAGACAGAAAAAAATTAAAACAAAAAGTTTTTTTTGTTATAAGTGCCGTAAGTACCTATATATTTTATCTACATTGAGTAAAAAGCTGTTATTTTGATATTACAAACAGACACTTCAATTTTATGTATTTGTATAGATAAGCTCATATCTAATCCTAAGTTGCACTTTCCAACCAATTTTAAACATCACCCGCTACCAAAAGACATATTATACAGGGTGTAAAAAGACTCTTCACATAGCCGTCAACCAAGCATTCTGTACATCAAACTAAGTAACCTTACGCAAAAATTATTGCTGGGAATCGACTTTTTTTTTTGGGGTGATAAATCACGTTTTACGGTAGGACTCGATGTAAAGCACCCAAGCATTGTGCTGATAGATGGATTGAATAGTACGGGGGTCATGGAGGTGTGTAAAGTAAAAATCTTACATAAAAAAAATGTATTTGAAAAAAATCTTGTGAAAAAGTTGGAACTTTAACCCCCAATATCTCTGTAACTAGAAGGTTTCCGGGTCTGGTCTAGAATAAAAAAATGATCGCAAAGACGGGGAGAACAAGTGCCTTTCGGCTATGTTAAGGGTCTATTTACACCCTTTATCTTCTAGACTATTTCCAGGCACCGTCAATATTATGAGCAAGCATGATACATAAACATTCAAACACTACAATCAGAACAAACAAAGGCAGTATTACGCAATATGAACTAAGATAACGTATTCAATTTATCTATAAGGAAGTAACTAACGCCTTATTGAGACGACTGTTATGTTATGACACTGCGCACTGTCCTGCCGTGTTTATCACTAGTGAAGTGTGAAGAAAAATGTTTTAATAAGACTAGACATTGTAAGCAATAAATATAAAGGGTGTAAATAGATTTAACATAACCGAAAGACACTTGTTCTCCCAGTCTTTGCGATATTTTTTTTGTTCTAGACCATACCTGGGAACCTTCTAGTTACGGAGATATTGGGGGTCAAAGTTCCAATTTTTTCACAAGATTTTTTTTAAATGCATGTTTTTAATGTAAGATTTTTACTTTACACACCTCCACAACCCCCTTACAATTCAATCCAACCATCAGCACAATGCTTTGAGTTCTTTCCATCGAGTCCTAACGTAAAACGTGATTTTTCACCCCAAAATTTTTGCGTAAAGTTACTTAGTTTGATGTACAGAATGCTTGGTTGACAGCTATGTGAAGGGTCTATTTACACCCATTATGTGTAACGAGTATTTTCAATTTTAAAATCGACGTACCTATTTGCTTTACGTTGACGCCGTTCCAGTTCATCGATGCAGGTGTAAATTTCAAATTACCAATGACAGTATAGCTTTTGACAAAATCATTTCTTTAGTAATCATACCTACCTACTAAACGAACAATCAAACACACTTTTACAATAATACAGGGATAATACACAGTTTATAAATAGCCATACAATTGTTAGATCGACTAAGGATGTAAGGACGAACTCTCAAGGGTACTTCCTAATGGCAAGATGTGTTGTAAACATAATATAAAAGTTGTTATTTTTGCTACGTTACGTCAGAATTCTTCCTAGAATGGAGGTCGGAATTATAGAACATAACATCACGCTTGTATGCCCTGTAAGGTTAGACAAAGGTGTAAACAATAGTACGCTCACATTTCGACAGTAATGTCTAAGTATTATGTTGTTAATAGGGGCGAGCCATTCATGATACTTGCAGGATTAAGTGAAAGAAAGAAGGAAAGAAAGAAAGAAAGAAAGAAAGAAAGAAAGAAAGAAAGAAAGAAAGAAAGAAAGAAAGAAAGAAAGAAAGAAAGAAAAAAAGAAAGAAAGAAAAAAAGAAAGAAAGAAAGAAAGAAAGAAAGAAAGAAAGAAAGAAAGAAAGAAAGAAAGAAAGAAAATATATTTATTTGCCGCAGGGACATGCCGTGCATCATACAAAGTTACAAAAAAATAACAACAAAATAAGTGCTGAAACCGATCCCGATAACATAAAACAAAGGGGGGCAGCCGATTTCCATCGGGCACAATTCCTCTGGGTGCTTTTTTTTGTTCCTAAATAGGCTTGCGTTTGACCACAACTCGCCTGATGTGAAGCGTTGACGCGGCCTAATGTGGAGCACGCTTTGCCTAGAAGAAACCGATTCATCTGGACTCTGAAGAGATCCAGATTATAATGATCAGGAAACAGAGAAACTTAACAACACTTCACCGGCCTGGTGTCTACTTGGCCAGGACCTCATCATTGCGCTTATTGCATCGAAAATATGGTAGATGAGGAAAAATAATGGAGAAATAATATTCATAGGGTAAATAACTAATCTTTAATTGAAATATTTTCTTTCTTGCTTAAAAGGATTGGGTATTTGAAGCCATTTGCCATCCAAATTGATTTTGAAATAAGTCATTATCATCCTGCCCTTGTCCCATGCTTCTTGAGTCGAGTTCGTTCGATTGGCGCAACATGATTTTTTCTTCCATTCACGTCTGTCAACCGTCACGCTATCATTTACTCATTTTTCTTTCATATTATTCCTCACACAATGCATCCATCGTTTCCTTGGTCTTCCTCTTCCTGTCCATCCATCAACATTTATATTTGTCATTCTTTTAGTCAAATGCGATGCATCCCTTCTCATCACATATCCATACCAAGACAGTCGCGTTCCCTTTCAACTTTTCTTTAACAGGAACAACCCCTTAGGATTTTGAAATAAGTAAATCATGATAATTTCACTAGTTGCTTATCGGAAATACATCGGAACAGAAATCCAGGAAAAACATTGAAAGCAACGCAGATTTGCATTCTTATTTAAATTACTTTGAGTCATCGTTATTAGCTATGTCGGTGTTAAAAATAACTTTACTGATTAAAATAACAATTTGATTTATGAGGATGATGTAAAAATCTATTCATTAGGTGTAAAGAATTGTAGCATTCGTATAATATAATAGTGATGAAATAATAATCAGTCTGATTCTATACAGACGGCGAGTCGAACATAAATAACTAATAGTTTTTTTCTGTGGTCCAGGGAATATTAGGATAAAAGTAAAGATCTTAATCCAATTTAGTCTTCACACTTAAATATTGCACATCATGTAAGTACCTCATAAAAATAAAACAAACATAGAATCGGCTGTTTTTTAGAATCTTCTACTTCTGCTACCCTGCCCGAAATACCCCCATTTCCATCCCAGCCTGGCATTTAGGCTAGATCCCATTGCCCAACAAATGGAAAGGCGTTCTGTTTCCACTCAGAGGCGCCTTGACACGGCACCACTCCTTTCCTAACTCGACATTTGACTTGCGCAACGCAACGCCACGCTTGCCTGCACTATCCTTGAATATCTTGCGTAAGACTTACCTCATGTAGCTTGTAGATGTTGACACTAGCTCTGTACTAGATGGCGTTGGTATCGGGGAATGGGATTGGGAGAATTTTGAATAACGAACAGAAGAAAAACAAAATGGCTGTCGCAAAAATGACAGTTCAACTTTTTTAATGGATTTTGGAATGCAACCTCTGTGCTGATATTTGGATTGTTTTGTTTTTTTCTTGAAAGAGGTTATTGACCTACATGTCGCATTCAAATTGCTGTCGTAATCGGAGAATTGGTAGAATTGTTATCCTTGGTTTTATCATTTCCCTGGCAGATAAAAGTGTTATAAATAACAACGCTGTTTATTTCTGTTATCCCAGGAACAGGTATCGGTTATATTTTTTATAACTTTAAACTTATAACCACAATAGTCGAGGGGATAGAGCTATGAGGAACAGGATGTAAAGTAAGTATCCCCCATAGAAAAGAAAGGATCCTCTGATCGGATTCTTCATTATTAAGTGTTTATTTCAGCCAAAAAAAACCATAGTGTTAGTAACAAAAAAAAACTTGAAAATGATGTTTAGTAAAATATAAATTTTATTTGGCATATTTTGCTGGTTTTAGACAACGTGTCGATATGTGTAAATCTACCCAGTGTCTAACAAATGGATTTTCAAATTTATTAACTAACATTTTAAGGATGTCATGCCAGAGTCCTAGCATTGAACCAACTCTTTTCCTGATGACGCTATAGAAATCATAAGGCATCTTTATTATGACCTCAATATTAATTTTTCCAATAAAATATGAAATAGCACTTATCCTACGTTACTACATACAGTTGACTTAGCTTCTAACTGTGTGCCAATCGCGTTCTATTATGGAAGATAACTCTGTCATTATCTGCTTTATCCTTGAAAGTCTTGTGTAAGAGTTACCTCATGTCGGTTACGAGTCTTGTGTGTCTGTAAATGGGTTTATTTTAGATAGCATTTTAACTGGGAATTTAGGTCTAAGTACCTACTTATAGTGTTTTTGAAATGAAAATGGTAGATACTTTTAAGTGCCTGTGTCTATAAACGAGTAGGTATACTATTACTGTTAGCCTGTGTCATCCCAATGCTGGGAAAAGGCCCCCATGACTTCCAAATCCTTCGATCCAGGGCCAATGTGGATCCCTGGTCGTTGGTCCTGTCCAGCTCGTCCCGCAAACTCTTGCGAAGTCTACCACGTCCCCTTCTGACTGTGTCAGGGCTCCACATCGTGGTTATTTTAGCCCCAGTAGAAAGGTACCTATATTTAAAACGAAAACAAGAAAGCAAGAATCAATATATGTCTTTGGAGTCTGTATTTGTGCCTGGTTGATGAGAAGGCTAGCCCACTGTGACATGGTAACGGGTATGGACTGTGGTGTGTAATGGGACTTAAACATAACTGGCGAAATGTGGGGGCACTGCTGCACACGTCCGCCTAACAATTCAGGGATTACAAAGCGTGAATTTATGTTATTTGAGATTTTCTGGACTATCTTGAATGGAACCCAAAAATATGAATAAGGAAACTGGTGTTGGGCGAACCACTGACTGGCCACCTGTTGTTGAAGATAAGATAGGTCGGTGGTCCGTCCTACAATCAAGATTTTGTTTCACCTTTTGATGTCGTAACTTAGTACTATTTTGTTGTTGTCTGACAAAAAAGAAAAAAATATATATAAATTTTATTACCTAGTTATACAAGAAACACTTATCTAAGCACTATGCAGCGTTACAACTAGGGAACAGAGTGTTTTCGATGGGCTCTGGCACCCAATGTAAGATTTAACTTGTGTTTAGGGTGCCAGCGTCCTCGCCTATGGTTTGAACATGTAACATTAGTTGCAAGACGAGCTCAGTATATCATCATTAAATTACAATATTATATTAACTAGCTAATGCAACTGAGATGTGGCCTATTTATATACCTCTGTGTGGCTGGGTATGTGTGTAGGTACGTATATGTGTGTGAGGGAGAGATAAATAAATAAAAAAAACTAAAAATTAAAAAATATGGTTAAAACTTGTGTATAAGTAAGTCTGTATAAATATAATTATAAACATCTAATTTTATTAACTATAACAATCTGTAGGTGGTATGATTTTTATCTGTAATATCTAATAGATTCGTAAATAAAAGTGATGTTTTAATTAATTGCGAGTTATTCAACGATAAGGTAATTTCCGCATTAACTGTTTATCTTTGTAAACATACGATTTTCTTCGTATTAGAACAATAATCCTTATCTTGATAGAGTAGCTTGTACATTAAGGATAAATGCTTATTAAAATTAAAGATTATACTGCGTCTAAAGTGCAAAGAAAGACAATGATCAACAAAACATATCATCACGCCTGTAATTCCAGAAGGTTTAGGCAGAGGCGTACCAGTGGCGAAGGTTCCATAGAATTCGATTCCTACCGGCTGGCTTCCCTTTGAAAAATGGCACAGTCATATTCTACAACATTAGTTTTAGTATATGCGAAACCTGATACACGTGTCTAGTATTTTTATGTAAAGAATCTATGTACAAAATTTCAAAACTATATCATAAAAAAATCACAAAGTAATAAGCTTGTTCTATTACCTAGTTTTCCGCACAAAAACGCGGTCACCACGCAGCGCGCGCCTCCAGCTTCGTCTTGAACTCATTGATAATTTGGCAGTAGGCACCTAAATTATTGCGATAGGTACTCAAAGTCGCTCGGTATCCAACTTTTAACTTTTTTAAATATTTTTGGGAAAAAATATAACATGGTTTAAAAATGATTGGAATCGATTCAGTTACTTATTCTGAACAAACTATATTCAGGTTTCGCATATACTAAAAATAATGTTGTATAGACAAATAATATAATCACATTAAAGATATGTACTCTGGCTTACCTCTTACAAAAAATGACCCTTCTCTACTGAGTTGTACCTAATAGTACAGCCACATTTCGCCAGTTATGTTTAAGTCCTATGTAATAAAGAGCGAGCCTATTGCCACCAACCGGTCGCAAATCAAGACTCCGTGGCTGCTAATGAGAAATTCATGATGGAAAAACGCAATAACATTTGCCCGACCTGGGAATCGAACCCAGGACCTCATGCTCAGTAATATTAATACAACATTATTATAATAAGTGAAACATCATTACTTCTAAACTTCACCAGTCCAATACAGTTGAGTTGCTCCTCCAGGACTCGTGGAGCTTCATACCCTCAACGGTTTTCTGGTGGTCGCCACTGTTATTTCTAGCTTTCAGGAGTTGCAGTGTTGGGAATGGAGTGGCGGGTCTTGTATAAAAGGGACGGTCCTGTCGACAAAGGAGTAAAACTATATGTCAACAATCATGTCTTCATGATTATCACCATTTGGTTATCAAGCATGGTGACTATACTAATTATGGCATAATCACTGTAAAGTAAAGCTCGTGGCTAAATAATAACAGCTGCTCGGGTCGACGCATTACTTACCGAGTTTCCTCCGTGCTGGGGCACGTTAAGTCTCGGCTGTAATTTGCAGATCTTTGACGGTTGTTACAGGTACTCAGAGAGCCGAAAGTCTGACAACCAGTCTTACCAAGAGGTATCTTATTACCCAGGACTGACTGGGTTGTAGAGGTCAGATAGGCAGTCTCTCGATGTAAAATACTAGTATTTAGATGCATCCCGTTAGACTGGAAGCCGACCCCAATAATGTTGGGAAAAGGCTAGGTAGATGATGACAGCATCATCACTGTTAAGAATTGTAGCAGCCATTGACCCCGGGTTTAGCAACACCTGCAGCTTGATAATGTGATACCAACATACTAAGTTATTAGTCAATGTCATGTACGTATTAATAGTGATGTCAAAACAAGTCTTTACTCAATCAAACAATACATTAAACAAAAGTAAAGCAACAACCAGAAATATCGTGTCAAATTCAAATAAAATTAAAGAAATTTCGATAGAAAATATTTGCCAAAAATAAATCTGTTACATTTTTTAACAAAATGTCAAAAATTACAATAATAAAAATGCGAAAAGTGTCGTAATTTGTTTAGTTATATTGAACGAACAGTTAAATTGCTTAATTAACAAAAACGCAGCCATATTGGTTTCAAGATGGCGTAATGACACAGAGTAAGAAAATACAGAAGTGTCACTTGACAAAACAAAACAAAAAGAAAATTACGACTGCTTTATTTAACGACTCCAGTTGTTCGAGAATATACTATTTACCTATATTGTGTGGACCATATAATATGTTAGTAGGAGTTAGCTTTCTGTATTTTCATACTTGACGGTATCATGGCGCAAACGGTAAGGTTTTGCAAATGATTTCGCACAGACCGACTCAGGCGCAGCCATGGCAATTTATACGTGTTTCGAAATGTATGCATTTTGTATTGCACGATAATAAATTATTATCTATGAATATATTTCAGTGTTGTGCTGGAGTGACGAAAATTGGGTGCAGGGGCTTGAAATTTTGTTTCATTAATATTTATTAGTTGCTATGGTGATTATAATTTCCTTGTTAACGTTAATATGCCATATTGATGTCCAATGCTGGACGTACTCAAGTTTCGCAAGCATATAATGCCACGAATCCACTCTTCAAATTCTGCCGATACCAAAATAATTCGTCATTAATGCATAATCAGCCTCATAATGTTCCCACTGCTGGGACACACGGCCTCCTTTCTAGAGAAGGACATGTAAATTTTTTGGTTCTAGGACATGCCGGTTTCCCCACGATGTTTTTCCTTCACCGTTTTAAGAGCAGTAGTGATGAAATAAACTACACAAAGTGTGCGCCTGCCTGGGTTCGAACCCATGAATTACTGTGCGTAGGTCGGAGCCGCCGCTACTGGGCCACCGCTTCTCTCCCGTCTCTCATCATTTAATGATATTTCTAAACTTAAAAAATATTATTTAAATTTTTCTGTATTGTCTTTTCTATACACTGTGTCTACATTTCTAATCCATCTTTCCTCTCGCAGTCTGCTGGAAGAAATTTCTGTAGCAGTACCTTTGTGCTCTTCTATCTTAATGTATTGTACGGTTAAGTATTGTGTGAGTTCATAAATAAAAAAATATAAACATAATATGAAATTAGGGAGAACATTGAAAACTACAATTTATTTGTATAGATTAAAAGTTTATTTAGTACTGAAACAAGATTTAAACTGTATACAAGAAAGTTATTTAATTTACAAGTTTTACAACCCATAAAACTGTATTAGTATGAAGTAACCGGTTAGTAAGAAAAAGCCAAAATTTCTAGTTATTTGATTCTGGATATTTTACTTTTTTATTTTTAAAATTAAGATTTTCTTACGTTTTTGCAATTTACAGGCCAGTTTCGGGCTGTTAGCTGATTAAAATATAATTCGAGACTTTAACAAATATGGCTTTACAGAGTTGCAATAACTAAAACCATCAATACAACCCTTTAAGTTCATTTTATCCAATTGAATGTTTCATGAAAAACAACATTCGTTTTAGTATATGCGAAACCTGATACACGTGTCTAGTCTATTTTTATGTAAAGAATCTATGTACAAAATTTCAAAACTGTATCATGAAAAATCACAAAGTTATAAGCGTGTTCTGTTATCTAGTTGTCCGCACAAAAACGCGGTCACCACGCAGCGCGCGCCTCCAGCGTTGTCTTGAGCTCATTGATAATAATAATTTGGCAGTATACCTAAATAATTGCGATAGGTACTCAAAGACGCTCCTTATCCAACTTTTAACTTTTTTTAATAATTTTGGAAAAAAATATAACATGGTTTAAAAATTATTGGAATCTATTCAGTTACTTATTCTGAACAAACTATATTCAGGTTTCGCATATACTAAAAATAATGTTGTATAATTGAAATTTTCATTTAATGGGAGTTAATGAACTTAGAGCGTTATATTGATGATTTTAATGATTATAATTCTGTAAATACATACCTTTTACGGTCGCGAATCATATTTTGTTTAACATACTACCTGAAACTGACCTGAAAATTGCAAAATACCCAAAATAATTTTAATTTCACGAGCTACCTTGGCGCTCCCCCTATTAACTCTAAGTTTCTAGCAACCTGAAGATTTACAATTGGGATACCCTTGATTACCCTGATTTCCACCACAATAATCAGAATATCCGTTGCTTCCATAATTAACGCAATAAACCAATGGCTTCGTTTCAGCAACCGGAAAGCAACCACAGGCTACATTAGTTGCTACAGAACCATAAGCGTACGGTACATAACTGTGCTTGGATACACAAGTGCATTCGGTTTCACAGCAACCGTGTTGTTTGTTTTGGTTACCATAGTAACCATACTGTTGGTTGTCATAGTGACCCGGCTGTTGCTTGCCTTGGCAACACTGTTGTTGGTTATCGTAGTTAGCTGTATGCAAGATGATCGGTCCTTCGTAATTTTCGAAATGAATGTTAATTGGGTCAGGACATGCTTGCAGCGATGTAACCTGGAAATAAATAAATGTAATTGTTAACTTCTTAAAGTACAATAGTAGGAATAAATAGTATTAGTTAAAGCTTAGCGTGTAAAATTGGTTGTGTACATTGTGCATTAAATAAATAAATAAATAGCTTATTGTGATCAAACGACTGTCTCGTTGGACTAGTGGTCGCAATCGCGACTGCCGAGCACGAGGTTCGATTCCCGGGTCGAGCAAATTGTTATCAGGTTTTTTCATCAGATATTTCTCAGTAACAGCCACGGATTCTGGATTTGAGCCCGGTCGATGGCAATAGTCTCACCCCCTTTTACATGGGACTTAAACATAACTGGTGAAATGTGGGTGTTCTATTAGGTACACCTCTGCCTAACCCTTCGGGGATTACAGGCGTGATGTTATGGTATATATAATAAGACGAGAAGACACTACACTACAAGGTATAAATATAAATTGCCCTTTTATTCTGAATTGTTTCTGTTTCTTTATCTGTTGCTATAATATGTCTAGAGGAGGCCTTTGCCAAAAGGCACACTGAATTGACACTACAAGGTATCTAATGCATAAAATCATCTCAAAGGGCAAGGTATCCTGTACCCAGTACACCTTTATTTCTGCCTATTATGTTTCAGTCACTTATTCTCACTTTTCAAAAAAGCTTCTTGTGGGGAAGTACCTGCCGCTGCGATCAGCCAATGAAAGTAAATTAAAACACACATAGGTAAATACAAAATTTTCTAGACATCATCTGCCTTGCCCTGTCCCAAATATGTTGGGGTCGGCTTCCAGTCTAACCGGATGCAGCGGAATACTAATATTTACATGGAGCGACTGCCTATCTGAACTTCACAACTCAGTTAGTACTGAGTAATACGATACCCTTTGTAAGACTGGTTGTCAGACTTTCGGACTTCAAATGACATCCGGGATCAAGAGTTGAATGTGCTTTCCGAACCACGGAGGAAACTCGATATGTAGTGTGTGGTAACCCTTCCACGGATCGACCTAGAGAAGCGCGGCTTAACCTGAAGATCGACCCGAGCAGCTGTTTTTATTTACGACGAGCTCCTCTAAAAAATCTTCAAGACAAATAAAACAGGTAATAAAAAAGTATACTTACAAAAGCCAAGAAGAGGGTCAGAAAAAGACACACCATTATGCTAAGCACAAAATATGGAAACTTCAATACTAGAATGATTTTCAACCATCAAAAATCAATATTTTATACCAAATAATAATCAGTTTTGGGAATATTGCACTAAAAGTACCAACAAATTTTACAAATATTTTGAAACAAAAACACGTACACCACGAATTTGGTCAAACTTAATTTTGT
This sequence comes from Noctua fimbriata, assembly GCA_905163415.1. Classification (NCBI taxonomy): domain Eukaryota; kingdom Metazoa; phylum Arthropoda; class Insecta; order Lepidoptera; family Noctuidae; genus Noctua; species Noctua fimbriata. The sequence continues at coordinate 4,350,331 of LR990946.1, forward strand.
TTTACACATTCTAAATTATTGCTACATAGTTATTCAAATTACGATAACATTATGTTAATAAAATAATTATGAATACTCTAATTATGTATTCTTTTATTTTAATGTTGTCATAACAATGTAAAAAGCCATTAATTGTCTACGTCGTTACAGGTAGTCAGGGGCCCGATAGTCTGACAACCAGTCTTATCAAGAGGGCTTACGCAGTACTAACTGGGTTGTGGAGGTCAGATAGGCAGTCGCTCCTTGTAAAATACTATTATTCAGCTGCATCCGGTTCGACTAGAAGCCGACCCCAACATAGTTGGGAAAAGGCTGGGCAGATGGTAATGAAACTGGAATGTTTTGAAAACCAACTGCATCGCCAATTATGACTTACTAACTTAATTTATCTAATGGACGACAATCCAGAATCATTTGAATGTCAACTCTCAAGACAAATCAATAGGTTACATTGTAACATGTACTCGTAATGCGTAAAAAGGCGTTATCTCAGTTTATCAATAGCAGCAAGTGGATCAGTGTGCCAGCACGCGACACGGTATGTTCTGCCGGGTGTTGGAGTAGTGTGGATACGACTTGATATTGATATGTCTGATGTTAAAAAAATATCAAGTTGGTGTATGGTAGGAGATAATCAACAAAGAAAGAGAGAAAATTTTCAATGTTTTATCTTCAAATCAAGGGAAATGGTCGTCGAGGTAGACCGTGGCGAAGGAGACTGGCGATGTGAAGATCTGATTTTGTTTGCGGGACGAACATGGTCAGATATCGCATAAGATAGAGAGGTTTGGAAGGAGAAAGGGGAGGCCTTTGCCCAGCATTACGATAAAGAACTCAATAACCTAAAAAAAAAAAACAATTTGGCTAAGACAAGGAACGCTTTAAAAGACTTGTATGTTTTGATACTTTAGTGAATAATAATATGATTGTTAAGTGCGAAAAAGATTGTGTTATTGAAGTTCCCCATTTAGCAGGAGGCTCGAACATTCTTGATTCCTTCCTTTAGGCGTTTGTTTAAACCTGTTTACCAATAAACTTCCAAACACATTCATTACCTTGTAAAAAAGTAATGTTCTTATTGCATAATAAACAAAACTATTGCAAAAGCTAGGAGTCCAAAAAAATGTTAGACGGTCAAAAACTTGAATTAATTCTTCAGCTTGTGACAAATTCCATCACTGACGCAATGTTTAGTCATCAGTCAATGATTTGCAAAAGTTCGTGAAGAGTTCAACAAACATCTTCAATGTCACTTATTTAGAAATTGATTAAGTCGTCTAGAAAATCCGTTTGTTCATACAATTTTTGGTGACGCTTGGTAAAAGTTCCTGGAAGGACTTGCCCAGGCAAGTTAAAAAAAAAACGCAAAAGCATTGACGTCCTTCTATTTCTCGTATTATTCTGCTCAGTAAACCCTTTCATTTGATACCCATATCATGGGATGCATAAAAATAACTATCTTTGGGCGTTCGCCATATTTGATTTAGAATGGTGTTAAGTGACGTCATTCTAAATTCAATAACCAGAACCATACATTGTTTTTCAAATTAAACATGTAAGTTAAATATGCAAAATTTCAGCTAAATCGGAAACCGGGAAGTAGGTCAAAAACTTCTAAGATTTTCTTACATACATGGTTAGTTATAGGTGAAGCTAATCCAAAAAGTCTATCTATGTTTTGCATTAAAACATATGGTAGCTGTTGATAACTTTTTAATTTACTTAGTCTATAAATTAAAAAAAAACCCAACCTAACTGAACCAAAACGATTCGTTTCTTACATATTCGTAACCGAGCACAACTTTACATACTACTATCAACGTACATTGAATGGCGTGTAAAAGTGTGGCAGGTCCACAGTTATCTCGCGTGTGTGTCCCGTTACGTTACCAGTAGGTTAGCATCCGCAGCACATCCCTGTGATGCTGTGTAACAGGGCTGTCACTTAAGACATTGTTGATCAGTGATAATTTGTATGTCACTCATTGATGTAGGATAAGATTATGATCATGTTGGACAGGATGGAGGGGATGTATTATAACTGAAGATTACTAAGATTATAGCAGTGCAAACCTAGTAGCGTGACCCTCGGACTGCCAAGTCATATCTCTCGAGTTCGAACCCAAGACACGCACCTCTGATTTTTCGGATTCTTGTGCGTATTTTATAATTATCACTAGCTTCGGTGAAGGAAAACGTCGTGAGGAAACCAGCATTCCTGAGAGATATTTCTTGGCATAAAAACTCTGACACCAGGTTAAGCACTGACCATATGATAAAGAAAGAAGACTAATATACCTATAACAGATACTACTGGTAGGATATTGCCCTCTTCCTCTCACACAGAGAGGAGGCCTGTGTACCAGCAATAAAGATAATTTTAAGGTAATTAAACTAGCCATTTTATCAAACTGTCCAAGAATGAGAATTGCGATTTGAAATATACGGACAGTTTAAGTTTCTAGTCAATTAATTTCGCTGTTTTTACCTACTTTAAATATCCATTCAATTAATAAATAGCAAGATTAATTAAAATGTTAATCAAACGCCCTAACGGGTAAAAAAATATGATCAAGTAGAACTGAACACAGATTAGCTCAATTTTATTATTTTGTTAATCGAAGAATTAATTACGCGGAGGTCTTTACAGGCTTTTTTGCAAAACATTATTACAATAATGACTACGGTTTTAAAGAAATCAATTAATTTTAATAATTAGGTAGGTATAGTTTTGTAGATAGGACGCTGCAATACTCTATATCAGTTAGTTTATATGAGTTTGTTCGGAGTTGTCGTTTCGTATGTCCAAAGAGGAGAGTAGGAGCTCGGGCTAAATAATAACAGACGCTCGGGTCGATCTTCAGGTTGCGCTTCGTGGATGGGTGACCACATACATACCGAGTTTTCTCCCTGCCTCAGAAAGCACGTTAATCCGTTGGTTTCCGCTGTCATTTGTGGATCTTTGACAGTCCTTACAGGTAGTCAGTGACCCGAAAGTCTGGCAACCAGTCTTACTAAGGGGTTTCGTATTACCCAGTACTAACTGGGTTGTGGAGGTCAGATAAGCAGTCGCTCTATGTATAATACTGGCATTCAGCTACATCCGATTAGACTGAAACATAGTTGGGGAAAAAGCTAGCCTAGGATGACGATGGTAAGTATAAAATGTGTCCTTAAAAAGAGCATAACTTTTGGAAAAATATAAGGTGAAATTATATTACCTAGCGAAACTCCATGGTCGTACAGCTGGAATTCGATATAAAATATCTAAATATGATACAATTTCAAAAATATTTAGATACCAACAGCACCTCCTGTCAATGACAATCGGGCACCGAAAGCTCCTTGTATCACCAGTACTCTGATGCTATAACCTCATGTAGATTTCCGTCGCGCCAGCCCTATCTCGCATCCGGCTGTTAGTGGGTAAGCGGATTATGTCACGGCACAAGTGCGGGTAACGTTCGTAACAAGCGCCTAACTATGGGAACTGCTCGTGCGCATACGTGTGTATGTGTTGGTAGGGTGGCCATACTTTGGGTTGAGGTAATAGGGGGTGGTTTTGAAAATGGTGGGGTGATCAGGATTGTTCTGCAGCTAATTGGGAGATGAATGTTAGTTTGGTTGCACTTTCTCTGGGATAGAGTTAAACCAAAAGCTTTAGAAACATACCCAACATATCATCATCTTCGTACCCTTGTCCCATTCTACTTGGGGTCGGCGCAACACGTTTTCTTCGTCCATTATCCCCTGTCAGACGTCACGACATAATTTACTCCTTTCTCTTTCATATCATTCCTCACACAATCCATCCATTTTTTTTCTCCCTTTCCCTCTCTATAATTAACATATATTTCAAAAAACGAATTACTTCTTGTTTTAAAACGACTGTTACTAATTTAAAAAAAAAAAATTACCACTTGCACAATAAAAAACGTTAACGTTAATCGTTAAAGTTTCGTTGTTAATTTAAAAAACGTTTCACAGAATTACTTGTAGACAAATGTTATTATTCTGTGCAGGATTTCTTAAATGATATTTTTTTGTAATATCCTTTATATCCTTTGCTATGTACTACATTTGCATGCTATACTAAGGCAGAATGTACATGGATCCTATTATATAATTTAACAACCTATTGTTATGTACCTACATTCTAAGCAATTATAGACCTATTCTATTTTATTCTATTCTATTCTATGAGGCCAATTTCTTGTGGAAGAGCGGAATCAAGATTCTGTTCGTTTTCAAGTTCAATCAGATCAATTCTTGAATTTGATTGAATTGCGTTATAAGAATTATTTTATAAGCAAGTCGTATGAATATAAAAAATAGCCGCAAAAGCTCTCATTTCGCGATTTAACGAAAATACGCATTTAACAAGAAATGAAAATACCTGCTGCATTTTCGATTCTGACAAAATAATCTGCCTATAAAATATTATATAAGCATTAATTATTCTTCTGTCTTACCTCATCATCATTCTCCTGCCCTTATCCCAAATTATTTGGGGTCGGCGCAGCATGTCTTCTTCTTCCATACTTCATTATTACTCGTCATCTCAGCAGACACCTCCTTTCTTGCCGTATCATCCTTAACACAGTCCATTCATCGTTTCCCTGGTCTTCGTCTTTCCTCTACTTTTATACCCATCCACACATTACACAGTACATCCCATCTGTCTTACCTAAATCCATCTTATAGAACAATCCACAATTCCCACTAAAGCCTGGCCACACTACGACAAGTGGTTCGCCACGACACGGATGACACTGAGAATTGGTTCAGTAAACTATGGCGCCGGATTGTATGGATAGCAGATCTACTGACTCACTCAAGATTACCTGCTGATAAGAGGTCGTAGACCTAGACCAATGGAACGATGGATGTAGTATTTGAAAGATTATAACATCATGCCTGTAATCGCCGAAGAGTTAGGCTGAGGTGTCCCCATTAGTACTCCCACATTTCGCCAGTTAGGTTTAAGTCACATGTTATAGGGAGCGTCCCTATTGTCATCAACCGGGCAAAAGTTCAGACTTTGTGGCTGCTACTGAGAAATTCCTGATGAAAAAACCCGATAACACTTTGTGCGACCCTGGAATCGAACCAGGAGCTCAAGCTCAGCAGTTGCGCGTTGGTCTGGACCAACGAGGCAGTATTCATTGGTATAAGACTTGTACTATTATGTATTCAGTGGTATAGGATAGCAGATCTACTGACTGACTGAAGATCATCAGTTGATAAGAGGTCGTTGACTGAGGGCACATCTCTTCTTCGAATACTTGTATTTGTATTGAGTTTAGAAGGCTAGCTCGCGCAGACCTGAGGGCATTTAGGGATTTTAAAGGCACCATGTTCCAGTACGGCATTAAAGTTATAATTGAGTCATTAAATGCGACGGTAACTCATCACTGTATTGTGTAATGGAGCTTGTAACCAAACAGCTATTCAGAGATTGGTGGAAGTCCACAAGCAACTTCTTATATTTGGACAATACATTCAGCAGTAGTACCGGAACAGGTCAAAGACGACAGTAAAGTGGGAGAGCTGGGACATTTGCGCATAAGACATTTGCACGAAAAGACTTTTGCCCGCATGAACACTTGCGCGAATGGACTATTCCGCGCCTTAACGTCATGGGTGTCATTTTCGTGGTTTTCAGGGTCATTGATAACGAAACTAACGTCAAAATGATAATCCAAGATGGAGTCGAGGAAAATTTCGGTTTTTCTATCATGGATAACGAAAAAAACGACACCCTCAAAAGTCCAATCGCCCTAAAGTCCATGCGCGCATATGTCTTTTCACGCAAGGGGGTTCGCGCAAATGGCCGCAAGTGTCCTAATAACTAAAGTAGGTACATATTTGTTACCACGATGGCAATGTATCAAGATTGGCAACATTTTGACAAAACCCTTGGCAAAATTACAGTTGTAAACATTTACATATCCGTAGTTTCAACGGTACCATAGGTACCCTTCGAACTTTAACACATCAATACTACTTGGCTTCAGAAATAGGCAAAGGATCAAACGTAGGATGGCGAAAAGGTCAACGATCGATACATCAGGCTAACTCAAAAGCACGTGTTGCAATCATTTAGTAAAGGATAAAGGCACAATTCTGACAGCGACGGTAGACTGCAGCGGTAGTGCCGTCAAACTGCAATGGTGAACCGCAGCAGCACTATGTTCACACGGCGATATTTCGTTATACGAATCCAGTATGACTTGACTTCGCTTTGTTATACTGGCTATGCATAGCTGGTCGTCGTGCGTTCTAGTTTCTATGGTTTTCTTTTCTTCCCTTGATGATGACAGTGCCGCCCGCTGCTGCGCACGAACTGCAGGCGTTTTACCAGTAAATCTTTCTGGGTGTCACTAATAGAGTATTTTGGTTTGACAAATTATATTAATTGCTAGCGGTCCGACCCGGATTGTTACGGGTGGACCTTTTTTTTTAAGTGTAACATAGCCTATGTTACTCAGGGATAATGTAGCACTCTGACTCTAATTGTGAAAAAAAAATTGAAATCGGTGCAGTAGTTTTTGAGTTTATTCGTTACAAACATACAAAAATAGGTACACTTCTTTCTTCTTTATAATATTAGAGTAGATTTCGATAAGTCCAGGTTTCCTCACGTAACGTACGTACGTATGTGGTCTGTCGTCGTCTTCGGAATAGCACCTTAAAGGTTCATATGCATAACTAGTAGTTAAAGTAAACCTGCGAACATACTAGTAATAACAGATTACCCTCAATTGACTCTGAGGGCCCGCGCAGACGATCAATCATCGACGCAACTGACATTTATTGGCAAAACAACGGAAATGGGTATTGTTTGCGAAATATTTGGTAACTATCCGGTTTGGTACTACCACCGATTTCATTGGCAAGTCATCATCTGCCTAGTCTTTTCTGAAATATGTTGGAGTCGGCTTCCAGTCTAACAGAATGCAGCTGAATGACAGTATTTTACATGGAGTGTCAGCCTATCTGACCTCTACAATCCAGATAGTACTGGGCAATACCATACCCCTTGTAAAGACTGGTTGACATACATTCGAGCCACTGACTACCTGTAACGACTGTCAAAGATCTACAAATGACAGCCGGGACCAACGGCTTAACGTGCTTTCCGAGGCACGGAGGAAAGTCGGCATGTAATGGGTGGTCCACAGACCAACCTAGGCAAGCAAAGTTTGGCAAGTATGGTGATTATGCTGTGGGACTGTTCCAAAGAGAAACCTCGGCCCTGGAACATAAGGACAAAGAAGGAACATGGATGGGTTTTAGTCAGTACAAGTCTGACACTCCCTTCGGGGGATTTCATTTGATGATTTCCCATCCTAAAAAATAAAAATATATTTATTTTTTTAATGCGCTGTTAACCAATCGGTTAAACAGCCTATTCTTCAAAATAACTCCAGCCGATTATCATGAGAACTAGACCCGATATCCTAACATTACCATTTCGAAACCAGCCTTCTAAAATTAGCTAACACAAATCAAGTATTTGTCCACCTAACTTGGTCTACCACTCCCCCTTCAACTCATTGAAAGATCGAACAAATTCTGGTGCTGACGTACATTGCAAGAGGTCTTCTTATATTAGTTCAGCTCGTTGAGGAGTTATGCAACGGTTGTGACCTTAAAATCTTACGTAATGTTAAACCAAAACTTGGTTTGTCTACAATCGAAAGGAAACTCTAGGTTTGAAAAGGTAAGGTCGGTTTTCAAATGATAAAATTGTCAGTTACACCGAATTGGGTTACACAAATGTGCCATTTGCAACGGTGGTATTACCGAGTTATGTATGTAGATTACAAATACATAGAAGTTATTACTTCATATATTTTTTTATAAATATAGACATTATGACGACGGTTTCAAGGTTTTGTTTTGTGTGTAAGAGAACGGGAAGCGTTGAGCGTGTAAAATGCTTTATTTGACAATAAATTGTTCTAAAGAAAATTTACATTATCGCATTATTTTTTGTCAATGTATGATGTTTTTTTATAGAACTAGATATACAGGGTATTACACGAAAAAAAAATTGCATTTTTGTTTAAATTACCGATGTAAAATTTCTATGAGGGAGGGTTCATAGCTGTACAATATAATAGTTATATCTTAACACTAATGTGGCAATTGCTCTGTTAAGACGGGAATATCAAAGCCAAGTGTTAAGTTCGATCACTGTCTTTGACACTTTGACTGAAACCTCTGTATACTGCCTTATGGTATGTCTGAACCTTTAATAAAAAAATTAAGACTTTTTGGTACTTTTCTGTCTGACACCAACGGTCACCCATCATTTTCCAAACCTCACCCAGCGTTGATTAACCGCACTACAAATCTAAAATCATTTTTTTACGAATCTATTTATAAGTACATCCATAAATATGATTAATAATAATTCTTAGATAGCATTTGGTTCATTTCTGTCATGTACTGCCACCCATCATTTTCCAAACCTCACCACGAGTTGCTTAACCTCACTTCAAAAATCAAAAATCTTATTTTTTTTTGTATTCTATCTTGAACTACAGACATAATTACTATGAATCACAAGTTCATAACATACGTATTCTGAAATGTGGGTCAATCTTCAGATCGATCTGTGGAGCCGTGATGCAAACGGTTGCATCACAGATGGCCCAGTTTTTAATGCACGAGACCAAGGTTTCAAGATTAGGTCATAACTAAATAATTACATGTATTGTAAGCGATTTGTGTTTGTACATATTTTCGTTTGTACATTATGGTTCTTGTGAAGTTGGCTAGTTTTGTGTTGTGAAAACTAAACGATTTGAACTGAAATGCAGGGTGTAAGGGATAGCCCTCCACAAACTGATGGTGTGAATTCAGTATATCATACTAAGATGACCAGTGCAAGAAAATATTCAGGAATGTTATGGGAATTCGATAAATTTGATTTGTTTTATTTCCTCATACGCAAAGTATCGCTACCGTGGCAAAACGCACATATCGAACGGCAAGCGCGACGACAAGTTCGATGAACCGTCGTTCTTTAGAGTATTTCAACATCTATTGTTGGATTTTTTATTTTAGCCGTATTATTTACATAAATTAAGTGCTGCGTACAGGGAATATAATTTTACGTTGAAATAAAGAAATAGTAACTGAATAATAAAAAATACAATTTTTCAGAGAAAAAATCCGGTGGAATATTATTCGAAATAAGGAGCTGAATGCGCCCTGCCAGTTTGTGGAGGGCCGTCCAAAACACCATGTATTTAATTAACCGCCTCTGGTCTATTAATCGAAAACGCTACTCCTGGGCATGAGGTCGTGGGTTCCCAGGTTGGGCAAAATTTTACCATGGAGTTTCTTACCGGTTCTTGTATAGGAAACTACCAACCCGAACTGTGCACCTTTTCTCGACGTTTTATAAGTGCCCATGTAGACCTATGTCAAAAATATTCTGATTTTGATTTTATTTGGTTTATCCATCAGTAGCAGCAGGGATTCTGGGTTTATTTATTTATTTATTTATTGTAAACTCAACAGCTTATTATTAATATGACATTTTAAGTGAAATTTCACCCCACTATCAATGAACAGCTCAATGCAGTTGCGACAAAGTAACTAGCATCTTAAAGTCTGCATACACTGAAAATTGACAGCGAGATGATGACAATTATCTCTTAAGCCAATAACAGAGTTTCACGGCATTGACAAAGCTAGGTTAACTAGAAAGTGGCTAAAAGAACGAAATTAATACAGTGCAAAGTAATGTGGTATTGTTGACACATTGTTTACAAATCTTAGTCAAAATATTTAAGTGATATTAAGGGTTTGTGCCAATCATCATCATCCACAGCCCGTCTTCATCCACTGCTGGGTCTAAGCCTCTTTTTGCTAATGCCAAGCTCCACGTTCTTGTGCCAGCCTCTTTCGATATTAGGGATAAGCTATAAGATGGAAGCGCCGGCGCAGCCCGCTATATTTAAATTTTCTGACGTATTTTGTTATCCAATCTTGGCGATTCCCCCTTACCTTTAGATAATGGCTAAAAAACTACTCCTCTCATCTTGACTCTTATAGATTACCACTATGCTGTACACTTAACAAATAACAATGTAACTTAACAATAAAATCGAAGGCCACGTATGTTTGTTAAAGTCAGGAAGTGAACTGAAAATTATAGGTATTTAACACCTGTTCATACACAAATTTGTTTAGTTTGTTGTAATATAAACTGTACTGTGTGCAGTCATTGAGCACAATTACACACATTTACTCTAAAGGCCTGTTTCACCACTTACGATTAAGAGTGTTCATCCAAAAAGTTGACAACGTCGCAAATAGCTAATATTTACCTGTTTTAATTAATTTGCAATTTAATGTATGGAAATAAGAAATATGACTAACTAGTGAACTAGAATATTAATAATGAATTGCAATTAAAATACTGAATTTGATGTTGCAACCGTTTTAGGTGTAAAAAAGGGCGTTTAGAAAGTTTACAAATACATTTTTTACATCTAAAACTAAATATTCGGTGTTACGATATTAATTATTGCATTTCCTAATCAATATATTAGTTCACTAGTTAGCCATATTTCTGATTTCCATAAAACAATATTGCTAAATTAATCAAAACAGCGAAATATTTGACAGCTATTTGAGATGTTGCCCGCTTTCTGTATAAACGCTCGTTAACTTACAGACAGAAGAATTCTGTTCCATTTTTGAATTTATTCGGTAAGTAGTCGCTATTCAGACATCGTGTAATAAGCCCTTATACAAGATCTTTATTTTATTAATAAAACCTTTTTTTTATGTGACATCCGTAAAACGTAAAAAAACTTTGTGGAGCTGTGCCACAAACCATGGTCCTGCCCTCTCAGCCCAAAAACATGCATCTGAAGTAACCTCTGTGCAGCCACCGACGATGCCGTAGAAGTGGCGAAATTTTGGGGGTCTAAAATTGCCGGTTTAGCAAAATCATAATATGATTATGACTTTCAAAAGACCAGTTCTGAAGTTCTATTTAAAGACAGACTAAATTGTTTACTATCTAGTCATTACTAGAGTCATAGTAATTATTATAAGATTTCTCGTATTTCGGACTATTTGTATGTATTATAATATATATTAGTTTATTTTATGTATGTATATATTAGATTAGTATGTACCCATTTATCAATGTATGTTAACAAAATAGTAATTTTATTATTTATTTTTTGGTACTCTACCACAATGCTGTACTAGGTATTTGACCCAAAGGTTGACTGTTAGAGAATGCCTTGTGGCATTAAGTTCGCCTATGTACCATGAAGTTTAAATAAATAATAATTTGAATCTCGTTGAAATTCTTAAAATGGTCACACACGCAGTTAATATTATGTATTGTCACATTGTGACATTTTACGAATTGTAACGTTAGTCATATTATTATCCTATTATGATGCTGCTAAAGCGTCCATGTCAGGCCCTCTGGGCTAACAAAATTTAAATACTGTCTTGCCAGGGACACGAAGAAGAAGATTTGACATCCACCAACCTGCACTGGGGGGATCTCTTGGTGGTTAGGACCACTTCTTGTCACAGAATCAATGATAACTGCAACAAACAATCAATAGAGTTCAATAAATGTAGACTCTTCATTAAAATCACTACCTCGTCGGTGTAGTGGTCGCAAGCACGTCTGCTGAGCATGGGGTTCTGGGTTCGATTCCCGGGTCGGGCAAAGTGGTATTGGGTTTTACAGCAGCCACGGAGTATGAATTTGGGCCCGGTTGATGGCAATAGTCTCGCCCCCAATTACATGGGACTAAAAATAATTGGCGAAATGTGGGTGTATTAATAGGTACAACTCTGCCTCAACCTTCGGGGATTTAAGGCGTGATGTTGTATTCTTCCTGAAAATTGGGTCATCAAAAATCATTTATAAACTCACAAACATCACCTTATCTCAGTTTCCTAACGAAACCAAACAATGGAGCAACCTTGACACACAATTAACTGTTAGTAATACTATTACATCATGTAGTTACTACTATCTGACAGATAAAAGCAACGATTACTGTGATGTAAGATGGATGGTATTGTGACAGGGTTCCGACAAGAGTAGCTAGGAAATGGAGGCCGAGGTTCAAACCGAAGACAGTGCTGTGATGTGAAAACACACAAACATTTCGCTAGTTATGTTTATTCTAGTGTTTCGGCACTAATCCAGAAAAAAACACAATGTAACTGAAATACACAAAATCGAAAAAAAAAAGCCAATGGATGATGGATACACGACGCTGATTCCAGAACACGCTGAACATTACAACAACCCAATTAAGATTTCTTTATCATATTATGATCGCATAATACGATACCGCATTAGTGCTACACCACACGCTACTATAGCTTAAAGCCTCCATGATATAGTTAGTAATATTGTAGCGTCATAATGTGGTCAGAAATGCAGTAACAAAGTGAGTCTCTGTTTCATTGTCTACTCTTTGTGACGCACAATGATGTGGAAGGGTGATCAAGTTCAAGAAAGAGGGGATAACTATGCAATACAAATCACATGATTTTTCAAGTTTTTTTTTTATGTTATTAACAAAGAAAGTTCACTGAAAGTATCTCCGTATCTACACTAAGCTGTTCAGAAATGATGGATCATGTGAGGAATGATATGAAAGAGAAAGGAGTAAATGATGCCGTGACGTCTGACAGGGGAGAATGGAATAATAAAACGTGTTGCGCCGACCCCAAGTAGAATGAGACAAGGGCAGGAAGATGATGACGATGTTCTTTTATCAATAATCGTCTGATAAGAGGCGGCATTAAATAAAAAAACATGGGGACCGAGTGCGCGTCTCCTTTTTAAGGAAATCTCTCGCCGACTGGTCGACACTTCGCGTGACCAGAGGGCTGGCTCTTTCTTTGGCCAAAGAATTAGCATTTCTATTCAGCGTGGCAATGCTGGGCACGTTTCCAGATGACAGCGATGCGGAGGAATACTGTGACGCCTGAGTGTCCTATTGTCGTCGTTGTTTAGATGTTTATATTTTCTTACTTTTAGTCTTATTTTTATCATTACTTTAGTTCTTTTTAGTCTGTATATAAAGTACATAAAAGATAGAAATTTTAAATTAATTATTAAACTAATAAATATTATTACAATAATGAAAATAAAAAAAATATTATTTATTTATTCTTCTCCATTTTTTTACTCGGAGAACAATGGAAAAAAAACAGTCGAATTGAAAACCTCCTTCTTTTGGAAGTCGGTTAATAAATCAACGTCTATGAGGTTGAGAGTGCGGAGTGCACGCGTCAGTGGCGCCTCATCTTACATATTGGTCCTTGTTGATTTTATTAGCACAGAAGGTGCATAACTTGAAGGAGCTCGTAATAACAGCCGCTCGGGTCGATTTAGGTTAAGCCGTGCTTGCCTAGGTTGGTCTGTGGACGGATGACCGCCTATTACATACCGAGTTTCCTCCGTGCCTCGGAAAGCACGTTAAGCCGTTGGTCCCGGCTGTCATTTGTAGATCTTTGACAGTCGTTAGGTAGTCAGAGGCCCATAAAATCTGACAACCAGTCTTACCAAGGGGTATCGTATTACCCAGTACTAACTGGGTTGTGGAGGTCAGATAGGCAGTCGCTCCATGTAAAATACTGGTATTCAGCTGCATCCGGTTAGACTGGAAGCCGACCCCAATATAGTTGGGGAAAACGCTAGGCAGATGATGAGAAGGTGCTTAACTTATGTCCTTTCAACTTACAAAATCTTTTTCAAAACATGCCTATATCAATTTAGTAACACCTAAATGTCAATCATCCAATAACTTAAGTGGGCTGTTGCATTGCAGTTATTACTAAAGTCAACCAAGTAGGTCAGATGTCAAAGATAAGCTCGATGCCAAGTTACTTAATAGTTATCGTAATAAGTATTCATAACTTTATAGTAGTCCTATCATTGATGGACATGAACTTTATTAATAGATTAGTTTAATGCATCTCAAGATTTTGATCTTATCTTTATAATTGTCTGATTGATAATAATCGAAGGTTATAATAGTATAAATAAACCAGACTGCCTCGTTGGTTGAGTGGTCTCAAGCGCGACTGCCGAGCATGAGGTCCTGGGTTCGATTCCCGGGTCGGGCAAAGTGTTATTGGGTTTTTCTATCAGGAATTTTCTCAGTAGCAGCCTCGGAGTTTGGTTCTGTACCCGCTTGATGGCAATAGGCTCGTCTTCTATTACGTGGGACTTAAAAGGTAACTGGAGAAATGTGGGTGTACCATTAAGTACACCTCTGCCTAACCCTTCGGGGATTACAGGCGTGATGTTATGTAGTTAGCCAGATTTACGACTCATTTAATGAAGCTTTTAATACCAGGATGCCTTTGTTCTGAAACAAAAAGTATCTAACTCTTTGAAAAACGTCATTTCATTGTTTTTTTTTTCTTTTTTTTTCCTCTTTGGCAATGGAGTCAGTGTCGACTATTACTGCCAGTATTATGTAGTGGCAACGTCGGACAATATTACTTAATGGTGACGAAAACTCATGACTAACAATAACATAAATTCAACACGCAGCTCACTAACGTTGTGCTGATGATCAGTGCCGAACACGGTGATACATGCTGATGAAAACGGGGGTTCCGTACCATCGTAGCCCTCTTTATTTTTTAATTTAATTTTATTATTTTCTGTTATAGGGGCAACAGAAATCCACATTCTGTGAAAATTTCAACTGTCTACCTATTATGGATTATGAGATACAGCCCGCTGACAGACAGACGCACGGACAGCAGAGACTTAATAGGGTCCCGTTGGTTGTTGCCCTCGGTTACGGAACTCTAAAAACGGGCCCGAAATATGGAAACTTCACTTAAAATAACTGCTATGAAATAAAGATGCTGCAAATGTCAAATTGTTACAATGGGCGAGCAATTCTATACATTGTAAAGTCAATGGATTCGCATGCATTATTTTTTCACCATCTCCACACCCTAACCCTCAGTCTATACGTCACCTGACCAACCCCTTAGCAACAGCAACCAACATCACGTTCATTCGCTCAATACCGTCTCAGTAAAAGCATAAAAAGCAACGTACAAAGCAACCATTTCTCCATTAACATATCAACAAGAACTGGTTCTTATTGCCACACCAGTTCTTTACTGGCCACACACCCTTCAAAATCGCTGACCTTGGTCCTCATTTGCGTCCGTTACATCAGCTGGTCTGGTTACCAGTTGGATAAGTGATGATGCAAGGAGTTGGATAATATTACAGCATTGTGGGTGAGTAACTGTGGTGGATGTGGTTGATAACATCCATTAATTTACTTGTTCGAAGAGCGTCATCATTTTAACCGAAAAAAAGGAGGTTATGTATTCCCGCAGCAGCTTTTTTTTTCATGTGTGTACACCGATTTCTCTGTGATTACTGGTCCAATTTAAGTGATTCTTTTTTCATTTGGTAGAGGAATCTTGTGCGGTGGTCCCATATTAATTTTCATTAAATTTGTTTTGGTACTTTATGAGTTATCCTCTATTATATTCAGTTTTTCTATGTGGATGATGTGCTAATAACGTCTAGTTACAATGTAAAAGTGGTACTAGACAAGGATTTGTGTAAGATACCCACAACTTGACCACCTTGTCGATGTCCCACACATTCGCACGAAGCGCTTACCTACATCATTTATTATGCGCACAGCCAAGGAGTGGAATTCCCTGCCTGCGTCTGTGTTCCCAAGTTCATATGACCCCCATCTATTTAAGTCGTGAGTTAATAGGCTTCTTTTGGGTTAGCTTGTTCCATCGTCGACCTGTCCTCAGGACTAGATTAAGGTCAAGAGTAAGCCCACTTGGAATAAAAAAATAAAAACTAAAAGAAAAGGGTAAAAAAAACGAGAAAAAAATAACCAACTTCCGAAATAAGCGAGTGAAGAAACCCCGTTAATTTTACGTTCCGGTAATTTTTTAAAAAAGTTGTGAATAGTTTCAACCATTAACTAGGTTTTAAAGGTCAGATAAGCAGCTTTTACAGGATTCAGCTGCATTCGGTTAGACTGGAAACCAAGCCACATAAATTGGGAAAGGCTTTCAGATGATGATGTGTCAAGTGTGTTGGCTCTCGAGGGTAACTTAACATCGTCTATTGGCCAGTAGTAACAAAATACAGTACAATGTGTTGCCAAATTAAGTTATTTTCAATCAATCAATCAATGGTTTTGTAAACATACATACATTTGTAAACATACTTTACCTACTACCATAGGTACCCCAAGTATTAGTATGTACTTATTAATGTATAACATTTTATGTTAACAAAATGGTATTAGTCTTAATTTATTTTTTGTACGTTGTCTGGTGGAGAATGTCTTGAGGCATTAAGTCCGCCTATGTACCACTCTTGTACATGAAGTTAAAATAAATAAATCGTTTTGGATATTAACTTTCGACAGTATTACGATCAACTTTTCGGTTGCTTATGTCAGTCCCATATAATTATGACTTTTGCAGCATCGTTCAAAATCGATGACCTTGGTTTCTCATTTGAGACCGTTACATCAGTGGTTCTAGTTACCAGTTAGTTAGATAAGTAATTATGTAAGGAAGTTATATACTAGTTGGATAATATAAGCATATTATTGTGAGTAATGGTATCCACCAGTGCGGTTCGTGGTTGAAATCGATTGTATCAATAACCATTTCGAAACCATTTTTTTTTAACCGCCTCGTTGGTCTAGTGGTCGCAATCGCGACTGCTGAGCATGAGGTCTTAGGTTTGACTCCCGGGTCGGGCAAATTGTTATTGGGTTTTTCCATTACGAAATTCTCAGTAGCAGTCACGGAGTCTGGATTTGTACCCGGTCGATGGCAATAGGTTCGCTCCTATTACATGGGACTTTAGCAGAACTGATAAAATATAGATGTCTGTTCTATTAGGTACACCTCTGCCTAACCCTTCGGAGATTACAGGCGTGATGTTATGTATGTTATATTTACGTCATCATAATTTACCTAGACGTTCCCCTCCAGGACACAGACTCTCTCTGTGAGATGAGACTGGGCTAAAAGTCCACCACGCGACCCCACTACAGATAGACAAATATCACAGATCTTTGAATTTTTCGTTTACGTCACACACCCACAACATGCACCGAAAAATGTCCACACACAAACTGGTTCCCATACTATTACAAAATGCTATCACACGCCTGCAACAATTTCTTCACGCCGAGTCTACAGACCTTGACACGTTACGTCACCAAGGTGAAGAGCGGTATCTGTAACGTTGTAACGTTATAAACGTTATGTAACCGCTATTGAGTAACCGGTCTGTGATCGATAGTGTTGCGCAACGGTGCAGAATTGGAAGGGTTATTTTTTTATTCTTCTTTTGTTCTTGTTTTTGGTTGGTGCAGTGGGTTAGTAGGTGTGGTGATCGGTTCATGTGGTGGAGATTTTGAGGGACATATTTACAGAAGTATCTTTAAAAGCCAGATTAGCTGCAGCTTCGTGTAGTTCGGTAATGGTCCCACGGGATTGTACTACAGGAATAAAACTATACTATATATTAATTCAGGCTATAGACTATCTGTGTGCCAAATTTCAACCAAATCCGGCAGGTAGTTTTTGCGTGGAAGAGTCACAAACATCCAGACATCCATACATTCTCACAAACTTTCGTATTTATAATACTAGCTTACGCCCGCGACTTCGCCCATGTGTAGGTCGGTAATTGTCCCACGCGATCGTACTATAGGGATTAAAAGTATCCTATGTATTAATCCAGGTTATAAACTATCTGTGTGCCAAATTTCGTCTAAATCCAGTCAGTAGTTTTTGCGTGAAAGTGTAAGAAACATACGGACATCGTTGTGTTGTTGTGGGTTCAAAATCGGGCACTCGGTGTACTTATAGATTCTACACACCAAAGCAGCCGACATCATCATCATCATCATCATCATTTCAGCCGAAACACGTCCACTGCTGGACATAGGCCTCCCCCAAGTTTCGCCACATTGACCGGTCCCGTGCGACTCGCATCCAGCGGATCCCTGCAGCCTTCACCAGGTCATCGGTCCACCTAGTGGGAGGCCTTCCAAGCAGCCGACATGTTGGAGTATTAATATGAGTACATAATGTTGCACAGAGTCCATTCTAATGATAATCTTAGACAAGATGCAATGATCAACGCTAACGAAAGATTATCATACATACATGCATAACATCACGCCTGTAATCCCAGAAAGGGTAAGCAGAGGTGTACGTAATGGTACGCCCACATTTCGCTAGATATGTTTAAGTCCCATGTAATTGTGGCCGAGCCTATTGCCATCAACTGGGCGCAAATCAAGGACTCACTCCCTCTCACAGAGAAGAAGCCTATGTTCTAGCAGTGGGAACATTTTAGGCTAATTATGCTACATTTATACTAAAGCTAACTAGTTAGTTGCGTGTAGAAAAAATAGGAAATAATGCACAAAATGCACAATTTTGACTAAAATAAAAGTAAAGCTCACTTTAGCCTAGCCTTTTTCCCAACTTTGTTGGAGTAAGACTGGTTTTCAGACTTTCGGGCCACTGACTACCTGTAACGACTTTCAAAGATCTACGAATGACAGCCTGGACCAACGGCTTAACGTGCTATCCGAGGCACAAAGAAATCTCGGTATGTAATGATGGTCACCCATCCACAGACCGACCTAGGTAAGCGCGGCTTAACCTTGAAGATCAATCAGTGCGGCAGTTATTATTAAGCCACGAGCTTGTCAGTACTTAACAATCTCACCAAATTTCGATTTCTACCAAAAGCTCTTTGTAACTGAGCAAAATCACCAACAAAAACAGAAATTTACCTAACATTACATTCACAAACCTGCAAGTGTGTACATAAGGCAATACATAAGACGTACATAAGGCAATATGTGGCAACTTGTCACCCGGGATAGTTTGCGACATCGGACATAAGGCCATGACCACACTGACTGAACAAATACGACTGCTTTTTTAAATAGGAGAATGTCAAAGCGTTAAGATTTGTTTTCTTTATACAGAGTGTGTAAAAATGTAAAGTATATTTAAAACCGCAAAGAGTTTGATAAAAATAAATATACTTATTAAATAAAACCGATCATCATAACACAATTTTCCGTAAAAAAAAATCTGTGGATTTTTTTTCATTATGTTTTGCGCCATAAAACGACCTTTTTAGAATAGAATAGAATACAATTTCTCTTCATTCGAGTATCTATGACTCAAAAACTGTTAATAAAACTTACGACTACGTTAGTAAGCACTGATAAAAACAAAACAACACCACAAATAACGGTAGAACACTGCTGCGACAACCCATGAGTGGTAGCACAATAGCAACCAACTTAAACACAGTCCAGGCGACTGGCAAACATGATTAAGATACTGTTGGTGCTGCCCCACACCCTGCGCACCAGGGAAGCGCACCTTTTACGCATTGTTGCGTAAATAAAATCCACATGCGCAGCTGCGAACATCCCCGGTACACTACAGAAGCGGGGCAGCCCCACCAGCATCCTAAAAGAGGAATTATACTGAACGCGGAGAGCACACCAGCGACTTCTGTTATATTTAAGATCATCATCATCTTCCTTTCCCAGTTCCATGTTATGTGGGGTGGGCGCAACACGTTTTTTTCTTCCATTCTCTCCTGTCAATCGTCCGCTATCATTTTCATTTATTCTATTTTCCTCCGTATCATTCCTCACACAATTCATCCATCTTTTCCTTGGTCTTTCTCTCCCTCTCGATCCATAAACATTCATTATATTTAGCACTCTTTTAGTTACATGCGATTCGTTACCCCATACCAAGACAATCGATTCCCTTTCAACATAGATAGATTTAAGATAATGTATCTATTATATCATCGCTATATTTGAACCATATTCAAAGGCCCATTTATTACCATATTACGGACTGCTTCTATACAAAAATAATCTTCAAATAATATTTGAAAAAAATCTTTGACAGTCCCCTGCAAGTGAATAACTTTCTAACAAACCACGTTCAACAAACCACTATTCTTTTAACCAGCCTGTATATACATCAACAATTCCACAACAACGATCTGTTGATTTAGAACAAAAAACAGTAGGCGTCAATGTCACTCAATTTAACACTTTCAGAAGATATCACTGTCTCTCGATGAAGTGAAAATGGACGATTATGGGCCAAGGGCAATATTAAGTGAAGCGACATTGCTTTCAAAATGTAACACCCTGTGTCTTTCAACATAGAAGCAAGTAAGTGAAAATTACTGCTAAAATGGACTTGAAAACAAACAGCATCATATGTTAAGTAAATTACAAAGGTAGGTAGAAGAGCTCGTGGCTAAATAATAACAGCCCCTCGGTTCGATCTTCAGGTTAAGCCGTGCTTGCCTAGGTTGGTCCGTGGATGGGTGACCACCCATTACATACCGAGTTTTCTCTGTGCCTCGGAAAGCACGTTGAGCCGTTAGTCTCGGTTGTCATGTGTAGATCTTTGACAGTCTTTACAGGCAGTCAGTGGTCCGAAAGTCT
Source organism: Noctua fimbriata (assembly GCA_905163415.1). Lineage (NCBI taxonomy): Eukaryota > Metazoa > Arthropoda > Insecta > Lepidoptera > Noctuidae > Noctua > Noctua fimbriata. The sequence continues at coordinate 4,370,889 of LR990946.1, forward strand.
GACAAGACAACCAGTTTTACCAAGAGGTATCGTATTACCCAGTATTAACTGGGTTGTGGCGATCGGATAGGCAGTCTCGCCATGTAAAATGCAGGTATTCACCTGCATCCGGTTAGATTTTAAGCTTATGATGGACTTCAAAACTCTTTAAATCGAAATACCTAAGTACTAGAAGGAACTGATTCTAAAACCGATAATTAATACTATTAAAAAATTATGTCTACATTTAAAAAGGGCACTTATATGTTTATATTTACTTTCTATTAGTCTTATTTTTATGATTGCTTTAGTTCTATTTGTAGTCTGTATATAATGTACATAATACAAGTAAGTTAAAATAGAGATTTTAATAAATACAGACAAAAAGGGTACTTAATTTTCAACTTGCTGATGGAATATCTAGAAATCTCTCAGGACTTACAGAGTCATGAGAAAATTTTCAACGTAAAACGTTGAAACGTTCGTAGTCCACTGTGTGCCCTAGGGCTTATTCTAATGCAATAACATGCCATTGATTAGACATACTCCCCAGCATTTGGGCTGAGGTCAATAAGTTATGTCCACATGCACTAGTGAGGATGCGTCTTAGGACATCGCTAGCTAATACCTTATCAAATTGTTACCGGTATTACTCAGCTGGACTCGAAATAATAAACACAAGCACATTGTTGCCCGGTTCATGGCAATAGGCTCGCCCCCTATTACATGGGACTTAAACATAACTGGCGAAATGTTGGTATACAATTAGATACACCTCTGCCTAACCCTTCGCGGATTACAGGCGTGATCCTGAAACTGGGGTATTCCTCAAAGCGCAACTAAATTATTCCTCGAAGCGCAACCTAATTATGGTAATGGTTAGTTGGTTGCGCTTAATAATAGTTGCGCTTTGAGGAATACCCCAGTTTCCTGAAACTGGGGTATCCTAATACGCTAGTGTCCCTACCGCCAACAACAGCCGCAGTAAAAAATCTCCCAAAAAACCTTTTAAAACTCCATATCTATTCCCAAAGCTAAACAAACCATAGTCCACGGCCACAAGCGCTTAGACTTAGATATTGCGCGAGCGCAAGGAACAGGTTCCATTGGCTCAGTAACCCATATTTGCAGCCGGTTTCTAGCACTAGTGCGGGAATAGATACGACGTTAGAACCTTCATAACTTGTATTGCGTGCAGGATTAAAGGAAATGTTATGTAGTATATGGTAGAACTTGAGATGAGAAAATGCAAAAAAAAAGTTTCAGTTTTTTTGTTTCGTTATATCATCACAACGCTTTCCGACATAACATAAACATTACATCACGCCTTGTAAAAAGTAGACCTTATAACACGAGAACCTATGTTAGACCTTATAACATCAGCTATCTGCCAGTAAAAGTCCCGTCAAAATCGGTCCAGCCATTTCGGAGATTAGCCGGAGCAAACAGATAAACAGACAGACAAAAATTGAAAAAAAAAAATGTTTTTGTTATAAGTGCCGTAGATATTTTCATATGCATTCAGTCAAAGCTGTTATTTTGATATTACAAACAGACACTTCAATTTTATTTATATAGATTTTTTCAAGGTCACTCGTGAACTGTATGATTTCTCCATTTATATCCTATAGCTTTCATGAATCATGTAATAAATATCATTAACAAAACCCTCAAAAAACCATACAAATCTAAATAATTACTACGAAATATTTCACACAAAACATTATTAGATTATGGAACATGTTGCAACCGCCTCCCGACCGGCGTCGGCAAGCATTTCTTGCGCGCACTGGAAATGCAACAGGTCAACTAACTTAATGGTGAAATAGCTCCGGAAGGTCTCGAGCTCGTTCGCGATATTAGTGTGCGACTTTAGATACTAATAAAAAGTGTGTTTTTCAATTCAAATTCATTTATTTCAGGTACATAACCCATATTGGAAACATTATTAAATTAAATACAAAATCACATAATTACAAAAACCAACAAAAATAAATAAAAATACAAAGCATAAAAAATACAAATCAACACCAACTAATTATTAATAACAATAAATCAAATTCAATCATAATCACAAATTCATTACAATATTCAATTCAATTCAATTTATTTCAATCATCAGTTGGATCATATTATAGCATAAGGTAAATAGGTCAAATTCACATTTTTAATACTGTTAAATAGTTGTTTTCGTTTGAGAGACGGTGTAGTGTTAAAAATGATAGACATCAAAGAAGGAGGACACATTTACTTGTTCCGATAGTGATATAATAGTTGTAAAAATACCCTTAACAAAACCCAGTACTAACTGAGTTGTGGAGGTCAGATCGGCAGTCCCTCCATGTAAAATACTTTATTCAGCTGCATTCGGTTAGACTGGAAGCCGACCCCAACATAGTTGGAAAATGGCTAGGCAAATGGTGAATGGTGAATGGTGACCACACCCATGAAATTTAATCTGATGAAATTCATTCAAGCATTATCATAGATTGATTGGATTGCAATTGAATATAATAATGTTGCAACAAAATCATCTATTACATCAGCCCTTCATCATCATCATCATTTCAGCCGAAAGACGTCCACTGCTGGACATAGGCCTCCCCAAGGGGGGTTTTGCCATAATCGCCACGCTTGGCAGGCGGGTTGGCGATCGCAGTATGTTTGTTATAAAAAATCACAGAGAACGCTGCTGCCCATTCACTGGTAAGTCCCTTAGTCGCCTCTTACGACACCCACGGGAAGATATGGGATGGTGCTATTCTTTACGTCCGGACACCATACAGAACACATCAGCCCTTATCAAATCTAAATTAGCAAAACATCATTACAATTCAAATTCTTATCCACTAAAATGTATTCAAACCCCGCACTTCCATTGGCCGAATAAATCATACCACTTATATGTATATTTAGCTTACATTAAGTAATAGTATATGTATGTATGTTTGTGTTGACATATCTACGGAACTATGGTTACGACAGTGTTGCTATTAGCGAAATATTTCGCTAATTTTACACTTGGCAATTACATCAGGTGTTGCAATGTATGGCGGAATATTATTGTGTCGATTACGTTCTATCAAAATAGTGTTTTTGTAATAATTATAATGTAATTTTGTATTAGATAATTGGATATTGATGATTCTTATCGTGGCTAAATAATAACAACCGCTCGGGTCGATCTTTAGGTTAAGCCGTGCTTGCCTAGGTTGGTCTGTGGATGGGTGACCACCCATTAGATACCGAGTTTTCTCCGTGCCTTGGAAAGCACGTTAAGCCTTTGGTTCCGGGTGTCATTTGTAGATCTTTGACAGTCGTTAGATAGTCAGTGGCTCAAAAAGTCCGACAACCAATTTAACAAGGGGTATCGTATGACTCAGTACTAACTGGGTTGTGGAGGGCAGATAGGCAGTTGCTCCATGTAAAATACTGGAATTCAGCTGTTGTGTGAGTTTTTTTATGATTAGTAACAATGAGGACCTTGAGCCTTAAGCCTTCTTTCTTTTTAAGTCTTTTGTTTTTTTTTATATGTCAACTGATGGGCTCGATACCCGTTCTGGGTTCGATTCCCGTTCTCATTCAAGTTTTTCCATCAGGAATTTCTCAGTAGCAGCCACGGAGTCTGGATCTGTGCCCAGTCGATGGCAATAGACTCGCCCCCTATTCCATGTAATAGGGGGCGAGTCTATTGCCATAACTGGCGAAATAGTTGGTTAAAAAAGGGAATCATCGACACGACGAAAAAGAAGACCTTGTAACCACAATGTAATCTAACATTTGAGTCAACAAAAGGTACTCAAATGACTCAATCTTAACACACCAATTTAACCTAACTATTACAAAATCGATTGTCAATAATTCTCGAGACGATCAACTCGGTATTTCGTCTCGATTACGATACTCGATTTCGTTAGTTTTACACCGGAAAGTGAATTCAAGGACGAATGTTTATTTTTGTTTGAATAGTTTTATTTCTTGGTGCAATACTTGACGGTTGAGGTGGTTAGCCCTTTTGTGGGGACACGATTTCTAAACTAGTTTTGTCAATAATTAATTGAACAGAAATTCTTAAGTAAAATACTTAAAAAATTCTGTTCAATTTCTTAAGTATTTTAGCTCAGTCGGTTTCAGGAAGACACTGCAGGGAGCTTTGTTTGTTTGTTTTTAAAAAAACGTTAAAGCTGGATGTGGGTTGCCGAGAATTGATCTGAGTGGTGTACAATTGGAGAGGCCTATGGACTCCTATAGGCTGATGATAAGAATGTCGATGAAGATCCAGGAGAAAGTAATAGAAAAATATCCAAAATGCCATAATCACAGATCATAGACTTAAGCAGACCGAAGCAAAGATTCACTTGTTTTCCCTGTCATTGCGATATTTTTTTTTTCTGGACCACCTGGGAATCTTCGAGTTACGGAGATATTAATGGTCAAAGTTCCAACATTTTCACAAGTATTTCTTTTAAAATACTAGTTTTTAAGGTTCGAACTTGAAATACCTCCATGACATCACCCGTCTACTATTAAATGCATCCATCAGCACTCTGTTTTGAGTACGTTACATTAAGTTTTACCGTAAAAAGTGATTTTTCACCCCCAAAATAAAGTCGTTTCCTAGCAATAATTTTTACGCAGAGTTACTTAGTTTGATGTGCAGAATGCTGGGTTGACGGCTTCGTGAAGGGTCCGTTTACAGTCTGTATGTCAATCTTCACGTAATACCTAATATTTCAGTCCTCATTTCAGAATTCAAGCATTTTTTTAACCATATTTTTTCCTACCCGTTGTCTGCTTAACAGCTTTTTTATATTAAATGACCCAACTCTTGGCCTCAATCTTGCCCTGACAACAGAGATGAGGGCGACGATGGAATGAGCTAACCCAAAAGAAGTCTGTTATGTGTTCCTTTCAAAACTAAGCAGCACCAAATAATATTGTACCCTACACCTGTTCAGAACATTGAATCGAAATCTAGATTAAGAGTAAACTTTCAATATCTAACAAACAGGTTCGATTTTAGTAATACTCAAACTAAAATTGAACATAAATATATCTTTTCTGTAATCTGTCTCTGTAATCAAACGGGTTAGGTTATTAACATTGCTAACTAAAATTATACAAAATAACTGGCTCTTTGTCTAAACCAATTTTTTATCAATTTTGGACCTTATGTTTGGGGTACTAGGGCTTGTTGTAGAGTTTTAGAAATGTAAACGTTAGTTTGTAGCAATATAAGGGAACATACACAACGTTAAAGTTTGGTGTAATTAGAATTTCGATAGCATATGGTCGTTTATTTTCCGAGTTTAGTAATGTTACAAAGTGACCGATATTGCAGTAGATAGGTATTTTAATTTCAAACAAATCCCTTAATTTACCCGTCTACAATTTGTAACATAGGTATTTTAACAACTTAGGTCAAAAAAATCCAAGTTAATTTGAATAAAAGTGTTCAATTCAATATATCAATACTTCTCCAACTTACGGCAGTGTCTCAAGATGAAAGTCTATGACCAGTGTTTGTTGCCAGTTGTTCACAATAGGCCTCATAAAAAAGCTTGAAGTCACCCAAAGGGCAATGGAGAGGGCTATGTTCGGAGTTTTCTTGCGTGATCGAATCAGAAATGAAGACATCCGCAAGAGAACCAAGGTTACCGACGTAAGAGTTGGCAAACTGAAGTGGCAGTGGGCAGGGCACATTGCTCGCAGAACGGATGGCCGATGGGGCCGAAAAGTTCTGGAGTGGCGACCACGAACCGGAAGACTTTGCATTGGAAGGCCTCCCATTAGGTGGACCGATGACCTGGTGAAGGTTGCGGGGATCCGCTGGATGCGAGACGTACGGGACTGGTCAATGTGGCGGCACTTGGGGGAGGTCTATGTCCATCAGTGGACGTCTTTCGACTGAAATGATGATGAACCTATTTTAAGCTATTATTTGTGGAAATACGTCTATAAACTGACGTAAAATAAGTCTTCACTTCGACTTTTTTAAGACAAAATTCTCTTTATTACATTGCTAGTTTTTGATCGCGACTTCGCTCCCGTTATGTACTGAAATTGACGGGGACGTTTTAAATGTAGCCTATGACACTCGGGATGATGTAGCTTCCCGTTAGTGAAAGAATTTTTTGAATCGGATCAGTAGTTTCGAAGATTACCGCCTACATACAAACTTACAAACAAATTTTGCCTTTTTTATAACATTAGTATAGATGGGCAGTCTTGTCATTAAAACAGATATTTTATTTCGCCTACCTACAGATAATTTAAGAGTAAATTTATGCATACCTCAAATGTTTTGTAAACGAAAAAACATAAAATTTGCAGTGCCCTTATAGTGTGCATGTCGTATACTGTGTCATGCAATTTTAATGCATGCCTACATACCAGTGTTTTACATGTTAGCAAATAAAAAAAAAACGAAAATATCCTTTAAAAACAGTCCACAGTTTAATTTCTGATAAACAAACAAACGCAGCGTCAAACCACCGCATGTGCAAGGTCCCTACGATGCATTCACGAGGGATGTCGCAAGTGAACAACCTTGCGTGGTTGCAACAGACGTTGCGTTGCCGCTGCGTTCATTACGGCCAGTAAGTGGAGCTTATGTACTGTGCTGGAAAACTTGGCTTAGTTTAAAGTAATTAGAACATTTTTTTCGAAAGAGGGGACTGGGGAGGAAGGGAAGAAAATTGAGTCAACATACTAAAGCTTTTTACGAAAAAAACATAGTGTCCGACTGAAGCTTAATAGGGTTCGGCTTCAGTCAAAACTCGGCCTTCGGTCGGACACAAAAATTATGATATAAAGATACACCTAACCTCTTTTTAAGGGTGTTACCACACAAATCGATCGACATCGGTCGACGTTGATCGATTGGTGTGGTAACTTTGGCTGATCGACGGATACCGGGCGATAAACAAATGACCGACCGCCGAGCGATGCTGGATCGATTGGTGTAGTAGAAACTGTTGATCGAAGTCGACTAATCCATTCTACCTTCACTTCTAACACCCTAAACCGTATAAACCTCTACTGTTACTAAAATTACAGAAGAGGTTGATCCATTTTTTTTAATAAGGCTGTAAAGATATAGGTTTTATAGGTACTAGTTTTCTTCTAGAAGTAAAAAACAAACCAATAACTATAGTTGCTCATAGTTTGTGTATTCACCCCCAGCAGATTGCTGAAGGCAAGCAAAACAATTGTTTCAAAAGCACTCATTCTTTTAGACCCAAGGTTGAGCTCGACGTAACCGATCACAAAAAAAAAAACAAAAAAAAGAAACGTTCAACAACAACGCTTGACCTATTCCATAACCTTTTGCTGAAGGATTCAAAGCCTTATGAGGCAAAAAAAAAAAAACAATCAATCCCTTACCGAAGTCAACCCTTACCTACACAACATTTTCTCGTAACCCTTTCAAAAACCGCCGAACTTTTCGCGATTTGTCTTTAGAAAACGAGTTTTTCTTTCAAATCGCGCGATTGAGAGAAACAATGGCTAAATTAAACAAAAGTTTAGTTTCTATAGCGAACAAATGCTGTTCTTTAAAGTTCACGTGCGTTTACTCAACTCTTGGGTCGCCTTCAAGTTCTTTTTACGTAACTAAGTTATATGGCTTCATTTTATTTGACTGTTTTTAGGGTTCTGTTGCCAAATGGGTAACACGGAACCCTTCTAAATTCGCCTGTCCATCCGTATGTCACAGGCATTTTACTCCGAGGCTGTTGGCACCACACAATTGGAGAGTAGGTTTGTTCTATGAGCCGCTACAAAAAAATGATGTAAAATTATGAAAAAAATAAAAATAGGGGTGGCTCTCCATATTTTCGACAGCTCTTCAAAAATGATATCGAGATTCTTAAAACACTTTTTTTTCTTAAGTAAATGGTTGATGAGATATTTGCTTCTAAGGGCGTTAACATTTCTGCCCCCCCCCCCCCCTCCCGTACCCTCTAATTTAAAAAGTAAGAGGAGGAAAATTTAAAAAAAAATGTAGGTTTGTAGAACGAAAGAAAACCCTTAGGAAAATTGATTTGAATAAGATTTGATGTTTAGTTTTTGGGATAAGGGAGTTTTTGTCCAACTGCAACAGTAACTTTGTTTTTCATTAACATACTATGAAAAACTAATTTAGTTTTGCTGTTGAGTGTTTTACATATAAAAGTGCGTTAATTCTGTGTTTTTTTTTGTTAGTTTTGACAATTCTAAACTCACACTGCTGAAATAGTGACCTGCAGAGCTAGAGGTCTTATAATTTATCAAAAAATATGCTTTTAGATTTTTCATAAAATTACTCAAACGTTTCATGAATACCTAAAGCAATGAAATCAATAGAAGGAATTATTGTAAACTACATCATCATTCTTCTGCCCGTATCTCAGATTATTTGAAGTCAGCAGCACCTCTTCTGGTCGATACTTCTTTAATTTTCGTCATCTTAGTAGTCACCCCACAGACCATCCATCATTTATTTGGTCGTCCCCTACTCTAGCAAACCACAATAATACTCAAAACAGGATATTCTAGGTATCCGGCTCGAAGGACCATTTAATGTAGAACCCAATAGTTGTAGGCACCGTCCATTATCACTTTGTTTATTGGTTTAGTTTTTGGAGTACACAGAAAGAACCACAAGTTGAGTGTAAAGTTATATTAAAATGTAAAACGAACTAAGTTTGTCTAGTAACTAGGTTTGTCCTGGTCTAAGTTTGTGGAAGTCACATACACATCTAGTAATAGAGAAAGATAACACAAAAAACTTTAATAAAGGCCAACACAGGCTTTAGGCAGGCGAGAGTAGCCTGCAGTCATGCTAGTGAAGGAGGTGGCGGGACGTGAGAGGGAAAGAGCCTCACATCCCAGCCGCCGCGGGAGACGCTCCGGGCGTCGGGGGTCACGTGGTGGCTCCCGGCCACCGTAGGCGTGGGCCTGTGGACGGCGAGTTATGGGCTAGTTCGCCGTCCGGCCGTCTGGCAGGCCGAGACAGTGCGTTCGTGTTCCACGCGCGCCTCAAAGAGATGTCAGCAACCATGTAGGGATCCGCATGGGCCGATGCCTGCCAGGGCTGCGAGACTGTTCGAAAGAGATACCGCGGCCCTGGAACACAAAGGGCTAAGAAGGAACATGGATGGGTTTTAGTCAGTACAACTCTGACACTCCCCTCCGCTCCGCTCAGAGCGGGGGGGGAGCGTGGGGCATTTGATGATTACCCATCCGAAAAAAAGGCTTTCATTTAGACCAATAACTGAGATATTCTTATCTCTGTTCTTTCTATCTTCTCTACTTATTTCTTAAGAAATAAGCAGTACCTCATGTACTCAAATTTTTTTTTTCCTGTGTTGTCTATTGCGTGTAGATAAATAGTAAAATAAATAACTAAGAAGTTTTGAAGTCGCGGTCATACCCACTCCATCCTTCAGTTTCTCACAAAACACGAATTTAAATTCTCCAAACGCAATTTAATCTTTAACACCGTCAATTTAACGTTCATAATCCGTCGTTCTATCTCTTTTCACATACCTACCGACTTATTATCTCACTAATTAGTCACAGAATATATTTTGTAACATTACGGAGCGTTTTCTTTAACACTTGTTTAAGCATTTTCACGTGTTTAATATTTAATTATGCAAAAGGCCACGTGCTACGTGTTTTAATTATTACTTTTTGTTTCATTATAATGTTTTAATTGCTCTGTAATACTTTACATAGTTGGCCATATTTGGTTCCAAAGTATATTTAATCAGCAAAGAGGTGCAATAGTATGTACAGGCTGTAAGGTATATGAGAGCAGCGGTGGCCGAGTGGTGGCTGCCCCGACTTACGAGCAGTAAGCCGTGGATTCAAACCCTGGCAGGCGCATTACCTTGTTTAATTTATTTCATCACCACTGCTCTCAAAAACTGTGAATGAAAACGTCGTGAGGAAACCGGCATGTCCTAGAACCAAAAATACGAAGACATGTGACATCTACCAACCCGCAATGGGCCCGCGTGGTGGATTATAGCCCATTCCCTCTCTAGAGAGGAGGCCTGTGTCCCAACAGTGGGAACATTATAGGCTAATTATGCTAAGGTATAATTCGAGTGTCTCATGTCATCATCAGTCTATAGCAATCCACTGTTGGACCTAGACCTCGCCTACTCCAACTCCAGCTGCAACCATCCACCCTGTGAATATCGTGGTGTCCCATCATCATCCACCAGTCCTTGTCCCATGTTACTTGGGGTCGGCGCAACACGTTTTTTTCTTCCATTCTCCTCTGTCAACCGTCACGCTATCATTTATTCCTTTTTCTTTCATATAATGCCTCTAATGCCCGAAGGGTTAGGCAGAGGTGTACCTAATAGTACACCCACATTTCGCCAGTTATGTTTAAGTCCCATGTGACAGGGGGCGAGCCTATTGCCATCAACCGGGTAGAAACCCAGACTCCGTGGCTGCTACTGAGAAATTCCTAATAGAAAAAACCCAATAACACTTTTCCCGACCGAATCGAACCCAGGACCTCGTGTTTAGCAGCCGCGCTTGCAACCACTAGACCACTCGTTGGTAGACAAAAAAAAGATAAAAGATAGAGGTAAAGTAAATCCAATAAATCCATCGCAAAGAATTGAACTAACCAGTTCAATCTCGCTAGTAAACGGTAGTTAGATATTTAACCGTCAGCTGACCGGGTTACTAACCGACGATACGCCGGTCGATTTAACCCCGATAACCGTTAACTGGAAGTTTTCAAGGAAATCTAAGGTTAAAGATGTTAACTAGGTATTTGGTCTTCATGTCGAAGATAAGTGGTTGCCGGGTTAAAAAGTAGCCCAAGCTTTCAATCATTGATTTGTACAGCTTGCAAGATCAAGCTAATGGCGGACTGTCATTTATTGATGTGATGTATTTTTTAAATGTCGCAGCACCATACTGAGATAACAGGACCAATTATAATACGTTGAATTTTAAGTTTTAGTTTTAATTGTTTTTGTTACTCTTAGTTTATTTTAGTTTAGTTTCCGTTGTTTTATTTTCATATTATTGTTTGTCCTGTGCGAGTCCAATACAATTATTTTTCTTTTTTTTTAAACAGTTGTTTGACTTGACCAAGAGGTATCGTACTACTGTGGAGGTCGGAGAGGTACTCGCTCCATGCCAAATACTGGTATCCAGCTGCATCCGGTTAGACTCGAAGACAACCCTAACATAGTTAGGAAAATACAAAGGAAATAATGATAATGAGCAAAACACAACAACATCAACAACAACATGAACAACAACAACAACAACAACAACATGACAACATCTCGAGCAAATGCACTATAAACCGATTATATTAAACCCAATATTATAATATCTTCTAAATCATCTATACTAATATTAATATTATAAAGCTGAAGAGTTTGTTTGTTTGTTTGTTTGCTTGAACGCGCTAATCTCAGGAACTACCGGTCCGAATTGAAAAATTCTTTTAGTGTTTGATAGCCCATTTATCGAGGAAGGTTAGGTTAGGTAGGCTACACAACATCACGCTACAACCAAAACGAGCGGAGCATTTATGAAAAAGATTGCAAAAACGGGGAAAATCCGAACGCAGACGAAGTTGCGCGGGTCAGTTAGTAACAAAATAATAATCCCAGAAGGGTTAGGCAGAGGTGTCCCTAAGAGTAAACCAACATGTCGCCAGTTATGCATTTTTCAAGTCCCATGTAATAGAGGCGGCGAGGCTTTGTCATCAACCGGGCACAAATGCAGACACCGTGGCTGCTACAGATAAATTTATAACAGAAAAACGCTATTAACACTTTGCCCGACCCGGGAATCGAACCCAGGCCCTTGTGCTCAGCAGTTGCGCTTGCAGCCACTAGACCAACGAGGCAGTAGTAACGAGGTATCTTATACTTAGTTTTAGTATATGCGATTTTTATGTAAAGAATCTATGTACAAAATTTCAAAACTTTAGCATGAAAAATCACAAAGTTATAAGCTTGTTCTGTTACCTAGGTGTCCGCACAAAATCGTGGTCACCACGCAGCGCGCGCCTCCAGCGTCGTCTTGAGCTCATTGATAGCAGTAGGTACCTAAATTATTGTGATAGGTACTTCAAGTCGCTCGGTGTCCAACTTTTAACTTTTTTAAATATTTTTGGGAAAAAATATAACATGGTTTAAAAATTATTGGAATCGATACAGTTACTTATTCTGAACAAACTATATTCAGGTTTCGCATTTACTAAAAATAATGTTGTATATGATACCGATTTATGCGAAGGAATTTATAAATTAATTATCATAGTTCTGAATGCTCTTTTGATGCACCTGACATCTTACAAAAAAAATCGTCCAGGAAAATCATCGATATACCTACTTAATCTAAATCTCAACTGACGCAGAACGACTTTCCATGAAATAATAATTAGTATTTGGTCTTTTCCAAAGTGATCACACTTGATTGGTTTTAGGTCATCACCGTGACGTACAAATATTACTTATCATCACCGATCCAATCGTTTTTACCAAGAAACTGCAAACGTACCAAAACTGACGTCAAATGTAAAAAAAGTCCACTTCTGATAAATCCTATTAATTTTATGAGCAATATTATTTCCTTTATTCATTTTATGTACTTATTTTACATATTTTTAAATATTTCTTTAAAAATATAAAAAAATGTGGTCCGCCGGTAGCGGGAGCAGGGTCCAAACTACCGGTGGTTAGGGCTCCAGAGACAAGAACCTCCTCACAATACGAGCCATATCGAGGAGTACTGCCTTCTGAATCAGGCCCTTGATCCAACCGCCTAAGGAGAGCCTCGAAATATGGTCGTCGAGGCTCTTGGCTATAAGGCCATTGGCCGTCACGACGATCGGCAATATTATTATTATTACGACGCATCCGCATAGAGGTAATTATTAATAGTATACTATACGACGTCTAGGAATTATTTGCATTATTAATATGTGTCCATGTGTTATAGGTATTTCGTCACATACGTGGAAAATGTCATAAGTGACTTGTCAATATGTTTGTGACGTAGTCAGGTATGACCATTATGCTGGTTCGACTAAGTTCATGACATCAGAAAGTGGTACCATTTTAATGACGTATTATAATCAGACCACATTTTGGACGCATCAACCGATGATGTGGTGTAGAATAACTCAACAATAGTAATGGTCTGTAAATAACTATGACGTTATTTGGTTTGTAATGTGGCTGTAATTAGTAATGTTTATGTAATTAGAACATACTTATAAATAAAAATAAATAATAGAGTCAGTAGATGTTAATTAAATTGTAATAAGGAGCTTACAGTGATTACATACGGGACCGAAACATGGTCGCTCACAATGGGCCTTATCAGACGGCTTAAAGTCACCCAAAGGGCAATGGAGAGGGCTATGCTCGGAGTTTCCTTGCGTGATCAAACCAGAAATGAGGACATCCGCAAGAGAACCAAAGTAACCGACGTAGCCCGAAGAATAGCCAAACTTAAGTGGCAGTGGGCAGGGCACATTGCTCGCAGAACGGATGGCCGATGCGGCCGAAAAGTGTTGGAGTGGCGACCGCGAACCGCAAGACGCTGCGTTGGAAGACCTCCAACTAGGTGGACCAATGACCTGGTGAAGGTTGCAGGGATCCGCTGGTTAAGGTTAAGGTGGCGACACTTGGGGGAGGCCCATGTCCAGCAGTGGACGTCTTTCGGCTGAAATGATGATGATGAATGATGAAGGAGCTTACATTATTATTTTCTTATAATGGACGAATAAATAAAAAAAAAACAGTGTCAACATTAATAAAAATATTCAAAAGTCATTTTACCAAGTGCCTCGACGACCATCTTTCGAGTCTCTCCTTAGGCGGTTGGATCAAGGGCTTGATTCAGAAGGCAGTACTCCTCGATACGGCTCGCATTGTGAGGAGGTTCCTGTCTCTGGAGCCCTAACCATCGGTAGCTTGGACCCTGCTCCCGACACCGGCGGACCACTATTTTAAATATGGTTTTTTTTTAAGAAATATTTCAAAAGATATATGTAGAATCAAAAGTAATTTACAAATTGAGCTGAAAAATAGCACCTTTATATTGCTTTATCTTTATACATAAATTATTCATTGCAAAATACCAATTTTTTTTTCATTTCTAAACTATTAAATGAGCAATATATTGTATGTATAATCATCACGTTCTCGAAAACGGCTCTAACGATTTTGATGAAAGTTATAATACACCCTGTATTTTTTTCACTCTTTCATCAAAATCTTTAATTCACCCCATATGGCCGTATTAGGGGACAAAAAATCGGTCTAGCTTGGTCTCATATCTGGGAAAATTCATTTTCTCTATTTTCATTCGAGCAGAGCTCGGTCCTCCAGGTGTTAAAAAAAATGAGGAGATACTCATTTTTTTTAAATTACCTTATGACGCAGATGATTCACATCTCATTTCGTTTACCAATCCAATAGTCTTACTTAAACCATAAATGCTTATGAAAAAATAACACAAAAGAAAACAAAGAATACTTTTACCAACTAATAAAATCGTGACGTCATACGTACGTCATGAGAAAACACACCCACAGTATATAAGTCATCAAATGAAGCCTTATTATTACACAACTAGAACTTATAATGACGTCATAATAACTTCATTATATTACGTTTATTTCCAAACAAGGTAAATCCCTGTTTCTTTACATCATTTCTGCAATTGCGTTGAATATTGTAAGGTAATTCTTTTGTGACGTAATAAATTTACTTAGTTCCATGAGTCCTCCGCCTTGCCCCATAGAATAGAATAGAATAGAAATAATTTACTGATGTTGCTCAAAAAGCCGCTAAGCTAAAGTGGGACTGGGCTGGCCATGTCTGCCGCATGCCTGACGAGCTGTGGGCCAAAATAACCACGATGTGGAGCCCTGACACAGCCAGACGGCGACGCGGTAGACCTCGCAGGAGATGACGGGACGAGCTGGACAAAACTAACGACCAGTGGTCCACATTGGCCCTGGATCGAAAAATGTGGAAGTCATGGAGAGAGGCCTTTGCCCAGCAATGGGATGACGCAGGCTAGCAGTATCAGTATCAGTATCAGAAATAATTTATTTGCATTGAATGTAGTTACATACATGAGTTGTTACAGTAGTAAGTATTTGTTCCTGGTACATTCTACCATTTGGCATTCAAAAATTTATAATTTAAAACAATTATATAACTTCAATTTAAAAGCTTTCACAACAACCATCAAAGGCACATTAAGCGTCCACAAAGTCCTAACAATATCCCACAGGTTATTTGTTTTAAAGTAACCATAATCCACGTAGGTATTACGATACTAATTGAACCAATACGTGATCAACCTTCAGAATATTCCATTTAAATTGATACCTTCCCGAGGACTCATTAAAGCTGTCAGTCTATAGTCGTAGTTTTTCTGTCTTCCAGAACATCCTCGAAATTGACGGATTTATTTTTTGAGCGAATTTGGATTGTATTACTTTTCACTCTTATTCAAAATAACGTCCAATTCTAACTCTTACTCAAATAGATTCATACATAAGCTCATGCCTTTTTCCCGTGGGGGTAGGCAGTAACTACTGGAGGCCACCTGCATCCTTAAATTTTTATTATTACCAGAGCCGGAACAACTACCTAGGTCATACAAATATTTTTTGCGTGCGGGGATCGAACCCCCGACACGCGTTGTAACAGCCGTTCGCTTAGCCACTGCGCCAACCGTGCTGTCGTTACTTTCAGTGTTGTGGCTGAAACGAGACCACGTGATGTCGAAGATCAAAAGGCCGTGCCACATACGAGCGGCCCATGTGAGTAGTTCATACAAAAGTCTATTTATCAACAACAATATTAAATCAATTGCTTACATACACGTACCCACCTAAGACTTCAAACACGATCATCCCGTAACTCCTTATTAACCAGTAAATTGAAATACTTAAGGTCGAAGTTCCACATGTTATGTAGCCTCTACGCTAACGCCCCGCTTACGACTTCGGACGATGCGATGCGACGTCCGTCAATCAACACTCGCGTCTGACACTTGTTTCCTTCACGTGAGTACCGTCACAATACTTGTAGCATGCTGTAAGCTATTTCTTGCTTTGTGTGTTGTAGCAACATGTGTGTCATTTTAGCGTATAGGGCATCGTTTACGACGTCAAGCATGAGCCCCCATCACATGGCCGCGGGTACTCGTAGAATGCTGTAAGCAATCTCTTCCATTCGTTTTCTCTGTTCGAAAGATGCTTGTCACTAAAGCGTGTAGGGTCCCGTTCACATATTAAGGTGATGCAAATTGCGACACGACTTGCATCAAGAGACATACGCGTGTGTCAATTGTTTTTCTTCATGTGTTGTATCTATCATTTGTTTTTTTTCCACAGTCGTTGCCGCGCGATATTGGTCGCTTGATCGTGTAACTTGTGGTCAAGGAGTAAGGTGATGTCAGGATGTAACGCTGAAGTACCCTACACGTGACGAATCCACGTGTTCCCTTACACAACGATCCTGTTATAGAAACCTGAGTATCATTATGCCGTACCAGAACTTGATATACCAAAAATAACGGTTACCTACTGGTCCCTTTTGAAACTACACAAGAAAAAGTTCGTTCGTGTGAAACGTCTGGTCGGTCTTTTTTTGGTTGATTCTATATATAGGACGTTTCGTTTGTGGAAGGCTAAAGTACTTTTATGTACTGTGTAGTTTGCAGCTAAGTATAGAACACCCTGTGGGTGGCGTAAGAGGAAAATCAGGGTGTGTTATATATTGAAAGATAAGTAGGTATCTTGAGCCTGCTAAAATAATTATAATAACAACTTATTACTGTTCAAATACCTCTTCTAATAAAGAGCAGGCATGAGCCAATGCTCAATATCACCACGCTTGTTATTCGCTTGCATCTTCATCTAAGATGATGCTATAATGAGGCAGCCTGTCGACAGACTAGTAACAAAACTACCAACACCAATGTCCGCCTATGAGTCGTGATGATTGTGACAATTTTCCACTTAGTCACGTTCTTTAGGGGAAGTTTACCATATTTAAGATTACCTTAAGACCTTCTTCGTCGTTTCGATGTTTCTCATATTCAAGTTAGCCAGCTTTGACCAGCCCCCGTAGCATGATCACCGTAGACAAGGATTTCTTTGACGGAAAAATCGACAAAATGACAGATTGTGTCGACACAATGACAGATTTCTTTGCACTATCTGTCATTTTGTCGATTCTTCCGTCAAAGAAATCCTTGTCTACGGTGGTCATGCTACGGGGGCTGAACTCTGTCACCTCTGTAGTGTTAGTAGTGACGTTTGAGTGCTAGAACTTTAAAACTAACTAGGAATGAACTAAAATAACCAAATCTGTCAAATAATATATAACTATCTTAGTTACTTCTATAATGCCAACATTAGTTATTATGAATATACATATAGTTACCTAGAAAAAAAATGGCTAAAATAGCCATATTTTAATTTGTATAATTGTAAAAGAAAAACCAAATTTGTTCACCTCACATGGTAAAACACATGGTCCGTACATACGGACCTACCCTACCCTACTCACTAAGATCTTGAATGCTCAATTTGTGTGTAAACGTATGTTTTTAACAAATAAATTATCTTTTATCTTTTTATCTTTCCCAAAGGTAGAACAAAACTAAAACTAACTTATCTCAAATTAACGTGTAAAAAACCATATGTGACTGCCTCGTTGGTCGAAAACGCGACTTCTGAGCACGAGATCCTGCGTTCGATTACCAGGTGGGGCAGTGTGGTTGATGGCAATAAACTCGCCCCTATTACATGAAACTTAAGCATAACTGGTGAAATGTGGGTGAACTAAGTACCTACACCACTGCCTAACCCTCCTGGGATTACAGGCGTGAGGTTATGTTATGTAAAACCATACGTGTAACTAATTATCTGAATCAAAAATATCATCCACAAAATTCCATTATCTTTCTTCATATACTTACATAATTAATTTCCATAAAAAACAAAATGGTGAAAAACACAATACATTACCAATTAAAATTATTAAAGAACACAATAAAAAATTAAATTGCTCGCTACAAATTATCGAAGCTTGACCTTGGCGGTTCAACCCTCCAATGCTTACGTAAAGGCACAATTGACTTGGAAAACAACATGCGTTACATAACTATTATAAACCCGTGAGTACATTGTTCATAAAAATAATAATTATTTTAAATATTTATTATTTATTTTTCCTTTATTTTTATTTACAAACAATAGATAGATAAGCTTTACTTGCAGAAAAATTGTTAAACTAAGAAAAAATTGCAATTGTCCCCTTGTTATTTTTTCAGGAATGAGGGTACTTTTAAACTAAAATGTTTTAAGGTTCCTATAGATTGGTATTGGATTGGTTTTGTTGATTGGTTGGTTTGGTTGGTTGGTTGGTTGGTTCCCAGTTTGTTGTAAAAAAAAAAACAAAAAAATCTGCTGTTTCCTACAAAAGTGCAATACCTACACGGTCAAAATGTATGGAACAGCAGATTTTTTTTTTAATAACCCATTAAAAATTTCTATGTGTCCCCCAGAATGATGTACTAAATACGTGGTAACCGTTTTCGCATCGGTGCGTTATTTAGTTGTTATTTTTTTGTTGTGCCTCTACACATTCTTGACTTTTTTATCACTGTCGTTTGATAGTAGTACGCTTTGGTTACTAGCACTTTGTCTAAACCCTCAGGCCATATAAAAGCACAGCGTTTAATAAATATAGTCTCAGCTCATATATCATAACACGACACTACATATCAGCTTTCATCCGCACATTCTACACAAAATGATTCATCATCATATCATATACAGGGAAATATGTCTATCTATAATTGCATATTAGCACTCAATGCATTATTCATTTATTATTACGTATGGTGCAATAATAATTGTTGATTGTGTCTTAATAGTTGTCACGTGTTAAGTCATGTGTGTGGATTGACACATGTTTTACAAGATACAGGTTACCTACTTACACAAATTGTAACGTTGGCGGGCGGAGGGTTAAAATTTGTGTAAAGGACGTCGACGCGAGATCTTTTACTAATAATTGACCCATACGATACGTCAATGTCCCTTTCGCCATATAATAGTCAAGCTATGCTGAAGATCTTATGTGTCACAAAATCCATTGTTTTTTTAGACACTTACAGAAAAAAAAAATCTTAATTGTTTTTTGAAAGTGTCTGAGAGTCAAGTTGAAATAAAAAATGAGTCAAACATTGTAAGGAAAAAGAAAAGAAAATAAATAAATGAAGTCCATTTTTTTCAGGTTATAATATTACAATGAAATTACAAGTTACGAAACACGAAATAAATACAAATCAAAATATAAAAATAAATACAATGTTATCAAATCAGAAATAGTGTCAAGAAAATCAAATCAATAAATATAAAAGTAAAAAATAGCAAATCGTGTGACACTAATTTTGTAAAATAGTCTCGTGCAGTATTGGAAAAAATTGATTTCTGAAAGTGTCTAAAAAAAAAGGATTTTTGTGACACCTTATGTCACAAAAATACTTTTTTTTAGACACTTTCAGAAAACAATTTTCTTAATTGTTTTCTGAAAGTATCTGAGGGTCAAGTTGAAATAAAAAATGAGCAAAACATTGTAAGGAAAAAGAAAATAAAATAAATAAATGAAATCTATTTATTTCATGTTCTCCCATATTACAATAAAATTACAAGTTACGAAACACAAAATAAATACAAATCAAAATTTAAAAATAAATACAATGTCATCAAATCAGAAATACAGTGTCAGGAAAATCAAATCAATGCCAAAGTTAAATTAAAAAAAAAAAATGGAAATGGAATGAAAAAAAAAAATGAAAGCAATGAATGGAAATTAATAATCATCATCATCATCATCTGCCTAGCCTTTTCCCAACTATATTGGGGTCGGCTTCCAGTCTAACCGGATGCAGCAGAATACCAGTATTTTACATGGAGCGACTACCTTGTAAAATAGTCTCGTGCAATAGTGGAGAGGCCCGCAGTGGACTACTGAGGCTGACGAATGATTATGCGAAACGCTGATGATGATTGTGATGACATAGTAACATACTAGTGAGTTAAAAATCGTATGGCATACAAGGTGTAAGCGGACCCTTCACGAAGCCGGCTACCAATCATTCTATACAACAAACTAAAACTAAGTACACTCAACGCAAAAATGATTACTGGGAAACGACGTTTTTTTGGGCTGAAAAATCATGTTTTAAGCACTCAATGAAACGCACTCAAAACACTGTGCTGATAGATACATTGAATAGTTGAGGGGCCATGGGGGTATTTAAAGTAAAGTTATAACATTAAAAGGTAATATTAAAAAAAAAGTTGTATCTTTGACCCTCAATATCTCCGTAACTAGAAGGTTTCCAGGTATGTTCTACAACAAAAACATGATCGCAATGACGGGGAGAACAAGTGCCTTTCGGCTTCGTTGAGAGGCTTTGTAGAAACTCCAAACGCGATCTTCTACGATCCTACTCATTTGGCTTCATCCACGTATGATCATCTGATGTGTATGTATGACACACGCTGGTTGCGATTACTATGCACCTTACACCTGACTTACGTCAAAATGGGTCAAATTATTGTAATTCCTCAAAATTACTGACTCTTTGACTGCCTCGTTGGTCTAGTAGTCGAAAGCCCGACTGCTGAGCATGAGGTCCTGGGTTCGATTCCCGGGTCGGGCAAAGTTTTATCATGTTTTTCCATCAGGAATTTTTCAGTCCCGGTTGATGGCTCTATGTTAGCCCCCTATTACATAGGACTTAAACATAACTGGCGAAAGGTACACCTTTGCCTAACCGTTCGGGGATTACAAGCCAATGTTATGTTATGTCCTCATAATTACGAAATTCCACAAGGTAAACGGATATTCTCTGCTCCCATCACGTAGGTACTTCTTGCCTAACTAGTTGCGTAATCCTTGCGTAGCCTTGTTTCACTATAATTTACCTGTACACTCGGTTTCAGGACATAACCTCATAATTGCACAAACATCACGGGTTTCCTCGAACTTTGCATTGACAATTATATAATTTATTATGTCATGAAGATTTATGATTCATGAAAACTTAGGATCCTTAAAGAATAATCGTCTAAATCATAGGATTATCCACCAGCAACTTGCTTTGAAGTACAAGCTTATGAAATCAGAAGTGCCATACTATGTATACAACATTATTTTTAGTATATGCGAAACCTGAATATAGTTTATTCAGAATAAGTAACTGAATCGATCCCAATAATTTTTAAACCATATAATATTTTTTCCCAAAAATATTTAAAAAGTTGGATACGACTTTAAGTACCTATCGCAATAATGTTGGTACCTACTGCCAAATTATTATTACCAATGAGCTCAAGACGACGCTGGAGGCGCGCGCTGCGTGGTGACCACGATTTTGTGCGGATAACTAGGTAACAGAACAAGCTTATAACAACTTTGTGATTTTTCATGATACAGTTTTGAAATTTTGTACATAGATTCTTTACATAAAAATACTAGACATGTGTATCAGGTTTCGCATATACTAAAACTAATGTATGTATGCGCCCTACCCAGTTCTCGATGATGGTTATATCACGTTGTATTGGGATCGACCTATCGTCACTGATTGTTTAATATAGGTAAGATTTAGGTTAGGTTACATTTGAGATTTTTTTGTTAATTAGTAATAACAGAGTTTTATATTTTTGTTTGTTTTTTAAATCAACCTTGCCCCACATTAGGAATTTCTCCTGTATCGTAGGTGCGTTTATAAACATTGAAACTCACATACACAAACAGCCAGACTCGAAACAACCATCTGTAGGCCATACAAATATTTGTTCCGTGCAGGAATGAAACCCGCGACACGCAGCGCAGCAGTCAGTCGCTCAGCCAATGCGCCAACGCGTGCCGTCAAATTTTGTCGTGAGATGTCAACGTGATTGATGATGATTGATCAATAGTAGCTTCATTGCTGTTCTAAGGTCTTCAGAGCTAAACCTTCTTGCCAAAGACCCTGAAGTGCGATATTTTTGTAGGGAATAACTAAATACTAGGGGTTAAAGTAAGATATTGCCTATATTTTTTTTTTCTTGGAAAGGTCTGAACCGATTAAGTATGATGAAATTGCAAGCTATAGTGTGAAAAAAGCTGCGCTGCACTGAGTATCTTAAATTCTAAAAACACAGTCTATGACAAAAATATACCTATTTGAAGTAGTGAAACAGGTGTTTTGACACACAACCCTATGAGGTAATATGCAACTACTAGTACGGTTTCTAAACTCTAAAAGGTACGTAAATTAACAATTAATCCAATTAAAATGGAATTAGGAAAAAAATATATATAATATATGTATATATAATAAATATATATATATATATAATATAAATGTGACAAAAAAAAACGGTAATTTCATAGTTAGACCTATTTATTATAATTAAATGTAACCATTTAAGAATGTTTTATTTTTCCAATGACTCACCTAAAGTCATTATGACATTCTGTGTTCAACGAAGTTGCAGAAACGTTTCAGAATACTAATTTTCAAGAATACTTTGAAGAAACACTTCACGTGGCTATCGGCAGATACAACTTGCTGTTATATCACGTGTATACTAAATCTCATGTTTCTGAAGGCTGTCAGAGTCAGTTGTGTAACGTAACATTTTCCAACCTTGTGCTGAAAAGAGCGGTATCGTTTTCAAGGGTCTGGATTGGAGTGGTCTCGTGTAACTTTCCAAAGGAAATGTTGTACAGTTCCAAAAATCTAAACAAATAAATAAAATTTAAGTCTCTATTTGTAATTTCAAAATAACATTTTTTTTAATGAATGCTTATGAAAGTATAATTAAACGATTCTTGTAACAAAAAATATTTTTTTTTATCTGTCTGTCTGTTTGTTTCGACCTATCTCCGAAACGACTGGCTTGGTTTTGAGACTTTTACTGACAGATAGCTAATGTCTACTAGGACTAACTTAGGCTACTTTTATTTTAGAAAAAGGATTAGGGTTCCTTGCAAAATAATTAAACCCCCATAAAATTGTTAACAAAATACGATTCAAACAGTGAAGTAATATTTTTATAATAATTTCACGCGGATGAAGGTCGCGGGTAACAGCTAGTATTTTAATTAAAGTTGTTGGTGATCTAGTAGTGGTCTTAAGCCAATGATATTATAAAGAAAGATACGCTACGTCCATACTGAGCGGCGTTCAAATATCGTTCCGTTGTTACGACTGCGATAGATAATACGGAACGTATGATACAGAAAGAGATAGCTATTTCACTTGAAGTACGTACTTAAATTACGACAATTGTCTGAATTTGTCTACAACAATTTGCGCGCGCTAGTGCGAAATCTACCTTTTTTTATTTATAATATCACTGTCGTAAGCGCACTGCTGAGCATGAGGTCGATTTTCAAGTCATTGCTTGACTTTGTGTGTGTAGTGTTGTTTGATTATTCCATCAGAAATTTCTCGGTATCGACCCGGAATCTGGAGTTGTCAAAAAACTAGTGAAATGTGGGTGATTAGAGGTACACCACGTCTGCCACACCCTTCGATGATTTCTGTGGATAGTTTTATGTTATAATTAGGTATTCTGTTATGCAACGTCTTACGTAGTAAAACAGCCTTAAATAAAGTAAATAACAAACACATAAGACGCAGTTGATCAAATACAATAATCCGGAAAATACATAATAACATCATCAGAAATGAGTATAGAAAAGCATTGTATGTATGCTAATTACATCACTTTGACTTTTAAATATTAATAAAATATAATTTCGATGTGACAGCTGTTTATACTATAACTAAAGACACGTGAATGATGTCAGCCTTAGTTATCAATATTGGTGTCATCATCTGCCTAGCCTTTTCTCAACTTTGAGATGTCAAAAAAGTCAAAGTCACAATATTTTATTTCACGTAGACCTACATGGGCACTTATAAAACGTCAAAAAAGAAGAACCGGCAAGAAACCTCATGGTTACTCTTTTCAAATCAGCTACCAGTCCAGCTGAATACCAGTAGTTTACCCAGGACCTCATGCTAAGCAGTCGCGCTTGCGACCATTGGACCAACAAGCCAGTTTCCCTTTCTGTCTGAAAATATTACATTATTTTTGACACTTACTTTATATCAGATACAATAATTCCACAAAATGACGTTAATCTGGAAGGTACCCACAAAGTTGCGAAAAGAAAACACAAACATTATCACGCGATAAAAAAAAAGTAATTTTAAGAATCTTACGACATTCCCATAGCCTCTTAGGTATACTATGACGATATTCCTTTCATCCACGTAATATTAGGAGGTAAAAACGGTTATATAATAATAATTGGCCTCTTAACTAATAAGTTGATAAAAGTTAGTAACATCAAAATAGCAATGTACGTCACGTTTTGATAAGGGGATAGAGCAATATCGCAGGTCTTCGTCTCAACCGGCAAAATGTTACATGATGGAAAAATCGTCAGTCATAAGAAAAGTCTTTTGACTTATTTTAAAATGTTAGGTAATTTTACGAGTACCTACCATAACATTTTTAAGAGTTCTTTTACTTTGTTTAGTGTTCTGATATTCATGCTAGAATATTCTTTTTTTGTTTATTTAATACATCCTAAGGGTTACCGTTTCGCCTAGTAGGACTAGTCTCCACTGTACTTAGAATAGTGTAAATCAAGTCTTCTTCTTCGTGTGGTTAGTGCCTTACTTGGTGTCAGAGTTTTTATGCCGCCCACAATGGGCCTTTGACTTGGATTTATATGCCTTAAAGAAATATCTCTAAGGCCTGCAGATAAGGCAAGTGATAATTATACAATACGCACATGAATCCAAAAAATCAGATAATGATACTTTATTTTGTACCAACTTTTGTTACCAGCACATGAGCAAAAATGATAACACTCTATTTAATTTCTTAAAAAAGTGTCAAAAAATATTATCAATTAAATAATAGAATTTAGGTATATAGTTGTAGTTATTACTTTGTGTTCAGACCAATTTTACACGCTGTTAATGTCTTTTATTATATTTTAATGTCTTCAATTCAATGTAACTGTTTTAAATTTCTTAAATTCGCACTCCCAAACCACAAGATACAAGCGATGCTTAGTTTGTGGCTCACCGATTATATATGACACAACTGTTTTATTTTTATTGATTAATAAACTGATTTTGATTTGATTTTGATATAAACCCCATTATTTCAGTAAGAAAAATAATGAGGTTTGGGCAGGGCAAAGTTTCGCTGTTTTCAACACGAGAGAAACCTTAAAAGTTTTCCATATTTGTATCAAGAGAAACCTTAATCAAATGTTCATTTTTCGTACCTTACACCTAAAGGATTATTTTTGTATCTAAAACGCAAAAACAATGGCTACCATCCCCTGCGTTACGTCCGTGGAAACGTGACCGTTACGAGAACCTCTAAACTCCTCAATTCACGTGCACCCATACAAATGTCAGACTCACGTGACCACACTATATTGAAAATGTCACACAGTGGAATAACCCCAGTGGAAAAACGACTTAAACCCAAACGCAGTGAAACTCAATTTTCATCGAAAATTCTTTAGACGTTTCAACAATAAGTGCTTTTTTTGAAGGTTCAATGTTGGAGTTACAACGTTTTAAAGCCGGTTTGAAATGATTTTAACAATGAGTAAATAAGTCGTTAGGTAAAATGTTATTATCTTATTGTGGTGGAATAAACAATGTTTATGTGCTCGTTTTTGCGGTTTTAGTTGCTAATAAATATATTAATAAAAAAAATTTTTGGTCAAGATTATCCGTAATTTATTTTTAAAAGCATGGTTGCCCTAACATTTTTCTTTGTTTTAGGAAAAATCTTGCTTCTTTCCTTACTTTACGCTTAGGAGTGTGGGATGGGGTGGTCATTCCTGTTGAACTTTATGTAAATGCGTCAGTGAGTAAGCTGATATCAGACACTTCACTTGAGTTAATGGTTCACTCGAGTGAACGTTTATTTATTTTTCATTACCACGATACACATTGGCGAGTAAAAGATGCCTAAATTGAACACTGTTTGATTGAAAATGAAAAAAAAATATTAGTGCACATTAATAAATTCATTTTTCAGTTTTGCTTCGTTTTGTATTCAGACGTTTCATTTAGACTGCCAGATATCGAATGAAAGACAAAAATGGGAAAAAGTAGAGCGTCTGAAAATTGCTTAAGCAGGTACGCATTTTCTGGACATTCATAAAAATATGTGCTTAGTAACTTATTACTAACTTAACTGGGATTTTCTCCAGAATCTATTTCAAGAGTTGATTCCACCTTTGTTCATTGGAACCTTGGTTCGATTCCCATAGTCGGCCAATTTTTTATAGGATTTTTTCATTAACGGCCACGAGTCTTGATTTATGCCTACTGATGGCAATAGACCCCCCCCCCCCCATCATACATGGGGCTGAAACATAACTGATGAAATGCCTAGCCTACAGGCATGATTTTACGTAAATAAATACAAAAAAAATACGCAAAAAAAAAACAAAAGTAAGTAATAATTATTATTACCCTGCTCTCGCTACCAAAATAAAATAAAAACCTAAAAAATTGTGATCCGCCGATCACAATTTTTTATATTTTTAAATGTTTTTTTTTATATGGTTTTTTTAATAAATATTTAAAAATATGTAAAATAAGTTTATAAAATGAATAAAGGAGATAATAATTAGTAGGTAAGTATTTTGTATATGTTATTGAATGTTTTGCAAATTTTGTGTAGGACATTTTGGATATCTTATTTGTCCGACATAATAAATGAATTGAATTGAATTGAAATAAAAAAAATCAATCAATTATAAATCGCTTTCAAAGTAAAATACTGAACTTCAGCCACAAAGGTTAGATTAGCAGTTAATTTACCACAGTTGTGAAAACTCTAGGTTTTTACGATAATTCCTAGGTTGAACCAATAAATCCAAGGCTAGACTATTATATATTCTAGTCAATATTACGGAAACGCTTAGTTAATGACTATATGTAACTGACTTACCTTATTAAAACCTTGTGAAAGAGGAAAAAGAGTCTATTTATAAGTTGTAGTAATGACAGTTTGTATAAATGTAGGTATGGTGGCCATGAGGTAAAAAATAAATAAGTATAATTATGATAAACCCAGTCATTACACTAATTACATATAGAATCGTCCCATCCCTCTTCACGGTCATCATCACCTGCCTAGTCTTTTCCCAACTAAGTTGGTGTCGGCTTCCAGTGTAACCGGTTGCAGCTGAATACTAGTATTTTACATGGAGCGACTGCTTATCTGACCTCCATAACCCAGTTAATACTGGATAATACAATACCCTTTGGTGAGACTGGTTGTAGACTTTGGATTCACCAAAGACATTCAAATATTTACGAGCGATAGACGGGACATGACGAAGAAAATCGTATTCCAATACGTGTTACTACTTAGTAACAAATCGTTCTGTCTAGAGTCACACGCCCGCTTGTCAGGTAGCATTCGTGTGTCAAAATTGAAAATGTTCAGGATCAATGTATGATAATATTCTTAATGTCCGCATTATAAGTCTTTTAAATCTGCTTGGGGGCCACTGACTACCAGTAACGTCTGTCGCCTGTCGTCTATACTGTCAAAGATCTACAAATCTCAGCTGAGACCAACGGCTCCACAGTAAACTAATAAACTCTATGAACGAATAAAAGTTATTTTTTATTCTTTCGCTCAAAACTTCAACGCTGTCAAAGATTTGAATGTGTCTTTATGTTTTAACTGCCATTTTGTCATTTTTATTCACTGTTTATTTTTGATTAGGTTGAAGATTAAATCACGAATAATTTAAAATTTAAATTAGACCCATTTCAGAGAACTTTTGATGTAGAAGACTGAATACTACTTTTGCTGTTCCCCCTTATTTAAGTACAAATGCAGTAACATGATAATATTGTAATACCAAATGATTTGAAAAGAGTAACCATGGAGTTTCTTGCCGGTTCTTCTACCGAACCATGCATCTTTTTGTCGACGTTTTATAAGTACCCATCTAGGCTTTAGTGAAATAAAATATTTTGAACTACTCTAAACACTTACTCTCGCTTCAGAATTACCAAAAGTTTTCCTATCACCCAACTCAATGTCATATTGAAGGTCTGTCGATATCATCGCTGACATACATCCTCCTTGCTTCCGCACATGTGAGTCGCATGCGGGCCGAGGACCTTACTCTGACCCTGTGACAGGTTGAAGAGTAGCTGACTAGAATCTGTAATTATTTCAATCGTGATTTTTTCAGGAGATATTGAGAATGTTTGTTTGTTTATTGAGACGAACGGAGTTGAGCGTAGACCTGCAATCGACAGATTTCATTGGTTGGATCACAGCCTTCGTCTCGTCTGTGATTGGTTGATTCTTTGCGAGCGTTTTGCCTTCAGTCTAAACGCACCTTAAGGTATTGAAGCACTTAGATTATGTAGAAAAAAAAACCGGTCAAGTGCGAGTTGGACTCCCGCAGCGAGGGTTCCGTATAATGTTGTAGATATTTTGTTAATAAACTAAATATTTACGGTTTTCAGATTTAAAGACACATGAATACATTGCTTCTTGCCAAATTTCATGATTCTAGGTCAACGAAAAGTACTCTATAGATTTTGATTCCCTTGTGAAATCGCAAAATATCCGACATAAACGTTAATATCTTTTGATCGCGTTGACTTACAAGTTTGATTTTTTCACTGCTCCAAGGGACCTACCAGGAGCAGACCTGAGTATTTGATATTAATTTCAGCTTGATACTAAATCATAAATCGATATTTTCGCCTAAAATTATCTCACACGAACATTTTAAAATAAATCCATACATTAGAATAAATCAAAAGATCAATGTCTTCCGTTATGAAGATACAGGAAGTTTAAGCCAAGTTGCATATTATTATGCAAGCTATAACTTTGCCGGCTTGACCTTCCGTAAGGTCACCAGTGAGGTTGGAGATAAGGATGACATGTTTTAGTAACAGGTTTCATTATTGTGTTATGTGTGAGTCGGGGTCAGAGGAGATACAATGTAGCTTAAGTTATAAAATGGATATAACAGAACTGTGGAACTGTGGCATTATCACACCAGGGGATCAACTGTCAGGGCTGCGGGACTGTTCGAAAGAAATACCGCGGCCCTGGAACACAAAGGGCAAAGAAGGAACATGTATGGGTTTAGTCAGTAGAAGTCTGACACTCCCTTCCACACTGCCCAGAGCGGGAGTGGTCATTTGATGATTTCCCAACCGAAAAAAAAAGGGGATCAACTGTCAAGAGGCTCAACTGTCGAGTCTGTCAAGAGGAGCTCGTGGATAACTAGCAACAGCCACTCGGGTCGATCTTCAGGTTAAGCCGCGCTTGTCTAGGTTGGTCCGTGGATGTGTGACCACACGGTACATACCGAGTATCCTTGGTGCTTCGGAAAGCACGTTAAGCCGTTGGTTCCGAATGTCAATTGTAGATCTTTGACAGTCATTACAGATAGTCTGTGGCCCGAAAGGCTGACAACCAGTGTTAGCAAGGGGTATCGTATAATCCAGTACTAACTGGGTTGTAGATAGGCAGTCGCTCCATGTAAAGTACTGGTATTCAGCTGCATACGGTGAGACTAGAAGCCGACCCCAATTTAGTTGGGAAAAGGCTAGGTTGATGATGAAAAAAAAATTAAACCACTTATCTGGTGGAATGTGGGGATACTATTATAAACTTGACCCTCCTTTTGAAGAATACAGGCCTAATGTTTACGTATGAGAGCATATCCAGTTAACCATCCAATGAAACTCAAATACGCTTTTACTTGAAGTCTGTTCAATAATTTATTTTTTTGAATTCGGAATCATGACCTCATTGCTCACCACGTTAGCTGAGTGCGACTGTGGAGTCTCATCCCAAACCATAGCGCACCTCCTGACTTGCTCTTTGTGCAACTCCACCTGCACTTTAAGGGACCTGTCCGAATCCACCACCAACGCCGTCGATGTTGCTGAGTTCTGGTCGAAACAAATTTAATAAAATAACTAGAAAAGTGTGCTCTTTTAGTAGTGGGAGACAGTGGGCAAAGATCGTCACTCACTGGACGCCTGAGGGTGGGCAGTGCCGATGAGGTTGACCGCAGCGAAGGTGGTGTGACGATCTGATCACGTTCGCGGGGCAAACGTGGCCAGAAATTGCACAGAACAGAGAGGTTTGGAGGGAGAAAAGGGAGGCCTTTGCCCAGCAGTGGGACACAACCTAGGAAAGTAGGAATAGGAATCCTCGACAAGAAGAATAGCCACGCTAGTCCACACTTTACTCTTTGGACTTTCGCCCATTAGATGACATTCTACTATATCCATTCTATGTTTGTTGATTCTTGGCAGTCACACCATAAACATGATTAGCAGATACATGCTTACACAAGTAAATAAATTCCTAAATTATATCACGTAGCCAGCTCGCCACTCGATTCCCAAACCACTGCAACTCCTGAAAGACAGAATCAACAGTGACGATCACCAGAAAAGCGCAGAGACAATGAAGCTCGACGAAGTCCCAGAGAAACGAAACTGTCTTGGATCCCGCAACGAAATTAATCAGAAAAGAATAACGAAGGAGTAGGAAAAACATTATTTCCACTTCGCACTTTCCACTTTCAGGAGAATGGGAGTAACATAACATCACGCCTTTAATCCGTAAAAGGTTAGGCATAGGTGTTCCTAACAGTACACCCACATTTCACCAGTTCTGTTAAGTCCCATGTAATAGGAGACGAGTCTATTACAATCAACTGGGCACAAATCCAGACTCCGTGATGCTACTGCGAAATTCCTGGTGGAAAAAACCCAATAACACTGCCCGACATGGGATTCTAGTACCTCATACTCAGCAGTTGTTCTTGCGACCACTAGACCGACGAGGCAGTCAGAGGAAAGGTGAGGGTGTGTAAGTCCTCCTTTAACCCTGCTCCTCTCCCGATTACACAAGTCTCTCATCGAGGGGGTTCTTGACCGCATGCAAAGAGTCATCATCCTTATCGTGTGGTTAGTAACATGGTATCAGCGTTTTTATGCCACCCGTGAGCCTCTAACTTGTCTTCACATGCCGACGAGAAATATCTCTCAGACTTGCAGGTTTGGTTTCCCCACGATGTTTTCCTTTACCGAAGCCAGTGATAATTATACAATAACCAATAAATCTGAAAAATCAGAGGTCTTGGGTTCGAACTCAAGACCTCACTTGGCAGTTCGACGGTCACACCGTAGGTAGTAGGCTCTCACTACTGCAAAGAGTCATGATGACAAGCTAAACGTGACTGCAGTCATGCCAAGTAATAGGATTACGCAATGATACTGGTGCCCTTGACTATGAATAGCGCACTCTCTTCTCGTGGGTGGCGCATTTAAGAGGAATTATATCAGACGGAAGAGCAAAGGTGGCCGCGTTGCCAATTTTGGTAATGATGGCGAAATATGGGTGTACTATTACGTACACCTCTGCCTAACCCTTCGGGGCTTACACGCATGATTGTATAACAAAATTAACACCCACTATTCCTTAACCTCAGAACCACAGATCAACAAACCTACGCAATGGGGTCTCAGTACTCACACACGTGATATTCTACCTACCCTCCACACGTGGTCTTGATTGTACTAGAAACGTGACCAATGCTCCAGGCAAGTATGTACATACTGTATTGTACTTATAATAGTACATTACACAACTACTTTGTTTTCTTAGACTAAATATAGACCGTGTTTTTGCCATGTGAGGTGTTATATGTCGTACCTAATAATAAGACTATGATTAGCTGTGTAGTGGATATTGATCTGCTTATATAATTCTTGCTTTGGAATTTGTTCTATACTATTCTAAGTACAGTGGAGACCAGCCCTACAAGGCGAAATTTTGAATAGATTTTATAAACTGTTTTTTTTTTAAGCACTGAATATTATTTACTACTGTTAGCCTGCATCATCCCTGGACAAAGGGCCTTTTCCCATGACTTCCAATTAATAATATAATAATAATAATAAAAACGTTTATTTATCTCCACAAATTACATAGTTATTTCAGATATAGTTGACAGGTAGTAGGGAAAAAGTTGTAATTTGTGGGAGATCTGGAGTCTAAACTAAGCCTAGGCCTGTATTTTAGAACTCCAGGCCCCCCATTACATCATAGAGTTATTGTCAACGTAGAAAGCATTGCGAAATTGGTGTGTATATGTATGTGTATGTGTGTGTGTGTGTGTGTGTGTGTGTGTGTGTGTATGTATATAAGTATGTATAAATTTATTACACAATAAGTATTTATTTATGAATATATATGTGTATGTATATAGAATATACAGATATAAGAATATGACTAAAATCTTATCTACCAAATTATGTACGTAAGTATGGGCTTCCTAGCCTACTTACATTACTTAGCTATCTCAAGTATTTTTTCTGTTTCCGTATAGTTTAGCTTCAATAACCATTTGATAACTTTAGTTTTACATTCAACTTTACTACAATTTGATATATTTATAATTTTATTTAGTTTGTTATACAATTCACCTCCACGGAAAGGGAAGAATCTTTGCGCAAAGGAAGTACCAACCGCAGTCGTCCTACATACTGCGAAGTTTCTCCTGGAGAGACCTATGCGTTTTCTCCCTTCTACGGGTAGGTTTGAGTGTTGGAGAAGTGCAGTAAGCAATATGTACAGCTGGCGTACAGTTAGCACCTGTGCTTCCTCATAAAGTGCTACGGTGTTGAAAAGACGTGGTTTTGATAAACTAACTTTTAGTATCATCCTTTGGGCTCTTTCTACTGTTATCAGTTTGGTTTTACATGCCCCGCCCCATGTGGTAATGCAGTAGCCAATAATAGATTGCACCAGAGCCTCGTATACCATCCTCATCGTTTGTTTGTCTGCTACGTCACGGAGCCCTTTAAAAATGTAAGTGAGCTTCCGTATTCTGTTAGATAGAAAGCCAATGTGGTTCCCAAAAGTTAAATTCGCATCAATTTCGATTCCAAGGTATTTAAAACTTTTTGTACGATTAATATTGGGACAATTACAGTTTGAAGTTGGAGGGAAATTACATTTATGTGCGCGGATATTGTAAATAGTGCGGGTGTTAAGTTCAAGCTGATTGCGAATAGAGTATACAATGTATTTGGTTTTATCCTCATTTAAAGTAAGAGAGTTAGAGGATAGCCAGTGACACATCGTTTCGATCCAAGGTCAATGTGGACCCCTGGTCGCTGATCTTGTCCAATCTTCTACGAGGTCTGCCGCGACGCCGTCCACTGTATCAGGGTTCCAAAAACTAGCTTGGCCCACAGTTCATTGGGCATGCTGCAGACGTGGCCAGTCCAGCCCCTCTTCAGCTTAGCGGCTTTATGAGCGAAATAAAATCATTTTGTAAGTGATAAAAATGGCGATACCGGAACCATCTTAAGGATATGGGGCTAAGAAGATAGTTGGAAAGCAAGAATAGGTAGCCCCTTTATAGGCTGCTTGCGCAGGTTACTTTATCATCATTTTCTTCATAAATAGATACAGAAATATTGGAAATAAGGCGGGAAAAGGTAATAAGTGTCACTATGATTTGTTCGTAGCAATCTATACATGATTCAAATACAACAATCAAAAATTCGAACTTGTAATGATTAAAAGGATCTCAGCTCATGTGACAGCTCGGCTAATATGCATGATATAAATATAATTTAAAGCCTATAGCACCCACGAATAATGTAGTTTTCTGCGAGTGAAAACATTTTAAGAATTAGATTCTTTTCTTTCTTTCTATTTTGCTATGAAGGGGGTGATTCATCTGCCCCTAAAACGACCCTCTGACCATGAAATATCGTTTAATTGAGATGTATGGAAGAACAGCGGTGGCCCAGTGGTGGCGGACCCGACTTACGAACTGTAAGTCGTGGGTTCGAACCCAGGCAGGCGCATTACTTTGTGTAATTTATTTCATCACCACGGCTCTCAAAACGAGCGAGTGAGGAAACCGGCATGTCGTAGAACCAAAAATTCGAAGACATGTGACATCTACCAACCCGCACTGGGCCCGCGTGGTGGATTATAGCCCATTCCCTCTCATAGAGAGGAGGCCTGTGTCCCAGCAGTGGGAACATTATAGGCTGATTATGGTTATGGTTATGGTATGGAAGAAGCGGTCATACAAACCTGACACCAAATAAATTAGGATAAGAACAGGTGATAATGAATAAATCATTTACTCTAACAACCATGCACCTACTCCTCTACTAACCCCTCATTTGTCACACGTGAAGATAGTACACAAACGTGCGCAGCGCATCAAACATCAGCCAATTAGCGGCATTATGCAACACTCGTGTTTATCCGGACTATGTATAGACCGCGCTCCTACCGCAGTGTGGGTAGATAAACAATTATATCAGCTGGATAGTACATAACTAGCTCTCTAGTGGATAACAGGGCTGTGAAGAAAAAAACAAAGTCATTTTGCTGTCCAGAAACATGGTACCTAAAAGAAAAAATAACAGCGTTTTTCGTCAAAGCAGAGTGTTTCTTATGTCACTACGGATGGCCTGGATGGCTTTTATCATCTGACTAGCCTTTTCTCAAATATGTTGAGGTCGGCTTCCTGCCTGTCTGATCTCCACAACCCAGTTAGTACTGGGTAATACGATACCCCTTGGCAAGACTGGTTCTCAGACTTTCGGGCCACTGACTATCTGTAACGACTGTCAAAGATCTACAAATGACAGCCGGGACCAACGGCTTTACGTGCTTACCGTGGCACCGAGGAAACTCGGTATGTAATGGGTGATCCACGGACCAACCTAGGCAAGCGTAGCTTAACCTGAAGATCGATCCGAACGGCTGTTATTAATTAGCCACCAGCTCCGACTTCACGAGCTTCTTAAGTCACTATGGCAATAAAATTGCATGGCTTTATAGTCACAAATTGTTACAAAAAATAAAACCGACTTCAAAATCACAAAAAAAGTGAAAAATAACATTATCTAGCTTCTGAAGTCGGTGACTTTTGTTTGTTTGATTTAGTTTTTTTTTAAATAGTTTTTTTTTTATAATAACCGACTAAAAATTTGTATGTGGCCCTAACCGTTTTAGCGTCGGGGTCCTGTTTCACCCTGTATATCCTATATACTTATATATTTGTTGCTTCAGAGGGATGTGTGGTGTTACGCGAATGGATAAAATAAGAAATGAGTATATGAGAGGAAATCTGAAAGTGAGGCAAATGTCGTGAGGTCAGTTTTGAGTATGAATGTAGATGGGTATATGAGTAGAGGAAGACCAAAGAAACGATGGATGGACTGTGTAAAGAATGATATGGCAAGAAAGGAGGTGTCTGATGGGATGACGAGTAATATATAAATTTTCGAAATCAGGAAGTTATTTTTATATATTTATTTTGTACCCTATCACAATGTTTGCTTATTTAACCCAAAGGTTGACTGGTAGAGAATGCCTTGTGGCATTAAGTCCGCCTATGAACCACTATTGTTTATGAAGTTTAAATAAATAATAAATAAATATATGGCTCTTGTGATACAGGGAATCCTAGGCTATACTGATGTTTTAACCTGTTAATAAAGATTTTATTTTTTTTATTTTAATTTTAGTAGAGAAGTATGGTAGAAGAAGACATGCTGCGCCGACCCCAAATGCATTGGGAAAGGGCAAGAGAATGATGATGTTGCTTCAGAAACTCGGACCCCCTGACCATTATAAATAAATAATAATAAACATTTATTTCAGACTAGGTCCATATTTTGTTAGTAACAATGTACTTAAAAAACTAATGTTAGTATAGGCAAAAACAAAATTTAAATTACGGCATGAAGCCGCACCCACCTTTGCAGCATGGGGGACTCCCACCGATCAGTAAAAACACCCAGTATAGAGTTGGTACTGCCACGAACGCGAGCGAGTAGGGAGGCGCATCTTTTCCTAACGATAGCGGCAAAGCCATCCACCCGCGCCTCAGCAAACATCCCTGACGCACTGCAGCGCCATGGCAGCCCCAACAGTACCCTGAGTGCATTATTATATTGAACACGCAGGTCGCTGTATGCCCGCTGCGAATAACCGGCCCACAGGCTGCAGGTGTAGAAAGATTCCATTCCAATCCCATCTTCCATTCACAACCCTCACCGCATCTGATCACATAACTAGCGAAAACATAAATTTCTATGTACATAATTATTGTACATGCCCCAACTCACGCATACAAAACAAACACAATCTAAACTACTAGATAACAACTCTATATACACATAATATTTACATAGGACAGTTGTTACACATAATAAATAATAGGAAGTGCATATTACGTAGGGCAACTTGATAAATTATCTCGAGTAGATTGCGTAATGCAAACACATGCAGTTGGCTGTGGTCACGTTTTATAGATCATTGGGACAGTGCAGGGTAGACGGAAGTTCAGGTTTGTTAAGCAAGATTTTCTTTTAATTAAATTCTTGGTTCGAAAACTAGTTGTCTTGTCTATGGACTTAACGTCACGTCCAGGATAGTTTTTTAAGCTTAAAATGTTTAAATAAATGTAGTAACTTTACATTATATAATCATTTCACTATTATTTCATATTGAATACCTACCGCATTTGTCTGATGGTCTCCAGCGTTAGTGTTGAGTATGAGGTCCTGGGTTGAATTAGAATTGAATGAGAGATATGGCTTCTTTCATCAGGTACACCTCTGCCTAACCCTCCGGGAATTACAGAATTGAAAAAACCCAATAACACTTTTAACCGACCCGGAAATCGAACCTCACGCCATATAGTCGCACGACCACTCGACCAACGAGGCAGTCCAGACCAACTGGCACAACATTCTTATAAACCGTGACAACACTACACACGGTAACACATCGAGCTACACATATCCAGTATAACTTGACCTCGCTTTGCATGAGCTTTCCATACAATGAGAGATCAGCTTAATTTGGATTAACATAGCTTGACTGAACGTCGTGCGTACATAAAACGACACACATACTTCCATCAACTGATCAAAACAAGTCTTGGCAAGCTACCATAAATCAGTTCTTACATAGAAGGCGCCGGAACACTGTAATATCAGTGAATCATTAACTCAGGTATTTGATCACGTGTCAATACCGTTATATCAAGTGAATGAGAGATTTCGTCACGTGATGGGAACTGTTACATTTTCTTGCGATTTCTGGTGGTACCACCCTTGCTCGACGACCGCACCGCTGAGCAAGTAGCTTTTTTCCCAAATAGTAATAATTCGACCCAGCATATCCCTAGCTGCCCTACCGTCAATGACGTCTAAGCCAAGGTTCGGATGATAAATCATCCAATGACCTCCTGCTCTGGGCGGAGCGGAATCGAGTGTCAGAGTTGCACTGACTAAAACCCATCCATGTTCCTTCTTAGCCCTTTGTGTTCCAGGACCACGGTATCTCTTTCGAACAGTCTCGCCTACTGTTAAGATGGCAGAATTTTATTTGGCATAATTACCTTTGGCAAAGTTAAACTTCCGCATAATTTCGTTTAGAGCGACGATTACTTGGTACAATTTCACTTGGCATACTATGAATAGTATGCCAAGTGAAATTGTACCAAATAATCGTCGCTATATGCCAAGTGAAATTGATGATGGCAGAATTTAATTTCTTGCATGCTGCATGCTTGCTCATGGAAGGTCTATGCTTGTTTCCATGTCTGCATGCTGCATGCTTGCTGCATGCATGATATACGTTTGTTTGCATGTTTGCATGCTTCTTACAGGTTAGAAACACAAAATTAATATAACTATTAATTTTCTGTAATGTGATAGATGAGACTTTCAATTATAGTCGTTATGAATATAATGTATGCCAAAAGATGATTCTAATTGTAAACTTTTTGAGATATGATAGTTCTGCCTTTAAATTAATTTCGGAAAATGCCTAAAGATGATTCTGATGTACAAAATTATGAGTTTTGAATGTGTGATAAATGAATGTTTGCCAAAAGATTTTCCGGGAAAGAAGTTTATGCTATCCGCTGTTATGCAAAATAATATTATGACATAAAAAGTTCTGCTATAAAGGGTAGAGCCATTATACAACCCTTTGCTAACCCTAGGGTTGGCGGATCTTTGCCACGATATCCAAAAATATCGACAAAATGAAATTTCTGCGCGACAATCATAAAAAAAAAAATTACGAAAATCCGAATTCCCACTCAAAGTCAACTATTGTTATCATTAACAAAGCAGTACAAAGTCTTCGGGAAAAAAAACAAAATGACAAAAGAAATAGGATTATGTAAATTTAGATATCACAGTCTCTCGATAATGAAAGTTTCATATAATTCTGATGAGCAGTTTTTACTTTTCCACGTGAATAAAAAACAAACAAGTATATCCTTTTCACACATTTATGATTCAAAACACGTGTAAGAACTGAAGATGGTTGTATAACACACTAGTTTTGTAATAACTATTTTGTATAATACACATGTATTTTTATGTTATTTGTACTAGTTTTGTTGCAATTTTTTTTTCCTGAAATTGTTTTATGAAGAATTTAATTGTATTGCCTTAATTTTTCGTAACTGTATTATAAGTAAAAAATCTTTCCTCTTACAAAAATATCAAAGGATTTCAAGTTAATAAAATAAATATATAAATGTTAGGGTTTCAGGACACTTGCGCGAAAGACATTTGCGCGAAGGACACTTGCAGGAAACCATTTGCGCGAAAAACATATGCACGCATGGCCATTAGCGCGATTAGGCTTTTGCGCGAACGGACATTTGCGCGCATAAAACCTTGCGCGACTAGTAGTAAAATGAGACCGAAATGAAAATTCAAGATGGCGTCGTGGAAAATTTTTTGTTTTTCCTTTAAGGGTGTCGTGTTTTTCGTTATCCATTATGGTCCAGTCGCACTAGTGTCCACGCGCTCATATGTCTTTTCGCGCAAGTGGGTTGGCGCAAGTGTACTTCGCGCAAATGTCTTTCGCACTAATGTCCCAGATCCATATTTTAGAAGATGGTGGCCCTGAATCGAAACAACTGGAAGTCATGGGCAGAGCCCTTTGCCCAGCAGTGGCATGACGCAGGCTAACAGATCAGTATCAGTAAATATACCTTAAAACGGTTCACTTGACAGAAATCCTTTACTACAACTCGAGACAACCCTATAAAATTACTACCGCCTCCATTGCTTAACAATATTGTGTCAACACAACACTACACACACAACCTTAACCCCTGATAAAGAAAGAAAATTAAAACCACTATAACTCCATTCATACAACTCGTTCACACATTCACAAAAACTAGTCAATAAAACTCTTATCGGGAATCGTTCATAAATTGCGAAAGCCATTATAGTGGCAGCCCTGACCGAAATATTTGTTTACACATTTATTTATTTATTTTAATTACAGTAACTAAAATTATAAGAAACAAATACAAAAAGGGTGTAAATAGACCCTTAACATATTCGAAAGGCACTTGTTCTCCCCGTCTTTACGATAATTTTTTTGTTCTAGACCATACCTGGGAACCTTCTAGTTACGGAGATATTGGGGGTCAAAGATCCAACTCCAACTTTTTTAAATACATGTTTTTAATATAATATTTTTACTTTACACACCTGCACGACCCCCATACTATTCAATCCATCCATCAGCACAAATGCTTTGAGTGCTTTCCATCGAGTCCTACCGTAAAACGTGATTTTTCACCCCAAAAAAAAAAAGTTACTTGGTTCGATGTACAGAAAGCTTGACGGCTATGTGAAGGGTCTGTTTACACCTTGTATATAAAAAAAAAAAACAAAGTAAAGCAAATTTTGAAGTGAAAACATACATAAAAGAAGGATAACAACACTTTCATAAATTCCTTTCACAGTACTTCTGACATACCAATAAAATCTTCGTGCATCCATCAGCAAACTGATCGTCTGTTGGATTAGAATCCAAGAGATCATTAAGCGCGGCCAGAGTGTGAGGAATTGGCGACTTAGCACGTGGACCAGTACGACATGGAGGCACGGCAGACAGCCTGTGCGTTTTGCCCCGTTCTTATATAACCCAGCAATATCTGCCTCATTAGTCTAGTGGTCGCACTCGCGACTGTTGAGCATGAGGTCCTGTGTCTGATTCCCGGATCCGGAAAATTGTTATTCAGTTTTCCATCACGACTTTCCCAGTAGCCACAGAGTCTGGATTCGTGTCCAGATAGCAAAAGACTCGCCCCCTATTATATGGGACTTAAACTTAACATAACTGGCGAAATGTGGGTGAACTATTACGTACACCTCTGCCTAACCCTTCGGGGATTACATGCGTGTTGTTATATTATATTATGAATGTTATCAATGATTCATTATGTCAGGCATTTCATCACGTGTTAGTACTGTTTGATCAAGTGAATGATGGATCTTGTCAAGAGATGAAAAGTGTTACATTATCCTGCCCTTATCTAGGCATTTATGGTGGGCTTATCAAGGACCTACATTAAAATAACTCATCATCATCTGCCTAGCCTTTTCCCAACAATCTTGGAGTCGGCTTCCAGTCTAACCGAATGCAGCTGAATACCAGTATTTTACATGAAGCGACTGCCTACCTGACCTCCACAACCCAGTTAGTACTGGGCTTTACGATACTACTTGGTAAGTCTGGTGGTTTGAAAAAAAAGTAGAAATAAAAAGTTATTTATTCAATATTCAAATTCAATTTCATTTATTTCAATCCATTAAGGCATGATGCATACATTTGAAACAAAAAGTTACAATTATAATCAAATAAAGAATATAAATTTAAATTAAAATAGCCAGGTAACACATTAGCACATACTACACAAATTAAACAAAAGTTGAGATGTTATAGAAGCTTAAAATAAAGCTGCAGCCTTTTTACA
Source organism: Noctua fimbriata (assembly GCA_905163415.1). Taxonomy (NCBI): domain Eukaryota; kingdom Metazoa; phylum Arthropoda; class Insecta; order Lepidoptera; family Noctuidae; genus Noctua; species Noctua fimbriata. The sequence continues at coordinate 4,411,853 of LR990946.1, forward strand.
GCAATATTGTTGCCTGCGAACTCCAAATTAGACAGGATCTGGGAGCTCAAAAATGACCATAAATCCTATTTTCGCGCCCTTACGGTGCAGTGCCAACCCTAGTTTATCGGATCGACGCAAGCGCACGATCTTGCACACGTGAAGAACAACGTGCTTTGAGCACATGCCCTCACATGCGCTCATACATAAATTATACATGGTGTAAGCAATAACACCCATACATATTAAACAGTCCAGTTTTCTAGAAAATAAGAAAGTATAATTTCCAAAAATACCATGTCTTTTTTTATGTATTTATGGAAATTATCAGTTTTCGCTGATTGTATTGAATGAAATTTTGAAGTTTTTCAGCGAATTTACATATGATTAAAATAAAGGGTTTTTTAGCGACAGGATGTTATGTCATCTATTTTGATTTCGGTTTCTATGGAGTCAGCTTATTCAAAATCTATTTTTTTTTTTTATCTTTAGATAATTATCTAGAGTGTTTCATCTCATATGAATCAGGCTTCATTTCTAAGAACTTAAGGATGAAAGGAGATGCAACTTGCTATTACGAATTAGATACAAATTCATCTGAACTTATTCACGAATCCGGTCGAAAATAATGCACAACCTAGAAAATCCACTGTTTACTACAAGACAAAAATTTCGTATTTTTCAGACCCTTTCAACACATAGTTCCCGTCCACAAAAGTGCGCAGATTTATCAATTGATCTATCGAGATATAAATGCTTCTTGGGAATTCCCAAGAAGCATTTTGATCTGCCTATATCGTCGCAGTGCAGGTCGAGAGCCTCTTCTCATGCTAGGTAAGCATCAAAAACTTCCTAGTCTTACTAACTTACCAACTGCGTCTCACCAATTTCATACACATATTTATCTACACTACCTCGTTGGTCTAGTGGTCGCAAGCGCGACTGGTGAGCATGAAGTCCCAGATTCGCATCCCAGGTTCGGCAAAATGTTATTGAGTTTTGGCCATCACGAAATTCTCAATAGTAGCCATGGATTATGAACTTGTGCCCGGAACTTGTTGATGGCAATAGGCTCGTCCCCTATTACATGGGACTTACGAACATAAGTGGGTGTACTATTAAGTACACCTCTGCTAACCCTTCGATGATTACAGGCGTGATGATGTTATTCCTCCACACCATCATAAATTCTTTACAACTTAAAAAAAAAACCGTAAAAAAACAAGTACAAAATCTAGTGTAAAAACCTACTAACACAATAGTTAAAATACCAACTATTCACGTTCAATGTTAAGGTTAAAAAACAAAGAAACTAAACTATTACATAACCACGACCGTGTCGCGGTCGTTAATTCAAAGGTTCTCACGTGGACTGATGGTTATAATCTTAGTTAGCTTTGGTCGTAAGTTTCATGGAACAGCCACTAGTTTTCGAAGAGTTTGGCCTGGGAGTTCCTGGGAGGAACTGTCAGAAGTTTTGTGGGGGACGTGAAAGGGATCATGGAAATGGGTTGTGAAATGTGGAACAGTTCTCTGAGCTTACTTTTAAAGCGAATGGAGGCACAGTAATCGCCACTAGGTGAGGACGCCTGGACACTCTAGCGGTCTATACTCGGAGTTACTTTAAAAGGTAGTAACGTAATAAAATACAGTTCAATCAGTCACAAAACAGAGAAGAATCAACTGATATTTCTCTATTTCTTTATTACTAAGTAATCCTTTTACTCGGTCTTCTCACAGAACTACAAACCTTCTAACATTATCGTCTTCCATTCATCAGCAAACAAGTCCAATCAAGGGTTGGTCTCCAAGAGCGCGTTGAGCATCGTAAGCATACGCGGTATAGGGGAGGTGGATCGAGCTATAGGACGAAAAAATGGCCAGTCTGGATCTGTGTCCGTTTGATGGCTATGGGCTCGCCCCCTGTTACATGGCGCTTAAACATAAATGGCGAAATGTAGGTGTACTTCTTGGTGCACCTCTGCCTAATCCTGCCTAACCATCATCGTAATATTACATAATATTTAATATTTAAGGCGTAATATTTCTCTTTTATAAGCATAGTTAGCCTATACCCGCTGCTGGCACACCGTTCTCCTCTTTATGGGAGGGTGTAGGATCTCATACTCATCAACTGTCAAGCTTTTTCCCAACTATGTTAGGGTCGGCTTCCAGTCTAACCAGATTCAGCTGGATACCAGTACTTTACATGGAGCGACTGTTGCTGTTGTCAGACTTTCGCGCCACTGACTTATACTTAACGACTGTCAAAGATCTAAAACTGACAGCCGAGACAAACGGGTTAACGTGCTTCCCCATCCACGGATCAACCTAGGCAAGCACGGCTTAACCTGAAGATCGGCCCGAGTGGCTGTTGTTAGCCACGAGCTCCACTTCAGCCATGAGCTCCTCTTTAGCCACAGACTCTCATACTCGTTTTTCGTAAATTTATCAATACAGTCGATTGTTACAAAGGTAAGCAAATATTTTAGCAACAATCACATTTATACAACATTATTTTAAGTATATGCGAAACCTGAATATAGTTTGTTCAGACTAAGAAACTGAATCGATTCCAATCATTTTTAACCCATGTTATATTTGTCCCAAAAATATTTCAAAAAGTTACAAGTTGGATACCGAGCGACATTAAGTACCTATCGCAATAGTTTAGGTACCTACTGCCAAATTATTATTATCAATGAGCTCAAGACGACGCTGGAGGCCCGCGCGCGGGCGTGCTGCGTGGTGACCACGTTTTTGTGCGGACATCCAGGTAACAGAACAAGCTTATAACTTTGTGATTTTTCATGATACAGTTTTGAAATTTAAAAATACTAGACACATGTTTCAGGTTTCGCATATACTAAAACTAATGTTGTATAGGTACCTATGTTTATCATGATGTTTACAGCACAGTATATTGATTGATAGATTGAAACAATCACTCTATAAAACTAATTGCGCTACTCGTCTACTCACACGTGATACTGCAAGCACATGTGCATCAAAATAGCAACTAATAGTACATAATAGTACCTATAGTATATACATAAGTAGTTGTTCAATTGCGCAACACACATGTGGGCAAACACTTGGAGTTTATTATGTGTTCATTATATTACGTGTGTTAAATCGTTATTGTTTATTTTATTATGTGTTTGGATTAGATCTTCTTTGACTACCTCGTTGGTCAAGTGCGACTGCTGTGCATGAGGTCCTGCATTCGATTCCTAGGACGGGCAAAGTGTTATCAGGTGTTTCCATCAGGAATAACTCAGTAGTAGCCATGGAGTTTGAATGTGTGCGCGGTTGCTGTTGCAAAAGGCTCGCCCCCTATTACATTGGGCTTAAACATAACAGGCGAAATGTGGGTGTACTGTGAGGTACACTTCTGCTTAACCCTTCGGGGGTTACAGGTGTGATGATATGCTATGTTATTTTCACTATAGCAGTACAAAATCGAGTGTGCTAAAACCGGGTATTGGTCCACACTTGGGGGAAAAAACTACATTTAAAACCAAAAAAGATGTAGAGATAGATTCACTACTGCTAACCCCTTGAGAAATGCAGGTAATTAATATTATCATCTTGTTTTAGTAACCTAACAAATCGTCTCACTCAGTCAGTTCCAATACAAACGTGCGAACTAAACATAAAGGCGCAAACCCACCGCGGCGCACGGATAGGCTACGCACGTGTGTTAAGCGTCGCTTTGCAAGAAAATGTAGGTGATTATGTCCACTGCAAACCGCGGACACGCTATGTCATTAGTACATGCGTGGCTTGCTTGAATAAGGCGCTCACTTAGCTCAACGCTGTCAACGCCATGCACGCGGTACACGCTATACACGAATATTAACCCACGACTATGTCGCGGTGGGCCACGCACGCTACTGTGGAAACGTAGACCCAAGTTGTCAAACAAATGAATCCACGCAGCTAAAATGCCCCGTGTGGCCGTGCACAACGTGCACCGCGGTGGGTTTACGCCTTAAGGCAAATTCAATTTTTGACTCGAAAATGGAACCAATTTCGTTTTTATTTTTTTTGCAACAAGCAAAAATGGTATGCTCCATAATATGAATAAAGGCGTTAATTATGTGCGAAACGAGTTTATTCGAATTTAAAATCGTTATATTTTCTTTAAGTTTACTACGTGTGTTAGTGCTACGCTCACCGAACACTCATTCTAGTGTGTTCTTGAAACCGATTGGTCATACTATCGGTTAAGTAGAAGCCTTGTTACCTCTCGTTATATAACAATCGATCCTTCATACTACGCGTACTAAGAATAGTTATGTTTTACTAGTGATGTGTCATGTTGGTGAAGAGACTTACTATAAATATTGTTATAAATCCATGGTAATGTTACCTGTTAACTTTTTACGCCTTATGCACAAACGTAAGCTTGGGTTTAGGGCATAAGATAGATTGACGTCTATACAGGGTGTAACAAGACCCTTAACGAAGCCGAAAGGTACTTGTTCTCCCCGTCATTGCGATCATTTTTGTGTTCTAGACCATACCTCGGAACCTTCTAGATACGGAGATATTGGGGATCAAAGTTCCAAATTTTTCACGATTTTTTTTTTTAAATACATTTTTTTTTAATTTAATATATTTACTTTAAAAACCTCCACGACCCCTCTACTAATCAATGCATCCATCAGCACAATGTTTTGAATGCGTTACATTGGGTCCTACCCTAAAACGTGTCTTCATCCAAAAAAAAAGTCGTTTCCCAGCAATAATTTTTGCGTAAAGTTTGATGTACAGAATGCTTGGTTGACGGCTTCGTGAAGGGTCCGTTTACACCCTGTATATTTAACCACTGTGGCGAAGTTTAAAAGGGGGTTTATTATAAGTAAGTAATTTTTAGTTATTTTTTTAGTGCAAGAATCAAGCATAATAAACTCCTTGAATTTCAAAAAATCATTGTATCATATTTGACAGGTACCGTACTACAATGCCATAGTGGGTGACATATTTTACTATGGTATAAAGCAAGGACTTTAAAAAAAAACTTAAAAGCGGTTTTTGTCTACTCTACACCTTCAACCTCACTGTAGATTTTCAGTGCAGAGAGTAAAAAATCCAAAATAAAACAGTGGTATATTATAACGACACATTGATCAGTGGTGCACATACAAAACGAGCAAAAGCATGGGACACCATACACATCCTGTCACATCGACGTGACGAACGCGCTCCTATAACCGTGCCCCTGGGGAGCCGCTTAGAAGAACGACTTCAAAGGACTAATCACTACTATATGCCTAGACACTTAGTAGAGTAGAAGAATCGGCTTCTTAGGTGTCTTCAGGACTGCTATACACTACACTACGTAATGACGTAACACAGACGTTATTAGTGTTTGTTGTGGAAATAACAGATCGGTATCATTAGTTCTGTACCAGCTTTACGTAACATTAACGTCATAAGAATACCCTTTAAGGGCATTACATTGCTCGATGACCTTGATGATTTGATCCCTGTACTGGTTTTTGTTGACTTGCCCCGCACATTTCGCAAAATTTCGGTTTTTATTATTAAAAAATATTAAAAGAAATAACAGAAAAAAAACAATACAGATTGTTAAGTATATCATTACGTATTGGTTGTTACAAAATTCATGCCGATCTTTTCAGCCGTTACAGAGATAATTTACAATTAAGGTTGAAAAAGGACCTATTTTCTACGATTAACCAAAAAAAATTGAGAAGGTTTATTAAAATTTTAAACAATACAATTTATTTGTGATGAACTTAACTATAACATACTTTTTTTACACGGAAAACGCACGAAGGGATTCATCAACAAATTTCTTTGAACATACGCTGTTTTTGGGATTTGAGCCATGTAATACCCTTCAAGGATAAGGAAACGGGGACTAAAGGTATTGTTCCAACAAGTGTTGTAACAACCAGTTGTAGTATTGAGTACAAAATTGGCGGGCATCCGTTCGCCTCTTTTCACAAAGGAGCTCGTGGCTAAATGATAACAGCCGCTCGGAGCGATCTTTAGGTTAAACTGTGCTTGCCTAGGTTGGTCTGTGGATGGGTGACCACCCATTACATACCGAGTTTCCTCCGTGCCTCGGAAAGCACGTTAAGCTGTTGGTCCCGGCTGTCATTTGTAGATCTTTGACAGTCGTTACAGGTAGTCAGTGGCCCAAAATGTCTGACATACAGTCTTACCAAGGGGTATCGTATTACCTAGTACTAACTGGGTTGTGGAGGTCAGATAGGCAGTCGCTCCATGTAAAATACTGGTATTCAGCTGCATCCGGTTAGACTGAAAGCCGACAGTGTTGAGAAAAGGCTAGGCAGATGATGGTTAAAAATAAAAATTGAAAAAAAAAATGCAATAAATCCAAAACTATGCAAATTCTTAATCATATTTTACGACCATAAGCAAAAAGTTGTTATTTAACAAAATACTGGAAAGAAAAAAGAGTTCTAGAAACGTGATGTGATCACGTTCTGTTATTCAATATTGTTATTGTATGTGATAATTGGATTAGTATTTTGTGCGTCATTGATATACTAAGATCGTCGTAGCCAGCCCCCGTAGCATGACCACTGTAGACAAGGATTTCTTTGACAGAAGAATCGACAAAATGACAGATAGTGCAAAGAAATTTGTCAGCGTGTCGACACAATCTGTCATTTTGTCGATTCTTTTATCATGCTACGGGGGCTTTAGAACGTAAAAAAATAGATAACCCTGTTTTCTATACAGGGTGATTGGATCTGGACCCGCCATTGAAAATTCGTATATAGAGGAGGTAATTTTCTAATTATTAAACCTTACTAACCCTAACTAAAGTTTTATAGTTTGGGAGATAATGTCAATTTTTATACTATATTTCAATTAAATAATTAGCAAGTGACCTCCACTTCCTTATTTTGAATCATATTCCACCGGAACTTTTCTCCGGATTTTTTTTAAATTTTTATTTCAATTACTATCCTTAATTTCAATGTAAAATTACATTCCCTGTACGCAGCACTCCATTTATGTAAATAATACGTCTAAAATCAAAAATCCAACGATGGATGTTGAAATACTCTAACAAACGACGCGTGAAATCAGCTGTTCACTTCCTGCATAGCTACAGAATTCATCAAACTCATCTTCGCGCTTGTCGTTCGCTACGTGCGTTTTGCCTCGGTAACGATATGAGGAAATAAAACAAATCAAATTTATTAGATTCCCATAAAATTCCTAAAATATTTTCTTGAACCGGTCATCTTAGTATGATATACTGAATTCACCCCATCAGTTTGTGGAAGGCTGTCCCTTACAACCTGTATACTCCGGTATACCACGAAATAGTAGGTATATCTAAACATACATAAATCCTTCGACCATAACTCCTAAACAACCTTCAAAAAACAATGAACACAATGGAAAATTTAATTCAGAATAACAATTAGGTATTTTCCTCGAAAACAAAAATCATGTTATGTTTAGCCAATATTATAACAAAAGGGCTAAACTATTGGAACAAATTGACGGGAGGCATGGTTACCTAGCATTAGTTGAGTAAGTTTCAAGGATATCCTTGAAAATTTTCGTGGATAGTTTTGTCCTGCGGATATGTTTGTGTAAGTATATTTAATAAGTAAATACATCAATAAATGAAAGCTACTAAAACAATTATTTATTAATTTTTCGGATCCGGTTATTAGTACGGATATAAAATGAATCTCAAGTGTGCCGGTGGTGACATCACGCGACCTACTTACAAGTCTACCCACACCACAGTGTGCTTCTACAGAGCCCTGATGTTCAGCTCGGGGCGAGGGCGACATTCAATGTCTGATCGCGGCGGAGTTGAGACGTCTTGAAACTGTACCCGACTCATTGTTGTGTTATTATGTTAAGTTGTAATCTCAGTAATTCGTTAGTTTTTTCTAGAAACAGTGTATCGCACTCAGTATGTTTTCATAACATGAAACCCCTCGTCCGCCTACATGATGTACGAGCCTAACGGAATAAATCCTGACATATCCAACATATTTACAAAATAAACTAACTAAATAAGCAACAGGATGCTTAGAAAGGTGTCTAAGTACTCTTCCACATCGTTGTCATCCTGGAACGTGCCTAGAACTTCTGTGATGTGTAGGCGGCGAGAAACCTTAAAAAGGAGACGTGTTCTTGGGCCCTATGACCATTTCGACCCCAAACGGCTCAAAACTGTAACTACCAATTAGGTTCCAGTATTTCTATGTGTTATTTTGTAGTATCTGTTTTAACTGTTACTAACTCCGTAATCGCATTGAAAACCCAATCGATGATTAATTGTTTATTACAAACTTTTATTTAACTTGCAATGTTCGTATGTATGGAAGTTGTATGCTCCAAAACTTTCAAACCATTTTTCGACCGCTTGTTGGTACCCGATTGAGCTGAAATTTTGCACATCTTTGGTGACAATGCATTTTTATGACAGACCTGACTTGATCCCGCAGCCAGGATTGACTCCTCACTAGAGAACTCCTCGACGGTTAGTAGCACGGACACGAAACTTTGTGTACGTGTTAGATGCTGATAGATAAAACCAATTTTCTTCTTTTTTTTTAATAAAAGCTTGTTTTTTTAAGTAACATTTCTATTCATGTTCAAACTTCGTGGTCTCAGTGCAGGGCCTCCCTTTGTCTTTTCCTATTCTCTCTATCTTGAGCTATGGTCCTGGACCTGTTACTTCTGTAATCAAACACACAGACAAATTATAATTTCTGTACATAAATCATAAACAATACAACAAATCTAGAACCCTCCTCACGTGATTAAAACTACGTCACATCACTCATGAGGTTTCTCCAAACTAAAGCCATAATACGACACAATAAGTACGCTGCGTACTAAGAGAACAGTACGCCGCGTACTTTACGAAGTACTTTGTTGTTTTCACGTGTTATGTGCTAAACTGTTGATTGTTTTGTTTTCGTTCAATTTCTGAGAAAATATGTTTGTTGTTTGTAAGTACTTTGAAAGTGGGAGAGTGATATTTCCTTGAAATTGTGTTTCTAGAACGTAATCAATTAATTATTGTTAGACCTAAAAGTAGAAAATAATAAAACTTTTTTTCAAAAAAATAAAACTGACTTCAAAAACACAAAAAAAGTGAAAAATAACTGTAGCTTCAGAAGTCAGTGACTCGGTCGGTCGGTTCAATTTTTTGCAATTTTTTTTTTTATTTGTCCTTTTTTAGTTGTAATACCCTATATATGTACAAATATTTGCTATGCATTTATTTTACATTGTTAACAATACATGTCATGGTAATAGGCTTATCCCCAATAAAACTGAACTTAACATACCTAACTGTCGATATGTGGGTGTACTGTACACATCTGCGTACCCCTTCAGAGTATACAGGCGTGATGTTATGTTATGGTGTTGTGTAATCAATAAACATCCAAGCGATTGCAGCAATCACGACAGATTTCCTGTCTATTAAATTATTGAAGAGTTCCGTTCCAAATCTCCGAAGTCCATGATCAGATCAGATCATGACAATATTTCTATGGGACCTACTTGTGAGTATACTTACTCTTTCAAACAAAAAAAAAACAATTTTCAAAATCAAACCACAATTGACCGAGAAATCGATGAACATACATTAAAAAAAAAAAAAAAAACAAAAGAAATAAATACAAATTCGAACGTTCTTTATTCGATTGTGTGTATTTTTTTTTTGTTTTTTTTTCCTCATTTGTGATTTTTGAAGTCGGTAAAAATCGTCTGCATCTTCGACAAAGGGGAAAGTGCCCAGAAAGCAGTTCGGCAGTTGGTAACTGATCTGAATTTCAGAAATAGTTTGTCGCAATTCTATTTTGAATAAAGAAATCAACCATTTGTAACTTATTACAAATAGTTCATGTGTATGTAACTATGCTGAATTTTCGTCATATTGTGTTATGTTTAGTATTGAAATAAATATTTTCATCATCACCATGTTTTTATCCTACTACCGGGGTGTATTACTATAGACCGACCGCTTTAATGAGTCCTCGCGAAGTTATCAATATTCTGAAGGTTGATCACGTATTGGTTCAATTAGTATCGTAATACCTACGTGGATTATGGTTATTTCAAAGCAAATAACCTGTGGTGTATTGTTAGTACTTTGTGGAAGCTTAATGTGCCTCTGATGGGGTAAGGCGGAGGACTCATTATAGCGTGATTTCGAGCTACAGTTTGTCGCACTTGCCTGCATTCGAATTATGGTGAGACGCAGTACAGTTCGACCTCACGTGATGCACTCGTAAGACGGGAGGCGATCTTTTAGGGTGGCTGATATTTGCCCTGGAACATAAAGGGCAAAGAAGGAACATGGATGGGTTTTAGTCAGTACAAGTCTGACACTCCCTTCCGCTCCGCCCAGAGCAGGGGGGTCATTTGATGATTTCCCATCCTACAAAAAAAAAAAAAAAAAAAGTGTGGCTGGTATTAGCCGAAAGAGTTGCCGAGGATCAAGTTGAATGACAAGCGATTGAAGATGTTTTGGCTGATGTTAATGTCTTACTTACTATCATGACCGAGCAGTAGTCGAATTATCGAAAATCGAAAATCGAATTATCCAAATTTTGTGTTAAATTCTATTGTTACAGCTAATTCTATTATTTTTATCCTGAATCGTTCTTTTATTGCTAATTACCTTAAATTAACGCCCGTGATTCTCGCCTTTGATCAGGTGGAATTTTGAACTCAAAGAAAAAGTAAAGGAAAAAAATACAACCAAATCTTTCAAAGATTTACGCAAAACCAGCCGACATAGAGTTGTTACACACTACTCTTAATTAAAACAAAACACGTCAAACACATACCTACCTATTTTTCCGGCATTTATTGACAAACTATAAAGGAGGGTGTACAATGTACTGAAAATCCTATACATGGTGTAAGAGTGCATGCGCAAACTGTCTCCATAAATTCAGTACATCAAAAAAAAGAGTTTTTGTTTCATACAAAAATGCAATACTACACGGCTTAAATGTATGAAAGAGCAGTTTTTTTAGAAATCCGTTGCCAAATGGCAATAAACGGAACACTTTTAGATTCGTCCTGTCCATCTGTCTGTCTGTCTGTCCGTCCGTATGTCACAGCCTTTTTACTCCGAGACTGTAGGTACCACACAGAAAAAACTTGGAGAGTAAGTGCACAAATATGATGTGAAATTATTAACAAAAACATAAAGGTGTGGCCGTCCATATATGTATTGGAGTACTGTTTTAAGCTTTCACGGTTTACAAATAAACTTATACTGTCACTTACGGGATATCTTCCGTGATTGTTCATTATTTTGAAAATCACGGAAGATATCCCCTAGGTGACAGTATAAGTTTCTGAGTGTTGAAAAAAATATATCTACGTTTGTGGCGTGTTCTAAAGTCGTAAAAATTGTCCGTTATAGTGGATATAACATTGACGAAATTCATTAGTAATGAAAGTATTACAATACCTTACATCTATGTTAGTAAAACATTATTACTTAAAACTTTTACACATGTTTGTAGCATAAACTTACAACATCTTACTCATAGTCCCACATCTAAACCGTTACCCTATTACTTCACAATGAAATGACGTACAATATCAGTAACAAAACACCAGTGTGTAGGCTCCGTTACAATACATGTGATAACTAGTACAAAGACTGAAACGTGACTGAACGTTACGCAAAGACAACTGCTGTGTATCTGCTGTTTTATATTGAACTCTATTGACTGGGGCACGGACTGTTGCGTTGAATAAAGCTTTTGGTTGGCAATAGTAAATAAATGGGGTTTGTCTCCACCGATCACGTTATCAGATTGAGTTTGCCACGGATCACGGCGATAAAAAGTATAAACAAATACAGATTTTTTAGTTGGCAAAAACGGATACCTTATAGGATCACTTTGTTGTCCGTCTGTCAAGACCTTTTTCTCAGGAACGCGTGGAGGTATCAAGCCGAATATCAAATACTCAAGTCTGCTGTCCTTGGAACAGTGAAAAAAATCAAACATGTAAGTCAATGCGATCAAAATATATGACCGTTTATGTCACAAATTTTGCGGTTTCACAAGGGAATATATAGGGTACTTGCCGTTGACCTAGAAGCATGAAATTTGACAAGAAGCAATGTTTTACAGCACATGTAAAGGAAAAAAATCTGAAAATTGTAAATATGTAAGTTTAATAACAGAATACCAACAAGTTTATACGGAACCCTCGGTTCGCGAGTCCGACTCGCACTTGACCGGTTTCTTTAATATTGTACCTAAATCATGGGCTGGCCATGTCTGCCTTATGTTCGACGAGCTATGTGCCAAAATTATTATATATATATACCATACATTGTAGAGCCCTGACACAGCCAGAAGGCGACGCGGTAGACCTCGCTGGAGATGGCGGGACGAGCTGGACAGAACCAACGGCTAGTAGCCCACATTGGCGCTGGATCGAAAGATTTTGAGTTCATGGGGGAGGCCTTTACCCAGCAGTGGGATGACCTAGGCTAACAGTAGCAGTACCTAAATCAGCAAAAAATCAAATCCACTTCTTAAGAGCTATCAAGAGATCATGAACAAAAAAGCTCTTTTTTAAACAAAAACTCTGCCATTCAATATCTACACAACACAGGTTACCCAACCATCGGACATAACAAGACTATAGTAACCTATTTATTACCGAACGTTGTATGTATGTCTGTGTGCACGTGAGCTCAGAAACGTGAGTGAGTCTCGTGCCCCATAATAATTGTGTAGCCGCAGATAGTACACGTAGAGAATTTATAGATAATCCTATTAGTCTATGGCGTTTGAAACTGTTATGGTTTTGTTAAGGGTGTTTTTTTACTTTGAACTAGGGGATTAAGGACGGTTTTCAACAATTAAACACGTCTAAACTGCTTTCAAGAACCGTCAAGTGTCATGTCATCATTGCTGTGGAATATTGACACAAACTGCTCTTAAACTCGGTTTAGACGTATTCACGCAGTTCTAACTGGGTAATACGGTACCCCTTGGTAAGACTGGTTTTCAAATTTTCAACCTAACGACGGTCAAAGATCTACATCCGGAACCAATGGCTTAACGTACTTTCCGAGGAACGGATCAAACGGCATGTAATAGATGGTCACCCATCCACTGACCAACCTAGGCAAGCGCGGCTTAACCTGAAGTTCGACCCGAGCGGCTGTTATTATTAATCCACGAGCTCCTCAAAGTTTTTCAAATTACTGAATCTTATTTTGGAAAATGTCGAACACATTTCAAATACCACTCATAGATACTATTTACTTCTAAAATAAAAATGAAAGTGGTACGCTGCGGGTACCATAATACACTTTTTTTTTTTTTTTTGAGGATGGGAAATCATCAAATGACCCCCTCCGCTCTGGGCGGAGCGGAAGGGAGTGTCAGACTTGTACTGACTAAAACCCATCCATGTTCCTTCTTTGCCCTTTGTGTTCCAGGGCCGCGGTATCTCTTTCGAACAGTCCCGCAGCCCTGGCAGGCATCGGCCCGTGCGGACCCCTACGTGTACCATAATACCCTAACAATAACAATTCAACAGGTATTAAGTAATACATAATAACACCCAATCATTTCTAAACATCACGAGTTTAGGAGTAGCCCTAAAAATCCTTAATAACCAAATTTAATTCCCATTGTTATTTCATAATAACATCATTGTAATATTGTATTGTTTCTATATTAATTATTTTGTTTGTACATACATGTTTTGTACACTGTTTTCGGATAGGAAACGCCTTTGACAAACAAACTACAAAAGGATTTTGAATGTATTTGTTTGAAGGTAGGAAAGCAAGGTCAATATTTTAGTATTTGGTTACGTTGTGATTTTGTGTTGCCAGCGGTGTTTTATGATGTAATAAGAGCTAATCCGAGCTTTCCGTATATGTAGAACCTATTCGATTCACGTGTTATTTCCTCAATGCCTCACACTTTCGCAGCACGGAAATTTGAAACCTGTGCTCAGAGCTGAGGATCTAAACAAAAATCAAAAATGACAGGCAGAGGTGTTCTAGTACACCCACATTTCACCAGTAATGTTTCAGTTCCATGTAACCACCAATATTTTACATGGAGCGACTGCCTATCTGACCTCCATAACCCAGTTAGTATTGGGTAATATGGTACCCCTTGGTAATACTGGTACCCTTTACCCATGTTTGCAATGAAATATTTGATTAAATGAAATAACACCTTATATAAACAAGAACTTATCATGCTTATTTGCGTATCGGCTAAAGTATCTTCAGTTAAAACAACCAATCACCCACGTCTTCACTATAAATGCAGACCCAGCACATGCGTGTGCGCATTCCAGTTATATAAGACGTGACACATTATGTTATAGTTGAACTAATTATGTCACGACTTAGATAACGGTTTATCTTAATTATTTAACAGATAAACGATTAATTATATTGAAAATGATTAATTGCAGAATTTTTCTAGAGGCTCAACTTATTTGAACACATTCGTGCAGATTTCATAGATTTATTTGCCAAATTTATCATAATTTCAGGCGACGCTGACGAGACGCGCATTAACTACTAGTGTGAACCAATAACGCCTGGATAGGTCCACACTAGCTGGATTAGAAAGGAGAAAGGGAGGTTTTTGACCAGCAACGGGACGATACAGGCTGAAATAAAAGTAAACTATAAATTACAGTCTGTGAGGTTAAAATGGAATTGGGCGGTTCACATTTCCAGGATAAGTCAAGACAGCTTGACCAAATTCGTCATACAGTGGGTGCCTGAAGACGGGCGTCATCACCGAGGCAGGCCCAAGAAACGCTGGCGTGACGATTTGGACTAGTCCCTGACTGATCAGAAAGCCCCGAAGTCGAGTCAGAAGCGAGAAAGGAATGGGGGAGGCCTTTGCCCAGCAGAGGAACAGAACAACCTAATTTTAAATACGGGCCGCTGCTGAGTAAATATCTCCCTCTCATCATCATCATTTCAGCCGAAAGACGGCCACTGCTGGACATAGCCACCCCTTCCCAAGTGTCGCCACATTGATCGGTCCCATGCGTCTCGCATTCAGCGAATGCCCGCAACCTTCACCAGGTCATCGGTCCACCTAGTGGGGGGCCTTCCAAAGTAACCTCGTCCGGTTCGCGGTCGCTACTCCAGAACTTTTCGGCCCCATCGGCCATCCGTTCTACGAGCAATGTGCCCTGCCCACTACCACTTAAGTTTGGGAATTCCTCGGGCAACGTCGGTAACCCGAAAAGATCGCCCTCTGGTTTTAACCAACTGTACCAGGAAAGTTAGGGAGGGGGTAAGTATGTATGTTATGTACCTACCTGTTGCGATTCTACGTTACTTCTTTGTGATATCTTTTTCATCCGGAGCTGATAAATCCTAGATACTGATAGTCAGTGTCAGCACTTTTCAGATTATAGGTAATGATGACTGGATAATCATTTAAGAAGACTTTTACAGTAATATTTGTAATGATTATAGTCTAAAAATGAATCCCTATTTCCCTTGGTCACGGCATTACGCGTGAACGGCTGGACTGTCTGTTCCTTTTTTTTTATTGTCAGGAGGTTCTTATGGAAGAAAAACAAATAAAGTTGAGCGGAAAATTAGAAAATTTAAGAAAACTTAACGACCCTATAGGTAGGTAGTAGGCAGGTAAGTTGGTAGTAGGTAGGTAGTAGATAGGTAGGTTGGTAGTAGATAAGTAGTTTAGCAGTAGGTAGGTAGGTTGGTAGTAGGTAGGCAAAGATGCATTGCAACGATAGTAATTAATAATGACTTATGTTATACAAATAATCACCATTAGACTGAAATCCCTATCTATTACTTACCTTTAGCATAATTGCCAATGTATTGACAAACAAGTAATATACGGTTTCAGTTCTAATATGTAAGATGACTTTTATATATTACAAATTTTCTGTACACAAATATTTATGTACATGTCGGATTGTCAGGATTTATTCCAAAGGCTCGTACTTTGTGTGGGCAGACGATGGGTTTCGTGCTATGAAAACACACTGAGTGCGATACACTGTTTCTAGCAAACTAACGAATTTCTTGAGATTACAACTTAACAATAGATTACACAATGAATCGGGTACAGTTCCAAAACGTCTCTACTCCGCCGCGATCAGTCATTTAATGTCGCCCTCGCCTCGAGCTGAACATCAGGGCTCTGTAGAGGCACGCTGTGGTGTGGGTAGACTTGTAAGTAGGTCGCGTGATGTCACCATCGGCGTACTTGCGATTCATTTTATGTCCATACTAACGACATTTACCGACATAATGATAATTTGTAATTTAATGTTAAAGTTATGCAGTATAATACGGGGTGTCGACCCTTCACGAAGCCGTCAACCAAGCATTATGTATATCAAACTAAGTAACACCACAAAAAATATTGCTGGGAAACGATTTAATTATTTGGTGTGAAAAATCATAGATTACGGTAGCGCTCCATGTACGTTCCATTACGGTAACGCACGCAAAACATTGTGCTGATGGACACCCTGTCAACTAAAAGGCTCATGGAGGTAAAGTAAATATTGTAATAACATTTAAAACTTTTAAAAATATATATAAAATAAGAAAAAGAAGTGCCTTTCACCTGCGCCAAAGGTGATTTTACACACATTATACATAATTATTGCAAATTAATAATGTGAATAAAAATATATTTATTACAATGAATGAACTTTGGATAGCCGATGACATAGCATCAATACCTAAGTGCCAAAGTTTTTTATGATCAGCAATATCTAAAGGGCTTTCAAAAGTTAATGTTTTATAGCAATAATTATTATGAAACTGACAGGTCTTGGACGCGGTTTAAATAATAATGGACACTGAAAAAAAATATAGGTACGCAAAAAACAAACGCGAAACACACACACGACACGATACGTGAAATATGCGCGTGAAATTTATGTATGTTTTGATGATGGATAGATGGATGGTTTGGATGGTGGCCGGTGTACATCTCCCGCTTACACTACACCACTACGGCGGAGGACATGGTGGAGTACTTGTGTCAGAAGACCAAGTACGTGGCGAGAGTGCAGCTGCTTGAATCGCGCCGTCAACTTTAAGGCGTTTATGGTGCGAATACCAATGTGTGATCTACACCTCGTCTTGGAAGATAAATTTTGACAACAGGGAGTGGTCTTGCCTCGCTTCCACGGGCAAGTGCCACATGAACGCACGGTGACATAGTGCACAAGTGAAGTGTTACTAACGTAGTTTTAAGGTACTTTTTACTAACACACTTTACTACTTTTTTTTTTAAATACATCTTTTTATTGTTAGATGTTTACTTTAAACACCACCATGGTCCCCGTACTATTCAATACATCCATCAGCACAATGCTTTGAGTGCGTTCCATCGAGTCCTAATGTAAAACGTGATTTTTCACCCCAAAAAAAAGTCGTTTCCCAGCAATAATTTTTGTTTAAAGTAACTTAGTTTGATGTACAGAATGCTTGATTGACGGCTTCGTGAAGGTCCTGTTTACACCCTGTATCTATGGGCTAAAGTTGACTGGAAATAAATGATTGTAGTTGTTGTTGATCACGTTTAGTATCATTGCTGAAATTCGCCCATAACAATCGTTTACACGATTTCTGACACGTTTCAAAGATTATAGCTCTGATAAAAATATGCTTACTCAAGCAACAAAGACATATTATCACTGACCGTACATAACCCTAATCTAGCTCAAACATTGCAGATAATTCCCTATCTGTTGTGTAATAAAATCGATTTGTTTTTATCGAGTATTACATCATAGGTAAGGTAAGTATATTATGTAAACTCAATCCATCCTGAACGAAAAATATATCGATATCAGTGTTTATATAATTTTTGTTGATATTGGTATTGAACTTTGTATATTTTATTTAGCAAACCATGTGTTGCTTTACTAAATAAAATAAACATAAGTTCTGAATTTTTTTAATTTTTAATTTTTTAATGAAAATGCTGCCAGACTGCCTCGTTAGTCGTGGTCTTCTGCACGACTACTGAGGATGAAGTCCTTGGTGCGATTCCCAGGCGGGGCAGTGTTATTAGATTTTTCCATCAGTAATCTCTCAGTAGCAGCCACGGAGTCTGGATTTATGCCCGGTTGATGGCAACAAGCTCGCCCTAATTTCATGGGACTTTAACATAACTAGGCAAGCTAGGCTTAACCTAAAGATCGACCCAAGTGGCTGTTACTATTAAGCCACGAGCTTCTCCTAACCAGTCTTACCAAGGGGCATCGTATTACCCAGTACTAACTAGGTTGTGGAGGTCAGATAGGCAGTCGTTCTATGTAAAATACTGGTATTCAGCTGCATCCGTCCGGTTAGACTGGAAGCAGACCCCAACATAATTGAGAAAAGGCTAGGCAGATGATGAGAGATGTACGGAAGCATACATACTGTGCTGACACCAAATAAATTGGGCTAAGAGCAGGAGATAATGAATCACAAGTCACACGTGAAGATAGTACACAAACGTGAGTAGCGCATCAAACTTCAGTCAATTAGCGGCATTATGCAACACTCGTGTTTATCCGGACTATGCCGCTTTCTGCATCTGGTAAGTCTGGAAGCCTACCCCAATAAATTATGGAATAGGCTAGGCTAGATGACAATGAGCTCCTCCTAAGCTGCATATAGGAACCAAACAATACATTACACTCATCATGCCTACAAATAATGCTCTACCAATCAAACATTCTGCGAAAAGGCTAGGCAGCTAATGATGAGTTCCTCCTAAGCTGCTCATAGGAACGAAACAACACATTACACTCATCATGATACAAATAATTCTCTTCCAATCAAAAATTTTGCGAAAAGGCTAGGCAAATAATGATGAGTTCCTCCTAAGCTGCATATAGGAACAAAATAATACATTACACTCATCATGCCTACAAATAATGCTCTACCAATCAAAAATTCCGCGAAAAGGCTAGGCAGATAATGATGAACTCCTCCTAAGCTGCACATAGGAACCATTCAATACATTACACTAATCATGCCTACAAATAATGCTCTACCAATCAAACAAATTAACACGAACACTACTTACATTAATGAACCACGTGAAAGCAACTGCAATCACTACAAAACGTGACCGGTATAAACAAACAAACAATATATTAGTTATGTTAGTCACTGCATAATTATTTTGTTGTTACATAACGTGTAATGTTGGTATTTGCATAATGAGACTGGTTGGGTCTCGTGTCTTTGTGTTTTAATTAATTATTGTTGGTAGTAAAGGCATGGTTTGCCACTGTAAAGATTTTAGATTTCAAGTATCTTAGATTAGTTTACTAAACTTATACTGTCACGGGATATCTTCCGTGATTCTTCCATGACTGTTCATAATTTTGAGCTCCCGATATTTCGACGCTGTTGCAAGCGCCATGATCGTGGGTTGACTGGAGAATAAAACAGACAAAACTGTCGACCTTCTTTCTTTGTCTGTTGCTCCGTGCACTACTGGAACTCGACACTAATGAAAGTTTGAATCAGCTGATTAAAATGTATGGTAAAACTAAAAAAAAGTTATGTATTTTCAAAAGTCAGAGAACACAAGTTCATGGTCTGAGACTCCACACGAGAGGTTTTGTGTTTATGTTACACCCTGTATATCGTAAAACTTGTACGGCATTTTCTTTTCAGCTCATTCATATCTGCACATACATTCAAGCCCAGACGTTTACAAACTTAAATGTACATACAATCAACTATTATATACTTCACATGTGTATTAGTCATTTATAGTAAACTTTCTCAACTCGTGTAATGAAAACCTTAACTTAACATTAATTCTAACGGCAAATATAACAATTATAACAAACGTCGTCACGTGTTAAGCAATGCATATTGAAACACATGCTCAACTTACATACGGTAAATATCTGTTCATTAAGGATATATCCATTAATTACTAATTAATTAATGATGGCTTATTCATGATGACCTATTTCAAACGAACTTTATCAGATATTTATTAAATCTTCGCTAATTTTTGGTCGTAATCTGTCAAAAAACCTTTGATTTGCCTACAGCATATACATATTTGCCTATACGTTGAATACATAGGTCTAAAAAGTTATCAGAGAACATTTTCGATACGACTTAAAAAAAAAAGATAATTGGAAATTTTAAATCGGTCTAATTTAGCTGTAACACAATTTTTCGAAAATGTTCGCTGATAATTTATTAGAGCTATGTAATCTGCTTATGCGTATGAAGTTTCATTAAAATTGGTTCAGTTATTTCGAAAAAAAAAGGACTTGAAAGTTTGTATGAAATGGCGTTCGCTCTTAACGTATTTTCCTATGCATAGCAAACTTTTCCATGATAATCGAGCTGCTAACTGACCCCTATCAAACTGGATTCTAATCAATCTATTTATTAGCATTACATAACTGATGTAATTACAATTAAATACTTAGTTACATAAACTAACTAATTACAGCTGCGGCGTCTAATGACTAATTGCTGATGTTTGTTTGTTTTAGAATGGAATGTGATTAATATAATTTAATATGTCTCATCGTTCACATTTTACAATTTTCAAAAACTGTAACATTTTTTTTTAAAGCGACTCCAAGTGAAAAATTCGAATACTAAAAAATTAAAAAGACAAAGCTACTCTTTTGTTATACAGTCAATCACGCTAATCGGTACTTCCATAGTGATTCCATACCACACATATAGACATACCTTGATAACGCAAGAGCACCTACTTCGAGTCCCAGCTTAAGCATTTTTAGCTTAACGTGGCTACTGTCGCAGCAAGCTAATTTGTTTAGAACAACAACTAAGAAAGTTAATTCTAGACATTTAAAGAACAAAAACGTAGTCAATTTTTTTTTTTGTATAGTAAATAAATAGTGCCTGTGACGTCATAGTAGTCAAAAAATAGCACGCTTTTTCACACGGATCGTGATTCTTGCTATAGGTATATATCTACATGAGTTTTCCATAGTATTACATAGTCATATTTTATAAATGCGAAAGTAACGCGCATAAACTAAATCTGTGTTCTTAAGATGTCTGTAATAATGTTGTCACAGTATTGAAATAAAGAATTTTATTATTACCTTTTTTTTACAAATTCAGTTACATTTTTAAATATTAATTTAAAAAAATATGTATAAAATTGTGGCCACCGGTCTCGGGAACAGGGTCCAAGGGGGGGGGTAAGGGCTCCAAAGAGAGGAACCTCCTAACAATACGAGCCGTGTCTAGGAGTACCGCTTTCTTAATCAATCAATCTTTCTTGTATTATTATATTAACAGCTGAACCATTTCATGCATCAACAACAACATGCAACAACAACAACAACATGCAACAACTTGCAACTTGCATGCAACTGAAGCCGCTGGCAGGACGTTTATTTTCAAGAAGAATCCACAGGTCAAATCACCCGCATTTTTCTTACAAAGTAAATTATTTTCTAGATATTAACTAAGATTATGATTAGACCACGACCCGGAAATCTATAAAACTAGATTATTACCATAAAACACTGAAGTAATTGGATTGTATTACTTATTATTTTGCACGCCACTGTACCGTGTGTTTCTGTTTATGTAACCAATTGTATTCATATGTATGGAAAAACGTGCCAGTTAATACATGCTTTATCTGTTTATTTTCAATGGAGCGTGAGTGAATTTTCCAAACATGAATGTGTTTGGAACGAAGTCAAAGAAATATTTTTTTATTATCTCATTTAGGTCCGCTCTCGTCTATTGAGGAGTTCATAGCTAAATACTAACAGACGCTAATCAATCAATCAATCAATCAAAATATTTTATTTTACATAGGCCTAGATGGGCACTTATAAAACGTCGAAAAAAAGGTGCACGGTTCGGGTTGGTCGTTTCCTATGGAGAAGAACCGGCAAGAAACTCCATGGTTACTCTTTTCAAATCATTTGGTGTTACATTAATATCATGGATACAGCATTTGTACTTAAGTATATACCGACAATAAGTCGTTGACGCTCGGTTCGATCTTCAGGTTAAGCCGCGCTTGCCTAGGTTCGTCCGTGGATGGGTGACCACCCATTACATGTCGAGTTCCCTGCGTGCCTCGGAAAGCACACTAAGCCGTTAGTCCTGGCTGTTAGTTGTAGATCTTTAACAATCGTTAAGTAGTCAGTGGCTCGAAAATCTGACAACCAGTCTTACCAAGGAGTATCGTATTACCCAGTACTAACTGGGTTATGGAGTTCAGATAGGCAGTCGCTTTATTTAAAATACTGGTATTCAGCTGGATACGGTAAGACTGGAAGCCGACCCCATCATAGTTGGGATAACGCTAGACAGATGATGATACTTAGATCGTTTCTCAATAGAAACCAGGTGTTATGACAATTCGGACGCCTCTGTCCCAGCTGTGGGAACATTTTAGGCTGGTCATATTTATGCTTCACAAGCTTATGCCCGCGGGTTCGCACGCATGAAGTTCTGTTATTGTCCCATGGGATAATACCGGTCAAAAAGTATCCTTTATGTTAATCCTGGTTATAAACTATCTCTGAGCTAAATTTCATCCATATCCGTTCAGCCGTTCTGGCGTGATTGAGTAACAAACATCCATCCATCAAAACTTTCGCATTTACAAAAATGTTCACAACAAAACCAACCTGAATTTAAGAATGGTTACAATAATTTTCCATTGAATTGACGGAAACTACAAAAGCCACGTGTTCTTACATCATACAAAAAAAATATGTCGCTAACTACCAACACAACAAAAAAAAATTAACCTTCAAAGAAACAATACAGCCAACATAACTTCATCAACATAACACTCTTATCAATAATTCCAATTTCAAACAAAAACGTGCCATTCCAATGCACGGCAGTGTAACATAGTTGCAGGACAGAACGCGAGAACGTGATACACTGGCGGCCAAGGTCACCACACCACTAGTTCACGTGACTTGTAATCCACTTATGTGTAATTCGTTAAATACTTATTATGTTTCGTTTGATTTTCATTCGCACCGGACGGTAATTGGAGATGGTATGTCGTAATTTTGTGAAGGTATGATTAATTTGCAATGTGGTGTAAAGGTATTTGGGATTTTGTTATGTCATTTGTTTGTATTCATGTGTATAATTTCTCGAATTTTTCTAGTTTCACATTTCTTTGTATTTTTCTCTTTACAATATGCGTTTAGACCATAACAAAGAATATTTAAGCTCTTGGCCATTTAAATATGATACAACGAATAATTATTTTAATGCCTCGTTGTTCAAGTGGTAGCAAGCGCGACTGCAAGTGGTCAAGCGGTCCTGGGTTCGATTCCCGGGTCGGGCCAAGTGTTATTGGGTTTTTCCATCATGAATTTTTCAGTAGCAGCCACGGAGTCGGGGTGAGTCCGGTATATGGCAATACATTCGCTCCTTATTACGTAGGACTTAAAACATAACTCTGTTTTAAGCTTTCACGGTTTAAAACTAAACTTATACTATCACTTACGGGATATCTTCCGTGATTTCTCCACAAACCCTGGTGATACTGTGAGTGTGTTTTGCCGTGACTGAGTGTCGAGTTCCAGTAGTGCGCGTAGCAAAAGACAAAGAAAGAGGGTAGATAGATTTGTCTGCTCTTAACAATTTATTTTCCATCCACCCGCATTCCTCAGTCAACCCGCGATAATGGCACTTGCAACAGCGTCGAGATATCGGGAGCTCAAAATAACGAACAATCACGGAAGATATCCCGTAAGTTTAAAACATGACTAGCGAAATGTGGGTGTTGCCTAACCCTTCGGGAATAAAGGCGTGACGTTATGTTAAGTATTTACAAACAGAAATAATTTACTGTTTCATATAATAGGTACATCCACCCTTCTCTCTACTATTTAAATAACGATACATGCAATGACAAACAAAATCGGGCAATAAAACAACTTATGACCACTAACCTCTTTGCCATAATTTACCTAAAGTTTGCAGTCAAAACAACACTATCTTGCTTCATCATCTGTCTCAATGATATCATAAAGAAGATACGCTACGTTCATACTGAGCGTCGTTCAAATATGGAACGTATGATACAGAAAGAGATAGCTATTGCGCTTGAAGTACTTAAATTACGACAATTGTCAGAATTTGTCTGCAACAATTTGCGAGCTAGTGCGATATATACATCTTTTTATTTATAATATCATGGATCTGCCTAGCCTTTTCCCTATTATATTAAGGTCGGCTTCCAGTCTAACCGGATACAGTTGAATACCAGTATTTTACATGGAGTGACTGCCTTTCAGACCTCCACAATACAGTTAGTACTGGATAATGCGATACCCCTACGTAAGACTGATTGGATTGAACTGACTACCTGTAACGACTGTCAAAGATCTACAATTAACAGCTGGGATAAAAGGCTTAACGTGCTTTCCGAGAGGCACGGAGAAAAGTCGGTATACAACTTTAGTTTTAGTATATGCGAAACCTGAAACGTCTCTAGTATTTTTATGTAAGGAATCTATGTATAAAATTTCAAAACTGTATCATGAAAAATCACAAAGTTATAAGCTTGTTCTCTTACCTGGTTGTCCGCGCAAAAACGTGTTCACCATGCAGCACACCCGCGCGCGCGCCTCCAGCGTCGTCTTGAGCTCATTGATAACAATAATTTGGCAGTAGATACCTAAATTATTGTGATAGGTACTTAATGTCGCTCGGTGTCCAACTTGTAACTTTTTTTAAATATTTTGGGACCAAATGTAACATGGTTTAAAAATGATTAGAATCGATTCAGTTACTTATTCTCAACAAACTATATTCAGGTTTCGCATATACTAAAAATAATGTTGTATAATTGGTGGTCAGGTCACCCATCCACGGACAAACCTAGGCAAGCGCGGCTTAACCTGAAGATCGACCCGGGTGGCTGGTATTATTTAGTCACGAGCTCCTTCTTTTATCTTGCTTCTAAACCTATATATAATGCTCACGTTTCAAAACAACATATTTTTCCACAACTTTTTTACTTTTTTCTTCCATTGCACTGATTGTTTACGAGTTTCTTCATACTGAACTCACGTGATTTTAAATTATGTATGTACGACAAAAAAAAATATAACCTTGTATATTAGGTAAAATTATGTGCTTATGTAATATTTTATTCGGAATCAGGTTTTGGCGAAAACTTGACCGAAGAGCTAGTTGAATGGAAATATTATGTGATTGTTTTTTGTTATGAGCAGGATTTCTTTGATTTTCTTTTGTTTTACCTTAGATTGGGAACTGAAGTCTTGTTATGGGTATGATTATGTAATACAATGTTAGTATCATCGAAATAATTTAATAACTAGTGTTAGTAATAAGGATACTCAAATAATAAAGAAATATAAATAATAATAAAAAAATAATATAATAAAAATAAAATATATGTTGGAAGGCCTCCCACTAGGTGGACCGATGACCTGGTGAAGATCGCAGGGATCCGCTGGATGCGAGTCGCACGTGACCGGTCAATTTGGCGACACTTGGGGGAGGCCTATGTCCAGCAGTAGACGTCTTTCGGCTGAAATGATGATAATGATGATGATGTATTAAAATTATATTTTTTTAATTTTTGTTTTGTGCTACGGGACTTAAGCTCAATTACCGTACGATTAAAGTCTTATTCTTATTTTTACTATGGACTATTGAAGTTCTTATGCTACTATTACAACACAGTGATATACAGTCACCCTGTGTTATCCCACATTTGAAAAAAGAGCGTCAGATGATTTAAAATTCTTTTAGGGTTCCGTATCTACTTAAAAAACGAAACAAATATAGGATCACTCGCGTGTCTGTCTATCCGTCTGTTACAGCTAATTTACTCCGAAACTACTGGACCGATTGAGTTGAAATTTGGTACACATATGTAAGTCGATGACCCAAAGATGGACGTGTAACGTAAATTAATGAATTTTAATCATGGGGGCCACTTTTGGGGGGTAAATTAGAAAATTTAAAAAAAAAAACTATATCAAACTAGCAAACTATATCGTGTTAAATATCAAATGAAAGGGATTATTGTGAGGATCTCAAATATATATTTTTTTATACTTTTAGATAAATGGTTTTGAAGTTATTTAGGAAAATAGGCGAATATTAACCATTCCCCCCCTTAACTCCGAAACTGTAGGGCCGAAAATTTTGAAAAAAAGAAAAAAAATAGTTCTTTGCCTATAGATACAGGAAAGCCTACAAGAAATCTATTAACGTACGGAACCCTCTCCACGCGCGTCGAACTCGCAATTGTCCGATTTTTTTTTCCACAAACACGTGCCTACCTACCCTCTCTTATTTAAACCCTTTACAACTTCAGTAATTCATTAAATAAGAAAAACTAATTATACCCGCCTATCCGTTTGACATTTTACCTCATATTTATAGAACTTATTTGAACGAAACCCTCGTTATATTTGGACAACTTTGATGATCATAGCTTTGAATTTGATTTACATCTATTTTTAGATTAATTAACATTATATTTTAATTTATTCGAATATCATTCATGAATATTATTAACCTGAGACTGTGTACCTTGCTGCGGGACTGTTCGAAAGAGATACAGCGGCCCTGGAACACAAAGGGCAAACAACATGGATGGATTTTAGTCAGTACAAGTCTGACACTCCCTTCCGCTCCGCCCAGAGCGGGGGGGGGTCATTTAATGATTTCCCATCCTAAAAAACAAAAGGCTGTGTACCTTAGCTAGGCAAACCGGGTATAGACACAAACATGGGCACTGAGTCAGTGTCCATGTCCGGAGCGTCCACCTTTGGTTACTGTCGGTGGCTTTTGACAGATAGTTCAGTAAAGCCGGCCATAGACGATAGTTTGGCTTAGTCGAATAATGTCTAAGTCTTAAAATGGCCAATTCGCAAAAGGACTAATTCTTAAAATGGCCAATTCGCAAAAGGACTAGTTCTTAAAATGGCCAATTCGTAAAAGGACTAATTCTTAAAATGGCCAATTCGCAAAAGGACTAATTCTTAAAATGGCCAATTCGCAAAAGGACTAGTTCATAAAATGGCCAATTCGCAAAAGGACTAGTTCTTAAAATGGCCAATTCGTAAAAGGACTAATTCTTAAAATGGCCAATTCTCAAAAGGACTAGTTCTTAAAATGGCCAATTCTCAAAAGGACTAGATCTTAAAATGCCAAATTCATACATGTGCTGTTTTGTCTGTACAGTCAAACTGTGCAGGCATGCATCAACATGTGTTGGAGAAAACTTTACAGCTATCTTGACCTGTCCTTTCTGCCCGACGTACTAAAAGAAGCACTGTGATAATCTTCTTATCCGTGTCGCTGGCACGACATCTACTTCAGATGTTGAAAACCAAAAACTTAGCATCTTCTACGGTGTCGTCGATGGCAGCGTTGAAGTCACTTCGACTGCATGTTTTTGGACATGTTATCGGCTTTATTGGCCTGTCTTATGACAGGCCAATAAAGCCGATAACTCATAGAAAAATATCTTGAACTGTATTGAAAAATTGGCTTTAAACTTTGTTTGTTTCATTGACTGTTTTGGCATCGACTTCCGAAAGTTAAGTGATTTTAGATTTTTTTTAGTTTCTGTTTTTTTTTTTTGAAGTCGGTTTTTTTTAAGTGAATTTTTGATTATTTCGAAACTAATTTTTCAATGTAAGTACTTCAATCTTGTTTACAGCATAGGCCAAGAAGAAAAAAAAAACAAACTACTAAACCGATTTTGATGACTTTTCTGTCGGACCAATCGGAAATTTATCCTTTTGCGATAAAAAAAAAATACTTTTTCAAATCGGTTCATAAATGACGGAGTTATGAGGGATGATATGATACGTCCTTCTTTTTTTTGGCAGTTGGTTAAAAGACTTGCAAAGCATAACAGAAGAATGATTCAACAGTATTGGAATTAATTTCGAAAAAAATAAAAAAATTGTCAGAAATCTGTCGATAATCCCTCATAAGACGGATAAATCATTAATCACGTTTCAGCCAGACACCGAAATCACGCGTATCGAACCACCAATTATTCACGTGCTTAAAGTTAATTAATACAAGCTCTATTATTACGATAATTCGAGAGAAACAAGACTTTTCCATACAAAACAATGTAAGGCTCAATTGTACACATTGTGACGAACAAAACAATATCATCAGTACAACGTGATTTCGATCACGTGGATGTCAAACACGTGATGAGAACTCTGTGTTTTATTACGTAATTTTTACATGCTTTTGTACTCCGTAGTTTGTGATCTAGTCAATTTTGAACATCCATCGCCGGTTTTTCATAAAAATTGTACAAATTCCCGCCCTCATAACGCAATGTACGGTGAAGTAGGATAAAGGTAGAATTTCACGGTGTTTTCATATATTTTTGGTGGGCTGGTTTCATTTGTTATGTAACTCAGTTCGTGTTATGTAATAGGAAAACTTTGGGCTATATAATACAAGAGTAATACATGTGACGTAAGTGATTTAATTTTTCGGGAGTTACACACCTTCGGTTTTGTAAGCAACTTAACAGTTTTGTGGTTCTTTTGAATATTCATCATCTGCCTTGCCTTTTCCCAATTATGTTGGGGTCGGCTTCCAGTCTAACCGGACGCAGGTGAATAGCAGTATTTTACATGGAGCGACTGCCTATTTGACATCCATAACCCAGTAAGTACTGGGTAATACGATACCTCTAGGTAAGACTGGTTGTCAGAGTTTTTGGGCCACTGACTACCTAACGACTGTCAAAGATCTAGAAATGACAGCCGGGACCAACGGCTTAACGTGCTTTCCGTGGCACCCATCCACAGGCAAACCTAGGCAAGCACGGCTTAACCTAAAGATCGACCCGAGACGCTGTTATTATTTAATCACAATAAATCTTATCCAAATAATTTATTTTTATAAAAAACTAAAAACTCTCAACACCAACTCGATTCCTAATTCTGGTCCTTATATCCTCAAAAGACCAAAAAAAAAAACTACAACAGGGAAACTAACTTAAAAACATACCTAATTAAAAACAACTCATAATCACACTAAGCTTAATTAACATACCATCATATTAAAAACAAAACCTAATCTCCTGAGTTTTAAGTCGTGACGTCATCATCAAACATCATGCGATCCGATCCCAACTAACAGCCATGACGTTTCGACGAAATACCACAGGAATCTACAATTGTTCTATCTAATGACGTGCTATAAATATGTTACAATATTAAAATAAATCAAAATGACGTCTGATGTTCCCTGTTTGAGACCAACATGTCTAAACATGGAGAGGCTTGGTCCTGAACGTCACTATTTAAAGTTACTCATCAAGATGGTTTGGTTTCCCAAAGGATTGCGGTTAAGTAACGAGCAAGGGACAAGCAGTAGTCACTGCCATTGTTTGCAAGAGGAGGCGTTGTATTGAGATGTCTAATAATAAATCTAACTATAGTTTGTTCAGAATAAGTAACTGAATCGATTCCAATAGTTTTTAAACCATGTTATAATTTTTCCCAAAAATATTTAAAAAAGTTAAAACTTGGACACCGAGCGATATTATGTACCTATCGCAATAATTTAGGTACCTACTGCCAAATTATTATTATCAATGAGCTCCAGACGACGCTGGAGGCGCGCGCGCGGCCCGTTGCGTGGTGACCTCGTTTTTGCGCGAACAACTAGGTAACAGAACAAGCTTATAACTTTGTGATTTTTCAAGATACAGTTTTGAAATTTTCTATGTAGATTGTTTACATAAAAATACTAGACACGTGTTTCGGTTTCGCATATAGGTACTAAAACTAATGTTGTATACCCAAACGCTGTTTTAAACTTTCACGTTTTACAACTAAACTTATAGTGTCACTTACAGGATATCTTCCGTGAAAGAGGGTAGATAGATTCGTCTGCTTAGCAATTTATTTTCCATACATCCGCATTCTCCAGTCAACCCGCGATCATGGCGCTTGCAACAGCGTCGAAATATCGGCGGCTCAAAATAATGAACAATCATGGAAGATATCCCGTAAGTGACAGTATAAGTTTAATTATATACTGTTGAAAATTCATGTAATTAAGTATACTAACTGGGTTGTGGATGTCAGATGGGCAGTCGCTCCATGGAAAATACTGGTATTTAGCTATATCTGATTAGACTGGAAGCCGACCCCAACAGCAATTGGGAAAAGCCTAGGCAGATGATGTTGGTAACTCTACTTGAGTTGTGGCTTGTTGTGGCAAGCTAACAATATTTTAGCACAGTTTTTTTTTAAATCTTTTTAAAGCAAATCCCACGCATTTGTGCACCAGACACTTTGATGATAGGACCCGATATTCCTTAACCCTTAATGGGATCCGTGGGGTCTAGAACTTTTTAAATTTTGAATTCTGAGCGCTGAAGTTCCCGTTAGCTTCATAAAAACACGTGTCCTTTATGATCAAGTGTCGAGCATAATCGTGATTCAGCAAATCAAATACGAAATACATGCAATTTCTTATTTGATTTATATGATCGGGGTGTCACGCATCCCATGTGACCGTTTACGTAACTTTTCAGGCACGCCCAATTAAGAGTTACATTCATATTCTAAGAACAAAATATTTAAAAAAAAATTGGCTTCATAGTGGATTTGACAGGATTTGTTGAACAACATTTATTATGCGCACAGCCAAGGAGTGGAATTCCCTGCCAGCGTCGGTGTTTCCAAGTTCATATGACCCCAATCTATTTAAATCGCGAGTTAATAGGCTTTTTTTTGGGTTAGCTCGTTCCATCGTCGACCTCATCTCTGTCCTCAGGACTAGATTGAGGTCAAGAGTAAGCCCATATAGAATAAAAAAAAATAAAAAAAGACATAGCCCGAAGCTTTCATTCGGCCCGTACAGATCGAAAAACTCATTCGGTATCTGATCTACCAACGCTTGATCAAGTTCGAACCAGCTTGCCACTATTCGACCTGCAAACTCACGACTACCTTTAGCCCATGGCTTCGCTCGCGTTATGGTTGGAAATAACCTATAGCACTTTCACACTCTTAGTACAAATTTTGCCACCTGCCAAACCGAAATATGCAGAAGCATGCAGAATCTGACCAACCGAAATATGTATAGCAATCTCGGATTTAGTGCCCATGGTGAGCACAAAGAGTAGAGGAAGACCAAAGAAACGATAGATGGACTGTGTGAAGGATGACATGGCAAGACAGGAGGTGTCTGATGATATGACAAGTAATAGAGAAGTATGGAAGATGAAGACATGCTGGGCCGACGCCAAATAAATTGGGAAGATTATGATGGTGAACACAAAAAACTTCCGCTTGCCAGACATACAAAGCCAGGCCTATAACCTTCTAAAATTCTTTGACAACACTTAGGTAATTCACATTTCTTGAATATTAAAACTAGCACGTAAAGATAACAGCGTTTTTCTAATCCAGTTATCTGACTATCACAACTGAAGTATGTAGGTCAATTCAAATTCTTCGTCATATTCGAAATATGCCTATAATTATGAAGTTTCCAGGGATCCCCCTGAAATAAGGATAAGAGTAGGTATATTGCATTGCAGGAAGTATAACGTCATTTGAACACGTGTGACGATAGTACACACGGTGAAACATCAAGCTAAAATTTCCAGTATAACATGGCCTCGCTTTGTATAGATTTCTCGTACAATGAGAGATCCGCATAAGCTGGTTTTGTATAGCTTGATTTGCCGTTGTCGTGAGTAGGTACCTACTTCGGCATAATCAGTCCTATAGTGTTCCTTCTGCTCTACTCAGACAGAAGGAGTGAGCCAACATTCACAATCCGGGATCAATGCGAATTACTAGATGTTATATGCTTTCGAAATTTTGACTTCAGGACATCAAGGTTTATTGTCAATGTTTTCCATCACCGTTTTCAAAACAGTGGAACTTATAAAAAAAAACAAAGATAAGTGCCTTTTAGGGTTACAATATAACCCTACAATAATATGTAAGCCGTGAGCCACGACTGCTAAAAAAATACCTATTATGCACCACGAAAATTGGATTCGAATTGTCATTAAAGCTACCTGAAAGTCATTGTAAAAACATAAAACTCTATGAGAGCTATTGGTACTTGTCTAAGTCCTAGGAACGGAGAAACACATACCTACACCTAATAATTCAAAATAACTGACCAAGCTTTTTCTCACAACATAATAAGAACATAAGAAAATGCCTCCTGCATAATCATCCAGCATTGTAAGGTTTCCGTGAACTTGAAGTCTACATTCCAAATTCTTTTTTTTTATTTATTTATTTGAATTCAGAACGTTATATTTGCCATCGTGGTGAAAGGATTAGCCAACCGACACAGGTCGATTGCCCAGGGTGCGGCGGACGTATCAGGGGTTAGTAGAATGCGTCGCTCGAGGAGGCTCCTTTCATGCACCTGCGCACTTGACGATCTTATGACTGCTACAGCGAGCGGAGTTCGCATAGCTGAATTTTGGGCCAAACATATTTAATTAAAAATTTGCCATCGACACGCTAAGAAGAAATCAGAACGTTCTGAATAACGTTCTAAAGTACATTGTTTAAAAACTACAAATAGATCTAAAATAATAATAAGATTGTACAAGTATCAAAATGGGAAAAGAATTACAGGGCGTCAAATAATTCATCCACATCGTCGCCAATAGGAATAGTGCCCAGAAATCTGGCAACATTGCCACGGACGGCAATGCTGATTCTTTGGCCAAAGAAAAGGCCAGCCCTCTGGTCACGTGAAGAGTCTACCAACCGCTTGGCGACCTAAGTTCTTTTAAAAGAAAAATGAAGACACGTTTTATTTTTTTCAAAGTACGAAAGCATGCTTGGACAAACTCACCCCTTCACTGAGGGCTAAAGTTCTTTAATGTCGTCGATCTCGTAACGGCTTACCACTTTCGACAAAAATGTACCTACCCTTTATGACGTACGCGTACACAGCCAAGGATTATATAGCAGTTATTACGACGCCTACTGAGGAAAGGGGAACACCGCGTCTGTACAATCAACTGCATTTCCATGATACAATTTTTCTTTGACAGGGCAGGCTTTTTGGTAGGTCATTTTTCTTAGTACAAGTATGTGTGGTAGACTGTACAGCCTTGGAGGAACACAGGAGCGTGGAATAACACTCGACACGTTTACTTCTTAATATTTAACACTAACGACCCGCCCTGACTTCGCACGGGTGCAATATACATACCTAAACCTTCTATATACATACATAAACCTTCCTCTTGAATCACTCTACCTATTAAAAAAAACCGCATCAAAATCCGTTGCGTAGTTTTAAAGATCAAAGCATACATAGGGACAGACAGACAGCGGGAAGCGACTTTGTTTTATACTGTGTAGTGATTTGCAACTAGCACTTAGCCCGCAACTTCGTCCGCAGAAATTGAGATAGCTCGGCTAATATGCACGATATAAATAAAATTTATAGTCTATAGCACCCACGTTAAATGTAGCTTTCTGGCAGTGAAAGAATTTTTAGAATTGGATCATTAGTTCCGGAGATTATCCCCTACATACAAGCTTACAAACAAATTTTACCTCTTAATAATGTTATTATAGATGAATGCAAGCAAAGATTTACAGATATTGAAGGAAGTTATAGATAAATAAAAGTATGGAAAGAAGAAAGTCATAGAAAACATTTAAAGTGATGATGGATATAAATCAAAGTTGAAGGTAATAGCGAGAATGAAATGTGATTTTACGAAAATGAATAGGAATAGTATGAACGCGGTAGCGAGCTAAAGCGACAACGGGTCGCGGTGATGGCGACTAGCGAACTGTGCGGCGGTCGGCGTGGTCTGCGTCTGGAGCGGGCTGCGGCAGTCGTTTTTTTTACCTGACTGCGCGACCAAAGGAGGGTAACGTGTTTTTGTTTCTAATGTAGGTTGGTGGATTAAAATACTTATTAAGGCCTTAATCTACATACAAATTAAAGATAATATTAATCATTTTATATAATCAAAGGTAAACAGGTAAAAACTTACTTGTCTCACAAATGATGTGCCAAAAAGATAATTTCTTACGAAAACGTAAAGTTACAAATAGAGAATGTTGTAACGGACGCCATATTGTCCTATCTAACGGATGATTTATCTAGATGATGTAATACTAGGTTAATCTAAGAGATAGTGTCATAGATTAAACACCTAGTTTCTTTATCAATGATTCTAAGTGTCATATTGTATGTTACGGTTATGTATCTGTTGAATTTTAAATATTCTGGTGAGATTTTGTAGATATAAAGTCGAAAACTGAAATCTATGAACGTTAGTTTGGCTAAAGCTATTATTGTCTCCATCGCACAATTTTCAAGCTCAAGTTAGGGACAAGTCAACATGTCTTTATCAAACTATGTGCTAAGTAACGTTTATAGATCTCTGCCTTTATTTGAGGAGCAGGCACTTAAGCTTCTTCAGGTACTCATCGTCATCTGCCTAGCCTTTCCCCAACTTTATTGGGATCGGCTTCCAGTCTCACCAGATGCAGCTGAATACCAGTATTTTACATGGAGCGACTTCCTATCTGATCTCCACAACTCTGACCTACACTGGTAAGACAGACGTCTTTAGGTAAATTGAACTTTCATGAGCTAGATTTTAAAATCCCAATACCTGCGTTTTTTACGGGGGGAAACCTTCTAAAGGCGACTGATCTTTGAGGATAAGACCGGGGTTTGTGGGGTTTTTACCCCAGTTGTCAAAATCCGCACATCACTCACACGTCACTTACCCCCCAAAGGTTCATTGGAAGACCAGCGTCAGACAGCATCACCTGTCTGGCATGAATGCTGAAATAGAGCTTTTTGGCGCAGCCGTGAGGCACACAGCACATACTATGTATTTTCTTTTTTTTTAATTTTTAATCCGTTATTTTTTTTTTTTTTTTGTTTGTTTGATGAACTGACGTCAAATAAACTTTATTCTTTCTTTCTTTCACATGAGAGGAGGCACCATTTACAAAAAAAAAAACCAATTCCTAGATTTTTATTTAATTGTTCACCGATTTTCCTCAAGAGAAACCCAATCCAACCCCACCTTATATAAGAAACTCTTTGAAAAACAACTTTCAATTTGAAAGACGAAATTAGCATTTTCTTAAAGAAGCCCACATAAAGCTTAAGAAAACTTCGTCAAGACAATTTCTATTTGAATTTTTTCTTGTATAAGAAACTTTTAAGGTCTCTCTTCCAAAACTTCATAGGGCATGTGACTAGGCGTCACGTGGCTGAAGAAAAACCTCTGAATACTTACATAAACCTCGGCTGAAAGGCATTAGAATGAAAGTTAGGAAAAATTTCATGTAAAAATAATGAGGCCTGAAAATATGGGAAGCCTTAAGATCTGGTGCCATGTTCGGTAACTTTCACTTTCTACGCAGAGGTCTCGTGAACTGCGGAGTAAAAGTCGCAAGGCTTTGAAGTAAAAGTCTGGCCTGCAAATAGATTAATACTGACCCCTTTTTCTGAATATGCTGTAACTGGTTTCAGGGCGTTTGTGTACGTCTCATCCGGGTTGTAAATGCGGTAATGCTGTTGTATAATTCTTGTGGGTCTTCTGTGGGGGTGTCCCAAGAGATTTAAGGTACTAGTATTGATATCCATTGATTTGGGAGTCTGCAAAGTTGGTAGACCGATTGATCAGAGTACATAGGACGTGGGTACGACATGGATCCTTACTCGTGAAGATACTTCCATGTCACCTTGTATAATCTCCACCATTACAGTCACTTATTAATGTCAAAAAAACAAAAAAAAGCGAAGCTACAGTCTCAGTCACAAGGCATAATAACTTGAGAAAGTACCGTAGTTGCACATTTCAAAGCGTAGATGTCTATGGAGAAGAATGGGCAAGAAACTCCATAGACACTCTTTTAAATCAAAATGTTGTTACAAAATCTTGGTTACATCATTCATGTTGAGTATACTACTAGTCAAATATTTTCAAGACCCGACGAAAATGATAAAATTGTGTTAAATTTTATTCACGGCTTATTCCTATATATCCTTATTATTTAGACCACGATATCATGTTTAGCCTCTAACACAGAATTCAGTAATTTATTGAGATTCATTAATTTAACTTCTGTCTAAGTATATTTAGGTTTTTTACAAGTCTTTGTCAGAAATGATAAAGAACACTATAGACGAATGTAGACTTAAAAAAAAATCTTCTATTATAGTTATCTTCTACTCAACTCCCTAACCACACTCGGTATATTAAGTTACATTGTACGATTAAGCATCAGACATTGCAATATAAACCCCACCTCAACGTAATAAAACTCAAACGAATACGCACATTCTGTAACAAAATCCTGAGACGCAGCCTTGAATTCAAAATGCGGAAATAGCATTTAGGGCCCGCCCTTATTACATAGGTATTAACCCTCTCTACGTCATCAAGCAAGAAATGTTAGTGCATAACATTTTATGCGTTCATTTTATATAATGTTACTTTGTTCATACTTACTTTATTCTGTATTAGTCGAGCCTTCTGGGTCGGGCTTGTTACTGATCGTACTATGTAACGTGTTTTATATAACATAGAACTTCTGAAGTTATGTTTTTTAATTTCAAATTGCTTTTATAAGATTGACAATTGTTCATAGTTGGAGTGTTACATTGTGTTTTCATGGTGACATTTAAATGGCAGGGCGTTTCGTATTGATACATAGACTTAAGCTGCGTTTATCTAGATCTGTGGATGGGTGACCACCCATCACATACCGAGTTTCCTCCGTACCTCGGAAAGCATGTTAAGCCGTTGGTCCCGGTTATCATTTATCTATCTTTGACAGTTGTTATAGATAGTCAGTAGCCCGAAAGTCTGCCAGCCAGTCTTACCAAGGGGTATCGTTTTACCCTGTACTAACTGGGTTGTGGAAGTCAGATAGGCAGTCGCTAGGCAGTCAGATGCCGACCCCAAATAACATAGGACAAGGCCAGGAAGATGATGATTATATCTAGACTAGCTGACCCGCGCAACTTCGTCTGCGTTCGGATTTTCCCCGTTTTTGCAATCTTTTTCATAAATGCTCCGCTCGTTTTGGTCGTAGCGTGATGTTGTGTAGCCTATAACCTCCTCGATAAATGGGCTATCAAACACTAAAAGAATTTTTCAATTCGGACCAGTAGTTCCTGAGATTAGCGCGTTCAAACAAACAAACAAACTCTTCAGCTTTATAATATTAGTATAGATTATATTAATTTTAGTCACCCGGTTGTATCGAATGATAATATTTATTCTTGGGAAAACCGATGACAAGACTATGACCCTACTATTCTAGGGTACAATTCCATTCAGGTAACCTGCAGACTTCCTTTAACTTCTATGATAAAGAATATAATTTGCGGTTGAATAATTAATACTTCTATTATGTAAGTATCATGGAATCGAGTTGAGGTTTACTCTGACGTAACTACAATGAATAGTAACATTATAATTGTAATGTTTTTTCCATAATTGCTCATGTATAACTAGGTAGGATAATTGGATCTTAAAGCGGAATTGTGGGGATGAGTCTTCAGTAACGGCATTTTTTTTTATTGAAATAATGTCATTGGTTTTTATTCTATTTTTGAAAAGAATAGAATAATCTTTATACAACACTATAAAATGAGCAATATTTGTAATCAATGATATGGCTAGAAAGAAACTGAAGCTCGGCATCACGCTAGTACGACAAATTTAAGCTCGACATCACGCTAGTGCGACAAACTGAAGATCGACATCACGCTAGTGCAACGCTTATGCGACACTGATGTCTATACAGGGTGTAACAAGACCCTTAACGAAGCCGAAAAGCACTTGTTTTCCCCGTCATTGTGATCATTTTCCACCTTCTAGTTACGGAGATATTGGGCGTGAAAGGTCCAACTTTATCAAAAGTTTTTTTTTGTAAATAGGTACACGTTTTTAATGTTACAACTTTACTTTAAACACCACCACGACCCCCGTATTGTTCAATCCATTCATCAGCACAATATTTTGAGTGCGTTACATTTAGTCCAACCGTAAAACGTAATTTTCCGTCCCAAAAAAAAGTCATTTCCCAGCAATAATTTTTGCGTAAAGTTACTTAGTTTGATGTAAATAATGCTTGGTTGACGGCTTCGTGAAGGGTCCGTTCACACTTTGTATACAGGGTGTAAAAGGCCCCTTTATAAGTCGTCAGCGAAACATTCTGTACATAATGTGTACCCAGTGTTGCGCAATGTTACTTAATCCTTAATTGGTCGCGCCTAAAAAGTTACGTAAACGGTCACGTGGGGTGCGTGAGACCCCGATCATATAAATCACATATGATCGGATATAAATCACGATTATGCTCGATACTTGATCATAAAGGACACACGTGTTTTTATGAAGCCAACGGGAACTTCAGCGCTCAGAATACAGAATTTAAGAAGTTCTAATCTTTTAAGGATGCGCTGGGGTATGTTACACCCCACGTAACCAATAAGGGTTAATTGTTGTTCTATAGTTTATGCCGACCCCATAGAAATAAAGCATGAGTCCATGTATGTATTAAACCAGTTCAATTTCCAGCCAACAAAACGTGACTACGCCGCTCAATTCATCCAACATACTTACAACTATACCTATCTAGCCAGCTAGATAGAATGCTAGATAATAGTCTAGTCCATAGACTTGAGTTACGTAACGCGACCTTGTCGGTTGCGTAACGGTCACGTGTTCGGGCGCACGTGGCCGCTGCGCACGCGGCGATGTTTGTACCGTGGTTAGGATGCGGGGCGGTGATTTTAATGGTTATTGTTATTGAGGGGAGCTGTCCTACGTGGGGTTATTTATTTATTAAAGAAAACATGTATAATACAACATACAAATTAATCTAAACTATTGCGCAGTTGAAAGGAACATATTTACAATAAAAAATGATAAAATCTTACTTATAAATATAATATATATGAAAGTTTGTGAGGATGTATGGATGTGTGTTAATCTTTCACACAAAAATGGTTGAACGGATTTGGTTGTTTGGCACACAGATACTTGATATAAGATTTTAAACTATCATGGTCACTATCATTATTATTTCGACTGGAAACGTGAAAAAGAAAAAAAAAGCGAAAAAGTGCGGAAAAAAGTTCGCGAGCGGACACAGTGAGTTTCATGTGTCGGGAACAGAATCGAGTTGCGAGTGACAGTGGTAGCGGTACTGAGTGCAAAAAACGAACAATAAAGAGGGTAGACCGATTTGTCTGCTCATAAACACCCACCCGCAATAACTTCAGTTTATCCGTGATCATGGTGCAACAGCGCCGAAATATCGGGAACTCAAAAGAAACAGTATACATGGTAAATATCCCGTTTCCAGTCTAGATATTTTATAACCTGGATTAACACATAGGATACTTTTTATCTCGGTAGTACGATGCCGTGGGACAATTACCGAACTCCACACGGACGAAGCCGAGAGCATAAGCTAGTATTACATAAAATACTTAAAAATAACAAAAAAAAGTCATCTTTTGTAGGATGCACTGACTTTTCTCCTCCTTCCTTCTTTTTTTTCTTTTTTTTTTCTTTTCTACTTTGACTTTTTTTCAGCTTGTTCTGTCATCTTTAGTGCATCCTCTCACAGAAACTCAAACATCCATGACATACGTCTACCCATCTCGAGACAAATAAATCGTATTCCGGTGTCGATGTCAGTAAAGCATTCAGCATTGCCATGGCGCGCACCAAGGAAGAGTGAAAATGTGGCACTGTGTGCTGATGGAACACTCAACAATCTTCGCGTTATGTTATTAGTGCACTTGTAGAACAGTAGTAGAGGCTCCTTTTTTTAGGATGGGAAATCATCAAATGACCCCCCCCGCTCTGGGCGGAGCGGAAGGGAGTGTCAGACTTCATCATCATCATCATTTCAGCCGAAAGACGTCCACTGCTGGACATAGGCCTCCCCCAAGAAGGGGGGTTTTGCCATAATCGCCACGCTTGGCAGGCGGGTTGGCGATCGCAGTATGGTTGTTATAAAACACAGAGAACGCTGCTGCCCATTCTCTGGTAAGTCCCTTAGTCGCCTCTTACGACACCCACGGGAAGATATGGGATGGTGCTATTCTTTACGTCCGGACACCATACAGAACCTTTACGTCCGGACACCATACAGAACAGTGTCAGACTTGCACTGACTAAAACCCATCCTTGTTCCTCCTTTGCCCTTTGTGTTCCAGGGCCGCGGTATCTCTTTCGAACAGTCCCGCAG
Source organism: Noctua fimbriata (assembly GCA_905163415.1). Taxonomy (NCBI): domain Eukaryota; kingdom Metazoa; phylum Arthropoda; class Insecta; order Lepidoptera; family Noctuidae; genus Noctua; species Noctua fimbriata. The sequence continues at coordinate 4,452,128 of LR990946.1, forward strand.
CCCCGGCGGCCATCGCCCCCCTTCATGGTTGCTGACTTCTCTTTGAGGCGCGCGTGGAACACGAACGCGCCGTCGACACGGCCTATCATCATAAGACGGCCGGACGGCGATCTAGCCGTTACTCACCGTCTACAGGCCCGAGTAGTAGAAGCTCTGACTTACAATTTGTAAGTAGTGGGTTTGATCCCAGCCAAGCATTTTTATTTATCTAATTTAAATTATTACCAGCCCCCGTAGCATGACCACCGTAGACAATGATTTCTTTGACGGAAGAATCGACAAAATGACAGATTGTGTCGACACAATGACAGATTTCTTTGCACTATCTGTCATTTTGTCGCTCCGTAAATGGGTGACCATCATGACATGCCTAGTTTCCTCCGTGCCTCGGACAGCACGTTAAGCTGTTGATCCCGGCTGTCATTTGTAGATCTTTGACAGTCGTTACGAGGAGTCCGAAGCTAGAAAAGGTTGACAATCAGTCTTACAAGGAATATCATATTATCCAGTAACTTGGTTGTGGAGGTCAGATAGGCAGTCGCTCTATGTAAAATACTGGTATTCAGCTGCGTCTGGTTAGACCGGAAGTCGACCCCAACATAGTTGGGAAATGGTTAGGCAGATGATGATATTATTTACGCCGGTTGAGGTTCTCGGCAGTCGCAGCGTCAACGCCAGCACAACACGCTGAACTAGGAAGATGGGATGGCGCAGATGGTACAACAAGACATCGTGAGGAAACCAGCAATTTCTAGAATCAAAAATCCGAAGTCATGCGTCATCCACTAACCAGCCTTTCCTGCAAGACCAAGTGATATTTTGTTTCAGTTATTTGGCATAGACTGCCTCGTTGGTCTAGTGGTCGCACGCGCGACTGCTGAGCATGAGGTCCTGGGTTCGATTCCCAGGTCGGGCAAAGTGTTATTGGGTTTTTCCATCAGGAATTTCTTACGGAGTCTGGATTTGTATCCGATTGATAGCAATAGGCCAGCCCCCTGTTACATGGGACTTAAACATATCTGGCGAAATGTGGGTGTACTATCAGATACACTTCTGTCTAACCTTTTGGGGACTGCAGGCGTGATGTTATGTTATTTGACACATTTTTGTTTGCCCTTTTATGTACAAAGATTTATGAAGCAATTTTCAATGTTTCTTTATCCAACAATTTCCGAAGATTTACGAGCTAGATTTCTTTTGTCTTTTAAAAGTAAATAAAGCCTTTCCAGTAGGCTGTCTTCACGTCGTTAGTGAGTCATTAGTCGGCATAAAATTAAGATTAAAAAAAGTAGATTTTCAAGTATTCAGCCTAAAAAAACATTGTTTTTATTCTTAAATGGTCACATTAAACAGTATGATGTAATTTGCGAGAATATTATGTCTTAATAATTAACATTTGAATAATAAAGTTATAAATATTTGTAACAGGTTGAAAACTTGGAGTTAATTAAACTGAACCACCTCATCCAACCTTGGTCGAAAAAAGAGTTACTGGATTTTTCAATACTATTTTTTGAGCAATGCTAGCAGTTATCTCTCAAATCTCTGATGAATGTCAATATACTCACCACTTGTTATCTACAACATTAGTTTTAGTATATGCAAAACCTGATACATGTGTCTAGTATTTTTATGTAATGAATCTATGTACAAAATTTCAAAACTGTGTCATGAAAAATCACAAAGTTATAGGCTTGTTATGTTACCTAGTTATCCGCACAAAAACGTGGTCACCACGCAGCGCGCGCCTTCAGCGACGTCTTGAGCTCATTGATAATAATAATTTGGCAGTAGGTACCTAAATTATTGCGATAGGTACTCAAAGTCGCTAGGTATCCAACTTTTAACTTTTTAAAATATTTTTGGGAAAAAATATAACATGGTTTAAAAATTATTGAAATCGATTCAGTTACTTATTCTGAACAAACTATATTCAGGTTTCGCATATACTAAAAATAATGTTGAATATGGAACTTATAACACTGAGATGACGAGTAATAGAGAAGTATGGAAGAAGAAGACATGCTGCGCCGACCCCAAATGAATTGGGATAAGGGCAAGAGAATGATGATGATATGGAACTTATAACACTACAGACTAATGGTGGGAGGATTTCCAATTCTTATATTCATTACTAGCGACCCTCCCCGGCTTCGCCAGATGCAAAATAGATAATATATATATATACCATTATCTTGAATCACTCTATCTATTGCTGAAAATTGCATTAAAATCCGTTGCGTAGTTTAAAAGATCTAAGCGTACAGACAGCGGGAGCGACTTTGTTTTATACTATGTAAAGAAGACATTCCATTTCAATTTTTAAATCTATTCTGACATTTAATTTCAAATTTTTATACCGATTATTACTTATAATTGAATTGAATTGGCATGATATTGATTAAAATATTATCTTGAGGTTAATTTAAAAACTGTAACACTAACATAATATTTGTATACCAGATGTTGTGGTAAAATGTAAGAAATTTTTAAACAAACTAACACCATACAATGTACAACTACATTCTTAAAAAAAAACATTCCAATTCTATTTTCACATTTGCCTACCCTTTCGAGAGCAGCAGTGGCCTAGTAGTGGCGGCTCCGACTTACGAACAGTAAGTCGTGGGTTCGAACCCACCCGCATTACTTTATGTAATTTATTTTATCACCACGGCTGCAAAAACGGCGAAGGAAAACATCATGAGGAAACCAGCTTGTCCTAGTACTAAAAATTTGAAGACATTTGACATCTATCAACCAGCACTGGGCCCGCGTGGTGGATTATAGCCCACTCTCTCTCATTGAGAGGAGACCGTGTCTCCCAGTAGTGGGGACATTATATGCTGATTATGCTACCCGTTCAAGGCGTGATGTTATTACAAATCTTTTCCGTATTATTAGAAAATCTTGTCCAATTACAAGCCAATTAAATTCTTCTCTGCTTACCTACGTCTAAAAATAGAAATGAATTTCCTTTACTGAGAAAATCTAGAAAAATAGCCCATTATAACTTTATCTATAAGTGTCGATTGAGGAAAACATTAAGACAAATAACGATACCTACTAATAATAAGTTTAATGACGTCACAAATATTACTGAAACAACACTGTTATCAGACAAAGTAACAAGTACTTATATTGTTTCGTAATCTTACGTTTATTAACTAATAAACGTAAGATTACGAAACAACTGCATGTGAAGTTTTTTAATGTGCATGGAAATATAGAAAAGAAAGATGTTATGAAGACAAACTACGACTTGAAAAAAGACACTGTTCATCATCTCCCTGCCATTGTCCTATGTTACCGGGTCGGCGCAACACGTTTTTTTCTTCCATTCTCCTCTGTCAATCGTCACGCTATCATTTCCTCCTTTTTCCTTCATATCATTCCTCACACAATCCATCCATTAATATATATTCATCATTCTTTTGTCATATGCAATTCGTCCCTCCTCATCACATGCCCATACCACGACAGTCGATTCCCGATGACATAGATAGAATATTCTTTATTATGTACACCGCAAAAATTTCAATTTACATAAAAGAAAACATTAATAGAAATCTTACCACGGCTTGTCACAAACAAAAAAGCTTGTAAGTGCGTAATAGTTAAAGGATTTGTAAAATGTGAGATATACCCGTATAACTTTCGTGTAAACGTGATCCTACTATCTTTCAATTACTTTACTACCAGATAAAAGTATTGAAAAGGCACATTTATGATGTAAACAAACATTTCATAAGAAAATTTCCCGTTGGCTCCATTCAATCAACACAAATAGCAAAATAAACAGCGATCATTAAAATTGGCACCGATACTATATGAAAACTAAAGGTCAGTTCAAACTGACGCGAATCCCGCAAGAATCCACTTGCGTCGATTGTGTCAACTAACTTGTATGGTGTAGTTAAAACTGACTTGAATTTTGAGATGAGAAAACGACACAGCTTTCTGATCATTAAAGGACAACGTAACCATGAGGTCAGCTTCACCTCACCTCATTTTTACTAGGTCATCCCGATCTAAAGCGGTGCCATAACGGTGCTTATCGGCGTTACAGAATTAAGTTTCATGATGATGATGCCATCTAGCCGATTATGCCACAGCGACTGCATTCGATAGCTTTCTAGGGTGGTTGTCGAGAGCTTTGGTGTGCTGCTCTTTCATGTGCTCTCAAGTGGCTAGCATATCCAACTTTAGTCGAAAAACTCCGAGCACAAAGCGGACATGTCGGAACACCATTGACGACATTGGAGGGTTTCATAGAAATAATCCCGAACGATTCAAATTGAGGATCCCGTGCAGTGCTTAGAACTGCTACGTGTGTTGATCTTAAAACAATAAACGTGCACAGTAGCGTCCCGCGTCTTGTGCGGGATTCACCTTATTGTGACCAGAGCTTAATTATATATCTGGCGTTCTCTCAAAACTGGTACAGACACGTGGGTGACTATAATTGGCATATAATCTCATATGATTCAGGAAATGAGTGGCGTTGCTAGGAAATATCTGATAGAATTGTCATTGCTACTGGTTTGGAGACTCTGGCCTTTGTATTTGGGCTTTCCCCACAAGATCGGTAGCGGAAATTTAGGTGGTCTAAAGTAGTGGTTGCGTGTTCGATTTCGGGGAAATAATATGTTTGCTTGTTTTCTAGATTTTTTAGGTGTTTGTGGGCACAGAGAGGAATGTACAGTAGTAGCAAATGTAATCCATTTTTTTTTCTTAACTAAAAAAACATTGACGTGAAATTATCTATGTATAACAAACTTAAAATAATAATAAAATATACATGGTGAGTGATAGCAATTAGCTGACCCACCTTTGCATAAATGGTTTAGATTTTTTAGAAAACAAATTGATAGAATTTTACAATTATTTTATTTTTTATTTATTTGAGCAAAGTAAATAGACAGAGAGAGAAAGAGATCGATAGAGTACCTCCATATAGGAAAGGAGAAAAGCTTTAAAGGGCGTCAAAAAATTCATCAACATCGCTATCAACAGGAATAGTGCTCAGGCAACGGGCAGCATTTCCACGTAGGATGGCAACGAGATTCTTTGACCAAAAAAAGGCAGCCCTCTGATCACAGGGAGAATCGACTAACCGCTTGGCAATGCCCCGAAAGACTAGGTGGGCACGCGGACCCCATGGCCAATCATTCAATCCCCAACGACTCAAACACATAACTACCAATGAGGTGATTGCATTTACGCCGTTTGAGGTTTTCAGCACCGGCGCAGCCCCACAATAATGGATTTCACATTATGAAATCGTCGAATCCGACTCGGCTGGGCAGCGTTCGGGAAGTTGCGTGGTATCTTCTCGTCCAACTTACCGCAGTGTCTCAAGACGAAAGTCTATGACCAGTGTGTGTTGCCAGTGATTAATATAATCTTTAATGTGATTATATTATTTGTCTATAGAATAACTGACTGTGCCATTTTTCAAAGGGAAGCCGGTAGGAATCGAGTTATATGGAACCTTCGCCACTGTGATGAAACTGTACAGTTATCTTTGGAATGAAACTCGGTTTTGCATGAAAGTTTTGCATGTGCATTTAAAACTGTCATGCAACCTAGCTACCTACCTGGCTACCTTAAGTGTCCTATTTTCGGCGTTGTATATTCATGTAGGTACATACTTTTGGTTATTATTTAAGATCTATTTGCAGTTTGTATATACATATTATAATGTACTCTTTCTTTAACATTGATTAAAGTCACATAGTTTTACTAAAACATAATACTGCAGTCAGATGACCAGTACCCGTAATAGGTAGTCATACCCTGAAAGTCTGACAATAGGTCTTGGCACAAGGAATCTTTTCAACCAGTTACCGGGGTATGGGGGTTAGATAGGCAGTCGCTCCATGTTTGGGCCGCTCGTGCTAAGGCGTCTGAGTCAGCAGAGTAGTAAAGAAAAGTTTACGTAGATGATGATGATAACCAGTTTGGCTAAAGTAGCGTTTCTGGAAGTAATCTTAACGATCATTCCTTGAAACAATGCCCCAAATATGCATATTCCAACATGTTCATGATCACAAAGAATGAGGAGTGTGAACGTGTAGTGGACATTTACAGTCTCACTACAAATGATGATTTCAAGAATTGCCCAATAATTACGAACAAAATTACGTGGAAAATATATGAGCAATACATAACTGGGAAGCTTGAAACAATGCCAACTGCGAAAAGTGAACTACATAGGAATACCAGGATAAATTGGCAAGCCGCGATGGCGCCACTTGCAAAGAAGAACGTGAGTTTCCGGTACATTTTCTTTTAGTTTCATTTTTCGCCGCATGCCAGGATATGTTGGTAATTTATACGGGAGTATTGCATAAAGATTATTCACGTTATGCCTTTGTGTGGTAAGCAGAACCGCAAGTGAGGTCATCTTCAAGAGGTAATAGACAAAATTGGTTCATTGAAAAGACCTTTATGCCTACTAAAAACAACCTATTTTATGCTTTGTGTTTTTCTTGCTTTCATAACGGCCCTTAAAATTCTTATGCTTTCCATAATAATTATGTTTTAGAAAGAAAGAAAGAAAAAGTATTTATTAGACACAAACAGTACATAAAAAAAAGGATGAGATTACAATAATACTAAAATTATATAAAAAAGTAAACATAAGAAAAATATAAAACAAATTAAATTGGTCCTGTACGAGGCCAAAAGGAGATAGGGAATCTCAGCATGGTGCCGCAACATTTTTTTTTTTCTATTATTTTAATTGTTTTCTAGTAGATCTTTGCAATTAACGCAATTTTATTGCACCAAGCATTATTTCTAAGGTCCACGAAATATTTCTTTTAAAACACCAAACGGTAGGTACTAAATTATTTATAGCGAAATTGCTATTATTTCATAATGTCATCATCATCATCATTTCAGCCGAAAGACGTCCACTGCTGGACATAGGCCACCCCCAAGTGTCGCCACATTGACCGGTCCCGTGCGACTCGCATCCAGCGGATCCCTGCAGCCTTCACCAGGTCATCGGTCCACCTAGTGGGAGGCCTTCCAACGCAGCGTCTTCCGGTTCGCGGTCGCCACTCCAGAACTTTTCGGCCCCATCGGCCATCCGTTCTGCGAGCAATGTGCCCTGCCCACTGCCACTTCAGTTTGGCTATTCTTCGGGCTACGTCGGTTACCTTGGTTCTCTTGCGGATGTCCTCATTTCTGATTTTATCACGCAAAGAAACTCCGAGCATAGCTCTCTCCATTGCCCTTTGGGTGACTTTATATATGTACTCAAGCTTACCTCTTACAAAATTGACTCTCCGCTACTGTTTTATCGCTATTCACATACACGCTTTGGTTATGGCCTATCGGTTATGCATGCAAGGCTAAAACCATCATGCAAACCCTAACGTGTATGACCACCATTAGGCGTCAAAGTACTCCTCTGCATCGCTGTCATTCGGGATCGTGCAGAAAACTGGCAAATAAAACTGAAAATATTATTATTTTTTAGTAAAATTACAATTTTTTAAACTAAAAAGAGTATATTAATTATAATAACCACTCTTTGCAAAGGTATTGGTGCATGTTTTTACTAAAAGCACACCGAAATGTATTTTTCTTACAGAAAAATAAAATCCAGGACCTGACATTCCAATCCAACAAAAAGGTGTTAAAACAATCACAACATTTTTTCCGCTGAAATACCCAACATGTAACCGAACCCGGAAAAAACCACTTTAATCTGGCGCTTAAAATCTAGCCAAAAAACCAGATAATAGTATAATAGTCAGACAAAAAACTAGTCTGCGTCAGACTCAATGTCATGACGGACGGTCATGACCAATCGAGCGTCATGATCAGGCAAATATGCACAGGCAATATTGTTATTTTTTTATCAAACGGAATTTAGTCACTCACTACGCACTTATGTACTTACTTAGGTAATGTGTGGTAGGTAGATAGTAATCTAGTACATGCGTAGTTTAATAGATGATTGCGATCTCTTTGGGGACTTTCCTGATGGAAGCAAACTTATCATTTTAATCAGGGCTGGACTATGTTTCAACAATGTTTTTCTAATTTTTTTTTTAAGTGTTGGATGGATAGACAGAAGCTACTTTATTTTACACTAAAATATTTCCTGAGTACATATAAAATAATACTCATTTTCAGTTGAATAAATATTAAAGTTTAAAAAACACGGTGTTCCGTATTCTTCTCAGCAAACCTTAAATTGATACCAATATGCATAAAAAATAACTAGTCCGCCATATTGGATTTAGACGTCACTTAGCTAACCATGCATTGTCATGCAAGTTAAACATTTTTTTGCAAAATTTCTGCTCAATCGAAAATCGGGAACTATGTCAAATTTAACTTCTAAGATTTTTCTATTAGTTACAGGAGAATCTAATAAAAGCTCGTTAAAAATGGGGAAGAGACAAGGAAGGAGGGACAGGAAACACTCATCATAATTTCCTGAAACCCTGAAGACTAACGTTGATACTCATAACACTCAGGCTTGGCAGACAGATTTATGATCTCTTTTTGTTGTTTTAAGACATCAGGAAGAAGCTGCTGCCAGGTCTCTCACACAACTTCCGAGGAAAAGTGTAAAAGAAGGATTGAAAACCATACGAAAAGAATGCCCTCTCGTAGAGAGGAGGCCTGTGACTCAGCAATGGGAACCTTATTGGCTGATTACGAATATAATCAAATTGACTCTAAATGACGAATGAGTAGGTATGCAACCTGAATCATCACATATACAACATTAATTTTAGTATATGCGAAACCTGAAACACGTGTCTAGTATTTTTATGTAATGAATCTATGTACAAAATTTCAAAACTGTATCATGAAAAATCACAAAGTTATAAGCTTGTTCTGTTACCTAGTTGTCCGCACAAAAACGCAGTCACCACGCAGCGCGCGCCTCCAGCGTCGTCTTGAGCTCATTGATAATAATAATTTGGCAGTAGGTACCTAAATTATTGCGATAGGTACTTAATGTCGCTCGTTGCGTACTTGTAACTTTTTTTTAATATTTTTGAGACAAAATATAACATGGTTTAAAAATTATTGGAATAGATCAGTTACTTATTCTGAACAAACTATATTCAGGTTTCGCATTACTAAACATAATGTTGCATAATATCCGAAGGGTGGACCAGCGGTGTACACTTGCTCTCAAAACGGATTGCCGATGGCCGATGGTTCATTTCCCACTTTTCAAATCGATCAAATTAGCTTTACTACCGAATTATGGATTTCAAAATATATTTTGATAATTATTCACTGTCATGCGACCGGTTATAAATATAAATGACTTAATCAGTAGGTAATCAGTTCACGAAATTGTTTTGATCACTAAATTAGAACTGCGACGCAAGTTATGACGTCATTCTGTGAGGAACTGAGAATTTACCTTATAAATTGGGTTTGATGACGATTTGTAGAGGATATAGGATGTAATTTGACGTCATGAGTGCATACCTGGAAGGCGAAAACAGTTTCAAGTCCCAAGTAGTACATATATAACATCACGCCTGTAATCCCCGAAGGGTTAGCAGAGGTATACCTTATAATACACCCACATTTAGCCAATATGTTTTTTTTAATCCCACTAACAGGGGGCGAGCCTATTGCCATCAACCGAACTCAAATCCAGACTCCGTGGCTGCTACTGAGAAATTCCTGATTGATAAATCCAAAAAAAACACTTTGCCCGACCCAGGAATTGAACCTAGGACCTCATGCTCAGCAGTCGGGCTTGCGATCACTCGACCAACGAGGCAGTAGTCCCAAGTAGTAGTGAACGTCATTGCCATTAATTGTGTTGTTCAGTGGATCATACGCACTGGTAAAACACTGAGGGCATGGACAAGGTGACTTCCTATCTACGATGACTCTTGACAATCAGCTACCGAAAAAAAAAAACAGCTGTTTCCTACAAAAGTGCAATACCTACACGGTCAAAATGTATGGAACAGGAGTTAATATACATACATTAGTTTAAGTATATGCGAAACGTGAAACACATGTCTAGTATTTTTATGTAAAGAATCTATGTACAAAATTTCAAAACTGTATCACGAAAAATCACGAAGTTATAAACTTGTTCTGTTATCTGGTTGTCCGCACAAAAACGTGGTCACCACGCGGCGCAGCCGCGAGCGCCTCCAGCGTCGTCTTGAGGTCATTGATAATAATAATTTTGGCAGAAGGTACCTAAATGATTGCGATACGTACTTAGTGTCGCTCGGTGTCCAACTTGTAACCTTTTTTAAATATTTTTAGGACAAAATATAACATGGTTTAAAAATTATTGGAATCGATTCAGTTAAATATTCTGAATAAACTACATTCAGATTTTGCATATACTAAACATAATGTTGTATATGTACATAATTATGTAATACGTGTTATATTTCCTAGAGATATAACTTACATTCCGGTTTGTTCAAAGCATCTTATTAAAATAAAAACATAATCAAGTTCTGACGTCATAACATTCTAATATTCTGCGAAATTAATAAGGACCTCCGCGAATCAAGGGAACCCCTATTTTTACCATATTACTATAGAATATTCTGTGACTCATGATGACAAGAGGTGGAACTTCATGAATGGATCCTAGACGGTTCAACGACCTGAAGAATGCGGAAAAGACAGACTAAATGAGGAACGTGGAGAACTGCATGTTGAGGAAGGTAGATAGATAAAATAAATATTATCACGCCTGTAATCTCCGAAGGATTAGGTAGAGGTGTACCTAATAGTACACCAACATTTCACCAGTTACGTTTTAAGTCCCATGTAATAGGGGGAGAGCCTATTGCCATCAACCAGGCATACTGGCTGGTGGCAAGAAATTCCTGATGGAAAAACCCAATAACATTTTGCCCGTCCCAGGAATCTAACCCAGGACCTCACGCTCAGCAGTCGCGCTTGCAACCACTAGACCAACGAGCCGGTGGTATTTAGTATTATGTTTAAAGTTATCACCATTTTTGATGACAGTCTCTAAGGCTCAGAAATTTCCAATAGGAAATACCATCCATCACGACTTGATATTGCCGATCAAAGGTGAGTAGCGATATCAGTCTTACAAAAAAACAATTACAACTGCATTATTAATAGAAAATCCCAGTGTATAAGTACTATTATACGATAATAACAAGTTCTGACTCACTATCGTACGATATACTTAATAATTATCTTTTAAAATCGCTTTATCATGATACCTGTAGAATCAAACATATTGATGTAAACATTATGCAATATAACGATCTGGCTATGACGATGCTAAATTCGTCTTTGGGTACAAAGTGTAAAGTTCAATGTACATTGCAATATTGTGTTGTAATGACATCATGGGCCATTCATGACGGGGCTGAAAGTTCTGGTAAAACGGTACCGTTGGAAGGCCTCCCACTAGGTGGACCGATGGCCTGGTGAAGGTTGCGGGGATCCGCTGGATGCGAGTCGCACGGGGCTGGTCAATGCGCGACTCTTGTGGGAGGCTTATGTCCAGCAGTGGACGTCTTTCGGCTGAAATGATGATGATGACATCATTACAGACCCTGAAGTTGGCGGGACGAGCTTGATGCTTGCCGGCAGGCTTGGAAAGGAGAATGGAGGCTGAATCTTACTTCTTCCATAACATAACATCACGCCTGTAATCCCCGAAGGGTTAGGCAGAGGTGTACCTAATAGTACACCCACATTTCGCCATTTATGTTAAAGTCCCATGTAATAGGGGACCATCCAGACTCGAACCCAGGACCTCATGCTCAGTAGTCGCGCTTCCGACCAGTAGCCCAACGAGGCACCGAGGCCACGGTCCCCTTAGTTTTAAGAAGTCATCATCATCATCATCAGTCTCCTGCCCTTATCCCAGCTTATTTAGGGTCTGCGCAGCATGTCTTCTTCTTCCATACTTCTCTATTACTCGTCATCAGACGCCTGATATTAAGAAGTAAAGGTGAATTATTATATTATTTTGTTGTTTATCACAAAATTCAACGACTTGACGAATGTCATTATTACAAAACATATTGGAAAACTGAATCACCATCTTGAAAATCATGATGATGAGTAAAAAATATTTCAAGTTTATATCATAGAAGATAACGATTATGAAGCCAATATCAACGTTTTTATTACTATTATTAATTATAACTGTTATTATTTAGCCACAAAGAGGTCGTGTCTAAATAAGAATAGCCACTCGGGTCGATCGAGCGCTTGCCTAGGTTGGTCCGCGGATGGGTGACCACCCATTACATACCGAGTTTCCTCCGTGCCTCGGAAAGCCTTTGCACCCGGCTGTTATTTGTAGATCTTTGACAGTCGTTACTAGTAGTCAGTGGCTCGAAAGTCTGACAAATTGTCTTACCAAGGGGTATCGTATTAACCAGCACTAACTGAGTTGTGGAGGTCAGATAGGCAGCCGCTCCATGAAAAATACTGGTATTCAGATACATCCGGTTGGACTGGAAGCCAACATAGTTGGGAAAAGGCTAAGCAGATGATGAAATGAAGCTGACAATTGAAACGTTTAATGCATGTACGAAAACTCATATAATTCATTAATTTTTATTTAATTTCCTCAGAATGACATTGATTATAAAATAACAGACCAGACTGCAAGTAGGGTTTCCAAAGACTCGTTGATTCCCGGGAATATCGCAAAAACCGTGCCAAGAGCAAACTGGTTGAGTAATACGCGAAAAACTATTCACATAAATATTTTCATAGTGATTTGGTTTTTTAAAAGAAAACTGTTAATGCTGTTTTCTGTTTTAAAAATGACTGTCTTCTAAAACTATTCGAGACTTTCTAATGAAAAAGTAATTTTCTAGTATTATTTTAACTGAAAATGATTTTCTTTTCGACTTGGCATCTCGCAGAGCAATCGATGGCTTCTGCTTAATTGGACTATCCTGTGGATGCCTTGAGTGTTAGGCCTCCAGCCAGGGGCAATAAAATGAGAAAACAAACAACCCAATAAAACACGTGAATATATGAGATTTAGAGCATATTTTCATCATCATCTGCCTAGCCTTTTCCCAACTATGTTGGGGTCGGCTTCCAGTCTAACCGGATGCAGCTGAATACCAGTATTTTACATGGAACGACTGCCTATCTGACCTCCACAACCCAGTTATTACTGAGTAATACGATACCCATTGGTAAGACTGGTTGATTTAGAGTATATTTTACTTCACATAAATTAGGAGACTAGTGAAAATTACAGTTAATTTTAGTTCTTCAATGTTTTTAGAGCATATTACCTGGAGTAAGAAATAAAGAGTCTTCACTTGAGTCTCCAAAATCTATGCTAGATTAATCTCCCTACTTCTCTAGCTACATTCCCTTATCAGTTATCACAGAAACTTTTGAATCTACACCGACATAACCACGCTTATCAATCCGATAACAAATTGACATCGTATGACGCGTCTTATTATTGCACAATTATTATTTTACAAGGACACGTCCTTGTTCTATTGTTATTTATTATTTTGAAACATGTCCTAACCTGTCGATGATGAGTTACAGAAGCCACGTGTGTTGATGACGTGTAGGGATGTATTGTCGTCATTAGTTGTGCAATAGTAAAGAACAAAAGCTCATGGCTAAATAATAACAGCAGATCGATCTTCAAGGTTATGCCCCACTTGCCTAGTTGGTCCGTGGATGGGTGACCACCCATTACATACCGAGTTTCTTCCGTGCCTCGGAAAGCACGTTAATTCGTTGGTCCCGGCTGTCATTTGTAGATCTTTGAGAGTCGTTACAGGTAGTTGTCAGGGGCTCGAAAGTTTGACAACCAGTCTTATCAAGGGGTACCGTATTATCCAGTACTAACTGGGTGTGGAGGTCAGATAGGCAGTCGCTCCATGTAAAATACTGGTCCATGCATCGAGCTCGGGGCCTCATGCTCAGCAGCGACCACTAGACCAACGAGGCAGTCAGTAAATCTCAACAGACTCATTAAAAAACATCAAAATAGATGCACCACTGAAAAACAGATTTCCTAAAAATCTTTTGTTCTTTGCCATTGCACAACTAATGACGACAATCCATCAATGTCTTTGATCCCTACACGTCATCAGCACACGTGGCTTCTCTAACTCATCATCGACTGGTTAGGACTTCATCATCTGCCTAGCCTTTTCCCGACTATGTTAGCGTCGGCTTCCAGTCTAACCGGGTGCAGCTGAATACCAGTATTTTACATGGAGCAAATGCCTATCTGACCTCCACAACCCAGTTAGTACTGGGTAATATGATAACCCATGGTAAGACTGGTTATCTGACTTTCGGGCCTCTGACTACCTGTAAAGACTCACAAGGATCTACAAATGACAGCCGGGACCGACGGCTTAACGTGCTTTACGAGACACGGAGGAAACTTGGTATACAATGGGTATTCATCCACAGACCAACCTAGACAAGCGCGGCTTAACCTGAAGATTGATCCGAGCGGCTGTTATTATTTAGCCTTGAGCTCATATGTCATTAATCCAAAAATTTCAGGAACGTGAAATTCATTTTCCTTATTTTGTTAAGTCAATGTTGAATAAATATTAATATCATCTTGTAAAATCAAGAGAATCTATGAGGCCATCTAAGATGGCCTACTTTTTATACCAGGAAAATTTCGGGACGATCCCTAAGTGCTATAATAAAACAAAAATCCTTGATTTATTAATTAATTACTGTAATATTAATTTCGCCAACAAGGCCATCTGTTAGCTATCGTAAAACGTTCGATAACGCTAATTAAGTAATGCTTTATAATATTATTTTGAACACCTGAAGGTCGAAGGAAGGTAGGTAGAAAAGATATTTGTTATGTACTGTGATAATACATGATAAAAGCCAGGCCCCCAAGAGCTATGCCAGCAAGAATATTAGGTATCAAGATTAAGGACCTCATAAGTAATAAAGATTCTCGCCATGTTTTGTCATTACTGACATACAATTTAAAATGTCAATAAAAATAAAAATATTACAAATATAAAATGCATTTTTTTTTCATTTCCTTTTTAGGTCCCACTGCTGGGCAAAGGCATCCCCCATATCCTTCCAGGTACTCTTCTCCTGCGCCACCTCGAACCAATAAAAAAATAAAAAATCATTAAAAAAATCAAATATAAAATGTAGGTAAATTAAGAATCATAAAAAATCACAAAGCAGTATAATTCATACAAAAAAATTATCATCACCATGATGAAGGAAACATTGCCGGAAAACTAGACCATGCTGATTTAACTGACCTGCTTTCCTGAGGTGTCCCAGCAGTGGGATGGTGATAGGCTGAGTATTTGAGTATACTACGCTAAAGCAAATTGAATGGAGGTGCTGCAGTTTGTTTTATACTATACAACATTAGCTTTAGTATATGTGAAACCTGAAACACGTATCTAGTATTATTATGTAAAGAATCTATGTACAAAATTTCAAAACAGTATCATGAAAAATCACAAAGTTATAGGCTTGTTCTGTTACCTGGTTTTCTGCACAAAAACGTGATCAGCACGCGGCGCCGCCACGCGTGCGCCTCCAGCGTCGTCTTGAGCTCATTGATAATAATAATTTGGCAGTAGGTACCTAAATGATTGCGATAGATACTTAGTGTCGCTCGCTGTCCAACCTTTTTAAATATTTTTGGGACTAAATATAACATGGTTTAAAAAATATTAGAATCGATTCAGTTACTTATTCTGAACAAACTATATTCAGGTTTCGCATATACTAAAAATAATGTTGTATAGGCTTGCGTTTGGCCGCAACTCACCTGATGTGAAGCGATGATGCGGCCTAGGACGCACGCTTGCCTAGAAGAAATCGATTCACTCGAATTTTGAATAGATCCAGATAATAATGATCATGGAACAGAGAAGCCAGCAGTGACAGTTTTTCCGCAAATAAGTAACCTACCTTTTCATGTGTTAGCTTGTGAATATGAAGAAGTCCTTGAAGATGACTATGACTGAGTGAATGATGCTACATGACACATAGGCTGATTTGAAAGCCCAGACAAGTGTAAACTCGCTTTTAAAGCGTTTCGTGTTTCTAGAACGAGTTTCAATAAGATTGGGTGACTTGAAGGTGAATTTGACTTAATATTATAAAGAGGTATTTGTTTGTCGCGCAGGTTTGACGATTTTCAGCCTCCTGAACAAGCCGGATTCCGAAAAGGCTTTAGCACCGTAGACCACATACATACGCTGCGGCAGGTTATACAGAAGACCGAAGAGTATAACCTGCCTCTCTGCTTAGCGTTTGTGGACTACGAGAAAGCCTTCGATTCGATCGAGACTTGGGCTGTACTGCAGTCTCTCCAACGGTGCCAAATCGACTATCGGTACATCGAGGTGTTGAAGTGTTTGTACAAAAACGCCACCATGTCAGTCCGACTTCAGGACCAGACCTCGGAACCTATTCTTCTGCAGCGAGGTGTGAGACAGGGAGACGTCATATCTCCGAAACTGTTCACCGCTGCACTGGAGGATATCTTCAAGGTTCTGGACTGGAGATGGCTAGGCATCAACGTCAATGGCGAGTACATCTCTCACCTTCGATTTGCCCACGATATAGTGGTCATGGCTGAGACCATGGAGGACCTCAGTACAATGCTCGATGATCTTAGTAGAGCTTCCGAAAGAGTGGGTCTTAAAATGAACATGGACAAAACCAAAATCATGTTGAATAACCATGTAACACCCACTCCTATCAAGATCGGAGACTCTACACTCGAAGTTGTAGACGATTATGTCTACCTTGGACAAACGATCCAGTTAGGTAGGTCTAACTTCGAGAAAGAGGTCAATCGTCGAATCCGACTCGGCTGGGCAGCGTTCGGGAAGTTGCGTGGTATCTTCTCGTCCAACTTACCGCAGTGTCTCAAGACGAAAGTCTATGACCAGTGTGTGTTGCCAGTGATTACATACGGGACCGAAACATGGTCACTCACAATGGACCTTATCAGAAGGCTTAAAGTCACCCAAAGGGCAATGGAGAGGGCTATGCTCGAAGTTTCTTTGCGTGATAAAATCAGAAATGAGGACATCCGCAAGAGAACCAAGGTAACCGACGTAGCCCGAAGAATAGCCAAACTGAAGTGGCAGTGGGCAGGGCACATTGCTCGCAGAACGGATGGCCGATGGGGCCGAAAAGTTCTGGAGTGGCGACCGCGAACCGGAAGACGCTGCGTTGGAAGGCCTCCCACTAGGTGGACCGATGACCTGGTGAAGGCTGCAGGGATCCGCTGGATGCGAGTCGCACGGGACCGGTCAATGTGGCGACACTTGGGGGAGGCCTATGTCCAGCAGTGGACGTCTTTCGGCTGAAATGATGATGATGATGATTTGTTTGTAAGTTTATGTGTTTGTAAGTCTGTATGTAGGGTTTAATCTCCGGAACTTATGACCCATTTCTAAAAACTCTTTCACTAGCAGTAAGCTACATTATTCGTTGGTGCTATAAGCTATAAATTATATTTGTCGAATTTGTCAGGATTTATTCCGTTAGGCTCGTACATCATGTGGGCAGTCGAAGATTCACTGTTTCCATTAAACTAAAAAATTACTTGAAATTAGAACTTAACACAACAACACGGGGCACAATGAATCGGGAACAGTTCCAAAACGTCTCAACTCCGCCGCGATCAGGCATTGACTGTCGCCCTCGCCTCGAGCTGAACATCAGTGCTCTGTAGAAGCACGCTGTGGTACACCACACAGTCAACCTACAGGTAGATTTGTAAGTAGGTCGCGTGATGTCACCACTGGCGCACTTGCGATTTATTTTATGTCCATACTAACTACCGGATCCGACATATTTATATCACGCAAATTAGCCCAGCTATCACAATTTTTGCGGACGAAGTCACGGGCGAAGTACTAGTAGATGAAAAAAGTCATCTTATCCAGACCCTGTGGACTACCTAAGACAATAACCACACAATATAAAATCATCAACATGAAAAAAATGCGCAGTACGAATAGGAAAACACTGGAATTTGCCAGAAACACTCAAGTCTACACGTGTCGGTATGAGAACAAAGTGTTGAGGTACAGATTACAGCTTCGGGTAATCTGGGCGAGTCAAATGGCGAGCAAATATACAGTTGCACGAATATCATAAGTCTTTCATGTAATTATGTGAAACGTGTTTGTACACCGTCACCAGTTTGAGGACAACTGGTTCACTTATTTTCTTTGTCAGATCCCTTTCCCAAGTCTTTCCAGCCCCCGTAGCATGACCACCGTAGACAAGGATTTCTTTGACGGAGGAATCGACAAAATCACAGATTGTGTCGTCACAATGACAGATTTCTTTGCACTATCTGTCATTTTGTCGATTCTTCCGTCAAAGAAATCCTTTTCTACGGTGGTCATGCTACGGGGGCAGGTCCAAGAAGAGGACTCGGTGGCAGTGGTTACACAATAGGCGGGTTCGATCCCCGCACGGAACAAATATTTGTATAACTTAATATAGGTAGTTGTTCCTGGCTGTTTGTGTATATGAGTTTAAGTCTTTATTAACGCACTCACGATACAGGAGAAACTTCTAGTGTGGTGAAACTTTTTAAAAGGCAAAGAGGACCTTGGATATATCAAAAGAGCTTTGCATCTTCTAATCTGATTTGTAGCTCCCCTCTACACCGCTTAATCTGAAACTCACCGGTGAACGTTTACTTCTGAACATATAATGTCATTGGTGATCTCCCAAGAATCCACTGGAAAGTATCCTACTAATATTATAAATGCGAAAGTTTGTCAGGATGGATGGGATGGATGAATGTTTGTTACTCTTTCAAGCAAAAACTACTGACTGGATTTGGATGAAATTTGGCACACAGATAGTTAAGAACCTGGATTAAAACATAGGGTACTTTTTATCTCGGTATTAGGGTGTTACCACACCAATCAATCGATCGACATCGGTTAACGGTCGATTGGTGTAGCAGAAACTATCGATAGACGTCGATCATCCATTCTACCATTGATCGATGGCAACGATCGATCGATTGGTGTGATAACACCCTTACGATCCTGTGAGACAATAAGCTAGTAATCTCATCAAATTGGTTGAAGATTTGAATAATGGAGACCACCTATTCAATTCCTTTGTCATGACGTAATTTAATCCATTCAGTTTTTAATGCACACTAAACTCTGAAGCTGGCTGCTGATATCGATGATATCAGTTCAGTGTCAGTCTCAAAAATGAGGACCAAAAAAAAATGGATGCATTCTGTGAGGACGAGCTTGGAAAAGGGGCAAGATGATGATGAGTCAATTTCAAAGAGTTTCAGTCCGTGTACCGTAACTAATTGCAAACCTAAAAATTAAAAAAGAATGGAAAATCTCCGCCATCAGAAAAGTTGTTGACAAAACTTCACAGTTCTACGAAATTCATCGGAAATTGATATGACTAACGCATTTCAGTTTTTTGCGCGTCAAAACAAATAGGGCTTGCGTGAAAACGAAATTTTCGTACCAAATACTTATGTACTGTAATATCCGATAACGTAAATAAGGCCAAAACAATGTCGCAATAGGTAAATCAATTGCGTAGTTTGTATACCAGCCCTTATTGACAAAACGACCCTTATTTACCAAGCTTTAAAGTCGATAATCCCTTACCTTTCTGCTTGTAAACACAGGTACTATCTTGCACGGAACTGCAATGGCTTATCCGCCATTTTGTTTGGACCTATCTAGAATGAGACATATTATTGTGACCTTTTCGTTTTGTTTTGATTGCGTAATATTGTTTGAAAACAATTTAAGTACTTATGCAATGGAAATTATTGCGATATATTGTGTGTGTTACCTAATGTTGATTGTAGGGTTTGGAGTTCAAATATTAAACTCGTAAAATAAACATTACATAACTAACTCGTTGGTCTAGTGGTCGCAAGCGGTACTGTTGAGCTTGAGGTCCTGAGTTCGATTCCAAGGTCGGGTCAAGTGTTATTGGGTGTTTCTGTTAGAAATTTGCGCACGGTTGATGACAATAGGCTCGCCCCCTATTACGGACGTGGGTATATTTTCGTACCTCTGCCTATCTCTTCGAAGAAATACAGGTGTGATGTTATGATGCTATAAACCGAAATTAGCAGTACAGATCTTTGTGAAAGAACTCACCTGCCCCCGTAACATGACCACCGTAGACAAAGATTTCTTTGACGGAAGAATCGACAAAATGACAGATTGTGTCGACACAATGACAGACTTCATTGCACTATCTGTCATTTTGTCGATTCTTCCGTCAAAGAAATCCTTGTCTACGGTGGTCATGCTACGGGGGCAGGGGAAGTATTACGTATTTCGTATTTCTCTCGATCAAAAGTTTCAGTTTCATCTGGACACCTCTGGTTTTACAGATGTTCAATCAGGGCACTACTTGCTGCCTTCTTCTTAACCACTCATCCATCACCCCCTTCATCATCACCTTCTTGTCTTTGTCTCATGTTCCTTGACCATGCAAAAACTTTTTGCTTTTTTTTTCAATGTAGATTTCGAATGTAGTTACCGATACTTTTAATCTCCAATATCATCATTACCCTGCCCTTATCCCATTTTATTTGGGGTCGGCAGAATGTGTGCTACTTCACACTTCTCTATTAAGGGCATTACATGGCTCAAATCCCAAAAACAGCGTATGTTCAAAGAAATTTCTTGATGAATCCCTTCGTGCGTTTTCCGTGTAAAAAATGTATGTTATAGTTAAGTTCATCACAAATAAATTGTATTGTTTAAAATTTTAATAAACCTTCTCAATTTTTTTTGGTTAATCGTAGAAAATAGGTCCTTTTTCAACCTTAATTGTAAATTATCTCTGTAACGGCTGAATAGATCGGCATGAATTTTGTAACAACAAATACGTAATGATATACTTAACAATCTGTATTGTTTTTTTTCTGTTATTTCTTTTAATATTTTTAAATAATAAATAAAAACCGAAATTTTGCGAAATGTGCGGGGCAAGTCCTGTGACGTATACTCGGGACCGCGATACGTCAGTGCCTTGACGGCTCTTGTGACGGGTGGACTGCACGCGTGTTATTTTTTCCAAATAAAATTCAAAACTGCACGTTTTTAAAGATTTCTGAATGAAATAATATTGTAAATGGTACAGTTATAAATATTTCGTAAAATAAGAATAGAAGATACGTTTATAAAATATATTTAAAGTAGTTTGTATTTTCGTTTTGTTGTTTGAACCTATCATAGAGTAAGCCTGACAAGTGACAGCTATGCCTAAATCTAAACTTCTATACAAATAAATCAAATTGAAATGTCTGTTTGTAATATCAAAATAACAGCTTTTTACTCAATGCAGATGAAAATATATCCGGCACTTATAACAAAAACACATTTTTTTTAATTTTTGTCTTTCTGTCGGTCTATCTGTCTGTCTTTCTGTTTGTGCCGGCTAATCTCCGAAACGGCTGGACCGATTTCGATGGGACTTTTACTGGCAGATAGCTGATGTTATAAGGTCTAACACAACAAGTAATCGGATGGACCTTTGAGTAAAAGTGCTTTATCTTATCCCATTGAATTTTTAAGTTTACATTTCATGGTTTCCTTTCATTTAATTTATCATGGTTGTTAGAGAGATTTGATCCATAAATGATCGATTCATGTAATAAAAGTACAGGATGTTATTTTTTCGAATTTTAGTCGGTTCGACTCCCGAGTGTGGCAAGCGAATTTTCGAAAATCTTTGAATACAGATTTGTATCTTTTGAAAAATTAAGTAATGTTTCCTTTGAGTAAATTTGCTATCTCCGGTATTTAGAGTACTTTCCCTCCAGGTGAGGTTGTCAAATTCCATCCTGTATATTACAGGCAATTCCGTGTGGTCCTGGAATTAAAGAATACGACCATCCCATAAATGAAAGGCGACTAAGGGAACATTCGACCTACAACGAAGACAGCTCTATGATACACTGGATAGTCCAGCAGGCCAAAAACACCTTTACCGGCTTGCTAGAGCTAGAGAGAGAAAGGCGAAGGATGTATGTCAGGTTAAATGCGTAAAAGACGAAGCTGGAATGGTTATTTCGGATTGTGAGAAAATTAAGGATAGGTGGGGTTTCTTTGAAAGAGTGATGAATGAGGAGAATGACTGCAGTGGTGTGCTTGAAAATAAACCAGCGAATGAGGGACTAGTGAGAAAGGTTAGTTTGGATGAAGTGAGGATTGCAGGAAATGGAATTAAGAATGGTAAGGCATTAGGACCGGACGGAATACCGGTAGAAGTATGGAAGTTATTTCTGATGGACGGATGGACGTGGTTAGCTTTATTCTTCAGTAAACTGTTGCCGGAAGAAACGATTCCTGACGAATGGTGTAACAGTTAGCTAGTGCCCATTTTTAAAAACAAAGGTGATGTGGTAGAGTGCAACAATTATAGAGTAGAGAAAATAGAGCTAAATGTCACATAGTATGAAAGGAGCTCGTGGCTAAATAATAACAGCCACTCGGATCGATCTTTAGGTTAAGCCGTGCTTACCTAGGTTGGTCTGTGGATAGGCGACCACCCATTAAATACCGAGTTTCCTTCGTGCCTCGGAAAGCACGTTAAGCCGTTGGCCCCGGCTGTCATTTGTAGATCTTTGACAGTCGTTACAGGTAGTCGGTCTTCTGGGTTGTGGAAGTCAGATAGGCAGTCGCTCCATGTAAAATATTGGTATACAGTTGCATCCGGTTAGACTTAAAGCCGACCCTAACATAGTTGGGAAAAGGCTAGGCAGATGATGATGTCACATAATATGAAAGTTTGGGACAAAGTTATTGAAAGGCGGCTGAGAGAAGAAAGCCAAATTTCGCAGAACTAATTCGGTTTTAAGCCTGGTCAGGAAAAGACGGATGCCATATTCGCTATCCGCCAGCTGTGCGAGAAATACAGACGTGCACATAAAAATTTGGATATGGTTTTTGTAGACCTCGAAAAGGCATACGACCGGGTACCCCGTGAGGTACCGTGAGGGAAGTATGTGCAGTTGATCCGTGCGACGTACAGTCGATGCAGTATCCAATTTAAGTCGGGTCTACAGCTTCAATCAATGTGACTTTCGGCTTGCACCAAGGGTCATCCTCATCCTTTTTTTTTTCGGTTGGGAAATCTTCAAATGACCTTCCCCCCGCTCTGGACGGAGCGGAGGGAGTGTCAGACTTCTACTGACTAAAACCCATCCATGTTCCTTCTTTGGTCTTTGTGGTCCAGGGCCGCGGTATCTCTTTCGAACAGTCCCGCAGCCCTAGCAGGCATCGGGCCTTGCGGACCCCTTCATTGTTGCTGACATCTCTTTGTGGCGCGCGTGGAATACGAACGCGCCTTCGACACGCCCTGCCGTCAAAAGACGGCCGGACGGCGATCTAGCCCATTACTCACCGTTCACAGGCCCGCGCCTACGGTGGCCGGGAGCGACCACGTGACCCCCGACGCCCGGGGCGTCTCCCGCGGCGGCTGGGACGTAAGGCTCTTTCCCTCTCACGTTCCGCCACCTCCTTCTCTAGCATGACTGCTTCGCAGAAGGAGGTGACGGCTTCCCATTCTCGCTCGCTCCGGACCAGGGCTTGAACCAAGGCCGGACGCGAGAGATCGCCGCCGCCAATTGCCGCTACGAGGAGGCTGTCATCCCTTAACTCTTCCTCTCTTACCTCTTCCTCGTGATAATGGGCGCTCTCGCCGTCGGACATCCAGGAAGAGGCACCCTGGTGTATGCTGTTCGCCGATGACATTTTGCTGGTTGCTAAGAGCGGCCAAGAGGTCCAGAGCAGATTGGAGGTGTGATGGCAAAGACTGTAATAGAGAACGTTGAACTGCAATTGAACTTGTTTTGCGATTTCGTCGGTCTCTCCAGACTAGTGCCTTTAACTCTTGCCGGAACGCTCATACCGATCTGCTTCGACTTCCGTGTCTTGGACAAGCGATCTCGGATCGCTTGTCCAAGCAGATGGCAAAGTAGACCGGGACGTAACGTTTTTTTTTTTTTTTTTTTTTTTTTTTTTTTTTTTTTTTTTTTTTTTTTTTTTACGATGGGAAATCATCAAATGACCCCCCCCGCTCTGGGCGGAGCGGAAGGGAGTGTCAGACTTGTACTGACTAAAACCCATCCATGTTCCTTCTTTGCCCTTTGTGTTCCAGGGCCGCGGTATCTCTTTCGAACAGTCCCGCAGCCCTGGCAGGCATCGGCCCGTGCGGACCCCTACGCGGTTGCTGACATCTCTTTGAGGCGCGCGTGGAACACGAACGCGCCGTCGACACGGCCTGTCGTCATAAGACGGCCGGACGGCGAGCTGGCCCAAAACTCGCCGTCCACAAGCCCGCGCCTACGGTGGCCGGGGGCCACCACGTGACCCCCGACGCCCAGGGCGTCTCCCGCGGCGGCTGGGACGTGAGGCTCTTTCCCTCTCACGTTCCGCCACCTCCTTCACTAGCATGACTGCTTCGCAGAAGGAGGTGACGGCTTCCCATTCCCTCTCGCTTCGGAACATGGCTTGAACCAGGGCCGGGCGCGAGGCCAGGGGCGGGCGCACCTGATCAACTTAGATGGATGAAATGGCGACAGGTCACTGGAACAGCAACTTACGACCCACGGATGCCTCTCAAGTTAAAGGGGAAAGTATACAAGTCCGTGATTAGACCCGTCGTACTGTATGGATCAGAATGCTGGGCTGTGAAAAAGATGGATGAAAAACGATTCCACGCAGCGGAGATAAGAATGTGTGCGGTGCTTACTTCAAGAAAGTCTACATGCACCATTAACACCAACACCAATTCCAATAAACGACCAACCGACCTGTTCAAGATATTTGAATTTTAATGACTTTTTTGTGAATGGAAACATTTTGTTCTTATCAGAGCGTGGCAACATTAAAACAAAGCTATATTTTATTTATTCCGCTTATCATCAGACATCAAACTTTATTTCTACACGATGTAATTTATTTCTACACGATGTAATACACAGTCAAGTTAAATTATCTGGCGATACCCATCATGCATGTGAAGTTTCGCTATCAAAATTTGATCTTGTAAAACTATAAGGTGTAAATCTCAATCATAAAGGTCATCATCAGACCTTCAGAATGTGAAATGTAGAAGCACCCGTGGTCAATTAGATTAAAGTTGAAAGCTACATCATTCTAACTATTTCTGTTACTGAGAACCGATAAGCACTTACCTGGTCATCATCAGACTTTCAGAATGTATCCGTGCTCAGTAAAATAACTGATGAAAGCTAGCTCATTAGTCAAACTGTATAATTTATCACAAAATAAATATAAATTGCAACAAAATGTATTCAGGTCTCTCAGACAACCAATAAATTAGGCAAAAACGATGACAACAGTGCGACACATCTGTGTTCTTGCTTAATCTTTATTGTAGTAATGGTCGTTTGCCGGCAGGGGCGCCAAATAAACAAAAACCAGTACGGGGGTCAAATCATCAAGGTCATCGAGCAATGTAATGCCCTTAAATAATATTATTACTACTTCTTTTGTGGGTAGGTACTACTCACGCCACATTTCAGCACTCTTTGTTAGTCGAACCAACTTACCGCACACCTGTATACTCAAAATATTTTATTTACCTAAATTATATTTCATATAAAATTAGTTTATAAGGAAAACAATTTAATTCAGGTACATAGGTATTTACATGCAGTAATTTTGCTACGCCGGTTACTGGAGCTGCCCACTTTTGGCTAACGACCTACAAATCAATTTATCCGTAACAAACTTTACATCATGGTTACTGAAAAATGTATGACGTGAAAGGTAACAAGTAAAATAGCGGCACAAGTTTCCCCACATTGCTTAATGTTACGTGCTTACTCCCGCGTAAATCCGTATGACCCATCTCATATCCGACAGTCGGTTTGGGTGCATCAAAAAAGATTTAAAGATCCTATTCATGCATTTGTTTATCTTCTCACTGGAACGCTAAACAGCATTTGTACCAGCGATGTTACAAGTTCTGTTTAGCAGAGGTGGT
Source organism: Noctua fimbriata (assembly GCA_905163415.1). Taxonomy (NCBI): domain Eukaryota; kingdom Metazoa; phylum Arthropoda; class Insecta; order Lepidoptera; family Noctuidae; genus Noctua; species Noctua fimbriata. Next base: position 4,478,150 of record LR990946.1, read on the forward strand.
TTTTCGGAGTGGGAATCGGAGTCGGAGGCGGAGTCAGAGATGCCAATAAGAAAGATGTGTTAAGGGCAGGCAATAAAATAAAATAGTACAAACCATCCGAATGGGATAACAACAAGTGAAATATTAATCGATGACAGAACGCGTATTTCCCGGGCCATGCATAAACCTGTTCGTACACGTTGCCGCCGCTATACTTCAACCTCCGATTTAAAAGTATCTGAACCGAAGTCGGAACCGGAGGTGTAAGATCAATCGGAAGTTCCGACATATCGGAGTCGAAGCTCCGTAACATCCCTAATTTGTACCACCATCTGTCTTTCCTCAACTTTTTTGAGGTCGGCTTCCAGTCTTACCGGATGCAGGTGAATACGAGTATTTTATAAAAGACCTTGTTAATTCAGAACATTTAACGCCATAATATTATTCGGGATTAGCGACACGCCCTTGCATCGCACAGCACCACCTATCGGGTCCAAAAAGTATATCTAATGTAGCCTATATTTTAAGTTAAGCATCTAGCAGTAGAGCGGTGAAAACTTTGTTCAAATCCATGCAGTAGTTTTTGTGTGATGAGAGTACAAACATACAGACAGAAAGACAGACAGACAAAAATTCTAAAAACTGTTGTTTTAGCTTCTGTTGCTCTAATAAAGACCCCCCATTTTTTTAAATATCTTCAATGAACAGACGGGCTGTTACAATTTTATTAAATGTATAGATAAACCACAGAGAATGGAATTGCTGGAGGCGGTGTTTTGAACGCACAACTTCTGGTCACAAGACATCTTCAAAGCTATCAGTTTCAATACGTCACTTGTGATATAGTGTAAGTAAACGGTGACATGTTAGGTCTGTCTGGAAAATGTTTAACACTGTTGCCTCTAGCAGCGGCCACCGGCACCGTGACATTTTGACATTTGAATCTGGAAGCCGACGACAAAAAACAAGGCAGATGATGATGAGATAGGTCCGCGATGGTTTTTTAGTCTGTTTTATTGTACAAAATTGGTTGAGATGATGACTAACGGAGATGTATGCAAGGAGAAAACCTGTTGAAGATAAAGACAGGAAGCTGACGTGGCGCAGTGTGGATCTCCGCCATCGCCAGGTGGACTCATGACCGAGACAAAGATGCAGAAATCGAGCAACACGGAATCTACTCTTTAGCCTTAAGTAGTATTTGTTCATTAGTAGATATCCCCAGAGTTAGGTATGATATTTCTGTGGCTTCTTTTAGATGGATTTTCCCACAAAAAGTACCTAATATAAATAGTAACCACATAATTTTATTATTAGCAACTGTCTAGGAAAACCATAACTTCAAGGTGCATATGCAGCAGATGACATTGACAAACCAGTAATAATTACTATTGATGACACAATGGGGTAACCCGAAATCACCAACACACCCACTAGTGACGTTGTCCCGACCACGTGCTGGAAAATTCTAGTGACCGAGTTTCGTGGCAGTTATCCTGTGTTGGGCGTTTGGGTTTAATGGGTAGTTTATAGTATGTTGTCAAGTAGTAGTATTTGTTTCGATAGTTACCTCGTATAAACCAAAGTCACACCCCTTTATAAGTAAAGGCAAAGTAAAGTTATGGCATACTTTATCCTGGGAAAGTGTAGGGTTAAAAGTGATGATGGTAATACCTACTCGTACTTACTCGTAGTAACTTTACTTCGAGTTTTACTAATACTTGTTGGATTGTCAGGATTTATTCCGTTAGGCTCGTACATCATGTAGGCAGAAGATTGGTATCGTTCAATGAAAATACACTGGGTGCGATACACTGTTTTTATTAAACTAACAAATTACTTGAAATTACAACTTAACACAATGACACGGGGCACAATGAATCGGGCACAGTTCCAGGACGTCTCAACTCCACTGCGATCAGACACTCAATGTCGTCCTCGCACGAGCTTACATCTCGGCTCTGTAGAAGCACGCTGTGGTGTGTGTATGTCACCACTGGTGTACTTGCGATTCATTCCAAGTCCTTACTAATAACCGTATCCGACATACTATTATTAATGCGAAAGTTTCTGAGGATCGGCGGATCGATGAATGGATCTTTGTTACTCTTTCACGCCAAAACTAATCATCATCTTCCTGCGCTTGTCCCATGTTACATGGAGTCGGTGCCACACGTTTTGTTCTTCCATTCTCCTCTTTCACGCATAAGCTACTGAACGGATTTGGATAATATTTGTTACACAGATAGTTTATAACCTGGAAAACACATAGAATACTTTTTATCCCGGTAGTATGATCGCGTGGGACGATTACCGTACTTCTACGCGGGCGGTGCCGCGGGCATATGCTAGTTTATTAGGGAGGAGGATATGAGATAATTATGATGATCTAGGGGGCTACTAAGATGTCTTAATGCAGGAGTAATTCCAGTGTTGGAAAGAGACAGAGCTATACAGGTCGTCTAGCGCCATCTCTTTCCCACACTGGAATTATTCCTGCTTTAAGACGTCATGGTAGGCCCCCTATATTTATAGAAAAATTGTAAATGAATGCCCACTACTATAGAGAGCAGGCCTGTGTCCCAGCTGTGGTAACGTTATAGGCTGATTATGCTATGCTATAAGCATATTTATTTTATGCTATGCTTAGTGGCAAAGGTTCCATATAACTCGATTCTAAACGGCTTCCCTTTGAAAAATGGCAGTCAGTATTCTATAGACAAATAATATAATCAGATTAAAGATATGTACTCCGGCTTACCTCTTACAAAAATTGACCCTTCGCTACTGCTATGCTATGCTTATGCCTTCTTAGGCTTTTGACGTCAGTCTAAATTTAATCTGTCCAGAATTTGGCTACTCTAATCCAAAAGAAATAATGAAAAATGAAGACAATATGATAAACATATATTTCAGTGTACAAATTGTGTACTTTGGTCAGATTTTTATACCGCCACATATTTGTGAGTTAAGTCATCAAGAAAAATAGAATAATCTTATTTGCAATCTATGAAAACATGCGATTAGGTAAAATACTTTACTTTCTCGTAATCAGGACCTACCAATTTATATCATACTAGCTGTTGCCCGCGAACTTCGTCTACATGAAATTAATATAAAAATATTGCGTCCCTATTTAAATCGGATTTTGTTAACCATTTCGAATTTTTTGCACAGAACCCTAAATCAAAAATAAAATAAAAAATATCCCTGGTTACTCCTTATAACATAAGCTATATGCCAGTAAAAGTCCCATCAAAATCGGTTCATCCGTTTTGGAGTTAAGCCGTTTGAATCGCATTTTGTTAATAATTTTGAGGGTTTTCATTTTAATGCACAGAACTCTATTTTTTTTCTAAAATAAAAGTGGCCGAAGTTACATCTTATAACTTCAGCGATCTGCCAGTAAAATCTCCGTCAAAATAGGTCTAGCCGTTTCGGAGATTAAGAATGTATATAAAAACTTGTGAAAAAGTTGAAACTTTGACCCCCAATATCTCCGTAACTAGAAGGTTCCCAGGTATAGTCTTAAACAAAAAAATGATCGCAAAGATGGGGAGATCAAGTGCCTTTCGGCTTCGTTAAGGGTCTTGTTACACCCTTTAGATATTGCGTATGTTTTTTACATACATGTGCGCATGCATGTGTGTATGTGTGTGTATGTGTGTGTGTGTGTGTGTATTTTTACATATATATTATTATTAGATATATGGCTGATAATTAGTAAGTAGGTATAGTAGAAAGGAATATTTTAATAAATTATCAGTATAATCACCTTATTGGCAAAAATCCCAGCCATCTATTTGTTTATCTACTTTGTAATAACTGTAAATATGATAACTTAAGTACTTATTAAGGAAAACCCATGTATTCGCGATTAAAAACTGAATAAATCCGGCTGAAACATTTTTACAGAAGATTGCTGACACGATAACTGGGCGAACTGCATAAAGTAATGAATATTAGTGAAAATAATGTTTTTCTTTCAGGCAACCCTGTTCATTATTTTACTATCCACCATTATTCATGTTTTGGTTTTCTAAAAACTTTGAACTAAATAAATAATCGACTGATTTTCAAAACACAAAAATTAAGAGTATATTTTAGTACACCCACATTTTGCCAGTTATGTTTAAGTCCCATGTAATAGGGGGCGAGCCTTTTGCCATCAACCGGGCATAAATCCTCCTGCAGTCAGGATTTGTGCCCGGTTGATGCTACCGAGAAATTATTGAAAAACCCAATTAATCTTTTCCACACCTAAGAATAGAACCGAGGACCTCTTGCTTAGTAGTTTCGCTTCCGACCACCAAGACAGTCAGATACATGTTAAAGCAATTTAAAGCCACATTTTATCAATTATTACTAGTTTCTGTCTGGAAAAACCAATACAATTGCCAGCCGCTTAGGTGCAGGAAAGGACATTTAATTTAATAACTAATTTTGGGTATTAATACCTCAGACGTTTTTCCGGTGACTAACAAAACCATCAAAGATATACCTATATTTATATTTAAATATGAGTATCAGTCTCATATATGTATATTTATATATGAGTACATATAAGATTTTAAACTATCATGGTCACTAACATTATTTCCTTTATTTATATTTTTACAAATTATTTACATTTTTAAATATTCTTTAAAAACAATATAAAAAACATTTAAAAATATAAAAAATTGTAGCCCACCGGTATCGGGAACAGGGTCTAAGCTACCGGCGGTCAGGGCTCCAGAGAGAGGAACCTCCTAACAATACGAGCCGTATCCAGAAGTACCGCTTTCTGAATCAAGCCCTTGATCCAGCTGCCTAACGAGAGCCTCCTCAGGTATTGGTCGAGACTCTTGGCAATTAAGCCATGGGCTGATACGACATTATTATTAACACTAGAAACAGCGGGATATTTACCGTGTTCACTGTTTTCTTTGAGTTCCCAAAATTTCGGCGTTGTTGCAAGCATCATGATCACGGATAAACTGAAATTATTGCGTGTGGGTGTTTATGAGCAGACAAATCGGTCTACCCTCTTTCTTGTTCGTTTTTTGCACTCAGTACCGCTACCACTGTCACTCGCAACTCGATTCTGTTCCCGACACACGAAACTCACTGTGTTCGCTAACGAACTTTTTTCGGCACTTTCTCGCTTTTTACACAGCTGCAACATGGTAAATATCCCGTTTCAAGTGTTAATAATAATATACCGTGAAAGCCGAGAAAGATAAGCAAATCAAGTATCTTGACTTGGCTCGCGAGTTTGTCGACATGTGGGATGTGGACTCAGCGATCATTGTGCCGATAGTTGTATCAGCCCATGGCTTAATTGCCAAGAGTCTCGACCAATACCTGAGGAGGCTCTCGTTAGGCAGCTGGATCAAGGGCTTGATTCATAAAACCTGTTTTATGCGTGATTAATCAAATCAAAGTAGTGCTGGACATGCCATCAGTGAATGGACGTAAACTTTGATAGCTCATTTCTCGAACATTTTGTCTCATACAAAACTGGTTTGTATCGATGGTAGCTATCGACTGATACAGATTTTATGCGTGGTTAATCAAATCAAAGTAGTGCTGGAGATGCCATCAGTGAATGGACTTAAACTTTGATAGCTCATTTCTCGAACATTTTGTCTCATACAAAACTGGTTTAAAAAAAGAAGGCTAGGCAGATGAAGGTGATGATACCGAAATAAGTATGATTGAAGAAAATTTTCCCTCAAAAATGCTCTCTTTTCAGACCAGCTTTGCTTAGGTAACTCTACTAGTGTAACTATATTACACCGGATATGTGTTAACACAGCATTTCACATACTGAAAGTAACTCATATATTTACATTAAAATCAAACGGTTTTTCTTAACATCCTGTTACGAATGAAAGAATGTTGTAAAGTATTTACGAAATACGTTATTATTGTTTTATCGTTTACAATTCGATAAGGCTTATCGACATGTATTCGTATTTGTCATCAGGTGGTAGAGGTCGATATGAGAAAATTGTTGGAATAACTCAAATGCTTTAACTGATAAGGTTGTTTTTTCTAATACCTACTCACCTAGCTACTGGTTATTCTTTTCATAATTTTCACTGCGGATTTTTCATTCGGCCTTTGCCCAGTAATGGAACTGTATGGGCTAGCTACAACAATAATAATATAATAAACTAGCTTCTGTTCGTGGCTTAGAGCAGTGGTGGCCCAGTGGTGGCAGCCCCGACTTACGAACAGTAAGTCGTGGGTTCGAACCCAGGCAGACGCATTACTTTGTGTAATTTATTTCATCAGCACTGCTCTCAAAACGGTGAAGGAAAACATCGTGAGGAAACCGGCATATCCTAGAACCAAAAATTCGAAGACATGTGACATCTACCAAGCCGCACTGGGTCCGCGTGGTGGATTATAGCCCATTCCCTCTCATAGAGAGGAGGCCTGTGTCCCAGCAGTGGGAACATTATAGGCTGATTACGCTATGCTATTATGCTATGTCCGTGGCTTTGCCCGCGTGGAGTTCGATAATTGTCCCACGAGAGCATACTACCGGGATCAAAAGTATCCTATGTGTTAATCCAGGTTATAGACTATCTGTGTGCTAAATTTCATCCAAATCCGTTCAGTAGTTTTTGCGTGAAAGAATAACAAACATCCATCCATCCACCGTCATCATCATCAGCCTATAGCAGTCCACTGCTGGACATAGGCCTCCTCAATCGCACGCCATTTAACTCGACTCCACCGTCATAATCTTTCGCATTTATAATATTGGAAGGACTGTCAATGTGGCAGACCAAAATGATGATGCTGAAAGAACTTGCATAATGCCTGTAACATCCCCACTCTTGGGTCCCAGGCCTTGAGGCCTCTGTGAGATACAGAAGGCTAGATTCCACCAAGCGAGCCTAGCATTGATTGGAACATGTCACAGGAGTTCGATAGTTTGGTTCCTGTACTTGAGCATGCCGGTTTCCTCACGATGTTTTCCTTCACCGTTTTGAAAGCAGTGGTGATGAAATAAATTAAACAAAGGAAAGTTCCTGGCATTGAACAACTCCATACTTCGAATTGACGAATTACTTAAGTACAACGCAGTATGCTCCCGATTTTCTTTTTTCGGTAGCAGACTGACGGTTTTATAAAAATTATATATTCAACATTCCTTAGGAATCTATATTTAATTAAAACTTTGAAGGGATCCTGCTAATAACAAATTGAAAAGTAGTTGTCTGTCTTAGTATGGACATGTGATGAAGGAAGGATGAATGCTACTAAAAGAGTGATGGCTATGAATGTTGATGGATGGAGAGGGAGAGAAAGACTAAAGAAAAAATGGATGGATTATGTGAGGAATTTTAAGAAAGAGAAAGGAGTAAATAATGCCGTGACGTCTGATAGTGGAGAATGGAAGAAGAAAACGTGTTAAAATAGAATAGGACAAGGGCTGGAAGATGTTAATGGCGAAGGGATCCTACTGCCATTCTCTTCTTCATCATCTGTCTAACCTTTTTCCCACTGTGTTGAGGTCGGCTTCTAATCTAACCAGATGCAGCTGAATACGAGTATTTTATACGGAGCGACTTTCAAAACCTATAAAAAAAGTGTCCCTACAAAGCCAGAGCTTTTAAACGCACTAATTCCTTAGTCATCCATGAATAGGAGCAACCCAGTCTTACCCGGAACTACGCTATACCTGCTCCATATATCCGCATCATCAAAGATGACTAAAACATCGTATCACACCCATAACCATAAAACGTGACGTCAAAAGTAAAAGAACTGCGACGCAGTAAGTCTTAGTGACGTATCAATTGAAAAACCTCGATGACTCATCAACACAATCAGAAACCTGATCAAAAATGAACGAAAAAGAATGTGTTTTCTGAATCATGACCATTTTTCCCGAGTATCGTGGCTGCAGATAGAAATAATTATGTATGACTAACGTAAGACCGGCCCCCTACGTTATAGCCGGTATTCGCGATTGAATCTCCGAAGATAATGTAATCAATTCGATGTTTTTTAGACTTTGGTCGTGTCATGCCACGTTTTTATTTAGAATAGATTTTTATAATGATTTCTTCTTAGCTTAATGCATTTTTTTTTATTAAGTAGAGTAAACTTACTATATACATCATTCTTCTTCTTAGCGTGTCGATAGCAAATTTTTAGTTAAATATGTTTGGCCCAAAATTCAGCTATGCGAACTCCGCTCGCTGTAGCAGTCATAAGATCGTCAAGTGCGCAGGTGTTAGGGCATGCAGCATATACATCATTAATTACAAACTATTAAATAAACTAACAGCAAACTATAAAATAGCATCAAAAAACTCCCCCTCGACGCTGTCAGTTGATAATGTGCCCAGGGGACTGGTCCCTTGTGCACATTACATTGGCATTACATTTGGAGTCACCACGTTGTACGACAACATTTTTTATTCTTTGTGTATAACCACACTTTCACGGCCTCCTTTTTTTCACAGTCCCCGATCGTTTGCAAACTTCCAATATTTTATGTAGGAAATAGGTCCCGCGGGAAGACTAGCCGTGGAAAGATGGAGTTGGCTCTCAGGCAAGACACAATCCCTTATTAAAATGTCTTAATAAGAGTTTAAAATCAGCATACATTTGGAATTACAGATGCAAAGACCCCAACTTGTAAGGAGTACGGAATTTTCTTTCATATATTGTATTGAGAATTTTTGGAAACCAATTTCATTAATTATCACTTGCCTTCTCATGGTTTCGGTGTTCATTGAAGACTGGTAATCACTAACTCGACAATATTCACGTTACGAAAGCCTTAGGTCCTTATTTTCAAATTAAATCAGCTTACGGAATATATTCCGTTTCTTCTTTCTGCGTTTGATGCCAATAACCTTTTAATCCAAGACCACAAATCAAGCGAACGGCACACTTTTTGACATTCACCTACTAATTAATGTGTATTTATGTAAACAGAAAACAAAATGTCTCGTATTAACAAGAAAGTAGCTGACGCATCACAATGTTTAAGTTCGTAAAAGTTCCCACAATGACTCAAATAATAAATAAAAGCACTAGAGAATAAATGATAAGTACGAAGAAACTGTTTAGACAAATAATTTTATTCTATTTGATTCATCGGAGCTTGATGACTCACTTGGCGCCAAATCTGACGCGACGCCATCTTAGAATCGTTTATTTTTTTACGAATGTCACTGGCGCTGTGCTGTGACGCAGTTAGTTATTCCGCCTTATGTAATACGTTTTGTTTATTATACAATCCTGACGTAATTTTACTTCTTCTTGTTACAAGATCATGGCATGATTACGTTTATAGATAAAATTTTAGATTCAAGTGAATAGCTTTAATAATAGGTTCTTTCTAGTGATTTTGTGACGTCAATTTTGCAACATGCCACTTGTACAAATTGATCTATTATTCATAGTTGATCTACAATTAACACATTGCTAATTCCCGTATCGAGTGGTTAAAACACTTGAGAACACATTACCTCCTTTCTGGGGAAGTCGGATAACCCACTTCAATTCAGTTGAAGTCATAAGTTATTTATTTAAAAGGTATGTTTTAAGGGTCTCATGGCTACGAAAAATCTTGTTCTTCCATTTGAGCCTATAGAGCGACCGCTTTAATGAGTCCTCGCGAAGGTATCAATTTAAATGGAATATTCTGAAGATTGATCACGTATTGGTTCAATTAGTATCGTAATACCTACGTGGATTATGGTTATTTTAAACCAAATAACCTGTGGAATATTTTTAGGACTTTGTGGACGCTTAATGTGCCTTTGATGGGGCAAGGCAGAGGACTCAGTAAAGCGGTCGGTCTATAGCTAAATTTGATCTAGCTAGATAAGGGTTATAGGATTTTCCTCAAATTAAATTCCTTATCACTTTCCTTATTAAAAATAATTGAAAAGATAAAGTGCATTTGGATATTCGGCAATTAAAAGATTAATTTTATCTCGTAAATTGTTCAAATCTTGTGTTATTAGCTTGTAATAATATTTTGTTTTTCAACGTAATCTTGTACAACATCGGTATCATATGAGGTAAGACAAGTTAACGTATCTTTAATATTAATAACTGATATAATAATATAATATTGTTAACTATGTCATCGATATAACTATACACACCCCCTTTTTATATCGTATTTTCCTCAATCTACGTGTTCTTTGTTTGTGTTTTTTTTTTTAAATTTTCTTTTTTCGTAATGTCAAGAACAGATCACTTTTCCAAAAAAGGACCAATTGGATACAATGCATTATAAAGGGTGTAAATAGACCCTTAACATAACCGAAGGGCACTTGTTCTCCCCGTCTTTGCGATAATTTTTTTGTTCTAGACCATACCTGGGAACCATCTAGTTACGGAGATATTGGGGGTCAAAGTTCCAACTTTTTCACAAGTTTTTTTTTTAATACATGTTTTTAATGTAATATTTTTACTTTGCACACCTCCACGAACCCCGTACAATTCAATCCATCCATCAGCACAATGTTTAAAGTGCATTCCATCGAGTCCTACCGTAAAACGTGACTTTTCACCCCAAAAAAAAAATCGATTCCCACCAATAATTTTTGCGTAAAGTTACTTAGTTTAATGTACAGAATGCTTGGTTGACGGCTACGTGAAGGGTCTGTTTACACCCTGTATAATCATAATCATCATCATCTTCATCATTCTACTGCTCTTATCCCAATTTATTTGGCGTCGGCGTAGCATGCCTTCTTCTTCCATACTTCTCTATTACTCGTCCTTCACACAGTTCATTCATCGTTTCACTGGTCTTCCTCTACTCTTAGACCATGCTACCACTATCGAATTAAAGAATAAATTCAATTAGTTGTGGCATCGCTTCCAGCCTGCACTGGGAACACGCTGAACCATCTTGGCCTCGTGAAGGCCATCGTAGAACGGCCTACGCAGACGCGTAGTCCGTAACTTTAGGTACATGACGAGCATCAACCCGACCTGGTAATGTAACTCAGTACCACACGATCAACTGCAGAAAGAATCATCGTTGAACCATCATTCAGTTTCTCGAAATCTCGTCTCCTGGTCGAGCAGCTGAGCAGGTTCGACTCACAGGTCATATTCTCAGTATCGGCGCGAAGTTTGGAAGACGGCGGCGTGATATCATCGCGTGTTGGAAGGCACGTTGATCCTGCGACTGATCTCTCGTTCTGGGTTGCGTCCCATCGTAGTATGAGAGTTAGAGGAAAAGACAGTGCATCTGATAATAACTACCGTTTCCATGGTATGATTAGGCGACATAGGTGAAATTCAGGTGGACCCATCATCTGCCTAGCCTTTCCCAACTATGATGGAGTCAGCTTCTAGTCTAACCGAATGCAGCTGAATACCAGTATTTTACATGGAGAGACTGCCTATCTGACCTCCACGACCCAGTTAGTACTGGGTTGTAAATATACGATACCCCTTGGTAAGACTGGTTGTCAAACTTTCAAGCCACTGACTACCTGTAACGACTGTCAAAGATCCACAAATAACAGTCAGCACCAATGGCTTACGTGTATTCTGAGGCGCGGAGGAAACTCGGTATATAATGGATGGTCACCCATCCACAGACTGACCTTGGCTAGCGCGGCTTAACCTTGAACATCGACCTGCGCGGCGGTTGTTATTTAGTCAAGAGAGATACTATAATTCTAGAAATCGATTAAACACATCAACAGTTACATAAAGAGAAAATCATGTACCCTCAACGTACACTACATGACGCGATCACGCTTACCGATAACGAATCTCATACTTACTCATTGTTTAAACAAAAGAGTAGCTATCTGAGTATTACATAATATACGTCACTATGTATACGGTTATCACTGGATAGTTTGATAGTAGCTGTCTCTACGGTAACTTTTGGGGGCATTTGGGGTCATTGTTGTGGTTAGTTGGGGGTCTGACGACCTCTGAGGGGTCACCGGTACGATGGCCTGATGTGGGGCCTTAGTTTACTTATTTAATAGACACGCCTGTTATGTATTTTAATCCCATGTTAAAGGGGCGATCCTATTCTGTCAATTAGGCACAAATCCAGATTCTAAGCAGCTACTGAAAGCCCTGACGGAAAAACCCAATAACATTTGCCCGACCAAGGAATCTAACAAAAGATCTTTTCTCGGTGAGCAGACATTATCAAGGATTCACAAGCAAACACCGTTCCCTGCACCAGTACAACTCCTGACGGCCAGAATCAACAGCGTCGACCACCAGAAAAGCGGTGAAACCATAAAGCTCGACGAGTCCTGGAGATTCAACTGTCCTAGAACCTGCAACGAAATTAATCAGAAAGAACAGCGAAAAAGTACGAAAAATTGACATTATCAAAACCTATTTCGTCTTTGCGTGTCGATGGTAACCTAAATTGTGTCGGCCCAGAAATGAGCCACTAGTTTGGCGTCTTCAGTAGCGTCCATCAGTTCCTGTAATGAACAAACAACAGGACTCGCAGGACACGGTATTAAGTCTCTCATCATTTGTGGAACAGCACCACATTTACACTCCAGAGCAGAGTCATTAATGAATCTCCTCCTGAGCAGGTTTTCCTTGCTGCGACCAACCTGGGTCCGGAGTGTATTTAAAGACTTCCAGGTCAGCCATAGCCACTCATGTTCAGGTGGAATGAATAGGATAGGTTAGGATGCACTAGCTCGCCAAAGCTTCCAAAATCAAAATATTTTATTTCAAAGCCTAAATGGACACTTATAAAACATCGACAAAAAGGTGCACGGTTCATTTCCTATGGAGAAGAACCGGCAAGAAACTTTATGGTTACTCTTTTCTAATCATTCGATATTACAATAATTATTATCATGTTACAGCATTTGTACTTACGTATGGGGGGACAGGATAGGCCCGACAACTCGTTGCTTACTACAAAAAAAAAGTTGTAAAACAAGATAAAAAGTTAACAAGTAGCTGGGAATCTACAAAGCCTACAATGTTCCGACATTCACAAACAATCGGTACAAAGGTAAGAAAATATTGTAAAATACTAAATTAAACAAGTGACACAAATATTGTCATCTCATGTCATTGCTTTAGTTCAAGAAGCTTCAATCAATTATTTTTTTAGTCTACTTTCTTTCATCATTAAATAATATTTGCTACGTGATCGGCCGCACGTAATCTACATTCAAACTTAGTTCTTATCTACCTACTGCTACTAAAAACCCGAAACCACTCTTCCCTGTAGAAATAATACAAAATAAATAGGTAGGTACCTACTTCATCTGATTAAGAGGAAACTTATATAACTACTAGCTTATGACCGCGGCTTCGCCCGCGTGGAGTTAGGTAATTGTCCCACGGGATCGTAGTACCGTGATAAAGAGAATCCTATGTGTTAATCCAGGTTTTAAACTATCTGTGTGCCAAATTTCATCCAAATCCGGTCAGTAGTTTTGGCGTGAAAGAGTAACAAACATCCATCCATCCTCATAAACTTTAGCATTCATAATATTAGTAGTATTTTTGTTTAAAATATCAACGTATTTCATTAATAATTTCGCGTAAACATTACGTTTTTAAGGTTTTTACATAATATGTTATTTTGATAACAAACGAGACGAAATTATCTTAGTCTAGAAAATAATTCTGTTTTTGTATTGGTGTTGACATTTCATCAGTTTTATCTTTTCCAATTAAACGATTGTTTATGGTCTGGGACAAACCCAATAATAAACTCAGGCGCAATAGACACGACATAAACTCCTATGTATCATATCATGATCACCCATCCAATAACTGCCCTAAGAAAGTTCGTTTCTTGCAAAGTTGAGTTTTTCAGATGTTTTCAGGCAGACATATTATCATGCTCTCATGACTGCTCGTAGATCGCAAGCACTACTAGTGAACATGAGGTCCTGGGTTTGAATCCCAGGTCGGGCCAAGTGTTATTGGGTTTTTCTATCGGGAATTTCTCAGTAGCAGCCACGGAGTATGGATTTGTGCCTGGCTGATGGCAATAGGCTCCCACCCTATTACATGGGACTTAAAACATAACAGGCGAAATGTGGGTGTACTATAAGGTACACCTCTGCCTAACCAGGGTTTACAGGCGTGTCATAACATAACATCACGCCGCATGATGTTGTGATTATCTTATCATACTCCGTTATTATTCAAGCTTACAACGAGTCCACTACAATGGAGTGTGCTTTGGAATTACACAATCTAATTCCCCCATCCCTATTCTTGCATCAGACGAGCAGAGATACGGCAAAGCGTCACCGTTATACAGGTTGTAACAGAAAGGGTATGGCCATATGAAAGGATATGCTGCAGACCATCAAACTGAACAACTTTCTCGTTGGGTCCAATATCGTAAATGCGAAAAAATTATCAGCTGTCCCATACAAAATTTCAATATTTACTCGACCCAAATGTGTAGTTTAGTATCATCATCATCTGCCTAGCCTTTTCCCAACTATGTCGGCTCGGGTCGGCTTCCAGTCTAACCGGATGCAGCTGAATACCAGTATTTTACATGAAGCGACTGCCTATCTGACCTCCACAACCCAGTTAGCACTGGGTAATACGATACCCCTTGGTAAGACTGGTTGTCAGACTTTTTGGGCCTCTAACTACCTAACCTACCTGTGTAGTTTAGTATAAAAAGGCAAAAATCTTCATGGAGAAGGAATGAGCAATGATTGCTCACAAGATCAAGAACTGGTTATTAGGATGATTCAATCCGGCCATCCGGGTTTCCTCTTAGTATTTTTATGCATCGATGACGCTAATAGAAATCGGTCTTTTCCGGGCTCTAAGTTAACTCTCTACCGACCATCCTTATTTTGATTTAGTCATAAGAACCTCCCAAACAAACAAAAGGGACTTTTACTTTCCCCCTCATCAAGACCTTTCTTTTCCACGTATTTTCCAAACTTTATCCTTTCTACATTTCCGTCATTCATCATCTGCCTAGCCTTTTCTCAACCAGGTGCAGCTGAATACCGCTACTTTAAATCGACTGCCTATCTGACCTCCACAAACCAGTTAGTACTGGGTTATACGATACCCCTTGGTAAGTTCGTAACTACTGTCAAATATCTACAAATGACAGCCGGGACCAACGGCTTAACGTGCTTTCCGAGATACGGAGGAAACTCGGTATGTAAATCTAACGGGTGGTCCCCATCCACAGACCAATTTTTTTTTTTAAACCGGGGGTAAACCTTCAAAAGGCGACCGGTCTTTGGGGATAAGACCGAGGAATGTGGGATTTTTATCGCACTAAAACCACCCCGGTTGTCACCATCCGTACATGAGAGGAGGCACCGTTTCCTCTTAAAAGACCTGTCCGGAGCCCCCTCTGTGCAACGCCTGTTAAGGCACATCCCTGGGGATCCACTGACCAACCTAGGTAAGCCTAAGCATGGCTTAACCTAAAGATCGACCCGAGCTGCTATTATTATTCATTTCTTCAATATTCCCGACCTCAAGACCTTAAAACATTATA
Source organism: Noctua fimbriata (assembly GCA_905163415.1). Lineage (NCBI taxonomy): Eukaryota > Metazoa > Arthropoda > Insecta > Lepidoptera > Noctuidae > Noctua > Noctua fimbriata. Next base: position 4,493,613 of record LR990946.1, read on the forward strand.
CTACGCAATTCTGCGTAAAAGGTAGTAAATCGTAGTAAAATATCACATGCTAAAAATCACGTATAACGAGGTAAATACCTTTTAATATTTACGTAAATACCTACATGAAGTAATTTGGAGTAGTTTTGAGTAATAAATTTGCCCCATGTTGACATGAGACCATATAGGTGTCATGGTATGCCTCAGATAGATTGCGTAATTTGGGAATTAGGAAACGGTATGAAGCCTTTTTAATACGAATTGATGACAAACTACACTGCTGCATCTGGTAAGTCACGTCCACCTAAAACCATCATCTGGCTTTTTTTTGAGTGGGAAATTCCTTATGGATTACGTTATGTCAGCCTCTACCCGACTAAAGGCCCACTGTTCCTACTACTACAATGTGCCGGGGGCCCAAGAGATACGAGTACATTTATGCCCACCCCCGACTGGTATCAGCCCGCCATCCCTGGCGTACCCCATCACCAAGTGCGCCCTGATAGGTTTTGGTAAAAACAACAACGGATTGCAATCATAAATTTTAATTTATTTAGTCAGCGAACACAACATGACAAGAGTTTTCTAGAAGATAGATATAGCGGCCAAGTAAAGAAGTACAAAGGCGTCAGTGGCGCTATGCGGAATTATACAGGGTGTAACAGAAAGGGTATAGTCATATGTAAGGATATGCTGCAGACCATCAAACTGAACAACTCTGTCCTTGGGTCCAATATCGTAAATGCGAAAAAAATATCAGCTGTCCCATACATTTGGGTCGAGTAAGTATTGAAATTTTGTATGGGCAGCTTATAATTTTTTCGCATTTACGATATTGGACCTACAGTTAAAGCCTGTATAATACTGATATAAAATTCTTAAATTGTTTGGTTTATACATTTCTAACCTATCCAGCGACCGCACGTTCTCCATGAACGCGCGCAGGAACCACTGCGCGCCACCTCTTTGGGCCTGGCTAGTAGGGCGACGACTCAGCCCTAAGTTCGCCGCCAGCAGGCCCTCTCCTTATGATGACCGGAGTTCGTTAAGCGACGATCACACACACACGTTATGTCCCTTCGACAAATTTTTCTTTCTTTCATCATCTGCCTGGCCGTTTACCAACTATGTTGGGACTGTCTTGTAGTTTAACGGGTTGCAGCTGATTACCAGAATTTTAAAAGTGGCATCTTGCTATCTGACCTCCACAACACAGTTAGCCTATCGTCCTAATTACATCCACCTATTATGTACGGAGCGTAATAATCCAATGACAGTTCAATAGTTGTGATTCGAGATCCTCTCTATGACACAGAGTGTTATCCACCACGCGGACCCAGTGCAGATTTGTGGAAGACACCTGACTTTAAATTATTGGTTCTGGCACAAGATAGTTTCCTCCACTGATTTCCTTCGCTGTTTGTAAACCACTGTTCAACTTGTAAACTGCTGAACCAACATCGAAGATTCTGAATTCAACCGCATAGTCGGCAACGCAGTTTACTTTTCATCATCATCACCATCATTTCAATCCGGAATAACCCACTGGTGGGTATAGGTCTGTTCTCATCATCATCATCATCATCATTTCAGCCAAAAGATATCCACTACTGGGCATAGGCCTCCCCCAAGTATCTGTTCTCATAAAACATATTAACTTTAGTAATTTGGTTTTAAAACACATAGCTAACACTCTCGATTAAAACACCTTTCGTACAAAAAAAACTTAATAATTGTCGATTCATCCGTTCAGGGACTATAATACCACAGACAGACACTTCAAACTTATTAACACAAGTTTTTTTCAGTCGGGGTTAAAAACACTTTTACACGTCACATTAAGACGAGACAGGTTTTTCGTACCTGATTACTCTGTGAAGAAACAGTCGAAAAAAACTCAGAGATCACTGTCTCTTTTAAAGTCCAGACATAATCTTGGTCAAGTCACATGAGGACGCAGCTCAAACAAGATTTTTATGGGCCCATAAAAATAAGGAAATCGACACACTAACTACCAAAAGAGATCATACTAATAAATAACAATATTTTTACCGAGCAGCTTCAATTTATTACATTTATAACCACACAAGACACAATAGTTAAATGTCGGTGATGTAACCTCAGATAGATCGCCGGAAATACCGAGCGGTTTTAAAAGCAATGTCACTACCAATACCTACATAATAAATATATTGTTTGGTGCCTGCATATTTTAAGGAAAATTCTCGGAAATACTGGGTGTTCGGGCTATTCGTTTAGCCTAAATCATGTTAGTAGTAATCATGATGTCTTTGTGTTGTAGATCGCCGGGGAAGAACTCCTCATCTGCCTAGCCTTTTCCCAACTACTTTGGGGTCGGCTTCCAGTCTAACCGGATGCAGCTGAATACCAGTACTTTCATGTAGCGACTGCCTTTCTGACATCCACAACTCAGTAACTATAGACCGACCGCTTTAATGAGTCCTCCGCCTTGCCCCATTAAAGGCACATTAAGCATCCACAAAGTCCTAGCCACATCCCACAGGTTATTTGCTTTAAAATAACCATAATCCACGTAGGTATTACGATACTAATTGAACCATTACGTGTTCAACCTTCAGAATATTCCATTCAAATTGACACCTTCGCGAGGACTCATTAAGGCGGTTGGTCTATAGCTAATACGATACCCCTTGGTAAGACTGGTTGCCAGACTTTCAGACACTGGCTACCTGTAACGACTGCCAAAGAATAGTTAGTAGTTCTACCACAGAAGAGCTGGTGTCTAAATAATAACAGCCGCGCGGGTCGATCTCCAAGGTCAAGAAGTGCTTGCATAGGTCGATCCGTGGACGGATGACCATCATCACATACAGAGTTTCTTCCGTGCCTTCGTTAGTCCCAGCTGTCCGTTGCAGATGTTTGACAGTCATTACGAATAGTCGGAAGCTCGAAAGCCTGTCAACCAGTCTAACCAAGGGGTATCCTATCCTAAGTATTACGTAGTTACTGAGTTTCGGAGGTAAGATAGACAGTCGCTTCATGTTGCCGATGCCTGCCAGGGCTGCGGGACTGTTCGAACATAGATGGGTTTTACTCAGTACAAGTCTGACACTCCCTTCCGCTCCGCCTAGAGCGGAGGGGGTCATTTTATGATTTACCATCCGAAAAACAAAAAAAAAAATGACTGGAAGCCGACCCCAACATAGTTGGGAAAAGACTAGGCAAATGATGATGTTTACTAAAACTTTGTTTTTAAACATTACTTTGATATTAACTACTATATTACCAGTAGACAAGCCCTTTTTTTTTTTTTTTTTTTTAGGATGGGAAATCATCAAATGACCCCCCACGCTCTGGGCGGAGCGGAAGGGAGTGTCAGACTTGTACTGACTAAAACCCATCCATGTTCCTTCTTTGCCCTTTGTGTTCCAGGGCCGCGGTATCTCTTTCGAACAGTCCCGCAGCCCTGGCAGGCATCGGCCCGTGCGGACCCCTACGTGGTTGCTGACATCTCTTTGAGGCGCGCGTGGAACACGAACGCGCCGTCGACACGGCCTGCCGTCATGAGACGGCCGGACGGCGAGCTAGCCCAAAACTCGCCGTCCACAGGCCCGCGCCTACGGTGGCCGGGGGCCACCACGTGACCCCCGACGCCCAGGGCGTCTCCCGCGGCGGCTGGGACGTGAGGCTCTTTCCCTCTCACGTTCCGCCACCTCCTTCACTAGCATGACTGCTTCGCAGAAGGAGGTGACGGCTTCCCATTCCCTCTCTCTCCGGACCATGGCTTGAACCAGGGCCGGGCGCGAGAGGTCGCCGCCGCCAATCGCCTCTACGAGGACACGGCGCTGCTCCGCCCAAGCAGGGCAGGCCTCACAGTGTGCTGCACCGTGTCCTCCGGACGATCCTCACAGTGGAAACACCCGGGCGTTTCCTCCCGCCCGATTCGGTGCAGGAACCTCCCGAAACAACCGTGTCCGGTGAGGACCTGCGTCAGGCGGAAGGTGAGGGCGCCGTGGCGCCTCTCTAGCCACTCCTCAAAGAGGGGACTTATCGCCACTATGGTGGCGTGCCCTGCACGGGGTTGCGACAGTCGCTCTCTCCATGTCACCATGAGATCGCGCCGGAGGTCTGTCCGCCGAGCGGTGATTTGCCGCGGCAGCGGAGTTTCCCCCCGACGTAGTGCCTCCGCGCGCCATTCGTGAAGGCGTGCGAGGACTATCGCCTCCAGATCCCATGGCGGCAATCCGGCAAGGAGGCTCGCCGCCTCACCGGAGATCGTGCGGTACCCCCGGACTAGCCTTAGGGCTATCCCCTTTTGGGGCGCGTTCAGGTAGCGGGCGGCTTGCCGCCTCAGAGAACGCGCCCACACCGGGGCCCCGTAAAGGGCCATGGACCGCACGACCCCCGCGTAGAGCCTCCGGCAGGAGGCGTTTGGACCCCCCAGGTTGGGCAGGAGCCGCTTGAAGGCAGCCCCGGTCCGTTCCAGTTTGGGGGCCAAACGTCGGAAATGCTCCACGAAGTTCCACCGGCTGTCAAGGACGAGTCCCAGGTACTTCAGCGTCGACCCGACGCCGATGGAAACCCCTCCTGCCGTCAGTAGGGATCCCGACGGTGGCGCATTCCGAGGCCCATGAAAACACATGGCCTCGGACTTGTGCAATGCCACCTCGAGACCCAATTGCCGGATCCTCTCCACGACTATCGCAACCCCGCGTGTCATGTTTTCGGCCGCCGCCTCGTGCGACCTCCCTTGTGCCAAAACCAGCGTGTCGTCAGCGTAGCAGACTACGCTGACGCCGCTAGGGAGGTCGGCGCGCAGCACCCAGTCGTAACCGATGTTCCACAAGGCCGGTCCCAGAACCGATCCCTGTGGAACACCGCACGACATCTCTCGCCGGTTCCATTCTCCGCTCCGACCGGGGTAGATGACGGAGTAGACAAGCCCTAGGGTAATACCATTGCACATAACACATAGTCAGCTATTAAATAACAATATTTATAAATGTTCTGTATGGTGTCCGGACGTAAAGAATAGCACCATCCCATATCTTCCCGTGGGTGTCGTAAGAGGCGACTAAGGGACTTACCAGAGAATCGGCAGCAGCGTTCTCTGTGCTTTTATAACAACCGTACTGCGATCGCCAACCCGCCTGCCAAGCGTGGTGATTATGGCAAAACCCCCCTTCTTGGGGGAGGCCAATGTCCAGCAGTGGACGTCTTTCGGCTGAAATGATGATGATGATGATGATTTATAAATAATCTTTTAAAAATATATGCATTATGGTTTTGTATAAATAATAACCACTTCTAGATACGAAATTAAACAATGCAATGCATACATTTTTTCCTGCCCATGATTAACCACTATTATGCAATAATAAGAAGCTCAGTATATGAGGCTCTTTGTTATAATAATTATGGCGCATTATTATACGAGCAGGGACACCGACGTGAAAACGGTTACCGCGTATTCACTACATCATTTTGAGCCTATGTGGGGGGGCCCCCACATAGAAATTTTTCATCGGTTTTTTAGTATAAATAGTGAACATTATAGAGTCGGCATCATGTCCTTTTAAGAGAGATACAGTCATAGACGTCGTCGTCGTCGTTAAGCCGTTGGTCCCGGTTGTCATTTGTAGATCTTTGACAGTCGTTAGGTAGTCAGAGGCCCAAAAAGTCTGACAACCAGTCTTACCAAGGGGTATCGTATTACCCAGTACTAACTGGGTTGTGGAGGTCAGATAGGCAGTCGCTCAATATAAAATACTGGTATTCAGCTGCATCCGGTTAGACTGGAAGCTGACCCCAATATAGTTGGGAAATGGCTAGGCAGATGATGACAGTCATAATTTTATCATCATCTAGATTTGACATTACCACTAAATTAGTTTTACGATCTACCCACATAACATTCAGGGGGAATACCTTTTTTATCCTCTGGTCTAGATAATTCCTGATAAGTTTCAACAAACATGTCTGCCTCTTTTCTTTGTTTAGATTATCAAAAGCCTAGCTGATATCCGTCTGATAATACGTTCAATGTCATAATAACCTAGAAATGAGGGTATTGCGTTACGAAAACATTTTGCGACTGAATACATGTTAATGTTCTTGATAAAATGGTGGAGCAATAACCGAAAATGGAGTTCAAAAATCGCTTGTAGCATTAAGAACGAGTCGACGAACCCTATTTCAGTATAAAATATAGCATAACATCACGCCTGTAATCCTCGAAAGTATATGGAGAGGTGTATATCTAATATTACACTCACATTTCGCCAGTTATCTTTTAAGTCCCTTAAAATAGGGGGCGGAAAATTCGTTCGCATCATTGTCAACCCAGAAGGCTGGCAACATTGCACGTTGGATGGCATTGCTGATTCTTTAACCAAGAAATAGGCCAGCCCTCTGACCCCGTAACATGACCACCGTAGACAACGATTTCTTTGACGGCAGAATCGAAAAAATGACAGATAGTGCAAAGAAATCTGTCATTTTGTCGATTCTTCCGTCAAAGAAATCCTTGTCTACGGTGGTCATGCTACGGGGGCTGGTCACCAAATAAGGGTAAGAAAAATTGTGATAATTTTTGGACTTTAAACTATTCTACGATGACAGGAACACATTTAAAATATTTGCAATGGAATATTATATGACATACCTAATATTTTATTGTTATATTTTTCCGTTTAAACAATACCTAATAGGTTTTGTCTGACCTATATTCTAGCCTACTACAAGTACAATGAAATATTAGTTAGAAAATTACATTTTTCCTGTTAAAATCTGCCAATGTTCCCGCCCCCCATAAGACCACGTGAGGTACCTAAACATACGTAATAATGATGTGGAATATTAACAATGAGGTAGAATATTAACAATGAGGTGTCCATATAAGGGCACCTAATAGGTAAATCATTTTAGCTGAAAATCGTAACCGTTGGTTCACGTGACCTCTGTAGAGTACAATACTAAAATACCCAAGCTAGTTTCCGTACATCATCTGCCTAGCAGTGGCGAAGGTACCATACAACTCGATTCCTACCGGCTTCCCTTTGAAAAATAGCACAGGCAGTTCTATAGACAAATAATATAATCATATTAAAGATAGGTACTCCGGATTTCCTCTTACAAAAATTGCCCTTCGCTACTGCTGCATAGCCTTTTCCCAACAACGTTGGGGCCGACTTCCAATCTAACCGGATGCAGCTGAATACCAGTATCTTACATGGATTGATTGCCTATCCGACCTCCACAACCTAGTTAGTACTGGGTAAAACGATACCTCTTGGTAAGACTGGTTGGCAGACTTTCAGGCCACTGATTACCTGTAACGACCGTCAAAGATGTACAAATGACAGCCGGAACCAACGGCTTAACGTGCTCTCCGAGGCACGGAATAAACTCGGTATGTAATGGGTGGTCACCCATCCACGGACTAACCTAGGCAAGCACGGCTTAACGTAAAGATCGACCCGACCGGCTGTTATTATTAAGCCACGAGCTCCTCAAGCTAGTTTAACGTAGTTTCCGAATAAAAGAGGTTAATAGAAAGAGCCTGTATCCAGCCGTAAACTGTCCTGCTCAAAATGACATAGGTAGATAAAATTATCGTTTTTGACACCTGAGATTGTGGACCTTTAGAATGTCAATTAAACGGTATTTCTTCTTTCTCGTGAGGTTAATGCCGTGTCAGAGTTTTGATGCCACCCTCTCCTCTGACTTGACTTTCCATGCTGTCGAGAAATATCTCTCAGGCATGCTGGTTTCCTGACGATGTTTTCCTTCACTTGCTTCGGGCAAGTGATAATTATACAATACGCACATGAATCCGAATAAGAATTAAACGTAATAATATACTGGGTGTAACAGAAAGACATCAATCACCATCTAACTGAACAACTTTCTCCATGGGTCCAATATCAGCAAAATTATCAGCTGTCCCACACATTTGGGTCGAGTAGGTATTGAAATTTTGTATGGGACAGCTGATAATTTTTACACATTTACGATATGGGACCCATGGAGAAAGTTGTTCAGTTTTATGGTCTGCAGCATATCCTTTCATATGACTATACCCTTTCTGTTACAGCCTTTATGGTCAGCGCATAATATTCTCAACACCTGGAAACAGGTCCTCCCTGTAAATGTTGTGAATTTCGGTTGGTGGATGTCACAATTTTTACTCATTTTTGGTTCTAGGACATGCTGTTTTCCTAATGATTTCTGGGTATGAAGTTGTTTTCAAATGGAACTGCTATTTACAGTCGCCAGCACATAAAGTAATCACATACTGTCAAATGTCTCCAAATGATATTAAACCATAAATTGTTGAATTATAAGTTCAAAATCGAATGAGAAAATTTGACAGTTTGTTTGACTTGATGCGCTGGCGACTGTACATACAAAGGTTACAAAACATTACGATACAAGTATCTTATCTTGCCAAATAATAATTCAAGATATATTTTTAGTACAATAAAATTATGTCACATTGTGTTAACGATTCGTATGGTCAACGATAAAAAAAAAATGGTTTTTTTTTTAGGTACGCGTGCTCATGCAAAATATTTGTAACGAGTCTGATTAACAAATGCTGATTGGCTGGATTGGTCGTGACCCAAATACGAATCGGAACGTCCGATTGTGATAAAAATAGAATATTTTTGGATAATGACATATTTATCTCACAAGTGTGAGAAGTATTTATTAACTAAATATTGTATACATTTATAAATTAATATAACCTAAAGTAACTAACTTAACAATAAACTTAAAAAATGGCGTCAAAAACTTCATCGACGCTGTCAACTGGTAATGTACCTATGTGGTTGTGGCTTGTGATGCGGAGGAATGAGAAAATCTCGTGAGGAAAGTTTTGAGTATGAATGTGGATGAGTATACGAGTAGAGGAAGACCAAAGAAACGATGGATGGACTGAGTGAAGAATGATATGGCAAGAAAGGAAGTGTCTGATGAGATGACGAGTAATAGAGAAGTATGGACGAAAAAGACATGCTGCGCAGACCCGAAATGAATTGGGATAAGGGCAAGAGAATGATGATGATGAAGTTAAATATGTATCGGATCCGGCCATTGGTATGGACATAAAATCAATCGCAAGCGCGCCAGTGATGACATCACGAGACCTACTGACAGGTCTACCCACACCACAGAGTGCTTCTACCGAGCCCTGATGTTTACAGCTCGAGGCAAGGACGACATTAAATGTCTGATCGCGGCGGAATTGAGAACTGTACCCGATTCATTGTGCCCCATGTTATTACGTTAAGTTGTAATCTCAAGTAATTTGTTAGTTTTGCTAGAATGATGTACGAGCCTAACGGAATAAATCCTGACATATCCGACATATGTATGTTACATAAAGATTTGTATAGTTGTCATGACGATTGATATTTTAGTATTTATATATATATAAATACTAAAATATCTATGTATATTTATGTACATAATACAGTCACGTTCTCAATCATCAATTTAAATAAGATGCCGTTATTGACAGTTAAAACTCACAGTTATAATGCTTGGCAGCCGGATTCACATTTTATTAGTAACTGTATCGATGTGATTTTTGATAAATAAACATAACATAACATAATACACCCTGTAATCCCCGAAGGGTTAGCGAGAGGTATACCTTCATTACATCCAAATGTCGCCAATTAGGTTCAAGTCACACGTAATAGAGGCGAACCTATTGCCATCAAACTGGCACAAATGCAGACTCAGCAGTCGCTCCTGAAAAATTCCTGATGGATAGACCTAATAACACATTGCGCGACCTGGGAATCGAACCCAGGACCTCAGCAGTCACGTTTGTTGCATTTGGTAAATAAACTATGTAGTTATAATTTTTAAAGTCAACGTAATCGGTAATTTAGGAACCGTCCCAACTTATCAAATATGCTGTCATAGTTATAAAAAACGACAATTCAACACAAACAGTTCCTATACATAGGTATTTAAAACATTCGTATGTTAACGGAAGCTTCGGCCATTGACTTGACGATAATTTAGGTGAAAAAGAACATAAAGCAGTGATTACGTCATCGCTAGGTCATCTCACCCAGATAATGTACTAAATGAGTAGTTTTAGTGCTTTATTTCGGACTAGCGACACGTCCCGGCTTCGCACGGGTGCAATATATACATATAAACCTTCCTCTTGAATCACTCTATCTATTAAAAAAAATCGCATCAAAATCCGTTGCGTAGTTTTAAAGATCTAAGCATACATACGGGCAGACAGCGGGAAGCGACTTTGTTTTAAACTATTTAGATTAGATGATGGTTCAACTATGCCCAATTTCTCTGCAAGTCTCCCGAATGGAGTCCAGTTAAATGTTAGAAATTTGTATGTTCGGTTTGTTCTACTAATAAATTCACAGAAACATCATCTGCCTAGCCTTTTACCAACTATGTTTAGGTCGACTTCCAGTCTCACCGGATGCATCTGAATACCAGTATTTTACATGAAGCGACTGCCTATCTGACCTCCACAGCCCAGTCAGTACTGGGTAATACGATACCCCTTGGTAAGGCTGGTTGTCAGACTTTCGGACCACTGACTACCTGTAACGACTGTCAAAGATCTACAAATGACAGCCGGGACCAACGGCTTAAATTGCTCTCCGGAGCATGTAATGCGCGGTCACCCATCCACGGACCAACCTAGGTAAGCGCGCCTTACCTGAATATCGACCCAAGCGGCTGTTATTTTTATCACAATTTCCTCTACTGATAAATTCAAAGCATTGTTAATAAATTTGCCTAAATTCAACACCGCCAGCGTTAGTATTTTTTCCAATAAAATCGAATAATGGGACAAAATGGACACCAATATTTAAAAATGAAAGGTTCTTGAAGATTCATTTTTAACCCCTTAAACAAAGGATGCCATAAGCTTATACTGTCACTTACGGGATATCTTCCGTGATTGTTGATTTGTTGTTTGTTTGTTTCGGGAGCTCAAAATAATGAACAATCACGGAAGATATCCCGTAAGTGACAGTATAAGTTTAGTTGTAAACCGTGAAAGCTTAAACAGTGTTTGAAAGGATGCCATTTTGTATGGCAGTACATCATTTTTGGACATTCATGACAACTAGTTTATTAAGAAAATACTAGAATTTTCTTCAAGTAAAATTCAGGAAACAAATTCATTCTTTGTTATCGGTCTTACGTATTCTTATCGGTTTCAAGGCAGAATCTTTGATTACTGCTGCCCCAGATTCGTTTTGGCTGAGAAATAAAACGCTCTTATTGAACGATGGTTTTTCTAGTTTAATGATTGCGTTAATTTTTTCTCGACAATCAACTCAGCTTGTCGCATTCCACTGCTGGATATAACTAACCTTCTCTCAAGCTTCTCGACAGCAGCAGGTCTATCCCAGCAGCTGTTTTAGTGTTCCGTATCTCAAGAGGAAAAAACAGAACTCGCGTGTCTGTCTGTCCGTCTGTCACAGCCAATTTACTCCGAAACTACTAGACCGATTGAGTTGAAATTTGGTACACATATGCAAGTCGGTGATCCAAAGACGGGCGTGTAACGTACCTAAATTAATGATTTTTTTTTTGGGGGGAGAAAATGAAAAACAAGTTTTGCAAACTGTATCGTGTTACATATCAAATGAAAGGGCTTTGAGATAAATAGTTTTGAAGTTATTTAAGAAAATAGGGGAAAATTGACAATGCCCCCTCCCCTTAACTCCGAAACTACAGGGCCGAAAATTTAGAAAAAAATACAAAAAAAAATTCTTTGCCTAGAAGCGTGATGTTATGTTATATACAATTATTGTAATGTACCAATCATTCGACATTGCATAAGATTACTTCAATGTCACACATTATCGTAGACGCTTCAAGGTAAGATATCAACATTGTGCTATTTACGTCTCGTCCTTCGTCTAACACTTCTACTCTACTATAAAGTAGGTTTTTATGTTAATAAACATAACATAACATTACGCCTGTAATCCCCGAAGTGTTAGGCAGAGGTGTACGTAACACTACCTACACCCACATTTCGCCAGTTATTCTCAATTCCCATGTAATAGGGGGAGAGTCTATTGCCATCAACCGGCCACAAATCCAGGCTCCGTGACTGTTACTGAGAAATTCCTGATGGAAAAACTCAATAAGACTTTGCCCGACCCGATTGCGACCACATGACCACATTTTACAACGAAGTCGGTGATGAACCATAATCAAAATCAATTTTCAGGTTGGACCTCATAGTTGAACCTGAAGATAGATTACGTTGATGGTAATGGGTTTTTCCTATAGTAATTTTGCCTTAACAGCACGGAGTCCGGATCCGTGCCCTGTTTATGTCAATAGGCTCGCTCTTTATGACATCGGACCAAAACATAACTAGCAAAATGTGAAAGTAGCACAGGTTCTCTGCCTTCCCGTCTCTAACCTCGTCTTCTTCCGTTCTTCTGGTTCCCTTCGAGGATTACTTTCATGATTTTATGTTATACCACAGATTAAGTAATAGTTCCACTGTCTATCTTCTAACTAAAATAATAATAAAAATATGTACAGTCACCCAAACTTGCGTTTGACCACCGTAAGGCCGGTATAAACACTAAAAAGCTTTCTCTTCATTGGTACTGTTTTTTACTTATTCTTATTAGTCGAAAAAGGGTGGTCAAACATCTGTGATCATTAACAGAGCCTGAGTTTTTTTAATGAGCGGACGTAGCATCAGTCGACTGTTCATGTTTCAAAAGAATAAAAAGGGCGACATTCAGTCAAAAATTCGTCAGCATCGCAGTCAATGGGGAAAGTGCAAAGAAGGCTGAAAGCATTGGCAAGATGCTGATGGCATTACTGATTCTTTGTTCAAGAAGTAGACCACAAGAAGGTCACAAGAAGAGTCAATCAACCGCTTGGCGGTGTCCCGAAATAACCAACCAGATTTCAGGGACATGAATCCGTTCTCAAAGCGTGCTACTACTAAATATTGAAGGATAGTATGTAGTACAAACATTGTATCATATAAGATTATAAAGCCTGTCATCCTTTCGATAACCGACGAGATTCAATCGTTACGATAGTCGAAAGTCATAGATGGGTGAGTCATATACTAGGTACCTACGGACGGTTCGTTAGTTCATCGTATTATGAATACTGAGTATGACCAGGGAGCGTAAAATGGACGCTTGAGCAGAATCATAATAGGATAATAATATGAATTACGTTACAATTCGTAAAATTCATAATAACATCTGCGTGTGACCATTTTAAGATTTTTAACCTGATTCAAATTATTATCCTATTATGATTTTGCTGAAGCAGCCATTTTGGGCCCCCAGATGTATGATCGTGAATGAAGCAAGAGAAATATAAAGGGTGTAAGAAGAGCCTTAACGAAGCCGAAAGGCAGTTGTTTTTCCCATCATTGCGATATTTTTTTTGTTCTAGACCATACCTGGGAACCTTCTAGTTACGGAGATATTGAGGGTCAAAGTTCCAACTTTTTTTCAAGTTTTTTTTTTTTAATACCTTTTTAATGTGAGAACTTTACTTTAGACACGTCGACGACCCTCGTACTATTCAATCCATCCATCAGCACAATGTTTTAATGGCGTTATATTGAATCCTACCGTAAAACGTGATTTTTCACCCTAAAAAAAAAGTCGTTTCCCACCCAGCAATAATTTTTGCGTAAAGTTACTTAGTTTGATGTACAAAATGCTTGGTTGACGGCTTCGGGAAGGGTCCGTTTACACCCTGAATAATGCTCGTACCAGGTGGTGTTCTTTACTTTTTACATACCCCCATGTAAAAACGACTCGAGCTTCTAAAGGAAAACTAAAGAATTCTACTGCTGAACGTCAATCAATGGCAATGGAAAAGTTTCTATACATATATTTTTTGGATTAAGTGTAATAATTTAGATAACAAGAAATAAAAAAGCATTGGGTTTTTTACGCAGCCATGAAGCCTGGATTTGTGTCCGGTTGATGTCAATAGGCTCACCCTCTATTACATAACTGGCGAAATGTGGGTGTACTATTAGATACACCTCCGCCTAAGCCTTCGGGGATTACATTATTATTGTTGTTATATTAAATAAAAATGTGAAAAAAATCATTAAAATATCTCTAGAAATAAAAAAAGTTATGAGAATTTAAAGTTGCGCTTGAAAGTGACGTCACTCACTCACTCAAAAACAAAACAAAACAAACCCAAGATATGGATAAGTAGGTACTTACTTGAAAAGTTAAACACCTTTTATATCAGCACTAACATAAGATGGATTAAAAGAAAAAACGTCCAATACTGCGTATTATATCAATTTTTATTTATTTGGTTTTAGTTTAATAATCTATTTCAGTAATTTATTGGTGAATTTTAATAAAAATTACACTGATATTCTAGTTTTGATGTATATTTTAGTTCCTTTGAGTTACATATTTAGTGTTATCAACATTATGAAACTCCTTTGCGTATCACTACTAATACGTCTGTTTATTTATCTCGCTTCAAAAGCCAAGTCAGCTTTTTAGCGGCATTCTGGCATCATTACAGATATTCCTCTAACACAAAAGAGATCGTGAAATAACATGGTCATCATACTACCTGTACTATCGTTGTAATTGTACGAAACATTCTTCTTGCCAGCTGTCATAAATTTTCAATGTGTCAAAATATCAACCCGCCATCTTGAATCTAGTCTTTCAATGCCTCAAAAGAAAATTCTAACTCACAATGACATTTTAATCTAACAAAGATCCACAATAAAGAAATTGACGCATACAAATTACTACTTTGGAACAACGCATTTTTCACTGTATTGTTTTATAATATCTAATGAGCATTCCAATCACCTAACATAATAATTAAAATGAAACCATTTAACAATCGCTGTGGCATGCAAACAACATACAAATGGTTATTTAGTAAACTGTTATTCTATTACTCTATTGTCTATTGACCTGTCAACATTGTCGATTGTTGTGCGTTGTTGACACTAGGCGCTACCCTATTGTATAAGCCCTACTAGGATCTTATTCAAGTCCTGTTACATGGCTTACATTGAATTACTATGTAGTAGTAATGTTGAGAGTAAGGGCAAAGGATACGAGAATAGTGAGTGAGGCGACGTGATGATTTGTCTTGTCATTTGAGTATTAAACGTGTTTTGCTGTTAGTGACGTCTTGAAAAATGTTAATAAAAGGGAATAAACAACAAACTGGGGTTAGTCTACAGGTTTGCGCGGGAAAACTCAAGTTTGTTTATGACCTGCCTCGTTGGTCTGGTGGTCGCAAGCACGACCTTTGAGCATGAGGTCCTGGGTTCGATTCGGTCGGGATAAGTCTCACTGGGTTTATTCCATCAGGAATTTGTCAGTAGCAGCCCATAGCCTTTTGCGCCCGATTGATGGCAATAGGCTCGCCACCTCTCCTTTACATGGGACTAAAATTTAACTGGCGAAATTTGGGTGTACTATTAGGTACACCTCGGGGATTACAGGCGTGATGTTATGTTATGTTATGTTAGACCGATGCCCGAAAAAGTGTGGGACGGAGCAGTTTTTTAAGTCTTATTAGCTTTTGTTATTTCGATTAGCACCCATTACTATGCCAAACTATCTATTATCTTATTGGACTAGGTTAACATTAATTAGGTGAAGTGTGTGGTTGGAATTTACAAATTAAATATATTTAATATTCCTCTGAAATATAGAACTACGTGCTACTTTTTATCCCCAAATTAACAATAACATAAACCATTCACAATAATATAATTTTAAATTATATCCCTTTTCCAAGACCGTAGTATTCCAACAACATCACAAAAATGACTCACACACCATAATTCAAAAAAAGAATCTCCCATACACCGAATTCGAAGAAAACCAACCTAACATTCGCGAACTAACATAATGACGTCACATTTCAAATATGGCGGCCGTATCACCGAATTACATAACGAAAACAGGTCTTTTATGATTACATAACAATAATTGACTGTCATTCACGTGTTTTTAATGGAATCTAGTATTATAACTATGAATAATAAATGGCCCTCACGTGTTTCCTTGTATCTCATTTTTTTAATCTGTGGTTTAGACTACGCCATACTAAATGGACAGATAATATCGGGTGACTTTGATTGCTTTTGTTTTGGCGTTCATTTGAAGGTCGATTGGGTTTTTTTGCGCAAGAATATTTTGTTTTGGTTGATGACGTCATAGGTTGGAGTCGAGCCCTCGCCGGGCTTTGGTGTCTAGCGTGGCATACAGGGCCTACACTCTGCTCCTATAGCTGATCAGTATCTGGATCTAGTGGTCGGAAGCGCGACTGCTGAGAACGAAATCTTGGGTTCGATTAACAGGCCAGGCAAAGTGTCATTGGGTTTATCGTCAGGCATTTTTCAGCCGAAAAATGGCCGCCGTGGAATTGAGCCGGATTGATGGAAATTAAATATAACTAGTAAAATGTGGATGTACTATGCCTAATCCTTCGGGAATTACAATCGTGATGTTATGTTATATTTTAATAAGGAAGCCCTTGAATTGAATCCAGGATATTTAGGGCAGCAATTTCTTTTTATTATTTTTTTTCTCTGACAAAAAATAATCCACATTTAAAAAAAACTTGACCCAATTCTGATTCATGTTACACTTGACCCATTTTTTTTTCGGACTATTCAGCATCAAAAATGTCAAGGAGTATTTAAGAGGAAGTTTGCTAGTAGTAAATTATCAGATTTTTTTCTAAGGTATTTAGTGTAGACAGATTTATTAAGGTTATTTGACCTTTAAGACTCATCCGAATACACGAATTAAAAAAAAAAGTTCAAAATTTTCCTCTTAAAAAATGCCAGTATTCCTGAGTTGGCACTGTCATACAAATTCCTCTACCCGAATGACTAAACATACATTAATATGAAAAAAAAAGTATTTTATACACTGAACCGCAAATGAGCTGGTAAATACTACGAATAACATCATATGAATGAAAAGTTGCTTTTGCAAATAAGGAGGTAAAATTTTATATAGTACAACTACACAACTTTCGTTGTGGTTTAGGTAAAATAATATATTATGAGTTTATGAATGGAATTCTTAATGGGTAATGTCATTGTTGACGTTAATACCTAAGAAAGGATGCCTCATATACCTGTTCGTAAAGGTCATGCAATGTTGCAGGGGTCATGTCATTTAAAGTTAGGTTATATTTTTTAAGCTTTCGTCAAAAAAAGAAGTTCGAAATTTGAACTTCAATATCTCTGTAACTAGAAGGTTTCACGGTGTGATTCACTACAAAAAAAATAACAGAATGATGGGAAAAACAAAAAAAAAAATAACAATTGACTCTCTGCTTCGTTCAGCATATTTTTTTTACACCCGTTATAATTATGATTACTTAACTTACTATATTTGGAAGATTTGTGATCGTAGGCAGTAAAAAGACAAACCTATTAATAAAATACATACATCATCAGACAGAGGAGCTCGTGGCTAAACAAGGTCTTTAAAGTGCAACGCTTGCTGAGGTTGGCCCGTGAATGGTGACCATCATTACATACCGAGTTACCTCCGTGCCTCGGAAAGCACGCTAAGCCGTTGGTCTCGGCTGTCATTTGTAAATCTTTGACAGTAGGCGTTACGAATGATCAGAAGTCTGAAAGTCAGACAACCAGTCTTCCCAAGGAGTATCGTATTATCCAGTTATTGGGTTGTTGAGATCAGATAGGCAGCCGCTCCATGTAAAATACTGAAATTCATTCAGTTACCGACCCCGAAAATTGAAATGAAAAATTATTAACATAATGCCAAAAAATAACTTTAGTCTATTTTGTCGGCTATAAAACCTCTTATTACTATAATATACTGAATATCAGTCACTACAATACAAATTACTGTGAAACGCACATGTTGTTATTAACGGATTCGTACTCTATCCACCATCAGCGCCATCTAGTGACGGCGAACCGTGAACAAAGTACAATTTTACTTTTGAATGAAAATTGAAATCTAAACGCGAGAATTTAAAAGTAATTATGTTTAATGATTAATATATATTAAATTTCATTACTATTTACGTAATTTAAGTTATGTTGTATTATTACTATTTGGCGTTAAAAATGAATGTCAAGAGATCATTAACCTCAATTTGCCGTAGCGGAAAAATGAAATCTAGTTTTAACTACTATAGTCTATGGAATTACTAATTCGAAATAAAGTGTTTTTGGCCTAATATACACATGTCAATTATTTGGGCCAATATTATTTATTGAATTAATGGATTTTACAGCAAAAAATCTCGGTAACATTATTACTTAACAAATCAATTATTTACGAGAATTAAAAACACATAGTTACTATCATTACCCAAATAAGTAGGCATACTATTTATATTCATTGTTTCCATGCTATTTAAGAGGTCACGATCAACATCATTAATTTTATTATTAGACTCATATCTATTATCTATACTTAATTAGTTAATGATTATATTAAAATAGGTTATCAGCCTACTATCACGTTTACATTCACTGTTGAACTATAAACTAAACGCGCATAATCACCAGTCAAAACCTTAATCATCAGGGTTGGTTAAAAAACTGGTGTTAACACAAGAACACTTGGCCTACAAAATGGCGTTGAGAAAAACAAAAGTTCTATCTTTCAAAATAAGCATTATGAACCTGGATTTAAACTTTAAATCAACAGTCAAAGCTAAAACCAGGATTGATTAAAAAAAAATGGAGATCATCATCATCTGTCTACCCTTGTCCCATTCTACTTGGGGTCGGCGCAACACGTTTCATTCTTCCATTCTCCCCTGTCAGACGTCACGGCATCATTTACTCCTTTCTCTTTCATATCATTCCGCTCACAATTTTTTTTTAATGTCCCATTGCTGGGCAAAGGCCTCCCCTTTATCCTTCCAAAGCTCTGTCCTGTGCAATATCTGGCCCTGTACCTCACACAATTAATCCATATTTTCCTTTCTTTCATTTAAAAAACCTTGAGATATCTCAATGGAATATCTAAATCTCGACTAGAACACCTGAAACCTGGTCTACCATGACGTTCTTAAAGCAGGAGTAATTCCAGTGCGGGAAAGAGATAGCGCTAGACGACCTGTATAGCTCTGTCTCTTGTATCTCTGTCTGTCTGGCTGTCTGTGTGTCCTGTTCTAATAATCACCCAGAGTGACATATTTTTTCACCCAGGAAAAGGAAACAGGATAATCCAATAGAAAATAGACCAGTATTACGATAAATAACAAAAAAAAACCGTATGTTTTCAACAAAATTCTCGGAAACTGATGAATAAGTTAGGATTCAGATAAACACGTGAAATAGCTATGTACAATGTCAAGGTGAAATCTTATATGCGGTTATATTCTTATTTATTATATTCTATGACACACCGGAAGAGGTTTATAGTCTTTTATTGTGTTTTTTTTTTGGACATAATTATTTCTAAATAGTTTTTGGCAGGAGGTCTTATGTTTGTCTAACCTACTCATATTTTCAATATAAAGGAATGCTTTTTTAATCGGCATGTCCTAGAACCAAAAATTCGAAGACATGTCACATCTACCAACCCACACTGGACCCGCGTGGTGGTTTATAGCCCATTCCCTCTCTAGAGAGGAGGCTGTGTGTCCCAGCAGTGGGAACATTATAGGCTGATTATCCTTATGCATTTAATTAGTTTATAAAGATATCTCTGAATTAATTACGTGCATTTTAGAATAACATCAAAAGAAAACCTAGATAAGTGTAAAATTGTAAAAAGCAAGAAAAATTTACTAATCCTCTTGGGTAAATCATCCTTCTAACATTTCCCATACACACTATAGCACTAACAATTCTAACTACGAGCATAGTGAAAATCAATCTAGCTGAAGTTCATTGACCCCTATATTTCAACTAAACCGAAACTGAGTCATCAAATGTCTATGGTTTAAAAACTTCCCCTGTTAATTATTTTCAAGAACCCATTAACTATTTCTCATACTCTGAATACTTGGAAAAACCGAAAATTAAAATTCTAGTTCCGGATTTTTCTTGATTTCCACATAAAACGATAATAATCTTGTTTATCATGTCTGAATCTACAGACAAGATAACATTTAAATTAGTCATAACGATGCAAAAATACTTCAAAATGACAATAACAAGAATAACCTTAGCGCATAGACAATAAACCTCTATATTGACCGATATTAAATAAATCTATGACGAACGGACTACAACTCGCACTTGACTGTTTCGCAATAGTCCTTTATTTGACGTAATAATTATGATTAATAATAATTGGAACAATCTAGCATGGTACATGACATGTTTACACAATGGTGGAGGCTGGACAAAGTCCAAAGAACTACCTAGATTTATATTTGTTTACCTATACTGACCATATTTTTATTTGGTACTATGAGCCCTGCCTATCTTTTTTGGGTATTATGCTTGAAGATACCATGTAAAAAAATAATGAAAAATTACTTATAAATTATTTTTCGTACGTGTCGTTACGGTGTAGCAATTGCGTAGCGCGTAGACCCCGAAAACAACAAAACGTAGACCACTACGCAAAATGATAATTTCATTATCTTGTTTACATATTCCAATAAATATAACTCAGACAGGTAAAACAAAGAAAGATTAAAGATAATCGTCAAAATAGAACACATTGCGAAATAACAAAAACAAAAGTCACTCTTACAAACAATTTACTAAAATGACGAAAAACGATTACAGTAATCGAAGCAATTGAAAAATTTACATTTACTCAACTACGCTGTAATAATTGAAAAACTGTCGAAAACTAAATCTTACACTAGTTTATATTGCCCCACGTAATTGCCCAAAGTAAAGCCAAAGCTTATCAATCGATTAAATTATTCCATGGAAAACGCGACAAACACATGACTCAGTTGCGAATTAGCTAAAAAATCGGATACATTGACTCAATACCGGCTAAAGTGATTACACGGACAGCGAGGGCACGTTACGTAAATACACTAACACTAGCGTGAGTCACGCACACACTGGTAGGCACGCACACATAGACGCAAGTGAGGTTGTGTGTGTGCTGCAGGCTGGGAGTCGCGCGACCCCACTACAAAATTTAGTCGCACTCAAGACTGCTCACAGTACAGACGTGTCCAAGCGATTGGAGTTACACAGCGCCATACGCAGTGGATATTTCGTCATAACAAACATTGTGATAGTGAAAAATCATTTAGGACGTGCAAAGTGGGAGTGATACCAATTATTTTTATTACATTTATTATTGAAAACTAACTGTGAACGAGAACGTTGTGAATTATTGTTCAGTGGATTATGACATTGTACCCACGATTTGGATAATTCCGGATAAGGAGTGCAAAAACACCGCAAATATTTTTGTAAGTATCTTTATGGTTTTTGTTATGTATTTTTGACAGGATTTTTGCAAAAACTGAATGTCGGATTTTCTTTAAAACTTTTCGTGAAAAAAATTACAAGTCCTGTTAGGATCCAATTTTTCCATTTCCTTCTCAACCATCTTAGTAAATTACCCACAATTCCTCAAAAATTGTGAATTCCAAAAGCGTTTTAATAAAGAAGAAATAAAATTCTAATTTCAAAAAAATTCAAAACTTTGTAAATTAATTTCAGAATCAAACAAAACAAAATAAAATTAATGTAAATGAAAACAAACAAAATTTTCCAAGCCGAAAAGAAAGTTTGCGAAAAATGCGCATTTAAAGTAGCTGTTTGGAAAAACAAATCAATCCTTTATTTTAAACTTAGAATTTCCTTGAAAAATTTTCTCCGAAATTCGGTTGAAATATTAGCTCTGAATTAATCAGCATTTTCATAAAAGCAGATGGTTCACAGATTTTTTTTCGTTTTTCCTCGTACTGCTAAGTCAATGACTTCGCACCCAAATGTGTTTACTCATCTCCTGAGATTCGTGCCAAAACGGCAGTGTTAATCATTTTATTTGTTGAATTCTTACGTTCTTGAAGTATCTCAATGACGGCTTCTTCGGTTCACCTTGTTTTCATTCTTTTGTTTGCTATTCTGCTTCCTCGGTAAATTCGTGAGTGTTTATGTACGTAGTACGAACACAACTCTTTTTACAATTGTTTTCATGTCCTATCCTGTGTTTCGTTTATCTAAATGGTATTACGAAAGACCTGTATCTGATAAAATTCGAATTGTTCTGATTTTGAATTGTGCTGTGTCACGGTTAGACTTCAAGTCATTTTTGGACTTTGTTTTTTTTTATTTTATTTTTTTTGTAATTTTGACAAAAAAGTTTGTAATTGTTGGTAAAATACATGCAAAATGTGGTATGTAGTGATTTTAATTGCGGGATTGCGTTGGTCGGTGTCGTAAGCAGCGCCTGGCACGGTTCTGTCGTAAGCCATTGTGAGTCGCTTACACAAGTGGTTCAAGGTTCCAATCCGGCGTGCATTCGCCCGCGGATGTACGGAAACTAGATTTTTTGCTAATATTGCGTTTTAATATTGTAACATTTTCAATAGATTAATATTTCTTGTTAAAAAAATATTTTTTTAATTAATAATGTCCATCAAAACTAAATAAAATGCTCCAAGTACATTAAAAGAAAATACTAATAGCAGTCTTTAAAATAACAGTAGAATTTGAAACAATATGAATAATTATCACTTCCTACTCTATAAAAAAACAATAATCTCTGTAAACATTTTTATTAAACTACAAACAGCCTTCACTTAAAAAAAAAAAAGTAAGTACCACAAACAACACATTATGTCTCGTTTCCCACCCCTCGCGCCATATTTCCCAGCCACCTGTTCGTTTACATGCAGTAGCAGAGTGCAACAATCGATCGCCCTGTAAAGGTCGCCAATACTGACGTAACAGGGTGGGTGTTGCGCAATCAGCTGCAATACAACGTGTTCACCCGCACGTATTATCGTTAGAACGCATAAAACAAACGAGCCAACTACTTCGTGACACTTCGGCAAAATTCGCGAGTTCAACGAACTCCAATCTGTCAAATATGGCGATATTTAAAAAACAAATAAGGTCGTTTCGAACGTTAACAATAACAATTTGAAGGTTGATGCATGTTTTCATAGCCGGAACCAATAGCATTCTATTCTGTTAGCTATACTTCCGTAAACTTTAACCAAAACTGTATTTAACTGTACGACTGTAACTATTGAACACAAAGGCGTAACTAATAAGTAAATAGATTTATCACGAAATGCATTATAGGCAAATGATGTAATACGGAACTGAGCGCAAGGTTGTACGGAAAGCAATACTGAAGACTGTAAGGCCACATTTATTTAATCACATATCGCTATGAATTTATCGATATCTGACCACGATTGAGTCATTCTTTAAACGCGTAGATAGGTAAGTAAACATTTCTGACACCGTTTACGAAGACCGTCACCTAATTAGTCGAAACGCTTCGTAAATATTGGCGTGAGATAAAGAAACTCCAGCCAGGGCTACCAAACTTATAAATGTGCGACATTGGGATGTAACCCTCACTATATTTGACTGGATTATGCTTTTTATACAACGCACGGGTTATGTAAGCAGATTTTTTTCACGCGCAATACACAAGAGCGATAATTTCATCGGCGCGAGGACAAGCAAAGATAACTTGACCTATTTTTTTTATCTCGCTCACTGCGTAACTGTAACCTACTTAGTGTTGCGCACGTGAATGTGTACGACCAATTGCGATGAAGTGGACCAGCGTGACGTGGCCCATTGTGGACACACCAGCTCCCAAATATGAGTGATTGATGAGTTGAACGCAACGCTGATACGAATGTGACGCAACGCTGAACGACAGGAAACTGGACCGAATGCTGAAAATTCTTGCTGCATCCGTAATGATCTGTTTTTGTTTTTCTGTTGACAAAAAAATCGGTTTATTTTAATGGGAATCCCTCATGAGTCAGTAGTGATAATGGCGAGCGATATTATGACAGCCGATAATAGCTTCGAATATTATCTTGTGACCTTACAGCATGGAACAAAACATCGCGTTCCTCTTACCAGTACTTCCGCGAACTGGGCCTGTTATGTAACTCTAGACGCTACGAATCTAGCACAAGGAAATAGGTTAAGTGTTTCTTAATAATGTAGCAATTAGCAGGTATAGAGCAAGGCCAAATAACTAAGTCTGTCTTTGTTTTAAAAACTGATTCACTCAAACATTTGTTATCATTCTTATCTTCTATTTAAAAAGACAATTTCTACCGGAAAAGCGGAAAGGCCTTGGCACGTTTATAATACAGAGTTACGAAATGTAACCTTGACACCAAACCATTATCGTGAGTCGACCGATAGAGGCCGAACAGAAATAACACTCCCGACTTTAATTAGGTCTTACGCGCGAAAAATCGGTCAAGTATACATAAATTTTGTTGTAAAAATGTTTGAAACGTATCCAGAAGACGCGACCTCTAAGGTGGTAAGTCAAAATAACTTGCGGTTACGGCAACAGACCGCTTCTAAGACATAACATATGACTCTGTGTGTTGCGAGTTTTCAAAACATTCACATCTTGACATAATTCATAACCACAGACAATGAGCCATTGGCGCCAACGGGAACGTAAATTATGCAACAGTTTTCTTTTTCTCGCTAAGTTTCCATCTAGACTTCTTCCGGAAAAATACAAAGATATTTCTCACAGTTCTATTAACATTTTTAAACTAAAAAGTAAACAGGCGCGACTTCTAGCAGTTTAATAGCGGAGAAATTATAATGTTAAAAATATTTCTATCATTTCATAGTTGGCGGTAAGCGTCAAATCAAATATGGCCGCCGTCCCACTTTTCCCGCGCAATAAACGGCAACCGCGTGGAAAGTTACCGCTGTACTACTTTCTCTACTTTTTCCAAGATGGCGGCGATTATATATTATTTAAAGTAAGGTCAAGAGCGCAATTATTTATTTCAAAACCGTCACGAATGATACGATTAAACTTGACTTTGCTACGTTTGTTCAAGTTATTCATACGGCTTCTTTCGCATTTTTTACGGTTCAAAGTTCTAGTTAAAGTTGATGGTCACATTGACATTGACTTTGTTTGGCATCTGACTAAATAGTTATAAAACTACAGCGTGACTAAAGCCCGCTCGCGCCAAATTACAAAAAAAAACCACGTAAACGCCCACGTATTTCATCAAAACAATAGCCTGACTGTCAAAGCCAAGGGCAACACCATTAAAGGCAATTGATAATTAAATTTCACGTTCTTCGATCACGTTGCAGTTTATATAACTATGTAGAGAGGAGCAAACGTGCTTGGGTCGGTTGGTTGCGCAACTCAACGTGAGGTTCAAGACCACACGTGCTGGTTGCCGCGTGACCTGAGCGCGCTCTGGCACGTGAGATGCAGGTAGGACAATCACGCCGTTAAGGTCAGAACCACAGGGCTGTCTCTTTGATGAACTCTGACATCAACTACCCAACTTCGGAGCCTAAAAAAAGTGTTATCGGAATTCGGGGAACTGAAATATGATAAGAATGATAAGCGGTGATATCAGATGGGGTCATGTGAAGTATAAATAGACATTTTTGTTTAGTGATTAGTTAGATTTCTTTGGATTTAGAGTTTGACAGTTTAAAAAAAAAGCCTGACAGCCATTTTGTTTTGGAATCCTGGTTTTGATTATTGTTTCTGGCATTTTATAAGAAAAAAATAGAGCAATATCAGAACAATTCAAAGTAATTAGATATGATTATCGCAAGAACATCAGATATTTCCATTAGCAGCACGAGATGATTCTATTTCTAATTCAAATGATCGTTCTAATGACATAATCATAGACAACCTCGTGTCCTCGCACGTGCTATAGACTATGACGAGTATTAGTCTATGCAGACATTTGCATTATTATGTAACCATTCGCGGAATTTTAACAGGAACATAATAGAAGTATATAGTAAAAATATTTCCTATGTAAATAAACCATATCAGTGTATGTGAGTAGGACTTTGTAACATGACTCAGAGGCATGACAACTCACATCATTACGAAATCCGTCTGATAAAGAAATAATGCGAACTGTTTTAGACGTTTTGTTTAAATACACGTGACTCAAGAACTAAAGAATTCAAATATAATTTATACCAACACTTCAAACGTTCAAATTGAGTCTTTTGTTTTCAAAATTAAAACACCGGTTTTGAGGAAAACGTGCTCGAATCCAATTAACCAAACAATCAACCCCGTCAAAGCGATTGGTTAAGAGTGTTAAGACCCGACAACCTTAACAAATGCGCATTATTTTCCATAATAAAAGTCACTGATCTAAAATCAATACAAATAAAAGATACAGTGCACACGTGACAAACAAATACACTTTTAGAAAAAGATATCCAAAGACAGTAAAATCCGTTCTATATTTAGATAGAGGGGACCGACACGTGTTTAGAGCAAGCGTGTCCCTCGCCCTACGTCTCGTGTGACATTGCGTAGGTCCAGCCATCTTCAACGTGACAGTCTAAAACGAGACTTAGAATCTCAGCTTCTTAAATGACAGCATCAATTAAATCCTAAACACTGTCCTCATTTTACATGCCAATTCAACATTCCATTTCCCGTTACGGTAACTAAAAATTCAACAAACACTTCGGTATTTCATCACATTCTTCAAACGAAGCCAAAATTTTCCCATCAATCCTCATACTAGACGAATCTGTTCGCTAACGGTTGCACAATACTTCGCTTACAAGTCTTACAACTATAAAGCGGGTTCTGACAATCGACAGTTATCACTAATCAAGTACTTTCTCGCGCCGTGGTCCGTTACCCGAAAACTGGGACTGTACGGTACAACCAAAAACGGTTTTTATGCTCATCACTGCTGTCTAAAACTTGTAATACTGTTATGAAACAGCTATTAGTATGTCGTCATCGTTTTAGCGGTTATATTTTATGTCGATGTTGATAGTCAAGGTTGAGATTTGGTAATTAGATTAGTCGTTTGCAGTTGAAGTGTTAATTGGGTTATCAAAATTACGTTAGGAAATTCAAGTTCTTGTTGACATTCTTGTCAAGTTAACTACTACATTAAAAGCTACTTACCCATATAAAGCCACAAGAATAGCTCGTAAAATCCATAAGAACCTTCAAAGTCATATACAGACACAGAACGTGCAACAAACAAATTTCCTTATTAAAAAGTAAGGACAAAAACTTAACAATGCATATATTTTTATAACCAATGCTAAATAGTAACAGTTCGGTTTGAAACGGTGTTTAACTGTCTGTGCTCCGCCAAGCGTCAACGGAATAACGGGCGGTAACATTTTTCTGTTAATCTCTTTGGAAATGGAGCAAAAACGTCATAATTTGCTGTATAAAAATGGCATTTTAAACAGCGAATCGATTGTAAGTTGTTTAGCAAAAAAATGAAATTTCGATTTTAAACAAGGTCAGCCATCTTTAAACCAAAGGCTAAACTAGGTTTATTTGTCTTAGCGTCCAAATTACCAATAAACTACCGTACTACAGTTATGACGAAACTTTTTCCATGTGTTACGATCACGAATACTGTTTTAAATTAACACCTAATAAAGTGGGCGGGTAGAACGGGGCCGACAAAAAATGTTTGAATAGTTATGTGTAACTGTACAATATAGTAATATTGAAGTAACGGGATTTGATTTGATTAATACAAATGAACCTTTATCGTGAGGAAATGTAATAGCTTCAACGTAGTATTTTATTTAATTGGTCGAAATTAAACCTAGTTTTAAATTGATTAACCTTAATCCAATTTAATTAAGAACAACAAAGATCCCACTGTCATTTTTCAATAACAATGTATACCAATTAAAGTTGGCGCAATTATTTAAACAGTTAGACGGCATAACGGGGCGCCGGCGCATCTGGGCCGACCTACTGACACCGATCTTGCAATGTCGTGGAACGGAACGTATCAATAACACAATCATACTCTTTAGCGGTCATGATTTATGATGAAGAAAAAAAATATCTTCTCTCAGAAGTAGCAATCATGATTTTGGTAATTTGGCAGTTATAGCAAACGCGTCACCTAAATTGCATGAAACAAAATGGCTGCATGAAAAAAGGCAATTGCCAAGCCACCGGACGTCGTCGGTTCGAAATTTGAATTTATTTAGAAGCAGATCAATAGCTATTGGAAATTCAAATCAGTTTATTTGGGTCTTTTATATCGAACACACGTGTATTTTGATTCATTCAAACAAAATGCTTCGGGATATTATTCGAATTTTCTTTAAAAATAAACTCACACGTTGCCTGCATTAAAACCGCGTGTTATCAAACGTGAACGACATTTTTTTTCTGTGCACAACCCAGTGCAACTCGCATTGTTTTAAAATCATTGAAAAAACAATCAAACTTAGTCGCCACAATAGGCACTTACAAATGATCCTTACCATTGTTAGTTTCGGATAATAAAGTTGATAACAATGCGGATTGGTACATTTTTTTACACTTCCTGTATTATTCGCACTTATCGATTAATCGAATAATGTTAGCGATTTATGTAAATCGATTGTCCCAACGAGAATGGTCGTGCGTTACATAAAGTTGAACGACTTTGTCAGGCAATGCTTTCGGCAAATTCTGCTAATTATAGCATACGTTAAAATCAACGTGATTATAACGCAACCATAAATATTGTTGTTTAGTTAAACCCAATTAATCAAAGTTATTAACTTCGTCACGAGTTTAAAGCATGGTAAGACCATTTCGAAATAATAGTCTGATTATAAATTAGTTTGATAATCGTCAACCTTGATATTTTGTCGTGTAATCTACCGTCTTCAACTTTTCAAAATGTTCTGCAATCATTCTATTTTTAAATTTCCATCGTAACGTTCGCCAATAGGAAGTGAGTTTTGTAACGGAAGAAATCCGGTGTAACCTTAAAATTGGATTTGTAACATTGTAAAACGCTAAAATTAAGAAACACGACTTATTAATGAGTTTGGCTAACATGAAGGGAGTAAAAAGCGTTGAAATGTGGCAACATTATTTCACAAAGGTGATCCACGTGCAACAACTTTGCAGCGGCGGGATCTTGCGACATTCAGTTTTTGCAACCGACCGATTTTGTAACAACGACATTTAGACAACTGCAACGGTTGGCGAATTTTTTTTTGAACTGTAACTAATGTTACCTTTCGCTTGTTTCAGAACCACAGTGATAATTCGTGCGGACCCGTCGACGTCCGCCGAAACATGGTTGCAGAGTTCATCCTGAGTCAGCAGCAGCTGCTGAGCGGAGCGGGTGGCGGAGGCCTCGGGCCTGTACCGCCCCCCTCGCGCGCACCGCCGCCTAACCGGCGCCAATCAGTGTCCCCATACCCAATGGACCACAGCCAAGGCCCAATCGGTAGCCCCGGAGACCCCAATGACTACTCTCCCTTCGAATTCAACAAGCGCAAGGAGTTCTTCGGTCAACGCAAACAGAGGGAGTTCATTCCCGACAGCAAGAAAGACGATGGCTACTGGGACCGTCGCAGGAGGAACAATGAAGCCGCCAAGCGTTCCCGCGAAAAGAGGCGCTTCAATGACATGGTTCTGGAACAGCGCGTCGTTGAGCTGTCCAAGGAAAACCACGTGCTCAAAGCACAGCTTGATGCGATAAAAGAGAAATACGGAATCTGTGGGGAGACCCTCATTAGCATAGACCAGGTGCTGGCTACACTCCCGACTTGTGACCAGGTTCTTTGTGTCACGAAGAGGAGTAAGCTAACAAGCAACACCATGTTCCCCGCCCCGCCGCCACCACCGCCGGCCCCACCCGCGTCTCCTCCGTCGCCGCCACCTCAGCGCCAGCCAGAGCCCTACCAAGAGAGGCTACCCGCTCCCGAGGCGTACTACCCGCACCCCGCACACTACGAGCCTCCTGGCTCAGTCCTCAACCTGTCCAGATCTCGCCGCGTGCCCTCTCCCTACGAGCTGTCCTCTCTGTCAGGCTCAGGGGATGAGACCGCCGAACAGTACGCGCCCGAGAACAACGGGCTGCCGCTCAAACTTCGCCATAAATCACATCTCGGTGACAAGGACGTCGCCAGCGCCCTGCTCTCCCTCCAGCACATAAAGCAGGAGCCCGGCCCCCGGTCCTCACCCTCATGGGACGGGGAAGGCTCGAGTGACGAGCGTGACTCTGGTATCTCCATAGGAGCCGAGTTCAGGCCACAGAGGCCCGAGGACAGGCTCGCAGCCGAGGAGGAGGACGCACACCTGAAGGCCGAGCTCGCGCGGCTCGCCACCGAGGTGGCCACCCTCAAGAACATGATGCACCAGAACAAGGCGCGCGCGCACGAGCACTGAGCTGTCGCCGCCTGCGCCTGGACCGCGCAGCCGCCCCCGCCCGCGCCCGCGCCCCCGTGCCACGCGCCCCGCGCCCGCGCACGCGCCCTCGCGTCGAACTCGCTCGTACAAACTGTCTCCCCTCCCAGTAGATGAAGTTACCACGTTGTAAAGAGATGAATATTATATTTGTATCATATTGTGCAGCTGTAAGCGGCTAAGCCGCGACGCCTATTTGTAATCCTTCCTAGTAGTTGTATGTCGTGGTCGGTGTATAGTATGTACTCGTGTAGGGTAGGCAGAAGTAGTGGCAGGTCGTCGTAGACGCGCCTCCTGGACCCTTTCATATGAAAATGAGACTAATTATGTTCGGTTTACAGACTTTTCGAACAGATAAAACTTGTCTACTCAGTGATAGGATATAAAAAATGCATTTCTAGTGATGAGCTATGTATGTATATGTAATTAAGTTAAAGAAGTAGATCTGTTTCATCTTTTCGAAGACTCGATAGTGAAAAATCGATGGCTAAAGACTATGTTCTTATAAGTAGTAGTTTGTAAGTTTTGAATCTAAGTATGTTTAAGTCCAACTTAGATGGTTATTTATAAAAATTAATGTATATTTCTCATTTCGGATTGCCCCGTTAAGTTTTGAACCAAAAAGATAGGTCCTCTGGTTAACTGATGAGAAATCGCAAATAATTTGTAAGACATAGATTCTACATTAAATCCTATAAAAAACAGAATGTATTGATAAAAAACAAAATAAAGAATACCAGTGCCTTGGACAATACATACCTACCTTTATAAATAGCTACCTAAAGGAATATTTTTGTACACTTATTAGAAAAAAAGAAAATGGCGATTTCATCTTTCGGAAACCATGGTCGTTACTACGGGTTCGCTTGTCTCCCGACAACTCGATGGTAGATTATTTCCTTTTGAAAAGTGAATGAAAATGCTTAGCATTAGACCTTCTTGTGCGAAGAGACTTTCGAGTTGTTGTGAGTAGTGAACCCGTGGTAGGCACAAGATTTAAATTTTGTAATTATATCGAATCCTAAGAAAGCTAGTTTGCAAGTATTTCCGTTGTATTGTAAGATTACTCCTAGTAGTGCTCTAAAGGGCATGTGATAGGACTGAAGGAGGAAGTATACTAAGTATTTATTTATTATTCGGAACGAGAAAGAGGATTTTACAATTTATTATCTTTGTATAAGAAACTCTATACGATATAAATAAATTGTGTACATTACAATTATATAATGAATTTCATTACCCTATTATCCTAACACACACACGAACCTATATCTGATCAACCAACCAGAATCGCTGTGTTCTGCCTTGAAACGCATGAATGCCGGTGAAATTACAGACATATTAGACATTTCAATGAAGTCTCTAAAATCCGCAGTTTCACTAAGATTAGGCGACACCAAAACGTAATGCCAAATTGCACTCTTGGATTCTCAACACTCGACACTGAGACTAGCGTTCAAAATCCCAGTGTGCTTAACGTACGTATGGGTAAACTCTTGAAATTACAGGTGTTGACTGCGTGAATGAAAGTCAGCACGTTCCACCAGCTGGATAGCTTCCCTTCAATACTACAAGAAACATTTATTCTACAAGCTTAAAAACACCTAATAAGCAAATCTAAGACTTGCAATTAACCTAGTTCTTAAATCGATAAGTCAGTTAAAAATCTTGTCTTAAGAAAACGCTGAGTAAGAAATACTTCATAGCAAAATCATTACACAATTATTTTGCATATTAAGACAATAAAAGTAAAACGATTAATAAAATATGCTAAGTCAAGTTGCCATACCGTGACATGTGCATTCTGCCCACCATCGTCTATGGAGCGTAAACGTGGTGTGGATTAACGAAACGTCTAAAGTGCGAGGTTGTCAGCGAGCAATGGAACTCAGTATCCTCGGAGTCAAAATTTCTGAACGTGAAAGGCCACATATGTCGCATCAGAGTAGGGCAGAAATATCTACGGATAGGGTTCCCAACAACATTAATCGGCGACGCTGCTGGCCCAGAAGGAGATGGCGTGATGAGCTGGACTCTTACTTAAAGGATTGGGCTGAAATAGCTCTAGAGAGGAAAAAAGAAGGGAGGCATTTGCCCTCCTGTCATGACTGAAACTACAAATAAGTTGGGCTGTCCAAACTACAGTTAGAGCTGACTGATCTTCATTAAGGCTAACTACTACTTACTAGCTATTAAAGTAATTCGTTGGCCTAGTGAAGGCAAGCACCACTGTTCAGCAAGAGGATCTGGGTTATTTTTCAAGGTCAGGCACATTTTCATTAGGAATTATTCTCAGAAGCAAGTCTGGATGTGTGCCCGGTTGATGGCAATAGGCTCGCCCCTTTTGGGGCTGAAACACAGAGCGGAAGGGACATCGACGCAGAAACGGTTACCACGTGTTCAATTCATCATTCTGTTCAATACATTTTAACCATGTAGATATTGCACTTCTGTGGAGAACAGCGGATTTAAATAAAAATGGCTGATGAAAAATTTGTATGTGGTGGGGGGAGGGTATCCATCCCGTATAACTGTCACGACGTGGGTATGCTAAGGAATACCACGGCTTAACACTTCGCGGAAAATAGACGTGATCTTACATTATGTTATGTTTGCCATAACCTATAAAGTAATCGGCGAAGCTCCAAGTCCAGAAATGGCACTCATGCACAAGCAACTCCCAATATCTCCACTTCTCATACACCCATTTGCCCAGGACCTAGTACTGGTTCAGCGTAGACCATTCTATTACCTCTTTCATTGAAGATTTTTTTTCTGAGGATGTTGCTATAATCTCAACGTTAGGCACCATGATTTGAGATCTTACGCAGATAAACGGACATGGCTGCTCAGCAACCTTTGACAGGCGTCGGAGAAAAGACAACCTTTCGGTACTAAGTTTGTGTGATAAATAAACTGTAAGCTGCCCTGGACAGACTAGATTCGAGAGGCTCAATATAAGTTGATGTGGCATATGTGTGTATGCAGGCGCCAGCACATCTAGCTACCCGAAATTGACAAATTTTCCCAAACAACCTTGAATTTAATGCTTTAGCACTAAAGTTGATCATAAAACATAACATAAAATCACGCCTGTAATCGCCAAAGAGTTATGCAGGTGTGCCTTATAGTGCATCCACATTTCGCCAGTTATGTTTAATTCCCATGCAATAGAAGCGAGCCTTTTGCTATCAATCGGGCACAAATCCAGTGTCGGCAGCTGCTACTGAGAAATTCCTAATGCAAAAACCCAATGACAATTTGCCCGACCTGGGAATAGAACCCAGGGCCTCATGCTTCTCATGGTGACATGGAGAGAGCGACTGTCGCAACCCCGTGCAGGGCACGCCACCATAGTGGCGATAAGTCCCCTCTTTGAGGAGTGGCTAGAGAGGCGCCACGGCGCCCTCACCTTCCGCCTGACGCAGGTCCTCACTGGACACGGTTGTTTCGGGAGGTTCCTGCACCGAATCGGGCGGGAGGAAACGCCCGGGTGTTTCCATTGTGAGGATCGTCCGGAGGACACGGTGCAGCACACTGTGGAGGCCTGTCCCGCTTGGGCGGAGCAGCGCCGTGTCCTCGTAGAGGCGATTGGCGGCGGCGACCTCTCACGCCCGGCACTGGTTCAAGCCATGGTCCGGAGCGAGAGGGAATGGGAAGCCGTCGCCTCCTTCTGCGAAGCAGTCATAATAGTGAAGGAGGTGGCAGAACGTGAGAGGCAAAGAGCCTCACGTCCCAGCCGCCGCGGGAGACGCCCTGGGCGTCGGGGGTCACGTGGTGGCCCCCGGCCACCGTAGGCGCGGGCCTGTGGACGGCAAGTTATGGGCTAGCTCGCCGTCCGGCCGTCTTCTGACGACAGGCCGTGTCGACGGCGCGTTCGTGTTCCACGCGCGCCTCAAAGAGATGTCCGCCCAGAGTGGAGGGGGTCATTTTTTTCAAAAAAGGGCCTCATGCTTAGCAGTCGCTCTTGCGACTACTAGACCAACGAGGCAGTGCATGATAAAAAAAAACAGTTACAATAATAGTAAAATAATACCGGAAATCAATATAATAGTTAATATCAAAGCCTTGTTACAATGATAAGTAACGAAGGATCGAAGAGCTCGTCATCGCTGTCTATGACGTCATGATTTAATTGTATTTTCTTAGTACAGATAAAAATAACTAGAGCATCGTGGCATTATGATGGTAGGTAGATCAGGTACTTTTTTACTTACACAGTGGTCACGTGCTGCCGTGCACACTTGCACAGCGAGGCTCAGAGGAGATCTCTGTATAGTCGCCCCAGGGATGTGCCTTAACAGGCATTGCACAAAGGGGGCTCCGGACAGGTATTTTAAGAGGAAACGGTGCCTCCATTCATGTGCGGATGGTGACCACCGGGGTGGTTTTAGTGCGGTAAAAATCCCACACTCCCCGGTCTTATCCCCAAAGACCAGTCGCCTTTTGAAGGTTTCCCCCCGAAAACAAAAAAAAAAGGTAGAAAAAGTACTTTCATTCAAAGTTAAAGTTCCCGTGGCTAAATATTAACAACCACGGATCGATCTTTCAGGTAAAGCAATGCTTGCTGAGGTTTGTACGTGGATGGGTGACCATCCATTAATACCGAGTTCCCTCCATGATTCATAAAACACGTTAAGATGGTCCCAGCTGTAATTTTGCAGATCTTTGACAGTCGGTACAGGTCTTACCATAGGGAGTATCTTATTACACTGCAGTAACTCGGATGTGGAGGTCAGATAGACAGACGCTCCATGTTTAATAGGTACTGGTATTCAGCGGCATCCGAAAGAAGGAAGTCTCAAAGTGGCGCTGGTGACTGAAAAGTTGTGTGGTAATCGGTTGGGTTGGTATGGCATGTGATGCAGAGGAGGAAAATGTCGTGAGGAAAGTTTTGAGTGGGTGGATATAAAAGTAGATGAAGACCAAACAAACAATGGAGGGACAGTGTGAATGACGATATGGCAAGAAAGAAGGTGTCTGATGAGATGAAGAGAACTTTGGAAGAAGAGGACAAGCTTCGCCGACCCCAAATAAATTGGGGGGCAGGAGAATGATGATTCAGCGGCATCCTTTTGGACTGGAAGCTGACCCGAACATACTTGGGAAAAGCTAGGCAGATGAAGATTGACGATTGCTTTAGTTCTTATTGTTGACTGTTGGTCTATGGGTAATGGGAAATACATAATTATTCTAGAAAACCTGGAACTGATGTTCTAAATTCGCTAGAACGCAGTTCACAATGGCCATGATTATGTAACTAAAGCATGGAAATGAACCTTCTTAGAACCGTAACCAGTGCAATTTCTGTCAGTGTATACTGTAACATAATCGGTTTATAATGCACTATGAGCTATATTTACTGTTGAGACATAAGCTTCGTCTCTTTGGGATGAAACCAGCCGAAATCAATAGCATTTGGGAAATTTCTTCCTGTCTTTTCATCGCGTATTCCACAGAGCCTAAAGACTAAGGTCTTCAATCAGTGCGTCCTGCCTGTTATGACTTACGGGACCGACACGTGGACACTCATGGTACGACTTGGAGTCTCTCTGAGGGATCATATCCGGAACAAGGTGATCCGATAGAGAACCAGAATTGTCGACATGGCTCACAGAATAAGTAAGCTGAAGTGGCAATGGGCCCCCTATATTAGCCGTAAAACCGATGACCGTTGGGGTAGTCGTGTTCTTGAGTGGAGACCGCGAATCGTCAAGCGTAAGGTGGGACGCCCTCAGGCTCGGTGGAGCGACAATCTTCGTAGGGTAGCAAACTGGATGAGAGTTGCCGAGAATTAAGTGGCGTTCGATTGAAGAGGCCTATGTCCAACTGTGGACTGCTGGTGATGAAGCTGATGAGCCGAATCTACTGTATAGATTTAAATTCTTCTAACTAAACAGACAAGATGTGTTGCTGAGGAGTTTGATCTGACACTTCATCTCCACAGCTACATCCCTAGGAAGTGTCGAATGGCGGGCGTTTTGAGAATCTGTCTTATGTAATATGATTTTAATCCACGCAGGCATAGCTTAGGCTTGTCTGTGTATGATACATATAAAAATAGTTTACATAAAACAACAAAAGAAATACATGGTGGAAACAGACCCTTCACGAAGCCAAGCATTCTGTACATCATACTAAGTGAATCCACGCAAAAATTATAGATGCGAAACGACTTTTTTGGGGTAAAAAATCATGTTTTAAGGTGGGACTCAATGTAATGCACTCAAAACACATTTAATAGTACAGGGTCGTGGAGGTATTTAAAGTAAAGTTATAACATTAAAAACTTGTGAAAAAGTTGGGACTTTGACCCCCAATATCTCCGTAACTAAGTTCCCAGGTATGGTCCAGAACAAAAAAAAAATCGTACTTACAGGGAGAGCCTTTCTGCTTTTTTAAGGGTACTTTTACACCCATTATACCAGCCTGTTGTTGTCCCACTGCAGGGAAAAGGCTCTTCCCATACGCCTTACTCAAGGCTAAAAACCATAAAATAAACGAAAGTCTACTCCCATCCATCCACTACAAAATAACATGGAATTAAAAGGAAAATCCCGAGTACTGTGTGTGACACAAACCTTCATCTACTTAAGCGCTAATTACAAACAATTAGTGGATACTTATCTATGAGAACACCTCAGTAACCTGCTTCCCCAGTTGACGTAGAAGCAGTGCGTGAAGGTAGCTGTGATACCATCAGTAATGAAGATCGAGGTGGTATGATTATGTGGCAGTAGTGTCACTGCGTATACAGCGCGTAGATGCTATGAAGATCTGGTGTAGTAGGCAGCTTCGAAGTCAGGACACGCTACGTGAATTCGGTGATAATCGAATTCTGTCACATTAATCTACACAACCATCCATCAATCAACCAACCGTCCTTCATATACCAGAGTTGTCGACATAGCTCACAGAATAAGTAAGCTGAAGTCGCAATGGGCCGGTCATATAGCCGTAGAACCTACGACCGTTGGGGTAGACGTGTTCTTGAGTGGAGACCGCGAATCGGCAAACGTAAGGTGGGACAACCTCAGGCTCGGTTGAGCGACGATCTTCAGGGTAGCTGGTGGCAACTAGATGAGAGTTGCTGAGAATCGAGTTGAGTGGCGTGCGATTGAGGAGGCCTATGTCCAGCAGTGGACTGCTGTTGGCTGATGATGATGATGAATCTATACAAATAAATAAAATTGAAGTGTTTGTTTGCAATTTCAAAATAACAGCGTTTACTGAATGCATTTGAAAGTATTTTATACGTAATATTTTTTTTTATAATTTCACGCGAACGAAGGTCGCGGACAACAGCTAAGTATGAAGCCGCGTACACGCTACGGAGACGTACCGTAAACGGCACGTAGATGCTACAAAACTCTTGTATAGCTCTGCACATATAAGCTCTGAGACACTGTATGAAACAGACGCGTAAACGCTACGTAGTTGTCGGGTAGACGACGCGTAGTAAGCCTCGGTAACCTGCTACCTCAGTTTACATGTAAGCAGTGCGTGAAAGTAGCTGTGGTACCATCAGTGAGATAGGAGAATTGTATGAAGTCATATAGACAACACGTAGACGCTGCGTAGTAATCGTGTGATGATTAAAAGGAATCTTTGCGATGAGATAGTGTTAAAGTTATAACATAAAACTGAAAAAAAAACAGACATGCCAAGATTTGCTAAGGGACTTACCAGAGAATGGGCAGCAGCGTTCTCTGTGTTTTATAACAACCATACTGCGATCGCCAACCCGCCTGCCAAGCGTGGCGATTATGGCAAAACCTCCCCTAGACTGGTCAATGTGGCGGCACTTGGGGGAGGCCTATGTCCAGCAGTGGACGTGTTTCGGCTGAAATGATGATGATGATGATGATGCCAAGATTTCATGTGAATAAAAATGTGCATCGTTTGAGTAATCGTAATAAATATAACATGTTCTCATTAAAATATTTACTCATCTAACGTGATGATTACATCTCAGGCCTTGTGTTCAATCTTGAAGCAGGCAATCATTCGTGAGGAAATGTAGACAAAACAAACTTTGAATCACTCGTTCAATGTTTATATTATAATTACTTCAATATTATCTAGAAGAAGTCATTACAGAAAAAGTTGAGAATAATATTACCTAGATTGAATAACTGACCTAACACAAACTGTTTTTTATACTGAAATATAAACAGTACACTTGACTGGCTTGTTGGTCTAGTCGTCGTAATCGCACTGCTGAGCACGAGGTCCTGGATTCGACTGTCGGTTTTCAAAACATTTAGCAAACAAATATGGCGGCGCGGGGCACATGACGTTCAACCAGTCAGCGCGCTAGGTGCGTTCCGATTATAATCTACCGAAAAATAAACCGTTAAATTGTAATCAGTATGCTACGCTTCACAATCTTTCGACAGTTTACAATCTCGCTAGATAGATTATAATCTAACGGTTTTGTACAATTTTACGGTGACATAAACAAGGAGTCTAGCTGCATGATTCTATTGGCGCGTGGCGATAGTCGGAACTAATGACGCCATCTTGTTTTTAGGCTTCCGTACCTACCTCAAAGGAAAAATGGAACCTTTATAAAGGATCACTTTGTTGTCCGTATGTCTGTCTGTCTGTCAAAACCCTTTTTCACAGGAAGGCGTAAAGGAAATGAAATTTATATCAAATACTCTGGTACGGTCTCTTTTAGCTGTAAGTCAACGTGATCAAAAGATATGATCGTTATGTCGCATATTTTCGCATATTTTGCGATTTCGGAAGGAAATCAAAAGTTATAGCATACCCTATATATGTATATACAACATTAGTTTTAGTATATACGAAACCTGAAACACGTGTCTAGTATTTTTATGTAAAGAATCTATGTACAAAATTTCAAAACTGTATCATGCAAAATGACAACGTTATAAGCTTGTTCTGTTACCTGTTCGTCCGCGCAAAAACGTGGTCACCACGCAGTGCACCCGCGCACGCGCCTCCAGCGTCGTCTTGAGCTCATTAATAGTAATTATTTAGCAGTAGGTAGCTAAATGATTGCGATGGGTACTTCATGTCGCTCGGTGTCCAACTTGTAAAGTTTTTTAATATTTTTGGGACAAAATAAAACATGGTTTAAAAATTATTGGAGACTATTCAGTTACTTATTCTGAACAAACTATATTCAGGTTACGCATATACTTAAAAATAATGTTGTATATACTTTACTTCCCATTGACCTAGTAATTTGGCAAGAAACAATGTCTTACAGCACATGTAAAGTAAAAAATCTAAAACCCGTAAATATGTGTTTTAATAATAAAAAATGCAGGCCGCATTATAAAGTGTGAACGGAACCCTCTGTGCGCGAGTCCAACTCGCACTTGGCCGGTTTTTTAACACAATTTCAACAGATAATTTCCCAAATATCTAATAGCACCTCGTGATACAAGCGCCAAAACAATCATGCAGCACCTTACTGAAAAACGCACACAGACAAAAATAAAAACAGACACTAAAAAAATGTCGAAATTTTTTTTTGGATCCGTTATTTTCACTTTGAATCGATTTCAAACACCTACTAATGTCAAATAACCTCGATTACAGCGCCGTAGACGTAATTTAACTATTTTTAACACGAAAAGTATTTTAAACATATCATGAAATCTATGTAGAGATCTCGGTCAAGGCAATTCTGCTTTCTTCTGTACTATCTGATCTTCCAATGAGACGGAGACGGTATGTAATTATGGCTTAGTAGATTATGCCCGCGGCGTCGCCCGTGTGGAGTTCGGTAATTGTCCTACGGGATCGTACTACCGGGATAAAAAGTATATAGTTTATAACATGGATTAACATATACAACATTAGTTTTAGTATATGCGAAACCTGATACACGTGTCTAGTATTTTTATGTAAAGAATCTATGTACAAAATTTCAAAACTGTATCATCAAAAATCACAAACTTATAAGCTTGTCCTGTTATCTAGTTG
This sequence comes from Noctua fimbriata, assembly GCA_905163415.1. Taxonomy (NCBI): domain Eukaryota; kingdom Metazoa; phylum Arthropoda; class Insecta; order Lepidoptera; family Noctuidae; genus Noctua; species Noctua fimbriata. The sequence goes on from LR990946.1 coordinate 4,533,899, forward strand.
TCCGCACAAAAGCGTAGTCACCACGCAGGGGTGTACTATGCCAAATCGAATACCAAATAATCGAATATCAATTGATCGACCACTATAAGTCGAACATCTAAATAATCGAACGTTCTTAATATCGAATCGTTAATAAATCGAACATTCAAAATATCGTACACTCAATACATCGAGTGTTCAAAATATCGAATGATTGTTTGATCGAGCGTTCAAGGCATCGCATATTCATTCTATCGAAATATCAATACACTGAATACTTTTTATATAGAATACAAGAAAAACACAAAATTTACTAATAAATCACATTTTAATCTTTAATTATTATCTTTTACAGGTACATTTTAATATTTTGTGTGAATTGCAATTGCACGGAGATGTTGTTTTTATTCGATTTTAAACACCTTTATAAAATGATTACCTCTTTTTTTGAAGAGTATTATGATTATATTGAAAATTAATCATAGATAAATTAAATGTATAATTTTATTACAATACATAAACTTTCGTTAAAAACAAGTATATTTCTGAACGAACAACTAAGTCATATTTATTTCAGGCTACCCTCATACATTGTAATATTGTTTTCACCTCATAAATAAAACTATGTTCATCTGCAGAAAGCATTGTGACTAAGTAGTGCATTACAAGTGAATTTTGTGAAAAATGTCTGTAGGGTCTTATTATAAGCCAGAATTGTCCCAAAAACGCAAGTCGGTCTTAGTTTTGGATGGCTATGTAATGGCAATAAACAAAAATATTAATAACAAGTTCTACTGGCATTGTTCCTACAAATATAAATACCATTGTAATAGTACTGCAACAACAAAATTGCACGGAAGTGAGGAGCATTTGTTGGAAAGCTATACAACGCAGCATAATCACGCACCAGATCCTGGTAAGGTAGATGAACTACGTTTTAGGAATTCCCTAAAAAGTGATGCTACCAGCTCGCTTGATAGACCGAGTCAAATTATTCAGCGAAATGAGGCCAACATTTCAAAATCAAGTTCGTGTGCTCTGCCAAACAAAAAAGCAGCATCGCAAATTATACGTCGAGCAAGAAGAAAAGAAATGCCAAAGGAACCGATTACTTTGGATGATATAAACATCCCCGATAGATTGCAGAAAGTTGATGGTGAAAGATTTTTAGAGCGTCAGGTTAAGTTTGAAGAAAACTGTGTTATGTTATTTGCAACGAAATCGAATTTAATACTATTAAATAAATCACAACTTTGGGTGATGGATGGTACCTTCGCAACATGTCCTATACTTTTCAAACAAATATATAGTATACATGGTTTGGTGGACACGGGTACAGATCGTTATTACGTACCTTTAGTATATGCGTTTCTAACGAATAAGACGCTAAATTGTTACTTGTATTTTTTTCAAGCACTAAAGGCATATGCTCTAGAATATGATATCCAATTGAACCCACGAGTAATAATGACGGATTTCGAGATGGCGGTCATTAATAGTGTAAAAGAAGAATTTCCTGATGCGCAACACAAATGCTGTCTATTCCACTTAGGTCAAAATGTATGGCGTCAAATTCAACAAAATGGTTTGCAAAGTAAATATGGCCAAGATGCTGAGTTTGCTGTCAAGTTAAGACACATTATCGCACTTGCTTATTTACACCAAGATGAGATACCAGATGCTTTCGATAAATTGAGAGATGAAGTGTTACCCGACGAGGCAAGTGATATCACCAACTGGTTTGGAAAATATTATGTTTGGGGAAATATTAATTCTCGTGAGACGGGAAATAATAAATTACTTATAGCACGCTCAGCACCGATGTTTCCACCTTCACTGTGGTCTGTGTTTCAAAATAATACACTGGGTTTGCCTAGGACTCAAAATAACATTGAAGGATGGCACAGAAGATGGAACACGTTGCTTGATAAGCACAAAAGGGGTCTTTATGCTACCATAGAATTTTTAGTTAAGGAGCAAGCTATAACAAATAGGACAATTGAAAAGGCAAACGCGGGATTGGAAAGACCTACTCCACAAAAAAGAGGCAAAAGAGATGACAATGCGATTGAAAAAATATTAAACAGTAAAAACAACATGGATTTATTAGAGTTCCTCCGTGCAATCGCAATTCACACAAAATATTAAAATGAACCTGTAAAAGATAATAATTAAAGATTAAAATGTGATTTATTAGTAAATTTTGTGTTTTTCTTGTATTCTATATAAAAAGTATTCAGTGTATTGATATTTCGATAGAATGAATATGCGATGCCTTGAACGCTCGATCAAACAATCATTCGATATTTTGAACACTCGATGTATTGAGTGTACGATATTTTGAATGTTCGATTTATTAACCATTCGATATTAAGAACGTTCGAGTATTTAGATGTTCGACTTATAGTGGTTGATCAATTGATATTCGATTATTTGGTATTCGATTTGGCATAGTACACCCACCACGCAGCGCGCGCCTCCAGCGTCGTCTTGAGCTCATTGATAATAATAATTTGGCAATAGGTACCTAAATTATTGCGAAAGGTACTTAAAGTCGCTCGGTGTACAAATTTTAACTTTTATAAATATTTTTGGGAAAAAATATAACATGGTTTAAAAATTATTGGAATCGATTCAGTTACTTATTCTAAACAAACTATATTCAGGTTTCGCATATACTAAAAATAATGTTGTAGATCCATGTTATAAACTATCTGTGTGCCAAATTTCATCCAAAAGCGCTCAGTAGTTTTTGCGTGAAAGAGTAACAAACATCCATCCATCCATCCTCACAAACTTTCGCATTTATAATATAAGTAGGATTATTTTATTTGGTCTAGCTTTTTTTAATCAGAAATTATGATAGTCTAGGCTAGATCTGAATTAATAATACGGTTCTTGTTATGCAAGTAGACGCATTGGAGTTTCGATTGGTGAATGCTAGATTTACATTATCACTTATCAGCCTTTGTCGAGTGATAATAGGCTTTGCTGGTTGGTAATAAAATTTAGGACAGCAGGCAATACAACAACAACATCCATTTATTTTGCAGGCTACTTTGGCCCATACATACCTTCATCATCATCATCATCATCATTTCAGCCGAAAGACGTCCACTGCTGGACATAGGCCTCCCCCAAGTGCCGCCACATTGACCGGTCCCGTGCGACTCGCATCCATGCGTTGGAAGGCCTCCCACTAGGTGGACCGATGACCTGGTGAAGGTTGCAGGGATCCGCTGGATAGATACCTTACAGACAAACATACATAATTTTTATAAAATACAAATTGTGTTAGTAAATAGAACCTTAAAACTATGTTAGTAACACTTCACTTGTCCACTATGTCACTGTGCGTTCATGTGGCACTTGACAGTGGAAGCGAAGGAACACCACTCCCTGCGGCCAAAAGTCCTCCTCCAAGACGAGGTGCAGATAACACGTTGGTATTCGCACCACGAACGCCTTACGTTGTGGCGCGACACAAGCAGCTGCACTATCGCCACGTGCCAAATGGTATAGACCTAGGCCTAGGAATGTTTTTACCCTTTTCCAATGTTGTCCTATTTAACTCAAAAGTTTGTATAGTACAGAATGCCTTGTGACATAAAGTCCGCCTACATACCTCTACACTGTCATCATATTCCTGCCCTTGTCCCATGTTACTTGGGGTCGGCGCAACACATTTTTTTCTTCCATTCTCCCCTGTCAATCGTCACGCTATCATTTACTCCTTTTTCCTCACACAATCCATCCATGTTTTCTTTGGTTTCTGTCCCTCGTCATCTACTGGACTAAAGTTTAAATAAAGGAACAAGTAGGTGATAATTTGATTAATTCCACACCTTTCAATTTTAAAGTAGGTATTTAGAAATGTTCCTGTTAAATAATAACATTATTATATTTTATAGAAATTTAAAGTTAGCCATGTTAGGTAGGCACTTTCAACCCGCTATAACCACAAAACACTAAAACCACAAACCTACGTTATTTGTGTTTAATTTATATTAATTACAAAACAATATAATTATCAATTAATGCTCAAATATTTCACTTTCTCTACTATTTTTCCTTCCCTAAGTTCAGACTACATTCGACCAAGCTATGTTTATGTCATCAATTTTCCACAGTACTTATTATTACATCAGAAACAAATTATGATGTACTAGCGACCCGCCCCGGCTTCGCACGGGTGCAATGTACATATAAACCTTCCTCTTGAATCACTCTATCTATTAAAAAAACCGCATCATAATCCGTTGTGTAGTTTAAAAGATCTAAGCATACATAGGGACAGACAGACAGCGGGAAGCGACTTTGTTTTATACTATGTAGTGATACGACTACGACCTGTGTAGGAGGTTTTGGTGAAATGAATTGTTTACTATGTTTTGTAGCTTTAAATTGAATACACAATTATGGAATAATGGTTGTAAACAATAAAATGATTCCTTGTCCGTGTTTACATCATTTTGGGGCTGACTGTACACACTAATTTTGCAAATAATGTTTAAGTCCCATGTCATGGAGAGCGGGTCTATTGCCATCAACAGGGCACATGATTCCGTGGCTGCTGTTGAGAAATTCCTGATGGAAAATCTCAATGCTATACCTGAAGGTTACCTGAATTATCCTGTTCTCTTTACCCATTCAAAGACAACTTGAATCATAACAAATTGTTTAATGGGTTTCTACCCCAAACAAAAAACTTGTTTACATTTTAATATAAAGGTATTTTACCTCAGGTAACCATTACGCAGTAGTCTTGGAAAAAGAGAACAGGATAAAATATGAGGTGTTCAGGTGACTTTTAGAGAAATACTGTTACTGGTAGCCTGTGTCATGTCATCCCACTGCTGGGCAAAGGCCTCCTCCCCCTATGACTTCCAAATCTTTCGATCCAGAGCCAATGTGGACCACTGGTCGTTGATTCTGTCAGGCTCGCACTTTTTTTTTTTGAATCGATAACGATTCAAAAAAAAAAAGTGCGTGCGTGCGTGTGTGTGTGTGTGTGTGTGTGTGTGTGTCTGGTGTGTGTGTGTGTGTGTGTGTGTACTCAATTATAAAATTGAGTTTCATTATTAATTTTAACTGTTTCTATTTATTTTTATCAATTGTTTGACCGAAAGGAATTTGACAAATTTTCACTTCCCAAAAAATGTTTCGCATAATTTCATTTGCCAAATTATTACTTAGTAAAAAATCTATTCACAAAATATTGTAACGCAAACCTAATGTTTGGGAAATGAACGTTTAAACTATAACTTGTTTACCAACTAGTACTTTTAACATTTTTTATTTTGTCAAATATTTGAGATGGAATAACAGTTTTTACGCAAAATCAAATAAGCCAAATATATACGTTTTCAATTCACCCTTTCCTATTCAGTCAAATGTTACATTGACAAAAATGTGAACCGCTAAGTGGGTAGTAGGTAAATCATAAATGTCGCTCTATGTGGAAACACTATCTAGTTCTATCTAGTTTTAACCTAACCTAATAAGTAATTATCCTAATCTAAATAATTCAGCTCCGGGTAACCTACTAAAAACAATATCTTTTTTTCTATTAATGCAAGTCGTGTCTGGCACTCGCCGGCCGCTGCCGCGGCACCGCTCGCTTCGCTCGCTCGGCTCGTGCGTAGGCGGTCACAGTTTTAACCTAACCTAACCTACCCATTTTGTTTAAAGAAGAAATTAACCTAATCTAAATAGTTGAGTTCCGGGTAACCTACTAAAAACAATATCTTTTTTTCTATTAATGCAAGTCGTGTCTGGCACTCGCCGGCCGCTGCCGCGGCACCGCTCGCTTCGCTCGCTCGGCTCGTGCGTAGGAGGTCACAGTTTTAACCTAACCTAACCTAACCATTTTTAACCTAACTATGCTCCGAAATAAAATTACTAATGTCCATTGCAAAAAAATAAAAAATATTTTGCATTAAAAAATGATTATATTAAAAAAAAATGCATTTTTTAATTATGTAATTCCCAAAAAATCTTATTTTTGCCTTAATAATTTTTGGCTTAACAAATCATTTCACCAAACGTTTATTGTCTGAAGATTCTTTGCTGTAATAAATCATTTGATTAAATACCAAATGCCATAATGACATTATACTTGGTAATATTTTGCCAAGTAAAAATTTGACCAAATAAAAATATGCGTACTAAAATCATTAGAAATATTGCAATGGTATAAAAAAAGGTTGCTAAAATTTGTTTGGGTAATGAAATTTTGTCAAAATCTTTTCGGAAAAACGGCAGGATCCCATTAGAACATTTGTAGCCGTCAACCAATCATTCTGTACATCAATGTACAGAATGATTGGTTGACGGCTTCGTGAAGGGTCTATTTACAACCTTTAATAGTAGACCCACATTTTGCCAGTTATGTTAAAGTCCCATGTAATGGGGGCGAGTCTATTGCCATCAACCGGCCACAAATCCAGACTCCGTGGCTGCTACTGAGAAAATCCTGATGGAAAAACCCAATAGTACTTGCAGACCGACCACTAGACCAAAGAAACAGGCCTATTTCTGGTTGATTAATATATAATCTATTACAGCATTTACAGCTGGCACTGCCGCTGCGGCTGCAGAGAACCTCCAGCGGCGTAAATATAGAAACCTTTGTGGAAACTATATTTACGAGCCGTTTGGGGTTGAAACTCTGGGGCCGTGGGGTCCGAGTGCTCATAGCCTGTTCAAGGAAATTTCGAAACGTCTAGTTGAAGCTTCCCGTAACCCAAGGGCTGGCTTTTACCTTGGCCAGACGCTAAGTGTTGCCATACAACGTGGCAACGCCGCCAGTCTCTTGGGTACATTACCAGCTGACAGCGTTGAGGAGGAGTTTTCGATGCCCTTTTATAGTTTGTTGTTAGTTTATTTAATAGTTTTTAATTAATAATGTATGATTATAGTTAGTTTACTCTACTTAACAAATGATTTTAGAATTTCTTTGATAATTCGTCGAAATATATTAGTAAAACGCTTTATTACAGTGTACCAGACCTGGGAATCGAACCCAACAACAACCAATAAACGCTTGAGACCACCAGACCAACGCGAGACAGTAAATTTATTACATGTTTCTTGTTAGTCGTCGAACGTAAATGTTAGGCCAACAAATAAACATTTATTGGCCTTGGCCTAATTAGCAGGGAACCACGGGTGTTCGATGAAGCGTCGGGGAAATGGTATAACCTGTATTTTTTTGTATGGAGGGAATACTCGGTCTCAAAGTAGTAATTTTATGTGTGTGACTTGTCTATTGCATTAGGAGCTCGTGGCTAAATAATAATAACGGTCATATTAATCTTTAGGTTAAGCCGTGCTTGCCTAGGTTGGTCTGTGGATGGGTGACCGCCCATTACATACCGAGTTTCCTCCGTACCTCGGAAACACATTGAGCCGTTGGTCCCGGCTGTCATTTGTAGATCTTTGACAGTCGTTACAGGTAGTCAGTGGCTCAAAAAGTCTGACAACCAGTCTTACCAAGGGGTTACCTAGTACTAACTAGGTTGTGGAGGTCAGACAGGCAGTCGCTCCATGTAACATACGGGTATTCAGCTGCATCCGGTTAGACTGGAAGCCGACCCTAACATAGTTGGGAAAAGGCTAGGCAGATGATGACTTGTCTATTGCATTAGGTTAAGACCAGCAATGACAGTTTAAGGCATTTAAATAAATACTCACTGAATAGAACTCATCAAGTACAGTGTTTGAAACCGTTGGACGTCGAACTATGCTTGCTTTGATAAGAAATAATTATATAATTTGAATAAATACACTCTTTTATTAGAAAAAATTATCGGCTATCCCATACAAAATTTCAATACGTAGTATGGGACAGCTGATAATTTTTTCGCATTTACGATATTGGACCCAAGGAGAAAGTTGTTTAGTTTGATGGTCTGCAGCATATCCTTTTATATGACTATACCCTTTCTGTTACACCCTGTATAATATACGAAACGGGCACAGTTTTAAAATATTTAGCAGCTTTTAAATTCTTTATTGCAAACACCAGATAACACCAATTTCCTACAGTTTAACATGAAGAATACTTTGAATCGCGAACTCCTTCAGCTCTCAGAGACGAAGTTAAAAAATCTCACTGCCCGCTATTTTAGTATGGGTAATCATCAAACGACCGCGGTCCCGCTCTGGGCGGAGCGGAAGGGAGTTTCAGACTTGTACTGACTAAAACCTCCATGTTCCTTCTTAGCCCTTTGTGTTCCAGGGCCGCGGTATCTCTTTCGAACAGTCCCGCAACCCCGAAAGGCATCGACCCTTCCTGGCTGCTGACATCTCTTTGAGGCGCGCGTGGAACACGAACGCGTCGTCGACACGGCCTATATTCATAAGAGGGCCGGACGGCGAGCTAGCTCATTAAGTCATTACTCACCGTCCATAGGCCCGGATATCTCACTGCCCTGAACTATTGACATATTCAAAACATGAGTGTTACTCCCATCCATCATCATCATCCTCCTAAACACTGTTGACAACACCAATACGAATTTAAACGCGAACAAAAACAAAGGTAACAACGAGTCGTATTTCTGTCAGTAACCCGGTCAGTGTTACGTGGCGCAGGTATTTGCAACCGGGAATGTGTTGTCAACTAATATTAGATCGGTGACTAACTGATTGTTATCTTAGAGGTGTGAGTGATGCTTGGTCTTTATCTTGAGCGGCTTTGACGTGTGAATAGTATGGCTTGTCTTTAGTACAAAGATGAAACGTATGGACCTACATTTCGTTATGGTAGGACGTTTTTTCCGATTCCGATTCCTTAATGGGTTTTTCCACCAGGAATTTCTACCTCATGGGCTACAATACACAAGCACGACTGTTGAGTATGAGGTCCTGGGTTGGATACTCTTCCTTTTCCCATACAATCATCAATTACAAATACTCGATTCACCTCTATAGACCAACCGCTTTAATAAGTCTTCGCGAAGGTATCAATTTAAACGGAATATTCTGAAGGTTGATCACGTATTGGTTCAATTAGTATTGCGATACTAATGTTCTCATCCACATAGGTATAACGATACCTATGTGGATGATGGTTCTTTTAAACCAAAGACTTAATAAAGCGATCGGTTTATAGTCAAAGTCATACACAATATCATCTTCATTTTTGATTATCGAATGACCGTGATATTTTATAGGCTCTGTGCCTCCCCTAATCTCGAAATTATATGATTAATTTTGAGTAATTATACCTAATAGCCTGAACAAAATATTGATCAAGCTTGCAACGTCACCATAATGTTTGTTAGTCTTACAATCATTATAAGTTATTTGTTATTTACCTTTCAGCTATTATTTACAATTGCGTCAGCTGTAAATACATATTATATTATCTAAAATTAGATTACGTTGCAGCGTAGGTGTATTATTATTGCATAATGTTTTTAGTTTATACGTAAATAAATTTGTTATCAGTATTTTTTGGTCGCGGGGAAATCCCTGATTATATTCCACGATAAGCAGGCTGTAAGGCAAGGCTGCCCAACCCCAGGCCCGCGAGACACAGAGGGGCCTGCGAGCGACTTTTAAATCGCCCGCGTGAGCAAGTTTAAAATTTCTTGCAGTTGGAAATCACTGAAATCATTCTGCACTAAAAATATCTTTAAAATCACAAATTTCTTTAGACGAACTTGTAGATTTTTGAAAATAGGTACCAAAAGAAGACTTTACTGCAATAACTGACCTGGGGGGGTTACTATGATGTCTTAAAGCAGGAGTAATTCCAGTGTGGGAAAGAGACAGAGCTATACAGGTCATCTAGCACTATCTCTTTCCCACACTGGAATTACTCCTGCTTTAAGACTTCATAGTAACCCCCCTGGTCTTTCCATTTTAAGTAGTTTCGAATCAACATATGTATGTTTGTGAAAAAATATTTTCAAATTAAATTATAAAGGATGTAAATAGACCCTTAACATAGCCGAAAGGCACTTGTTCTCCCCGTCTTTGCGATCATTTTTTTGTTCTAGACCATACCTGGGAACGTTCTGGTTACGGAGATATTGGGGGTCAAAGTTCCTACTTTTTCACAATTTTTTTTTTAAATACATGTTTTTAATGTAAGATTTTTACTTTACACACCTCCACGACCCCCGTACTATTCAATCCACCCATCAGCACAATGCTTTGAGTCTTTCCATCGAGTCCTACCGTAAAATGTGATTTTTAACCCCAAAAAAAAAAGGTTTCCCAGCAATAATTTTTGAGTACAGTTACTTAGTTTGATGTACAGAATATTTGATTGACGGCTGTGTGAAGGGTCTGTTTACACCCTGCATAAAAAATAAATCTACATCATTTCTTATTTGTTGTGACTATCAACATCTGATCTGATGCCTAATATAGGAAAATTATTAAAACAGAAACAATTTCAGAAATCACATTCATTGTAGAAATAATTTAGATTTCGATCAGCTGTATGTTAGTAGATTTTAGTCAATTTTGTTTTAATCTATAACCATATGAATGCAGAACATGATAATTCTAGAATTGTAGACCCACCAGCAATAAAAAATCCGCATTTCCATTAATTTTGACTGTGTTGTGTTGCAAGAATTTCTCAGTAGCCGGCACGGAGTCTCGTTTGTGCCCTGTTGGCAATAGGCTCGCCCCCTATTAACTTGAAACATACTTGGCGAAAAGTAAGTGCATTGTTCCACTAACCCCACACGCTGGCGCCACAGCTGGAAGAATCACACATGATTATTTCCAGCTGTGGCGCCCTGACACAGTTAGAAAACGATGCGGCAGACCTCGTAGATGACGCCAAGTTGAGCTGGATAAAGCCAAGGACCAGTGGCCCACAGTAGCTTTTAAGGAATTAATAAAAGGCCTTATAACTCATTTAAACTTTATTTTACTACATAATTAGATAATGACCATAAATTATATACATTTACAATATCATGAAGATTTTCTTTAGGTTTGGTACACATTGAGTTAATTTCAGGTTATTTCACTTTCGGCAACTGTTATTCACTCACATTTAGTGTAGATGTGCTAAATAATAACAACCGCTCGGCTTAAGCAGTGCTTGCCTAGTTTGGTCTGTGGATGGATGACCGCCCATTACATACCGAGTTTCCTCGGTGCCTCGGAAACACGTTAAGCCGTTTCGCGTTGGCCCCGGCTGTCATCTGTAGATCTTTGATAGTCGTTACAGGTAGTCAGTGGCCCAAAAAGTCTGACAACCAGTCTTACCAAGGGGTATCGTCGTATTACCCAGTACTAACTAGGTTGTGGAGGTCAGATAGGCAGTCGCTCCATGTAAAATACTGGTATTCAGATGCATCCGGTTAGACTGGAAGCCGACCCCAACATAGTTGGGAAAAGGCTAGGCAGATGATGAGGATAGTAATTAATAGAAGAGATAGTAATCTATTTTAAGAATTACCAAGAAAGCGTTATTCGTGTTAATTTTAGTTCTGATTCATTTATAGATAAACTTGTCTAGTTTGACCTGACCTGATGAGTATTATAATTATATTTCATTTGAGAATATGTTTTGAAAGAGTGCCATCAAATGCGATAGAATAATAAACACTGCACGAGATTATCTTTGAGTACTTTAGGTACATTCAATGTGTACTAAGCTTTATCATTATAATAATCTGTTTAACCTAGCTTAGCTAGAAGATCACAATATTTCGACGATATCATTATATTTATTAAATATATACTCAATTAAATAAATACATGTACATTGTACAACTATGATAAGCAAATTTTTGTTCCATTACATTCAGTGTTTTGTTATTAAAAGTTATATTAGAAAATACACATGATCAAAAACAAACACACGACTAATATACTTACAAAAAACAACATCAATCTGCAAGTGATTAAAGTATTAGAAACTCTAAATTAATATCAGAAGCGTCGGTTTAAATTTTATATCATTTAAACACTTAAATACAGATACATTTTATGTTAACACAGAAGCACCTCTGCTTATACAGCTTCAAACAATTTGTCCTTTCAATCTGTTAAAGAAATTAACACTAATAACTGAGTTATTAGCATTTAATTCATTTAAGACACACGTCCGTAACGCGCGTCGTTCGCGCGTCGACTGGCAAAAATTTCACTGTCGAGCAAGCACACCCTGTTGCTATCTCACTCGCACTTGTCGTGAGGGGTGTGCTCGGCTGGGCAGTGAAAGGGATAGCTTCACTCAACCGAGGCAGGTATTATCTCACCGCAGGCCATGTTTTGGGTGGGAACAAGCTGTGGTAGTGGGGCTGTCGGGCCCCGAAGCCGGGCCGAACTCAGCTCATTGCATTGGACCCAAAGCTCCAACTGAAAAAATTAAATAGAATGTCCATGTTAGTTGAAGGTTTTACGGTTGCTGTTCAAAGTGCCGCGTTTAAGGCATCATATCGTGGTGATCGTCACTGCTGACTTACTTAAGCTGTCTCAGTTTGGAGCAATATATGGTAATTAATCATTTTACTACACTGCCTAAAGTTACATAAATACAACTTACTTTAAAAACGCAAGTTAATAACATCAAAGACTACTACTATCTCACTCGCTAATTTACTTGGACAAGGAACTACTCGTTGGTTTGGTGCCAGTGGGCTAATTTTTTATAGGTATGACACCCAACATCTACAACATTATTTTTAGTATATGCGAAACCTGAATATAGTTTGTTCAGAATAAGTAACTGAATCGATTCCAATATTTTTTAAGCCATGTTATATTTTGTCCCCAAATTTTTTTTTTATATTTAAAAAAGATTACAAGTCTGACCAAGTAGATGTATTCGTGGACATATTGCAATTCTTCCCATTTTGACCTATGGATCCCAGACTTGGTTAGTCTCTTTCCAGTCCAGGCAAGACAAGGAAGTCACCAGACGAACCGAAAATGCCTGGAAGAGCTACTGGTCCATGAAAGAGCTTATGAAGGGAAACCTTCCTTTGTCACTAAAGAGAAAAATCATGGACATGTGCATTCTTCCCATTTTGACCTATGGATCCCAGACTTGGTCTTTGACAAACATTCAAAAGTCCAAACTCAAGGTCTGCCAACGTGCCATTGAGCGCAGCATTCTAGGCGTCAAACTCACCGACCATGTACGCAACACCACACTGCGCTCCAAAACAAAAGTTGCTGACGTTGCTCAAAAAGCCGCTAAGCTGAAGTGGGACTGGACTGGCCACGTCTGCCGCATGCCCAATGAGCTGTGGGCCAAAATAACCACTTTCTGGAGCCCTGACACAGCCAGAAGGCGTCGCGGCAGACCTCGCAGAAGATGGCGGGACGAACTTGATAAAACAAACGACCAGTGGCCCACATTAGCCCTGGATCGTAGCAACTGGAAGTCATGGGGAGAGGCCTTTGCCCAGCAGTGGGATGACGCAGGCTAGCAGCATAAGTACAAGTCTGACACCGAGCCACATTAAGTACCTATTGCAATAATTTAGGTACCTACTGCCAAATAATTATTATCAATGAGCTCAAGACGACGCTGGAGCCGCGCGCGTGACGCGCTGCGTGGTGACAACGTTTTGGTGCGAACAACGAGGTAACAGAACAAGCTTATAACTCTGTGATTTGACGCAGTTTTGAAATTTTGTACATAGATTCTTTACATAAAAATACTAGACACGTGTTTTAGGTTTCACATATACTAAAACTAATGTTGTAAATTAAATTGCCTAAACAAATCATAGATATTACCAATAAAGATCTGTTCAAAAAATGTTTAAACGAATTTCTAGCTGCAAAATGTTACTATACAATTAACGATTATTTAAATGAAAGATACTAGATCTGCTACATCCGATTTATTATATTAGTAAAAACTTGACGTTGAATTAAATTATAGGTATCATTAAAATCAAATTGTTATACCCGTATAGTTATGTGACATGTACTTATTTTAATATTTTTTTTTTTTATGACTTTGATATTTATACTACCTAAGCCACGACCTTCATTCGCATGATGTTAGTATAGAAAAATATTACTTCCGTTTTTTAATCGGATTTTGTTTTCAATTTCAAGGGTATTTTTGCACGAAACAGTAATTATTTTTCTAAAATAAAAGTAGCCTAAGTTAGACTTTATAACATCAGCCATCTGCAAGAAAAAGTACCGTCAAAATCGGTCCAGCCGTTTCAGAGATTAGCCGGAACAAACAGACAGACAAACAAAAATTGAAAAGAAATGAGTTTTTGTTATAAGTAGGTACCGTATAGGTGTACTTTCATATGCATTCAGTAAAAAGCTGTTATTTTGATGTTACAAACAGACACAATTTTATTTATTTGATGAATAGGTTATTCTGACATTGTGTGCTCTTTTTCTATATTGAATTTTCATAGAAATGGATTTAATTTGTACGCTTCAACGCAAGACATAGATGGACTCGCCATATTATATTTATTTGTAACACCCCTGTACAACCTATGTCTACAAATAACGATTTCATTTTCATTTCCAACGTCAAAGTTAAGGCTAAAGCTACTTTCAGAATTCTTCTCTATTGAATATAAGAAAGAACTAGGTTTTTTATGTTAAAATATACAACATTAGTTTTAGTATATGCGAAACCTGATACACGTGTCTAGTATTTTTATGTAAAGAATCTATGTACAAAATTTCAAAACTGTATCATGAAAAATCACAAAGTTATAACCTTGTTCTGTTACCTAGTTTTCCGCACAAAAACGCGGTCACCACGCAGCGCGCGCCTCCAGTTTCGTCTTGAGCTCATTGATAATAATAATTTGGCAGTAGGTACCTAAATTATTGCGATAGGTACTCAAAGTCGCTCGGTATCCAACTTTTAACTTTTTTAAATATTTTTGGGAAAAAATATAACATGGTTTAAAAATTATTGGAATCGATTCAGTTACTTATTCTGAACAAACTATATTCAGGTTTCGCATATACTTAAAATAATGTTGTATACAGCGGTAGCTAACACTGTATTTCTAAGCTTATCTACTTAATAAATTAACTAGATTCAACTTGTTAATTAGATCTAGATTCTTACATAAATACAACACAAACAAAATTTCTATGTGAGGGGGCTGCCTTCCACCCCGAAAGGGAGCCCCCTCACATATAAATTTTACATCGGTTATTTAAAACAAAATTGCTGTTTCCTACAATAGTGCAATACCTACACGGTCTAAATGTATTGACCATCTGCTTTTTTTTTTTCATAAGCGATGAAAAATTTCGATGCGGGAGGGTCTCAGAATGATGTACTGAATACGTGGTAACCGTTTTCGGGTCGGTGTCCCTTCCACGCCGTATACTTTATTTTGAACAACAAAATTGTTACACAGCGCTTATAAGTGAAATGAAAATATTGATGATTCAATAGCCACCATAACCATTAGCAGCATCTCTTGGGAGTTATTTTCATGGTCCAGTTACTTGAGAGCCAGAAGATTGACATGTTCAACAAGTTTTTGACTAGACCCCCTCCCTCCCCCCAAACCTAGGATAGCTTCGAAGGGAGTAACCACAACAGCAAATAGCTCGACTCGGTGTCGAGCTGCATGTTATTTCATGGACTCTTATGCTATTTCTGACCGGCTAAAGAAAATTCCTTGTCGAAATCTCGGAGTGATCCGATATTATAAATGTTGAATTAATTTTGACCAGCATCCCTACAACTAAAACTTCTGCGGCTGCATTAAGATCAATGATATTATAAATAAAAAGAGGTAGATATCGCACTAGCGCGCACCAATTGTTGCAGACAAATTCAGACAATTGTCGTAATGTAGTACCTACTTCAAGCGCAATAGCTATCTCTTTTTGTATCATACGTTCCGTATTATCTATCGCAGTCGTAACAATGCAACGATATTTGAACGCCTCTCAGTATGTACGTAGAATATCTTCTTTATAATCTCATTGATTAAGATCGAGAATTTTCCCTAAAAAGAAATTCCTCTCTTTAAAGACAGTTTTTTCAGTGACTCATATCCCATTCAACGTACTTCAGTAGGCATCTTCTCCGGCGGATGCTTGCAGGTTCCACCACAGTGCAGCTGTAGCAACAGCTCCGCTATAGCAGCTGCAGAGGTGTCAATCACACGCTGTCGGCACACGGCTACCGCGTGGACGAACCCGCCGGGGCCCACGAACTCGTGCTCCATGAAGACTGTCTTGTCATCCCAGTATATTGCCTGAAAAAGAGAGAGAAGGAAGATAAATTAAACTAGTCTGAAACAGTGACAGAGTTCCAGGAAAGAGGTGCCAGTACCATCATCTGCCTAGCCTTTTCCCAACTATGTTGGGGTCGATTTCCAGCATAACCGGATGCTGCTGAATATCAGTATTTTACATGGGGCGACTGCCTATCTGACCTCCACAACCAAGGTTAGTATTCGAAAATATGATTATGGTACTGGTTGTCAGACTTTCGGGCCACTGACTACTTGTTACGACTGTCAAAGATCCAACGGCTTACCGTGCTTTCCGAAGCACAGAGGAAACTCGGTATGTAATGGATGATCACCCATCCACAGACGTACCTAGGCAAGCACGTCTTAACCTGAAGATCGATCCAAGCGGCTGTTATTATTTAGCCACGAGATCCTCAGTAGCAGTTGGCCAGTATGGGATGGTGAATAGTTAAAGATAGCCAAGAAGGTAAACAAGTGACAGATAATACCGAGTGCTGACGGTCTGACAGTTTTCACCCTTATGATCCAAGTAATAAAGGTGAAAAATGGTCGACCGTCAGTGAGCTCTGTAGTACCTATGTTTATAAATCAGAAAGAGGTGAATAGAATAAGGGAATTTCTTTTAATTTGAGAAAGGAATTTATTGAAAACTCCTCTCCTATATAAATAATACGCCTGGTCATCAATCACAGCTAACAGCGGCCAAGTGCACGGTTACATTCATTCTCTCTTTTGGATTCATCGGAAACCCAAAATAGTTGTACGTCTGTCGGTTTATTGCGATGATGGCGACCACACTAGTCACGTTGTAATATCAATATAACAATCACCATTCATCAAACATAAATCGTTGTTTATTTATTAATTGACTCAAAAGAGGCACCAGTAAACTTCGATATTTTCAATTTCTGGCACAGAATCGACGGAAGAAGCCATGATCATCCCTTAGAAAGTTTACATCATCATCTGCGCAGCCTTTTTCCAGATAACATAGCTCGGGTCGGCTTCCAGTCTAACCGGATGCAGTTGAATAGTATTTTACATGTAGCGACTGCCTATCTGACTTTCACAAAGCAGTTGTAGTACTTGGTAAGACTCCTTGGCAAGACTAGTTGTCAGACTTTCAGGTATCTGTAACGACTGTCAAAGATCTACAAATGACAGCAGGGACCAACAGCTTACCATCATCACTATTTCACACAGTCCAGACATCGTTTCTTTAACCTGCCCCTAATATTAAAGGCATCCACAATCATACTCAAAACTTTCCTAACGTCATTTTCCTCACCTTCGAAGTAATCGTAAACTTGGTGAAAGGTTTCAGGAACCGCCTGTATCTGATGGTCGCAGCAGCTTGCACCACCGCCCCTCCAGCAGACTTGATGTTGTTGTACAGACCAGTTCTCTCGTAGAAGTCAGCTCGAGCGAAGTCCAGCTCTCGAAGGTAGCGCGCATTGTTCATGTGGTAGAGAAGGGTGTCGATGTCGTTCATCAGACACCATCCTGGAAAGACGTGAAGGAAGGATTTGTAGTAGTTGGAGTCTCAACAGATGCCTAGCTTTTTGCTCCTTTTTTTGGCTTCCAGTGGGTCTACAATCGTTAGACATCAAAATCTGCCTAGCTTTTTAAAAACTATGCTGGAGTCAAACTGGTTTAAGCTTTCTCGGTTTAAAACTAAATTTATACTGTCACTACGTGACTTATATTGTCAGTACGTGGGACGGGTCCGTACGTTTGAGTAAGCTCAAAAGTAGCAGCCGGCTTCGTAATAAGGACTCCACAAAACCTGGTGATACTGTGAGTGTGCGTTGCCGTGACATAGCGTCGAATTCCATTAGTGCACGTAGCAAAAGACAAAGAAAGAAGGTGGGCAGATTTGTTTGCTCCTAACAATTTATTTTCCATCCACCAGCATCCTCAGTCAACCCGCGATCATTGCGCTCGCAACAGCGTCGAAATATCGGGAGCTCAAAATAACGAACAACCACGGAAGATATCCCGTAAGAGGCAGTATAAGTTTATGCTGGAGTCGCCTTCCAGTCTTACTAGATGCAGGTAAAATTGCTGACTTGACTGTTATCTGACTTCCACACCGCCCTCCCCTGCACTGTAACCTGTTACCCAGGAGGTATCCCCAATTGGCCTGATTGTGAAGACTTTCGGGCTTTACCCGTGTCGACGGTCCATATCTACAGATGACATCCGGGACTTACGGCTTACAGTGCCTTCCAAAGCACTTAAGGGGTTTCGAGGTCACTCATTCACTCACCGAACTCCTCAACCGTTGCTTTACTTTCATCGAATAACCCGCGCTGGTCCAATAACTGTTCGCTGTTGCTATACGCATGGCAGATGAGCCCGAAAAGATCTGGAGTTGGGACCGCGAACCAAAGACGTTGCGTTGGAAGGCTCCCCACTAGATGGACCGATGACCTGGTGAAGATTGCAGGGATCCGCTGGCCGCGAGACGCACGGGACCAGTCGACACTTGGGGGAGGCCTATGTCCAGCAGTAGATGTCTTTCAGCTGAAAGCTGTTCGCCAACTACCTATTGTCAGGCGTTTTGCGAAATCATGGAAACCATGCTATACAGATACTGAACCGAACAGCAAGTCAGGCTTGATTCCCGTATAGCAATGTTTTTGTACTAGAGGGGTAAAAATCATTGCTATACGGAAATCATTCGGAGTTTCTCTACTTTTCTAGACAGTGTGAGGATCTTACCATAAACTTCCGTAGTATCCATAATGCAGACCTTCTTCTTGAAGTACCGTGCCTTAGCCACGGTGTACATCATCCGGACGAAGTAGGCGACATCTAAGCTGCCGTACAGTATCAGGGCGCCTGCAACCACGGCAGCTGCCCATCCCGGTACGCATACCGTCCACATGATTATCTGAAACAATTATAATCCCTGACAAGTGTGTACAAGGTCGGTTTTTGCACTGCTTGATAAATTTTGACTCTGGTTTCAGCTTCATTTCACGAAGATAAAACTTGGTTTCTACCAAAATCACAGGAGGTACAAGAGATAATGTAGATTTCAACCAATGTGACAGGTCGATTCCATACTTCTTCTCTCCGCTCCGTTCATCTCCGAAACTGGACCTTAGATTCACTGAGCACGGAGACGCCTCGACGGACGCTTCTAGACGCGGCATAGTCAATGCTTTCGATACAAACCAAATGTGTCACCGCTTACTTGCACTTCAACATGAATGACGTTGAAACTGTCCGTGGCGGTAGCTAATTAGTTATTAACATCCAAATTTCTTAACTATGTTTTCCTACAACATACAGAGGTGCGTGTATGACCTGACCACCACTGTATCAATGACTGATCAACAAATCGGTCATTTTGTCGATTCTTCCGTCGACAAAACCCGTTTCTACGGTGGTCATGCTACGCGTGCTGATCTATAAATGTGGACTAAGCATAAAAGAGTGCGGATCGTAGTAGGTTCTGTAGCCCAACGTTCTAGTTACCCCCATTGGAATGAACGAGTGTGTGTACGTCATCATCTCACCTGCCCAGACTTTTCCCAACTACGTTGGGGTCGGCTTCCAGTCTAACCGGATGCAGCTGAATACCAGTATTTTACATGGAGCGACTGCCTAGCTGACCTCCACAACCCAGTTAGTGCTGGTTAATAAGATACGATAAATGATCTACAAATTACAGACGGGACCAACGGCTTAACGTCTTATCTGAGGCACAGAGGAAACTCGGTATGTAATGGGGGTCACCCATCCACGGACCACCCTAGGCAAGCGCGGCTTAACCTGAAGATTGACCCGATTAGATAGAATTGTAGTCTTTAAAGCTTAACAAAGTGAGACCTCTTCTGTGTATATGTTTAAATAGACAACCAATGATCTCTCTTGTATTTTAAATGTAGCAGTAAAGAACTACCCAATACAAAAAAAAACAATATGTTTTACGAAAACAAAAATAATTATGACCACAATTTAAAGTAGCTCCCTTATAAGTCCTAAAAACTAAGCTAGCTACACATCGACCCCTTGCCAACACAAGAATCTCACAAAACGCACTCAACAATTTACTAATTGCCAATTAGCGAATGGGGCTAAGATCGTCCAGCATAGCCCATTGTGTAAAGTGGCCATTTTATACAGCATTCCATTATGACCGACATCGTTTATAGAAATGGTTGTTTTCTATAAATAAGAGGCAAATGTACTTTATGGTAAAACCAATCGATACAGAGAGTACCTAAATTACTAATGCGATCCCAGTCTACAGAGGTACTAATGTAACTGTGTGTACCGATGTATGTTTATTTATGACTTTCTTATCAACGCATTGCGTATTTTGTAACATGTATTACGATCTCTCACTTGTTATGAAGAACTAGCACTGCGGCTGTGCTCACGTGGAGTTTTCTTTAATAATACCTTGAAAATTACTCAAGAAAGCTTAAAAAGAAGATTTTATATCTATCCTACGAACTAGGCAATAGTAGCGAAGGGTCAATTTTTGTAAGAGGTAAGCCGAAGTACATATCTTTAATGTGATTATATTATTTGTCTATAGAATACTGACGTGCCATTTTTCAAAGGGAAGCCGGTAGGAATCGAGTTGTATGGAACCTTCGCCACTGAGGCAAGAACTTTGAAAAAAAGACCTACCTCACCGCTTATCATAAATAATTAGATTATTTAAGTAATTATACATTTTTACCGAAAAACAATGTAAATAATATGCTGATAGACGGAGTACCTACTGATTTTCGGATTAAAAACGTAATATCGTAAATTAATAGTCTATATCATATTTTGATTAAACAAAATGACATATCGTTTACTGTTTTATAAGACAAAATACGAATAAAATAGTTTGCTTAGAAGACAGGACGCAATCAGCAATACGTGAGGTAAGGGCATGATTTTAATGATATTGAAAGAGTTGTAGTTAACGCCTGATCAAAAAAGAATAGCAAAATTGAATTTGAACAACATTTTCCACAAAGTTTATGGCACGGATGTGGAAAGGGTCGGAAATACGTACGTTATATTAAATCCAAGTTTTTTCTCTCACCAATGACATTTTTATTTACCCTATCTATGCATGGTTTATAGTCATGACCGAATTGTAAATGAAAGACTTACTTTAATGCACATTAGACATAATATACTCTCTACTATTTATTTATTTATTACATTTAGTACAGCATAAGCCATTAACACTAAATTAAGTAATCCTTTTACTCGGTCTTCTCACAGAACCACAAACATTCTAACATTATTGTCTTCCATTCATCAGCAAACAAGTCCAATCCAGGGTTGGTCTCCACGAGCGCGTTGAGCATCGTAAGCATACGCGGTTTAGGGGAGGTGGATCGAGCTACAGTGCGACAAAATGGGACATTAAACAATTTATGCTTTCTAGAGCGATTATAATTATTGGGAACAAAGAATTGACACAGCTCCGCAAGTAAATCCGATGCGTCGGTATAACCTATTTAATTTTATACGCTGTTCTTATTTGGTCAACAGCACGCTTAACTAACAATTCAATACCATTGTGCAATGAAAAGCTAACAGAAGTAGTTAGGTATACATATAAAACGTTTATGAGTTCAAGTATGGATTATGATTATTACTTTATTAATGATATTGAAATCTGGAGCTACTGGTACATAGCCTTGAAAAATGCTTGATAAGAAAGTGATGAAAAATAACGAGTTTTTACACAAGTAAAAATCTTCTGGAAGGCTAGAATAGTATGTAGGTGTAAGGGCTTCCATGTGTGTAAGTACCTAACGCTCTGATAAGCACTGCTAGAAGGGATGAACCGCTATTTTATCGATCAGCTGATGTTGTGCCCTACATTGACATATGTCCTCTATTTCCATGAAAACTAAGTCTTACAGAGGCTTTTTATCTCATTCACACGTATAATACCACTAAGATGTTAAATAGGCTGAATAATTCAATAAATACAGAAACATACCTTTGGCCTCAAACCGGCAAAATTCA
The DNA here is from genome assembly GCA_905163415.1 of Noctua fimbriata. Lineage (NCBI taxonomy): Eukaryota > Metazoa > Arthropoda > Insecta > Lepidoptera > Noctuidae > Noctua > Noctua fimbriata. The sequence goes on from LR990946.1 coordinate 4,556,077, forward strand.
CGTAAAAAATTAAAACACCATATCCGTACAAACTATTGTAAATCCGTCACATATCACTTCTTTAGGTCTAAAACGAAGTATTTACTTTGATTTTAGCAAATTAAATACTTTAATTATTATAAAAATTGATAAAATAATCTCGGAGGCGATGTCAGTATGAATTTTTTCACATACAAAATGTACTGACAGTTTCATATGCGCGCGCAGGTCGATCGATACATTGAGGAACTCTGATGCCGGTTGCCGCGAGTTTTGACTCTAGTTTTTTACCCGGCGTTGCGTCGGTTGGGTAAGATTTAAGATAAAATGTCAAATTAGTTTTGATGGCCTTTATATTTTTATAAGTTGGACCTTTTGGTCGATATTAGGCACAAACAACAAATATTCACTTGTAACAATTGTTATTTGCAGCCATCTATTCTCTTGGCAATGGCTGTGGATATCATGAAGTCCTGGGTTGTTATCCTGGAGTAAGCAAAGTAATTCTAAGTTTGACAGTGACCTTCATCTTTGTGTCGCTGGCACGACAGTAAGTGACGATGTTGGAACCAGTGTGATCTAAGTGTCATTTTTACCAATACTGAGGTTATGACACAATGGCAAAGAAGAAACATAATTCTTCAATGCCACACTTATCTAAGTGCTCTTCAGGGCTTTCTTCCTTGAGGGATCACAACATGTCACTATAGAATTGGTGCGGTCTCTAAAGTGAAGACCATGTCACACTGATCTAAGTACTGAGGTGCATCTGCATACTGTTTTGCCCTAGATCACTCTGGTTCCAACGTCGTCAAGTATTGTGTTATCCCAGAACTTTGTCACTTCCACTGCGTTGGCGTCATCGGTGGCAGCTTCAGCGGCACTTCGACTGCATGTTTTTGGGCAAGATGGGACATAGATTAATATACTAGCTTTAGATAGGATGACTGTGTAACATAGTTTGCGACACAGCTCCTATAACTCCTATCCACGAAACTACGGACTATTTCATGAAAAACGCATTCAATTGGATTTTATGAATTTAGAGGGTTGTATTGATTTTAATGATTATAACTTAGTCCCTAAAGCGATATTCGTTACGGTCGTGAATCATATTTTAATAAACATACAACCTGACACAGACCGGGTTTCGAAAAACGTAAGAAAATATGAGCTTCGCGGGTTACCCTAGCGCTTTTGCGCTAAAGTAGACGGACTAGCCTTATCGTGTGATCTTCAATATACTTATTACTTTCATGAAAACAAATAGTGTACCATTCTTACCGATTCGTTATACTCATACATAAGTATGTCGGAAATGTCAGGATTTATTCCGTTAGGCTCGTACGTCATGAGGGCAGATGATGGGTTTCGTGCTATGAAAACACACTGGGTGCGATACACTGTTTCTAGCAAAACTAACGAATTACTTGAGATTACAACTTAACACAATAACACGGGGTACAGTTACAAGACGTCTCCACTCCGCGGCGATCAGACTTTGACTGTCGCCCTCCCTCGAGTTGAACATCAGGGCTCTGTAGTGGCGTGATGTCACCACTGCACACAGGCGCGCTTTCCAATTCATTATATGTCCGTACTAACGACCGGATCCGACAAGTACACAAACTCACGCTTTTTTTCGCTGCAGGAAGCAAAAACTGCTTGCATACCTACAATAATAACAATTAATCAGTTATGGACAAAGTTATGTTGACGAACAACTACCGGAAACATTATGAGGGACGGGACGGTTGACGTGTTTCGGGCACGCCAGCGTCCGGGTGAGACATCCATCAGACACATATTATATTTATGTTCTCGTCTGGCTAACGGTGAGTAGCTATTGTTGCTCATTCACAACCAAGTGACCAGGATTATTCATCAGCAAATTTCCTTGAAATATAGACTTGTGGAATCTAAGGTATAGTTCTACAAGTATGTGCCAGACCCAGTTCTTGAGAAAGACTATGTCACCCTGTACTGAGATCGGCCTTTAGTTACCGACAGAACTATTGTCGCCAATAAGCCTGACATTGTGGTGATAAACCGCCGCGTCATGATAGCCCCATTACCATTCCACCTGACGAGAACCTCGTGAAAACTGAGAAAGAAAAACAAATAAAATATCTCGACTTGGCACACGAGGTTGTCAGTATGTGGAATGTGCATTCGTCTATCATTTTGCCGTTTGTTGTAACGGTCAATGGCCTGATGGCCAAGAGCCTCGACGAACATCTTTCGAGGCTCTCCTTGGGCGGTTAGATCAAGGGCCTAATTCAGAAGGTAGAACTCTTCGATACGCCCGCATTGTCAGGAGGAACCTTCCTGTCTCTAGAGCCAAATCACCGGTACCCAGCCTTGGACACTGCTCCGACACCGGCGGGCCACTATTTTTTATATTTTTTTAAGAAATATGGTGAAGAATGTGCAAAAAGTATGAATAAAATGATTAATCAGATCAGAACCAGACAGATACTGGTAGCGCCTGATGCTAATAACGCATGCGATTGAAGCGATACCTGACATTTATAATTCACAGGCGTCTGGGTACAAAGAAAATCTGTTCTTGAATTTATTGAAATTGCACGAAAATGAAGACATGATTATTTTTCAGTAGGTGGTATTTTACCCCAAATATAAATGTGAATATCACAGGTCCACATATGTTTTATAACTAGTTAAGAAAGCAAAGCGACATTTTTTTACAATGCTAACAAACTGAAAACTACACCTCTGGGTGGGCGAACTGCGCATAACAACAAAATGTTGGTAGTTTTTCGCAAAGTTTTCGTCTCAAAAATCATATCCCAGTCCCCCTTAAAACGTAAAGTATACAATCTCTCCTACGGTTCGACATTTCGTGACGAACAATGAACACGAATACTAACAACCATTCTCGTTTCTCCCCAAAATACAACCATTCATACGAAAGGGAAGCTCAACTTATGCTGGAGTTTAAAATCCCGATGCTGGCAGACGGAGGCGCGACGCCATGTCGGTGACCTCGGGCCGTGCGTCTTTCTCGCTCACCCTTACGTACAAAGAGAGTGACAACAATACACGATCCGATCCGAGAAATGGATAACCGTAGCAACCGTAGTGACGTGTCAGACGAGGGAGTGTAAACAGCTCGAGCAAAAACAGTGTTTTCATAGTTATTTGTTATCAAATTCTTTTGAAATAGCTTCAAAATGAGGGAGTTTAAATACAATGTGATCGATTTAATATGTTACGTGAGAGATCGGCCGTGTTTGTGGGATAAAACTATTGAGAATTATAAAGACAGGATGGAACGGAGAAGCGCTTGGGAAGAAATTTTCAACAATTTAGAAGAAACTTACGAAGAAATGACTCCGGAAGAGAAGAGAATTACGGGTAATGGAAACAAACACTTTTACGTCTCGTTAACTATCTGACCAGTGATATGTTCGATACCAAAAATCGTCACGCGAAAGATTGGATGGTTTGCCGTTTGAATTTTTTGTCTCAGCCGTTTTACGTCCACCGCATTAGTTGAGTGACGCTTCACGATACTTAAAACAAAGTGTGCAGTCCTACATGCAAGTCTTCGATCTGCTTTGATGAATCATAGCAAAACTATAGGTAGGTAAATACTTAAGTACTTATTTACTATGGTAAGTACAATTGTCTTTGTTATGAAATCTATACTAATATTATAAAGAGGTATGTTTGTAAGTTTGTATGTAGAGGATAATCTCCGGAACTAATGATCCAATTATATTTTTTTTTTCACTGATGGAAAGGCGCATTATTCGTGGGTGCTATAGGCTATAAATTATATTTAAATAATGCTTATTAGCCTAGCTACCACATTTTTTGCGGACGAAGTCGCGGGCGAAATGCTAGTAGTTAATATGTTTGTAAATAAAACTATAAAACTAGGCCCTTTTAATAAGGTTTATATTCGACTGCGTTCATTATGCACCTGTCTCTCTTACTCTCGCCGGCGCAGTCTTAAGCGTGAGCTCACTCACACACTTTAGGACTAGGCATTTGAAAAGACAAGGAGTCGCCACTACTTGTTTTGAATTATGTATAATTGTAATAATAATACTTACATTGGTTCCTCTCTCTGGAGCCCTGAGCACCGTTAGCTTGGACCTTGTTCCTGATGCCGATGGGCCATCTGTATTTACTTTTTTTTTTTAAATGATTTTGTATAGGTAGATATACTTTTGTTTTTAAAATATTTAAAAATGTAATTAATAAGAGAAAAGATAAATAAAGGCTATAAATACTTACAATAATATTTTATGGATTTAATTTTATTTCAGCTTTCCACAAAGTTAAATTCGAAGCGGGAAATGGAGGCGTACCGCGTAGTCATAGATCACGCCAGAGAGGAGGCAGAAATGACGATTTTTACGCACCTTTTTTATAATCAGAAAAGCAGTTCTTTTTAAAATGATTTGTTTGATTTTTATTTTTCTTTCCAAATACAGACTGACCTTATATTCAGTTTAAAATTAACATGCAGTCGACTGTTCCTAATTTATATTTCGTTGTACACGTAGTACCTAATATTGCTAAAATGTTATTAGCCCAACTACACGAGGAGAATTTGAAAAAAAAAATTGTTTCAATGTTACTTTTGTTCCAGGTGACGCCATTATAAGAAAATGGTCAAATGTGAGGGACTCTTACATGAAAAGCTTGCGAACCAGACCCGGCGTAAGCCGAAGAAAATACATGTACGGAAAGAACTTGAAATTTCTTGCGAAAAATGCAACAGATGCGGTGCTTGAAGATATAAATTTTAACGACGATGAGTCTTCTCAATCTGCTTTAGCGTCATATCTATTGCTATCGCCGTCACCGACCACCCCAGAGACTCCTACATCTACTCCAGAGCCTTTTATTGAATTCCCACCAACTGTATACCTTAGTTCCGGTGCTTCACAAGGATCTTCACGTCAAAAGAAAAAGAGAAAAGAGCCTGAAGTAACAAAAAAAGCTTTACTAGAAGAATTACAAAAGAAATCCCGTAATGATACGAGACCAGATGAAAAAGAAACTATGCTGCTATCATTTTTGCCATACATCAAAGATATGAATGAAACAGAAATGATGGATTTGCATATGGAAATATTGACTACAATTCGGAATATTAAAGGAAAACGAGCTCAGAATCCTGGCGTTAGTACAAGTGTATCTTCAGGCAGCACCACCCCAAATAGTTTTAATTTGTCTCAGCTACCACCTAACCATAAACCTGCTATTATCAAAATAAACCCACAGAAAACTATAAATTTCACATTACCAAACTCACAAAGAACGGCGGAGGGTTACTGCATTGAAAAGTAGTTAACAAATAAACACTAGCCGCTACCATCATCTCAGTCTCCATTTTCTACAAGACCTGTCTGTTACATATGCTATCAAAATAGAATGGATCAATTCACAGGCAACTGGCCAGTTAACCGCTTTAGGGATCTATACCTCCTCATATTATTTTCTAAATATGTTTAAATAGAATATTACCAAAAAGAAAAAAGGAGGCCTATGGTAGCAGTAGGTGATTCCGGGCGGATATGATGATGATGAAAATATGTAATTCGATGGATCCAGAGAAGGACCTAACACTGACTAGTGATCTCTGCCTACCCCTTCCGAGGTCTTATTCTTCTTCACACTCTTGGCAGAGTGGTCGTGGTCGTCAAATCAGGGGTGGTGGCAAACTGCACAATCCGTCGCCATATTCCTCCCGTAATACTGTGGCTTTTTTTGGACATTTGTAGAGTGGACCATTGAGTGCAGTTTAGACTTGGTCGATACCTTATGGTTTTTTTTCTAAAATTAATCGATTGATTAAAATACATTGACGCTAACAAGTGACCTCGTATGCTTAGGTGACTTGTTAGCGTCAAAACTGGGAGTATCCAAGCATGTTGTAATTTTTTTTTTTGTTAGAATGTATTAAATTGTTTAATTAAAAAAACAGGATGGAAGTGACATTGACGCACAAACGTGCAATATACTAAAGTACCTACACTGTGACCTACACGGTCAAAATGTATGGAACAGCTGCTTTTTTAAATTCGATCTAAAATTTCCATGTGGGGGAGTTCGGAATGATGAACTGCTTGTGGTAATCGTTTTTGCGTCGATGTCCTTTCCACCCTGTATAATGATTTTGTCGTATTTGATAGGTTCATCCACACTGACAAGTGACACCTGCATTATAAACAAAAAAAAGCGCCTTCATCCTCTCTCCTATTACCAATTAATTTAACTTTGCTGTGCCCGACAGGGTCCATAATTGATTCAGTGTTTTAACATACCAACTGTTTTTATTTAACATTATGGAATGCAACAAACTATTGAGTATTATCCCCAAGGATATCCAGGCATGAAGATTTGTTTATTATTATTTTCCTAATAAAGATTTGTATGTATGAATTGATTAATTAAAAGAATAAATAATATCAAATCAGAATATTGCTGTTTTATTAAGATGAGAGAAGAGATAACAAAAAGCCACAGATAATAGACCATAGACTACTAACATAATAGGTAGTATTTTAAATAAGTACAGAGGGCCCGAGCCTCAGCAATAATAGCATAATAGCCGCAAGGGTCGATCTTCTAGGGTAAGCAACGCTTGCCGAAGCCGAACCGTGGATAGGTGACATTCCGATACCGCGAACCCTGGAAAAGCATGTTCAGCAGGTGGTCCTGTCTATCATTCATAGATCTTTAATAGACGTTAGTCAGACGTTTGAAAAAGTCTCGTGAAGGGCTATCGGATGTACCTAACAACTGGGGTGTGAATTTCAGATAGGAAGACGCTCCTTATCTGCATCCAGCTCGACTGGAAGTCAATCCTAACACTGTTGGGTAAAGGCTAGGTAGATGATGATGTATATAATCTTACCTAAGTACCTACCTACTTACTCTATGGACTAGATAATAAGACGAAGATGCCCGATCTGCACTTACCAGATCGGGCTTCCATATAAATAAAATAATATAAAAAACCTTTTTTGTTCCAGGAGAATTAATCCTCAACAAGTGGACAAACATCAGGGACACATTTATAAAAAGCCTCAAAACAAAGATGGGCAGGCCTAAGAAGAAATACCTTCTTTACGACCATTTAGAATTCCTCACTAAAATAATACCAGAAAGTGAGCGACCTACAGAAATAATCAACTCAACACCCACCTTCATGAAGGAAGAACCAGATTCTGGTTTTAGTATTACCACAGAAATAGAACCTGAATCTTCTACTAGTTTGACAATAAGTAATGTTACAAAAAAGAGCGCCAAAGGAAGTGACTTCGATGACGCGAAGTCGATTGATTTTTCTAGCGAAATCAGCTATGGCCGCAAAAGTAATCGATCGAAAAGAAAATCAAATCGATTCTTATTTATTGATGATACCGATTCAGTTTCAAGTAAAAAGAAATCTAAAAAGACTTGTACACTAAATGACGATATATCAGTGAATGATCAATATAGCGCAATCGATTTTGTTGAAGTCGATGATAATGACCCGAGGATCATGAACGAAGATGAGGCGTTCTTCGCATCACTATTGCCGTCAATTGTGAAGTATACTGAAGATGAAAGACTTGAGTTTAGGATAGAAGTACTTGGTATTATGAAGAAGTTGAAGGAGAAAAGAACTTGGACTGCGGAATAAGAACAAGTGTAGATTGTTCAGGGTTGATTTACATAGCAATGAATACGATACGACACTTTCGGTATTTGAAAAAAATTTTAGAAGACAGATTTTTCGTAAATCTAAGTTGTTTGTAACTAAATGAAGACTGAATAAATATAGGTACTTAGTTCTAATCATTTGCATGGGTCAGAATGAGAAGTACAAGGCTGGCAACATAGCCTCGTTGAATGACAATGCTACCAGCCTTGAGGACACTTTTCCCATTACCTGTGATCCGCATGAATTTGTATTTGATCTGCGTGAACTTTTTAGGGTTCCGTACCTCAGTCGGCAAAAGTTGAACCCTTATAGGATCACTTTGTTGTCCATCTGTCAAGACCCTTTTTCTCAGGAACGCCTGGAGGTTTTAAGCTGAAATTAATAATACTCAGGTCTGCTCCTCTGCTACCACTTGGAGCAGTGAAAAAGACAAACTTGTAAGTCTACGCGATCAAAAGATATGACTGTTTATATCGCATATTTTGCAATTTCACAAGGGAATCAAAACCTAAAGGTACTTCCCGTTGACGTAGAATCATGAAAATTGACAAGAAGCAATGTCTGACAGCACATGTAAAGGAAAAAATCTAAAACCGTAAATATAATATAATAACAAAATACCTACAAGTCTATAGAGAACCCTCGGTCCACGAGACCAGCTCGTACTTGGCCGGTTTTTTTGTTGTTTTAAAGACTCTCTGTTAGCTTGTATTATGGATGTAATGTTTTACTGTAAATAAACAACTTTTATATGCAATGTATTTGTTTAATTGTGTACTATTAGTACTATTTTAGGTAAATCTTCGAGGGAAAATAAATAAAATCCCCAAATGTTTATTAGATAAGTTTTAATGATCATTTTCTGTAGCACTTTTAAAAATAATGTTTACAGTATGTAATCACAAAAAAACAATCTGTTTAATTAAAAAATAATGATGAAACTCCTAAACGTTAATTATTAGTTTCCCTTTACAGCTAATAAATTTAAATTTCTAAGTGAAAAATATAACAAAACGCATTTGCAATACTGTATTTTTCCGTTCAGTAAATAATATCGGAGGTACGACGCTACCTACAATATTATACGAACGATAACAACTTGCTTGAAATATATAAAAAATTCGAACCTTACTTTTTTAGAAATGGCAGATTTTTTTTCTTCCAAAACGAAATAATACATAGGTTTCAAAAACTCTCACATTATTTTAAGTTAGTCGTAATATTGGATCTGTTTTATTTTAGTGTCTTTAGCGGAGGCTGTTATTCGCGGGCCGACCACGCCTCGCAGCGGACGTGCGTCGGTGAACTATTAGCCGTCACACACTAACACGATCTTACGACTAAATTAAGTTGAACTATGGGTTTATAATATAACCACCCATCGAGTGCACATAATTACCCCAATACAATTTCACTATACGACCCAAAACAGGTCGAAACTCACTAAATTCACTAAAATTTAAACACCCCCCATTCCACTATTTACAAATTCGGAATGAATCTTGCTAAACGCCGAAAACTTAATGTTAATGTTTGTTTTTTTTTTTGATATTTTTTCTCAGTTATCTGTAGTTTATAAGAGACAAATGTACCATTGTAATCGTCATTATCTATTATGGCTTTTTATATACAAGCGGTAGAATACTGCAAGGAAAAGTAATGATTCGGCTTACAGCCGCTCCGGTTAGCCAGCGGACATCGGACAAGCTCGGTCTCTGCCGAGTCTGCGAACACGTATAACGCTATATCATATCGGTACTATAGTGACTAGACGTCCCCTAAACAAAAATTGGGGATCAAAAATTTATTTACATCATGTTTTACACTATGGATATCAAGTTCACACTAGCTTAAGACATTTACTACTATTAAATGTTTATATATTTATTAATTAAATACAGCGATATTAACGCCCTTTGGAAACGTAATATAAAGCACAGGTGAGTATAGATCGCCAAGTAGCCTATTGGCACCGAAGTATTTTGATAAAACATAATCTCAAAAATAACTCAAATCACCTGAAGTTAAAGCTCCCATTCGTCTTTTATTTATTGAAAAGTTCACTTTGTGCTGTGTCACATGGAAGTCGCTTACAACTAAAACTATGCGCATACACTTTAGTATTAAATCAAAAATATATATTGGCTCGAATGATAAAGACAACGCGCTAAAGAATCAAATCGTTTACCTCAACATCAGTCTAGCATCGTTATGAAGGGCTATGTTATAAATTAATACATCTACACCGCTAAAAGACGATTAAATTCATATTTGAGTATGGCTGTAATCACTAACGGAAACACTTACGTCTATTAGAGGTAACCTATTGAAATACAGTTTTATACAGTTACATATCAAATACAAAATGTTTATGGATAATATATTACAAGAAAAATATAACAATACAAAAGAAATCGTCATTTCGTACTTGAAATAAAAACGAATTTGAACTTATCGGTGACATAACTTAGAAATTAGTAACACGTAAAGGAACTTACGAAAAATCAATCGATTAATTTTTAACAAAAATAAATTCACGTATCGAAACTGCTGTGAACTTAGCTACCGGTTTATTTACTTATAAAATTATATACAAAACAATTTTAACAACTTTTTTTTTATATAATACACCTAAGAAGTGAAACCTCGTCAGTAAAGAGATCGCGTTTCAGTCTGGCGCGTGGCAGACGGAGTATAACATTCATAATGCCACAGCCTTTTTAATGTAGAAATCGGTAATCACAATGTGTCGTAGTTCAGTTAGTCGTAAAGTCAATGTTGGGCTTCCTCTGGCGGGGCTTCTTGGGGCGAGGGGGGGCGGGCTCACCGTTGCAGCAGTGGCAGCCGCGTTTCACTACCCCTCGGCCAGAGGCTCGCCGTCGGCCCTCGCCGCTGTCGTGTCGCTCGGGCGCGTGGTGTCGCTCGGGCGCGTGGTGTCGCTCGGGCGCGTGGTGTCGCTCGGGCGCGTGGTGTCGCTCGGGCGCGTGGTGTCGCTCGGGCGCGTGGTGTCGCTCGGGCGCGTGGTGTCGCTCGGGAGCGTGGTGTCGCTCGGGCAGGTCCCGCACTTCGTGTCTCTCGGGCACGTCGGGCGCGCGTGTCTTGCCCGACAGACTGCGCTGCGCGTCGAGCGCATGGTACATGCGCTTGGGCGGGTAGGTGCGCAGCGGCGGCGCGTGGTTGTCATCAGCGGACGAGCCGTCAGCACTGCCGCGCCGCTCGATCCCCCGCGCGTCTTTTATCACCGAATCCAGTCTCATATGAGCTCCTAGCCCACTCGAATCTGTAGAATTATTTTCTTCGAACGAAGGACTTTTGCAGCATTTGTCACTGTCGCTGCTGAAGTCTAAAGGTCGTCGAGTCTCTCGTTCTGACTGACTTGACTCCCAGAACAATTCAGCTCGCTCGGGAGACGATCCATCATCGTCTACGTCGCCGAAGTCTCTGGAATCTTCCATCATTTTGGCGTGGTGACTTGCCATGATGTTGTCTGACTCGTCCATGAGGAACCTTGAGGCTTGTTCTCTTTTGTTTCCGTAGCACACACGCCTGATGACTTGTGTTGTGTTGTTGCTTGTGGCGTGCACGATGTGGGACGCCGTGTTTGACAGATGTAATTCTCTGTTATCGTTGAGAATGCTGTCGAATCTCGTGAGGCCGTCATCTTTGACGAGTACTGATGACAGATTGATGTTGTTGTGCGCGTGAGGACCGGGTAACGAGTTGATCATGTTGTCTATATCTGCGTATTTGACGGTGTTGTGCACGCCGCTGCTTTCTGCGGCGGCCTGCGATATGACGGTGGTCTGCGGCGCGGTCATCAGCACAGTGCCGGGCGCGCGGTTGGCTTGGAATATTGTCGATGTTATGTGTCGACCCTTTAGACCGCTAATCGTGAATGGTTGGCTTATCTGGAAAAATAAGAATACACAAGTTAGTTGAAAGTTTCAGTAAAGTTTAGTTTACACGTGTACCAAACTATGTAACAAAACTCAAAAAAAAAAACCACGACAACACATCAAATCATTCATATTTTGCGTTATTTAGGTATAGTTCCAGATCAAACCATAGTGCCAGTACATTGCACAAATAACTAGACAATTCTAGATCATTAGCTTAGTTTTAATTCATCATCATATCAGCCCGGGGTGCCACACTTCCCGCGCTTCTTCTGTGCGTCTCTCATCCAGGTGTCCCACCATATTAATTTTATTAAGGGGTATTTAATGAATTTAAAACGAACTAACCTCTCCCTCATCAGTAGGCTCACTATGGAACGTAGTATTAGGATGGGACCGAGCAAATTCCTCTTGGTCCAGCTGTATAGTCGCCTGCATGCCATCTTCGCTCACGGTGACGATTCCCACGTCTTCCAAGCCCATGCCGAGGTCTCGGTCGTCGTGCATGTCTGGACGCTGTAGCAGCTGGTCCGTAGCTATCTGATCGTCTATGTCCGGTTGCGGGATGCCGTGATGGAGAAGTGGTTGGGCTGAGGAGAAATGGTTTTGTGAGTATTTTTAAGTTTGAGTTACGAGTAGCAGTATTTAGTTTGTGGGCTATATAAATTGACTAGCGACCCGCCCCGGCTTCGCACGGGTGCAATATACAGGGTGTAAACAGACCCTTCACGAAGCCGTCAACCAAGCATTCTGTACACCAAACTAAGTAACTTTACGCAAAAATGATTGCTGGTAATCGACTTTTTTTTTGGGGTGAAAATACACGTTTTACGGTAGGACTCGATGGAAAGCACTCAAAGCATTGTGCTGATGGGTGGATTGAATAGAACGGGGGTCGTGGAGGTGTGTAAAGTAAAAATCTTACATTAAAAACATGTATTTAAAAAAAAACTTGTGAAAAAGTTGGAACTTTGGCCCCCAATATCTCCATAACTAGGAGGTTCCCAGGTATGGTCTAGAACAAAAAAATGATCGCAAAGACGGGAAGAACAAGTGCCTTTCGGCTATATTAAGGGTCTATTTACACCATTTATACATATAAACCTTCCTCTTGAATCACTCAATCTATCAAAAAAACCGTATCAAAATCCGTTGCGTAGTTTTAAAGATCTAAGCATACATAGGGACAGACAGCGGGATGCGATTTTGTTTTATACTATGTAGTGATATAAGCCAGATGGCCAGTATTTTCAAACAGAGGCCATTTTTATAGAATTTCACAATACTCCATTTGTTGGTGAAACATCTAGATCTATTCCTAAATGAATGAATACCTCATGTAAGATACATGAGATGTTCATAAAGACGTTTCTAGCATATAAATTACATTGACTTGGGCAACTTGTCTTCAATGGCTTCATTTTCTCAGGTTATATAGCCAGGTGCTTTCCAGTTCGTAGCCTTCAACCGTCTCAACTGATCTTGTAGCTAGAATGATATCATTGCTTTTTAATGAAGGAAAATTATTACAAAACGGCACCTAACTCAAAATTATTAAAAAACGGCACTCAACATAAAATTATTACAAAATTGCACTCAACATAAAATCTTTGAGTATCATAACTTTTTGTACTTACGAGTATGAGAATGATGTCCATGATCCTGAGTATGATCATGCGCAGGCGACGCAGCAAACAGCAGCTCAGCTTCCGGAAACAGCTCCGATGCCGACGGAGAGTCCACGCCAAGATCCTCACATTCCTCCGACAAGGATTTCTGTGAAAGATACTCCTATTCGATACATGCGTATTATATTAATAAAACAGAAAAATCATAACAAGAAAGAAATTGAGAAAAAAATGAGATGAAAAATGAAGTTAAGATGATGAACAGCCTTAATGTATACTGCACTATAAACGAAAATATGTATTTGTGATCACTGATCAGCGATAACTAATCCATCAACTGGATTGTGGAGGTCAGATAGGTAGTCGTTCCATGTAAAATACTGTTTTTCAACTGCACCCAGTTAGATAGGAAGCCGATCTCTATAAAGTTGGAAAAAAGCTACAGACCAACCACTTTAATGAGTCCTCACGAAGGTATCAATTTAAATGAAATATTCTGAAGGTTGATCAAATGATCACGTATTGGTTCAATTAGTATCGTAATACCTACGTGGATTATGGTTATTTTAAAGCAAATGTGGGATATTGTTAGGACTTTGTGGACGCTTTGTGTGTGGGCAAGGTGGAGGACTCATTAAAGCGGTCGTTCTATAGGCAGCCGATGATTTGTGATCAGTTAGGGTCGCGCCTCATCTAGCGGCACGAAATCACATTTTTCTGTCGCTCAGTGCTGTCATTGCTAGAGTGAGAAATAGAACGTGCTGTCGACTGCATCGTCGATGCTGCCGCGTGCGATGGCACTCCCGTTCTGTCCCCGTTCTCCCGTGTTGCTAGATGATGCGCAAGTGCGCAACCCTTACACCGCATATCAATTTTAATTATGGTTATATTTCATTACAACCTTTGTCTGAGAAACAATCTGATAAAACTGTTTGGCTGTCTTGGCATTGCAAAAAGCTGGCAAGAAACAGCATCTGTTTCTTTTCCAACACAACACAACATATTATTAAAAAATTATTAGTAGGCTGGTCTTGAAGTTCAATCATTTACTTCGAGTTATGCTCGGCTTAGGACCTAGAATTGAGATTCCAATAGTGCATTGATATTAGAGTAGTCATTTACATGTCTCTTAAGAGCGTTAATGTCTTACGGCATTTCATACAAACTTTCAAGTGATTTTTTTTCGAAATGACTGAACCGATTTTAATGAAACTTCGCGTACGCATAAGCAGGATAAGTCTAAAAACTTGACAGAGAACATTTTCGAAGATTAGTGTTACAGCTAAATTAGACCGATTTTTGATTTTCCATAGAAACAGAAATTTCCAATTATCTTTTTTTTAAAAAGACATTTCGAAAAGTTCTCTGTCAAGTTTTTAAATTTATGTATCCTGCTTATGCGTACGAGTTTCATTAAAATCCGTTCAGTCATTTAAAAAAAAAATCACTTGAAAGTTTGTATGAACCAAGGGAAATATATATATTATAAATATTACCCAGTACTAACTGGGTTCTGGAGGTCAGATAGGCCAGTCGCTCCATGTAAAATACAAGTACTCAGTTGAATCCGGTAAGACTGGAAGCCGACCCCAACATTGTTGGGAAAAAGCTAGGCAGATGATGATGTACATGTCGCTTAGAAGACATGCTGCGCCGACCCCAAACAGATTGGGTTGATGATGATGATGATGATTATGTCGACTGACATTAGAATACTAAAAAGGTCACATTACCTGTAATCGCAGCTCATGTTCCAGTATAGCATATTTGTGCCTCAAAGCGGCTGCTGACACGTGCGTAAGACGGTGTTGTCTGTGGTGTGATCCCTCCTTCTTCTGCACAACCTATACCAGGAGAATATACGTCAGTATTGTGTTTTGTTACTCAAGGATTTAATAGGAAGGAACTAAAAAGGAGGTTTTATTTTTTCATGAAATATTTTGTAATAAATCGCCTACGAGGTAAGTAATTTTTTTTTTATATTTTGGATATTTTTTTTTTAGGAAATGATACTTTTACGGATTATCATTAGGGAATAGTACAATTTAGTGTTTTTTGTTTTCATTTTTATTATTTAATTTTCCAATATAGACGAAAGAATAAATTTAAAGCATGAAGCTACAGTGATGAATCGTTCCCAAAGCCTACATAAATGATACCTGCCCAACATAATGAATGGTTCCGATGACGGCAAAGCAAAGCTTTCCATTTTCATAAGAACAATAATATACCTTATTAACTAACACATTAAGATTGAATTTCACAACAACTAATGAAGGAAACTTTTCAAATACAATGAACCGAATGAAGGGACATGCGTTATAATGCGGGAAAGACTTCACAATGGATAATAATAGTTGGATAGACATTTGTTCATCATGCAAAAATTATAAACTAGACGCTAGGAATTTGTAGAAATGAAGCTTACTCCGAGGTCAGGAGTTATGACAAAATAAAAGACAATGAAGAGGGGAGGCAATAATTAGTAAACACCTAATAATGTTTCGTCTGTGTCCCATTAACGGCGATGCCGAGTACATTGTGTAGAAGTGGCAAGTGTTTCTGGCAGAAACCAAACGTTTTTATTGTTCTTTTATGTCTTTTTCTTAGTAACAGTACTGGATTATTTTTCATATAATTGAATATCGCTCGTTTGCGACAAAGATGACATAACTCAAAAATTTAGATTTTTCGTTGTTGTTTGTTTTTGGTATGAAAATAACAAAAGTAAGTAAAGAAATTCGTAAAATAAACCATTCAAATGGGTAATGCCAAAAATATTGGCAAAATAATGGAAATTCTTAAAAAACTAGGTCCTGTATTTAATATTTTTAGATTTATGTCATTATTGTCGCAAACAAGCGACATGTATAATGCCCGTTTTCAAAGGCTACACCAGAATGAATGCCTAAATAAAGACATACTGTCGGGTTTTCAGCAATCGGCTCTAGGCCGAAAAACGAAAATCGTGCGCTTCAATTTAGGTTTCCATTTAGATATAGCCTAATCGGGCATGGCTTTCAAACTGTGTCTCAGTACACAAGCATTAATATTACACATCACATTTAGAATAGAATAGTCACATTAGTCACACAGAACTGAGTGACAAACAACGTTCTACTGAGTGGGGGCCTAAAATGGTCACAAAGTGAGAATTCATAATATTAGCTGAGTCTATGAGCATTTTAAGAACGTTAACATGATCCATATTATTATCCTATTATGATTCGACTAAACCGTCCATTTTAGGCCCCCAGAACTCTTTCTAATACCCGATGTGGCATATCGACAACCGAGTACCGTAATTACTTCACTTGCGGCTTGCCACATCTACACAATGCATAATCAAAACGGCACACCAACGAAGGAAGAGAACAGCTGACAAAAATAAATCGATGCGTGCATTCTACTAAAGAGGCGACTAATTCTTTAGGTTATCAGCGTCGGTTCTACGATACGGTGTACCTGATGGTAGCCCTTATCGTCGCAATCTGACGCGTCAATATCGTAGCCGCATCGCGGCGAATCGTCGTGCGAACCGACCATGTACGACCTTTTCGAATCGACGTCGAACATCTTATCAAAAATCCTTTGCGCCTCCATATCGGGACTGTATCTATCTGGGATCGGGTCCTGAAGTTGCAAAATGTGTGTCATACACGATTTGGACGGCTTTAATACAAATTTGGAATTATGAGCGAATATTATACATATATTAAAAGATGTATCTTTTAAAAAATAGGTAATAAACGTCTACTTACAAGTACGGTGCGGTCCATGTCTGTTCGGACGACTTCCTCGTAGCTGTAGTCGTGAGGGTTGGCCGTTGCCGGGAGGTGCCATGGCTCTCCCTCAGGACTCGATCCTCGCTCTGGCTTCACTTCCTCTCGACTTTCAGTTCTCCAGGGGGAACTGTTGGCTCTCGTCTCTATTAGCTCGGGTGGTGCGGGCGCAGGGGCCGGCGACGCAGTGCTGTCTGGCGGTTGTATGGTTGTAGCAGTCGCCAGGTTGAACGCTTGAAGGTTATGAAGCGCGGAAGTTGGTAGGCGAACATGTCGCACGCCTGGTCTTGTCAACACAGGCTTTAATCCAGCTGGCCCGATGAGCCGTTGTAAAAGCAGAGCGTTTGTCGCCCCACCTTCACCACCGCCGACTGTTAGTAACTTCGGGCCTCGGTTCGTGACTATAGCAATCTGCTGGCCGCCTTTGATCATAGATACCGGCAAGATGTAGTTAGCAGGCATGAGGACAGCTGTGGATGGTTTGCCAGCCGTACCTCGAGCTACAGTGATCGTTTGCCCGTCTGCCACGATGACGTTCCGTTGTTGCGGCGGCGGGCGAGGCTGAGGCGTCGGGGGAGCTGACTGTGCCGAGGTTTCGTGCTCAAACGTAAGCTTACGAACTACTTTACGTGGACTGTCTTGCGGTGAATGACTGTCAATACAGCTTTCATTGCAGTCTCCTTGCGAAGTGCCGCAACTGCTGTCTTCAGAACCCATTGTCCTGCACGAGTCATCTGTAGGACTCAAGTCCCGATTTCGGCGATGCTTCTTGCGTTTCGATGACCCTGGATTTGACGGCGGGTTAGTTCTTCGACGTGGCGCCGGTTTATCCTTGTCCGGAGAATTTTCCACTTGCTCTTTGTATTCTGCTAGAATGTAAAGAATCCTTTGTGTGGTTTGCTCATCCTCGGCTGGCTTTTGAGTGGATGGCTTCGGAGGTGTAGTGTTTAATTTCAATGTATTTGGAGGATTAGACGACGCTTTCGGTCTTGATTTTGACTTTGAGCTAGATTTTTTCGATTGAGCTGGCGCATCTGTAGATGTCGACGGTTCACTGGTGACAGTGTGAGGGATCTGTGACGATGACGACGGTGATGAGTCCACAATTCCCGAAGAGTCTGGAGACCGTACGAAGGTAGATGTAGTGGGTGTTGAAGTGGACGTAGGAGCTGGGGTCGCCGCACCTTTTCTGTTCACATAAGTAACGTTCAACGGCTGCGTGTTCCCAATTGAGTAGAGAACTTGATGCTGTTTATGCGGTGCTGGCGTTGAACGGGAAGGCTCTGCGGCCGCCGCACTGGTAGATGCTGCAGCTTCCGCAGCCTTCTCTTTTTTCTTCTTAGACCTGGATTTCGGCGGCTGCACTGTGCTTCTCTCCTTGACTTGTTCTAAGACCAAGTCGAACTCTCTCAGCTGTTCCAATGTTGACGAGCTCATGGATTCAGTCGAGGATTGACTCTCACTTGGAGTAGCCTTCACAGCTGCTGGCCTACTGCTTGTAGATGTCGATGTTTGTGGTGTTTGAGCTTGCGGCAGCCTAATAGTCTGTTGGCCAAGCTGTGGAGCTGCTGTCAGGACCAGCTGTTGGTACACAGGCTGGTTCGTCCCTGAGATCACATTACGCTGTATTTGGAAGAACGATGGTCTTACTACTCTTCCTCCTGACACCATTTGTGGTGCTTTACTCAACATTGGCAACTTTATTCGCATTTGTGTCAACACAGGTTGTGGTTGGGGCGTATGTGCGTTTTCATTTGAAGTCACCATGTGGGTATTACTTTCCTCAGAACCATCTGTGTTAGAGTGAGTTTGAGTTTGTGGTACAATCTTTATAATGGATGGCTCTATCTCGCCCTGTTGTTTTTGGTTCGCTTCGTCGCCGAGTTCTGAACTCGGGACTGTGATTAGATTGATAGTTTGCCCGCCTCCAAGGTTCACAGGTATTTGCCGAGTATATATCACACCACCATGGAGGTTCATTGGTGATATCGTTTGTTTTATTTGTTGGACTAAGTTGGGCTGAGTTTGGGATGTGGAAGGCTTTCTCAACAGTAGCGGAGGACTTCCAATCTGACTTATATGGTCCAAATTCATAGCATTATCGTTTGCTTGACAGTCCGGATTTTCATCATTAGGTGACATTGCATTGCCGTTGCTAATTTCATTCTTCTGTCCACCATCTTGGTACATTTGTTTGCCAAAAGCTTGGTTGAATTTCGGTAAGCTCGTGCCTTTCTCAGACCCTGGAGTTTTGGGTGACGCGCTATGTATGAATTTCGTGTAATTTTCTTCGTACAATATGGAACGTGATTTTATTTCTGCGTCTTTACTATTGGCACTGTGCGTTGGGCTCATTTCTGGGGCGTCTATTTGTTTCGGCTGCGTAGGTTGAAGGTTGGGTGTCTCAACTGGTTGAAGCCTTAATACCATGCTACGTTGATGAGGTCCATTCAACTGTATAGATTTTCCGTCAGCAGATTTACAGACAAACTGCACCATTTTCTGTTCGTTGCCCCCTTGAGCGTTTGTCAGATTCGTTAGAAGATTGACTCTTTTTAGTAGTTGTCCGGTGTTTGCGTTCTTTTGATTTCCTGCGTTCACTATATGGAGAAGTTGATTTCCTTGTTGTAATCCTCCATCTACTAAAGACAATCCACTGAATGAATTTGTCTGTTGAGGAGTGCCGTTTGATGCAGGTCCAGGAGGTACAGTCTTATTCTGCACAATATGCAACACTGGTGTAGAGTTCGGTGCATTTATAACAGACTGTTGAATATTATCAACTAGAGTGATTTGTTGGTGGTTCCCTGAAGCACTCTTCCCTTGGACTATATGCAGAACTTGAGGCGTGTGTGTGTTGGTCGATTGCTGGTTATTTTCCGAAGCATTTGTCTGATTCAGCGGCGGTGGCAGTATTTGGGCTAAGGCTTGTTGCAAAGCCATCGCATTGATTGTTGTAGTCTTCTGAAAGTTGTTTGACGACTGGCCAGAAGTGACATTGCCTTGCCTTAGTTTTTGAGATATCATATTGACCAGAGCTTGTGTTCTGTTATCTGGATCTGAAGAAATTCCCGCCGCGTTCATTGCATGTGCAATTTGATCTGTTTTTTCATGTGTACCATTCTGTTGCTGTTGCTGCTGAATCTGTTGTTTCTGCTGTAATTCATGATGTTGTTGCATTTGTTGCTTTTGCTGCAACTCTTGTTGTTGCTGCATTTGTTGCTTTTGCTGTAGCTCTTGCTGTTGTTGCGCCTGTTGTTTCTGCTGTAACTCTTGTTGTTGTTTTTGCAGCTGCTGTTTCTGTTGTAACTCCTGTTGTTGTTGTAATTGTTGCTTCTTTTGTAATTCTTGTTGTTGTTGCATTTGTTGTTTCTGCTGTAACTGCCGTTGTTTCTGTTGCTTCAATTGCTGTTGTTTTAGCTCTTGTTGTTGCTGTTTCTGTTGTTTCAGTTGTGCAAGCTGCTGTTGCTTTAGTTCTTGTTGTTTTTGTTGCTGTTGTTTTAGCACTTGTTGTTTCTGCTGCTTTTGTTTCAGCTCTTGCTGTTTCTGTTGTTTAAGTTCTAGCTGTTGTTGTTGTTTCAATTCTTTTTGTTTTTGCTGCTGTTGTTTCAGCTCTTGTTGCTTCTGTTGCCTTAGCTCTTGTTGTATTTGTTGCTGTTGTTGCTTCAAATCTTGTGCCCGTTTCAGCTCTATAAGACGCTGCTGATGCTTTTGCATATCCTCTTGTTGCTCTTGTTGTTGTTTTAACTCCTGTTGTTGTTTCAGCTCTTGTAGACGCAGCTTTTTTTGTTCTTCTTGCTGTTGCTTTATCTGCAGTTGTTGCAACTCCAGCCTCTTTTGTTTTTCTTGTTCTAGCTGCATTTGCTGCAATTCGATTTGTCTTTGTTGGTATTCTTGTTGCTGTTGTAACTGCTCTTGCTCAAGTTGCTGCTGCATTAATTTTTGCTGTTGCTGATATTGTTCATGTTGTTGTTGTTGGTGATATTGTTCATGTTCCTGTTGCTGCTGATATTTTTCCTGTTCCTGTTGTTGCTGATATTGTTCCTGTTCCTGTTGTTGCTGATATTGTTCCTGCTGTTGCTGCTGCTGATTTAACTGTTGCTGCATTTGAAGATGTTCTTGTTGCTTCAGATGTGGATATGCCTCAGGTACAGGATGCTTGTCTGTATAATTGTAAATCATAGTTACATTAGAATTTGGCTCCAGTGGGGTTATATGAGAATAATCAACGCTGTTCATCATATTCTTTTCAAACAATGGTGGATATTCATTGTTCTCATAATTATCGTTTATCTCTTCTTTGATTTCAGGTGTCTCTTCCATTTCTATCTTGATTTCTGGTTTGATATCAACATCAACACTGTAATTACTACCCATCGGATAGTTCATGACTTCATGGCCATGAGGCGGCATCGGCATTGATTGGATATGTTGCACGTACTCTTGAGCTAAATTTATTGTCAAATCAGCAGTAGTGAGTTCCGTATACTCAGTTTTTATGACTGACTGGTCATCGCCGGGGCTGTTTTCAGCGGAACATTGAGATGGACTAACATTAGATACTTGAGTGACTCTAGGATCGCATGTCACTGGGTTTTGGGCGGCAGCGCTGACCGGCAGTTGACCAACTTGGACAACCTGCACAATAGCTTCGAACGGAGCAGGCTGTATAAAATCTGGGTCAGTGAGTCCAAATGGAAAGTCCGACGAATCAAACAGACCATTAGAACATATGTTATCTTTTTCCTGTTGCTTTATGAAGTCGCAACTTAATTCATCCATAGTCTTCTTGAAAAAGGATCTGACTTTATGCTTCATTTGAATGCATCTGATGTTAGATTGCAACTTCTCTATTTCATATTTGTTTGTAAAATTAATTGTATTATGCACACGTTTACAGTTACCATAATTTTCGGACAGTAAAAGCGGCTGAGTTTGTTTTACGTCCGACAGAGTCGCAGCCGAAAATTTTGTACCACATACGTCCTCCAAATTTATGACTCTGCCGGACCCCTCACCAAAACCCATATTGAAATTGGTTTCAATTATATCGCTAGATTTGTAATCTGGTTCGTTGTTTGAATCGATTTCTTCGGCTAATGTCTGAATACTTGGATCATGTATTGTATTTACCCCGTTTTCTGCGTCAGTAAATAAAGTTTCGTCGTTTTCTGTTACCGATTGTTCAACGTTACAAATGCCTGTAATAGGCCATGACTGTAATATTTCTTGCACGTCTATGTATTCTTTATGGAATGGCCGCGAGTAGGAAAATTTTACAGAACTGCAATAGTCCATCAGCTGTTTGAATTCTTTAGCATACCCAGATCTATCTTCCATGGTTGTGACAGTAAATTTACGGAAGTCTATATTTTTGCCTTTTCTGTACCTCTTCGCACTAATCTTTACATCTGTCATGTCAATTTTACGCTTCCTGTTTTTCGTATCACTGAATAAGCAATCGAAACTCAAGCCGCTTGGATATTTCTTGGAATATGTTATTTTAGGGAAATTGAGCTTAATATCTATTTCTTCTATTCGACCATCTTCGCCTATTTGTTGTGTTATTAGTATATTTTCTTCGGGATATTTTTCATCATCGCAATCTATCAATAATGAGCTAGAATGTGCACCTAGCAGGACGTTATTCTTAAGCGTTCTTTTACTCGTATCTTGATTATCTACAACCATAATTTCCTGGGTTTCTGTTTCTCCTAATTGTTCATTTATGTGTGACGTTGGCTGATGTATTGACGACTCATTCAGCTGGGTTAGAGCACTTGTGAGAACTGTTCGAGCCGTCTCATCATCGAGGATTTCATCGCTACGCATGTCAACGATTTCTTCGACTAAATAATTGTCGCCAATTTTGTCAACATCGAAGTCATGAGCTTCTTTACATTCGATAGTGTCTAACATACCAATAGTTTCATTAACTTTTTCACACATTTTATGTCCCATGTTTGTCTCGTCTAATATTACATCATAGCCTTTATCTTCAATAGCAATTTTTGTCTCTTCTAGCATGCTGTCTGTGTCTTCAAACATGCTCTTTAACTTCGTTTCAATTTCTTTGAATTTTCTATCGAGTTCGTCATAATTATGGTCCATCACATCTGTACTGGTCCCTTGCGATACCGTTTGAAAATCTTCGAATATATTTTTCAAGGCCTTTTCTTTATCAGTCGCTACTAGTTGTGAATTGGTTTCTGTTTCTAATCCACGTTCTTCTAGATTAGCTTCATCTTCTTTTTCTCTTTCTGTGGCTTTCATTTTATCAGCATCCTCAGACATTTTTGAGACTATTTCTGGTTCTTCCAGTGACGTGTAAGTGTCGTTACTAATGTCTTCAATTACTATTTGTGAATTAGTTTCTTCTTCTTCTGAATCGACGTGTTTTGTGTTGATGTCTTTGGAAGTGTTTTGCAAGACCATTTCTGGCTCTTTCAATTCTAAATTTGTAACTTTGCAAATGCCTTTGTTGACTGTTTCCAGCTGTTTTAGTTTTGAATTCGCATCTTTTTCTATTACTGGCAACACCAGTTTTTCATCAGCGTATTGACAAACAACTTCAAAGACTATTTCGGGTTCATCGTGGCTTGTTTCTATTTTTATATAAGTTTCTACTAATTTTGGGCCAGCTTCTACACAAATATCTTCTGTTGTTGAGATAGCGTTGTCGTCACAAATGCCATCCATGACGATTTCTGGCTGTTTTAGTTTCGTATTCGCTTGTTCCATCACTGGCAGTACTAATTTTTCATTAGCGTATGTACAAAAAACTTCCATGACAATTTCTGGTTCTGATAGATTTAGATCTTCTTTGAAATCTTCATTTACTTTTTCTGTCGTTTCCATATTTGTGTCAGCGACATCACAGACAATTTCCGTAGGTATTTCTGACTCTGTTAATTGTGTGCCTGCCATAACCACTTCTGTCTCGCCTAGTGTCGTTTCTGATTCTATTTCTATTTCGGAATCTACTAATACTGCATTAGCCTCTTCATAAATATTTTCTGTTGTCATTTCTGGATCTGCCGTTTTTGTGTCAGCGTTGTTACAGCTGACAATCTCTTGCTTTGCTAGATTTGTGTAAGCTTCATCTACTATTTTCGTAACTTCCATATTGGTGTCAGCGTCATCACAGACATTTTCCATTGGCATTTCTGACTCGGTCAATTGTGTGCTTTCCATGACCACGACTGGCTCGTTTATTATTGTTTCTTTTTCGGTATCTACTAATAATGCATCGGAGTTGTCACAAATATTTTCTGTTGTCGTTACTGGCTCTGCCGTTGTTGTGTCAGTGTTGCTGGTGCTGACAATTTCTTCCTCTTCTAGATTTGTATTAGCTTCATCTACTATTTCTGTTGTTTTCATGTTTGTGGCAGCGTCACCAGAGACACTTTCAGTGTTTATTTCTGACTCTGTTAACTGTACGTCATCCATGACTTCTGCCTCGTCTAGTATTGTTTCTGATTCTATTTCGGAATCTATTAATACTGTTTCAGTCTCTTTACAAATATTTTCTGTTGTAATTTTCGGATCTGCCGTTGTTGTGTCAGCATTGTTACAGCTTACAATCTCTTGCTTTTCTAGATTTATATAAGCTTCATCTACAATTTTTGTGGGTTCCATATTTGTATCAGCGTCCTCACAGACCTTTTCAGTAGGTATTTTTGACTCTGTGAGCTGTGTGTTTTCCATGACCATTTCGGTCTCATCAAGTGTTGTTTCTGATTCTATTTCGCAATCTACTAATACTGTATCAGTCTCTTCACAAATATTTTCTTTTCTCATTTCTGGATTTACCGTTGTTGTGTCAGCGTTGTTACAGCTGACAATCTCTTGCTGTTCAAGA
Organism: Noctua fimbriata; assembly: GCA_905163415.1. Taxonomy (NCBI): domain Eukaryota; kingdom Metazoa; phylum Arthropoda; class Insecta; order Lepidoptera; family Noctuidae; genus Noctua; species Noctua fimbriata. Next base: position 4,580,913 of record LR990946.1, read on the forward strand.
TTTCTATAGGATTCATCTACTATTTCTGTTGTTTCCATATTTATGTCAGCAAAATCACATACATTATCAGTAGGTATTTCTGACTTCATTACCTGTGTGTCTTCTATGATATCTACTGCTGTTGCTTCAGTGTCTCCACAAATATGTTCTGTTGTAATTTCTGGCTCTACCGTTGTTGTGTCAACGTTGCTAGTGCTGACAATTGCTTGCTTTTCTAGATTTGTATTAGCTTCATCTACTTTATCTAACGTTTCCATATTTGTGTCAGCAATATCACAGAGATTATCGGTAGGTATTTCTGACTCTGTTAACTGGATCTCTTTTATGACTTTTGTCTCGTCTTGTGTTGTTTCTGATTCTTTTTCTATTTCGGAATCTGCTAAAACTGCATCAGTCTCGTCACAAATATTTTCTGTTGTCATTTCTGGCTCTAACATTGTCGTATCAGCGTTGTTGCTGCTGACAATTTCTTGCTCTTCTAGATTTGTATTAGCTTCATCTACAATTTTTATCGTTTCCATATTTGTGTCGGCGTCTACGCATAGATTTTCAGTAGTTATTTCTAACTCTGTTAACTGTGTGTCTTCCAAGACCACTTCTGTCTCGTCTAGGGTTGTTTCCGATTCTTTTTCTATTTCGGTATCTACCAATACTTCGTCAGGGTCTCCACAAAAGTATTCTGTTGCCATTTCTGACTCTGTCATTGTGTTATCACAGTTGTTACAAACATCTTGGTTGATTTCTACCTTTTTTAGATTTGTTTCAGGTTCTTCATCTATAACTGATGTTTCAATTTCAATTTCTTGGCAGACATTTTCCGAAGACATTTCTGGCTCTGTGAATTGTGTGTCCGTGTTGTCATAAATGCCTTCCATAGCCCTTTCTGGTTCGTGTATTTTCATACTGACTTCTTTTTCTGTCCCAGTATCTACCAATACAGTACCATTCTCTTTACAAAAATGTTCTATTATCATTCCTGTCTGTTGTTCAGTTTCTTTTTCTGTCGTTTCAATTTCGGTGTCAGCGGCTTCGCAAACATTTTTCTTAGACATTTCTGGTTCTGTCATTGATGTGACATGATTGTCACAAATATATTCTTCGACAATTGCTAGCCCGACTAGATTTGCATTAGCTTCTTGTTCTATATCGGTATTTATAATTTCAGAGACGTCGTAGACATTTTCCTTGGGCCTTTCTGGCTCGTCTAGTTTTGATTCGTCTTCTATTACCATTTCGGTCCTTACTGTGTTTTCATAAATAATTTCTGGTAACATTTCTGATTCTGTCAGTTTTGTGTTAGCGTCACAAATTACTGTTTCTGGCCCTGCCAGGTAGTTATCGGCTTCCATTTCAGTATCTACCAATTTTGAACTAACGTCTTCACAAATATTTTCTGTGAGCGTTTTTGGCTCTACTTGTACTTTATCAGCGTCGTCACAAAGGCCTTCCATAACGATCTCTGTATCGTCCTGTTTTGTTTCAATTTCTTCATATTTTTTAATTACGGTTGTCTCTATTTCCTTCAGTTCGGTTTCAGTGTTGCCACAGTTGACTTCCATGACCTTTTCTGTCGTTTCCATTTGGGTATCTTCAGAACTGTTTTCTAGGGCCACCTCTGACTCCTTCAGTATTGTTTCATTGTTTTCACCGATATTTTCACAATCTTGTATTGTCATACTTTCTGGATCCACATGCGGATCTTCATGTGACGATATGTCTTCAGTAATTTTTACAATTTCAGGTGATGTTTTATGGGCTTTATTGATGTTTTTAGTGTTTTCTGTCAGATCAGGAGTGACATCAGTATTGATCCAATTATCTTCATTACTGTCTGTAGGAATATCCTCTGCATCCAGAATGCCAATTTCGGATATTGAATCGGTATCTTCTAAAACATGTTTTTCATCAGCGTTCATATAAATGTTTTCAATTTCAGATATTGTGTCTTCTTCAAGGTTTTCAGTGTCCAGTTTTGTAGCTTTTGGTACACCGTCGATAAGAAATTGAGTTTTATCATTGTCAATATAAAATTCAGTCTGCATTAAACCTGCTTGGCGTAATACAGACGCACTTAGTTCATCTTCACTAGCGTCGAAGCAGGAAGTTCTAGAATCTACTTCGAGTATGCTGTTATCACTAGAAAAGTCATGAGACACTTCCATTGGGTTTTCCTGTGCAATTACACAAACTTCGTTGTTCTTTTCAATAAGTTCAGTGGCCTTAACACTGATTTCTTCAGTTTCGAAATGTTTATTGGTATTTTTACTTTGGTTCTGGCTTGAGTTATCACAAGTTTTTGCGATTTTACTATTGTTTGTAACACATGTTTCAAGTGATTTTCTTTTCCGGCTTGGTTTCAAGCTTCTTATATGACGTTTCGTTTTCAGTCTAGCAGCATTTATTTGATCTATTAAGGAGTGATCGCGGAAGAGCTTTAATACTAAAGATTTGAGTGGCATTACGTTATTTCGATTTGGTTTAAGAATGGCACACGTATTTTCATTGTCGCAACTTTCTCTACTTTTATGATCTTGGATTGAACTGTCCATATGTTGTAAATGGATTTTAGGCTTATTCCAAAGCCTTAATACTAAAGATTTGAGAGGCATTACGTTATTTCGATTTGGCATAAGATCTTCACACATATTTTCAGCGTTGCAACTTTCTATACTTCTATGATCTTGGATTGGACTATCCCTATGTTGCAAATGGATCTTAGGCTTAGTCTCGCAGGCTGATCTTTCATATGTCGCTCCTTTTGTTGCTGATGCCTTACGACTGCACAGTGAAGCAATGGCGTCGTATGCCTCCATTACTGGTGAATTGTTTCGTTCAATTTGATCAACTGTTTGCAGAACGTCAATTAGGTCGCAATTGTCAAGAATTGAAAAAGATCCACAGCGCGATAACGGCACCACATCCATTGCGGTCTCTTCAAGCACATTGTCCTGAATGTCAATGTCAATTATATCATCGGACTCTTCAGCGGCTTCAGCATAACTCCGAACAAGTTCATCACATCGGACTAATTTAATGAAGCATTTTTTTAGCAATTTCAGATCTTCATATTTCCTCACAAGTTCGTCGCATCTCGTAAGTTTCACGACACAGTCCGGCAAGGTAGAGATTTCTAGTGCACCATCAGAGTAAGCTGAATTGTCGATATCAGTAACGCGAGGTGCGCCAAAGGAAAGAAAGCAATCGTTAGATTGTGTAGATTTTTGGGCAAGATTTTCTATACCAAGATCTTTAAACAGCAAGTTCTTGAATTCATTGATCTTTGCGTCTACTGGTACTGGGCTAGTCCTTGGGGCAGGCTTAAAAAGTTCAGCCGTCTTGTCTTTGAGAATTGTTGGTTCATCTAGTCGTTCCATCAGTCCAATAATAGTATTTTCTTCGTCACTCTTGTCAATATCTACTACGTCTGCGCCGTCGCTAGACGAATCATCGATTTCAATTATCTCTACAATTTTTTGTTGTGGTGGTTTAGTTAGCATTGATTTACTAACTATTTGATTGACTGACTGAACTATTTGTTGAACATCTGATTGGGCGACGGGTATTGCAATTTCTTCTACAACCGGTAAGATCATAGGCTCAAAAGCTTGAATAGCAGGCTGACCATTAGACTGAATAACATGTAGTTCATCAAATTCAATCATATGTTGAATACCAGGTTGAGGTTCAGGTTTAACATCAGACCGAGTTACAGATTCATCAGATTCAGCATCAGGTTCATTCAAAGGTTGTATATCAGGTTCTATTACAGGTTGAACATCAGGCTGAGTAACAGGTTGAATAATGGATTGCCTGTCCAACTGAATTTCAGGTTGAACTTCAGTTTGTACTACAGACTGAACAATAGGTGGAACATCAGGCTGTAACACAGGTTGTAAATCAGATTGAATCACAGATTCAAAAACAGGTTGATCTTCAGGTTGAATAACAGCTTGTTTGACGGGCTGATTTATTGGTTGATCTTCAGGTTGAATGATAGTTTGTTTGTCTGGCTGATTTATTGGTTGATCTTCAGGTTGAATGACAGGTTGTTTGTCGGGTTGATTTATTGGTTGACCTTCAGGTTGAATGACAAGTTGTTTGTCGGGCTGATTTATTGGTTCATCTTCAGGTTCAATGAAAAGTTGTTTGTCGGGTTGATTTATTGGTTGACCTTCAGGTTGAATGACAAGTTGTTTGGTGGGCTGATTTATTGGTTCATCTTCAGGTTCAACGAAAAGTTGTTTGTCGGGATGATTTATTGGTTGATCATCTGTTAGAGTATCTGGCTGGATTTTAGGTTGATCGTCAAGCTGAATAATAGATGGTCTATCAGACAGAAGAATAGGTTGTTCAACAGGCTGACTTGCAGGTTGTTTATCAGCCTCAATAATAGGTTGAATGGCAGACTGAATCAGTGGTTCAATTTTGGTCTGAATATCAGTTTGTCCATCGGTCTGAGTAATAGGCAGTGCATCAGCTCCAGTCTCAGGCTGTCCAGTAGGCTGAATTACAGTCTCAGCATGTTGAGTGATAGCTTCAACGACAGGATAAATAATAGGTTTAACTGTAAACTCAACTGCAGGTTCTTCTATATTATTTGCTGGTTCTTCTGTATGCTTTGCAGGTTCGTCTTTTTGTAACGTGATAGCAGGTATACCTTCATTTGTCAGATAATTCTCAACTGAAGTTTCATTTGCAACCTCTTCTTGCGAGATAGCCATATGCTTCTGCAAATCCTCCCTTTTTAATTTTACAACACACTTTTTATCAAAAAAAATCTGATGTGACTCCAGTAATTTTCTTTTCATCGTTTGTACCTGATATTTTCCAAACTCAGTCTTGAAAGATTGGTGTTGAGTCTCTTCTTCCGAGTCGCTGCTAAGTAAATTTATGGTTTCAACTGGGGTCACTAATCTAATTTCTTGTATACGAGGCTCTATTCTTTCAGGTCTCGAGTTTGAGTGATTCACAGTTTGTGTTATATTAAAAGTGTACCGCTTTCTTTCAGACAAGTTGCTCAATATCTGAGATCTCAGTGCTGGGTCCGAAAACAATAAGTTAGTATCAACGTTCCTGCGACCATGAACAGTCGCCTTGAATACTTTTCCACAAGGCAGCTTAATACGTACGCTTTTCTTCATAGGATCTCCTGGATGTAAGTGAGGTAAATCTTCCAGTGTTATAGCGTCCATGTAAGATTGCGGTATTTCATCTCTCGGTCTATTTTTCCTCTTCTCTTGTCTATAGGTTTCGCCTTCTTTCATAGGTACTTTATTCTGTTTCAGTGGTTCTTTATTTTTATCGTTATTCGGTTCTTCATCGTCTTCAATCCAGATGATATCATCCTCATTATGCATTGACTTTTCCTGATTTTTAGCTTTATTGTTGTTTATTTTAGGGTCAACAGTATTTTGTTTTACTGAGTCAACTGGTGTTATTACTTCGGTAGTATTTATTTCAGAAGTCCGAGAAGATGAACTTTCACTAACGTCAGCTGAACTGAACATTATTTCATTGCATTCTAGGTCTATGCGTTGGTTATTAGCAGTGTCTTTTAAGTTATCTTCTAATTTTTTTACATAACTTTCAATTTCTTCGACGATATCAGTATTTGTCTCATTTTGTTTGGCGGTATTATTTTCATTGGTGTCTTTAGAGACTGGTTTGTGTACTGTTTCAGTTGTTTCGGGACTCGCATCGTCCTCTTTATTTATAACTACGTCGTTACTCTTGTCCACGTTTACTTGACTATAAGCTGTCGCATCATTGTTCAGTTTGTCAACGTTCACAGTTTCTAACAACTGGTTCAGAGTATCATCATTGTCTAATATGCTTGGGCTCGGACAACTGTCATTTGTTGATACATCTGTGCGATTCTCTTCAATATCTCCTAAAATTTCCTCAACGTTAGGAATCTCCTGTAATGGTAGTATAGGTTGGTCCGGAGACATTACTTCTAGGATTTTAGACGTTATTAGTTCATCCTCTATATCCATCAAGTCGGTCATCTCATTTGGTATTACCACCTCCTGAGGCTTTGGCTCTGGTTTTCTATCAGTTGTTATTTTTAATACTTTAGCGTTTCTTTTAGGCTGTATTTTAGTGGCTTTCTTCTTGCCCTCCATTTTCTTAATCGTTTTGTGTAGCGTCTTTTTCGTAACTGGTTTCTTAACCACTTTTAGCTTATGCAAGCTATCTCCATCAGTAAAATTTTCTAAAGTTTTGTTCGCAGTTTCAGTAGGAGCAGGTTTTAGCCTGACTTTCGTTTTCCTAGGTACTGAGACTTTCTCAATCACTTCAGTGTCTAGTTTTACGTCTTTGTTCGATGATCGCAATAAGATACGACGGCTAGACGAAGTTTTATCGTTATTTTCTTTGTAATTTTCCGTGCTGTTAGTTTTATCCGGATTGATTACTTTTGCTGCAACTGAGTCTTCTGCAGTATTTGATGTTTTGCTTTGATTTTTAATGCCATTTCTTGTACCAGATGCATGTTCGTGTTTTCTTTGGGGTACTTTGGGGATTTTTAATATAATTTTTAAAGGCTTAAGCGGAGCATACGATAGTGGGATTGCTTTCTTATCACTCCGATGGCAAATATTTCGATTTAAAATAGACCAACGTTTCTTTTGCAATCGTTCCTGATCTTTGATGACTTCATTCATCAAATCTCGTTCGAACGATTTCCTTGCTTGACTTCTAGTATTCTTCGGTTCGATTTTTTCGGTGGTTATCTTCTGTTTTTCCTGTACCTCAGATAGTACTTTCCTCTCACAAATATTTTTGTTAGAATTTATATCGACTTTCTCCTTTTCTGATTTAGGAGTAGTATCATCATTCGGGTCATCAACGGGGCTAGTTTTGGATTCTAATTTAGTGTCTTTAGTGTCTTTAGTGTCGTGCATTAAAGTCTTGTGTTGAACGCCATCATTTCTTATTTCCTCTTTGCTTGGAACCGTTGCCAATGTTGTTTTAGACACGGTGATAGCATTACCTATGATCAGTGGGTTCACAACGGGAGCGGCGAATTGCGTAGTCTGATATAACGCCATGTTTGGTTGGTTATTATACGTCACGTATGTATTCTGGATTACATTGGTCGCGACAACTGGTGTTTGAACCGTGCAAGATTGGTACACAATATCTGATCCAACGAGGACCATGTTTTTTAACGCAGTTTGCTGCGGCACATTGGTCATAAATGTGTGAATCTGATCGACTGTTCGCGCTTGACCGGTATTAGCGGGATAGCATTGATTGTTTCTATTTTTCGTAGGTGTTATCACTGTTTGAGGCATTTGGTGAACGGCAATAGTCGGCTTAATATTCTTAGCCTCATTCCTTACGTATTCAGCAGTTTTAATCACAGACTTTCCAACCGCATTTAAAAATGATGATGTGTGCTGTTTTTGTACAGAGGAATCGAAAGCAGTCTTGGAAATATCAGTTCTGCTTTTCGACACAGATTTCTTACGTGCCGGTTCGTTTTTAGTCACTATTAAGTTTAAGCGTTTTTCCTCTTGAATAGCAGTAGTATGCTTATTTATGCTGTAATTTTTATCTTTCAGGCCTTGAATTGGTGCTCTGTAATTGTCCTCATCGGATGACAATTCACCGATTTCTTGTCGCAAATCGTCATCCATTAATTCCTCAAGAAGATCGTAATCAGAATTAGGTATCCCTGAGATGAAGGGATCCTCTTCTTTGAAATATGGAGCGGTAAATTGTTTCTCATGAGGTTTCAGCGGTATTTTTTTAAGTACATCTATTTGGTCTTTCATTTCGTGGCTTGGTCTTTTCTCAGTTTGAATATGTCGTTTCGGTGTCTCCGGTTGTATCGACTTAATTACGTTTGATTTGGCATGTAACACAGAAGTGGTTGTTACAGGTGTCTGAACTACCTTTGCTGGTCTTTTCGTAGATTTTTTATTAAGCTTGATAACACTCTCTGTGTACGATCGGCTAAATACGGGAGTGTTAGGAGTCTTTGTTTGGTCAGCGGTCAGCACCGGCTTTGACTGACCTTTTGATATCACATTAGTCATTTTTTTAAGATCTTCCGTGGAAATAGTCTTTACTAACCTTTGGTTCTGCAGACTTTCTGCTAGCTTCTTGTTACAAGTATCTTTGTTCAACGCCATGTCGAGAGCTTTGGGGCCCCTGCTAGGCGTCTTATGAGACAAAATTTCATCCATCACCTTCTCCCAATCCGTTTCTTCTTTAGGTTCATCTGCAGTTTCTGGTTCATGCTTGACGCTGCTTTTAATTTCAATGTTGCTTAATATTTCAATATTTTTAGTAGGCTTTTGATCTACAGTCTTTGTACAATTAAGCTCAGTCTTGACCATATTCAAAGGTTTTGTCTGTGGCATTCGGCTCGGACTAGGCATCGTTAGTTGTTTGTTATTGACATTGCTATATATAATGTTAGGGGCATCTAAAATCTTATGCTTGCTGGATGATTGACTAGTGCAAGGAACGGAATAGCTTATTGAAGGCATGAGGCATGTTATCGTGTGAGGGGGTTGAACCTTCTCTTTGATATTTTCAACTTTCGGCCGATGGTTCAGTTTGGTCTGCTGTCGCAACAGGGCAAGTAAGTCCTGTTGATCTCTTTCTGTTAGAGATGACAACTTACTCGATACAGCCGACATCTCTCGTTGTCGTTCAGCTTGAGCGTTTTTGTATACAACCTCAGGTTGAGCCGGTTTCTTTGTGATATGGCTGTTCAGAATATTGGCGATAATGGGATTCTGTTTTACCGCATAACTTAAATGTTTTGCCGTATTACTAACAGGTTTATCAAATTTCTTCAGTAAGCTTTGATTGTTCACTGGATGCTGGTATGCTGATCTCGCTTTAGACGCTGGAGACTTCGGTACCTCATTTGTAGTTTGAATGAAGTTCGCGTTTGCAATTTTCTGTTCCTGCAATATCCGATTTATTTCCGCATCAGTTGGAGGATTTTGCAGGGTTTTACTCTGATATTCTATTAGCGCATCTACGAAAGGTTTCGTTCCATTAGCTTTAGGGTCTATTTTATTTTTATGTAAATAACTGAGGCGCGAAAACGTGTTTAAAAACTCTGAAGATTTCTTCTGTGGTTGTTTGGCACTTTGTGGAGATGTCTTGGGTTCAGCCTTGATTGTAGGTACTACAGGCGTCACCCTGCTGATAGGTCTGATTTCCTTTTTCGTATTTCTACTTGAATGCGCGCCTGCTCCTGCATTTATTGATTCCTGTAACTCTTTGAGAAATATATGGAAATTCTGTTGACTTGCTGAGTCGCTAGGTTTTTGTCTGTTCGGTGCATTGGAACGTGACGGTGTCGCCTTGGGTTCCGTTCCTGTTGATTTCACTTGCGTCTGTGGCATTTTATATATTTCTTGCATTGATTTTTGTAAGCTAGGACCCTGGAACCTAGCACCGCTAGTCTGAGAGTTATTCGGCAAATTGTTGTTGATCTTAGGACTATACTGTATGACTGGTCTTGCTATCCCAAACGTTTTTGTGCTCAACAAGTTATTAACTTCATTCCTTAGTTCCGTGAGTTGTTCTGACTGTGTTTTGTTGATGTAGACTTTTGGGTTCTCAGTTACTTTTAGCTGTGGGCTGACCATTGGATGTGGGCTGGACATTGGAGTTACTGCCACAGGACTAGGTGCTGGCGTAATCGTTGGAGTACTAACTCCTGGCTTATACGAGCAAGTATGTAGAATATTAGGTTGTAGATTTATTCTCTGCTCGCTTTCAAGCGCCTTCTGTCTTCTGTAGTGTAATAGCTTAGTTAGGCTTTCTTTGACTATCATATTATTCGGCGAACTGGTCCTTGAGTTAGGTGAATTCGTCCTAGAACTAGGTGAATTCGTCCTAGGTTTAGGCGAAGTCGGTACTTGATGTCTTGCAGCGTCCCTTCGGCTTGGACTCACATTATAACGCACTAAAGAAGGACTAGCTCCAACTTTGCCATTGACAATATGAAGTTCACTGTTTTTCGTGAGTGTATTCTTATCTGGACTTTTTTCAGGTGATTTAAGTTCGTCCATAGAAAATAGGCCGTCGTATAGGACATCTGTTTCGTTCTGTTCTGATTGGATGGAGTTTATTGAAGACTTTCCTTGGCTGTCGTAATCACTGACGTCACTGAATGAGGGTGTATTGACGACGCTGGGAAGTTCCGGCTTTTTCTGTTCATTCGCCACTCTCATTCCAACAAGACTTGATAAGGAATTCTTTGGAAGAGGTGCCCGCTTTTCTTTCTTCTTCCTCTCCCGTTTCTTTTTAGGTTCTTTTTTCTTTTCAATGCTTTGGTCTTTGATTTCTAGAGGATCTTTGGGTTTCGCCTTTGATTTTGATTTCTTAGTCTCTTTACTTCTTTCCTTGCTGTGTGGTCGTTCTTTCTTCTTTTCTACTCTCTTAGCTTCTGCGACGAGACTGAGAGGGTCAGAATCGTCTTCAGAAGAGAGTACTTTCTTAGTCCTTCTCTGTGGTTTCTTGGTTTTCGCTGTGGTTTCTGATTCAATGTCGGTAGAATGTGCGCTCTCTGTTCTTTCAGGGTCATCGGCATCTTGCCATATTTCTTCTGGCTCCTGGTATTCTTCTAGATGATGCTCGTAGCCTTTTGACAAAATGTTTTTATTTATTTGTTGGTTTTTGAGGGTTTATGATTAGTAATGTTATCCCGCTTACTTTTTTTATTATTAACGATTGGGAATTGTCCTACTGTGTTGCATGGATATAAATTACTGATAGTTTTGTAAACTAGTCAAACAACTTATTAGTGCATATAATATACTTATAACGGCTATTCCTCACAAAATTATTCTACAATTCCTGTCTACCGACTAGCCTACCTCAAAAACTGAACAGAAATGTTGGTTCATTATATAAAACTTACAATAATTTACATTTTTGAGCGACTAAAAGTTAAGTCGGGCAAATTACTATTTTATTTTATAATTTTTCAATGCTGAGCACATTGACAAATGCCCGCACGAGTGTGGAACTAAATAATCATTTTGTAATTGTGTAATTATTTTGTAATGGATGAAACTGGACATTTATTGTAATGGTGGAATCTTAATTTGTTTTTATATTTTTATTTTCTGTTAAATTTTACTTTTAGTTTTACTGTTAAATTAATGATGTCTAATTTAATTCTTTTAATTTTATTATTTAGTGTAAATTTTCGATACATTGTTAAAATTGTTAGTGAAATAAATGAAATGAAATCCCTAGACAGTAAGTTTTAGTATGACATTTACATAGTAACATCACCAACCTTTCTCAATTCCATAGTACTTGTCAGATTCATCATCCTCTTCTTCCGGCAGGTGCTGAAACTCTCGCGGGTCCAAGTTCAAGTACTTGAGCTCTGTTGTCAACGCGCGGGTACCGAAGTTCGTCCGCTCCATGTACGTGCGACAGTTTTCTAACAGTAGCTCTCTGGAACATGAAATTTTGATTTCAGAATTTTGTAAAAAGATAGGTAGAAACTGTAGAAAGCTATAACCGGAAAACAATTCAAATAGAAAAGATGAATACCACACCAAAAAAAAAAAAAAATTAAAAAAAAAAATTAAAAAAAAATTGAAACAGACCACATAAATGATCTAAAACATTTGTAAACGAGAATACAAATAGTTTAGCATCATCTCAGATATGTCTTAACACGAACCTACTAACACACAATGTACAAAAAAAAATTTAAAATAAATTAAAGAAAGAAAAAATAAAATAAATAAATAAAAAAAAAAAATTAAAAAGAAATTGAAACAGACCACATAAATGATCTAAAACACTTGTAAACGAGAATACAAATAGTTTAGCATCATCTCAGATATGTCTTAACACGAACCTACTAACACACAATGTACAAAAAAAAATTGAAAATGAATTAAAGAAAGATCTTTGTTGGGGATTGTTTGAAATAACAAACTCTTCAACTTCTTATGTATAAATGAGAAAGCACATTACATCTATAATGTTGAGAGACGCGCGATCGCGCCATTAAATGACACAGGTCCACGCAACCATTGTCTCCTCTAGATGTTCATGCCGTCTCGCTGGAATCAAGCACGCTATGGGCGCGTTCAATCTTTTTTATAGTTTTGGATGGTAAACAAGCCAAAAACCAAACCAAGCAGTCCACAGCCAGTCGTCACATCAGTGCATTGCCATCCCAGGAACAGTTACACATTGATAGCACTACTATTACTCGGTACTAACCGATCAGTATCCCATGACAATGTCTTCAGTCTAGGTCCAGACAGCAGCACAGCGATATCCGTGCACAACTCAGGACTGATGCCCAGAGCTTCACCCTCGCTGAATATCGCAGTGGACAGCACATTGGCCTGGTGCTGCGTGTGCTTGAGGTTCAGAGTCTCTGAAGTCTTCACAAAGTTGGTCTGCCCGCGGGAATCGCTTGCCCAACTCCCGAATTCCTTGTTCGGTTCTTCTTTTATTTCGTGGTCATCCTGAAATGAGAGAAAAATTAGATTAAATATCGTTACTGGTTAATATTTGACAACGCTGTTGGCTCGCAAATACGCAAATAATATGCGTCAGATAAAGGAGACGTTATCTGATTGATTAAAGCTATCAAAGGTTTAAAGTTGTATTAACAGTCACTAGTCGGTAAATCGCCATCTCCAACGCTGTCCTGGCGTTTTATGTCAGATCATACTGCCTGCTACAAAGAGGCCATCCCAGGCCCAGTAAGTGGAGTAGTAAAGGCTTAATTTGCTATACTCTGGAACTTTCGACAGTCGGGAACTCGGACTAAGTGCCAAGATCATCCAATATGTAGGTATACAAGCATTTTATTTTCTGTCTGCGTGAGTCTTACCGCGGTGTTACAAACGACATTCTGACTGTTGCCAACACTCCTTCCGTCTCCCGGTAATCATTTAGTGAATATCACTCTTACTCCGAGCAACCTTACCAGTTTAAGCGGCGGCAGGACAGGCGCACACTTTATCCTCTCAAACATGGCCGGCGTGGGGTGAACAGAGAACGCCGTGAGGGTACACTCGCAGCGGATACGCTCGCTCGCTGATAGTATCAGACCCAGTTGTGTGAACCACGATGCCAGCGTTTGTTCTGCTGAACGGGCCTCTGCTTCCTGTAAAAAAAATATTTTTTCTTATTAGATACAATTCTGAATATCCTCTTGTGATCTTTTCTGAGTGAAAGCGGAATATAATTACAGCCAAGTTTAATTTCAAATGATTAAAACCACAGCGTGGCAATTTTCAGGAAATGTGATCAGATCAAAGTAAAAGAATCTCTGTTGGTGCATATCGCTTTTACCTGACCTACAGCATATCTTGGAAAAAAACCAATAATAACCCATATTGTGCGCTCGTAGCTATATAACACAGAAAGGCCATTGATGCTGATCCATGAAGTTCAATGTAGATCAATGAAATTAATATACACAAAATAATAGTATGGTGGCATGTGAAGTTATAAAGACTAGACAAGAATATTAGATTGTTGCTAAATAGTAAGAGCCACTCGGGTCCATTTTTAGGTTAAGCTGCGCTTAACTAGGTTGGTCTGTGGATGGGTGAACACCTATTACATACCGAGTCTCCGAAAACACAGTCGTTACATGTAGTTACGAAAGTCTGACAACCAGCCTTACCAAAGGGTATCGTATTACCCAGTACTAACTGGGTTGTGGATGTCAGATAGGCAGTCCCTCCATGTAAAATACTGGTACTGCATCCAGTTAGACTGGAAACCGACCCCAACATGATTGGGAAAAGGCTAGGCAGATGATGGTATCTGTTAAATATTAAGTTTCTGTAATAGAGATAGATGATACCTTTTCAGTCTTAAGTTTCAGCCTCTCCAGTTCGTTCATGCCGGCGGTGATCGCCCGCACATACAGCTCACACACGAACGGCTTCATGTCCTCTTTGCTCTGTGAACACTAATATTATTTTAATTTGATTAAAGAGGATCAGTGGGGGGCTTTATCACACTGGCGATTTGGAAGCGAGTCCAAACCGAGGCGAGTTCGCAGTACCGCGGGCACGCAGCGAGCTCGGAGCAGGTCTCACAGACAGTAGGAACGCGGCGTTACCTGCGCTTCGACAGCGGCAGCCAGCGTGTGCAGGTGGCGCGCGGTGGCGGCGGGGGCGGCGAGCGCGCGCGCCGCGTCGGGCAGGCGGGCGCCCAGCGCGCGCACCAGCGAGCGCGCGCAGCAGTACAGCGCCGTGCGGGGCGCGCCGGCGCACAGGGGCACCACCATGCAGCGGGTTATCACCACCTGGGGAATAACCATACTATGTAACGCCCTGTTTACGACCGCAAAGAGGCGTGATTTACGTCCAGCAACACGTGTGCAACACTTGTCTCGTTCGCGCGAATACAATGCGTTTCAAATAAGAATAGGACGGACGTCGCGCCATATAAATTAAAAAAAATATGATTAACAATTTATTTGAGTAAATAAATTTTTTTTGCTAATCATACTTTTCAAGTGACACTTGACAGGTAGTGGTCATTAACGTTGCTATTCTTATTTGAAACGCAGTCGTAAATCACATCGTGGTGCATAACATGCTCTACACAATTTTCTTCATTTATTTTCTTTACAGTTATTATCCGGATCTTGAGAGTTTGAAATGATAATTCTACCCATTAAAAGAAGTGACCGGGTTAGGCAAACACTTTTGATCCGTCTCTGGTATCCTTGGCCAAATTATGAACTTACTAAGCCGTTCGCTACGGTTTGTCCTCAGTAAGAGCACCCGAAAAGCCATACTTTCCATTGTAAAGCCCCAAACAAAAACGAATCACGAAAATCGAACCAGTAATCACAAACAAATCGGTATACATAACCTCCTCCATTTCTAGAAGCCGGTTAAAAACCGACAGAAGCTTTATTATTCTTCGAATTGTAAGGATCAATTTATAAAAGAAGGCACCTGTACCTCACTAGTAACACTTTTTTAAAAATAACTAGATGAACAAATTACTTATGAACATTACTTTTGCTTAATATCTGTCTCCGAGTTCTCGACTGAACCAACTTTAATACAATGACGTGCATTTAACAACAACTATCGATCGTATTGACCGCGTTACCTACCGTAGAACGAACACTGATGAATTAATAACGAATTCCGAGAGCTTATGTACCAAAGTAGCGCTATGGTGTTCAAAGCGTTCATAGTCGATATGCTAAGTCACCAGACCTAGTTTGCACTGGCCTGGTAACTGATGAGTGAATATTTTTTTGTTTGTAAATAGCCTGTATTGTCCCACTGCTGGGCAAAGGTCTTCCCTAATTCCTTCCTCCTCGAACCAGCCTTCGTGGTACGAATGTTTATTAAAACAGGTGAATAAAACATCATGCCTTTATTTCAAGAGGTAGATAGAGGTGTTTACGTCGAATATTTAGTAGATAGGGCAATTACTGTCGTATGCCAACATTGCTATGTGATTACCGAGAGGCGAAGCCTTAACCACAAGGTTAAGGCTTCGCCTCTCATGCACGAGTTGATGGGTTCGAAACCCGACCAAAATTACAGACGCAGTTAATATTATGCAAGCCGTCAACCAACCATTCTGTACATCAAACTAAGTAACTTTACGCAAAAATTATTGCTGGGAAACGACTTTTTTTGAGGTGAAAAATCACGTTTTACAGTAGGACTCAAAAAAACGCACTCAAAGCATTGTGCTGATGGATGGATTGAATAGTACGGGGGTCGTGGAGGTGTTACATTAAAAACATGTATTTAAAAAAAAAGCTTGTGATAAAGTTGGAACTTTGACCCCCAATATCTCCGTAACTAGAAGGTTCCGAGGTATGGTCTTAAACAAAAAAAATATCGCAAAAACGGGGAAAACAAGTGCCTTTCAGATTCGTTAAGGGTCTATTTACACCCTTTATTATTGGGGAATTATAAAACGAGCGATTAAAAAAAAGCTTTGCGACTGATGATGACATACTGTATTAATAACTTGAGCGGTATGAATTTGAGTAAGCGAAAAATTAACTAAACTAACGACGAATATTGATTAATAATAAAATCCAGAACGAGCTTACAAAAAGTGGATTGTGATAAATCCATTTCATATATTAAAGCGACTACATTACTAAGTGAGCGACTGGAAATACAGAGAGGGCAACTTCAATATTAAGATAGTAGGTTAGGTTAGGTTAGGTTATATGAAGCTGCTCATTTTGTATTAAGTAACTCAAATTAATGTTTGTAAGATACTATTCTGTTGATTTTTCGTCACTTACAGTCAGTCGCTCACTTAGTAATTATAATACTTAAAATTGTAATTTACGTTTTATTGCTACCCTTTATTATTCTCCTATTAAAATTCTGCTAAAGCCGTAATTAATTTTAAGCCCCCAGTACCAATGTGACTTTCAATTCATATGTACTTTCTATGGTTATCCTAGACCACTGACACATCTAAAGGAAAACATCAGCAAGCGCGGTGATTAAAGCTCGTGCCCTCTGTGTATGAGAAGAGGCCTTTGCTCTGTATTGAGGCCTCAGGCTGGTTAAACCATGTAACCAGATTAAAGCCTGCCCTTCCGCCATGTTACTTGGGGTTGTCGTTAAAATTTTTTTCACACTCCCTTTTCCTTCATATCACCAATTCTTTTTACGTTTGGAATAGTTCATCTTTTACGTAATTCACCTTGTTTCATTTGTATGATATTCGTATTATGTATTCTGATTTTTATTTACTGTATGCACCTAGATTATAAGTGAATGATGTGGTCTCCTATAATTGAAAGCACACACTTGTGCATGTGCCTGTTTAATGTATACTTGCATGTAATTGTGTAGTTTCTGATCTCCAAGATCCAATAAATAAAAAATCCTCAATGGATGTCCTCCGCCATGGGGTCGGCGAGGGTCCTGCCAGACTCCTACTGAATTATCCCTCACCCAACCCATAGAACCTTTCTCATCTTCCTCTCTCTTCCATCCATCAATATCTTTCATAGTCATTGATAATTCCAGAAGTTTACCTGTGCTATAAGCGTAGCAACTTCTTTGGCGTTCTTCCACAGTTTCTTTTCCCGGGGCGAAGTCTCGAGCCGGCTCTGAAGCCTCTCCACTAGCTGGTAGCCATTGCGGAGGGGTGTTTGTTTGGCCTGGAACAAATAATTTTGTTAGCAACTTCCGTGCGCGTGAATTTATTATTAAAAAAATATCACTTGCCTTTTTGAATCGGATTCTGTTACCAATTTCAAGGGTTTTAATTTATTTTCACGGAATCCTAATATTTTTTCATAAATAAAAGTAGTAAGTTAGACCGTATAACATCAGCTATCTATCAGTAAAAGTCCCGTCCAAATCGGTCTAGCCGTTTCGGAGATTACCCGGAACAAACAGACAACAGACAGACAAAAATGTGTTTTTGCTATAAGTGCCATATATATTTTCATATGCATTCAGTAAAAAGCTTTTAGTTTTGATATTACAAACAGACACTTCAATTTTATTTATTTCTATAGATTCCGTAACAGTATTTACGAATGGTAATTTTTTTTAATGACTGAGGTGGTAATGTCTCAGCAATCATAATGTGTACCTAATGTTTCAAAATATTTTCCATTTGAATTCCAAAGGTTTTACTAAAACAATCCACATTGTTTTTTTTACGTCTCCATTGCTTTTTCCTTGCTGTTGAAAATAGATTGCGCAGTAGCCGGGATAGATGGACGTTTAGGATACCAACAATAGTGTTTTATTTATAATCTATTTTGAAAAGATAATTGCTGGAAAGTGTCTTAAAAAATTTGAGGCAGCTCTATACAGGGTGCAAGGGACACCGACGCGAAAACGGTTACCACGTATTCAGTACATCATTCTCATTCATCATCATTTTTTTTTTCATTGGTTATTTTTTTTAAATCAGCTGTTCCGTACATTTTGACCGTGTGTATGGCACTTATGTAGGAAACAGCTGATTATTAGATGAAAATTTTCTATGTGGTGGGGCTCAGAATGATGTACTGAGTATGTGTCCCTTCCACCCTGTTTATTGAGATTAATATTAAAATAGTCTGAAAGTGCTATTCAGCAGACTCACCAGTTCGATACATCGCGATCGCTTGTCTCCTTTGTGCAGCAACACAAACTCCATATCAATGAGCAACTCCCACACGTCCAGTGTGAACCCCGCTTCGGTCTTCAGGATGTCTTCAAACGTAGGCTTCTTTTCAGCCTTTGGTTTGTCTGTAAGAGAATTAATATATTAGAGAATGATTCAAATCATACGCTTCACATTGTGTTCAGAGAAACACGTGACATGTTTCAGTAGCTATGTGTTCAAAGAATGCCCTATGTATGTGTGTAAATAAACGCCAGAAGATACGACACCCCAACTAACACATTTGCAGTACTTTGTTGCAAGTTATAATGTTTTCCTAG
The DNA here is from genome assembly GCA_905163415.1 of Noctua fimbriata. Lineage (NCBI taxonomy): Eukaryota > Metazoa > Arthropoda > Insecta > Lepidoptera > Noctuidae > Noctua > Noctua fimbriata. The sequence continues at coordinate 4,599,338 of LR990946.1, forward strand.
ATATTCTTTTACATTAACCTAACATCACGCCTGTAATCCCCGAAGGGTTAGGCAGAGGTGTACCTAACAGTACACCCACATTTCACTAATTATGTTTTTAAGTCCCATGTAATAGGGGCCTATTGTCATCAACCGGGCACCTCCGTTGTTGCTACTGAGAAATTCCTGATGTAAAAACCCACCTTGCCCGACGCGAGAATCGAAACCAAGACCTCATGCTCATCCGTCGCGCCTGCGAGTTATTCTTTTAGTTTCCCCACTTATTGTAGAGTGTAGTGGTGCAGCTTGGGGGTCTGTCTAGCGGCGGACGAAAATGCAACAACATGGGATGAAGTCTAATCACAGCATACTTCCCCGTAGCATTACCACCATAGACAAGAATTTATTTAACGGAAGAATCAACAAAATGACAGATAGTGCAAAGAAATCTGTCATTGTGTCGACACAATCTGTCATTTTATCTATTCTTACGTCAAAGAAATCCTTGTTTACGGTGGTCATGCTACGGGGGCTGGCATTCAATTCTCACGTTCTCGTGTCTACACGAACATGAGAATCTCCAAGTTAGAGTATCACTAGGACTTTCTTTATCTTTAGGTTTCTGATTTCTAATTCATGTTCGTAGTACTTGCAACCGGCGTGCATGTATGGTCGAGACGTGGTGAAAGGAATGTGCGTAAGGATCGTAGCAGCTAGCGTTCTACGAGAAAAGAAGTATTTTATGGTACCTTTGACATCAGCGGGCTGCTCAGCCTCAGTGTCAGCGGGCGGCGCGGCGCAGGCGCGCACGCGGTCCATGACGGCGGACGAGAGTGACAGCGCTAAGTCGTCGCACTTGGACGCTGTTAACTGTCGCAACCGCGTCATGAACATTACGCCGCGTTCTTCTTTCAGCCATTCTAGTACTGCAACAATAGGTGTCAAGTTATTCGTTATTAAGTCAACTTGTGGGTTTATTTATGATACAGTATTTACTGCTTCATGATGTTATCAAATTCAACAGAGTAGATTTAGGGTCCGAATATGTGTAGTTAGTGAGGTACTTTAAAGCTAAATCTTTCTGACCCCTAAAATACAGGTCCAGGCCTAGTTTGGGGGTTAGGATCAGATTTGTAGCCATACACTCATGTCCTTTCTTATTGTGACTGGTTTGTAACATGTATTTTTTTAAGAGTCAAATATTTTTTTCAAAGTCAAAACAATCCTTGCTACATACCTTCCTCTTCCGAAGGCGGCTCCCCCCTAGGATCCAGCAGGACCCTAAGTACAGGATGCCCCCAGGGGTTCGAGAGTATCTTCTTGAACCACCCTCCTCTCGCAACCAACTGCGTCTCCCATGGCGGAGGACCTGCATCTCTGCTGCCTCCCGAACGATTCTCACACTCCTTGATGAAATCATTGATGGCCTCCTCAAGGTTTTTGTGTTCTTCTTTACTTTTTGGTGACTGCCATTCCGTCTGTTGGGAAAATGAAGATCATAATTATTAGCACTTTCTCAAAAAATATCTAAACACTAGGTTCAAGATTTTCTTAGGTGACAATGGCTAAGCCATGATGGTTATGTCGTCACCGATAGCTGCTTGCTTTCAGGGGTTAACTGCTAATTCCACCTGAAAGCACTCAAACATGATTGTGTTGCTTTGGCTAAAAAGTCTTGAATGGACCCTTAAATGGAGCTCAGGGTGACTGAAGCAAGGATAACCTGCTCAGATGGTATTTAGATGATCCTTCAGTGAAAATGTGGTGTTGTGTCACCAACCATGGGGAAACTTAATATCGTGTCTTACTGTCCTATTGTCTGCACATTACAAAAACTGATGAACGCTAGTGAAAAAGACTGACAATTTCATCGGCTTTCTTTCAGGCCTACTGACCTACAGCATACTGGCCTCTGTCACGGATGATCATAGCTCACCTGCAGCACAAGCTTCGCAGTGTGCCTCTGCAGCCAGCTCAGCAGGTGTGGGTGTGTCGAGGGCGCCGAGTGCTGGCAGAGACTGTGAATGCGCCGCCACGCTTCGCACAGGTGTTGCGTGCGTTCGCGAAGCTCACAGTCGCTGCTCAGCGACGCCTCGAGCGACTGCAGAAGAAATTATGATGTTAGAATCTTTTTGAAGATATCGCACATTTATGTTACAACGTAAAGAACAGCCGCACGGGTCTATCTTCAAGGATAAGTCACGCTTGCCAAGGTCGGTCTGTGGACGGGTGGGTCCATAATTACATACCGAGACGGGTGGGACCATAATTACATACCGAGTCTCCTCCATGCCTCGGAAAGTACGTTAAGCCGGTGGTCCCACCTGTCATTTGTAGATCTGAACCAGTCTTAAAAAGGGGTACTGTTTTACTCAGGACTAACTGGGTTGTGGAAGTCAGATAGGCAGTCCCTGCTTGTAAAATACTGGTATTCGGCTGCATCCGGTAAGACTGGAAGCTGACCCCAATAAATTTGGGAAAAGGCTAAGCAGATGATGATGTTACGACGTGAATATTCTGACAGTTTTAATGTACAGTTTGGAACAATCCGTGAAAGGGGGGGACAAGAGCATAGTTATTTAGATAATGTTACATCAACAGTATAATTCTACCAATCCAAAGATTATTATTGTATCCCTACTACGTAATTATAGCATAGAAATAAACCTGTGTATTTATTAAAAATCATCTCTGATGATTATTATACAAGGTGTAAACGGACCCTTAACGAAGCTCTCCACCAAGCATTCTTTACATCAAACTAAGTAACTCTACGCAAAAATTATTACTAGTAAACTGACTTTTATTTTGGGTAAAAAATTACGTTTTACGGTAAGAACACTCAAAACATAGTGCTGATGGATGCATTGAATAGTACGGCGTCGTGGAGGTATTTAATATAAAGTTATAACATTAAAAGCTGTATTAGAAAAAGTTGGAACTTTCACCCCCAATATCTCCGTAACTAGAAGTTTCTCAGGTATGGTCTAGAACAAGAAAATGGTCGCAGTGAGGGGGAAAACAAGTGCCTTTCACCTTCGTTTAGGGTATTGTTACACCCATTATATAACTTAAACAAACGTATCTAGATCTGGTATCAAGATATAATAATATAAGATGTGACTACAGCTGAAGCTATTATTTCTTATCTTACAAGTTTAAAAACCAAATCATTAGTTGACTGGATGCTGCCATATCAATATCGTATAAGAATAATATGATCTTTTGATCCGAAAATAAAAGGTTCACCAAATGTCTATTATTAAACTTGGATAACATTAACTGTCTTGTAGCGTTCTCATGATAACAATAATAGGTATCAATGGGCAGGAAGTCACAAACGATAACAGAAGTACAATTGTACTTTTAAATTCACATCTGGTATGATAAGTAATACTATAATAACTACTAAGTTTATCTTGTTTGTATTTAAAAATGTCAAGGACAAGTAAGCTATGACGAATCCGCTGATAAAAAATTACGATGATTCATTTTTAGTGCCCAGAAAGAATTTACTGAAGGCATTTACATTAATACACTATTTTAAGCTTTCACGGTTTAAAACTAAACTTATACTACTGTCACTTACTTATCTTCCGTGACTGTTCATAATTTTGAGCTCCCGATATTTCGACGCTGTTGCAAGCGAATAATATCGGGAGCTCAAAATTATGAACAATCACGGAAGATATCCCGTAAGTGACAGTATGAGATTAATACACTACTTTGAAATTAGGAAACTGGCAGTAGCTGGTTCTCCAAATAATAATTTGACTCTAATAACGGAAACCGCAAATTGCCGACGAAATTTATAAAGCTGTGAGACTAAAATGGGACTGGGCAGGCAATGATGTGGGCCGGAATATCGCAAGACTGGACACCTGAGTTGGCGGGCCGCCTTGGATGGCTTCCTCGCGAATTGGCGAGAAGATGCACACCATCGAGTAAGTAGAAGGAATGATGGGAGGCCTTTGTCCAGTGGGACTATACGGGCCAATATAAAAATAAAGGTAAATCATCGATATGACGTACAAGAAGGAAGCTACGCAATTACAAATTTTGTGATGCTAATTAGGCTCCAGGCGAAGTGGCGACGCTCGGGGGAAGCCTATGCCTAGCAGTAGACATCTTTCGGCTGATACGATGTTGATGAATTAGATTCCTAACCATACATAACATAACATCACGCCAGTAACCCTGAAAGGGTTAGGCAGAGGTGTACCTAATAGTACACCCACATTTCTCCAGTTATGTTTTATGTTACCCAATAACACTCAGCCCAACCCGGGATTCGAGCCCCGGACTTCATTCTCAGCAGTCGCGCTTGCGACCACTCGACTAACGAGGCATCTTCAAACCACCCTACCTCTTATTAGACTTTCTTAACATAAATTTAATTCCTAGCAGTGGAATAGTGTGATCAATCTTTTAGGTGAAGTGGACTGCTCTCAAAACTGACTGAAGACCTGGCAAGGAAACCGTCATGGCCCGTGTGGATGGATAATGGTCCCGTGTAGTGGATTATGGTCCCAGCATTGGAATTGTTATAGGCTAATTAATTAGAGTAGTAAAAGTGTTACATCTGTTTTCATGTTCATAGAAGTGTAGCAAGGACATGTTCCGCTAGTCCAAATAAGCAGGAATAAGTTTATAAAACACACACCATGTCATTCATATTGGAATACATAACAAGAAACTATAAATATGCATAGTTACAATGAGAATTGTTCAACACTAACTTAGGTTTATGTTGCTTAGTTTGTTTAGATTTCCAGCTAACTTCAACTTAGAAGCCATTGAATTTTATGACCTCTCTGTACATTACAAAAATGAATTTAAATTGAATAGGATGTATTAATAGAGCATAGACTAGAATAGACATTGCTATCCAGTTCAAGCAGTGTTTTCTCAAATATTTGCAATCACTCAAAGATTTAACTCTTCACTTATGTAGGTACCATCTTATTAGGATAATGAGACAGATCAGTTAAGACTTTGAGGATTGTTTTAATCACAATATACAAATTATTACTTTAATAGTATTTTTTTTATTAAGCCAGGCCATTTACAGGCAGTCACTAAAAAGTAACTTACACCCAAAAACTATAGATTTTAAAGAACCCAAGAAATAAACTGAAAAATAAGAACTTTGAATTCTAAAGTTATCCCATTTAAGTTAACTTTAGAATGGCATGCAATGTCTAGTACACTCAATACAAATCAAACTTGCCTGTTACTGCAACTGAATTTACAAATACCTAGTAATCATAAGTCGTAGAAACCATTTTAATTTACAATTCAATAAAACAATGCAGTAATATATTTAAACTCTAGAACATTGTAACTGCTTCATTGATTTAGCTAAGAAATTCTCAGTAGCTGTCCAGGCACTGGATTTTAATAGCTGCTGCAATAACACTGCTATAGCTCACTGCTTGATCCCTATTACCTGGGACACAACTGGCCAAATGTATAAGATTAGAGGAAGTCCAAAGAAATAATGGATGGACTCTGTGAGGGATGATATGACTAGAAAGGAAGCGACTGCTGAAATGAGTAATAGAGAAGTATGGAAGAAGAAGACACTGTGCGGAACGCAAATGCAAATGAATTGGGATAGTAGGAGAATGATGATGATAATGTGGGTGAACTATACTCATCTGCATACCCCTTTGAGGCACACAAGTGTGATATAATGTTATGCATCTCTCTAAATAAATAAGATCTGGTTTTAATCAGGTTCTGAAAGAAATTGAATTCGGATCTTTCTCAATGAAGCTTTCTAATTCTTTTGTGATCCATGTTCTTGAAGATAAATAAGAAAGCAATGAATATAGACAGTTGTTAACTAGTGAAAGTGGCTTTATCATTTACTGAAGTCTAAGAGGCCATATTGGCATATTATTTGTTTGTTTTGAGTACACTGCTCAAACATCATTCCATTCAAACTGTATAGGTCGTGCATTCATTAAATTCTTAAGTATCTTTCTATTGACACTTCTAAGATAAATATAATTCATTGTACAACATTTACTTGCCAGCAAATTTTACAGAATTTCTGTTCATATGCATAAACTCACGCGTTTTTCCCATGGGGGAGGCAGAAACCACAGAACACCATCTGCTACGATCCTTACACACAAATGTCTATATATATAGAGGACAAAACAATAGGAATGTAGTCAATATGTGATTGCTGAATTGAATAAGAAAAAGCATAAGTTCTGAACTCAAAGGTATTTTCCCAAAACATATAATTATGTTTGTAAACATATCTGGAAGATAAATTACGAATGCAGGATAACCATGTCTTCTCTTGAATCATCTTATGTATAATAATTTCGTAATTGCTTACTTAACAGATACCACATTTAATCTTCACCACTTCAAATCTATTATTTACACAACACATCAAACTTAACTTAGGATTAAAGATAACTTCATGCCCCATCAATTAATCAGCTACTAATTATAAAAGTTCCCGACTTTTATTTATCTTCCAGGGCCCTTATTCTCTTGTTCATGAGATAATTTATTTAGAACAACAGGCAGAAACAGAAGTACTTAGAGGTCAGTGACCTTTGTAATAAAAAAACTTTAGAAATTCCACATGTCTATGATACACCAACAACAATAAAGGCAATAGGATAGTACAAATCAAATAAGAATGTATCAAAATATATTAATATTAACTAACATCAAGAACTGTAAGTGTAATATATAACCTATCTTCATAACCTAAAGACTTAAATTGAAATCAGCTGCATATCTACTATATCAAATTAATTATTTACATAACTAACTATGTAAACATTAACATAATGGAATGTTATCTACTTATCAGTGGTGATTTGCAAAAAAAAATGCAATTTATGTAATAAACAACAAACAACACATTGCATCAAAATAAGAAAGACCTTGATTTTTTTTTATTACAAAATGAGCCTGCTCTTGACCTCAATCACGCCCGATGGAAAGCAATTGGATGAGGTCTATGATGGAACAAGCATGCCCAGAAGATGCCTGTTCCTGTCCTTGCCTAAATAATGATTTTTCATGTATCTAAATAACTCCAGTTACTGCAATAACATTTCTATATTATAGGTAATATAGATATGTAAAATAAAGTAAAAGTTAAATCAAGGACAAACATTTTAATTTTGATCAGATTGTCTCTATTGTTCTTTCTTGCAAGTTGTTGTAGTTCCTGCTCACCCCAGATGAAAAAGGCAGCAGAGGCACTGAATAAAAATATTCAAAAACCATAATTTTTAAACAATTTCTTCTTCAATATTAAACTAAGCTGGCCACTTCTCAATCAACTACCTCTTACCTTTTAATTAAATCTCAGCAACTTACTATTACTTAAGTTTAACATTACAGAATCTTAAACTATAAATTGGACCTCAAGTTACAAAGTCAAGGTAGTTCAGGAAAAGGTCAGCGACCTTCCCTTTCCCAAAGCTCTGGGAAAAGTCACTGGACTATGACTTATGAGATAAATTCAACACTATTTCATAGTAAAGGTTATATCACCTTAGTTTTTGTTTAGCCTAAACCTCTTAAGGTGGAAACTAGAGAAGTCTGCGAAATCCAATTCAATTCAGTTTTCTGCATTTTGCAGGTCAGTGTCAGGTTGTACGGGATCGGATTAAATGAACTTAGGGGGTTGTATGGATGATTTTAATGATTATAATTCTGTAAATACATACATGTTTCGTTCATGAATCATATTTTGTTCAACAAATCCCAGACACTGCAAATTGCAAAAAACTTAAGAAAAACCGAATTTTGCACTTTCCCCTTAAGGTATTATTGTACACATCAATATGAATCACTTTTAGTATGGGAGTATCCTTAAAACACAAATAGTGAAAAACCCTGCTGTTCTCTACTGATAATTTATGGTTGTATTTTAGATTTGATCTTTTTCATCAAGGCTTTCTGGTCAACAATTAAAACAGTTGCAAAATTATGGTTTTAATATAACCATTTGAGTTGGTTTTGTAATAAAGGGTACTTTAAATCATGATATTCCAGAAAACAAAGTTAATTTTGACAAAACCAACCCACATAGGATATGATGGATTATGGTTCGGTCTAATGGTCAAGGAATTTCTATCCTATTTTATATAACTATATTTTAAGAGCATCTGCCTATTATAGAAATAAACTGCTCAACATAAAACCTTTTCAATAAATCCTGAACTATGCTTGCTAAGCTGACTATTATTATTATTCTCATAACTATGAATCATATTAGACATGTGCTTATAATAACATTAAGTAACAATATTTCTGTTATCATATGTGATAAGGAATTTGGCACACAGACATGCATTATTTGTTTTGGCAATGTTTTGAAAACTAACAATTTAAACTGTATGTTTTTGAAAGTATGGGTGTTTTTTCTATAACACTGAGATTTGAAAAAAGTTGGTAGGTACTTATTGAGCGTTATGGTTTTTTTGATAGGACAAGGTTGTATTAATGGGGATATAAATCAGTGTTGATAATATAAGTAAAGATAATTCAAGAGCTTTACTTTTCCGATGTCATACAATTTCCATTATCCTGGGTTTTTTTAACTTTAAGTTACCCTTTTTAACAGGAGTCACTAACTAAAATTAAGGTTATTTTATACTCAGTATGAATTCATTATAAGTATGATTCCTAGAACATAATACAATACCCGTCTGCTGACTTTACAAAATAATGATCCACAAAATGAAATCTGAACCGGCCAAGTCGTATAACACAAGAACAATGTAGTAACACCAGGACAGTTTTATTCGAGTCTAAAAACGGGATTCAGGACAAAAGGCAGGCCTAGTCTAATGAAACAGCTGATATGTCTTATATACTTCACGCGTGCAATAGAATCAACGCGAAAATAGAACTGTCATAATTTTTTACTAAAATAAATAGTAAGGAGCTACGTGACTCCCCGATGTTTTGATATGGCTGTCCGTCATCATACCTACTGATGATTACCAAGTACATCATCTTTCATCTCAATTACTACTATGACATTAGATTACAAGTTTAGGACAACTTTAGGTGCGAAAAGGGATTATTTACCTCACAAATAGACATTAAATTACAATAATAGTGAAACACAATCTAATAAAACTACCATGATTTTTCACTGTGCATACACTTGCAGCATCTATAGAACTCGAGAATTCCATCAACTTTTTACGGCGTAAATATGGTTTCCCACATATTTCTCTCGAAATAAATCACATATTTTGTCGAAAATAACGAACAGATCACAGAAATATACGAAAACAAGAGTTTAGAGAAGACAAATATGGCGGCCACAGTGAACTTTACCAGCACAACGGCGTCGTATTATATACGGTAATCTTGATGGTTATAAGAATAAAACTTACCTTATAAAGTTCAATGTAATATGTTTTGCCTTTTGGGCCACTTGTTTGATTACTTTTCACGTCTTTTCCATCATTTGTAGAAGTCATTTCTTACGAAAATATCGCGGGGAGACATTTATGCGCTTGTGTTTTCGTAATTGTACTGTCAAAGTCAGTGTTACAATATCAAAATAGACCAAAGCTTAATTATCTCCATGTAGCAACCCCAAACGCACTTTTGTAGGTAACCACGTGCGTTCATATTCCGTAATGGAGACCATGCACTACCAGCTTAGACCATTAAATGGTCTGCAGATACTTTTCTCACTTTACAGAAATATTTAGACTCTTAGAGACTTCAGCAAGAAGTTATAATAATCTTCATGGACTAGAGTATAGCACACACACGCACGTAACTATACACATTTGTGTGACATATTTCCCACAAAGGTGTTAAATCCTATCCTTTTTGAAAGCATCTACCATTATTGGTTTGAAAACAGATTAAAAACAAGGTGGTGCACCGGTAGACCAGTGCCCTGTTTATCAAAACTCACACGTTCACAAGTTACACGTTACAAGGAAGTTACAATATATGAGCACGGGTCTTAACGACCAAATTTTTATTTGTGATCTGGTTTGAAATCGCTAGCTGACAACTGTTGGCGATGGCGCAATGGGTCCATTCAAATGCATTGGCGGTCCTCGACAGCGGTCCTGTCAGTTGCGGGCCTGGAGTTGAGCCAGCCTGGCACTAGATGGCTAAAAAACTGCAGAAGTGCAGCCTTGGAATGTTGTGCACAGCTATCAAAATTACGTGGCTGAATCTTCAACTCGTCGTTTAAATAGGATTGCAAAAAAAGGAGTTATTGCCGCATCGGCAATACAACAGCAACAACGCGTTTTTATCATACCACAATACCTACTCATTTTAGCGCTTAGGCTGAAATGCAACGTTCCAACAATATGTAGCTAGCTTACTTAGTTGTTAATTAAAATTAAACATTGACATAACATAATTATATCTATTTAATTTGACAACATTGGTCCACTGGTAAAAACAAACTTATCAACTACGTGTTAGTATTAATTATTAATTAAGTACACATAATTATTTTTCATCCCTGCCGCACGGATGAGTGTGAGTTCGACTATCAAAATAGTCATATTTTCCATTCTATTATATATGAATATTCAGCAGCTTGAATTCAGTTATTTTGCAGCAAAATTAATTTTTTACGTGTTCACACAAATTTCTTGCCTAGTTTCAACAGAAAACATGTTTAAACAGAATATAAATACATATTTATTATTCTTAGGAATACTACCTACATTTTATACACACTATATTATTTAGCCGCTTCCACACTTTTGTACCGATTACCGGGTAAAGGTTACTTTAGATACAGACGCCGCACATCAAACTACCCACCCGAAACTGTCAAATTTTCCCAATCAACCTTGAACCTTGCTTTAGCTATAAAGTTGAGATTGTAGTAGTTTGATGTGCTGGCGCCTGTACTTAAATATGCATCCGAATATCCAATCCCTTATTAAGTGTCATCTCATCTGCCATTTGGTCATCTATTTTTTTAAGGTAGGGAAAAAGTTCCCGTTTGGCATATAATATGACACATGTTACCAAAAAAGTACCAGGCTGGCATGAGCTCAAGGTGGTGAGCATTTGAATAATTCTGGGTAGGTACGGTCTGTGTACATTCATGGACAGTAAGGCGGTACGAAGATCGTCGGGTCAGCTTAGATTAAATTATACAAAATAGAAAGTATATCAAAATTTGAAGTGAAAATAAAAGAAGGATAACAATACTTTCATAAATTCCTCTCACAGTACTTCTGACATACTAATAAAATCTTCGTCCATCAGCAAACAGATTCTCTGTTGGATTAGATCCCAAGATCTATGTGTAACTTAGGAAAATTCGAAAATTGGATGCCATATTACGTGGACCCAGCTTGTTGAGGTAAATAAGGAGACAAATCTAGGGATTACAATACCAAAGGGTCAAATTTTTAGGTGTCCAGTAAGATTTAATTGACGAACAGTAGGTATGTATAGAAGTTCTAGTGTTGCACTATTAAAAAGAAAGTAAAAAGTCTATGTCAAGGCCAATCTATATTCTATGGTGATTAAATATTTTTTCATGTTGGCAGTACTTTAGTACAAAGCAAAGCGAGTTGTGTCAAGAATTACTGCGTTTTTTACGAAAAATAATCTCAAAATATAGTCGGAAAATGTAGAATTCATGGTTCATTTAAAGTTAATTAAGTATGCAGTAAATTAATTCATAATTTGTTAAGTTAGCATCATTTTAGCCGACGTGCTCGCTAATAAAAATTGATGTGTCAAAGTGCACGGTAATAGAAGGGATGATAAATTATCGCTTTTTAAGCTTAATGAGACAGTGTATTTTATTATATTAGCTTTATTTTGCGTTCAAAATGTACAATGAAGTGTAATTGAGGGATTTTGGAGACAAGGGTGGAATAGGGCGTGTGATCCGACTTGGCACATCTGGCGAGCCTTCGGTATCATTTCCCGTCCTTTCTCACTAATTGGCAAACTATTTACTGTTGTCCGATGTTCTAAACCCAATCATATCTAGTATATTTACTCAAATATCTATATTTCTTGAGATTATTTTCTATTAAACGTAACATTTAAGTGTCGCAAGTTAATAATTTAGAGAAATTAATTAAATTTCTAATTTCAGTGATTTTAAAACATTAAATGTACATATTAATTAGTTCTGTGTTGATAAGCGAACAGTCTGCTTAGTGTTGTGATGTGTGTATCAAGTAATTATAATATTTTAACATATTGTGAACCCATTGAGTGATAAACTAGTAAAATGGCTAAGAAATCGGATAATACCGGCGGAAAGCTGGTCACAGTTTCTGTCGTCGGTCTTTCTGGTAAGAAAAACATTAATTTTAATATTGGCACTTGTCCATTGTCAAGTTTTTTTTTTTAATTCATGATACCATTTCATTATCCATAGTCTTCAAAGATATTCAGCCTAGTTTTCCCACATCATCATCATCATTTCAGCCGAAAAGTCCACTGCTGGACATAGGCCTCCTCCAAGAAGGGGGGTTTTGCCATAATCGCCACGCTTGGCAGGCGGGTTGGCGATCGCAGTATGGTTGTTGTAGAATCAGAGAACGCTGCTGCCCATTCTCTGGTAAGTCCCTTAGTCGCCTCTTACGACACCCACGGGAAGATATGGGATGGTGCTATTCTTTACGTCCGGACACCATACAGAACTGTTTTCCCACAATACCAACAAAATATCACCATTCTGTAGTGCATAGATACTGTATAAACTAGGATGATCATGACCTTCAGTACTTACAAATGCTATGCCAAATAGGCTGTATCTAATGTGTTTTTCATAGTCAATTGTTAACCTGTTATTATGTTCAATCAATATTTTTATTGTGCAATTGAGTGGCTATAATATAGCTGGTTTGTCAGGAAGAATCGAAATCAATGAGTGTTTTATTAGCCCAAGCCTCATACCATATCCAGAACACATAATAAAATAAACCCATATTGTCCCCACTGCTGAGAAACAAGCCTTGCTTCTGCGAGGAATTAGCCGTTATCCACCATGCGCACCCAGTGCGGGTTGGTGGATTCAGTCACATGTTTACTAACAGAGCAGCACACCAAAGCCCTCGACAACCTCTCTAGAAAGCCATCGAATGCAGTTGCTGTGGCCAAAATCAGCTAGATGGCATCATTCATCATTTGGTAACTGATTTTCAGTTATTTAGACGAAAAAACCAATTAGTTTCTAGTTAATCTAATGAGTTAAATTACTATGTTCTTTTTGCACAGTTTATATGTATACCTAATTACAGTAACAATACATCATCATAAGTTAAAGAGGATAAAGGAAAGAGCGAGATAGCCCCAACACAACTATTATCAATTACTTACTGGGGATGTCTCATTTATAATCTATGTAACTGTCTTTGGGACAAATAATTTTTTTTACTTTTATTAGTAGATGATTTAGACGCGCATCACAAAGGCTGGTTCGAGGTGGGCAGGAGAAGGGTACCTGGAAGGATATGGGGGAGGCCTTTGCCCAGAAGTGGGACATACGAGGCTAATAGAAAAAAAAAAAAAAACTAGTTAGTAACTGTTTCATAACTCTCCTGCCCTTATCTTATAGTTAGTAATTGTCTACTGATTATTAGCAGTAGAACTAGAGTAACCTATTTTTAAAGTGCAGTAGTCCCAAGAAGTTATATGGCAACTGTATAACATAAAAATCCTTGTTGTGATGGTTCTATACCTTGGTTTAATATCAAATGAACATATGAATAGAATCAGAACGAGAGCATTATTTGGTTTGGTTATAGATCAATTAAAGAATGCTCTATCCCTAGGCAACTCAACTCATTTACAAACAGTTCCATTTCTCAGTAGTCTCTCAACTGTATGTTTTTAATAGGGGTCTAAAATGGTCACTTTAGCAGACTCATAATAGGATAATAATATGAATCACATTCAAATTCTTAAAATGGTCACAGACACAGTTAATATCATGAATTGTCACTTTGTGACCATTTTATGAATTGTAATGTAATTCATATTATTATCGTGTCACAATTCAGCTAAAGTGGTTATTTTGGACCCTTTACAACAAATATGTTGAGAATAGATGCATTGTCGCTTCATGTAAAATACTGGTATTCAGCTGCATCCGGTTAGACTGGAAGCCGACCCTAACATAGTTGGGAAAAGGCTGGGCAGATGATGAAAATGTTGAGAATAGACCACTGAACTGTTTGTGAATAAGTGGAGTTCGGGGACCAGTACCAAGGAAACCAGCATGCCTGAGAGATATTTCTTGACGGCATGTAAAGCCAAGTCAGAGGCCCATGGACGGCATAAGAATTCTGACACCAGGTTAGGCACTAACCATGAAAATGAATGAAAAAGATGAGGGAGACTTGTATAACAGCCACAGCTGCAGTGCATTATAGCTTGTTTGGTGTAAACCGACATTAACAGTAAATTAAAAATCTCTAAATTACTAACCAAGTAATTTAGAGATTTTTAGAAGATATAATGAAACAGACACACAGAACAATTTATCTTATCTTTCAACAATTACTGAGATTATGCCCCATAAGTTTTGAATTATTGTCTAGTTTTTCTGTAAATATTGAAAAGACATTAGAAATGGCACAAAACTTGTCTGATGCAATTTTATTGCTAAAATACTTAGTCATTGTTGCTCATGATTAATTAACAAAACATTGTACCTGTTACTTATGTAAAGCCAGCCAGATGAGTACATAGTACACCTAAATTTCAGCAGTAATGTTTAAAGCATAAGTATAAATCAGCCTATGAAGTTCCCAGATGGACATATGGGCTATAATCTGCCTTGTGGGCCCAACACAAGGCTGCTGGATGTCAACATATCTTTCAATTTTTGTTTCTAGACATGCCGCCTGTTTACTCATAATGATTACCTTGACCAAAATCAAAATATTTTATTTCACATAGGCCTAGATGGGCACTTATAAAACGTCGAAAAAAAGGCCAACAGTTCAGGTTGGTTGTTTCCTATGGAGAAGAACCAGCAAGAAACTCCGTGGTTATATGAATTATGAGTAACGCATTCCTTAACCAGAGCATTGAACCATGAGAATCTGCAAATCTCTTTCTGCTGCTATTAATAACAACAATAGGAAGACAGGCAGCCTTTCCATGTAGAATACTGGTATTCTTTCATATACTTGGTTGGGATAAGGTTAAGCAGACGATTAACAGGAAGTATATCTTCAAAACAGCTTATTAACTTTATCATGACAATATATGTGAGATAAATGCACATATAATAGTTGTCTGATGATTATCATATGTAAACATGACATCACCTTCAGTTGTTATGACATAGGTGAGAATATATCTTATCTTTTGTTATGTATATTACTGTGCTAGGTATTCTGTTATCAGGATGTGTTACAGGTGCAGATGAACTTGTACACAGTATCACACCTGTTCATCGTGAAAGGGTTGGGCAGGGCTGTTTGATATTACCTACATGTAGCCATCTGAAACTGAACTTTCAAGTTCAATGTAATTGTTAGAATGTGTTGTACTATTTTTTAACATTGCAGACTATATTAATGCAAAAAAAATGGATATCATATGAAATGAAGAGACGATTTTAGGCTACCTTCATAAAAATCAACAGTTACCACACGCACTGATTAGATTTATGATTTTTCTGTTAAATCACACCTTCATATGTCCTAAATACCTTCGAATTTAGCCCAATTTGTACAGCAGATAAGGCAATTTTCTTATCAAAGAGGTTGTTGCTATATTTCAGTTTACTGCTGTAAATTTTCTAGGCCTACAAAAACTGACATTCAATTGCTGAGCATGCTTTGTTCTGGATAGTAGGTAGGCACAAGAGCTAGCTACTGACACTTTAATGCCGGCGATAGGCGACACCTAAAGAAAAGCGTGTGTAAATAACATAACATCACGCCTGTAATCCCCGAAGGGTAAGGCAAAGGTGTATCTAATAGTACACGCACATTTCGCCAGTTATGTTTAAGTTCCATGTAATAGGGGGCGAGCCTATTGCCATCAACCGGGCACAAATCCAGACTCCATGGCTGCTACTGAGAAATTCTTGATGGAAAACCCCAATAAAAATTTACCCGACCCAGGATTCGAACCCAGGACCTCATGCTGGCCACCAACACGCACTGTGCCCGCGTGCACAGGAAGTGCAGCACACGGGCACTCGGAGAGAGGAGGCCTGTGTCCCGGCAGCGTTATGGACATACTTTACACGCTTACATATAATACCACTACATTAGGTTCAAGAAAAACGAAAGTCTTCCAACATCGTCATCTGCTTAGCCTTTCCCCAATTATGTTGCGGTTGGCTTCCAGTCTAACCGGATGCAGCTGAATACCAGTACTTTACATGGAGCGACTGCCTATCTGACCTCCACAACCCAGTTGGTACTAGGTAATATAATACCCCTTAGTAAGACTGGTTGTCAGACTTTCGTGCCACTGACTACCTGTAACGACTGTCAAAGATCTACAAATGATAGCCGGGACCAACGGCTTATCGTGCTTTCCGAGGCACGGAGGAAACTCGGCAATAATGGGTGGTCGCCCATCATCACGCCTAGAAATAAATGAACACAATCAGATTCAACAAAACTGGCCCCCATTCAAAGTATTAGAGCAAGTGATTGTCAATAGTTTTTCTATTGTTGCCTTGTTATCTATACTACTTCCTGCTATCATGTGTAGGTGTTAGATTGTTTGTTTTCAACAGAGAAAGTAGATAAATTGTGTGGTTGGTTTCTGTTGTTGTAATAACAGAATTCAGCTTATAGAAAATTAGTTTTAGTATATGCGAAACCTGATACACGTCTAGTATTTTTATGTAAAGAATCTATGCACAAAATTTCAAAACTATCATGAAAAATCACAAAGTTATAAGCTTGTTCTGTTACCTAGTTGTCCGCACAAAAACACGGTCGCCACGCAGCGTGCGCCTCCAGCTTCGTCTTGAGCTCATTGATAATAATAATTATTTGGCAGTAGGTACCTAAATTATTGCGATAGGTACTCGAAAGTCGCTCGGTATCCAACTTTTAACTTTTTTAAATATTTTTGGGAAAAAATATAACATGGTTTAAAAATGATTGGAATCGATTCAGTTACTTATTCTGAACAAACTGTATTCAGGTTTCGCATATACTAAAATAATGTTGTATAACATTCCCTCTGCACGGATATAGGCCTCTTCTGTCAGTGTGTTTTCTCCACGCGTAGCATGACCACCGTAGAAACGAGTTTTGTCGACGGAAGAATTGACAAAATGACAGATTTATTTTGTTGATCCATAATTTTGTCGATATTCTTCCGTCGACAAAACCCGCTTCTACGGTGGTCATGATACGCGTGCGTGTACGCGTACGTGTGCTAGGGTAGGGCAGGCTAGTATCGACCACGCAGGCTGATTGCGGGATAGCGGAATTTTGACTTCGTCTTTGAATTTTTGACTCTTTTGCTTCTTCATGATGAGAGCAGTTTTGAAAAAATAAATTGATAAAATGTCTGCCTGGGTTCGAACCTACGATTACAGCACGTAATCTTTTCCGTTGCCTACTGCGCAATAAGATTAACTATTGCGGTAACGTGATTTCCTAAACAGAGATGATTTAGTTGAAGAAAATATTCTGGTTTGTAGACTGAAAAGTATTATTATAGACTCTGTTTATCTACTACACAAAGACTTCGGCGGCGACGATTTCGTGTTCTGTGGTTTATATACATATAATATACTTTTCCTTGTTGTGGTCTGAAATCACTTGTTTAGGGATCTACATACGCTGCCACGAGCAAGACATGTCGCCTGACCGGCTACAATCTTGAACAAAACTGGTCTGACGACTGGTCGTGCGACCAAACTTTCTTCCTGGTGGACTACCATGACGTCATAAAGCAGGAGTAATTTCAAGGTGGGAAAGAGATGGTCCTAGACGACCTGTATAGCTTTCTCTTTCCCACACTGGAATAACTCCTGCTTGAAGTTGTCATAGCAACCCCCCTGGTCAGAGCTTCTGTGGCCGCGAGGTCCCTTAAACATGTAGTACCATAGGATTCCCATCTCTTTGAATCATTCTGAAATCTCTCTCATAGAGATGTGAACTTCCACCAGGTACTCCCCTACCTAACCATTCGGGGATTACAGGCGTGATGTTATATGTATTTTTATAAGCCGGGAACCGAATACGCGCACTGCGATTACACTGTTCCGCGAATTTGTGAAACCTCTTTCATATTAAATCAAGGTGCAGGTTTACATCCTTTGAACCATCACTTCTTTCCTAGAATAACTTTGTAGACTTCAGTTAAAGAAAATTGAAAATATTTTAGAAGAATTTTTCGCTGCTTTTCCCGCGTTTTTTTCTACGTAAAAGAAAAATAGGGTCGCAGATTGACGTTGGTGTTTTAGTAGGTCAATTGAGTCACTTGTAATAATTTATTGACATTAATATTCGCGGTAAATAAGTGAAATGTCATAGCTTACGCAAGAACTGACTTTTAATGAGGTCAATCGTAACGTAAATTAAGTTAAAAAGTTGTAGAAGTTGTTTTGTCAGTCTGTGGTTCCAAATTACAATTCATTCAGGTGAAATTCTTTTGATATCATCATCATTTATAGCTCATCATTTATGGCTGTCATTTGTAGATCTTTGACAGTCGTTTCAGGTAGTCTGTGGCTATAAAGTGTGACAACCAGTGCTTCCAAGTTGTATCGTATTACCCAGTTTTAACTGGACTGTGGAGATAAGATAGGCAGTCGTTCCATGTAAAATACTGGTATTGAACTGCTTCCGGCTAGACTGGAAGCCGACCCCAACATAGTTTTTAAAAGGCTAGGCAAGTGATGATCATCATCATTGAATTTTCCGAATGCCTAGGTATACATATTGGTGTGAAATTGGCCCAGTCACTAATACTAGTACCTGCTTAAAACACGTTTTCTTGCTAGGAGTCTGCTTTTGTGATTAAACTACTACTTTCAGCTGATTGTCACACACATCTCTTTCAAAGGTTGAAAAGAGTGCTTAGATGGTTTGGTCATGTGCAGAGGATGTGTGAAAGGTGACTGAAATGTATTTACAAGGCATATGTGAGTGGAGGAGATGCCCTAGATGGTCATACCATGACCTTATTGGTGAGGTTCTTCGGAAACGTCGGTCAGGTGCGTAGTACTCGCAGCCGGCGTGTGTGTATGACCAGATGTATAAGCGTGGACGAGGCAAAATAAGTACCTATGTAAGGATCTTAGTTGCTGGCGTTCTGTGGTTTCTACCTACCCCCATGGGAAAAAGGTATGAGTTTATGTATGTGGGTATACTATGCGGTGTACACCTCTGCGGGCTGTATCTAACCCTTCGGGGATTACAGGCGTGATGTTATGTTATTTTAATGTATGTATTTATCTCTCTCAAGCAAATAAGTAGTTCACATTCACGTGACACTGACAAAATTACATAGAAATGAAGGTTCATACGTCAACCCACTCTGGGCGCGCGTGGCGTAGTGGATTACATCCAATTACCTCAATATAAAGGAGGCCTGTGTACCAGCAGTGGTATCATTATAGAATGATTATGCTTGCTAATGATTAAAGGTTCTTTGGTCTTGCTCATTAGTTTCAATTTGCGATCATACGGAGCGCGAGATAAAGATGTCGTATGCGCCGAAATCGAAAAATCGGGAACTCGAATCGGTTTTTTAACGAATTCATTTGTCACTTTCGATTCATTTCGATTGAGATGTTTCACTTCGACTGAAAGATTCGAAATGAACAAAATGTGAAGCGTATCAGGTTAAACGCCACACAATCTGCAATCCCTTCATTATCTTAATGACAATGCGTGCTCGCACAGAGAACGAGAATATCTCATAATGACATTATCACTGATTGACCGATAGCAGGGACGTTGACCTTCCGATAAATCATTTACTGGTCCATTGCCCCTGTAACAATAACTAGTAGCTATGGTGACGATTGCTACTCAAGGCTTTGATCATAAGCATAAGAATAACACAAGCCATCTCTTTGTGAGTGCTAGTAGGCCATAATCGACCACGCGAGCCATGTGCGGTAGATGTAACGTGTCTTCGATTTTTGGATTTTAGGACATGCTAGTTTTTTCACGATGTTTTTCTTTACCGTTTTGGGAGTGTCTAACTGAACTAGCCTTTTCCAAGCTTATGTTAGGTTCAGCTTTCAGTCTAACTGGGTGCAGCTGGCGGCTGGGTATTAAATTATCACGTCATACCATGCCATGAGCCAACGGCTTTACCTGTTTTCCGAGGCATGGAGAAATCTCGGTATGTTATGGATGGTCAGCCATTCATGGACCGTCCTCGGCAAGCGTTGCTTAACCTTGGAGCAACCTTTTGTTATTGCATCTACAATCAATTCTTCTTTTTCTTCACCAGGTACTGAGAAGGAGAAAGGGCAGCTTGGAGTGGGGAAGTCTTGTCTGTGCAACCGATTTGTGCGCACACATGCCGATGATTACAACGTCGATCACATCTGCGTGTTGAGTCAGGTAAACATAGTTTTTATGCGTTACTAATCACTTGTATCTACGGTCAAGTTTAAGTTATTACTTATGCAAACAATTTTATGTAATAGACAAGAATTTGAACGAAGTAAGAACCGTCAAAGAAAGCAAAGCTAAGAATTCTAACTTTTGACAGTTCTAACTTCAAGCAATTACTGAACTACAGAATAAAAATCGCATCTTAAGTAATTACTTTTACTCAAGTAATCACTTTGACTTGTTTATACATAGATATGGGTGTTAGTACTAGTAGTACAAGTTACTTAGCACGTAGTACATACAGTCACGAGCAACATCATCACTTACCTAAATTCAAATACGATTCTCTCGTCTAATAACGATTGCAACTTTGAGATAATACCAATTTCATAACAATGTGGGTTCCAAGATACTATGTTAGTAACAACATGAAATTACAATCAATGCCGTAAAAGAAAAACCCTTTTAAAAGTTGCCTAGTGGATATATGTTGGTGCTCGTGACTGTACATAAGCTAAGCGTTCTGTCACTGTCGTACAAATACATGCTAAGTAAAGTTTATGTCGATGGCCTCGTTGGTCGCAAGCGCGACTTCTGAGCATGAGGTCCTAGGTTCGATTCCCTGGTCAGGCAAAGTGTTATTGAGTTTTTCTATCAGGAATTTCTCAGTAGCAGCCACGGAGTCTATTTGTGCCCGATTGATGGCAATCGGCTAGTCCCCTATTATATGGGACTGCCTAACCCTGCGAGGATTACGGGCGTTCAGGGTGTTTCTCTTTTCTTTTTTCAATCGGTACGAGTTTTAGAATAGACCGCGTCTCCATCTCAATAAATACTCCTTCGTCAATGTCTCAATTTTGTAGCAGTACCAAGGTTTATATATGAAAGTGGACGAAGCGAAACAGCTTATTTAAGGATCGTAGCAGGCGTTCTGTAGTTTCTGTCTACCCTCATGGCAAAAAGGCGTGAATTTATATGTTTTTCAATTTTAACATGTGTCGGTTAAAATATAAGCCAATCAGCAAGAAGCTGACTGCCCAACTGAGGGATCGTGTGATGTACTTATTACCGCTACTCTTAAAGCGGATTTTACCTATGAAACTGAACACGATACGATGTCATTTGTAGATCTTTGACAGTCGTTAGGTAGTCAGTGGCCCAAAAAGTCTGACAACCAGTCTTACCAAGGGGTATCGTATTACCCAGTACTAACTGGATTGTGGAGGTCAGATAGGCAGTCGCTCCATGTAAAATACTGGTATTCAGTTGCATCCGGTTAGACTGGAAGCCGACCCCAACATGGTTGGGAAAAGGCTAGGCAGATGATGACACTTCTCGTCTCCGCTTAGCTTCAGTGAAAGCGGTTGAGCAGAGAGGAGGAGGAAAGGAGATGTGTCGTAATTGTTTAGACCAGCAGTTCGACGTGAGCGGTGTGCGGCGTGCGGTGAGCGATGAGTAATGCACATCGCGCAATTGCACATCTTTTCCCCTCTTCGCTTTGCACATCTCCGCACAGCTTCGATGGATACACCCTAGCTGTTACGCATCTCCTCTGCTCTCCTTTCTTCTTCGCACATCTTCGTTTAGTAGAGGCCAGGCCCCGAGCTTTCATTGTCAATATTTCATACCAATAATGACACTAAGAGCTCTTTGATCGCGGTTTTGCCATGCCTATCATACGCGTTCACTCTCAATATTTATAGTTTTAAAGATCTACAACAAACAAACAATATAATTACCCATAGATTAAACAAACACCTGACCCTACACAAATATGCTGCCCTTGCGTGGGGTGACTCCGATCCCCACGCACTGAAACTGGACACTCCAATGCACGATGACACGAACTCAGTCAATTGGAAAATTATAAAAAAACGGGCCTTTGAAAAATAGCCGTCACATAAACTGTTTGTAAGGGGTTCTACAGGGTGTAAACAGACCCTTCACATAGCCGTAAACCAAGCATTCTGTACACCAAACTAAGTAACTTTACGCAAAAATTATTGCTGGGAATTGACTTTTTTTTGGGGTGATAAATCACGTTTTACGGTAGGACTCGATAGAAAGCACTCAAAGCATTGTGCTGATGGATGGATTGAAAGCACGGGGTCGGGGAGGTGTGTAAAGTAAAAATCTTACATTAAAAACGTGTTTAAAAAAAAAACTCGTGAAAAAGTTGGAACTTTGACCCCCTATATCTCCGTAACTAGAAGGTTCCCAGGTATGGTTTAGAACAAAAAAAATATCGCAAAGACGGGGAGAATAAATACCTTTCGACTGTGTTAAGGGTCTGTTTACACCCTTTATATTCATGTTCGAGAAAGCCTGATGCGGCACAGGTCGGGAGCAAAATTGAATGTATATTTTCCGCCCAAATGTTGTGAGGAAAGTTTTCGAGTATGAATGTGGATGGGTATAAGAGTAGAGGAAGACCAAAGAAAAGATGGATGGACTGTGTGAATGATGATATGGCAAGAAAAGAGATGTCTGATGAGATGACGAGTTATAGACAAGTATGTAAAAAGATATGGTGCGCCGGCCCCAAAAGAATTGGGATAAGGCCAAGAGAATGATGATTTTGCCGCCCAGCAGTTCCGAATCAGGCCAACTTCCGTATGTAGCACTTTACCTCAGGCATGTTCGGCCTGAGTCCAACTTACCAAAATCGCACAACGTATTGGTTCGTTGCTCTGGTGGTCGCGAGCGCGACTGTTGAGCATGAGGTCCTGGGTTCGTATCCCAAAGTGTTATTGAGTATTTCCATCAGGAATTTCTCAGTAGCGCAGCTATGCAGTCGGTTTTGTGTCCGATTTATGGCAATGGGCTCGCTCCCTATTACATGGGACTTTAACATAACTTGCGAAATGTGAGTGTACTACTAGGTACTACTGCCTAACCTTTTGGGGATTACAGACAGTCATGATGCTTTGTTTTATCTTACCTATGTTATTGATGAACTCGATCTTTCTTACTCAAACGCGTGTAAACTTTTCTCAGTATTCTGTTCGGATCTGTATCTGTAGTTCGTGTCCTTTGTCCATTATCGTCTGCCTAGCCTTTTCCCAACTATGTTAGGGTCGGCTTCCAGTCTAACCGAATGCAGCTGAATACCAGTATTTTACAAGGAGCGACTGCCTATCTGACCTCCACAACCCAGTTAGTACTAGGTAATACGATACCCCTTGGTAAGACTTTTTGAGCCACTGATTTCCTGTAACGACTGTCAAAGATCTAGAAATGACAGCCGGGACCAACGACTTAACGTGCTTTCTGAGGCACGGAGGAAACTCGGTATGTAATGGGTGGTCACCCATCCACAGATCAACCTAGGCAAGCCCGACTTAACTTAAAGATCGATCCGAGTGGCTGTTATTATTTAGCCAAGAGATGCTCTTGGGTGTCCTTTGTCCATATGAAACAAAATTAACTAAGAACGCAATGTCGTAAATTAATTCTGGCCACATACCAACCAAATCATCGTCACAATAAAACATTGTGTTTGATGTCCCTGATGTCAACACATGAAGGAAAAGGATAAGGATATTAATTGCTTTATTTAGGAAATAGGCGCCGCCGCCGTCTCGTCAGATCCGTGTTGGTTGACAGTTCAATCAACACAATAATCTCTAATTCGACTTGTCAACTAACAATGGTGGCTACTTTTTAAGCAGCATAATTATAACGTGCTGCTGCTCTGTGTAAGGGCCTTAATTCGCTACAAAGGCCCAGTAAGATATAGTGGATGCCACTAGTGGCGGTACTTTCATGCAAGTCTAAAAGCTTGGCTTGCCCTGATAACCTACTACTCCTCATGATGTTAGGGTTTCTGAACCGTCTGCTTGCTGTTGGGCTTGCCATATTGGCCCCTAGTCTTCAAATTGTTGGTTTTTGGAAATGCCGGTTTCCTCACGATGTTGGTTTTTACCGTTTTGAGAGCAGTGTTGATGAAAAAAATTACGTTGAGCCTACCTGAGTTTGAACCTGGCCAGCGTAACATAATCCGTGGCTATTATTACTGGAACACCATGGCTCACCAGTGGCAAAGGTTCCAAACAACTTATTCCTACCGGCTTCCCTTTGAAAAATGGCACAGTCACTCTTCTACAACATTATTTTTAGTATATGCGAAAACTGAATATAGTTTGTTCAGAATAAGTTACTGAATCGATTCCAATAATTTTTAAACCATGTTATATGTTGTCCCAAAAATATTTAAAAAAAGTTACAAGTTGGACACCGAGCGACATTAAGTACCTATCGCAATTATTTAGGTACCTACTGTCAAATTATTATTATTAATGAGCTCAAGACGACAGTGGTGGCACGCGCGCGGTCGCGCTGCGTGGTGACCACATTTTTGTGCGGACAACCAGGTAACAGAACAAGCTTATAACTTTGTGATTTTTCATGATATAGTTTTGAAATTTTGTACATAATCTATGTACAAAATCTTTACATAAAAATACTAGACACGTGTTTCAGGTTTCGCATATACTAAAACTAATGTTGTATAGACAAATAATATAATCACATTAAAGATATGTACTCCGGCTTACCTCTTCCAAAACTGTCCCTTCGCTACTGGTGCTCACACTAAGGCTACTCTATGTCGAAAGTTATTCCATAAAAACATATGCGACCATTGAAGTATGCTTTCGTAAAAGGTTACAGCCAGAAAAATTCGTAGCGACTGACTCTACGGGATGCCCCAAGCGTTGTCAAATATGCATCATCCTACGCGACTTTGAATGCATTCTATCTCAACACCGGTAATGCAGCTTTCTCTGCAATGTCAACTACTTACTCACATTGAATAATTCACAAATTGACGTTCAAGTGTGGAACAACGAATGCCATTACGAGTTAAGACAAAGATCTTAACATCTTCAGAGTAGACGGAGGCGTTCATTGTTGGACATGTTTACGAAGCTTTGAGTAAATTATGAGCCCATCTTTGTCATTATTCATTAGCTTCTATAAATACTGGGATGTACGGGTCATTTCAATCATAAGTATGCTGAATGCATGATGGTAACGGTTTGGTCAGGAGGTCCCTTACAGTTTGGTGTTGATAATAAATTTTTTTTTTTGTTTTTTTTTTTTTTTTTTTAATACGTTGCCCCACACTAGGAATTTCTCCTGTATCGTGGGTGCATTTTACAAACATTTAAATTCACATACACAAACAGCCAGACCCGGAACAACTACCTGTAGGCCATACAAATATTTGTTCCGTGCGGGAATCGAACCCGCGACACGAAGCGCAGCAGTCAATCGCTCAGCCACTGCGCCAACCGTGCCGTCAATGCCGTCGTCTTTGTTAATAGACGTTACTAGGGCATCATCCACATAGTATAGTGGAATACATAACCTCCTCCTCTTTTAGAAGTCGGTTAATAACTTATTATAATCCAAAACTCAGGTCACACTGAGGGTAATACCTCCCGGGACACCGCGCGTGTCGATACTTTTTTAAGATTTGAAAGTCTTAGGCAGGTGACTATATGCACCAGTCTGAACACCAACATCAAATCAGTTGAAACTGTAGCGGCACTACAAAAAATACTACTTACGGCAACATAGTAGAAAATTTACTAGAGCACCATCTTTGCCACAAATGAAGTACTAACATCAAAGTTATCCGCGGCTTATTTAGAAAAACCCTACAAAAACTGTCGGACAGTAGCCCACTAGACATAACACCCGTCTGGTCGGAGGATTCTCCCTTTTCTATATGGGATGAAGAACTTTACACCCTGTTCTTGTAGGGGTCTACAAAACCAATGCGAGAGCGGATGTCTTCTCCCATGCCGCGGGGCCAAAAGATTCTTGTATAAACTGAAGCGTACCTTCAAATTGACCAGAGTTTTATCCATCTCGATCCATTCATCTGTGGTAAAGCCAACGGGCCCGAAAGCTACCCGTGATCTCCACCGCACTAAAAACATGCAATGTTTACTTAGGCCTAAATAAATAAAGCCTCTACACTTATAGCTACTCTGTTATTCACTGGGTCCGTTTGTAATGAGCTTCTCTATTTTATTATTCGTTATGTTTCAAGGACGTAGCTAGATAAAGATCTAGATATCTGTGTGTTGTTTTTAGTATGATTTGATTAAAATAAATCATTCCGGTTTCTGGAGATCAGGGGGCCTAAAATGATAGCTTTAGCAGAATCACAAGAGCATAATATGAATTGCGTTACAATTAATAAAATGGTTACAAAGTGACAATTCATAATATAAGCTGCGTCTGCGACTATTTTAAGAGTTTTAATGACGTGATTCATATTAGTATCCTATTATGATTAAAGATTAAGATAAAGGGGCCATTTTAGGCCTCCTGATTAATTCTCCGTTCAGTAATAAATTTGTCGTCAAGTCTCGTTTGTGCTATGCCTGATATAACAACGACCGACTTTATAAGGGACCTCATGCCTTTCATGGCCACGTAAATAACTTATCGCACGACCAACCGTAACTTGATTGGACTCCTATCGCGCGGTCATAGTTTCTTCTTGGTCGGAGCTTCTGCTGCCGGTCGTTGGACAAGTCTTACTCGCAAATGCGCATATATCTTACAAAAGATTGTCGTGTAGGAGTGCGTGAGAAGTTTCCATTAGATTTGACAACAAATAACGTTGAAGGCTCGTGGACAAGTTAGACTGGAATCCCATAGGCTAGGCAGATGATGATCATCATAAGGCACAAGTCCTTTAAATACTAACCCTACCATATTCATTCTTTCAGTCGGACTTCAGCGGCCGCGTGGTGAACAACGACCACTTCCTGTACTGGGGAAGCGTGCAGAAGGAAAATGATGATCAGGAGTACAGGTTCGAGATTGTGGAGCAGACTGAGTTTGTGGATGATGCCTGCTTCCAGCCGTTTAAAGGTTAGTTCTGTGTTTTAGTAGTAGGAATAGAGCGTACTACATCGATTGTCTAGACTTGTAGAGGTTGCAAGTCGGACTGCTTGACAAGAGACTCTGATTCAATCCCTAGTTAAGGCAAAGTTTATTGGAATCTTTCATCAGGAATTTTCTCAGTAGTTATTTACAAGAAAAGCGAGGCCTATCATCATCACCATCATCTATCATCATCATCATCATTTCAGCCGAAAGAGATCCACTGCTGGACATAGGCCTCCCTCAAGTGTCGCCACATTAACCGGTCCCGTGCGTCTCGCATCCAACGGATCCCGCAACCTTCAGTGCCTATAATCAGCAGAGGGTGAATTCAGGCTGCGGATGATGATGATGATGATGATGATTGATGATTACAGATTACAGCTTTGTCTCTGAGATGGAAACGCACCTGCGATACCTGAGTCGTGATATTTGTATCATTAGGATGTTGTACAATGTGTTAGTGTCGTAATTTTTCACGTGTGAATTGGGTATTTTTACCTAACACACAAACAATTCCGATGTGTTGAAAAATAAATCTGATCCAAGGCGTGGGAAACCTTTATAAGCATAACATACGGAAATACAGAAAAATACTTGATTGTTTACACTAGAATAAACCAGTTAATTAATGTGATTTTAAATATTTAGAATTTTATTATTGTATCTCGTCTTTTTGAATAAATAATGAGTGAGGAAAGTCCGGTTTGAGTCCGGTTGATTGCAATAGACTCGCCCCTATTACTTGGAACTTATACATAACTAGCTAAAATGTGGGTGTACTTTAGGTACAGCTCTGCCTAGCCCGACGGGGAATACAACCTTGAAGTAATGTTATAATAACAATAAATACCTCATTTTGAACTGCCTTGTTGGTCTAGTGATCGCAATCATTGTGCCCGGTTGATGTCAATAGGCTCTTAATACATGGGATTTAAAACATAACTGGCGAAATGTGGATGTAATATTAGGTACACCTCTGCCTAACTCTTCGGGGATTACAGGCGTGATGTTATGTTATTTAATTACCTCTTTTTCTTACAGTCGGCAAAACCGAAGCTTATATCAAACGATGTGTGGCCACGAAACTACAGTCAGCTGAGAAACTGATGTATGTGTGCAAGAACCAGCTAGGAATAGAGAAGGAGTATGACCAGAGGCTGATGCCGGATGGGAAGTTGTCTGTGGATGGTTTCCTCTGTGTCTATGATGTCAGTCTAGTTCCGGGACGGACTTGGGAGAAGCAGGTGGGTTTTTGATGAGGACATTGATTTTTATGGTTACCGTGTGTTTGGAGGTAGATGGCTTTCAGTGGGGATTAAAGTCTCGTCAAGGAAGCCTTTAAAAAATTTACAACATCTAGCAAATAAATTAGGCTTGCAAGCTTTTACTTTTGGCCAAGCTGATGTCTTTTGCTTGCCTATATCTATCGGCAATCGTAAAGAAAGCTCCATCATAAAGTCGGCGATTTCTTTTGCATTCCTACTTTAATTTAATTGAGAAAATACTTTATGATGTCATTGACGAAATAACAGCAAAATTATCATACTTTTAATGCCACTACAGCTTCCAAAACTTCTTGAAATCTTTTTGCTAGTATTTGATAGTGTCAACTCAGTCACTCAATGAAAAATGCTGGTATTCAGCTGTATCTACACGCATAGTATGACCACCGTAGAAACTAGTTTTGTCGACGGAAGAATCGACAAATCATCAAAAGTAATCTGTCATTTTCTCGATTCATACGTCGACAAAACCCGTTTATACGGTGGTCATGCTACGGGGGCTGGTTAGATTGTAAACCGACTCCACAATAGTGGGGAAAAACTAGTAAGATACGTGGTGATATTGAACTGTTAACTCCATTTCAGAACGAAGTCCTGGCAGCAATACTCCAGAACATCTTAAAGCTGAAGAAACCAGTAGTCCTGGTGACTTCGAAGAACGATGAAGCTTCCGAGCAAGGAGTGAGGGAGGCGGAGAGACTGGTCCAGCGTAAGGAGTTCAAGGGCAGCATCCCAATAGTGGAGACTTCCAGTCATGATAACGTGAACGTGGACCATGCGTTCTTCTTGTTAGCGCAGATGATTGATAAGACTAAGGCCAGGATTAAGGTGAGTTTTTGATTATATTATTATAGCTAGCCCATATTGTCCCACTGCTGGGCAAAGGCCTCACTTCGTTCCTTCCAACGGTCACGATTCTGTGCTACTTCTTTCCAAATCTCAAGTAAGACATCCAGTACGTCCAGCCATCTCCTTTGTGGTCTGCCGCGACCCCGTGTCACTGTTTCAGGGCACCAATCCTGAGCTTTACGGGCCCACAGCTCGTACGGCATGCGACAGACATGTCCTGCCCAGTCCCTTTTAAGTGGGCAGCCTTTTGAGCCACGTCAACGATTTGCGTTTTGGAGCGCAGTGTAGTGTTTCGAACAAAATTTGTTAATTTTACACCTACGATACTGCGCTCCTCAGCACGTTTGCAAACCTTGAGTTTGGACTTTTGAGTTTCAGTCAATGTTAGTTTTCGATACTTTTACAATAGGCCCATTCGATATTGGGACAGGATTCATACACACTTGCTCAAAACAAAAGGAGTGGAAAGAAGAAAAGGAGGTCTTTGCTCTCTAGTGGGTTGACGCATCTGAAATAAATAAATAATAATAGTTAGGTTTCGTTTGGCAGTAGATAAAGCAGCATCAGTGGCCCCCATTTAGTTCTACAGGAAGTGACTGACACAGCTTGCACAAATCTAGACTCCAGGGCCTGGAATCTGGATTTGTGCCCGATTTTGGAAAAGTGTATGTAGCTTTTGAGGCACACCTATGCCTAACTTTTGTGTGTTTCTCAGGTGGCTAACTATTCAGAGGCTTTACGGATAAGAAGAGAGACTCTTGACTTCGTCACTGAAGCGTTCACCCAGCTCATCAGAATGCACGTGCAGGATCACAAGTAAGTCACACACACACACACATCAGTACTAAGTAAACTCATAAGGTACAGGCAGTGCATTTGAGACATTTCAGCTTAGTCTGTTGTCTGGCAATGTACCTGCAATATCTTTGGTTTAGGAAGTGTCATCGTAAAAGGTGAAAACTGGCGACTGTGTGTAAAACGAGCGCCATTTCTTTTTGTTTCAAGTGTGATATGATGAGTCAGTTTAATAGATGTACTTGGTCCTTTGTAACACGCTTTAATTAGCTTCAACTGTAACTATGTAAAAAAATCTTAGAAGTTAAATTTGACCCACCTCACGGTTTCCGATTGAGCTGAAATTTACCATACATGTTTAGTTTGGATGACAATGCATGGTTAGCTAAGTGACGTCTTTCTAAAACCAACATGGCGGACTCCTAAAGATGGCGGACTAGTTATTTATGCATTACCATGATATGGGTATCAAATGAAAGGGTTTGCTGAGAAAAATACGAGAAATAAAATGACGTCACTCTATAGCGTTTACTCATAAAGTTTTTTTTTTATTTGTTAATAAAAGCACAATTTTCTGAGAGCACTTCTAATCTTTTTTATTTCTTCACAGAGAGATGTGGTCGGCAGCTAGCAAGAGATTATGTCATTACCCGGAATGGATCAAGTTTGTGCAGCAGTTTGGAAACGACGGAACACAAGTAAGGGCCATTCTCATAGATAGCACTTACGTTCTCTAATTGGACGACTCGTTGGTCTAGATGCTATCTCTCTCTAACTTCGAAATTTGAATTTCATATTCCAAGAATTTACATCAAAACACCTATTTTGGGCACATAGTAAATGTGATTACTATCAAAAAAACAATTTATAGAAATTGGTTTTTGTTTAGAAATAATATGTATTTTCTGCGCCGACCCCAAATGAATTGGGATAAGGGCAAGAGAATGATGATGATGATGATGATGTATTTTATTTTTGTGGCTAATTTTTCCTAGAGTATTGTACCATTTTGGAATCTTGATTAGTTGCGTCAATTAAAAAAAAAACTTGCCATACTTGTTTCCATACTTTTTTTACACCACGATGTGTGAAAGTGGACTGAAAGTAAAAATCTTCAAAATTTTAGAGCATAAAATAATTTTGATTCATTTTTCTGTCAAAACTACAGCTTTATAGGTTGCCGATACAAAAAAAAAAACAAAATATTCATCAAAAGAAAATTTTGGTCATCGTAGTGAAAAATATCATAAAGCAGTTTTCGAAGGATTTCATTTTTATTTTGTTATTCCAAAGAAAATTAGAAAACTTTTTTCCTCGAGTAGTGAGATGAGCTTGTCCACCCTCTGGTGCCCGCTTATCGTTTATTTTACGACACGTTGCATATCAATGCCTAAAACCTACCCTTAAAACCCCCCCTTCCCTTAACCTTTGCATGATCCGGCGATGGGCATCGGTTCGACGATAATAATTTAGCGTGATATTCCTGGGCTACGCTAATAATTCTTGTTTTCCACAGGTGGTATACCGTCGTCACATCCGAAGACTGAAGGAGGAGCGAGCAGCTAAGAAACTTCGCAAGCAGTTAGCCAAGCTGCCGCAAGTTCTGTCCAGGATGCAGCTACCCACTGAGGACTTGCAGGAAAAGTGAGTATTTAGTTTTAGAATAGAATAGAAGACATTTATTTCAGACGTAGTCCATATACAGTTAGTAACACAAAAAACCTTATAAAGCTATTGTTAGTACATACAAAAATAAACCCACAGAAAAAAGCGGCACCGCACAGGAGCGCCAGTTTATGCCAAGCCCTGGACGCGACCACCTGCAGTGTGTAGTCGCATCCAGTTTTACCATCTTTTGGGGCATCTATGCCGATAGAGCAAACGAGTCTTTGAGTGGAGCCCACGTATAGGCAAACGTAGTGTGGGATGCCCCTCCAGCCAGATAGACCGACGACCTTAAAAACTTTGTGGTGCAGATTGGAAAAGGCCCATTTCAGCAGTAGGCTGTGATATACCGAGCTGATTGATCTATGGGGCTTTATGATAATAGTTACTGACCAGCCTCCGTAGCATGACCACCATAGGCAAGGATTTCTTTGACGGAAGAATCGACAAAATGACAGATTGTTTCGACACAATGACAGATTTCTTTGCACTATCTGTCATTTTGTCGATGAGCTCGTGGCAAAATAATAACAGCCGCTCGGGCCGATCTTTAGGTTAAGCCGTGCTTGCCTAGGTTAGTCTGTGGATGGGTGACCGCCCATTACATACCGAGTTTCCTCCGTGCCTCGCAAAGCTCGTTAAGCCGTTGGTCGCGGCTGTCATTTGTAGATCTTTGACATTCGTTAGGTAGTCGAGAGGCCCAAAAAGTCTGACAACCAGTCTTGCGAAGGGGTATCGTATAACCCAGTAGTAACTGGGTTGTGGAGGTCAGATAGGCAGTCGCTCCATGTGAAATACTCAGTATTCAGCTGCATCCGGTTAGACAGGAAGCCGACCCCAATATAGTTGGGAAAAGATGATCTGTCATTTTGTCGATTCTTCCGTCAAAGAAATCCTTGTCTACGGTGGTCATGCTACGGGGGCTGGCAAGCACTTGTAAGTAAGCCAGGCTGAGTTGTCGGATGTTCTTCAGTTTTACAAATTACGTGCCAGATAAGTTATCCTAAACATATGTGAAGGTTATGAAAAGGTCCACTTTTTAGGAATATGAGACGTGATCTGTACAAAAACACAATGTTTTTTTTTGAGTTCTGGGACGAGTCCAGTATGTCTAAATATTTGGATTTCACAATATCATTTTTAAAAACTACCTTCTTCATTTCCAGCGACTGGCCCATGGTAGTCCGTCAGCTACGGACCCACCGCGACTTCTCAGTATACTTCAGCGAGGGTCGGCACCAGGACTCAGGCTCCGAGTCAGGCTCAGATCTAGACAGCCCCCTCGCTATAGACACCACGCTCAGGGTCGGCGAGAGGGCCAGATATCAGGTAAGCCCTGGAACAGATACACTTGTCAGCATCATGGTCCCTTCCATGATATAAGAGTCCCATGTAATATATGCCTTTTACCTGTATCAAAGCAGATGAAGGACCATGCTTGCTGATTCTACACTCCGATTTGGACAAGAGTAAACTTTAAAAAAAAACTAGATTTTCTTCAAAAAAAAACCAGATTTTCTTCCAAAATATAACTTGATTATGGATAAAAAAAAACCTTAAATTGTTCATCGTGAAGTGTAAGTACAGCCCAGGAGTTCTACTAATTTAATCACCAAAACAAACATTTCAATAATTTGACTTGTAATTTTGTTCGCAGACTCTGGGACAGTCGCAGAAGATTCCCTACGAAATACTGGAGTCGAACGAGGCAGCTGGCGTCTTCAAGACTTTCTTACATGAAGCTCAGGAGGAACATAGGAATTACGAGTGAGTTTTAATTTTATATTTTAGTTTTTTTATCTTTCCGAGTCCATGGTTTTATAGAGCTGTAAAGAATAGAGTAAAAAGTTCATCTTATATTAAAAGGGAGAGAGGGGTCTTTCGACTGGACGGGTGTTATGTCTGGTGGGATGCTGCCCAACGGTTGATCAAGGACTGTCATATCCCTTGAATTTCAGGATTTATGTAGCGTCAGGTACAATGCAGGTTTATCAATTACTTCCTTGGGTGCTTACATAAAGAAGCAGGTTTCCGGTACAGACAACTCTGTGCGGGTCGGTACCGATCGGTGCAGAGTTAACTTGCATATAGAAACCTGTTTCTTTATAAGTGAGCGCATAAGATAACATAGAAATTAATACTTTCACCGATCGGTACCGACCCGCCCGTACCGGAAACCTGTTTGTTTATGTAAGCACCCTTAGTACGTCTTGCGTACACGATCAGACGCATTTCACCTGCATCAATTCTCTTCTGTACAAAGGTAAATTGTATTCCTCACCCACAGCATAAAAGTATTTGATTTTTTTTTGCCCCTTAAATAATGCTCACGATCGAATTATCCAAATTATAAGCATTACAGGCTATAATTTTCTCACAATCCTCGCTGTGTCAAACCTCAATGTTTTAATTTAATAATAAAAACTACCCACTTTTCTACCCAGATGGTGCCAACAATTCAAGCGTCTCCTAGAAGAGACAGGCTACGTAACTCCCGGCAAGCAGCTGTCAGAAGTGCGCGTGCTACTGATGGGCCGCGAGTGCTACGAGGCGCTGTCCGACGAGCAACAGCAGCGGGTCTACGACCAGCACCAGAGGCACATACAGCGACGGGCTAAGGATAACTTTCAGGTATTTTTTTTGAGACAAGCTCTCCACAGGATTTCTAACCACTGCAACTCCTGAAACTAGGATCAACACAGTGGCGTCACCAGAAAAGTGACGAGATATTTGACCCCGCCCAGTTAAAAAAAAAAAAACAAAATATAATAGCGGATGAGTTAGAAAAAGAATCTTGTTTTCGATGTTGGACACTACAAAAGGTTCCATACTGGTACAACAATATTAACTGTAATAAT
This sequence comes from Noctua fimbriata, assembly GCA_905163415.1. Lineage (NCBI taxonomy): Eukaryota > Metazoa > Arthropoda > Insecta > Lepidoptera > Noctuidae > Noctua > Noctua fimbriata. The sequence goes on from LR990946.1 coordinate 4,634,201, forward strand.
TTTGTCTACAGGAACTATTACTGGAGCACGCAGATTTGTTCTACCACTTCAAGAGTATATCTCCGACAGGGACGATCACTCAGGAGGACATCAAGGAGATTACTGATGTACTGCAAGATGATTTTAGGTAAGTTTACATGCTGTTATTTGTGAGTTTTGGTTTCAGTACTGATTGAATTCAAACAGTCAGCGACAACGAGTAGATTAAAAGTGACTTGCAAACTAGCCTTGTGTTCGGAACCTATTATATCGTTTCTACTATGAGGCAGTGCCTAGACGTTTCTCTATTTAATATCTACATTTGAATCTCCAAAATTTATTAATTATATACGGTCTGTCACTTTTCAAAACCTTATTTCATAGATTTTCTTCTTCATTGTCAACCAAAGTATGTTCCAATTTGAAAAAAATAAATGGTTGTGATATATGGACAGATGGACAGGACGAATCTATAAGGGCTTCGGTTATTGCCATTTGACCAAGGAACCCCAAAAACATAACACTAAAGTATTTTCTCTTTCCCCTCAGATACAAGATGCTAGACCGCATGGAACAAGACAGGAAGCTGATGCTGTTCCAACATCTCGGCTTCGTGCACTGTCCCATGCGCGAGCACTGTCCCGCCGGCGCCAACTGTTTGGATGCCACGCTGCCGGTTATACTCAACACTAGAGTCGGGTGAGTACAGTAGCAAGTTGAGCTTAGACTGAACGAGGCATATTAGTGCATAGCACATTAAGCGCTGCTGCGATGGTTCTGCTCGCGGCTTCACCTGTGTGTGGCTTGGAAATCATCCCACGGGAACCAGGGGCGTGCTGGCAGTGCGATCCCTAACTAAAAAAGAATAGTTGGTTATAAGGGCAAGCTAAGCTTTTACGGTTTGTATGAAAGTATCACCAACGGGAACGTATTCCCGGGACAAAAAGACTCTGGTCATTGTCTGTGTGCCAAACATCGATATATCTGTTCAGCCGTGTAAATACAGACAGTAGACGAATATGCGAAACCTGATACACGTGTCTAGTATTTTTATGTAAAGAATCTATGTACAATATTTCAAAACTGTATCATGAAAAATCACAAAGTTATAAGCTTGTTCTGTTACTTAGTTTTCCGCAAAAAAACGTGGTCACCACGCAGCGCGCGCATCCAGCGTCGTCTTTAGCTCATTGATAATAACAATTTGGCAGTAGGTGCCTAAATTATTGCGATAAGTACTCAAAGTCGCTTGGTGTCCAATTTTTAATTTTTTTAAATATTTTTAGGTAAAAATATAACATCATTTAAAAATTATTGAAATCGATTCAGTTACTTATTCTGAACAAACTATATTCAGGTTTCGCATTTACTAAAAACAATGTTGTATAGGCATGCATATAGGTCTCGCATAGTGGAATGAAAACGGGCATTAGTAAATCGTGAATGTGTAATATTACATTTTTGTGATAAAGGAGACTTAAAAAATCCGTTTAATTATGAACATCCATCATAATCCTTATTTTACTTCCACAGGTCATTGACATCGACTGGCGAATCTCAATGCCACGCGGGCCCTCCGGCCGCGCCTTGGGCCCTCACCACCGACTCCAATCAGATCAACGTCATCATACTGGGTGTAAGTACTGCAAGTTGTTTCTTTGTTCACCATCCTGCAGAGCTAACAGGTGCAGTGCAACAATGTTTTGTTGTTGACTTGTAAAGTCTATACTTCGATCAAAAGTATAGTAGTTTCACCATAATCGCCTCAAAAACAGCCTGATAAATAAAACAACTGGTCTTATGTTTTGTAAAAACGATTTACCGTCATAACATTCTCTTCACAGTTAAATTACCGCTACATATTAAGTTGGCTAACCTGAATATGTTTTATAGGAGACTCATTCAAACCTCATATGGCAGCACAGACCTCAGACAACCAATTAAAGGTGGAAGCTAAGTTCATTTAACCCCGTTCAATAGCTAGTTCATGAAAAAGTCATCCAATGGGATTAAAAAACTTAGAGGGTTGTATTGATGATTTAAATGCTTATAATTCTGTAACTACATACGTGTTACTGGCGTGACTCATTTTTCATCTACATACAACCTGACACTGACCTGCAAATTGCAAAAAACGTAAAACAATTTGAATTCCACGGTTCCACGGCTTAACAGCTAGAGGTACATTTTAAAATTACACTAACCGACGTTGACTGCTGTCAAAGTCAAATTGTTTCGACAAACGTCATTTTGATGCTGCATTCAAACGTGCAAGCGTGCTTGCCTACTCGCTGAAGTGTATTCGCTTCAGAGATGCGACATGATTGTCTAGTTTATATTGCTGCAATAACAAGGCGTCGCGTTCTTACGGCGTCGGTGCTGTGCAGACGTTTATCAAACGCCTGCATTGGAGTTACTTTAGTCTGCAGAGAACACTGCCCGCACGCCAAGGTCGAAAATGATGTGCCAAATCCATATGTTTACTCGTGTTTCTTAACCAAATTAACTCAAAGCTTTTCTCCATTAGGTGGAAGGGATAGCTGGTGAATTCGGGAAGCGTCTCCTAGCGGGCTGCGACTCTGAGCGTCGCGTGTTAGTGTCGGGCCACAGCTGGCGCGTGGAGCAACGCGTGCGCACCGACGACTTCAGCGCCGAGACCACTTGTATAGACGACTTCGCGCCTAACGGTGAGTAGTTTTGATGTAATTTCACTACCACTGTTTGAAAGAGTGAAACAAAACATCGTGAGGAAACCGGCATGACCTACAACTAAAAATTCGAAGACATGTGACATCTACCAACCCGCACTGGCCCCAGAGATAGATGATTAAAACATCACCCGACGAATATCTTTTGACTATTACTTACAACTGGGATAATACCTCATGTAGCCTAACACACTTTTTTTTTAATTAGCCCGTGTTGTCCCACTCTTGAGCAAAGGCCTCCCCCTATTCCTTCCACTTCTCACGATGGTGTGCTTCTTCTCGCCAATTCGCGAGGAAGCCATCCAAGACGTCCCGCCATCTTCTCTTCGGTCTATCGCGATCCCGTCTAGCTGTTTCGGGGCACCAGTCTTGCGAAATTCGGGCCCACAGCTGTGGATCCGGCAGACATGGGACGAAACATTCTAACTCACTTATGTATTCTTTTTGTTTCAGGATATTTCTGCGTATACCAAGATCAAGAATCCTTCGAATACATTAGAGGATGTGCCGAAAAGACGCTGCTATCAAGCTTAGAGCAAGAAGATAAACTGCCGTTTCAAGTAAGTTTAATATGAATCAGCCCAGTCCTTTGCTAGAAATAGCTATACACCTGGTTCTCCACTCCATCTACTCTGACCCGTCAGTGTGGTTGTTTGAGGTATTAAAGGTCTTATACTTTTTAATTGCCATCGCTTTTTCTACGGACATGGCCATTTCAGCTCAGTTCTACTTAACATCAAACCTTGTAATCTCCGAAGGGTTAGGCAGAGGTATACCTAATAGTACACCCATATTTCGCCAGTTATGTTTAAGTTCCATGTAATAGGGGGCGAGCTTATTGCCATCAACCGGACACAAATCCAGACTCCATGGCTGCTACTGAGAAATTTCTGATGGAAAAATCCAAAAACACTGCCCGACCCGGGAATCGAAACCAGGCCCTCATACTCAGCAGTCAGTACCCTTGCAAGAAACTTTGATAAAGAAAACTATAAAAGGAACCGTAAGAATTAATATTATTTTAATTTCTTCAGGGCTTGCCGTTAGTGGTAATGTTTGTCCAAGACGAGGGAATGGATAAGAAGGAATTGACGAGACTGCAGGAGGAAGGACAGAATCTTGCTGACAAGTTAGTATTATTTATTGTTGTTTTTTGCTTACCTAAACAAATAACCTTTATCTTTGATTCCATTTCAATTTTTACCTGAGTACCCGAAGCCAAAAGGAAGAGTTATGATTTTAGCAGTCTATGTATGTTTGTTTGTATTTACGTATGTTCCTCCGTAACGCCTAAACTATTCATCCGATTTTCATCGACTACATATATATATCTATCGACTATCATAGGCTACATTTTACCCGAATTGAACAATATGAGGGGTTTTTTTTTTTAAATAAGCACTGCTGGCCTTTCTCGGGGAGTTAGGGTGGATCGAATAAATTTCCCAGCCGCACGCAAAATACGCGCTTGGACGTGGAGTTGCGGACACCAGCCCGTTATACAACACAATAGTACAATAGTTTTACAGAGCGTGATTTTTCAGTAGTCGGGTTTTTTAGTAGTAGTAGCACACAAATTCTTGCAGTCTAAGATGTTTCCGCTTTGAATATTGTGAACAGCATTATTTTCGAAGTCTTAATTTTTTCAATATGTTAAGGATGAAATAAGGGAGAGTAGGCATTTTCTAATAGTCAACCATTTTATCAATTAAAACTTCATCTTTGTGTTTACCCCATCGACAGCTGAACTCAAAAGGAACAAAACCCGCACTCATCAACAACCAAGTCCTAGAAGCAACAATACAAGACTTACACATATGAACTTTTTCTTATCTTTCCAGCCTACACTGTTCCTACATGGAAGCTTCAGTAAACGAGCTGGGAACTGAAGCTCTAACTTCGGATGCAGTGCAAGAGTTAGTGCGAGCCAACAGAGAGAAGGCGAGCTACGCGCATCTGTATAGAGATGTTATTGTGTGCTTCGATTCTGATATCAGGTGAGTGATGGGCTAGTGAGTAGGCGAGTATGCTTACTCGTTTGAATGCAGCACTAAAATGAAGTTTGTGATAAAAAATTGTCATTGACAGTACTTTTATGACGTCGTAGCAGTAAATACACTCGTGTCCTCCTATGGTCGCAACCAGGGTTGCTGCCTTCATACTAAAGTATACAAGTTCTCGTTTGGTTTGGGGTTGGGCCGCATCTGGGGGTCTAAAATGTCCGATTTAGCAGAATCATTGGAGGAATTGTAATTGATATTAAAAAAAAAAAAAACTTTTTTGTCTAATCAAAATAACAACCTTGCACTGTTCAGTAAGTTACAAATAAGCAGTAGATGTATTTACAATTTTTGTTTGTTACATGTCGGTACCTACTTATTATGGTTGTCAACACAGAACTGATTCGCTCTGTTCCCCGTACTAGTATAGACTGTATTACACAAAAAAAAAATGTAAATTATTTATTGAAATAATTGAATTACAAAAATATTTAGAATATGGTTTTAAAAACTATTGGATACTAATATGAATTAACGTCCGTCTTTAAAGCATTACGTATAGTCAGTCTTAAAATGGGCCAGTTTAAGCCCCCTGGTCTGTGTAGCCAGTTGTCGAAGACCCTAAATCGCAGCAGTTCCTGGTGATCTGTTACACAGGTTGTACTTACAACAGTCAGTACCCATGTAGCGTTACTTTGACTGACTACAAGATTAATAACGACAACAATAAAATAAAAACAAATATCTAGATCTGGCTCGCGAGGTTGTCGACATGTGGGACGTGAGTACAGCAGTCATTGTGCCGATAGTTGTGTCGGCCAATGGCTTAATAGCCAAGAGCCTCGACCAACAACTAAGGAGGCTCTCACTTGGCAGCTGGATCAAGGGCTTGATTCAGAAAGCAGTACTTCTGGACACGGCACGTATCGTTAGGAGGTTCCTCTCTCAAGAGCCCTGACCACCGGTAGCTCGGACCCTGTTCCCGATGCCAGTGGGCTACTATTTTTTATATTTTTAAATGTTTTTTATATAGTTTTTGTTAAGAAATATTTAAAAATTTAATAAGTATGTTAGAAAATAAATAAAGGAAATAAAAACTATAATTACAACTAAAACCTCCTTTCCAGAATAATGGTATGCATGTTCTGTGACGATCCTTACTCGCCTGAAAGAGTGCTGAGTCCGCTACTACTGCATCGTGCGTGTTTCTTGACGGGAGACCGGTCGATAGTCATTGAAACGTTCTTAGGAGACTCCAAGAGGAAAGTCGAGGTAAGTTTGTAATCTTATATTACTGACACGATCAATAAATGGTATCAAATGAAATCGCTTATTGCGTGTTGTTTGTTTATCTGCTTAAATCTTCTGAAGTTCTCAATTAATTTTGATACAGTTTTACCATTATTGAAGGCCTCCCACTAGTTGGACCGATGACCTGGTGAAGGTTGCAGGGATCCGCTGGATACGAGTCGCACGGGACCGGTCAATGTGGCGACACTTGGGGGAGGCCTATGTCCAGCAGTGGACGTCTTTCGGCTGAAATGATGATGATGATGATGATTACCATTATTTAGAGTATTTTTATATTAGAAACGGCTCAAAGCACCAAGATTTCCTCAATATTTAGACTTGTCGATTGATGGATGTATTGTGTGAGAAATGATATGAAAGAGAAAGGAGTAAATGATGCCGTGACGTCTGACCTCAAATAGAATGGGACAAGGGCAGGAAGAGATGATTGCACTTGCGCGAAGCAGTAGCTGATCACGAGTATGTATGTTGTTTACTTATTTTTATAGTAATATATTTCTCTTTCTTGTTCTCAGGTTATTATATCAAGTTTCCATGGAGCGAGTCAGTTTAGAGAAGAGCTGATCCACGGGTTCATACTCATATACTCTGCCAAGAGGAAGGCGAGCTTGGCTACTTTGAAGTAAGTTTATCTTTGTCATTTTTTCATGTTAAAATAGATGATTATATTATATAAATTACATTGTATTTCTGATAGATAAGGGTTTGCTTAGAGAAAAAAAAATGAACTAAATAAAATATGAGTATTGGAAGGGTAATACTTGATTGCTTTAAACTTTACCTTAAGATACAAATTCTTTTTTTAATGTCATCAATTAGGACTGTCCTGTCGTCTACCACGATAACCGAAACTGTGTCCGTAACAAGATGTGTCCGTACCAAAATGTGTCTGTACCAAAATGTGTCAGTACCAAACTGTGTCCGTACCAAACTGTGTCCGTACCAAACTGTGTCCGTACCAAACAGTGTCCGTACCAAACAGTGTCCGTACCAAGATGTGTCCGTACCAAAATGTGCGCGTACCAAACTGTCTGTACCAAAATGTGTCCGTACTAAATTGTTTCTGTACCAAAATGTGTCCGTACCAAACTGTGTCCGTACCAAAAATGTGTCCGTTCCAAACTGTGTCCGTTCCAAACTGTGTCCATACCAAAATGTAGTAGTCTCGTTTTCTAGAGGTGTTAAACAAGTAACCTAAAAATACGTTTCGTTTTCAATTAAGACACTTTTCATCTTCTTGCAGTTACAGAAACTTGTAGGTAGTAACAGTTGAAATAAACAACTACTAGTGTAAATTTTTTCTCCAGCGCCTTCTCAATGAACATCCCCAACCTGCCCATACAAATGGTAGCCGTAACAGACGGCGGAGGGTCAGCAGCCAGCACATTCTTCGGCACCGACCTGGGACACGCGCTCATCACGGAGGGAAACGCCACGGCTGACCGACTCGGCGCTCACTTCACTACTTACACGTCCAGTGCTGAAAATAAATGTGAGTAACTCTCCTACTGATCTTATAAAAAGTAACGGTTTAGACAGTATTATCTTTAACATGTTTTATTGGTAGGGTCTAGTTTTTAGTACCTGTGTAAGTTTTAAACGAGTTGGCATTGACTGTGTGCGGGACGGTATTTGCTCTATTTAAAAATGCTAAAGCTTACTAAATTAATGATATTGTTACTCAAATATTGTGTTTAAATAAAAGTGTACCCAAAGCCGAGTGAAGCATAAAACAAGGCGCGAGAACGTCGTCATTACGGTCTCCGCTTTCGAACAGAAGTAGCGTAGTCAGTACTCAGACGATAGTTGCCGTCGTGTGTGACGTCGCGCACGCGCACGCCGCGGGCAGCGGGCGGCTCCGGCGGACCGTCACGCCATGATATATAGGGTGGCATGACTCCATGCTTCGTTCTAGTGAGCGAGTTTACTTGCCTATTCGCTAAATATACAAACCTGAAATTCTGTACTAACTATACTTTTACATATTATGTCTAACTCTACTGTTCTCCTACAGCGGCATTCTACACGCCATTCTTCAAAGAGGTGTGGGAGCGCAAAGGCGAGATAGAGCGCGCCTTCCGCATGGAGCAGCCACACAACCTGCCCGACGTGGCCGCGGCCCGCCCGGCGCCGCCACCCAGGAACCACTCCTACCATCTCAACCACATGTAAGTATTAGCATCTGCACGCGTAGCATGACCACCGTCGAAACGGGTTTTGTCGACGAAAGAATCGACAAAATGACAGAATTCTTTTGTTGATTTGTCGTTTTGTCGATTCATTCGTAGACAAAACCAGTTTTACGTAGGTCATGCTACGCGTGCTGGAAGAAACAGTCAAGTCCAGAACTGAAAAGTCTAAGATAGGTGACATCCATCCATACTGGGCTCGCGTGTTCGATCAGAACCCACTGTCAGAGAGAAGGATTGTGTTCCACCAGCTAAAGACAGCTTGGGCTGAATATGCATCATCTCCCTAGCCTTTTTCAATACCTCTGTAATACAAATTATGTTAAAAAAAAACCTTGTCCGATCCGTGATTATTAGGTATTGATATTATATTCCATTTATGTAATCCTTTTTGGACAAGTTAAAAAAAGAAATACTTATTGGCAAAACAGGGTGCGGGCGGCGACACTCCGGTCGCTTCTCGTCCAGTGACATCATATCCAGTGACGTCATAAACAAACAATTGCCGATCGATGCTCTTGTCCCGTTTTAAAAGTTTGTTAGGTTTTAGGGAACCACCATTTCTCTGGTAATTAGTTACAAAAATCATGCATTTTAAAATTAATTAATATTTTTGGTTTCATGAATTTTATGTTTCTTATTTATTTGGTAATGCCATTGGTATACCTATATGCCCCTTTCGGATCGGACAGGATTTTTTTGAACATATTGAATAGTACTTTACATGGAGCGACTGCCTATCTGACCTGCACAGCCCTGTGAGCCCAGTTAGATACTGGGTAAGGGCTCTCGCTCTTGCTAATGACGTTTCTGAGTGACAGGATAGAAGCATGGACAAATGCGACGCCGTGCTAATAGATGAGGCTCAACCCTACTAGATTACCATTTGGTAAGACTTTAGTAGTCAGATTTTCGGTTTGTATAAACCGTAACGACTGCCAAATTTCCACGAATGACAGCCGCGACTGAATATGCTGTCCGAGGCACTGCAGGATGTTAAAAAGAAAGTCATATTCAGGATAAAGCATTATATTGCTTGATATAAGCTCTTGGGTAGGTTCCAAAACCTGATATAAGTCTCAAATTGATCGACCCATTGATGTAACTTTTTTCGCCAGCTAAATCATGCCTTTTTTGACTGTTTCGTTGGTCGAGCGGTCGCAAGCGCGACTACTGAGCATGAGGTCCTGGGTTCAATTCCCGGGTCGAGCAAAGTGCTATTGGGTTTTTCCATCAGGAATATTTCTCAGCTCAGATGGCAATAGGTTCGCCTCCTATTACATTGGACTTAAACATAACTCGCGGAATGTGGGTGTACTATTAGGTACACCTCTGCTTATCGCTACGGGGATTACACGCGTGATGTTATGTTATGTAAATCCTTCCTACTTGATCCACTGTTATAAAATAATTACGCTTTGTACTGTTTATTGTGACTCCTATTTACATACCAATAGGAAAGAAATGTTTATTTATATTTTTTTTCTATTATGTAATTTTATTTTTCTATTAGGAGAGAACATAAGCTGACTAACTCGCTAGACTTGCTGATCGGGCCCGACTCACGCGCAGACATCGACTCCGAGTACAGTGATACACTCAACAACTCCAAGAATAGAGGATTTCTGAAAGGTATTCAGCATCTTTCTTGTAAAATATTGCTTTTTTCTTTTTTTGAGTCAGAACTTAGAAATAATTTGTTGTAATATCGATAACACAAAGTTCGAGGGATATCTAGCTGTTTAATAATTAAGCTTGATTCTGGTTGGCCTAACTTATCATGGTTATTTTTGTCTGTTGCTTTCATTTTTGTATTTTTGTTTGGTTAAATTAGCTGTTTAGGCGCATAATATAGTGCATATGTCACCGTAAAATTGTAAAAGCCGTTAGAATCTATCGCGCCAGATTGTAACCTGTCGAAAAATTGTGAACCGTAATATACAGTTTACAATTTAACGCATTACTTTTCGATAGATTATAATCTATCGAAGTGAAACCGTCAAATTGTGAAATGGCATGCGACGGAACGCACCTCGCTCGCTGATTGGTTGGACGTCATGTGCCCCGCGCCGCCATATAGATTATAATCTAACGGTTTTTACAATTTTACTGTGACATATACATTCTCTTCTTTAAGTGTTAGGTCACTTAGACAAACTTAAGTTTGAAATGTTTTCTTATACATGTAATAGTATACTCTCTGTGTGTTATTATTGTTTTTATATTATGTACACTTGTGGCATGTGCCAAATAAATGTATTTTCTTACTTTGCTCATTGTTGAGGAGCCGCCAAATTAAATAAATAAATGATTATTAGAAGATCGCATTAGGTTAAAATGCGACTCTCATCTTCTTCATAAAAAAAATGATTATCTAAACTCATCCTAGAAGTAACTAAACTTACTGCGGTTGTTGATCCAATAAAATCATGGAAACATTTATTTTTCCTTTAGCGTGTTTAGATGTTGATACTCATAACGGCTGGGGAGTTTTACTAGCTAATTTAATTTGACCTTGTATACTGTGTAGCAAGCCTGCTCCCCCCCAGCTCCGCTAACACATACGTAGCGCCCCGCCTACAGCGGTTATCTGACGACAGTCTTAAGAACAGCTTTATGGTTCCTTTTTTTCTGAAAATATAGTCACAATCAAAGTATGACCAGGGCAAATTTTTAACCTTAGGCTAGATCATGTACTCTTTTAGCTTAATTAATGACCGGGTGTTAAAAAATTTCGAGCTCACTTCGCTAACTGTAGCTTCTTTGTTATTCTGCAATTTCTATGGAAAAGTCAACAAAGTCAAGACAAATATTGATCATTTTTTATCACAAAAACCTTTTTAAAGTTTTGTTTACGAGATAGCCCGCCGGTTGGACATGGAATTAAGAGCCTTTACAAAGAGACACCATTTGAACATAGCTGTTATTCTGCACTATTGTTTGTTTTCTCGGTGACTGAGGATATTAAAAGGCGATTTATTTTGTAGGTTTTAGCGTATACCCGCCTCCAAGCACCCCACCTGAGCCCGCTCCCCCAGACCATAGGATGCACGCAGATCTATCACGTAAGTCATAATGCTAACTTATATTTTATGTAGCCTTATTATATATATGTAGTAAATAAACAAATGCATAGGTGAAGCAACAGCGATGGCAAGTACAAAGTAAAGTCAGTCCGGAATTGTCATCATCTGCCTATCCTTTGCCCACATATGTTGGGATCGCCTTCCAGTCCGGTGCAGCTGAATACCAGTATTTTACATGGAGCATTTTTGACCTCCACAAACCGGTCACTGATCATCATCTCCCTGCCCTTGTCCCATGTTACTTGGGGTCGGCGCAAAACGTTTTTTTCTTCCATTCTCCCCTGTCAACCGTCACGCTATCATTTACTCCTTTTTCTTTCATATCATTCCTCACACAATCCATCCATCGTTTTTTGCTCTCCCTTCCTTCCTTCATCACTCTTTTATTGCACATGTGATTCGTCCCTCCTCATCACATGCCCATACCAATACAGTCGATTTTCTTTCAACTTTTCTGTAACTGGCGCAACTTTCAAACTTCCTCTAATGTACTCCTTATTTTATCCATTCTTGTCACACCACGCATCCACCTCAACATTCTCATACAAACCGTTCAGTGATACCCCCGGGCAAGATAGTTCTTTAACTTGTGAGAAGCTGTTCGCCGTTGCTTTATCTTTAACGATAAAACAAGGGTACACTTTGTCTTAGCTGACCAGCGTCGTAGCTGTCATTCAAATTTTGTATGACTTAAGTAAGAATAACATGGAGAAAGTAAGTAAGTGGTAAGTTGCACAACGCAACGGAATAGCTGGTTTCACCAGTAGAGCAAATAATGTCTCAAAAAACAAAACAAAACTCGCGTTGGCGCTGTGGCTGAGCGATAGACTGCTGCGTTGTGTGTCGCGGGTTCGATGTCCACACGGAATTATTTGTGTGGCCTACAGATAGTTGTTCCGGGTCTGGTTGTTTGTGTATGTGTTTAAATGTTCCGCACCCACGATAGAGGAGCAATTCCTAGTGCGGGGCAAAGTATCTTAAAAAGAAAAAAAAAAACATCTGCTCTGCAAGCCCGGAATCCACTAAATCGGAGACGAGTAGAGCGGTGCGGAGACTCGCTTGATTCAAGCAATCACATTTGTGGACATCAACAAATGTGATTGGTTGAGTCCTGCATATCACCTCTCCGCTCCTCTTGTCTCAGATTTGGTGGAGGCCGGGCGTTAGTGTCACCGACATCATAAGCCTAGCCTTTTCCCAACTGATTTGGGATCGGCTTAAAGCCTTTACGGATGGATCTGATTACCAGAATTTTACATAGAGCAACTGTCCATCAGAACTAGATACTGAAATATCGGCAGTTTTTTTTATGTGAAACCTCTATTGGCGCGCCTTGGCAGGAAAACCGACTCGTAAGCGCCCCTCTACGCCACCGCTCTCGACGCCCTTGTACACACGCATATTTTGTTATAGATTTTTATTAATTATGAATTCTTATATCAACGTAATTATCTGCCGGGCGTCCCGTGACGACCAACTTTGTTTTGTTGTAACAATTCCGCTTTGTTGAAAACAATTCGCTATGTTCAGCTAGGACAAAGCCCTATATAATAACCAACATCAGAAACTACTTCCTCTGAATATAAATAAACAAATAACTGTTATAACGCAGCGGACCTCAACTGTTCGGAGGAATCCCTCAGCACCCATGAGTCAGGTGATTGCATGACGAACGATTATCAATCTTGTTTACTGTGTCGGACGGTATCTTTTTGTGTGTAGATGTAGATATATAGGCATTTTTTGTTTTGGTAGTTGATTTTAATAGAATTTGCTTATGATATTTCAATTCTTATAAAACCCAGGAGATGAGTACCTGGAAGGATATGGGGAGGCCTTTGCCCAGCGTTGGGACATCATCATCATCTGCCTAGCCTTTTCTCAACTATATTGGGGTCAGCTTCCAGTCTAACCGGTATTCTACATGAAGCGACTGCCTATCTGACCTCCACAACCCAGTTAGTACTGGGTAATACGATACCCCTTGGTAAGACTGGTTGTCAGACTTTTTGGGCCACTGAGTACCTGTAACGACTGTCAAAGATCTAAAAATGACAGCCGAGACCAACGGCTTAACGTGCTTTCCGAGACACGGAGAAAACTCTGTATGTAAAGGGCGGTCACCCATCTACAGACCAACCTAGGCAAGCACGGCTTAACCTAAAGATCGACCCGAATGGCTGTTATTATTTAGCCACGAGCTCCTGGGACATAAATGATATTAAAAAAAAAAACGATGTGCTCTGTTTTAAACATTGGCAAATTTTATTAAATTAACTACTTTATCTTTATGTACGTAAGGAATGATTTTTATTTTGCATGAAAACTTTGTTTATAGATAGATATTTCTAATGCAATATTGTATAACTACACACTTTTTATTTATTTTTAATTAGGTAGTGTTTATCTTTAGGTATTGTGAAGTTTTTGTTTGTAAATAGAATATTATTTCTCATAATTTTCTCCGTGTTAAGATGTACCTAGTTTTTTTAGATTTGCATGGTTGATACCTACAGTGTTTAATATTGGGAAGGTGCATCCACACCAAAGTTTGTTCGTATACCAACATTTTGCACATTAAACTTTTGAGCGCCATAGTCACATACAACATTAGTTTTAGTATATGCGAAACCTGAGACACGTGTATAGTATTTTTATGTAAAGAATCTCTGTACAATTTTTTTTACATAGATCCTGACTGTTACCTGACTCCGTACAAAAACGTGGTCAACACGCGCCGCCGCCACGCGCGCGCCTTCAGCGTCGTCATGAGCTCATTGATAATAATATTTTGGCAGTAGGTACCTAAATGATTGCGATAGGTACTTAATGAAGCTCGGTTTCCAACTTGTAACTTTTTTGAAATATTTTTGGGACAAAATATAACATGGTTTAAAAATATATTGGAATCGATTCAGTTACTTATTCTGAACAAACTATATACAGGTTTCGCATATACTAAAAATAATGTTGTATACGTGACAAGCAAGTGCGTGCCCTGTAAGCCAAACGACACAAATATGTGTTAAAATGGTAGGTGAAATTGTGGCTTGGCGTGGAGGGTATACGCGTGTGTTTATGCTCTCGCGGTCAAAAGGTTAATGTGGAAGCGCCAGGGCAACCCGCGAAATTCATATTTTTTTTACGTTTATTTTTTTACAATTTACCGGTCAGTGCGAGCCAGTAAGTTGAACAAAGTATGAGTCGCGGCCGTAATGCGTATGTATTTACAGAATTATAGTCATTAAAGTCATCAATACTACCGCCTTTTTTTTTAAGATGGAAAATCATCTAATAACCCCCCCCGCTCTGGGCGGAGCGGAAGGGTGTGTCAGACTTGTACTGACTAAAACCCATCCATGTTCCTTCTTTGCCCTTTGTGTTCCAGGGCCGCGGTATCTCTAGCGGGAATACTAACGTCTAAGTTCATTTATTCCTATTGAATGACTATTTCATGAAAATGTCATTCTATGGGATTAAATAAACTTACTACTGTCTATCCTAGCGCTTCCACCATAAGGAATTTACAATAACTTTTACAGCGCTTGGTATTAATATCACACTTGCAAATACAGCTCTTCAAAAACTAACTTCGTTTTGGATGCACTGGGAAAATTCTAAAGAACAGACGAAGCACATCAAGCTAATACAATCCGTCAAATCTCTTTAATAGATTTTCAACTTTATCGCTAAAGTATTAGGTTTAAGGTTGTTAGGGAAAATTTGACAGTTTCGGGTAGCTTGATGTGCTGGCGTCTGTACCAATGGAAATAAATAAGGTGCAGACAGTTACATTACTTTGGAATGCCTCATGCATTGAAACAATTCAGGTAATCCATGAATGTAGCTGTATTTACTTTGGAAATCATTTAAAATAATCACACACATTTTTCTATATATAATATGACGTATTGAAAAGGTTAGTATAGACTAATAATAGCTGTGAACATCCCCATCCCTGTATAGATGGCGGAGGCCTATGGCAGCCAGCTAGCTACGGCCACCGCGCCTTCACAACGGGCCGCACCAGGCCGCACCAACCTCCGCAACGGGTCCGACACTCGCAGACATTAAAGGTAACTCTCTACTTCTTGCTCTTCTTCTGTAGAATAACATAATCAGCTTATAATGTCTCCACTGCAGACACAAGCATCTTCTCTGTAATATTTTGTTATTCCCTGACTTTCTCGGGATTAAGATATAGAACTATGCAAAGGCCAATTGTCGTTTGCGTCGTTCTATATAGAAGCGACTTAAAAAAAATTGAAAAGTTATTTATTTTACGACGTAATCTAAATATCAAACAAAACGATAACTTCAAAAATGTTGTGAAGAGAGATTTGTGCGGATTTGCACTCTGTAATAAATTTTTAAACGACTTCTTTTTGGCCGCAAGCGCGACTGCTGAGCATGAGGTCCTGGGTTCGATTCCCAGGTTGGTCAAATTGAGTGTGGATTTGGGCCCGGTTGATGGCAATAAGCTCGCCCCCTATTACATGGAACTTAAACATAACTGGCGAAATGTGCGTGTACTATTAGGTACACCTCTGCCTAACCCTTCGGGGATGACAGGCGTGACGTTATGTTCTTTAAATTAGTCATTCATACCTGTGTATGTCACTCACTAAAAGAGGATGTCCCATATTAACTCAAAGTTCTGTACTTTGTAATATCTAATGTGTCCTTATAAACTATCTTGCTCTAACACACGCTAAATCTTTTTTTTTATGTTGGTAGTCTTATGTTAATACTATAACTATGTTCTTCCTAACTTTCCTTTACTAATACCGACGATACTAATGAGTGATAGATGTCCGTTTTCGCGCAGCAACCGGGCAAACTGGACATGAACAACTACACCATGGTCAGCGATGCGCTACAGCACATCACTATCGGGCCCCCTGCGCACTCCAGATCTGATAGAAAGGTGAGATTTTCTTGATATTTTTGCTATTGGAGCCCTAAAATGGCCGCTTCAGCGGAATCATCACCATCTGCCTAGCCTTTTCCCAACTATATTGGGGTCGACTTCCAGTCTAACCAAATGCAGCTGAATACCAGTATTTTACATGGAGCGACTGCCTAACTGACCTCCACAACCCCGTTAGTACTGGGTAATACGATACCTCTTGGTAAGACTGGTTGTCAGACTTTTTGGGCCTCTGGCTTAACGACTGTCAAAGATCTACAAATGACAGCCGGGACCAACGACTTAACGTGCTTTCCGAGGCACGGAGGAAACTCGGTATGTAATGGGCGGTCACCCAGCCACAGACCAACCTAGGCAAGCACGGCTTAACCTAAAGATCGACCCGAGCGGCTGTTATTATTTAGCCACGAGCTCCTCAGCGGAATCATAATGGGATAATACGCAGTTAATATCATGAATTATCACTTTGTGAACATTTTGTTCTGTATGGTGTCCGGACGTAAAGAATAGCACCATCCCATATCTTCCCGTGGGTGTCGTAAGAGGCGACTAAGGGACCAGAGCATGGGCAGCAGCGTTCTCTGATTCTACAACAACCATACTGCGATCGCCAACCCGCCTGCCAAGCGTGGCGATTATGGCAAAACCCCCCTTCTTGGGGGAGGCCTATGTCCAGCAGTGGACTTCTTTCGGCTGAAATGATGATGATGCTGATGATGAACATTTTACGAACTATAACGTAATTCACATTATTTTAGACCCCCTGAAAGTTATTCAAATACTTAAGAAACTGTATTGTTAATTGTTGATCTCAGTTTTCGTGTGAAACAAAAACTTTACCGTTAAACGGAACATTAGTCAGTCAAGCCTATTTAAAAAAAATTAAAAGTTGAGCTAAAATTACTTTTAAAATGTATAAATAACAGTTTATTTTTGAATAACTAACTGACAATACAAACTGTAATATTAGTTATTGGTCTCATTTGTCATGTGAAATAAAATATAAAGATTCTTTAAAAAACTCATCGCTTTGCATCAAGCAAGATATAGTCAAATCAAGTCTTTACAAAAAAGGTCTATGTTGAACCAGAATTAGTATCAATACAATTAACACTAAATTATATTGCTGGAAAACACATAGTAGCAAATAGTGCATTCTTATCATCATCATCTGCCTAGCCTTTTCCCAACTATGTTGGGGTCGGCTTCCAGTCTAACCGGTCGCATACCAGTATTTTATATGGAGCGACTGCCTATCTGACCTCCACAACCCAGTCAGTATTGGGTAATACGATACCCCTGGGTAAGACTGGTTGTCAAACCTTTTGGGACATTGACTAGCTAACGACTGTCCTCGGCTTAACGTGCTTTCCGAGGCACGGAGGAAACTCGGTATGTAATGGGCGGTCACCCATCCACAGACCAACTTAGGCAAGCACGGCTTAACCTAAAGGTCGACCCGAGCGGCTGTTATTATGTAGCCACGAGCTCCTCCAGTGCATTCTTATCATGATAAATTATTTTCCCTTAAGTTTTCTTCATTTTAAATGGTCATATGATAAATTCAAGCTTCTCATTGTAGACTCAGCGCACTAACTGGACGCACTCGAGCGGTCAGCAAGGCGGGCACCACCACCACCCGTCAGGAGTCAGCTCCGAGACTGAACTGGACGCGCAGTATGCACAGGTAATCTTATCTTACTTCTTACTTATACTAGCTGACCCGCGCAACGTCGCTTGCGCTGGAATTTTTCATAAATGCTCCGCTCCTATTAGCCGTAGCGTGATGTTATATATCCTTCCTATATATATCTATGTTATATAGCCTATAGCCTTCCTCGAAAAATGGGCTATCCAACACTAAAAGAATTTTTCAATTCGGACCAGTAGTTTGTGAGATTAGCGCGTTCAAGCAAACAAACAAACAAACAAACTCTTCAGCTTTATAATATTAGTATAGATTATAAACGCGATGGTGTTTCGAGTATGGATGTTTGTTACTCTTTCGTGCAAATACTATTGAACGGAGTTTGATGACCACCGTAGTTCAGAATAACACATAGACTATAATTAATAAAGATACTAGCGAATCGCTCCGGAAGGCTTAAAGTCACCCAAAGGGCAATGGAGAAGGCTATGCTCGGAGTTTCCTTGCGTGATCAAACCAGAAATGAGGAAGAGAACCAAGGTTACCGACCGACGTAGCCCGAAGAATAGGCAAACTTAAGTGGCAGTGGGCAGGGCACATTGCTCGCAGAACGGATGGCCGATGGGGCCGAAAAGTTCTGGAGGGGCGACCGCGAACCAGAAGACGCTGCGTTGGAAGGCCTCCCACTAGGTGGACCGATGACCTGGTGAAGGTTGCAGGGATCCGCTGGATGCGTGTCGCACGGAACCGGTCAATGTGGCGACACTTGGGGGAGGCCTATGTCCAGCAGTGGACGTCTTTTGGCTGAAATAATGATGATGATGAACCGCTCCGGCTTCGCAAGGGTGCAATTTACAAAAAAGAAATAAAAAGAATGTCACATTTTTTGTTTTGATGATGCGCAAGATTTTAGTTCGTCACGTGTGGACAATATCTGTTTCAAATGGTTTCTCATCGTTAGCGTTAATATATGAAAAGAAAATTACTGTTTCTTTAATAATGTTTTTTTTTTAATAGATCAAGGAAACCAATGAATACATGGAGGCTCCATCGATGATGAGATTGAGAAGACATCGGAGGCATGAGAAGACGCCTTTACACCAGCCATGTGAGTATCAAATTTTTCATAAATTTTTTCAGGATCCTATACTCAGTTGACCTTATAACTAAGGCGCTGTTGATATACCTTTTTCCTTTAAAAACTGTACACACAGAACTTTAAGTTTCATTAAAAAAAAATTATATCTCTGATCTATACGCTACCAGCCATATTAAAAATATTAGCGTCATTCATTACTTTTTACAATTCTTGTCATACCAGACAGAAAAAAAATATTTGAGTGATCAGGATCACAGTAGCTCAAATGCAAGGAACATTTAATTATAAACGTTATAATTAACTTCATTTCTAAAAAAATAAACAAGTGATAATAAATGTAGACCTGCCCCTAGCGTTCTCGGAGACAGACAGCTCGGGCTCCAGCTCGGGCTCCGGCGGCGGCAGCGCGGGCGCCGGCCGGGCCGTCTCCCGGCGCCGCCACAACGCGCACCACGCGCCGCGACACTACAAGAAACGGTACACATTTATTTCTTACGAACCGTATAGCTGTTACTGAGCCCGAACACCTGCAGCATGCGCCCAGGTGCCTACAATAGGCAGTGGTAGTGGATTCTAGGTGTAAATTGAGACACTGCATCAATGCTAAAGCCTGCCGCAAATACTTCGCAGTCATTCAAGATACTGCGCTGATGCGGTACTGAAATTGACGCATTTGCTGACACGAGTTACCTACCAATGGCATTCGTCGTGAGCACCATGGATTATTCTGCATATCTCAGCTACTTGTTGCGCATTTTGCCGTAATTTTGTATACATAGGAATCTTTTTTTTTTGATAGCCTGTTTTGTCCCACTGCTGGGCAAAAGTCTCTCCTTTCTCCTTCCAAACCTCTCAGTTCTGTGCAATTTCTGACCACGCTTGCTCCGCGAACATGTTCAGATCGTCACACCACCTTCGCTGCGGTCGACCTCGTCGGCGATGTTCACCCTCAGGCGTCTAGTGAATGACGATCTTTGCCTCCCTCTCCAGGTGCATCCGTGCGACATGGCCAGCCCACTCCCACTTTATTGGCTGTTTTAGCTCCAACATCAGATACTTGAGTTATTCGAATCTAATACGAATCATCATAATCCTAGACTTTCCCAAATATGTTGGGGTCGGCTTCCAGTCTAACCGGATGCAGCTGAATACCAGTATTTTACACGGAGCGACTGCCTATCTGACCTCCACAACCCAGTTAGTACTGGGTAATACTAGATACCTTTTGGTAAGACTGGTTGTCAGACTTTGGCCACGGCTTAACGTGCTTTCCGAGGCACGGAGGAAACTCGGTATGTAATGAGTGGTCACCCATCCACAGACCAACCTACGAACCAACCTACGAATCATATTGACATTTAATTGAACTCTCAACAGATCGCTAGGCAACCTGGTAGCCGTCCAAAGTCCCCGCGTGCCGAAACTCGGCATGTTCGTGGGACCGCCTGAACTGCCCACTGGATACAGAGCCAGGACGCAGGAGGATAAAGGTAACGTCGTCATACTTATGGAAGTCTAGGTTGTCTTTATAAAGAGTGTAAATAGAACGTTAACAGTTTTTTGTTCTAGACCATACCAGGGAACCTTCTAGTTACGGAGATTTTGGGGGTCAAAGTTCCAACTTTTTCACAAGTTTTTTTTTTAAATACATGTTTGTATTTCATAATTTTTAAAAATGAAGTAATTTTGCGAAATGATCAAATTAAATTAGCTAGGGCTACTCCCAGACCGGATGGGTATCGGTGTCTTAACATTATAAAATTAAAGATTTCATGTTTTTTTTTGAAAGGGTAACCAATGGGACCCTATTACTATGCCTCCGCTGTCCGTCCATCCGTCTGTCTGTCAGCGGACTGTATCTCATAATCCGTCATAGATAGACAGTTGAAATTTTCGATGTGTTTTTCTCTTACCGCTATTACAACAAATAATAAAAATAATTTCAAGGGGGCTCCTCTACTACTATGGTACGGAACCCTTCATGCGCGAGTCTGACTCGCACCTGGCCGTTTTTTTTTTGATGTCAACGATATTCATCACGTTTACCCAGTTTCTTTACTAATTTACTTTGACACTGTTTACAAATCGTGCTTGTAGAAATTCAGTATAACTAAGGTTAAAGTCCGCTTTCGCTATATTTAAAAGAAATGTTATCATTATCATTTATACCAGGTCTTTCGTCATTATTTAATTCTGTTGCATTGTTGGTTAACTTTGACAGTATTCTCTAAAATCTTATATTCTATTGTTGCCTTTGTAGCTGCGAGTGAGTCCAGTGAAGGCAGTTCGGACGGCGAGACGAGGAGGCCTAGGCCTCTGCCCCCACCACCTCATCATGAACCACCGCATAAGGTAATATTTGAACCCCTTTTTTAGTTTACATTCATAGTATTGGACTTATGATGTCGAGACTAGGTTTTCGGTCTTGTGGGGATTTTGAGCAGACGTTAAACGGGTAAGATCTCGAATTCAATCTAGACTGCAGTCTAGATTGAATTCAGCTTTAGCACGATTGATTTCGAGTTGTCAATTTCGACTCGACATTTTATTCCCCAGTTACGACAGAGACACGAATGGTTCTGAGTTGATAACTTTAGACAAAGAGCTAGCTAGCATATTGTATTATTTTATATTGGGAGACCCAATCTATTTAAGTCGTGAGTCAATAGACTTCTTTTGGGTTAGCTCGTTCCATCGTCGACCTCATCTCTGTCCTCAGGACAAGATTGCGGTCCAGAGTAGGCCCATTTAATAGTTTAAAAAAAGCCACAAATAAATACATTCATCTCTCTATGTCGATGATAATCACAATGCTTTATCAAGAAATCTCTGGTCCTACAGATGTTATCCGGAGAGTACCCATCATCAGCGCAGGACAACTCGTCGTCTAGCGCGGCAGACACGCGGCGACGTCATCATCCGTTCAGCAAGCACGACCGTAGGCATAAGGTACACTTTTATACAATCTCCTATACCTAAAACTTCTTGAAATATATTAGCACGAGGCAGTTTGCATGAAGTTTCGCCGGAACCCGAAAGCTGGGTGTTTTTATCACTTGTTAAAGTTGTCTTTGAATAAAAAGCGACCATCGTCATCTGCCTAGCCTTTTCCCAACTATGTTAGGGTCGGCTTCCAGTCTAACCGGGTGCAGCTGAATACAAGTATTTTACATGAAGTGACTGCCTATCTGACCTCCACGACCCAGTTAGTACTAGGTAATACGATACCCCTTGGTAAGACTGTCTATCAGACTTTTTGGGCCACTGACTCTCAGTAACGACTGTCAAAGATCTACGAATGACAGCCGGGACCAACGGCTTAACGTGCTTTCCGAGGCACGGAGGAAACTCGGTATGTAATGGGCGGTCACCCATTCACACACCAACCTAGGCAAGCACGGCTTAACCTCAAGATCGAAGCGACCAATTAGCTAAAATATCAAGGGGCCCAAACTAGGTTTAGACCTGTGCCGTGGGAGAGAGGGTTCCTCCATTAAAAAAATCGACATGCACAAGAATTGAAATAACAAATATCTAGCGCCATCGCCATATGCAACTAATTTGTCGCAATTCTTCCCTATTAAAAACCGATAGCTTTCTTGATTTCTTTTGGCTAGGATTTAAAATAATAAGTGTTAAAATACATACTTTACTTACTTTTTATAATTTTCCAGGAATTCTCAAAGAGCAAAGATTCAAAGAAGAACGCGGCTCAAGTAAACAATACACAGTCAGCACAAAACTGGGGTCCACAGGTATAATAATGTTTGTTATTTTATGAACTGCTTGATGTGCACTGGTGCACAGTTTTATCAGAGCTATGAGTGAGTGCGTCGGTCGCGGGACTGTGCGCACAGGTGTGCCGGTCGCACAGCAAGGCGGGCTGATCGAAGCTCACATGTTGAGCTTGTAAATCAAACTGAAAAACCTCCACAACCCAGGTAGTACTGGGTAGCACGCTACCCCTTGGTAAGTCTGGTTGCCAGACTTTGTAAGACTGTCAAAAATCTACAAATGACAGCCAAGACCAACGGCTTCAAGTGCTTTCACGAGGCACGGAGTATACTCAATATGTAATGGGTGGTCACCTATTCACGGACCAACCTAGAGCGTACCTCAACCTGAAAATCGACCCGAGCAGCTGTTAACCCGGCTTTAAGATTGAAAATGGCGTCACCTCTAATTTACCTCTCGCTTGCGTACTACTTTTGACCGAAATGTGAATAGAAATGGCGCTATTTTCAATTCCAGAGATACAAACCAAACTACACACCAACCACTACACCTAACACCAACCCCTGACTCCTCCACCTCCTGACCTCCTGATACTAACCTAATTTTCTCTTATTATAGGGCAACCACGGCATACCTCTGTTTGTAGAGAAATGCATAGAGTTCATAGAGCGAGAGGGCCTGGCGTCGGAGGGACTGTACCGGGTGCCCGGCAACAGAGCGCACGTCGATATGCTGTTCACCAAGTTTTATGAAGGTCAGCTTTTTTACAAGCTTTCATTTAATATATTTTGGGGGTCAAGGTTCCAACTTTATCACATTTTTTGTAGTACAAGTTTTTAATGTTATAACTGGGAGGAAATCGCCGTCTTCGTTGACCTTGGTGAAGGTGGTGTGACGATCGGATCTCGTTTGCGGGGCGCACATGGCTAGATATTGACGGATAGAGGTTTGGAAGGAGAAAGGTAGGTCTTTTCCCAGCAATGGGACACTCAAATAGGCCGACAAAAAAAAAAATTATAACTTGACTAAATACCTCCTCGACCTCCATACTATTTAATGCATCCATTAGCTATAATATCAGTTTTGAGTGCGTTACATTGAGTCCTACCGTAAAACGTGATTTTTCACCCCAAAAAAAAAGTAATTTCCCAACAATATTTTTTGCGTAGTTACTTGATTTGTTGTATAGAATGTTTGGTTGACGGCTTCGTAAAGGGTCCGTTTACACCTAGTATAATAAACATATGTCATCTTTCCTCAGATCCCAAAGTGGACCTAGATTCGCTAGACATCCCAGTGAATGCTGTGGCGACTGCGCTCAAAGACTTCTTCTCCAAGAGATTGCCGCCACTGCTCGACGAGGCCAGCATGGCCCAGCTTGAGGATATTGCGAGTAAGTACGCTATTTTATACTTTAAATGCTTGATTGTATGGTTTATTTTAAATTGATGAAGTGATTGTTTTGAATGTGTCAAATTTTAATTGAGTGTGCATTGATTTTGATTTTAATTACTTCGTAATAAGGCTTATTTATATCAATTCGAATGCTCTGAACAAATGAACGCCAGACTTGAGTATTTTTTTTTGTGACAGGCATCTATCAGGTCAACCTAACAGGTTGTCGTCTGCTAAACCGGTCTATTGAATTCATATTCATTTGTTCAGCGCATCCGAATGCTGCGCCGCGCCAACAGAGAGCGCATTCGGGTTTTGCCGAGTCAATGAGTTCAAAATCGAAGCCCTATCTGAATGAGAGTTGCGTTTATGAAAAGCGGGCTGTTTTGGGGGATGGTCTCATACAATTTTGACGTTCTAAACTTATTCATAGATATCTGTGCATGTTTTTTTAGTTTCGCCTCTTAAAACACTGCCCAAAATTTTATGTTATATTATGCCATATTTTTTTTCCGCTTTGCATTCTTAGTTTAGTGTTTTCCTGTTCGTGTTTGTGGTAGAAGTATTAATGAGTAAATGAAGGGTGTATTCCAGCGATGCGCGGCTGCATCGCGGGCGGCGTGGAGCTGAAGGACCGCAGCTGGCGCCTGCTGGCGCTGCGCTCGCTGCTCAACACGGCGCTCACGCCGCTCGCGCGCGCCACGCTCGACTATCTGCTCGACCACTTCGCTAGGTAAGTGGCGTGCAGCTGAAGGACGCAAGATTATATTCCCATCTGCCTTTTCATTTAGTCTGACCCAACCACCATTTTAAAGTCGTCGGTCCACACGGCCAGCGTCACTCGCTACGGTCGACCATTGGTCCTTCGACTTACAAGGACGGTCCGTTGCACTTTCAGCTTGCAAATCACCATTCAGTGTGACCTTATGGAGTTAGTGTGTGTCACTTCATTTCCTGACGGCCAGAATCAACAGAGGCAATTATCAGAAAAATTCCAAAACCATAAAGCTCGTTTAATCACGGACATAACTCTATGTGTAGGCCGAGCATAGACTATTGCAGCATGCATGGTATATTTAAACTTTAAAAAAAATTTAATACTGTACTTATTGTTTGTCCTGTTTGCACCATAATACACAAAAAAAACCACTAAGTGAATTTTAAACACCGCTTGAGAAGATACTACTGATATTTCAAGTATGCTGAGAGCTGAACTTCAGAATTTGAAAGCTTATTTACAACCGAATCTTTAGACAGCCGATTGAAGATAAACCGTCTTTGTGTCTTCTTACTAAGTAACCAATTTCCTTTACAGGGTGGCAGATAACTCCAAACTGAACTCAATGGACAGCAAGAACCTCGCCATATGCTGGTGGCCGACACTCCTGCCGGTTCAGTTCTCGGACATGGGCCGGTTCGAGATGACTCGGCCTTACCTTGAGGATATCGTGCAGACCATGATCGACCAGCACCCCTTTCTGTTCCGGGGGCAAGAGGCTTTTGTCATGGTGTGAGAACAGTGTGTGAGTATCACGAATTATTCATATTAAAGATGGATATCATGTTTTGGAACAACGAAATCATCGTCATACACGACAGAGTTCAAATTCCATTGCACGAATAAAATAAGACATTTTGATATAAGTGGGGAAACTTTGTTATTGCATTCGAGGCGGAATTCACACCCGAGCTGCAGGCGAGGAAAATGAAGTTGCGCTGACCCCAAGTAATATGGGACAAGGGTAGTGTAGAGTGTAGAGCTTCACGTGGCCAATGACGGGTTGGAAGATCCGAATGATGCGAACTTCATTTTTACAATTGGTTTAATACCAAGAAAAAAATACAAAATAAATGCGTATGGCGGTTTCAACGATCTGTGGGCGAGTGCCACGACTTCATCGGCGGCGGCTCGCGGCTGATGTGGTCGGTGACGTACGCGTGTGTGTGTGAGCCGTTGGTGAACGCACACATGCTAGGTGTTGTAAATTTTATCCTTTTGAATGGTAAAATTCCCAAGGGAATATAAGCTTCTTAGTTGCACACACTACAATGCACATTTCCATAATGGTAGAGGCACGTTACTAAAACGCTGCAGGAAAACATCGTGAGTCCCGTGACATCTACCGTAGCTAGTGTGGATTCACACTAGATACGGACGACCGTCGGACTCCTACACTTCAACTTATATAGGAAGGCACACCGACGCTAAAACGGTTAGCTACCTCGTCATATTCAGTACATCATAAAATATCATAAAGTTGAACTTCCTTTATTATTCGCAGGAACCCACAATGCATGTAGCATTTGTGATGGACGACGTTTAACGTCGCCGCGCGCGGTCACCACTAGAACCGTCGCTAGCGGCACCATGCGGACTCCGCTTACCATACGATACTTAGCGCGTAAGTTTGGCTACTCTGTGTAATGTGGCGAGGGCGCGACTTGATGTCATCGGCTTGAGGGAGACGAGGCCCACTTGCAAGCCTGTGACATCAATCTCGACCAATTTATAGGCAACATTGCGAATAGACCACATTTATATATACTGTGATCTGATCGTAATGAAGTCTCCGTTTATTGGCAAGCTATTGTTGTTCTAAAGTAGGTTTTACTATATATAAAAAATGTCTGTCGGTATCCACTAAAGTTAGTACGATAAACCTTTATTTTTCCATGCGGTTTTCATATCAATAACGCTTCTTGATCGCGTTGAATCGTTGCTTGCATTTTTTTCAAACATATTTTTTAAATTATCGATTGTTTTTTTTTTACGATGGACTAGTAAATCAGTATTTTAAATAGATGTTATCATTCAAAACTGTACCGCATTTGTAATAGTATGTAAGTGGAAAATGCACAAAAAGTATTTAAACAAAGTGTTTTCTTAACATAAGGTAATACTGGTATGATATTTAAACGTTTATATTTGTAATCAATTAATGGCAACACCATGTAATGAGCACATTCCGTTCAGAAATATTAAGTGTTAATAATTATTGGATATTAATGATTATGGTTAATAATAGTGAATACTTAACCATGGGTTTAATCGTTCGTGTAAGAATTGGTGTAAAGAAATGCTTGCGGGCGCTTGTTTTTAAATATTTTTTATATGGCAACGGTCTTTTTGGTGGTGTTTTGTGTCTCTTGGTATATCTTGCCAGAGAAAGCTGTTGTTAAAATTAAGAAAACCCATCCCAGTGTTAAAAATCAATATTTTTTTTTGTATAAAACCAATAATGTTGTAATTTCGCAGCTAGATAACAAAAAAAGACAAAATCCAAGAGACATATTTAGGTTTTAATAATCCTAACCAAATTATTTTTATTATGAAATTAATAACGCTTAATAATTTGTTTCCCAAGACAATTATTATTACAAAATAATCTTGCCATAATCATAAAACGTATTATAAAAAAATCATTTATTGGAAACGGTAGTAATCACAAAATAAACTATAGTTTAAATATTTTACGAAGACGCATCATTATGACTCGTAACATAATAGGTCCTAATTAAACTGACGATTTTTTTCATCTATTGACATATTTGATCTCAGCAGCTATTTGATTGGTTTTCAGGTTCATAGGAAACTAGCTTTCGCCCGCTACGCTTGCGTGGTGATCGATTCGGTCCATATTTAACCTTTCGAAAGCTGCATAAACGCACGCGCGTGCCTTCCACGCCAAGCCACAATTTCACTTACAGTTGTGTCACATAGTTGTGTCGTTTGGCGTACAGGGCACGTGCTTGCTTGTCACGTATATGACAATGGCGTCCTACCGGGATAAAAAGTAAAAAAAAAACAGAAATATCCTAAGTTCTAATCCAGGTCTCGGTTTTGTTAGCCGTGAAGGCATGACAGACGAACAAACTGATTTTCATATTTATAATATCAGTTAGAATGGGTTGACTGCCTCGTTGGTCAAGTGGTCGCAAACGCGACTTCTCAGCATGAGGTCCTGGGTTCGATTCCTAGGTCGGGCAAATTGTTATTGGGTTTTCCATCAGGAACTTCTCAGTAGCAACCACGGAATCTGGTTTTGTGCCCAGTGGGTTTGTGATGGCAATAGTCTCGCCACCTATTACATACGACTTGAAAACATAACTAGCGAAATGTGGGTGTACTATTAGGCGCACCTCTGCCTAACCCTTTTGGGATTACAGGCGTGATGTTATGATGGAGTCTTCGTAAAATACAAAAAACTAAAATTAATGTCACATTCAAAAGGCAGCTTGTTTTCTTAATTTTCGAGACTGATATCAAGCTAGTTCCTTTGACAATGAATCCAAAATGCGCACTTAATTTTAAAACATATTACTTAAAATTAAACTTGTTTAGCGGATGGTGTGATCATTGTGTTAACACCAATGTCTTGTAAATCCTTTGTTATTTTTACCCGACTTCTAAAAAAGGTGGAAGTTATGTATTCCACCAGCAACTTTTTGTTTTTTTTCCACATATTAAGAAATAAGACCAAACTGATGTTAAACACCACTAAGCATAAGATCAGAGTGAATGGTGAAGAATTGCAATATGTCCAGGAATACAACTACTTGGGCTTGTTAGTCTCTTTCCAGTCCAGGCAAGACAAGGAAGTCACAAGACGAACCGAAAATGGCTGGAAGAGCTACTGGTCCATGAAGGAGCTTATGAATGGAAACCTTCCTTTGTCACTAAAGCGAAAAATCATGGACATGTGCATTCTTTCCATTTTGAGCTATGGATCCCAGACTTGGTCTTTGACAAACATTCAAAAGTCCAAACTCAAGGTCTGCCAACGTGCAATGGAGCGCAGCATTCTAGGCGTCAAACTAACCGACCATGTACGCAACACCACACTAATCCAAAACACAAATTACTGACGTTGCTCAAAAAACCGCTAAGCTGAAGTTGAACTGGATTGGCCACGAGCTGTGGGCCAAAATAACCACTTTCTGGAGCCCTGACACAGCCAGAAGGCGTGTTGCTGGACAAAACCATCGACCAGTGGCCCACATTAGCCAGAGCTATGCCAGAGTTGCCCAGCAGTGGGATAACGCAGAGTAACAGTAGTCTGCGTCATCCCACTGCTGCTCAAAGGCCTCTCCCCTTGACTTCCAGTTGTTCTATCCTCTGGATAACTCACTCTGGATTTTCGTGAATCGTTTTTCATAAAAAGTTATTAACTTGGGAAGTTTAACTGCCCGCTCACGGTTGTGGTTCCCGAGCTGAGCTCATGCATTCATTGGCCATGTGGGACTTGCCTCCTATGTCTTGTACCCACGATACAGGAGAAATATCTAGTGTAGGGGAACGTTTTTAAAAAAAAGTTAAATTTTGTACTTGGAATATTACATAGGATTTAAAAATAACAGGTGAAATTTGGGATGGACTACACACCTCTGGCTAGTAAGACGGGATAATAAAGTATATTACAAGCATTGGTGTTTTAAACAAAATATAATCAACCAGAATGTATAGCGAATGGCCTATTTTGTATATTAAGTGTTAGATAGACTGACGTAGCGATATGTGTATCTCAATATTGTTTAACTCTTTAAAATTATGTACACTTTCTTTAAATCTTCCATGTTTCCATACTAAGCTTATGAAAGTCTTTTAAATACTATTTTATTTGTAAGTCGTGGTGACTGATGATGAATGATGATGATGAAGATGAAGTAGTAGTGATAAACTCACTCTTTTAGGGGTCCGTATCGAGAAATTGAGTAAGGTGTTGCAATTTTTTTTTTTTTGGTTGCAGTGCATTATGTAGTAAGAGTAGTAACATTGAAAGGCTATGCACATGATGTTTCTATTTATTAGCAAACAAAGCATGTTTAATGAAAGTACAAAGCATTCGTTCTTTGTATATCGTTGCGCAGTTTTCGAAACATTTGTGTTTTTTCAGTGAAGTTATTTCATATTCAAATCAGTGTTTCTAAGTATCAACTTTAGGCTAGTGTAGATGAAGTTGATTTCAGCATGACTAGTACTATTTTAAAGGTTGTTAAAGTTTTTGAAGTTGTAGTACCCCTGACTTTTATAGTTATTTTTTTTTAAATACATGTATGCAAAAAACAATCCCCTTATGAAAACACAAGATGCGTCCTCCATAGAAACGTCGTGTATATAAGCTTCTAAGTATTTTATCGAAACAGCAATTCATGGAGTGCATTATAATTAAATGATACGGAACCCAACGAGTAAAACTCGTCCTTCGAATGTAAATTAAACTTATTTTCTCATAATCTAATGAGTATTAGTTGTTGCAGTTCTTATGCCACTAGACATAAGAATGAATATTGCACGTTTTAATTTAAAAAACATATTTTCTCTATTCCATTTCGAAAAACTTAATTTTTTAAATGTATTTGCTATTGTAACGTGAATTGCTTAAATATGTTTTCGGTGTTTTAAGTACATTGTTGTATTCGTAATGTATTTTTTTATTAATAGGGTGAATGTAATAGTTATCGTCCATGTGCAGTTATTGGCATTTGAAGTTTAACTAAAGAAATTAACTCAATCTCAGTCATATTTATTTTTGTGATCATAATATCACGAATTGAGGTTACATATAGCAAAATTTCTGTTATTTTAAATGCCAATCAACAGCCCAGAGTTTTCTACCTTATTTTAAGTCTTTATAAAAATACGTCTTCTACTATGAACTCTGTTACGTATGTCGTAAGGTAGATTTTACTCAATTCCATTACGTTGATTTGCAAAAGCAATTTCGGATTTGTATTAAGCATTGCAAGTAAAGTATAATTATGTAACTATTTAATAAGTATATTTAATATATTAGGTGTCTTCATTAAGCATAGTTAAGGATGTATGTAAGTTTTTAACGATATAATGTCATTATATCTCTGTCTCGCTCGCACATTAGCGATGTTCGTCCGGACGCCAGTGTGCGAGCGAGATAGCAATCATGTCCATTAGGGGAATGATGTGAGGGAATTTTTTATATTTTACTATGAATCGAAAAAGACATAGAGCCTACCTGTGTTTAAATATTTTATTTTTCTAGAATTTTTCGCTTTTCTTGTAGATCTCACTGGCGGTGTTACACCCTATATTTAAATTGTTTTTTTTTAATTGTGAAAAATTTCCCCTAATGTTTTTTCGAAAAATGCAATTTCTATATAAATATTCGATGTAAATATTGTACATTCATTCATTTTTATTATTTTTTGCTTAATTTATTTATTGAGATATTTTTTTATCAAAGAGTTTTAAAGCCATATATTTGTTACTCCATGCAATATTATGAGTGTTTTTTTTTTTAAGTTGTAAAACATTGAATTTTATTTTTGTGCACATGTTTTTCTAATGGATTTCGTGAACGTGCCATTTTATTTAAACGTGCGGTGATTTTGGAGATTCCTAAAGTTTTTTTGTATTAGTAGAAAACGCTTTTACGTTCGAAATTCTTTCCTGTAGGTTCATGAATGTTCTACAGTAGAAATCAATGTACGCTTAGCCCTGTGGCCCGTCGTCGCCTGCGTATTTGGTCCACGTGGCTAGATATTGAGTGTTGTGGGGGATAGCTTGAGTAGGATAAAGTATGATGATCTAAGGAGTGTGATTATTTGGAGATTGTAACTATAATGAGCGAAGTTTTGATATTTTTGCTCTTGCCAGTGTAGGCTTAGAGTGAGGGTTCTCATTAAAACGTAAGGTGCGGTCAGAAGCTTGGGATTTTAAATACAACAGTATTAAAAAGCATTTAAATATAGTCAAAGTATTTAATTGTATCAGATTTCTGAAAAAATACATGGAACGTTTATTTATGAAACTCAAGACTGCATTGAAATCATTGCATTTATTAATCGGAAGCTTTGACGATTTATTGTGACAAACTTGTTGTCTGGTTTAAAAATAATAAACATTAAATTATCTATGCATTTACTGACTTGTTAAAAAACTCAGAACACTATGCATATTCGGTGTAATTATTTACATGTCTGCTAAACACCAGACTCGGTCCGTTAATGTACTAAGACATACAACGATGGAAACCGTCATGGCCTAGAACCAAAAATTCGAAGACATGTCACATCCGCCATCTAGCACGTGGGGGATTACGGCCCACGTCCTCTCAGCAAAAGAAGTCCTGTATCCCAACAATGGGAACGTTCCCTGTGCAAAGACAAAGAAGGATGTATTCCACAGTAGCACTATTCCGAACCTCCCAGCTCCGCCCACCTTACAAATATTATTATAGTAGTGTGATCAATGTTGTGATATTATTATCAGTCGTGATGTCTGCGGGCGACAGCGGGCCTCAGGGCGCATCCATTTTGCTATGCGTCTCAATTACTGTAACTACAACACGACTCAAAAAGGAATGTGTCATATTTTATAATAAATAATCATCTATGTAATGAATTTCGTGTTTTATTTTTTTTGTTTACCTGTTCCTTGTAAAGCCAATCGTCACGTCATGGACAATGACGTCCGTGACGTAATTTACCTACATTTCCAGTTTCCTAACAAGAATTTATGTGGTATACTGATACTAAAAACCCGACTACTGAATAAAACGTAGCTTATGTTACTCGGGCCATAATGAATCGTTTGACGTCTTATTCATCAAAATCGGATGAATAGTTTAGCCGCTACGGAGGAGCCATACGTAAATACAAACATACATACATACGTAATAGACTGCTCAAATCATAACTTCGTTTTGTGTTCGCCGTAGTCGGGTAAAAAACTGGATTACATCCCTAATTAGTTGACAAAAGACGCACTGTCTTTTATCTCGAAAGTAATGGTAAGTAGGTAATGACAGTAATGATAAGATGGATATCGAAAATATTGCCGCTGATGCTGCTTTCTTGCTGGCAAGGGAAAAACAGCAATGGTGTAAAGGAAATGTTCCGTTTTGTGTTGCAAAAACGATACCAAGAGAGAGCATAGACAAGCTACTGCGGCAATGTTAGCGACATTTAGGATGTACACTAAATCCGATGGTCATCCTCTGCAGAGTAAAATACTTGTACCAAAATAATCACAGTCACTAAAAACGGAACTTTAGAAAACCGTTCATGCGTTCCGAATGGGATTTAGGCTGTTAGCGCCGAGGCGCTTTAGTGACATATGTAAGTATAGTAATTATGAGGGCCTGATCATCATCATCATCATCATTTCAGCCGAAAGACGTCCACTGCTGGACATAGGCCTCCCCCATGTGTCGCCACATTGACCGGTCCCGTGCGACTCGCATACAGCGGATCCCTGCAACCTTCACCAGGTCTGAGGGCCTGATGATGGAGAATTATCCTATTAAGGGTAGGCAGAAACTACAGAACGCTACCTTGTACTAACCTTTCATACTCCTTGTGCTTCGTCACCAACACTATAGCCATCTCAGCAAAATGTCTCCTGCATGGGGGTCTGTTGATGGAAGTCAATTTTTCCTGTGGGTAGAGAAGGCCTACAGCAGGCCAGTCGCAACGTGCTACTATTATTTCATAATTCTCTTTGGTGCTCCCACTCTTTCTCAATAATTTTGAAGTCTACTTCCAGTCTAACTGGAGCAGCTAAACAAGTATATTTTTGCATGGAGCGGTTGCCTATCGGACCTCCACAATCCAGCTACAGTGTAACACTATCGTATTATAATGTACCCGACTTTACCAAAGGGATGCGATTTTAACAAACACCAACCCCTGGAAAACTGTGTCATCATCATCATCATTGATAGCTTTATTCCAGTCACTACAGAGTACCGAGTATTCTCTCTTTTGTGGAAAACTGTATGTAGATAGTGAACTTTTTGTTCTGGTCGGGAATTGAACCTAACCGACTAATATAGAAGTGATTCGCTGCACTGTTCCATCCGTCGTTGATTTCATTGGACCACCCAAGAATCTATCAGAGTTCAATTTTTTTGTAGTGCGTTCATAAAATCTTGCCATTTTGATATTCTACCGCGTTGATTGGACCACCCAAGAAACTACTTATGTATACCATTCCGTTTACCATTTAAGGAGCCTGGCATCGGATGTTCCGTCGACTTCCTTGCGGATCAATAAAACAAGACAAGAATATTTTGTGTAAAAGTTTATTATTCATTCAACAGGCATGCTCTTACATCATACAACACTTAGTGAATCACAGTTTACTTTACATTATGTACATACACGTGCAGAATTATGTCATCGACACAATAATATTTCCTAATTTAAACTAAGTATATTTTTATAGAGTTTTAAGTGAGAACACATTTTATAGTTTTTAACATTCAAGTCAAATCTTTTGTGAATGGCTGTCAAAGGTTGACATGATATTTCACAACATCAAATCCATTAGACTGTTCTTTAACGGGCAAAGCCTATATGCATTATGCTTAACTTCCATAGAATTGAATCATTTAATAAAACCGATTCCGAAGATATAAACAGTAGGACTATATTTGGGGTTCTGTTTATCTATTTATATCTGTTATCGCCCATCACTCCCCCAACTTCTTCATTCAAACGCATCCAGCCCCCCAGCATCCACACCAGGGTATAGATCCATCATTAATGGGGACAGACAGTTTCCTCCCAGATTTGTGCGTGCACGCAGAAGCCAAGGAGTTTACAGAAGAACACACGCTGTTGGTCCTCTCGTGTTCGGAGTGGGATGTTGTTATTTCCTGGGGACAAAAATGGTGTTATTAGAAAGAGTATAAGGATTTGGAAATGTGTTGGCACTTGCTGATGAAGTTCTGAACAAGTCTATGGGAAAATGTGTCTTTTTGAATATATTATAATGTTTTTAAACGTCCAAAACGATCGTTACTTTATAAAAAAACTTTTTATACGTCCATCATCTCGTGGCCTCATCCGGCTCGAAGGACCGTTCTTTTGAGTATTATTTTCTAGAAGATGAAATAAAGTATGTGTCAATAATATACTGAGTTCTAAATTTCATCAGCAAATGAAAAAGACAGTCCCAAAATAATTTATAAATATTTTAGTAAGAATCAGACATAATGTAAATTTTGAGAATTGATTAATTCTACTAAGACCAAAATTTTGTCGAGTTCATGACTTTTCTTTATCAATAACTTGATTGTCATCTTCATGAAGGCCACCAGGTTTGTCTTTTAGATGCAGCAGTTCATTGGAAACCAGATCATAAAATCAAAATCTTGTTTGAAAATTTTCTTACTTACTAAATACTCGTTCTTAAACTACATTTTACCTGATAGCTATCCCGCTTGTACCGCGGGCCTGAACTTGAGGACGACAACGTATTCCTCGGCCTGTGCCTGGTACAATGTTTGTGCTTGGCAATATCTGGCACCTCTCCTTCGATTAGCCTCTCATTGTCACTCTCCACAGTCCCTCCGTTCTTTGTAACTCCATTCTTCATATTATCTTTTTTCTTATCCCTCCTTTTTCTTTCCCTCTTTTTGAAGGTCAAAGAGAACCTTTTACGCTTTTTAATTTTTGGTGAGTCTGGTCTTTGAGGAGCTGTTGATTTTTCTCTGTCAGATCGACTTGTGTCGTCATCAGGTGGTGGTGCTTGAGATTCTGAGTCAGTTTTTAGCGTTAATTCTGTTCGTGTAGAAGAATCAGGCTCGCCAGATTTGTACGCTACTTCTTTCTCTAGATTAGCGAGCTCCATTCTCCGTAATCTCTTTGGTAGTTTGTTCACTGTGGCGTATATCGGCTCTTCGTTTTCTCCAACGGGTGCTGACCGTGATCGGGAGAAGAAGTCGAATTTCTTTGGTTTGACTGGTATTCTTCTTTCAACGAAGACTACCGTACTAGCAACCTCTGTAGTCGTAGTTTGTACATCGTCCCCAGACTTCGGACTGGGGCTGCTCGGAATGGGCGTAGCTCTTGGATAGTCATATGTCAGTTCAATGTTTTTCTCAGTGACGTACTTCTTTGGAGGATCATGTTCCTCAACAATTGGTACTCCAGAGATCTGTACACTTGTGACCGGTATGCCAGATACAGGTTCCTTTTTCTGACAGCAGCATTTCTGTGTGATCCTTCTTGTATTGCACATGAACACATGGTTCTGCTGTATGATCGTGGTTTGAATGGTTGGCGCGGCTTGGACTTCTCCGAGGAGGTCTTCGACGTTCCCGCCGGTATGGAAGCGGGGAGGTTGGTAGGGGGCGATGACGAAACCTGGTGGCGGGGGGGCTGCGACGTGGTAGGGGGGAGAGGTAACGGATTGGAAGAACCTGGGTACCTCGGGCGGCGCGTCGTGAACCAGAACGTCGACCACTCGCTCGTGCCCATTGTCCGCTATATGTGGCGGCATATTGTTCGTGCTTTGCGTCATTTGTGCCGCTCTCAGAACGTTTGGCATCTTCCGCGGAGCCTCCTGTTGGCATTCATCGCATGTGCATGGTGATTCGGCGCCGCTCTGGAATTGATAATAAAAATTATAAGAATTTGCATATTCTTTTTGTTATGCAATATAAACGCATCCGGTTTCGAAATAGAGATTTTGAAGATGGAACTCGTCAAACTGTACCATTTAATAACGTCATTTAGCGCGCAAAATTCATAATTGATAATGTGGTTTGCGTAAGAAATCAAAACTTTCGAAGGAGTAAACCTCAACTCGGACACCGGGTGTTAAAACTGGAAAAATGTTTTGAAAACGTCGAGATTTTGGAAGAAAACCAATGAAATCGTTGAATTAACAGTAAAATTAAGAAAAACAGTTTATCATTTATCGGGCTTTCGCCAAAATAAACACAGAATGTGGCGAGGTTGTTCAGACGAGAGACCTCGAGACCTCGATAACACTCTGAGCTATACACATCTCTTTTATAGTTTTATTACCATTGAATGGGTAACAAAATAGAGATAGTGGTTAGTAAAAATATTTTCGTGAAGTGTAGCTGAATAAAATCCGATGTTGGTCTAAGGCCCATGTTACAGAATCTATCTTCCACAATTTTTTGTTCTGGACCATACCGGAGCACCTTCTAGTTACGGAGATATTTAAGGTCAAAGTTCCAACTTTCTCACAAGTTTAAAAAAAACGAGGGCGACGAACGATGTTTTTTTAAAATACGAGTTTTTAATTTTATAACTTTCAATACCTCCATGACTCCTGTACTATTCAATGCATCCACCAGCAAAATGTTTTGAGTGTGTTATATTGAGCGCTACCGTAAACCGTGATTTTTCACACCAAAAGAAAAAGGTCGTTTTTAGATTTTTCCGCAGTGTTTTAGTTTGTTGTACAAAATGCTTGGTTGACGGCTCCGTGAAGGGTCCGTTTACAGTGTAAACGGACCAACCGACGGATAAAATACAGGATGTTAACTTTACACCCACCATTTTATGTAGTTTGTGCCGATACTAGAGTAGAAGAACCTGGCCTGGAGCGACATTGTTGTAATAGTACCTAGCAATAGTAACTAGTTATAGTACCTAGGTTGACTAGACAGGTCAAAGACTTCAGATCAGACAGCTTACAAGAGACAAAAATATGTTTTTTAAATTTTACAATATACCCAATACAGCTAACCTTGTATAATCGACACACAAAACGACACAACACCTTGATTTTGACCTGGCCCAGCGTATGGAGTTTTCGAACTTAGAATAAGAGTGCATCATATACTGGTTTTGGAACCAAATGATTTATGGTCTATTGTAGCACGCCCACTAGAAAGGAAGCAGTAGCTAATTCCATAACGAATTAGAGTCAAAACTAACAATAATACCTTTATATTTATAAGACAGCCCTGAGACTAGTCATCAAGGTTTGTGGTCGGCCCATCTGTCGATGTAGGTCAAAAATATTCAGTCATGACCCGATTCGCGTCATCCACCCAATCTGTCGCATGCTCGTTAAATGTCTGAATTTACGTCTTGACGTTTCGGACTGTAAATTGCATTAATTTTCTGTAAGTTTGAGCGCGACGCCTAAAGGAGTAGGTACGTAAATAATAATGCCAATTCAATGATCCCTGCCGCGATGGCTGAATGTTCGCAATTGCTACTGTGAGCATCAGCTTCTAGGTTCGATTTCCAGGTTGTTCTCTTTTTCTGTGCCAATCCCTACGCTGCTGTCCCGGACAGTTGAATGTGACGTAAAAGAGAGCATGAATTAAGCAAATTGGTCGATGGAAAAAGTAGATAACTCAGAGTTTTGGAGTAGGTACGTACAAACAGGTGACGTTCTTAACTTTCTGCCTAGCCCACGGGAAAGGGCATGATATTATCAGGATATGAAACATAGAGAGTTGCATCTTCTCATTGAGTTCGGAGGCGGTTTAACCTTTTCGGAACATCGATCCGCTGACTAAACCAAAGCTATCTAAAAAAAACGTGTGATGAGGTCGTAGATCCGCGTGAACCCAAGCGGGAAGACGTAATCTGTGCATGCAGTTATGTTGCTAACTATGTCCCACCACCTGCCCCGCCCTGTGCCCCAAAACATTCAGTCAAAGTGACTTCTTTGCCGCCACCGACGACTCCATGAAAGTGGACAAGTTGTGGGCCAAGAAAGGAAGAAGACGTAGGCGGCGTGAAGACACTAAGACAGACAAAGTTGCTTATAACCCATCTTGTATCCACAGCGGAATAATACCAACTAATTTAGGTAAACTGTACCTAGAGGTATACCATAACATTCATGCAAATCGTTCTTCATAAAAGACTATCAATATTTAGTACGCCCCGCGAATAAATATGTATGATTGTATGGAACGTAACTCGAATGATATGGATCTATAAATGCGATTGTCTGGAGTCTGGGCGAGCAGACATTAGTCTTCAAGGAGGCTATTCTCGTAGTTGTAGCCGTAAATATTAATGAGGAAGTTTTGAACTGAACTTCAAAAACTATGTATACAACATTACTTTAGGTATAAACCTGAATATAGTTTGTTCAGAATAAGTAACTGAATCAATTCCAATAATTTTTAAACAATGTTATATTTTGTCCCGAAAATATTTAAAAAAGTTACAAGTTGGACACCGAGCGACACTAAGTACCTCTATCGCAATTATTTAGGTGCCTACTGCCAAATTATTATTATCAATGAGCTCAAGACGACGCTGGAGGCGTGCGCGCGGCGGCGTCGCGTTGTGACCACGTTTTTGCGCGGACAACCAGGTAACAACCAGCTGTAACTCTAGCCAGTCAGCTTATAACAGCCAGCCAGCCAGCCAGCTTATAACTTTGTGATTTTTCATGATACAGTTTTGAAATTTTGTACATAGATTCTTTACATAAAAATACAATCACATGTTTCAGGTTTCGCATATACTAAAACTAATGTTGTGTAGGTACCTACATGGGCTACGTAGTTTTTACAAATATACATATAGGAGATAGGAAGGTCTAAATGAAGGTGAAATACTGTGTCATTGGTCTGGTGATCCCAACGACTGCGACTACAGATCTTAGTCCTGGGTTCAACGATCTCCAAATTGAGTAGAGATTTTAATTAGGATCTGTTCAGTGGCATCAGTGGCAGCGTGGAAGCCGATTTTTGTCTGTTATAGCAATCAGTTGTCCTACTAACACTATGTGAAACGTGGGTGTCCATACAGAGGTGTAATTCCTGGAAGGTTTAGGATCTAGGTCGGAATTTCGCCAAGGAATAAGTAACCTTGCTTGTAGCATTTCTTCTTGTAGTATTACATTATCTAATAAACTACTAAACTGTTCCTCCATGGTGCAGTTTGTATAAGTACATGCATGAAGGTTAGACGATAAAGCCAGTCTGTGTAAAATATTGATAAACAGTCGCATCTGTTGCATAGACGTTCTAAGAATTCTGTTGCTGTCTTATAACTAAAGTACCTAGGTATCTATAGGCAGTTCGTTCAATTTTTAACAAACTCCGTATAAGTAATACCATTAATGGAATGTCATAATATTTGCTGTGGATAAATATGTAACGATTAATGTAAGATTTTATTTTTTATTTTTATTGTTATAGATATTTGCAGTTTTAAGCCATATGGCTTAAAGAACTTCTGTTGTATGTATCACCTCATGTACCTACCCCTATCCATGCAAATAAATGATTTGATTTATTTAAAGTATGAGAACATTGTAAAGAATAGAAGATCATATCCATCGGTCCGCGTGGTAAATTATCAAGAATTTAGAGAAGAGGCCTTTGTCCCAGCTGTGGGACCAGATTATGTTTATGTTAGAAGTAGAGGAATCAACACTAAAATCTGGTTAGCTAGAAAGCTGGACCAAACATATTTAATTAAAAAATACCATCGACAGGCTAAGAAGAAGCTAGAAAGAGGATAAATATTGAAATGAGGGCTAATAGTAAAGTAGTATATTCACATACATCGATTGCTAGTATATCGGGACAGGATCAATTTGATCAACCACATCCGGTAAGACTAAATCCAATACTGTTGAGAATCAACATCAGCCTAATGATAACAACGCATTGAATACAAAAGCCGAAAATTCAATTGATTCACAAGATGCATAAACCCACATCATAATCTTGTTATAAGTAGATACTCTACGTGTTTGATTTGGAAACAATTCAATTCATGAAAACGGAAGTACCTAATGATTCATCATTCTATAAACAAGAACTCAATCAAAGTAGTTGATGATCTATCAATGAATGTAGAAGATATTCAACTAGGGTAGGTACTCAAACAATCAATACAAGCCAAGGAACTAATTTATTTACCCAAAAGCCGACGAAAAGGTGCAAGAGAAATCATCTTAGATTGGAAGTAGAAAAGAAATAGATTAACTTTGATGGCAAAAAAAACACGTTCAAGAGCCCCGAAAACAAAAGAACAGTTGAATGAACAGGTATTAAAAATAAACACAGTTTTGACCAAAGTCCAACTTAACAAAGCACAAAAAGTTCCAAAGAACTCTCACGAATTTCCACAAGAACAACTTAAAAACATCAAACTATATGAAGAAAAAGCTGTAAGCAGTAAAGTAAGTACCTTCATCACAAAACTGTCACTCGAAAAATCACGGAACGCCAAGCGGCGCACGCGCCGGTCAAAACGCTACTGCGTTTATTTATAAAGCAACATTACGTTTGTACAATATTTTCTTACACATGATTTTCTTGCCCGGCCTTGACTCATTTCCTATCTATAAAGTAAAAATATTTTTTGGAGGAGCTGCGGTCTAAATGTCTTGTTTTGTTGAAGGACTTTGATGAAAGAAAATTTTTGGAGGATTTATTCCTTTTTGTAAACAGAAATTTATGTATAAGATAAGCGAAAAATTGGTGTCTGCAATTAATTTTTGCTCACAGCATGGTAAGTCCCGTACGCTATAAAGTACATAGTCATACTAGCTGAATCACTGCACGACTTGCAGCAGACGCTGGATGGCCTAGTTGATTCTTCAATACACATTGGTCTCAGGGTGAACTTGGATAAAACCCAGGTTATGTTCAACGAACGCGTCACCCCAGGACCTGTTTTTGTCAATGGCGGTCCTCTCGAGGTTGTTCGAGAATATCTTACCTTTGAGAAGGAGACTGACAGAAAAATTCAGTTGGGGCTGGGCAGCATTTGGTAAACTTCGTCGGGTCTTAAATGATTCTTATAC
Source organism: Noctua fimbriata (assembly GCA_905163415.1). Taxonomy (NCBI): domain Eukaryota; kingdom Metazoa; phylum Arthropoda; class Insecta; order Lepidoptera; family Noctuidae; genus Noctua; species Noctua fimbriata. The sequence continues at coordinate 4,675,817 of LR990946.1, forward strand.
CACCCCTCCCCTTTAAACCATCATCTGCCTAGCCTTTTCCCAACTATGTTGGGGTCTGCTTCCAGTCTAACCGGATGCGTCTGAATACCAGTATTTTTAATTTGAGCGACGGCCTATCTGACCTCCACAACCCAGCTAATACTGGATAATACGATATCCTTGGTAAGACTGGTTGTCAGACTTTCGGGTCACTGACTACCTGTAACGATTATCAAATATCCACAATTGACAGCTGGGATCAACAGCTTAACGTGCCTTCTGAGGCACGGAGGAAACTCGGTATGTAATGGGTGGTCACCCATTCCACGATCCAACCCAGGTAAGCGCAGCTTAACCTGAAGATAGACCCGAGCGGCAGTTATCAATTAGCCACGAGCACTTTTCTGAAATACGCTGTAATACCCGAACTCATACAGAACACCCACATTTCGCCAATAACGTTTACTAACTTTACAAGTTTTCTCCAAAATTCAATAAGGAAACACTTGATTTACACCATATTTCCCTCATAACTCAAATAATCGTTGAGTTGTGCAAAACCAAGACTAATTAGCCCCGTAAGTATCTCGCATACTTCCAGGCAGCTAGCCATTTGTCAGCCGTCTATTTTCGTCGCGTCGGTTATTCTCGCCAAACGGTTATGACTCGTGGAAACTGATTAATACGTCAAACATCTGGATGGCTTTCTCGAGCTTTTGACGTAAGTAAAGGTAGGTTCAATACGGAGTTATTTTTGTGTTGTGGTTCTTGCAGGAACAATTTGTTTCAAAATAGCTGGTTGTTATTTTACTGAACGTATTGTTTGTTCAAATTAGTTATGGGATTCTGAGATTTTTTAATTTGATCTCTATGTAGTACTGAGCATACTAATATTATAAATGCGAAAGTAACTCTGTCTGTCTGTGTGTTTGCTACCTTTTCACGACTAAACGGCTGATCGGATCGTTATGAAATTCAACAAGGAGATAGATTTCAACCTGAGGAAGGACATAGGCTATATATTATAACGCTAACAACTTAGGAGAGTGAGCAATATTGCATTATGTCTATTTTCCTCAATTTTTTGACAACTGACAACTGTCATGACATGCATTAGAATAGAAAAGCTATTTTGTACCCATTGTCATCGTAGTAAGTAGCCCGACTGTGTCAGCGACCGGCCTGTAAACAATGGTTCGCAGGTTCGAGCCTCTCTTAAGATATTCTATTTTTGTATACAACATTATTTTTAGTATATACAAAACCTGAATATAGTTTGTTCAGAATAAGTAACTGAATCGATTCCAATAATTTTTTTCCCAAAAATATTAAAAAAAGTTAAAAGTTGGACACCGAGCGACTTTAAGTACCTATCGCAATAATTTAGGTACCTACTGCCAAATTATTATTACCAATGAGCTCAAGACGACGCTGGAGGCGCGCGCTGTGCGGTAACCACGTTTTTGTGAGGACAACTAGGTAACAGAACAAGCTTATAACTTTGCGATTTTACATGATACAGTTTCGAAATTTTGTACATAGATTCTTTAAAATACTAGACACGTGTTTCAGGTTTCGCATATACTAAAACTAATGTTGTATATTTAGAATTTTTTAATGCTGTAAGATTTCTCAAATAATAACCATGGTTCGCAAATTCGATCCCCAGCCATTCACTTTTTGTAAATAGGTGAATGGAATGATATCCTATGGGAAAGTTATTAAGTTTATGTGGAGCAAAATTTACCTACTGCTTTAAATGCATTAATTTCTCGGAATTATATTACGTATGAGCGCAGTAAACATTGCAATGTACAGTTGGGATGCATTAGGCAAGTCATATAAGGAGTTGAAAGACCGTGGGTGATTAGTAAGTAACGGAATCGCTAACGCAATCCTATCTAAGTACATTCTGTAAAATCTACATTGTTTTTGGTGTTAACAAAATACTACTTTTTGGTAAGGATCATAGTGGCACTATTGTCGCTATCTTAAAACTGTGAAACGTCTTACGGCATTTCATACAAACTTTCAAGTGATTTTTTTTCGAAATGACTGAACCGATTTTAATGAAACTTCGTACGCATAAGCATACATACGTCTAAAAACTTGACAGAGAACTTTTCGAAATGTCTTTTAAAAAAAAAAGATAATTGGAAATTTCTGTTTCTATGGAAAATCTAAAATCGGTCTAATTTAGCTGTAACACTATTTTTCGAAAATGTTCTCTGTCCTGCTTATGTGTACGATGTTTCATTAAAATCGGTTCAGATATTTCGATAATAAAATATTTTCTTTTAGCTTCAACCCGCGGCTTCGCTCGCGTTATGATCGGAAATTGTTCCACGGCAACGTTTTTAATATAGCCTAGGATACCCGGGGATAATGTAGCTTTCCATTAGTAAAAGAATTTTCGGAATTGGATCAGGAATTCTGAAGATTACACCCTACTTCCAAACTTACAAATATACTACACGTTCATAATATGTATAGCCCTAAAATTTGTGTACCTACAGTATGTAGACTGTCTTTAAGAAGTCATTGTTTCAAGCTGGCAAATTGTGTACTAACACAATTTACAACGAGCCTTCGATTTTAGACAATAGATGTGTAAATAATTTCTCTTGTCCGTGCTACTTTTAGAACAAGAAAATACAATAGGTAGGAAGTATGTAGGTCAATGTTACAATAAAAGAAACGTTTTCGACATTTTCAATATGAAATAATAATCTTTAAAATATATCTAGAGGAATGGATCAAAATCTGGAGCATATGATAATGACATTTTTCCCAGCTCATTTTGGAGACGAATCTGATTAGATATTTGGATAAGTATAGTAAATAATCACATTGGCTTAGGGTACCGTATGATGCATATGTGAGTAAACTGCACCCCTTATTCATGTTAGCACGATGACCCATGGGATTCTAGTCAGTAGGAGTCCATCTCAACTCTCCATACCCCAAGACGGTAAAGAAAATCCAGCGGCAAATCTCAGCGGATAATAGTCATCGATGTAGGAGATTTTATAATGCACAAATGTGTGCGATGATCCAGGCGCAGTCTCTTCTCCTTTACTCCTAAAGTCCGATGGTACAGCAATCCGACACGACCAAAGAACATATCTGATCATATCAGATCGTGATCTGCCTCTACAGAAGTCGCTACGTGATGACCACGACCGTTCTGCCAAGGAAGAAAAAGATGATACATACCTTGTCCTGTTCTCCCTCTTCAGGCACGACGCTCAGGTCGTGGAAGGCGACTGCTCTCACTGACTCGTCCACGCTGACACAGTCCGGGCATGCACTGCATACAGACACGCTGTCCTGCCAAGCGATAATGTGCTTTATTTACTCCACATTTTAACTTTATTTTAACATCAACAACAGTGCTGCATTGTTCTTTTAGTGCGTGGCCATAGACAGAACTAAGGCCGCCATCTTGTTTTACAATACAATTTCCATAGAGACTTTCAGAAAATTTTTAATAATCCTGACAATCTTATTCAAATGAAAAAGAATCATGCAGCACCACTGAATTGCTTTCATGACGGTTAGAAAGGACAACCTTTTTTATTCTTCCGTAAAAACGAGGCTAAATTACATTAAATTCGAACAATCACTTTAAAAAGCAACAACGTCACTGTCAAAATCCATTTTTAGGCAAAGTTTATTTTTTTTGGACAAATTTTTGGAAAGTAATGTTTAAAATAAAACAAACAGAATGAATTTCTTAGACCTACCTGTTGAAGTAGGCGTGATAATATTTAATTATTTAGATACTAAGACAAAAATCAACCTATACAATAGCTCTGAACAAATCAGGGAGTACTTCGCATCAGGATGGTGCCACCTTCAGAAAGTGATTCTCTCAAGAAGTACATTAGCAACTGTAAAGACTTTAGACGATAAGTTATTTCAGAACCTCGGACAACATATACGTGTCCTAAACCTGAGCGGAGTACAAGACCTAAGCGTACAGAACCTTAAACCTCACATGACTAGATTTGTAAACCTAAAATCATTAGATATAACCTTCACAAACATTTATTTACCAGATATAGGAGAAGTGTGTCCGAACAGTGTTAAAAATATCGGCATCAACTTCTTCAAATGCCCTAACAGTTATAAAAATGAAGCCGCACACATAAACTGTAGAGAAATATTTAAAGAGAGACAGTTTGAAGCCATACACTTCGTGATCTTTGAATTTGTTGTGTCAAGGTTTCTCAAAGGCGTGCCTCTAATAAAAGACTTAAAATTAACAGTGTCTGACAATTATAAAGATTTCTTTGATTTAAGCCACCCTGATAATAGTGATCCGTACGAAATTGAAACAAACTTTAACAAGATAACTTACATATTCAGGGATTGTGCTGTTACTCACAAATTGTCCACACAATTGGATGGAGTTTCCAAGTTAGATTTCAATCAACTGGAGTACATATTCATTATGTATTTGGAGAAAATTTCAATTTATGTATCGCCAACGTTTGCAGATATGTTTACAACATGTTGCAATGATTTGAATGTCGAAGTCAGCACATCTTTACCACAAAACTTCATGCTTGATGGCAATATTGTTTTCAAGGCATGGAATAAAGCTACTACAAAGTTTGATGACGAATTTTTCAGTAAACTACTTTTGGAGTTACAAGACTTCTTTCCTACTTATGTTTGCATGCACAACCAGAGGAAAATGCAGATTGTCAAGGCTCCAAGCACCTGGTACTGCATTGATTGCTGTGAGAATTTTGAGAAAAAGGTAAACGATTTACCAGACAAAGTTACCATTACAGATTTCTGTAGACATGACGGCATTGTAAGGAGATTTCGACGACCGATTAGCTTATCGAAGGAATGTAAAACTACAAGACACTTAACGTTTTTGAGGATAAATAACGTGCCGCTTAGGAAGGATTTCTTTACTAATTTGTTTACAGCTTGTCCCAAATTAGTAACTCTTGATATTTACGTGGAAAAACACGGCATGATCCGGGGCTTCACAGAGTCTTTATCAAAGGCGATACATCTAGCGAAGCTCAAGAACTTCATGTTGACTTCCGAAGACGTTGAATACGAGATCATTTTTGAGATTTTGAGCCACTGCGACAGTTTAGAGAACGTTCATATTTGCGAATACGAGAGAGCAGCAAATGATGATGATATTAACACAGTCAATATTGCACAATTTATAGAGAAATGTGTGAATTTATACAGTTTATTTATAGAAGCGGATATGACTGGGGAGGGTCTGACGATGCTCATGGCTCTTCTTAGAACAGCAGCACAGATTTTAGAGAGGGATCATCTTTGTATTGAAGTATGTGAATCTTATTGTGGCTGGAACCCGTTTGTAGATGTGTTTAATCCGAGCCCTTTACATATTCTTAATTGATATTTTGTTTGATATAATTCTGTTGACATAAATAAATATACCAATATCATCTATCCATAAATCTATCCATACATACAATAAAATCGTAAAAATCCAAATCGATGTTCCGACTTGGCGCAAAAACTACTTTTGCGTAGAGTTACTTAGTTTGATGTATAAAATACTTGATTGACTTCGTATAGGGTCCGTTTACACCTTGAATAATCAATTAAAAATGCAACGTACGTCCGAGTGTTCGGGCGAGGACCGTCGGTCTCGCAGCATGCTGTCCAATCTGTCATACTCGTACCGAAGAGCTGATATCTCACGCTTTAGCTGGTCGTTTTCACGCTTCAACTTCTTTATGTCCGATTGACCTGTGGAGTATTTGATAGGTTTCATTTATTAAACTGTACTGTTCCAAAGACCAGCCAAATTATCAGATATGATGCAGTACATTATTCTGAGCGGGAACATAGACATTTTTCATCGGTTATTAAAATAAAAATCAGCTGTTCCATACATTTTGACCGTGTAGGTGTTGCGGTTTTGTAGAAAACAGCTGTTTTTTTTTAATAATCGATGATCTGAGAATTTGGCTGGTTTTTGGAAACTAACTAACTAAAAAACTAACTAACCTGTGTACCTAAATACATGGAGAAAGTAAAAAACGCAAACTGTTCAAAATATGAATATGTAAATCTTTACATATTCCTTTTCTTTCGTCCACGTTCACAATCTCATTATACAAGCACGTCTAGTTACGAGGCCTACGCGCCACACCTTTCTGAACATCACCATTGACCTCGTGTATGTCCTTCAAGGGTGTCCCTTCGCAGCGTTTATTTCATCCATCGACATTCAAACATCATTAAGCGATGAGGAGGATAAATTTAGAACAGATAAACCAAATTGAAGGCAGAGCAGAAAAAACCTGATCGCGACTGCTACGTTGGGCACGATTGTGGCTGACTACTGGCTGTATGGTTACTGGATTGTCTGGTCGACCAAAATGTTATTGGATTGTTTCATCAGAAGGGTTTTAGTCGATGATTCCCAATGTCCAGTGGCATAATTTTTGAAAATAATTCTCGCTGTCGACCTGGTGGTGGACAGAAACACAATCTTAAAAAAAACCCCTTGGGCACCACTGGTAGGCAGTAGCATCCCTGTATAACACATTCATCCCTGTGTCTATTTTGGGTTATGGAATACTTCTGTAGACTTCTCCCTTAGGGGCAGGCATAATGGTATGTTATGATTTAAGGAATGTAAGGTCGACTCTAACACCTAACAAAAACACAGGCACATCGGTTTTCGCAGATATAAGAAAACAAGAAGACGTTGCTACCAATTAGTGTGATAAATATAGATCTTACGCTTTCTAATGGCATAATAACAAATTATAATTAGATACCTCTTTCAACTTCGGCATTGATGTTGATAGTGCGCAGTCTCAGCTCTTCGTTCTCGTATAGCATGCCCCGGGAAGATTTCCGGTCCAACCTGCGGGCAAATATGATTATATCTTCAATTTAAAGACATGGTCTTTGGGCAGCCTCTTATTTAGGTCCTTGACCAAGATTATCTAGACGAGAGTAATAATTATTATTGTTTTCTTCCTAGCTAGCTTCCAAACTATCTTTTTTTGCCTTTGAGTTTCTGGCAATACCAGACTAGTTACCACATTTTGTCGTGCTATACGCGTAGTAAAAGAATTTGGTGGAGTGACTTGTCTGAAATGTCTGTGTGTCGAATGACCATGGGAATGACACATGAAATGGCTGCATGATATTTGTGCCCAAAATTCAGGAACTTGGAGTAGGTACATCGAGAGAAAAACAGGTCCATGCTTACAAATGCGACAATTTTAACAACATCAGACATTTTTATGCATGTTAAAATTGATGGTTCTGTCTTTATTGTAACCAACTCAAATGATTTAATAATGTAAGTAAATAATGAAAGCAGATGATGCGACGATAATGCGAAGCGATAGAAAAGATGTGGTGCTGTACATGATGAAAAAATTCCCGGTGCCTTAAATTTTTGAGGTCTATTCCTTTATAAACATCCTCTGCGGAACATGTTCCTTCATAAAAAAGGCATGAAATAACTTCGAGGAAGTTTTTTTACATAGATTTTGCAATTTTAGTTATTGATAAATTTAACCATATTTCTTTTCGAAAGACCTACTTCTAAATTGATAGAAGTAAGCCAAAGTACTCATTTATAATATTGGTTCTTGGAGTACCATTTGTCTTGTGACCTTCGTTTTGGTCTAGGTAGTCTTGGGATTCCTCTGAAGATTATAATCCGTCGTTCGTGAAGAGCAGCGACATTTTGGGCAGCCGTGCATGCTCTATTATTAAGGAACCATATCCAGCAGTGGAATAAAAAAAAACCGAGAAGACAATACACCAAACGGAGTGCGCTCCAGCCTCAAGAGTGCCAACAGAGACATTCCTCTCATACGCCATTTACAGTGCACAAAATAGGGACACCATTTTACCCGTCTTCCTCTTCCTGTAACTCTTTGGCCCTTGCCATGGACCTCTTGAGCCTCCACAAGACGCGGTCCTCTGCCAACTGAAGCCAGAAAGTACCTCCGAACCTCCTGACTCCTCCCATCCCTGGATACGCCCCATACACCTTTTGTCTGTCTTAAGTTTATGAATGTTAGGCACTGGAATGTTTAGGTCTAGGTCTCTTCCAGATGTGCACTATAAACGGGTGACGTCATGATTCAAGATGGTGGAAAGTTAAAAAGCTACTACTATGGAGTCATGCGTGGATTGTCAATGATGATGATTGGGTGTGGTTTTGTATTCGTATTGAGAAAGTCTTTGGCATCGACATCAAATTACAGAAATGCGTTAAATTCCACGGCAAAAAAATGTTGTGCCAAAGATTTGAATCGATAGATTCGCTCTGCCGTATCAAAAGAAGATCATGTTTCTATTTACTTAGAGATATTTGTATAGTATTGTCTCGCTTACTCATACTGAACATTGCTGAGATGGAACCTTCTCAGTGTGAACACTTGTTGGATAATTTATTTTACGATAATAGGATGAGGGCTCTTTTAAAGATTGAAATCTTTGTTGATAGCCATATCCTGACTTCCCCTAGTGTTGGTATGTGGGGTATCTCTTATAGCAGTTCTATGCTATTCTTACTTCAATATAGGAAAGAGATGGAGCTAGACATCCTCTAGAGCTCTATCTCCCACATTGAAGTAATATTAAAATCATCATCTGCCTTGCCTTTTCCCAACTACATATGTTGGGGTCGGCTTCCAGTCTAACCGAATGAAGCTGAATACCAGTATTTTACATGGAGCGACTGCCTATCTGATCTACAAAACCTGGTTAGTACTGGGAAATACGACATCCCTTTATAAAACTGGTTGTCAGACTTTCGGGCCACTGACTACCTGTAATTACTGTCAAAGGTCTACAAATGACAGCCGGGATCAACGGCTTAACGTGCTTTCCGAGGCACAGAGAAAACTCGGTGTGTAATTAATGGTCATTCGCCAGAAGCTCCTCCTGAAGTAGTATGAAAGTAAAACTGCTACAAGAGGTCTCAGGTCACGTTATATGTGTCACTGGCACTCACTTTCGGTTGGGTTTGACGTTGACATCTTTCCTGCGCGTACGCAGCATACTCGCTCCCGTCATGCCCGACATCTTGCCGCCCGCGCTCGTCAGCCATGCGAGGAATAACACCTGGAACAATTGAAATGGTTCTTTAGAAAGGGGAGTGCTGAGAGGATAAGAAGAGATCGTTTAATTTGCTTGCTGTAAAAATAGAAAATTTAAATGTCTTAAATGTGTTTTCACGTTTGTCGAAGAATTTCATGTTGATTAATTCTTTTAAGATTTATTACCACTGGCGAAACATTCACATAAAACATGCTTAATCTTCTATTTCTCTCTCACTCTTCTCGCAGTTGAAATCTTTTACCTCATTACATCTGACAGCATTTTTTTTTATGTTTCGCCAGTGGCAACGCACAATAAGACCACAAAAGTTATGGATATTTCTAATATCCTCTGAAACCAGAAATTTATTTTAACGATGGAGAAAGCTAGTCTGAAAAAAATTCAGATTTCACTCAAAAATGGCAAACAGTAAATGAGATATCGACTTCAAAATCATAATATTGTTTAAAGTTGCAACGTAAACTGAACTTGATATGTGGGTATTAAAGTTATTAATTTACGAAAAACACACAAATACCTATATTTTCGTTTACATGTTTGGGAATTCAACTGCAATCACAGGATGCACACTCAAATGTCTCGCTGATGGGGGCGCGTGTGTCGAATCATTTAGTTCCCTTCAAAATGGTTGAGCTGAATGGTGTTGTTCGTGAACGGGCGCTGTCAGTTGTGACTGGTCTTATTAGTTTTTTTTTTTTTAATGTTTTTACTATGGACACTTTTAACGTATACATCTTGCTACATCGTTCTCACATAATGTACCATCTCAACATGAATGAAGTAACCAAGGTTTTGTAAAAGTATTCTTATTTAAAAGAGTGTCCATGGAGTTTCTTGCCCGTTCTTCTCCATAGAGATATACGATAGGTAATGGTCAACTACAGTAGGTACTTTCACAGTTTTTATGCCTTGTGACTGGGACTGTAGCTACATTTCATTGTTGTCTTTGTTTCGACAGTCCAAAAGTGCCTGTAACTGGCCTACTTGAAATAATTGCTTCGATTTGATTGATTGATAAGTATTTTTTTGAGATCTATTTTCTCTTACATGACGATAAGTTCTCGATACGACACGTGAACACGTCACACGTAGTAACGGTGATGCGTGTCATTAGTTATTAGTTGCGTAAGAGACGGCAAGTTATCACGGCACAAGGTCGTCACTACATGGCTTCATAATCATATACATAGGCAAGGCAACGTTGGGCTTCCTCTATTTAATGTAAACAGATAACCTTTGCGTGATGATTTTAATTGTTGCGTAGTTCATACATACATAAACTCCGCCTTTTTCACATGGGGGTACTCAGAAACTACAGAAGTTCAGATGTAAGGATGTGGGATTGTTGTCGTACTGACAGCTGCATGGCTAGGGGACAGCCTAGCCTAGCCTAGCTGTTGTCTGGATCTGGGCGTCCTCAGACACTAATAAGCCTCTCTGCGTAGTTCATGTGTAATATACAAGGTGTAAATTGACTCTTCACGAAGTCGTCAACCAAGCATTCTGTACATCAAACTAAGTAACTCTACGCAAAAATTATTGGTGGGATGTGCCTTTTTTGGGTTGAAGTATCACGTTTAACGGTAGGACTTAATGTAAACATTGTGCTGATGGATGCATTGAATAGTACAGGAGTCATGGAGGTCTTTGAAGTCAAATAATATAACATATTTTTATATTATTTGACTTCAAAGACCTCCATGACTCCTGGCCCTTTTATTAAAAAAAAATAATTTTAAAGTTGGAACTTTGACCTCCAATATCTCCGTAACTAGAAGGTTTCCAGGTATGGTTCAGAACAAAACAAAAACGCAATGACGGGGAGAACAAGTGTCTTTTGGTCTCGTTAGTGGTATTTTTAAAGTTAAACCCATTAGTTGTTGACACCTAAGAAAATTATTATCAATCAATACGTTTGAATCTGTGTGAATCTCTGACACGGCCCGAAGGCGTCGCGGCAGACCTCGTAGAAGATGGCAGGACGTGGTCCACATTACCTTTGTATCGGAAGAGCTGGTATTCATGGGGAGAGGTCTACGCCCAGCAGTGGGGTGAGGCAAGCTAACAGTAACGTTTGAATCATTGACTGCTTCGTTGGTCTAGTGGTTGCAAGCGCTATCGCTGGGTATCGGTATTGGGTTCGATTCACAGGTTAGGCAAAGCGTCTTTCCATGAGGAATTTCTCAGCCATGGATTTGTGCTCCGTGGACGGCAATAGGCTGAGCGTACTATTACATGGAACTTTAACATAACTGGCGAAATGTGGGTGTCCTATTAGGTACACCTCTGCCCAACCCTTCGGGGACTACAGGCGTGATGTTATGTTATTTATTACATAGGACTAAAACATAACTGGTGGAATTTGGATGCACTACAGGTAATCTTCTCCAGTCTTCTACAGCTGTGAAGTTATATTGGAAAAAAAAAAACATTGCGTCATGATTTCAGTTGTTGCGTAGTACATATATAATAACTATTGTTACACATATTATTACGATCAATCAATACGATTGAAATAATTCTACAAGTGACTCATCTATCACTCTCTGGAAAATCTGAAAACTGTAATGAATTGCAAGATTTAAATGCTCTTGAGAGGGGGTGCTAAGAAATTATTTTTGGAATGGAATATCTCCGTTTTGTCTAGATGTATGAAGAGAAGAATGTGGACGAAGCAATAGGGATTAAGGATCGTTACCGAGTGAGTTTATTTTTAACCGACTTCTAAAAAGAAGGAGGTTCTCATTTCGGATATTTTTTTAATGTTTGTTATCTCATAGCTCCATGATTACTTGCGGCTTGCTTGGATAGTTTATGAATTATCTTCTATAATACATATTTTTACTTCTATTTCAATGTGGATGATCTGATAATAACTTTTTGTAACAATGGAAAACGAATACTCGACGAGACTTGTTTAAGATACCATCATACCACAACTAAAAAGCTTGAAGTTAAAACGTTTTTGCAAAAAAAAAAAAACCGACTTCCAAAAAAAACATTAAAAAAAAACACAAAAACATTAAAAAGTGGAAAATAAATTTTCTAAAAATTGTATGTATTTAGCTAGGTATGTATTAGTACCTATGTTCTTGAATATGTTTCCTTCGATATAGTAGGAGTATGCTCTATATAAAAAAAAAAAAAACTATTTCACATACTATCTAATTCCGTCCACGCTACTGTTTGCCGTAAGCGATTGGACAGGCGCTTCAAACTTTAACACTAAGCTAATTCCACTTATTTACTAACGGTTCAGTGGTAAGTCTATTTGTTTCTGACATATTAAGTATAGCATATATGTCAAAAACACACGATCGGGAGACCACTCTAATGCTGGGCACAGCACGGAAACACGCAATGTATCATAAATATCCGTCCAGACTTATGCAATGCAACATAAAATGTAAAATAATAACTAAACGAGTTTGTTTCAAAGTTTGTTATATTTCATGTTAGGCGATTCTCCCACTGCATTTGTATAGAAAACACGCCTATGACAACACACTGACAACGCGTCGGCACGCGTCGGCGTACAGTGTTAAAATCTGCAACCCCGCGCTACGCGACGGAGCGCGGTGCAGTGGGAGAATCGCCTTACGTTTCATCAATGTGTATCCGTCATAACGTAGTGATGATCTCGCAAGCATTGTTAGGAAACCACGCCATATTAAGATCTTCTATCTATGTCAACGAAGGTTATTCTGTGTACGATACAGGTGCTTCTATTACTTCTTATTTTTTCGTAATACAAGCAGAGAGAGAATCTATAAAACACCGCGAAATCTACGTCTTTAATTGCCTAGGGGTTTCCCAATTATAGGTACTATTTGTGTTAGCTTCATTAATGAATGGTTGTAGGTACTTCCCCGTTCGAGCTCATTCACAAACAATTTTACTATTGCACCACTATTCTACAACTCCTAACATCACCCCTGTCATCCCAGAAGGGTTAAGCAGAGGTGTAAAGCCGCGAACTCCCGAGCAATAAAATGTATACACTTAGGAAAATTTAAAAGAGATTTCCTGGAGTAATAACGGTTTCTACTCTGAAATAAGAGCTATTTCGTAATAGTATGGCTTCCCATTCCCTCTCATAGATAGGAGGCCGAATGTCCCAGAAGTGGGAACATTATAAGCTGATTATGCTATGGCTTCGAAAGTACTATTTTCATGAAAACGTAAAACGTTAATACGTTACGTTTGCTAAGTGTATACCTTTTATTGCCACCAAGTGGATTGACTGTATTATGTATTCACAATTTTGAATACTAAAACTAATCATTACTATAATCCATCGTTTCATAGCACTTACATTCAAACACAGACACAACGCTCACTTTACTTTTTAAATAACTTTGTACAACTACAGCACAACATCGCTGTACAGCGCTTCACGGCGCCCTAAAGGCTAATCCAACAAACTAGGAGTAAGCTGCTAAAATCGCTTTACCTTATTTTTTAACAAGATTACTGCATGCTGACTAGCTCGAGATGGGGGGTGTACTGAACCCGGCTCGTAAAACAGCCACTCGACTCAGATCATGCGCAGTAAAAAACGCTGACGGCGATCGTAAAGGTACACATAGGTAGACCGTTCGTCTATAGCAACAATTGGACTTCGATAGCGTCTTTATAACGAAGCGGTAAGGGCGATTTTCCTACTTCAACTTTAGTGGGTCGTGGTTGATCTTAGGTACTTACTATGGTAAGTGCTGGATTTTAAAGAATTAGCGTTGTTTTTCAAGATAATGATCCAGTGGGAAGATTGATAGATAAACTGTCTTTAATCTGATAATCGTAAGAAATACGCAAGAACACTTTCCTGTATCATAACGCTTGTATTCACCGAAGAAATTAGGCAGAGTTGTCTACAGCCGAACTATTCCTGTGAGGTTCTGGATTCCATGTTCGTTTATGGCAGTGTTATTGGGTTTTTCTCTCAAAAAATTCTCAGTATTAGCTCGAAGTCTTAAACGTTTAGTGTTTATCTCTTAACGTAATGTTACCATACCATAAAATATCTCAAAATGGCGAAGATACATCGTGTGGAAACGTATACAGGGCGGAAGGGACATCGACGCGTAAACGATTATCACGTATTCTGTAGATTCAGTACATAATCTGCTGTTTCCCCTACAAAATTGCAATAGGATCAAAATGTATGAAACAGCAATATTTTTCTTCATTTGTTCTTCGATGTTCTTTCCGTCCGATATTCCTAGAACCTAAAAATTCAAGGATTATCCACCAAGTAGAACCTCACCAGTGGGGCGAGGAAGACCAAGGAAACGATTTAATTGTGTGAGGAACGATAAGAAAAAAAACGGTGTAACTGATAGCGTGACGGTTGACAGAGGAGAATGGAAGAAAAGAACGTGTTGCGCCGACCCCAAGGGACACAGGACAAGGGCAGGAAGATGATGATGACATCCACCAATCCGCACTGGGCCCGGGTGGTGGATTATGGCCCACTTCCTCTCACACTCCTCTGCCTGTATCCCAGCAATGGGAACATTATAGACTTTTTATGCTATTATGCAGTCTACTTATAACAGTAATCTGAATAAGATCTCATAATCTGCGTAGCCTTTTACCAATTGTGTTGAGGTCAGCTTCCAGTCTGCTCGAATGCAGCTGCTACTGAAAGTTGGTATCGAATTTTGGTAGTTTTTCCGAAGTTACATCTCATCGGGCACACAGCTTAAATATAAATAAATAGCTTATGCCCGTGGCTTCGCCCACGTGGAGTTCGGAAATTGCCCACGGGATCTTACTTCTGGGATATTAAGTAATCTATGTATGTATATTACATACACATGTCTCATATTTTTAATTGAAGAGTGTGTACACCAATTTTCGAGTCATCGACCCAGAAAATATTAAGTTTCACAGAAAATTCAACTCCCCGTTTCACCCTCTTAGGGGTAGAATTTAGAAAAACTCTTTCATAGTGGATACCTACTCTTCACAAAGAATACACCTTCCAAATTTCATGTCTCTAGGACCAACAGTTTGGGCTGTGCGTTGATATACCAATCAGTCAGTCAGGACATTGAATTTTAAATTGGGGGATGATTTTGGAAAAACTGTGAAACATGTTTCTCATAATTTTATCTGAAGAGTATGTACATTAATTTTCAAGTCACTCGACCCCGAGAATAAAAAATTTCACAGAAAATTCAACACCCCATTTCACCCTCTTAGGGGTGGAATTTCGAAGAATCCTTATTCCTTGTTTACATTATAAAGGAAACCTCTGTGCAAAATTTCAGCTTTCTAGGTCCAACGGTTTGGTCTGGGCGTTGATGAGTCAGTCAGTCAGGATTTTTCTTTTTATTTAGGTACATAGATAAGAAACATTGAAATTACGAGTTTAAAACAGAGATATTTATGTAAATTTTGATAGTATCATTTAGGTAGGTACCTATGTGGTCAAAAAACACGGTTTTACAACTTAACAAAAATAGGAGCGGGCAGGATAAATCCGTTATTGTTTGTGTTTAATGATGCAATAAAAATAACATGTGTGGATATTCAAAGATGTGTGTCACTCCATGTAAAATACTGGTATTCATCTGTATCCGGTTAGACTGGAACCCGACCTCAATATAGTCGGGAAAAGGCTAGGCAGATGATGATATCTATAAATGTCGTGGCCAGATCTTAGAATTTATCACGAACCCGTCAACTAAGCATTCTGTATGTACATCAAACTAAGTTACTCTGCGCAAAAATGCTGAAAACTACTTGTTTTGGAAGACAAAAATGTAGTTAGTCATAAAGGTATTTAACGTAAAGTAATAACATTGAAAAAGTGTTTTTAAAATAACATAAAAACTTGTGAAAATGTTGGAACTTTGACCTCCAATATCTCCGTAACTAGAAGGTATTCTGGACCATACCTGGGAAGGTATGGTCCAGAACAAAGTGCCTTTCGGCTTCGTTAAAGGTATTTTTACACCCATTAGATGTGTGAACAAACTTAAGTAAAGAAAAACAAGATGTTGTGGCACGCAACGCCTCCTACGATCAGTTGCTAAAATATTTTCGTAGGCGCAACCTACAGACACAATTTGCTATGTCATTGTACCGACGACATTCGCACTGTACGCAACCTTTTTTTATTAAACCAGTATTCATATGTAATATGGAGTTTAATTTAGCCCCAGTGTATAACAAAATATACACAAGACATTACCTAATATACAAACAAGGTCAAGTGAAATAAGCTAGCGAAACATCAAAAATGTGACTGATAACGAGAGAGAAAAGAAACAACTTGATGTTTTTTCTGTAGTCAGCGAATGCATGTACCTACTTGCCTGCAGGTATATTATTCTTAAAAATGAGTTTAGAGTATAGTTTTTTTTTTGTTTTAACGTGTTCAGATATCGATAGTCGATTTTTATTCAAACTATTTGAAACTGAAGGATATTTCAAGTAACTACGATGCGTTGACCCCAAGAAGAAACCACCAAATGTTCGAATTTGTTTAGTTATCGATATCTAACACTTCGGTGGAGTTTTGCTAGTTAATTTAATTTAATCTTTCTAAGTTAATTAGGCGTTTAACTCTAGATCTGAAAACATAATCCTTTACCGTTGTACCTATCTAAGTACCTACTATTCTGAGTGGTCAACCAATAAATTAACCTCACTAACTGTGAGAATTAATTTAATAAGAATAAATTTATTAAACCATTGTTACAAAAAAATTCTTAATCTAAATTAGAGCTATGATATAATCGTAACAAGTTAAATTTTAACATAAAAGAATTAAATTTTATAAATGGTAGAGATGTACCGACTAATTAGGAAAGCCGACTATCGGGCCATTTTTGTATTCGGCTACTAGTCGGTAAAAAGCGCCGAGTGATTGAAACGAAAATAATTATAACCTTTATTGTTATTTCTCCTTTGGTAGTCAAAAATTTAACTTAATTCAAGAATATAATAGAACTTTTAACAAAAATGTGTATTTTGAATTTCTTTAAATTGAACACCGCGGACATAGGTAGTAGTAGGCACCGAAAGCAATGATCAGCTGGGCCGATTACTCGGCCTTTCTGCAACTGACTGGTCGGCCAGTCGGGTAGTCGCTCAAAGTCATACTCAGCATCTCTAAAAAATAGTCTTAACAGGCTTTTTGCCTATGTAGGTACCTACATATATGACGAAATGTGGGTTTGTGTACTGAAATCTCTGTCTACCCGTTCGTGGGATACAGGCGCGTTAGTATGTGTCATCATCTGCCTAGCCTTTTCCCAACTAATTTGGGGTCGGCTTCCTGTCTAACCGGATGCAGTTGAATACCAGTATTTTACATGGAGCGACTGCCTATATGACCTCCACAACCCAGTTAGTACTGGCTAATACGATACCCCTTGCTTGGCTTACCAAGACCGAAAGTCTCACAACCAGTCTTAACTGGTTGTGAGACTTTCGGGACACTGACAACCTGTAACGACTGTCAAAGATCTACAAATGATAGTCTGCGCGTTAGTAGGTGTGTCATGATCATATTACTCATACACGGAATTTGTAAAAAATGTATATCATGTTCATTTCTTGTAAAGATTTGAGGAAAAACCGCCCCATAATCAAAAACCTGCTGCAAAAAGTACCTGATCCAATTATAAAACCTAGGTACTACTCAGTGAGCAAGCATAATTTTCGCGCTTTTATGACCAATGCGGATACTCAGAAAAAGCTTAGTACCTTTAGTACTATGTAGATAGTTCTAGAATTCTACGTGATTAATATAACGACGACAATGTTGCGTCAGAATCGCGCAACACTTTATCAGTGACGCAATAAATACCTACTTCGCTAAATGCACAGTCCGTAGTTTCACACCAAATTGTATTTATAAAAATACCTACAAATTCCCCCCAGTCACTTTTCCATTCGTCTGCAAAAATATTACGCAATAACAATAAAGTTAACGCAATATTTAGCTGCATTACACACAAACAACAGATATGTCATCGACCCATTGCTGTGTTTGTGTGCGTCAGATATACTCGATCCCCATTCGTCGAGCCGCCGCACGAAAAGCAACAACGCAATATTTACCACCATTTTAAGTTTCGATCCAATGTTGCTTCGCAGTTGCGTACTACGCTCCGAGACGTACGGATGTCTAAGCTAAGAATAAAAGAGTACATTAATTTCGCAATAATGGAAGGAAAACACGATTGGTTTCCTAAAAGTGAAAGTAGGAGGGACATAGTGGAATTTGTGAAGGAAGTGGAAAAGTATCCGTGTTTGTACGACAAAACTTTGCCGGAATATGCGAATAAGATGCATAATAGACGAGCTTGGACGGCGATTGCGAAAAGATCTAACACTTCAGGTATGTTTATGTTTGTTTGTTTTTTATTTTATCAACAGTTTGGTATCGATCTGTATTGGCTGCTGCGGTAGTTGCTGCGCCCATTACAGAAACTAGGTCATCAGGTAATCTGTTTTAAAATGTTTTTGGCGCGTTTTTTATAACGACTCAAGCAGATCATGTAAATAAATCTTTATTCTTCAATCTCTGTGTTTTGGGTGTTGTATTCCAGTACCTATACCTTGAAGCCTTAGTAAAGTTTATTTGACACAAACAATTTACATTAAATACTTATTGGTGCCAAACTAACTTCATGACTTTGCAAGAATCAATATTACCTACCAAGAATAGCCGTTTTAAGTTAACGTTGCATAAGCGAGCGAAAACGTGCCACTTTTAATAATAAACCGAAGATATTAAAACTCAACGTTGAATTCAGTTGCATAAAATGAGGTTTTTTATTTAAGTTATAGTGTAGATAGACACTACTGTGGTAGTGCATTTGATCGAGGAATGTCCCCGTTATTTCTTAAGGGGTAGACAGTAATGTGATGAGCTCCCAGTTAATCCTAAGGTAGGATTCATTTGCGAAGGGATGCATCATAGTCTTTGGGACCTTATTACATTATTACCGATATTAGGAACTTCAAAACATAGTTGCTGCCGTTCCTTCAAATTCTAATGATTGAGGACTTCTGAAATTATGAGAACTCAACGGTTGTAACTTGCAGGCAAATGTGGCTTACAAGCTTATAAAGTTAAAATCATAGTATTAGGGCAAGCATTCTTACCAGACCTCAAGACAGCAAACCGCTTTTGTGGTAGCAATTTAGTAACCACATATTTTTCCTCAATAAGTACCTAGAATCGCTGTAGTAAAAATAAGTTATATAGGTAGGTAGTTACTACAACACCACTGCTAAACAAGACAGGCTTAGGCATGTCAACTAATAGGCAATGAATAAAGCAAAGATAGACAAAAATTCTAGGACAAACCAAAACAAAGCATATTATCATCTCCGAAATATTAGGGAGAGGTTCAATGATTAATGATAAAATCCAAGAATACTATTTTTTGCATTTAAAGTTTTCCCTTACAACGTAGTGAGTTTTTTTTGGTACAAATAAATAATCAAACAAGTATTAGCTTGTTAAAAAATAATGTTGCAATACTTGCAGATGATGATGACGTCATTTGTTAATAATAAATTCAACAACTTTATCTAAGATAGCAACTATTAGTCCAAAACGTGAAATATTATGAAATAATTGTAACTTCTTTAATATTCAACAGTTCTTAATACTGCCGAAAATTATCATGCTTTCGACGTCATAAAACCCAGTGACGTAGTGGATGAGGTTGAACAGATCGCATCATATGATGTAATACTTCGAAAGGATAAAGGGATGAATACTGAGATGACGATGATAGAGACGTATGGAAGAAGCTGCGGGTGCACCGATTCAAAATAGGATAAAGATGATGATGATGTGAATAACGATATTTAAATAATCGTAGCATTTAATGATCCCAACAAAGATTTAAATTCTTGTCATGTCTACAAACATAATTTAACATGTTCCTTTTCTTTGTTACAGTACCAGAATGCCGAGATAGGTGGAGAAAAATAAGGATATCCTTCATGAGATCTCTCAAGCAGCAAGCCAGCACCAAGCCCCCGATGAGACCGTACTACTTGACTGACGAACTACGCTTCTTGCACCCCTTCCTCAGCATACGGCCCAAGACAGAAATAAGTGATAAAGAAAAAGTACTCGATGAGAAACGAATGATTTCCGTTGATATAGATCCAATAGAAAAACACGATATTTCTGAAGACAGCCTAAGCTCAGGTAGCTTGGAACCTGATCAGCTCGAACACGATATTGAAATGAACAAAGCTCCAGAAGTCAACAAAGTTACATACAATACCAATACGATACCAAATATTATGAATGGAAGTAATCATGAAGACATTAGAATAGAACACGGACATGGAAAACGAGGTTGTGGTAGAAACAGCAGTTACTCTGATGATATTGAGTGTAATCCAAGAAAGATGTTCCTGTTATCCATGTTACCTGATATTGAGGCACTGACGGAGCCAGAAATGAGGATATTCCGACGGGAGGTGATATCAACGATAGACAAAATAATAGGTGATCGTAGAATAAGTGATTCTAGGATACGAAAGGAAAGTAACAGTATATACTAGGCAGTTAAGCAGAAATATCTATTGATATGTGTTCATAATGTATTTATACCCTCTTTATGACCTGCCTCATTGGTCTAGTGCTCGTACCCAAAGTTGGATTTTTCCAGTCTCAGTAGCAGCTACGGACTCCAGATTTCTGCTCGGTTGATGGCAATAGGCTCGCTCCTATCCTTCCGACGATTACAGTTACGATGTTATTTATTGTTTTATGTTATAAAAAGACAAAATTTAATTTTGAAAGTATCTTTGATTAAGAGACTTGCCTGTTAGTGTGCACGCCATCATTGTTTTCGTATTTTGCCTGAAGATTATCTCATCTTAGGTGTGCGCACAGCCTAATTATAAGCCATTTATGCTAAGTTTCTTAGATAAGATTCTTGGCATTTCTAATAACAAATCTGAAATCAGTATTTTTTTGAGAACCTCTACAGATTGGTAAAGTGGTTCATTATTTTACCTCAAGACAGTAAAGCTGAAAAGATTGGTTGTGAATTTCACAAGTTACGTT
This sequence comes from Noctua fimbriata, assembly GCA_905163415.1. Lineage (NCBI taxonomy): Eukaryota > Metazoa > Arthropoda > Insecta > Lepidoptera > Noctuidae > Noctua > Noctua fimbriata. Next base: position 4,696,965 of record LR990946.1, read on the forward strand.
ATTTTCTTATTTAGAAAATTGTTTATACTATTTTAAAAATATGTAGAGATCTTTCCACACCTTGTAAAGAATTACCTAATTGTAAGATTATGAATTTGTGTTCTGTTAAAAACACAATATTCACCAAAAAAACTGATCATTAAAATCCGCTGATTAAATAAAAAATATTGCAAAGATCAATATGTGTCTTATTATTATTCCCTATTTAGATATTACTGCTCAGCAACATCGTCTTCCTGCCCTTGTCCCAATTTACTTAGGGTCGGTACAATACGTTTTTTTCTTGAAGTCACCCCTGTTAACCGTCAGGCTATTATTAACTCCTTTTTCTTTAATTCTTCCCACAATCCATCCATCTTTTCTTTGATATTCTCCGTTCTTTCCAGTCATCAAATAAATAAATAAATATTCATCAGTCTTTTTGTTACATGCGTTTCATCCTTCCTCATCACATGTCCATACCAAGACGGACGACTCCCTCCCATTTTTCTGTAAAAGGCGTCACTTTCAAACTTTATTTAGAATTTACTGCTAGTCAATTAAAATGCATAGACAGGATATCTAAAAACTAAATCCCCTCTTATTAATACTATTGTTTAAGATACTAAAAAACCTTGGACATTATACGGCTTGTAGCCTTATCCAATTTACTTGGGGTCGGCGCAGCATGTCTTCTGTTTCCTTGGTCCTACTTTAATAAATTCACCCTTCCATACTAAACGGTCAATTTAAATTAGCTAGTGAAACTCTACGGGCGTGATTGAGATTCGGAACCCATGTTTCAACACCAAACGGCACAAACAACAACAAAAGGTACCTTTGTCTGCCAGCAACCTTTTCACGCCTTAACGGGGCACACAGGTAAACTATGGTCTGGCGGGTGGGCGAAACCAAAGGCAATAGCTATCTATACAAATAAATAAAATTGAAGTGTCTGTTTGTAATATCAAAATAACAGCTTTTTACCGAATGCATATGAAAGTATACATATACGGTACTTATAACAAAAACACATATTTGGTTTCTGTCTGTCTGTTTCGGCTAATTTCCGAAATGGCTGGACCGATTTTGACGGGACTTTTACTAGAAAATAGCTGATGTTATAAGGAGTAACTTTAATTTATTAAAAAAAGGGTTCCGTGCAAAAAAATTGAAACCCTTGAAATTGTTAAATAAAATCCGATTCAAATAGGGAAGTACCTAATATATTTACAACCATTTCACGCGAACGAAGGTCACGGGGCAAAACTAGTTTCTAATGAATTATTTTTGTGCGGAATGACTTTCAGGATTGCAAGTCATTCCGAAAGAAGATGACTAAAATCCTTAATTCTTAGAGAAACGCCATGACTTGCAATTCAGGCAATGCGTCTGAGTGATGTGATGAGTCTGTACAAATGTGCTATCTGTACATGTGCAGATAGCACATTTGTACATGTCATGACATGTGCAGATAGCACATTTGTACAGACTTCAGACATAACTCGTAAGTCATTTTATTTGTCTGAAAATGGCGCATGTGCCGGTGACTAAGAAAACTTCCTAAGTAATTAGGCAAAAACTTGGGTGGCTAAAAGAATATGGAAAGATCTAAGACGCACCTTTATAGACATTTAATAAAGAACTTATCTACTATGTGAAATAAAATATTTTGATTTTGATGGATGGATTTTACGAAATATTAGAACCAATAACCCATGGTTCATTGGACCTAGTGTGCGGATGCCATACATGGCATCTAGGCAGCCTGGCTTCGGTAGCCAGGCTTCAGAAGGCAGACCGACCCGATCCAATGTATGATGGTTTGTTGGAGCCCGTACTGCACTAGGTCAAGGATATACCGGCTGCGGCAGGCAGATATAATTTTATGCGTATGTATGTATTTTTATTTATTTATTTAAACTTCATGTACAAGAGTGGTACATAGGCGGACTTAATACCACAAGGCATTCTCTACCAGTCAACCTTTGGGTCAAATAGGACAGCATTGTGAAAGAGTACAAAAAAATAAATAAGACAAATACCATATCATATCATGTATCGTGTATGTACGTTATTTACTTCCAGGTTAGTATTATATCTACCTAACATTTTAGTGGTATGAGGTTTATAAAGTATCCACTGTCCATACATATACATACATTTATATTGCGCAATATTCTTTATCTTTTAGAGTAAGTACCTACATATTGAAGATTATGAGGTACTTTTGGTCTGGCTGACGTAAAAACAGTCGATATTATTCCACGAATATAATTGATCGAGTACAAGGGCCGATTCAACCATATTGCACATGCACAATAACGATATTGCGCAAACTAATTGCAGGTAATATTGCGCAACTCTTGGCAGTTGTGGCGTGACCATAACATCGAGCAATTTACTACGATGCCGATAATTGCTCAACTTTAGATTCCTGTGATAATGATACGCTCATATCAGTAGCAGTAATAGTAATGGACGCTACTGAAAGTGCCAAACTTACATATACACTCACAAACATACATAAACTCACGCTTTTTCCCAAGGGGTAAGCAGAAATTACAGAACGCCTCCTGCTTTGATCCATAGATACTCCTTGCGCCTTGTCCACGTTCATACATCTAGTCATACACGCTGGTTACGAGTACTACGCACCAGACCTTTCTGAAGAATCTCACCAAAAAGGTGAGTGTATGTCTTCTCCAGTCTAAATTAGATTGCCATCGACACGACAAGAAAAAGTAATAATGTAGCTTCATCAAGTCGTTGAGGTGTATGGTAATGATGACATAATTATCTGGTGTTCGACCGTAATTGCCTTGGAAATAGTTCATAGCTGTTATCCACCAGCTCACACATCTGAGGAATCGAATCCGAAACGAAGTGATCTATCAGAGAATCTAAGTTGTCAACTTAGATCAAAGAATAATCAAGCTGAAGTGGCAATGGACCGGCCATATTAGCTGTAGAACCGATGACCGTTGGTGTAGACGTGTTCTTGGATGGAGACCGCGAATCGGCAAGCGTAATGTGGGACACCGTCCGGCTAGGAGGAGCGACGATCCCCGCTAAGTAACTGTTAGTAACTGAATGAGAGTTGATGATAATCTAGCTGCATAATCAGCCTATAATGTTCCCACACCTATAATGTTCACTGCTGAGACAAACGGCCTCCTCTCTAGAGAGGGAATGGGCTATAATCCACCACGCGGGTCCAGTTCGAGTTGGTAGATGTCACATGTCTTCGAATTTTGGTTCTAGGACATGCCGGTTTCTTCACGATGTTTTCCTTCATCGTTTTGAGAACAGTGGTGATGAAATAAATTACACAAAGTAATGTGCCATCCCAGGTTCGAACCTACTACTTTCTGTTCGTAGGTCGAGGCTGCCACCACTGGGCCACCGCTACTCACTAGGCCACCGCTGATAAATCAAGCAGCTAAGTGGTGTGCAATTGGAGAGGTCTATATCAAGCAGTGGACTGCTGTGAACTGATGATGATGATGATGATCCACCAGCACGCTTAGGTATCTTAATATTCACTGATTTCGTACATTTACAGCAACAGTTACGTTATTTGTTATTTTGTTATGCAAGCAAGACCGAGGAAGACAAAGTAGTCCTATAATGCAATAAAGGGTGGATGGTGTGACCATACTGTGAATCACATTCAGGACACTTTAATCTTAAATCGTTGTCTCATCACCGAAACTAGTCGTAAAAAAAAGTGTAGCTTCGGGTCCCATGCCCGAAACGACAAATCAACGAGAACAGCTGCTCTATTTCATGATGGAAAAATTGGAAATTCTATTATTTTCAGGGCGAACTGCTCTGCTTTTACGCTAAATATGCTAATGTACTAATGTAACTAAGCCTGATATTCACCACGAAAATACTTATTCTCGTAAAATTCAAGCTTCCACCAGGTGTTCCATCACTACATCATTACTTTGTTAAGGCAGTAGTTACTTATCCCGTCAGTCTTACCAAGTGTATTGAGTGACTCAGTTACTGAGAGGTGGAGGTCAGATAGGTAGTCGTACGTAGACTGGAAGGTCTGGAAACCGATCCGAACATAATCGGGGAAAAGGTATTCTTAAGATGAAGAAATCAGTCAGTCTTTCCTTTTATTTATAAATTACATATTTCCTTGTTACCCTACAGCCTGCTGTCTATTCCAACGTCCAAGGTGTCAGTAACGAATGAGTTCCATTGTATCACTGTCTGTACCTAGTGTTATCTTAGTGCCATGACACTATTGTGGCACTAACAGTGCTGGAGACAATTGAGTTTAAAGTGCTATTGTTTGTGTGTGTGTGATTTTATAGGAAATTGTAAGTTAGGGTATCTACCAGCCCCCGTAGCATGACCACCGTAGACAAGGATTTCTTTGACGGAAGAATCGACAAAATGACAGATAGTGCAAAGAAATCTGTCATTGTGTCGACACAATCTGTCATTTTGTCGATTCTTCCGTCAAAGAAATCCTTGTCTACGGTGGTCATTTACGGGGGCTGGTCTACGTTATAAATTATTGATATTTAAAATTGTTTCTAGGTAGTTAAAGTAAGTCCATTAAAAAACTATCAGAAAAAGGAGACAAGAACTTCAAAAAACAAAATGGGGCACAAATCCCACATAAAAAAATCTTGAGATGCATCCATACCGATGTTACTTTTTGTGGGCAACAACGTAATCAAATGCCCAAGGTATTACAAAGTTAGGTGGTAATGTTATCATTTTATTATGATGGTTTACGAAATGTGACTTCGGTTATCATGATTGAATTTTACACAGTGGTTTTTATGATTTCATACTCGAAGGGTAACCCACGGGACCCTATTACTAAGCTTCCGCTATCCGTCTGTATGTCAGCGGGCTGTATCTCATGATCCGTAATAGGTAGACAGTTGAAATTTTCACAGAATGTGTATTTCTGTTGCCGCTATAACAACAAATAATAAATTAAAAAATTAAAGGGGGTTCCCTTACTACGATGGTACGGAATCCTCCATGAGCGAGTCCGACTGGCACTTGCTCGATTTTTTAGTTAGGGGCACAATCAATTAGCTTTCGATACTATTAGTCCGGAGTTACTGTTGCAGAAATTGTCAGGCATCGGTATTGCGGGAAGTGCCCTACAGATTTTTCGGTCATACTTAGAAAATCGTAAGCAAGTAGTCAAAATAGGTCAGTATCAGAGCTCTTCAAATCCTGTCACTTTCGGTGTGCCTCAAGGCTCAATTTTGGGACCACTGTTATTCCTAATCTATATAAATAGTATATCAAAGATTGGTCTTACGGGAGACATTTCGCTTTATGCAGACGATACAAGTCTGTTTTACTTTGGGCGTTCAATAGAAGCTATGATGCCTCATATACAAAATGACTTAAATTTGTTAAATGATTGGTTCCGATCTAACCTTCTCACGATAAATACTGCAAAAACAAACTATGTAATAATTGCTCCAAAAAACAAAAAAATCAGTGACAATATTCAATTGAAAATTAATGGCGAAATAATACAAAGAAAAACTAAAGAGAAATATCTAGGTTTAATTTTAGATAACTACCTGAGTTGGAAACCACATATAGAAAAAATTCGATGTAAACTAATATCACTCACTGGTGCTCTTCATAATATAAACAAATGTCTTCCCAGGAAAGTGCGATACATAATTTATAATTCTTTAGTCAAACCACACATTGACTACCTAATAGAAATCTGGGGGACCGCAGCTAAATCTAATCTAAATACACTACAAACAGCACAAAACAGATTAATTAAAATTCTATTCAACTACAAATTTAGAACGCCAACTAAAAAAATATATGAGGACACAAAAATAATGAACATCTTCCAAACTTATAAATACTACACGTGTATACTTATACGAAAAATACTACAAAAAGATATTCACACAACACTAAATTTCACTAAAAAACAACACAAAATTACCTTACGTAATCCTAGCTACTTAGTGACGCGACCACCGAGAACAGTTAATTTCGGTAAAAGAAATATTGAATATGAAGGCGTCAATATGTATAATAAAATTCCGATGGAAATAAGAGAAACGAAAACTATGTTTAGTTTTAAAAAACTATTAAAACATCACGTCACCACATAATTAATAAAACAAAAATAAAAACAAACAAGTACATTGCCATAGATGCCATATCTAGTAAATGTCGCTTTTTGTATCTTTGTATAATTCACATAGTTTCGCAAACTTAATTATTATTGTGATCATCTACCCGCTTATTTTTTCGTTTTTTTTTAGATTGTATGTCGTATGATTTTTGTACCTAATTAGTTTGAACCGTTTATTTCTGTGCGCTTACCTGCACTTAATTTTATACTTAAACATGTTTTCTCAGTGAGTGAATAATGTATATTCTTTATGAGAAAAAATAAAGTTCTTAAACCATATTATTAATTTCAGCTTACAAATAAAATTAATCGGTGCAGTGTAAACTTATTGGCGATTTAAACAACATTATCATTAAAATTGCATTACGAAGGATTTAGATAAAATGCTAAATAGCTAACATGCAAATAAACGGGCTGTAATATAGATTTAAACGGCTCGTAAAATATAGTGGCTAGTGGGCTTATGAGAGCCATCATAGCTTGAGTGGATGGCCTATAAAAGTAGCCATCGATCTTGTGCTGATTTGTATTTTATGGGGTTATGTGCCTACTTATTCGTATGTTTCACTTGTAGTATATAGTCTGGCGTTATGTTCGGTAGATAATTCGAAATATATCTAACCTTTTTATAGTTCCGTTGCCAATTGAAATATCACATGCGACTGTTCCTAAATTACGCTAGGCTGATAAAACTTTCGTTTTTCCTAAATCATAATTTGTTAGTATTTAGGTCGATTTCCCCTTTTGCTGTTGAGTGTAAATTGGCATTCGTAGGAATGAATGTGTTAAAAATATTGTTTGGAACTACGGAACCTTTTGTGCGCGATTCCGAATCGAACTTGGACGGTCTTTTAAATTAGGTACCTCAAAAGTTTTCAGTCCTTACCTAAATATCTTTAATAGAAATACAGACGTACTTTCGTTGAATAAATTATTGTAAAGTTTTAATAAGACAATATTAACATATAATTGAGTTTTGTCCCTACGACACGAAGATTTATAAATGTATCTTGTGTATAAGTTTATAACAGTGTATCCAACTTTTCACACATTTTGAAACAAAGTTGCGCAACAATTTTTCAGCAGTCGGTACATAAGTTCCGACTGTTCCAAGAATTGAATTCATTGGAAAACAAAAGCGGAGCAACATTGTCTTCCAAAACATCAATTTGAAGTTGCAAGCAACCATGTTGGGCCATTGTGTCTCAACTGTGTTGCCAAAACATTGTAGTCACTTTAATCACACAAAAACAAAACAATAGTACCAACAACAATGTAAGTTATCAATGAACAAAAACAAAAAATAAAATAACACAAATCCAAGAAAACAGTGTGGTGTAAATTGAAATCTAACACCGTCTTATAAGGACGGTATTTGAATGTTTACTTCAATGATAAACTAATTTGAGTGCAACAATGGTGCTAGACTTTAATGTCGTCGGTGTTTCCACACACATCACTCGGTACAGCAGCTTTAAAAGAAGGGTGAGTTTTTGAATATATTCGTAGAAAAATGCTAATTAATTTTAGATGTTGACTGTAGTTTTACTAGCTTCATACGGATACTATACTAGAGGTAACTGAATAAAACGTTAAGACACTGTCTGTCTGTTGTCTAGTCCAGCACGCGTACCATGATAACCGTAGAAAACTCGTTTTGTCGACGGAAGAATCGACAAAATGACAGATTTATTTTTTGATCTGTCTTTTTGTCGATTCTTCCGTCGACAAAACCGCTACTCGTGCAGCAGTACGCCAAATATCCTTTAAATCTGTTCAGCCGGCGACAATTGTGGATTATAACGCTTCCCAATAAAAACCGGGAATGATTTTTAACATAAACATAACATCACGCCTGTAATCCCCAATGAATTAGGCAGAGGTTTAGTAGTAAACCCACATTTCGCCAGTTATGTTTTAAGTCCCATGTATTAGGGGGCGAACCTATTGCCATCAAACAACCGTGGCTGCTACTGAGACATTCCCGATAGAAAAACCCAATAACACTTTGCAACTGGGAATCGAACCCAGGACGATGATGATTGATGATTTTTAAGCTCCGTAGTAATTAGATTATGGTTTCAATTTATCATCATCATCGCTGGTTAATTATGATGGTAAAACCCTGGCTTTGTTGCGCCATAGTCTGGTTAAGAGGAATGTGCCAAGATATCCTGCGAAATTCAATTGTTCTAGCCTTTTTTTTGCAACAGACTGGCGCTTTCAGAAGGAATCAAGGAAATATACTTATAGCGGCACAGGTACTTCATTAAAATTTAAGAGACAATCTTTTGATGTTTTTTATAGGTAAGTACTTGTTTTATACTGTACTTTTGTCATAAGTAATCACAATCATTTTGTTATCAGGCATCTAAGCCTGCCACCAGACGGACTGTATCGCAGCAACCGCGCGCAGTCGATATATTCAACTGTTCCGTTGGTTACATCAGTTGAATATTTCGACTGCGCGGTTGCTGTGATGCAGTCCGTCTGATGGTGATGCGATGCAGTCCGTCTGCTGGTGCTGCGATACACTCCGTCTGATGGCAGCCTAAGGCCCATATAAAAGGTCTAAATACACCCTTAACGAAACCGAAAGGCACTTGTTCTCCCCGTCGTTGGCATATTTTTTTGTTCTAGACCAAACCTGAGAACCTTCTAGTTACGGAGATATTGGGATCAAAGTTTCAACTTTTATACAAGTTTTTTTTTTAAATACATGTTCTTAACGAAGATTTTTACTTTAAACACGTCCACAACCCCCGTACTATTCAATCTATCCATCAGCCCAATGCTTTGAAAGCTTTCCATCGAGTCCTATCGTAAAACGTGATTTTTCATCCCAAAAAAAAAATCGTTTCCCAACAATATCTTTTGCGTAAAGTTACTTAGTTTGATGTACAGAATGCTTGGTTGACGGCTTCGCGAAGGGTCTGTTTATACCCTGTATAAATACACAAAATTCAAACCCAAGCCATTTGGCCGCAAATCACCTGATGTGAAGTGATGACGCGGTATATTATTTGTTCTGTAACTCGGTCTCAACTCAATTCAGACTATGCACAGTGATACAGGTGATACGTAACTTTAATTTCCAGACCATCTGTTGGTACAATTAGTATTTCTATACCGTAACTTTAGTTATGAGTGACGACTGAATGCAGGAATATGGAATATTATTGGTTCTGTAACTCGGTCTCAACTCAGATCATACAATTTAAAGTTATATAGATGGGTGTGGGCCGCAACAACCAACACTATACTACTATTTATGAAGTGTCTGTTTGTAATTTCAAAATAACAGCTTATTACTGAATGCTTATTATGTACGGTACCTAATTACAATAAAAATACATTTATTTTAAATTTTTGTCAGTCTGTCTGTCTGTTCCGGCTAATCTCTGAAACGGCTGGACCGACTTTTACTAGCAGATTGCTGATGTTATAGAAGTAACTTAGGCTACTTTTATTTTAGATAAAGTATTAGGGTTCCGTGCAAAACAAATAAAACCCTTGAAATTGTTAACAAAATCCGATTCAAATAAGTAATATTTTTATATTAATTTCATGCGGAAGAATGTCGCAGGCAACGGAGGGTTATTTATAAAAATATGAATAAGAATGATTGTTTGTCTCCGTATGCCGGTTACTTTCTTAAAATGATTACTACAACAAAAACAACATAATAGGGTAGTTGACACCATTAAAGAATAATTCCAAGAGACAACTTCTCTAAAAAATACTTCATTTTACACCTGAAAACCCGATTAATTTTCAATTAATTGCAAAATTAGATTTTTAGTTGCTTTGAAATAAATAAATAGTTGGAGTCTTTGAGTTGATTAAATAGTGACGTCATAGCGTGCTAGCCATTCAAAATTTAAGGGGGGAATCACGTTTTGACAGCTCTTAAAAAGTATGTCAATTGATTGGTTTGTCAACTACCCTATTTATTTAACGGTACAATGGCCCATAGATATAGTATACCTTATAAACTAACATAAATACAAAATAATAAAAAGGTTAATAAATAAGACATAAAACTGTGTTAGTAGTAGCACTTCACTTGTTTAAATTTCAATTAAAAAAAAAAAAAATTGTTAGGGAGGACTACGGCCTTTTTAAAATGACTACGGAACGGAGGTTACATCTCTACAGTATTTAATTTTAAAGTTTATCTTTCTGTGACTGACGACTGGATCATCCAGTCGTCAGTCACAGAAAGAAGCATCCAGAAGCATCCAGTCTGGATGCTTCTAGATTACATTATTAAGATATTTGTTCTAAACAGCTCGGTCTTAACAGAAAATGTAGGGAAAACCAACTTTGTTCTAATCTATACCTACATCTCTGTCGAGCCCCCAAAGCGCATGCGTGACTGTAAATATCGTTATCACGTTGTCTAGACGTATTCACGTGTCTGCTTCCTATATCAGAAACGTGTCGCCAGATAAACGCCATTTTCTTTTTCAGAAGATCTATCTCATTTTCTTAAAATTATTAGTCAAATACTTAGGTAATTTGATTTGGAAAAATAGGTGCTTATCACGGACTAGGATAAAGTATTATGTTACCTTAATTATTTAGGTATCTGATATGATAATTAGGTACTTACGAATTAAAATAAAGATACGAATATGAATAAAACAATATTTTATCCAAACAATCTCGCTGGGTAAATGAAATGATCGATTTCTTGTACAGGTTCGTAGTAATATTAGTGACTTATAATGGTAACTTTAAGTTAGGTAGGTACTACGAAACCTAAGTATGTTATTTATAATGCAAACTGACTTAACAATGTGTGTGGGATCTACCCCACAGTGTGTACAAAGTTCAAGTACAACTTATGTCTACATTTTGTTGAACTTTGAAATATGTATCAGTTCGAACAAACAAGGCAAAACTCCAAGAAACCTATTACAAATTCATCAGAAAAATTCAACACGTAGGTATAAACTCAAGCGATATCTCTATCGAAAATCGCCAAAAATATCTCCGCTCGGTTCGATAATCAGCGATTTGTTCGCTTTTAGCTTCAGCCTACGTTACTTTATCGAGCGAAAACTCAGAACACGATGCACGCCAACGCGTTGAATCGCTTCTACTGCGACCATTGTTACTAACCGGTAACGACCATGATATCTACACGCCCTTACAATACTCGAAAACGCCGCATAATACAACATACATTACTGTTAAACAACGCGAGTGTAGTGTGGCAGAGGGAGTTATAGAGCAATGGATAGTGAAGTGTCGGAGAGAAGAAAATGTGTTAGACGAAACAGCGGATTAAAACCGGCGAGGCGTGTCGCATTGAGAGGGGAGCGAGGCGTCGAGCGAAGAAGACAGCGATACATCGGAGCGGGCGACGGAGCATAGCGGACACAACCGACGCGGCGACGGGCGCACGGGAAGGGCGCGGGCGGCCGGCGTCAGTTCCGCGCCGCGCCTCGCTCGCAGCGCCCGTCCTCGCTGCCGCTCCCGCCTGCGCACCCGCTCCAACATGAAGTCGAAAGTCAAAGGTGCAAGAACCAAGAACATGGACAAGTTGATAGCAGCTGTTCAAGCTCGCGAATGCTTATGGGACAAGAGTTATAGGGGACATAGGAATCGATTCAAGTTAGAGCGGTATTGGAACGAGGTGGCAGCCGAAGTTGGGACGACCAGTGAGTATTGAGTAGCGTTTTGCGTTTCACTCGCTGAAGGTTAATGGCCGACCGAGCGGGCTGGTCCGCGCACTATGATGATCGTTCGTTTGTTTTGGTTTCGCGACACACTGCGCATTTTGCAGATGGCCGCGATGGATGGTTATGGCGTTGGCGGGAATATATTATTTAATGCGACGACGGTCATTAATCTTGATATAATTAGGAGCCTGGTATTGCTATTAATTTTATTATTTTTATGGGGACTTTAGTTTGAGTATGTGTGGGATATTGCGAGCAATGTAGTCATTTTCTTATAATAATACAACATTATGCTTCTTTTGGGTCAGTCTGGTACAAAAAATAAACATGGCGACCTTGATCTAAAAAAAAATATGCTTTCAAGTGCAAGGCCAATACGATATCAGTCACCTAGTTGATTTAATTTATTGATTACCTACTTATCTGTTTCCAAAATCATATGAGTATCGATAAGACTGTGGATTTACTACCTTTATTGACATAGCAGGAAAATTTATTTTAGAATTTGTACTGCTGTAGCAGTCATTCAAATACGAAACAACGTGGGGTATTCAAGTAGTGTAATCATAGTTCAATAAAACATAATATTAACAATTAGCCAGATAGAATATAAATAAAACACTTTCAAAACATTGACAATTCATTTAAAAATTCCAGGTTTGAACTGCCGTAAGAAATGGAAGAATCTCAAAGATCAATGTCGAAAGGAAATGAAGAAAAACCCAACAGAATCCGAATGGCCTCACTTCCAGAAGCTCAAGTTCATTCACCATCAATTTATGGCAGAAGACGAGGAAGGAGACGAAGATACTACTGATGAGGTCTTTAATTCTTTGGATGAGTCCATCAAAAGGCCGAAGTTAGGATATACCATGAGGAAGAAGCTCTTAATGAACAAAAGGAGGACCATTGATGTGGACATGAATAAGCTGATCGATTTTGTGCGAGTAAGGGAAATAATTTGGAACAGGTCACTGAAAGGACACCACAATTGGTACAAGCTTGATGAGAGCTGGAAGGAGATTGCGCAGGAATTGGATTGTACTCGTGAGTATCTTTTTGGTTGGAAATTAGCTGGATTCTAACCCAGAGCTAGTTATAATTAGTCAAAGAGTAAAGGATGCTGGAAATAAAAACATTTATTCTAGATATCGTTAGTCTTTATTATATCTAAAGTCCTATTGCACCAATTAAAAAAAAAGAAACTGGACTTTCAACAAATATGTTCGTAAGGAGCATAGTCAATAGCAAAACCATTGTTTAAAAAAAAAGCATTGTTTTGTGCAGCATTTAAAAAAACATAACTGGAAATAGATGTCGGAAGTTAAGTAGTAAGCAGAAATATTGCAAACATTAGCAGAATTAACATAAAGAAAAGTCAGTTTACAAACTGAAACCAATTAAACTAAAACTTATTACCTACATAATCAATTTCATTATGAACCCTTTCAACAGCTGGGCTCAAAATGGTAGCTCATTGAACGTCGCAATCATAATATCGATATCGCCATGAAGTTTGAATATTAAAATCTAATTCATGGGAATAATTTGCTAAACAATTAATTCTGAAACTATGGATTTTGCCTGTTGCGCAGCGAGATTGCGATGTTAGAATTTTAAATACCAAATGATCGACGAGTATTTCGAGTTCCTATATCCTTGGCCTTTGTTTCTATATTTTTTATAAAACTGATTACGTTTCACAGTCTTCTAAAATTGACGACATCATATTAAAGACACAATGTTTGAATGAAACTAATCCCTAATCTTTCAATTTTTAGGTGACGAAGCCAGACTTAAATGGAAATACCTACGAGACCAAGCGAGGAAGGAAGTAAGGAAACCTATGGGCTCCGACTGGGAGTACCTTCCTAAACTACAGTTCCTCACAAACCAGTTCAATGACTACGAAGGCAATGAGATACCAGACGACCAGTACCCTGAAAGTCAAGACTATGATGCAGAACAGGGCAGCAGCTTCTATAATATAGATCCGCCGGCTGAGGTCAGTGTCAAAGAGGACGATTTCGACGAATTTGATACCAAGCCAATCATTATGGAGACTGACTTTTACGACGATGATGATGACGCACAAAAAAGCAACACAGCTGAATCTAGTGAGCCAGCAAAGGATGAGGATATTGGTTTCTTCAACAGCCTGCTTCCTCATGTAAAGAAGTTAGGGCCAGCTAAGAAGCTGATGCTGAGAATGAAAATCCAGGAAATGGTGTATAATACAGTCTATAATGAAACTTAGTTTTAGATATAGATGCTTACTCAGAAAAATGAGAATTAGAAGATCTATCCTGGCTCAAGGGGGTCACGTAGTTAATTTATGATAAAGAAGTACAATGATATTGTTTACTGAAGCCTGAAAGCAATAGATTGCCTTAAATAGCAAACATAGAAAATAATATAATTTTTGCATTGTGTCAAATATTTTTCTTACAAATTCTTTCTGTGGTTAATGCAAGGAACTCTTTTTGTTCTACTAGTAAATTATTGAATATGTAAAATACAGATCTAGATTGAATCTATAACGGCTTTCATCTGATTGTTAAAAAAAACCTATCAAGAGAAATATTCAAGACTGAATTGTTATTTTTCTGAATAAGTATGTAATTTTATTCTTATTTGGGAAATTTTAAGAACTATTTCAGTTCATGGTTTGATGTATATTTCTTTTGGCGTATTATTATAATATTTACTATTATGATTAGTTTTAAGTTAGAAGATATCTATATAAAGATTTATAATGATTGATTAGACAGATGCTGGTATTGGTTAATTAGAATGTGTTTTAGGATTTAGTTTTCCTATTATCGGATTTTCGAACAGTCGTCTTTTTTGTATATATTTTTAACATTGAGTTTTAGATTGGAAGTTGATCAAGAAAAGGGGTAGAAGAAATATGATTTGATTTTTGAAGATAATAATATGAGGAAGAAAAAGCAGAAATAATTAATACCTTCATAATGAGTTTCTGTAATGGGAATGCAAGGCTACCTGTGAAACATTGCCATCACAAAAAATCAACGCACTCAATTATCGTATCCAAGATGATTTGAAAAGTAGTGCGACATGTTTTTTTTATTGACCTAAAAATTTATGAATGGGATAAAAGTTAATAAAGCTTTTTATACGAACATAAATTCGTGACTATAATCATTGCTGCACATAATGCTCTTCGTATTAAAGATAAGTCAAGTAAGTAAAGCAGACGAAGTTAATAAAAGCTTAAGTATTTTCAACGATGTAACACCAAAAGCATCTTATCTTATAAGCCCTTTTATTCTGAATTGTTTTCTCTGTTTTTTTCTTTGTAAGTTGTTAAAGTATGTCTCTTAATTCAGCGTGCCTCTTGGCAATGGCCTCCTCTAGCTGTTTCCATTGTATTCTATCCTGAGCCACTCTCTTCCAGTTAGGGCCCGCAGTAAGTCTTAACTCGTCCTCCCATCTCCTTTTTTGTTTACCCTTGCTTCGTTTACCATTTCTAGGATACCAATCTGTTACTATTTTGCTCCACTTTTCCTGTTTTGTTCTAATCATGTGGCCAGTCCACCGCCACTTTTGCTGGTCAATTCTGGTCAAGATGTCTTTTTTGTTTTGGCTCTTAGCTCCTCATTTCTTATATGGTCCATTTTACATGTTCTTGACATACTTCGTTCCATGGATCTTTGGCAGTATTGTAGTTTATTTCTATGTTGTTTGTTAGTGCCCATGTTTTGCATCCATATGTAATACAAGGCAAAATACAAGTGTTGTACACTTTTCTTTTTATAGCAATGCCTAGGTCTCTAGATGTCATGACTTCTTTCAATGACCAATATTTTCTCCATCCGCTATTATTGTGTTTATTTCTTTGGTTGTTCAGTCTTCAGGGGATTTGAGCTGATCCAGATATGTATACTCGTCTACATACTCTAGTAAGTGGACACATACTTTCCTAGTTATTTTTTTTAAATTAGTTAGTAGTTTCGTTTTTGCTGTGTTCATTGTTAAGCCCACTTTGTCACTTTCTTCACATAATGCTTGGATCATAACTTCCAGATTATTTGGGTTATCCTCGAACAGAATTATGTCATCTGCGAATCTGAGGTGGTTTATTTTTTTTACATCGATACTGAGACCCAGGTGTGTCCAATTTAGTTTGCGGAATATATTCTCTAGGACTGCGGAAAATAACTTAGGGGAAAATAACACCAAAACTATACAATCATCATTTAGGGAGACATTACACTGTCATTATATCTAGGATCATAGATATTGCACAGTAACATAGGCATATTATGAATCATTTATCTAAGAGACCTCATATTGAATTATTGTTGATGAGAGGTTCAATCCCGTCTAAAGTATTTATTTACAGAAGTAAACTCGAAGACTAGGCTTTAAATTTTATTGTTCGTAGAGGTTTGAAGTCAAATTCAATCTCCTTCGATTGTATTTGCCTAGGTCGCAGAATACTCATCTTGAAGACTGGATATGAGATGCAGACTGGTATAAAATTTTAAAGTTTTATACGAGTCTGCATCTCAGACACATACACAAGAGTGGTTTTCCATGTTCTAGAGATACAAATTGGTGTATCATTCTGAGCTTGTGTGTTATAGGTCCTACTCTGTAATTCTGTTTTCCGTCAGTGTTGGGAAAACGGTCATGTGTTTCAAGCCTATTAATATTATTAGAAACGTCCCCATAAGTCACTATTAATCATTCCAAAATGTTTTAGTTTAGTAGCTTTTAGTGCTAAAGAATATTATTTTATGTGCATAAATAAATACTTGTGTTCTATGTTCATTTGGATTTCATTTATTTTCCCAAAATGTAAATAAGTTGGTGCAGAGATTACTCGGGATGGCGATAGCAGCTTGTCATTATTTTTGTAACTAACTACCAACACTTTTTTTTTTTTAGTGTCCTGTACTGTCCCACTGCTGGGCAAAGGCCTCCCCCAATTCCTTCCATGTGCTCTTTTCCTGATTTTTTCTTTTATCTAACAACTGAAAAAGTTTTTATGGTTCTAGGTACTGGATATTTTATCTATCTTCAGGGGGAAGCGCCAAGGTATCCCGCGAGAGGGAAAGAGCCTCACGTCCCAACCGCCGCGGGAGACGCCCTGGGCGTCTGGGTGGCCGGGGGCCACCATGTGACCCCCGGCCACCGTAGGCGCGGGCCTGTGGACGGCGAGTTATGGGCTAACTCGCCGTCCGGCCGTCTTATGACGACAGGCCGTGTCGACGGCGCGTTCGTGTTTCACGCGCGCCTCAAAGAGATGTCAGCATCCACGTAGGGGTCCACATGGGCCGATGCCTGCCAGGGCTGCGGGACTGTTCGAAAGAGATACCGCGGCCCTGGAACACAAAGGGCAAAGAAGGAACATGGATGGGTTTTAGTCAGTACAAGTCTGACACTCCCTTCCACTCCGTTGATGATTTCCCATCCTAAAAAAAAAGGTATCCCGCGAAATTCAAATTTTCTTACGTTTTTTGCAATTTGCAGGTCAGTGTCGGGCTGTATTTTAAACAAAATAAGATATGCGACCATAACACATGCGTGTATTCTGTAACTAATACTAGTTACAGAATTATAATCGTTAAAATCATCAATACAACCCTCTAAGTTGAGTTAATCACATGCAATGACTATTTCATGAAAAAGTGATTATAACGCTGGAAATCCATATTTTGTTACGATCGCGAAGTACCTATATTTTAATTAACATACAACCTGACAGTGATACTGACCTAAAAATTGCGAAAAACGTGAGAAAATTTGAATTTCTTGGTAGAATATAAGAGATTCTGCATGCGTACCTACTGCTGTTAAAGCATCGATTCTACAATCGAAGTTGTACTCATAAGTCATCTTCTAAGTACTAGACCACCTACCAAGTTTCCTAATCCGTTAAAATGCAATAACCAGCCTACACGGACGGTTTTACGTCACAAGTACACCACTATGCTCTGATTTCGACCAGCACCCAACATTATGCACATCCGTTCAAAACGTAAACACAATTAAAACCTTACGCCCCGGTCACGACACCAGGCGATGACACTTGCGACACGACTTGACTCGAGCAACACGCACGAGAGTCACTGCGACAGTGGTTTCCTTCGCGTGAGTCTGTCACGGTGGAAGTCTTGTCACGGCAAAGAGATTTCAAAGAATTATAGAGCGGACATTGGGAATAAAATCATCTCATTGATCCCGAACATTTTCGATTTTGACACGAATGCTACCTAACAAGCGGGCGTGTGACCCTAAACAGACCGATTTTTTACTAAGTAGTAACAAGTACTATTGGATTACGATTTTCTTCATCTTGTCCTGTCTATCGCATAAATATTTGAACGTCTTTGTGACGGTGACTTTTGGCAAGTTCAAAGCCACTTCTTTCATTTGTTTTTTTAGGCAATTGCTGTCGTAACGTGTGTGACTCGTGGCTAAGCAGTTATACTCCGTACCCAGAATTGATTCCATTTGCATTGTTATGCGTTCCATGACAAAATATCCGGTAAATAATTTCGTAATGACCTAAATTCAGATGTTTTGGGCTCATTACTCACTGTTTTGACTTGAACCTCGTTCCCTTTGTTATTGTTTATGAATTACGCTCAATTTATAATGGTGGGTGGATGTTTATATTGCGCCTAAAATCACTTTTAGTCCGTTATTTAGGACAGAAAGTAATTGAGGCGGAGGGACAATTACTTATCGATTATAGGTAAAAGTCCTATGTAGTAAAAGCTGCGGGATACACCTGGATGAAGGGTGCTTAGACTTGGAACCTTCCTAGGCCTTCCCTTTTCAGCTATAATACTTCCCAGTATTATAGCAGAAAAGGAAGGCCTATAACTACCCAGATTCTGGCTGAATTGCAAGTGCTATTCGAAATTCAAAGAGATGACTGCCTCGTTGGTCTAGTGGTCGGAAGCGCGCCTGCGGAGCATGAGGTCCTGGGTTCGATTCCCAGGTCGGGCAGTGTTATTGGGTTTTTCCATCAGGAATTTCTCAGTAGCAGCCATGGAGTCTGGATTCGTGCCCGGTTGATGGCAATAGGCTCGCTCCCTATTACATGGGGAAATGTGGGTGTATTAATGGGTAACTACACCTCTGGATAACCCTTCGAGGATTACAGGCGTGATACGATGTGATGTGATGATAGGTAACTTTCACCTGATTTACGGTAATAGTAAAGAAACAGTCATTTCAGATAATAAGATCGATTGTTTTAACAGTTTTAGATTGTCTGTCCTGTGATCTGCACTCGTTATTTGAGCTAGTTGGCAAAGTTTATAAAATAAACTACGAGTTGTTTATTTTTTTACTTTCATTGTTTTGGTATCTCTCTGTATGCAAACGCGAGAAAACTTTGATGAAATATTCTGATTATAATTAAGATTTAGTTAAATGGAATCATGAGTCTATGCATGACTGATTTGACTAGCTTGCTTTCATTGTATAGGTACCTAATGTGATGGACTACCTCGTTGATGTAGTGGTTGCAAGCGCTACTGCGGTGCATGGGGTCCTGGGTTCGAATCCCAGGTCGGACAAATTGGTCGATTTTTCCATCTGGCATTACACAATAGCAGTTTCCTAATGGATCATGGCAAAGGGCTCACCCCATATTAGATAATCGTGTGCACTATCAAATGAAATGGGACTTAAACATAACTGGCGAAATGGTGTGTTATGTACAATTTATCCTTCAGGAGAACCGTCATGTGGTATGTTATGTGTGATTTACTGTTCACGTCTTGGCCTTTTGTACATTGCTGCATACTATCAGTTATTTCGCATCAGTTAATGGAATCGTTTCAATCATTCATGATCCGTGGGAATACATGCTTACGCGGCGATGGCCGTCCGGGAAACGATACCATGCATGCAGAATAGTAAAATAACATACCTGTGTCGGAATTGAAGAATCAGGAGCTTTATTTTTATTTATTCTTAAGAAATTAACTGATAGACAAGTTTGGAATATTATAGTATCTTACACGCTTTAATAATATGCGTTGTGTATGATCCCTTGCTAGACCATACATTACTTTTAGATGATGGGTGATTGGAATGAAAGAAGGTACTATAAAACACTACTGTATTTTCTGAAAGATACAAAAGGTAAAATGAGCTTAATGGACTGATGGTGTGGAAATGAAGTGAGTGACGCGGCTCTTGTTGGCTGTAACGAGAACGCCTGGCTGAATTCATAGCTCAACGCGAACTGAACTAAATATTATGAGTTGAAATGAATGTGAAGGAAACTGCTGAATTGCAGAATGTGTGCACCGTACACATTGTTTTTTATTTATTGCATGATTTCTACAGAGATCAAACTGCTAAAATCAAAACTATATTACGCTGGCTCTGCGTTTAAGTAAGTTAATGCGATTAGTTTTGCTTTCACATACCCGCATTGATAAGGTTGCAATGAACCAATAGATTTCCTATGCATCAGCAATTTGAAATCGATGACTGGATATATCCGGATCGAGTTCGATGCAATACCCAATCAGTCTACAGATTGGCTGTAACATTGACTCGGGTACTGAGGCTCGTATTTCGATATAGAGATTGGAGAATTAGGGGTTATGCTACAAATAGAAACGTGTGTTGATACTTTGAAACACTGGAATCGTGTTGTGTGTATCGGGTCTTTTGACACTTTTAACACTCATAAAAAAAGTAATTACAAAAACTAAAAAACCCGACTGCGGTAAAAAACTGACGGCAAAAAACAAGATTAAATAATAGTTGGAAGCAGGTGATCCAAATGGGCTCCCATTTGGGCAGAAAATTATGGTAAAAATGACATGGTTCCCGCCTGCTTCCAACTCTGAGCGCAGCGGCTGAGCGATTGGCTGCTGCGCTAAGTATCACGGGTTCGATTCCCGCACGAAACAAATATTTGTATGGTCTACAGGTACTTGTTCCGGGTCTGGCTGTTTGTGTATGTGAGTTTAAATGTTTGTAAACGCACCCACTATGATAAACACATTAACCTCCTTTGCGTCGCGCAGTCGGGTAGAAAACTTAGCACCCCAATCGTAACACACTTTCAATCACAATTCAAAGGCTTCTGAAGGAAAATCATAACTGATTGTTTCATATGTCTGACCATGTAAATAATGCAATTAATATTGAAACTGTCAAAATAAATGTCGTTGGGATTTAGAGTGTGTGTTATATATGTGTTGTATATATCTCGGTATTTGAATTGAAGTCCGGAATAACAAAATTTTCAATGCGTTATGAAAATAGTGAATGATATCTTTATCGTTCCCCATTAGATTGCGGAAACGAGCGTTCAATTTGTTTCAGGAACCGTTGAAAGAAATCTGGGATTGGGGGAAATAATTCAGACAATTTATTTCACACCTACCCGCAGAAATACCCTGGTGATATTTTTGAATGTTGTTAACAAAAAAAAAATGTTGTTGGTGGACGGAATCTATTAAGTACTAGCTGTGCCTACATGCGTTGCAATGCACCTTTTTTAACCTACTCAACCTACCCTACCTACCTATTCTATCGTACCTACCTACCCTACCTACCTTACCCTACCTACCTACCTACCTACCTACCTAAACTTTATTGAATAGCAATAAAGTTCAAATTGACTCTACATTTTATTTAGAAAACGTTTATATGGGAAAATGAAAAGGGCTGTTTTTAGGGTTTTCCCGGTAATTATTCGAATTTTTGTCACCTTTTAAACCTTCCCTAGACCTCCACAAACATTTCAAGACCAAGATAAGATAAATCCGTTCAGCCGTTCTCGACTTTTAGCGAGACTAACGAACAGCAATTGATTTTTATATATATAGATAGATAGGCAGAGGTGTATCTAATAGTACACAAACATTTCGCATGTAATAGTAGGCGAGCCTATAGCCATCAACCGGGTGCAAATCCAAACTCAGTGGCTGCCACTGACAAATTCCTTTTTTTTTTTTTTTTAGGATGGTAATCATCAAATGACTTGTACTGACTAAAACCCATCCATGTTCCTTCTTTTCCCTTTGTGTTCCAGGGCCGCGGTATCTCTTTCGAATAGTCCCGCAGCCCTGGCAGGCATCGGCCCATACGGATCCCTACGTGGTTGCTGACATCTCTTTGAGGCGCGCGTGGAACACGAACGCGCCATCGACACGGCCTGTCTTCATAAGACCGCCGGACGGCGAGCTAGCCCATAACTCGCCGTCCACAGGCCCGCGCCTACGGTGGCCGGGGGCCACCACGTGACCCTCGACACCCAGGACGTCTCCCGCGGACTGACAAATTCCTGATGGAAAAACCTAATTACACTTTGCCCGACCCGGGAATCGAACCCAGGACATCGTGTTTGCGACCACTAGACCAACGAGGCAGTCTTTTATAAAATGCGAGCTAAATAAAATAACTTCAATCAAAAACCTGTCTCCGTCCAATTCCAATGTTGGATATTTACAAAGAAACTTATAATATTTTAATTAAAAAGCTTCCTATAAAATTGGCAAGAGTTCATTGAAATGGAATGGCGCGATAAAACCCTCCGCTTCGCTTCGAGAGAACAATATTGAGCAACTGTGGAAGGTCGGGAAATAGAGCTATGTTTTATTTATTAAAAGTATTACTGGGATGAGTGGAAAACAAAACAATACCTTATTTTGAAGCTTTAAAAACAGTAGTAAATATTACGAAACTTGAAATTATGAACTGAGGGATACTAGCTGATTTTTTGTAAATGATATTTGTTATTTTAAAATTTCACGGAGTCTGGATTTGTGCCCAGTTGATGGCAATAGGCTCGCCCCTATTACATGGGACTCAATACTTATCTGGCGTAATGTGGGTGCACTATTAAGTACACCTCTGCCTAGCCATTCGGGGATTACTGGTGTGATGTTATGTTTGTTATTTTACTGCCGCAACTTGGTCTAGTAGAGGTGTCTTAGTTTGTTAGATGAAACGTTACATTATTATACAATTTTACTGTAAATAACCTACCTAAGGCTGCCATCAGACGGACTGCATCGCAGCAACCGCGCGCATGGAAAATAGCGGCGTATTGCATACAGGGTGTAAACAGACCCTTCACGTAGCCGTCAACCAAGCATTCTGTACATCTAACTAAGTAGCTTTACGCAAAAATTATTGCTAGGAATCGACTTTTGTTTTTTGGGGTGAAAAATCACGTTTTACGGTAGGACTCGATGGGTAGCACTAAAAACATTGAACTGATGGATGGATTGAATAGTACGGGGGTCGTCGATGTGTTTAATGTAAAAATCTTACATTAAAACATGTATTTAAAAAAATGTTGTGAAAAAGTTGGAACTTTGACCCCAAAATTTCCGTAACTAGAAGGTTCCCAGGTATGGTCTAGAACAAAAAAAATGATCGCAAAGAGGGGGAGACCAAGTGCCTTTCGGCTATGTTAAGGGTCTATTTACACCCTTTATGTCGACTGCGCGTGGTTGCTGCGATGCAGTTCGTCTGATAGCAGCCCAAGGTTAAAATAAGTAGTGCTCACTATTCTATAAAATAAAATAAAATAGTTCTATTCGTATTCTTCTTCCTCGTTCTATTTTCAGATTTTGATTTATTTAATTCAATTACACCTCACAGGAATAATGGGATGTATCGTCATAATTTAGATAACCGAAATGTGCTGTATCTATGTATTTGATTCAATTTAAGATGAAGTATCTTCCCACGTATTGAATAAAAACAGTGATTTGCACTGAATAGTCTGCTAGTTTCAAAGATTTTAATATCTAACTTCAACATCTCTTATGTTATAAGATATAGCTAACCCGCGCAACTTCGTCTGCGTTTGTATTTTCCCCGTTTTTGCAATCTTTTTCGTAAATGCTTCGCTCCTATTGGTCGTAGCGTGATGTTATGTAGCCTATAGCCTTCCTCGATAAATGGGCTATCAAACACTAAAATAATTTTTCAATTCGGACCAGTAGTTCCTGAGATTAGCGCGTTCAAGCAAACAAACAAACAAACAAACAAACTCTTCAGCTTTATAATATTAAGTATAGATTAAACTATCATGGTCACTCACATTATCATTAACACTAGAAACGGGATATTTACCATGTTTACTGATTTCTTTGAGTTCCCGATATTTCGGCGCTGTCACACCCACCCGCAATAACTTCAGTTTATCCGTGATCATGGTGCTTGCAACAGCGCCGATGGGGAACTCAAAGAAATTAGTAAGTTCTAGTGTTAATGATCTCTTATGTTGCTTGTAATCCTTCTAGATCCTAAAGATAAATTTCACCACAAATGCATCGACAGCAAGAAACGTAGGTATCAGGAAATGCATTAAACTGTCAATTAAACATTACGAATCGAGCAAACCAAATAAACACACGATTTCATCCGTATTCAATTATCTACATATACCGTTATGCATCTCACAGTATTTATGTCATCTCTTAAACAAAACGTAGATATCGAATCGATACCTATGTACAATCGATTATTCATGATCCGAATTCGCGAGCAATCGGATATGTGGATCCATCACTCGATCATTGCACTGCATTATCCTGCACTCCGGTCATTCAACTTGTTTCTGGATATTTCTGGGTTCAATATGAGGCTTTTAGTTTGTATGTTGATGGAAATGGGTGTAAAAGGACGGGGTTATGGAATACATAGCGTTAAGTGTATTGGCAATTTTAGGTCGGCACTTAGTGCTACGATTCATGGATCAGAATGTTGGGCCACAAAAGGAATTACTGAAACGCATTTGCCTGCGGTTGAGATGAGAATGATAAGGGGGATATGTGGTGTTATGCGAATGGATAAAATTAGAAATGAGTACATAAGAGGAAGTCTGAAAGTAGCGCCGGTGGCTGAAATGTTGTGTTTTTATCGGTTGGCTTGGTATGGACATGTGATGCGGAGGAATGAGGAAAATGTTGTGAGGAAAGTATGGATAAGTATGAGAGTAGAGAAAGACCAAAGAAACGATGGATGGACTGTGTGAAGGCTGATATTATGGCAAGAAAAGATATGTCTGATGAGATAACGCGTAATAGAGAAGTTTGGAAGCAGACAACATGCTGCACCGACCCCAAATCAATTGGGGTAAGGGCAGGAGAAAGATGACTTAGTGCTAGGAGTGCTACAATGAGTGCATTATGACTGTAAACGTCACTGTCAATTGGCAATCGTGGCGCAGCTCAAATGCAATGAGAACATCATGATCTGGTTAGACTGAAAGCTGACCCCAATCTAGTTGAGAAATGGCTAGGCAGATGCAGTACAACAAAGGTTCACAATCCTCAGGTGTACTAAAATCCAGAACTTCAAAAACTACAAATACTTGCAGGAATCAAATCAGCGGCAAGTACCTACTTACCTAGTGAAGAACTGAATAGCTCAGTCACTGCGCCATCGAATGTATTATTCGAGAATTTTCCACGCTCCACGAAGAATTTCATATTCCGGAGAAATTGCAATAAGCTGCACTTTCTATGTAATATGTAGATCATTTGAGCTCCCTTACATGTACAGTTAGCAAAACAGAAGGGCTTGCAGCCAAAAAAATAATTCTGCATTATGCTGGCAATGGGCATTATGAAAGCACGTTAAGCCGATGGTGCCGGTTTCATGTTGCACAATCAACCGGATAAATTAAAAAATGAAAAAGAATTTGGATGAAATGATTTTTGGTGATATCTATGCCGATAGAAATAAGTAGTCAGAAAATGATAACAACGATATTAAAAATTTGATTTCTCAGTGCACAGTGACAGTGACAGCCTCGTTGGTCTAGTAGCCGCAATCGCAACTGCTGAGCATAAGTGCCTGGCTTCGATTCCCGGTTCTTGCAAATTGTTTTTTTATTTATTTTACTATTTATGTACACACAGTAGATAACACCGGAAAATAACATAATAATATTTGAGTACATAGAGGTACTGCTTATTTCTTTCTTTCTTATTGGGATTTTCCATCAGAAATTTCTCAGTAGCAGCCACGGAATGTGAATTTGTGCCAGGTTTATGGCAGTAGGCTCGCTCCTTATTACATGTTATTTAAACATAACTGGCGAAATGTGGGTGTTACTATTAGGTACACCTCTGCCCAACGCTTCGGGGATTACAAGCGTAATGTTATGTTATGTATTCTGTGGTGTTATTATTATTTAGAAAATGATAAAAAAAATGAAATTTAAATAATAATGTTAGTGACCATGATAGTTTAAAATCTTATATTGTGGTGTTATGTTTCTCAGTACAGAGATCTTAAAAGTATGTTGAATTTAACTGCTTGTATACTTAACTGATTTGCTGGCTGTACATTCAACAACATAATAAACCATCTTATTAAAATTGTATCTTTTGAATAAAGCTCTCTGCTATGAGAACCTTGTAAAGTGCACCCCTTGGGGACAACATTAAATCATATCGTTATTTACAAAGCTTCTACGAGAAATATCTTTGACCTCATTTTAACATCGTTAAGTATGGAAATACTTTCCCTTTAGTAGTCATTATCTGCCTAGCCTATTCCCAACTATGTTTGGGGCGGCTGCCAGTCTAACCGGTTGCAGCTGAATACCATTTTCTTACATGTGGCGACCGCCTATCTGACCTCCACAACCCAGTTAATACTAGGTAATACGATACCCCTTGGTTAGACACGGTTGAAAAGACTAGGCAGATGATGACTTAAGTTTTTTTCGAATGCTACATTACATTGGAGGAAACACGTGCCATTAATTAGAGTCATTTAGTAGTTCTAAAGGGTGTAAATAGACCCTTAAGGAAGCCGAAAGGCACTTGTTCTCCCCGTCTTTGCGATATTTTTTTGTTCTAGACCATACCTGGGAATCTTCTAGTTACGGAGATATTGGGGGTCAAAGTTCCAACTTTTTCAAAATGTTTTCCTTGTAAGATTTTTACTTTAAACACCTCCACGGCCCCCGTCCTATTCAATCCATCCATCAGCAGAATGCTTTGAGTGCATTGCATCAAGTCCTACCGTAAAACAACTCAAAAACAAGTCGTTTCCCTGCAACATTTTTTGCGTAATGTTACTTAGTTTGATGTACAGAATGCTTGGTTGATGGCTTCGTGAAGGGTCTGTTTACACCCTGTATAAACCGGTAATCAAATAGGTACTCAAATCAGAAACTGTGTGCTTAGTTATTTTTGTTAAAAATCCTGTGATTATTTTTTATTTGCTTTAAAAACCTCTTCAAAGGATTTGTAACAAACAGAGCGTATTAAAAAGTTCTTTAAAGGTTTTCTAAAAGGATTAAGTTCTTCAGAGAAAGTTAGCTAGTTAAAAACTATTAGCTCTGAAAAATACGCTTGGCTAATCGCAACGAAGAGAATTTACGCAACTTTCTATGAATTTAGCTTGCCAATTAGAGTTTGTTTTGTTGGATAACACCCTTTCGCAAAAGGGTTGAAATCTAGACTAAGTGGATTAGGGTTTTATATTTGAGTAAGGGATAGAACATACGTAGGTAAGGTAAAACTCTCTCAATGAATAATTCAAAACATGAAACTATAGATAAGGTGTAAAACACTCTTAACAAAGTAAAGTAAAATTTATTTGCATAGATTGCAGGTACATATAATTAGATGTAACAATAAGATGGGTGAGCCTTGTATGTACAATCTACCTTATATTAGGCATGCAAACAATCATGAAATTGTTAACTACATTGAAAATTTAATAAAATACCAGTTAATTAAATAACAGTTAAACACAATACAATTATTTAAGGTAATAAAATACTTTTTTTTTTTTTTTTTTTTAATAGTCGGCCATTGTACATTCATAATACATAAATAAAATCTACTTAATACAATTGGAATAAAAATAGGATTAATTAAGAGATTGAGAACATTAGGTATGTCAATATTAATTAAATTACATTAAATTATTCAATACATTAAACTATTCAATCATAAGTCAGTGTCATTTAAAAAGTCATTTACTGAATACTAGCATATTGCAATCAATAGTGATGTCAGTCTCTTTTTAAAATTTTGAATTGTGTAATTTTGAATGATATCGTGTACTTTATTAAAAAATATTGGGCCCAGACTAATAACAGGAAAGCCAAGAGGTACTTCTTCTTCCTGTCATTGCGATATTTTTTTTGTTCTGGATTATACCTTGAAGCCTTTTAGTTACGGAGATATAGGATGTCAAAGTTCCATGTCCGTCAATCAATCAGTTAATGATGTATGTGTTTTTTGAATCAGTTAATGATGTATGTGTTTTTTTTTTTTTTATTTCTTTTTTAATTTTGTTTCTTTTTTTTTCTTTATTCTGTGAGTTTGATGAACTGAGGTCAAATAAACTTTATTCTATCTTTCTTTCTTTTATGTAGATTCATCATCATCATCATCATCATTTCAGCCGAAAGACGTCCACTGCTGGACATAGGCCTCCCCCAAGTGTCGCCACATTGACCGGTCCCGTGCGACTCGCATCCAGCGGATCCCTGCAACCTTCACCAGGTCATCGGTCCACCTAGTGGGAGGCCTTCCAACGCAGCGTCTTCCGGTTCGCGGTCGCCACTCCAGAACTTTTGGCCCCATCGGCCATCCGTTCTGCGAGCAATGTGCCCTGCCCACTGCCACTTCAGTTTGGCTATTCTTCGGGCTACGTCGGTTACCTTGGTTCTCTTGCGGATGTCCTCATTTCTGATTCGATCACGCAAGGAAACTCCGAGCATAGCCCTCTCCATTGCCCTTTGGGTGACTTTAAGCCTTCTGATAAGGCCCATTGTGAGCGACCACATTTCGGTCCCGTATGTAGATTAGTCTGAAGTAAATATTGCATAAAAAGGGATAAACAAATCCAGTAGGTACACTCGTAATGTGCGGTTTTAAAAACGCACTCAATTTATTTACACACAGTCACATACAACCCAAGCTATTATAAAACTTTATGTCAGCCTACGAACAAATTATTTACAATAATTTTAACTGAATAGATAAAAGCAACGAGTATTAATATTTTATTGCGAAAAAGGCCGCTATGAATACATTGCTCTCGATAGCCTCCATTATAAATTCAAATCGCCACACAACACACCAAATAATCCTGACACATACAAAACCGAAGCAACACATAAACCACGGGATATCATCACAGTTAAATGGCGCAACCTTCGCCTCCACATTTATGTATTCGCATTCTTACTGCAAAACAACTGCTGAACAAGGACGCGTGAAAATGTTATTCACGTGAGAGCAAGAAGGTCGAGGTTATTAATTAATTAATCTTTAAAAACGTATTAGCGATACTTCAGTAGTGATGGGTATCGGTAACTATCTCATATATGATTATTACTTAAAATCATAGAACTGGATGGCGACTGCCTCGTTCGTCAAGTCGTCGCAAGTAAGGCTGCTGAGTAGGAGGACCTGGATTTGATTCCTAGGTCGGGCATAGTGTTATTGAGTTTTTCCACCAGTAATTTGTCAGTATCAGTCGCAGAGTCTGGATTAGTGCCCGAGTGATGGTAATGGGATCGCCACTATTATAGGGGACTTCAATCATAACTCGCGAAATGTGAGAGTACTATTAGGTACACCTTTGGCTAATCCTTCGGGGATTACAGATGTGATGTTATGTACAAAATCTGATTTTTAAGTAACTAAGCACGTCGTGAGGTCATCATGACCAAAAACAGCCAGGAGGCCTGTTTGAAACATAAACCAGTCAAGTTTACGTTAGGTTTAAGACTAAGACCAATTAGTAACATTTACGATCAATTTCCATCGTTTACCAAGTCGTGACGTATGACAGCTCATTGTTATTGGAGATATTATTACGATTTACGTACAGAACCCGCTTGGCAGACTCCCAATACGTGGCTGGCACATCAAACACTTTACTGGTCGCTTTGTGCTAGATCAAGTTTTTGAATGGCGATAATTGTTCATGAATAGCTTATCTAAATGAATAGTGGAACTAAGTTAAGTTTGAGTTCCGTGTAGGATTACCATCCTGCCGGCCTTGTCCGGAGATGTCCGGCTTTTTGGCCCTTTTAGGCGGAGCTTAGGAATCGAGTTCTATGGAACCTTCGCCACTAGATGACACTCTTTCAAAGGATTTCTTTATTTAATTTAATTACAACGGTTTAAAACCAATAACAGTAACTAAAGCACAAACACTACTAAACATAAACAAAAATGGACAAAAATGGAAAACAGAAAACAGATAAATATTAAAAGAGTCAGGTACTCTGTCATGAATCACAGTACCTCTGACATGCCAATACAATCTTTGTCCATTCATCCGCAAACAGATCGTTTGTTGGATTAGAATCCAAGAGATCATTAAGTGCAGCTCCAGAGTTCGAGGAATTGGATACAGGAGGATACAGGAGTCACTTTCTTGCTTTAAATACAATTACCAATTTTTAAATAGCCCTCCGTAAACCAATCTTCATAACAACAGCTATAGAGGGACATCGCCGAGTAAATAAACTTTTAACTCGCAACATCAAAGTCTGTTAAAACCTAATTGGTTAAAACATTAAAGAGATTAATGGGCTTAAATAAATGCGCATTTACATGAAGATGAAAGAAGACTTAATGGTCTATTAAATGATGGTCACATAATCACATTAAATGAATCATCTACAGATGTAACGTCTCTATTCACTAAATTATGGAATACTAACACCCACAATTCGCCAGATGGGTTTAAGTCCCACGCACGGGTGGGCCTTTTACTATAGAACAACATAATATCATGTCTGTACATGGGACTTAAACATAACTGGCGAAATGGGGGTGTGCTATTAGGTACATCCACATTTCGCCAGATATGTTTAAGTCCCATGTACAGGCGTGATGTTAATAGTGGGCCTGGTAATAGTGGTAATAGTGGGCGAGCCTATTGCCATCAACCAGGCGCAAATCCAGACTCCGTGGCTGCTACTGAGAAAAACCCAAATTCCTGATAGAAAACCCAATAACATTTTGTCCGACCCGGGAATCGAACCCAGGACCTCATGCTCGGCAGTTGCGCTTGCGACCACTAGACCAACAAGGCAGTCAATCACTTAGCCAGTAGTTTTTTTTTTATAAATTACTATAAATTGGGCGTAATCCACAAGAGTACATGTCACCTTTCGCCAGGACACTGGACTACCGCTACCGAGAGATAAAATGAAATAAATAAATGACTGGTGGCAAAATTTACGACCTACAAGATAGTCTGTCACTTGTGTTAAATTTCAACATGCGGTCATCGTCAAACCTTTAAGCTTTTTATTTGATCATCTCGGTAAGAAGCTGCACGAGGAACACGTAAACACAACTCATCCTGTTGACTTAGGCTGTTCCCAAGCTGGACTAAATCACCCAGCACTCTTCCTTCCACGTCCAGTTTGTTCCATTCAGTTGTTAAGGACATCTGTCTACCTGTAAAGCATCACTGGCTACGCTTAGGGCCTTTTCGTTTCTCACTCGTCTGCTTCAATAGCGCAAACACACTTCCCGACTTCTCTTCCCGAATTCTCTTCATCATCTGCCTAGCGTTTTCTCATCTGTGATGGGCCAGACTCCAGACTCACCGTACGCAGGTGATTAAATTACCAGTAGGTATTACACATAGAGCGACTGGTTTTCTCCATAAGAATCTGGAAGAATGAATCGATGGAGCGCTTTGCCACACTTCCTGATAATTCAAAACTATCTCAATCCTCCAATTCTTTCTCGTCTCTCTATACAAAGTCTACGGAACCAGATCACATGCGTACGCACATATTTACGATGCCACACGTAAACACAGTAGACATATTAGTAGTAAAATACAGTATTCCAACTAGGAACAAATTAATGGTTCGAATAGGCATATCAGATATGCAAAGCGTTTACCGAAAGCTATCCATGCTTCAGGTAATAGGTTTTTCGGGGAGTATAACGTGGCTGTCGTATCCAAATAATGGGTGGTCGATGGTGTGGTTTTATTTGTGAAGGCCAACATAACAAACAGTTTAGTTTGCAAGTCTCATACGGTTTTCTTTTAGAAGTGGAAATTATGTTTTTCGTACTCCTCCGCTATTTTTAGAGTTCCGTTCCTCAAAAGGAAATACGGAACCCTATAATGACCCCCCCCCCGCTCTGGGCGGAGCGGAAGGGAGTATCAGACTTTTACTGACTAAAACCCATCCATGTTCCTTCTTTGCCCTTTGTGTTCCAGGGCCGCGGTATCTCTTTCGAACAGTCCAGCAGCCCAAAACACAGATCACTATTGATATTCTATTGTTTGTTTGTTTGTTTGTCTGTCTGTTGTTTTTGTTGATATTGTTGTTCTATTGTTGGTTGTGTATATTTTGTTATTATTTAGTATTATAGGATCGCTTTTTGTCGGTCTGTCTGTATGTCTGTTTGTCTGCCAAGACCCATTTTATCAAGAACGCATAGTGGTATCAAGAAGAACTTATAAACTTGAATCTTATAGACCTGATTTCCGTGATGGACAAAGCCTTTCTGGCGCCCGCCACTGTGAATTCTCAGTTTAAGGTTTTGACAAAAAAAAAATATTGAAAACCCGCGTTTGTTTTCACAAAAGGGGCCTAGTTGGATTACTGGTTATCTTTATACTGTGACACAGGCAACTGTAGCCATTGAGCCAGATCGTTACGTTTTGGCTCCGATTCAACTGACCAATGACTTATCATGATCTGTTTCAACGAACCACGATTTTCGGTGATAGGTGATGAGTACTTAGGTTTTCTTTTAGAAGTGATAATTACATACTTTAATGATGATTTGTCATCGATGTCTTCGGACAAATGACATTTTTGTTCTTCTC
This sequence comes from Noctua fimbriata, assembly GCA_905163415.1. Classification (NCBI taxonomy): domain Eukaryota; kingdom Metazoa; phylum Arthropoda; class Insecta; order Lepidoptera; family Noctuidae; genus Noctua; species Noctua fimbriata. The sequence continues at coordinate 4,729,611 of LR990946.1, forward strand.
TGTTTGGCACTGATTATTTATAAAGGTTGTTTCAAATATCACATTTAGGTAATTACAAAAAAGATGTCTATCATTAAAGGCAAAGTAAACATGGAAATATTTTCAAGTGAGAGGGCAAAAAGGTTAGGTACGTGTACTTTGATGTTCAGCTACGCCTTTCGCGGTCGGTCTGCGGATGGGTGACCATCCTCTTCAAACCGAGACCCTTTTGTGTCTTGAAAACGACGTCTAGCCGCTTGCTGGATCCAGCTTTCATTTGTAGATCTTTTAACGGTTATAAACAAACGCCTGTATCTGTATGCCAAATAGCCCGATCCGTTCATTAGTCTCTAACTAATGAACGGATCGAATTAAAACTGTGCGTTGATAGTTAGTCAGGACAAATGATTTTATAAGTATAATAAGGGGAAGGAGCTCATGGCTAAATAATAACAGCCGCTCGGGTCGATCTTTAGGTTAAGCCGTGCTTGCCTAGGTTAGTCTGTGGATGGGTGACCGCCCATTACATAACGAGTTTCCTCCGTGCCTCGGGAAGCACGTTAAGCCGATGGTCGCGGCTGTCATTTGTTGATCTTTGACAGTCGTTACAGGTAGTCAGTGCCCCAAAAAGTCTGACAACCAGTCTTACCAAGGGGTATCGTATTACCCAATACTAACTGGGTTGTGGAGGTCAGCTAAACAATCGCTCCATGTAAAATACTGGTTAGACTGGAAGTCGACCCCAACATAGTTGGGAAAAGGTTAGGCAGATGATGAAGTTTAATAAAGATTATCTTTCATCAGGCATACAGCCGTTGAAAGCATATTCTGTTAACCATGAAGGTTAACTCTCCATGGTATTGACCTCACTCAAAAAAGGCCAAGAGCAATCGTTTTTTTATAATCACAACTGGGCCAAAGTCCCTCAAAAAACGCTGCCGCCCTTTGCCTTGACCCACTTCTTCGACCATCGGCTATTGGTCCGTACTGCTCAAATCCCCCAGTTTTGTAGATAAACACGTAAAGACGGACAGACAACATCGTTAGTCATACTATCTAATAGTGTTTACTAAACATTTAATCTTGAAAACTTATGGGACAATGTAATGGATGAAATGGGATTTTAGATTTGCAAGTTCCCATTAATTGTTCAAATTATAGTTTAAGCTATCGTTGCTCTGTGACTTTCGTTTACATACAAAATTGAACCCTGGTTAGTTCGTCATAGGATTGGTTTTTGAGTAGTGTGAGCTTTCCTCTACTTACTCAAAGGAACATTAAACAATCATATCTTTCAGATTTCATGTTTCTGCCTTTGGTAGGTAGTCTTGGATTTGTGTTGTCTGTTTGTCAGTTAGTATCGAATGTGTTTTGTAACTTTAGAATATATACAAGTAAGATCCCATTATCAGATTCATCTTTACTAATATTATTAAGTTTTTATTTAGGGGGTACCGCAGTGTCTCAAGACGAAAGTCTATGACCAGTGTGTGGTGCCAGTGATTACTTACGGGACCGAAACATGGTCGCTCACAATGGGCCTTATCAGAAGGCTTAAAGTCACCCAAAGGGCAATGGAGAGGACTATACTCGGAGTTTCCTTGCGTGATCGAATCAGAAATGAGGACATCCGCAAGAGAACCAAGGTAACCGACGTAGCCCGAAGAATAGCGAAACTGAAGTGGCAGTGGGCAGGGCACATTGCTCGCAGAACGGATGGCCGATGGGGCCGAAAAGTTCTGGAGTGGCGACCGCGAACCGGAAGACGCTGCGTTGGAAGGCCTCCCACTAGGTGGACCGATGACCTGGTGAAGGTTGCAGGGATCCGCTGGATGCGAGTCGCACGGGACCGGTCAATGTGGCGACACTTGGGGGAGGCCTATGTCCAGCAGTGGACGTCTTTCGGCTGAAATGATGATGATGATGATGATGATGATGATGATTTAGGGGGTAATCTCCGCAACTAATGATCAAATTCTAATTAAGTTTGTTGGCAGAAAGCTACATTTATTGTGGGTGCTATGGTCTATAAATTATATTTATATCATGCATATTAGAAGAGCTATCACAATTTTTGCGGATTAGGTCGCGGTCGGCTAGTTTATCACAAAATCATGTTGGCTTTTAGACGCTGTTCACACACAGCACATAGCCGGCCGCCGACTGTGGGCGCTGAGTAAAAAATGTACGAAGAAAATTCAGATTGCCGTTTGTTTTTTCATACATTTTTTACTGAGCGCTCACAGTAGGCGGCCGACTATACGCTGTGTGAACAGCGCCTTAGAAATTAAATGTCTGAGAGGTACATGAAAGAAAGATAATTTTCTGAGTTTTCGGGCCTCAGTTATTAGTGTTATTATAATAGAAGAATAATTTGAATATGTCTAAATCCATACAAATTCTATAAAATGAAAGTAATTTTATCTGTTACCTTTGCACGCTTTACTCAGTGAATCCAGCAGGTTAGGTCGCGGACAATAAATATTCAAACCAAGCTTTAGCTCGTTGCCAAATAATTACAGCCGCTCGGGTCGATCTTTAGGTTAAGCCGTGCTTGTCAAGGTTGGTCTGTAGATGGGTGACCAACCATTAAAAACCGAGTTTCCTCCGTGCCTCGGAAAGCACGTTAAGCCGTTGATCCCGGGTGTCATTTGTAGATCTTTGACATTCGTTAGGTAGTCAGTGGCCCAAAAAGTTTGACAACCAGTCTTACCAAGGGGTATCGTATTACCCAGTACTAACTGGGTTGTGGAGATCAGATAGGCAGTCGCTCCATGTAAAATACTGGTATTCAGCTGCATCCGGTTAGACTGGAAGCCGACTCCAACATAGTTGGGAAAAGGCTAGGCAGATGATGATGAAACCAAACTTTAATAAGTAAGTCGATCCATCACGTAAAAAAAACCAACGAATAAAGGTGAATGAAGCTATTACATAGGTAATTCGTCAGGCTTTTAAGAAAGCACTGTAACTATGTAAATGACTAACAAAGCCACTGAAAGCATTAAATGCAAAGAAGTACTGAAATCTGTACAAATAAACAAAACTGTAGTGTCTGTTTGTAATTTCAAAATAACGGTACTTATAATAAAAAATATTTTTTAATATTTTTGTCTGTCTGTCTGTCTGTTTGTTTCGGTTAATCTCTGAATCTGGTGGACTGATTTTGACGCTTTTACTGGCAGATAGCTGATGTTATAAGGAGTAAAGTTTAGGCTATTTTTATTTTAGAAAAAGGATAAGCGTTCCTTGCAAAAAAATGAAAACCTTTGAAATTGTTAAAAAAATCCAATTCAAATAGGGAAGTAATTATTATTTTTATAATAATTTCACGCGGATGAAGGTCGCGGGCAACAGCTAGTACTGAATATAAACTAATGTAACACATCCGCAGGTTTGTCTGTTTGTTTGTTACTTCTTGACATCTAAACTACTTAACCGATTTCAATGAAATTTTGTGCAGAGCTTAAATGTGGTCTGAAGTAAGACATAACTTATTTTTTTATTAAAATACATGAGTTCTCCGGTCATGCGAGTGGGATCGCGGGTAAACGCCAGTATATAATCAATTTTCTTTATTTCGTAAGTGATACCCAACAAAAAACAGAAATAGCTGCCGTAATTTATATTTAACCGATCAAATTCCACCAGTATCTTTATGTGACCTTAAAGAAATATCTTGTTTACGTTCAGGAAAAATTCTTAAACCGAACGCTTTTAGAATGTTTGTTTGTCCTACCTAATCTCGAAAACGGCTGGTACTACATCGAAATTCCTTCAAAGATTTACGATGTTAATAACGTTTATTAAACCAACTTTATATCATCGCATAATTTCAAAGGGCTACGAAAAAACTCGTGGAAAATTTATGCGGTCAAAGTCGCCAACATATTCAGTGTTAAAAAAATTATGCCAGTCGTAAAGTGCCTAGCAGAAAAAAAATGTTTATTCATGTCTCGAGCTTCGTGTCATCAAAAATAACCACAAAAACAAATAATAAAAAGTAACGTTTTAACGTACGTTGTCAACGAGATTTAAAATTAAAAGTGTGAGCTATTTTTGTAAGAAAATATTAGTCACACACTCATAAAGAAAACGGGCGTATTCTGGGTGTACAGACGCCAGCACATTAAGCTACCCAAAACTGTGAAATTTTCCCAATCAACCTTGAACCTAAAACTTTAGCGATATATAACATTATTTTTAGTATATGCGAAACCTGAATATAGTTTGTTCAGAATAAGTAACTGAATCGATTCCAATAATTTTTAAACCATGTTATATTTTTCCCCAATAACATTTAAAAAAGTTAAAAGTTGGATACCGAGCGACTTTGAGTACCTATCGCAATAATTTAGGTGCCAAATTATTATTATCAATGAGCTCAAGACGACGCTGGAGGCGCGCGCTGCGTGGTAATCGCGTTTTTTTGCGGACAACTAGGTAACAGAACAAGCTTATAACTTTGTGATTATTCATGATACAGTTTTGAAATTTTGTACATAGATTCTTTACATAAAAACACTAGACACGTGTATCAGTTTTCGCATATACTAAAACTAATGTTGTAGTTGAAAATCAATTAAAGAAATTTGACAGATTGCGTCTGTACGGCCGAACAACTCACCATCCGACTTGAATTTTTGAGCATTTTCGAGCGAGATGACAGTTATACCAAATATTTACGTATAAGTGAACATTGAATTATTAGATAAACAAATACCAGAGTAATGTAAAACGTTCTTTATGTATTGTGAAAACGATTATTGTTATGCGTTAATTCAGTATTGAAAACTATGTGTTAAGATTGTTTATTTAAAATGACTGAAAACTTACGTAGTGTTTATTTTGAGGTTATGTTAGCTAGTAATAGGGATTGTGTAAGCGGTGTATTGTTTTAGTATGAATTTTGTTATGGAACATTTATTGTTCTGTAGGTAACTCCATACTAATAACCATGAAAATTTATATGGGTTCCGTACGGGTCTTATAACTGCGTACTTACATTTATTGGCTCAATTAACCTAGGTTTATATTATTATTATAGTAAAGGAATCAAGGTAGACTTGGCTCAATAAGGTAAAAGCTTTTTTTAGCAGTAGCCTGATGATTTTGTATCGATTGATTGATCAACTGTTTTGTTACGTACAAATATTCAAATTCGATTTTTTTTATTTCTTAACAAGATTACAACAATTAGTTTGTGATTGGAGCCTTCTTTTTTCTGCCTGTATTAGAAGACTCCGCTCTTCCATAACAAAAGAAAGACAAATATTACTAACATATTTAACATAGGTAAGTAGACAAGATAGTCTTAAAAAAATTGTGGGTGTGTGTGTGTATTCGTGTGTATGTGCATGTGTTGTGTGCTTGCATGTGTGTTTGTGTGTCTGTGTGAGAGTATAGGTTATGTCGTAGGTTTCTTCCTTTTCCTCATAAGTATATGGTTTAATTCATTTCAGTATCCTTTTTTTTTAATCATATTTTTGAAATTTATATATAACATGTATGTCTTTATTTATCCTATTATATAACCTAGCAGACCGTGTATTGAATTGCATGGAGGCAACCAATATTTTTGGTTAGGGTCTTCTGCCATGTTGATTCCGGGGAAAATAGAGAAGCAAATGTGCTGTCAGTATACTCTTCAGTGTAATTATTTTCCATAAAAGAAACCGATTAAACAGAAAAAAATCTTCGACATTTGACGCCCATGTTGCAAAAAGTGTGACTAAAAGAGTGATGAATGTTGTAAATGTAGATGGATGAAGAGGGAGAGGAAAACAAAAGAAAAGATGGATGGATTGTGTGAGGAGTGATATCAAGAAAAAAGGAGTAAATGATTGACGTGACGATTGACAGGGGAGAATTGAAGAAAAAAATGTTTTGCGCCGACCCCAAGTAACATGGGACAAGAGCAGGAAGATGAAGATGATTCTGTCATATTCAAACGATTGACAAAAACAAACAGATGAAAAAAAAATGAATGAATGAATGAATTGTTAATGAATAAATAAATGAAATGAAATGATGTTTAAAACTTTTTTACACATTTGTGGTGCAAAAAGGTCACAGCAGAGCTGTATCGGTGCTAAGTACAGAAAACCGACATGTTGTATAATGAGTCATTGTTTACACTACAACCTAGCTTCGATCACCCAATTTTTCAGAATCAGGCGCCATTATTTTTAGTCGTAACAATAAAAGTGACGAACGCCAAGGCAATCACATCAAAACACACTTAGGTGTAATTATTAATGTACTAATTGACGAAGACATTAAAACGTTACATGAAGTAGTCATTAGGCTTTTATATTACTTGTACCTTTCAGAATAGTGGAGACGCAAAATAAATATGTATTTCAAAATATTAAATTCTTGCGTCAATTTATTCATAGGGCGGTCACCAACCGGTTTATGTATTTGGCATGGTTTTCAGGATTATTTTAAATAAATAATTTCTGTACTGTTTACTGTGTATTTTGTGGCTAAATAATAATAGCCGCACGGTTAATCATCTCGGTTGATGAGATCGGTCCGTGGGTGGGTGACCATTCAATGCATACAGAGTTGGTTCTAGTTGTCATTTTTAGATCTTCGACAGTCGTTACAGGTAGCCCGAAAGTCTGGCAACTAGTCTTACCAAGGGGTATCGTATCACCCAGTAACCGTCTTATGGAGGTCAGATAGGAAAAGGATAGGCAGATGATGATGTCCTAGTCAATAGCCATAAGTGACACAAAGACATTAAATTTTGAGTTCAGATAATAATTTATTAAATTGCGGCTCGCTGTTGTTTTTTCTACTACATATACAACATTAGTTTTAGTATATGCGAAACCTGAAACACGTGTCTAGTATTTTTATGTAAAGAATCTATGTACAACATTTTAAAACTGTATCATGAAAAATCACAAAGTTATAAGCTTGCTTTCTGTTACCTGTCCGCACAAAAAAGTGGTCAACACGCGGCGCCGCCACGCGCGCGCCTTCAGTGCGCAATAATAATTTGGTAGGTACCTAAATGATTGAAGTACTTAGTGTCGCTCGGTGTCCAACTTGTAACCTTTTTAAATATTTTTGGGACAAAATATAACATGGTTTAAAAATTACTGGAATCGATTCAGTTACTTATTCTGAACAAACTATATTCAGGTTTCGCATATTATACTAAAAATAATGTTGTATTATTGTTTTCTATTGTAACATGATTACATTGTTAGAACCAAATATTTTAAAGAGTTTCTTGCTGCTTTTTTTCCACTCGAAACGACCAATCCGAATCGTGCACCTGTCGTTTAACGCTTCATGTAGGTTTATGTGAAATTAAACATTTTGCAAATTGCAAAATCCATCGACACCGTTGTAAAAACGGCAGAGCTTTATACCAACTACAAAAGGAAACAAGTATTACTATACTTAGGAACCACATGGCATGTAACGTGTACTTTAGATAATTGAATTCCCATGTGTGGGAGATAAAGAGCCCTTTGTTGTGTGAGCTCCTCTCAAGAACATTGTGAAATGTATGCAAAGTGAGGCTAAAATGTAGGGCAGAGGGATTAGAGATAAGAATGATGTAACTTACGGAGGTTCGGGTGGTCAGGTTAAGAGCGTTTCCGACTTACGGCATTTCATACAAACTTTCAAGTCCTTTTTTTCGAAATTACGGAACCGATTTTAATGAAACTTCGTACGCATAAGTTGGATACATAAGTCTAAAAATTTATCAGAGAACATTTTCGAAATGTCTTTTTAAAAAAAGATAATTGGAAATTTCTGTTTCTATGGAAAATATAAAATGTAACACTATTTTTCGAAATTGTTCTCTAATAAATTTTTAGACCTATTTATCCTGCTTATTTGTATGAAGTTTCATTAAAATCGGTTCAGTCGTTTCAAAAAAGGACTTGAAAGTTTGTATGAAATGCCGTTAAGTCGTAAACGCTCTTAAAAATGATTGAATTTAATGATAACCTAACTACTACAGGTTTTCAAAAGACATGCGATCCACCTGGTAGGCTGGCCAGGTAGCGCGAATGCACCTGGAGACGGAGTCAAGATCATTCACTGGACGGCTGATGGAGGAAATCGCCGTCGAGGTAGATCGCGGCGAAGGTGTTGTGATGATCTGATCTTGTTTGCGAGGCGAACATGACCAGGGAATCAGGGATCGCACAAGATAGAGAGATATGGAAGCCGTGGGATACTAGATAGCTAAGTTTATAAAGATCCTCAGTGTTTCGTGAGATTTCTGGCGTAACTATCCGTTATTACGATTGGAGGGTCTCGAAAAGTGATATTTTATGATAGGATAGATAGCCTCATAGAATTTTTATCAGGAATAACATGGTGAATAAGTCTAAAATGTATTGAATTGACATAAGTAGGTAAGTATTGGTCAAATCTTGCAACTGAATTTCAAACCAGTTCCCCCCAACCGATTGAGCTAAAATTTTGCACACATCTTTGGTTCTGGTGACAATACATTTTATGACAGACATGACTTGATCATACAGCCAGGATCAACTCCTCACGAAAGAACTCCTCAACGGTTAACAACACGGACACGAAACTTTGTATACGCGTTCAATGTTGATAAATAAACCATTTTTTTAAAGTTTTATTTGAGTTAGGACTTTTGAAAATACCTACCGACGTTAATTGCAAACTTGGTTATATTGTATTAATGCTAGGTTTGTCTATTGTCGCTGTCTCGCTGATGACTTTTGCAGGCATAACGAGTATTTAATTGATTCCAGCGATTGCATGCTGGTGGGGCCCGTACATATTTAATCATGAGGTGAACTTTTTACGGTTCCAATCGATCGTGTACAGGCCTATGATTAGTTACTATGTATGTCGCAGTCATAATGTTCAATGTGCCATCACTCTGATAATCTTCGAAGAGTAAGGCAGAGGAGTACCTTTTAGTACACCAACATTTCGCCAGTAATGTTTAAGTCCCATGTTATAGGGGGCGAGCCTATTGCCATCCACCGGAGACAAATCCAAACTCCGTGGCTGTTTCCGAGAAATCCTTGCTGGAAAAAGTCAATAACAGTTCTCCCGACCTTGTAATCGAACCCATTACCTCATGCTCAGGAGTCGCGCTTGCGACCACTAGAATTAGAGTTACCAATTAAGTTATCTAAATGGAACTACACTCGGTATGTAAAGTAAGAGCTAGGATTTGGAGTTGCGTACACCAGCCCGTTACACCATGCCATAAAAATGCGCATCAATGTGTAGTTATGTTGACACCTATGTCGTTTCCTTATCAACCTGTCAAGGGATACTGTAATGCGGACATGGATCACTTGATTTCTTAAATAGGCTCAACGACACGTCAATAGCATAAATCGGTTTACCATGTATCAGGACTTATCACAACGCTATTGTATGAAGCTTAGTTATCATCATTCTAACTTAGGTTAGGCACTCCATGTCTTTTACAATATCTGTGTCATTCCATAATTTTTTTACAAGTTTTCATTTAACTTGTAATGTTTGTATGTTTGTTTAGGCCAAATCTTGCAACTAAATTTTAAAACAGTTGTTCCTAACCGATTGTGCTGATAATTCGTATACACGTTTAGTTTGGATGACAGCGCACGGTTAGCTAAGTGAAGTCATTCTAAATAAAAATAGTAATTTTTGCACCCCCACGATATGGGTATCAGTTAAAAGGGTTTGCTTAGAAGAATACGAAAACCAAAAACAATGTTTAATGTTGTTTTAACCATAACCTTGTGTCACAATCCATCTAAGGATTTTCTTTTTGGTTTTTCTCTACTCTGAAAGCTGATGTAGCTATGATCCAGTATTTAAATCAAGCACTGGATCGAAATTAGCGGCTGCTCTATTGTAATCCATCGCTGGTTACTGGATTAATTGAAGAAAGTTGATCTATATTAGTGCAATGTTTTGTGGAATAGGATTGACGGGTTTGGTGAGACACAAAACCCTCCTCCCTCTTCAATGTAGAATGAGAACCCACCCGATGTAGAATCTACCCTGTTACTGGTGGGTTAAAGTCCACCGATTATTTTCCGGGTTTCTGTAAATATTGATAACTCTGATATGGCGATATAGAAAACGTAAGGTAGCTTATATCTAGCGGTTAGGTATGAGAATCAATCGTTCATAGCCATCCCAATTCATACTCAAAAATATCAATGTTTGTCTCTGTCGGTTACCTCATGTGATCATTCCGTGTTAATAGGGCACGTTAAAGAACTTCAAGGCGTGAAACGAGACATGGTGACGTAGCTATGGAGAACAGTGGACTAGTTGTAAATATAGCGGGTATGCGCCTGCGCGGGGTCACTGGCGTACATCTATTCTAGGGCTGCACGGAATAGCTGGACTAGTCCTCAGTGGGGTTTCTTAGGCCTGTATTAATATATTAGTAACATTTGAGAGTCCCCATTTTAAGTGATCTACAATGATGCTGATTAAAAAATAGCATTATGTTTGTATTGTGATTATGAAAAAACCGAAATTGCCATATTCAGTTGGATCAACCTTCTATCAGAATACCAGCGCTGTGACTTTTTTTTAAAAATTTGCAGCACCATGCATGCTTTTGGTCTCGTACGGGACCAATTTCGTATGTTTTATCTTTTTCTTGTTTGCTTTTATATAATTTTGTTTTATTGTTAATTCAACCGTTTTTTGTTTTGTCCTGTGCGAGACTAATAAATATTTATTTTTCTTTCTTTCTATCAATTTCTTAAATATGAACATTATCTTAGAAGTATTCTCTTTTGAACTAAAATTACAAAAATATTTTCAATACGAGCCTAGCAGATAAAATGAATGGAACTGAATCTTCTACAAGAGAAAGTGGAAAACATACTGAAAATTTTAAAGCAGAATATTACAAAGATCATATAGCACGACGTGGATGGATGGATTGTGTGAGAAATTATATGAAAGAGCAAGGAGTAAATGATGCCGTGACGTCTGACAGGGGAGAATGGAAGAAGAAAACATGTGGCGCCGACTCCAAGTAGAATGGGAAAAGGGCAGGATGATGATGATGATATAGCACGAAGTCAAAATAACCCTATATCGGTCCCACTGCTGGGACACGGGCTCCTCAATACCTCTCATTGAAAGAGCGTGGACCACAATTCACTACGCGGGCCCAGTCCGCGCTGGAGGATGCTACATTTTCGCATTAGATTGATTTTTTTGCAGTAGGATATACCAGTATTCTCACGATGTTTTACTTCGCCGATTTTAGGAGCAGAGGTGATTAAATACATTATGTACACCAAGAAAAGCACGACCTACGACAAATAAGTTAAATTAAGGTGATGTATAAATATAAGAATTACATTAAAGTCTAAATACGAATTACGATGAGAGTCACGATCAAATAGGACATTAACTCCTACAATAATATATATATATACCTATATTATAACACGTATAAATGTCACTACATATCTCATTAATATTAGGTCATCGACGTCTGAAAATGGGTTACTACAGCTATAAACGTCAACGCAACAGCTGCTGTTATCATGCAGATGCTAGCATGTGCCAACAAGACGAGATTAGTTGCAATGGTCCCGATTATTATCATATTTAGTTTATCAGCGGTCGTTATCTTCATAGCATTGGTGGTTCCGGCTGAATGACTTTAGAAAGATGGAAAGAATAAAGTTTATTTGACGTCAGTTCATCAAGCACACAGAATAAAAAAAGATACAAAAAAAAAAAATAAAGAGAAAATACATACTGCTGTGTGCCTCACGGCTGCGCCAAAAAGGTCCATTTCAGCATTCATGCCAGACTGGATCGGACAGGCAGACAGGACAGAGACACACACACAAGAGGACAGGACAGGACTTTGAATGTCTAATTCGTAGACTTGATTAACGAATACCTAAAACCCTGAAACTCCACTTAACTATAAAGGCCGTACATGGGGAGATCAATCTGAATCATACTGCTTTGTATTTTGGTAAAAAATTTATGACCGGCCCCAGCATATCTTTTAATTGTAAATATGCTAAGTATTCCATAAGGGTCGCCTTTTACGACACCCGCCGAATGAGATTAGATGTGGTATACATTGAGTCCGGCAATTTACATTGCATATTAAATTAAATTATCACATGCAGACAAATTCATCTAAAAGCCTATTAAGAACGAGAAAGATATAGCACGAAAGAAGGTGTCTGATGAGATGACGAGTAATAGTGAAGTATGGAAGAAGAAGACATGCTGCGCCAACCCCAAATGAATTCAGATAAGAGCAAGAGAATGAAGATGACATGCGGGATTTGCAATACTATTTATTTTGAAAATTCAACAATATTTATTCATTGAGTAATTGACGTTGTCTTGCAGATGAGTTTTTAAAACAATGCAAAGCAATGGGTTTTAAATTTCCTTCAGAATTCTTCAGATTTTGATAATCAACTGTTGTTACGAAATTGGGGTGTCGAACCATAGAGAGCACGGATTAACAATGCGGTCGACGTATCGACATTGTCTCTGATTCTGATCAGACGAATTTGTCTAAGATTAATCTGACCAAATGTGTGCATATACACGAAACCGTGTCATCAGTTTAAATGATTCTCTTAAGGAGTGATTGAAGCCGTTACAGCCGCATGAGGTTCGGCTTTTGATGAGATCGGACGAATTTGAATATAATAGTATAAATTCGTTGGTCCCGGCTGTCATTTGTAGATCTTTGACAGTCGTTACAGGTGGTGGCCCGAAATTCTAACTTACTAAGTAATGTATCGTAATATCGTATTACCCAGTACTTACTGGGTCGTGAAGGTCAGTCGTTCCAAGTTTAATATTGGTATTCAGATGCATCTGGTTAGACTGGAAGCCGACCCCAACATAGTAAATAATAAAGGTAAAATATAGATATAATAATAAAAATATAATATAATAATAATAGAGAAAATGAAGTACTTCTGGACACGGCGCGTATTGTTAGGAGGTTCCTTTCTCAAGAGCCCTGACCACCGGTAGCTCGGACCCAGTTCCCGATGCTGGTGGGCTACTATTTTTTTATATTTATAATGTTTTTTTTTATTAGAATGTTTTAAAATGTAATTAATATGTAGGAGAAAATAATGACGATTATAAAATAATATAATATAGAATAGAGTGTGTGGGCTATTGTGAAAGCGTACCCCTTTATCTTCCCTAGAGACTAATTAACAGCGATAAGAACTCCATAGTTACTATAACGTCTTCATTCTCCAACAAGACAACTACTATCACACTCATCATCATTCTCCTGCCCTTATACCAATTCATTTGGGGTCGGCGCAGCATGTCTTCTTCTTCCATACTTCTCTATTACTCGTTATCACATCAGACATCTCCTTTCTTGCCATATCATTCTTTACACATTCCAGCCGTCGTTTCTTTGGTCTTCCTCTACTCATATACCCATCCACATTCATACTCAAAACTTTCCTCACAACATTTTCCTCATTCCTCCGCATCACATGCCCATACCACGACAACCGATTACCACACAACTTTTCAGTCACCGGCGCCACTTTCAGACTTACCTCTTATATACTTATTTGTAACTACTATCACACTCATTCACCGCAAAAAATAACACAAAAAAATCGCTCCGGAAATCTGCCTCAAAATTGTTTGCAACATCAAAAACAGTGAACGCTAAACGTACACAGGTAGCCTTTAGAATCGCTCGTAAAAGTCATGTAAAGTAATTATCTGCAAAGATTTATGGCCACTGAAATGATTCTGATGCACGGAAAAACTGAACACGGAATATTAGCTCAGAACTGAGGGAAATTGTGCTTGAAATGTGTGGTGTGTTTTTGAGTTCCCTACGTTTAGACTGGATGAAAACCTTGGTTTGGAGGATAGAGATGCTTGGATGTGATTTGAAGTTTATATGGCATATACAACATTATTTTTAGTATATGCGAAACCTGAATATAGTTTGTTCAGAATAAGTATCTGAATCGATTTCAATAATTTTTAAACCATGTTATATTTTGTACCAATCGCAATAATTTAGGTACCTACTGCCAAATTATGTTTATTAATGAGCTCAAGATGACGCTGGAGGCCCGCGTGCGGGCGCGTTGCCTGGTGACCACGCTTTTGTGCGGACAACCAGGTAACAGAATAAGCTTATAACTTTGGGATTTTTCATGATACAGTTTTGAAATGTTGTACATAGATTCTTTACATAAAAATACTCGACACGTGTTTCAGGTTTCGCATATACTAAAACTAATGTTGTATATCATGAGGAGCTCGTGGCTTAATTATAACAGCCTGGGATCGATTTTTATGTTAAGCCGCGCTTGCCTAGGTTGATCTGTGGATGGTTGAAAACCCACTTGTATAATCTACTATTAGACTACAGTACAGTCATGAATTGTAGTATCATGTCACATTATGAATAATTATAATTGTTACCAAATTAGAATGAATTTAATATCTATCTACAATTTACTAACTGCATGCATAATTCAAATTAATATTTGTTCTTAAATTAATAAACTGCACTCCGAAATTAATGGCAGAGTAATAGATCATTAACATTATACTTATCTTTAAGAACGTTCTGTACCTTATTCACGCAAATTGTTTTCATTTATGATTTTCTTGTACAATTTCAATTTGACGAGATTGTTTTCAACATATATGTTCACTGAGGTATCTTATAATCTGTAATAAACTTACTACAAAGTTGTCCTAACAACAGACTCCCACTGAATCAATAAAATGAGATACCCACATAAATTATCTTCCTGTATTTAGTGGTATGTTTGCCAAATGTGACTTTTATAGCCATATTTAAAACTTTGTAGTCAGATCCCTGTAGTGTATTGTGTGGGGAAAGCCCATGCGCCCAAGCAGTTTATAGATATCTAATGGGTACATTAGAAGACCGTAACATAAATTACATGATAAATGGTTTCATACATGCGGGACTACATGGGTTTCGTTTGAACTGATATTAATTTCTGTCGAAATTGTAAGATCGAATCCATTAAGATAGCAACTCACTCAAGAGGTCGATAGATATTTTTTGCGGTCTTAAAGTCTGATAACCAGTCTTACCAAGTCGCATTGTATTAACCAGTACCTACTAACTGAGTCGTGAATGTTAATAGGCACTCGCTCCATGTAACATACTGGTATTCAGCTGCACCCGTTACGGGAAGCCAATCCCAACATAGTTGCGGAAAGGCAGACAGATGATAATTTATTTATTAAAACTTCTCGCACACAAATAAGGTACAAAAGTGGGCATAATGCCTTTGGCATTTTCTACCAGTCAACCAAGGGTGGTCAAGACAATAAGAGGACAGGTTGCGCTGAATCTATGTATGTAGGCTATGCAAAGGCTTGTTTATTTCTTGTGTCTTAATTTAAGCTGTTACATGTAAATTATTATATTCCATTTCTTTTTTTCAAATAAGTTGTAAAAAAGCTTGTAAATTATGAATTAATTTTAACGCAGCAAGTAATTTGGTGTTAAAATCTACAAAGTCATAAGTTCCGCGTATCAGAATCTCTTTGTTTTACATCTTAAAGATAATGCGCTGTGTAATCTTAACAATTATAGTATATTGTCTACGGTTTTAGCTTAGACTTTCGCACAAAGAGATGTTATGAATGAGGCTTCTGGTTTTCTGGCTGATGGGTCATTTATGTTACCACATAATCTTTATTGTGGTGTCTTTAAGGAGTTCCCTTATATTTTCTTTACACACTTATTTCAGTGCCTCGACGAATAATGAGGTTTAAAACTTCAACGAATAATGAGGTTTTGTCACACCCTGCATAAGCATAATCAGCCTATAATGTTCCCACTGCTGGGACACAGGGCCTGCTCTCTATGAGAGGGAATGGGCTATAATCCACCACGCCCAGTGCGGGTTGGTAGGTGTCACACGTCTTCGATTTTTTGGTTCTAGGACATGCCGGTTACCTCACGATGTTTTCCTTCACCGTTTTGATAGCGGTGGTGATGAAATAAATTACACAAAGTAATGCGCCTGTCTGGGTTCGAACCCGCGACTGTTTGTAAGTCGGGGCCGCTAACACCTCTGCTCTTACAAACCAGCTCACATCCAGGCTTTATTTATTTTTTCCTTTATTTATATTTTTACAAATTATTTACATTTTCAAATATTCCTTAAAAATATAAAAAATTGTAGCCCACCGGTATCGGGAACAGGGTCCAAGCTACCGGCGATCAGGGCTCCAGACAGAGGAACCTCCTAACAATACGAGCCGTGTCTAGCAGTACCGCTTTCTGAATCAAGCCCTTGATCCAGCTGCTTAACGAGAGCCTCCTCAGGTATTGGTCGAGGCTCTTGGCAATTAAGCCATGGGCTGATACGACTATCGGCACAATGATCGCTGAGTCCACATCGCACATGTCGACAACCTCGCGAGCCAAGTCAAGATACTTGATTTTCTTATCTTTCTCGGCTTCCACGAGGTTCTCAACATGCGGGACCGTTATGTCAACAATCATGGCGCGCCGCTCTGATCGATCCACCACCACTATATCAGGCTTATTGGCTACACTAGTCTATTTATTTTGTTTATTTATTTACTTATTATTAAATGCAGGCAGTTGAGACAACTGATAGCTGCCTGTATCCTGTTGTTCCCGACCAGATTTTCTTCTTACAGTATGATATATACATTGTTATATGTCTTGGTCTACAGTATGATATATACATTGTTATATGTGCCAAAATATCGTAAGAAAGTTTGTGACGATGGGTGGATGCTTTTTACTCTTTCACGCTGAAACTACAGAACGGATTTTGATTAAATTTTACAGCAATATAGTTTATACATCTATGCTAGTATTTAAAATATAACTGCCCTACATCTGTCACGATTTATAGAAAACCAGAAAAATGTTTACATTTTTCTGCCGCCATTTACTCGCCTAAAAGAAAAAGTTATTTACGTTTATTTTAAATACGAAGCTTTTAATTACTTTTGAAATTAATGTAAATAAATTCTGTCTGTTTATCTTGTGGACTCATTCAGATATTCGGGTCAATACATAAACTGCCACGATATTGGACAGTTCCTAATGTTTTTTGAAAGAATTCCTTTGCAATGAAGCATCGTTTTATTGGGTGTATTTTATTTGTAATAAATGTGTTGAAAAGTAGATCAAACTACCTCTGGTGAGGATGGATCATCATAAATATTTCAATTGTAGGTTTATGGTTTAGCTGTTACTGGTGACCTATAGGATGATTTCCACCAAACGCCTCGCATCGTACATCGCACGAATGCGGCGACAGCCGATCGCGACCGGCAGGATGCCGACTCATATGAACGGCTCCGAACCGTCACTTGCGAACATATCCGTTTCTGCGCCTAGTCCAATAGTTTCATTTCATCCGATCGTTTACGACGACAGGCGAACGGAGCCGATCGCGTGTCGCACCATACTTTCGGCTACGATCGCGTGTCGCGATAGACGCCCGCGGTCAAGCTGCTGTGCGCGACTTGGTGATATAGACTTTAAATACTGTGTACACGATTTAATATCGTTTAAAGATTGTAAAGTCCGTTCCGATGCGATGCAAGCCGTTTGATGGAAATCATCCTTAAATTCCTAGTTACATATACATAGATGTATACTGTATTAATCAGGGTTTTCTTCTTTTGCCTGTCTCGAACCAGCTTTTGTCAGAATCCGAAAAATTCAGTACGAGATCTACAAAATGGAGTTTATAGCTCGTTCGGACACCTCTGCCTTACCCTTCGGGGATTACACGCGTGATATTATGTTATGTTTATAGTTCGTGTTTTGACTTGGTACTAGAAGCGAAGGATCAATTTATGTAAGAGGTAAGCCGGAGTACATATCTTTAACATCTGTCTTTAATTATTTGTCTACAACATTATTTTTAGTATATGCGAAACCTGAATATAGTTTGTTCAGAATAAGTAACTGAATCGATTCCAATAATTTTTAAACCATGTTATATTTTTCCAAAAAATATTTAAAAAAGTTAAAAGTAGGATACCGAGCGACATTAAGTACCTATCGCAATAATTTAGGTACCTACTGCCAAATTATTATTTTCAATGAGCTCAAGACGTCGCTGGTAGCGCGCGCTGCGTGGTGGCCACGATTTTGTGCGGACAACTAGGTAACAGAACAAGCTTATAACTTTGTGATTTTTCATGATACAGTTTTGAAATTTTGTACGTAGATTCTTTACATAAAAATACTAGACACGTGTATCAGGTTTCGCATATACTAAAACTAATGTTGTATGTAATACTGACTGTGACATTTTTCAAAGGGAATCCGGTAGGAATCGAGTTGTATGGAACCTTCGCCACTGCTTGGTACTAATTCTGTCACTATCGGGCGACTGTTAAACTTTTAAGTGCAAGCTCTCTTGCAAATCAAGAACTAAGTAAGATTATCGATTTTGCCCTTGGCACTTTTGTTCATTGTCAGGAAACCGGAGGCATGTCTGAAGCAACGGTATCGTGGATTACGGCCACATAGAGAAGAGTCTTGCGAAGACGAGGTCTGCAGCCCAGCTTTGAGAATATTCTAGGCTAGTTTTGCTACTTTTATAGATTTTATAACATCATGCCTGTAATCCCCGAAGGGTTAGGCAGAGGTGTACCTATTAGTACACCCACATTTCGCCAGTTATGTTCACGACCCATGTAATAGGGGGCGAGCCTATTGCCATCAACCGGGCACAAATCTAGGCTCCGTGGCTGGTAATGAGACATTCCTGATGGAAAAACCCAATAACAATTAGCCCGACCCGGGAATCGAACCCGGGACCTCATGCTCAGCAATCGCGATTACGACCACTGGACCAGCGAGGCAGGCGAGGCAGATTATGTATAGCTGAAGAGTGAAATTAGGGTTAATTACGTTGCAATTCAGGAAAAAGACAAGCTTTAAGCAAAGCTATTCAGTGCAGCTTGATCAGACAGCAATTATACGCTTTCCAGCATTAAAAATAAATTCTGATTAATAACCAACATAAATAAAATCTAAAAAAGAAACTAAAATTTTATATTTTCCGTTACGATTAATGATAGAATTTATGTACGAATGATAAATATTCTAAATCCGCTCCAATCTGGCACAAAATCAAGGAAAATTCTAATAGTTCTATTGGGCATATTATAAAATGCTGGCACACATAATATTTGTTTCATCTACATTGATATGTTTCGTCTTAAATAAGTGGGAAATAAAGTTGTTATCGATAATATTTATGTGTGGAAGTTTTTTCATTAGAGTTTGATAGTTGACCAAGCTTAGTATGTATGTTTGTTTGATCACTACAGGAACTGATGGACGCTACCGAAAGCGCCAAACTAGTAGCTCAGTTTTGGGCTGATACAATTTAGATTGCCATCGACACGCTAAGAAGAAGAAGTATGTATGCTTGCGTATGTATCTATTTCGTTGTTACTAATCAACGTGTCGGATGCGTTAGAAAAGGTTGTATATTTCATCAGCGACAAAATTGATGGAATAATCTACTGAAAATCTTCTGTAATTCTTTTTTATCTTATTTAAAGTCGTTGTAGAAATACGCTATAAAAGTGATTGCCACTTGCCTATGTTTGTTTGTTACTTTTTTATTTAAATACTTTATTTTCCTTTTAGGGTTCCGTACTTATGCACTGTTTGGGTCCATGATCTGTATTGGCATTTATGGCAGGAAGTCTATGGATTGCGCACCCAAGTAGGCACACACTTTGGCAAAATGGGGGTTTAAAGATCTTTCCAATACTTAGTGTGAATGTGGTGCTCCCGACCAGACTATGGCCGACTTGATAGAATGTCCATTATGTCCGTACACTTGTACATTAGAGGACTTAAAAAATGCTTCAAACACTGCGATCAACGTGGTCATCTACTAAGCCCAAGAAATTTAATGAGTCGTATCATTATCGAAAGAAGAAGACTGGCTGACTGTCTGTCTGTCTGTCTTTTCATGTTTCTGTCTTAATATTTCTATCAATCATATTAAGTCATACGGACGTGTTGGCAGGCTGATTTATTGACAATCTGCTATATTATGCACGTCATCACTTACATTCTAGAATATATTATAAGTATAGCTTTTGGCCCCGGCTTCGCCTACATGGAGGTCGGAAATTATTCCACAGGAACGTACCTTGATAAAAACCTAGGTCTTACGATCCCTGTTTGTCCGTGTGCAAATTAACTTAGTAGGTATTTTTCATCCAAATTCATTTCGTCGGAACAGCCAGACACTCAGACTTACTTTCACATTTATAATATTATTATGCACGTAGATATAACAGTAACAATGTTACACTGAAAGCATTATGATTGTTTTATTGATCAGTAAAGTTTGTGGAAAGCGTCGGTTGAGCTTGCGATTTTTATGAGCCATATATTTTACGAGCACTGTAAAGCATGTGCTTAAACGTCGTTAATATATTTTTATACTGATCTGGTGTAAAATTATGTAGGACATTGGACAATGACTTTGTCTTCTTTTTGCAGAATAAGTGTACTATAAATAGCCTCAGGTATATTAAAATAGGTCTCAAGTACGGAACCCTTAGTACGCAAGCCGGACTCGCACTTGGCCGGTTTTTTCCCGTGAACAGTTATACGGAGTGGAAGGGATACCGACGCGAAAACGGTTACCACGTATTCAGTACATCATTTTGAGTCCCTCCACATATAAAATTTTCATCGGTTATTAAAAAAAAAACTGTTTTTTATTTACAATTTATTTACAAAAGTGCAATATCTACACGGTCAAAATGTACTGAACAGCTGCGTTTTTTTTTAATAACCGATAAAAAATTTCTATGTGGAGTGAGTGTGTGCTCAGAATGATGTACTGAATACGTAGAAACCGTTTTCGCGTCGGTGTTCCTTCCGCCCTGTATATGTATATGTTACGGCTAAAAGCCGAAGTAAGGTTACACCTAGTTCTATCCGATTATTTGGTCGGTGTGTCCTAGCAATAGAAAGGATACACCTAAGTATAACCAGCCGCACCTAGGTATAGCCGGCTAGAACTAAGTGTAACCTTACTTCGGCTTTTAGACGTAACATATACATTTATTTTATGTCATTCTTCTAAATGCATTGGTTCATAATTCAAGCATTGATAATTTATTAAACATGCGAATTAGTAAACAATCTTAAAAACTTGAACATCGAGTATCACTCCAGAATCATCATCTGCCTAGCCTTTTCCAAACTATGTTAGGGCCGGCTTCCAGTCTAACCAGATGCAGCTGAATACCCGTATTTTACATGCAGCGACTGCCTATCTGACCTTCACAACCCAGTTAGTACTAGGTAATACAATACCCCTTGGTAAGACTGGTTGTCAGACTTTTTGAGCCACTGACTACCTGTAACGACTGTCAAAGATCTACAAATGACAGCCGGGACCAACGGCTTAACGTGCTTTCCGAGGCACAAAGGAAACTCGGTATGTAATGGGTGGTCACCCATCCATAGACCAACCTAGGCAAGCACGGCTTAACCTAAAGATCGATCCGAGCGGCTGTTATTATTAAGCCACGTATTATTCCAGAATACAGGCCACAAAACAAAACCCTACTAAAACATGAACATACGTTCCTCTTTTGTCGTACCATTAGAAGCTCTCAACATTATCTTCCACCAGTCTCATTACTTTTGAATTCCTACATCATTACAAAGCGTACATTCAAGTCTGAGTGGTGTCTATGTCGTCACTTGAAATGCTAGCTACGTAATGGGAAATTCCGTGGCGTGCTTAACCATAACTATAAAATATGTAGTAGAACCCAGTTCATAGGGATAGGGCGTTGCCCTTTCGCCTGAAAGCAATGTTGGTTATATAATTCAGTACTCTTTTCTGGATACGGTAATGTAATGTAGGTACCTAATGTGCTTTTCGTGATAGTACCTAAGTCAGAAAAGGTTTGAGCGTTCTTAGGCCAAGGTTTGATGTAGGAATGCGTTATTTTCACTTTATTTATTGTTTTTATTTTAGGGAAATACAGGGTGTAAGGGACCGGAGGACACGGTGCAGCACACTGTGGAGGCCTGCCCTGCTTGGGCGGAGCAGCGCCGTGTCCTCGTAGAGGCGATTGGCGGCGGCGACCTCTCGCGTCCGGCCCTGGTTCAAGCCATGGTCCGGAGCGAGAGGGTATGGGAAGCCGTCACCTCCTTCTGCGAAGCAGTCATGCTAGTGAAGGAGGTGGCGGAACGTGAGAGGGAAAGAGCCTCACGTCCCAGCCGCCGCGGGAGACGCCCTGGGCGTCGGGGGTCACGTGGTGGCCCCCGGCCACCGTAGGCGCGGGCCTGTGGACGGCGAGTTTTGGGCTAGCTCGCCGTCCGGCCGTCTTATGACGACAGGCCGTGTCGACGGCGCGTTCGTGTTCCACGCGCGCCTCAAAGAGATGTCAGCAACCACGTAGGGGTCCGCACGGGCCGATGCCTGCCAGGGCTGCGGGACTGTTCGAAAGAGATACCGCGGCCCTGGAACACAAAGGGCAAAGAAGGAACATGGATGGGTTTTAGTCAGTACAAGTCTGACACTCCCTTCCGCTCCGCCCAGAGCGGGGGGGGGTCATTTGATGATTTCACATCCTAAAAAAAAAAAAAAAAAAGGGTGTAAGGGACAGCCCTCCACAAACTGACAGGGTGCATTCAGCTCCTTATTCTGAATCATATTCCACCGGAATTTTTCTCCGAAAATATTTTTTTTTCAGTTACTATTCCTTTATTTCAATGTAAAATAACATTCCCTGTACGCAGCCAAACTCTCAAACTAAAATTTATTGGATTCCCATAACGTTCCTGAAATAATTTCTTGTACCGGTCATCTTATTATGATATACTGAATTTACTCTATCAATTTGTGGAGGGCTGTCCCTTACACCCTGTATACTGATTATTCTAATTTCTAACAGTAATAATTAAATAAAAGTAAAATACTGGTTTTCAGCTATGAAAAAATTCAAATTTTCTTACGCCATAGCTTTTAAACGCTTGCAAAAAAGCTCGTGAGTTTAGAACAGAACTAGTAACTTTTTGCGATTGTGAGCATAGTAATGAGTGTTGAAGTCGGTAAAGACAATAAGACAGGTTTTATGCACTCTTTCACAACTTTAGCATAAATATAATATGTTTTAATGTTACTACTTCTGACTGGCTTCTTGTCTGTGAAGGGGTGGGCCGTCATCCACCACGCGGGCCCTGTGCCTGTTGGTAGATATCACATAACTTTAATTTTTTGGTTCTCGAACATACTTTTAACTGCTGAGCATGTGTTCCTGGGTTCGATTCCCGGCAGTGTTATTGGGTTTTTTCATCAGAAATTTTTCAGTAGCAGGCACGAAGTCTGGATTTGTTCCCGGTTGATGGCAAACGGCTCGCCCCCTATTACAAAGGACTTTTACGTAACTCGCGATATGTGGGTATACTATTATGGACACCTCTGCCTAACCCTTCGGGGGTTGCAGGCGTGATGTTATGTTATGAACATACTTTTCTCACTATGCTACATACACAAAGTAGGCAAAAAATATATATTATCAGCACAGAGATATGGGAAGCTGCAGCCTCACCTGAAAAAATCTTTCAACTCTCTCAACAAGATAAAGTAGCTAATCCACCCATAGAAACATGTGATCTATTTATAAGTATGTACCAGAAATACCGACTTACCTTCATGAGGTTATAAATAAAAAGTTTATTTGATTTGGAACTCTTTACGCAACGAACTCTTTTTGTGTTCCCATTCAGCGCAAGGTTGAAGATCTTATGGAACTGCTAACTAGAACTTGACCTGGTTGGAATTGGATGGCTTTATGTATAAAAGGAAATTAAAACTACATTTTGTTTGAGTTATGCATTTGTATGGTATCAGCTGGATAGGCAATGTGGGGAAAAG
Organism: Noctua fimbriata; assembly: GCA_905163415.1. Lineage (NCBI taxonomy): Eukaryota > Metazoa > Arthropoda > Insecta > Lepidoptera > Noctuidae > Noctua > Noctua fimbriata. Next base: position 4,753,535 of record LR990946.1, read on the forward strand.
ATTTTAGTAAGGGAAAAATCAAATCAGCAAGTTATAGGCATTTTTGAATTGTCGAAACAAAGACAACAACAAAATGAATCTACAGTGAAAGTACTGTAGTTGCCCATTCCAAAGCATATGCGCGTTTCTATGGAGAAGAACTGGCAAGAAACTCCATGGACACTCTTAAATCAGGCTAACATCTTTTAAGACGGACTGCTTCAAGGTCCTTCTTTGGACAAGCACATAATACTACACCAAACCACTGCAACTCTTGAAAGCCAGAATCGACAGTGGCGCCCAATACAAACGTGGCGAGGCAATGAAATAGAGTAGCCTTGGATCCTGCAACGAAATTAATCAGAAAAGAACAGCGGAGGACTAAGAAAGATGATAATATCTACTGCAAAACTCGACTGACACAAAATCAGGTGAAGACTGCAGGGAAAATAACAAAACGCTTCAACGAACAAGCAGAAGACCTGGTCTCGCTCTGCTCTTTGAAAACAGTCGGCAAGTAAACTGACCTATATGATTCTTAATAATAATTTGCCGACTCCAGTGTGACTATCTTATCGAAGTAAAGAATGGTCATATAAAGAGCCCTGCTAGAGGTGCTAGCAATAGCGAATTTGCAAGCATTATAAAAAATATAAATTATTGAACAGAATTAATAGTTTACACTCTAGCCAGCCAACGTGTCTGCGTAAAAGAAATGTAAGAACCAGAACCCACTATTGCATCGTCTCATTCTAGACCACCCACTAAATCTTCACTAAAAGCAGCAATGATCGAAAAGTATTTGGACAGCAGTGCCAAAACAAAAAAAAAACTTCGTTCGACTCATGCATAATTGTATCCAATTGTAACATAAACACTGGAGAGTAATTTATTAGTACATAAAACTGTGATGAAACTACCCAAGGTGCCAGAGCTGCTATCCAGATATTTATATTATAAATGTTTATTTGATTTTTCATACATTTCCTGTTTTACACTGAACTACGCTGGATTAGAGTGTTCTTTATAACTCAGATGCAGTTCTTACTCTTGGCTATGAACTCCCGCGCAAGCGACACGCGACTTGCAACAACGACTGCAAAGAAAACAAATGAAAGAATCAATAAAGTCATTTACGGCATACCGTGAGTTACCCCATAAAGGCTGGACTCCGCCGAAGCGGAGACGAGACGAGACTAGAGGAGATGCTGTTGCAAACTACCAATAGAATTTCGTTACTTACACTTCTTGTTTCCGCTTAACTCAAGTGGAAACGGTTGAGCAAAGAGGAGATGACATGTCTCGTAATTAATTAGGACAGCCTCCGCACTCGTCGGAGAAGCAGGCAGTAGCGTACAGCGCAAACGTGAAGAGACGTGAGCGGCATGCGGTGGGCGGGAGTACAGACCATCTCTACTCGAGCCAGTACTCATCTCCGCACAGCTTCAGTGGACTCACCCTAACTCCTAAGGACCTCCTCACCTCTCCGCTTCGCAAATCTCCGTTTTAGTGAAGTCCAGCCCTTACGCAATTCGCGTTGCGAGTCGTTTCGTAATTCGCGTCGGAAGTCGCGTGGTAAGTCGTGTCACAAGTCGCGAGGTGAATCGCACTTCTCGAACGTGTTTCTTGACGACCCAGATAATGTTTTCAGAGTAAAATTGAGTTGATTTGCGAAAATTATAGAAAAGGTAGCTGCTTCCTGATGTGTTTACGATCGATGGGAACTGGGAGATTGAACGAACGAAATTATGTGTGTTTACATGAATCGCTGAAAAACTGATGAAGATTTAGATCAAACTGTCAGCGTTCTAATTGTGAGGTGTTTTGAGTATTTCTGGAAAATAAATAAGCAAGAAGAGTGGGAGGATATGGCGATAGACCAGTAATAGATGCAGAATGACGATCTCCACAAGTTGGCAGAAAATAGATGGATGACACGAGGGTCAAGCTCAAATTGGAGATGTCCATGTATAAGTACACGTCATAACAAGTTATGGGGAAAGACTCACTGACCTAAGATATACGGACGCTACCACTAAAGTTGCGTCGAGTGGAGACGAGATGGCTGTTCTCCTGAAGCGTAGGAGCAGAGAGCGCTAAACTTTACTTTAAAGTCAACCAGGCCAAAACAAAAATAATGGTGGTAGACCGCTCATCTTCTTCCAAGCTCAAACCTACTGGTCGGGTATAACAAAGTCAGTGAGTTCGTGAATCTTGGGTCTTTGATCACGAGCGAGAGAGCTGCCAGCCTTGAGGAAATTCACCGTCGTACTGGTATGGCTAAAAGTGCAATGACCAAGTGCATTAGGCCACTGATGACTGACAAAGGTTTGGCAAATCAGAAAAAATCAGGCTGCAATACTTGGTGGAAGGTATATCTTGACACAAATTGAATCATGGAATTAGAACATGCTTGTAGTATTTGAGAGTGAGGAGCTTGTGGCTAAATAATAACAGCCGCTCAGGTCGATCTTTGGGTTAAGCCCCGATTAACTGCCTTGGTCCGTGGATGGGTGACCACCTATTACATACCGAGTTTTCTCCATGCCTCTGAAAGCGCGTTAAGCCATTGGTCGCGACTGTCATTTGTAGATCCTTGACAGTCGTTACAGGTAGTAAGTAGTCCGAAAGTCTGACAACCAGTCATACCAAATGGTATCGTAATACCCAGTTCTAACTGGGTTGTGGGTGGTGAATGCAGTGGTTCCATGTTAAATACTGGTATTCAGCTGCATCCGATTAAACTGAAAGTCGACCCCAACATAGATGGGAAAAGGCTAGGCAGATGATGACGATTGGTCGTAATAACCCCTCTAGAAATCTCCTTAATGAGATATACGTCGCCTTGGCTCAGCCTGTCTTAGTGTACTGTATTCCTATCTGGGGAGGGTCAGCGAAAACTAAGTTCATAGAAGTAGAGCGTGCACAACGTGCCCTAATAAAAACCATGTACTTTAAGAAAATTAGATTTCCCACTGATAGTCTGTATAACCTAAGCCAATAACTCTCTGTAAGAAAATTATATATAATTCAAACTGTAAAAAAAAAACATAAGACCCTACCTTACGATGCATCTAAACTAGCAAAACGAAGAAAGCATGATATTGCAGAAGTCCCCCAAACAAAAACATTAGTTGCCTCCATGCAATTCAATACACGGTCTGCTAGGTTATATAATAGGATAAATAAAGACATATATATATACAAAAACCAATATCATGATTGCAAAAAATTGATACTGAAATGGATCAAACCACTTACCTATGAGGAAACGGAAGAACTTGAAACCTACGACATAACCTATGTACCACAAACACATGTAAGCACATGACACACACACACACACACACACACGCACACACAAACTATACTTATGCCAATCTTGTCTACTTACCTATGTTAATTATGTTATTATTATTTTTCTTGTTTTTGTTATGGAAGAGCGGAGTCTTCTAATACAGGCATTGTTTGCTTAAAAGAAGGCTCCAATCACAAACTAATTGTTCTAATTTTGTGAAGAAATAAACAATTTTGAATTTTTTTTTTTTTTTTGACGTGAAACGCAATTATTTCGTAGATTTAAATAACAACATAGTAAGATCGACTTTCAAAAGCCAACCTCGATACATAAGAAGTTCCTTTCACCTCCAGGGCACAACAAGTTCCCGAAGCCCTAAAGCAATTCTATTGTCGACTTTAATGTCCGAAACACAGCTAGTGGTAACCATTATATCCTGGACAAAGGACTAGTTTAGCTAAACTTAACTGTTTCTGGTGTAGTTTAGTGTTTCACTGGTTTGTGAGCTTTTGTTGTAATGCGGTGTTCTTTCGTAACTTGGGGAGAAATTGTAATTCTGTTTTGTTCAATTGACGTGGAGCGGAGCTCTTATAATATTTATTTATTTATGTACACACAAAATACTTAACATGACGTTACATTAAGATAGAAGAGCACAAAGGTACTGCTTATTTCATGAGAAATTTCTTCCAGCAGACCTGCGAGAGGAAAGTTTTATTAGAAATGTAGACACAGTGTGTAGAAAAGAGAAAACAGGAAAATTTCAATTAGAACTTAAAACAAAAATATGGGTCCATATTGGCTCACCTAAAGTTCTTTACCCGAAATTGTTCTTCCTAATGATTTGTAATCCGAATGATCACTCTTCCTAAAATTTTTTATCCTAAAGTTTTCATTCATACTATTTGTAGTGCTACCGGCGATGTTCATAACACTCATGTTTCCGAAAATTGTAATTAATAATATCATTAATGTAAATATATTTAAACTCCTACTGTTTTTTATCATAACGCTTTTATCCCTAAACATAATTACCATCATATTTTAGTTTAGAATTATTAAAAGTCGTTTCACTGATTTTTGTCTTAAATCAATGAAATTCAGGTCAGAGTATCGTCTTGGGGGCACTATGAAAAAAATACTTGGAAAAATTTCGTGACCAATTTCGAGGTAGCGCTCGCCGGCCGCTGCCGCGGCACCGCTCGCTTCGCTCGCTCGGCTCGCGCGTAATTGGTCACAGTTTTAACCTAACCTAACCTATGGATCCCACATCGTTTTTACGACAAACGGTTAGTCGGAGACAAAAACACCAAGACACTTTTAGCCTTATATTTAGGTGTTTTATACGATAGAATCGAGAAAATAAACGATTTGCAAAACTAACACTTTTTTGGAAAATAAAGTTACGCAAAATTAATGTATATAATACTGATTATTATGAATAAAAAGAAATCTAAACAAAAAATATATGACTTTGAATAATAGTGTAAAAGATGGTTATGTTGAGAAAATATAGGAAAAAGAATAAAAGTATAATAGATGTTTATTGCTACTGACATTATGAAGTTGAATGCTTCGGAATTATGAACATTAGAGACAGAGTAGTTAGGAATTGTGATTGTTAGGATGAAAAATGTTAGGAAGAACATTTTCGGATTTCCAATTATCGGAGTTGAAAATTTAGGTGAACTTTGGCGCACCCCAAAAATATACCTATATTAAATAAACATACACACGAATATGTTTGATATCTTGAACTATTTATTAATGAATTCAATAGGTAAAAAAAAGGATTGTTGTGTCCCAAAAATAACGAGGTACTAGAGGTAGAAAACCAGCAACACTTAAGGACTGTAAAGATAACACGTCGCAGACTCCGGTCTGAGCTTAGTCTTATAACATCAAGCATGTAATGCTCGAAGGGATAGGCAGAAGTATACCTAGAGTATACTTAAGATTGCGTGTTCAGATCGCATCGAAGTCACCTGTTTGGGGGTATGGAGAACAGGGTGTAAAGTTCTTCATCCCATATAGAAAAGGAAGGATCCTCCGACCAGACGGGTTTTATGTCTGGTGGGCTACTGCCCGACAGTTGTTGTCGGGTTCACTTTACTTGCGCGATGTAGGATTTAGATATATTTCGATGTTTAGTTATTTTCTATGTTTTGTTTGGTACTTTTTGTAGTACACACTCTTTTTTCACCATTAAAGTTCAAGTCCTAAGTAATAGGGGGCGAGACTATTGCCATAAATCGGGGCTGCTACTGTGAAATTCTTGAAGGAAAAACTCAATAACTCTTTGCCAGGAAATCATGATCAGCCAAAGCACTTGCGACTGCTAAACTAACGAGGAAATCAATAATGATAGCATAGTCTTAATAATGCTATATTCTGTATCTTATTAGACCTACTATCCACAAACAATCTCCGACGTGAGTAAGGCCAAACGTAGTATGACTAACATAAAACGTGTGTGCAATGAAAAGACTATAAAATCTCGCTACTATGATGTTCAGACGTCCAATTGATGCTGATTATACAGAATTTACATTCAATGATTAGCTCTGACGTCATGGAATTATATTGTTTTTGGATTTGAAAGTTTTACGACTGGTCTGCGAGGAAATATTATTTTTATATTGTTCATAGTAAGTCTTGGTTGTTTTTTAAATGTATTACTACGTCATCATAATCATATGAAACAAGTTCATTGCCAGAAAAAAGTACTCGTGTTAAAATACTTGTTTATGCCCGCGGCTTCGCCGGCGTGTATTACAATAATTGTCCCACAGAATCATACTAGCGGGATAAAAATGTGTTAATCCAGGCTATAAACTAACTGTGTGCCAAATTTCATCCAAATCCGTTCAGTAGTTTTTGATTGAAAGAGTAACAAACATTCTTCCATCCACCCTCACAAACTTTCGCATTTATCAATAGTAACGCGACTGCTGAGCATGGGGTCCTGGATTCGATTCCCCAGGTCGGGCAAATTAAGGAAAGGCTCTAGCTTACGGTTAGCTTAATGACGTGCTACGATCAAGATATCTCTTGAATGCATGTAAAACCAGTTCAGAGGCCCATGGGCGGAATAAAAACTCTGGTACTAACCACACGATAAAGAAGAAGAAGATTACGTCTCTCTGGAGAAGTTTGACCTTTATTATTTGATTTAACCAGACGGACACTATTATATCATAATCATCATCATCAGCCTATAGTCCACTGCTGGGCATAGACCTCTCCAATTGCACGCCACTCAGCTCGATTCGGCAACTCTCATTTAGCTACCTTACGGAGATCATCGCTCCTCCTAGCCCGATTACGTCCAACCTGACCCTTGCCGATTCGCAGTCTCCACTCATGAACACGTCTACCTCAAAGAGCCAACTGTCATCTATTATCGTTGATTTCCAAATTGGAATTGTAAGGAAATTCAACATGAAAGTGGTATAACATACTAATAACTCCTTAGTACTTGGACTTTATAGTACAAGTTCAGTACCGGAAGAAGCACATTTAGTCGTGATATGAACATTACGTTCAAAGATTTGGATTCTGTACAACATTAACAGGATGTTTGCCGTTTAGTTACGAGTTTCATAGTAATTCATTTGATTTGGTGAACTGAAATAACTTTGTATGTTTAATTGCAATATTGGCGCCTTGGGAGTCTAGCGTAGATCATCCCAGACTGTTCAAACTCAAAGCATTTATTTCAATTAGACCATCACAGGCACTTTTGAATATCAAAAAAAACAAAAAGTAGCGAAGCTACAGTCACAGTCACAAGGCATAATAACTTGAGAAAGTACTGTAGTTGCACATTCAAAAGCGTAGATCTCTATGGAGAAGACATAAGTTACTCAATCATTAACTTTAATTGACCATTATTATGGCACACTATATACTATACATATAGTTGTTAGTGACTATTGACAGGATAGAATGGAAGAAAAAAAACGTGTTGCGCCGACTGCAAGTAACATGGGACAAGGGCAGCAAGATGATGATGATATGTCACACTAGTGTGTTGGTTTCGGCTGTCATTCGTAGATCTTTGCCCGTCGTTACGGGTGATTAGCAGCCTGAAACATTGACAACCAGTCTAGCTAAGGTGTATCGTGTTCCCCGGTAACTGGGTTGTGTAGGTCAGATAGGCAGTCTCTCCATGTAAAATTCTGGAATTCAGAGCTCTGCATACGGTTACACTGAAAGTCCACCCCAACTTAGTATAAGGAAAAGGCTGGGCCGATGATGATGTGTGTAATAGGCAAACCAACTTGCGCTTTTTCATCTCGAATACGGAACTCTTCACTAAGCGTAGTTGATATGCAATTGGCCGGTTTTTTGTCACTTCAAAGTTGGTCCTATGATAAAAGTACATATTCATCGGTGATTTCACCCCCCAAAAGATTTCCAATTAATTCAACGTCAACTTGTAATTAATAGCAATGAGCTACACCATCACTAGTCATTGTCACTTTAATAGTAAATTAGTTAATCATTGCAACAATACCTAAACATCACCACCATCTGCTTAGCCTTTGCCAACTATGTTGGGGTCGGCTTCCAGCCTAACTGGATACAGGTGAATGCCAGTGTTTTACATGGAGCGACTGCCTATCTGACTTCCACAACCCTGTTAGTACGATACCCCTTAGTAATATACAATATCTAAGCGATATTGCAATACACATCAAAGCGATTACAATCACATCGTTAGTTGCAAGAGATAGACATTCCATCGCTGCGGCCGAGCGCCAGATTATTATGTCATCCAAATATAATAAATATAGGCTGCATCGGAATCTAGAACAATACATGACGGCTTCTTATTTATAATTTACTAGCTTATTCCCGCGGGTACGCTCGCGTGGAGTTCGATAATTGTCCCACGGGATCGAAAGTATTCCATGTGTTAATCCAGGTTATAAGCTATCTGTGTGCCAGATTTCATCCAAATCTGGTCAGTAGTTTTTGCGTGAAAGAGTAACAAACATCCATCCACCAATCCTCACATACTTTCGCATTTATAAAGTTAGAAGGATTGTAGGATTAGATGGTTACGTTTCTCAATTTACGAAACGGCGAGGAAAACTCTAGAAGGACCTTGTTGGAGATATTTTTCAGAAAGGTCAGGTACGTATTTGAAACGTGGTCGACTTCTACAGTTTCTGTTGCCCCTATGAGAAAAAGGTGAGAGTTATGTATGCATGTATGTTTCTGCATCTTAATCTTCAATCAATAGTAGTTCGTGGATGGGTTTGACCCTTTGATATGGGATACAAAATGTTAGTCATAGAAATAGTGTGAACCATGTCAGTTAAAATTTTCTTTTCTTAAAAATCCACTTTTTTTTTCTAACTGTCCTGTCGCAGGTCTACAGGAACAAACTAAAAAAAAGGAGTACCTTTATGCTCTTCTATTTTATCTTGTCCTGTGTGTACATAAATAAATAAACCCTTCTTGAAGAATCATAAGTATAATTCTTCTTTTATCCCGACATATAACAGAATATTCTTTTCATTCAGAGTTTTTTGACCTCGATTTAATTTTTATTCACAACAATTTTACCTAGTCCCACAAAATAAATTTATAAAGGACGTTTTCTCAAGAAAAAGTGTGTGACATCAGACATGCCTTAGCCTGCTAGTTTCGTCAATATGTTTTCTCCTAGCTAAATTTTTGATGGAAACTCTCCTAGGTTCCGAGTCCTCAACTAAAATATTTAAGTAGCTTACATAACTAGATCAATACAGACAGACAGCAACACATATATCGATGTAACAGGTGAGAAAGTACAAAGAAAGATTACAGGCTCAGAAAGAATACTCCGGACAAAGCTTCTTGGTAGCGTATTTTTTTACGTTCCATTCGATTTTCTATAAAAGAAAGACTGCTTCCCCACCGACCGAATTGAATGGCACAAATAGTTGTGCAGTAGGGGGAACGCTATTGCAAGATCCTTCCCCACGGCATAACCAGTTGTGTAGTAATTTTATAAAATTAACGTTTTATTGAGTCCCTTCCGACCAACTACTCGATTAGGAGGTCAACATAACACAAAATTTGTGAAAAGTTGGCACTTTATTCCCCAAAATCTCCGTAACTGGAAGGTTCCCAGGTATGGTCTAGAACAAAACAATGATCGCAATGAGGAGTGCAAGCGCTTTTCGGTAAAACCGATACGGAAGATATGGGGACGCCGACATTTCCTTAGAATCTGTCACTGTGCGATGTCCGCAGGTCATCAATTTCTGCATACGAGTTCGGCTGATCATTTAAGCGACGAGTTGCTAGCCAATCGTCGATCGTTGTGGAAAACTATGAAGGAGATCTTTCCTATGGAATTAATGTTTTTTGACTGGTCTAGTTTCATCATCATCTGCCTAGCCTTTTCCCAACTATGTTGGGGTCAGCTTCCAGTCTAACTGGATGCAGCTGAATACCAGTATTTTACATGGAGCGGCTGCCTATCTGACCTTCACAACTCAATAAGTACTGGGTAATTCGATACCCTTGGTAAGACTGGTTGTCAGGCTTTTCGGGCCGCTGACTACTTAACGACTGTCAAGACGGCTTTACGTGCTTTCCGAGACACGGAGGAAACTTGGTATAATGAGCCATCCACGGATCAACCTAGGCAAGTGCGGCGTAACCTGAAGATCGACCCCAGCGGCTGTTATTATTTAAAAACCTTTGCCCATCAATGTCTACTTCTGAATCTCAACTAACTACAAGCCGCTTATTATTAATTTTGTCCCTTCTGCCGTTTCCTCTCCCATGTGCCCGTTGTCTAGGGCTGACACTAGGGCTATTTGTAGCCACAACCTTGACACGCGGTTGCGACACGAAACGAAACGCGTTGCTTTTTATTAGGGCATCCATATTGAAATGTTACATTAGTCGTATAGGCTTGGACGTGAATATTAAATACAACTGTGTGCTGTTTAGTAATATCTAAATTCGTAATGAATAGTTGAATCTCACCTTCTTGCACTTATACCATGTGACTTGGGGAAGAACACATTTTTTTTTCATTCTACCCTGTCTACCGCCACTGTATCTACCAAAATAGAGAGCGGTATGACGGATTCATTAATTTTTTTTCAATCATGGTTGCGCTTTGCGCAACTAATGGTTGTTCTTCGAGGAATAATTTAGTTGCACTTAGTTGGTTGCGCTTAAAAATAGTTGCGCTTTGAGGAATATCCTCTTTTTCTTTATTATCGTCATTATCCACCATCACAATCCATCCAACCCACCGAAAGTGGCGCTTGTTACAGAAAAATTGAAAGGAAGTCGTGTTTCTTGGTATGGACAAGTAATGAGGAGGGATGAAACGAATGTTACTAAAAAAGTGCCATCACTTTTTATATTAATATTGATGGATGGAAAGGGGGAGGAAGGCCAAAGAAAAGATGGATGGATTGTGTGAGGAATGATATGAAAGAAAGAGGTGTAAATGATGCCGTGACGTCTGACGGGGAGAATGGAAGAAGAAAATGTGTTGTGCCGACCCCACGTAGAATGGGACAAGGGTAGGAAGGTCATGATGATGATCAACATTATAACCAAAATTGACAATACCCGCCTCCCTTACATCCGCAACTAATGAGCCAAAAATGTTGAAAAAAACAGGAAATAGTTAATTGGTTATAGATTACAGGTAAAAACCTACAAGAAGTCTAGAGTTTCTAAATCACTTAATATTGTGGTTACAAAATGACTTTTTTTTTGTTGGTGTGTATGGAAGATTATGTATTTCGACTAAAACATTTTGTTCTGGGCTAAATTATTTAATTATTCATCCCGACTACGGACCCCTCACTGTTCGTGTTCCGACACGTACTTGGCCTTTTTGTTTTCGTAACCCTTCACTCCCCTCCATTCATTAAAATTAATAGCAACAAACATCTGAACATTTCAACTGAAATACAAACGCACCGCTTTTTGTCTATCCACAAAATCACAAAGAAAACAAACACTAGTGCGCCACTGACATATTCTTTTAATTTTTAATGTACACAAAGAACAAGATTGTATTGTCTAACTGCTGCTCATTTTGACAGCTGAGATATTTCTAACAGAAAATGAACATTGCAAACTAAAACTGCCTAATATTGTAAACAATGCAAAATTATGTAAACTTTTCGTTACACTACATTTAAACTTATACTGTCACTTACGGGATATCTTCCGTGATTGTTCATTATTTTGAGCTCCCGATATTACACACACACACACACAACACAACACACAAAACACTACATTAATTTTTCTTTCTACGTCAGATAAGGATTTTGTAAACGTTAATTCGCATATCTCTGAAAGCCCATTCATGTCAAATCTCGTATTGATTTTTGTCTAAAGTGATTTTGATCGGTTGTTTGTTATTTCGTTTTACGTACAACTTTATAGTTGTAAGATTTTCCAACAGACTCTACCGACTAAATTGCTAGAAAACGCGTGAATAGTTCCATGATAAAAACAAGAAAACATTAGAATCACTCAAAATCAAAATCAAAATATTTTATTTCACATAGGCCTAGATGGGCACTTATAAAACGTCGAAAAAAAGGTGCACGGTTCGGGTTGGTCGTTTTCTATGGAGAAGAACCGGCAAGAAACTCCATGGTTACTCTTTTCAAATCATTTGGTGTCACAATGTTATCATGGATACAGCATTTGTACTTAAGTATGGGGGGACAGCGTAGGCCCGACAATAAGTTGTTGCTTACTCCACAAAAAATGTAGAACAAAATAAAAAGTAAACAAGCAGCTGGGAATCTACAAAGCCTACAATGTTCACACATTCACAAACAATTGATAAAAAAGAAAGAAAATAAATTAAACAAGGACACAAATATTGTTATCAGTGCTGTAACTATTCTGAGCAAAAGATGTATAAATGATTTGAAAACTATTGTGAAAATCTGATTCGAAAGAGGAGAAAAAATGAGATTGAGAATAGTTAGAGACACCCACATATTTGTGCCGTTTATGAGCTACCGGGGAAGCCGCATGCGCAGAAGGAACTAAAGCCAAACTTCTTTATCTTCAACGTAGTCCTTGATTTTGTAATATGCTTTTTTAATAAGGACACGTTTGATTTAGTTTTTGAATTTTCCATCGGTCAGTTCTATAACTGACTTTGGCAACTTGATATAAAAGCGTATACTGTTTATATAAAACACTCATTTCATCTTCCTTCCATTTCACTTTTTCTTGTAGACCTGGTTATTTGAGCTACGAAGGGTGTAACAAGTCCCATAACAAAGCCGAAAGACATTTCTCCCTGTCATTGCAATCATTTTTTTTGTTCTAGACCATACCTGGGAATCTACTAGTTACAGAGATACTGGGGGAAAAAGTTCCAACTTTTTCACAAGTTTTTTTTTATTAAATATATTGTTTAATGTAAGATTTTTACTTTAAACACCTCCATGGCCCCTAATTGGTAATGACAAAACCCATTCACCGAACAGGTTATAGGACTAACACAAAATCAAAAAGAATCACTTGTATGCATTTAACCAGCTATTTTCAGAAATAATTACTTCAAATACTAAACATCAGACAAGCCAAAAGCGTCTTTAATTACAACCAGCTTCTTAAAAGATGATTAAGAGGACAATGACTCTTGTCCTATCTGCTCCGCAGGGTTTATTCACCTGAGTGACCTATAAAACATATTTGTTTACGTTAATAGGCGGTTTGTATCCACGTTGGTTTCTGAGTAAACCATAGTTGTGTCTGTTTTACATCCTGACTAAAGTGAAAAAGTTGATGGAAGAATTGATGATATTATGATTGTGGATCAAAGCAAATAATAGGTAGGTCAAATCAATTACTTTGTTTTATTGAGAGGTGGCATACCAGGAGCTCGTAGTTAAATAATCACAACCGCTCTGGTCGATTGAGTGAAGCTGCGCTTGCCTAGGTTGGTTTATGGATGGGTGATCACTCAGTTGTCAATTGTAGATAGTAGTTAAGTAGTCAGTAGGCCGAAAGTCTGACAACTAGTCTTACCAAGGAGTATCGTATTACCAAGTACTACCTAGATTGTGAGGGTCAGATAGGAAGTTGCTCTAAGTAAAATACTGGTATTCACCTGCATCCGGTTAGACTGCAAGCCGACCCCAAAAAAGTTGGGAAAAAGGCTAGGCAGACGATGACACCTGCCCACAAACATGACGAAGATGTAACTCCAAACTCGTAAAGTGGAGCTTCCCGGACTGAATAGCAAAATATCTTATCCAGCTCTATGCCCTAAAACATGCAGTCATTAGCTCTGCTCTGCCACCGATCACGCCGCCTTGGAGGTGGCGAAGTATTAGGCCAATTAAATTGGAAATACTGTTGAGCAAGCGACACAGAAAAAAAAATACTAAGAAGCACTTTTATTTAAGACTTTTATACGTTTTATGCCTAATGCCTCTGTGGTTTGTTGAGACATTAGTCCGTCTTTCTATCTGGGCTTCGGAAAGCACGTATAGCCGTTGGTCCCGGCTGTCATTTGTAGACCTTTGACAGTCGTTAAGCAGTCAGTGGCCCGAAAGTCTGACAACCAGTCTTACCAACGGGTATCGTATTAGCCAGTACTAACTGGGTTGTGGAAGTCAGATAGGCAGTCGCTCCATCTACAATACACATTCAACTGCATCCGATTAGACTGGAAGCCGCCCTCAACATAGTTGGGAAAAGGCTGGGAAGATGATGATCTTCAAAGCATTGGGTTGTACCTAATTATGGCTAGAATTTCTAATCGTAATTGTTTAAGGAGACCTACTACAGCAGAGGACGATTTCGGGTTAGCAACATGGCTCTTAATGCGTAAAGAACGGTTCTGTTAATTTTAGCTCTTCGTAACAGTTTTAATTAGTCTTTGGCATAGTCTGTTAAACTCATTAAAGATTACATGTATAATGTTATACGTATGTTGTTTGTCTTTAGTATTCATTATACCTAGTATGTTATATCATGGGTAGACTAAACATGAGTTCTGTTAGGGTGTAGGCAGAACGTTCATTATTGTTCTACAGTGTTCGGATAATGTTTCGGCGAATGCGGTATTCTGATCATCTTCCTGCCTTTGTCCCATGTTAATTGGGGTAGGCGGAACACGTTTTTTTCTTCCATTCTCCCCTGTCAACCATTTAATCCCTTTTTCCTTCATATCATTCCTCACACATCTCATCCATCTTATCTTTGGTGTTCCTCTCCCTCTCCATCCATCAACATATATTTCAGATGTACACCATGTATCAATAATTAATTGTAATTTAAGAGTGTGATTCTGACCATGAGACTAAACAACTTTCTATACGGGACAAAAAAAAATCATCACTCTTTTAGTCACATGCAATTCGTCCCTCCTCATGATATGCATACCAAGACCAAGACACTCGATTCCCTTTCAACGTCTCTGTAACTGGCGCAATTTTCAAACTTCCTCTAATATACTCGTTCCTTTCTTTATCCATGCGGTATTCTATTTCATGGAAATTATAGATACAGCCATTTATCGAAGGCGGTTCCTAACTCCGTGCTCCCACTGAGGATTATAGAAGTCATATTCTAGTGATTACGATAATGGAAAAACCCAAAATACATTTAACGGATTTGAATTATTACTTAGACAGGAAACGGGATATTTACCATGTTTACTATTTTTGTCGAGTTCCCGATATTTCGGCGCTGTTGAATTATTTTACGATTATTCCTATTCTTTATGGCTATTTCTGTAAATTACCCGAAAACTTGCACTGAACTGAGTCGTCTCGTAAAGTAACATTTATGTCGAAATAATAGACGTATAAGTAATAATGTTAGTTTATGGTTGAAGTTAAAATTTACAAAAATTACACGGAATCAGCAGATTTTTAAAACAAGTTTCTTCAATTCAGTAGCAAAATATTTGAAGTTTTGTCCGTTGGCCTTGCCTATTTGAGATTTTGTTATTTCATTAGTGCGGTCTATGGTGCCTTTAAAAACCGTGTGCAATAGGCCTTAGTGCTAGTATTAGTAATGCATGAGTTATGTCCAACAATAGAACGTTCTGATTGGACTGTTGATTTGATTCATTAATACCTTAATTTAATACAGCTGGCAGCGTCAATTCAGTTCTCCTTTCACACAATTACATTACGAAACTTGGATTGTTATTTTACAAGGTGTAACTTAATAAATGCAAAACCTCACGTGTGGTCTCTCGGACCATGAAACTGTTCAACTTTTGTTCTATGAGTTCTAGAAATTCGCAAAAATAAAATTGGACTTTCTATGGGAATTGACGCGATCCGCTGATCAACATGTATGGTAAAACTAAAAAAAAAGTTATGAATTTCCAAAAGTCATAGAACAAAAGCTGTTTAGATTCATGGTCTGAGAGACCACACGAGAGGTCTTGCGTTTATTATGTTACACTCTTTATGGTTCGTTTATTCGGGATTTCTCAGTGGTATTTCGCAGTATGGATTTGTGTCTGGTGGTTTGCAATAGGCTCGCCCCCTATTACAAGAGACTTAAAGCTACTAGCGCAATATGGGTGCACTGTAAGGACACCTCTGACTAACCCCTCGGGGTACAGGATACAAACGTGATGTAATTTAAAATCATTATAAATTTTGGGAAGTCCTAATCTGCTTAGAATTTTCACAACTATGTTGGGATTGGCTTCCAGTCTAACCGGTTTCAGCTGAATACAAGTATTTTAAATATATGCCTATCTGACCTCTACAACCCTGTTAGTACTGGGTAATACGATACCCCTTGTTAAGACTGGTTGTTAGGCTTTCGGGCCACTATCTGTAACAACTGTCAAACATCTATAAATGACAGCCGGGTCCAACGGCTTAACGTGCTTTCCGAGGCACGGCGGAGGAAACTCAGTATGTAATGGGTGGTCACCGATCCACGGAAAAACCTAGACAAGTGCGGCTTAACCTGAAGATCGACCCGAGCGGCTGTTGTTATTTAGCTCCTCGTATTAGGAAGTGTTATGTTATTTTGAAGCTCTTGACTATACATACCATCATGGCTACGAGCCATATCTGCTCATTACAATTCTAACCGAGTCAGACCAATTAACACAGTCCAAACAGCCGAGGAACATGAAAGTGGAACAGAAGTATGCCATGACTTTCCTAATTAGGGCTAATGTTATGCGAAGGACTAATTATGCAATTTTGACGGTCTGTCGGACCGTGGTGTTGATTTTAGAAATTAGGTAGGTTCGCAAAATCTCGACTCAAACGGGTTGAGTAAGCTCAAACGCTTGGAGTTGTAATTTTATTAGGGTACTGTCCCGTTTTGCTTTAAAGGGCAAAGGGTGGTTTGAATTCGATTATAAAGTTGGTGCAGCTTCTTGTAAAATATAAAGACAGTCTAGGTCCTTTGATGGCGTGTATGTGCGACCAGGATGTGGACGAAGCGAAAACAGCATGTAAGAATCGAAGCAGGTAGCGTTCTGTATCATCCCAGTCAGTGTCATGTATGTCATCATAATTCATCATTCTCTTGCCCTTGTTTCTTTTTAATTCATTAGGAGTCGGCGCAGCATGTCTTCTTCTTCCATACTTCTCTATTACTCGGCGTCTCATCGGATTTACCTTCTTTCGTGCAATATCATCCTTCACACAGTCCATCCATTGTTTTTTTGCATCGTTTTCAGCCTATCCATCTACTCTTATACCCATCCACAGTCATACTCAAAACGATTTCGTAGCACTTTTTTGGACTTTCAAGTAATGGGTATCACAATGCCAACATTTTGAAACCACTATAGATTTGATCGCGTGATGCCAACAATCGCATATTGACAAAAAAATCTTAATACATTATTCTAATCGCAGCATGCCTACTTCAGTACTTTTTTTTATTAAATGGCCTACAATATGTCATTCCTCATGACATTTTCCTGTAGTGTCATGTATGTTTTAAATTATAACGTTTTTAATTTAAACAAAAGCAAATCATACGATTCTAGCGTTACTATTCCCCTATTTATCGTTCTATAGCAATGTTATAAAAGTTACGTTCGTAGCTATGAAACGGTTTCATTAGGTTAGCAACCCCATAGCGGGCTTTATGGCTGAAAATGTAGGTTTTGGTATGTTTTACGTCTAGCTGCCGTGAACCTAGTCTAGTACAAACGTATTTGTTTTTTTGGAATAGGTAAAACATACCATAGCATTACGCCTGTATTAACTGAAGAGTTAGGCAGGGATTTATAAGAACAGTACACCCAATGGCGGTATTTTCATTAAATCTTAGCTTACCCTTATAATCTACTTACTTCATGATGTTAGAGCCTCAGAACAGTCTGCTTGCCTTATGGGATTGCCGTATTTTTGACGCCACTGTTACACCTATATTTAGTCAATTTTATTATCAGTCCTATGTAATAAAGGTCAATGTTATTATTGGGGCACATAGACCACTATATCGGGCCATAGTAAAAGGCATAGAATCAAATTGACATAGTCACCTCATCGCCGATACTTTGCAAAATATCAAAATGACGATGGAGGTTCTACAGCTTCCACAAAGAGTTCAAACCGCTTTTCAAAAACAGTCAGAGAAAATCTATTAAACTGATCGAAGAATCGAATACAAGACTGATGAACTGATGATGATGAAGATTTCTGTTGGCATTTTACTGTTAGGAGGGAAGAGGCATTGAAAACTGAAATACAGGCATTGCTGAGTTCGGTTGCAGTGGCTACATCCATTTATTAGAAATTAATGCTGCCAAACTATTTTGTGTAAAATATTACTAAGTTTTTTTGAGAAATAAATGTAATACACATTAATACACATTTTTCTTTCAGTCTGATACTACTAATGGCATTGATAAACCAACTAAGCATTAGTCGCAGCACTGATCCACCATTATTTGTTGTGTTGTTCGTTTTGATCAGCGCTTACTAACATAGTCGTACGTTTTACTAACAGTTTTTCAGTCATGGATACTCGAGTAAAGAGAAATTCAATTCTATTCTATTCTATTAGTTATAATAACATAATTTTAAGCCAAACTATTGTAGGCGGTAGCCGATCCAACATTAAGCTCTTATAGAAATAAAAGACTTCCTTAATTATATCTATTTAGTGTTAGGACAATAGAACTGATTGAGTTTAGAAGGTCAAGCGGGGGAGTATAGACGAGGAAGCTGTTAGTCAGTTGATGTGCATCTAACTGGCATTAGTAAAAACCATAGGTTGCCGTATTAGGTCAGTACCAATGATATTATAAAGAAAGATACGCTACGTTCATACTGAGCGGCGTTCAAATATCGTTGAGTACACGACTGTGATAGATAATACGGAACGTATGATACAGAAAGAGATAGCTATTGCGCTTGAAGTACTTAAATTAAGACAATTGTCTGAATTTGTCTGCAACAATTTGCGCGCTCTAGTGCGATATCCACTTCTTTTTGTTTATAATATCATTGTCAGTACGGTAAATTCTGGTTAACATTTTGAAACACCGTATTGAACTTCTTACCGTGGTATGGCCACGTGTATGCTTGTACTTCTTGTACACACGGAGTAAGCGTAAATTGGAACGATTTTACAATTGAAAATATTAGTTTATTGCATTACAATAACTTAGTTTTAAGACTGTTAGGTACTGTGAGGGTGAATTTAGGTGTGATTTTCTGCACATATTTTAACGAAACTGCTGTAGGATAGTTGTATTTTGGATTAAAAAATCGTTAGCCTTTTGTTACGTTTACGTTTTGCTTTCAATGGTTAAATAAATTTATCTTTTCGATTGTGTTTCGGATAGCTATAACCTGGGAGCCTTCAGAGAGCCTGGACACAATCGCTTTCGAAGCGTTTCGTATTTAATTTCAATAGTTTAATCATATGCTTTCTGTTTTCTGCAGCTGATGTCAATCTAATACCACTATCGTTATAGTTATTTGATAGATTGGCACTTTGTCCAGTGTCTCGAATGAAAGGTTTAACTTACAATTACATATACAACATTATTTTGAGTATATGCGAAACCTGAAACACGTGTCTAGTATTTTTATGTAAAGAATCTATGTACATAATTTCAAAACTGTATCATGAAAAATCTCAAAGTTACAAGCGTTATTATAGGCACGACTATCATCACTAACAAGTAGCTATTGGATTGTCTGAAAATATTTTTTTTCAGCTCAACCGAAAATTATCGTGAAATCTTCACTGGTTCTTGCCGTTACTGATACCTTTTGACAGACAACATAAGCTTGATGATAAGATCTAGTAGGTTGTAGACATAACCTTCAAACCCAGCTACTTCTCACTTTAAAAAAGAAAATTAAACAGGAAGATAGGAATGATACAGATCTGAGTGACGCACGCGCAGAAACATTCGACCCGCCACGTTTCAGTATGTTTACAAATGTAATTCAAACACCGCAAGCTATTCAGTTTCGTTCACTTTTAACATATATACACACTAAACACATAGAAAAAGAAACGTTTTGTGAAGAGTTTACTGTTTTATAATAAATTGAATGAAGTATCTTTGGAAGATACTTCTGTTTCTTTCTTGTCAGCACGAAGTTGTTAAGAACAGCAAGCCGTGGAAACATTTTAGCTAATCAATTAGGTAGCGAAGTTGATTAAATGTTGCCTCGACGTACCTTCCTACTTTTAAGTACCATCCTTCTTCTTTTGAAGACGTTCTGGTAGTCAATAAATATAAGAAGCCTGTTACTGATACAGCAGCAGAGATTCTTTAGCATTAGATTCTTTTGAGGGTAGGTCGTAAAAAGACGGCACGGTTGGAGCAGTGGCTGAGAGATTGGCTGCTGCGCTGTGTGTCGCGGGTTCGAAGCCCGCACGGCACAAATATTTGTATGACCTACAGGTAGTTGTTCCGGGTCTGGTTGTTTGTGTGTGGGACAAGGTTTATATAAAAAATGGCGAAACAAGTATTTATCTATAAGACTTTTTATATTATAAGCTTTTGAGGAAACTTCCTCAACAGGTAAACGGACATGAAACTTTGTATACGCGTTTAATGTTGATACAAACCTAAAATTTTCTTTTCATTTTAATAAAAGCTTATTTATAAGAAAAAAATAATTAATTTTACGCACGATGTTTTCATTTTCTGTTCTAATTTTGCGTCGCCGTGTGGTACAACAGGACTTTAGTATAACCGAATACAGCGTAAATGCCGCGACTCACAGCCCAAAAAATTACGCTCGTTTGGCCTCAGCCTAATGGTAGAAGAATGATGATGATGAGTAGGCAATCTATTTAACAGATTTTACCTAGATCTTAAACCTCCTTTTCCTAACATTACACAGAAGAAAATTAATTTAAGTAAGTACTCTAAGTACGAATCGCTTCGTCTTTATGGTGTACCTAAAGTACTAAGTGCCAGTAATATTGAGTTTAATTACTAGTCTCGTTCCGCAGTTAGAATATTATGGGAAAGCAATGATATTGATACTTTGGATAGTCATGAACTGGCCCATTAAAGTTCTGGTATGAATTTTATGGTCTTGACATTAGGGAACAAGGTATCTTTTCAGTTATCACATTTCTGTGTTGAAAGATGTTAGTAGTACTTAATTTTAACGTCTTAAGTGTTTTATTACGTTTTTTGCAGAAGTTGTATAATTTTTATAGAAATTATAGAGTAATTAAATTGGTTCGATATTTTTAACATAATGTTGCCTTCAAATTCACACAGAAACCTACGGATATGGAAACATTTTAAGGATCGAAATTAACACGAAACGAAAAGCTGTTTTTTGTTATCAACGTAGATTTTACATATTGAACACGTTTTTCAACGTTTATTTTATAATATCGTAATCTCTACGTTCGCGTAAACACACAAAAATGTAAACAATCGTAAAAATATGATTCGGTAAAAAGCTTTAGATAAACAAATCGTACATACCTGAATTTTAAAAAACTCGGCGAAGAACACCCGAAGAAAATCCAAGGAAATAAAAGAGAACACTTTTTAAAACAACATTAAAATCCACCACAGATAACCACTAAACAGACGACGATATAAAACGTCGAATGGAACTCGGAGACATCGTTTTAAAAACCGAATGGAAACCGATGAGAATAAACTTTCGAAACCGCGACCGCAGCGGTACTGAACCAACTCGCAACGTGTACAACAGAATACGTTGGATTTTCACTCATAAAAATAACTCAGAGTACCTAAACGTTGATGAAAAACATCGCTTTTCCGTGTAAAGCTTATCAACGTGTGTTCAAAAGGATCACTTCACACTTTCCGATTATTTCCAATTTACGCGCCATTTTTTACGTGTGTTTCTAATTTAATTATAGCTATCTTTAAAAACGTTAATTAAGAGCAATATTTATCACTGAACACAGATTAAATTTAGTTATATTTACGTATTTCCAAGCGCGCCCATTTTCTTTTAAATCTGTCATCGGCACATGACAAATGCGCGCGCAAATCACTGTCACTTTTTTTTTCTCAAGGTTTTTTTTTCATTCAGCCTAGTTGAGATTTTTGTACGCGTTTATCGTACGATATCTTTGACATCGCGTGTAAGACTGGCTAAAATTAACGCGTGTTGGTGCATAGCGTTCGGCCATTGCCGGCGTCGGTCGGCGATGCGCCGACGATCGATCGATGGATCGAGAGATCGATATTGTGCAGATGTTTTCTTAGGGTTCCGTATGCAATAAGTTTTGGTGACGTTTATTGTGTTTAGCGTGGTTTTGTGTCAGAGAGGAATTTAGGTCGTAAACACTGTCGACCAGCGAAAAATATCTTATATTAAAGGAGAAAAATTGGCTAAAGTTAATATTATTGATGAGATAGGTTAGTATTTTTATGGCTACATTATTTCTGAACATTTAGTTTAAATTGTGTTTCCCAATATTGTGATTTTCTCGTGAGTTATAGTAGTAGCTTAGACGGTGTTACACACAAATAAAGACAAATGACAGCTTCGAGAGCTGTCATTATTATTGATGGCCGCAGTGATCATAGACTATGACAAATGTTTCTAGCAAATGATCGTGCAATTTTGACGTAACATTGACAGATTGCTTAGATTTTTTGACGTTTTGTTTACAAATGAGGCAATATGTCAGAATGGGTAACTTTTATTTGTTCGAAGAACTGTTCATTTTGTTATTTTTCAAACAGATACACTCAGAACTATTTATATACCGACTCCTTTCTGCAGGCAACGCAAAGGGTTTTTAATTTTAAACCTGGAATGCGGATCTCCATTCATTCGAATGAGTGAATGCGAGCACGTTGCACCATACCGTCATTTGAATGACGAATTAAGCATAATGAATTATGATTGAATGATAAACATAATCATCTGTATGGCATTTCAATGGATGATTGTACGTAAATAGTATTGGGTCAGTATGTTGTTATGATAGTGGGTGAAGATGATTCATTCATTATTTTATTTTTCATCCGTGTCTTGTGATGAAAAACAATTGAATGTCGAGTGTTCAGTAACGAGAATCAATTTGTGATGTAACATCCTCATTTTTAAATTAAGTTATATAAAGAATCTAGCTGTTGCCTGCGACCTTCGTTCGCGTAAAATTATTATTAAAAAAATGTTACTTTCCCTTTTTAATCGGAATTTGTTACCAATTTCAAGGGTTTTAATTGTCTGAAACAAACCCTAATTCTTATTCTAAAATAAAAGCAGCCTTATGACATCTGCCAGTAAATTTCCCCTCAAAATGCGTCCAGTCGTTTCGGAGATTAGCCGGAACAAACAGACAGAAAGACAGACAGACAAAAATTTAAAAAAAATGTGTTTTTGTAATAGATGCCGTAATTATTTTCATATGACATTCAATAAAAAGCTGTTTTTTTATATTACAAACTGACACTTCAACTTTATTTATTTGTTTAGATAGAAGATTTGTATAGATACAAAATATCTGCTAAATAGTGTGAAAGGTTAGATACCTATATTTCCTCAATATCAGCATTTGGCAGACTACTGATGAACATCACCATCTCCCTAGTCTTTTCCCAACTATGTTGGGGTCGACTTCCAGCCTTAACGGATGCAGCTGAATACCAGTATTTTACGCTTATCTGAACTCCACAACACACTTGGTCCCATATTACTTGTGGTCAACGCAAGTCGAGCGAATCTACTGATGACCATAGATAGGCATTTCGTTTTTCAAGCTTCATTATATCCAGCTCAGTCATTCTCCTATAAACAGCGAAGATCTTCGTCAACCTACCGAGCCTGACACTGAGATTATTCGGCCCATCACCATACTTAATTGGGTATGAATTATGACTTTCCCAAACAAGTATCTAACTTAATATAACATCACGCCTGTAATTCGCGAATGGTAAAGAGGTCTACCTATACAGGGTGTAAGGGACACCCCTCGACAGACAGATGGGGTGAATTCAGTATATCATACTAAGATGACCGGTACAAGAAATTATTTCAGGAATGTTATAGGAATTCAATCTTTCAATTCAATCGATTTCTTTTATTTCCTCATACGCAATGTATCGTTACCGTGGCAAAACGCATGTAGCGATCGGCAAGCGCGACGACGAGTTCGATGAACTCTATAGTTAGGCAGGAAGTGAACAGCTGATTTTAACATCCATTGTTGGATTTTTTATTTTAGCCGTATTTTTTACATAAATGGATTGCTGCGTTCCAGGGAATGTAATTTTACATTGAAATAAAGGAATAGTAACTGAGAAAATGATGGAATATGATTCAAAATAAGGAGCTGAATGCATCCTGTCAGTTTGCAGAGGGCTGTCCCCTACACCCTGTATGTCACCAGTTATTTTAAAGTCCCATGCAATAGGAGGCAAGCCTATTGCCATCAAACAGGGGATATGCCATCCCCTGACTCCGGGATGCCACTGAAAAAATCTTGGTGGAAAACCCACCCCGACCTGAGAATCGAAATCAGAACCGTGTGCATAACTGTAGAGCTTACGAAGTACTACACCAACAAGGCAATTACTAACTTTTTGTCCCACAGCTGTGCAAAGGTCTGTCCCATACTGCCAATTGTCTTTGTCTTTGTCTTCTTCGGCAAACCAGTTAGGAGTAATACTTTCTTACTTAATTAGAACAAAGTTAGTATCTAAATTCAACCGTGACAAC
Organism: Noctua fimbriata; assembly: GCA_905163415.1. NCBI lineage: Eukaryota > Metazoa > Arthropoda > Insecta > Lepidoptera > Noctuidae > Noctua > Noctua fimbriata. The sequence continues at coordinate 4,777,961 of LR990946.1, forward strand.
GCTTTAATGAACCTAATTTATGTGTAAATTACGTTATGAATGTTGCCTCGGCGTTGGTAGACGCCATGACAGATCGTCATTTGTCTACCGAAGTTTATACAATTCTATTACGACGTGTTTGTCAGACAATTTTGCGGTCGTTGACCTTAGAAATACCTCATGAAATTATTTAGATAATAGATAGCCCGCGGATTTTGTCGGAGTGTATTTTATATTTGATATTTTTTTGTTTTAAATAACAAACATTAATTATAAGATTTTAAACTATCATGGTCACTAACATTATTACTTAGACAGGAAAGTCAGTATAACAGTCAGTTACAGACAGTAACAGTCAGTCATAGTGTCAGACAGTCACAGTCAGTGACAGCCAGTCACACAGTCAGCCAGTCAGTTAGACAGTCAGTCCGGACAGACAGTCCGGACAGTTAACATCAGTTTATCCGTGATCATGGTACTTGCAACAGCGCCGAAATATCGGGAACTCGACAAAAGCAGTAAACATGGTAAATATCCCGTTTCCTGTCTAAGCAAACATTAATTCTCTACAAGATAGATTCTTAGGCATTCGAGGAGCTCGTGGGTGAATAATAACAGTCGCTCCGGTCGATCTTCGGGTGACCACCCATTACACACCGAGTTTCCTCCGTGCGTCGGGAAGTCTGGATGTCATTTGTAGATCTTTGACAGTCGTTACAAGTAGTCAGTGGCCGAAAGTTTGACAACCAGTATTACCAAGGGGTATCGTATTACCTAGTACTAACTGGGTTGTGGAGGTCAGATAGGCAGTCACTCCATGTAAAATACTGGTATTCAGCTCCATCCGGTTAGACCGAAAGCCGGCCCCAACATAACTGGGTAAAGGCTAGGCTGATGATGATGATGATGGCGTTTTCAGGCTCTGCCACATTTCAGTTGTTTAAGCGTCATAAGATAACAGACGGACAGAGCTACTTTTATACTTATAACATTGTATCTACGAATGTCTGAGTAGATCATCATCATCATCATCAGCCTATAGCAGTCCACTGCTGGACATAGGCCTCCTCAATCGCACGCCATTTAACTCGACTTTCAGCAATTCTCATCCAGTTGCTACCAGCCACCCTGCGAAGATCGTCACTCCACCGAGCCTGAGGGCGTCCCACCTTACGTTTGCCGATTCGCGGTCTCCACTCAAGAACACGTCTACCCCAACGGTCATCGGTTCTACGGCAAATATGACCGGCCCATTGCCACTTCAGCTTACTTATTCTGTGAGCTATGTCGACAACTCTGGTTCTCTGTCGGATCACATCGTTTCGAATGCGATCCCTCAGAGAGACTCCAAGCATAGCTCGTTCCATAGCTCGCTGAGCGACCTTAAATTTATGGACCAGCCGTACTGTGAGTGTCCACGTTTCGGCTCCGTAAGTCATAACAGGCAGGACGCACTGATTGAAGACCTTAGTCTTTAGGCTCTGTGGAATACGCGACGAGAAGACCCTGCGAAGCTTCCCAAATGCTGCCCAGCCCAGCTGGATTCTTCTGTTAGCCTCCCTCTCAAAGTTGTTCTTACCAAACTGCAGAGTTTGCCCGAGGTAAACATATTCTCGAACAACCTCGAGAGGACCGCCATTGACAATAACAGGTCCTGGGGTGACGTGTTCGTTGAACATAACCTGGGTTTTGTCCAAGTTCACCCTGAGACCAATGTGTATTGAAGAATCAACTAGGCCATCCAGCATCTGCTGCAAGTCGTGCAGCGATTCAGCCAGTATGACGATGTCATCTGCAAATCTCAAGTGTGAGATGTACACGCCGTTGATGTTTATGCCACGTCCTTCCCATTTTAGCGTCTTAAACACATCCTCCAGTGCGTTGGTGAACAATTTCGGGGAAATAACGTCCCCTTGTCTCACCCCCCGACGCAATGGGATATGCTTCGTTTGCTGGTTTTGGCTTTGGACGGTCATTGTGGCGTTCTCATAAAGATTTCTCAACACTTGGATGTATCGCCAGTCGACTTGGCATCGCTGCAGAGACTCCAGAACTGACCAGGTCTCGACAGAGTCAAAAGCCTTCTCATAGTCCACAAATGCAAGACACAGCGGCCGATTATACTCTTCGGACTTCTGTATGATCTGCCGCACTGTGTGGATGTGGTCTATGGTGCTGTATCCTCCTCGAAACCCGGCCTGCTCCGGTGGTTGAAAACAGCTTATACACGTGGCTAAGGAGCGAAATGGGTCTGTAATTCTTTAATAGGGTCTTGTTTCCCTTTTTAAAGAAAAGTACGACCACGCTCCTTCTCCACGCTTCTGGAGTTCTCCCAGAGAACAGGACCGAGTTGAAGAGCTCCCGAAGCTCTCTTAAAACAGGGCTTCCTCCCGCTTTCAGGAGCTCAGTCGTTATCCCATCCTCGCCAGGGGCTTTTCCATTCTTAAGCTGTCTAAGAGCCGCCTCGATTTCGTCTTGGCTGACTTCTGGCAGGTCTTCTGTGAAATGGCGGGTTAAGGTGGCTCTGGAATCCTCATTTTCGGGATCAGGTCGAGATGCATGCGATGCATACAACTGGCCGTAGAAGTTTTCGACTTCCGAAAGAATCTCCGGCTTCGAAACGACGATATCCCCACTAGATTTGGTCAACTTCGTCAGGTGGCTCCTCCCAAGTGATTGGACGAACACTTTCGACCCCCGATTTTGCTCAATCGCTTTTTCTATTGAGCGGGTGCTGGAGCATCGAAGGTCGCGTCGTATCAATTTTCTAATTTTATTATTGAGTGCCTGTAGTTCTGACGAAGTGATGGGTGGGTTTTCACGTCGTTCCGTCATAAGCTCCAGAGTCTCCTCCGAAAGTTTGGACTTCTTGCCCGTATGCCGCATTTTACAAAAACGCGTCCCTTCCTCCCTGAGGATTTCCACCATTTGGTCGAGCGCCTGGTCAACATCATTTGTGGTTTCCACGGCCGCGAATCGGTTCTCCAGATCTGACTGGAACGCTTCAGACCCTAGCATGGTTTGGAGCATATTTGGACGGAGCTTAGACTTCATCAAACGGGTTCGCTCCAGCTTGAAATTAATATTCAGAGTGCCACGAACAAGTCTGTGATCGCTACCGGTGTTGAACCTGTTGATCACCGAGACATCTCTGAATATATGCTTTTTATCCGCTATGATGAAGTCTATCTCATTTTTCGTCATAGTGTCGGGGCTTCGCCACGTCCACTTCCTTTGGGACTGTTTCTTAAAGAAAGAATTCATCACAAAAAGCCCCTCCTTCTCAAGGAAGTTGACAAGCATTTGCCCCCTATGATTTCTGCTGCCAAACCCGTAGGATCCTACTACCGATTCACTGCCATTTTGTACTCCCACTTTAGCGTTAAAATCCCCCATGACAACGCTGTAGTGGGCCTTAGTAGTAGAGTGCAAGGCCTTGGAGATGTCCTCAAACATTTCCTCTACCACGTCGTCCGAGTGTGCCGAAGTCGGTGCGTAGACCTGAACAACCTTGAGGCTATACCTCTCGGTTAGCTTCACTATGAGGTACGCTACCCTGTTCGAAACACTAGAGACTTCTACCACGTTGTCACAAAGGGATTTATGTACCAGGAACCCGACTCCGCCTTGGGATAGCTGGTCTCCCTCTCGAAAGTACATCAGAGTAGATAGGTAAAGAAAAAGTTGGTGTTGGAGGGAGCCAAATAAATACTTACTATTTATTTCTTACTTTCTTTCATAGTCGTAATGGTAGCTTTTTCCCAAATTAAGTTGAGGCTTCCAGACTAAATGTATGCAAATCAATATTATTGACTACATTACGGATGAATATGTTATTTTATTTGCCGTGGAGTAAGTGGAGTAGAACAATTTATTCAGTGTGTGGTAATTTCAGGCATGTGAAAAAGATGTGCGTGGGAGAAGAATTTCGTTCTTTGCATTTAATGACTAGTTCATTTCTATCTATAAGGTACCGAGCTCGTGGCTAAATAATAACAGCCGCTCGGGTCATCTTTAGGTTAAGCCGTGCTTGCCTAGGTTCGTCTGTGGATGGGTGACCGCCCATTACATACCGAGTTTCCTCCGTGCCTCGGAAAGCACGTTAAGCCGTTGGTCCCGGTTGTCATGAGAAGATCTTTGACAGTCGTTAGGTAATCAGTAGCCCAAAAAGTGTGACAACCAGTCTTACCAAAGGGGTATCGTATTAGCTAGTACTAATTGGGTTGTGGAGGTCAAATAAGCAGTCGCTCGATGTAAAATAATGGTATTCAGTTGCATACGGTTAGACTGGAAGCCGACCCCAACATAGTTGGGAAAAGGCTAGCCAGATGATGAGTTATAAAATTGAGATCCCGTGTTTTTTTTGAACAAGCTTAAATTTTACACATCTATTCTAATAAGGAGTATTACGTATTTATAAATGGAGGTGAATTTTATTTTTAGATCTCCTGTGCCCCAGTCCTGAAAACTACTATACAACATTATTTTTAGTATATGCGAAACCTGAATATAGTTTGTTCAGAATAAGTAACTGAATCGATTCCAATAATTTTTAAACCATGTTATATTTTTTCCCAAAAATATTTAAAAAAGTTAAAAGTTGGACATCGAGTAACTTTAAGTACCTATCGCAATAATCTAGGTACCTACTGCCAAATTATTATTATCAATGAGCTTAAGACGACGCTGGAGGCGCGCGTTGCGTGGTGACCACGATTTTGTGCGGAAAACTAGGTAACAGAACAAGCTTATAACTTTGTGATTTTTCATGATACAGTTTTGAAATTTTGTACATAGATTCTTTACATAAAAATACTAGACACGTGTATCAGGTTTCGCATATACTAAAACTAATGTTGTCTATTCGATCGTCTTCGAGTCTCCGTCAACATCATTAACTGTTGTCTCTTTTGCCAAGTAGCAACTTGGCTTCATATTCACTGATTTACACGTACAGAAAATTTCCAGTAATCAGATATTGATAACTCGTGCAATGAAATAATGAAAAACTGTTTAAGGTGCAGAGATAAGACGCACATTGTACATCAACATAAAAGTACCGGCCAAGCGCGAGTCGCACTCGCCATGAAGGTTTCCACACCATCATACCATTACTTTGTGTAATTTATTTCATCACCACTGCTCACAAAACGGTGAAGGAAAACATCGTGAGGAAACCGGCATGTCGTAGAACCAAAAATTCGAAGTCATGTGACATCTATTAACCTGCACTGGGCCCGCGTGGTGGATTATAGCCCCTTCCCTCTCATAGGAGGCCTGTATCCCAGTAGTGGGAACATTATAGGCTGATTATGCTTATGCTTATGCAAAGTAGGTGCCCCCGTTTGTTGTTATAGCGGCAACAGAAATACAAATTCTGTGAAAATTTCAACTATCTACCTATTACCGATCATGAGATAGATACAGCCCGCTGACAGACAGACGGACGGACAGCGGAGGCTTAGTAATAGGGTCCCGTTCGTTACCCTTCGGGTACGGAATCTGAAAAAAGGATTACTTTACGCTTATTTTTCACACAACTTCACTGTTTGCAGCTAATTACAATTTGTCCCTCAAAAACAAATAGTTGTCGCTTTATCCCCATCGCTTCTAACAAAATATCGTATTTCTATCCGTTACCGATACCCTTCTAAACGATCCCTTACAAAATATCATAGACTAACCCCGAATTGACATTTATTTGCGAGGGAAAACATTCAGCTGTTACGTTCCATTGTTCTTATTTCAAAGAATACGAACTATAAATACTTGTTGTAAGGATTTTCCGAGAATTAGAATAAAATCCTCTTTATAATAGTAATCTATGGCTATAAAGTGCCATTACGTTCTATTTTTGCTTCATTCATGAAAATATGTAAACCCAGTGATTATGGAGTGTTGCCAGAATACATAAATATAATTTCTTTTTGCGTATACCAACGTTTTTCCCGATAACGACCAGGATTTGTTTTGCTGTTCGTTTTCAAAACAAAAGCAAAAATATTGTGCTCCCGATATTTGCGAGTTTCTAGTTTTGCAGCGTGTTGGCCAATTTATGTTCCGATTTTTGTTTTTGAACAGTATTTTTGGGGTTCTGTACCTCAAAGGGAAAAAGGGAACCCTTACAGGATCACTTCATTGCCCGTCTGTCTGTCTGTATGTGCGTCAAGACATTTTTCTCAGGAACGCGTGGAAGTTTCAAGTTGAAATTTAACTGATTATTTTTTTATTTTTAGTTGGTTGAAGTTGTTTTAATTTGGTACCGCCTTAAAAAAACTTAGTTCTACGAACTAAGTTTTTGATATAAAATGGGTGGAGCTGTAAAAAATAACCTTCTAATGTTAACGCCATCAAAAGGGGTTTAGTCCTATCTCGGCATCTGCCCATCTCGGCACCCATGAATTTATTAATCATGCCCATGAAACATTCCCACCTTGGCACCCTGCCATAAATCATTATTAGGTACATATAACAAAAATGGAAACACGGGATCAGTAAATCAACGTGATTATTTATTAAGGGTCCAGTCCAGCAAGATTCATCAGCTCGACAGCCCATCGAAATATTCAGTTTATTCAAATTATTGTTGTTTTTTTCGAAATATTCCAGGAAACAAATAGGGCAATTATGACGGGTCAAAATCCACCACGAAGGCCCAGGGTGTGTTTATTGTGGTTACTGAATACAAAGTAAAATGCCTGACTAGTTTCAATCCAAGATTTACCACTTGTAAGTCGCTCACACTCGAAAATCACTGCTAAGTCAGCTTTCAGCTATTGCCTGACATAATAGGCTAATCTTACTCGAAAATAAATATCACAAGGGTGATCAAAACCGTAAAAATGCCTGTTTACAGTCCATGGATATCTTCAATCTTTATTGAAGGGCTATAAGTACCCACTTCAACCCTTTCGCTTCGAGTGCTTATTTTGAGTAGGGCTTTTAGTATATGTAGATAAGTATTTATATGAGTACCGGTTTTTGATTTCACCGGTTTTCGGATACAAAATTTGTGAGATTATGTGTACCGAAAGTCTCAAAACCAGCCTTACCAAGGGCCTTACACGGTACTAACGAACTGTGTTGTGGCGGTCAGATAGTCAGCCGATCCATGTAAAATACTGGTATTCAGCTGCATCCAGTTAGACTGGAAGCCGACCCCAACATAGTTGGGAAAAGGCTGGGCAGATAATGATTTGCAAAGAGTATGAGCTTCCACCTTGTAGTCTGAAGTCTTTCACTTCAGTCTTCCTTTCATCCTTTAGAAATAATGATTAGGTGACCTCCTCTACAGATCTTTCTCTACTCTCTGCCTGTAAAGCATCGCCAATGCAGTAATTTGCAGAGCCAATGCAATGACCCAGACTAACGAGCCGGGTGCAGATGAACTCAGACAGCCGATTTACTTTTTGTAATTTATTTCATCACCACTGCTCTCAAAATGGTGAAGAAAAATATCGTAAGAAACCGATATGTTGACAAAAACCAATTTGATGACATGTGGTATAAGGTAGATTTTTTTTTAAAATTTTTGTCGGTCTGTCTGTTTGTTCTGGCTAATCTTCGAAACGGCTGGACCGATTTTAAAGGGACTTTTACTGGTAGATAGCTGATGTTATAATGAGTAACTTAGTTTACTTTTATTTTTAGAATAATGATTAGGCAATAAAAATAATACACGATTCAAATAGGGAAGTAATACTTTTACAATATTTCCACGCGGACGTAGGTCGCGGGGCGCAGCTAGTATTTTATAAAACGGGCAAGAAACTCCATATAAAAATTCAAATACAAAATACTACTGTAGTCGCAGTCGACTATACTACATTCTTTCTTAGGTTACAGCACCTATGTCCGGTGTAGACGTTCTTACTTGAATATTCAGTGAGGAAGAAGTGAGGACAGTCATAACTTCCACTCGTTTCCACTACTCGCGCCAGTAACTGTGTTGTTTCACTTTATATGTGGTGTTGTTTTCCGCTGCACTATTCAATTTAAAATGAAATCTAAAGTAAGTATAGATAGATATTCCTATATTATACAGAAAACAGGACCTTGAATAAGATAAATGAAGATGGGTCTTAGCCAGGATCCCTAGGATTTAATATGTGTTCTAAAATAAGACTCACTATTCTAGAACTTTAGCAATCTGTATGCTAGATAGCCGAAGTTTTTCGGAGACATGTTTGTTCAGTAATATAATATTTGCAAAAGAAAATAAGCTTCTCTTTTTTACCGTAATATAAGAAAGAAAGAAAATACTTTCATTTATTTGGCACATGTCACAAAAACAGTCTAAAAAAAAAATATAAGAAAACCAAAAAAAAAAAAAACTTTAATTTAAATAAAAAGTACCTAGTATCATTAGAAGTGACAAAGATAGAAGACGGATCGGAAGCCATCCATCCGTTGACTTATAACAATAAAAGACTTTATCAGTCAAACAGACCTTGGTGGTCAATTCAGAGCTCTCTGTTTAACAGTAGACGTTAAGAGACCATGATGATGGACACGACAAAACTATAATATTATGAGCTGGATAAGAATTACCGACTTACCAAGCTGAGTCTTTAAATGAGAAAAACAAACGAGCGAATAAGAGGGAGAAGACGAAGATAGCTGACTACCAGGGTCTAAAGCAATGAAGAGATAGCTAGCACAGCAAATGACGCTTTCCATGTCCCCTGATATCATAAACCCTTTAGAGTTTCATTTGTCGATGCAGACAGTATTATTATATCGCAGACGCGACGTCGCGCCATATCAGAACAGAGGTTTTAATGCAAATCGTTGTTCAACACGTATTGTTCTGATAAATCCAAGCTTAGTTAACTAAGTCCAAAGTCTAGATTATTTTGCACCTTTTTTAGCATAGCCTTTCTGCTTATAAACGGCATTGTCTGATATGCGATTCTGTACCAAGCTTGTAGGCCCCTCTCTGTCTGATATTTCCAACCATCTGAGTCTAACATTATCGATTGTATTAATACGTACAACGAAACTAGTTTACTCAGACCTCTAGTACCGAGAATCGATGCCCCTAATAACACCCTCTTGTTCTGTTACAGAGGGGGTGGTAAGGGTCAGGTTAGCCTGGTTATGATACACGCAAATCACGCACACACAGACACTCCCCCGCGCAGTCGCAGTAGAGTCGTACCACCCCACCCAACTCACTTGCCAGAACCGGCAAAATTCTTCTACACCCCCGTGGTGAACAACCAAACGCAACAACTTGTACGAAAAACAATTATTTTAACCGTTTAAAACGTTTCTATTTATATCTATAAAGCAGTGTATAATTTCAGCTTTAATTGTCGCTTAGTGTTCTGTAGTATTAGCGTCCATTTTCCAAAAAAAATCAACAGTGTAACGTCCAATCACGGAATTCGAATACGGAAGGAAAATGGCGGAGCGCGAGCCGCGCGTTTCATTTCGAATATAGAACTCAATCGATATCTTAATTCTAATTCGTTTTTTAAATCTTCTTTTGGAGCGAGAATGCTTGTGAGGACTTTGAATTGACTTATTTTGTACGCGAGTGTGGGACGCTAAAAATCGATATTCCGGTGATGTCGGTTTGATTCAAGGCTAGTTTTACGCTGTCCTCGTTCGTAGACTGTTGTACATGTCACAAAAGAAAGAAGAGGAGTAGATTGGCGTCGCTGGAAGTCGACATGACGACGGAAACTGCGACGCCGAACCAGGTGAGTTTTCTTTGAGTGATTTTGCCGCAATATCACGGCAGGCGCTGCTGGCTTCACTAGCTCGTGTCAAGGACATTGGCCTCCAGTATTTGGCCACCTGGGGGTTATATAATAGTCCACTATTCAATATTTTATTTATAAACTGTGTTTTAATTGTGTACAGGATAATATATTTAAAGGTTGTTTTCAAAATTTTATAAAAATGAACGTGTGACAATTTATCACTTTATAGGCCGAATGCCTATTAGAAATTATTGGTTTTAAACTTTTACATTTAAATATATTACGTTATTGTTAATTAGGAATGCATAGGACTTTAATGATTGATATAGGAACACTATAGGTACTTTTCTACTGTAAGGGACGGTTTTAAAATCAATTTTATCTGCAGAATAAAAACGGTGCTTTGACATAATAATGTATAGGCACAAAACCTGTATCAAACTGCCATTTTTCATTTTTCTGATATTTTCTGAGATCTGACGATTGAAAAACCGGCCCTTGTATTCAAAAATCTACTCTAGGTATGCTTAGATAATATTTTTTTCTACTTCTTGCCGAATTTTGTCCCGTTTTACCCATGAAGACACAGATTGTGTCTTGGAAGCACAAAGACAGACAATGATAACACGTAGCTTTGATTTTTAAAAGAAAAAGCTGATTCTTGTCTTCTTAGAACTGTTCTATTCTGCAACAAATAATGCATAATCAGCATTTAATGTTCCCACTGCTGGGACACACGCCTCCTCGTGCATGGGGCATCCGCTGCTTACCTCTGGGAAAGGGGGCTAGCCGTTACCCACCACACGCCCCCAGTACGGTTGAAATGAATAATAATGAGCCCGATTTAAATATTAAACATACACGCATAATATAAAATAACAGCGGGTTGTATCGATCTTCAGGTTAAACCGCACTTTCCTAGGTTGGTTCGTGCATGAGTGACCATCCATTACATACCGAGTTTCATCCGTGCCTCGGAAAGCACGTTATGCTGTTGGTCCCGGCTGTCATTTGTAGATCTTTGACAGTCGTTACAGGTAGTTAGTGACCTGAAAGTCTGAGGTTGACGCTGCCGCTTCATGTTAAATACTGGTATTCAGTTGTATCTGGTTAGACAGGAAGCCGACCCTCCTGGGTAATGCGATACCCCTTGGTAAGACTGGCCTAAAAAGCCAATATATGACACTATGAAACAAGTCGGTCAATGGATACGAAACGGGACACTATAAAAACGTCGACGTAGCTCCGCTACGCGACTACTTACTTCCTACTTCTGTCTGCAGGGTTTAAAGTAACCTAACCTAACCAAACGTCGGCGTGCTCCAAGTCCCGAGCTCACTTCTCTCGCTCTTGCATCTAACACTTTGTTGGACATTGTCTGAAAACAGACAGAAATCTGAAAACCTCAATGCCCCGTTACGTAAACTCCAACCAACAAGTCCCTAATGTTTGTTTTACAGGCATAGTCTTATTTTATAGAAGTTAAGTATACAAGTACAGGAAGCGGTGGTAACCTAGTGGTGTTGGCTCCGACTTACGATATGTAGGTCCCAGGGTTCGAACCCAGAAAGGAGCATTATTTAATGTTATGTATTTCATCACCACTGCTCTCAAAACGGTGAAGGAAAACATCGTGAGGAAACCGGCATGTCCTAGAACCAAAAATTCTAAGACACGTGACATCGTACCCGCACTGAGCCTGCCTGGTGGCTTACAGCCCGCTCTCTCTCGTAGAGAGGAGGCGTGTGTCCCAGCGGTGGGAACATTATGGCTGATTATGTGCGCATTATGCATACAGATTCAAAATAGTCGATATGCAAATATTTCTGAGACGGGCAAGAGTTTGACATTAGGCCGACCTTAAGTGCCATTGGCAAATTGCCATCTCATGTGCATAATGTCGACTTAGGACTGGCAAGTTGGCAACTGAGTGGCAATCTACATTTCGAACAGACACCTATTCTCAAACTACGTAGATACAATGCTTGCCGTAAAGTATAAACATATACCGGCAAGCAAGTAAGCATTTCTACAACATTTTTCCTAGGTAATCAAGTGCCTAATTTATTTACTTACGAGTAATGAACTGAATAACACGTTAATCAAACATTCGTTTAGAAGTAGGTGCTACTTACTCTGTCAGGAGTCGATGGTACTGGTGATGCTGCCGAAATCGGTCCGAAGGACCAACCAACTGAGCCTAGGAAAGCACGTGAAGTCCTTGGTTCGGCTGTCGTCTGTGGATCTTTGACAGTCTTTATGGTACACCTCATAAATCTGAAAGTCTGTCAATCAGTGTTACCAAGGCACATCGTGTTAGTTACCGAATATTTGGGAGGTAGAGGTAAGATAGACGATTAGACGGTCGCACCATGTAAGGTATCAGTATTCAGCTGCATCTGGGTATACTGAAAGCCGAACTCAGACTAGTTCTGAAAAGGTTAGGCAGTTAATGATGATGAGTTACACTCTCAACAAAATCAAGAGAAAAATCTGAAAATAAATTGTTATTGTTCTAAAGAACGCTTTGTTATTTACCTGAAATCCCTCATTCAGTTTCTAATTTTCGTGAGCCTCTATTGTTTCAAACGAGGGCTTAAAATTAAATTAATTTGGGAGCCCTGTTTTTAAACATTTTCCTCCGAACAAAGCTTTGAAAGAAAAAGCTTTTAACATTTTAACAATTTGCCTACCTAGGTAGGGAACCCTTTTTAAGCTAGCTTTCTTCGTTATTTTATGCTTCAAAGCATTAGAAACCTCTAAAGCTAAGGCTAATTTGTAGAAAGTGTAGTTTGTTTCTAGAAAATGTCAACCTATTGAAGGCAGGTACCTTCGAGACTGATAGGTTGAAATTTATAAGATCCCGATTCCTACCTCCTCCTCCTTCCCGTCCTTTCGGGAATAACCGCTCTGCGTAGTGTCTACTGTAGTCAAAATATCATCATCTGCCTACCTTTTTCCCAACTATTTTGGGGTCGGCTTCCAGTCTAACTGGATGCAGCTAAATACTATTATTTTACGTGGAGTGACTGCCTATCTGACCTCCACAACCCCGTTATTTCTGGGTAATACGGTACCCTTTGGTAAGGCTGGTTGTCAGACTTTCGGGCCACTGACTATCAAAGATTTAATAATGACAGCCGGGACCAACGGCTTAACGTGCTTTCCGAGGTACGGAGGAAACTCAGTATGTAGTGGGTGGTCACCCATCCACGGGCCAACCTAGGCAAGCGCGGCTTAACCTAAAGATCGACCCGAGCGGCAGTTATTATTTAGCCACGAGCTCCTCTGTAGTCAAATGTATGCTACTTAAATCTTCATACCCTTTGTTTTCGGTAATAAGTCCTCATAGTCCCTGCTGGACCTCCATCGGGTACCTAAACCTTTAACTGCAAGGTTTAAATCCATATTTTAGCCGGACTATGGTAAATGTTTTCATCTTGCAATCTTCTTCTTTCTTTCATGTCGGCTCGATATAGTTTGTGGCATCATCATCATCATCTTCCTGACCTTGGCCCATGTTGCTGCCCTTGGTTGGCGCAACACATTGTTTTCATCCATTCTCCTCTGTCAACCGTCACGCTATCATTTACTATAGTTTGAGGCATAATGAGCCTATAATTTTTCCAGAGCTAGGACACAGGGTTTTTTGTCTTTGAGAGGATCTGGGCAGTAATCCACAATCAGAAGCCGGTGTTGGTTGATGGATGTCACATGCCTCGTAGTTGGTGGTATTCGGAGCTGCTCGGGATAACTCTTTTAATGGATCCCAATTCTTCTTTCTTTCCTCTTCCGGAAGACGTTGCGTTGGATGGCCTCCCACTAGGTGTACCGATAACTTGGTGATGGTTGCGGGGATCCGCTGGATGCGAGTCGCATGGGACCGGTCAATGTGGTGACACTTGGGGGAGGCCTATGTCCAGCAGTGGACGTCTTTCTGCTGAAATGATGATGGTGATTCTTCTAATGATACTCCATAACCTAACCTCTAATCTGTAGACAACTCAAATAGTCTATCATCATCATGTGCCTATCTTTTATTAACTATTATCGGTCAGATTCCAGTCTAACCCAATCGAGCTGAAATAACTCGTCATCATCATCATCATTTCAGCCGAAAGACGTCCACTGCTGGACATAGGCCTCCCCCAAGTGTCGCCACATTGACCGTTTCCGTGCGACTCGCATCCAGCGGATCCCCGCAACCTTCACCAGGTCATCTGCCCACCAGGTGGATCGATGAAACGCCTATCATCAAATAAATCAATATCCACTCATACTCCGAGTGCTCACAGCTTTTTCAAGGACATTTCTAAACGTTTAGTTGACTCTTCCCGTGACCCAAGGGCTGGCTTTTACCTTGGCCAAAGGCTTAGCGTTGCCATACAACGTGGCAACGCCGCCAGTCTTTTGGGTACATTACCAGTTGACTACGTTGAGGAGGAGTTTTTTGACGCCATTTTTTAAGTTTATTTTTAAGTTAGTTAGTTAATATAGGTTATTTGTTAACATATATCCACTCTTACACTCTACAATTTATTCGACAAAAAACACAGAATTTTCTTTTCAAACGACGACACACCACAATTTTACCATTAAAAATAATAATAGCCCCTTAATAAATCTGGCCCTAAAGGTACGGTAACCTGATTAAGGGTGTGTGGTGTGCGTTGAAACAATTTGACGAGCCATTAGCTCCGGCCTTGACTCCGTCGGTAGCCTTACGTAAGTACCTATGGCTTCGGTACTTATATACTTTACAGCTTGATCGGATCTGATTGGATATAAAAGTGCACGGGTATGTTGCTTGTGTTGAGACGTGGACAGTTGTATGGTTTATATTGTACAGATTTCTTTTATACCTGTGTGTCTTGTCCTGTACTGTTCCTTTGGAAACTTGTCTGGGAAAGTACTCCAATTAACGCACAATGTTTTGAGTGCGTTACATGGAGTCCTACCGTAAACCGTGATTTTTCACCCCAAAAAATAATAGTCTTTTCGCAGTAATAATTTTTGCGTAGAGTTACTTAGTTTGATATACAGAATGCTTGCTTCGTGAAGGGTCCGTTTACACCTTGTATACCCACTAATCCGCCACTGAGAAGCGTTGCCATGTTCTTGTTTGAAGGGTACTGTTGCCGAAGTAATTACAAGTACACATTTCTTTGTTTCTGGGATGGCAACGGTTAGCATCATTAAAAATTTATAAATGAATGCCTAGGTCGCCTTATCGCCTTCGTATTCCGCGTTTTGTTGCTATCTCAAGTTAGGAAATCAATGAAGTCGTCTCAGCAGCATTTTAGCGTTTTTAAGCAACGCTGTTCTGTCTTGAGGCACCAACTGTGTAATCCATCTTTTCTTGTGTATATGGTATTGGACGATAGGAATCAAATTCACTCTGTAGTTCACTATGGTTAATAACTTTAGAGACACTGCTTCTACTTTAGCTAGAGCTGTCCTGGAAAATTCTACCAACGAAAGCTCCATATAGCTGGCTCCTTCATGGATATTATTATTTTATTTATTTATCAGACTAGATATAGGTCCACTGTGTTAGTAACAATAAAACTTAGCCTATGTTAGTACTTAATAACTATTATTATTATTAAGTAGTAATAATAATCCTAGACATTCTAGAACACAGCTCCAAACCACCGCGCAACACGAGCCAACCTTGACAACAGCCCAAAAAACGGCGCAAACAGAAAATTGACCCGTAAACCAATCCTCTATTAACCGACCGTCATACGTAAGCAGGCTGTTAACTATGGCCGCTAACGGGTGCTTTTAATTCAATTAATGTATTATATGAACTCATAACCAGTCGTCATCGGGGTGTTGTCAAGGTTCAGCGGGTTGCAGGTTAACGATCGGTGGACATGACACTAATCATTATATTAGGTTGTTTTGACTAAACTGACGATCGGCTTAGGGGTGTTTTTTAAAGTATTAAGGATGTAAATAGTATAGGGTTTCATGTTGTTAGCTACGGTACTGACGATGACGGTTTTTTAAAGGACAAGGAGAATTAAACTAGCTTCTGGAAGCGACTTCGTACAAAACACATGTATCATTCTGTGACTCTTCGCAATAGTCTAGCTTTCCATCTGTGATCGTTTCCGCAATTCCAGAAGTTACCTCTTACAAACAAACAAATAATTTTACTTTTATAAGCTAGAACAGGGTGGAAGGAAGTGAAGGGACACCGACACACAAATGCGCATGTATTCAATACATTATCCACAAAGTTTTCGTCGATGACTTAAACAAAAACAGCCATACATTTGGCCGTATAATTATTACACTTTTATTGGAAACAGCAGATTTATTTTACCGATAAAATATCTCTATGTGGGGAGTTTCGGAATAATGTACTGAATACGTGGTATGCGTTTGTGCGTTAGTGTTCTTTCCAGCCTGTGTAGATAGGAGAGCTACAGGAATAATACGAAAGGATCATCTATACAAATAAATAAATTGAAGTGTCTGTTTGTAATATCAAAATAACAGCTTTTTAATTAATGCAAATGAAAATATATATGGCACTTATAACAAAAACACATTTTATTTTTCAATTGTTGTCTGTCTGTCTGTTTGTCTGTTTGTTCCGTCTTATCTCTGAAACGGCTGGACCGATTTTGACGGAACTTTTACTGGCAGATAGCTGATGTTGTAATGTCTAACTAAGGCTACATTTATTTTAGAAAAATAATTAGGGTTCCGTTGAAAAAATATAAACCCCTTGAAATTGTTAATAAAATCCGATTCAAAAAGGTAAGTAATAATTTCACGCTAACGGAGGTCGCGCCGAACAGCTAGTTTATTATAAAAGTATTCATTTACCTAATGTTGATGGTGAGATTCTTGCAAATAATTAGAAGTAAGATAATGAAACCATTTATTAACTTAAAGGGAAATTACAAACTGATACAAAGTTTGCTTGAGTTTTAGAGTTCTTGTCAATTTTCTCTTTGAGGATTGATATCCACCCCGAGTAGAGTAGAGAGTACTTACTCTCACGGAGTTACGAACGACTGATAGCTTGGACAGTAATTAGGTTAATTCAAGCCTACTAATTACTGGGTAAATTTCCCTCGAGTGAAAAGTAGAACTAGGCTATTAACTACGATCTGGACAATTAGCTACGAACTAAGTAAATAGGCTTAACCAAAAAGCCTTGATGTTCAACATCGATAATTTCTAATCTATTTTTGTACGTAGGTACAAATTATGCTCATAAACATGAGTTATATCAAATTCGTCTGTGATAGTCTACACATCATATTTAGAGGAGCTCGTGGCTAAATAATAACAGCCGCTCGGGTCGATCTTCAGGTTAAGCTGCGCTTGCCTAGGTTGGTCCGTGGATACCCATTGAATATCGAGTTTCCTTCATGTCCCGGAAAGCAAGCTTAGCCGTTGGTCTCGGCGGTCATTTTTGTAGATTTTTGACAGTCTTTTGAGAAAGTTATTTTGGTCTTCCTCTACTCTTATAGCCATATCAGCATTCGCACTCAAAACTTTCCTCACGACATTTTCCGCAATTCCCATCATCATTATGATAGAATGTGACTGTCTGGTGCTCGGGTTTCGTTGAAAGTACATTCCTAATAAGGAATGCCCTTCTTAAGTTGAATAGTACTGATATATCACCGGCAGCCTGCCTCTTCTGTTGACTGGCTCAATGGTTTTCTGTTATATCACCAGTTATGTTTAAGCGAGCCCATTGTCATAAACTATACTAACTTCATGGCACTATAGAGAAACACATACCTAACTTATCTCTCACACATACTATAATGCACCCTTAGAAACCCAACTTACAAGCAATAACAATAAAAACTCAATTTAAATATAAACTTTCTCAAAAAACCGCAACTCATGCATAAACCATGAAGTTTCCCTTTAACTAGAAGTTCGCTGCACTGTTATTTAGGAAAGCAATCTTGGTAATAACTGAGGGGAAAGCGTTATCGGTCTTACCATCGTCAGGAGCCAATGTACTCGTGATATTTGTATTTTTTATACATCTTTAACATGGTACGGTACGTTTAAAATGCGTTTTTTTTTCCAATGATCAAGAAAGAAAGAAATGATCAAAAAGTAAAAAGAGTATGCTACTGTTGTCTAATGGTAGTCACCATACAACAAAATATAAATGTGTCACGGCAAATGTGAGTGGAAGCGCCTTAAAAGGACATAACACTGACTTTATTGGTAATATTTTTCAGCAAAGTCAGGGTATGACATAACCCCATGTGAAAAAGGCATGAGACCTGGATAAAAAGTATCCTATGTGTTAATCCAGGTTATAAACTATATGTGTGCCAAATTTCATCCAAATCCGTTCAGTAGTTTTTGCGTGAAAGATTAACAAACATTCAGACATCCATACATCCTCACAAACATTTATAATATTAGTAGGAAGTAGGCTATCTGTGTTTTCTCGCTCGATTTCACAAAATCAAAAGAAAGGGTTGAGTGTGTTTCTTGCATCCATGTTTGTTATCCCGCACAAACTGAACTGATTGGAGCAAATCCCGTCTTCATTGGATTAGTCTTGATCCAGAGCAGGCTTTGTCAGACGAGGTGACGTCACAGAAAATTCAAAATGGCGGCCGTGATACGCCATGATGTGCAGTTCATACGAGTCTTTATTTTGTTATTTACGTCCCATAACTTGGTAATAGTTTCTTTTTCATGTACGGTAAACATGAAACTACATAGGTACCTGCCTAAAGGGTAGAAGGGACACCGACAAATAATTTTTCCAACGCTAAAAAAAAAACAGCTGTTTCCTGCAAAGGTGCAATACCTACACGGTCAAAATGTAAGGATAAGCAGATTTTTTAAAAGTATTCCAGCCCCCGTAGCATGACCACCTTAGACAGGGATTTCTTTGACGGAAGAATCGACAAAATGACAGACAGTGCAAAGAAATCTGTCATTGGGCAGTTGATACGATCCTTACTTTTCGCCTCGTCCACATCCATACATCTGGTCATACATGCACGCTGGTTGCGAGTACTATATGCCCCTGATCTTTCTGAAGAACATAACCAAAAGCTTGAACCTATACCTAAATAAAATAATATTCCGTGTAAATTAGAAAGCATGTTAACATATCATTATAGCCGATAGGGCAGTATCCCCAGGGGTTCGTATTGTTCAGCTAACGTGGATTAATGTCCCAAGTGAGAGGGGGTGAGCCCATTGATTTGACGTGTTGTCAATCTCGGGGCTATAAATATTGATTTTGCGATACATTTTAACCAACAGATGTAGGTTCATGGCTTAACATAATTTTAGTGATCATTTCTGAAGGCTTTCGAGTCTGTAATGTTTTATTTTACGATAATGCTCATTTAACAAAATTGTTGAACCATGAGGCAGCACAGCGGGTTCCTTTTTGTGTATATTTTTTAAATTGTCTTTTTTATTCTTACTTACTAATTGCCCTAGGCTTCATTATCACATATGACTATAAGATCATTATAGCTAGCTTGGACAATGCCACTTCTGGCTTCATGCCTCTCTTCATTCTAGTTATCGGTTCCGTTTCTTCGCCACTTCTTGCCAATTCCTTAGGGAGCCAGCCATCCAAGTCTGTCGTGGCCTGTCTCAGGGTAGGTACCAATTACTATATTTTACGGGTCCACCGCTCGTTCTACGTAAAGATACGACTTAATAGTCTACCCTAAACGTCTATGACAATTCCACAACATACTTTAGTACCCATCCTACACTTTGACACAAATATAATTTCTATTTCAAATATGACCATAACAATAAGTGTCACTATGGCGTGTGCTCTACTTTTACTTCGCTGGCCACCCTGTGACGTCATCAAGGGATGATACATGTGGTATTGTACTCGATTGTGACACAATGGAGAGAGTTTCCTTTGTAATCTGACCGATTGTATATTGTTATTGTTGGATATGAGGGTAAAGTTGTAGTTTTTGTGATGTTTTCTGAAAAATGGATATTATGATCTTTTTTATATTATTACTAAGCCTCCGCTGTCCTTCCGTCCATCCGTCTTTCTGTCAGCGGTTTCTCATGATCCGTAATAGGTAGACAGTTGAAATTTCCACAGAATGTGTATTTCTGTTGCCGCAAACATAAAAACATATAATAAACTTAAAATTAAAAGAGGGTCCTCTACTACGATGGTACAGAATCCTCCATGCGCGAGTCCGACTCGCACTTGACCGGTTTTTTTAAGTAATATTTCCATGCTGCATGGGACTGATATAATATATATTTAAATATAAATATCAGTCCCAAATACAACATTATTTTTAGTATATGCTAAACCTGAATATAGTTTGTTCAGAATAAGTAACTGAATCGATTCCAATAATTTTTAAACCATGTTATATTTTTTCCCAAAAATATTTAAAAAAGTTAAAAGTTGAACACCGAGCGACTTTAAGTACCTATCGCAATAATTTAGGTACCTACTGCCAAATTATTATTTTCAATGAGCTCAAGACGACGCTGGAGGCGCGCGGTGCGTGGTGACAACGTTTTTGTGCGGACAACTAGGTAACAGAACAAGCTTATAACTTTGTGATTTTTCATGTTACAGTTTTGAAATTTTGTACTTAGATTCTTTACATAAAAATACGTGTTTCAGGTTTCCCATATACTAAAACTAATGTTGTATATATTTAAATATATAAATACTAGCTTATGCCTACCTAGCTTATGCCTACGGCTTTGGTAATTGTCCCACGAGATGGTACTAACGAGATATAACTGTATCCTGTGTTAATCCAGGTTATAAACTGTCTATGTGCCAAACATCCAAATCCGTTTAGTTCCGTTTTAGCGTGAAAGAGTAACAAAGTTTCGCGGCCGCGGAGACCACATGCCCGAAATCGTAGTATTATCAGTTATAAAATAAATATAAATAAAATAAGCCTATAATGCTGAAACTTAATTTTTAACTCTAAACAATTTTACTTCCTAAATTAAACAGATTATTTTTCAGCAGCCGGTTTGTCTGTTTCAACTTGTCTTTCGACAAAGGCCTCCTCTAATGCTTTCCATTTTGTCCTGTCTTTTGCCATACGTGTCCATTCTGGACCAGAAATATTTTTCATGTCGTCTTCCCAACGTTTAGTTTGTCTACCTTTGCTCCTCTCTTATTTTCATCTGTGTCTGTAACCTACTAACACTAGAAGTTAAGTAAAATTGTTACTAACCCTATGGACCCTGGTCTGAAATAAAAACTTTCTATTCTATTCTATTCTATTCTTACGCGGGTACCATTCTAGTTACTAGTCTCAGTCAGTATCAGTTATCCACCCCTAAAAAAAAAACAGAAGTTAATGTAGAAAGGTGGGTAAGTACATTTACTTTCAAAGATCTTTGAATCAGTAATTCGTTTGTCAGCTTCTGGAGTTGAAAGGCGTGCCCCTGCTAATTGGCTGAGCAAGGCCTGTGAATCTGACAGTGATTAAAACTTTTGCATACGCAGTTAGCAGATGCTATTAGAATTTTGTTCTTAGATGGAAATTGTACATACAAAGAAGTTAATGATTACGCTACCTTAGTACAGTTAATATTCTGCACCCCTTTAATATAAAATCAGAGTGTGGTACTCGTGTAGAGCCAACTTAATCAGTTAGTTTTATAATATTTAAAACAGTACTTTTCTTTCCCACATATTGTCAAGTAAATCTTATAAACATTTGTTTTTTTTTTAGTGTTTTTTTTTGTTTGTCCCTTTTGCCAAAACTAAGACTAGACTTAATATTATTTTCAAAAAGACATGTTTTTGATAAAGATTTTCATTCATCCAGATTATGAAATGAAGAACAGTTGTCACTAGTGACCGCTGCCATTTCCTTTTTATCCTAATCAAACATTCATTAAATTGTCACAAAGTTAAACCAATTAGAGGCATTAATGGTGATTAGTGAAGGAACCACAAAGCGCTATTTGTGGTTTTTATACTAATGTGTTTGTTAGACCATAATGCTAGGTCTGACTATAGCAATATCGCGACGGGATTAGGTTAATTTGACATAATGTTAGGTACAGACACCAGCACATCAAGCACACAGCACATCAGTAGTAGTATCTATTTTCAGTTCTTCTAAATATCTGCTGGGACAAGACTGAGCTAGAAGCTGAATTAGCAGTAAACAAAGATGTGTGGAAAAGAAAAAGATTGAACGGTTGTTTATTCCAACTTTTGAGGGATAAAAAAAGACTTGTACTACTTGTACTATTTATTCTGTGCTTGTACTCTAAATACCTACTAGAAAAATGATGTGTTTAAAAAAAAAGTTAAACAGCCAGTACAGTCAGTAAAACAGTTTGGTGTGCAGGCAAAAAGTTACAGATGAGCGATGTCAAAAACTGCAATAAACGTCACAACATTGCTTAATATAAAATCCTAAAAAAAAATTAATCAAAACTACCCCATTAAAAATCAGTGACATCCCCTGTCAGCTGGGGTGCATAATGAACATGCCATGACATGACCGATGTATTTAAATTGTATTAAAATTTCTCCAGATATGTATGTAAATTACAATTTTTTCTTCTTTTTACGTTAGGTATAAATATTGGAAAAGATTCTTTATAGTGATTGATTTTTATATCTAAAAACAATCTCTGACATCGCTCGTCTATGATTACGCATATTTTGGAGACGCACTGCTCCTACTACTCATTCTTTTTCATGGAAAAGTCAATTCATCTTCCTGCCCTTGTCCCATGTTACTTGGGGTCGGCTCAACACGTTTTTTTCTTCCATTCTCCCCTGTCGACAACGTATACTAACATTGTAAATGCGTTTCATGACTACACCACTTAACCGATCATTATGAATTTTTCCAAATAGGTGACATGTGCTTGGGGTCAACGGGAATACACCCTATTTTATTCATTCATTCGCGGACGCTCTGTACAAAGATCAATTTACATTCTCGTCCGACGGGCCTTTTAAATCATTAAACCCGATCGGCGAGATAAACCACATCACAAATTTGCACAAAAACTTCTTGCCGTCCTTCACAAGCCCTCTTTAATTTGAAACTCTCGATAAAGGATGCCGGAGGCTGTGGGCTCAAGATCGATATCCTGAGAGCGTCCGGTGAAGTGCGTCACCACAACATGTGACCCAGTTTGTGCTAACTTTGTTCTGTCGGCTGCTTAGAAACAATTGTGTGGCTAAACTAGGGTTGTGTTTGGTTTAGAAGTTTCTGGATGTCTGGTTACGACCTATGAACGTGTATGTCTTTTAGAATCGGATTTTGTTAACAATTTCAAGAATCTAAATTTTCTTGCACGGAACCTAAACTTTTTTAAAAATAAAACTAGCCTAAGTAGTAACTTAGGCTGAGGAGTACCTTATGGCATCAGCTATCTGCCAGTAATCGTCAAAATCGGTCCAGTTGTTTCGGAGATTAGACAAATCAAACAAACAGAGTGAAAGAGTAACAGACTGACGGACAGACAGACAAACATTTAAAAAATTGTTTTTTGTTATAAGCACCGTATATTATATACTTACATATGCATTCAGTAAAAAGCTGTTATTTTGTATTAAAGTAAATTAAAAACTGACACTTCACTATTACTTAATTGTATAGATGTAGCTCTTTCTGTCTGTTTCTTTTTCACTCCGTAACAGCTGAGCTGATTTCGATTAAGCACACAGGTAATACAGATATACCATTACCTGGGTTAGGAATGGAATACTTTTTATCCCGGTTTTTTTTTTCGCGGTATAACTCTACGAGGAAGAAGCCGCGGGAAATGGCTATTTGTTACTTTTCATATTATTAGGGCAACCTTATCAAAAATCAAACAAAACACTTCCATTTTTAAAGGAAGCTAGGTTAACTGGTCAGATAATTGAGGTCTTTCATTTAGACAAGGAATCCTTGTATGTTTTCTACAATAATAATTTGGCCTTTGAATACTATTCAAAGGTCAATCTGGCATGAATAAAAGACAGACCAAAATCTGAAACAAAAGCGTTTTACACCAAAATTAATTCCTACCCAAATTAAAAAGGAAGCCGAAACATTTCATTTGTGAAATGTTTCGGCTTCCTTTTTAATTTGCGTCAAAAAACGTCCGAAAAACAACCAAAACGGAACAATACTTTCGTTTTAAAAAAAAAAAACATTTGAAAAAGGAATCCCTTACAAAACCGCGCCAACGCCGCCGCCCGGCCGCCATTACTGTACCATAGACAAGTGCGCTATTTGTCAAGCGTCAACTGTTTGTAAAGTCTGTGGCTCGAGAAACAGGGAGTTTTGTTTGCATTGCCACTCATTTGTCTTGCTGATTGTACGTGCTTACACAGAGCCCTATCCAAGGTTTTTTACCTCTGACAGCTGCAATTTAATAGCAACTTTATTGTGATAAGAATAAAGATTACTGCTATTTGACAGGCTTGTCACTGGTAGCAACCGAATTTCAGCCTTATGAGAATAAAAATAAAGAACACTGTTATTCGATATTGATGCCTAATCAGAAGTAAACTAGTTGGAAAAGAACGTACTTTGTTTTTTCTTGAATACGATGGTGGTCCCGTGGAGAAAGTTGTTTAGTTTTATGGTCTGAGTCGCACCCTTAAATTACTATTAAGTATTGATACATGGTGTACAGCTGAAATACATACATACAGACGTCAACACATCAAGCTTCTACAATCTGTCAAAATTATTTAATAGATTTTCAACTTTATCACCAAAGCATTAGGTTCAAGGTTGATTGGGAAAATTTTACAGTTTATGGTAGCCTGATGTGATGGATGTCTGTACAATCAAAATAAGTTAATGTGAGTAAAAGACAGACGTTTAGGACTATCTTATGTTAATTTTGGTGTTCAACAAATAGAGCTGATTCTAAAATGAGGCTGGATTTGAATAAATGGCATTTGATTTTATTTGTAATCATTAACAATTCGTAAGCAATTACTGTCATGGAAGTTTTGTTTTTGAAAAAGAACTCATTTATTTTGTCGACTGTATACAGGGTGGAAGGACACCGACGCGAAAACGGTCCACATAGAATTTTTCATCGGACATTAAAAAAAAAAAAAACTGCTGTTTCCTACAAAAGTGCAATACCTTCCTTCATGTTCAAAATGTATAGAACAGCTGTTTTTTTTAATAACCCTTGAAAAAGTTCTGTGCTCAGAATGATGTATTGAATACGTGGTAACCGTTTTCGCGTCAGTGTCCCTTTGACCCCGTATATACAGCGTGTAAACAGACCCTTCACATAGCCGTCAACCAAGCATTCTGTACATCAAACTAAGTAACTTTAGGCAAAAATTTTTTTTTTTTGGGTTGAAAAATCACGTTTTACGGTAGGACTCGATGGAAAGCACTCAAAGCATTGTGCTGCTGGATGGATTGAATAGCACTGGGGTCGTGGAGGTGTGTAAAGTAACAATCTTACATTAAAAACATGTATTTAAAAAAAAAACTTGTGAAAAAATTAAACTTTGACCCCCAATATCTCCGTAACTAGAAGGTTCCCACAAACAAATGTATAACAACAAAAAATATCGCAAAGACGGGGAGAACAAGTGCCTTTCGGCTATGTTAAGGGTCTATTTACACCCTTTATTCTATCATTTAAAAATGGATGTACGAAAATTTTACAAAGGCTGGGTTTTGGTCTAGATTTTACATGAGATTGTTCCTAAGTTGGGAAGTGAAAAGTTTGTTGTTTCCTGCTAAGAACTGTTTCTTTCGACGTCCTAACTTTCCGGCATATTCTGAAAGCTTACTTTGTTTGAACTGACGGGCGACTAGAAGAGAATATTGCTTATACTTCATCACATATTTTTGTAGTAGTTTTTTAGTGTTCTGTCTTAAATCAATGTAGTGCGCACATATTTCATGCGTGGATTTAAATAGTTTTAGGTCCTGTTAACTTCGGGATTTTGAGGGACTTCTGTTTAGAGCCAGATTTTTGTCCCGATTTATGATAATGGATTTGGTTTCCTTCAGAGCTTGCAAGGCTCATACAAGATTATCGGTTATTTACGAATACATTTACCTAATCATTATCATTAACACTAGAAACAGGAAATTTACCATGTTTACTGATTTGTTTGAGTTCCCGATATTTCGGCGCTGTTGCAAGCACCATGATCATTGATAAACTGAAGTTATTACGGGTTTATGAGCAGACAAATCGGTTTACCCTCTGCCTTGTTCGTTTTTTGCCAAAAAGTAAATCCAAATCTTCGAATTTCACCCTCAGCTCGATACGCTCTCCGCCTGAACACTTTAAGGGTCAATCTTTGTGATTCATAAAGACACCCAATCCCTTGCTCATCTTACCAAACAAAGATTAGCTATCAAAGAGAATCCGTCAACATTGCAAACCGGAAGATATAGAAGGGATGTCTTTTTGATTGATTTCATGTTGTCCCTTCTTCGGTCCTTTGTTTGTCTTTAATTTTGACGGATTGGTTTTGGGGTTTTAACTTGAATAACAAAGTAATACTGAGTTTGACTTTAAATATTTCTGGAATATTTTTCTGGATGTGTTTTAGTGGTAATTCTTTTTCTCTTTCTTTATCGTTTATGTCGTTTGCTGTTGGACAAACGTATCTCTTCTTATTTTCTTTATTATTGAAAGCTACATTTTCTCCCTGAACAAAATAATTATCAACCAGTCTCTTTTAAAAAAAATTGCTCTTTATGTTATTGATTAAAACAGAAAAAAAAATACATTTTAAACTTCACCACCCGTCTACCGTACGGTCCTGTGGCAATAAGCAAACAAAACATGCACGCACGACAAAACTTTTTTAATCATAGCTCTACTCTTGCGCTCCATAAAATAATCCATTTTATTAATCTAATCTAAGTTCTATGTTTCTAATACAATTTTATTACTCTCACCCCGGAACTGTTCACTATCCTTTCATTTTTATTTTACCTCAGATTTTGCTGTACCTTTATTATCGTAGACATAAGGTTTAGTTTAGAGGTAATTTAACTCTGATAGGACTATAGTATGGCCGTAGGAGGTGATAAAACCCAAGGACATTTTCTCCCTTTGACAGGAAATTGAACCCCGAACCCTCTTGACGAAACACAGACTATGGTTCAATTATGTTAGGATAGTTTGCCCCTAGTTTTGGGGTAGTTATCGAAATGGATACTTTTGTTTGTGTGTCTATGATACTGTATAGTTATATCGGTTGTGATGGTATGGGTATGTTGTGAGGAGGAATGAGGAAAATGTCGTGGAGAATGTTTTGAGTGTTATTGTGGGTCGATAGGTAAAATAAACTAACGAGGGATGGACTGTGTGAAAGATGACATGGCTTTTTTATTTTTTATTTAGCCTATTCTGTCCCACTGCTGGGAAAAAGGCTTGCTGGCCAACTCTTCCAGTGTTTTGCCTCCTCCGGCCAATCAGTCAGGAACGAGTCTACATCGTCACGCCAGCGTTTCATGGGCCTGCCTCGGTGACGACGACCGTCTTCAGGCATCCACTGTGTAAGGCTTAAAAGAAGATAATACTCTTCAGCGACCACAAGTACTTATTTTTTTTGTGCTATCATCACTAACCTTATTTTGACATCTCTAAGTTAAGAGACACGTACAAGACATTGATGGATGTTAGGGAGCACATTACAGACATTATTTTGAATAAAAATCGTTGTTACATGACAGAGCTTAGACCACAGATGCCTAAGTAATTGGGTTTCAAAGGTCAAATGCCAATCGCACGATACGGAATCCGTTCGTAAATACAGTGACTGGAATCCGTTCTGGAATCCGACACTGGCATTTGGGTAAATGTCATGTTAGCAGTGAATAATCTGCTTCGTGCCTTCCTTATATTGTGTTGTCTAAAAATGTGCTAACACGGACAACTTTTATACATTCTGCAGGTTGTGCAGAATGTATAAGCTAGTCTTTTCCCAACTATGTTGGGGTCGGCATCCAGTTAGTCTCCCGTTTTTATACGATATCCCTTGGTAAGACTGGTTGTCAGAATTTTGGGCCACTGACAACCTGTAACGACTCTGAAAGATCTACAAACGGCTTAACGTGCTTTCGGAGGCACGGAGGTACTCGGTATGTAATGGGTGGTCACCCATCTACGGACCAGCGTAGGCAAGTGCGGCTTAACCTAACGATCGACCCGAGCGGTTGTTATTATTTAACCACGAGCTCCTCTAGACATAATTGTTAATCATCATGAGTCATAAAACTTATTGCATCTTCCCTTCATCCATATCGCACCACAACATCAACTTCAAATCGTTCGTGGTTCGAGCTCCAACTCACCATCTGCAGACCTTCTTGTAAGAGGACTTTTGGCCGAAAGGTGTCGTATACCGACGATTCCGAGGACGGTTACTCGACACCACGCAGCAAAACACGACGCCGTCAACGATATGTGTCTAGTTTATACTTGAATAAGGTTTTTTATATGTATTGGTTTATTATTTTATAAGCTTGTTTTGTGTATTTATATTTATGGGCCTCAGTTGCCTGACAATAAAATGATTGATTGATATCCAATTTATATCCTTATAACAAGTATGGCACACGTGTCTTCTAATGTTACAATCACCCTTCACACACTTACACCAACATACAAATTACAACCCAAAAAAAGACAAACTTTGATCAACGACCGGCCAATGACATGGCTATTGGCTTCTAATTTTAAATAAAAGTCCCTTCAGACCATTTGCCATCAATCACGAACCACCCCTAATCGTGACGTCACACGATATGACGTAGGCGATATCGTCTAGTAGGCACTTATAGTAGGGTTATCATCCATCCTGCCATGTTTGGTTTTCTAGACGTAAAGAAATTTAGAAATAAAATAACAAAAACATCTGACGATCAAAAAGAAGAGAAAACAAAATCTCCGGACGTTTTTTTGCAAATTTCGAACGTTCGAATTTTTATTCGAATTTTCAAATTTTGAAATGGTCTTCTTCTTCAAGTTGCTGGCACGACAACTTTTTTTTTAGCCCGCCTTTAAAATTCGCTTCTTGCTCGGTTTCATCGGTGGCAGCGCAGAAGTCGCTTTGGCTGCATGTTTTTGAACTAGGACGGCAGGAAGGATAGGAGCATAGTTTGAACCCACACCCCACTGCTGTTCCGTTGAGGTAGCCCCACTATACGAGGTGGTCTTGTAATGGTAACCCTAACGTAGTGATATGACGTAGGCGATATCGCCAAGGAGGCAGTTAGAGTGACATTTACGGCCCCTAGTGGCGATATCGATGGCTGATGTAGGGCTCTTGTCGTGCTGTTTGGATAATAGTCGCTTGGGGTGATCACGTATTCAATAATTCGAGAAATAGCTGTGTTTATGAACCTTTTTCTCCGGCCAAGTTCTTTAGTTTCCTGTTAATCAAATGAGTCAATGCCTTTCTAGTACCGCCTAGTCCGTCTGGAAGTAGACAGACTAGAGACAGAGCATTTGACACTTTAAAATTGCCAACGGTAAGACAGTTAATGGTGTTTGGTGGTTAACATCACCAACCGCACACGAGGTTGTAGTTCTTTCAAACAAAGTTAGCGTTGCTCCACAATTTGAATGGATATACCTAGTTACCAATTAACAAAAAAAAAAAAGTTTATGAAACTAAAAAACACGCTTTAGAGAGACGTAATTTTATTTCTTGTATTCTTCTCAGCAAACCTTTTCATTTGATACGCAGATCGTGGAAATCTATAAAAAATAACTAGTCCGCCATTTTTTGGGAGGACGCCATATTGGATTTAGAATGACGTCACTTGCAAACAATGCAAGCTAAACATGTATGCAAAATTTCAGCTCAATCGGAAACCGGGAAGTGGGTCAAATTTAACTTCTAAGATTTTTTTACATAAATAGTTGTACAAATTGGATTGTATGATCTGTTAAATAAATGATTTGATTGATAGATTGATTGTGTTACAGGTGAAGCGAATAAAAGCGTCTTAAAAACTATTGGGATTTTTTCCCTGATCTCCGTCAGGCTCTAAAGATTTTTGGAACTTTGGATGTTTTCCCCGAAAATTAGATATCTGTCAGGTCCTAAACCCTCTTTTTCCGATGGGAAATCATCAAATGACCCGTCCCGCGGCGGAGTGGCAGGGAGTGTCAGACTTGTACTGACTAAAACCCAACCATGTTCCTTCTTAACCCTTTGTGTTATCTCTTTCGAACAGGCCCGCAGCCCTGGCAGGTCCTAAACACTTTTGGACTTTAAAAGTATCACAGTTACCCAAGTTACTAACGTTTGCATAATCAAAATATTATTACAGTCAGTAATATTATGTTTAGTTCTTCTTTTCCCCAAGGAATGGACACAGAAACAGTCCTAAATAAATCATTCGACGAGAGCACTTACATTGACATTTACGAGTATGACCCCCGCCGGCATTATTGATTTCTGTTTATCGTGTAATGGAGGTGGGTCCGTATGTGTAGCTCTCGCGTTGTGGCTATTCGTTTGACATTTCACTACGGTATACTTGTATACTTTGTTTGATTTGTACGTAGAAGTGATGCTGTTAGTTGATTGGTTAGTTTTTCAGCGCACACGCCTTTGTTTGTGAAATTGGTGAATTAACGGTAGCCATTTAGTTTTGAACGAGATGAGAATGCTAAAGGGGATGTGTTACGCGAATGGATGAAATAAGTAATTAGTACATACTAGGAAGTCTAAATGTGGCGTCGGTGACTGAAAAGTTGTGTGGTAATCGGTTGGCTTGGTATGGGCATGTGATGCAGAGGAATGAGGAAAATGTCGTGAGGATAGTTTCGAGTATGAATGTGGGTATAAGACTAGAGGAAGACCAAAGAAACCATGGTTAGAATGTGTGCAGGACGATATGGCAAGAAACGAAGTGTATGATGAGATGACGAGTAATAGAGAAATATGGAAGAAGAAGATATGCTGCGCCGACCCCAAATAAATTGGGATAAGGGCAGGAGAATGATGATGATTTAGTTTTGTACTACAGTAGGCTGATGATGATATAGTTTTAAGCTCTTAGCGTCTAACTACACTGGTGATGGTCAACTCTCTCGTTTGCGTTATTTATTTATTTAACAGTTTATGTACACACTAAGTGCAGAAAAGAAGAAAGGATCAGAAAATAGTACAAAGGTGATGCTTAGTTCTAAAGAAATTTCTTCCAGCATACTTGCGAAAGGAGATACTAAAAAAAGAGATGTAGACATAGTGTGTAAAAGAAGAAAAAAAAAATGGAATACATAAAACACAAAGCAGAACTATTTAAACATAATAATATAAGAATATACTAACATACTTAAAAATACAAAGACAAAACATAACCATACTAAATACAATAAAATAACTAATAATAAATACTTATGCAACTATAAACTGCAAGAGTTTGGCAGTCCCTAATGTCAGGCGGAAGTGAATTCCACAGCCGCAGGGCGTGTACCGTGAAAAAATAGGAGTAGAAGTCGGTAGAGTGTGGAGGGGATTTAAGGAGGTTCCTACGATGCGACCTGCAAGGTGCATCAGAAGGACGGGAGTAGGAAAGGCGTTCCCGCAGATAGGATGGCGTGGCATTGTTTTGATAATATACAGAAGACTTGGAGTCTACCTCTTGGTTACCAGACGGTTATTATATTTTTGGCAATGTCTCATTTCTTTTTCATTTCTATGGATGGGAAACCTTTTAGATAAAGTTTTATTAACTAGGCATTATCGATTTCTGCGGCGATGGCAGTGGGTTTGTTTGTATGCATAGCTCTTGTGTTTGGGCAATTCGTTTAACATTTCACTGTAGTATCGTTTTCAAATAATTCTTCTATATTTGTGTTTGTTATGTACAAGTGATGCTGTTAGTTGATTGGTCAGTTGTTTTAGCACAGACGTGTTTGTTTGTGGAATATTGAAAGAAAAGAAAGAAAGAAAATATATTAATATAAACAAATATTAAACAACAACAATACAACACACAACAACACATAAACAACAACAACAACATACAACACAACAAAATAACAACAACAAACACAAACAAGCAACAACAACAAACAACACAACAACATATACTTTTTTATTTTTATTTATTATTAATTTTTGTTATATATTATTATTTATTTATTTTTATTGGTCAATTAATTATGGTTGTCATTCGGTCTCAGCTTTTATCTCATACTCAACTGTTGCAGTCATGCTCTTCTATTCTTTTTTAACAAACATTAGAAGTGTTTACCACAGTCGGGACCAACGGCTTTACGTGCTTTCCGAGGCATGGTGGAAACTCGGTATGTAATGAGTGGTCATCCATCCACGGACCAACCTAAGCAAGAGCCGCTTAACCTAAAGATCAACCTGAGCGGCTGTTATTATTAAGCCACGACCTCTTCCGATACCAAATAACGCACTAAAAAAAATACAACTGAAGAATTTATTAAATCTTCAAAACGAAACTAACGAGTCCCCGATTCTAAAAAATATCGACATTAGCCAGAACAGACTAAAATCTAAAGCAAACACCTCTATTTATTCACAAATCACTAAGGGAACCCTCTTGCATACAAAGGGTCAGAGGGTTGCACCCCTAACTAGGGGGTGTGTATAATTGTTCGCGTGCATTCTGTGCTGTACAGGCGAATAGGGTTGACTGACTTTTTGTACTTTCTTGAATTAATTAGAGATATTTTTATGACGAATGTTTTAGCATTTTTTTGGATGCAATTTGTTGCACGTGTCTTTTGTAAAAGTAGAAGGATCAATTATTGGTTGTATATTATATGTTTGGTACTTGATTTTTAAAGTGTCCCTACACTTAGGTAGACTTGGTGACCTAAGGACTTAATCCAAAATTTATATACGGGGTGGAATGCACACCGACGAGAAAACGGTTACCGCCATTGGTTATTATTATCAGCTCTATCCTACAAAAGTGCAATACCTACACGGTTTAAATGTATGGAACAGCAGATTCTTTTTTAATAATAGATGAATAATTTCTATGTGGGGCCCCCCCACATATAAATTATTCAGAATGGCTCAGAATGATGTACTGAGTACGTGGTAATCGTTTTCGCGTCGGTGTCCCTTCCATCCTGTATATTTTATTACTTAGCCTCTAATGTCCCACTGCTGGGCAAAGGCCTCCCCCATACCCTTCCACTCTTCTCTCCGTGCGGTTTTCTCTGGCCAATCTCTCACAAACGCCTAGGTCGTCCCGCCAAAGTTTTCCAGGCCTCCCTCGGCAGCGACAAATAATCAAAATCATAAATTATTACTGCACTGTATTAGATATCACGATAGAATGACACAGCGACCTAAATGTTTATCTTAATCAAGTTGAAGAAATATGAAATATGTCCTGTTCTGTATCTTTTATTTTTTTTATTCTGTATGGGCTTACTCTTGACCTCAATCTAGTCCTGAGGACAGAGATGAGGTCGACGATGGAACGAGCTAACCCAAAAGAAGCCTATTAACTCGCGATTTAAATAGATTGGACTGGATTGGATTGGATTTTTTGGATTGTATCTATTATTATTTGAAGATTTGTCTGACACTTTCAAAAATATGGCGAATATCAAAGTTGATAGTAATAGGTAATAAAGAAACTATTGGCAGAGAAAACTTGTACTGTCACTTACGGGATATCTTCCGTGATTGTTCATTATTTTGAGCTCCCGATATTTCGGCGCTGTTGCAAGCGTCAAAATCACCAATATCGCCAATATCGGGAGCTGAAAATAATGAACAATCATGGAAGATATCCCGTAAGTGACAGTATAAGTTTAGTTGTAAACCGTGAAATCTTAAAACAAAGTATTGGAAGAGAAACTACCAAGTAATTAAATTATTGGCTTTTAGTTCATTAATAAATTAATACTTTAACACTTTTCAGAACGAATAGAAGTTATAATAGGCAGCTCAGTTTCAAAGAATTACTTTTCATATATTTTATGAATTTTAGGTAGCTATAAAACTAATAAGTTTGGACCGGTGTGCTTAAATAAATTATTCAAAATGTTTATTCATATAATTTTCCACAGGTCTGATCTAAGTAATATTGAAGTCTCTGAAGCAAATTGCTTTTAATCTAAAACTTAATTACTAAATGTATCTCTTTGAATAGTTTCTAGTTTTAAATTAAACTTAGATTTGGTTTCACAGAGAATTTCTCAGAGTATCTTTTACATTGCTCGTGGTTTTAAAATTAATTTAATGCATTTGAATCGCTTGGCTTTTAATTTGAAATATCTTATTTCAAATTAAAACTATTTTCTGTGTCAGTTTTCTAACGACTAGATTTAGGTTTTGGTTGTATTTGCATGAAAATGTAAACGGTCAAGCAATTGTTGCTTTTTTAAATTAATTGAAATGAATGTATTTATGTATTTTTATTTCTGTTTGCCTTAAAACTTGTTAAAGTTCGTAAGCAAACTCAACTTTTTTTATTTTATTTATTAAAACTTTGTGCACAAGTAAAAACTGTACAAAGGCGGACTTAATGTCTTGCCTTGTTTTTTTTTTGTATTTTAATTTGTAAAAAATGTCACAACGCATTTTTTTAAATTTATATGTGACCCTAACTATACGCACAGTAAAACCTTTAATGCCCATTATAGCTATACAATAGATATTAATATGAATAAACGTATAAAGTTTTTTTTGTGCTATCCACCCCTCGAAATAGGGGCGAACTTGGGTTAGTAGAAAGTCGACGACAAATCGATGATTTATGTTTTAAAATGTAATAAAAGGGAACGATTTACTATTGGACTGTGGTAGGCCTATTTATACTTATATTATAAAGAGGCAAAATTTGTTTGTAAGTTTGTATGTAGGGGGTAATCTCCGGAACTATTGATCCAATTCTAAATTTTTTTTCACTGATAGAATGCTACATTATTCGTAGGTGCTGTAGGCTATAAATTATTTTTATACCATGCATATTAACCGAGCTATCACAAGTTTTGCGGACGAAGTCGCGGGCGAAGTGCAAGTACAACATATTTTGAGAATTAATTAGAAATCTTTTTTACTAACACTAATGCACGTTACGTTTTAACTAGAACTTAGTGACACATCAATAGATGAAATAATATTTCACTGATGAAATTTATACCCTAGGCGCTGAACCGAGATTCGAAAATTGATATTTTCAGAAGTGTTGATTACGGTAACGAGGATTAAAAAACTCACATTGACAGGGGTACAGTTACAGATCTGTCTTTATAGCATGAGTGAACAGGCATCTTCTGGGCACACTCGTTCCATCATAGACCTCATCCATCGCTTTCTATCAGGCATAATAGAGGTCAAAAGCAGGTAAATTTTGCAAAAAAAAAACCGTAACTCATCATCTGCCTATCTGCCTTCTACAACCCAGGTAGAACTGGGTAATACGATATCCCTTGGTGAGACTGGTTGCCAGACTTTCGGGCTTCTGACTACCTGCCCCCGTAGCATGACCACCGCAGACAAGGATTTCTTTGACGGAAGAATCGACAAAATGACAGATAGTGCAAAGAAATCTGTCATTGTGTCGACACAATCTGTCATTTTGTCGATTCTTACGTCAAAGAAATCCTTGTCTACGGTGGTCATGCTACGGGGGCTGTAACGACTGTCAAATATCTATAAATGACAGCCGGGACCAACGGCTTAACGGTTTTCACTTTTTCCTTCATACTACAGTATTTATTTATGGTCAACGGAGCACGTCTTTTCCTTTGATACATCTTTATCGTCCCCTTTCCATTATTCCTTGCCATGATCTTTCACACACAGCCCATCCATCTTTCTTACACTGTAATAAAATTTACCAAGTATAAGCAACGACTATCAATCAATCAAGCCTATCGCGGTCCACTGCTGGACGTGATCCTCTTCGTTTTCGCCATAACACTAGCGGGGTTATTTCATAACTCACTTACAATGGAATGTTGGCAATGACACTATTTTTGACAGTTCAACAACATTCATTGTGTTATTAATGTTAATGGACATAGATTTCTTTCAAACATATGAAGCAATGCATTAGGAATTTTCTTCATAAGGTTCATAAGGTCGGGTACAGATTGATGAAACGTAACATTGCGCTTGCCTAGGTTGGTCCATGATGTGTGACCACCCATTACATACCAAGTTTCCTCCGTGCCTCGGAAATCAAGTTAAGCCGGTAGACTCAGCTGTCATTTGTAGATCTTTGACAGTCGTTACAAGTAGTCAGCTGCCAGTCTTAGGGATTGTGGAGGTAAAATAGGCAGCCGATCCATGTAAAATACTGGTATTCAGCTGCATCCGGTTAGACTGGAAGCCGAGATGACGAGTGTTCGTTTCATTTTACGTTTTACAAGTTTTACCCAGCATTACACCATTTGGAGTGCCGTTCCTCCGCTTTACCTACCACAAAAAATTCAGCTGTTCCATACATTTTAACCATGTATGTATTGCACGTTTGTAGGAAAAAGCTTTTTTTTAAAATAACCGATTTAAAATTTCGATGTGGCTGATTCAGAATACCTATTGAATACGTGGTAACCGTTTTAGCGTCGTCGGTATACCTTTTCCACTCTGTATAATGTGTTTTTTTTTTAGGACCACGCTAACGCATTAGGAATTTCCTGTAATGTTAGTAGAGTTTGTGATAAATAAATAAATAAAAAATAAATCAATAAACTTTTCCTAACACTGATATAAAATTCATGTTTTAATAGACTTTTATCATGCATATTCATAACTGAATAGTGTGATAACATCATGAACATGGGTGTGTAGTACAAGTAATAAAATTTATTTTGTAAAATAAACATTTTAAAGCACACACACATTTCACACACACACACACACATTTTTCACATTTTTAAGCTTTTGTACCTAAAGAGTGC
Organism: Noctua fimbriata; assembly: GCA_905163415.1. Lineage (NCBI taxonomy): Eukaryota > Metazoa > Arthropoda > Insecta > Lepidoptera > Noctuidae > Noctua > Noctua fimbriata. The sequence goes on from LR990946.1 coordinate 4,814,518, forward strand.
CAACGGGCAATATTACTAAGGCTCCGCGGTCTGTCCGTCTATCACAGGGCTGTTTGTTTTGAAACAAAATGATCACAGAAGGTTTTTAACTTTGATCGCTATAACAAAGTTACCAAGAAACATGATTGTTTCGGCGTTATTTGCGTTGAGTGGTACGGAACCTTTCACGTGCGAGTCCGATTCGCTCTTTGCCGGATCTAACTTTTACTAACTTAATTTACTTTTAGATTTCATTGTGGATTTATTTAAAATTTAATATTTGACCCCTTTAAGCAATAAAGGAATTGTTTTAGGTTTGGGGCTCTTTATGAAAGTTATAATTATGATAATTTCAGAACACTTTTCATACACATAACCGTCGAAAAGTTGCTGTACTATACATACATTATACATATAAAAAAAAAACAAAATCAAAGCATTTATTTCAAGTAGGCCAGTTACAGGCACTTTTGAATTGTCGAAACAAAGACAACAATGAAATGTAGCTACAGTCCCAGTCACAAGGCATAAAAATTGTGAAAGTACTGTAGTTGCCCATTCCCTAGCGTCGATCTCTATGGAGAAGAACGGGCAAGAAACTCCATGGACACTCTTTTCAATCAGAATACTTTTACAAAACCTTGGTTACATCATTCATGTTGAGATGGTACATTATGTGAGAACGATGTAGCAAGATGTGTACGTTAAAAGTGTCCATAGTAAAAACAATTCAAAAATAAAATAATTAATTCAAATAAGCCGTGGCAACCAAGAGATGACCAGTCACAACTGACAGTGCCCGTTCACGAACATGACGCATGTATCAGCACCATTCAACCCAACCATTTTGAAGGGAACTAAATGATCCGACACACGCACCACCATCAGCGAGATATTTGAGTGAGCATGACATACATTACTCTCTAAGGTTGACTGGTAGAAAATGCCTATGGCATTAAGTCCGCCTCTGTACGTTTGTGCTTGAAGTGTTAAATAAATAAATAAATACTCTTAACCGCCAGGGCACATTCAAGTCAAGAAAAGACGTAGGCTTCCAGCGAATGACAGCTTTCTAGTACAGAGTACTCACACAATGTGGGCTATGCGGTTATATAATACCAAAGAGATTGAATTTATACAATGCAAAGATAGTTGTACAATCTTCAGCAGCTCCAACATACTATTTTATATTATCCATTTATGCGCCCCTGTCCTTGTGGAGCAGGACCGGCATTGAGCCAAGCATTTTTATCAGCGATATAATCGTTCAACTTGTAATATGCTTGCTTACATAGTGTGCGTTTAATGTACGTTTTAAATTTCGTTTCATTCAGTTCAAGAATACTTTGTGGAATTTTATTATAGCATCTCAAACAGTACCCCATGAAAGATGAGTCTAGTTTAGCGAGTCTGAAGCCTGGCTGGACTAATTGGTCTCTATTTCTAGTACTGTAATTGTGTCTGTCACCTATTTTACTAAAAAATATGTAGATTTTTTCTTATTATAGAGCTCTTCATAACCCTTCGGGGATTATAGACCTTACGTTATGTTTCACGGAGTCATAAAATTTAGGTATGGGGATTCTCATAAAGTGCCCCATACAATTTTCTTACATCATTATTTTGTCCACTCAAAATACATCTGTGACCCCAACATTCTGTTTTACATAGCAATTAAAAACTTCACGCCATGCATTTTGGTGGTTTAAATAATTGGTAGTGGTCTTAAGTCCCCCCTTTTTACAGCTCGTTGAGATTGCTATGAGAAACCGCTCGCCTGTAAATTTCGTGGGGTAGGCAGTATTTGAAGTCTCAGAATTACTCGGAATATTGAGTGTCATGCAGCGGCTCGAAGACTGATTGAAGTGGGGAGTAATTACTGTGGTTTTATTTTGAGGGAGAGATTTGAATGTTTGGTAATTCGTGTGGAACGAAAGCAGTGGGGAAAGGGCACAAAAGGATTATTTAATTTTAAAAGTAAATCACTAAAAACAGCTCGCAGTGCGGCGCTTCAAGACACGCATCTCTGATATTTCTGATTCGGTTACACTTGCTTCCGTGAAGGAAAACATCGTGAGGAAACTAGCACGCCTGAGAGATATTTCTCGACGGCATGTAAAGCCGGTCCATGGGCGGCATAAAAATTCTGACACCAGGCTAGACACTAACCACTAGTAACCACACGATAAAGAAGAAAGAAGATGTAGGTCGCTAAACGATATACATAACTTAAGGGAACGTTTTTATTAGAAAGGTATTACACTCTCTCTCCTTTATTTAACCGAAAACCCTGTATATCGCAGCGTGCTCGAGCGCTTCAGAGTTTGTGACGCGTTATCAATTTTAGGCACCGTTTATTAAGGTACCTTTCGCACTGCACAGACAACACTTGCTTCGCTAAAACCTGAAATTACACAATGGGATTTTTTTTCGTAGGTGCGGTTGTTTGAGAGTACTACTAAGGAGATTATTTGTATCTTCTTTGAGAAGAAGAATTTGTATTTATTTCTAATAATTAATCAAATATCAAAGGAAGACAAGCAAGATGACGATCTTGCTCTTTTTCCAAAGAGTTTATTCAGGCGTCGAACATTTTGTACTTAACTAAAATTTCAGTGCCGGCCAGTAATAGAATGCGTATTGGTTTCTTACGGAAAGTTACTTTTTGTCTTTTCTGCTGTTTCCAATAAAGTCTACGATTAACCCCCAGGTTACTTATTAATGTTTTTCCAAATATTATAAAAAAAAGCCACGCGGATTCGCGCGTTTGTATTTAAATGAGCATGTTCATATTCGTTCTGAGGTAACCGCGCGGATTCCGCGCGATTGTCACGCGGTTGCAGTCGCATCTGAACTGGTACTATCCCGTAAGAGGCCAGTATTCCTTCTTTCTGGCCGACATTTCTGTGTACAATAATGATTCAAGTCCTTTACACATAACCCATATTCATACTTCTGCTCAGCATGGTAGCTGGCTTACAAGCGAAGTCAGACAAAGCAGCACGGCAGTATACGGAGGTCGTAGTACGACAATTGACGCCCTAGGACAACTGCAGCTGCCGTGTGATGCTGTGGTCTGGCTTCTGCCGGAGAGCACGGAATGCTTCCGCTACCTTAAGTCACTGCACCAAGCGAGGCTTGCCCAAGTAGGTACACCATTGGGGGATGGAGCAAATCTGCCATTCTCCTTTGTAATTTGATCCGTCCGGAGTTGTCGCAAGCTAGATTGATCGTTACTACTAAATTGGTTTCTGGATCAATGATTCGACTGAGATTGGCTTTCGCGTACAGGTCACTGACCTTTGGGTGTTGAATTTTGCGACTTAGTAATTAGAAGGTAGGTAGCAGCGTTCTTCTATGCCCCAATAAACAATATTGATGTTGTCTTAAATTGAATTTAACATAAGTATTTAATAAGTTCTGTCTCTTTTCTTTGCTTTTCCTTCAGTTGGTCGCTATATTCTTCTTTCTTTTTTAAAATTGGCTAGAATAGGATGGACTGTCTTTTTGTAGATAGACAAAGTAACAAATTTATTATTCTTCTCAATCCACGTTTGGCGTATAATAATGCATATTATGTTTACCTTTCTCAACAAAAAAATAAAGAATTCTGAGGCCACAAATATAATAAGGAACCATTACAAGGAGCCATAATCATAATAAAACAGTTTCTAGGCGCTTATGACGTCACCTCGCCGTAGGGATAAATTTTATTTTGCGCGGCCTAGTCTTTGTTATGTGGGCATAAAATTTATTTATGGGATGTGTTTGGTTAATAAGTGTTAATAATTAGATTGATATATTATGTTTATTTCAGGTACATGTTTTCTAATGATTTTCTTATTTTTGTACTTTGTGTAGTCCCATGTTGGGCGCCAAAATCAGACTATGCCGATTAAAATCATTAAAAATCATATAAAATATGCTGAATAATACGCTTGCTTTAAAAAGTTATTATTAAGATTGTCATAATGTTATTGTGCATTTTAAACTTTGGTTTTTGTCTCATTTTTAGTCCCACTTGGGCGCCAATACTTAGAAAGATTTTTTTTAGATAATCCGTTATAACAAAAAATCTAAGAAGCACCTTGTTTCCACTAAAACAATCACATGAGCTTTGAGATGGTTAAAAATCAATATTACGCAAGACGAAACTAGAGACGATTTTAAATCAAGAATCGTTTTCTTTCTCTGGTGGATATCCTTTGATCTACCAAACTAAGCACAGCCACACTTTTCTAGGACGATTACAAAGTAGACTATTTTATGTCACAGTTGCCACCCTAACCCATGGCTTTCTCAGAAAAGTTAAATGCTTTCTAATGACATTCACTTCGGGGAATCCCTATAGTATAAATCGTTAACATTATGATTTCTGGAATAAAATAGTATTATAGAAAACCTGGGTTTCCAGTAAACAACCAATACGAAGTAATTGGTTATTAAAATACTTATATTTTCATATTCATCATTATTTTTAACAGAATTTATACGACATGTATAAAAATACAACATTATTTTGGTAATTTTATTGCTTTTTTAGAGGGCTAATTTAAATGTCATATGTAAATGCGGATACACAGAAAATAAAGAAGAAAAGGAAAGAATTGATAAAGAATTTATGAGAGTCAAACAACTGACATCCAAAGCCAATCTGTCAAGCCTAAAAAGGCAAAGCGTATTAACAATTCAGAGCCTCCAGCTTCACGCCTGAATGTAGACACAGATCAATAAAAGTCTAGATTTATACCAGACGGATTTAGACACAGCAGAGCAATCCGGTCCTGTTGAATTTTCTGCCGTTCCGTGTAGTATTTGCTACGCCATTTAATTTTAAATCAAGGATTTTATTCGGCTTTTCAATTTGGTTCTATTTTTAAACGTTATGTGCTGTGTTTGTTTGAAAAGCTTTTACCTGTAACTCGTTTTTCGTCAGCATATTAACTGAATAACTACTTAGTCTGGATTTGGCCAGTTTCTGTGGCTGAAAATAGATTTTTAGCAAATATAGCTTTGGTAAAATTATTAACATACAAACATGGTGGGTGAAAAACGATTCAAAATTAACATCCACGGTAGTTTGTGTTCAAAGTTTTGGGAATTTCTGAATATGTAACAGGAGTAGCAGATACAATTAACAAGTTCTTCTGAGTGTACTGGTAATAATCACTTTCAAAGCGTTTCATATTTCTTGATCGACTTTTAACAGGACTGTTCCGTTAGCTGATGTGAATTCAAGGCTTCACAGTTTTGACTTTTTTATCTTCGCTATCACTAACAGAATTTCTTTTCAGGTCCTCTAGTAACTGTTTATAATATTAAAAACAAAAAAAAAGCACAACGAGGTCCTCATAAAAGTACCCATCAAAAATTCATAACCACAAAAATTTTCGCGTGTGGCCCTAAATTTCCCAGCCTAGGTAGCTGCTATATTTTCGTCTGTAGGTACACTTTGACTTTATACTTTTGACCTCCAGGCTCGGATCGATCCAGGCTTATATCAGACGCTTTTAGACAAGGCCGCACAGGCTGACCTATGCCGTAGTTTATAACTGCAGTTAAAATGTTATATACCTTCTTCAGGTCGTGTTAGGTAAGATTATACTTTGTTTAGGGTCTGTAAAGCTTGTATTGCTAGTTTTTCTGTCTTTAAATTTTCAATAACTTTGCGTATCAATTTCTCGTCTTTTGATATCCAGGAAAAATCCCTCATTTGCCATTCTGTCAGAGATAAGTTATGGAAGCTCGACGTTGTTCCAGTTTTACTAAAAGGGACTAAATAATTTCGCCTTTATATTGCTCCAAGGAAATGGACAAACGTGTAATATTATAGAACATTTCCACAACGGTTTCCATCCATATTCAATGAAACAAAGAGGTTTTTGATATATTCTTTCTGTATATCATAATGCGACAAGAGAAAAGAAAATTCTTTATGGAATTCTTCAGTCCGCAGTAACAATATAGTGGTCTTTAGACCGTATCGATTCAACTTCAAGATGATATTAGAAACCAGCTTCTTTTGTTCCATCTTTAGTCCCAAGAGAAAGCTTGTTAGAAATGGTCTAGATAATAGAGATTGAAATCACCTTGAGACGAGTGACTTTTGTTCTTAAAAGTATTGAGAAAATGTGAATTGAATTTGGAATATATGGGGGTTTTTTCCTCAGAGAAATAACTTTATAGATCACGTATTGGTTCAATTAGTATCGTAATACCTACGTGGATTATGCTTATTTTAAAGCAAATAACCTGTGGGATATTGTTAGGACTTTGTGGACGCTTAATGTGCCTTTATGACTCATTAAAGCGGTCGGTCTATAATTTTATGAACATTGCTGGTATTACTATCCTCTTTGTACATTTTAGGATTTAAAGAGATTAGTATTTTGTGATCCTATATGATCACTAAAAGTTATTCTCATTCGTCAGCCCCATAATCTTCTTCATCATCTCCTAATTACCATTAATAATCGAACCGAATATTCCGTCAATCTTCACGATAGCCATCAGAGTTCGCAGTTAATTGCTGTTAGACGCTACACTAAACCTCAAATCGTTTTGTTTTTCTTTTACGTGTGCATCATTATATTGATCAGTTTCTTTTGCAAACAAATCTTCCCATTTATTTTTATCCTTTCTATCACCGCAACTATTGCTACCTTCAAATCCTTTACATCAAATCGATTCTCATCAGCCAGAAGGTTCCAAAGCCGTGAATATAAACCACAGGTCCCTAGAGGTTTTTTTTGTGCCTTCGACCTCTCTGACGCCAGGGTCGTATGTAGTGACTTTTTATGTATTCTCTTCAAAGTAAATTGGATTGGCTGTATCGAATTTAGAATTAGGATCAGTTTTTTTAGGTTGAAAGACCTAGACCAAGTTATATGGAGTTTTGAATGTAACCTTATATGTTTGAACTAAGTTTGGATCGATTATATCGTCTGGTTCAAAGAATGATGGAATGCGATATTAGTAGAGAGAAATTTGTAACATATGCGTAAAGTTTCGGTACCTAACTCTGGAGCCATAAAAACTTCATTGTAAGGGTAATCACAGTCTTAAGCTTTCTCAATATAGAACTTTACTTTCTCACTATTAAACACTTTTTTATTTGCAGTTATATTAACCTAAAGAACTTGTACTTTCTTTGTACTTTATTCTTCTGTATTATTATATTTGCCAACTTTCTATTTATCTTGCTTCTTCAAACAAAGGGCTGTTATTTTTGCATTAAAGACCAGATAAAGCCTTATCCTAGTCAAATATGTCACGCAACAAGACAAGCAACAGTGTGACTTATCGCTTTAATCTTAAGGTCGTCATTTCCCCCTCAATCTTCAGACACAACCTCTAACCTTTTAGTAAGCTAAATTAAACCTTTGCCTATTGTGTTTAAAGTTGTAATTTCTTTGTCACCAGGCGGATGCCAGCACCGCATTCTTGCGGGCTGCGCGCGCCGGTCAGATTGAGAAGATCATAAGCCTTCTGGAGCAGGGCGTCGACATCAACGTTAGCAATGCTGTAAGTACATACATTCATACCGTGACGTCATTTGACGTTATGTTATAAATAACAGTTAGTATGCGCTGCAGGATAACTAAAAATAGTTGTTAGGTATTATATAATTATGTTTGACCAATGACAACGTTGAATTTTAGAAAAACTATAGCTCAGAGAGTCTCTTTGATAATCATGTATGACGTGAGGAACCATAAATAAAAACTAAGATACTAATCCCTGTCGAACTCGATGCTATTGAAAATCTATTTCTGTCTGTTATTCTAAATTAAAACGTTAAACTTATTACTTAGACAGGAAACGGGATATTTACCATGTTTACGTAAACGTACGTGTACGTGTTTTTTTTTTTTTGTTTTTGTTTTTTTTTTTTGTTTTTTTGTTTGTTTGTTTGTTTGTGTTTTTTTTTTGTTTTTTTATGTTTTTTTTTTGTTTAATAATGTTAGTGACCATGATAGTTTAAAATCTTATAACGTTAAACTTTATGACATAAAAGCTTTATTATTGTGAAACTATGAAACCAGCATGCCTGAGATATATTTCTCGACGGCATGTAAAAGCCAAGTCAGAGGCCCATGCGCGGCATACAAACTCTGACACCAGGTTAGGCACTAATCACACGATAAAGAAGTAGTGTGAAACTAATCTTTGTACCTGCAAAGACCTTTATTATTTAATTTATTTTATACAACATTATTTTTAGTATATGCGAAACCTGAATATAGTTTGTTCAGAATAAGTAACTGAATCGATTCCGATAATTTTTAAACCATGTTATATTTTTTCCCAAAAATATTTAAAAAAGTTAAAAGTTGGACACCGAGCGACTAAGTACCTATCGCAATAATTTAGGTACCTACTTCCAAATTATTATTATCAAAGAGGTCAAGACGACGCTGGAGGCGCGTGCTGCGTGGTGACCACGATTTTGTGCGAACAACTAGGTAACAGAACAAGCTTATAACTTTGTGATTTTTCATGATACAGTTTTGAAATTTTGTACTTATATAGATTCTTTACATAAAAATACTAGACACGAGTATCAGGTTTCGCATATACTAAAACTTATGTTGTATAATCATTTATTTCGAGCAACAAGACTCATAGTGTTAGTAACAATGTACTTACAAAGACAAAAACAAAAACAGATTGTGACATCATATTATGGTTTTTGTAGTCATGTTTCTGTACGAGTCCGTTTTATCACGTCTTTCCACTGGAACATTCTCAGCATGTTTAACACAACTCTGACCCGTCTTCTAAGAAGCACTAGAAAGATCATGAACCTGCTTATGCCTACGCATAATAAAAGCTTCAGTGACTACAGTAGCGTAGCATCAACATCTACGTTAGCAACGCCATAATATGACATAAGCAGGACTCGAGACGTGGGCGGTGGCGTCATTAGACGCCCTTTCGTATATATATTTATCTTGACGCGAGTAAAAGAAGATAGCTATAAAGAAAAACATGGTAAATGCAGACAAAGTTACATAAAACATTGGGCTGATGATTCTCATTGTACGAGTAGTAGCAACTTCGCAAACTGATTTGTCGCAAAGGTTTATAAGGGGTCGTCCTTTTATTACAAGGGGGGAGAGGGGCCGAAAACAATCACGGGTAATCGCGATGGGGGGGGGGGGGGTAGTGTGGCAGTCTTTGTTGAGAGACGACAAAATTTAATCTGAGGTGTGATGTGTAAAATATTTTTATCAATAATGAAGTAAATACCTAGCAAGCGAAATTGTATCAAAGAAATCCGACAACTTTTTTTTTAAACCATGTTATAAAAGTAATGAAAAATCACGTGATATTGGTAGGGGTAGCCTTAAAACTGACGACGTATCACCAGGGGGGAGGAGAGCTATAAAGGATGTCTTAAAAACCTCGCGTGATTAAAGGACGACCCCTAACTTCCGTTATAGAGACAAAACCTTCTATTAAGTTCTTGTGAGCTTTCGTTTTTGTCTGTGCTTGTTACCCTGCCTGTATCCTTTTATGTATCTGTTTGTGTGTGAGTCTTGTTACTTGAATTAAACTAATTTTATTTTATTTTATTAAGATTTATTAGATTTGACGTTTCATCAAAAACAGAGTTATAGTACTTAGAGTGAAATTTATTTCTGTTGTTGATAGTTACACAGTTAGTAGTTAAAAATATCAGTTTCATCTGGTTAGACTGGAAGCCGACCCCCGCATTGGGAAAAGGCTAGGCAGATGATGATGTTCATTGCTGCACAGGTTTAAAATCAGTCTAATTATATAAGTTGAACTGCCTCGCTGGTCTAGTGGTCGCAATCGCGACTGCTGAGCATAAGGTCCTGGGTTCGAACCCCAAGTCGGGCAAAGTGTATTTCCATCAGGAATTTGTCAGTAGCAGCCACGGGGCAGCATTTGTGCCCGGTTGATGGCAATAGGATCGCCCCCTATTACTTAGGACTTAAAGATAACTGGCGAAATGTGGGTGTACTATTAGGCACACCTGTGCCTTACCCTTCGGGAATGTTGTTGTTATGTCAGTTTAGTTGTAACGTAGATAGCTGTGGTGTTGCCAATAGGCGTTAAAACGTGAGCAAATATCGGAAAACAACCGCCATGTCCAAGAATCGAAAAAATCTAAGACATGTGACATCTACCAACCAGCACTGGGCCCGCGTGGTGGATTATAGCCCATTCCCTCTCATAGAGAGGAAGCCTGTGTCCCAGCAGAGGGAACATTCTTTATGATTGTTGATCTTATGTACAAATCCCGAGTATAACACGGTTAAAACAAAACTTCCCGTGGTACTACTGCATCGCTTGGTAGTTCTAAGGGAGTGTTTCTTTAACCACTTTTTGAAAAGAGTAACCATGGAGTTTCTTGCCGGTTCTTCTCCATAGACCAACCCGAACCGTGCATGCCCTCTAGGCCTATGTGAAATAAAATATTTTGATTTTGATTTTGATTTTGAACCCGTGGTACTACTGGTAGTAATACTGGTAGTACCACGGGCAACAAACGGATTATTTTTAAACGTATTGTAAACGGAAAAGAGTATCTTTTGGACAAGGAAATAAAGAAATTCAGAAACTTTAGTACTAAGTTAAAGAATTCCGTTCCTCACCCCAATTTTCCTCTTTTTTATCTTATCGTCATCTAAAGTATGTACTTTTCACACAATTCAAGGAAAATACTGACAAAAATATTTGACCCTTCGTCCCTGATTAGGTACTTCAGTAAGTTTATGTATTTTCTGATAGTGTCCTTTTCATATTGCGTTGGTTATTTGCCGGCAAATACGTTGTGTGCTTTGTGGGTTTGTTATCAGCAATTCACAAGACTCGCAAGAGATTCACAAGAGGTCTATTTATTTATTTATTTAGCAGTCCAAGCACAAAGTACAGAGGCGGACTTTAAGGCCATACGCATTTTCATGCAGTAACCTAGCTTCCGCCACATATTATTTTTATATACATGGTTACATACATAAACTTACACCTATTTTCCATGGGGGTAGGCAGAAACTACAGAGAGCCACCTGCTACGATCCTTACATACTCCGGTCGCCTCGTATACGTGCATATATCTGATCATGGACCCTGCCATCGGTTCGGAACCTCAATTGCATAAATAATATGCTTTCCATCAGACACAATCGGACGGTTTTTGAAGATGATGAGTATTGTTGTGTTGCCAAAACAAAACTGCTAAGCATGAGGTCCTGGGTTCGATTCCCGGGTTGGACAAATTGGTATTGGGTTTTTCTATCTGAAATTTCCCAGTAGCAGCCACTGAGTCTGGATTTGTGCGATTACCAGTATTTTACATGGAGCGACTCCCTATCTGACTTCCGCAACCCAGGACTGGGTAATACGTTACCCCTTGGTAAGACTCGTTGACAGACTTTTTGGGCCACTGACTACCTGTAACGACTGTCAAAGATCTACAGATGACAGCTGGGACCGACGGCTTAAAACGGCACGGAGGAAACTCGGCATGTAATGGGCGGTCACCCATCCAAAGATCAACCTTGGCTAGAACGGCTTAACCTAAAGATCGACCCGAGCGGCTGTTATTATTTAGCAACGAGCTCCTCCAACACACACAAATATAGCTAAAACTGTTTCCATGTTATTCCGTAAGTAAATGATACGTAGACAAATAAAAATTATTCAAAGAAAAAACCATTTATCGTTCTGATATGACCGGCTATAAAGACATAACTAATAATCGTATTTTAATTCGCGAAAAAAAATATGCATAGTCAACGCTCCTTCTTTCAATAGAGAAACAACTCTACTGTCTTACGAATAAAGTATGTTTTTACTAGATGTGGTTGTGCGACTAACTAATGACCGTTTTCCGTACATTTGTACACGGCACGCAATCGCGTCACGAATACAGATATCATAGCTGTTTAAAGGAATGAAATGTACTAAATAAATGTGTGCGAATTTGTGTCAGTTGGCGTATTCTTTTTCAACATACTAGTTGTTTTTACTGGTTATTCACCGTTTGCAACGAAAGAGTTATATTCAGTTTCAGTCGTTACAGGTAATCAGTGGCTGAAAGTCTGACAACTGGTTGTTAATTGTATGTAAACAGTAGTCTTAATAATACATTTGTGGAAAGCCAAACCAACCAATTGTAAAATAAAATGAAGTCCAGAAAACTTTATCGTTGCATCATCATCATCTGCCTAGCCTTTCCCAATTATGTTGGGGTCGGCTTCCAGTCTAACCAGACGCAGCTGAATACCATACTATCAGCATATTTTACATGGTGCGACTGCTTATCTGACCTCCACACCCAGTTAGTACTGGGTAATACGATACCCCTTGGTAAGACTGGTTGTCCGACTTTCGGGCCACTGACTACCTGTAACGATGTCAAAGACTGGCTTAACATGCTTTTTGAGGCACGGAGGAAACTCGGTATGTTATGGGCAGTCACGGACCAACCTAGGCAAGCGCGGCTTACCCTTAAGATCGACCCGAGCATCTGTTATAATTTAGCTTCACTTATAAGCTACTATATATTTCCTTGATTATAGCCTAAAATAACGCTATAAAAAGTTTCAGTGTACAGATTCATTACTACCTTTGAACCTAGCGTGACAAGTCGAGGTGGCGTGCCAACCAATCTGTGATTGCGTGACGTTTTGTATGCGACAGACCAATAGGGCATTTTTTTATTATATAAGTGTGATTAGGCAATGCTGTTTATTAATTAAGTACGTTAGTTAGTAATTTTGGCTACGTTTAGGTTTTTTGACGCCTAAGTTTGCTGATGAACTACATGGCGACTTCATGTTTGTTGGTTTTTACGTTTCCGTATCCGCAGGGTTACCAACGGGACCCTATTACTAAGCCTCCTCTGTCCGTCCGTCCGACTGTCTGTCAGCAGACCATATCTCATGATTCGTAATCTTTCTTTATCGCGTGGTTAGTGCATAACCTGGTGTCAGAGTTTTTATGCCGCCCATGGGCCTCTGATGTGGCTTTACATGCCGTCGAGAAATATCTCTCAGGCATGCTCGTTTTCTCACGATGTTTTCCTTCACCGAAGCAACTGATAATTATAAAATACGCACATGAATCCGAAAAACAGAGGTGCGTGTCTTGGGTTCGAACTCTAGACCTATGACTTGGCAGTCCGACGGTCACACCATTAGGCTATCACTGCTATTATGATTCGTAATAGGTAGACATTTAAAATCTTAATAAATAATAACAAAAAATAAATTGCAAATTAAAGGAGGGCCCCCTTACTACGATCGTCTCTCAAGGCCTGATTTCACTGACACTAAAGGACATCAAATAAATGTCTAAATATGCACTGTTGGAATCTAAACTCTCTTCACTAAACTCAGAGTTCAAAATTGTACAGTGCGCTTTTATTCTGGCATTTTAATATGTCTTGATGTGCAAACAGGCATTGGTTTTGGTGCCTAAGTCTCAACACAGACCACATAAAAAGTGAGAACTTATTCTATCTAAAAACCGTTAGGAAACTCCATGTTTGCAGTTTTAAAACCAATTACAGCATAACATCTCGCCTGTAATCCCAGAAGGGTTAGACAGAGGTGTACCGAATAGTACACCCACATTTTGACAGTTATGTTTAAGTCCCGTGGGTGGCGAGCCTATGCCATTAACCGGGCACAAATCCAGACTCCGTGACTGCTATTGACAAATTCTTTATGGGAAAACCCATAATACTTTGCCCAACCTGGGAATCGAACTCAGGACCTCATGCTCAGCAGTCGCGCTAGCGACCACTATATATTTTTTTAAAAAACGTTGCCCCACTCCTACGAATTTCTCGTGTATCGTGGGTTCGTTTACAAACATTTAAACTCACATACACAAACAGCCAGACCCGGAACAACTACTTGTAGGCCATACAAATATTTGTTCCGTGCGGGAATCGAACCCGCGACACGCAGCGCAGCAGTCAATCACTCAGCCACTGCGCTAACCGTGCCATCATATAATAGTCTAATGAGGCAGTCAAAAATCAATTAATCTGACTTTAAACTGCTTAGCTTGCTCTTCAAACCGCACCCTTTCAGACATTCCACCATAGGACCATAAGGTTACCCCTAAATGCTCCAACGACACTCAACTTCTGAAAGGTTCTTAAGAGCGTTCATCAGAAAAGTTGGCAACGTCGCAAATAGCTGTCAAATATTTACCTGTTTTAATTAATTTGGCAATATTACTGTATGAATAACTAGTGAACTAAAATATTAATAATGAATTGCAATGAAAACACTGAATTTGATGTTATAACCGTTTTAGGTGTAAAAAAGGAGTTTGGTAAGTTTCCAAATAATTTTTTTACATCTAAAACTAAATATGCGGTTTTACCATATTAATTATTTCATTTCATAAACAATATTTTAGTTGACTAGTTAGCCATATTTCTTATTTCCATACAGTAATATTGCCAAATTAATCAAAACAGCGAAATATTTGACAGCAATTTGCGACGTTGCCCACTTTCCGTATAAACGCTCTTAAAACTCTTTTATCTCTAAAACACTTCAGTTCCCTGTCACTTTGAGACGGTGACTTAAAAAACAAAAGAGGAACTTAAAAAAAAGTGATTTATAATTCATCCGTAAGCTTTTTTAATCCTCTTTTTTATTCATAAGCCTCTTTTATCTCAGCAAAATCCTTCAAACAATGTCCTCGAAGAGTACCTCTACAGAAGCCTTGGATATGGGCCTTGACCCAATTTTCTATATCCTTGGCCTTACCTCGGGACACTGTGTACCCCACTGACCTATTTTCCTATGTGCTTTAGTTATAGGCTTCAAGGCTCTCTTTATATTTACCTAGTATGTATGTTCGATATTCATATGATTGTGTAGTTCGGTGTTGAACCCCGGGCGGAAGCGAAAATTATTACGGGATATTAATTTTAATGTCAAAGGTGACTGGAGAATAATTTTGGGTAAATAGATAGTTGTGGTACAAAATAAATAAATAAATAAATTCCATTTATTTCAGGTCCGAGACCCATATAAAAAACAAAAATACCAAATTAAAAACACAAATTATAGCTAAAACCTAAATATCAGAACACACATAAAAACAAACACACAGCCAAGCAAACACAGCACAGCCAAGCCAGCCAGCCTGCCAGCCTGTTTGGTACAGCCAATAAAATACTATTAGCAGGAAAAATTGTGTGAAAATCGTAGGACGTAATCATGTAGATAAAAACAAATAACGGATAAACAATCACGAACGAAAAACACGAAATAAAAAATACCACGAAAACAAAAACACACTAAACGAATAAATAATTAACAATCATGGAGATCCCGTAACAGACCTTATAAGTTTAGTAACTACGTTTTATTCATATCCATCCAGGAGAATAGAGATCCAAGGTCGCAGACGATTTTGGGTTCAAAATGATTTCAGGAATGTAGCTTCAATCTGAGCTGAGCACTCTAAAGAACGGGTAACTGATCCAATTGACTGATATTCAACGTAAAGAAAATGTTTTCAAGCTATACTTCTATCTGTTCTTAAAAAAAAAATCTTCATTTTTTTTGACGAATCTGAAAAAGTTAGAATAATATTATGTTTATATTTTTTTTTCCGACTGCCTCGTTGGTGTAGTGGTTTCAAGCGCGAATGCGGAGCCTGAGGTCCTGGGTTCAATTCCCAGGTCGTGCAAAGTGTTATTGGGTTTTGACAGTAGCAGCCACGTAGTCTAGATATGTGCCTAGTTGATGGCTATAGCCTCAACCCCCATTACATGGGACTTGAACATAGCTGGCGAAATGTAGGTGTGTATTAGGTACACCTCAGCCTAACCCTTCGGGTATTAAAGGCGTGATGTTATGTTATGATAGTATGTTCTTTTTTATTTTTATAGTAAATTTTGAATTACATTACATACGTTACAGCTCCAGCTGAAATAAATATTTTTCTCGGAAAGAATTATTTTTGACATCCAACGTGCTTCGGGCTCGTATTTTCGCCAGTTTTACATAATAATTAAAATTTGCATAATCTGATTAGGTTTGTACGTGTCCGGAATGAAAAACAGGTACATTATCATACTGAATAAAGAAACAGTAGCTTGAAATATATTTGAAACATAAAATTTATTATTCTCCATAATCGTAACCGACAGGGTTAAGAAAAAGGAGAAATATTAAAACTTTCTTAACACTTCATTCGAGAACTTTTTCTCGAGATTTTTCTTTATTACTCGAGATGCTTTCACCAAAATAAGTACAAAATTAATACAAATACTCAAAGAGCCAATAGATTTGAATGATTATCTTCTTAGCGTATATGGTAATAGTATAAAGACACTTTCAGTGTTAGGCCCAAAATTCATGCACTCACTCAAGCCGCGTACTGACGCAATCAAAAGGTCTTTAACACAGGCATGTGGCGTCATAGGTGTGCTGATGTCTGCAAAAAGAGACGCTGTATAGACACTTGAGAACTGAGCCGACCATGGGCCTTCAGCTGTTGAAACTATCTTTGCGCCGGCTGACTTATGTTGATGATTATAATAACCACTAACTCTTTGTCCCCAGAACGGATTAAACGCCATCCACCTAGCCTCCAAGGATGGCCATGTGGAGGTCGTCAGGGAGCTGCTGGACCGAGGAGCTGCCATCGATGCAGCTACCAAGAAAGGCAATACTGCACTGCACATCGCTTCTCTGGCGGGGCAGGAGGCAGTGGTCAAACTGCTTGTGCAGACTCAAGCTCAGGTAAGGACGACAAAAACTAAAACTTTGGAAAGTAATGTTTCATGATCACTGTGTAGAAATTGCAGAGCAGAATTAGGTAATGGAGGTCAGGTGATAGGCAGACACTCTGTGTAAATTCTGGTATGCAGCTGCATCTGGTTACACTGGAAACCGACCCCAACATAGTTGAAAAAAGGCTGGGCAGATGATGTAAGATGTAACCTTTTCAGCTACACGTGCGTGCCATACTTCGGTAGTTGATAAAGTAGGTAAAATAAAATATTATGTCACATGTTTGTGTAGCGGTCTACTTATATAATTTCCCAAGAGTAACAGCTGGCTCTATTTGTTATTTCTAGAAAAAGGTTTGTCCCTAAGGCTGTTTGTTAGCAGTCATATTACCTACATGTTGAAAGTTAAATAATATCGTGAAGCACAATTTAGCTTGTTTTTGAATCGAAATATTCGAGTACAAAATATGATTACTCAAGGTCTGTCAGAAGACTGATTTAATAAGACGATTCTGTGAAAACATGTTACTCAAAACCATAAAAGAGCAAACACAAAAGAGTACAGAAAGATGAAAGACATAATGTTACACTGTAACGACCAAACAAATTTAATAAAAGCAAACAACAACATGAACATTGCCAAAATAACGAAAAATGAAGCAAAAGTTCAAGGTTAAGCGTACAAGAAAAAGATAAATAAACATGTCATTAAAGAAACTGGAACGAATGAAACGTTAAGAAAAGAAATATATCAAAGAAAGAGTAAAGAAATATTGGTCGTCAGCAACATCTGGTCAGACTGTAAGACCCAAACAAACTTTGGGAAAGGATATGATGAATCGCGCAAATAAAAGAAAATAATGACCTATCATTTACAGAAGAATAAATTGCTTTTCGATATGAACGAAATTGTAGTAATTTATATGCGGATAGTATGGCAATGACTCAACTGTTTTGGTGAAACTTAATATGGGGAAGTACTAGCTTGAGAGTTGAGTGTTCTCCTTGTGTGAGTCATTTCATTTATTTTCCCCTGCTTTCAATAATTACAGATTTAGGCGGGATTCTTATGCAGAAAACTATCATATGGACTATACTATCTCAGACGCTCCTTCTATTTCAGTAAAATCAATATTTATTTTGGTGTTAGCCTGCGCTATTAATCCCCCATTCCATCGAGTTTTCTCGATTAGCTGCTTCTCGCCAATTATTGTTGAAACCAACCAAAATGCCTTACCATCTTGTTGATATGCTACGACACCATCTAGATGTACGCATCAGCATCCGATAGACAAGAGTTATCCAATCCCAGTCTTGTAGCTTTTTGTAAAGGCTTGTTCAATTAATATTGCTTCTCCTCACAACCTTCCCTTGTTTTCATCTTTCACCTTGCTCACACTTGGATTTAAACCTATATTCACTCAGGATGAATGAGTAACGCATTGACAATGAATTATCTACGACAAGGGTGGTGAGGTGCTTTGTCTCGAACGGAGGGCAGTGGACACCCCCTTGTGTATTTATTGCTTAACCTAATGGCTGTGATAAATAACTATCTGCATTGATGGCCACATTGATTTTCTTTGTCATTGATTAATGCTAGTATTAGGTTATTTCAATAGAATGAAATCTCAGCTCTTGGAATGTTTCTGAGGTTGAGACGTCTATAGAAGCCGTATTTATGATGCAAAGGCTCCAATGCCTCAATTTTAAGTTCAGAACTTAAACATAATAGATAGAAATAGATAATTTAGTAGCCCTACGAATTTCGGTAGATTTGTGTATCTTTTAAAAAGATTCAAGTTAATTTCAATGCAGCAATGATTTACCCACAATAAAAGATATCGATTTGGGTCCCAAATTGGAGGAAACAGCAGACCCAGGAGTGGGTGACGGGACGAATAGAAACGAAGAAAGGATGAAACAGAAATGGATAGGGATAAGTAGAATGAGAGTAGGGAGGTGTTTGCCCTGCAATGGAAGAATGATGGCTAATAAATATATCAATCAAAATATATTGATGCCAGAAATGCGGGATGCATCTGTCTGTATGAAGTCTTAAAAGGCATGACTGACAGGCAGAATAACAAATCCTGCACAACACTTTACCAATCAACACGTTTAAAAATATTTTGAACGGATGTGTTGCACAAATATTGGTGAATACTTGAATATATCCATCTGTTTCGACTTAAGTGCAACGTTTTCGTTTAAGTCATAATTCACTCGTTTTAATTTTGGATTTTTAATTTATGATCGTCTGCACTTCTGCTGTCTTTGTTGATGGAGTGATTTAAAGTGTTTTGGGATTTCGTTTTTTCTTGATCAGAATTATTGACATAAAAATAACGTGAATTTGATATAGAAAAAGAGTTTGATCAACATCCTACCTGTTGCCTCCTATGTTAGGTTTGCTTCCTGTCAAACCGGGTTTAGCTGAATACCAATATTTTACATAGAAAGACTGCCTATCTGACCTCTAGTTAATAAGATACCCCTTGGTGAGACTGTGGCTGTCAGACTGTCCTGGCTATTTCACAATGACTGTCAAAGAAATGTCAACAGAGACCAAAGGTTTTACGTGCTTCCAAGGCACAGAAGAGCTCTAGATATAATGGATGGTCACCTATCCAAGGTCCGACCGTTGAAAGAGTAGTCGTACCTTCGATCGATCCATGCGGCTGTTATTATTTTGCCACAAGACCTTCTATAAGAATTAATAAAATGTTAAACACTGTTTTAAGCTTTCACGGTTTATTAAATTTGTACTGTCACTTACGGGATATCTTCCGTGATTGTTCATTGTTTTGAGCTCCCGATATTGAAACAATGAACAATCACGGAAGATATCCCGTAAGTGACAGTACAAATTTAATAAACCGTGAAAGCTTAAAACATCTCAAAGACACGCTTTAGAGTGACGTCATTTTATTTCTCGTATTCTTCTCAGCAAACCCTTTCATTTGATATCATGTGAATGCATAAGAAATAACCAGTACGCCATCTTTGAAAGTCCGCCATATTGGATTTTGAATGACGTCACTTAGTTTATCGTATATTGTCTATGAAACTAAACATGTATGCGAAATTTCAGCTCAATCGGAAACCGGGAAGTGGGTCAAATTTAATTTCTAAGATTTTGTTAAATAGTTACAGGTGAAGCTAATAAAAGCGTGTTAAAAACTCGATGAATTTTAGCATCTCTACAAAAAATGTATCTTATTCTGGACTATATCGTCGCTGCTACTGTTTCTCTTCAATTTCATTAATAATTTTCTTCCACAGGTCAACATCCAGTCCCAAAATGGCTTCACTCCGCTATACATGGCTGCGCAGGAGAACCACGATGGCGTCGTGAAGTTCCTCCTTGCCAATGGAGCTAATCAGAGTCTTGCTACTGAGGTAACGCACCATTTGTTAAACTTATATTTAAATTTCGCAGGATAATTCCAAACTTCTGTCTGTTTAGCACGACTGGAAACTTGATTGCTGATTGTCTCTAAGAATCAATTCATAACAGAGGTTGACCCCCGCGGAGTTTTTAACCATTATCATTCATCAATACCAATCGGCATTCTATAAAAACTTATTGTCGTTGTTTGCGAATTAAAAAAAAAAAACATTTTTTTCCATTATCCTGCGACAAATTTTGTGCCTGATACAAACATTATCTAAAAGGAAACCTTCAGTGACCTAAAACCTTAACTGACAATATTTTGGTCGACGATGATGCATACTTGTCTAGAAGTAAACTATTCAGCATTTTTTAGAATTTGAAGTTTAATGTAGTTAAAGAAATGTTACATGAAATGGTATTTTACTGATTTTCAATTCTGACATAACGTCGGATAACCGAGTATGTCTTAACCAAAAGAAAAGAGTTTTCTTTTAGTTTAATTCCAAAATCTAGACTTAGTATGTACTAAGTCTAGATTTTGGACTAAAATAGGTTCAACAGCGTTCGGCAACAGCGGGTACCTTATCATCAACATTATTTACATCGTCCCTTTCACTTTAGTCACTAAAAACTTCTTTATCTTCCAGGATGGCTTCACACCCCTAGCAGTGGCTATGCAGCAAGGCCACGAGAAGGTGGTAGCTGTTCTGCTAGAAGCCGACACCCGTGGCAGGGTTCGGCTGCCAGCGCTGCACATCGCTGCCAAGAAGGATGATGTCAAAGCTGCTAATTTATTACTTGAGGTTTGTGAATCTTTCAAGACTCATCAGTTTTGGTATTGAATTTCAAAACTTCGTGTTTTGCGGAGAAGGTTACTAACAACGACGACGTTCAATATACAAGAGAAAACGTTGAAGGTTACAGTTTTTTGATAAATTTGAGATGCCGTGGTTCTACCCTAATCATTAAATATTTTGACTCAGATCAATCGCTCGACACCGATTGTGTTTTATTCCGCAAAATATTACTTTTTGGGCAAGTGTATTAACATCTATATTATTTGCTACGGTAGATGTAAACACGTCAGTGGCGATTTATCCCATGTCCACATTGGCCACGTTATTACAAACTAAATTGTTACTAAATTAATTATATCCTTCAACCAGAATGAACATAACCCCGACGTGACTTCGAAGTCCGGCTTCACACCGCTGCATATAGCTGCACACTACGGCAACGAGGCAGTTGCCAGGCTACTGCTAGCTAAAGGAGCTGATGTCAACTGCGCTGCTAAACATAACATTTGTCCACTGCACGTTGCTGCTAAATGGGGTAAGCATAACGGTCAAGCAGTTACCAGGCTACTTCTAGCTAAAGGAGCTGATGTTAACTGTGCTGGTGAACATAATATTTGTCTACTGCATGTTACTGCTAACTACTTTAGTCTTAACCAACCGTATTGTTGACCTAGAGGCCAACAATACGGCAAGCCCAAAAACCAATCAGACTGTTCAGAAACCCTAACATCGTGAAGAGTAATAGGTTATAAGGACAAGCCGAGCTTGTTGGCTTGTATGGAAGTACCGCCACTAGTCTTACCACATGTAAGACTACAGTACTCATAAACCAGGTTTGGAAACTTCTGAACGTGTTGATGGCAATCTAAATTGAGTCAGCCCAGAATTTGTCTACGAGTTTGGTGCCTTTAGAACCGTCCATCAGTTCTTGTAACGACCAAAAAAAGGACTCGTAGGACACGACATTAAGTGCCCCGTCATTTGTGCAATATCAACAACATGTCGCAGATAATTTCGTACAAATGTATGTGATGAAACTATTCGAGCATAGTAGTAAGTGCTTAGTAACATTTGTTTCAACAAGCGAGAAAAACTGCCATGGGCATTTTATAAGGAAGAATTGAATTGAAAACACATTGCGCGCCACTAGATATTCTGGTCCTCCTCGGATAGACAGACACTTCTTCTTAGCGTGTCGATGGCAAATTTTTAATTAAATATGTTTGGCCCAAAATTCAGCTATGTGAACTCCGCTCGCTGTAGCAGTCATAAGATCGTCGAGTGCGCAGGTGTTAGGTCATGCAGCGCAAGATGGAAGATGATTTACAAAAAATATTTATTAGGAATCATTCAACGGCTATGATCATCTCATCATCTAATGCACCGCTTGTATTACCTACAGGCAAAGACAACATGGTTTCCTTACTATGCGACAACGGGGCCAACGTGGAGGCCCGCACTAGAGATGGACTAACTCCTCTGCACTGCGCGGCCAGGTCAGGCCACGAGAGGGTCGTGGAGGCCTTGCTGGATAGGGGTGCACCTATTACCAGTAAGAGTAAGGTATGCTAAAAGAACAGTGTATTTTTGTTAAGATGTAAAAACCTACCTTGAAAATGCCTGCCATTTATTATTTTACGTGGATGAAGAGACATTTCTTTTCTCCTTTTACTTTTACGTCTTCTATTTCTACAGTTTTTACGGTGGTCTTGTTAGTGTTAGAAGTTTAGTGACGAGTTACAGAGTATAACTGAAGGATTAGTTAAATACTATATGATCCAGCAGAAAGAGTATGCTTAGATGGTTTGGTCATGTGGAGAGGATGAGTGCAAGGCGACTAAAAAAAGGTATTTACAAGGCAGATGTGAGTGGCAACGCCGGGAGGGGACGTTCTAGAACGTCATACACTGATCTTATTGGTGAGGTTCTTCAGAAAAGTCAGGTACGTAGCGCTCGCAACCGGCGTGCGTGTATAACCAGATGTATGAACGTGGACGAGGCAGAAGGAGTATGTAAGGATCGTAGCAGGTGGCGTGAGTTTATGTACGTATGTGATCCAGCAGTACCTACAATAGATATAGGCTAATGATGCTACTCCCATTCAGTGCTGAAGTCTTTCGGGGGATTGAAGTCTATTTTCCTCATATCATTCTTCCCTTCTAGAATGGTCTAGCCCCCCTGCACATGGCGGCGCAAGGCGACCACGCGGAGGCCGCGCGCGTGTTGCTGTCGCGTCGCGCGCCCGTCGATGACGTCACTGTGGACTATCTCACCGCGTTGCATGTCGCCGCGCATTGTGGACATGCTAAAGTCGCTAAACTTTTATTGGACAGGTAAGTATCATATGAAACATTTTCTATCTCTGTCTAGAATGGTCTAGCTATCTTACACATAGCAGTACACTCTTTCTTAATAAGAGGAGCAGAGATAACGTTATGAGATAATTACGCTGTTGCATCAATATTAGAAGAAGTCGAAGTATTCAAAAGGTTAATTGGAAAGAGTATAGCGACGAGCTGGACTTTTATCAAGGGAATTGGGCCCAAATAGCAAATAAAGACAGAGATAAATGGAAAGAGGGAAGGGAGGCCTTTGCCTTTTAATGTATAGATATTAAATTCAAAGTCCTGATTGACTGGCTGATATATTATCAACGCACAGCCTAAACCGCTGGTCCTAGAGACATGAAGTTTGAAGGGTGTATTCTTTGTGAAGAGCAGGTATCTACTAAGAAAGGGTTTTTCCAAATTCCACCCCTAAGAGGGTAAAGTGGGGGGTTGAATTCTGAAAAAAGTGAATGTCATTTGTTTCATGTAGGCCACGAGGGCGAAGCCGCGGGCAGAAGCTAGTAAATAAATAATTGGAAATAGATGTTTTTCTTTGAATTTTGGATACGAAATGCCACCTGTGAAAAAACATATAATACCTGCATTGCAATATTTGATCTCTTTTACAGAAATGCGGACGCGAATGCTCGCGCCCTGAACGGATTTACACCCTTGCACATCGCCTGCAAGAAGAACAGGATCAAGGTTGTGGAACTACTCCTCAAGTATGGTGCAAGTAAGTTATCCTTCACTGTATGTATTTTTGAAAAGTGACTGAAAACAGCAGTTTTCAGTCACTTTTCAAAAATACGAGGTATATAGAGATCTGAGATCTGAAAGCAAGACAAGTGGTAATCGTGTTCAAAGATTTTTATATTTCTGCAACGACTTCAACAAGATTTGCATACGCTTTTCGAGTTTTCGATAGTTTATGTCAGTCCCAAACAGTTTTGACTTTTTCATCATCATCATCATCATCATTCGCTAAAATATCACTTTGACTAAGTTCTTCATAGTCAAGGTTATCGAGTTTTAAGTTATTGAATCGAGGTCCACTATATAAAAACACTAGGTAAAATAGTATAGCTACTTTAGTTAGAACTATACATTTGAGACTATGGTTCTCAACGAAATAATAAAGAGAAACATAGGCGTCTGCCTATGGTAGGCAGTATCCTTTATAGCAGTTATTAGAAGTCTCATTTGATATTGATATTTTCTGCTTTACACCAGGTATCCAAGCCACAACAGAATCCGGCCTGACTCCCCTCCACGTGGCAGCGTTTATGGGCTGCATGAACATCGTGATCTACCTGCTGCAGCATGAGGCCAACCCTGACGTGCCCACCGTCCGCGGGGAGACGCCTCTGCATCTAGCGGCTAGAGCGAACCAGGTAATTTCATTATTACAAACAACCAAGCAACCAAGGTTATAAGGAGACACTATGGATGAACTATCCTTAATTTAAAGTTGAGATGCTTAAATCAGAGTAAGATTTTTTTAAGATCTTTCTTTTCATTAGACATTAAGTGATGATTTATTTTTCGTCTTCTAAGCGAGTTAATAGAAATCTAAATTAAGTTGGTTCTAAAGTAGGCAACGAGTTTATGTACTATTGATATATTTGTACGTTGTGGGTAGGAGTTGGGAGATAATGAAACGTGCGTCGTCCTTGATAGCTAGTTTATTACTGACTTGGGAAGGGGTTACGCTCACACAATAACTAGAAAATATACTAGATAAATAACTACGTATGAGTGCGCATACATATCAACTATACTATTACTGATTTTGGGCTTCAGAAAAAACGGGACCCTTATAGGAACACTGGTCTGTCTGTCTGTCCGTCTGTCTCAGCCAATTTACTCCAAAACTACTGGACCGATTGAGTTGAAATTTGGTACACATATGTAAATCGGTGACCCAAAAAAGGAAGTGAATGAATGAATTTTAAACATGGCTGCCACTTTTGTGGGGTATATTAAAAAATAAAGTTTTGCTAACTATATCGAAACATATCAAACTAACAACGAAACCACGAACTAACGAACGAACCACGAACACGAACACCACGAACCACCACGAACGAACTCCACGAACTATATCGTTACATATCAAATGAAAGGGCTTTTTGTGATCATCTCAATTTTGAATTTATTTAAGAAAATAGGTGAAAATGTTCCTTCCCCCCTCTCCCTAAACTCCGAAACTACAGGGTCAAAAATAAATAAAAAATTAAAGGGGGCTCGCCTACTACGATGGTACGGAAACATTCATGCGCGAGTCCGATTCGCACTTGGCCAGTTTTTTGAACCTCAGAGCTATTTCTCTAACTATATAGTAATTCCTTTCTATACCAGCCGTTGTCTAGGATTCAATGCATAATAATCAGTGTTCTGCATTACTTGACTCCTCTTCCACTCTTTTTATTTGTGAAAGAGATCAGGTAATTTCAGGTACTGACCGTAACTTTAAAGACTGTTTTTCAAATCCACTGTTTTCTTTTGACTAACCCATTCTCATGTTCCAGACCGACATAATCCGCATCCTACTCCGCAACGGCGCGGCAGTGGAGGCGAAGGCCCGCGAGCGCCAGACGCCGCTGCACATCGCGTCGCGGCTCGGCAACGTGGACATCGCAGTGCTGCTGCTGCAGCATGGCGCTGACGTCAGGGCTATGACTGCTGATCATTACAACCCGCTGCATATTGCTGCTAAACAGCATAATCATGATGTGAGTAGTTTTCTTTGGGAATATTCTCTCCACTTTTGTTATTATTTGGATCAGTTCACCAAAGATCTGGTTAAGTTTTGTAATATTTTGTCCTTTTTGGAGGGACCAACCTCAGATGTTACAATATTTTTTTTAGAAAAAAACGATTGTAAAATGGCACCTTTTTAGCAAATTTTGATCCCTACGAGAAGATAATCAATACAGTTAAATAAAGCACTTATTTACACAACTAATTAATACTGTTAGCTTGTGTCTACTGGCCTTGAAATTTCCAGGCCTTCCGATCCAGGGCCAATCATCATCATCATCTGCCTAGTTTTTTCCCAACTATGTTAGGGTCGGCTTCCAGTCTAACCGGATGCAGCTGAATACCAGTATTTTGGGTGGAACGACTGCGTATCTGACCACCACAACCCAGTTAGGTACTGGGTAATATGATCCCCCTTGGTAAGACTAATAACCAACCAATACACCAACACCCAAACAAACCAACCAACCAGTACCAATATATGACATAATTGAATTCCAGAAAATCTTTGAAGACGTTCTCTAACAAGTGATTGATTTGCAGGTTGCAGCAGCTTTGATTGAACACAACGCACCACTGACAGCGACTACCAAGAAAGGATTCACGGCTTTACATCTCGCTGCTAAATATGGCAACTTGAAGGTACAATACTATTGTTACCATAGCCGCTCGAAAAAGGGCATTTTATTTTTCGATAATGTAACAGTGAATAATTCTCCCTTTTACTCACCGAGTGAATAAAAAAAAATGAAATTGGAACAAGCACGAATTATGAAAAAAAGGCAAGACAACAAGAATTTAACACTGAATTTCGATAAATTTGTAATGTTTTTAATTTAATCCTTTGTTCTCTTATTACCGATTATAAAAATGTGATAAATATTCATCTGCCTAGACTATCCCAACTTTATTGGGGCCGGCTGTTATTATTAAATCACGAGAAATATAAATACTATACTTCTATTTATTTTCTCGCAGTCAATGGTAAAAAGTAGAGTACACAACGCGTGAAAAAAAATCATCTCAGTTCTTGTATCACTCTCTCCGCTCAGGATTCTACCATAGAATCCTTTGCTACGCTCGGGATTCCACTCTAGAATCCTTCGCTGCTCTCGGGATCCAACTTAGTCCCTCGAATTAAATTCCTTTTTTTCACTTGTTGTATAGTCAGTCTACTATTTTAGCTACGTCTCGTATTTACCTAAATTTTCCTAGAACAACGTCGACCTATCTGACGCAGTAAATATAATGTAAAATCAAGATGTGTAAGATTTGTAATGCAAGATCATATATCAGACAAATATTCTTTTTTTGTTTTGTTTTTGTTTGAATTCAAATGTATCATCTCCTCTCCAGGTGGCGAACCTGCTGCTGTCGCACGGCGCAGCGGCGGACCAGGCGGGCAAGAACGGCATGACGCCCCTCCACGTGGCCGCGCAGTACGACCAGCAGGCCGTCGCCACCACGCTGCTGGAGAAGGGAGCTGATGCTAAGGTCAGTTAACAAGAACGGCATGACGTCCCTCCACGTGGCCGCGCAGTACGACCAGCAGGCCGTCGCCACCACGCTGCTGGAGAAGGGAGCTGATGCTAAGGTCAGTTAACAAGAACGGCATGACGCCCCTCCACGTGGCCGCGCAGTACGACCAGCAGGCCGTCGCCACCACGCTGCTGGAGAAGGGAGCTGATGCTAAGGTCAGTTAACAAGAACGGCATGACGCCCCTCCACGTGGCCGCGCAGTACGACCAGCAGGCCGTCGCCACCACGCTGCTGGAGAAGGGAGCTGATGCTAAGGTCAGTTAACAAGAACGGCATGACGCCCCTCCACGTGGCCGCGCAGTACGACCAGCAGGCCGTCGCCACCACGCTGCTGGAGAAGGGAGCTGATGCTAAGGTCAGTTAACAAGAACGGCATGACGCCCCTCCACGTGGCCGCGCAGTACGACCAGCAGGCCGTCGCCACCACGCTGCTGGAGAAGGGAGCTGATGCTAAGGTCAGTTAACAAGAACGGCATGACGCCCCTCCACGTGGCCGCGCAGTACGACCAGCAGGCCGTCGCCACCACGCTGCTGGAGAAGGGAGCTGATGCTAAGGTCAGAACCACTTCTTCTTTCGAATTTGTTTGGGTTCGAGTAGACCCAAAGCAAACACTGCCAATGAAGAACTGTGACCAAATTGGTTGAAGATGTAATGTTGAGGACGTCATGATGATAAATCTGCATGAATGATACATAAACTACGAGGTGACTGATGACCGACAATGTGGAACTAACTTCTTTGGATTCGAGCTTGCTAATTCTTCCTCTTAATGTGTGGTTTTTGCCTAAACCTGGTGTCAGAGTTTATATGCCACCCATAAGGCTCTGACTTAGCTTTACGTGCCGTCAAGAAATATCTCTCAGGCAGGCTGGTTAATGAAATCCACTGACACGCCACTGCGCATTCAAGGCTATCACATGTTTTTAATAAATTTGCTTCATTCGGATGGACAATTTCTAACCCTATCAAGCGAACATTGTGCGTTTAGGAGCCTACGAACTTTTGACACAGTGGGAATGACCGTTACCTTGTACATATGATTGTCATAATGACAAATCATTGAAAATAGCTAACTTGGCCCCCAAGGATAGGTTACTTATACTTGGCCCCCAAGGATAGGATACTTATACTTGGCCCCCAAGGATAGGTTACTTATACTTGGCCCCCAAGGATAGGTTACTTATACTTGGCCCCCAAGGATAGTATACTTATACTTGGCCCCCAAGGATAGTATACTTATACTTGGCCCCCAAGGATAGGATACTTATACTTGGCCCCCAAGGATAGGTTACTTATACTTGGCCCCCAAGGATAGGATACTTATACTTGGCCCCCAAGGATAGTATACTTATACTTGGCCCCCAAGGATAGGATACTTATACTTGGCCCCCAAGGATAGGATACTTATACTTGGCCCCCAAGGATAGGATACTTATACTTGGCCCCCAAGGATAGGATACTTATACTTGGCCCCCAAGGATAGGATACTTATACTTGGCCCCCAAGGATAGGTTACTTATACTTGGCCCCCAAGGATAGGTTACTTATACTTGGCCCCCAAGGATAGGATACTTATACTTGGCCCCTAAGGATAGGATACTTATACTTGGCCCCTAAGGATAGGATACTTATACTTGGCCCCCAAGGATAGGATACTTATACTTGGCCCCCAAGGATAGGATACTTATACTTGGCCCCCAAGGATAGGATACTTATACTTGGCCCCCAAGGATAGGATACTTATACTTGGCCCCCAAGGATAGGATACTTATACTTGGCCCCCAAGGATAGGTTACTTATACTTGGCCCCCAAGGATAGGTTACTTATACTTGGCCCCCAAGGATAGGATACTTATACTTGGCCCCTAAGGATAGGATACTTATACTTGGCCCCTAAGGATAGGATACTTATACTTGGCCCCCAAGGATAGGATACTTATACTTGGCCCCCAAGGATAGGATACTTATACTTGGCCCCCAAGGATAGGATTCTAATACTTAGCCCCCAAGGAAACTATGAAACTATGAAATAGTTTATTGAAATACAAAAATATTTACAAAATAGCCTTTGATTGAATTCTACCTGAACTAGGAATAAACCTGTATCTCAGTCTTAGGTAACTCACTCAAGTAACAAGATTATGATGGTGATGACAGAAGATATACAATGAAGGTAGTTTCGATCAATGGCTACGTAAAAGTGAAGATGTTTCTTTATTATAACTATTCAGTTTTTATTTGCAGGCTGTAGCCAAGAACGGGCACACTCCCCTCCACATAGCGGCTCGTAAGAACCAGATGGAGACGGCAGCCACTCTGCTGGAGTACGGCGCCCTCACCAACGCCGAGTCCAAGGCTGGCTTCACGCCGCTGCACCTGGCGGCTCAGCAGGTTTGTCGAATCATTGTTTGGTTTATTAATTTACAGGTATTTTAACGAAGGTGGATGAGTAGCCCATTCTTCTCCTTAGAGATCTACGCTTTGGAGTGGGCAACTGCAATACTTTGGCAAGTTATTATGCCTTGTGTCTGTTATTTATTTATTTATCACTTCAAGCACAAAATACAGAGGCGGACTTAATGCCAAAAAAAAAGCAAAAAAAAAAACCTAAAATGCTTAATGCTCAATGCTCAGTGCTTGTTTTTTGACATTGGATTCTACTTCATATAGCTGGGTAAATTATTTAAACAAACTAGTACCTATATTTTTAGGGATTCTTAATAGCTACCCGGAATGTGGATTAATCCTCGTTAAAGGCAACAGCCACGACGATTAATTACAACACATGTCAGTTGTGTGAATCTAACGCTATCTAGTGTTATATTACAGAATATGGACCTTTCTGAATTTAATTTTATAGTATTTTTAATCCATCAAGCAAAATTAATACATTGCTACTTTCATTAAAATAACCATGTTTGATTTCAACAGGGTCACACCGAAATGTGCTCATTACTCCAGGAGCACGGAGCTGAAGTAGACCAGCAGTCCAAGAATGGATTAGCAGCTCTGCACTTGGCTGCTCAAGAAGATAGAGTGCCTGTCGCTCAATTACTTATCAAGAATGGAGCAGAGGTGATATCATTATTAATAAGTAGATAATAAAAATTAAACTTATTTAGATAATTTAATAGTGTATGAGAATTTATGTCCTTCCAAATAGTGTTAACTAGTATCCGTGTTACAATTAAGGTAGGAAAAATTTCATCGGTTTTTTTAAATAAATCAGCTGTTTCATACATTTTGACCGCGGTGTAGGTATTGCAATTTTGTAGGAAACAGCATTTTTTTTCAGAATGATGTACTGAATACGTGGTAACCGTTTTCGCGTCGGTGTTCTTTCCACCCTCTATAATAAAGTCCCAATAGATGGACAAACTTTTAGAAATCATTCAGACCACTAAAATAAGGACAAGGGTAAAAAAAAAGAAAAACGCATTAGATACAAGAAAAAAATCAGCTCACGAAAATACACTAAAAATGTTGGTTACCCGATTTTAGTTCAAAATAAAATTACTTTAATCAGTGATTTTTTTGCTTGGATTTCTTTGGTTAGACGTACTTAACGCTGTGTTAAAGTTTGTCTATCTATTTTAATGGGACCTTATAATTTTGGAAGTAGCATCCTTCAAAAGAGCAGCGGTGGCCCAGTGGTGGCGGTCCCGACTTACGAGCAGTAAGTCGTGGGTTCGAACCCCGGCAGGCGCATTACTTTGTGTTATTTATTTCATCACCACTGCTCTCAAAACGGTGAAGGAAAACATCGTGAGGAAACCGGCATGTCGTAGAACCAAAAATTCGAAGACGTGTGACATCCACCAACCCGCACTGGGCCCGCGTGGTGCATTATAGCCCATTCCCTCTCATAGAGAGGAGGTCTGTGTCCCAGCAGTGGGAACATTATAGGCTGATTATGATGATCCTTCAAAACCCGGTGGCCAGCTGTCCACTGACTCTAAATTTTCCAAGATGAACTTTGCTCATACTGTATTTGTTTCTCAGGTGGACATCGGCACTAAGGGCGGGTACACACCGCTGCACATCGCCAGCCACTACGGGCAGGCCAACATGGTGCGCTTCCTGCTTGAGAGCGGCGCTTCGGTTAAGGCTCAGACAGCACACGGGTAAGATCTCCAGGAAAATATAAACTACAGAGGTGACGGCTAATAGAAAAGTATGGAAGGAGAAGATGCGCAAGTTGGATGAGCCCGGTCCGAAATAAATGGATGCAAGCGAATATACAGGGTGTAAACGGACCCTTCGCGAAGCCGTCAACCCAGGCATTATGTACATCAAACTATGAAACTTAACCCAAAAATTATTGCTGGGAAACTTCTTTTTTTTTGGGGTAAAAAATCACGTTTTACGGTAGGACTTAATGTAATGCACTAAAAAATAATGGTTTCCCAGCAATAATTTTTGAATAAATTTGCATAGGTTTACTTAGTTTGATGGACAGAATGCTTAGTTGACGGCTTCGTGAAGTGATGAGTCCGTTTACACCTTGTATTTTACGAACACTTTATGTTATAACAGATACACAGCACTACATCACGCCGCTCAGCAGGGTCACATCAATATTGTGAACATCTTACTGGAAAACAAGTCGGATGCTAATGCCACTACTACGGTAAGAACAAGGCATACGTATTTAATGTAATTTTGGACTTTAGCTTAGTGTAAGGCTTAGGCGATCGATTAATTGGTGTGGTAACACCCTAAATACGTGTTTTACAATGTCAGGAAAAGCATAATCCTCTAGATAACCAAATCAAAAATTTAACAAAAAAACGTTTTACCGTCCATCTAGTTACCTTTACTGAACTTTCCAGCATTCAAGACTTCATATCTTTTTTATCTTTCCAACAGAACGGCCAGACACCCCTAGACATAGCCTCCAAGCTAGGCTACGTCACCGTGATGGAGACTCTCAAGGAAGTGTCGGAACCTTCCGTCGCCCCAGTCTCGCAGGAGAAGTACAAGGTGGTGGCTCCGGAGACCATGCTTGAGACGTTCATGTCTGACTCTGAGGAGGAAGGAGGTGGGTACTCTTCTTCAATAAGTAAATTACATTTTAGTGCTGGTCTTCGGCTTGCTAACTAATCGGATGCAGGTGAATATTGTACAGTCACCATCGCATAACTTACTACAAACTATCAAATTTTCTCATTAGATTTTGAACTTAACCAGACACATTTTATGGTTTAAAATCTTTTGGGAAAATTTCACAGTTTGTGATAACTTGATGTGCTGGCGGCTGTAGATGGAGCGGTTGCCCATCTGATCTCAAAAATACGAATACTGGGTTACTCAATACCCGAGCTGTCAAACTCCGACCACCAGTTTCGCCAAGGAACGAGTGGTTTATAAACTTCCAGGGCCACGTAACCATCGAAAAAAAAGCTAAGATTATTTTTGTGTGGCTACACGTTAGTGAATTGGTTTCAACCAGTTTGATTCTATAAGATGTGAATTTGAACACTTATTCTCTGTGTTCTCCATCTAAATTATACAGGGTGTTTGGTGCATCATTTGCCATATTGTACGGGCCGAAATTATGGGTAAATTGCTGTTTTTTTCAGCCCCAATAACTCATCTTTAGCGCCACGATTTTTTTTTTAATATTAATTTTTAAAAATATCAAAATTCGACATTCTATTGCGGATGGCTTGCGGTAACACTTTTATTTTAAATGTCGATCATTAAAGAAAACTAATCAGACTATGTTTGTATAACTTCTAATTAAATGAACTTTTTGTTTTACTCCAGGTGAAGACACAATCCTGAACGACCAGCCATACCGCTACTTGACGGCAGATGACATGAAGTCCTTAGGAGATGACTCTCTGCCCATTGACGTCACCAAGGATGAGAGGACCGAGTCTGCGATGAGCCATAAGAATATTATGGAGATGTCGACAGGTAAGATCGAAGATAAGATACCGAGGCATAACCACTGAAAAACCCAACCGGCGTTACAACTTATACTAATCTAACACGAAGGGGATGGCGGGGACTTAGTAAACTCGCTTCGTTTGCTCACTAGACCCCGCCATCCCCTTCGAATCTAACCTGTCCGAGTCGGGGTGACCCAAGTCTAATATTCATTCAGATTTTTGGATTGATAAACTGTATTAACCCACAAATTGGCAATCCTCATCAACGGTTTTAACACTTTATTGGCTAATGACACAAATATATTTTTGTTTAGAATAAATGACTAATGACTAATGCAAGCAGTTTTATTCATCCAATTGTTGACCAAGTTTTTTTTTAGCAAAGTGTTCTAGAAAATCCGTGATTTATGCCCAGAACCCAGTTTTTCTTGCATAACAAAATGCTTCTTTTTCTCCAGGCTCAGTGAATGGCATGCCGTACCAGCCTCAGCAGGAGGTGGTGGTGAAGAGTATCAGCCGCTACAGTACTGCGCAGGCGCCGGAAGGGTACTGCTACAATGTGGATCCTACGCAACCCAAGTCAGTAAAAACATTTGTTTACCTTCTATAAACAAATGTTTAGTTGACCTCACAATAGTGTTACCACGTTTGAAAAAAATCCCTGCAAATTAATACTTCTTTTACATTCTTCTTTTATCTGACTGTTTTAATCATCTTGCAGCAAAAATAGACTTTAGTGTGAATAATTACT
Source organism: Noctua fimbriata (assembly GCA_905163415.1). Classification (NCBI taxonomy): domain Eukaryota; kingdom Metazoa; phylum Arthropoda; class Insecta; order Lepidoptera; family Noctuidae; genus Noctua; species Noctua fimbriata. Next base: position 4,848,713 of record LR990946.1, read on the forward strand.
TAAGATGATAAAAAAAATACAAGCCGACTTTTTTTTGCTCTTTAAAATACGACAATAGAGGTCTAAATATGTTACCTTGAGGTAACCAAAATAAACACAGAATAATAGATATCATCATTATATTCTTGTTGTTATTGCAAAAAACACCATTTAGAATTACTAGTGGTCCAATCATAGTACCCTGTGGAACCCGACCCAATATCAAAGTCAAAGTGAAGATGATTTCATTCTATGAATAATTTGCACTTGAATGGTTTATCTTATTTGTTTATAACTTCAACTTTGATGCTGAGCAGCTTTTACGGGTAATTTATTTACTCAAAATCCATGTAAAGGTTGCAGTAAAGCATTCAAAGACTTATCCAAATTCAATAGTTGACGTAAACCATAATTTATGAAATGCTATAAGTATCAAGATACAAAATGATTCATAACACGGAAACGTTTATGTAAACACAATTATGTAAACAATTCCCAAAATAACAAACGAAATTGTAATGATGCTTAATATAAAAGTTATTATCGTTTTCAATGAAACAGTTTATGATTGTAACGTCTATTTCAGAATGTAAACATTTATTACGAACTTGTTGCGCATGCTTACTTGGATCGACAGGAAAAAGCTGCAGTGGAAGAAGTAAGTGTTCTCATTTATTGCTTTTTATTTTTATTTTCATTAACTGTTGTAATGTTTAGTTGACCTTTGTGTTTATGATAATAAATGTGCTTTAAGCCGTAATGAATTTAATTCAGTTGTTTTTCTTTTTTTCCTTTGTATGAATTTCTTTTAGTAAGAGAAGTACCAATTTAGTTATTTCAGTTATCTTTACTCATTGTTTTGTTTCTTTCTAAGTTGCCCTCCTTTACCACAGTATTGTTTTTAACTTCAGAATATTAATCTATCAAATTCTCTCACCAATCAAAAATCGAGTTTGTTAATTGTCACCTAATTTCGTCATTATCATTATTAGCCTTTTTCATATGAAATTGAATAAAAATGTCCACCACTCCACATGGCTCCTCATTGCCATATAAACTTTAATATTATTATTGTGTATTTCAGTTTCCTGGTATCATTCCTGGTAGACGCTCGAGGAGGCGCGATGCGAGGATGTCGGGGTGGTGGTGTGCGCGTCATTATACCACCACTGTCCGCTCAGCAACCTACCAGAATTACTTGCAGGTGAGTTCCACTAGCTTTAAAACACAAAAAGGCGTCAAAGGATGACGTCAACTAGTCAACGGTACCATGTATCTACAAACCACTTTCCGGCCGTTTCATTTGAATATTACATAACATTCGTACTAGTAGGACATAGGCTTCCTCTCCGCGAGAGTGACATCACTGCATTTCCCGTCGCTTGTTTGTCTAATAATATGATGATGACTATTTCCAGGTATTTGAAGCCATCCCGCATCAACCACATGCCACCCCTGATGGAGGGTGAGGCTCTCGCGTCCAGGGTGCTTGAGATGGGCCCAGTCTCTGCTAAGTTCTTAGGGTAAGTAACTCAACCGCCAGATAGAAAGCATTAACAATCAATGAGACAACTGTCTATCATTTTTATGGGCTATGAGGAACAGGGTGTAAACTAAACTTATACTGTCACTTAGGGATATTTTCCGTGATTATCCATTATTCTGAGCTTCCAAGCTCTTCTATTCTTTTAATCTATTTCTGAGCTATGGGAGCTCAGATTAATGGATTATCACGGAAGATACAGTAGAAGGAAGCAAAACAATGTATACTCGGAAGAGATAGTACAAGTTTAGTTATAAATCGTGAAAGCTAAAAACGGGGTGTAAAGTTCTCCATCTCTCATAGAAAAGGGACAACGCTCCGACCAGACGGGTGTTGTGTCTGGTGGGGTGCTGCCCAACAGTTGTTTTCGGGTTTTTTGTATGTTCTTATGTTCCTGCCAATTCAGAAATTTGATGTTAGTTCTTCATTTGTGTTATAGATGGCGCGGTAGTCCTTTTTGTACTATGCTGCAGTAGTACTTTATGTACACATTCATTTCCAAATCGAAAAAGTCTATCTATTACTGATTTCATTTTGGAAATCTATTTGAACTGATACACGTGAGATGGAACTAGCATAAATTCCAGTTTCATGTTGCCATCAATCAAACAAGTACTACCTCTTTCTAGCTACTTTTTTTTAGCTTTATTGTTCGGGTATAATTCTATTTATTTAACAACTTAATTTTTCACATATTGTTATAACATTTGCTCATAGTGATCTAAAGTAATATTATCAATAACCATTTCTTTCTTCTATTATCATTTGTTTCTTTATCAATTCAGACCAGTGATCCTCGAAGTACCTCACTATGCGTCACTTCGCGGCAAGGAGCGTGAGATCGTGATCCTTCGCTCCGACAACGGCACCAGCTGGAGGGAACACAACGCTGATGCCACTGATGACGTCGTGCAGGACATTCTGCATGAGACTCTTGAGATAGAAGGTGAGTTCAGTAAGAATATCCTAGAACAAAGTAAAAATTGCAAAAATGAGAATAGGCAGATTGAATTTTCATTCAGAATCATAATTAGGGATCGGATTTTCGAATGCATATTTACCTAAAGTACAATTTTTCCCGGCAAAGGGCACAAAAGCGTGAAAGCGGCTTCATATTTATTCCCGATTTCGCGGAATTTCGAAAAAAAATATAGTGTGTATAGAATGTAGTATTCCTAAGAACAATAAATATTTTTAAACTAGGCAAGAACGGCTTAACCTAAAAATCGACCCGAGTGGCTGTTATTATTTAGCTACAAGTTCCTCCTTTCTTTTTAGATTTGCTAATAAGTGTCATCTAATAATACAAATCGGATTGTTGCGTGTAATTTTCGCATTCTGTAGCTTATTTCATATTGTACAAATGTTAAACCACAATCCTATCATAAGATAGAATCAGTCAAATAAACGCAGTCTAAGCACATTTATACCTACAACTAAATATGATATTTCTTCAACAGAGACAAACGAGACAGACGAGAAAGGCTGGGACGCTCCCCGCGTCACCAGGATCCTGACACACGACTTCCCACAGTACTTCGCTGTTATATCGCGCATACGACAGGAGGTGCACGCTATTGGGCCCGAAGGTCAGTTTATCTCATCTTGATATTCTATAATGCAATGCAGTTCTTTAAATGAGAGTAGCTCGTTACTACTTGAGAGCATGTCGGAAATCTAGACCTAGAAATCAAATATTGTAGGGGCAATGCTGGTGGTAGCCAGGTTTTGATTAACGAAAATACTTCATACCAGTTACCAGCAACGATGCCCTTATTTGTTTCAGAAAATTCAAATAAAAAAAAAAATAGTTTCGACTAAAGAGCAAATACTAATTAAATAAAACCATCTCTTTATCTCCAGGTGGCATGGTATCCAGCTCTGTCGTCCCTCAAGTCCAGGCCGTCTTCCCGCAAGGCGCTCTAACCAAGAAAATCAAAGTCGGCCTCCAGGTAAACCTATTCAAACCACGAAAAGGTGTTAAGGACAAAAACCTCAAAAAGATCACCGTAAATAACGTCTCCAAGAAAAAACGCTTCTCACTTATTTGGTAGTATTGTAACCCTAATATGTACTCGAAAGAATTTAATCATATAAGCTGACATAGTCAGATTAGCTTATGAAATATAACGAATATTTTCGATAAGGATTTCATTATTATTTTCTTCACTGTTAGATTTAGGTACTGTGTTCATTAATTTATTATTGTTTAGTCTATTTGTGTTCTCGTTGTAATTTTAGTCATTAGTGATAGGGTCGGCAAAATATTTTCTGAGAGATTTCGTTGCTACTTTAAAATTCTAGTCTTCGCGTGCTAGTCAGTCAAAAGCTTTAGACGGTTCTTTTTCTTCTAGGATTGATGTTACAGTATATTAATAAAGTCATACTTTATTAATATATTTTAATATAATGTTTGTGATGTAGAATGCATATGTTTTTAGTTTTAGTTAAACCGTTCGTACGGAAGAAAATTAGGAAAGGAATGAGAATACAAAAGCAGAAGTAGAATAGGGAAAAGCTCAAGCATTTAAGAAAACAAAAGCGTTGTGAATTAGTATACATAAATGAGGACAACAGGGAAAACAAGGATTTTTGATTGAAATAAGTGAATTAAATAAGCCAGAAATAATAAAAGATTCAGATAATATTTTGCCAAACACAGTCTAGTCATTGCCATATTATAACAAAAGTACAAAAGTGTGAATGCCAAATTTTTTTATGATAATTATTTTGTATCCGTTTATTGGTGAAATATTTTTATTTAGCGTTTTACATTATAATGTATTATCACATATCTTAGACATACATGACATACAGTTCATTAATATTTTAATAACAATGTATCTGATTATTAACAATAATAGTAGCTATGACTTGTTTCATCAAATTCTGAATGTTGGAAATGTTAGAAAGATTTCAGTGTCTTCATAACTAAATAGAATGCCAATACTTCAAGATGTAAAGAAGTTTGGGAGATGAACTCAAGGATTTTATAAGATTTGATGAGACATGTCTTCTGCTATTAGAATAAGTTTCTACGTTACTCCTTTAGGGATTATGTCATACCCAATAAATTTAGAAAGTCACTTAACTATTTATTGTAGAAGGGAGTTTCAATAAACCATTGACAACAAACTTTGTTTTCAATTTAAGCAAAATTGAATTCTATGAAATCACAAAAGAGTCCAAAATCGTAGGTTTTTCTCACACTGCGGTATTTCATACTGGTTGGAATTTCTCTAGTTGGTCTTTAGGCGACATTATAAGCATGATTGAAATTATAACTACGGAAAAATATATGAATGACTATGTGATATTTAATTATTTAGTAATACATTTTGTGTGTGTTTTAAGCGATATTATTATATATTTAAAATTGGAGTGACGTAACTTAACTAGTTAAGTAGTATTTTAAGGATTGCTAAATTTATTGGGTAATGTACTATGCTTTTATGTTGAATTGTTACTTGACTGTTATGCGACTTTGTACTTTATTTCCTAAAGACCAAACGTGAGACTTGCATGATGTCATATATTTTGTTTTGCTGTATTATTTTGAGCTTGATTATATTATCCGAGTGTGTTGCATCTTGTTTTCAAAGCGCATGTGTGAGAAATAGATGGAAGTCTGAGTTGACATTGTAATAAATGTGTATAATTTCATTTTTATATGCTTTTCCTGTGATTTCATAATGTTCATATTTGCTTAATTTTGCACCGACCGCTCTTCACCACCCCTCCTACCATTTCGTTTGTAAGATTTTAGTTGTTTTTGTCAATAAATTGTAGAAAATGAAATCTACTTCACGAAAAAAAAAAAAACCAAAATACTATGATAAATTTGCAAAATCTCTTCTGCTTTAATTGTTCCATGAAGAGGTAAGTACTGAGTTTAATCTATTATTTCCACACACTGGCTTTTAACTTTTAAACCAACACCAGCATGAAACTTCGGTGACGATTACGTTTGGTCTTTAGAATGTAAAGAATACTTAAGGGTGCAAACATGTAAGAAAGATGTGTCAATATAACAAAACAACATACGAGTAAAAATAAGAGTGTTTTGTAGAAGTTAAAAGAACAAGTTGACGAGTTATTTTAAACTAAAAACAAGTATCGTATACTAAACACAATTAAAACTTAATCTTTTCAGGCCCAAATTATTGATTCAGAGCTTACTGCTAAACTACTCGGTCGTGGAGTAGCTGTATCGCCAGTAGTTACTGTAGAACCAAGAAGAAGGAAGTTCCACAAAGCCATAACCCTGAGTATGCCAGCCCCTCGACCTCATACCCAGGGGATGACAAACCAGTACAGCACCTCGTCAGCCCCAACATTGAGACTACTTTGTTCCATATCAGGTACAATTAAAATAGTTCGCTTGTATTTAAAAAAGCAAATCTGATTTGTTACTGAGAAACTGTTTGGAGGCAGATCACGGGTATCGTCAGATACCTGTAAAATATTAAATCACTTATTTCTCAAAATAAAGTACAAAGATACGCCATATATGTCATGACAATACATATATGAATGAAAATATGCCAAAAAAGTGTTTCAGTAACAAAGAGATAAACGCCATGTGTTGCAATGGAGTATGGCTTATGTTTGCTATCTCGATGATATGCTTTGCCATGGAAAGGTAAGTGTGCCTACAGTCTACAGTTAGGTATTCAGCTTACAAACAGTATCCGAACATGGGCTGGAATATGTGTTTTGCTGTTTATTGCAATTTTATGGCTCTTCCAGCATATAAAAAAGCCTGCAGGTATTCAAGAATAAATATAGAATATTTACCTTCGGACGCCATTAATACAGAATAAATTGCAGTAAGTACAAAATACAGATTACGGTCTATTTACGGGTATTGTGGACTTTGCTTTTAAGTTCGCTTAACAAATAAAATAACAGGAAATACAATTCTAATACCAATATTCCATTACAACACATTGGTAAAGTAGGATATAGACAAAGAGAAATCATTACGAATCGATTTGTAGGTAACGAATATAGTTCTACATGAGATCGGTAGACTATAGATTTTAAAATTTTCAACTTTTTAACTAGAGTATTGATAGTAATCGGAATTTTATAGTCTTTTTATCCTAAATCATATTGGTTAGTGTAGAAAAGAGAATTACGGGTTTAGTCTGACTCCCTATTTTATAGACAACAGGATGAGCATGTTATTGAGACATAGCGTAGTTTGAAATCATTTCATTCGAAACAAAACATACATGATAGTGGAAGGGAAAAGAAAGTATTTAAGACAGTGCAAACAAGCAAACCGCTTATAGCAAATACACAAGCAGCTGAGGGACTACGTCCCTGTGTGTCCGTTATGTGCGTGTCTACATTGTCTTTGTTCTCGTGTGTTTGTGTGTGTTGCACGCTCACCGTGTGTGGCGCTAAATAATGTGCTGCCACCTATCGGCGCGCACCAACAGGGGTATTTCGCAAAAGATCTCTCGAAGGTAAAAACATTAGAAATATTATACAAAAACAAAATCAAAATGTCGGTTTAAGTTTCGTTTATTTTATTTAAAACGTTAATTTGTCTGAAACTCTTAAACTTATCGTGTTTTTATTTCTCATAAATCATTGGTTTTACGATACTTATACTCTTCAGCGTCGTAGCTGTTCGAGTCTAAATATCAGTTACATTGTTTTTTTTTCCCTCTATCACTTTTTGAATGCTTTTCCATATCTTGCTTCTCATACATTCTTCCTCTATGCACGGGCTGATATTTTTACGCTTTGTTAAGTCACGTTCACTTTGTATCATAACCATTCAATGAATCTTGGGACATCAAGACTTTGCACAGCGATACGTTCACAGAAACATGTCGGTTTAGAACAAAATGTACAAACATTACTAGAACTAAAAGAACTGCAACTGTTTTGGCACATTGTATATGATTGAGACACTTTAAATACCTGTTTTTGTTTAGTATAAGCGTAAAGATAAATTATTCCGAATCGGTGCCATCTTCATCCTCATGATCATTCGACGTCAATGTTCCCTTTTTGTTACTTTGCTTGTAAGAATCAGAGATTTATTTCCAAAACGGCCTATCAGTTTTGTTCACATCATCTTCTCTTATTTTGTCTCGTTCCTTTTCTTGTCATTGTTTCACTGGACACGTTTTTATTTCCATGTTTTGGTTTGGTCCGTTTCGATTTTTGGATTTTATTTCAGTGAATGTCCTTCGAGAGATCTGTTTTTCGAAAACCTGAACAGCAATTTTGATGATTCGTTTTTGATAAAGTAGAGTTCATTTTCATTTTGTGAGACAACAGCACTATTTGTAAGAAACAGGTGACAGTTCACAGTGTGCCACATTATAGTCACTTTTTTCATTTCAAAAAGTATTAAAATGGTACGTTATTTTATTATTTATTTATTTGTGTGATGTGTTGTCTTTGCTTGTTGTGTGTTTGCTATAGGCCGTTTTGGAAACATTTTATGTTTAGTTTTTCTATTGATTTGTTATTGACCTGTCTTTCTTATTTCTGATCTTTCTTCTACATCGGTTACTTACATTACTTATAAAACTTCTGTGTTCTTATGTTTAGGTTTAATGTTAACAAAATTATATTAACTTGAGCTATCTGAAATCTGTATTTATAACTACACTTAAATCTTTTTTACAAGTAAAATTAGTCAATTTAGTAGAAAAAATAATAGATTGTATAATACTATAATGAAAACAATACATGTACTGTGTAGATAAATATTTGAAAGCCTGCTTTGGCATGCAATATAGGGTAGACCCATCATCATGGCAGTTGGAAAATAGCGTTTTAGCCGCAAAATACTGCCTCATAGCTTTCATCTGAACAGAAAAACAAAAGAGCATTTTAAATGTAGCAGTACAAAGTATATAATTGCAGAGCATGTATTTAGTTGACGTAAAGCTTACAGGGTGTAAAATGAGGTTTTTATGGTGGCAGGTGGAACGAATCGAGCTCACTGGGAAGATGTCACTGAGAATACTCCTCTAACGTTTGTGAACGACTGCGTGTCATTTACTACTACTGTATCGGCTAGATATTGGTTGATTGACTGTCGACACGTAGAGGATGCTACCAAAATGGCGACAGAATTATACAGGTAACATTTACGTGAAATCTTATAATCTTGGCAGATGTAAAATATTTCTAGCTGTTAAAGAAAGTAGTGCTTTTTGAGATGCAGTGGTTTTTAACGAGGCACCTAAGTCATTGTGAGGCAATGACACAAGTCATTCATTGCTAAACTTAGGCAAGTGACCAGTACTCTACCATTTTCGGCAGAAATTATGACAATAATAAGTCTAGTGTTTCAAGGCAGCTTATAATTGTTATACCAGGCGGAGACCACAATAAATAAAAACACTGGCAATACTAGTTCATAGGAATATGTTTCAATCATCAAATAAATTGTAACATCAAAATTTAAAAAATGTTTTTTTCAAACAAACTTTGATTTGTGCGTTTACAGTTTAATGTTATTTACAGCATAAGACTGTAAAAGAAATAGACTACCATTTATAAAATAATGGTTCCAGGCATAAGGTATAATTTACACTAATTCGCATCAGGAAATAAAATTTAAAAAGGAATTTGGCGATATTGAATTAGAGAGTTGGCAACATTTGTTTTACGTTTACACCGATACGGGGCTTGTTAATCTGTCGGAGGTAGCCTATTACAGACATCATGTAGAAAAAGCAAAAAAAATGACAATGTCCTGTGACTAAATTACTGGATATATTCTATTGAATCTTTGTATGCTGAGTGGGATACGGAGTCGTCTTCACCTTGTATAGGCTGCGTTGATTTATTCTACTGCTGTGCCTTTAAATCTTCTCTGTTTGTCTCCCTGTGTGTATTTATGTCGTTCTAACATTCATTAATTAATTTAATTTCAGGGAAGCCATCCACGTACCGTTCATGGCACGCTTCGTAGTCTATGCCAAGCGCACTGACGAGTGCCAGGCACAGCTGCGCATGTTCTGCGTCACTGATGATAAAGAGGACAAGACCTTGGAGCGCATTGAGCGGTTCATACAAGTGGCTAAAAGTCGGGATGTTGAGGTTTGTGAAATCTAGTGTGATTCTGTCACAATAGACAATTTAGTAGATATTAAAAAGAATTAAATTTGTGTCCCTTAAAATATTTGACAGCTTCAACTGCGGATTTTCCAGTCTAGTTTTTCTTAGAAATACGAAGCATAAATAGCCCATTTCGAAAATTTACAAATAATATTAACAAATAAGTCAGGTACTTTTAAATACATAAAACTGTGACTATATCACTGTATAGGAAATCATTTAATTTAATTTGGCTTTCATTGACGGACAAAAACCAAGCATGAAAATGATTTATTTATATTCACTGTTGTCAACCATTTAAAATAACCAAAAACCTTCGCTTCTTACCTTCATGTAAAATTAAATATAATGTAAATTTCAACAGGTTCACGAAGGCAAACCAGTATACCTAGAATTCGGAGGCAACTTGGTACCAGTAGCGAAGTCTGGAGAACAGCTGTCGATACCATTCCGTGCCTTCCGCGAGAACCGAGTGGCCTTCCCTGTCATGATCAAGACGCAGGATCTGGAACCGATCTGCAGGTGCCAGTTCATGAGGGATCCTAAGGTTCCGAAGGGAGAACCTTCGCCGACACCTGTAAGTAGTTTTTCACCAACCACTTGACTTTAACGTTGAAAATTCATGGTCGTACTTGTACCTGAGGTTCTAAGTAATAAATAATTTCAACGTTTTATGTTAAAAAGTCTGTCCGATCCGAAAGGGGCAGTGGTATAGGTATGCCAATGACTTCACCAAATAAAATACGAAACATAAAATATTCATGAAAGTAAACATACTAATGAATTTTAAAATGCATGATTTTTGAACCCAAATTACCACCATTTCCCTAAAATCACACAAAATTTTAAAACGTGACAACACCATATTCGGCATTAGTAAGTTCGATTGTCAATTGTTTTTCTATGACGTCACTACCCGAGAAGCGACCGGAATGTCGCCGCCTGCACCCGTGTGTCGTCATTTTTGTTTCCTCATTTTAGTACATTTTATTTAATTTTTAACGGTATATTTTTTTTACTTGTTATCCAAAAAAGGATTACATAAATGGAATCTAATATCAATACCTAATAATACTCTCACGGGTCGGACAAGGTTTTTAACATATTGTATAAAAAATAGAAAAGAATAACATACTTAATTACTACGTTATTCCAATACACACAGATTGCAGTTCTCAACATCATGGTACCGGATGAAGAGCGGACGTCTCCCATCCCCACAGAAACAGTGCCGATGCGCACTGAGGAGCAGGAGCTCATCTGGCGACAGAGGCTCAGTGATCCAAGGTAATGGAACTACTGTTATAGTTGTAAGGTAAACCAATTATTGCTGCAACTCCGAATGGTACTTGGTACTTGGCTTTATCACCTACATCCTTTATATTAATAACTTTACCACAAAAAAACGTAAGGCTAAAAATCAATCCAAAATATTTAGATTATTTACCACAGGGAATTTCAATGTAATATTTGGTTCTTGAGTGGAGACCGCAAATCGGCAAGCGTAAGATGGGATGTCCTTCAGGCTAGTGAAGCGACGGTTTCCATAGGATGGCTGATAGCAGCTAGATGTGAAGAATAGTCGAGTTTAATGGCGTGCAATTGAAGAAGCCTATGGCTAGCAGTGGACTGCGATCATTTCTAAAATACATAAAAAAATATCCCGTGAATGGAGCGGTATCATATACCATTTTAAAATTATGTAATTATTTTTCTATTAAAAAAAATGATCTAATTCTATTTCTATTATCTTTCTAATAACTTTTTTATTCGCGATTTCCACATCATCATCTGCCTGCCATTTTCCAACTATGTTGGGGTCCGCTTCCAGTCTAACCGGATGCAGCTGAATACCAGTATTTTACATGGAGCGACTGCCTATCGGACCTCCACAACCGAGTTATTACTGGGTAATACGATACCCCTTGGTAAGACTGGTTGTCAGACTTTTTGGGCCACTGACTACCTAACGACGGTCTAAGATCTATAAATGACACCCGGGACCAACGACTTAACATGCTTTCCGAGGCATGGAGGAAACTCGGTATGCTATGGGTGGTCACCCATCCACAGACCAACCTAGGCAAGCACAACCTAAAGATCGGTTATTATTTCGGAGCAGCTATTATTTAGCCACGAGCTCCTCCGAGATTTATTTTTTTCATTTAATATATACACATACATAGTTCTAAAATCTTTGGTTATCACAGGTTGGAAGACATTTGCAACCTTCTCGGCAAAGACTGGGTGGCGTTGGCTTACGAGCTCGGCGTGAGTGTAGCCACCGTCAACCAGATACAGGCGAAGAGGATAACCGCAGCTGAGCAAGCGCAGCTTATGCTGAAGCTATGGAAGACGCAGTCTGGAACTAAGGCTTTAGGTACGAATTTGAAGTATTTTGTTATATACCTCAACGTCACTACCATAAAAGAACACCAGAATAAAGTAAATAAAAAAACAATCGTAGGCTTTTAGTCCTAGATTGATAAACTTTATTAAAAACGAACTATTCCTGTCACCCTTGCACGGCTTTCAAATTAGAAATGCAAGATAGAGACAAGAATATAATACCTAAACCAAGTAGGCTTGCTCGTCTTATTTGTATGAACCAAAGTACCCTAAAATTTCGTAGCGTTTCCAAAAACATAGATGCTCTAGCTAAAAATTAACTCTGGGCAGAAATAATGCATTAAACAGTAAAGTTTTCGGTTATCGCAATCAAGTCAAGCAATAAGATACCAGCGACGCATAGTTTGTGGCTCACCGATTATGAAGCAACTGTACTGTTCCTTTGATTAATAAACTTATTACTATTACTTATAATAAAATTGCAATAGGTACTAATCAAGCTCTCTTTGCAGATAACTCTCTGGAGCTGGCGTTGTGTCGTATCGGAAGGGACGACATCATCGCACCCCAGTCAGAGTTGACCAACGAAAGACGAATTCAACGGAATATCTATCAGGAGAGACAAGCTTCAGAAGAAATTGAAGCTTACAAAGGTATAATTTATTTACCCATTAGTTTCTTGTACGAAGGGACAGAATGGAAAGGTTATCCTCCATTAAAAAGGGAGCATCTTCCGAGCACATGAGTATTGTATGGTGGGCTGCTGCATAAAAATTGTTGCAACCTGATAACTCTGAAATCACGGTATAGAATTCACCACGACAATGATAACAAAAACACATATTATTTTATTCATATTTACTTTTTTTTTTATAATTCTAGTTTTCTTTTAGAACCATAGATTACATTTTTCTATTATTACAGCAGAAGAAGACAATAAACTCAAAGACAGAATTTACGATGAAGGCGAAATTCCTGAACATAGAGAGTCGGAACATGATCAGGACGAAGCCAAGTATTCGCCTGAAGAGAAGTCGATAGTTGAAAAGAGTGAAATAGAGAGAACTCCTTCACCTAGCTCTCATGAAGAGAGTGAGGAAGATGAAGGTATGATGTTAAGCAAACATAAATCATTTGGTACTAAGTACCTATGACCAAGTACTAAAGTTATTTTTTTGGTTACAGACGTAAAACGCAGTGTAGCAGAACGAAAAGAACAAATTACGAGAAAGTTAAGCTCGAGCAAGATCCCGGCGTCGAAACAAAAGAAAGAAATAAGAGAAGAAATCATTGAGATTAGAACTCAGATAAAACCTGACATTAAGAAGTTCCAGGATATTGAACAACAAGTAAGCACAGTACCTCTGATTATAGTAAAGAATTTAAGTTTATACAGTATTTGATTACTAACGTATCCTTCATATTTTATAGGTACTGGAAAAAGACCCTAAATTAGAAAGAACACGTTCAAAAACTTCTCCAGACACGGTGGAAGAAGAAAGCGAACCCGAAGTTCAAGAAGTGGTCGAGCCAAAGAAGGAAGAACCCAAGCCTGCAGAACGGCCAATTGAACAATTCAGAAAGTTCGACCCTTCATCACCGGCTAAACCTACTCCTAAACATCTACAAAGACATATGAGGAATGAATCAATGAGGTTCCCGTCAGGTGACTTCTCCAACGTCACTATTACTCCAAGGAAGTCAGTGACAGCTGAAACTTCTGAAGTTAAAGTGACTGAAACCAAAGATACTTTTACTAAAGAAGCTATTTCCCAAAAAGAAATTGTCAAGTCGAGAGTAGAAGAGAAATATGAAGATGGTGATAAGTCACCCGATTTAGTTGTAGAAGAAGAAAAGGATATTGCTGAAGCACCGTTGAGAGCTAAGATTAGCTCGTTTGAATCGAAAATGTCTAAGGAATCTTCTATTGAGTTACCTAAGACTACTGTTAAATTAACTAAAGAAGCTTTGAAGAAACATACGCTGGAACAGGACCAAGGGATTGAGTATACACAGGAATTTGTCAGAGAACAATCAAAACAAATCTCAAGTATGGAAACTCATGTTACCCATAAAGTATCTGTAGAAACAGAGAAACACGTTGAGACTGTAAAATCTGTTAAGGAAACGATACAGCACTTTGACTCTAAAATTAAAATGGAGGATAAATCTAAACCATATCATAAAACAATGAGAACTGACTCTACATTAGTACAAGTTTCTTCTGAGGAAGATAGCGAGTTTTTGAAGAAATCAACTGACTCAGAGACTGAGACTGAATCTCAAACTACCGTTAAAGTAGACAAATTAGAACAAAAGAGTAAATTTAAAATTGATAGAGATATTTTTGAGAAGAAACCTGATAGCAAGGACTTACCCAAAGATGTTAAAGATAAAAAAGACGACCAAGACAAAAAACCAGGTGATGATGACAAGAAAGATGATCAGCCAGCGATCATAAAAGAACACAAATTAGAGAAACAATTGACTGAAGAATTGCGAGCTAAAGTTAGTGAAGAGGAACTTACAGAAACATTTGAAGAAAAAGAAGTTTCTTTGAGTGATAAGTTAGCTAAAGATAAGGTAAATTGGGATATTTTTAGTATTGAAAAATTTGAAATAGCTTATTAATAATTTTGGGAAGATAAACACTTTTTACATACATTTCAGATGGAAGCACAAATGTCAGTGACAAGTATAAGATCAGACCTTAGCAGACATACCAAGACTGATTCCATGGGTTCTGAAACTACCGACCTGATCAGTAAGATGACATCTCAGGACTCACCAGTACAGTCAGCTATTGATAAAGCAGATTCGTTAGCTGACATACAACAGAGCACAGAGAAAGATTTTAGCTTTGTTTCTCAAACTGAATCGAAGGTATGTTTCTCATTGTTTAGTAGTTTTTTGAAAGGACACATTTCTTTGGTTGACGGCACTAAGTTGGGTTTAGTAAAAAGATTTTATGATGCTTGTAAATATTTATCCTCTTCATGGATAAATGTTTTAAAAATAACCTATGGTTAAAAAATATTTTCTAGTATAAAAAAATAGCACACCTTTGTAGTAGCATTCATAGTGGCCCTATTAATGTATTTGTTTAGAGCTGAGTGTCTTTTTATCAATTCATCTTTGTCATCACCAGGTGTATTCAAAGGACTCAAAACACCGCAGTGACTCTTTAGATGAGGCTTCACAGTTCTCAGACTTGGATGACCAGATCGGCACAAGTCCAGCACATAAGCCACATGTTGACAAAGACTTAGAACAAACTGTTACTAAAACTGAAGTTAAGACTGTAACTACTATTGTATCAGATAGAAAAGAAACTAGAGACCAAACATTAGAATTTCTGAAGTATGAAAGTGAACACAGTTCACAAGTACTTGAATCTGCCTTGGGGGCTAAAGAGGCAGAAAAGGTAATTTGTGCTTACTAGACGGCAGTAGATTACTAGCTTAATATAACTTAGCATTATTTTATAGCTTTTCCATGTTGTACAAAATACAGTTTATCATTGTTATTTATACAATTTATATTTGTAGGTATCACCAAAAGAATCACCAGTAATAAGCGCTAAAGCACGCCAATTTATTGAGACGGTACCAGAGGATGACTCTGTACAAGAATGTTTCTTCTCTAAACGTATCTACTCAGACTCTTTAGAAGACTCAGAACACACAGACTCACGCCGACATTCCGAAGCCGAATCATTGAAATCAGATCAATCTGATGTTAAGGCTAAAGTATCATCGTCAGATTTTGACGAACGAGCAGAATACGAGGAAACTATTGACTCAGGAAGTGGATTTGGAGACGAGAAGTTCGAAGAAAGCGTTGGTTTCACTTCAATGAGAATTGATCCTAAACCTTTATCACTTGAGAAACAAGACTCTGGGTCTGATAAAGAAGCAGAACCCGTCTTTAAGAAAATGACTCCAAAACGATCACACTCAAGAAGTGAATCGATTTCAATAACTAAGCTAAGTGATCTACAACTTGACTTAGATCTTCCTAAAGCTAAACCTGTTACAGAATTCCAAATAATTGTTACGGAAGCTGAAGAAGTCGACCGGTCTGACAAAGATGAGCTGTCAGACAAAATATCTTCTGAAAGTAGTCGGGAAGTTGAAATGTCTGACAGGAAATCATCCGAAGGAATTTCAGACAGAATTAGCTCTGAAGATGCTGTAACAGAGAAAAAGACTTCTTCTGAAGAAGACGCGACAAGAGAACGTGAACCAGTATTGGCACATGAAAAGACAATAGTAACTGCCATAATTGAGACTGTTAGAGAAACTGAGCCATTAGAAATGAAGACTCAGATTGTGAAAGATGATGTTGCAGGTAAGATCTCAGCCGAGATATTGTTATTTTCTTTAAGTTTAAGATAAATGAAAATCTTTGGCCGATTATATGTATTTCAACTAAACATTCGATTTCAGTTGACGCAGTAAAACGTCAATCAGTAACATCAGCTGGCTCTGGATCAGTCAGTGAGCTGCGTTTAGAAGAGAAACGTTTATCAGATGCTCACAGTTTAACTGAGTCCAGGGACTACACATTTGAAGAGTCGGAAGATGACATTGCAACACAAGGAACCCACGTCGATGTGTCCAAGGATAAGATTGTTGAAGTTAAACCTGAAAGCGATTCTAAGACAAAGACTACATCAGGTTAGTTTGGTATTCATGAAGTATAATATTTCGGATATAGTCTGCCAACACAATAAACACTTATTGACTGTTACAGGTAAAACTGATATCTTAAAACTTGCCAAACTGACTCATGGAGACTCATTAGACGACGTTGAAGGTTTCCCAGAAGACCATGTTACTGATTATGTTCACAGGCTACCACATATTGCTGAAATGGGGTAAGACACATTTTCATCGGTATTAACTAGAAATGTTATTTTACATGAGGGATATTTATAAAGATCTTTATTACAGCTCTATGGCAGAGAAGGACATAACCCATGATTTCTTAAGTAAAGAAAGAGAGGCACAAATGAAACGAGAAACTGTAACAGTTGTCTCAAAGACTGTAACTGATCCTACACAAACAGGAAAGGTCACTAGTATTATTACTGAAACTGTTCAACCAGTAAAGGAAGTAACCAGCGGTATTTCTGGGATTGTTCAACCAGTAAAAGATATCACTAGAGCTGTTATCGAATCTATGGAACCCAAAGTCACCACTAGTGTAGTAACTGAATCCGCGCTACCAGAAGGCGTGGTCACTACTGTTGTCACTGAAACTAGGCTACCAAAGGAGGTTACGAGTGTTGTAACTACCACACAAGAAAAAGTGGTCACTAGCGTTGTTACTGAATCCACAGAACCAGAAAAAGTAATCACCAGTACTATGACGAAAACAGCGCAACCAGGTAAAGTTATTACTAGTGTTATGACTGAAACAGTTCAACCAGAAACAGTAATTACTCGTACGATATCCGAGTCTGGTCAACCAGAACGAGTTATAACAACTGTTGTGACTGAAACTGTGCAACCAGTAAAAGAGGTGAGAATTATTGAAACGGTTCAGTCAGACCATGATCACCGACCTAGAGAAATTGTGTTTACAACCAGACAGACCGAGACATCATATACTACTTCAAGTTCATCTTTTAAAGATGAACCAGCTATGATATCAGAAATCACTACCATTATTAAAGATGGAACTTCTTCAACCGTTGAAGAGATAATTGAGACGAAGAAACACGTGATTGTTAGTTCAGGAAGCAAATTCGATGTTTCTAAAATAAGGACAGACACACTTGGACAGTTTGATGTTGGTGATACAGGCGAAATTAAGAAATTTGTACCCAAAGACTTAGATCTCGTAGAAACTACAGAGATTACAAAAGAACAAGTGAAACCTGTAATTGATGATATTTTACACAAAGGTACTATTGCCGCGGCAGCCAGAAGCCCAATAGTAGACAAAGATGTCAAGATTTTAACAAAAGAAATTGTAGAAACTGAGAAGAGATCCTACGATGCGAAAGTTCCGCATAAAGAGGAACGGAGACACTCCTGTATTAGTCCAGCTATCTCCCTCGAAAGAATAGCTGAATCTGAAGTGGAAACTGAAGAAGAACCACCTAAGAAAATAACTAGATTAATTACTGACACACACAAGGTTACTGAGATGACAACTGAAATGAAGAAATCGGACTCAGCCATGAAACAAATGGCTGATAATATTGAGATAATAATCAAACAGGCATCTGAAGAAATTGATGTTTCTTCAGAAGAACATCCTGTTGATAATGAAACACAAGACATTGCGGGACGAGTCTCAGTAGACTCTATAATTGAAGAAGCAGTGACTACTGTTGAAGGATATTTAGATGAAAAAGAAGCAAAAGACTTAAAGGAACAGGAAATCGAAGCTAAAAAGGAAATGATATTTGAAGAAACGAAAAAATTCGCAAAGGATAGACCAGGACTAATCAAATCATTGTCAAGGGATAGCGGAGAAATTGTAATAATGCCTAAGAAGAAACACCCAAGAACATTCTCGGTTCAAAGTTCTCCTGAAGAAGTTGAAGAACAGATTTACACTGATTCGGAATCTGGTAAGTTACTTGCTTTTATTAAATGCAATTTTTTTCACATGAAAATTGTGGTTTGATAATTGGTCTGGTTACAGATATGGACAAAGCGAAAGTACTAGAGATTATAGAACCAAGTTCAGATTTAGATGGAAAAACTGCAGCGTCCAGTTTTGATACGAGAAAAATCCGCACTGACTCTTTAGATGATGCCGATGATTTCCCAGAAAAAGAGGTAAATTCTAAAATCAAAAATTAAATGCTATGTTAAACTTATGCAACCTTATTAATAACGTACATATCTTTGGGAAAAATTGTGACCGACTGTAAAAAGTGTATTTGATATTTCAGGCTGAATTCTTCGGCGATGATGAAAAATACATGGAAGATGCGCCTGAATCATTCCAAGTAGTTAAATTTGATGACTCTGCGCATGGCGATAGGGCAGGACCCAGCACAAGTGGTCTCCACGACGGAGAAGATGACGACAAGTTCAGTGAGAAGTTTGTCAAGAAAACTCACTTTGTGGATAGCTTGATGCGTTCAGATCTAGTCTCAAAGTCAACCACTGAGTCATCAGTTACAACAGTTGTATCGACATTAACTAAATCCTCGGATGAAGATCAGAAATCGGTACTTGAAGATGGAACATCTGCAGACTTCTCAAAAATCAGTGGAGCTGACTTAGTAAAAGATCCTTCTAAAACATCAATGGAAGCGAAGGAAGATTTCAGAATGGAGGAGCAAATAGAAGACCGTGGTACTCCTGACTTGTCCAAGAAATCGATAGATTTAACAAAGGATTACTCTAAATCGTCAATCGATAGTAAAGATACTTCCAGAGATTTTGCAACAAATGAGTTGTCAAAAGACTCGACGAAAGACTTCTCAAAAGCTTCCGTAGAAAGTGTTAAGGAAACTTCAAGATCCATTGATGAAAAGACTTTCTCAGAAGACCATTCGTCATTAGATGCATCGAAGACATTAGCATCAGATGCCTCCGAGGGTATCACAGTGAGTAAAGAATTTATTGAAGAGGAGAGATCACTATCAAGAGTTGTGAGAGTATCCACTAGTTCTTCACAAGAAACGTCTATGCTAACAGAAAGCAAATTATTCAGCGAGCAAGATGAAAAATCCTATGAAAAGACGAAACCCTCCGACAGAACTGAACAAGATTTTATTGGTGAAATGGAAGAGAAAATTGCGCAACTGCAGTCAGAATTTAGAAAAGAGGAAATGGCTGAAAAAGAGCCTGAAGTAAAGATTGAAAAACTTGTTACTACTAAAGAAATTATCAGCGAAGATGGTACAAAACAGATAATTACAGAAACTCACGTGACCACTGAAACACTACATCAAATAATTAAAGATGTAAATGATCTCATGGACGGCGCAAAAAGCGTTACTATCGAAGAATTAACAGGCAAAGTCAAGGATGAAGCTGTAGCCGATGATACTGGCGATGCAGAGATTCTGGAGGAAGGAGATGATGAGGTTCCTGACATGAAAGAATTAAATAGAAGGTGTTCTAATCTTCTAGAAGATATTTCACAAGGAGCTCTTATAAGAATTGACACGACTCATGTCACACATGGTAAGTTTCACCTGCTTTAGAACGTAGCAGCTAATGCACATAAGTCGGTTCGTACTTGTTTTTTACGCACATACCAAAATGCATGGTAAAAATAATTTGATTCGTTTTCTTTTTTACATATTTTGTGTCATTTTTGTCGTATGTGTTTTAACAACAATAACCTTTATTTCCATTGATTCTATAGATCTTGTGTCAAAATTCTCCAAAACTCCACCACCGTCCCCAGTTGATTTGACCCTGAAAGAGAAATCCAAAGTGGAGGATGGTACTGGCGAAAAGCCAGCCGGGCTACAACCTAAAGGTAATGTTTAGTTTACATTGACAATATAACAGATGAAAGCAAAGCAAAATTAATTAAGTTGTCAAAGATTACACAATACTCTCATTAAACCTTAGAAAATCTTAACAGTTTGATGGACTATAAAAGCCATTAGTCTCCATTGGGGCTTTAAGTATTATTAATGCTAAAGCTGACATTGCCTTAGACAGAGACACTACGTTAACTCTGATCTTTGATAACTTAACAAAGAAGTTGTAGTTAGTATTTTTTGCTACATGCAAACCACTAGTGACCACAGCAATCACTGAATCACTATAAACAATAGATCTAACATCAGTAACACTTCATGACATAGCCCATGTACACAAAATAATTGTCCTCGAATACTTAAATGTCACTCAATATACGAGAATCACAAACCAGTTTCTTCTGGCAGTATGAGAATTTGAGTTGTGTTTAAGTATTCAGCCGTTACACTGTCAAAATGCAAAGAGTTTGTCACTTCTATGAAACAAATTGAGCGAACATGTAGTAGCTAGTAACTAAGCTAGAAGTAGGAGCTAACTCCAGTCTTCAATCTAGGCTCCGATTCGTCGTTCCTGGACGCTAGCCGTCAGTCACCAAGAGCTTCTTCAGCAGGAGACAGTGTCATCAGCGAAACAGAAGCTCATCAGAGTGGTCAGTAACTTGTATAAGAAATAATATTTATATTTATTTACAATAATTTTTACTATAACTGTATCTAAAAATGTTCTAATGACTTTGGCATTTTGAGATTCTTTATAAGCTAAGTTCAATGTCCCATAAAATGGATTGTGACAAAATTATTGCAAGCTTATTGCAGTAATGTAGTGGCAAAGTAGAGTCACAGCGAAACTTTACTCTTAATTTCGTAGTAAACAACCATTATAGAAAGCCTTATTTGCCACACTCTTTATTTGTAAGCCAATCGCATGTGTCGTGGTTAAGTTTCACACTAAGGACTTGACTTTGTTTCTAAAGACTATGGAACGAAGCCAGTGAACGGACAGCACTAAAGTAAAAGAATGCACTAGGACTGAGCAAGATAAATAGATTTAAAAGCGACCCCATCGTAAATAAAAGATAAAAGAAAATTAGTTCAGTTGCAACAGTCACGTAATATAAAAAAATGCAAATATTCGTCAGCACAGTAAATTTTACTTTCTTTCTTGCGGAGCCCTTACGTTGCTATAGGTAAGTGGACCCACGAGCAAACGAAACATCACTTTATTTTATTATCGCTTCTTCTGACGGACAACTTGATTTCTCGTAATTTAATTCGCAATTTTTTCATCTACTATCATTCACATTTGGGTAACGTTTCGCTTTGATTCTAAATCTTTATTTATTTTTACCATATTACTATCATGAGCTTCCATCGCTAATTTTTGGATATCTTCATCACATCGACATTAATCTTGTAACATAAACACGCTTTAGGTGCTTCAGGTGCATAGAAGTAAATTGTCAATGTTTTCCAAATTTTGCGCGATATGCACAGTGACTTCACAATTTAACGAATTGAACAACTGGATCAAATTATTAATACCACGTCTTTAATGTTTAGCACAAACAATACACAAAAAATAACAAAATAGGAATGTAGCTGTTTAATATATATTCTCATTTCTCTTTACAGAAGTACTGATGGAAGCGTCTAAGGCACTAACTGAAGCCGCCAGGCCCAAATCTCCAACCAAGCATGTAGCCGATAACCTGACATTTGTCAATGTCGACCAACCGACCATTACCAGCGGCGCTAAAGAACTTGTTGATCGAACAATAGAAAAAAGCATAGACGTTATCGATCAAATTAAGAAAGAACAACTCGCTGTTCAATTGGAAGACATGCAGAAGTCTACCTCAACTGACACGTTCTATAGTGAGTCTAGGGTTGAAACTTCATCTTCGTCAGTCCACAAAACATTTGAAGGTGGCGAATTGAAGTTTCAATCTATTGACCCTGAAGCTGTTATGTCTGATATGGTAGCCAAGTTTGGCACCAAGGATGATTTCACCACAATATTAACACACAAAGAAACTGAAACAAGAAAGATTTCTGGCCAAGAATTCTTCTATGAAACAAAACAAGTGTCATCTTCAGATGACGACTCGTTGGTTATTAAAACTGAAACAAAGCATGAACTTCGAGGACAAGAACACGAAATGAAGGAAAAGACTGTAGTTCGCAAAGAAGGTGAGCAAACTGAAACATCTCAAAAGAAATTAGAAAAAGCTCACGAAGCTACAGCTAAAAGATCTGATACTGAAACTAAGACTGTCAGAAGCACGGATGATAACGATATAGTAAAAGTAGAACGGGAGTTCTCCGAACAAGGACTTTACACTGGCCGACAGACTAAGTCTGAAGAAAAGATGACTGCTATAAAAGACGAAACTATCAAGAAAAAGCATGAGGTTAAAATATCTGAACGTGATTTGTATCATGAACAATGGGGTAAAGAATATTTCACCGAACCTGGTGAGTTAGAAAACATCGTTGAAGATGATGATAGCAAGGCAAGAGTGGCATTTGTAGATTCCACTTTGAAGATTGTTGAAAAAGATGAAGTTGTCTCAAGTATAGAACTTTCTGAGAAGGGTAAGGTGGTTAGTTCCACAATCGAACACCACAGGGAAGAGTCGGTCATAGAAAGTAAGGAGCATGATGACCTTAGCTCAGATGCTTCTCATGCACCAAGTTTTAAGAGTGAGCCAACTGAAAAACGCGATTCTTCAGAGGCAAGTCCCAAGAGCAAATCAAAGTCATTCAAAAAAGACGACGAAACCTACGAAGTGAATTTCATAAAGGAAATCAAAGTTACGACTTCCCCAGTTAAGAGTACATTTAGTCGAACTGGAAGCCAAGACACCCAATCAGAGTCCGAAGCTGCACCTGATTTACCTCATGATGACAAAACTGGGGACACGCCGAAAAAAGAGAAACCCACAAAAGCTCCCATAAAGTTACCACAACAACAAATTCAGGATCAAGTTTGGGAGGTTTCTTTACAGAAAGCTGATTCATTCGAAGTAGCTGATGAGATACCAAAACCTAAAGTAACAACGAGTGTGGAGACATCTAGTACTACTAAGAGTTCAGACAGTGATACTATTCTGGAGATTAGAACTGTTATAGAGACAAGAACTGAAGTAACTAAAACTTCCAAAACTGACATGTCTCCGATAACATTTGAACTATCGGATGAAACAAGTACGACATCCAAAGATATTATGATAAAATCCGGCGAAAGTGCTGATACGGAATGTATGATTAAGTCTTTGGAGTCACATGAAGGAGAAGTGTTACAGAAATCCATGGATTCTACTGTAAGTGCGGAAACTCTTCATGCGTCTGAATTTTCCACAGAAGCTGATTCAGCTTACTTAACAGGAACTGATCACAGAAGAGAGGAAATGAAACTAATAAAAGAAAAAAGCCTGGAAGACATTTGCAGTAGTGGATATGACACTGATCTCTCCTCTGCCGAGTTTCATGGGACGAAACTCGAGTCAGAAAGGGTGGATTTCGATTCACTGATGTCTGCTCAACCACTCACCGACTTGTCAGTTTTGGAAAAAACTATAGATGAAGTCAAACAGTCACTTGAAGCAGCACAAGGTGAAATTATTAGTGAAAAAAGTGATGGGAGCAGCAAATACAAGCAGTCTCCATCCGAATTCCAGTTCAAACTGTTGATAAGTCCCGATAGACCCGAGGTTATAACTGAAGAACAACACGATGACCATGATAAGACATTAGTATCTACTGAAAAAGAAGAAAAGGTAGTCGAAAGTCAAAAACTTGACAGCTCTAGCTCACAAAAAATAAGTTCACAAGATGATACCACAACGTCTGATGAAGAAAAAGACACTGTTCATATTAAAGAATCCAGCCCCCCCTTAGACAGTGCTGACATCTCAATTCGGTCAGACAGTGGCCCACACTCGATTATTGAAACTGACAGCGAAATTATTTTATACGATAGAGATAAGTCCATAACCAGTCTTGAAGTAAAACTTAGGGAGCAGAAACACATCAAATCAAAGCTGGGCGTTGGAGATAGGCGATCGGCGTCTGAAGTCGAAGGTTGGTCTAGTTCAGGAGAAAGCCACTACCATAGTTTCGAACATTCAGAGGGTAGACCGTTATCTTCGGATGTTGAAGTGATGATGACCGCACAAAGTGGTACTGAATTTGAGACTGCATTAACAAGTCATGACATTTCATCACAGTCGATGAGAACATCCAAGGATTATTACACAGCAGGTAGTTCTCTTGCTTCCCGAGACAGCATGAAGAGCTTAGATTCTGACGGATCTAGCCATGTAGCCAGTATCGATATATCAGATGCTTCAGAGACTCTAGTACCCTCCGCTAATGAGTTAAAAGAAGAACTAATGGAAAGTAGCACTTACGTAGAACAATTTCTTCATGAAACAGAAACAAAACAACAGAAAGTGAAAGATGTTAGTGACGAAGAAGTGTCTGCTGATGAGGAAGAAGGTAAAGTTGATGATAGCGAGCCTGTTGGAAAAATGAAGAGATCCCATGAAATGAGATTCCAACCAAAGGATTTGATACCAGAGAATTTCCCAATCGAAAGTGCTTCAGAAAGTGCTGACGTTGACGAAGATTCTAATAAAGAAAAAGACGGTTCCGATACTACAATTTCAAGTCAATTGAAAACAGATGAGGTTTTGTCATCATCAATTTCAAAATTGGACATGCCATCCTCGCAATCAGACCTAGATCTAATAGAAATCAAAGAAGAAGTAACAAAGACAACAACTCACTTACAAGAAGCTATACCATTCTCTGTAACAAAAATAGAAAAACCTCAAAGGGAATTTGTTGATGTTGATAGTGACATAATCCCTGTAGGGTCTTCAGAATATGAAGATATTGTGAGATTTGGAAGTATTACTCCTGAACCTAAAAAACTTTCAAAAGAAGATATTATTATAACAAAGACAACTATTCATGATGCTGAAAGTGTACCAAGTGGACCAAGCGGAGAAAGTGGATCAAGTGAGGAAGTATGTGAAGTGGTTGAAGAATGTTATAAGAAAATCGTGAAAGAAGTAAGCGTTATTCCATTCCTTACGACCGAAGTACCACCTAGTCAAAGAGAATTTGTTGACCTTGAGGCTGATATTATCCCAGTAGGGTCAAAACAGTACGAAGAAATTTTAAAATCAAAAAGTGATTCATCAGTTCCTAAAACTAAGGTTGAGAAATCTGTTGCTAAAACTCCTGATTCTCAACTTGACAGTAAGCAAACTTCAACATCTAGTCTTCAGACACATGATCATCAGTCGACCCCACATACTCCTTTGTCAGCTCCTAGTCAAAGTTCACTCTCTACCGACAACGGCAGAGAGTACGTCCTTGACGACATGTATGATATTTCTGAAACCCCGGAGCTAAAATCAGATCTTGCAGAAACCAGCAAATCAGAACTTATGATAACGACCGAAGAAAAAACAATGCATACTTATGAAAAAGAACAAGAGTCACCTACAAGCGACGAATTCGAAATGGTTGATAAACCAAGTGAGATGGACGACTTTGTAGTCATCGAAGAGGTCGCTAAAGAAGCTCAAGAAACAGATACTGAAGGCAAAAGTGTACAAATAAAAACCCAAAAGTTTGAGAAGCGACATGACACTGAGATTGAAGAGTATTTATCTAAAACTTCGAAGAAACAAGATAGTACTAGCAGTGCATCAGGTTCATTATCTGATGAGGAGTTGATGGCATATGAATTAGAACAAAAGAAACTACAAGCTCAAGAATTGGCAGAAATAGAGGCTGGAAAGCGCTGGATACAAATGCAATTTGAAGGAGACCCACGATATGACTATGAAAGAGTACCTTTAGAAGACATCAAGGAAGAGGAAATGACAGACTTCGATGCTAGCAGAATTGGAAGTTTGACATCGCAAAAAGAATCGATAGGAAGTTACGGTAGTTTTAGAAATTCATATGGAAGCCTTTCTGAATCTGAAATGGCTTCACGAATCCGGTTTAGGGTTAGAGGTGATAATGATGATATTTCAATTAGTTCTTTGCAAGAGTTTGAAAATCTGGAAAGGGCGTTAATGGAGCAGTACCAGCAGCACTCATCATCTTCTGCAGAATCTCTAAATGGCTCATTACCTAGACGCTACATTCTTAGTAGGAGTCAAGGCGATGATATTTCTATCTCAAGCTTAAAAGAATTTGAAGGTCTTGAATCAGCTTGTTTAGAAGCACTGAAAGCAGAAATACTCGCTAAACAAAAAGAAGCACTTCTTATGGCCGATCCTAAAGAAGTAAGCGGTAGTTTCTTGGAACGAGAAAAACGATCATACAGTGGCAGTTCGGAAAGCAGTCCTCCACTAAAGGGAGGAAGTCCAGGTCCCAAGAGTGGTAGCCCCTCTCAGAAGAGTGGCAGTCCATCACAAAAAGTGGGCAGCTATGGTAGCCCAACACAAAAGATTCTCACAGAATCTGCTAGCATCAGAAAGCTGATCGACCAACAAATGGCGATAGAACAAAAACTACAACAGCAACAGGTGATGCCAAAGGTGATAACGGTAAAGAAATTTGATGATAGAGGGGCATTCTTTGTGCCAGAACCAGAGCCTGGACCATCAGATAAAGAAGGTGAAACATTAGAAGTTACAGAAGAATGCAAGAAATCATCATCTTTTGTTTGCGCAGCAGCACCACACCACAGTGACGGATCTGCTGAATCCATACCAGGAGATTGCGAAGAAATGATGAAACTATTAGATCAGGAAGAAAAAACAAAGGAAAGCCAGGCAGTAACGAGGACCTTCACTGATGGTGGTGTAATAGAAGTTGTTAGAACAACAACAGTCATACAGCAACGCTTTGTTGATGGAAAGAAAGTATCAGAAACTGTGACGAGTACTGATGGCGAAGGGGCTGTTGATATACCAGCTAGACCAAGAGCGCTTGAAGAAAGTGCTATGTCCTATGGCTCGGAAATGTCTTCATCTATAACATCTCAGCCTTCAGAGATGGATAGTTTAATGACAGTGCTAGAAAGACATACAGATGGGGAAGTAGTGACTGTTACGCGACAAACGATTACTATGACTGATAAACCTGAGGACCTGGAGTTCTCGAGGGAAGGGAGTCTAGTCCGTGAGCTCTCGCCCTCTTCAGGGAGGTCGGTGGCTCACAGTGTAATCTCGTTCTCCGGTAAACAATTTACAGATCCTGCTAGTGGTTCCTGGAGCGGCCAGGATGAGGAGTTGAGCTCATCTGGAAGTTTTAGCAGGTTGGTCTAATTGCATTTTAAAGGTTCAGGTACTTTTAATTAAAACCAATGGAACCAAAGGAAGAGCCAGAGCACCGAGCTCTGATTTATTTTATTCGCCTAGATTTTTCTCAATTGCATTGTTTGGGATTGGCGATCAGTCTTACAAGATACGACTGAGTATAATTCTACTGCATTAAGGCTTTCAAATAAGACTACTACTTAAAAACAGTAGTTGGAAAAACCCAATAATATTTCGCCCGACCTGAGAAATGAACCCAGGAATTTTAGCTCAGCAGTACCGCTTGCGACCACTAGACCAATGAGGCATGTAAACGAGAATCAGGTTCCAATCTTTTAAAAGCCTTTTGACTTACTCTAGGGGTGCTCGGGCTGACCTGATGCTGGGCAGTACGGACAGCTTGGAGGCGACCAGTTCCAACGCAACCCGCGCTACTTACAACTACGAAGTTGACACCCCTATGACGGGCAGTCTTACTTCTGGAGGTGAGTGACGGGAAATGGTTAATTTTCTTTTGATATTTGAGGCTAATCCGGGTTTTGATGATTTTACGAAGATTTTGCCATGTTCTGAAAGTTAAAAATATATATCTATACCTATATTATAAATAGGTAAAATTTGTTTGTAACTTTGTATATAGGGAGGATTCTCCGGAACTAACGATCCAGTGGCGAGCATTACAATTCATCATAGAGTATTTGATGATTTCAAAAAAAGAAAACACCTACCACACATTACATACCGAGTTTCCTCCGTGCCTCGCAAAACACATTAAGCCGTTGGTTTCGGCTGTCAATTGTAGATCTTTGAAAGCCGTTACAGATAGTCAGTGGCCCGAAAGTCTGACAACCAACCTTACCAAGGGGTGTTGTATTACCCAGTACTAACTAGATTGTGGAGGTCAGTATGCAGTCGCTTCATGTAAAATACTGGTATTCAGATGCATCCGGTAAGACTAGAAGCCGATTCCAACATAGTTGGGAAAAGGCTACGCAGATGATGATAAAAAGACAAACAGAACAAAAAACAAGACTGAATACCATATTTAATTTTTCAAAAAATTGTGCAACAAAGCTAATATGTGAAACTTTTAGATGAATTGTCGAACCCCGGTCTAGTCCTTGTCGTTATATATGTCGCCGTAAAATAGTAAATACCGTTAGATTATAATCTGTATCGCGAGATTGTAAACTGTCAAAAGATTGTGAACCGTAACAAACTGCTTACAATTTAACGCATTATTTTTTGGTAGATTATAATCTATCGAAGTGTAACCGTCAAATTGTGAAATGACATGCGACGGAACGCACCTCGCGCGGTGATTGGTTGAAAATCATGTGCCCCAAGTTTTTGATGGACAGGCTCAATATCCGATATTGTAAATATTATCAAATGAGATCACATAGGTTCACACGCATAAAAAATATTAAAATACGAAAAATGTAGGTATGTTACTTAGGCTACGTTCGGTGACTAACACTAACTTATTAATCAGTAAAACTGCACTTCTTTGGTTATACACTGATTCATTTTACTTCCACAACATTTTCATATAACTAATTCTAAAGCTTTGAGTTATTTTCAACACGAAATCAATTTACAATCACCTAAACACTGTTTACATTCGGCAACAAACAAATATACCCAATCAGCGCGTGAGGTGCGTTCCGTTGCGTGCCATTTCACAATTTGACGGTTACACTTCGATAGGTTGATAATCTACCGAAAAATAATACGTTAACAATTTAACGTATTATTTTTAAGCAGTATGTTACGGTTCACAATCTTTCGACAGTTTACAATCTCGTGAGATAGATTATAATCTAAAGTTATTTACAATTTTACGGTGACATAAATAAAATAAACATTACGTTTTATGAAAACTTTATATCCTGCAAGGCTTTTTCATTGGCTTACATCTTATCCCTTATATATATAAGTGCCAATGTCTATTTACCCTGAGAATGATACTATAAAAACCAATTCTCAAGCTTTTGTATTTTACCTAAGTAATATCTTTGTATAAACTACCATACCTTTATTTATTAACAGCATGAGCTATCATATAATCATCTCTTTGTATTTTACAGAAAAGCATAGCCCACATCCCCGCTTTTATCTTGAATGAATTTATTTATTTAACAGAATTAAGTGTAATTTTCTCAAAAATGTTCTGACAGAAACACAAATTAAAAATCTAGTGTCGTTATTTTCTGTTTACCAAAATGCTCTAAAAGCAAAATAGAAAATGTGGCATTACATTTTTAATCAAGATCATTCTCTTACCTTTAGCCCGATGTATCTGGGGTCGGCGCAGAATATCTTCGCTATTACGCGTCATCTCAGCAGTCACCTCATTTATAGCCATATTATCCTTCTCACAGTCCATCCACTGTTCGTCATGCTTTCCTAAGTTTCTCCAAAAATATTTTTGAGAAGATTAATTATTTAGCATTATTTTAATTTATACTTACATATTGCTACCCCGCCAAGCTTGATACTAATCAGAAAGATAACAGCGGTGCCCCCTCCAGGATCAAATACCATGGTATCATCCCTGGACACCCTGGATCCCATCACTGCCGTCCAGATGGAGAGCCTAGAACACCAGTCTACTAGTGAACATTGTTCACATGATTATGAAGTACAGGAACCGGATTCTGACACCGAGAGATTGGTAAGTTCAGATTAAATTAAAATATTTAACCCAAGAGGGAAAGGAGAAGAAGTGGCATATGTGATTTTAATATTAAATTTTGTAATGTGTTTTCATCTTCTAGCAGCCCTACAAGAACAAGAAGAACAGCAGAATAAAGACTACGTTTTTTTTTATATTGCAGCTTTGCAAATTACTTATTTTTATATACCTCATTTACTGCTAAACAAAAACTCCCAAAGCTAGCAAATTAAGGGACATTAAAATCCAAAATCTCGAGGGAATATAAGTACCCTGAATAATCGTATTGACCACAGCATCTTTTATTAAAACACAAAATCCTAAAGCCAATCTTTTTGATACCACTATCTTATTGCCTTCTACTAACAATGCCTCTATAGCTTTTGAGAATCTTGTCACAACATTTAATATCAACCTTATATCAATTACTATCTTCCTAAACTCACCATATTATACCGTCACGTTTTATTTCTAGGAACTCGACAGCCGAATTCCTCGAGCCAAAGAGCGCACCATCATGTTTGACAGCACTGACACGCTCAGCGCTGTCAGCGGCGACGGCTCCGTCAAGGAAGCCGCAGTAGAAACACCAGCACCAACCTTCTATATTGGAGACACTCCTATTACGAGAGGTATAGAGTCCCATCTTGAGCGTAGTAGTGTAGTATAATTTACAGTAACTACAATGAAAAGGAAGGTTGTTACAGTTGTACGCTGCACGATAATGTTGCGAGATATTTGCCAATCAAATTTCGTACCTCAATTTTTGCTAACATAGGGCCGGTTCTTACTATGCACGATAAGTCAAATTCATTACCTTTCAATTAGAGACATATCACATCTAATAAAAAATGTATTAACAAAACATCAGTTCAAATGGACTTGAAAGTACAAGTATACTACGGGTAGCCCACAAACGTGTTTTTTATGTCTTTTCAACTTAAACTGTCCGACAGCTAGGCAGAGCTATTCCCAATAGTCGTCTACATCTCTCTTTCTGCTCTCTTCTCCTGCCAATCAGTCATGAATTTGCTTAATCTTCTTAGTCGAAACACTCTTGTCAGAGTGATCGTGGTTGCGCAGACAAGGCACACGGATAGATGTTCGGTGGGTCGTTGACTTCCCCGAGGATTGCTATTTCAGCGATGTGCTTCCATTTCTGCTGATTAGAGACAATGCGAGTACACTGAACTATGGTAAACACAGTAGCTTTTTTATCAGCTCAGTCCAGCGAGTTGGTGATCGGCCGCGTGATCTCTGGCCCTCCACCTGGCTCTGAACCACCAGTCTCTTTGCCTATTTGCTTAATACAATCTTTGTTTCTCTAGGAGACCGACGAGAGGATGACGACGGTCTACCAATGCTCTCTGGTAGCGCCCCAGCTTCATTACCACCTGCCACTCAACCATCACCGCCTGTACCTGCTCAAAGAAGGTAATACTCCCTTGCTCCTTGTAGGTAGGTTTCTCCAATCATCAAAGATATATCTAAAATTAATAATATTTTTTTTCTGCAAGTAGAAAAGTCTTTATTACTTATCTCTGCATTATGATTTAAATTCTATCTATCGTCATCTGTTTTATTTTGCAAGCCAATAATTTTGTCAAACATGCTTTTCATAAAGCTTTCCTCTTTTTCTTTATCATGGTTTAATTTTTTACCAGCTTTTTCAATTATTTTGTCAATTTTTGCTTCATTATTTATGATGTTATTGTCATCGTTATTGAATTTAAAATGTTCAATACTGTACCTACTAAATATGAACATATTATCATTGCAGCTGCTATTGCTTAAGTCACTCTCCAGATAATCCCGACGAATAGGTACAATCCTTTTTTATTGTATTGCTTCTTATTTTCATTTGCTTTATCACAGTTTTGACCATCCATATTACCATAGTATTATGGTTTATTTTGCTTTATTCTGTCATTCATTTAATATGATTTATTAAGTGTGTCATTGCTGTGTTATTTCATAAATGGCATGTAGTGAAGGGTGTCTTTTATATAAATTAAATGTTGAAGATTTTAGTATTGAACACACTATGACAACACAATAATAATTATGTTACTAGATGATCACTTTTGAATAAAATCGTCGTTTTATCATTGGCATAAACCTGAAAATTATTTACTTAGAAACTAATCACATTGAACTAAAATAGGAGTAGATTGTTTAATATGTAACAGTAAAGTAGTAATGTTGTAGAGAAAAGCAATGTCTACTAGCATCTTCATCATTTCATTACCAGTCTAATGTTCTACCGTATGGCAATAATTGTTATGTATTCTTTTCAGATCATTATCAATGCTCGCAAAATCTCCTCCATCCAGTCTTGAAGATCCTAAGAAGTAAACGTTATCTTGATTAGGCTGACACAACTGTGTCTAGATTTTCACACTGTCTAGAAAACACTCACATTTTCTTTCAAGTTCCTAACATTTTGTAAGCTAATTCCTAATTCTTATTGCTTAGGCAATGATGCACTGATCGCTGAAAACTTAAACAGAATTTAGAATCCGTTTATTAGTTTTTCTATTTGCAGTTTCTTTTGAAACTATACTGATTCTAATAAATAATTTTTAGATAACAATGATACCTAAGACCCAACTATGACGAAGTCTGATAGACTTTATATCCTATCTTAAATAAATATGACAAAACACTGATTGAGACAAGAAACCAAAATAATGGCGACAATATAATGATAAGCCAATATAAAACTTTTAAAGAGCTTAAAGCTCAAATGACCCCGTACCTGAAGATCAATGATACTTATGACAAAGAAGAAGTCAAAACAAAAATTGACAAATTATTCCGCTTCTACTATACTCGGAATAAATTAAACAATTTGATGTATTTTAATTAAAAACTAAATAAAACTTCTCTCAAAGTAGATAAATCT
The DNA here is from genome assembly GCA_905163415.1 of Noctua fimbriata. Classification (NCBI taxonomy): domain Eukaryota; kingdom Metazoa; phylum Arthropoda; class Insecta; order Lepidoptera; family Noctuidae; genus Noctua; species Noctua fimbriata. The sequence continues at coordinate 4,882,019 of LR990946.1, forward strand.
ATGACTCTGTATAAAGCGTCTATTGTGATATCTCCTACTAAACTGACTCTTATAGCTCTCGCAATTAAGTCAAATCTTAAAAGTCGACTTCTCGAATTGAAAGAACATCGGTGTGTATGGCTAAAGTTGGTCCAAATATTGGCCATATACACCGATAATTTTTGGATACTATTTTGGTACTCAACTTTTGTACTGTACCGTCGGAAACGACACGGTCCATCTTACTTGACCTGTAACCCATAGCTTAGCTTTAGACATCCTATGCTTACTCATGGTGTTAAAAATGTAGAACTATTAACTATTTTATAAGTAAATTAAGTAGGTATCTGAAATGGATTTTGATAACGCATTGGTAACATTGGGAATTCCGTTCACGTGGATATAGGCAAACTATGGGATCTCCATATCCGATTCTTGCACAATTTCTTACTTAAGTAGGTAGATAGAGATACAATATAGGATAGGTATTGCTATTTCTGCGGCCAACTGGATTCTGTTAGCTTAAACGGCTTAGCGGTGGAAAGGAAACGGAATGATATTAGGAAGGTTTTGTCCTTTTTGTATTTTCATATTTTTGTAGTAGTGGATACTACAATACGTTAATGATATAATTTATCGTTAATCTTATGTAGTATTTATTTCTTATGCTGTCAGTTCTTAATTTTGATATATTAATTCGCCAGTCTAGTCATTACTTGCTTTAAGAAAATTCTAGTCATATTATTACTTTGTTTTAATCTTTATTTATTTTTAGATTTATTTTAGGAATCTCTTCCGTGTATAGTTGTTGGTATTTCCATATTATTTATTAGATTAAGAATTGTATTGTACGTAGTTAAGATTTGTATATCAACTAATATGAAAACATATTGTTAATCAAATGTAGTATAGAGTCATAATCGTTTGTCGTAAATGTATAAAGACAGTCATACTTTTCAAATGTGTTTTCATATTAAGAATGTCTGTACATTTCAGTTGGTCGTAGGCGATATTACTTCAAAGTTAGAGAAATTTAACGGGGCTTGCTCACTTCCAAAAAATATTATTATTGTCTACGTAAGAGTCATGATTTATTAATGTGATGGTAATGTTAGGTTTTGGACCTAAAGTAACACGTTTTGTATGAAGTTAAGTGACAGAAGAGCGTTTTAAAACGACGATACGACACTGTATTGCTAAAAATTACATTATAAATACTGTGTCGTATAACTTAATCAAGTGTCGTAAAGTTAACCAACTGTCGTATGGTTGAAAGGTTAAAAAAGAAGTCCTAATTGATAGAATAATTAATCTAGATCTATCGTTGATAGACATGTTATGGGATGAGACTGAGAAGAAAAAATGTGTTAGAAACGACTTGCTTAGCTAATTACACCGCGAAGCTGATTCAATTCAAAGCAATTGTTTTTCATATCAGCTCTGGAAATCCCCTTTATGATTAGTCGTAAGGGTTCGCTTGATTGTAACTATTTATAAATAATAGTTATTTTTTTTAAAGTCTGTGTGCTTAAGATGTCGATGTTAAGGATTTTAAGCTAGTGTCTCTACAGTTGCTATGCTATAATATTAAGTTTCAAAAAAAAGAAATTAAGTTGCAATGTTCAATTGTTTCACGTTGTATTTGTAATATTGCTGAATATTCTATCGATTAAATAATTATTGAATATTAAATAAAAACGCTATGTCTCATATTTATATATTGTGTTTTATTAAAACTCCTAACCGTTGAATACTATTTGTTGTATGATAACTGCCTTGTTGGTTCCTTGTTCTAGTGGTGGTTAAGGCTACTGCTGAGAATGAGCTCACGGGTTCGATTCCCAGGTGGGCACAATGGTATTGAGATTCTTGATTTGTACAGACCACTGTCTCTTAGAATGATTGAAATTAAACCAGTACTATATGTGGAACTTCAGGAACTTTGTTATTTTTTTAATATTTTACAAGACCTCAATAAGCGTATCAACCTAATGGAACAACACAACAGAGCCACCAACATTGAACTGCAAAACGTGCCAGAGAACCGCTCGGAAAATATTGTCACTACTATATTGCAAATCAGTAATACTACCAAATGTCAAATTAATGAAGCCGATATTGCCTTCTGCACCAGGACCGCTAAAAAAGACACCCAAAATGCCCGACCCAGGTCTATCCTCGTAAAGTTCAATACCCCACGAATTCGGGACTCTTTCCTCGCCGCAGCAACCAACTACAACAAAAGCAACACCAACAACAAACTGAACACAAGCCACCTAGGCATTGCAATGGATAAACCAACTCCAATCTACGTTGTTGAACACCTGTCAGCAGATAATAAAGCCTTGCACGCGGCGACACGACTTCGAGGCAAGGAGCTTGGTTACAAATACGTGTGGGTGCGTAATGGCAGAATTTTCATGAAGAAGACTGACCAATCTGAACGTATTGTAATCACTTGTCAGGAGGTCTTACAGACTGTCAGTTGATTTTATCTATATTTTTAAATTCTGTTTTTTTTCATTTTTTTTTTATTGTACTGTGCAAGATAACGTGTATAACCTCTTCATATTCAATCATACTCTGAAGATATACTATCAAAACGTACGTGGTCTAAGAACTAAAACCGACACTTTTTATCATAACATGTCTCTACAAGACTACGATATAGTTGTGCTTACGGAGACTTGGCTGAACGGTGGCATCTACGACTCAGAACTATTCGACGATAGATATGAAGTCTACAGGCGAGATCGCGAGTCCAGTAGATATAGAGCACGTAGACACGGAGGCGGCGTCTTGATAGCTGTAGCTAGGCACTTAAATTCACGTCGTATGCCACACTTAGAAAGTCATTGTGAGGATCTGTGGATTTCCATTGATATGGTCTGTCCTGGTAATAAGAAAAACACGATCTACATTTGTGGCGTCTACTTACCGCCCCCCATTACCCAAGAAACCACCCAAACATTCCTAGACTCGGCTCAAAATGCCCTGGACAAAAACGAACGTACTGTTATGATTGGTGACTTTAATCTTAGTAGTATAACGTGGAAAACTAATGAGGAAAGTCAGGTGAGTCACACTACTCCTTGCCCTACCAACAATAACGATGTTACCAAACACTTCCTTGATTATATTTCTATGAATGACTTAGATCAGTATAATTACCTAACAAATAACAAATCTAGAACACTAGATCTAGTTCTTTGTAATACTGCAGTACATAACTTGACACGTTGCCACACACATCTGACACAAGAAGATCCTTTACATCCACCGCTCGAGTTCGCTATACCCACTGTCAACAACATAAATTCTCTACAAACAAAACTGGCCACTAAACCTAATTTCTTTAAGGCAGACTACGACAAAATCCTAGTATCACTTATGTCTATAGACTGGGAAAGTTCAGTGGGAGGCTGTGCCTCGGTTGAAGACATGGTCAATATTTTATATGATAGTTTGCACGACGTTATAAAGCAACACGTACCACTGAAAACGATGTCTAGGAAAGAGTACCCGGCATGGTACACGCCCAAGCTTAAGCGACTCTTTAAAGAAAAACACAAATTTCGCGTTAGAGTAAAAAAATACAATAATCCCCTTGACATTATATCATTTGAAACGCTGCGTACTGACTGTAGCAAGTTGAGAACGATCTGCTACAAAAAATATACGGAGAAGTTAGAAATCGCGGTTTTAAAAAACCCTAAAATCTTCTGGTCTTTCATTAAAAATAAAAGGAAATCCAGCAGCAATTACCCCGCGGTAATGTATTATAACAACAAAACTGCATCAACTGGCCACGACATATGTAACTTGTTTGCTGAAAACTTCGCAAGTGTTTATAACAATACGACGTCCTCGCAACCGTCAAATGTTGACATAAACAACAACTTGCCGACTCTTTGTAAACTGGAACTCAGTGCTAACGAAATATTCCGAACTTTAACATCCTTGGATGAACAGAAAGGCGTAGGTGAAGACGGTATTCCTCCCGTGTTTATAAAGAGATGTGCAAAAGCGCTGGCTTTACCTCTTAGTATTATATACAACAAATCTCTTAAAGACGGTATTTTTCCCGACCAATGGAAAAAGGCACTGGTCGTACCCATTTTCAAAGCAGGGCAAAAGAACATGGTGTCAAACTACAGACCCATTTCTATTTTAGTCATCTTCGGCAAAGTATTTGAGAAGCTTATAACCGAACGTCTAACATCGCATGTAAAACACCTTCTCAACAGCGACCAACACGGTTTTATCAAATACAGATCTACGACCACTAATCTCATGTGCTACGTGTCGGCTCTATCTGAATACTTAGATAGACGTATTCCTGTTGACACCATTTACACTGACTTCAGTAAGGCGTTCGATAAGGTAGATCATTCTCTTCTTATAGCGAAACTCCAGCACTTGGGTGTAGGAGGATCAATGCTAAAGTGGTTTCAATCTTACCTCAGTGACCGGTCGTCAAAAGTAGTAATGACTGGCCATCATTCAAAGTACTTTAAAGCCACATCCGGGGTTCCACAAGGATCACATTTAGGCCCAATTCTCTTCAACATCTTCATTAACGACATCACGCACTGCTTTAGGCATTCAAAATTCTATCTTTTTGCCGATGACATGAAAATAATGAAACCAATGGTAACTGAATCTGACGCTGCCTTATTGCAGGAAGATCTGAACAGACTGACGAACTGGTGCAAAATGAACGAAATGCTTCTTAACGTCTCTAAGTGTTACTACATGCAATTCAGCCGTAACAAAATTGTCTTACCTAACACCTACACGATAGGTCAACAAAAACTAAAGCAAATTGAAGAAATACGTGACCTAGGAGTCACACTGGATAAACAACTTAAATTTGACAAACATATCCTAAACACAGTATCAAAGGGGTTTCAAATTTTGGGATTTATCTTGCGCAACAGTAAAGAATTTAAAAGGGCGTCTACCAGAATAAAATTATTTAACACACTAGTCCGTCCTATACTTGAATATGGCAGCCCGGTTTGGAATCCTCACTACGACATATACATCAAACACCTGGAAAGTGTCCAAAGGCGCTTCCTGTATCATCTATGTTATAAGGAACGATTAGCTAAAAGAGTAACCAGCTACAGAGACAGACTAGGGCACTACAAAATGGTCTCACTTGCCAAGAGGCGAAAAATGGCAGACCTGATTCTACTACACAAAGTATTCCATGGAGTCATAGACTGCAGCGAATTACTAGGCAAGTTACATATAAACGCGCCATCTCGCCTGCCGCGGAAAACCAGCTACAATTTGTTTTATGTCTCAGGTTCCAAAACTAATCTAGGACATTTCGCCGCTCTCCCAAGACTCTGTAGGCAGTACAATGAATTGTCAAAGCAATCTGACATGGACATAACCCTCACAATCTCTAAATACAAAAAAATACTGACCACTGCTATAAATGTAGAGTGATAACTATAATTTGTATGTGAAACAATTTTATCAAATGCATCAAATGCTTTTTAATAATTATTCTGGTTTTTATTTTGTTTTTTGTATTATTTTCATTGTTTTATATTTTATGTGTTAAAACCTAGTTTTATGGGCATGCTGTGTTCTCCTATAATTGAAGGAACACACCTAAAAGAACATTTGTAATACTGTGTCCTATATTGTCTGTGTGTATTCTTTGTTGGAGATCCAAATAAATAAATAAATAAATAAATAAATAAATAATATCAGGACAGTTTTTTTTTATGTACGCTATGCCATCATCAATGTGTATTTCAGGCAACAAAAGCAAAGCCACCAACAATTTTTTTTTCAACTTTGGAATTCCATTTCTTTTGCCCTTTTCCATAAAGACCTATGTCTTTAAAAAATAATCCGAGTTTATGCGAGCGACTTTAACTATCTATCGCAATAATTTAGGTTATTGCCAAATTTCGCGCGCTGCGTGGTGCCCACGATTTTGTTCTACTTAACAGAACAGGCTTATAACTTTGTGATTTTTCATGATTCAGTTTTGAAATTTTGTACATATATTCTTTACATAAAAATACTGGACACGTGTTTCAGGTTTCGCATATACTAAAACTAATGTTGTATATATAACGAAATTAATAGGAAAACTATCACAGCTAAGAAGGCTTTACAAGTTTACGAGTAATAGTCGACCAACTTATAAAGAGTACTTGGACAACATTTTTTCCCAAACATTATATATGGGAGTACGGGTTTTTCAACTGCAAATGTAAGTTCTTTTTTTATTATTACAATAAAAATCATCGTTTGGAGGCATATCGCACCGTAGGAAGTGTCCGCATATTTTGATCGGCAACTACGGAACCCTAAATTGTGCGTGGCCCGACACGCACTTGGCCGGTTTTTTAGGACAAACGACATTCGTAATATTACCATTGAGATAAATCACACGCGGTTTTCACATTTTAGTTTACCAATCTTTGTATATTATTAAATGACTACTTTCATTAATTTATTATAAAAATTACAACGCGATTATATTGACGGTAATTGAGTAAAACAAATGTCAAATTATTATATTTACTTTACGTTCTTAAATGCTAGCGTTGACGATAGGTCAAATCCCATGTATTTTTATTTAATAATAAGCGCGTTTTTACTTGTCAAGCAAGTATTAATCGTGGGCGAAATGAAGAAACTTGATTATTAATTTTGAGATTCATTTGCACAGCATTTTTATTGATTTTATTGGCAACTATGATACATAGGTCAATAGTATATTTTTGTAGGTGACATCTATCACCTCCGAGAAAGGCACCTAAAAGTTGAGAAGAACGTAAATTATAAAACTAACAGTACGTAGAGAAATCGCCATTTTACTATTCAATAACATCATAACATATCGCCTGAAATCCCCAAAGAGTCAGAGGTGTACCTATTAGTACACCAGCATTTCGCCAGTTATGTTTGAGTCCCATGTCCCATGTCCCTTTGCCATCAACTGGGCACAAATCCAATCTCCGTGGCTGCCACTGAGAAGTGCTTGATGTTAAAACCCAATAATACTTATCACTTTTCACTTTTTATTCAATAGTATAGGTAGAAGAGCCTACCTACAGAAGGTACTACTAAGACAAAACATGTACCTACGCTAAAGATTCTCCCAAAGCCCCATGCTGAATAGTTCTGCGAAGCTATAAAGTGGTTTGGTCATTTCCTGTTTCTAGTTCTAGCAGACCAGTTTCAAACGAGAATATCTGAGGTAGAATCGATTGAGCTTGCGATCAAGGAAATCTCAAGATTTTCGTATTGAACAGGTTAGTCAATAGTAATAATAAGACCTCCAAACGAGACGGTCGTCCGAAATACAAGTGCCACAACACAACTTACATTACGATGTGGACCTTATTGACTATTTTATTTGTGATTATTTGTGGGACTTCATCGGAAAGTGAAGTTTGCGGATTACAAAAAAGTGTACAACTAGTAAATCGTACATATGAAGGCCTTACATTCGGGAAAAATGAAACTATACTGGATCCCAAAACTAAAGAGGAGAGAGGATGTGTCTGCCTTAAGGGGAAGTGCGCTAGAAAATGTTGCCCATTTGGTCTGGCATACAAAATTGATTCAAGGGAATGCATTAAGATAAATAATACATTTGCTCCACCAGTAACGGAAGAAATAGATTCAGAGTTTATATTCAAAGAAGGATTTAATGCCACAAAGGAGTTTATTTTCATGACAGGCAAAATGGTTTGCGTCCGGGAAAACTATGAGAGAAGAATACCAGTATGGCCGGTTGTCCAGAGCTTCAATTTGACGACGGTGAGACGAAAACCATTTTCATATTTTCTGTTGTTTGATTTTGATTTATTAATTAAGCATAACAGATTCTAATTTCCTTTATTAATTTTCAAACACATTAATTACATTTTTTTAAAACCATATAAGCTGTCTGGAGCAGGGTAATGTCTGGACCAGGGTCCAAATTACCGGTGGTTAAGGCTCCAGAGACAGGAACCTTCTCACAATGCGGGCCTTATCGAGGAGAACTTTCTCGAGAACTGGGTCGGACACATACTTGTAGTACCTCAGGTTCCAGAAGTTTATATTTCAAGGCAAGTTGCTGGTGAATAATCCCGGCTACTTAGTTGTATCTGTGCTATTTGCACGTTAGCTAGACGAGAACAACCAGAAATAATATGTCTGATTAACTCACCCGGACAGTGTTTCCGGTAGTTGTTCGTCAACATACATAACTTCGTCCATAATCGCACAGAAAAAACCTTCAGTTTCCCCAAACAGGTCGCCGAACACGGACGTTAGAAACACTACATCGGGCCCATGAAAAGCCCGGTAGAAGCTTCGTGCCTGCCATACTTCCTTGTGGTAATCGATAGTAAGTCCTACAGGTTTTTGGTAGTTCTCTTTAGCCATGGGCAGCGGGGTGAGCCCCTTGTCCAGTCCACCTTGTCCACTGCGACCACATCGCGGTGCATACAATGACATTATAAATAAAAAGAGGTAGATATCGCACTAGCGTGCGCAAATTGTTGCAGACAAATTCATAAAATTGTCTTAATTTAAGTACTTCAACCATGAATTTTCATTGACAAGAATTTAATTTATTTAAAACTAGCTACCCGCCCCGGCTTCGCACGGGTGCAATATATAAACCTTTCTCTTGAATCACTCTTAAACTTATCTATTAAAAAAAAACCGCATCAAAATCCGTTGCTTAGTTTTAAAGATCTAAGCATACATAGGGACAGACAGCGGGAAGCGACTTTGTTTTATACTATGTAGTGATTTAGAAATCTACACGAATATTTTTACATCGTTCTGGAGCCGAAACATAGTAACTCCAGTCGAGTAATAGTTACTATTAGCATTGTTATTGTTTTTTTAAGACATCAAATAAAGAAGTTAGAAATTTATCACTTTTATTCTGTCATTCGAGTTAAATCTTAGTAGCGGTTTCACTATTTCATTCATAAACGCAAGGTTGTGCGCTCGCGGTGGGTCAATGGACTCCGGACGAATAACCAGCTGAAAAAGTACTTGCAAGTAGATATTTCATTTCAGGTACGATTAAGGTTGGTGTAAGTTCATTTACCTCCATCATCTCTCGTCTCCTCGTAAACGAGAGAAATTAATTCACCAGTCTCGCATCACGAAATCACTAATACTCGTACTTATTCAACTACACAACAACGAGTACGCTTGGGAGTTGTTTTTAAGGCATTGAATCGAGTGTTGATCAATCGATCTAATAGGTACTTAAGAAACATACCCAATACCCTACCATATGATAAATAAAAAATAGTATTACAGCTTAAAACAATTTTGTTGCGGCAATGCTAGTGGCGGCTTCTACAAAGGCAGGCAATTCGAACAGAAAAAGACCCTATTTTCATAACGTTAACCGTGGAATTCGGTTGTGCATCCTTGTAAAGTCCACTCCAACACGATACAATAGATTTCTCAGAATATTTTTTAGTAAACTGCGTATTTACCTAGTTTGATGAAATTTCTAAATTTCACCGTTTACGGTTAAGAAATAAAGTCTGAATTCGCTTTTCGTGTTATTATTTGTTTACCTATTTATCTACCGCGTATGTATTTTTATTTATGTTGATGTACCTATCTTAAAGAACACGGCGCCGAATTATTGCTTGATTTAAATTGCGTTTATCTACTTATAAGTTCAATAACTCTAATTTTTCCGTCATACTTTCTACAGGCTTAGGAACGTCGCGTCAGTTATACATTTTACGTATCTAAATAATTACTTACTTGTACACTTTTAATGTCAAGAAAAATAAATACAGGCGCAGGCGTATTTAAAAAAATTGAGCTATTTACAAACATAATCACTATTCACAATTTATACTTCCCTGTATTCTGTATTTCTCGATACACAAACGGGCACGTTTATTTGATTGTCTTTTAATTTAGCTAATGCGTCTGTCACTTTTCACAATATTAAACGCGTCCACAATCGCACTTCTTAACTCATCTCGAGTAGTATGTTCCTCGAAATAAACTAGTCTTTTTATCTCAGACCACAAATAAAAATCCAGTGGGGTTAAGTCAGGGCTCCTTGCGGGCCAAGCCACAGGGCCACCACGACCTATCCACTGCTCACCAAACTCACTGTTCAGATACGCACGCACTAAATTCGCATAATGAGCAGGGCATCCAACATGCTGATAGTACATACCGCATAAATAAGCCAGAGGCACATCCTCTAGCAACTCCGGTATCATATTCTGCAGCATATCCAAATAAGAACCACCAGTCAGGTGCCCTTCAATAAAAATAGGCTCTATTATTTCATCATCATTCATCATTTCAGCCGAAAGACGTCCACTGCTGGACATAGACCTCCCCCAAGAAGGGGGGTTTTGCCATAATCGCCACGCTTGGCAGGCGGGTTGGCGATCGCAGTATGGTTGTTATAAAGCACAGAGAACGCTGCTGCCCATTCTCTGGTAAGTCCCTTAGTCGCCTCTTACGACACCCACGGGAAGATATGGGATGGTGCTATTCTTTACGTCCGGACACCATACAGAACATGCTGCCTCTATTATTTAGTCATTAATAATGCCTGCCCAAACATTCCATGATCGAGGAGGCGCTGGGTTACAGCCAGATTGGTGAAGGTGAAGGGAACTTGAGGGTCGGTGATTCCACGAGCGCGCAGTGAGTTCAGGTTTTCCGGCTGAGCATACAAGAGTCTAGCCTCTTCCAAGTTCTGGTGCGCCATCCCATAAAAATCCACCATTGCCCAATACTCCACATTGGAGTAGACATATTGCCGAATCATTTTTGACACGTGATTAGGTTACGCGTGAGTGACCTAATACAGCGAAGCGCGCGACAACACTAGGAAGAAAGGGCGCCAATCGCGTCGGCTAGACTGTGTAAGCGTGGGGTGGGGGCGTGGCTAACGGATCAAGCTGTCTGATCGATGAATGGATTTTTCAATGGGTACCGTTTGCATGTGTTGCCGATCGTCGATACGTTACGTACACACACATATGCATTTACCGCAAGGACTACTACTTCGAGTTCTCATTATTTAACAAAAAAAACAATAAATTTAATTTTTCGTGATTTTTTTTATTGTTACTTTTTGAAAAAAATAGTCCCAATCGTTTCGAGTTCGATGATCGAGTTTATGGCTTTCGGTTCCAGAACGACCTAAAAATAACCGTGTATATAAAATAAATAGATAAAATAATAAATTCATTTATTCAGGTCATTTACACCCATTGCCATTTATCACAATACAATCAGACTATAATCACACTACAAAAAAAATGTCATGCGCGCATACTACGGATGTACAGAGGGGGGAACTAACCAGGACCGAACAGCAAACTACACTGCTTCAGGGAGGGCAATACACGACCACGTGTGATGCGCTTTGTGAGGCGGGCATTCTCGGGGACTGGAATCAGTCCTCAAGAATACATGTCCCGTGTCACAGAGGGCATCGACTTCCTGAAACAGAAAGTTTATGCATGGGTGAACCGTATTCGGAGGTATAAGCGGCGGGTTGATCGGTACTCACAGAATCGCATGTTCAAGAGCGATGAGAGGTGGGTATACAGAGCTTGGGACCGACCCGAGCAAAATATGACAGACTTGTGCCGCCCGAATGATGCTGCCACGAGTTCTATCTGGCGCAGCATCTGGTCAGTGCCCGTTTGTCACTGAGGCTGACTGGATGCGTGATGTCGAACGAGTGTAAGTGGAACCTATTCCAGAAATGGAGCCAATTTTGATAACACCTTTAGATGTAGCCAGAGCAGTTCGTCCGTTACCGAATTGGAAGACACCGGGACCGGACGGACTGCACAACTTCTGGCTCAAATGGCTTAGTAGTTCACAAACTGGCCTGGCATCCCAAAAATTATAGACCGATCACATGTTTATCGACGGTTTATAAACTTCTAACATCCATTTTGAGAGTGAAAATTAATACACACATTGACAAAAACTTCATTATGTCTGCCTCTCTAAATGGATGTATGAATAGGTCCGAAGGAGCTACTCCTCATCCACATGGCCATTAGCCAACAGGTTCGTCGATCCCGCAAAGATCTGTCGTCATGTTGGATAGACTATAAGAAGGCCTACGACTCGGTGTCACATACATGCGCTGCTCATGAGGGTGCTGGAGTTGTACAAGATAGATGCAACTCTACGCACCTTCCTTGAGTCGTGTATGGGGCAATGGAGGACGGTCCTTCGATATCCAGGATGTCGACAGATACAGGGGAACGATGAGCCTGTATGGATTAAACGGGGAATATTTCAGGGCCACAGTCTGAGCCCTATTTGGTTCTGTCTAGCCCTGAATCCTCTGAGCACATTGCTGGAGGATTCAGGTCTAGGCTACCTGTTGAAGAGAGGTGGTCAGGTCATATCTCACCTTCTTTACATGGATGATCTGAAACTCTTTGCCCCCAACAAATTGCGACTGATGGAGCTACTGAAAGTAACTGAAACTTTTGGTAGCGCCCTCAGGATGGAATTTGGTGTGAACAAATGTGCAGTCATGTATGTAAAGCGAGGTTAGATTATGGAATCCGAGGAACTTCAGCTCTCGGACTTCATACACCTGAGATCCCTCACCTCATCCGTAATATATAGCTGTACTTGGTATGTAGTTATTACCGTAACTAACATGAAGCTATTGTTAAGGAAACGCTTCTTCGGTCACCTGAAGAAGGTATTCCCTTATAAGCCTTCTTTCAGGCGGGAACAAGGTGCGCGCCTTCAACGGTTGCGTCAGCTAATAATGATTGATTGATTGAAATCCAATATCGGAATTTCGCCGGTTCTTTCGTCTTGATAAAAAAAAACGATTTTTTTTATTTTAAAGTCAATACGTTTGGCCTCTTTTAAAATTGCATGTATAAAATAAAAAGGCTAAACTTTGGGCGTTTAGCCAATTATCCAAACGCCCGAATATTAGGACCACCTTTGTAAAGCGAAGTCGTGACTTTTAGTCGTATAATGAATGATGATGTCGTTTTAGGTGTATAATGAATCTTGTGATGTGATCCAAATAGTCGCTTCCTTTGTTTTTTAGTTCGTCTAAGTTTTTTTCATAAATATGCTGTACTGGTGCCATATCTTCACTAACGTCATTTGTACACTTCTACAAAGCCATAAACACATGGTTGTTTTTTGAATCCGCAAAACATATATGATAGCATTTCCGAATAATTTGATTATTTGCACTATTTAAAGTAATCGACGCATTGCAGTCCGACCGATTAACGCAGCACCCGTTTGTTGTTAAACTTTTGTTTTTATTATTAAAGTTAAAACGATAACCACTATCTAACACAGTGTCTTTTCCTTTTTGATTTCGTGCAAATTGTTAATCTTCCTGAACATTCATGTTTTCTAATAATAATACACCAACAATAATATCTACACAGCCGATTAGCAAATTGTCAACAATAAACCACACAAATCCCCACGTAAATCGTTATATATATACGGTGCATTATTGAAGACATGAGTTTCTATGCATAAATTATAATTATTAAACAAATAATATACTGCTGTATAAAACAGGATGGATTGATGTACAAATTGATTAAGCTTTGTCAAGGACACTCATCTAATTAGTACAACAACAATTAACAAAACTACTTCTTAGCGTGTACTGAGAACAGACCAGAACAGAACTGAGCTACTAGTTTATTAACACAAAAACAATCAATACACGTAAACTAGCACAAAATCTCTGCTCATGAAACGGAATGTAAATACAGTTTCGCATTTATTAGGATAGGATAGGATTAAGATAGGATAAGAATGCCTAGACAAATGTTTCTGAGTACCGATAAATTGCACTTCACCCAATTGGCCAACGTTCAATTGGTATACAAACGCACTTCAAGCAAACTTAAAACGAAAAGTAATATAAAATCAGATCCATTTTTGACTTTTTGCGTATCTGACATTCTGTGTTTCTGATTTTTTGCGTATCTGGTATTCTGCGTTCCTGACATTTTGCGTATCTGGCATTCTGCGTTGCTGACTTTTTGCGTAACTGGCATTCTGCGTTCCTGACATTTTGCGTATCTGGCATTCTGCGATCTTGAATTTTTGCGTACCTGGCATTCTGCGTTCCTAATTTTTTTCGTATCTGGCATTCTGCGTTCCTGACTTTTTGCGTATCCATTTTGCATTCCTTACATTTTGCTTATCTGGCATTCTAAGTTTCTGACTTTTTGCGTATCTGGCATTCTGCGTACCTGACATTTTGCGTATCTGGTATTTTGAGTTTCTGCCTTTTTGCGTATCTGGCATTCTGCAGTTTCTTACAATATGCGTGTTTCTTACATTTTGCGTATCTGATGTAGGGCGTATAAATCGCTTCCTTTTGTATTTTAGCGTAATTTTTTTCTTGGCTACCCAAATATTCCCATTGTGCCGTTCGGCCACCTCACCAGTATCCCGATAGCGAGACCACAAACTGGATATGACGCTTTGACTGGTGCAAATGGCATCAGCAATACTGCACTAACACGCGCCTGCTTTCAGCAAGCCTATTGCTCTCAACATCTATTTTCTTATTATATGTCGACGTTCCTTGCTTTAAATAAACTCAGCAGTATTGAGTTAATTCAAAAACATACGAAAAAAATCGTTGTTTTTGTTAAAAACAGTAAAACATGTTTGTTATGAAGTTTACTGAATTTTGCCACATCTATTTTTTGATTATTGAAGGAAAATATTCCAGGAATAAATTCACGTTTAAATCATTTTGAAATGTCCAATACTTTAAAAGTTATGCTAATTATGAAAAATATCCCTAGACACTTTTGATGTCTGTATTTAGTTGTTATGCTAGAAAACAAAGTTTTTTAACTAAAATTTGACTTTATTATTCAACAGGATGGCAATCTCTACGTGGATATTAATAACTTTGATGTGTGGGTCTACGGTCCAGACAAGTATTGCATTGATAATTTTGTTACGGACGACGAGGAACCCCACTTGAATGCCCTCATCTGCTATGTCTCAAAGAGTGACTTAACTGAAAGGAATGAATTCATCACACGTTGTAAGTAACCTACACACAGTCATACACATACATATGTACATAAACTCATACCTTATCTTATGGGCATAACACGAGCTACAGACCGCCCTCTGCTACGGTCCTTATATACCTTTTGCTACATCCACTTCACATGCACCTGACCTATAGAAGAACGTCACCAAAAGGTCACTTGTATGTCCGTCTGGGGCATACCTTCCCAGCAATTACATCTCAGAAATGCTCTGAAAAGACCTTTTTATTACTAAATGTTTTTGATAATACAATAAATCAAGCGACTAAGAAAAAAACGGAATTTGAATGCAGCAGCATAACTTTATAGCTCATTTTGCATTTTAATAAAATCGCCGCTCGAATCGTTGTTTCTTAGCGCCGTTTTTTGACTTAGTATTCGTAATGGATTTTAGAATTTCACACCAAAAAAATAAATAGACTTAACATACATCTGATTGGAGAAAGCTATAACTCTGACTGAGTCTGACACTAGTATTCTGACGGGTAACAGCGATGTCACGGGCAGACTGTGAAAGATATGATGTAGATTACGCTAATGCTTTTTTCTCTTTTAAGCTGCTGGCAAGCTGATCTTCTGCTTCTTCACTCTGCTAACGGTAGCGGTCTACGCATGTTTGCCGGAACTCCGCAACCTGCCCGGCATGGTGCTGATGGCCTATCTCCTCAGTTTCTTCGTAGGCTTTCTTAGCGAGGCAACTATTCTTATCGTTATCGTGATTTCCCAGATAACTGAAGAACTTTGCATTATAATGAGTAAGTACTTTTTGAGTGATATAGGTTATCTAAATACGGCCAAGGCCAAAAGTAAGAGTTTTGATTTTAGCAGTTTGTGAGTTTGTAACATTTTGATGTTCCACCGTATCTGTGATCCACAAAATCGAACGCCTTCTTCATATCCATGAATAACGCTGAAACCGGGATTTTGTTGTCCACGTTTGTAATAATTTTATTTATTAGTTCATAGATGGCCAAATTAATATATTTTTTGAGCTTTCGGAAACCATACTTTTTATTAGTCAGAAGATTGCTTTTTTTCAAGGAATGAATATATAAATCACTTTTTCAATTATTTTGGAAAACACTGGTACCAGAGCAAAAGGTCTATAATTTTTCATTTTTAGTGGATTTTCTCTTTTGTGAAGAGGTTTTATAATAGATAATTTTAAATCTTCAGGGAATTTTCCACTATCTATCTAAACACACGTTTACAATATAGCTAAGAACTGGAGAAATTTATGTAACTACGTTTTTTATTACGTGTGTAACAATTTCATCACAACCGCAACTGTTGGCATTTTTAAGAGCAACAATTTATTATTTTATGTATACTATTAGGAACAGTCGATGTTAACATATACCTAATTCTGGGAAAAAAATATTTAAATACTAAATTAGTGTGTGGAACAGCATTTTAATACCGTCGTATTTTCCTTAATTCCGTGATTTTTAGTCCGGCTCATTTAAAGAAAAAAGAAAAACACGTAAACAGTATTAAAAGCAAATGTCATCTTTTTTCTTTTTTTTATCGATTAAGGGGAATTATCGTCCGATCTCTTAGGCTACGATCGTGGCTAAGGTATTGGACAGTATGCTTGACTCATGTTTGAAAACTATCTTAAATCTTCATGAAGCACAGTTTTGGGTTCCAGCCTTTTTTTTTTTTTTTTTTTTTTTTTTTTTTTTTTTTTTTTTTTTTTTTTTTTTTTTTTTTTTTTTTTTTAGGATGGGAAATCATCAAATGACCCCCCCCGCTCTGGGCGGAGCGGAAGGGAGTGTCAGACTTGTACTGACTAAAACCCATCCATGTTCCTTCTTTGCCCTTTGTGTTCCAGGGCCGCGGTATCTCTTTCGAACAGTCCCGCAGCCCTGGCAGGCATCGGCCCGTGCGGACCCCTACGTGGTTGCTGACATCTCTTTGAGGCGCGCGTGGAACACGAACGCGCCGTCGACACGGCCTGTCGTCATAAGACGGCCGGACGGCGAGCTAGCCCAAAACTCGCCGTCCACAGGCCCGCGCCTACGGTGGCCGGGGGCCACCACGTGACCCCCGACGCCCAGGGCGTCTCCCGCGGCGGCTGGGACGTGAGGCTCTTTCCCTCTCACGTTCCGCCACCTCCTTCACTAGCATGACTGCTTCGCAGAAGGAGGTGACGGCTTCCCATTCCCTCTCGCTCCGGACCATGGCTTGAACCAGGGCCGGGCGCGAGAGGTCGCTTGGGTTCCAGCCTGGACTATCAACTGAAACTTCTACCTTGAATCTCAAGCATACTGTTCAATATTATAGCGATCGTAAGACGCCGCCGCTGTACGCCTGTTTCCTTGACCTCTCAAAGGCCTTCGATCTTGTTTCCTATGATGTGCTTTGGGACAAATTGAGGAACAGGGGTACTTCTGCTGAAATACTAAAAATCTTCCAGTACTGGTATGCCCATCAAAAGAACCAAGTTAGTGGTCTCTCTGCAGCAGACGGATTGGAATGCGGGGTGAGACAAGGGGGTTTGACATCCCCTAGGCTCTTCAATCTGTATGTTGATGGCGTCCTCACCGAGCTCAGCACCATGAGTGTTGGATGACGAATAAATGGAGTCAGCGTCAATAATATAAGCTACGCGGATGATATGGTGCTGCTGGACCCGACTGTCGGGGCAATCAAGGAATTGCTGTCTGTGAGACTTAAGCTGCCTCTCATAGACTTATTTATAATGTCACCAAGGGTCAATATATGCTCTTTAAGGCCGCTGGTAGATGTCCAGACTCTGTACCTGAAATTATAAAGCTGAATTCGAATGCAGTTCATTTATAATTTATTCGTAGATCAACTAATATAGATTAAAAATACATCAATTATTTTTAAAAGTGCTATTGTAAATCAATAGATCAATTAGATTTTAGAGGATCAAATAATATTGTCCCATAATAAAATATCTTCGTCACTTCTTGTTTTGCCTTTAAGATATTTTGGTATATAGCGGTTATTCTACGTAAACCGATAAAATAAAAGACGATGACATTGGGCCTGAAATTGTGTGGTTTTATTTCAGCGTTCATCAACTACTTCTCTCTACTGGCAGCATTTTTCTGGTTGAACGTCATGTGCTACGACGTCTGGTGGACGTTCAGGTAACAAACCATTTCGGTGGTATTTTTTCATTATCAACATCATCCACTTTCCAACTGCACCAACTCCTGGGCCAAAGTCTTCTGCCCCGGAGGCGTTGTTTGATGATTGGTTGCTAACGGCAAATGACGGCAGGTGTATATTGTAAAATCTTCACAAGAAATGTTCAAGCTACAAAACAGTTTAGTTTATTTCAAGTAGCATCGTGGAAGCAAGTCTTTATAAGTCTTTGAACGTCTGACAAGATTGTTCTTTTTGTATTGTTGAAGTTGTTGGTAGTTTCAATTAGTATTGAAATTGGTCTGTTCTCAAATTCCAAATCAAATTGAGAAAATGTCAAGTGGCGATGCAGATGCTTATTGTTTTTTTTTGTTGTTTTTGAAGGGCCAATCGCAGTACAACTCGATAAGGTTGCAATACTGCTCAACCGGACTATCCCGTGGTGACCTCAAATGAATTTAAGCCCCCCAGCCAGGGCTTACTTTTTACATAATATTAATCGACAGTTATTATTAAAGTTCTGCGGATGTTTAAGTAGGTATTTTTCTTCCTTCTGTCTATTTAGCTTTAAGAGATAACCTTATTTTTCCGAGGCACACCAGCACAATGTACAGTGGTCATTAGACCACGGTACACAATGAGGGGAGTGTAGCTAGGGATAGGCTGGGTCGAATTAATAATTCGACCGGAAACGCGGTCGGTATTTGTTTTTGCGAACGGTACTTGTTTCCCTACAGCTCTCTTGAAGGAGAGTGAAGGGGTCGTCGGGTTCGAGGGGGGTATGCCTTGGTGTGCGAATCATCGTGTGATCATGTTACATTTGTATAAAATGTTGGCCTTATTGTAAGCCCGTTTATTTTATCTTTACCCGTGTACCCTACACGGTTAAAGATAAAAAAATAAACCCCGTGTAGGGTAGACTACGTATACGCACACAATAATAATGAGCGGCTGTATGA
Organism: Noctua fimbriata; assembly: GCA_905163415.1. Lineage (NCBI taxonomy): Eukaryota > Metazoa > Arthropoda > Insecta > Lepidoptera > Noctuidae > Noctua > Noctua fimbriata. Next base: position 4,901,160 of record LR990946.1, read on the forward strand.
ACATTGCCGGCTCGTACAATGACAGTTATCGCTGTGTGCGATGTAAACTAATTAGCTTGGCTTGTTGTACATTTGTGGCGTGTACCAAATAAACCTATTCTCTTTCTTTATATTTCCCAGTGGCAAACGAGCACACGGTCGTTCAGGATCTCCACACAAATGGTTCACGTATTATGCCATCTACGCGTTCGGCGTCCCAACCGTCTTGACCATGATACTTGCTGCCTTGGAGTTCTCTGACCTACCTAAGCAGCACCCACTGCTACCTAAGATCCGACTGCAAGGATGTTTTTTACACGGTAAGTGTGATTTTTGTATGGTTTTGTTGTGCGAGTTGTTTTTTAGGGGCCGAGGCTCCGACGAAAAGAGGTGCAAATAAACTTTGGTTGAGTCTACTGATTATTTAATTAATCATTTTTAAGTCAGAATTAAAAGGTAGAACCGTCACATCGCAGAAAGTTCACAGTCAGAATCGTCTTTTAGCATACATTTCATTGACAGTCATTAAAAAATCAATCAATCAAAGCATTAATCATTATAAATCAGTCGATTGTGAACATATATAGTTTTTATTTCCCTGTACGAAGCATGCAAACAAGCATACACCAGGTATGCAGCATGCAAGCAAGCATGCAGCGTGCAAGCAAGCATGCAACATGCAAGCGTGCATGCAACATGCAGTAGGCATGGTTTCTGTCACGGCTCCGGTGCTGCGCGCTATTACGCGCTTCGCGCCTACGTGGGTTTAAATTACACTCTAGGGGTAGGGCAGACAAGACCACGTGAAGTCGGTTTTGCAGCGATCCGTTTCTGTCACTTACTTTTGTAGCACAACATACTTGACTTTTCAAAGGAATATTTTAATTTTAGTTTAAGGTTAAAAAAAATTCAACATTAAAATTCTACCAAATAATTGTCCTTCTAAATAAACGTTATGCTAAACGAAATTATACAGAATTTTAGCTTGGTAATTATGCCAAGTAAAATTCTACCATCTTAAGAGTATGCCATTGTAAATTCGGACGTTTATACTTTCGGCCAAACAATTTTTATGCCTTAAAAATATTCTTTTAAAGAAGATTTTGCCAAGTGTGTTATGCCAAATAAATTTTGGAGCATCAAGATTCTGTCAGATAGAGGGGACCCAAATCAGAATCCAAATTTTAGCAGTTTATTCGAAGTATTGAAAATCGGAATGTTGTTTTTTGGACCGACAACCCATCGAGCATTAGATTCTTCGAACATATGAAAATCGGAAAACAAGCAAATCAGATTTTCGACTTTTGGTCAAATAAATTTCATGATTTTTAATAATAGGTATTATATTATAATATTCTTAGGTATTATGAAATTCGGACTTTTGAAAATCGGAACATCGAAATTCATCATCATCATCATCATCATTTCAGCAAGACGTCCATTGCTGGACATAGGCCTCCCCCAAGTCTCGCCACATCGAAATTAGGAATAAAATATTTCGGAGTATTTGAATGTTCCCGATTACTAGTGTATTATTCATGTTCTAATTTTTCAGGAACTGCCAAATTGCTTTACCTAGGTGGGCCGATTGTGATTCTCTCCATAGCAAACTTGACATTCTTCGGACTGACTGCCTTCAAGATCTGGAAGACTAATAAAGAGACACTGCTGCTGAAAGGCAAGGAAAGCTGCACACATGACCACGACAGGACGAACACTCAGAGGTTGGTACCTGAACCTGCTTAAAACATAACATCAAGCCTGTAATCTTCAAAGAGTTAGGCAGAGGAGTACACCCACATTTCGCCAGTTAAATACTTAAGCCCTATTTAAATTGAAATTTCCTAAAAAATAAACCCCATAACCCTGTCGGATCTATGAATCAAATCCAAGAACCTCATTCAATAAAAACTATTTATCAAAAATTTAACCGACGAAAACACAAACTGAAAAGTGAAAAATAAAAAAAACCTTTTACTCTAGCTTAGCTACAGCTCTAGGTAAAGTAAGAAATTAATTTCAAGTCCGCAAGCAGAGCACTAGAGCAGAGTGAAAAATTCGATGGCATTGCATTATTACATTAAAAACTAAATAAGGTTTAAAACAACCCGCGTGATGAACGAACTCAGGCTGAGAGGTACCCACTCTATCCTGAATAAAAATAGTATGTTCTAAATTTTCAAGTAGGTTACAATTAGTTTTTCGGAAATATTTGCATTAATCGCTAAAATATGGGCTTCCCTTGACAGCCTTGCCTTCATCCTCAGACACTCGAAGATATAGCCCAGCTTAGATTTACAGTTCTCATCAATTGTTGAGGAACTCTTGCGACACGTCAGACCTTCGATGTCAGTCATATTCCGGCTAGATGTAAAGTTTTCATCAAGGTGCATGAAATGAGCTCAAGCACGGTACAGCTGCTGTATATTAATGAAGAAATCTTGCAACTGCCTTCCGTCTGCATCATCAGATAAAATTCAACCATTTCCATTTTGTTTTACTGTCATCAGTGTGTGCCAAATTTATTTATTTATTTATTCATATGTGTGCCAAATTTAAACAGAATCGGTTCACAACTGAAAATTCAGTAGGAAAAAACCAATCAACCCCTGTCTATCTACCCATAGGGTGGATTTTATTTGGGACCAACTTTGAGATATACGCTCTCCAATAAAAAGTTTTAAGTTTTTCTATAAAAAGTAATGCATGGTCAATTGGTCATACACTAAAAAAAACAATATGCGTTTCGAATTGAGAAACTCCTCCTTTTTGTTTCGTCGGTTAAAAAATGTATGTGTATGCTCAGTAAAAGAGAAAAGCTAAGTTCTTATGATTTAACCCTCACGCTTGCGAGATAAAGACGGTGATGATATAAAGCAGGTTACACACCACCAAGAATAAATAAATAACAACGTACTCAATTTACGAGTATGTCCAATGTCATATTGTAACCAGCTTATGCCCCCGGCTTCGCCCGCGTGGAGTTCGGGATTTGCCCACGGGATCATAATTTTATCTAAAGAGAATGTACACTAACTTTCAGGTCATTCGACTCCGACAGTAAAAAGTTTCACAGAAAATTCAACAACCCATTTCACCCTCTTAGGGGTGGAATTTCGAAAAACCCTATCTTAGTGGATACCTACTCTTCATAAAGAATACGACGTCTAAATGCCATGTCTCTAGCACCAGCGATTTGGGCTGTCCGTTGATACATCAGTCAGCCAGTCAGGACACTGAATTTTAAATTGGGGGATGATTTTGGAAAAACTGTGATACCCGTATCTCATAATTTAACTGCAGAGTATGTACACAAATTTTCAAGTCAATCGACTCCGAGAGTAAAAAGTTTCACAGAAAATTTAACATCCCATTTCACCCTCTTAGGGGTTGAATTTCAAAAAATCCTTCCTTATTCCTCTACATTATAAAGAGAACCTCTGTGCAAAAGGAGATGTTCCAGAAATGTATGGAGCCTGGGCTAGCACTACGTACACTATATGTAAATATCGCTATAAAATACAGTAACCGTTTTTTATTGTTAATTTTCTTTAATTTCATTTCGTTTCAATGTAAATTCAAATTAACTTGGCCAAGGAGAGCAACACTACATAAAGTTAAATATGGTGGATCAGATCAGCAGTATGCGAAAAATGTAATTTTGACAATGACATTTGATTGACGTGTATAGTAATATCTGCAATAAAAAAAAATAGAAACCATAAAACAAAGCCGGGGTGTGCAGAGAAGCAATCAATCAATGGCTGTAGTAGTAAACTGGGTCGCAAAACAAAAACAATCACTAAAAACTCCGAAACACATCCAATTCTAACTTAAAGCAAGGAAAGACTTAAAGACGTCACTTCTTAAAACTGTCAAAGTCGTCAAACGTCATGTCAAACACAACTGTCATGGCTGCCCTAAAAACAGGGTTATCTTATTAAAACACTTTTCAAATGATCATTTTTAAACGCCTTTTTTTTCGTTTTTTTTTTTTAGTATGGTAAATATTTTTATACGCCCTTCTTCAAATGATTTTTTTTTGTATTTTTATGAAATTTCCTTTTTTTTTCCTATTTATCTATGTTGTGGTGGCCCAAAATCAAACATCTCCTTTCAGCTTTCTAGGTCTAAGGGTTTGCGCTGGGCGTTGATGAGTCAGTCAGGATTTTTCTTTTTATTTATGTAGATAGACAGCAAAATCATCTTTTAACGTTCTCACTGCTGGGATACAGGCTTCCTCTCGATTCGATTCGATTTGGCTGCAACTCACCACCCGGGCCCGAGCGGGCTGATTGGCGGGAGATGTAAACATCTTCTGGTTCTAAGGTTTCCTCGCAATGATTTTTTCACCGTTTTTGAGAGCAGTGGTTATGAAAACATGTATTATTAAGGTTTATTTATGACGTTGAAAGCAGCGGTGGCCCAGTGGTGGCGGTTCCGACTTACGAGCAGTAAGTCGTGGGTTCGAACCTAGGCAGGCGCATTACTTTGTGTAATTTATTTTCATCACCACTGCTCTCAAAACGGTGAAGGTAAACATCGCGAGGAAACCGGCATGTCGTAGAACCAAAAATTCGAAGTCCTGTGACATCTACCAACCCGCACTGGGCCCGCGTGGTGGATTATACCCCATTCTCTCTCATAGAGACGAGGCCTGTGTCCCAGCAGTGGGAACATTATCGGCTGACTATGTTAAGCTATTTATAAAGTTAACCTAAAATAAGAAGCCAGAGTGAAATATGACTAGTTATTAAGCTTAATAATAACCATTTCATTGTGGTCATTACGAAATTCAAATGTTCCAGCTTCTTTCTATTTGTGAAGTTGTTCGCCGTCATGGGGATCAATTGGGTCATAGAGTCGTCAATCTTCCTCGCCGGCTCCTTTTACGCTGAGGCTGACTTCGCCTGGCAATTCTCTAAGGTCTACGACGTGGTCGTCGGCCCGATCATCTTCATTATATTCGTCTGCAAAAAGAAAACTTGGAGAATGATTAAGAACGTTTGCGTCTAGCGCGGGACGCCAAGTTTAGGTAATTCAATGCAACTTTTACATCAAATAAGTACTTCATATTATATTGCAAGTATTTATACAACATTATTTTTAGTATATGCGAAACCTGAATATAGTTTGTTTAGAATAAGTAACTGAATCGATTCCAATAATTTTTAAACCATGTTTTATTTTGTCCCAAAAATATTTAAAAAAAATTACAAGTTGGACACCGAGCGAAATTAAGTACCAAACGCAATCATTTAGGTATATACTGTCCAATTATTATTATCAAAGATTTCAAGATGACGCTGAAACCCGCGTGCGCGGGCGCGCTTCGTGGTGACCACATTTTTGTGCGGACAACCAGGTAACAGAACAAGCTTATAACTTTGTGATTATTCATGATACAGTTTTGAAATTTTGTACATATATTCTTTACATAAAAATACTAGACACGTGTTTCAGGTTTCGCATATACCAATTTATTATAATTATGATTAATACTAAAGTCTTGTTTTTTTTATTCAAACATGTATTTTTTTTAACACTGTTTAAAGCTTTCACGGTTTAAAACTTAACTTATACTGTTGTAGCGGCACTACAAAGAATACTACAGCAACATAGAATAAAAAGTACTACAGCGCCATCTATGACACAGACGATGAACTAAACATCGAAATACGCCTAAATCCTACATCGCGCAAGTAAAGTTATTCGCGACTTAAGACTATATAGGAGAACCCGACAACAACTGTCGGGCAGTAGCCCACCAGACATAAAACCCGTCTGGTCGGAGGATCCTCCTCCTTCCTATGGGGGGTGAGGAACTTTACACCCTGTCCTCCATACCCCCAAACTGTCACTTACGGGATAGCATCAGTTCTTCTTCTTCCGTTCTAAGTTCATTTAACCCCATTCAATGACTTTTTCATGAAATAGTCATTCATTCATGAGATATGAGAGTTGTATTGATGATTTTAATTATTATAATTTTAAAATTACATACGTTTTACTTGCGCGATTCATATTTTCATCAACATACATCCTGACACTGGCCTGCAAATTTCAAAAACCGTTAGAATATTTGAATTTCGCGGGCTACCATGGCGTTTCCACCTTAAGTTTAAGATTATGCAAATTAATATTAATATGTTCATTCCCATACTCAGACGATTTGCTTGATCAAGAAAATGATTATACTTCTAGCATAAATAACTTGATGCATATTTTATCATGTCGTCATAGTGACCGTTTATTGTTTTTTGGTACTAACAATGTCGTTAACAGATTTTGTTTTGATTCGGGAATATATGTTTCTTCCCAAAAAACTCAACATTTATTAGTTACTTTGTTAGCTTTTAATATACAACAGTTAATAATATTTTTAAATGTTTTGTTTTTTAGAGAGTCAAGTTCATCCTGCCATCTCCTTCTGGGCCTGCCGCGTTGGCGTTTGCTACTGTATGGGACCCATGGTATGCAGGGGCGTGCCGTCCATAGAGGCAGGTAGGCCTAGCCTACCCTACCAACAACGCCAAATGCATTTATTATAACTATGTAATAAAATAATACAAAATATTTTAAAAAAAAACTCCTGTTGTAACAATTATAGCAACTTGTCGCGTCCGTGTGACGTGACTCACACTATACTATAAGTACTACGACGCTCTGGACGCACTATTCAGGCAAGAACACTTCCAGCCTAATTCTCATTGATAAATTTACGCACACTGGTGCATATTTTCGTGTGTATGAACGGCACACACGTATAGATTATGGGCGTAACTCCTGCCAATGTAGCCGGCCACCGCGTGCTGTGATTGGCTAGCTAGATTTAATAAATGAAGAGCAGGGTTCCCAATTTGTGGAGATTTCCCCGAATTGCGGGGAATTCGAGAAACAGACTACACAGAGACACGATAGTTTACTTAATGACTGCTAGAGATAATTAAAAGAACAGGCCACCCTGTTCTTTTAATTATCTCTTTTAATTATTGTCGAATTTATACCGTCCAAAAAATTATAAGTTTTTCACTTATTTCAAACCCGTAGTTACCTTATTAAATATATTTATACATGCAAATTACATGAAATAGGGCCTTTGAAGGCCACATCGGATATCTTGCAAGTGACGTGTTCTGTAACTATCACCCAATTCACCCACCCTCTTTTATAAGATATTTTAAGTGGTAAATCGTGATTTGAACCTTGAATAATGTGGTGAGTTCTTTATTTGCAAATTTTAACTTTTGTTTTTACAGGCTTATTTTCAATGTTTTTTTTTTTCAAATATTGTAAATCATATTTTTTTTTTGGGAAAAAAAGCGTGGCGGCGGCCCACCCTCCGTTGAGAACCACTGCACGCCACTAATTGTGTGGTTACTTTAGCCCATAGCTCCTCCAGCCTGCGACAGATGTGGCCAGCCCAGTTTTAACAACTTAGTTTAACAACAGCACTGGATAGGGATAAGTGAAAAGAGGGAAGGAAGGCCTTTGCCCTGCAGTGGGACACAAATAAAAAAAGGGATGATAAAAAAAAACAAAATCTTTAGATAAAAATGTAATCAGTATGTAAGACAAATGAATAAACAGAATTTAACTCAGACTAGGTTAAGTGGTAAAATGGTGTTGTCTAGTAATACTAATAATTTGCTAAATATTTCATCGATTAAATAATTATTGAAAATTAAATAAAAACGCTATGTCTCATATTTATACATTAGTTTTAGTATATGCGAAACCTGATACACGTGTCTAGTATTTTTATGTAAAGAATCTATGTACAAAATTTCAAAACTGTATCATGAAAAATCACAAAGTTATAAGCTTGTTCTGTTACCTAGTTGTCCGCACAAAAACGCGGTCACCACGCAGTGCGCGCCTGCAGTTTCGTCTTGAGCTCATTGATAATAATAATTTGGCAGTAGGTATCTAAATTATTGCGATAGGTACTCAAAGTCGCTCGGTATCCAACTTTTAACTTTTTTAAATATTTTTGGGAAAAAATATAACATGGTTTGAAAATTATTGGAATCGATTCAGTTACTTATTCTGAACAAACTATATTCAGGTTTCGCATATACTAAAAATAATGTTGAATATTGTCTCATAATAAAACTCCTAATCGTTGAATACTACTTTGTATGATATCTGCCTCGTTGGTTCCTCGTTGTAGTGGTCGTTATGGCTACTGCTGACCATAAGCTCACGGGGTCGATTCCCAGGTGGGCAAAATGGTATTGAGATTTTCTATTTGGAATTTCTCCCCAGTCATAGATTATGTCTTGATTTGTGTCCGGTTGATGGCAATAGGCTCACCCCCTATTACATGGGACTTGAACATAACTAGCGAAATGTGGGTGTACTATGATACCCTTCAGGGATATAAAGGCGTGATCTTATGATGTTAGTCAATTATAACAACAGGGATTTTTAAATAAAACGAATTAATTTTAAAAATAACTACAGTTTATTAACAAAAAGTATAAAGACCTTAACGAAAAGATACAAACCATTAACTATAGTGTGATATGAATATCCACATTATTTTATATATCAATAACCCATTGTGAATTATCACCATGCCTTTGTAGTATTTAATAATAAAAATATTTGTAGGTACACATTGGTTTCTATGTAAAATCTGACAACTATTAAAAAAAAAAAAAAATTGAGACGGTGTCCTTTGCTCTCATGTTTGAGATTAAACGTGTCTGGATATTTACCCGACTGCCAAGGAAGGGTTATGTTTTTCAGGCGTATCTTGTATGTTTGTAAACTTTATTACCTCGTATCTTCCTAACGGCTGGATAGATTTCGGCAAATAAGCTATCGTTTTGTTAAAAAAAAAACAAAATGGCGGGTTTTTGGCGCGTAATAGTGATTCGTTAATTTAAAAAAATACCCAAACCTATCGAGTAGACTATCAAAATAAAGGAAATTAAAAGGGGATTAAAAATGAATTTTAGTCTTTTTAGTGCATTACTTTTTTTTAAATTGTCTTTTTTGCAGTCGGGTTTATGATTTTTTAAATATGTTTACTTGATTAAATATACTAAACAAACTTCGTCTAAAAGGCATGGTGTACTTTCTATAAAGAAATACAATATCAAATTGGCACTTTCGTTTGCACAATTTTTTCTCACAAGTGAAAATTCTTCAAATAAGAAATCGTTTTAAAAAAAATATCCTAAACTACAAAAAGTACATGATTTCTCATTCAAATTATTTTCACTTTCCTCGCAAAACTTAAAATCTAAAAATGCTTATATTTACTATGGCATTTTTTTAAAATAATTTCATTTAATCGTTCCATTGGATACTAAGATGAAATAAAACAAAATCTAGAAATTGAAACATAAGCATTCAACATTTAAATAGAATAAATAAGTTAATAAATTAGATTAAGTCTTGACTTTGGTGGTAAAAAACAAACGCCTCATGAAAATACCCTTTTTTCAAAAAAATGTGTACGAATTTAAAACCGAAGAAAAATTGCTAGAATTAGTTTTGATTTTAAAAAAACAGCGAAATTTCCATAAAGTCAGTCTTTTAAACTTTTAGTTTTCTTTAATTTTTTTTTATAAAGGGTTTTGGGAAAAGGTAGACTAATTAATGCTATTAGCAAAAGTAATACTCGTTTAAAATAATATGACTGCATCTTGATGTTCACAGGGAGTCGAATTCAGACACGTCACTTGTCTGAAAACATAAAAAGAAACATTGTAGGTCATCATAATACAATTGAATTCGCTTATTCTGGACTATCTACAAGGTGTAAACCCTTTACAGAACCGTCAGCCCAGCAAACAAACAAATCAAACACAAACAAACAACAAACGAACACATACAAACACACAAACATCAAACTAATTTAAGTCTTCTTGGTCTTAGCGTTTGTGTCGGCCCAGGACTGAGCTTTCGGTAGCGTCCATCAGTTCCTGTAGTGAACCAACAACAGAATACGCAGGACACGATATTAAGTGCCTCATCGTTAGTAGAACTGCACGAAATTTACACTCCAGGGCAGAGTCATTAATGAATCTCCACCTGAGCAGGTATTCCTCACGGATTCTGGATTTGTGCCCGGTTGATAGCAAAAGGCTCGCTCCTATTACATGGGATGTTAACATAACTGGCGAAATGTGGGTGTACTAACCCTTCGCGGATTGCAGGCTTGATGTTATATAATAATATGTTGATAAGGCTTGTTATCTGAATTTCGGGCGTATGAACGGACCTGTTGAAGTAACTAGCTAAGAATAAATCTAAACTATGAACTAAATATTTAAATACAAAGTGCAAGGATACTAATACTAAAAAGCAGAAAAACCAAGAAGATGGTGCTGGATACCCACTAGGTCTGGTTTGTAGAGGTGCACGTGCGGCAGGAGGAAGGTGGAGCCCAGGTCTCGCTCGGCCATCGTGTGCTCCTGAGGAGGTGGTGCAAAGGTTATACAGTGCTAGAGGAAGCTTGTGGAATTCTACGTGTGATATGTATAAAGGCATAATTGAACTGAGAATGATGATCATCTATTTGTACGAGTGCCCTAAAAGCAAGTAGTGTGTGAGTTTCTTCATTCCATGATAACTTGTAACGGTCTTCGCCGATTACGATATATATAGGGTAATAAGTGACCGATACTTAAACACGTGACTGTACTCATGATAACAAACAACTTTCCCAATGAATATATTTTTTTTTATACTCATTTATTTTTATCACAATTACCCAACAGCCGTATGAAACTCGCGCGCGCGATTTTGACCTATCAGCTGTTAGCCACGTGACACCGTTCGGTCTCATTACTATCGAACCGTGCAACAGTGGGTAAGCAGAGCACCCGCTCAGCTCGCAAGCCCGCTCCGTAATTTTTATTGTGATAAAAGTGAATGAGTAAAAAATGTTTCTTTGGGAAAGTTGTTTGTTATCATGAGTACAATCACGTGTTTAAGTATCAGTCACTAATTACCAGTCTCCCTATATAAGCTACATAGATAAACGAAACACCCTGATAAAATTTTTGGGCAATCGTGTTTTTTTTTGTTACAGGATATACCAACGAGGCTGGATCAAAGAATCATTCTCGACGATGGATACGCTCAAAAGTTTACTGTATATTTGTCACATACACGATGTATCAAGGCAGGGACAAAACTAAAATTATTCATCAGTTCGAAATCGCCAAAAAGTTTCAAAAGTCTTGCATTTTAAATATAATTCTGACTAATCGTGTTACTGCCACTGTACACATAGCAATTGATAAAATTAACGTTAATTAAAAACTCAAAATACAAGATGATCTAAATATAACTACAACTACTAGGAAAGGTGATATGGATGCTCTAATTCCCATCATAATCATTGTAGGTACCTGGTGCGTAAGACGTGTTGAAGAAGCCGCTCTCCCGGTGCTGGCTGGTAAAGTTCCACCCACTGATCGAGCCTCTGATAAAGTCCTAGAACAAAGATATAGATCAAAGTGTCTAGTCTAATTAAGAAAGCCAAAAAAATAAAAGATAAACTTTTTTGAAAAGCGAATTCTACCAGTAATGTATGATGATGATAATGAAAAAATGAAAATCTCGGAATTTAATAATAAACCAATTACAAGAGAATTTGTAAGAGTTTGGTAGGTAAGCAACTAAACACATAATTTACTTACAATTCTCCAAGTCTTCTCTCAGCATCCGTCCATTCTGACAAATCTTCTTGACTGAAATATTAAAAAGATTATTCGTTTAAGGTTTGTAAATGTAAGCCTTAAAATCAACCACCTCCTTCTACAGCGACATGTAACAAAAACAACCACTGACGCAAAAAACCTCTAAAACGGAAAAAATAATACCAAAATATTATAGTCTATTTAAATGTATTTTATTAAAGTATAGCTTAATATAAGTATAAGCATGGTATATACTTCGCCTGATATTCTCTTCCCACGATGGCCTAAGACTACGTCACGATAAGTGCTACCATTGATTGTCCTTTTCAGGGAATTTCTCATTCAGTGAATGAAAATAAAATAAATTACTAACTAGCTTAACTATTTAGTAACTCGTGTGATTCATCTATTTAGTTTTAAATTAATTTATATATTGAATTAATAGTTCATAATTGCTTTGTTAAGTTAAAAAAATGCAGTTTGCTCGGGTAATTCAATCACACACCGTGGCAACACATCGACCGCATCGCATCTGACGACGTATTCTTTGGCCAATCACGTGACCCAGCTGTCACGGGAAGAGAATACCAGGCGAAGTATATTATTATATCATGAGTAGAAGATTTTAATCCAAGCGTCGTTGTTGCGTCGGAGGACCGCTTTGTTGATCGCTTTCTGTGCGCGTCTCATCTGCTTGTACTAAGCAGTATATTTAGTGGTCCCCTGACGCAACGACATCCTCTTTTTTGTTCGGGGCTTAAAAATTTTACCTGTAAGATTTCCTTAGCGTATCAAATCGTGCTAGTTCGGCCTCCAAGTCTCCTTTAGTAACAGAAGACATGTCATCTCTGTCGTCTTTCATCGCTGACTCGTCTGGTCTGATTGTGGTTGAGACCTTGAATCCTGCTGATACTAAAGCTCCTAGAAATTAAAATATAGGTGATTGTGAATTGATTTTTCCCAGCACTTAAGGTGCACTTATTTAGAACAATTACTATACTTAGTGCTGAAGTTTAGTTTAGAATATACACTGAATTACATATAATGGGTGTAAAGGTACCCTAACGAAGCCGAAAGGCACTTCGTCTCCCCGTCATTGCGATCATTTTTTTGTTCTAGAATTACCTGGGAACCTTCTAGTTACGGAGATATTGGGGGTCAAAATTACAACTTTTTCACAAGTTTTTAATGTTATAACTTTAAATACCTCCACGACCCCCGTACTATTCAATGCATCCATCAGCATAATGTTTTGAGTGCGTTACATTAAGTCCTACCGTAAATCGTCCTACCCAAATAAGAGTCGTTTCTCAGCGATCATTTTTGCGTAGAGTTAGTTTGACTTAGTTTGATGTACAGAGTGCTTGGTTGACGGCTTCGTGAAGGGTCCGTTTACACCCTGTATTTTAACCATGATTGAGACAAAATACAGTAGCATTTTTTGTCGATATATTACTTCAGTTCACATTCCTTATTACCTTGTTTGTTGTGTCTATCTTTGTTGGCACTGTACGAAGATTCCAAACTATGCTTTCTCCTCATCTGAAATATTAAAATGATTAAAGTGTGTTACACAATTATAGTCCTTTCTCTATTGAAAAGTTATCATTATTAATAAACTTCTTCTTGTCAAGTGGTCTACTCGCCTCATCATTGGTACTTGTTGCTCCTGATTCTAAATAACTGATCAGTTTTGCTTCATTGCTTAATTCCAAGCTTCTCTTTCTTGCGATGTTTTCACGACTGAAATAAAAGCAAAATTCTATTTAGCATAGTCACCATACACGACTGGAGTATGGGTCGGTCACAAGTCACTGGCACTAGACCCCAGACCTGGAGACTGTCACCGTTGTCACGTTCTCATTATAATAGCTTTTGACTGCACTCCTTTTACTCCCGTCAATCATTTATCCTAACTTACGGTGCCCAAAGTTGGTCACTTACTAAAATAAAAGTCCAAGCTGAAGATTTACCAGCGGGCGATGGAGCGCAGCATAATACGAGTAGGTGCCAAGTGATCAGATCTTGCTAGAAACACCTCCCTGCGCTCCATAACTGGAGTTTAAACAGCCAAGCTAAAATGGGAGTGGACTGGCCATATCACTCGGATGCACCCAGAGAGGTAAACAAAGATCGTCACTCACTGGACGCTTAGGGTCCTAGACATCGCCATCGAGATCGACCGCGGCGAAGGCGGTGTGACGATATGATCATATCTCGGGGCAAACGTGGCCAGAAATTACACAAGACTGTGGGAAACAGAATAGGCTATGAAAAAAAAAATCATTCCCAGATCTTTAAATACGATTTTTGCAAACATACCTGTCTCCATGATGCGGATGTAGTCTAGCTCTGGGGATCATGACAGCGGGTGCGGGGGGCGGGGGAGGGTCGTGGGTCGGAGGGTCAGACATCACGCACTTTTTGCCGCTGGATGATATTCTCTGCAATAGACACACGATTTTTAAGACTGCTTAAGGAGTATGCGCAAAGGCAGCCTGCGAAATTCAAATTTTCTTACGTTTAACTGTTTCATGAAAAAGTCATTCAATGAGATTAAATGAACTTAAAGGGTTGTGTTGATGATTTTAATTATTGTAACTGTGTAAAGACATATTTTTTACGTATTCGGGAATAATATTTTAATCAACATATATACTGACAATGACCTACTAACTGCAAAAAACATAAGATATTTTGAATATCGCGGTCTATCCTGTCGTTGTTTAATATTTGAGCCTCCCTGCTTATTCTAATAAGCGAGAAGACCGTGACCGTTAGTGTCCGTATGATGGCCACCTATTAATAGCAGTTCATCTGCATATCTGCCTCTCTCCTGTGACTATTTTCCGCGAAGCCTGTGTTAATCAGCCGACACGGGTAATATTTCCAGATATATGGCTTTACATTTATCTTATAGTAGACATACAGTAATGTTTTAAGTGTTTGTCATGGTGAACTTTACATTAGCTCGAGTACTGCACTATTTCAGCCATGTCTCCGCATGTCATCTTTACTCTTAGGAGAGAGACCTGTCCTACTGTCAAGCTCAATGGCGAAGAAATACCTCAAGAAGAACATGCAAAGTAACTCGGCATGCATCTCGATAGACGACTCAATGGGCATTGTCCAAAAAATATAGTATTTTATTAAACTAATTTGAATATTTTTGAAATTCAATGGCTAGTTTAATTTATATTTAATTTTAAAGTTTTAGGGCAAAATGACGTCATCACTGGAAAATATTTCTTTACTCATTCAACTATTTAATACGTGACTGACACACATGGAGCTAAGCTCGTTCAGACACTCGAGTGCGGTTAGGAACCACAAAAAGCGTATTTCACGATATTCTTTCTTGAGATGACGTCATTGAAGGTCAAATAAAAGTTCATATTTCTTCAAATATATAAATGAATAGAGAGTATTTTGTCATTTTAACGAGAAATAAATAATTATAGACCTTATTCTTCGCAATGGTTTTGTAATTAGCACAATTTTTTTTTAAATGAACAATCCTCTTTGGCAGAGGAACATTTGGACCAAGCGAGTGTACGGCAAGTGCTCACCTTTGCTGGTATGTAAGGTAGTGATGCATTCTGTATGCTAGAGTTGTCTCCTGATTCCCCTCGCTCACTGATCAGCGCTCTCCTGTCTTGTCTCTGCTTTGGCATTGCACCCTAGAACCAAATAATCTGAGATGAGGACGAAGTTCAGCAGAAATTGCATATAAATGATCCCAAAACAATTTTTATCCAGCCCCAATACAGAATTAAACATTCCGAACAATTCAAGTGTTTTTTTTTTTGACATGAATTGCAAAGCTTATTGTACTGTTAGCCTGCGTCATCCCACTACTAGGTCCCGTGTCTTCCACTTATTCCGATCTAACAAAGACGCTTTATCCGGCTACTACAGACCACATGGTCATTGGTTTGTCATTGGCTAAGCTTAAGATTTTGGTAATCACTTAACACCTTTCGTTACTAAGATGTGCAGACATTTATTATTGAAAAAATAAAGCATTATCCTTATTAGATGATATTTACACACCTGATGTAAACTAGGCATGCTCTGTATACACGCGACGATAGACCGCTGCGGTCGCGGTTCCCTGCGCGCGCGCCGCGAACAAGCCAGCACTGCGCAGACCGCTAGGACCACTGTGAGAAGAGCGCCGCATACTACCAGGGAGATGAGGACCACTGCAAATGAAATTATTAAATGTTAGAAAAATATTAGTAAGTTTTCACGCAGAATTGGATCTCTTAGGCTGGTTGTAGACCTTGCTTGTGCCCACCTCACATTACTTTGCCAGCCTTTTTCTTAGCTTGGACACGGTAATAATATCTACAGTAGTGAATCTTCACACAAATGGTCAGAAAGCGAGTCATACCTATAAGCCCCGAGTTCGGTATACACTAGGTACGCAACAGTCGCGAATGCGCCGCACTGACGAACGAAGGTTGTGATGGTTTTGTAAGCAGTAAGCATGCGATTTGTGAATATTTGATTAAAATAAGTCTTGGGTGATTCTATTTGAAATGATGGAAACCTCTAGGCACGCATTTGCTTCAAGGTAAGACAACTTTTAGCAGTATTATCAAAATTAAAAACCGATTTAAAAAAAAAACTCTAAAGTCTAAGAAACCTTTATTTTCAGAAGTCGATGACTTTGTTTGTTTTAAAAATAACATTATGCTACAATTCAAATTCCTAGGTCGCGTCGATCTCAACATAATGCTCTGAGACAGGCTGGAGAAAAAGTGAAGTTATAAAGATACCGATTTTCATTTGTTCAGAACGCAAAAAAGAACAGAATGACATCTCACCCTTCAGATTGATCTGGCAAGAGCTACCAGAGTACCACTGGAAGCACTCGCATAACACCCTGCGGTCGTCCCTGGAGTAGCACGCTCCGTGGTAGTTACACCTCTCGCAGCCAACTGGCTCAGCTGAAACGTAAAAACGAATGTGTCAATATTCCTCACATAGTACTGAAGAGGTTTGGTCTGGACCGACCTCATAATTGATACAGGAATGGCAGATAATATTACGATAAATATTATTCATAAATATTTAGAATAAGTAAGAAAACTGGGATTCAAGTCCTGATGGCAGTGGACTTCAGATTGTAAAATTTAAGTGCTTATAAAAGGGATATTTGGTTTCCCGATATCGCTGTGTCTGTTTCCGAAGTCTGGTTTGTCAACGGCGCCCGCGCACTATCAGGTGCAGTTTCCAAGAGTTAGTTAAATAACCTAGTTGATGGCTGTTGTAAATCACATTTGATCGATTATTAAATGCACAGACATTCTTGGGTTCATATCTTTAACTGAATTTATAGCGGTTCACATTCTACCTTTTAAAATGAATTATTTAGGACTTAGACTTCCTGTCCTAAACTAAAACATGAAGGAAAATCGAAGCATAAAGGATTTTCGTAGTCATAAATTATATGTAAGCTTGTACTATCGCGGCTTTGAAAAAATCCCTGGTATAACATAACATACAGCAAACACACTTACCAGAGCATATTCTGCCAGGGTACAGAGCATTGACGCTGAGGTCTGCAAAGCCTTCGAGGCAGCTGCAAGTGTAAGTACCACGGAGGTTGAAACACTGAGCATGTTCTGAACAATCGTGGAAGGAACCGCTTACACACTCGTCGAAATCTGAAAAACATTATTAAAATATCATCTTGAATTTTTTCTTAATCTTTCTTTCGATAAGAAGTGGAAGAAACGATAATGTCTTTGTTATTATGATGATCTACTATAATTTTATTTGCAATAACATAATGATTGTTCTCAGTTTAAACATTTTGTACTAATTTCAACTCAAAATCAAAAACTAAAAAAAAATTATGAGTTCTTGAGCTTCGTTCTTGAAATTTCATAAATCTTAGGATTGACTAGTATAAAATTATCATCCCAGTCGGTAAATATTAAATAATGAATTCTAATGCAGTTAATGTCACTTACCGCTAACATTCAGTTTCTCCATGAGCTCACTAGCCGCATGCACCTCGGTTCCTCCCAAACTGTAGTTATTGTTCCTCAGATACTTCTCAATAACTTCCTTGAGGCGGCTCTCATGCGCATTGTCTGAGAGCTGAAATGTTTGGAAGAATGTTTTGAGAGCAGTGATGTTTTTGCCATATACTTTTAGCATAGCTAAATTTATATCTAGCCAAAGCTCTTCTGAATATTCAGTCAACGGAACTAGAACTTGTAGAAAGCAATACAAAAACCCATGGCTTAGCAACACATGCAGCTTTGCTACGTATGTACAAAAATGTACATAAAACTAAGCCTACATACTGCTGTATATATTTTTCTGTAAGGTGTCCAAAAGACTTTATCTCAGCATATCCATGAACACTGTACAGCCAAAAGCGAGTATACAAGTAAAAAGGTCACAAAAAGTATTCTGTTGGTCTTACTTTACCCCAAAATTTCTCGAAGGCCTAAAAATTTCACATAAATTCTAACAAAAAAACACAATCTTGCCTCATCTATTGATACCGTTACCTGAACATAGAAGTCATTCATGACACCCTGATATAAGTCTCCTCCAGGACTCTTCAGCTCGACTGGATGGAAGCCAGTGATGTGGACTCCATGGTATACATCCCTCAGGTCTGACTGCATGATCATCCTGTTGATTCCCTCGTGGGTAGCCATTGCGAGTGCATGGTACTCCTTGCTTGAGTTGTCTGATAGATTTTCTTGGAATTCGAGACGCTCGGTTCCTTGGGAGCCGAGGGCTAACTTCACTGAGTAGGTATAAGTTGCTGAAAATGACAAAATCGCGTTCAAAATTAAGAATAATTATCTTGTTATCAATACTTAATAAAACCACTAGGACAGACTTGGATTTTTAATTTCTATTGTATTTAACAGAGCCAATTTGCTAGTTATCATTAGCTTCCACTTAATTTCTCTATACTTACGTTTACAAGGTCTATCAGGGAACATTCGAGCAAATCCAGGTCTGCAAACACATTTCATAAGTCCATCGATTCTCTGGCAGCGCTCATTCCTCGAGGCCTTGCAGTCAGGTTGACATTCTTTACCGTATGCTACACCTGCAATATTTCAAAGGATGTTTTATGATTATCCAAAATAGTAAGCTTAAGTTTGTAATCTATTTTGAACTCACGGTACTTACCATTAGGATTAACATTTGTAGTCTCCAAATAAGGTGTACCAGCTAGCAAAATTTCACCAAACAGAACCTGAGATACTCCATTGTTATTTACTTGTTCGTTCCTAGTAACATCATAATCTCCTGTTTCCACATCATTGCTCAAAGGAGGTACTGGTCCACCATTCTGAGATTTATTCATCACAACGAAGAATGTATCGTTTTCATTTTCAGGTTCATTCTCGTTCTCAATCTTTTGAATGATATTATCTGTTGTTTCTGAATCTCTAATGATGAGATTGTCATTCTCTTCAGATGACATAGTAATATCATCAAGTGACACTTTAGTTTTTGGTAAAATCTCTTGAACTGGTGTGGGTTGAACTTGTATGGGTATGTGTTTCGTCACAGTCTCTATAATCGTTGTCGGTTGTACTTGCGTATGTACTTCTGTTACGACATCAACGATCGTAGATGTTTGCGTGTTCGTTAATACCAGAGTCTGTGTTACAGCACCTTCTGATTGGCTGACTAAGCTTGTCTTAGTGTGAGTCACCGTTAAAGTATGCGTAATATTGACGAATCCGATACTTGATACTGTCTTCGGTGGCTCGGATAACGTCTTTGTTAGAGTAACCACAGTAGTTCTGAACTCAGTCTTAGTTGGTATTACTTCGTCTGATATTTTAACTTCATTTCCAGCATGGTGTATAGGCTGTATTACTGGTACCTCTTCGATACTAGGAGTTGGCATACTAGAAGGTATTATGACTGGATTGCTAGATGTCTCTGGTTCTACCACTCTAGTGATCTCAAAGTCCGATACTGTTGGTACAATATTTTCCTTAAGAACTTCTGTTGGTCTTATAAATTCTTCGTCGACGGATGATTCAGAACTTTCAATGACACTCGACGGTATTATAGGGGGAACCCTTGTAATTGGTCGAACGATCTTCCTGATCGAAGTCTGTCGTGTAGGATATAATATTTCGGGGCGAGTAATTGTCCTAGTTGGTCTTATTATAGATGTAGGTTTAGGAGGCAGCTTGTATTTGCTAGTAGTAGTCTTCTTTTCATCAATTCGTACTGGGTAAGGCTTACGAGTTCTGTTCTTATTACCTAGCGGAATTACCTTCATTTTGTCAGTCGTTGCTTCTTCTTGACTTGATTCAGGTTCAGAATCGTTTGTTTCGGTTATCGGTGTTACTTTAGCCGTTGAAGTTGATTCTGTGCTCGATTCTTTAGAAATAACCTCCTTGTCTTCCGTAACTGGTTTTTCATAACTAAATTCATCAACACGTTCAGAAGACGACTCAGTTTCATACGAATATGAGTTTTCAGAAGATGATACTTCTCCGGAATCAGGTGTCCTGGACGGTTCTGGTGTTTCAGGGAATTGTATGGATGTCGGATTGAAACTAAAGCTTGATGAGAAATCTATGCCAGATGACGTCAACCAGCCCGAAGATATCGGAGTTGGGAAGACCACATTAGGTACTTCCGGAACGCTGACTGTAGGAGCAGGCACTTCAATAGGATTGACGACTCTTGATGGTATATCTCTTGGAGGAGGCAGTAGTTGTGATGAAGGCTGGTCGCGGTTGTAAGCAGGTCTTCTCATATTATTCAAAATATCAAATGCAGGCCTGTAAGTTGATACTTCATCTCTGTTAATTGGTTTTCTAACAGGTCTCTGACTAGTTGCTCTTGGTGGGATAGGCCTTGGCGGCTTCGTTCTGTATGGCGGTGGAGTTCTAATTGGAAGAACTGGACGAGGAGTCAAAGGTACCCTCGTTGGGTGTCTGATACTTGGTGGGGTTCTACCTGGCGGAGGAGGACTCATTCCCATAATCATCTCATCATTCGTTGAGGGCTTGAAATTATAATCCATTGTTGGAGGAGGTGGTGACAGGTCAATGATCTCGCTCGAAGAACGATTCAATTCCAAGTTAGATAAAGTGAATGTTGGTAATGTTGCTTTTTCCGTGGCCTTCTCAACGATCAATGGTTTTTTATCTTGAATGTGAACTGTTGATGTTATAATTGATTCGTTATGCACGTGCGTGTTATTGAACCGATTAGCAAATACTGGTCTATTTGGTGGCCTTTGATATCTTACGTCTGAATCTGTCACATAGACAGGCCTTGAAGATGAACTGGGTCTGTAAGTAGATGGTTTATCCATTTCTTCTCCAATATTCAAATCTATATTATCTTCGTATGATACGTTAGTGACATTCTCCATCATGTGATTGATTTGCCAATGAGGTTGCTGCAATTGATGATCAAGTACCACCGCAGTGTTAATAGTAAAAGGTCTCGGCTTGTTGTAAGCGTTATTTTCGTATATTGGTTTTATAGTATTAGATTGGAAAGTCGTTTTGTTATGAGAACTGAATGGCTTCTCCGTTTGTGTCCCTGGGTTGAAGTTTACTAAAACTTGATTGCTGTTTTCATCTTTCTGGCTTTCCTTTGAAGGATTTAATACTTCGTCTTGTAGAAGAGTTAATTCAGTTGATGTTTTAGAATTACTGTCAAGTTCACTCGAAGAACTGACAACAGGAACTTTCATAGATTCCGAACTAACTTCTCCATCCATTTCACCTGGGTTTTCTGGCTCTTCTTCACCGTCATATATTTCTTCAGAATTTTCGTACACAGGTTTTACTTTTTCTGTTATGTGCTGTGATTTAGTAGTGGTAGTTTCATCACTATTATCCCTAATGGGAATATCATAAGCTGGTTGTCCCATACCACCAAAGTTGGAAGGAATATAATTAATATTAAAAGGCTTAGTTGTAAACGGTGGGTTAGTTGATGGCTTTTCTGTTGATTGAGTTTTTGTAAAAGGCTTTCCAATGGTAAATCCAGATGGCGGTGAATTCTGGGACCAAAATTGGGTAGGAGGTTTGCCAACGCTAGTAATTTTTTGTCCAAACT
The DNA here is from genome assembly GCA_905163415.1 of Noctua fimbriata. Lineage (NCBI taxonomy): Eukaryota > Metazoa > Arthropoda > Insecta > Lepidoptera > Noctuidae > Noctua > Noctua fimbriata. The sequence continues at coordinate 4,922,891 of LR990946.1, forward strand.
GAGGATTATTATTTTTCTCATTGTAATCATGAATCAAAGGAATAATGTTACGAGTTGTAGCTTCTACCTTAATATTATTGATATTGTTTTCTTTTAATACACTAGAATACCAGCCGTGAGAGTTAGTTGGAATGTTTGGTATTAATTTTGCGGGTCTTTTAACATCTCCTGATTTTATGTTATCAGGATATTCAGTGACTGGTTTTACATTTTCAGTATCAGTTGAAGGTGTCGAATGATCGTTCATCATGGGGAAATTCGCGTGACTGTTAAGAGACGGTGGTATTGACGGACTAACAGGTTTCTGTACGTTTTTGTCTCCGTAGTTTTGATATTTATTTTCATAGTTCTGTTGTTTGATATCGTAAGTAGGCTGTTTATTTTCGTAATTTGGATTTGTAATTCCTTGGTTTTGATTCGTTTTGTAGTTTGGATTTGCAATCCCGTGGTTCTTGTTAGCGTAGTTCGGATTAGCGCTACCTTGGTTCTGTTGCACGATTCCATGATTTTGATGTTCAAAGTTCTTATTGTTCGTTCCGTAGTTTTGTACGTTTCCTTGGTTCTGTTTTTTGCTGTCGTAGTTCTGATTTATAGTACCTTGGTTCTCATTCAAGAGGCCTTGATTCTGATTTAGAATTCCTTGGTTTTGATTCTTTTCGTAGTTTGGATTTACGATTCCGTGGTTCTGATTCTTGTTAGCGTAGTTCGGATTTGCGCTACCTTGGTTCTGTTGCACGATTCCATGATTTTGATGTTGATGTTCAAACTTCTTATTGTTGGTTCCATAGTTTTGTACGTTGCCTTGGTTCTGTTTTTTGCTGTCGTAGTTCTGATTTATGATACCTTGGTTCTCATTCAAGATGCCTTGATTCTGATTTAGAATTCCTTGGTTTTGATTCAGAATGCCTTGGTTTTGATTCAGGATTCCTTGGTTCTTCTTGTTTTGGTTTGCGTGGTTGTGGTTTATGTTTTCGTGGTTTTGGTTATTATTTGCGTAATTCTTGTTTATGTTTGCTTGGTTTTGGTTATTGTTTGCGTAATTCTGGTTTATGTTTTCATGGTTTTGATTTTTGTGGGCATAGTTCTGATTTAATACTCCTTGGTTTGGTTTTTGGTTCGCGAAGTGCTGACTTAATATTCCTAGGTTCTGATTATTATTTGCATAGTTCTGGTGTTGGTTGCTAAAGCTTTGCTGTTTGTTGTCATAGTTTTGATTTTTGTTTGGTTGGTTTAGATTCTGGTTACCATACTTCTGATTTTTGTCTTCATAGGTTGGGTTTTTATCACCATAGTTACCGTTCTGGTTGTAATATTTATGTCCAACTATTGTAGATTCGGCTGTGTCCGTAGAACTCTTGTTCCATCTATTATCACCGACAGAAACTTGCGTTACGGGGCCATTTTCATTAAAAGCAATAGGAGGATTTCTAGCACCTTGTAAATTATATGTTTCCAAAGGTGTTCCATTATCTTCAACTGTTATGGCAAAGTTTGTACCAACGGGTATATCAGTGTTGAGTTGGCTTACATGATGTGTTGAAGTCCCAACTGGCACAGCAACGCTAGATCCGACCACTTGTCCAGCTTCATTGTTACTAGCTACATTAGTAGCTGTGTTCAAAGTCACTGTGTAAGTGTTATCCTTATTTTCGGTTACTTGTGGTACAAACGATTTGTTAGCCATATTTGGAGAAGATATAATAGAGAAAGAGTTATGGGTTGGTCCGACGTTATTTCCTTTAGGAGGCTGCATATTATTCGGAGACTGATTGAAGTTATTGTAGTTAGGCGATGCAGGCGGAATGCGGATGGTATAGGTAGGGGTCGGGTTGCTATTTGGCATTTGAGCTGCGAAGTAAATTTCGGAGGTTACTTTAGGAGGCAGTTGCTCAGGTACAGGATGCTGAATATTCAAAAATACTTTCATGTCTTGCACTGGTTTAGTATGAACAATAGGACGGGAACTGTAAGGCTTGCTTTTGTCGTAAATACCATCTTGATTGAAAAATGGTTTTTGAGGTGTTTGTTGTGGTGGTGGTGGCACTGATAAGAAATTTTCATATTCTTTGTCAATAACATCCTTTCCATCCTTCTGTTTATCTTTATTTCTTACTTTGTTGTATTTATCAAAGTCTCCATTTGCGCCAGTAGGGTTGTATACTTCTGGATCATACACTGTTATTTGTGGGCCAACTTGGACGTGAGTTTCTTGGTTGCTTGTAGGAGGTGGTATGTTGCTGTAGTCGATAGGACGCTTGTTATCCTTCCATTTTATTTTGAGGTCGTTTCTATGTGATTGGTCCTTATAAGGTGGTAGATTAGGTTTGTAATTGTCTGTTGGAGGATGAACATTTGGTTTTCCAGTATACTGTTTATTACCATTAGGTGCTACGTTGTGCACATTCGTCATTTGAGGTGCATCAATGCTAAAGCTACCGAAGTAACCAGGTTCAGGGTATGGAAGAGGATCATCGATGTAATCTCCAGTTTTGTGAGGTTCAGAAGACCCAGCAAATACTAAAGCTGTAGAGCTGCCGTGAGGAATTAAAACATTTGCGACTCTTGAAGGCTGAATATCAACTAAGAAGGGCTTGTTTGACTCAGTGTTGCCTACAACTGTGTAGCCATGTTCAGTTCTTATTTGTGTGTTTACTAGTTCAGAAGAACTTGGACTGTTGTCAGCTACGGCGTCTGTGTTAGCCTCATTCACAGGTTTATAGTCTATATGTTGCTGCTTAGGACCATTTGTAGGTTTGGCTAACGAGGGAATGTAGTCTAAAAATGCTGGTCGACCATGATTGCCTAATACAGGTCCAGTGTTTTTAATTTGCTCAGTACTCATTAAATGGTCATGAATACTAGCTGGCATGCGATACGGGTATTTGTCGTTAGGCGCGGAATTTTGAAGATTAAACGATTGCATAGGTCTCGGCATAGGTCTGTTTGGTTTAGACTTTTGTTGAGGTGGCTCTGGCGGCCTTAAATCATATGAGTCATCGCTATGAGGTTGATCACCAAGAGGCTTCTCGTTTACGAAATATTGTTCATTCGCTGCTATGAAGCTGTCGATAGGCGGCGGATTGACCGAGTTTTGCAATTTGATTCCACTTGCGGCCAAGGTTAGAGGTCCACCCACGGCTGGTTTGCCAACAATGACATCGGAGTTGGCCGTAATTATTTCACCAGGACTAATGGGTATACCTCCATTGACAAGTGGACTTTCGTGCACCATTTTAGGTGGGACTATGTGGGCTTTAGGCTGCTTATGCTCCGCTGCCCACGCCAAGTTCTGATGTAATGTAGCGTTAGTGAAAACTAGTTGAGATTCCGACGTTTCTAGTTCATCTACAGGAATGTAAATCGGAAAGTTACTATATTTTGCTTCTAGATCGTTGTCCACTCTTTTATTTGCTGTATAAGCTGTCAGTTTAACAGCAGGCTTTATAGTCGTGGTAGTAGTTTTATTGACGGTATCTTGTCGTTTTATAAATCCACCGGTCATCTTCTCAATGACAGGTGCCAATTGAGTCAGGCCTTTTATTCCAAGAGTTCCTAATTTCAACAGATCGGCAACAACAAACTTGTTTTTATTCGGTTTCTGTGGTTTCTCTGGTTTTGGTTTTTCTGGAACTTTCGTGCCTACTTTATTCGTTTTTGGTGGCGCTGGAGCTTGCTCATTGGTTAATAACTCACTTTCTTCAACCGAGTTAGAATCTTTTTCATCAGAATAATCATTTATAACTTCGGTATATTTTTCAACGATCTTGTCGGTTGGGGCTAATTGAGAGTTACTTTCATATTCGTAAGGTCCATATTGCGTTTTCTTATCCATAGATTCTTTGTTCGTTGGTCTTAATTCTAGTTTCGTAGCACCGTAAGTAGTTTTAATTCCATATTTAGTCGAAGATCCAGAGTAGTCAATGTTACTGTATTTAGTCTGTAAACCTTCAGTTTTTGTGTTACTGCATGAGCAGGAGCTTGTGCATGGTGGGTTACTGACTTCTGATGGTTGGATGAGATCAAAGCTGTTACTTTCCTCTTCATCACTGTCAATCCGTTTGTCAATCTTTGGGTAACTGCTCATGAACATGTTGGTCGCAGCTGAAGGTTGGATTGTCTTGACTTCCATGTATTTGGTCTGAAACATTCAACAAAACCAATTAGTGTCATGTGGTTCGGAATATTATTTCAAATGGTTAAAAAGAGGAACATATTTACTTGGGCCCTTAGGACTTATCTAGTTTACTGTCAGTATTGATGTGTGAAAGGCGTGTGTTAGTAATATAGGTGACTAACTACGGTATATACTAGTAACTACTGAAGTTAAGGATTTAGACAGACATTGAAGAAAAAGATAAGTTAGATAAATGAAAAGCTACAATGGTAAAGGGCTATCAACTAAACTAAAGGATACCATAGCTCGGAATTTCTGGAAAAATTTAGGATTTGACCAACCAGGGTCCCAAATCTTACTTTTGTTGGCTTTAAATCTGGCAAAACATCAGTATCATAAAGATTGGTTAAAGATTCAGTAGTGACAACTGAAACTATAGTCTCAAACGTCGAAATAGCACTTCTTTTGTTTTGGACCACAGTAGTTAAATACGTGTAAGTGGTCATACATGTCTTGATGATATAGTTATGTTGCATAAGCTGGTGTAAAGGGAAGAGTGCGCTTATTTGCTGGCGACTGACGACTGTGGCGACTGCTGAAGATAGCAATTGTTTTGTTGCTGAAGACGAGCTGTGCGGTTGTAACGTGGTTTCGTGAATGAGCTTTAGTTTGCGCTGAGAAAAAAAGCGTAGATGCAGATGCAATGAATGATGATACGAGAACTTACTATAAGTAAAATGAAAGTCGAATGAGAATTTTCTACTTTTAGAATAAAAGATATAATGATGAGTGAATATAAAAGATAATTTCTACAATAATTATAAATAATAAATTACTTATTATTGAAGCAGTTCTAACTCATTTGTATCTAAATTTAAAAAATAATAAGTATTCACCTGTTCCTGCTTCCCATCAGGATTTTTGTCCTTAACCAACACTTCCACACCATTAGACATAATCCTTGTAGCAAGATTCTTAAGTCTTCTCTCATCCTCCTCAGATTCTTTTTCGACTAAATCCATGTCTCTCCCAGGTCTCCATGGCGTGTTATCATATACTATACCATTTGTATTGAATGCTGGAAAGTTAAATATAAAAGTAAGTAAAAGAACTTTTAAGAAAAAGTTCGTAGATTACATTGTACTTTTTATGACTAATGTAATGATTATAATGACTAATGATTTTTATGACTAATGTAATGATATAGTAATGATTTATAAAATTACATTTAGAATAGCCAAATATATTCAAAGCAAGGTTTAAATGTGTACAGTAATTAACTCTAAATAAGGTGACTTTAATGATGTAATAATTTAAAATAAAACAATGAAATTAGACACCACAATTGTGCACTCAGGTCAAACACAACAAGCTCTTTCTACAGCGTTAAAATATCTGAAAAACAAACAAAATTTGTGCAAAGCGGTTAGTAGTAATAATATTATCATCTAACTAATTCTACAATTAATAGAGGGCTAAGGCAAAATAACATTGTATCAGTGATAACGCTGACCAAAAAGTCAACATAGCCAGGATTTGTTGGAAGTTCATGAAGAATAGTAACGGCATAGTACAAAAAGTACTACAGCGACATGTACAAAAAGCATACAACAGCGCCATCTATGACACAAATGAAGAACTAACATAAAAATTCTAATTGGTAATATTGACGTTCTCCACGACTTAAGAGCATATAGTAAAACCCGACAACAACTGTAGGGCAGTAACCAACCAGACACAACACCCGTCTGGTTGGAGGATCCTCCCTTTTCTATGGGGGATGAAGAACTTTGCACCCTGTTCTACAAGCTCCTAAAAAATAACAAAATACTTTGACAGTGGTGTTAACTTGTCCAAGCCCTCAGGATAGAAATTACAAAAGTTTTCGTGTTCTTAAATAGCATTGTCTCTGTCTCTTATATCACCGTCTCGTTCTAAAAGACGACGTATAATATTTACAGCCTCAAACTGTACTACATTACTTAGCATGATACTATTGCAATTATGCGGAATCGCGTGTTGGCTTACGCGTGAGCCGGTGTCGTTTAAAACATTTTGCATCATAATGTTTATACTTTTTACTGTAATACTTATGTAATTTCTATCATGGATCAATTTTATTAGTCTATTCTAAATGTCTATATCTACAGTTATTTCTGTATCGTGTTTATAACTTACTTCTATTACTATGTGTGCGGTGTTAGTGTTTATTACTGTTATGTTAATTGTTATTTTATTTACATCAAATTTGTTAGGTTTATGGTTAGTTGCTCTTGAATATTTTTCATTAGTTTTTATTTTAGATTTCAGTTTCATCTCTTATGATAACAGGTTATTATAGTGCATATATATTACTTTTATCAGAACGTTGGAACAAATTTTTTAAAGCCTTGATTTGTATTCAAGAACAACTAAAGAACGATTTAATATTATTTTATATTGATTAAACACTAATTACACTCACCTCCAAATTGGAAGTCGCAGGATGTGGGTATGGAACCATTTTTCATTGGGGAACCTTCGAGATCTTCGAGTTTCTGGTAGTCCAGTCATCATCATCATGTCTTTGGTCAAGTTCAAGTCAAGTTGTGGCAGAATCTCGTCTAGATAGGTCTTTTTAAGGTTAGAAGGTAGGATGGAAGTGTGGTGTAATAGTTTGATGTTGGTTTGTTGTAAGAATGGTAAATTATGTCTGTAGATATGGTGTCTTTTGTAACTTTGGATTTTGTGAATGAACTTTTTGCGCATATACTTATGTTTTTATAATCTATAGGTCGAGTAGGGAAAAAAGAAACAGAAAACAAATTAAATTTTTGATATATTTATTGTTTTTAATTTTAAGTCGTATTTGCAATGTACAGTCGTAAGCGAAGGAAGAACGAGTATTAAAAGGTAATATTTTATGATAATCATAATCTAGGCTTATTCTTAGGCAGTGAGTAATCGTTACCCAACAATTTTATACCCCAACACATCGATTATGGTAACATAGGAAATAACATTTTTGGTGAACTTAGAAATAACATGTTAATATCTAGTCAAGTACAAAAGAGTATTTCGTCCTTAAAACTAAACTAAATCTATAAGGCACTATTCCATAGTTAACTTACTATGATACAATCGAAATAAATAACTAAACCATTACTATACACCTAACCGTTTGTATCTTTCACGAGACATCATCAATTGAGCTTTGCCTTAGGTCCCTAGTCGCGGATGCGCTCGTTGCCTTCACAACAAATGTTGGTGACGCGTCATAGCTAATATGCTTGCTTACTTCTCCTACTATACTCTCCAGACTTTGAGTTTCCAATTGATTTTCGACTGAAGCATTGTTAAAGTACTTATCACTATCTGAAACTATGCCACTGTCTGAATAAGATCCAGTTAGTTCGCTAATTGATGGTAGTAAGGATGGCAGTACTTGGACATGGTCGTAATACATGGCTTCACGTTTTCTAACTGTCTGTGTGTCGTCTGATACGACTGTTGACAGTACTGTGCTGAATTCACCGGGATGTCTACCTGACACGTAAAGAGTTACTACGCTGGTCTGTTTTGGAGGACCAACGGGGGCTGCCGCAGCTGCAGGCTTTGGCCGAGATTTCCTACGGAATGGAGTAGCTGGTGGTGGTGGGGGTGGAAGATCTTCTTCATCGTCCTGAGCATCTTCAGAAAAGTCTTCGTTACTATTCAAATCGGAAAGAATGTTTGGCTTTGGACTGTTGCTGTAGATGTCGTTGTTCAGATTATGTTGTTGGTTCAGGTTCGGTGACTGATTCGGTGACAGATTCAGATTATTGAAGTTGTTAAGACCTCCTAAAGCAGAAAGATCTGCTTGACTTAGACCGAGCAAGGGATTGGCTGTTTGAAAGTTAAGAGACGGTTGCTGTTGCTGCTGCTGTTGTTGCTGGAGAAGAAGCAACAAGGAGTTCAGCTGTTGAGGGGCTTGACCTATTGCGGTAGGTGTAGTGACAACTGTTTCAGTAACAAATTCAGTGGCTGTGATGACATTAGTAGTAGGATCCACAATAGTGGTCAAAATAGCTTGACCTTTGAACGTAATAGGTAAAATTGTTTCCCTTGCATCGGTAACTGTTGTCACATATGTAGTAGTGCGAGTTTTGAATTCAGTAACTGGAGTTTGTACTATTTGCTGCTGGGGAAGTCCTGGGAAGCCTTGTCCTTGTAAGGCAAGCAATGGGTTGTACGCGGGTTGCTGGTTGCCCAGTAACAGTTGAGACAGTAATAAGTTGGCAAGAGGAACATTTGAGTTTATTTCTGGTGCAATAGTCTGTGTGACGGGCTCTACATTGTAAACCGTACTGGGAAGGACATGAGAGAAAGAAGTCTTTCGACCTCGGATGGTGGTAGGTGTGAAAATGACGGTAGTGGTAGGAGTTTCGTGCAGGATGTATTTGATGACTTTCGTGGCGCCATTCTCAGCCAGTTCGGTAGATTCTGCAGCGAGAACAAGTTGGTGATTACCCAAAGGTCCGAATGTTGTAGATACTTGGTTAAGCAGTAATGTTTCTAGACTAGGTGTTGCTGATAGCAAGTTTTTGTACTCAGTAATTTTTCCGTTCACAATTGGCACTGTCACTTCAGTAGGTATTTGATGTGTGATGGTAATCTTTCCATCGTTAAGAATGTTTTTGGCGTTGAAACGTTCACCGCTGAAGTTTTCGAAGGAACTCCTTTGCCTGCTTGAGGCTCTGCTGGTTGTAGTGCGTGGTCTTGACCTTCCACCTCCTGAACTACGAGAGGTACTAGTCCTAGAGCCGGAAGAGTTCTTATTTAGTCTGGGTGCCTTAGGGATTTTAGGTGACTTTGGTCTGGATGCAGAAGTGGTGGTTCTCGATGATGGTCTAGATGACTTTCCTCTTCTGTAAGCTGGAGTTGAAGCAGCTGTTGTAGTTCTAGTTTCTCCGCGAACAATAAATGGTTGCCTTCCACCTGATTTAGGAGCAGCAACTGTAGTTGTTCTAGCAACGTTAGAATTGCGTCCATTGTAACGATTACCGGGCCTCACTTTTTGTGTAGTGGGTGCTTCAGTGTGCTCTGGTTCAGGGCGGCGAGTCGTTGTCTTAGTGCCTGGTCTTCTGAAGTTTGTGTATTTTCTACTGCCGTAATCAACTTGACGTTTTACACGCCTTTTAAAAGCAAATGGCCTTATTTGTACTCTGTTTGTCTTAGGTGGTGCAGTGGAAGGAGGTTGTGCGACTTGACGTTCTTTCCTGTTGGAGGAATCGTAATCATTGTCTTCCTCGAATTCTTCTTCTTCTAAGATTTCGTCACTGTCTTCCACCTTCTGTTCGTCTTCTTTAATTTCTTCTTCTGGTTCTGGTTCAGGTTGTCTGAACAGATTTCGTCTTGGGAACAGTGCATTATTAGGTCTTTGTCTACGTAAAGATAGAAGTGGACTTGATGTTGCCCTGGTTGTAGATCTCTTAGTGGTGGTAGTCAGTCTACCACGAGGGGTAACAGCTCGTCTTGAGGAAGCTGTGGTTGACCTTGGAGTAATAGCGGTACCAGGCTGCCTGGGAACAAGTGGTCTTCTGAACCTGAGAAGAGGGTTGTTTGTGGTTCTGGCGGGAGTTTCAGTAATCTCTTCTAATGCTTCAGTTGCGTTTTCATCTTGTTGAGTTGCGAACGTTTCATCGTTCTGGTCAGGAGGGAATGTAATTGAAGCAGTTGGCTTAATATTCCTGCCTGGTGGAAGCCTTGACGATGCCCTTATTCTTGGTGCCGCCGCTGATCTGCTTATATAATCTAAGCTGGCAGGCCTGGCGGCACTTCCAGATCTAAAACCAGTTCTTCTTGAAGTAGGTTGAATACTTCCACGTCCCGCAAAACCTCCTGGTCTTGACGCTCCAGGTGCATTCGCAGACGGATTGTTTGGACTGTTGTTTCCACGTCCAGGGAATCTCTTGCCGCTGTTTGCAGCACCAGGATAAGAGGTCTGCTGTTTCCTGCCTCCATTATATCCTCCTGACGATTTAACAGATTTCAAGCTTGGAGTAGCAGTTATAACCTGTGGCGTAAAGTCTGCGCGAGTGATAGTTGTGGCTCCGCTTGATAATGGCACACGTTTTGGAATAAATGTAGGTCGGTTGCGAGAAGCAAATGGTATGATTACAGGCGTTGTGGATGGCTTTTTGGGAGTGAACGTAAGACGAGATTTCTTCCGAGGGTTGGAACTATCGTCTTCTTCCTCTTCTGATTCGTTCGCAACTTCAGTCGTAGGGTCAGGTTCTGAGCTCTCAATCACATCGGGAGTAGGACTGATAATATTACTTTCAGTTGTCGTGGTAGATAGGCTTGTAGTGTTATTTGTACTAGCGTCAATGTTCAATGACTTGTTGTCACTTGTTACAATAGTTGAGTCTCCGGAAATGACAGCCACTTGAGAAAACAGTATCTTTTTCTCTGCTTCTGGAGCTGGTGTGGACGGTTTATCTTCGGGTTTAACTTCAGCAAATAAGTTGTCAATGTACGTGCCTAGGAGTTGTGTTGGTGGAGCCGAAGAAGCATCAGGTAGTTTTGTGGGAATAATTGCCTCTTTCACTACAGTTGGAGTTATGTGTGGCTTCTCACCGTTATATTGTATCAGGTTCTGGTCAGCAGCACCTACTGGTACTTTTCTACCAACCTGATTATCTTCAACCAGTTTCGTGTTATCAATAATATTAGTAACAGTCTCTAAACTACTCCTGATCTGAGATGAGTTGCCTGCGTAGAAAGTGGTGAAATAGGTATATGTTGTATAGAAAGTGGCTTTACCATCGTCTGGTTCGAGATTATCTGAGACTACAGATGGTTTTAATTCAACTTCTAGATCTTTAGGAGGTAATGGAGTATCAACATCAATGGGCGTCGTGTCTATAGGACTGATAGTAGCAACAGTTTGAGCTACAGGTGTTATCACATTAGAAACGATCTCTTCACGACTAGTGATGGTTGTAGACTTGTCTTTGTAAAGAGTTGTCCAATAAGTAAATGTTGTGTAGTAAGTAATAGGTAGATTACTCTCTTCTTCAGGTTCTTTGTTAGGCATGATTGTTTCTGTAACTACGTTTGTAATTGTCTCCAAACGACTTTTAACTTTGCTGGAATCCTTTCCAATATACATAGTTGTGAAATATGTGAATGTAGTGTAACTTGTTTGTAATAACAAAGTGGGAGATGGCAAGATTTCTTCAATGTTACTTTCTGAACTGATCTGATCATCTAATATAATATTGTTACTGTCAAGGAACTTCCTTTCTCCCTTCGAAGATGATGACTTTACATCAGTAACGAAAGAGCTTTCCGATTCTAGAGGATTCGATTCTACACTGAACAACATGTCTACTTCAATTGGGCTCGGGTCTGGTGTAGCCTCAGGTGTTGCCTCAGGTGTTGCCTCAGGTGTAGCCTCAGGTTTAACTTCTCCAGGAGATAGTTGCTTATCCTCTTCCATACTAACACTGGTTTCCATTGAAGAACTTTCATCCTGATTCGCTGGTTGTGCCATTTTCACTTGTTTGCAGTGTCTAAAGTCAAATTGAGCTCTAGTATTCTCCACAGCTAATGGGTTAGCCTTTGTGGGAATCAGTTCATCCGGTCCAACATAATTGGTGTACACTTCATTTCTGCTGCATACATTAGCATCAGTGCCAACGTAGATGGTCGTAAAGAATGTATAAGTTGTGTAATAAGTCTTTACTGCGTCAGGTTTGATACTTGCGACAACATCGTCACCTAATGACGGTGTGGGTGTCTGAGAGCTGTAAATATCATCTATCTCAACTGACTCAATGACATCTTTATTCTTAACAAGATCGATGATACTGTTTATCGCAAAAGATTCCGTTGGACGGCCTATACCCACACTGGTTGGTGCAATTTCGTCTTCATTAAACGCGCCTAATAGTGACGGATCTAATTTAGAAAGATCGATTGTCGATGTAATGATGTTAGTGACAACCGATTTGTGACTGGCAACACTTGAGGTTTGATCACCGAAGAATGTTGTAAAATAAGTGTAAGTCGTGTAAAGCGTTTTGTAGATCACATCGATTTCGTTTTCTTGATCTTCTTCTTCTTGTTCTGGAGTTGTTACTTTTTCTGTTGTCGTGGTCGTATGTTCTGTACTTACTGATACTTCGACGTGACTTTGAGTTGTCGTTGTTTTTTCAGTAGTAGTCGTTGTAGTTGTCGTAGTTGTAGGTTCTTTCTCTTCCACAGTTACTTCAACCTCTTCTTGATTATTTTCCTCAGTATCAGTATTTTGTTCTTCTTGTACCGTGGTTTGTACTTCCTGTTGTTGTGGTGTAGTTTTTGGAGATTCAGTAATAACTTCGACTTCAACAGGTGGTCGGTAAGGTTCTTCTGTAATTGGCTCAGGAGCTTTCACTCTTGTCTCAACGGAATAGTTTACATCAACATTTACTACGGCAGTTGGTTCAATGTTAAGGTTTGTCCTACATACGACATTTGTTAGATAACCTATGTGACTTTCTACAACAACATCTGATTTAATAGAAGTAGTCGTTTCTGTGCTTTCAAGAGGGATGAAGTAGGTTGTAAGATAAGTCAATGTCTTATAAGCCGTTGTCATAGTAGACTGAGTTTCAAGACCTTCAGTGCACACAACTTCTTGCGTATCTTCGTTACTATCCTCGTGTGTTTCCTCGTCTGTATTCTCATCTTCAAGTGTATCAGGTACAGTAAATTTAGACTCTGTGGTCGTTTCCATTTCTTCAGAAGACTCTTCACTATGTCCACTTTCTGTGGTCGTCATAAATTCTTGTGGCATTTCTGTTGTTACATCTTCTTCCTCCTCCTCTTCCTCTTCTGGTTTCTCAGTAACTTCAGCAGCTGTATTTTCAGACTCTTCTTCCGAATTCGTGAACATTTCTGTCATATCCCTCTCGGTAACAGCAGATTCCCTAGGTGCTTCAAGGATCGTTGACGATGGAGATAGAGTAACTAGTGGTTCAGTGGCTTGTGAATTGAAATCGTTGATAGGTATAACGCCTAAATCATCTGTGATACGACTACTTTCTGTTGTCATCACAGGATATTCTGAAGGTTGAATAACGTCCACATTTAAATCAAAACCATTGTTGTATTGAACGCTAATAGAATCTGGTAGCTTATCATCAACTTCATACAGAACCTTTTTTAGACTTTCCTCATCATTGAAAAGAGCTTTCTCGGACCTGTTCTCGTCAACAACAGCTGGTCCAGTAATTCTGGTAGGTGTTGGAGCTTCATGAGCCTTAAAAGTGGATGAGGCAACGGGAATATCAGCGGCAAGGAAAGTGATTTTAGTGGAAAGTTTGTCAATGCGATTGGCGGACGGGAAAACATTAACTTCGTCAGGATTTTGGGGTCTACTAGTTTCGGTATTAGGAGTAAAAATAATGACAGTGTCACCAACAACAGTCGTGAAGTCAGCAAAGCCACCGTAAGTGAATGTTTTCTTTAGTCTGGGTTCGCTTTTCTGCCCAAACAATTTCTTAGGTGTTTTAGTTTGCTGCGCCGCCTGCTGCTGAGGTCGACGAGACTCAACGTTATCTATATAATAAAATATCGGGGAAAATTCGTTCTTAATAGTGAACGTCGGTAAATCGTAATTAGGCTTAACCTTAACTACATTTGCTTCGTCTAAAACGTCCGGTTTTGAACGTGGTTCCTCTACAATTGGTTCAGTAACCGGTTCGTATGCCTTACTTTGTCTATGGTACGTATTTACATTGTCAACTACAGATGGCTCTACAACGAATTCGAACTTTTTATCGTTATCAATAGTTGGACCGTCAAGGAAGTTTAAAGCTTCATTTTGAACATATCGCGGAATCTCTTTATAAGGTTGTACTCTACGACCAACAGGTTCCTCAAATATTTGATTATCAGCCTGGCTTTCAGGAGCAGACGGACTCCACAATTTGTAACTTTCTTGAGCGGGCTTGCTAGCATAAACTATTTCCATTTTACTACTAGGGGCCAGATAATCAGTATTTTTAAGCACAAACTTTTCAGGGTCAATGAAGCCTAAATCTTGCTTGACGTTCCATTCTCCATCGAAAGCAGAATGGATACGAGTTGGATTAACAATGACTGGGTCTTCTACATTTGACGGCTTATTGTAAAGTACGAGTGAAGACTTCGTGAGGAGCTGCGCGTATATGCGGCCGTTATCTAAGGTGGTGCCCAGGATCTGGGTGGCGTACTCCGTGGTAACACCATCTTGGATGAACGTCCTCGCTGTCGATGTCAGTAGGCCGATGAGTGGTTTGACACTGTGGTACCTTCCGATCTTCGTGTTATAGTCATTCCTCTTCTGGTTAACGAGGAGGACGGTCAAGTCTGCGGTCAAAAGTCAGGGTCAGCGTCATGTGGGTAGGATTTCGATGGAGGTGCGTTATATTTGTACAAATTCCATGAGTTGTTCCACGACCCACAGGATTAGATTTGAAAGAGAAAGAAAAAACATACAATTAATAATGCAATTTAAATAGAATAGGATAAAGATGCTAATAGAGACACAATTTGCATACAGTTAGCACTAATTTTGTACAGCTTTACGGAATTTCAGATAGAGGTTTATGATGTTTAAATGTAGTCTTTATTGATTTTATGAATAAGAGTTTAAGTGGTTTGTTTGTATATTTTAAACGGTTATTAATATTAAACACATAAAACTGAAATTAAACTCTATTAATTTTGAATTAAAACGAAAAGTTGAAAGATTAACAAATTGTTGTTTATAACATCAGAAACCTCTTCAAAATATACACAACATTATAGTTTTAGGTTAAAATAGAATTTGAAAAAGGTTAAAAGTAGAATAGAAAAAAGGATTGCAAAATTATTGTCATTTTAATATTAAGAGAAGATTTTATTTACTACAGCATTCAAAGAAATCATTCAAGAATAGCATATTTTTACAGAAGTATTTAAGAATATAAAGGACGAAAGCTTACCCCTGTTTTCGGGAACTCCTTCCCGCTTTATTCTTGAGGATTCTATTTCTTCATCGGTATTTATTTCTGTAACAAGAAAACATAATTGGGTTATAACAATGTTACTATAATCCTACTAATATTACAAAGTTTGTGAGGGTGGATAGATGGATGGATGGATGTTTGTTACTCTCTCACGCAAAAACTACTGAAAGTATTTGGATGAAATTTATCAGACAGATAGTTTATAACCTGAATTTATGTACCTGTATGTTACAGGGTGTAAGGGACAGCCCTCCACAAACTGATGGTGTGAATTTAGTATATCATACTAAGATTACCGGTACAAGAAATTATTTCAGGAAAGTTATGGGAATCCAATAAATTGGATTTGCTTTATTTCCTCATACGCAATGTATCGTTTTCGTGGCAAAACGCACGAAGCGAACGGCAAGCGCGACGACGAGTTCGATGAACTACAAAGCTAGGCAGGATGTGCAACAGCTGATTTCACGCTTCGTTTGTTTGAGTATTTCAATATACATTGTTGGATTTTTGATTTTAGCCGTATTATAAATTATTATTTTTTTTTTTAAATGGGGTGCTGCGTACGAGGATTGTAATTTTACATTAAAATAGAGGAATAAAAACTGAAAAAAAAAATTCACTCTGTCAGTTTGTGGAGGGCTGTCCCTTACACCCTGTATAGGATACTTTGCATCCCGGTACTATGATTCCATCCCGAGGGCGAAGGCGCGGACATAAGCTAGTAAACTAAATAGTCACTTTCGTTCGTTCTTTAGTTCTTTAGCTAAACTCGTTTAGCCTTTTAAGGATCGATTGGAAACTGCACTATAGCTAGTTATTAAGGATGATAAAATATTGGTAATGATTGGTTGTCCAATAAACCAAGTTGAACCAGAAAACAATGAATGAGCACTTCCATTTAATTTAAGAGTCGGCCAACATTCACAGGAGTAAAATAATGATAATACAGTAAATCAGAAATTACTGGCATTGTGCATGATAAACAAGTCTTGACGCAGATGTCCGACTCTTAAAATGTCTGGTTGCAGGATATTTAACGAAGATATTTTAGTCAAGACCTTTAGATATAAGAGAACGAAATCATATACCTGAAACTGTCAAATTTTCCCAATCAACCTTGAACCTAATACTATAGCGATAAAGTCGAAAATCTATTAAAGAAATTTGGCAGATTGTGGTAACTTGACGTGCTGGCGTCTTTACATCTGTGCTTTGCCCGCCAAATAATATAACAAATTAATTCGAATCTTAGTCCAAAGCAATCAAAACAACTCCGACTTTAGTACACTCCTCTACAGTCTACATCATAATATAACATTACCACGCCTGTAATCCCCAAAGGGTTAGGCAAAGGTGTACCTAATAGTACACCCACATTTCGCCAGTTATGTTTAAGTAATAGAGGGAGAGCCTATTGCCAACAACCAGGCGCAAATCCAGACTCCGTGGCTGCTACTGACAAATTCCTGATGGAAAAACCCAATAACACTTTGTCCGACCTGGGAATCGAACCCCTCATGCTCAGCAGACACATTTGCGACCACCAGACCACCGAGGTAGTCCTCTACATCAACTTACTCAATTTCACCACTTACAACTTCAACCGCTTCTAAAACCCACATTTCATTACCACTTCATTTAACCCTAGGAGACCCTAAACCAAATGATTGGAACCACTTAACACCTTAAGCAACTGCAGATAATAAGTACTAAATGTACTAGTTCCATAATCCGACTTGGCTTGATTTCATAACGATTCGTACGATAACCTAGATGCATTGTAGAAAGTAACTAAGTGAAGCAAGGTCGATTGGAGCGAACTCATAAATTATTTGTTCACAAAAAGAGTGTTGTAAGTAAATGTGTTATATCACAGTATTTTAAAGTGGACCGAAAGTGGACAATATGGTTGAAATTATGATCGGCTTTTCTTAACGCCTTCATCGTTAAAAGTATACAACATTAGTTTTAGTATATGCGAAACCGAATACACATGTCTAGTATTTTTATGTAAAGAATCTATGTACAAAATTTCAAAACTGTATCATAAAAAATCTCAAAGTTATAAGCTTGTTCTGTTACCTAGTTGTCCGCACAAAAACGTGGTCACCACGCAGCGCTCGCCTCGAGTGTCGTCTTGAGCTCATTGATAATAATAATTTAACAGTAGGTACCTAAATTATTGCGATAGGTACTCAAAATCACTCGGTGTTCAACTTTTAACTTTTTTTAATATTTTTGGGAAAAAATATAACATGGTTTAAAAATTAATGGAATCGATTCAGTTACTTATTCTGAACAAACTAAACGAAATTCTTCTTAAGAAGACCAAGGAAATGATGGATGGATTGTGTGAGGAATGATATGAAAGACAAAAGGTGTAAATGATTGCGTGACGGTTGACAGGGTAACACAGGGCAAGGGCAGGAAGATAAGGATGACCTTGAAGAAATTATGCCAGAAAATACTCAATTTAAGGCCAGCACACACCACTAACCCATTTACTTCAATCTAATTTCTCACGTATTGAGGGAATTAGACGCCTCATGAATAAAGACGGTGTTAGAATTACACGGAGACAATAGAATTGTAATAAATGACTTTATTAACATGGTGATAGGGACGATAAAGTTGATTCTTGAACAATAAAAGCAAAAAGTATATTCTTCCCATATATCTGTGAATTTGAAGTTTATATATGGGAAGAATATACTTTTAAAGTAAGACTTAGACCAGGTTTATTTATTTATTACATTTAATAGAGCATAAGCTAAATTAAACATTCTAACGTTATCGTCTTCCATTCATCAGCAAGGAAGTCCAATCAAGGGTGGCTCCCCACGAGCGTGTTGAGCGTCATGAACTATGAACTAAGAATTCAATTGCCTATATAAATTTTGAGTGGACATTGAAGACCAAAAGACATGAATGGATTGTATGACGATAATAACGAAAGAAACAGGAGAAAACCTGACGGTTGAGGAGAACGGAAGAAGAAAAGAAGTTGCGCCGGCCCGCAATAACATGAGACAAAGTTCAGCAACCATGTAGGGGTCCGCATGGGCCGATGCCTGCCAGAGCTGCGGGACTGTTCGAAAGAGATACCGTGGCCCTGGAACACAAAGGGCAAAGAAGGAACGTGGATGTTTTAGTTAGTAGAAGTCTGACACTCCTTTCCGCTCCGCCCAGAGCGGGGGGGTCATTTGATGATTTCCCATCGGAAAAAAAAAGAGGGTTGAAAGATGATTATTATGAACGTAGAGAAAAAGTGTATACTAATGATCGTATATGCCTTTGTGTAACTTACTCCCACGAGAAAAGGCGTGAATTTATGTATGTATGTTAAGAGGTTTATTATGTTTTTAATTAAATTATCTAACTACAACAATTTGCCTAAGAATTTCACTTGCGAAAGTGCACATCGCAAGCGCCCTTTGGGAATAAAAAAGATGGTTGCGCAAAACCACAGACAATGGTTGCGGCTAACCAACGATTCACCATCACAGAAAAAAACGGTTACAAATGTTTTTTTCACACAATTACTGTACGTTTAGACGTTTATGGTATCTCTGGTACGTCTCGTAGATTAGACATGGATAGTTTTATCCACTTCTTTGGAAATAAGATTTTCCGAGGCGATTTCGAAATGAATGAAATGTCTTTTAGATCTGATGATAATCTCCTTGCAAATACGGTTAGTTCTGCTGATTTATAAGAAAAAGGAAGATCTCAATTAGCTACTCAGTTGCTTAGATGTCCATCTAAATCAGCTGATCTGATTTGATGTCCAAACGACAAACACAAAAATTGTGCTGGGTTTGCATAATTATGTAGTAGAAAAACTTATTTTATACTTGTCAGAAAAATATCGACATGTTTGTTTTGAATCTAGACCAGACCATCAATACTCCAACCCAGATTCATTATCATTATTCTACTGTTCATCATAATCGGCCTATAGTGTTCCCACTGCAGGGATACAGGCCTCCTCTCTATGAGAGGGAGTGGGCTATAATCCACCACGCGGGCCCAGTGTGGGTTGGTAGATGTTACATGTCTTCGAATTTTTGGTTGTAGGACATGCCGGTTTCCTCACGATGTTTTCCTTCACCATTTTGAGAGCATTGGTGATGAAATCAATTACACAAAGTAATGCGCCTGCCTAGGTTCGAACCCACGTCTTACTATTCGTAAATCGGGGTCGCTACCACTGGGCCACAGCTGCTCTCTGCTTCTGCCCTTATCTCAATATATTTGGGGTCGGCACAGCATGTCCTCACTTTCCATACTTGTCTATTACTCGTCATCTTAGTAGTCTGCCCCTTTCTGGCCCTATATTTTCACACAGTCCGAAACCATAAACGTCCCTACCCAATCGATGTCACTATCACACCATTCAATCGGCCTGACCATTTCCACCATCACCCACATTCCTACCACACGTTTTCACTGGCACACTCAGTCAGGATGTCAGCACGGAAGCACGCCTCACGCATAACGATCGACCTGACGTCTCTGGGTCACTGGATTGATGTACGGGTGACCCACAGACCGTACCTAGTACGTGGTGTATTGTTTTTGTTAATGAGGACGGAGGATTTTGGTTATTTAGGTTGGAGTGTGGTGGTATTGTCACGTTTTATGTCGTCGAATGGGGACATGGTAGGCTTGTGTTGGTGTTTGTGATGTAGCAAAGCGTGGAGTTCTGCAGGGGTTTAAAATCATAAGTATAACTAGCTGTTGCCGGCGACCTTCGTCCGCGTGGAATTATTATAAAAAAAACTTCACTATTTTAGTCGAATATTGTTTACAATTTTAAGGGATTTCTTTTTTTGCACGGAACTGACGGAACCCTAATCTTTTCTAAAAGCAAGTCTAAGTTACCCCTTATAACATCAGCTATCTGCGTGCAAAAGTCCCGTCAAAATCGGTCAAGCCGTTTCGAAGATAAGCCGGAACAAACAGACAGACAAAAAGTTTATAATATGCATTCAGTAAAGCCGTTATTTTGAAACTACAAACAAACACTTCAATTGGTTTATTTGTATTGATTTCATGGTTAAAGGTGGTTAAATGGAAGGTAGGCCTTTTCCAACAGTTGAATAAAAGAGGTTTTTAATAGAAATAATAAATTCTTACACCACAGAGTGACAGCAGACCTGAATGACGACCGTTGACTTTGCAAAAACTTCGATTCATATATCAGGTTTGTCGTCATTAGTGTCAATTGAAAAAGTCAAAAGATGATTTTCAAAGAATTGAACGAACTTCATAGAAAATAATGGTTTAAAATAGGAACATTCCAAGATGACAAAATAAACAAAAGAGAAGCTCCAACAGTTATACTCTCTACATAATCATCTATGGTTTTTTTCCAAGGTTATTGATTGTCTATTGGTTACCACGCTGATCGAAGTTATCGAAGGAAAAACTGTCTGTTGGAAGCTAATCTCTTGTATTGTTTTTGAGGGAAACAGGTCACTTTGGTAGGTGTTAAAGTCTCCGCATACATACGAAGACATAATAAACTGGGAAAGCATAATCAGCCTATAATGTTCCCAGTGCTGGGACAGGCCTCTCTATGAGAGGGAGTAGGCCAGTGGCTTAGCTCGAGATGGTTGATGTCACATTTCTTATTGTAGGCTTCCGTGCCCGAAGGGTAACAAACGGAACCCTATTACTAAGCCTCTGCTATCCGTCCGTCCGTCCATCCGTCTGTCTGTCTGTCAGCGGGCTGTATCTCGTGATCCGTAATAGGTAGACAGTTGAAATTTTCACAGAATGTGTATTTCTGTTTAAATTAAAAATTAAAGGGTGCTCCCCTACTACGATGGTATAAAACCCTTCATTCCCGAGTACGACACGGACTTGGCCGGTTTTTTTGCCTTTTAAACTTGGATAAGGAAGATGAAAAACCTGGTGCTGTGGTATAACTTGAAAAAGTCTATCAGGGGTGGTAGGCTATGTTTATTTAATAATAGAAACATGATGAAAATACTATTTAAAGGCAAAATTTACAATGTGAATAAAAAAATTCGTATTTAGTTATTAAAATACCACAGAGCCATTATGACAGTGACACAACGTCATTCAAAAAGAACTGACCTACTGAACAAAATGTTACTCATCGGAATTTCTTCAAAAATCCATACAATTTTACATAACAAGTTAATGGCCCGTGCAATTACTAGAATCTACATCCAAACTTTATTTGTCACTTGCATAACTCCACAACCGTGAAAATAAGAACGTCTAAAAATCTTCTTTACACAAACAAAATGGCGTTTCCCATTTCAAAACGACTTCCGGACCACATCAATTCGTACAGCAATCATTTCTTACAATATACCTATTACACTCCATCAAAAATTGTGGCAAGCCACTATGACATTAATCTGTTATGAAATAGAGATGAGAATCCCCTCAAAAAATCTCGTAGTACTATAAACCTGTGTGAACAGGTGTACACTACAAAAGAACTAATTACGCATAGAACTGTCAAAACATTAATTATTTCGCACGCTCTCCTTTCTAAAAAGTTTGTTACTTCATGCCTTATTGATATATATAGACTTTAAAAACAAGTAATAAAGTTCATAGTTGAATGGCAAATGATTTACAAACGGTAAAATGTAAAGTTCTAAATTCAAAATGGGAATGGTGACGTGGATTGATGTGAATATTGTAAACTTGGGAACGTAATAGTTCACTCACTCATTCATTGATGATGATTGGTTTGCAAACATTTTCCCGCGAAATTATAAAATTTATTTTTTAATTTTTTAATGCTTTTACCTTGACCGTCTTAACCATAAAATGCGCCAATTAAAAACAGTGAAAGTATTTTAATCCATTACAGTTAGTTTTATAGATATTATGACACGAAAACAAGTCGACAAAATCTTTTATTACGATGAAGTTACTGTTAAAAAAAAAGTTAGTCTGTGGATTTCAATCGTCTTCCATTTTTACTTTTTTTGAATTTCACTTTCTTCTCTTCCCAAAGAAAGTACGCTGTTTCTTGTTTTTATCAGCTTTCGAAACATCAGATCTTGACCCTATCTTTTAACGTAAATTGTGCAAAGCAAAGACTTTATTTTTTAACAAAAAATTGAATTTCTTTAGCATTTTTTACTAGAATAGCTATTAATTTAATTATATTTATTTAACCTGCAGCATTTTTCCTCCTAACTCCGCTTTAGTTACTCATATTTGCCACTACTCTCTATATAATAATCCATTTTCTTCAGGAATAAGCTCATCGTGAAGGCATTTTACAAGTTTTGTTTAACTTATATGAACAGAATGAACGATATCCGAAAGTGACGTCGTGGTATCGGTACCGATAAAGTACAACACTATTTTCACGGGATGTCAAAAAATGAGTGAATGGAAAGCTGTAATCCTATAAACACTAAAACAGAATAGGTTTCAAAGCCAATCCGCCATTTTGTAGTGCACTACCGCTTCCTAAGTAGCTTAGCGTTTCGAAATGAGTCCTCAACTTTTATGGCTAATGGCGGGAAAAGTGTCGTGTAAAAACTTGCATGAGAGAGCGAGATGACTTTAGTGGTTTGTGTGGGTGAGAGAGAGAGGGAATGTGTGTCAGTGGGTGAACGAGCCCTGAGTCAATGCACTTGCATTTGTGGTGTTGTGGTGTAAAAACAACTTGTGGGATATGAGTTCTTAATTATTTTACTGCGGCGACTTTCTGAATGATTAACATATTTATGTAAAATGCAATTTAATGTGACATAATCGTAATAAATCATGATTTAACCAAATTGACTGAAAGGCGCAGAAATTAAGAGAACGACCGACTTTGGTTAAATTCACTTTCATGTTGACATGATTCAGTTCATCCAAATTGAAAGGTAATGTACGTAAATTATAACACATAACAACATCATATCACGCCTGTAATCCTCGAAGCGACAGGCAGAGATGTACCCTACTCTATATTTCCTCAGTAATGTTTAAGTCCCATGTAATAGGAGGCGAGCCTATTGCCATCGACCAGGCCACAATAACAACAATTAAACTTTAATATTAAAACAGTAATTTGCAATATTACGAAGTCATGACACACTGCTGCTATAAAAGGACGTTTTTATGGTTTCCAACCATTTGAGTAATAGGTCTCAATACTTCAATTGACCTGAATAGCTGAACGAAGCGAATGGATGAGTTTATATTAGTAATTACTGTTTCAAACGATGTTCTACAGACTCATTAAATGGATGGAACATGGAAGGAAGTAACAGTCACGACTTCTGCATCATCCTTTGCCTTGAACAGCGAATTTCCAAGACTTTTAATCTACGACGCTATTGAGAGAAAACATTGTGAAGAAATCTGGATTTTACATAATTAATAAAGTCACGTCTGTGTTCCGCAAATGGAAAAATAATATAGTAGCTGGCTCTTTCTTTGGCCAAAGAATTAGCATTGCCATTCAAAGTGGCAATGCTGTCAGTCTTCTGGACACGATCCCGGATGACAGCTCTGCGTGGGAGTACTTTGACGCCTAAGTGTCCTATTGTCGTCGTCGTATGCATGTAAGATGAGTATAAGACTAGAGGAAGACCAAAGAAACTATGAATGGACTGTGTAAAGGAAAAAGGCTAGAAAAAAGGTGTCTGATGAAATAACGAGTAATAGTATGGACAAAGATCGCATCTATGAACCAACCTTGGCATGCGCGGCTTAACCTGAAGGTTACTATTTAAAAAAAACTGACTTATTGGTTCAAAATTCCAATACTCAGCACAATGATCAATGCTCTTTCTATCTCAGTACTAGCAGAGGCATTTGCCCTGCACTAGCCCACGTCTACTTTATCTTACGGATCTCTTATGTAAAAATTATGTATAGACAAGAAATTACAGCTTATTGGCTCCCAAGTAATTACTCATAAAACTAACTCGAGATAACTACAGATTGGTCCATAGCTAAAGGCGATAAATAGCTCGTTTAATCTTAGTTGACTTTAGAAATTGTCTGTCGCCTATTTTAAGTAACACTAAAAAACACCTAAACAATGCCTAAGAATTATAGTACTGTTGGATTATCGACTTTAGGCGCCGAGTTGAGAGATTATAATTGAACTGTGAACTTTTTTATTTAGGCATTAATTTGGGTATTACCTAGTGAGGCTATTGAAAAATTGCAAGCAGTCAATAGCCTGAAGGCATTGATAACTATCATACCATCAAAAATTTAATCATGTACGATCATGACATTAATGATAGGTATTATTAAAACTATTAAACTACTTTTTGTAGCGTGTATTTCGTAAAGATATACTTAGGAAACAGCTTTTAATGTCTTGTGTCTTTTCGTGGCTTTAAGATAATAAAACCTTGTATTTTAAGACTTCTTCCTCCGGATATGTTCGCTTTTAGTAAATTCAAAATAAAGAGCAATTGTTGACATTGCACTACATATATTTTTATAATTCATAAATATATATCGACTCAAAGCAGTTTTGGAAATATAACTACAAATGGTTCTGCCACAAATCGTTTAAAATAACAAGTAATACCATCCACATGACAACTTTTAAGAAAAACTTTTGTTCTCCCCGTCATTGTGATTTTTTTTTGTTCTGGACCATGCCTGGGAACCTTCGAGTTACGGAGATATTGGGGGTCAAAGTTCCAAGGTTTTCGCAAGTTTTTTTTTTAAATACTAGTTTTTTTTTTTAAATACTAGTTTTTTAAGGTTATAACTTTATTTCAAATCATCTATGACCCGTTTACTATTCAATGCGTCCACCAGCAAAATGTTTTGAGTGCGTTAAATTAAGTTTTACCGTAAAACATGAATTTCCAACCAAAAAAAAAAGTCGTTTCCCAGCAATATTTTCTGCGTAGGGTTACTTAGTTTGATGTGCAGAATGCTTGGTTGACGGCTTCGTGAAGGGTCTTTTAACACCTTGTATATGTTTCCCCATAAATCATTAACACATTTAAAAAAACAAAATTACGACATCATTTGAACTAAACCTTACCCTACATTCATCATCATTTAAATACATAAAATTCTCCTTAGACATCATTATCATCATCATTCTGTTTGCCTATATCGTTTCGCGGTGTTTTCTCACGTTTATCTATATTATAATGGTCGGTTTAAGACATTGGTTCTCAACCAGTGGTCCGCAAGAGTTGAATTTCGCCTGCGAAAGGTTTAATGCAATTTTTTTTTTTATGTCCGTAACTGTCCCGTCCGTGTATCCCGTTTCTAGTGTGAATGATAATGTTAGTGACCATGATAGTTTAAAATCTTCTATTTTAAATTCATAATTCATTTCTTTGCATCAGACACAACGAACCATAATTTAGTTAGTGGTACACTTAAAAATGATGTTAGTAGGTAATCAAATAATCAGAGACAAATACACACCACATAATACTATTAACTATACTATAATATTATAAAGCTGAAGAGTTTGTTTGTTTGTTTGTTTGCTTGAACGCGCTAATCTCAGGAACTACTGGTTCGATTTGAAAAATTCTTTTAGAATTGGATAGCCCATTTATCGAGGAAGGTTATAGGCTAAAAAAAATTTCACGCGGACGAAAGTCGCGGGCAACAGCTAGTACAAAATAAAATTTAAATTAAATGAATACAATCGTTTTTTATCAAATAAAATGCATGTGAAATGCATGTGTATAAAATATGTATGTGTGTGTGTGTGTATGTAAATGTATGGGTGTCTCTTTAAGTCGTTTTTTTGAACTTTCGAACAAATACAGACAATGTCAGTGCAAAATCAAGTTAATTTATATCATTTTTTTATTTTTCTACTAAAGATGTTGTGTTTTCTATTACCTGTCCTATAATAATACTGTTAATGCATATTACTTTTGATGTTAATAAGTAAAAATAAGTTTACTTATAGATTGACAAACTTTATTTTTCTTAAACCGCTGTTAACAACAAAAACAGGCCACTGAGAGGCCTCTAGACATATTTCAACACAAGTGGCATAAGATTTTCGGCAACTTATGAGAACCCAAACACGTTATTGACTTTTCCATGATCATTGAAACAGGCAGACATTACTTTTTCTTAGGAATATTTAGAAACATGAAAAAAAGATTGACATTGAGCTTTTCTGTAACTAAAATCCTATCACAGTTATTGCTGAATACAAAAAGGTTGAAATCCCCTGGTCTAAGATATTATTTACACAACAGAACTCCGTTGATGACACTGCTTGCGACACACTGCCCCATTCACATGTTATTAACAAAAATTTTGATTGTTTTAGCCGACATGTTCTTGAGATGTTTAGTTTTAAGCTGGGGCAATTCTAATTGGTGTTGTGCAGTAAGTTTTGGGGCTAAAAATAAGCAAAACATTGTTTTCATGTTACCATCTTTGTGCTAAACTATTTGAAATGTATTGTTTACTAGTAGCGCGATTGCTGACCATGTGTCGTGGGTTCGATTCCCAGGTCGGACAAAGTGTTTTTGTTTTTTTTCCATCAGGAATTGCACAGTAGCAGCCACGGAGTCTGAATTTGTGCCCGGTTGATGGCAATAGGGTCATCCCCTGTTACATGGGACTTAAACATAACTGGCAAAATATGAGTATCCTAATGGGGACACCTCTGCCTAACCAGGCGGGATGTTATGTTATTTACTAGTTTTTCATAGAAAGCCTTATTATAACCTTTTTTTTTTTAGGATGGGTAATCATCACATTAACATCAACAAAATGAAAAAATAATATTCTAATTGTTATTTCTAAGTTGTCGATGACCAAATCACAATCTGGTCTAGAAGTCTACATTTAATAAATTAAAATATCGTTTAGAAATCACTATTGAAACATTTCGCCTAAAAAATTACCACACCACTCCACTTTTTATTTGCACGAACAGCCTTTCAAAATCAATTAAAACACAATATCAAAATCATTCTTATCTCTAAAACAAATATAATAACTAAATAATATTTTGACCTAATTCAACACTAGTGTTGCAAAATCGGTACCAGATTGTTGAAATAAACCGGTATCGGTACCGGTTTCAGATAGATAGGCTTTCGTTTCACGTCACTACTGCTGTAATATTTCTCTCAGTATTGAGAAATGACCTTGTTTGCGTATTAGTGTTGTCAAAAGATAATAATCTTGTTCTTGATGTCAGAAGCTTGAAAGTCAATTGTCTAAAAAGATTTGAAGATATAATTGCATTAGTTTATTCTCAACCTGAGAATCAAACTTAATACCTCACTCTCACGTTTGCAAAGATCATCATCTGCCTAGCATTTTCTCTACTATGTTGGGGTCGGCTTCCAGTCTTACCGGATGCAGCTGAATACCAGTATTTTATATGGAGCGACTGCCTATATGACCTCCATAACCCAGTTAGTACTGGATAATACTTTGTAAGACTGGTTGTCAGACTTTCGGGCCACTGACTGTCAAAGATCTACAAATGAAAGTCGGGACCAACGGCTTAACGTGCTTTCCGATGCACGGAGAAAACTCGGTGAAATGGGTGATCATCCATCCATAGACCAACATAAGCACGGCTTAACCTGAGTATTGATCCGAGCGGCTATTATTATTTAGCCACGAGCTTTCGTTTTCAAGGATAAAAGATATTTATTTTGTAACTACTACACTTTTTTCCGATAATCCTAACTTATAATATTTATACACATAACATCACGCCTGTAATCTCCGAAAGGTTATACAGAAGTGTACTGAACACCCAGATTTCGCCAGTGATGTTAGTCCCATGATACAGTAGACGAGCCTATTGCATCAACCGAACAAATCTTGTTATCTTCAAATCCGTCATTATCTTGGAACACCATCTAAGATTTCGACTTTATAACAGTAAAGTCAATCAAAACATATAATTTTGACAATTGACACCAAAAAAAGACAAAACGCTTTTGATTCCGATCATTATATTAATGCCATTAGTTTTGGTGTCATCTTGAAAAGTAGAGAGTGTGAAATAATCACCTGTTTATTACTGAAATAATAAAGATGAATCGAAAAGAATAGGCACCATTATTTCTTAAAATATTGTTCTTTTGTTGGTAATTGGGTAACAGCACGATACTCCAGTTTTTCAATAGAAAAGACTGTAAGTAGAGTGAACCAAAGAAATACAATGCAAACGAAATCAAGAGTAAATGCAAATTAATTTGGAATATATCAAAAGTATTATGGTAATAAAGCTGTATAAAGGGTGGAAGGGACAACGACGCGAAAACGGTTACCAAGTACTCAGTACGTAAATAAACAGCTGTTCCATATATTTTGACCGTGAAGGTGAACTATATTAGGAACACCTGCTTTATTTTTAATTACCGATGGAAAATTTCAATGTGAGGTACTTAACATAAATCTTAAGTGGCATACACGGAGAAAAACACATTAAATATGACGTTTCACTAACTCCCTCAACCATGATTCATTCACTTAACCATCATTCATTCACTTAACCACCATGCATTCTCTCCACTATCGTGCATTCACTCCACCACCATGCATTCACTGCACCATCATGCATTCACTCCACTATCGTGCATTCACTCCACCACCATGCATTCACTGCACCATCATGCATTCACTCCACTATCGTGCATTCACTCCACCACCATGCATTCACTGCACCATCATGCATTCACTCCACTATCGTGCATTCACTCCACCACCATGCATTCACTGCACCATCATGCATTCACTCCACTATCGTGCATTCACTCCACCACCATGCATTCACTGCACCATCATGCATTCACTCAACTTTCATACATTCACACACTCATTTAACCAAACTCCCCATCATTCTAAGCACCCCAGTGCGTACTGAGTACGGATTAGCCGTTTTCGCGTCGGTGTCTCCCCTTCCACCCCGTATAAAAGCAGTTCGTACTCTCATCATGATACCTTTTTTGTTGTGCCGCCAAATAGAACTTTGACGAATACGAAATTGCAGTTATATTAAACTTTTCAGCTTTATTCCTAGCTTCAAGCAAAAAAATCAGTCGTTTCATAAATCTAATTTAAATCGAATTAAGTATTTCGTTCAACTTGACTTTAATTGGTTACGGAACATTAAGCAAACTGCAAATAATCGTGATCACTCTTTGAACTTCACAAAAAACATGTTTTTAGGTAACTTTAAATTAATTTATGTTTATTTAAAGCCATTAATGTCCTCTGTCAAGGACTTTGACATTGTTAACATGGTCGAGACACGATAAACGCGTATTTAATTACTAGTAGATTTTCCTGTCTTTAATTAAATGAAGACATCTTGAAAAATCATCCAATTTAGACATTTTTATCTTCGACATTTTGATATTTGCAGCTACTGTAGGCTGTAGGCGATCAATGTCAAAGCAATTTTGTTTTATAAAAAATAGCACGTCGTTATCAAGTTATCATTATTTGAAATCTAGCACGACTCTAAAATAATATAAATGTAGTAAAAGAGCAAGAAACTCTATGGATGATCTCTCATAGGAACTAAATATTATCTAAAATAAAAATCTGGAAAATCGAATCGAATCAAGATGTCATAATTTTCTAGTATGTAATACAACATCTAGTCAGAGGAGACCGGAGGATGTTTCTGCTCATTCCCTTAACGTAAACCTTAAGTAGTACACACTCCCTCAACCATCATTCATTCACTTAACCTCCTTTTTCACTCCACTATCGCATTCACTCCACCATCGTGCATTCACTTAAACATCATGAATTCACTCGTTTAATCAAACTTACCAATCAATTGATCAACGGAAATAAGCAATTTCTTATTGTCACGTTAGTTTTAATATCAATCACGATTTTCGCTTAACAACACGTTCTTATCTTAACATATTCTATTTCCTAAATAATTCACATTGTGGAATAATTATTTGCAGTCCATCAAGTGTACCACACCTTAGATGACTAATGATGCCCATTCTAGTATTTTTTTAAGATGAAGAAGATGACCAGACTAACCAGGAAGTGTCGACCTGTTGAACTTTTTGCAATGGTCAACTTTTTTTGGTTTAATTGCTTCTTCAGTTCATTGCAAAAAGGGGGACTTCAATCTGGTTTTACATTTTACATGCCTGATTAATATAAAAGTAAACGATTATTTTATTCCACGAATAATACCAGTCAAGTAACGTCGGCTGGAATTCAAGTTTTGACACATGTACCGGATTAAATTTATTTTGACACATATTTGTATTTATATAAAAAAAAATTAATGAATACATCATACCCCTCTCTATTTTTCATCATGCGCATTGCGCTTTGAGGAATAAACATATAATATTTTTAATAAGAATTTGTGAGCGCAACTAATGGTTGCGCTTCGAGGAATAATTTAGTTGCACTTAGTTGGTTGCGCTTTGAGGAATGCCCCACATATTGGGGTATAACCAATTTATTTTTATATGGTCACATCCTTTTATCTTTTTTAAAATTGTGCTTAGCAGATAAAATAAAGGAAAGAAAAGGCGTCTATTGGCATATCAATGCATGAAAAGTATCAAAGAAAAAATATAAATATGCCATAATGGCCTCGGCTCAACAAAATATCAGATTTCAACATTAAATTACATAACATCACGCCTGTGGTCCCCGGAGGGTTAGGCAGAGATTTACCTAGGTGTCCATGTAATAGGTGACAAGCCTATTGTCATCAACCGGGCACAAACCCTGCCTGTGGCTGCTACTGAGAAAATCCTGGTGAAAAAATCCAATAACACTGCCTGCCCTGGGAGTCGAACCCAGGACCTCAAGCACAGCAGTCGCGCTTGCAACCATTAAACCAACGAGGCAGTCAGTGTTTTTAATTATGTGGATACTAATCAACCTAGTACCAGTCCAGCAACGAAACAGATTATTTAAAAAACCAAACTATGACCGCACAAAACAAACACGGAACTACTATAACCTTTATGGCATATTTCACATTAAATAAATATTATAGTGAATCCGTTTCGTCCTTGACTGAATTTAGTTGTGATGACTAAACGTGAGGTCATCGGTATCTGTCGACATCGGCACACGCAGCTGAGATTGGGGCTTGTCCAGTATTACTTGGCCCTGCATATTATGGGCTATATCACTTCGTTGACTCTTATTGCTTACTAGGTAGCTTAAAAAAAAGTAATAAAGGGTAGCTTAATAAAAGTATCCTATGTGTTAATCCAGGTTATAAACTATCTGTGTGCCAAATTTCATCCAAATCCTGTCACAAATTTTTGCGTAAAAGAGTAACAAACATCCATCCATCCTCTCAAACTTTCGCATTTATAATATTAGTAGAATTGCACACATAAACATTATGCCTTGAAGGTTGGAGTCCTTGTGATGACAGGGAACAGCTCCTGAATCCGAGTTCCTACAGAGATATTACACACTGCACTGGTATTCAGCAGCGATCATTTGAGGGGTGGTTAAGTTCTGCAAGCACGGAGTAGACTTGATGTAGATGTTTTATAGAGCATCTCCCTTTCGAATAACTATAATTACTAAACAAACTAATGCTAGAATTTTCACAACCACATTATGTTTAATCTAAGCTGCTAAGCTGAAGTGCGACTGGGCTGGCTATGTCTGCCGTATGCCCAACGAGCTGTGGGCCAAAATAACCACGTTGTGGAGCCCTGACACAGCCAGAACGCGACGCGGTAGACCTCGCAGGAGATGGCGGGACGAGTTTTACAGAACCAACGACCAGTGGGCCACATTGGCCCTGGATCGAAAGATTTGGAAGTCATGAAGGGAGGCCTTTGACCAACAGTGGGATGACACAAGCTAACAGTAACATAATGTTTCCGAATGCTCGCTAGGTCAAAAGGTCGAGCCTGTACATTTTAAGGTGTAGGAGAAATCGTGTACACCAGTGGCGAAGGTTCCATACAACCCGATTTCTTCTGACTTCCCTTTGAAAAATGGCACAGTCAGTATTCTATAGACAAATAATATAATCACATTAAAGATATGTGCTCCGGCTTACCTCTTACAAAAATTGACCCTTCGCTACTGGTGTACACTGTACATTTATTATTATTTTGGTATAGGCCCCATTTTGTCATAGTTCAAGATAAGCTGGATGCACTCACACGCACAAGTGTCGTTATACTCGTTATGCGTTTAGTAATGTTAATCAGTGTGCTGCAATTCGCTGAATTTAAATAGCTACTTAAATTGCAAGATATTATGGTATGAATGGCTGACATGATTAGTTTTTGGTACGGTTTATGATATAAGTAGATATGTTTGTTGGTATTTTTGGAGTCTCTTATAAATAGTCCCTTTGGAGCTCGTGGCTAAATAATAACAACCACTCTTGTCGATCTTCAGGTTAAGCCGCGCTTGCCTAGGTTGGTCCTTGGATGGGAGACCACCTATTACACACCAAATTTCCTCCGTGCCTCGGAAAGCACGTTAAGACGTTGGTCCCGGCTGTCATTTATAGATCTTTGACAGTCGTTACAGGTAGTCAGAGGCCGAAAGTCTGACAACGAGTCTAACCATAGAGTATAGTATTACCCAGTACTATCTGGGTTGTGGAGGACAGATAGGCAGTCGTTCCATGTAAAATACTGATAATCAGCTGCATCCGGTTAGACTGGAAGCCGACCCCAACATAGTTGGGAAAAGGCTAGACGGGGGAAGACTTCTAAATACTCTCATGGGAGCCACGTTTCATGAATATCACCTACAAATCAACTGCATTCAATAAATTCGATCTAAATGCACCAGACATTCAGTGAAAACAGCAATTGAATATCGCTACTTCCCGATGCAATAAAGACCGATCAACATAAAACAAACGATTGACGCAACGCATCAGCCTATAATGTTCCCCCACTGCTGGGACACACGGTCTCCTCTCTATGAGAGGGAATTGGCTATAATCCACCACGCGGGCCCAGTGCGGGTTGGTAGATGTCACATGACTTTGAATTTTTGGTTCTAGGACGTGCCGGTTTCCTCACGATGTTTTCCTTCACCGTTTTGAGAGCAGTGGTGATGAAATAAATTACACAAAGTAATGCGCATGCCTGGGTTCGAACCCACAATTTACTGTTCGTAAGTCGGAGCCGCCACCACTGGGCCACCGCTGCTCTTTAGACTACGTAACTTCACATAATACATAACATTTCTTATCATTCCTTATCTCAATCTATGGGATGTCTAAGTTACTCAAACAAAACAATAAAAGAACGACCTCACTCACACCGCAACTAACCCATTCACGCGTGCAATTACAAAATTATGACCAACCCGACAAGCTCCATTGAATGGTCGGAAGTAAAAATGCTTCCTACACTCGCGAATCTCTTGGAAAATGTTACGATGTTATGCAACGGTGTGATATAAGGTCTTGCGTTGGTTTGCCATGAGAGATGTAACTATTGTTTGGGGATTTCAAAATAGTTATTAAGATGATGGAAGATGGATATTTATCTGTAGTTCAAAGACTATATTTGATGGCTATATGTGTAAAGACTATATGTGTATGGGTTCCCGATAGCCATAATACCGCAGCTTAAAGCTATGTCAGAGGCCCATGGGCGGCTTAAAAACTCTGATACTAGGTTAGGCACTATAACCACACGATAAAGAAGAAGAAGTAGCAAAAATACCACATATCTGGTGGGTATAGATCTCTCATTGTCTGTGCCAGTCCCCACAACACAAGGGACTTAAAACATAACTGGCGAAATGTCGGTGCACTATGAGGAACACCTCTGCCTTACCCTTAGGGGATTACAGGCGTGATGTTATGTTATTAATTCGATGATTTGGAAGAGATGAGCAGGGTTTCCTTCCTCGTCAAAATTGATGGCACTAAATCACTTAGTTATCGACATTCACTGTAGTCGGGACAATCAAAGCCACTAACATTCTTGCTTATTAATAAGTCTTTGACCACGGTATGAGCTGCTTTAGTATAGCTATTGTCGATGTAAAAAACCTTTGCTGTCACTACCAAGCTGGTGATTTTGTGAAAATCTCTTCATCATTTACATTTGTTAAGAAATCAAAGATTGATGTACCTAACCAAGATTTTGAAACAATATTTTGATTGGAAAGATTGTCCATGGAGTTTCTTGCCCATTCTTCTCCATTGAGATCTAGGCTTTGGAATAGGCAACTACAGTACTTTCACAAGTTATTATGCCTTGTTTCTCTGTCTGTGGCTTCGCCTTCTTTGTTCTCTGACATTCAAAAGTGCCTGTTATGGTCTAATTGAAATAAATGCTTTGTGTTTGAGTTTGAATCAGGTGGTACATACATAATGGAGTATTTCTTAGTTCTGAAAATGTGCATCAGCCATGTTTTAGATACTTCAAACCAAAGAAGTTTGTGTGTCGTCACTTGAGTGAGGTAAAGAATGCTTGATGATGTACAGAATGCGTGATTGAGGGATTCATTCGTGAAGGGTTCGTTTACACTCTGTATGTCATAAATCTTATGGTATAAATGGCAACTACGCTTATGTGATATTGAATATCTTCCATGAGGCAATAAAGCATGTAGGTAATTTGATAATTTCAAGTTTTAGCAAACAGGGCAGAGGTTAAAGATCTTATCCAATAGGGATGGGAGCCGATTGTATTTCATTCTGCGCCTACGCAAGTTTATCTGTTTGATATATTTTCAGAAGCTGACAAAGATTATCTACAAACAAAACACCTTGGACTACCTTGTTGGTCTAGTGGTCTCAAGCCGGACTGCTGAGCATGAGGTCCTGGGTTAGATTCCCGGGTCGGGCAAAGTGTTATTAGGTTTTTCCATTTGGAATTTCTCTGTAACAGCCAAGGAGTCTAGATTTGTGCGCGGTTGATGGCAATAGGCTCGCCCCCTATTACATGGGACTT
The DNA here is from genome assembly GCA_905163415.1 of Noctua fimbriata. Classification (NCBI taxonomy): domain Eukaryota; kingdom Metazoa; phylum Arthropoda; class Insecta; order Lepidoptera; family Noctuidae; genus Noctua; species Noctua fimbriata. Next base: position 4,957,882 of record LR990946.1, read on the forward strand.
AAACATAACTGGCGAAATTTGGGTGTACTATCAGCTACACGTCTGCCTACAAACAAAACTCCAAAGCTACGAAAAACCTTGCTCATAACTCAATCTTCATTCATCAAGGAACCCTAACATCACGCGTACCGCTCCGGGAGACAAAATAATGATCCCTATTAAATAATCAATAGCATTATATGCTAATGTTACAGAGCGTTTCCCATGGTGAGCCATTGTTCACCATCGTTTGCCACCGTGTACAGGGGAACAGTGACCCAGAAACAATTGTTTGTATTTGACCTTGTCTGTGGTGTAGTGCAGTATTGGAGGGAAAATATAGAGCGAATGTAGAATATTGTAAGGTATTTTTCGTTAATGAACTATAGAAAAGATCATAAATGATTAATCCGTGGTATTCCCACTGCTTAAGGCTTACTTCTGTGAAAGAGCAACTTTTTTAACGTGGGCCCTATGTTGCCAATCTAAAAGGTTGAATCCCTAAGCCATTCTTTTGATTTATTAACTCGCAGTCAAAATATCCACTAATGAAGAAAAATCGCGACTGCTGGGCTGCTGGGTTGAATTCCCGTGTCAGGCATATTGTCATTGGGTTTTTACATCAGGAATTTCTTAGTAGCAGCAATGGAGTCTGGATATATGCCTGGTGGATGGCAATAGGCTCGCCCCCTATTACATAGGACTGATATGACTGGTGAAATATGGGTGTACTATTAGTTACACCTCTGTCTTATCCTTCGAGGATTACAGGCGTGATGTTATGTTATGAAAGAAAAAACTGCGTGGTTTATGTCTACCTAGTCTTTCGGGATATCGCCAAGCAATTGGTCGACTCATCACGTGGACAGAGAGCTGGCCTGTTTTTGAATGAGGAATCAGCATTGCAATCCAACGTGGCAATGCTACCATCCTTCTGGGCTCTGTTCTCAGCTGACAGCAATGCTGACGAATTTTTTGACGCCCTGTATTTTTTTCCCCTTTTGTTGCTTAGTACATAAATTTATCATTATTAAATCTATTTTACAGTTTGTAAATAATGTAAAGAAACGAACACATTTACTAGTGTGTAAAACTGTGCTAAGAAGGGATTTTTAAATGATTTCAGGACTAAACCTCTGATGAAGAAATAATAGAGTATTGAAGATGGTAAATAAAAAGGAATGGTATATTCGTAGTTTGCTTTATTTTATGTAGAATATTCATAATGGTATCTCATTAACCAGTTATGCATTCATCGATATTTTTTTAAATTATGTATGTTCCAAATACAAGTGATTTATTACTGTGAGAAGTCATTAAACTTTTACTAAACCATAGACAAGCTCACGAGACTAATGGGCGTCTGAATCCACTTTATTTTTTAATGACTTTAGAATTAAATCGAAAGTGTTCAATTTTGTAATTGTCCACTTTAGTTAATCTGCTCTCAGACATCTAAAATAAGGTGAACTTGTTAATTAGTAAGAGAAAAAACGATTAAATAGATTTACATACTAAAAACTATGTCAAGATATCAAGTTGCATTGTAAAATATGCATGTGTGTAGTCGGTGTAGGTATTGCCAATTTCAAAAAGCGATTACCCCAAATTCAATAAAAAGGAAATCATTGGCATTCCAAATTCAAATCTTTATTTTATTCTATTCGCGCCACAGACCACAGTGGTCAGAAAGCGACATCCAAGTGAAAGTAGAAAAAAGAAATATTTTATTTAAAATTTCACATTCCTAAAACATTTCGTTCACACGCGTAATGTTATAATCTTGTGTTCATGGTCTAACAACCACGAAATCTTGTTACTAAACATGTTGTCACAGTAAATTGAAATATACAACATCAATTTGGCGCTCTTTATTGCCGCCATTTTGGACTTTAGCGCGAAGACGGACCGATGTTGCCATCACAAAAAAAAAATCTTTATTGCACATATTTGCTTGCACAATTACAATGATTTCTATTGTTGGTTTATCTGCAAATAAATTGTTGATGGTAAGCAATGAAGTTTTATTGTGTAACTTTTAGGTTTGGCAGACAGAGGTCGTTTACCTTTAAATGTATGAATCCAATTCATAACTGATTTTATAACCATCGTATACTGTTATGAGAAATGTTACTCGTTACACTAGTCTTAGTTATACGATTTTAGAGAAGAATAAGGTCATATTTCGATATAAATAAAGAATAAATCACACCAACCATTTAAAATAATGATTAATTCCTTTTATGGAAAGTCTAACAGAGAAAGAAGAAAGTTCGTAAAATTTTATAAATCGAATCACATTCCTTCCACGCCTTCGAAATTCAAAATGAGGTAAAAACAGATCGAACTTAGCCCATGCGCCTGCGATTGGTGTCGCATAACAAATAATTACAACTACATTTTTTTTGTGTCATTATGAACTATATTGTAACAGTAATAAGGGATAGTATCGCTTGCTTTTCCTACTACTTAAAGAAGGCGACGTGAATGTCAAGTACAAGAAATCGATTATAGTGGTTCGCTAATTTTCGGTCACTTTCAAGTCGCGGCCAATAGCATCGATGAAAGATCATTTGCAATTTATTAAACAAGTCTACCGTCCCTGTCACATATTCTATCAGTTTGTTAAAAAGTATGACAATCTATAAAACTTCTTCATAAAAAAAAAATGTGTAGGCATAAGTTTTTTTTTTAAAGTAATCATTCAATGTATTCGGGTCAGCACCGAGTTGATAGTGAAACTGCATTTTTTGTGTACACCCACAGATACCGTCTGTCGCACAGTGCTTCAAACTGGACAAATTATTTGATCACACATTTGTGTACTTAACATACTTTTTTCACGGTTTTCTCGAGATATTGCGAATTTTCGTGCGTAAACTATATTTAGCGTAAATAGTTTTTTTACGCTAAAATTAGTTTTTTTATCTTTTATGTGAGTTAAACTTCACCTTGGATCTGTTAAATCGTGTCAATATTTTCAAGTTCATTTGGGTACTCGTTTTATTACTTAAATGATTTAAAAAAAAATGCAAATTAGCATCTTAAGCTTTAAGTTCCTAACTTAATTTCAAACCATAAACAAGAAAAAACAGTGATATTAAATTATACCTAATAGACACAATTTTCATGAATAACTCACAAAAAAAAACCCAAACTAATCAATTACTTTGTCCACAAAGAAACGCTAAATAGCCCACAGTGCGTTACCAGTTACGTAGTCGAGTTAATTACAGAGCACTAACCATAAAATTATAGGCGAAGCCAGCATTCTAGGTCAATGTGGCTGATCAGATGTCTATAGCCGAACGTGATCATTTTGAGCTGGTTGGCTGTGGGTAATGGAGCCTGATTACAGGCTAACTTGGTACTTTAGAAGCCGTGATCTTGATTGAAAATGTTAGTAGTAGTTGGTGATAGGTTGAGTGAAGAAAAGTGGTATTTTGGTAGATTACGTTTGGTTTAAGGTTGGCTATTTCAATATGCTTGTGACATTCTTGAGGTCACCTGACCGTCAGTCCAGGACAACATCATCATCTTCATCTGCGTCGCCTTTTCTCAACTATGTTAAGGTCGGTTTCCAGTCTAACCGGATGCAGCTGAATTCCAGTATTTTACATGGAGCGACTGCCTATCTGACTTCCACAACCCAGTTAGTACTGGGTGATTTATCTTGGTAAGACTATTCAGGATAACATTATCTTTAAACTACTATTACATGAAGGTTTTAAGTAAACATAAAGGTTCTTGCGGTATTGGCTGAAGAAGGCGAAACACAGAGAGAATTGCAAGAACTTGGGGAGGAATTTGGCCCATCAGTAAGACTCATGTTGAGTTAACAAAAAAAAAAAAAAACAAGTTTTTTTGATCAGGTGTTTAATCTGCGACCTGAGACTATAACAGTCAGTTTTTAAAGTCTTTTCCTCGACAGCCTACTACGGAGATTAATCAAGTGAAAAAAAGTTTAGCTTTACCTTTTGCCAATTTCATGTATGACATCTGGTACATGCAGTTAAAAAAAGAAAGCCTCTTTCATCAGAGTCATAATTCGTTAACTGTAGAATCAGCAATGAAAAAACGGGTTTGATAAACTTGAATGAGATGGGCAACGCAAAATTTACTTTCGACGAAATCTTTTCCACAAATCTTTTACTCAAGTTACTATGGAGTGCTGTAATTCTAACGGTTTACTATAGAAAACTACTAAATAGTGACGTCTTTCGCGATCCATTATACCTTTCATTTGTAAATAAAAAAATACTACAACAAACATTCTTTCACAACTCAGTAAAATCGAAAGTGTTTGAAAAGTGTGAATTGGGAAAAAAGTTTGTATTGTCGACCTACGGGCAGGGTTGCCAGACTTTTAGTTGGTAATTTTCCCAGAATATTGGGTAATACACAAACTATAACTGTATTTATTTATGTATGTATTTGAAATTATAATTCTTTGAGATTTTGGTTCAATAATCGCTGTTTTTGTTTGGTTTATAATAATTGATGTATATAATTTTATTTTTATTGATTATTTTAATGTACATGTGTTTAATATGATTTTAATTTTTATAATTTTTATATGGACCATGTCTGAAATAAATGATTAATAATAATATTTTATTTATATCTTCTAACAGATTCATTTCTCAGTTTTCATATTAAATTACAATGTTTAAAGGAATTGTGGGTTTTTTCGTCTGTGTGAGTTTCTAGATAAGTCTTCAAAATCAAAAGTTATAATTACTGTCATAACAACTTAGTCTACTTTTTGTCTCTAACCCAGTCCCATTATCAATAACCTTCACGAGAACAGCGCCATATTAAACATAATAGGTATAATAATTACACAAATGATCGCCCACACGGCCATTATCCATTGTAAATTGCTCAATATTGACCTAACGACCACATCTGATGCAACTATACCAAATTATAAAAGATTAATAATGAGTTTAAGATCGATATTGAAGTTTTGTCAGTCCATTAGTTATAAGATGAAGAAAGTAGTGAAACATAGGTAAGTTTATGATCGGAAAGTGAGAGTATTTCTTTATGCGTTCAATTTGTAGGATTCATGTTTTTATGGTGAAAATAAATGGTCGTAAACTCATCGATTTAACAAGTTAGAGTGATGGAGAAAATCTCGGAGTAGCTGTAATCATTTTAAAATATAACCTAACTAGATATTTTTCTAAAAACAAATGCTCATTTTATGGAATTACAATGAAGTTTCCATAATTTAGATGGTCTTTTTCGAAGATTGAAACATTATTTTCACCCATCTACGCCAGAAAGACTTAAATAATTTAATTCTTTTTTATTCTTTGACAGTCGTTACAGGTAGTCAGTGGCCCGAAAGTCTAAACAAGGTTTATCGTATTACCCAATACTAACTGGGTTGTGGAGGTCAAATAGGCAGTCGCTCCATGTAAAATACTGGTACTATGCATCCGGTTAGACTGGAAGCCCAACATGCTTGAGAAAAGGCGAGCCAGATGATGACGAACAATTTTTTACCCACAACTAGGGGAAATAAAAATGAATCATCTGGCAACCCTGATCAATCGAGGTCATAGTAAAAGCGAAAAGCGCGAAACAGGTTTTGATTCGAATTTGGGTTCGTGACAGGTTGTTTTCTCTTGCCCCGAGGCTTCACCGCAGCTGGCTGATCGAGATGCCAAGCACGAGTCTGGCGAAGAGTGAGGAGTTTATTTATTTCATTGTTCATCACTGAAACAGAACATTATTACACTTTGTTTCACTGGGTGACAGTAATTTAAACAACTCATTTGAAATTGCGCGAAGGAATTCGGTTCAATTCGGTCAGTGACTTCTTTAGTCGTTCATTTCCATCAATTCAAAATCAAAAAAAAATCAAAATATTTTATTTCACATAGGCCTAGATGGGCACTTATAAAACGTCGAAAAAAGGTGCACGGTTCGGGTTGGTCGTTTTCTATGGAGAAGAACCGGCAAGAAACTCCATGGTTACTCTTTTAATTCATTATATGTTTGCGACGGATTTATTTTTACGAAGTTAGGTAATAATGTTCTGTTTCAGTGATAAACAACTTTTGAAAGATATGTATGTACAATCGCCAGCGCATCAAATTACAAACTGTCAAATATTCTTATTTGATTTTGAACATTTTCGATAAAATGTTGATTGTCAAAATCAACATTTTATCGTTTAAAATCATTTGGAGACATTTGACAGTTTGTGGTAACTTGATGTGCTTTGCCTCTGTTCACCATAAAAATAAGAACGGGGTTTTACTTTGTGTGGACTATAAAACATTTGCTGTGCTTAATTTGACCAAAATCTTTATTTTGAGAGTTTTGGTACGAATATATGCGAAGTCTAAATACGATACCAAGATTGCATGCTTTTAAGTCGCAAATAATCTAACAAAAGGTTAAATAAAAACAGGAATCCGTAAGGAACCCTAAATAATCATCGTTAAAAGTCAAGGTACATCATACACGCAATATTTAAAGCTAGCAATTACGTATTTATTTTATTGCAACACTTGACTTCACGGATTTAAAATAATTTGCAAGTATTTATGGTCACTTTTCGTCGACTTACATTCCTCATCTTTGTTTAATGTGAAATCAGAAGATTTCAGTTTAGATTTTAACTTTCAAGTCAATTCGAAAGCTCTTCTCCAAATCTTGAATTAAATTAAACCTTGGAAAACTTAATCTAACCTTCTGTAAAAGTCGAAAAATCTTACTCTCAGACTTCACTTTGTCAACTAAGCAATTATTCCATTTTGAATAAAATTATCAAAAATATAGTACTTGTTAACGGTTTTTAACAAGACTTAATTCAATTTAAAACTTACGTATTTAAAATGAACTCTGTGAAAGAGGAAATCTTGTCCATAACCAAAACATACTTGGAGAGACTGGAGAGGCATCCAAATGAACTGGCCGCTGGATTGACAACACGCACGTACCAAAAAAGTCTCAAAAGAAAAGACATTCTGTACCCTCTTGAGTAGCATAAATACATGCTGCATTGTTGGAGAGCACACTCCAACTGCCAAATGTCACTTAAAACATGACATCTATTTAAAGTCCTCAAGACTGATTGCAGATACAAAAGAAAAAAAAAACTTTCGTATACCAACATATTTTCAAAACATTACTTCGAAATTCAAATTGTAGGAACCCGCCATGTTTTACCTTAAAAATAAATGCATTCTAAATTCAAATTGTCTGCTGTCACTTGAATGAGATTCCAAATGAACTATGGAAGTATTTTAAGACCTTTTCCTAGACTATTTTTCACCATCAACGCTTTTATGAAAATCAATTATCTTTCTTATATTACATTTAACAAGCTTTACGAACAGCTTTACGAGTACAATGTGGTTCTAACGAGTGCGAGTAGGTGAGCAGTAGGTACAGGAAACCCAGCTATACACAGATGAAAGTAAGGCCGCGACGAGGTCACTCGAACAGGTCTGATCTTATTTGTGTTATTTGTAGTCTGAAGGGACTTTGGTTGTGTCCCTTTTACGTGTTGACGACTTTGTTGATTGGAAACTTCCTTTTTTTAGAGATTTTGAGTATTTTTAAGTCGTAGAGGATCCCTAAGTAACAACAAAGCTCGTCGAATCGAATGAGCCGACACGAACAAGTGTCCATCAGAAGAAATCGGAATGGTTTGAAGTTAAAGGGGTTCATGAATTTTCGTGCCCGTTTTTCTCCACAGGATTAGCTTTAGAAAGGGTAAATAATTGATTCTCTATGCAAGTTGACATTTGACATATCGTTTCGAATTATTGGTGTGGCAGTGGAGGTGTTATCTTTCATTAAAAACAAATATCTAAAAAAAACTTGTGGAAAAGTTGGAACTTTGACCCTCAATATCTCCGTAACTAGAAGGTTCCCAGGTATGGCCTAGAACAAAAAAAATATCGCAATGATGGGGAAAACAAGTGCCTTTCGGCTTCATTAAGGGTCTTGTTACACACTTTATAAAATTCTTAAAAATTACAACACAATGTGTGTTGTATTTTGACATTGATTCGATTTAATACGTATTATATATACCAACTATTATCCACATTGCACCATACCACACTATAATACTCTCTCTGAGACCATTAAAACTCCATCAGTATGTTTTCTAAAACTATCTATACCATCACGGATGAATGCCATAAGTAATGGAGACATTCTTTGTATGGTATACTCAATAATGTTAGTCATTTCACGCAGAAATACCTAGGCAGTCTAGGTAGCGTGGAGAACTGAGCTGAGATGACGTAGGATGAGCGATTGTATTGTGAGCTTTTGTGGTAAAGGGTGATTGAACAAACTACATAATGTTCTAGTGGCGAAGGCTCCATACAACTCGATTCCTACCGGATTCCCTTTGAAAAATGGCACAGTCCGTGCATCGGAAAGCACGTTAAGCCGTATTTTTGGCAGTCGTTACTGGTAGTCAGTTGCCTGAAAGTCTAACAACCAGTCTTACCATGGGGTATCGTACTACTCAGTACTAACTGGGTTGTGGAGATCAGATAGGCAGTCCCTCAATGTAAAATAATGGTAGTCAGCTGCATCCGGTTAGACTGGAAGCCGACCCCAATATAGTTGGGAAAAGGCTAGGCAGATGATGATGTATACAGTTATATATGTTGAAGATTTTTTTAAAAGGATTGCAGACCTTTCGATCTATGACGTTAGGGAACACCAAGAACTTTTCTAATAGGTAAGATTCAAGTAAAAGTAAAGCATTAGAATAAGCCAATTATTTTCTTTCAAAGCATATTTTTTCCTTTCCTTCTAGTTCATTATCATCATTTCATCCGAAAGACGTCCACTGCTGGACATAGGCCTCCCCCAAGTGTCGCCACATTGACCGGTCCCGTGCCGTCTCGTTCACCAGGTCATCGGTCCACCTAGTGGGAGGCCTTCCAACGCAACGTGTTCCGGTTCGCGGTCGCCACTCCAGAACTTTTCGGCCCCATCAGCCCTTCTAGTTCAATTGAATTATATTTCCTTTTAGTCTTCCATCTATATTTATTCATTTATTTATCATTTTATATAAGCTACATTTTGAAAAGCTTTTCGTTGCTCATTTTCTATTTCCCACAAAACTTTCCACATAGCTTCACCTAAATCGAACTATCTATAAAACAGTAATGATGATCGTCAATTGTCCCGTTGATCGACGCGTGCGCAGCTGCCGAACGTGGACATTAGTGGCCGCCTGTCACACCGTACCGTTACTAAAGCGTTGGGAATTGATTTGGCGAACAATAGGCTTGATATAGAAGTGTGGATTGTTGGATGATACGGTGAATCTGTTGTTGTGTTTTCTAATATCTCTATAGATTAGTTTATAATGGTTTAACTTTCACTAATAAGCTTTTACTAAGACAAAATCATGATTGGCAACGCTTAATCAAAAGAAAACGCAATGACTTGACTGTCAAATGAATCGATTGCTAATTGCTTTAGGTATTACTGCTGAATTCTCTAGTTTATTCTTCCTCGTGAATCAGAAGTTCACTTTTTGTATAAATATGTATAGATACTTATTCCCTACCTTCCTACCTTACCTTACCTTATTACCTACCTATTAACTTAAACACCATTGTTCATCATCATCTGCCTAGCCTTTTCCCAACTATGTTAGGGTCGGCTTCCAGTCTAACCAGATGCAGCTGAATACCAGTATTTTACATGAAGCGACTGCCTGTCTGAGCTCCACAACCCAGTTAGTACTGAGTAATACGATACCCCTTGGTAAGATTGGTTTTCAGACTTTTGGGCCACTGACTACCTGTAACGACTGTCAAAGATCTACAGATGACAGCCGGGACCAACGGCTTAACGTGCTTTCCGAGGCACGGAGGAAACTCGGTAAGTAATGGGCGGTCACCTATCCACAGACCAACCTAGGCAAGCACGGCTTAACTTAAAGATCGACCCGAGCGGCTGTTATTATTTAGCCGCGAGCTTAAGCACCATTGCTAGTAACATTAAAGTACAAAAAAAAAAATAACTGTAGTCTGAAATAAAATTTAATTTAATTTAAATTAATCATAAAATCAAAGAATACGGTCAATATGAGGGCCTACGGAAAATACACATTGATTTGTTATTCTAGAACATTCCAAGCTTCTTGTTTGGAATTTAGCCATTGCGTGATCATAAGTGGGATGATCTATCATTCGACATCATGCATGCTTATAAAATACCCTCTCAACATAACATACAGAACCCATTTGCTACATAACGGTGTCAGAGAAGGAAATACAAGAGTAATGTAAGCGATACCACAGATATGTGGAACATTTTGTATATAGGTATTAAAGCGTTTCCTTTTACCAGCAAGATATCGGTATGTGGTGGTATATCTTAATGATAGCAATTGCAATGGAATTCCTAGATTTTTTTTTATACTTGAAATAAGATATCGACTGAGGTTGAATGTGATTTTTTTTGCAATTCTAAATAGATTTGTGTTTGCCGCAACTCGCACGCTTGCCTAGAAAAAATCGATTCACTCAAACTTTGAATCAATCCAGATTATAATGATCTGGGAACAGAGGAGCTGGCAGTGAATTTAACTGGCTAGCGGTTTGCATAATAAATGTGTTGTAATTTTTGTGAGAGCTGAAAATCTGATAACATTAATATTGTCATGATCATTTGAGCGGACACACTGCTTGGCCTAAATCATCTAGGGCTGCGGAACTGTTCGAAAGAGATACCGCGGCCCTGGAACAAAAAGGGCAAAGAAGGAACATGGATGGGTTTTAGTCAGTAGAAGTCTGACACTCCCTTCCGCTTCGCCCAGAGCGGGGGGGGGGGGGGTCATTTGATGATTTTCCATGCTAAAAAAAAAAAACCTAAATCATTTTCAGTCTATTTAGCAAATAAAGAAACCTATTAGAAACAAAACACGAGTGATGTTCTGTTTTTTGTCTACAGACCCGTATACGGAAAATATGTTACTTTTATTTACCTACATCATAAGTAAATGATGCCTGAAACATTATAATTTTAGATAAGAATACCTTTACCTACTGTCTCGTTGGTCTAGTGGTCGGGAGCGCTGTTCCCGAGCATGTAGTCCGGGGTTCAATTCACAGGTCGGGCAAAGTGTTATTGCGTTTTTCCATCAGGAATTTATCAGTAGCAACCACGGAGTCTGGATTTGTGCCCGGTTGGTGGCAATAGGCTCGTCCTTTGGGACTTAAAACATAACTGAAGAAATGTGGGTGTACTATTAAGTACAGCTCTGACTAACCCTTCAGCGATTACAGGCGTGTTGTTATATTTTTATGTTAAAGAATACCTTCATTAAAGAGTCTGCCCACTACATCATATCATACCATGCTAAGAACGTGTCACGGGTAAGCTCCTTTATAGATCCATCACCTTTCATGGTTTTCCGTTGCGCTCTTAGCTATCTTAGCGTTCCAACATTTTCTCTATACCTCTGCCTATCCTCTAAGATTATCAGTCGTTAACATACAAGCTCTTCAACACACAACAATGAGCCTTTCCCTTCGTATCACTCCCTCACGAGGAACGTTCTCGAAGCATCAAATACCAAGGCCAAGCGACCTCAGATTGCAGTACAAGGCTGTTATGCGGAATATTTTGCACAATGCACTCTTATGTGAGATATTTAAGTTATGTTATCCGTGTTTGTTTAAGTTGTAGTGGACAATAAGTAATTATTATGATCTAAAGACTCGCAGATATTGGAGAAAAAAGAGTCAAGCTGAAGTGGGAGTGGGCTAGCCACGTACCTAGCAGGAATGCACCCGGAAAGATGGGCAACGATCGTCACTCACTGGATGCCTGTCTAGGTAGACCGTGGCGAAGGTGGTGTGACGATCTGATCTTGTTTACGGGGCGAAAGTGGCCAGATATTGCACAGGATAGAGAGGTTTGGAAGGAGAAAAGGGAGGCCTTTGCCCAGCAGTGGGACACTCAATAGGCTAAAAAAAGCTTGCCTTGTCTAGTGGTCCCAAGCAAAAAAGCTGAAAATTGGGTCCTGAGTTTGTATTGACGGCACGGTTGACGCAGTGGCTGAGCGATTGGCTGGTTCGCTGGCACGGAACAAATATTTGTATGACCTACAGGTAGTTGTTCCGGGGTTGACTGTTCGTGTATGTGAGTTTAAATGTTTGTAAACACACCCATGATACAGGAGAAATTCCTAGTGTGGGGCAAAGTTTTCTAAAAAAAAAAGTTTCCACGGGTCGACTTGTAATAATATGTTGAAGGGAAGAAAGAGAAAAGGAAGTGTCCATTAGTATGTCTGAAGTCTGGATTTGCCTATTAAAACAACTTTTAAAATCAATGATGAAAGTATAGTTGCACCTACATTTCTGCTTGGGCCTTTGAGGAATTCAGGAGTAGCAATGTCTATATAAGTGTCAAAGCTTATGCGTGAAATTAGTCACGATATGTGAAATATTCTCATAACATTATACTTCCTTATAAATTATCATGTAGATCATGATGCATTCTTCAGATAACATCTTAATGTAGAAAAGCTCGTTTTATTACCTGCAACAAAGAAAAAACATTATCATTATTAAAATATACTTATGAATTTGTTAACTAATAAAAACATAGAATTTGATGTCATTATGACATCATTCTGTAGTATGAATCACACTACGAATTAATGTTAAATCCTGCTGACAATGTCAAATATTTGAGTTTTATTCACTGTTGAATCAAATGACTTTTTTTGAGTGACAAAGGTGTAAACTACTGTTAATGGATCAACTAACAGTTTATTTACACTGTATATGCAAGCGTGGTACAGTGCATTTCGCTTATTAAATGTATGATACAAACATTCAAAAACATTAGCCTCATACAAAAAAAAAGTCACAATGTCCCCAAAATTCCTTATAAAAGTATCACAATGTTTTCTTTTCCAGTGATAGTAAAAGTACATAAATATTCAGTGAATGTGACCAAAAGGCAATAACCTCAATATCTAGCGATACGTTTTTAGAATAATAACGATCGAGCTAATCCTTAGGTGACATAGATAGAAAGTTTGTTGATCTTGAGGAATTTATATGTAAACATTTTTGACCGGTGAGTCAGTTCAGTGAACTCGTGGCTAAATAATAACAGCCGTTCGGGTCGATCTTTAGGTTAAGCCGTGCTTGCCTAGGTAGGTCTGTGGATGGGTGACCACCCATTACATACCGAGTTTCCTCTGTGCCTCGGAAAGCACGTTAAGCAGTTGGTCCCGGCTGTCATTTGTAGATCTTTGACAGTCGTTACAGGAGGCTCAAAAAGTCTGAGAACGAGTCTAAGGAGTCTAACGAGTCTAAAGAGTCCAAGGGTAAACTACGGGTATTCAGCTGCATCCGATTAGACTGAAAGCCGACCCTAACATAGTTGGGAAAAGGCTAAGCAGATGATGAGTCAGATCAGTGAAATGCTTCCTTAGGACTAAGGTTTTATTTTTTCTTTTACGGAAACTCTCCTTCATAAATATCTTAATGACATTAGTACTACTATACTTACCAAAGAAAAGATTTTTGACAATGAATCCCGTTTAGGAGTTAAATAGAGGATGAAAGGTGTCCAAAAGTTCGTCAATACTGCAGATGAAGCGCATGTTACTAAAAAAGTGATGGATGGAGAGCGAGAGGAATGATATGAAAGAAAAAGGAGTAAATGATGCCGTGACGACTGACAGGGGAGAATGGAAGAAGAAAACGTTTTACACCGACCCCGAGTAGAATGGGACAAAGGCAGGAAGATAATGATGATGAATACTGCAGATAGGAAATCGGGAATTTCAATTTAATATAATAAGTGTAACTGTCTATTAAACTTGAAAGATTGTGTAGACACGTAGCTAACATTATAAATAGATTTGTTAATAAGCTTACTAAGACATGATTGATTTAGGAGCATAAATTATATTTAACAAACCATCTGTAGAGATGCATACTTCTTTACGTAAACTTTTAAATGCTAATAAACTAAGCTATGCAAAAAAAACTAGCTCACAATCAAAAAATAATCTCAAGCAATTAAAGCAAAAATGAACATAGTAATTAAAATCATATCAAATTGAAATAATTACAGTATGCAAATATTAATTAAATAAACTCAAAAAAATAATCGTTCAGTTAATCGCTTGTTTCCGTAAACACTTTGTAAATATTTGTTTCGCTAATAAAAACAAATTTTTCAGATTTACATAACAATAAAGGCGGTTTTACAATGAAGCAGAATTTGTATGTTGAAGACGAATATAATATTACCTAAAACCCTAGCAAAATCCTGTTCAATCATCTATACATGCTTGCAAGTCGTACAATCACGAGCTACAATATGTGAACTTTTAACAAATTTTAAAAGTGTTTTTCTCTTACTGTTCTGATTAAAATTTCATGTTGTTACGAACATAGTATTCTGGAACTCATATTTTATGAAAAAGATACTATCTCCAAGTTACAATCGTTATTTCTCGCGAAAATTGCTTTTATATTTAGGAAAGTGTATACATATTGGTGCTCGTGACTGTACCACCGTATTGCTTACTTTCTAGTTCATTACCGTCCTCCTGGCCTTATCCTTATTTGATCGAAAGCATGTCTTTTTCTATACATGTCTGTAAGTAGACATCACTAAAGTTGTTCTCTTTCTAGCTATATCATTTGTCACACAGTCGATTCATCATTTCTTTGGTCTTTTCCAAATCTTACTTCCACAAATATACACTGAAATTTTCTCACGATATTTTTAGGTCAGGGGACGGGCTGAAACTGTTTACGAATTACATTAATTCAGGCATCTTATTTCAACTCAGGACCTCCCTCATATATTACAGCACTTCATCATCTGCCTAGCCTTTTCCCAACTACGTTAGGGTCGGCAGTCTACCTGGATGCAGCTCAATACCAGTATTATACATGGAGCGACTGCCTATCTGACCTCCACAACCCAGTTAGTACTGGGTAATACGATATCCCTTGGTAAGACTGGTTGTCAGAATTTCGGACCATGACTGTAACGACTGTCTAAGATCTACAAATAACGGATTAAGGTGCTTTCCGAGGCGCGGTGGAAACTCAGTATGTAATGGGTGGTCACCCATCCACGGACCAACCTAGGCAAGCGGGGCTTAACCTGAAGAACCGAATAGCTGTCGTTATTTAGCCACTAGCTCCTCATATAGTAACACTATAAAAATATTAAGTTAAATATCAAATAATTACTAACTACAAATTATCACTCACTCAACACTTTTGAGTGATTTCAAGCGTAAAACTAACACTTTTATTATACAAGTAAGGCGGAGAATGAGTTCATGAGAGATTGCAGCATCACATAGTGTATTTGTTCGCACAGTATAGCAATCGCGTGCGCATCGATCTACACCACGTAAATCGTGTGTGGTCCAAGGTATGAGATGTAGCGAGGATGCCTACGGTTCCCGTTGTTAAAAATCTAGAGTGATAGCAAGAGGTATACAACACATGTCATATAAGTTCTTATTTTTAGTCTCATTTTCTAGGGATCTGTTTTGTTACAATAAATTCCGTAAATATGAGTTCGCTAAGACCCTTTTTTAATAGTCACTCTAGATTTATTTATTTAATTTTATTTTATTACCTTAATATGTTTTTATTTTAATTTTTAAATGCTACTATATCTTTGTTAGCTTAGTTATACATTTTATGAAGCATGCTGTGGTCTCCTGTAAGTGAAGGAGTACACCTACGTGATACTTTGTCGTCGGTTATTTATTTCGTGTGTTTGTGTGCATCCTTTGTTGGACATCCTAAACAAATAAATAAACAATTTTTTTTTTTTAATAAAAAAAATTGCTCTTTTTTTTTCTTTTAGCCTGTACTGTCCCACTGCTGGGCAAAGGCCTCCCCCAATTCCTTCCATGAGCTCTTTTCCCGTGCTTCCTCGAACCAGCCCTCGCGCTACAGATCGTCTCGCCATCTCTTTCTGGGCCCGGCCTGAACGGCGCCGTCTAACATATATAGGGTATAACAGAAAGGGTATAGTCATATGAAAGGATATACGGGAGACCATCAAACTGAACAACTTTCTCCTTGGGTCCAATATCGTAAATACGAAAAAAATATCAGCTGTCCCATACATTTGGGTCGAGTAGGTATTGAAATTTTTTATGGGACAGCTGATAATTTCTGTTACTCTCTGTTTAAAACCTATCATTTACAGACTCATATTGATATTGCTGCAAGATCCTTGTATAGTTACGGAAGTCATATGGTATTCGGCCTACATTATAACAAGAACTGGTTGGTAATAGATAAGGAACTAGTATAAACTGCATGCCAATAGACGGGCCAGTAAATACCTAATTTGAAAGCGGACTTTCAATGCATGAATTGTTCGGAAAAACCCAAAATATGTACATATATTTGAACAACGATTATGTGGCGATTATGGCAAAACCCCCCTTCTTGGGGGAGGCCTATGTCCAGCAGTGGACGTCTTTCGGCTGAAATGATGATGATGATGATGATGATTTGAACAACCACTTGTTAATAAAGATTTTATTTATTTATTTTATTTATTTATTTATTTATTATATTGCCAGCCTTAAAACACAGAGACAAAGAGAAGTCTTAGTATAAGTGCCTGTGGGTGTACGTAGGACGACCAATCAAGCTATACAAAACCAGTATAACCGGATCTCTCATCATGCGGGAAATCTATACAAAGCGAGGCCATGTTATACTGGAATTGTATAGCTTGATATGTCGCCGTGTGTACAATTATTTAAAAAAAAAATCGAATGTAACACCTCATCTTGGTTTTCAATGCTTCTTCATCAAAAAAAACTTTAAATGGGTCACATCCTTGTCGACCTCTTTTGAGCGCCAAATGATGCACTGTATGCCTGTAATGTTACTGGCAACAATACCCATTTTTACCAAATAATAAAAAAAAAAAAACAAAAAAAATAAAAAAAAAACGAAAAAAAATATGATTCTCTTAAATTATTACTTAGACAGGAAACGGGATATAAAAAATAAAAAAAATAATAATAAAAAATAATAATAAATATAAAATAATAATATATTTTGTAATAATGTTAGTGACCATGATAGTTTAAAATCTGATTCTCTTAAAACTCTTCACTTATACCATAAGCAACACTAATCATAGAGTTGTATCAGCGACGCATGCGCAGATCGTCCATTGGCACCACTCTCACGCATCGCCAACCGTGAAAATGACGTTATCACCTTTTTTCCAACGCGATCGGTTTACATGATATTTTTTAAAGAGTGTAGAAGACTGTGATGAAATAGTTTTGCTTTTTATTTCTTGCTTACGAATAGGTTTTTTGTTTGTTCTTTTTTTGGGACAAGCCCACCACACTATTCTCAAACCACTGCAGCTCCTGAAAGCCAAAATCAACAGTGGCGACCACCAGAAAAGCGCCGAGACAATGAAGCTCGACGAAGTCCCAGAGAAACAATTTAAAATACTCCTCAGCTATACTTTTCTGATTAATTTCGTGGCTTGACCCAAGACAGTTAAATTGTTACTTTAAGCGACAATTAACTACAAATCTTAGAGAAATAATTCTTCTACAATGCTAATATATCGACACCTACTTGAACAAGATAGAAAACAAATTGTATTACCAACTAAGATCAAACAGCGAATCTTGGAGACCTTTCTGGTAATTTTAACAACAGAATGAAAACGTCATATGCAACATTATTTTTAGTATATGCGAAACCTGAATATAGTTTGTTCAGAATAAGTAACTGAATCGATTCCAATAATTTTTAAACCATGTTATAATTATTATTATCAATGAGCTCAAGTCGACGCTGGAGGCACGCGCTGCTTGGTGACAACGTTTTTGTGCGGACAACTAGGTAACAGAACAAGCTTATAGCTTTGAGATTTTTCATGATACAGTTTTGAAATTTTGTACATAGATTCTTTACATAAAAATACTAGACACGTATCAGGTTTCGCATATACTAAAACTAATGTTGTATATTTATAAATAACCTGCCAAATAAAACACGCCAATCACGCCTCCATTTTCTAATCAAGTCCTTCATTCATCTTCTAACACAAAGGTCATAACATATTCACAATATCTTGAATAAACAAGCTTGAACAGCAATGACTCACTCACACTTTCTTGTGAACCTGTAGGGCGAACTGTTAGTACTTTCACTTGGCCGTACATCTCTGTACATACATATGTAATATGTAAAGTTGTTTTATGTACTTAGAGTATTTCCTTTAGCTAGGTATGGTTGCGATGTTAGTCCGACTTTTACTTCGTTAGGACAAGAGAGGCGAGTTATGTTAGGTAATGTTTTGTAACTTCGAATGGACGGTGTGGCTTTTCTATTTTGGTTGGAAGGTAGTGGAATTGGTTGTAGGCAGTCTACAAAAATTAAACGCAACTGAAAAAAAAACAAGAAAACCAGATTCTATAACTTAGAAAAGAAAAGTTTAATCATAAAAAGGCTTGCTCATCATCTGCCTAGCCTTTTCCCAACTATGTTGTGATCGGCTTCCAGTCTAACCGGATGCAGCTGAATACCAGTATTTAACACGGAGCGACTGCCTATCTGACCTCCACAACCCAGTTAGTACTGGGTAATACGACACCCTTTGGTAAGACTGGTTGTCAGACTTTCGGGCCACTGACTACCTGTAACGACTGTCAAAGATCTACAAATGACAGCCGAGACCAACGGCTTAACGTGCTTTCCGAGGCACGGACGAAACACGGTATGTAATGGGTGGTCACCCATCCACGGACCAACCTAGGCAAACGCGGCTTAACCTAAGGATCGTCCCGAGTGGCTGTTATTATTTAGCCACGAGTTGATAGATAAATAATAATACAATATAGATAATCTAATGTACTCAATACAAAAAATAACTAAGATCGTTTCAAATCAATGAATTAGGCCCAAACATAAAAAGGTTCTACCCAAGTAACTTGAATCACAGAGCCTTTCAAACATAAAACAATGTTTTATATAGTTCTAGAATTAGCTCACTTACTTCAAAAATATTCTACTTTTCAAATATAAAATAAATTTCACCATTTCAGCATCTGAACGTGATCTATCAGACACTCCTCAAGAGTTACCAAACAACAAAATTACCCCCTAAAAGAATTTATCGAACTAAATAACTGAAACTGTCGCAACGACCAACAAAAGACCGGAAGATTTTGAAACTACAAGTAAAAAGACAAAGATACTTGATACATAAACGTGTTGCTCAATGAACGGATACAAAAACATCTATTCGGAACGATCACGACCAAAGATTTACGTAAAAACTAACGGGTAACTTGAGAAACTTTGTTAATGCATATAATACTTAATGTTTAGTTTAACCGGGGATTTTGATTAAAGGAATAAGTAACCTGCTGGTAATAGACCATCATTTCAGCCGAAAGCCGACTTAAGCCTCCCCCAAGTGTCGCTACATTAACCGGTCACGTGCGACTCGCATCCAGCGGATCCCTGCAACCTTCACCGGGTCATCGGTCCACCTAGTGCCTTCCAACGCGACGTCTTCCGGTTCGCGGTCGCCACTCCAGAACTTTTCGGCCCCATCGGCCATCCGTTCTGCGAGCAATGTGCGCTGCCCACTGACACTTAAGTAACGGCGCCTAAATTGACAAAATGTAGGGAACGACTGGTTTTTTTGCAATTAAAGGGTACTAATAAACTACTAATAAACTACTTTTGCTACGGGACTACCGTAGAGACAACCAAGGATACCATACCAAGCACCACCATAGACCACCAAGAATTTTAAGAGTTTACCAGCTGTTTCAATGAATCTTGTAAAGTCCAAAATACTGTGGATCTGGGACAATCCCGGCACTCTATTCCCAAACCTATGCATCTCCTGAAAGCCAGAATCAATAATGGCGACCACCAGAAAAGCGCAGAGATAATGAAGCTACAAACTTCTGCTTAAAATTATTTTTTCAGGTCAGATAACCAGTCACTCACTCCAAGTAAAATAATACTGGCGTAAATAGTGACAAATAATGAAAAGGCTTTGAGAAATCATTTCTTCTTCTACAACATTATTTTAGTATATGTGAAACCTGAATATAGTTTGTTCCGAATAAGTAACGTAGTACTAGTAATAAGTAACAAGTACCTATCGCAATAATTTAGGTACCTACTGCCAAATTATTATTATCAATGAGCTCAACACGACGCTGGAGGCGCGGGGTGACCACGATTTTGTGCGGACAACTTTGTGATTTTTCATGATACAGTTTTGAAATTTTGTACATAGATTCTTTACATAAAAATACTAGACACGTGTATCAGGTTTCGCATATACTAAAACTAATGTTGTATATCTACCAGGAGGTCAGATAGGTAGTCGCTCCATATAAAATACCGGTATTCAGCTGCATCCGGTTAGGAACAAGGCTGCTGATTTATGATGATATTTTTTGTTCATTTGTTTCAAAAATAAAATAATCTTTATCATTATCTTCATCATTCTCTTGCCCTTATCTCAATTCATTTTTGGTCGACACAGCATGTCTTCTTCTTCCATACTTCTCTATTACTCGTCATCTCAGCAGTCACCTCCTTTCTAGCCATATCATTCTTTACACAGTCCATCCATCGTTTCTTTGGTCTTCCTTTACTCATATTATAATATAATCTTTATAATTACAAAAATATTTTAAAAAAAACTATTGAAGTCTACAATTAAATTAAAAAATAGTATGAGTTATGATGTCGTGTTTCGATACGCCTTTTTAATTACAAGAATCTTAAAACGTGACCAAAAAAGACCATTTTAACGTTTCTAAGAATCGATAGGAATTAGGTGTTAACAAGAAAAAATAGCTTGACTTTGACCGTACCTCTATTAAGATTTTTTTATGGTTTTATCATACTTTTTGTTGTGGACGTCTTTAATTTGATTATTTTCCTCTGCCAGGTCTGGGAAATTGATTATGTACAGGAATGACAAGGTTGTCTTGTAAATATTTGCTTCCAAAATAGTTCACAATGAAAAACATACTGATGAAATTGCTTTAAGATTAATATTGAAGGCGAGGGGGGACCTCTTTTTCGAACGTGGAACTAACTCTTGATATTTCTAGCTAGCTTTTTGGTAATCTAGAAACACGAACCTCAGTAGAATTACTTATACAGATATCAATAGAATCACATTAAAGGCCTAAACACGTATATATGATGATAAAGACGTATGTAAGCCTTTATTCAGGTATCATTAAGGATTTTCTGGGTCATTCAGCCCTGATGAGTATACGTATATATGATGATAAAGACGTATGTAAGCCTTTATTCAGGTATCATTAAGGATTTTCTGGGTCATTCAGCCCTGATGAGTCTGAAATGTGAAACCCCGTTTCATTGTCATGATACAAGATAACGTTATTATTTTTAAATAAGAACCAAGCAAATTAAAACACCCAATCAAGTATCATCTAAAGGACAAACAAAGGCTCCAAAAACTATTTTTTTTGTCCCAAATACCAGACAAAACCGCGTTAAAAAAACTAGCGTAAACACACAAAGAATCACCAAATGGCATCATTCTTTAAAATAAATTTTAAGGTTGGGTCTTCTTCGCGTTTATTTTTTCAAACAAGTCACGTCTTCAAACAAGCGCTAAATTCTAATTCCTATGTGTTTTGTTTGGATAAAATAATGATGTTTTTCTTTGGTTTCAAAAGAAAACTAGAAAAAACTAATTATCAATATGCATTGTCTAAGCCTTTTTGTGCGTAGGATGCACGATGGTCATAAAAAGAAAAAAACTCCAACTTTTGCACGTTTAGAACTGTCAACTGTTTTTAATTTTATTCTATTTTTAAAGATTTAAAACGTGAGTATATATGACTTTAGCTGACAAAGCCAGTATGAATAACTTCATAGAAATCTATTTTTTTATAATTCTTGGTATCTAAAGGTAAGTGAAAGTGGCGCCGGTGACTGAAAAATTATGTGGTAATCGGTTATCGTGGCATGGCCATGTGATGCGGAGGAATGAGGAAAATGTACTGAGAAAAGGTCTGAGTTTGAATGTGGATGGGTTTAAGAGTAGAGGAAGACCAAAGAAACGATTGATGGACTGTTTAAAGGATGATATGGCAAAAAAGGAGGTGTCTGATGAGATGACGAGTAATAGAGAACTATGGAAGAAGAAGACATGCTGCGCCGACCCCAAATGCGTTGTGATAAGGCCAAGAGAACGATGGTCTACAGGAAAATCAAAATAACATAATAAGCTTTTATGCATCGCTAGTAATCTCATTTGATGACTGCGTAATGTCCGATGGAAGAGCGAGGAAAGCCCTATTGTATCCTTAAAACAAAAACGCCCAGTAGTAACCTCACTAAAACGACAATATAAACAATAATCAACCAACTTACAATAACAACGAAAACGGTACATAATTTACATAAGAATTAACTAACATAATAACACAGTTAGTGTCTAACTACCCGTGACAACAAGAACGAGTTAAATGCTCTTACTACATTAGTTTTGTGACCATTTTCAAGGTTAACTGTCTCCTTGGTTTAGTGGTCGCAAGCACGACCGCTGAGCATGAGGTCCCGGGTCCGATTCCTGGGTCAGGCAAAGTGTTATTGAAGTTTTCAGCAAGGAATTTCTCAGTAGCAGCCTCGGAGACTTACGCCTAGTTGATGGCAATAAGCTCACCCCCTATTACATGGGACTCAAACATAACTGGCGAAATGTGGGTGTTCTATTAGGTACACTACTGTCTAACACTTCGAGAATTACAGGCGTGATGTTATGTTATGTTTCAAGGTCAGAACGAGCTATGTTACATGCGTGTGTGCATAGGTCGTGCGTGTATGGATATGCATGCATGCGTGTTGTTATGTCTTTTTGATATTTCACGGAAGATGTTTTTGAATAAGGCGATTTATTTGTCCATATTGATAAACTGATTATTACTTATTAACTCTTTTGTGGTTTAATTGGTATAAGCCTTCATATTCATTAGCAATTTTGGAATATTTAATTCCCTTTCGGAGTGCAACAGTTTCTATCTAGGATTTTCTAAAATATGGAGATTTTATATCATGATAGGTTAGGATACTTAAGTAGAAGATGTGGCGACCCCAAAGTCAAATTTATTTTGGGGTCAACACAGCGTCCAAAATATTTAGGTTGACTGGGAGAAAATCCGTAAGGGTTTAAGTCCAGCTCTGTACTGTGTGCATTTGTGCTTTTTTTTTTGCTTAGCCTCTTATGTCCCACTGCTGGGCAAAGGCCTCCCCATAGCCTTCAACTCTTCTCTAGAATTTCTCAAAGTCGTGTCGTCAACGTTTTCTAGGCCTCCATATGTGGGCATATACTTTTAAATAAACAAATCTAGTAAATAAAATTAACGCAAGAGTAGATAGCAACCGAACGTGTCATTGTTTTCTCTAACTTTATGGATTTATTTTCTGACATAACAACAGACAAGCGTTATGTTCGAGTATGCGCAAGAGTGCCTTGAAACTTGGAAAGAGGTCAAAAAACTTTAAAAATCTGGCAACTCGACAGCCTTACTTTTACTAAAGAAAAGGCTTGTTTTTGTCAGCAATACTACTTGTTACCATAAATAGAGTTTTGGTTAACTACATTGGTTAACAACATTAGGTCAATAACCTCTCATTAAAAGTAGCAGTTTACGAAATTAGCAGAATTATTCAATGATCTTAAATTTCACTTTTCTAAGTAACGGAGAAGCTGTTATGTTAGGCTAGAAAACGTAGTATTTTTAGAAGTTACGGTATATCTTTAAAAGTAGATAAGTATTTCTGAAATAACAGACAGATGTGTAGCTGGGGAGTTTTTTCCCCCAGCGCCACTTCTTCTTACAGCTATCACTAAATAACTAAGAATTAGCGAAGGGCGGGCGTTTTTATTTACTTATTTATTTAATATTATGTAAATAACACCTTTTTTTTAGGAAGGCAAATCATCAAATGATTTGCCTTCCTAAAAATAAAAAAATCATCAAATGATTTGCCTTCCCCCCCGCTCTGGGCGGAGCGGAAGGGACTCGTACTGACTAAAACCCATCCATGTTCCTTCTTTGCCCTTTGTGTTCCAGGGCCGCGGTACCTCTTTCGAACAGTCCCACACCTTAACAGCTATAAAGCCAATGCGATGTTACCACCACCAAGATACAGATAACTCAAACTTACATAAGCTAACAAAAATATAATTAGAATACATATAAAATAAAACCTACAACTAAAAACACCTCTAAATAATTGGGGTTTTGGGGGGCTTTCTCTCTCTCTTCTTCAACCTTTGGCCACCCAAAGCTGAGTGTAGGTATCTGCCAAATCTCTCCACTTTTGGTGGGTCTGTGTCATGGCTATCCAGTTTCTTCCGGCCACTTTAATGAGATCGTCTGTCCACCTATTGGGCTGTCTTCCCACATTCCTCCGTCCGTGGGACTGTCCTATGTTATTTTAACGTTTAAAAATCTCAGCTTCAGGTTTGAGATGTCTTTATTGCCCATAAGAAATTTCACTTACGTGAGAAATATTTACCTAGTTTAGAAAAAAATATTGATTGAACGTACAATTTTGGCAAAAAAAAAAATACAACATACTAAGCTTTTCAAATTAGGCGGGATATCAGCGCTTTATAAACATAAATGACTGTCGAGTTTTATTAAAAAAAAGGTAATTCTATTCAAAACAATTATGCTTACGTCACTTTTGTTTCTATTCGAGTTAAGGCGTATGTTGTGTTTACACAAAAATACGTCTATATCATATTTTTAATTAAGACCCAGTACTATCAAGAAATTAATAAAATTATGTAGAGATTGTGCCTAAAATATAATAAACAGACCAAAAAACTACAAAAAAATATCGCAATACTTCCCATAATAAAAACAACTAGAGTACATAATGCGTACAGTGATCTAACAGCAATGACCTAATAACCCACACGTTTGCGACACCATATTACATTAACACTTCATATTATATAATACACATATGAAGATTTTTGTTTTAAAAACTGTGGTCCAACTACGAGCGGAGCGATTTTTACAAGAATAATGCTTTAAGAGGTGGCGAGACGATCTGGACGCGTACCACAAATGCTGGTTTGAGGAGACACGGGAAAAGACCACATGGAAGGAATTGGGGGAGACCTTTACCCAGCAGTGGGACAGAACAGACTAATAACAAAAAATGTTGAAGGTAGTTGTAGAAAAAAATGCTGTTGTTGGGCAAAAGATTCTTTCTTTCTTTGTTTACTTACTAATTAATAATGAAAAAAAGCTTTTTCTTAGTAAGCATACATCTAAGAGCCAGAGTCATAAAATCCGGATAAGCACATAAACCAAACACAAAAATAAAACTATTTCGTGCAAAATGACCCGTTTAGTTTTCTGTGTATTTGGATGAGAATGTGAAACTACTTTATGGAATGGATTTTGATGTGATTTTCACAATCAGTTAGATGTTTTTTAAGAAAGTGTATGCCACCGAGGCAGCCGATATTGTTGCCATCGCAGGTAGAACTTGAAGGCGGCACAGGAACGTGGAAATTGGCGCAAGTAAAGAGATGCCTATACCCAGCAGTGGGTGAAGTGAATGATGATGATGATATGCAACCTTCGTTTTATTGCAATAATGAGAAGCCAGGTTGGGTCACTTCTGCGTAATTAATAATAACAAATTAATACAAGAGATATAAGAACCTCAGAGGTCAAAGAGTCAACTGAGGCCATACCGGTCCTCCATTTCCATTCTTATGATAGAAATCTTCAGCAAATGGCCATTACAACGTTTAAGTAATATAAAGTTTATTCAATGTTAATTTACATGCAGCAATAACTTAGGTTAAAGATCAATGCGGACAAGTAGCTTTTGTGAGTGGTCTTGCAAAATTTTGTGTGTATTAAGGTGATAATTGTAGAAACGTTATAAGTCAAAGGTTTTAACATAATCAGCCTATAACGTTCCCTCTGCTGGCATCTTATCTGTGAGAGGGAATCGGCCATAATTCACCAGGTCAGGAATTAAAGCATAAAAAAGATGGAAAGCATCGCACATTTGTCTACTAATAATTATGTAATTGTTTTATGTTTTATCCAGCTTTGTGATTGCAACTGCTTTTAAAAGCCTAATGATATCTTCTTAGTCTGTGAATTAGAGCTATAGGTGTAATACGATTATGAATTAAAGCGAGTAATCTCAACCTTGCACTGTACTAACATATTGCCCTGTTTTGTAGATGCGTTCACAAATGTAAATCTGAAAAGCACAAGCAACCAGACCCGAACAATTTTATCTGCAGGCAATGCAAATATTTTTGCCGAGTCCTCCGCAAGTATCATGACAAACTGATGTAATCAAACATCTGACTCAAGTCTTTCAGTCACTACTAAAAGGTTCAATGACCTTCTCTAAGTTAAGTGCAATTGTAAAAGACTGAACAGTCGTACAAAAAGATACATCACGATAAACTGGACATATCACATTATTCTCTTATGTATTGCAGAATTCTAAGTAAAAGTGTAAATGTCAAACGTTTTAATATCTAATACTGTTGCATGTTTTCATAAAACGTTGGATTTATCTTCCGTCTTTACATAATGTGATGCATAAGTATTGCAAGCTAATATAACCTTTAGTTTGTGTAATATTGAATTGTGTAATGAAAGGATATTTTTTTTTTGATATAACTTCAATGACAATTTATTGTTTCGTATAACTATCATGACTTTCACAACGCATAGTGTAGGTGGTAGGTCATTGACCTCTGTCTTAAGTCCACCTAAAATGGTACCTATTGTTTGTGAAAATAAGTCATTGATTCCAGCTGAAAAAGTAATGATAAGAAAAAAAACAACCTTTATTAATTTAAATGTCATTCACACCCATATATATCTATGGGCCTCAGTTGACTGATAATAAAATGATTGATTGATATATATTATATTTATCGTGATCATAATATTATCACCAAGAAAAAAAGAAAGGTAAAACTGTCTCCACCAACACTCAACAAACCGAAGATTATATAAATCCGCGTTCAGTGTTAAATTTTAACAATAAACTCTCACTTTAAGTAATCCCTGTTATGATAATCGTAAGATGGAGAAATAAATAAAAATAAATGAGTAAAAAAACTTCTTCAGCGTCCCGCTCGCAGTGGGACCGCGCCTTACGTTAAACTTGCATCTCACCGGTTAATGGTTACACGGATAATTAAATTACTAGAACGGTTTGTTATTATTTAATTGTTCCAAATATTTGTACACTATTATTTTACTCTACTATTTATTTGTTTTTGTGGTAATATTGTACAGTAGTGAGCAGTGGATAATCAAAGGCTGTTTAAAAATAACATAACATAAAAACACTCCTTTTTCAGAAAGATCAGGTGCGAAGTGGTGTTCTGTACAGACGCCAGCACATCAAGCTACCCGAAACTGTCAAATTTTCCCAATCAACCTTGAACCTAATGCTTTAGCGATGAAGTTGAAAATCGATTAAAGAAATTTGACAGATTGTAGTAGCTTGATGTGCTGGCGTTTGTACATTCTGCCTAGTCCCTTGGGAAAAGACGTGAATTTATACTTTAATAATTTTCTTAAAAAAAGTATCGTTTTTTTTTTGCCGTGGTCAATGCGATATGAATCAATGTGACATTTTCTTAACATCATTACCAAATTCAAACGACGCGCGACGTCTCGTTGTGAATCTGCGATGATTTATTTTAAAAACAAATGATTTCACGTTAGAATTTGGTGCCGTCACGTGGGTGAGGTTTGAAGTGAACTTTATAGAATAGCACTTCAACAGAAGCAGAACATTATTGTCCAGTATCTTGTTCTTCTACTTCTCCAAATGATGACTCCAACAAGTACCTGGACAGCTGTCATCATTCAAGTCCTGGAGAGTGTAATTAGTTGGTTCTTGTTTATGCCTTGTATAAAATTATAAACTATTTAAAGTCTAATTAAGGTGTTTCCTTCAATGCACAATAGCACTCGAAATTGGAAATTTCAGCCCTAAACTTAAATTATACTCGCTTCAGAAACCGTCAAAATATCATCAATTGGTAAATCAGAATCTTCAAATCAAAAGAGAAATCTGTCGTAGTAATAAACACTTGACCCAGACTGAGTGAATCGTGAGAATGAATAAATTGTACGATTTAATTAATATTAAATCAAACAAACATAAATTATATGCATTTGACCTCAACTTTAACACCAGCTGTATTTGTATTTAAAGTTATCGACAAAACAACAATATTTTCCAGAAAAAAAGAAAAAGATATGGGTGGCTTTAAATAAAAACTCATTCAGAAGTTTAGTGGTGTAATAGTGCAAATTTCTTTTAAAAAAAAAAGATACTGGCTGAATACATAACCTCTTCCTTTTTTAAGTTTTTTATTCTCTTTTCGAGATGATATCGATAGATTTTATATAATTATTATCCAGTGTCGTAAAAAAATATTTTGAAATCGTTTATAGGACTTTTACCGGCCGCTTTTTTTAAAATACCAATTTAATTTTATGAAACTGAATTAATTTACATTAAAACTTATAAATGGTAAGGCCGCCCGCTCATTAACATTTGACAAATCAGTCGATCTCAAATAATCATATAAGTATTACAGAAAGTGACATTGAATTATTATTTGAGTGTGCAACGAAATGAATTATATCAAACTTGTCTTGTTTATATTAAGTTTAAAAACGAAATGATGAAACTGAAACGGTAGCGAGACTAAAATTAATTTACGAAAATAAAGCATATAGAATGCCTATACCTAATTATTTTTATTTTATGTCTGTATTTCCAAATTAACTAAAACTAAAAGAGTGATGAGTATGATGGACGGAGAGGGAGAGGATGACCAAGGAAACGATGGATGGATTGTGTGAGTAATGATATGAAAGAAAAAGGTGTAAATGACAGCGTGACGGTTGACAGAGGAGAATGGAAGAAAAAAACGTGTTGCGCCGACTCCAATTAACATGGTACAAGGACAGGCAGATGATGATTTCCGATGAACGAATCAGTCATCATCATCATCATTTCAGCCGAAAGTCGTCCACTGCTGGACATAGGCCTCCCCCAAGTGTCGCCACATTGACCGGTCCCGTGCGACTCGCACCAGTGGATCCCCGCAACCTTCACCAGGTCATCGGTCCACCTAGTGGGAGGCCTAACTAATCAATAAAAATTCTAAAATCAAGGTTAAATAGCACTTCAAACAAAATGCATATTTTTTTTAAATGCACCCACAATTTAATATGCATTTTGACCTCCATACAATTTAAGTAGAATGCAAATTAATTCATTTTATATTGAGTGAAATTAATAATGTATTATTATAATGGCTACTATTTTAAAACAGGTTCAAGGTAGAGTAATAGTTGATTGGGATTGTTGCATAAATTATTAGGTATTTATTATTATCTATATCTGCCTACCCACTGTCAAACTAACTAGACCAAATATTAACGCTTGATTAATTTTTTGAACGCTCATTAAGTTTCGTAATTTTTGACAATTGAACAAATAAATCTACCTCGTTGGTATAGTGATCGCAAGCGCGACTGCTGAGCAAGAGGTCAAGAGTAAGCCCATACAGAATAAAAAAAATAAAACATAGGTCCTGGGTTCGATTCCCAGGTCGGGCAAAGTGTTATTGGGTTTTGGCATCAGGGATTTCTCAGTAGCAGCCACGGACTCTGGATTTGTGCTCGGTTGATAGCAATAGGCTCACCCCTATTACATGGGACTTAAACATAAGTGGCAAAATGTGGGTGTACTATTAGGTACACATCTTCCTAACCTTTCGGGGATTACAGATATACCACGGATAAATTACGGACGCAGCTCCGGACATGGAAACCTCCTTGTCCGCAAATTGCAAACACGAACTCCTACACACAAATTCTTGAGGCACCCTGGTGTATGCTGTTTGCCGACGACATTGTTCTTGTCGATGAAGATGAGGATTCATCAACATCTAAGGCTTTACAGCCGGTTGGCCTTAGCCTGGTCGAGTACAATTTTCCTTTTCTGATTTATTTCTGGCTTTCTTTTTATCATTAATTCACACATATATGCCTTTCTTTAATATCAGTTTGATTCATACCTGATTTTCGATCGCCAGTTTCCGTTAAACATGATACTCGTATCAATAGATTGTGCTACAACTCCCATACATTTGTCAAGTTAACTTAACCTTGCTGTTAATACTTGTTAAGTTGCCAATACTAATTTCACATAAAGATGTTACAAAATTCAATGGCTATACGATACCTAAAAGTACCAAGCATACATGTCATAGAAGCAAAAATTTGAAGACTTGTGATATCGATCAATGCGCAATGAGCCTGCGTGGTAGATTATCATGGCCCACTCTTTCTCCCAAAGAGGAATACGAGGTCCCAGCTGTGGGGACGTTAAAGGCTGATCATATTTTACAATACCATGTGACTTAACGTCTTTGCTAGATATTTTTACTAGTACAGTGTGTTTAAAGTCTGTGTTCAATGAAGCCATTAAAATCCAACAAATGTCACGTTTATTCATTCGAACTTAGACGCCGATAATTATGGAATTTAATGAACTTTGAAATGTCAAATGACATGGCCTCTGTTTGCCTACTTACCGGTTTAAAATAACAATAAATAACTTGATATTTCGTAGCGACATTTGTAAGTACATGTTGTAAATGTCAAGATCTTTAAAAAACAGATAGTACAGAAGAATATCTCCATACAAAAAGCAAAAACGCACGCACACATAGACAAGACCAGCTTGATGTAGTTATAGTTACAGCGAGTGCAAGCGCACTCGCCACTGTCATTTGTTTGTGATCTCCACGCACACATAGCCACTCTTTACGCACAGCGGGTGCAAGCGCACTCGCGACTGTCGTTTGTTTGAAATCTTCACGCACACAGACACGCTCACACATAGACACACTTCACGTACAGCGAGTGCAGGCGCACTTGTGTCTATGTGTGCGTGTGCCTGTTTTCGCTCGTTGTATGAAGGTAGTCTTCTGTATTTATATATTCTGTGTCCTCTTTAAATGATTACTTTTGCGTAGGTTATAATTTACTGTCAATTGTTAAAACTTTAATTGTTTTTATTCTAGGGCGTACTTGGTTTTTGAGTTCTTTTTGATGCGACACGATTTAAAAGTAGGACGCGTTTATTGCTATTTTGCGGTTTTACGATGTATTTTCTGGGTATTTGTCATTCAAGATGAAATAAATTTTCATATTTATGTGTTACTACGAGCAATAGGATCTTATTTTTTTCATTATTTTAAATATCTCTAGCTTCTACATATACCGAGCAGGTACCTACTCTTATCTAAAAAATACTGGAGCCTCTTCTTCATCATCATCCGCCTAGCCTTTTCCCAACTATGTTGAGCTCGGCTTCCAGTCTAAACGGATCCAGCGAAATACCAGTATTTTACATGGAGCGACTGCCTATCTGACCAGCTAGTACCTCCGAGGTAATACGATACCCCTTGGTAAGACTGGTTGTTAATCTGGAACCTCTCCTTGTGGTCTTATAAATAGACCTAATTTTCCAAGCAAGCACAGAAATCTATTTTTTTAATGAAATAATGAAGTATCTTTAATGTAGGCAGAGATTGTGCAGTTTGTTTTATCATAGTATCTAATTCCTTTGGCCCTAAACGGCACATCATCATCATCATCATCTTTTCAGCCGAAAGACGTCCACTGCTGGACACAGGCGTCCCCCAAGTGTCGCCACATTGTCACAATACCTTCAAAATAAGTATATTGGTCTCAATTAAGTGTTATTAACAGTGTTAGGAACTTATATATATATATAATAATGCACATATTTATATATATATATATATATATATATATATATATATATATATCACACTGTCATACACTTCAAGTAAGGTTTAAAGACATGGAAATCAAAAATTCTGATAAATACTTCTGGAAAATACTAATGGAAAATGTGCTAAAATCGCCCTACGTGACGTACGCTATAAAATGGCCTGGCAACCTATATACAATCTTTAAATACAAGTTCTGTACCTAACCAGTTTCCGTAGTCGACTTTTACTTTTCGCGAATAATAAGACTTTTAATCTTTGTTTTTTTTAATATTTATTTAACACCGATAAAGATCATATGAGAATTATTTTAGCAGGAAAAACTCGCATCATTTGCCGGCTATCTGCTGCCAATTCAGAACTGTCTGTAAATTATAGGAAGATGGAGGTTTAGAGCTCGTGGCTAAATAATAACTTTAGGTTAAGCCGTGCTTGCCTAGGTTGATCTGTGGATGGGTGACCACCCATTACATACCGAGTTTCCTCCGTGCCTCGGAAAGCACGTTAAGCCGTTGGTCCCGGCTGTCATTTGTACATCTTTGACAGTCGATAGGTAGTCAGTGGTCCAAAAAGTCTGACAACCAGTCTTACCAAGGGGTACCGTATTACCTAGTACTAACTGGGTTGTGGAGGCAGTCGCTCCATATAAAATACTGGTATTCAGCTGCATCCGGTTAGACTGGAAGCCGACCCCAATATTGTTGGGAAAAGGTTAGGCAGATAATGATGATTTAGGTTTAGAATAAATGCTTTAAGTTTTAGTGGTGCTCAGTCTTAGTCATAAGACCAACTAAATATGTCGAAACAAAACAAGTTTCCGTAATAAAATCCATAAATACAATATAATATCGGTATGTGGAGCGACTAACAGTTTGTCGTGGGTCTGACCGTCCTTGCTGCGCCTACGCAGGTCCAAAGACGTTTAAAGTGTAACTGTAGTTTTGTTCCGTTTTTGGGGACGTAGGACCAATTCCTTAATGGGTTTTGATAATGCTAAGCTATTTTATTAGTTGCACAGATTTAGATGCCTAAAAGCAATATTCATGTTTTTCGTCGATGTTCGTCGTGACCCCACATGCGGTGAGTCTCCAAACTTTGCGGTCTACTGCTTTGTGTACCAACGAAAAAGCCTTATAAAAGTGTTGACCGAAGACTTGAATTATAAACTGCAAAAAGTTTTGCTTCTAGATCAAATACAATAAAAAAGTTTTGTTATACCAATCTTACGTATTTTAAATTTTCTTTTCGTTTAGGTACCTACACTTCATCAGAATCTTTAAATACTTAATTTATTTAGATTAATCAATCGCCCTACAAATAAATTTTCAAACCCTACAATATAAATAATAAATACTTATCTTATAAGTCAAAATAACATGCAACAGTATACAGAATCAGTCCGGTCGTCTGTCACTTCGTTTACGTAACGGCACTCGCTTGCAAATTATGTTATGCAACAAACTGCAAATGCAATACTTTGCAGTTTGCACCTACCGTAAGCTTCGAGAAACTATCGGTTATGATAATTATGATACTAGATACCAGCGTAAAAGCTTAAATCGTGTACTGAATAAATAGCGTGCAATGAAAAAGGGACATACAAAAAGAGTGACAGAGCGTCATGTTCATTGTGAATATTGTCATACAAAAATTTTGATCTCCAACGTCAATAAAGACATTTTTGATATGACACGCGAATGTGGCCTGACAAGCGGGCGTATCATACTAGACATACCGAATTATTACAACATAGTAACAAGTAATAGATTACTATTTTCTTCGTCTTGTCTCGTGTATTGCTCGTAAGCAATGATATTATAAAGAAAGATACGCTACGTTCATACTGAGCAGCGTTCAAATATCGTTGCGTTGTTACGACTGCGAGAGATATAATACGGAACGTATGGTACAGAAAGATGGTGACGAGACATTTCTATGTTTCCAGATAAACCAAAGGGATAGCCATCATCAGGAATTTCTAAGTAGCAGGCATGGAGTTTGAATTTGTGCCCTATTGATGTCGTAATAGGCCGTCCACTTTACCTGGGACTTAAACATAACTGGCGAAATGTGGTTGTACTATTAGGTACACCAACCCTTCAGGGATTTCAGGCGTGATGTTATGTTATGTTATAACCATCATTGATTCTTCTGCTTTCTTCCAATTCTAACAGCTGTGTTGAATCTGTCTTTCACGTGTCTCCATCCGTTCTAACAAGAATATTTCCACAACACACTAACCGTATCTGTTCATTCAGTATACAGGTAGAAGATCAATGCACATGGCGGCATTACTCTTTTTGTGGCCACCGCATTGGGTCATGGGAGCGACCGCGTGACACAGACTGCGTGTAGGGTGACGACGTAGGCGGTGAATGTGGGATAGTGTTAAATGAAAATGTCGTGATGTTTGTAAGAAATAATAATAATTAACTCTTGTGTGCAGGAGGCCGGTCGTCAGGGGAGCAGGCCTAGCGTTTAAAACTTAAACTTAAAAAAAAAATCACAAGCTTTGAAAGTTTCGTGTCTGTACTGTTAACTGTTGAGGAGTTCTATCATGAGGAGGCGATCCTGGATACAGGTTCAAGTCAAAATGTATTGTCACCAGAACCAAAGGTGTGTGCAAAATTTCAGCTCAATCGGTTGTAGAAAACTGGTTTGAAATTTAGTTGCAAGATTTGACCAATACATACTAACTAACAATGCAAGTTAAATAAATAAAAAAACATATAAATAAAAAGAGTAAAAGTCCAGCTGACACTACTTTTGTTACCACCGGCATGCAGTCATACAACGTACCAGTACCAGTAGTTTATTGTGTGGGTCCCCAAGTTATTTCAAACTCAAACAATGGTGTTTGTCATAAGCTCTTCTTGGGATGAAGCCTAAAGTCGAAAGAGAGTCAAAGCTCTGGATGATAAGATTGACAAGACATTCAATTAACCAGGCGTTCAGGACTGCAGACTGCTTAGTGACGTAAAATTATATAAATAGTCAATTACATAATACTCAAATAAAAACTAAATTGTTCCACGTTCTTAAGATGCTGAAATGTGCCACAGCTAAATGCCATTTAGAACTATTAAGCTGCAATTTCATAATGTGACATCTTTTTATTCTTTTAGGAAACCAGTATTGCTTACAAATGACATAATTGCATATTTTATCGACATGTATATTCGCATACAAAACAAAAGTTGTTGCAACGGTGCATTTATTAAAACTGTTAAATATCAAGGCTTTTTGTTTGTCAAGAATTATCCTAAAATAAACTTAATCATGGTCGCTAACGCGTGTCAAGTTTGGATGCTCAGGCGCACGTTACGGCGCCTACGATCATCTATTGTTCTAGGAGCTAGTGAAGTGCCTTGACTTTCACGTATTATCGATACTTTACTTATAATAATATCATGAAAAAATATTGCCCGCCCTTATTTCATGGAACTTAAATATAACTGGCGAAATGTGGTTTTTACTATTAGATACACCTCTGTGTAACCCTGCCTAACCCAAGGATTATAGGCGTGATGTTATGTTATCTTTTGACTATTAGCTAGTACAAGTTTTATTATCATCTAATTTTAAAGTTTAAACCAAAAGTTAGTTATCATCAGGACATGCAAAGTTCAATGTCTAAATCCTGCACTTTTAAATTAGTATTAATTAATTTGATATTCAATACTTTAAAATTTAATCAAGTATGTTATTAGGATGACCAGAATTTCATATTAATAAAATTAAAAAAAATAAATGACGTTTGTATGTGTTATACTTAATTTTTTTTTTATATTAAATTTGACAAAATTTCTATCATGATAATTATGGTTACTCTGAAAATATACACACAATAATAAATATATACTAAATTTAGTAACACTACAATAAATATAATACATTCGTGACACTCAAAATAGCAATAACAGATATCTTGTATTGTTAAAATAAGGACAAAAAATTATGATCGAAAGTGTGTATTGTCAAGAAACGTTACAAGGACTTTTTGATTCGACATTGGATCCGAAGTTTCTGCCATTGTTATGTTAGAAAACAGGTTGGTGAAAAAAATATAAATAAACGTAATCTGATAAGGTTAACAATACTGTACGTTTTTTACTTGGTTAAGTTGAGCTAAATTGAATGAAACTTGGTTTTTCACGTGGTTTTAAGTTTAAATAATGATTTTCTGCATCATGTCTAGCTTGCAGCCATAAAATAATCACTTTAGTTTTAATAGAACCACGGGTAAACAAAGTTGTTCGTAGTACTATTGATAGAACTCCAATAGAACCAACAAAAAAGAAAAATACCATTGATCCTACTAGTAGAATTATGCGATCGAAATACGGGCAATAAAAGAAATTAAAAGCATTTATTTCAAATATGCCAGATTCAGGCGCTTTTTAATTGCCTTTATAGTGTCTATATTATTATTTTTGCAAATAATTATCTATAACATGACCAAAAAAATCAGCCCATAAGATTTATTTTTGTAAGGAAAATTCAAAATTTATCGATAATTTTTCGATACAACCGTCCCCTCCCTATTTTTTACTCACAAAGAAGCATAAGATGTTCAAAAGTGTTCCACCGTTACGTTTGTTTGTACACCCCACCGCACAAGTTGATGGTTTATGTAAATTAAACGCGAAATAATTGCTGTACTTACCCTTTGCCGCGTGTGTACGTTTTTGGAAGAAAACGTTTTAAAAATAAAAAGCGGGAATGAATTGTTGTTATTTACCTGTAACAAAAATAATGGTATTGTTATACAGAGTAGTATATTATTTAAATATTTAACACCAGTAGTCTATGGGCTAGCTTAATAAGCGCATCGTTTGCATTCAATACTGGGGATTAATTTAGGGATTTTTTTTAACGAAGTGCATTAGCCAAGTTGGTTAATAATGTAGCCTCAATAATACTTATAAACGCACAGCTTTCGTCAATCCTTTGAAAGTCATCACCATGTGCCTAGCCGTTTCCCAACTATGTTAGGGTCGGCTTCCAGTCTAACCGGATGCTGCTGAATACTAGAATATTACATGGAGCGACTGCCTATCTGGTCTCCACAACCCAGTTAGTACTGGGTAATACGATATCCCTTGGTAAGACTGGTTGTCAGATTTTCGGGCCACTGACTACCTGTAACGACTGTCAATGATCTTAAATGACAGCCGCTTTCCGAGGCACGGCAGCGGAAACTCAGTATGTTTTAATAGGAAAATGGTTAACTAGTACCCATAGATTCATATATAGAATTATTTATTACTCAAACACAATTAATTACAAATGTAGAAGATTACCTACATATGGCGACACAATAGGTTGTCTTAATGTAGTTAAATTATTAATTCTTTATCAACACATCGAAAGAAACACTAGCCGTCAATATAATTGAGAAATATTATCTACACATCGACATAAGATATTCATCGCATCAATTTGCACACGGCATTCATATGATACCTACTGCAATATACACCCATTATAAAATTCAGTGAAGAAAGATCTTTTCAAAATGTGTACAATCATGGACTGGTAATCTTTTATCTTAATCGTTATCTGACCATCTGACCATCTCTAAAAGGTTTGTCTTTCAAATGACTTGACTTCAGAAATATTTGACAGTCATTGTAGTCTTTTTGACATTTGGCCCAGATCTCTTTAGTGTTAGCTGGTTCAATGTAATGGCCAATCTTGGCTGTAGACTATAAGATGATTTTCACTTTTATTTGAAATTCTTAAAACAAATATCTACTATGACTGCCTCATTGGTCTAGAGGTCGCAAACGCGACTGCTGAACATGGGGTTATGGGTTCGATACTCAGTAGAGCAATCTCTTATTGCGTTTTTTATCAGTGGCAGTCTGGCATGGCTGGCAGTAAGTGGCGTGCAATTGAAGAGGCCTTTGTCCAGCAGTGGACTGTAGGCTGATGATGATGACAGCAATAGGCTCACCCTCTATCAGTCTATCACAAGGCACTTTAACATAACTGGCGAAATGTAGGTGTCTTAGTAGGTACTCCTCTGCCTAAACATTGAATAAAGTGATTACGTTATGTCAAACGATATAACTGAACAAGTTGGTGATGGACGACCAATATTGGCCCAGCTCTTTGTATTATTGCCGTGTATTATGACGTTCTTACATAAATCTGTAACTGCAGGAAGCTTGCGGTTTGGCATTTTGAATTTTGTGGCATTGTCACTGACTACATGACATAATATCGCTCTCATGACCTTTGTGTTTTGGGCTAATGAGACTAAAAATGTGTGAACAGATTGACTAAAGCGGTCTTTATTATTTCTACCACTGAAATTGTTAAAATCAAAAAAAGGGAAGGGCAAGAGAAAGTGCTTCTATGTGATAATGAAACACAATGACGTCTTTGACTGTCAAGACCGACTATTTTATCGTCTGCATCATCATCATTCATCTGTCCTTATCACAATTTATTTGGGATCGGCGCAGCATGTCCTCTTCTTCCACACTTCTCTATTACTCGTCAACTTCTTTCTTGCCATATCATCCTTCACACAGTCCTTCCATCGTTTTTTGGTCTTCCTCTACTCTAATATCAAAACTTTCCTCACGACATTTTCCTCCTTCCTCCGCATAACATGCCCATACCAATAATAATATCGTCGTCATTCTCTTGCCCTTATTGCATTGGGATGCATTCGGGGTCGGCGCAGCATGTCTTCTTCTTCCATACTTCTCTATTACTCGTCATCTCATCAGAAACCTCTTTTCTTGCTATAACACCCTTCACAAAGTTCATCCATTGAATTTTAAAAATAAATAATAATAAACACTGTTTTAAATAATAATAATCCCCATGAAACCCTTACACCATTCAACATTACATTCCCTACATTAAATAGATAATTAATTATAAAAGAAAAACTCATCCAATCTAGAAACCTAGATATTCGGTACGGCCTAGGAATCGTAATTAGTAGGACGTCCAGTTCCCAGTATAGATCTCAAGC
The DNA here is from genome assembly GCA_905163415.1 of Noctua fimbriata. Classification (NCBI taxonomy): domain Eukaryota; kingdom Metazoa; phylum Arthropoda; class Insecta; order Lepidoptera; family Noctuidae; genus Noctua; species Noctua fimbriata. Next base: position 4,996,784 of record LR990946.1, read on the forward strand.
TAGCCTTATAGAGCGTTGGATGGACCTAGATCTAGGACACCTACGTCCTACTGTCGTGTCCGGTAACTTATAGTGATAAGTATATAAAAGTATAATAGAGAAAATGCCTCATTGGTCGCAAGCGCGACTGCTGAGCATGAGGTGTTGGGTTCGATTCCCAGGTCGGGCAAAGCCACGGAGTTTGGATATGTGCCAGGTTAATGGTGTACAAAATTTCATCTCTATCGAAAACCGGGAAATGGGTCTAATTTAACTTCTAAGATTTTTTTACAAAGGGAACAGCAATGCTGCTTGCGCAATTGAAATGAAAAAACTAAATAAAAGTATATTTACATTTTTTTTTTTTTTTCATACTCTATTATGTACATTATATACAGACTATAAATAGAACTAAAGTAATTAATGATAAAAATAAGACTAAAAGAAAGTAAATATAAACATATAAACAACGACGACAATAGGACACTTAAAAGGGTCGAAGTACTCCTCCTGTCATCTGGAAACGAGCCCAGAAGACTGGCAGCATTGCCACGCTGAATAGCAAGGCTAATTCTTTGGCCAAAGAAAGAGCCAGCCCTCTGGTCACGCGAAGTGTCGACCAGTCGGCGAGAGATTTCCTTAAAAAGCAGACTCCATATTATATACTATTTTACTTTTGTAAAATAGTATCTTTACGCATAAACTACGTATTTCAAATTCAACCTTGACCCCCAAAATGCCCCCAGGCATTAAAACACCGTTTACAGATCAATAGTACCGTTTTTGACACACTAAACTTTGCCCCTAATCTTATCTACATCTTTCCGATCAAAATCACATCTTAAACTACCGATTAAGAGAAAAAGCAGCAAAAGTATTTAAAAAACTCAATAGGAAATCATAGGAAACGGATGTAAACTGATGGCACTTTCTAAATCCTTTTTAGTGAGTTGCAAAACTAGTTTCTGAGACGTCGGCGAGGCGAAGACGGACGTACATTACTAATGTTAGTAGTGGATACTGACTTTCTATTGTTTATTAAGCGCGATTTATGTTCGGAAATGGTCGTGGACACCATTCTTGCGACCAATTTTGATGGGTTACCGTTTCAGGTCATTGGTATTCAAAGGATGATACTTTTTAAAATGGATGTGGGTGTGTGGTGTATTCATTATAGCGCAAGAAGAATAAAAAATATTTAAAACTCTAACAAAACTATTAATAAAACTAAAATAAAATGATAATGATTGTATTGGAAGCTTTAAATATCATTTCTTACACGTGTGAAAACTAGTGGAAAAATTCGCACATAATTACAATATTTTAGCAAATGCTTTTTTTTTCTATTGACCTTCAGAAGATCTTGTCCCAATAATTCTTTAAAAATATTGCAAAAAGCCTGTTCTACTACGCCTGATCTTAATGACCTTCCTTTAAAACATAGAAAAAACCTATAAACACATAATTTTATATTCTCACTCATTGAGAAAAACATACTAATTGATCACCACTTATATTTAAACTTCGACTTGATAGTCCGGTTTTTATATAAAATGTCATATGTCAGAGGCCAGGTAGATTTGTTTAACAAATTTAGAAGAAATCTTCCAAGGTCAACGGTGAAATTTTTGACCTTCATTATTTTAAGAAGCTTTTGATTATATCTTTATGTGGTTTGGAGATAAAATTGAGAACATTTTCTTATATTTTTTTTAGGAAAGCGTTTACCAGGACTAAGATCTGTAAAATATGGTTGATTGAAGTTATAAAATAAACATGGATTAAAACAACCGGGCCTGGAAACAATTTAAGAAGTTGGTGAATAATCTATATCTATGTGGATTGATAATAAAATTGAGAATGTTTCGCCTCGTTGGTCTAGTGGTCGCAAGCGGGACTGCTGAGCATGAGGTCCTGGATTCGTTTCCCAGGTCGATCAGAGTGTCTTTAGGTTTTTCCATCAGGAATTACTCAGTAGCAGCCACGGGGCCTGGATTTGTGCCCGGTTGATGGCAATATGCTCGCCCCCTATTACATGGGACTTAAACATAACTGACGAAATGTGGGTGTACTATTAGGTACACCTCTGCCTAACCCTTCGGGGACTACAGGCGTGAATATGTTTCCGGGGGTACCGCACGATCTCCGGTGAGGCGGCGAGCCTCCTTGCCGGATTGCCGCCATGGGATCTGGAGGCGATAGTCCTCGCGCGCCTTCACGAATGGCGCGCGGAGGCACTACGTCGGGGGGGAAACTCCGCTGCCGCGGCAAATCGCCGCTCAGCGGACAGACCTCCGGCACGATCTCATGGTGACCTGGAGAGAGCGACTGTCGCAACCCCGTGCAGGGCACGCCACCATAGTGGCGATAAGTCCCCTCTTTGAGGAGTGGCTAGAGAGGCGCCACGGCGCCCTCACCTTCCGCCTGACGCAGGTCCTCACCGGACACGGTTGTTTCGGGAGGTTCCTGCACCGAATCGGGCGGGAGGAAACGCCCGGGTGTTTCCACTGTGAGGATCGTCCGGAGGACACGGTGCAGCACACTGTAGAGGCCTGCCCTGCTTGGGCGGAGCAGCGCCGTGTCCTCGTAGAGGCGATTGGCGGCGGCGACCTCTCGCGCCCGGCCCTGGTTCAAGCCATGGTCCGGGGCGAGAGGGAATGGGAAGCCGTCACCTCCTTCTGCGAAGCAGTCATGCTAGTGAAGGAGGTGGCGGAACGTGAGAGGGAAAGAGCCTCACGTCCCAGCCGCCGCGGGAGACGCCCTGGGCGTCGGGGGTCACGTGGTGGCCCCCGGCCACCGTAGGCGCGGGCCTGTGGACGGCGAGTTTTGGGCTAGCTCGCCGTCCGGCCGTCTTATGACGACAGGCCGTGTCGACGGCGCGTTCGTGTTCCACGCGCGCCTCAAAGAGATGTCAGCAACCACGTAGGGGTCCGCACGGGCCGATGCCTGCCAGGGCTGCGGGACTGTTCGAAAGAGATACCGCGGCCCTGGAACACAAAGGGCAAAGAAGGAACATGGATGGGTTTTAGTCAGTACAAGTCTGACACTCCCTTCCGCTCCGCCCAGAGCGGGGGGGGTCATTTGATGATTTCCCAGCCAAAAAAAAAAAAAAAAGGCGTGAATATGTTATGGTCATGAAATCAATTACATAAAGTAAAGTGCCTGGATTGGAATTTTGGACCACACATGAGTAGGTCATGCTAAACATTCAGATTGACATATTAATATGACTGTGTGTTCTCATTATCTTTACGAGCTCATACATTTTACATACTGGTCGAGAGTACACCCTGACCTTTTGAAAGGACATCACCAATAAGGTCAATGTATGTCCTTTTAAGGCGACCTGACCTGGCATTTCTTTTTTTATTAATTAATGATGTAACTGGCTGATCGCACCTGTTTTAAAACAATCATCTTTGAGTGTAACATGCTTATCTCATAGGTCATATTATACTCTATGTATGCATTGATACATTCCATTACCTTCTTTGGAAGGCAGTCGGGTAAAAAATAAAGTTCAGATCCTACTAATATTCTGAATGCGAATGTTTATGGGAATGGATGGATGGATGTTTTTTACTCTTACGTTAAGCCGTTGGTCCCGGCTGTCATTTATAGATCTTTACAGTCGTTAAAGATACTCAGTGGCACGAAAGTCTGAAAAAATGTCTTACCAAGGGGTATCGTATTATCCAGTACAAACTGGGTTGTGGAGGTCAGATAGCCAGTCGCTCCGTACAAAATACTGGTATTGAACTGCATCCGGTTAGACTGGACGTAGATGATGACGCATTTACTATTTAAACCATTTGAAAAGTATAATATGGGATAATAGCAGTAACATGATGATGTAACCAAAATATCTACAGGCACAAACAAAGAACATAGTCCTCTGCCAATTAGGGTACCTTAAACAATTCATGGTGAAATCACACACCTGAATGGGTTCCGCATACGGTCATTGGCCCCGGCCTGAGAAAGCGATAGTTGGTAAAAAAGCGGTCAAGTACGAGTCGGCCGTTAAAGGAGCTACATTTCTCTTGATTTTATAGTCAGGTGGTATGTACCACCTTTTTGATGTTGGTATTTTAAGGAATGTATATTTTGCGCTCGTGGCTAAATAATAACAGCCGCTCGGGTCGATCTTTAGGTTAAGCCGCGCTTGCCTAGGTTGGTCCGTAGATGGGTGACCACCAATTACGTACCGAGTTTCCTCTGTGCCTCGGAAAGCACGGCTGTCATTTGGTAGATCTTTGACGGTTGTTACAGGTAGTCAGTGGCCCGAAAGTTTGACAACTAGTCTTACCAAAGGGTATTATTACCCAGTACTAACTGGGTTGTGGAGATCAGGTAAGGAGTCGCTCCATGTAAAATACTGATATTCGGCTACGTCCGGTTAGACTGGAAGCCGACCCTAATATAGTTGGCAAAAGGCTAGGCAGATGATGATGTGTTGGTCTAGTCTTATTAGTAACATATATTGGTGATGGCAATGGATAATGTTTTACAGGGTCTGAGGCAATTAAAAATTGTTTTAGTAAAATTCAGATTAAAATATGGTTACTATGACTTTTAAACGGTTGAAAAATGTTCACGAAAACCTCTGCAAGATTAAGGCGTCCTCTTGCGGAGAAAAAACGAACATTAATAGCCAATATTCTACGTTAGCTTACTGCAAGTGGGCGATTTAAAATTTATTAAGCTTTGTATCATAACTAAAGCATAAAGCACCGGCCATTTGTAATGAATCTAGGCCGCTAAATCTCAATATCAATTGGATTTTAAACCAATTATTTATACAACAAACTGAGTTGTTAAATAATCAATTCTTCAACCACTTAGATAATAATAAATACCAGTGTTGAACAAGCCCAGAATTGGATTAATTGAATTCAAAATAAAGCAAGCCATTACTCCTAAAATATTCATTTTAATTCATAGCACAGCCTATAATGTTCAAACTGCTGGGACACAGGCCTCCTCTCTATGAGAGGGAGTGAGCTATAATCCTCCACATGGGCCCAGTGCGGGTTGGTAGATGTCACATGTCTTCGAATTTTTGATTTTAAGACATCCCGGTTTCCTCACGATGTTTTCCTTCACCGTTTTGAGAGCAGTGGTGATGAAATAAATTACACAATGTAATTCACCTGGCTGAATGCAAACCTGCGACCTTACAATTCGTAAGTCGTAGCTCTTACCACTGGGCTATAATTGCTCTCCATTTCATTTTAATGCAATAAAATTGTAATGTTTTAATTATGTGTATATTTATCGTAATTACCGGCTTAAATCAAATTGATGCGAAACTAATTAATTGGGCAAACTGTTCTAAAATTAGATTCGCTAGTTATTTGGGAGAATAACGTAATTAATTAAATATGGTACGCTAATTAGTGTTATTGACTAATTCAGTTTCGTTGTAAATGAAATGGTATGTAGTTAAATTGTTGCTGTCTGTTTGTTTTTTATACAGCGGTATTAACTGCTGTCATGGTCCACCTGGAAGTCCCTGAACCGTCTCCGGACTCAAGTGAGAAGATGTAACTCCAACCTCGTTAGCGGCCAACATAGTTGGGAAAAGGCTGGGCAGATGATCACACTGCCATAAGAAAGCAGCTCTTCAAGAAATTACCTTCATATAACGAAAAACCTGCGCCCTATTCAAAGAAAATCCACCTTAATCATCACGCCACGCATCATCAGCAAACGACATAAAAAAAGTAAGTCAGCTGATTTTAACCCATTGACGCTAACCATGAACCATGGTGCAAACCGAAGTGTCACTGTTTCCTAGCCACCCAAAAACCAACCTTATCGCACAAGATATATAGTTTATTATACCATGTGATGTGATATCACTTGTCCGGTTTCCAAACCAAAGGAAATTGGACCTTATATTGAAGTTACATGGTTCATTGTACCATGTGATGTTATGTCACTTGTCCGGGTCCCAAGTCATAGGAAATTGAATCTTACATTAAAGTGATATGGTGTATAACAGCGTGAGGTGTTACGGCACGTGGTTAGTGTCCGGTTGTGACTACTTTCGATTCGTGAATCAAGGCCGTAGGGTAGAAATTTACATTATGTTGTGTGAACAAGTATTTTATATATTTTGAGAATAGTAAAATGTTCTTGAAATGGTTCTTGTATATATTAATAAGCTCAAGAAGAATCCATTATTAACCAGAAGAAACCGATCCTAAAATCTAAAAACTATTAATATTATGCTAAGGTAGCGCGCGAAATTCAATTTTTTAAACTTTTTTTGCAATTTGCAGCTCAGTGTCAAGCTGTATTTTGAACACATACACATATGACATACATGTTACGGTTGCCAATCATATTTTAATCAACATACACAACCTTACACTGATCTGCAAATTATAAAAACGTAAGAAAAATAGAATTCGCGGGCTATCATGACGCTTCCCTCCAACTATTATTTATTTCCCGTGGGTTTAGGCAAAGTTACACCTTATCAGCTATAAAAATGACGACCATTCAAAAATATTTTATGTTGACATCATCATGGTCGACACAGCATAGTCTTCTTCTTCCAAACTTCTCCATTACTTGTCATCTCAGCAGTCACCTCCATTCTAGCCATATCATCTTTCACACAGTCCATTCACTCTCGCTTCTTTGGTTTCATATTCATACTCAACATTCATAATACATTTGACATAAGCTATCGAAAAGTTTTTCAATGTTTTTAAAAAATTTCGATAGCTTATGTCTTATGTCTGATCTCGTTTGCGGGGCGACCATGGCCTGATATCGCACAGGACAGAGAAGTTTGGAAGGAGAAAGGGGAGGCCTTTGCCCAGCAGTGGGACACTCAAACAGGCTAACAAAAAAAAAAAAAATGTCAAATGTATTATGAATTTTGAGAGTTTTTAATCACAAAAGAAGAAGTAAGAAGCAAAATGCATGTCGATAAAGGTCTATCCAAGTAATTAGGTCACTGTGTTAACCGTAAACTATTTAACTATGCACAGTCGTGATCTCTTCAAGCTCATTGACACAATTGTAACCTTTGTTTACAAACTTGCATAAATGCAAGTTTGTATGACACGGCCAATGTCAGAGGAATACTTTGAAGGCACTTGATTCAACTTAACCTGAAAAATAAAAAAAAATACACTCACTCTTCTTCTAAATACATCCATACATATCCATACATACATACACCTAAGAAAGTCCTATTTCAATTAGATCAAGCATTAGTAAGCAAGCAAAATCTTGCTGTTGGGTTTTACCACGGCCAACTTTGATAAAACAGCATGATTTTTAGACGACAGATGTACTAAGATTTACTGCCGACACATTTCCAAATTATAATTAAGTAGATTAGTATTTGCTATGGCTGAGCATAAGGTCAATCTTGATGGTACGGTTGGCGCAGTGGCTAAGCGATTGACTGCTGCCCTGCGTGTCGCGGGTTCGATCCCCACACGGAACAAATATTTGTATGGCCTACTGATAGTTATTCCGGGTTTGACTGTTTGTGTACCTATGTGAGTTTGAATGTTTGCAAACGCACTCATGGTACAGAAGAAGTTCCCATATCTATCTATCACCATATCTATCTCTCCCTCACACACATATACACACCCACACATATACACAGCCACGCAGAGGTATGTAAATAGGCCACATCTTGGTTGCATTAGCTAGTTAATAAATAATATTGTAATTTAATGATTATGATAAACTATGTTCGACTTATAACTAATGTTACATGTTCAAACCATAGGCGAGGACGCTGGCACCCTAAACACAAGTTAAATCTTACATTGGGTGCCAGAGCCGTAACGCTGTATAGTGCTTAGATAAGTGTTTGTTGTACAATTATTTAAGGTAATAAAATACTTTTTTTTTTCCTAATGTGGGGGGGGGGGGGGGGCAAAGTTCTTTATGTAGAAAAAAAAGGAATCTGGTAATCGACCAAATCTGGCAAAGTGTTATTAGTTTTATTCATCAGAAAGTTCTCAAATAACCCGCACTGGGCCCGCGTGGTGGCTTACAGCCCACTCTCTCAGACAGAGGAGGCCTGTGTTCCAGCAGTGGGAACATTATAGACTGGTTATACTTATGCTGTAGCTGCATATCAGCTACTAGTTTCTCTAGCCTAGCGGTGTTATCAATCAGTGACGACTCAAGACGTTTGGCGACAAGCTACCGAGGCGATAGTAACTGCAACTCGCTAACGGACCGGCTAACGGACGCCCGTCAATGTATACGTTTATGCTTATTCATGGAGCTGTGTAATCACTTGTAATGGTATTTACTGTATTTTACTATACAATTTGTTAGTCGTTTTACTGCGTAGTTTTCATTGGAGACACATCTTTCAGTCAGTCTTTCGTCGTAACAATAATAAATAATAATAATAATTCATTTATCAGTCAGACCATAATCACACTACAAACACAAAAAAAAAACATCACAATTTAGTTAAAAATAAAATAAATTACATTTCAAATACAATTAAAATTTTAAAAATTCAACTCAATTTAACTTAATTAAAATTCAATCTAAATTAAAATGCAATACCCAATTAAATAAAACTTATCCATTAACAATACATTATGGGTCAAAAAATAAATAAACAATAATTACAGTATTACTTAGACAGGAAACGGGATATTTACCATGTTTACTGTTTTTGTCGAGTTCCCGATATTTCGGTGCTGTTGTTTTGTTGTTGTTTTTTCGGCGTTTCCTGTCTAAGTAATAATGTTAGTGACCATGATAGTTTAAAATCTAATAATTACAGTTTTTCTCACCGGCACTGGAACAGCAACATGCCTTCCACAACAATGCCGGACATAAGGGCAGTCCAGCCTGTTTGCGATCATTGCCAGGATACAACAATGCATTGACTTAATTTTAACAAGGCGGCGACTCGGATTTTTATTCGGATTTTTATTCGGATCACAAAAATACATAAACACTAGGCAGAAACCACTGAACGCCACCTGCTACGATCCTGCCTTACTCCTTGCGCATCGCATATGTGACACACTGTACAGTAAAATCTACCCAGCTAGTTTTGGGCTTAAACGTAACCGTACGTAGATCGCGTATCTTGAAAAAAAGAACCCAATTTACTTACAATTAAGTCATTCGTTTATTCCATGAGGGAACTCAAAAACTACAGAAACCTGCAATGATTCTTTCATACTACTTTTGCTTCATTAAAGTTCATACATCTGGATATACACTCACACCGGTGGCGGATCCGTTTGGAGTTTGGTAAATCTCCCGTACCTGTAATATGATTCACGAAAGTTCTAGGTATTACACAATAAGATTTCGAACAAAAACAGCTTTCGTAAGAATCATATATCCAATTCTAAGTGAATGTTACTGAAAAAACAGTTAGAAACAATGTATTAACACATCATTACAGTCCACATTACATTATTTCCTCCATTAAAAACTACATTACAAAACTTAAGTTGTACGCTTCACGTCATCATTTCATGAAATCGTTATTTGCTCACGGAATAAGCAAGCTGAAATGGCAATGGGCCGGTCAATAAAATGGCGGTACTTCCATAGAAGCTGAACTATATATATATAGAACCTACTACTCCTCATGATGTCAGGGTTTTCTGAACAGTCTGCTTGCCTTATGAGCTCGCCTTATTGTTGGCTCCTAGACACGCCACTGCAGATTAGCCGTAGAACCGATGACCGTTGGGGAAGACGTGTTCTTGAGTGGAGACCAGACATCGGTAAATGTAGGTGTGATCAACGTTCTTCACAGAGTATCTGGTACTGGATGAGAGTTATCGAGAACTGAGTTGTATGGCGTGGGGATAGAGAGGCCTATGCCCAGCAGTGGACTACGGTAAGCTGATGATAATGATGAAGTAGCTTAGGGCCATCCTTAAATTTCGTGAGGTCTTAGACTACCCTTCCTCCCCCAGGATCACGTGTATTTTAAAAAGAGTTTTAGGAAACAAAAGAACATTTTACAATACACGTGATACCCCCCCCCCCCCCCCCCCTCTGTTCGATCCTTACGTGATTAAAGGACGGACCCTTTAATATATTCAAAAAATTCGAAGACAAGTATGGTGGACTGTGTCACTCAATCCCACAGACAGGAGGCCCGTGGCCCAGCAGTGGAAATGATATAACCTGATTATGCTGTTAAGTTATGATAGTTTACTTTCGTTTTCAGATTCAATAGCATTTATAGCAGATAATATCTCGAGATTAAGAGGCGTGACGTTGCATGTTCCAGGGTGTGATGGTGGTCTCTACTTTCTTCTTAATGCAGTTCAGCTGTGAATTAAACGTAATGATAATTTTATACTTACGCGTCTTATTGCTAATTGGAGTTTTAAATTAGTGTTTTTCCAAAGATTTTAATTTTTTTAGGCCGCTCATTTTCGTAAAAAGTTTTAATCATGTCACCCGCCTAAAAATTAAAAAACATTTCAAGCTCAAAATTAAAACTCTTAAGGACGATTTTCACCAAACGGCTCGCATCACATCGGATCGAAACGGATTTTACAATCTTTAAACGATATTAAATCGAGTCTATATTACCAAGCCGTGCACAGCAGCTTGACCGCAGGCGTCTTCCGCGGCACGCGATCGTAGCCGAAAGTATGCTGCGACGCGCGATCAGCTCCGTTCGCCTGTTGTCGAATCCGACCACCCATTTTCATAAAATAGAACACGTCAACACGGTAGGAATGAAACTATTTAACTAGGCGCAGAAACGGATATGTTTGCAAGCGGCGGTACTGAGCCGATTGTACCTATGCTTCGACATCCTACCGGACGCCATCGGCTGTCGCCGCATCCGTTGGTATCCTTTCCGATCCGATGCGATACGACCTGTTGGGTGGAAAAAAACTGACCTACATATTACAGCTGCTGGTAAATTTGTTACATCACTTCTTGTTCCCAGCCAAAACCCTAGCAAGTTATGAAGGGCAGGCTTTATGGAGGACTATCGTAATACATGTAATTTTGACGTCCAGAAAGTGCTGTTACTATGCCATTGATTTTGATTGTGGGCGCTGGCATGAAGACCAAAGCTTACCAAGTTTTCAGCCTTTAAAAACAGGTATTTTAACCTTAAAATGCCTAAGTACCAACTTACCAATGCGTGAAAAACACACATCAAGTGACACAGTCATCGAAGCATCATGATCGGTTGCCAAACGGAACTGAACACGCACCACTTGGTAGAAAGCCGCTCACTGACCTCGTTGGACTAACTTCATTAACCACTGATAACTACTGAACCGTAGGACGGTAGTTAGAGTTAGAGAATATTTTTATTTTCGATTTTCGAAGAGGGATATTAATTGGAAAATAACCTATTATTTATGAACTTCATCATCATCATCATCATTACACAATTGCTATCGACACTCTAAGAAGAAGATTATCTCACTTATACTGATGTGCGAGCTCACTCTTAAACACTTTGTCGCGTGACCAAAGTACAGCCAAGGCACTTCTCATTTTAATCTCTTCACATTTTAATCTTTGAGGAAAATTATCTATAGGTTAGACATAATGCCTTAATTGTGTATGTATTTGTGGCAGTAAAAAGCTTTAACAAATATCCATCTACATAGATTAAATCCATTACCTAAGGCCTGATGCAGGATCTAAAATACCGCTCCCATTTTAACAACCACACCCATCAAATCAAATTAATGCAACCAGAATCTAGTTTAACACAATCAATTGATTTTGTATGCAGTAATAATACAACTAATAATCTACCTGTCCTATTCAGTTGCCTTGAAAGTCTATTGGAGCTTAATTTTGGCCTTCACGAGGTGTCTTTGATTTGTACCTCGTCAGACCCCTTTACCGGACAATTAGAGTAAATGGCCTTACAAGGATCTTAAGACAGCTATGTATCTGTGTTAGGTGCTGGACTTGTTGTTGGATATCTATTGAATACCAAATTGTTTGTGATTATGTTCAAACAAACTTCAAAGCAAGGCCTATTTCAGAACGAGACCGGCGACCGGTCGCGCGTTTCGTTGCGTGCGATTTCAACGACCGGCGCACGTTGAACAGTGAACGCTACGCTATCATACAAGTCTTTGGATATCGAAACGCCCGACCGGCACACGCAACCGGCGCCGGTCTCGTTCTGAACTATGCCTTAGACCAGTTTCAGCAAATCTATTGTTTTGTGCAATTTGATGCTTTTTTATGTGTCTATCATCATTTGTCTGTTTGTATGTTACAAAAACGTTTCTTGAGTTTAGTGTGTAATCAGAAATATGTTAAAATCATACAGAAAAATCTTCAGCTTATACAGAGGAGAAATGAACGTTGCTTTGTTGTTGGTTTTTATACACCATGCTTTCACGTTCTTTCAAGATTATATTGAAAAGACACTTGTTGCTAAAAAAAATCATATATTCGAATTTAGTAGCCTTGATTGATCATATAAAACAATAGTACTCATAAAGTCAAGTCAATAGCACCTCACGACCATGAAACTCAAAATATTATCCAACAAAAAAAATGTAAACAAAACAATCGAGGTCATAACACACATAACATAAATCGCAGTTAAATTCGCAGTAAAAATCTGGGTTAAAATAACAGTAACTTCAGGTAGTTGTCTATCTTAACTACGAACATTAAGTTGCCATTAACTTGGGTTCAGGCGGTTTCACTGTAAGGCTGTGTTCACACGATCAGGGTGGTACCGGCCGTTTGTAAAATTTAACATCAACCATGTATTCCTATTAACTCTAGAATAGGTGTTAGTACCATTACGCTAGTTGTAGTTTAAGTCCCATGTAATAATGGGCTTGGCTGTTTGACTCAATCAACCGGACAAAGAGCCATAGTTCTGGCTGCTAATAAAAAACAAATCTTTTGACACTTAACCCTCTTCATAATTGACGCATCAGACCATGTGTAGTGATGTATAAAGATAAGTATGACAGCTTTCGCATAATACGTAATATATACAATTATTACAAAGCTGAAGAGTTTGTTTGTTTGGTTGAACGCGCTAATCTCAGAAACTACTGATTCGAGTTGAAAAATTCTTTTAGTGTTGGATAACCCATTTATCGAGGAAGGCTATAGGCTCTATAACATCACGCTACAACATATAGGAGCAGAGTATCAGTGAAAAATGTTGCAAAAACGGGAAAACATCAATGTGCAGACGAAGTTGCGTGGGTCAGCTAGTTATACATAAAAAATATGCAAGTAGCTTACGTGACAATGTGCCATAATACTGATTGGTGACTATCTCAATATCATTTTGTGCAAGTTACAAGCATGCATGTATAAAGGCAAGCTATATAGCTATATAGCTATATACGGCGCCGCGCCGGTCATCCGGCAGCCGTGTGTAGCGAGCCTTACTGATTTATCTCGTAATGCAGGAAGATAACGAGTGGATCAGGAAGGCTAAACTTGTATTGGAAAGAAAACTCTTTACATAAATATTCTTCCGGTCAAGCGAGAGTGAAGTTATCGGAATCTTTATTACTTGCACCTTTTACTATGCTGTTTATAATATCCGTCTGCCACCCGTATCTATAGTCAGTCAAGTTAAAGAAATAACTTAAACCTAAGTAATAACTTATGCAAACATTTTTATGCCATAGACAAGAGTTTAAATAAGTAAGAATCGGCAAAGAAAGCAAAGCAAAGAATTCTAACTTTTGACAGTTCTAACTTCAAGCAATAAATAAACTACAGGGGAGTTACTATGACGTCTTAAAGCAGCTGTAATTCTAGTGTGGGAAAGAGACAGAGCTACACAGGTCGTCTAGCGCCATCTCTTCCCCACACTGGAATTACAACTGCTTTTAGACGTCATGGTAAGTCACCAAATTTATAAATCGTATCTTAAATAATGGCTTTTACTCAAGTAATCACTTTGGCTTGTTAATCGATACGGGTGTGAGACTTTGCTAGTCATTTACTTGACTAAATAACCGTCGTTCACATGAGCTAAGTCGAGTAAATCACAAGCATAGTTTCAATTATACAAGTAAAAGGTAAATAAGTCATTAAGAAGCTGGATGTATTCTCCTTGGTCTTCATCATCATCATCATCATTTCAGCCGAAAGACGTCCACTGCTGGACATAGGCCTCCCCCAAGTGTCGCCACATTGACCGGTACCGTGCGACTCGCATCCATTCTCCTTGGTCTTAGAAGCAATTAATGCAAAGATTGGTCATTATGGCCATATCTTCTCACTAATTGATCCTGATTCCAAGTAAGTGAATATCTCGTTATCCACACTTAGTATTGATTATCTATCTATACTAATATAACCATGCTGAAGAGTTTGTTTGTTTGTTCGAACGCGATCTCTGGAACTAACGAAGGAATTTGAAAAAACCTTTTTGTATTTGATAGCCTAATTCTAGAGGAAGGTTATTTATCTTCACGCTATGCAACCGCGGGGCCCAGCTAGTGGAAGATAAACATTATTATTTGTTTTACAAAAAAACATTCAATGGAACCTCAGTGTTTCAGTTAGACACCAAAATCACAATTAGAAATAAAGTAACAAAAATGTATACAACATTATTTTTAGTATATGCGAAACCTGAATATAGTTTGTTCAGAATAAGTAACTGAATCGATTCCAATAATTTTTAAACCATGTTGTATTTTTTCCCAAAAATATTTAATAAAGTTAAAAGTTTGAGTACCTATCGCACTAATTTAGGTACCTACTGCCAAATTATTATTATCAATGAGCTCAAAACGACGCTGGAGGCACGCGCTGCGTGGTGACAACTTTTTTGTGCGGACAACTAGGTAACAGAACAAGCTTATAACTTTGTGATTTTTCATGATTCAGTTTTGAAATTTTGTACATAGATTCTTTACATACACGTATATCAGGTTTCGCATATATTAAAACTAATATTGTATAGAAAAGCTTCTCCCTACCCACCTCCGGAAACCTGCCACAACATTACGAACACAAACTGCACACTACATACATAATTAGTATAATTACACACTTACATTAAACACCCTATAAGGTGCGCGGGCGCAGGCATGAAGCATCTACCATCGCCGCTACGATTTCTACCTACTTCCCGTACCCCTCTCTCGTACCGGCTACACATAATGTTGCACATAGTTTGCATGCATCACATTTTGTACTCTCCCTTTAAATAAACATTACAAAACTCACGCCTTTTTCCAATGGGAAGATAAGCAGCAGAATAAGGCCAATCAATCGACCAATCGATCAATCGTCGATCCAGGCCATTGTTCGAAATTGGATAAGTCGACGTCGATCGACAGTTTCTACTACACCGATTGATCGATCGTCGTCATTTCTACCATCGATCGATTGGTAATCAGCGATCGATTGGTGTGGTAACACCCCAATGTTGGTTCTCAGAAAAGAATGACATATCATACAGCTGTGACAAATGGTAAAAAGGTAGCAATAAATAAATAGGCAGCTGACACTACACTAATTTAAATAGTTTGGTATATACGAGCTAACATAACATATCATCAAATAGTAAATCGAAAAATGGTTGACGGAGGCGCTGGTCAAGAATGTAATTTAAATGCTGTTATCAAACTAACGACCAAAAAAATCGTTATTGTGTGCTGACGTATAAAAATATCTTCAAATTATCCAATATCTTATAACTTGTACACAACTACAGAATTTGGCTACAAGAGACCAAATTTTACAATGCGTTTTTCAAAATTAGATTACCTGACATTGAATTACTAAACTTTTAATCAACTTACTCCGTCAAACAATGTTTTAAAAATAAACTAATAGGTGCTCTTCTCATATCCACATTAAGACAGCAATATGACCATAATAGGGTAGAGTTATATCCAATCTAAGTATTTCTAATAGGAGTATCGTCTTCATAGAAATGGTTTGAAAGCTAGCCAATAGAAAGTGGCCTCATTGGTCCGGTGAATCATGGCAAAAGCTTCGAAGATTAGATTATGAGCATACACTTTGTGTTATCGGCTTTAAGAAAACATATCATGACTGCGTCGTGGTCACAAGCGCGACTGCAGAGCATGAGGTCCTGGATTCGATCCCTAGGTCGACCAAAGCGTTATTAGATTATTCCATCAGGAAAATCTCAGCAGCAGCCACAGAATCTGGATTTGTTCCCGATTGATGGCAATGTGCTCGCCCCCTCTTACATGGGACTTAAACTTTACTATCCTATGTGATGTTATTAAGTCATCATACGCGCCTGTAGCCCTCTAAGAGGTAGACAGAGGTGTATAATACTCCCACAATTCGTTAACAACTTAGTCATTATGTTTAAGCCACTTGTGATTATAGATAGGATTCTTTTGTTGATTTCAACCATGCATAAATTCAGATTTCAGAATCTAGGCTTTTTGATATTTGCATATTTCACCTGTGCGTTTAATTTCGTCAGTTTTCTTCATAAGGTATGCTAATAAAATTAATATCTAATTAAACAATCTTTATGCATATAACAAAGTTCCGTAATTGCCTGAATTAATAACGAATTATATTATTAAAATGTATTTCGTTGACCTGGATTGGGTAAATCATCGTGATGTCCAAGAATCAAAAGTCCGAAGACACGTGACGTCTACCAACCCACAATGGACTCGCGTGGTGGATAGTTGCCCACATTACCACACAGAGAGGATCTCTGTGAGAATCACTGAAGCTGATTATGGTACTCTCTTATTAACATGTCATCCCCGCCCATGACTGTCCCATTGGTCTCGTGGTCGCAAGCGCGACTGCTAAGAGTGGGTTCGATTCCCGGGTCGGGCAAAAACTGCTATTGGATTTTGCCATTAGAAATTACTAAGTAGTCAAAATCAAAATCAAAGCATTAATTTCAAGTAGGCTAGTAACAGGCACTTTTGAATTGTCGAAACAAAGACAATAATGAAATGTAGCTGCAGTTCCAGTCACAAGGCATAAAAACTGTGAAAGTACTGTAGTTGCCCATTCCCTAGCGAAGATCTCTATGGAGAAGAACGGGCAAGAAACTCCATGGACACTCTTTTAAATCAGAATACTTTTATAAAATAGTAGCCAAGAGTTCGAAATTTGGCGGTATGATACCCCCGTGCCTCAGAAAACAGGTTAAGCCGTTGGTCCTGCGCCTGATCTGTCTCCGGTCGTCTTGGATTCCCGTCCTATCGGACTATGAGAGTAAAAAGAACAGAGTGCACCTGTGCCTGCGCACACATTTGTGCACTATAATATGTCTCGCGCCGATGGCTAATCTCCACTGAGATTGACCGCCGTGACCGAAAACGGTCAGGAGGTAGTCCTCCATTGTCATGTCATCCCTCCTCATCACATACCATACGAAGACCAGTACTCCTTTAATTTTCTTTTTTTATTATTTGTTGTCATAACGGCAACAGAAATACACATTCTGTGAAAATTTCAACTGTCTACCTATTATTTACCTATATCATGAGATACAGCCCGCTGACAGACAGACGGACGGACAGCGGAGGCTTAGTAATAGGGTCCCGGTGGTTAGCCTTCGGATATCGAACCCTAAAAAACAAAGTAATTTTTACTGTGTTTTTTCTGATCAAATAAAAGCCATATAACAATAAGGTCATCATAATCAGAAAAGTAAGCAAACAGGTTGAAGTAAAAGCGATTAATCGATTCAGTATCGAGTCATCGAAGTGGAGTGAGAAATGATGATTTGATAGAAACAAATCGATTTAGCACAGATTCGTTTTTAGCCTTGATCTATGTTTGTTTAGTGGATTAAAGAGATTATTATCTACTGTTATTCCATTATTGATTTTTGCTGTGTTTAACTTATTATTTTCTGGGCCAAAGATAACTTTTCATCTAATGGAATTGATGTACTTAGAGTGATCGTCATCAACATTGTTCTGTTCTTGTCCCAATTTATATTGGGGTCGGCGCAGCATGGCTTCTTCTTCCATATTTTGATGCATTTAGAGTATGATGCATTTTTGTTAATGATGAGGCAAGTTCATCAGAGGTTTAATAACTTTAATAGTTAATTTGGAGTTAGGTGGTAATCGGTTATCTTGGTATGGACATGTGATACTGGGGAATGAAGAAAAGGTCGTGAGGAAAGTTTTGAGTATGAATGTGGATGGGTATAAGAGTAGAGGAAGATGATAAACGATGAATGATCTGTGTGAACGATGATATGGCTAGAAAGGAGGTGTCTGAGATGGAGAGTAATAGAGAAGTATGGAAGAAGAAGACATGCTGCGCCGACCCCATATGAATTGAGATAAGGGCCAGAGAATGGCGATGTGGAGATGAGACATGTATTGCTGCTGGTGAAAAATTCTTGGCCTTTTTTGCCGATCCGTGAAAGAACCCTTATTAATCATCATCATCATCATTTCAGCCGAAAGACGTCCACTGCTGGACATAGGCCTCCCCTAAGTGTCGCCACATTGACCGGTCCCGTGCGACTCGCATCCAGCGGATCCCTGCAACCTTCACCAGGTCATCGGTTATTAATCATGCTCAGCACTTTCATTAGCGAAACGAGACTTATGTACGTGTTACTAATTATTTATTGTAGTAACCGCCAGGCCTGTCCTGACAAGTTTACTGTACTGTTACGTTGCGCCGGCGCAGATCTCAAACGTCAGTTTCTCGTAAATGACTTCATTGTATACAAAAACAAAAGAATACTACAGATTATGTTGAGTACCCTCCATTGTGTGGGAATCTTGCACTTTTACCCAAAAAAAACATAATTTAAGTAGGTGCATTAATTTTTTTTAATTAGAGATTGTTGTTAACAGAAAGAAACAATGTTTTTTGTTCCCATCTTTTTTTATGTTTTTTTACAATTCTGCTTTCGCTATTTAATGGCAGCTTTTTATTTTTATTACACCATGGATTCGACATGGTTTTGATATGCTATGGTGTTTTAAAGTTATTGTCTTACATTTCAAACTCTCAAATGAAAATAAAACGATCTGTGGGATATTTTTGTACGAACGACGACCAATCAAGTTATACAAAACCAAATTAAGCTGATCTCTCGTTGTACGGAAAGTTCAAACAAAGCGAGGTCAGGTTATACTGGATATTTATAGCTTGATGGGTCGCTGTGTGTACGTAGATTGTTGTGGTAGCGCAAGAGTTTATGAATGAGAGGCAGTTTATGACAAAAAAAAGCAAATTGAAAGCAAAAACCTATTGAGTGCCCGTTCCTCAGTCCTCGCTAAAGTTTCATTCAAAATCAAAAACTTAGATGAACTTGTGTTTAATTAGGTATTGTCACACAAAGTACTTAAAGAGATAAAACATTATTTTAGGCCTTAGGTCCAACACAAATGACCTAGCAGTCAAATACTCATTTACCCGAATTTCATTAGAAAATTATCGTTGATCCATCATCATCAACATCATCTGCCTGCCCTTGTCCCATGTTACTTGGGGTCGGCGCAAAACAAATTTTTCTTCCATTCTCCCCTGTCAACCTTCACACAATCATTAACAGCTTTTAAAGAAAATTACGTCGATTATTTTCAATAAAAACACGCATGCTGAACTTTTTGTCCCAAAATTTCTGTTCACTGTTCAAAAGCTATGTGTTGTTACACAGACAAAAGCTCTACAAATGCAATTTCAATGATACTTTTAAAATCATCATCAACTGCCTAGCCTTTTCCCAACTATATTGGGGTCGGCTTCCAGTCTAACCGGATGCAGCTGAATACCAGTATTTTACATGGAGCGACTGCCTATCTGACCTCCACAACCCAATTAGTACTGGGTAATACGGTACCCCTTGGTAAGACATGTTGTCAGACGTACACTGACTTGTTATACTTTTAAAATACCTTACAAAAAGAAACTGAATTCAACCAGCTCATCCACAAACCTTCACACCATAAGAGAGCATTAAACCACAGCCAATCACACGCAACGAAACCAAGACATACCTCTAATAAAAAACATTAAATATAAAAGGTAGTAAAAGAACTCGATTACTTTCTCTATGGAGGCTGGAGAAAGTACCATTTCGTCACTATGGCAGATCAAGCGTCACTTGTTTCTGATCATAAGGTTGTTGCACTTGATTTTGAGCTATTGTGTAGGTAGAATCATGTGTCAAGTGGCTTGAGAAAGGACAATGGAAATGCTCGAGACACCTGTTTGTGGTCATAACATAACACATACATACATTTCGTTTTAATCCTCCCACACGTATACCTCATACATCTTCGAATTATAGGCAGAACAGTTATATTGTGCACGCAAGCAGGAATTTCAATGTCATAAGCAGGGAATATGATTTAGATCCATTCACAATTAGTGTGAATTCGGCCAGAAGGTACTTAAGCCTCAATTTTTTCAAGTAGCGGTAGGTTATATATTATTTTTTTACTTTTTTCCCTATTATTTTAGTCATATAATTGCAAGCCAAGTATTTATATTGTTCTTACTTTGATTAAAGTGGTGTATTTTCTGTTTTTGTGCTCACACCATATTTTTTTTATTCAAAGTCTATACGTGAGGATTTGTAATTGGCTTTCTGGTGACTATGGTTTCCATTTTTGTTTGTTTTTTTGAGCTGTAAGTCCTCCATGCACTAAAATAAATAAATAAATAAACATAACATCACGCCTGTAATCTTCGAAAGTTTAGCATAATCAGTCTATAATGTTCCCACTGGTACACAGGCCTCCTCTCTATGAGAGGGAATGGGCTATAATCCACCACGCGGGCCCAGTACGGGTTGGTAGATGTCACATGTCTTTGAATTTTTTATTCTAGGACATACCCGTTTCCTCACGATGTTTTCCTTCACCGTTTTGAGAGCAGTGGTGATGAAATACATTACACAAAGTAATGTGACTGGCTGGGTTAGAACCCATGACTTACTGATCGTAAATCGGGACCGCCGCCACTGGCTCACCGCTTGCTCCCAAAGAGTTAGGCAGAGGTCTACCTAATAGTACACCCACATTTTGCCAGTTATGTTTTAAGTCCGTGGGGGCGAGCCTATTGCCATCAACCGGGCACGAATCCAGACTCCGTGGCTGCTACTGAGAAATTCGTGAAAGAAAGACTCAATAATACTTTGCCCGACACGGGAATCGAACCCAGGACCTCATGCTCAGCAGTCGCGCTTGCGACCACTAGACCAAAGAGGCAGTCCCAATCAGGCAGGACTTTAAATACTAGAATCTCGATAAGATATTACTTAAGTTATTTCAGGTTTAGTAATAGTGAAAGGTAGTACAGTTAACTTATCACTTAGGCCCTTTTAGTTTATTTCCGTCAATCGATTAGAGCTTGTGGTTTTAGAGTAAGCATGCAGGTATGTTTTTATTTAAGCTGAGGCCAAACGAGCGTAGTTTTTTGAGCTGTGTGTCGGGGAATTTAAAGCCCTATTCGTACCACAAGGCGGCGGTGTGGTACAAACAGGACTTTAATATGAAACCGAATGCAGCGTAAATTCCGCGACTCATTTCACAAATTACGCTCGTTTGGCCTCAGCTTAAATGAACATAACGCTAATGTTTATGGTATTTCAAGATATGATAAAATGTAGATCAATTTGCCCAACCCGCTGATCGAACCCAGAACACCACGCTCAGCAACCGAAATTGCGACCACTAAACTAACGGGGTAGAACATAAATCTTTAAAACAATCGTGTAAGCTCCAAACATTGGTATTTAAATTAAATCTCCAGCGACTTTAAATGCAAACAGAATCCATTAAAATCAAAATACAACTTATTTAAACAATCTTCAACCTAGTAATTCTAGACAAAAACATAGATTTCAGTCAAAAAACCAGTTGATAAGCTAGCACAACGGATAATGACTTTGCTAATATATTCTAGAATATTTTAAACTGTGTTTGCAAGTCTGACATTTTATTAACCTAGATTCTTTGAAATCCTTTTGATAGGTAAATGATTATATTCAGATTTATATCTTTCGGCTTTATATTTGCAACAAACATTAGAAATCATGGAGACTTAAATCGTTAATAAGTGTGAATTATGAGTCGTGAACTGAAGCTTTTCAATTTATAAATGCGAAAGTTTGTGGGATAGATGGATGCATGTTTGTTACTCTTGCACGCAAAAACTACTGAACGGATTTGGATGAAATTTGGCACATAGATAGTTTATTGCCTGGATAGGGTACTTGTTATCTCGGTAGCATGATCCCGTGAGATAATTACCGATATCCACGCGGGCGTAAGCTAGTACTTAATATTTGAGATCTACTGCCTAGTTGGTGCAGAGATAGGAAACGCAACTTACTGCTGAGCATTCGTGGGTTCGATTCTAAGGTCGGGCAAAGTGTTGCTGGGTTTTTTCATCAGGTCCTTCTCAGTTGCAGCCTGAAGTCTGAATTTGGGTCCAGTAGTTGCTCCATATAAAGTACAGGTATTCAGCTGCATACGGTTAGACTGGAAGCCGACCACAACATAGTTGGGAAAAGGCTAGGCAGATGATGCTGATGGCAATAGGCTCGCGCCAGCTATAACATGGGACAACTCTGTAGCCTTTATGAATTACTGGAGCATATGAATACAATCACGAATCCTTAAACCCAACTAGTTTTAAATAAATTGCACTGATTTCAACAATTTGAATAAAATGACCTTAAAACTCACAGAAGCAAATAATTTCCAAGTTTTACGCAAACCCTAGATATGCAGGTGTGAACCAATTAGTGTTTATAACTAATCATTGTGCTGGCATATTCGGGTGATGTACTAATTACTAAACCTTTCACTGCAAACATGTGCAATTCGTTGCTACACTTTAAACACAGTAATCATATTAGTTTTAAACATGAAGCATTTCAAATAGGAACAATATATCACAGTAATTCGTACTGTGTAGTTCAAACTTTATGGCGGCTGCGAAGTTAGCTGCGAGTGACGTTCTGCGCAGGGGGGGCTCGGAACATCTCACGTAAAGCTGCGAAAAACACAATTTTAGGTATAAGCGGGGCGCAGGGGACGCATCGTCTTGACTTTATAATGCGCAGACCGTCACTCGCAGCTAACTTCCGACCTGCCATAAAGTTTGAACAGAACTATAGTGATCGGAATGCTGGGCGATGAAGAAGACAAATGAAAACAGACAGCAGGCATTTATTCAAATTAAGCTGATACTCAGAACTATTTGAACGTCAAAGTTTACAGGAGACAGTTCTCCAAAATGCTGACAGTCCTGTCCTTCGCTTTTTGGAGATGATAATGTTTAGAAGGATGTGAAGTTGCCAAGAATGGACAATATAAGAAATTACAGGAAGTTTTAAAGTTGCGCCAGTTTGTGTAAACAAAGATTACATGTGTGTAGAACAGTATAACAAAGAGTTTAGTTGGCAATCCTAATACGCACATTTGATTTCATTAAAAGGACACTAATTAAATTAAATTTAAAGTTAGATTAAACTAATGGAATAGTTACGGTGGGCGAAAGTTTTGGTGCATGAGTGAATGTCGTGGCGATTGGGTTCTTTCTGACGTCAACGTCGCAAGTTTATTCTCTACGCGCGTTCATCAGATAATAATATTAACAGATAGATAGGTATTCAAGATTACAAATTAAAATAAATAAAACACATCTAAAATAGATAAAATGGCTAGCTAATTAAATTTAAACAAATTCTTGGACTAAAATATAAATCATTGCCAAATAAAACGTGGAAAAAACCGCATAATTTCTACATTCTCACAGAAATACGTTTACGCCACAAAAGGAAAGACTAAAAACAAAGATTACATGTATGAAAACATACATTAAAAAGTTGATACAATCGGGTGAATAAAACCTCAAGGTCCATTGCGTGGCGACAGCGGATGACTCCGTCCATCTTAGGAAAGACCACAGCTATGCAATCGCGACATGAAATTGTATGTCGTTATTGTAAAACTAAGTTATTTTCGATACCTGTATTTTGAAGTATTTGAAGGCACGTGTGATTTGCTTACCTGGAATAAAGAAAAAATGGTATTGTTAATATTTTCACCTAACAGAAAAGTTTGGGTACATTCAAACAGATTGAGAAAACATCTACTTTAAATATATCTACCCGGTATACCCTGGACAGTCAGTCTAAGTTGGTTCCTGGATGGGTGAACACCCATTACATACCGACTTAGCACGTTATGCCGTTGGCTGTCATTTGTAGATCTTCGACAGTCGTTATAGGTAGTCAGTGGCCCAAAAGTATTATACAGTACTGACTGGGTTGTGGAGGTCAGATAGGCAGTCGCTCCATGTAAAATACTGGTATTCAGCTGTTTCCGGTTAGACTGGAAGCCGATCCCAACATAGTTGAGAAAAGGCTAGGCAGATGATGACCCTGGACAGTCAGCCCGGTTATGGCCCGGCTGGTAATCTTTCTCATATGATATTGTTACAAAGCTAAAAACAATAACAAAGATTGGCACTTCTTAGACGAAGATAAAGCTTTAGCCTATGCCAATGGGCAAAACGAGCTTTAAAAAACCCTTGACATATAAAATGGCCAATAAACACTCATCATCTTCCCGCCCTTGTCCCATGTTACTTGGGGTCGGCGCAACACTTTTTTTTCTTCCATTCTCCTCTGTCAACCGTCACGCTATCCTATTTCTTTCAAATGCCATTGCACTGTTTATTGACCATTGTATGAAATGGCTAATAAATAGTACCGTCACTGACTCAAATATAAAAATGCATATAAAACTACTGACTCGACCAACATACAAAGTTCCTCTCTAAAACACAGTTGCAACCAAGAATTTACGGGACACCTCTAGTAAAACCATAAACTATAAACATAGTTCTTCAAAGTATTAAACATAAAAGTTTATAGTGTTATACAGTTTCTTCATAAGTTTCACCATTACTGACAAATATTTGTTGCATATTCGCTTCCAAGTAAGTTTGTCTAAGTTTTAACTGTTTAAGCAATATTTGCTTAACTAAAATTACTTTGGTATAGCGGTTGATAGTTCTAGATAGGATTACAACATTTGGAAGGTGAAAAAACTATTATTCTGTATCTTGGTGATATCTTCGACCAGAAATCTAGGAGTCCCATCAGAATCATCATCATCATCATTCTCCTGTCCTTATCCCAATTTATTTGGGGTCGGCGCAGCATGTCTTCTTCTTCCATACTTCTCTATTACTCAACATCTCAGCAGTCACCTCCTTTCTAGGCATTATCATCATTCGCACAGTCCATCCATCGTATCTTTGGTCTTCATTTAATCTTATAGCCATCTACATTTATACTCAAAAATTTCCTCACGACTTCATCCTCAAAATCAGAATCAACTCACATAATTTCTTTTTTTTTATTACATTGGAATTAAAGTGTCGCGCATCACATCTCATTTTCTGTGAAACTCTATTCTGATAATTAAAAATATTTTCTGTTTTTGCACGTTGCAGTCATTTGTATATGCGGCTTGGAAGCCATGTGCAAGAAATTAAGCAACAATTTCACCATACAAATGAAATATTTGTAACTCCTCAGCTTTAACCTACCCACATTGTCTAAACACATAATATATTTAAACACAGTACCTAAACACACGTACATAAACCATTAGCTTACACACGATGCCCAAACAAATAGACTTTCACCCATTACGACTTATGAATTAATATCTATATTACGTAATGATTATTGCATATGCATCCACGGATGATTTTGTAATGAATCATCTTTTTCTACTTCATTTAACTTGAGTTTAAGTTGAAGAAGAAAGTGTATCGTGCATCGTGGCTCACACAGATCGCACAATTTTTTAGTCACAGAACTGGTAATTAAAACTATATCTGCTGTGACTAGAACTGTCTGTAATTTTTAGATCAATGACGGTCGTTAGCGACCCGAAAGTCTGACAACCAATCTTACCAAGGGGTATCGTATTACCCAGTATTAACTGGGTTCTGGAGGTCAGATAGGCACGTTGCTCCATGTAAATATACAGCTGCATCCGGTAAGACTGGAAGCCGACCCCAACATAGTTGGGAAAAGACTAGGCAGATTATGACACTGTCACTAGAACTAGAACCATGTCCTAGAACTAAAAAATCGAACACATAATATAATTAAATCTAATCTATCAGCCCGCACATGGCCACCTTGGTGGATTACAGTACCTCACTGCCCTTCACATCGAGAAGGCCTTTGTCCCAGCAGAAGAAACATTAAATGCTGATTATATTACCTATTGTCACTAAAACTTTATTTCTGGTGTAACTAAGACAACAAATAAATAATGAAGTGATGTTTTTAAAAACTCCAGTCAAGCGGAGAAAGTTGAGAGTCATGTGATAAAAATTGCGTTTAAGAAACCCATATCTAAAACACGATAAGGAGATGAAAACCATTTAAACTAAGGTTTAATAGAGTACAAAGTGAAATAACACTAGAAACCGAATAATGGTTACAATTAGCAAATGTACGCGAATTAAGGACTGTAGTAGAGCGGAAATAATAAACACAACAG
This sequence comes from Noctua fimbriata, assembly GCA_905163415.1. Taxonomy (NCBI): domain Eukaryota; kingdom Metazoa; phylum Arthropoda; class Insecta; order Lepidoptera; family Noctuidae; genus Noctua; species Noctua fimbriata. Next base: position 5,023,258 of record LR990946.1, read on the forward strand.
AAATGATTTTGCACATAACGGTTAATACTGATTACTGGTGTTTCTTTATAACATACATACACTGAAAGTTATTAATAACACTAGCTTTGTAACCGAGGAAAAGTAAATAGTTTACGGAGATTAGAAGGTAAATCTATTACAAATGAAAGGAGGCTAGAAGTATTAAGAACTTAAGACCATTGACCACATGACAATACGTAAAAGAAGCTGAATAAATAAAATAAAAGTCATTTAGAGAATAAATCTCTCAAAACATTATATAAAGAAATACTTACAAGTGACAATAACATAAATGACAACGCTAAAAATAATGATGCTGACGAAGAAAATAGTCATTTAGACAATGACAATAATCTGCTAGAAAGCAAAAAGAAACAACAGTTTCATTAAAACGAACGAACGTGAATATCTTATACAGTCATGAATAGTAGTAACAAATTAGTCTTCATAAGGGATGGACGCAAACATATAATAAATGTCAAATATTAAAATGACAATATCAACTACAAAAATATAACAACAGAAAAGATAGTAATTTAGACCACGACAATAATCCACGAAAAGCGAATAAAAGTAACGGTCATAACGTTACAACGAACGAAAGCGAAGAGCAATTATCACTACTATAAGTTACTGTAGAAGATATTCGCGAAGGGCCGTTTCACCAGTCAAGTGGAATTCACTTTCACTGGCGCTCCCAATACCGAGTTCCTTATTCACGCATATCTTGCTAGATTTTATTGTAGATGATTATGTTTATCTGTTTATTGATCTATAGGTTAGATGGATTTGATTTAACTTAACGAGCTTTTGAATTTACTAGTAGTCGTCTTTTTGTAACTACTCCTTGTTCAACTGATTTTCAAGTAAAATTTGATGAGTGTTTAGAACTTCAATAGCTAAATTAATATCTGCTTGTTATAATTTCTGAATGTAAACTATCTTTGTTGATTTTGTAGATCAAAGTCATAATCTAGAGACACATCTTCATTTACTGCCGTCAAAGTATCCTATTGTTTTAATAAAATCAATTCTGGAGCAGCAAATTGATATTCAAGTACTTGCAAGTGAATGGAACAAAAGATTATTTAACTTAAACTGGGCTGACCTAAACCAAATACAACAATTGAGCAATTGCGGTGCTGAGTCACGCTCGCCCAAGCATTATGCCCTGACTTCAATGGATTCACTTATTCTCTCACCTTAAAAAGTAAAATGACCAACTTTGATCTCTATCAAAGATTTGATCTCTATCCTACTTTGATCTCTTTTCCTGTACCGTGATCATATCATTATCTTCATCCTCCTTTTTACAATTTATTTGGGGTTGCTAGCAGCTGTTTTATTCTTTGATACAATCTCTTTAAGCAATCGTCTCCGCAGTAACCCATCGGTCATCTTTCACACCATCTATCCACCTTTTACTTAATTATGATAAATGCCTGCTTATGTCTGCTTATCGGACAGTGAAAGTGTGGAGAAAGATAATGATGACCAAGTACAATTGTCGAGCTCCCACGCAAAGCATGTATCACTGACTGCTGACTTGGCCACTATAGCCCACCTATTTTCTAGGAAGACTTTTATAATCAGTGTATAAGGTTCCCATTGCTGGACACAGGCTTCCTTTCTTTGAGGGTGAGTGGGTCGTTATTCACCACGCAGGCCCAGTTGGTAGATGTCACATGATACATGTCCTCGACTTTTCGGTTCCAGGATATTTGGACTTACATAGGAGGTTAATCTTCCTGCAAACCAGGTACAAGAGACGGAATACATAAGAACTTATTGTAGACAAACAACATCAAACCCAGTGACGAAGACTGATAGCAGAAAGAAGGTTCAATTAGAATTGACAATATACATCATAAAATTGATAAAGGTACATGAAATAAAACTGTCGCAACAGTCAAACAAGAAACAACATGATATGTAATTAAATATCATCTTGCAGAATGGCATACCGTTCACTTAGTTGAGCGCAGCCGCGCGTGTAGACTAGTCTGCGCCGTGGGAATCGAACCAGGGACCGTAGCGACCAATGACATGCAACGAGACGATTTGAACCGACTGACAAATTAATATTAGATTTTAATGATTTATTTTGATGGCTCATTGCTGAGGTTTTTATTTGGTTATTGATCAATGAGCTGTAATGGATTTGGTTTGGGGTATTTAATGTCGGTTGATTTGATTTGATTTAGGTTGAAAAGGGAAAGGCAGTAAGTAAACATTTTGATTTTGTTCCATTCACTACTTGGAGATTTGAGAAACTCATCTATAAAATCTGCTGTTAAAAAACTTGATTATATTTCAATACGTATTTTTTTAGACACATTCAATTCTATTTGCAAAACTGTACACATTGTACTTTTACCCAAAGCATCATCATCATCTGCCTAGCCTTTTCCCAACTATGTTAGGGTCGGCTTCCAGTCTAACCGGATGCAGCTGAATACCAGTATTTTACATGGAGTGACTGCCTGTCTGACCTCCACAACCCAGTTAGTACTAGGTATAGGTAATAGATGCCCCTTGTTAAGACTGGTTGTCAGACTTTTTATGCCACTGACTACCAAAGACGATTGTCAAAGATCTACAAATAACAGCCGGGACCAATGGCTTAACGTGCTTTTCGAGGGACGGAGGAAACTCGGTATGTAATGGGTGGTCACCCATCCACAGATCAAACTAACCTTTTACCCAAAGCTTTCAACACAAATCTATTCAAAATAATTTCTAAAGTCACCTTTGACAACAAAAACTGTGTCGATCCTGTCCTTGAAATTCCTAAAAGTTAACGCATTTCACACGAATTAGCAGCCAGTAAACCACTACAAACAGACCAAGTAATAAATAATAAAGTAATTATGCGTCCAGTTACAGTTAAGCCAGTAAATTGGCAAGTTAATTGTAGAGTAGAGCTGGCAAAAAACGGTTAAATGACAGCAAGGTCGACTGTGGTCCGTAAACCGCTTGATAATGCTGCAATCACTGATAGTGATAAGGTTGATTAATTTAGGGATTCGAAGTGATGATGATTGAGTTTTTGAGGGTGATAAAGAAAATTGTGTGATAGATGATGCGGTTGAACAGGGGAGGATACGAATACCACGAGTGATAGAGATGTATGGAAGAAGAAGACATGCTGGGGCGACCCCAAATCAATTGTGAAATAAAAGGAGAATGATGGAGACCGAAAAATGAAGGCTAATAATGCTCCTGACAAGACTATCCTTATGATGAATCACACAATTATAGATGAAACTGAACAAGAAACTAATTACTTATTTGTAGACCCTGCTAAGGAGCGTAATATTTTTTTTTTTTAAAGGCGTTGCCCCACACTAGGAATTTCTTCTGTATCGTGGGGGCGTTTACAAACATTTAAAATCACACACACAAACAGCCAGACCCGGAACAACTATCTGTAGGCCATACAAATATTTGTTCCGTGCGAGGATCGAACACGCGACACGCCGCGCAGCAGCCAATCGCTTAGCCACTGCGCCAAACGTGCCGTCAAATATCATAGAATGCTATCAAGTAAATACGATAACTTTTGCAAATGATAAATATTCTTTAAATGATAAAGATTTAAAGAACATACAAATAAGATAATAAGAAGATAATACGAATGAATTTATTAAAAACGTATTACCGCTTGTTAATATTTAAAAAAAAGACAGAAGAAGTGAAAGGTTTTGACCAAGAATTTTCCTTTATGTACGGGACCTTAAACAACTAAGTAATCGCTTAAGCGGTACTAAGCTTATGTATGTATGTCAACAGTCAAACGACATAATGACTGGTTACACTGCAATTATAATTGAAAACTAAAATAACACGAGCAAGGTCGAACCCGATATAATTGACGTAACTTTGTTAAATAAAATTAAGATAGAATAGATATTTGAAAGGTTTAATGGATTGTTAATCTGTTGAAATGAAGGGATTATTGTAAGACTTGTTGTAAGTATGTCGAAACTAAGAATCAGAATCAGAATTTTATTTGCTATGAAAGTAGGTACAGGTTAGGTGTTGTACATAAATTAATGAGATCGGCTACAGTCTACCTTACGGCGGGCAAATTATTATATACGTTAAAATATTAATACAAAGAAAATAATGTCAACAAAACAAAATAGAAATTAAAGTGAAAAACAAAAAAAAAACTGAAATTTCATCAACCGCATAAGAGTAAAGGAAGACCAAGGAAACGATGGATGAACTGTGTGAAAGATGATATGGCAAGAAAGGAGTTGTCTGATGAGATGACGAGTAAAAGAGAAGTATGGAAGAAGAAGATATGCTGCGCTGACACTAAATAAATTAGCATAAGGGCAGATGATGGGGCCGAAAAGTTCTGGAGTGGCGACCGCGAACCTGAAGACGCTGCGTTGGAAGGCCTCCCACTAGGTGGACCGATGACCTGGTGAAGGTTGCAGGGATCCGCTGGATGCGAGTCGCACGGGACCGGTCAATGTGGCGACACTTGGGGGAGGCCTATGTCCAGCAGTGGACGTCTTTCGGCTGAAATGATGATGATGATGAAGGGCAGATGATATGATGATGATACTCGTTACAGGAACTGGTGGACGCTACTGAAAGTACCAAGCTCGTAGCCAAGTTTTGAGCTGACTCAATCACCGAGGCAAACTAGAAAATGATTGCTTTATTGTTTAGCATAATAACTATATCCGTGCCTCGGAAAGCACGTTAAGCCGTTGGTCCCGGCTGTCATTTGTAGATCTTTGACAGTCATTACAGGTAGTCAGTGGCTCAAAAAGTCTGACAACCAATCTTACCAATGGGTATCGTATTACCTAGTACTAACTGGGTTGTGGAGGTCTGATAGGCAGTCGCTCCATGTCAAATACGGGTATTCAGCTGCATCCGGTTAGACTGTATGCCGAGCCTAACATAGTTGGGAAAACGCTAGGCAGATGATGACAAACAAAAATGAAACGGAATTTAATTACATGTTTTATTAAATAAAAACTAAACCTAACTTCAGTTAAAACCAAAATTACTTTAAACATTTCACAGGCAATTTTAACACAACATCTACATACATAAAACATGTAGGTATGAAACTATAAGAGTAGAATAATTTGCAATGAAAAGATTTCTATGATGGTAAGTTTTTGAATAATGTCAGTTAGGTAACTATAAGAATTTGTTAGTCACGCTTTTTCCCTCTATTTATAATAATAAATTCTCAAAAGATGACATTTACGCATTTTACAAATGCGTCTTCAAGATTGTATACATAATTTACTTAAAACTTTAATTAACAAGAAAAGCTGTTAAACTAAAATAGTTTTTTTATTGACAACAGTGAAGTTTATTGACAAGCCAAGCCAAGCAAATAAAACAGTAAAATTAGACAAGTGTCATTAAAACAACAGCTTATTGCAATGTAGCCTTTGAAGGAAAATACTAATTCGATTTTAAAAAATACGGAATCATTCATTTGTGTTCAGCGCAGCATGTCTTCTTCTCCATTCTTCTCTATTACTTGTCATCTTATCAGAAATCTCCTTTCTTGCTAAATCATCCTTTACACAGACCATCCATCGTTTGTTTGATCTTCCTCTACTTTTATACCACATTCATAACGAAAACTTTCCTCACAAAAAAATTCAGAAAAAATCAGAATGTTTTCAGGAAATACTGTTTTCCCGCTCGTTGTTATTAGGTGTCACAAATATCTAATCAAATTAACAAACAGAGAATAAATGTACAAATAATAATACAGGCTTATACATAATATAAATTCTTTAAAAAGATTTCCTCAAAAACCTATCCTTGAAAACTGATCTCTTTAGCAACTTTGCGAAATCGAAAGTATGGGCGGGTTTTCGATAATTTATGCGTGATTTTTTGCCCAAACCGCTAAAATATTTCCTAGTACATTCAAGGCCAATCAAATTACAAAGAAACGAATACATGTTTATTCATACCCACTGTTGCTTTCTATAAAAATATGGTAAACATGTCTACGTCACGAACGTAGCTGAGAAAAACAGTCGCTAACAAGGTGATCAAATTAATAACATTAATATTTTACTTAATCGATAAAGCTATTATAAAAGCTTTTATAAGGTTCTATTAAAACTTTTGAGTATGTCATTACGATAACCAAAGTGCTTAGTCTCTTAGACAACCATTCTATCCACAGATTAATCAAAAAAATATGGAAACTCTTATGTCAGTGTCATTGAAAGTCGATTCAGTAATAAGAAACGCTTATAAAACTGGACTCTCCTTAATTTAAAAAAAGTTTCTCGCCCTAAAAAGGTAGAAAAACAAACCAAGTATGTAATTTATCGAAAATATTTTGACTAACTTAAAAATAATTACTATTAAAGTGCCATGTTATTACAGCATTAACCAATTCATTTTCTAACATTCTCAAACAACCAATTTGACAAACCTTGTCCAACCAATAATAATCGAATTAAAATAACTAAACCACAAACGCATTCCGTGTCTAAATAACTTCCTAGTATATAAGCTTATATATAAGCAATTGAACTATTTATCGACCTTCAAGTGACCTTCACGGACGAAATTGTACACATCAATTAAAAATCGTTCAGACAAATTGAGTTTTTTTAAAAGAATGCACTTCCCGACCTCCTTGAGAAAATGTCTCAAAAAGAGAAGGCTTTAAAGTCTTGACATTAAAAGGTGGCGCTGCTAGCTATGGTAAACGTCAAACTTATGTCAAATTCAGTATATTTTTGAGTTTAGTTCCTCATTTTGCCGTCTGTCAAAATATTTCGGCCAGTATTATTTTTAAGGTGAAGTAAAAAATTCCCACGTATGTGTATGAAGGGGATTGGACTATATTTTTTTGTGACCTTCGTAATTAAAACTGTTGCATTTGATTGGATAAGTGATTGGTCTGGGAAAAATCTAGATTTTGTTGTGTCAGTCATGCGAGTTGTAATTAAAACTGTCTGTTGGATGTCCTTTATATTTATTAGTTTTTTTAACTGGTATGTTTCTAGTCGCTAGAATACAAATATTTAGTATTTTTTTTTATTTTCCTGAAGAATTAGGCAAAGGTGTATATATAGTATAGTATAGTATAGTACGCACGACCCAGTATATGCGGATCTTTCATTTTCCGGGAAATCTATTCAAAACAAGGCCATGTTATACTGGAAATGTATAGCTGGATGTGTCGCTGGTTATATTTAAAGATACTGTCGTATACCGGCCACAAATTCAGACTCTGAGTTTCTATTCAGTTTTTGTTGGCAAAACCCTCAAAAACACTGCCCGACCCGGGAATGGAAACCAGGCCCTCAAGCTCAGCAATACCTCTTCCAACCACTACACCAAAGAGGTAGTTAGTTGTATCTTCGTAATTCCTTCACAAAATGGTTCAAGCTTCTCTAAGACATTTGCCTAACCTATAATTACTCCTTACTGAGGTAACTGACAAATAATTACAGGGATAGACAAATTCCTAAAGAGAAAGCTTTCTCTCTACGTAGATTCTACCAAGCTTACATAACCCTATAGTTACCGCTTACACCCACACAATAACACAAGTATTTTTTTTATTTTGAAAACCATCTGCGATCCTAAGTTGACAAATGTAACGCCAATTTAGTTCAGGTCTAGGTATCTTTTTATCGTTTTTTGCAATTTGCAAGTCAGTGTCAGGCTGGGTGTTGATTAGAATATGATTCGCGGTAGTAACAAATATGGCTTTACAGAGTTATAATTTTAGTTCATTTTATCCCATTGAATAAACATTTCATGAAAAAAATTTGAATTTCGCGGGCTTCCCCGTTAAGTGAGGATTCCTCGACAAAACGGCTAAAGGATGCGGATGTAGAACTGCATCGCAGATGGTGCCTCAACTCCTATCCTGCCCTCAATACCCCAAAAGCGACCTGCCGCCACCGAAAATGCCGTGGAACTGGCGAAGTATTCGGTCAATAAAATTTAACACTACCATCGAAATAAAGAAGAAAATTGCACAAAACTACACTTTTTATTTAGAATTTTGTTTTTGTATAATCCATAGATACAAAGCTCGTGGCTAAAAAATAACAGCCGCACGGGTCGATCTTCAAGGTTAAGCCGTGCTTGCCGAGGTTGGTCTGTGGATGGGTGACCATCATTACATACCGAGTTTCCTCCGTGCCTCGGAAAGCACTTTTAGCCGATGATCCCGGCTGTCATTAGTAGATCTTGTGTATCTGTAGCCCGAAAGTCTGACAACCAGTCTTATCAAGGGGTACCGTATTACCTAGTACTAACTGGGTTGTGGAGGTCAGGTAGTCAGTCGCTCCATGTAAAATAGTGGTATTCAGCTGCATACGGTATTACTGGAAGTCGACTCCAATAAATTTGGGAAAAGGCTAGCCAGATGATGACTTCATAGAAACAAAATAATATCATGCAATAACAAGTATGGTGCTAATAATATTCAGAATAATACCTTAACAGAAAGCTAATTACTACTGCAAAAAGTTTCTAATAACTACTCAGTACGTGTTAATTTCACAATAACGTCTATCTCAAAATCTCTTATAAAGGGTGTCAATTAAAGTCGTCTGTGATTGGTCGACACAGAAGTGAAAGTGGCCGGTATTTGTTCTTTGGTTAGACCAGTGAGAGAGAAGTGATGTGAAAAAATATATAAACATCGGTTGATGTTAGGAATTTGTTGTGTGAGGGCAAGGTTTTATTGCGGTAAAAGGTGGATCATCATCATTCTCCTGCCCTTATTCCAATTTTTTTGGGGTCAGCGCAGCATGCCTTCTTCTTCCATACTTCTCTAATACTCATCATCTCAGCAGTCACCTCCTTTTTTGTGGTAGAAGGAAGATCTGATTTGTTAATAAAAGAGGTTTGAAATAACGTATATTAAGTAAGAAGACTGCTCTCAAAACGGTGAAGGAAAACATCGTGAGGAAACCGGCATGTCCTAGAACCAAAAACTCAAAGACATGTGACATCTACCAACCCGCACTGGGCCCGCGTGGTGGATTATAGCCCATTCCCTCTCATAGAGAGGAGGCCTGTGTCCCAGCAGTGGGAACATTTTAGACTAATTATACTAATTATGCTATTTGATACTTGGTCCAATGTTTTTGCCGACATAGGTTGCAAATTTTGACGATAATTTGTAGATCTTTGACAGTCGTCCCCGGTTGTCAGTGTCCCGAAAATATGACAACCAGTCTTACCAAGGGTATTACCCAGTACTAACTAGGTTGTGGAGGTCAGATAGGCAGTCGCTCCATGGTAATACTGGTATTCTGCTGCGACTGTGAGCCAATTCCAACGTAGTTGGGAAAAGGCTAGGCAGATAATGATGATGATGGCATTGCAAAACGTGCTTGCCAAAGTTCCATCCGTTTTAAAATCATACATATAGGTACATGTCGAAAAATATTTTGGTTGCTCTTACTAATAAGGTACCCCTTATCATTAGTAACAAAATACCATGACGATGCACACATCATAATTCCAGTAATTTTACTAACCATACGGCATGATATTTTAGTTCTCTCTTTCAGAAAATCATCTCAAATTATCCCATGCAATTCAACTTTAAGTATGATATAACACACAATACACAATAAAGAGATAGTATCATGATCCAATATAAAAGTGACGTCACAATGGTACAGTCAAGTAAATCGTAATGTGTTCGTTACAGATGACAATGTGATTGTCAAAAGAATGTGTGACGGAGCTTTTGTAAGCGAATTAGCGTCACTTGCGCTCGCGCATTCTAACATACATATATTGGTTATTGTACAAGTGTAAGTTATCAATAAGCAGTAGTTAGTTAGTGCTTTTTAAGCTTTGTTTTGGTATTTTACATAGTGATTCTTTTTTTTTTAGGTATGGGGATCAGTGATATTGGAAAGCTTTCTTATAAGATTTTTTTTTTGAATAAAACTATTGGCATTCCTTCTTAATTTTTTGGTCAAGTTAGAGTTGTCCACTAAATTAGTAAAATTGGCCTTTTAAAAAAAAACAAGGACATAAACATGTCGACGGCAATGTCAAAAAAGCGATTCCATTATGAAATAGATGTAACAAAGATATAAGATTCTCGATTATCGTAAAACAATAAGTCAAGATCGACATCTCTTTTAACAAGCCGCGGCTAAACATCAAAGATTGCCAATCAATCCTCAGAATAACCGGACATAATGAACTCAGTCATTACAATTGGTAAAGAAAGTTTTAAACAAACAGAGAATACCATTGAGGTCAACCACACATCGCAGATGAAGTCACACATGAATGTATTTGCTAACTTCGTGGGAATGAGATAGCAGTATATGAACAGTCATACCTATTAACTTTACTTTTGCGGTTAAGCTAACCTGGGGGTCTAAAATGGCCTCTTTAGCAGAATTATAATAGGATAATAATATTAATCACGTTACAATTTTTAAAATGGTCACAAAATGACAGTTCATAATACAAGGTGTAAACGGACCTTTCACGCAGCCGTTAACCAAGTATTATGTACATCAAACTAAGTAACTCTACGTAAAAATTATTGCTGGGAAAGAATTTTTTTTTTTGCGGTAAAAAGTCACGTTTTACGGTAAAACTCAATGAAACGCATTCAAAACATTGTGCTGATGAATGGATTGAATTTACGGGAATCGTGGAGGTGTTTAAAGTAAAAATCTTCTATTAAAATCTCCGTAACTAGAAGGAAAATAAAAACTAAATTCTCATAAACCGAAGTCGAGAGACTTTTAATTTTTTTAATTTAGTTGCCTAAGCCAGGATACTAAAATCAATATATTCGTAATGACTGACGCATTCCAAAGTATCCTTTCCATGAGAAACACAAATAAATAATGTTTGACAAACGACTCCTACGCACTGACAAATATAATAATATTAATACACTTGTCAAAACCAAACCACAGGTGTGTCAAGAAATATTCAAATAAGACTCCGAAAAATTAGAAAGTCGATAACATTGGTTTATTAGGTGCGCATACGCATCTACGCGCACACAGGCAAACACACACACAGACAAATGTTTGACCTTTCATTGGAGATTGTGAAAGCACAATCTGTGCTTAGAGTTGGGAGTCTGCCAGCATCTGGTATTGAATAACTTTAATGGTTGGGTTAAGTCTTCTTCCTTATAAGCAACATAAAATAAAGCCATACATAAGGTCCCATTAAAATTTTAACACAGCGTTCAGTACGTCAACCAAAGATATCCAAGCAAAAAAAAATACTGATTAAAGTGATTTTATTTTGACCTAAAATCATTGGGTAACCAACATTTTTAGTGTATTTTCGTTGGCTGTTTTTTTTTTCTTGTAAATATCTTGTGCGTTTTTCTTATATTTTTTTACCATTTTCATTATTTTGGTGGTCTGAATGGTTTCTAAAAGTTTGTCCATGTATTTTAATGGGACCTTATTTAGGAATGATTTACAAGAATGTGTGGATCTGAGAATCTAGATGGAGAGACATTGTATCAGCGATAACATAACATAACATCACGCCTGTGAGGCATCGCGCCTGGGTGTACCAAAGGGCTATGCACAAAATAATCTTATAAGTACAATAATAAACGAATACTGGGTGTAAACGGACCCTTCACGAAGCCGTCAAACAAGCAATCTGTACTTCAAATTAAGTAACTCTACGCATTTTTTTTTGCTGGGAAACTACTTTTGTTTTTGGGGTGAAATATTACATTTTATGGTAGGACTCAGTGTAACGCACTTAAAACATTGTGCTGATGAATGGATTGAATAGTACGGGGGTCATGGAGGTGTTCAAAGTAAAAATCTTACATTAAAAACATGTATTTTAAAAAAAAAACTAGTAAAAAAAATGGAACTTTGACCACTAATATCTCCGTAACTAGAAGGTTCCCAGGTATGGTCAACTAGTAAAAAAAAATGATCGCAATGACGGAGAGAACAAGTGCCTTTCGGCCTCGTTAAGGGTCTTGTTACACCCTTTAAAAACAATAAAGTATTGGATTGACATAGGCTATCAAAATGCCCATGTCAATACTGTTGGAGCCATTTGTATTCGCTGGTCTGTTATCTGAGTACTTTTACCCAGATAAAATTTACGATGACATCATCACACAGTCCATCAAGTAACTGCGAACTGACCTGCGCAATTGAAAGGCTGTATTTCTGTGTCAAAAAGAGTAAACACGGATATCTCATGATATGGTGAGTTGCGTGTTAAATAATAGATAGAATAATTGCAACAATCAACGAAGATGGAATTAAATAAATTCGAAGTGGGTTGCAAACGGTTTTTGTGTTTAGGGCGGGAAATTTTTTACGTCTTATGGGAATTCCCGTTTTGTGTTTTTTTCGTGTAAAATGATCGGTATATATTTATTGTTCGATTGATGTATAAGAAGCAAAAAAGGTATTTCGTCAGCAGTGGTAATAGCTGTGGTGATTATAAATCACATTACATCACACCATGGCAAAATTTATTAAAAATATGGTTGTTGTTGTGTGTTGTTGTTGTAATTGTTTTTTGTTGTTGTTGTTGTGTGTTGTTGTTGTAATTGTTTTTGTTGTTGTTGTTTGTGTGATTGTTTTTAATAACAAAGTGTTGTGCTTAACTGTTGTTTGTTCTTAATTGTTGTGTGCTGTGTTGTTGTTGTTTGTTGTCTGTCGTAAAAGACGACTGTTTTTTTAAGTGAACAATGCCTTATGAATTCTCAAGACACAGATCTCACATAAACAAACACTTGAACCCGGAACAACTTTACATTTATTTGTAGACCAAACCAATATTTGTACTACGCGGACATTTTGGAGCCACGAGAGGAAAAAGATTATTCTTTATAAGTCGAAAGCTACTCATGGCAAACATTATCTTTCTTTGAAAACCTGTTGATGGAGGATTAACTGATAACAGAGATAACAGATCCACTGCCTTTGTTCTAGTCGTCGCGGGCAACTGCTGAGCTGGTCCTGGATTTGATTCCCAGATCCAGCCATATATCTACTCTTTTTCATCAGGATCTTCAATAGCAGCCCGTTTGCATTTGTATATTTCAATATGCTCGCTTATTTCATAGGACTTATAACTTAAGTGGCGAAATATAGCTGTACTATGTATTTTACAAACCATCCTCATCTTCCTGTCCTCGTCCCATTCTACTTGGGGTCGGCGCAATAAGTTTTGTTCTTCCATTCTCCCCTGTCAGACGTCACGGCATAATTTACTCCTTTCTCTTTCATATCATTCCTCACACAATCGATCCATCTTTTCTTTGGCCTCTGTGTGTTTAAAAGTGAACACGCGTAAATACGTGGTCTTTAAAAATATTACAAAGTTAAAAGGGCAAGAGACCTAACACATGCGCATGAGCATCCATTTTATTTATACCTAAGGCCTTGGACCGCTTTGAATATAATGTCATTTGATGTGAACCCGATGTGGTTGGATCTTTACGAATATGTAGGCAATCTATCAATAGCCTTTTAAGCATATTTGGACATCACCATGTAATGGTAAAGTTGTTATTTCTCATGGGCCTACTTTTAGTACTACTTACTACGTACTGGAATATTAGCTACAAATGACTGAGTTATTGCGATGTTTTACATATCATCATGATCATTCTCCACAGCCCTTATCAAAATTTATTTGGGGTCGGCTCAGCATGTATACTTCTTCCATACTTCGATATTACTCGTCATCTCAGCAGTCACCTCCTTTCTAGCCATATCATCATTCACACAGTCCATCCATCGTTTCTTTGGTCTACCTCTACTCTTATAGCCATCTACATTTACATTCGTACTCAAAATTTTCCTCACTACATATGCCTCATTCCTCCGCATCTCAATAGCGATGTTTTACTATACATACAACAGCTTTTCAGAATTAAAAAAAGAATAAAAGAAGGTGATAACTATCTAGGTATCAACTTCTTTTATTCTTTTTTTATCTACTCATTGGAATCAAGATAAGACTAGTAAGAACATAACATCACGCCTGTCATTCTCAAAAGGATAGGCAGAAGTGTTTCGGTACAGTGTCAATCCCAAAATATGGCATAAAGCTAATAACGTAGGTGGTCTACAAAATATATGAACAGCTATCTCCTATGAAAACCTTATCGCCAAGGTTCGCCTCAATAACCCTGTCAATACAATTTTGAAGGTTCATTAGCTGTCAATAATAACATCCATTTCCGCTTCCGTTAGACTCTATAACTGTCCTTTTAACATTGCTGTCTCTCCTACGCCATACTTCCATTGATAATGCCATATGTTTCATTCACATATTATTAAACTGAATGTAGTCCGCGACTTCGTCTGTGAGTATGTAAATTGGCCTATAAACTTTTCCAGTTCCCAGGCTACCTATCTGTCAAATTTCATAAAAATCGGTTCAGTAGTTTAGTAATAGACATACAGAGTTAGTTTTGCGTCCTTACTAATATTATAAATGCGAATGTAAGTTTGTTTGTTTGTTTGTTACCTTTTCACGCCTAAACCACTGAACCGATCATCCTGAAATTTTGCAAATACGTTGTCAGAAGTACAGAAACGGACATAGGGTACCTTTCATCCCGAAAAAAAGTACTGTTCCCGTGAAAAACAATAATAATGGTCTTATGATTATAGATGGCGCCACGTGTCTTTCGAATCATGATTGAATTATATTATTAGAAGAAGAGTACAACCCGAATTGATTGTCAAATTCTAACGAGCGGAGCCGCGGGCACAAGCTAGTTTATAATATTTATAAGCCATCCACATCTGTTTTAAACAGTTAACGCTCACAATCAATTTGGTATTTGCAAGTTTCTATTTGCGCCATTCTATTTTCTATTCAATTTCACCATGAAAGCTCCATGCTAAATGGGACTGGATTTGAACCGGCGACCTTTTGAACGAGAGTTCACGCTACTCAAATGCCTCTTAAGCTACTGCTATTCTAATTTATTTTAATACTAGTGGAGAACCGTGAGGAGAGTAGCTATGTGGAAATATAGTCTTATTTTCTGTGGATAATCTTCTTAAGAGGTCGCGTCATCATCATCACAGCTCGACTTCAACTAAGTGAGAAATAGGGATGTCTTATGTATACTACTACAAGACAAAAATACCAAAATAACTACAACAGTAGCTTATGTATTTTTGTATCTTAATAAGATCATTTAACACGGTGACACATGACATAGTTTAAGACCACTGTCACCAAACGCTAATATAATGTCAATCTTGGTTGATACATAACACCATACTGTTTACAGTAATCAGTAAATAACACTCCAAAATATTTTTTTTTTTACTAGAGACCTAATTTAAAAAAACACCCTTAAAACGTTTACAAATATAGTTTAAATATTTGTTACTAACCAGGTCAGCAACATTGAAAATAAATAATAGCAAAATTAAATATTAATTTTTAGATGTTATCACCTGCAAATTAGACGAAGAAATGGCCAAATCTAGAAGCAATTAATTATTACCATGTAAAGAACCAACAACTTTCATCTTTATATATTAGCACAGATACTTTATCTATGTATAATATTCTCAATACATACGTAATTTTAACTTTCTTCAACAAAAACAAAACAATACTTATTGAAAACACAAAATAATAAGGAAGTGAAAAAAAGTACAATAATATCGGTTTTTAAACCGTAAAACACGATTATTTCTGCATTCAAAATTCACTGAAAGTGAATGGAGTATTGTAATTTCAATCGATAAACTTCGTCTAATTGTATTACGTGTTTACGGAAACAAATTAAGTACAATCTTGATGTTACTACGGGGGTAAGCATTCACGTAACAAGAGATAACTATGGTATATTTAAAACTACAGTTGGCTATAGTACAAATAGTTTGCAAAAGACCCAACAAACTTTTTTTTTAATGTTTTTAATCTGACACTGTTCAAAGCTTGCACGGTTTACAACTAAACTTATACTGTCACTTACGGGATATCTTCCGTGATTGTTCAAAGACAAAGAAAGAGGGTAGTCAGATTTATCTGCTCCTAACAATTTATTTTCCATCCACCCGCATTCTCCAGTGAACCCGCAATCATGGCGTCTGCAACAGCGTCGAAATATCGGGACCTCAAAATTATGAACAATCACGGAAGTGACAGTATAAGTTTATTTCAATCAGTGTCTTGAAAAAAGTTTACTTCTTGGTGGCATTTTATAGAGTCTACTACTGAAGATCTGGGGTTCTAGGTCATTTTTTACAAATATCTCACATCCTGTAGTATATTTTATGAAGCTAAATTTTAACAAACAAGTATACCATCATCTTAAAAGAACTAAGACCACAACATTAGACCAAACCGACCCTATATCCTCTTCAGCCATTTTAGAGAAATCAAGGGCTGGAAACAGGTTCGATAAAAAAACTCTCACATACAACATGTCCATTTATCGATATATCGGCATCCGCACATCACTACGGCTCGCCCAGTCCGGTGACCTAGTGCGGGACAGGTTTCGATAGCTCGTAAGGTGGGGCAACGGTGTGAGCGAAAAGAAATTATTGCTAAACAGATTTACGATACGGTTTCGTAGCGAATTTCAGAATTATGTTAATATTTTCGATTTTATTATAAAGCAAATTAAAACTAGGCCTAGTTTTAAATTTTTATTTTCGTTTCAAACAAGTTTGAACCAAATACATATTATTTTCAGATCTGATAAGATGTAAAATACAATAAAATCATTTAAAAAAACTAGATTTTTACTACTAGCTGGGGTTACTAATACTACCAGAAGAAGTAGAAGAAATTAATAGACCTGCTTTTTTGTATTTGTGAACGTGTAACCTTATTTCTTTTAAAAACGATATGATTCCGTGGAAAATAATGTGGGTTATGCGTATACCTAAACTAAATATTAATATGGCAAAGTATAACTGTTTTTTGTCCCAAATAAATAAAATAAAAAGTAACTAATATGTGAATTGTTGTATGAAATTTATAGAAGAAACATTGTGGAAAAATTGTTAAATTAAATTATATTAGGGTCTAGAGGCAGGAATACCAATTGGCATCCTCCAGTATTCACTGATTATGTCAATTTCTTACAACAGACTAAGCTAAACAGTAGTCGATTTTTTTTAAAGATGGTTTAATCTCTAATGGTTCAGTCCCCGCCATCACTTAGACCACACGTAACGCATCAAATATCTAAGCCGCTGTTCCACATTTTATCTTGCGGTCGTAAAACAGACATACCACATCTACACTATCTTAGCTCTTAAGGCTGAAGGCAGACTTGGGTCAGATGAATCCCTGAAATTAGTTTTTCATCAATTCAGTAGTCGATTTTGACAACTTTGTCTCAACATCTGCCTAGCCTTTTTGCGGCTCTGCTGGGGTCGGCTTCCAGTCAAACCGAGTACAGCTGAATACCAGTTTATATCTTTAATGAAGCGACTGCCTATCTGACCTCCACAAAACTTTTGTTGGGTACCACGGTACTCCTTGACAAGACTGGCTGTCAATTTTTCAGGATTTTGACTCGTAACTACATTACTGATGGCAAAACCTATGCCTGACCCCAGATTCAAAACCATAATCTTCTACTTTCCAGTCACATTCGAGGCTATATCCAACACACCAATCAGACCACCACCATCCATCTTGCACCGCCCTATCACCTGCGCACTTGCTGATCTATATACTGCATCAGTGAGCGAGGTACGCGTGGCTGAGTTTTGAACTAAACACATTATTTTGAACTTTTTGCTATCAATACGCTAAGAAGAAAATCAGTTAGTTAGTTTTTTAGAAGATTTTTACAAGTTTTCATATAAGACTATTTTGTTGTAAACTTGTGAATTTACGCGCCATCTGAGAACGATAGTCTGTTCAAATACTATATTGATTAAGGTTTAAGCACAACCTAAATACCAACGATGAGTGCCAAATTAACATCAGATTTTGGTTAAAGCAAAAACTTGATTATATTAAGAACCTTTAGCCTTTAAAGGAATTCAGTAAAACGGTATTTAACTATTTGAAACGATGAAACCAAGGTATGGGTATCCATTTGGTCAGTTATGGCGGATGGTTGCGACATACAAAATGTTATATGCGTTAATTATTATATTGTCTGATTAATTTTAATAGTACAGCTACTACAATCTGTCAAATTTCTTAATAGATTTTCAACTTTATCGCTAAAGCATTAGGTTCATGATTGATTGGGAAAATTTGATAGTTTCGAGTAGTTTGATGTGCCTGTACATAAACAATAAAGAGTGGATGCGAGATTCTTCAGCGATTTTCTTTTGTCTTTCAGTAATTTTGTTTCAAAGCAGAACGTATATCGGTTAGGCTACAAGAGGGTTCAGAAAAGTGCCAGACCCTTTCAAAGGGTTTAGAAAACTGCCAGACCCTTTCAAAAGGTTTCATCCTTATCCTTACTAATATTATAAATGCGAAAGTAAGTTTGTTTGTTTGTTACCTTTTCACGCCTAAACCACTGAACCGATCATCCTGAAATTTTGCATATACGTTGTCAGGTGTACAGAAACGGATTTAGGATACCTTGCATCCCGGTAAAAAGTACTGCTCCCGAGAAAAACCACAATAACATCCTTATGATAATAGAATCGTGATTGAATTAAATTATTACAAGCAGAGTACAACCCGAATTTACTGTCAAATTCTAAATAACGCGAGCGAAGCCGCGGTCAAAAGCTAGTATTTCATATTCGTCAACTCGAGACATTTTTGACTTTTTGAGGGCCTTTTTTAAGGCCCTCAAAGTAGCATCGGTCAATGCTAGAGGTAAGCATATTATGACCAAATCTTGGCTTGTTTCCGCTCCATGATAATGATGATGCATCAGAATAATACCATTGGAGTCACACGATTGTCAGTCAAAATAAAACCAAGATCTAGTACAAGGTAAAAGGCACCTTCAATAATTTAATTATATCACATGGTCTTATCTACTCGGATATGGCCGGAAACCATCGGAAATATAATCGACTACGTAGGTTCGGTATATTTTCCGTAAATGGTTTTCGTGTCTTTTCATATTATATTTCCGTGTTAAAACCACGAAATATGCACGAAAACACGCACGAGCATCGATTTCCGGTGATAATTTTAGTTTTGAGGGACAGTTGCAACTATCGATTATCGCCCAGTTCCTAAATACATATAGTTATAGTTGTTTTTTTCTTGTCTTTTGGCAATCAGACGTGGGATATGTTTTTTAAAAGTTCTACAAGGAAGCGTCCTTGCCCATGAGAGATTCGACTACGCTAAAAAACTTTGCAAGAGGTCTCGATTTTACTGTTACGAATAGTCCCATATTACAAGACATCAGTCAAGACTCAAGCATTACTTAAAGACAGTTTCAGCCAATCAAATGGTTTGGACTTGAATGAGGCAAACGACAGTGCTGCCAGGTCGCTACGTTTTTGTCGGACAAAATCGGAATCGATTCGATTAGTATTGAGTGACGTTCTGTAATAAAGGCACTCTGCATCATCCACTGCAGACCAATATACAACATTAGTTTTAGTATATGCGAAACCTGATACACGTGTCTAGTATTTTTATGTAAAGAATCTATCTACAAAATTTCAAAACTGTATCATGAAAAATCACAAAGTTATAAGCTTGTTCTGTTACCTAGTTGTCGGCACAAAAACGTGGTCACCACGCAGCGCGCGCTTCCAGCGTCGTTTTGAGCTCATTGATAATAATAATTTGGCAGTAGGTACCTAAATTATTGTGATAGGTACTCAAAGTCGCTCGGTATCCAACTTTTAACTTTTTAAAATATTTTTGGGAAAAAGTATAACATGGTTTAAAAATGATTGGAATCGATTCAATTACTTATTCTGAACAAACTATATTCAGGTTTCGCATATACTAAAAATTATGTTGTATATACAATCTCCCCATGACTTGCAATTCAGAGTTTCTTTCGGGTAATCCTCGAAGGGTTAGCCAGAGGTATACCTATTAGTAGTCCCACATCTCTATCTCTTACTTTCTATTAGTAAAATCTCACAAATCACTCCTGGCCACCCCTCTAGAGATAATAGGTATTTTTATTACAAATATAGTTTTGACAGTCTAAAAAGATACAGGAATCGATGAACACTTAAAAACGTACATACTTCATTGAATTTGAAGATCAAATTAATTTTACTCCGTGTATCTCTACGAATTCTCAGCCAATCATAGATGACCTTTGAAAGGCCCCATAGACTTTCAACAAACAATTTGGTACTTCCGTTTTCTATATATGTACTTATATTTACATAATATATGTACACGAATACAAAAATAAACTAATACAGTGCTAAAAAAGTTTGTGACGTAAAAATCAATTTCACTTTTTAAAATATTTCCGTCGTGACTAAGGAACACGATTATTCTGCCTATTGTGATATAAAACCTTCACGATTGATCTGGCTGTCAATCAATTAAAATGTAGATTAACTTAACTCTTACTTAATCTCTTGATATGTGGTAATGGAGAGTATTAAGTAGTAAAGTAAACCCCCCTTCTTGGGGGAGGCCTATGTCCAGCAGTGGACGTCTTTCGGCTGAAATGATGATGAAGTAGTAAAGTTGCTTTGCGCTTTTTATGTGTGGCTGTCATCATCAAATCGCAATTATTACTTACTCCATTTTGAAGGAATCAACTTAGTGCCAAAGCATAAACGCACGCGGTGTGCCCTCCAAGCCAAGCCACAATTTCACCTACAATTTTGTCAGATATTTGTGTCGTTTGGCGTACAGGGTACGCGCTTGCTTGTCACGTATATGTGACAGTGGCGTTCTAAAGGTTAAGTGACTGCAGGGCATACCTGGTTTAAATTCCTAGTTCAGGCAGATTTATTTTAATTTATATTAAGAATGGTCTATTGCCCCGGAGTCTGGATTTAAAGTCGGTTGATGTCAATAGAATTGGCCGCAGCAATACTTTGCGCATACGCCTCATACGCCTCAAGCCTATTATCAAATATAAGTAAGTAATGACAGTACCATTAAAAAATACAGTTATTAAACTTAGGTAAGTCAATATCATTCATTTAAATATGTTACTACAATCATTAGAGTATTTCATCAAAAAAATATAAATAAATTGGATGTGACCGTAAAGTATTATAAATTATTACTATTGTACATAAAGTAGCACATTTCTAATAGTCCGCTCCAAAAATATGAGAATAGAAATGTACCGTAACCATACGATATTGATATCTTTTGTTAAGAAAGATAAAAGAAAAAGATTGACGTGGAGAACGTTAATGGAAGACGTGAAGAAAGGGCTTTAAAAGTATTGAAATAATTATGATTTGAAATAGTACACGTCGAATTCTTAAGTTTTTTGGGTTTTTTACTGGCCTGCCAGACACTTTGTAACACTGAAATATATTTTTTTTAATCTTATAAATTAGTATCTGTGAAATTACAGGCACGAAACTTTTCAACTTTTCTTCTTGCCAATATAAAGAAGAAAGAAAGAAAGAAAAAATATTTATTTGCCGCAGGGACATGACGTGCATCACACAAAAAATTACAAAAAAAAAAATAACAAAACACAAAAAAAACAATAAACTATAAATTCAACAGGACGGTTCAAGTATAGTATAATAGTATAATCAGCCTATAATGTTCCCACTGCTGGGACACAAGCAGAGGGAATGGGTTATAATCCACCACGCGGGCCCAGTGCGGAACAAAAAAAGAAAAAAAAAATAACAGCAACATTAACATTAATATACTACAGAAGACCTAGAACAATACACTGAACAGGATCTAGATAAAGTGAAAATACGATGAAGGAAAAATCAGAAATGTATTGCCTTGATATAACATAACATCACCTGTAATTCCAGAAGGATTAGGCAGAGGTGTACCTAATAGTACGCCCACATCTCGCCACTTATCATTCAGTCCCATGAAATAGGAGGCGAGCCTATTGCTTCGTGGCTGCTGCTGAAAAATTCCTGATGGAAAACCCCAACCTGACCCAGGAATCGAACCCAGGATCTCATGCTCAGCAGTCGCGCTTGCGACCACTCGAGGCAGTCAGCGAGGTTTGTTGCATTTTCCAATACTTTTTCTCCTACTAGTTAGAATATAACGAGAACTATTTAACTAATCATGCATTAAATAGAAAGATTAACCAATCAACCAAGTTCATAGAGGTCTCACGCTCATCAATACTTTAAAACAAGTTTCTTAACTACTTGAAGAAAGTCTTTTAACGATAATTGCAACCTACTATTAATACTTCGCAATAATAAGTACCATATAACATCGCATCAGATTTAAAAGAGGCGACCTATGACCATTAACCAGGCACAAATCCAGACTCCAAGCGAATCTTCATCATCCGTATAGTCTTTCCCAATTATATTCGAGGTCGACTTCTAATCTAACCGGATACAGTTGAATACCACTAATTTGCATAGAGCTATTGCCTTTCTGACCCCCACAATACCCCCACATACTCTTTAAGTGATCTGTAACAAGATTCCGTTTGGCAAGACTGGTGGTCAGACTCTGGGACTATTTTGTCAGAAATTCATCATTATTGTTATCATCTGCCTAGCCTTTTCCCAACTATGTCGAAGTTGGCTTCCAGTCTAACTGGATATAGCGTAATACCAGTATTTTACATGAAGCGACTGCATATCTGACCTCCACAACCCAGTTAGTACTGGGTAATATGATACCCCTTGGCTTACCAAGGGGTATCATATTACCCACGTATACAGTCTACATTCTACTGACAACCAGTTTACAGTCATACAGTAGACTGGTTGTCAGACTTTCGGACCACTGACTACCTGTAACGACTGTCAAAGATCTACAAATGACAGCTTAACTTAGGCTTAACGTGCTTTCCAAGGAACGATGGACACTCGGTGTCGGTATTTCACCCATCCAAAGACCAACCAAGGTAACCCAACCGGGAAATAGCACACAGGACCCCACGTACCACCCCCTGAAGCAGTCATACTTAAGACTACTAATCTGATGCGGTAGCAGTGGCGAAGGTTCCATACAACTCGATTCTTACCGGATTCCCTTTGAAAAATGGCACAGTCAGCATTCTATAGAAAAATAACATAATCACATTAAAGATATGTACGCCGGCTTACCTTTTACAGAAATTGACTCTTCGCTACTGCGAGTAAGTTAATGTTAACTACTACTTAGCTATTAATTTCTACTTCTATACTACGACTAAGTTTCTACACTGACACGTAGTTAGCCATATGCTCAGGTCTAGTTTGACCCCAATTAACCTTTCCTTCGATTAACAGCAGATATAACCTTTGCTGTTATGTTGTAAGTTTATCTTTGGTAACTTTCATTGACTAACAGACTATGATCTATGCTTGCAGTGAATTAAAATTCAAGTCCTTGTAAACGGACATTGGCACAAGAAATGGTGATTTTGGCAGATGAAAAAAACTGTGTCAAAAGGAGAATGTATGTGTAGCGACGAATTTCATTGAACATCACCCTGAAAATTCAAATTCTAAACTATAAATGAATGTACTCGGCTATCCTTGTACCGATTGTCGTTACGGTCAATGGCGTGATGGCCAAGAGCCTCGACGAATATATTTCGAGGATCTTCTTAGGCGGTTGGATCAAGGGCCTGATTCAGAAGGCAGTACTCCTCGATACAGCCCGTATTGTGAGAGGTTCCTGTCTCTGGAGCCAGAACCACTGGAAACTTGAACCCTGCTCCCGACACCGGCGGATACCTATTTTTTTTAAGAAATATACTTAAATAGCGACCCGCCCCAGCTTCGCACGGGTGCAATATATACATATAAACCTTCCGCTTGAATCACTCTATCTATTAAAAAAACCGCATCAAAATCCGTTGCGTATTTTAAAGATCTAAGCATACATAGGGACAGACAGCGGGAAGTGATTTTGTTTTATACTATGTAGTGATAAAAAAGTGTATAAAGATGAATAAACAGAATAATTAATTTGAAAATCCAACTCTTGGGTCACTACTATATAAAACAAAGAACGCTACAAGTTTCGAAAAACTAACTACTTCACATGACTCTATGTTTGGACCAGCCCCCGTAGCATGACCACCGTAGACAAGGATTTCTTTGACGGAAGAATCGACAAAATGTCAAATTGTGTCGACACAATGACAGATTTCTTTGCACTATCTGTCATTTTGTCGATTCTTCCGTCAAAGAAATCCTTGTCTACGGTGATCATGCTACGGGGGCTGTATCATATTCACTTGAAAAAATAAACGGTAAGACTCCATGTTGTTTTAAAACAGTTGAATGTCAAAAAATCAAGTTTAGAATCCTCTCTTGACATTTTCGTCTGCCAATATAAAACTAATTCATATTTATATGCTAAAAGCTAAAAATAAAAGTAAAAAAAGTTGTTTGGTGTGCCAGTTTCAAGTCGTTAAAATTTTAGAAAATGGTCACTGATATTTGAACGAATGATGTAGTCAAATATAACTGTTTTTTTTTTCTAAGATTCGAAGACTGGTTTAGTAACTCGTGGTCTAGTAATCCTAATAATTAGTAGGTAATGATTTGCTAGTTTTTAAACGGTCGGCCAAATATATGCCGTAGATTGGATGAAAGCTGGGGGAAGAAAATGCTGGAGTGGAGACCACGGAGGAACGTGGGAAGACTACCGAACAGACGATCTCATTAAATTGGCCGGCAGAAACTGAAGAGTGTGTACCAAAAGTGGAGAGATTTGTGAAGACCTACACTCAGCATTGCGTGGCCAAAGGTTGACGAAGAAGAAGAAACGGTCTCGTACAATTGTGTACCTCTACATAAAGGGTGTGACCCTTAACGAAGCCGAAAGGCACTTCTTCTCCCTCTCATCGCGATAATGTTTTTTGTTCTAGACCATACCTGGGAACCTTCTAGTTACGGAGATATTGGGGGTCAAAGTTACAACTTTTTCACAAGTTTTTTGTTTAAATACATGTTTTTAATGTAAGATTTTTACTTTAAACACTTCCATGACCCCATACTATTCAATCCATTCATCATCCCAATGTTTTGAGTGCGTTACATCGGGTCCTACCGTAAAACGTGATTTTTCACCCCAAAAAAATACGTTTACCAGCAAAAATTTTTGCCTGAATTTCTTAGTTTGATGTACAGAATGCTTGGTTGACGGCTTCGCTAAGGGTCTTGTTACACCCTGTATATTGATCTTCTTATCTGGGTTGAGGAGGTCAGATAGGCAGTCGCTCCATGTAAAATAATGGTATTCAGCTGCATCCGGTTAGACTGGAAGCCGACCCCAACATAGTTGGGAAGAGGCTACGCCGTTGAAATTGAGCGTCTAATCTACATATTGAAAAGAAACCTCATAGCTAACTTCGTTGCAAAGTAGAGAAGACTGCTACGTAGGTGGTAATACTTTGACCTTGAGCTGGCTTAGTCTAGTCTAAACTGGCCTAACTTGATTCGAAGTTTCAATAAAACACGAGGCCTGCTTATACTGGTTTTTTTACCCTCGACGTATCTACTTCTATTTTATCTACAAATCGATCGACACAGATGGCTAAAAGCATTCGAACTTGAAATTCTACTTTTATACTAACAGTAGTCAAAATTCAACTTTTTAGTATTGAATATCAATGTCAAAGAAACTCGCATTAATAAAACAATGCTATTGTTATTTTTATTAATTATTATTTAAGTCATAACCGTTATTATAACATTTTATACTAATAATTATTAACACTACGAACGTTTGCTATTATTTGTAAAATATTTCAATAGTTAGATATTACTGTTTTATGTTGACTTTGGTCTTGAAAATAACAGGTTTTTTTTTACTTCCTTACTATTTTTTCTTTATTAATATTTAATAGTTATTTATTGGTAATAAACTTACCGGTCATACACTGCATAATTGTAATAAAAATATTATACACGTAAATTCCATACTTCCACTTGATGAAGGCTGACTAAAGAAGTATGTCTGTCTTTCATGCCTTGACAGGATTTGGATATAATTAGGCACACAGGTATTCCATGACCTTGGCTAGGTTAGGATAAAGGATAATTGTATCCTGGTAGTTTCTGTGGGATAGTTTATAACCCCCACTAAACTCCCACTTATTACAAGAACATAACATTAAATCCCCGAATGGTTAGGGAGAATTGTCCAGTACACCCACATTTCGCCAGTTATGTTTAAATTCCATGTAATTGGGGGCGAGCCTATTGCTATCAATCACGAATCCAGACTCCGTGGCTGCTACTGAGAAATTTCTACACAATTTTTTTTCCCGACACGGTAATCGAACCCAAGACTTCATGCCCAGCAGTCGCGCTTACCACTTAATATAACGCCTATATTATCCTACTGTAGGACAAAGGTCTCGACATACAGAGAAAAAATAAGCCTGTTCATTGAACTCTGACCATTTTACACCATAAATATCTTAAATTCTAACAGATCTGTGTACAACTTTCAAATGTTAAAAGTTGTTACTTAACGCAACCGGTAGGTTATAAAAATGGCGTCCATAGTCCCCTATGACATTTAGGTACCTGACCATTCACCTATGTAGTTATGCAAGTGGTTGCCACATGATTGATTTATTGTACGAGTATATGCGTTTATATATTATTTATTTGTAGCTATTTACTTGAAGGTATATTGGTGATGTAGTTTATAGTCTTTTTAAGAATGGTTTTACCCGGCCTTTTGGCCTCGTACTGGACTTTTATTTAGATTAATTTTCTATTAGTTTTTTTTGCTAGTGTTTCTCCTAATTCCTATTTTATTATTTAAGAATAAAAACATTCTTATAGCTTATAATTGTTCAAATAACGTCTTTTACATAGACATTACAAGAGAAATGTAGCTTTACTATATGCTCACCCAGCTATTCATCATCATTATCTGCCTAGCCTTTTCCCAACAATGTTGGGGTCGGCTTATTGTTGGCTCTACCAGCTATTATGTTATGAATTCATCATCTGCCTAGCCTTTTCCCAACTATGTTGGGGTCGGCTTCCAGTCTAACCGGATGCAGCTGAATACCAGTATTTTACATGGAGCGAAATGAAAATAAAATATTTTTTATTATGTTATGAATTATTTGTTCAAATATCTGATTAGGAAATCTGCAGTCGAATCAGTTATTTACGTTTATCTTATTTTCCCTTGCCCCTTTAGCTATCGTTATCCTAAATAACCATGTCAACTTGGACTGTCTATAGATATTATCTAGCCTTTAGTTAGACTAAGAAAATCTTAGGAATGTATCCAAGAAATCAACATTCTATGACACTCAACCACCTGCCTATCTATTACATCATTTAAATACCTTAAGTGCAACTATTTATGTACGTATTATATAAGACCGCGACAATGATTAAAGAAATTATAATAATTATAGGCTTTAATGACATTTCCGGTAGTTTTTATCTTTAGTGATAGTTTTTTAAGTTTACTTGCGTAATGTACTTAGGGTACCATTGTTGTTGAATAATATTTTCATTTGTACACAAGAATGTATGCTGTGACATCGTTATGTCATTGTATTTTAAGTTACACCTTATGTGTACGAAAAATAAAAAAATACTATTTGAGAAGAATTGTGACTTTAACTATATTAATGAAAACATGACCTTTAAAGATATTATTATGCTAGTCACTGAGAAGTTTTCCTTCAGAGAGCGCTAAAATACCGCAAACGCAGTAAAAGCTTGGGCCGCTAAAATGTAACAATCGGTTTTGATTAAGGTTTTATTGTAAAACGAGGTTATTTATTAATCTATGCTAAACGATTTATTTATCGCTTAATACCTACACCAACTATAACTAATAAAGTGTTTTCAATTGACCAACAATAATTTATAAGCCACATAATTTAAAGTTGAATAGATTGCTTATCCATTCTGTAATCAATATGCCATTTATTCAATAGAATGCAGATTTCCTATTTTATGACTGTTTTGTCATTCATTTGCTGATTAGTCAAGATTTTATTATTTTACTGAACGATTTGTGAAATAATTATTACCATATTTTAGTATCTCTTGTGTCAGAATGAGGTATACGCGATTAATGCTTATCGCCGTAAAAGGGTAGCCAGTAACATTTACAGCGAAAGTTGACTCTCTTTGTACTTAGTATAGAATTTTACTCTTCTCTTATAATATTCAGTCAAACTAAGGGACAACTGCGGACTCGCTGAAGATACCGGACTAACTAATATTTCAGTGTTTCAGAGTCCGTTGTTTGGAGGATTAGTCCTTGTCGGTTTAACCGGACCTTTACTTATAGAAACTTTTATGATATCTGCACGCACAAACATATAATTCAAAATGACAATTCTGTGTAGCTGCACTTAATTTAAGCACATTTTAAATCACCTTTCACAAAAAGTTGCAAATTAAATTCACCATCTCAACTTTACTTAAAAACCTTGGCATTATTAATTAAGTCTCCATTACTAAATTTATCTGTAATGCTTATATAACGTAACGTTAGTTAATAACTTAATTCTAACTTAAAGTAAATCTTTTGGGCAATCGTCATGACATGGTTTCTTTAGGCCGTTAAACGTATTGGATTAACATAATTTGAATGTACGGTAATGTGGTCATGTTGGCAATGTACTCTTAAAAATCTTGCTTTTTATACCTTTTTATTTATTTAATACTTCAAGCATATAAATGTACGAAGGTGGTCTTAGCCTCATTCGTATTTTCTACCAATCTTTGAGTAATGCAGAGACAAAAGTTTTTCTTATTTTCATATCGGCATTAACTTAATGAGATTTTGTTAATTAAAAATATAGCTAGCTTGGTGGCAGTGTACCCAGGGAGCACCAGATTTTTTATTTAATAATTCCACTTGAAGAGGCTATTTTAATGCAACCTCCTGTACATCAATACTTCTGATGAAAATGTAGCAGTCATTGCAAAGGAATTTCTGTCGTCAGACAGCCTTGTGTAAGAAGGGCCGTGATGTATACGTCTTAAGAAAGTCCGTATGTAAATATTCTGTATTTTATAAAGGTGCCATTAATCATGGCATAAAGACTGATGAGAATAGTGCGTCAGAAATCTTGCTATTCAACTTTTCCACTCAATGTTCTTGACATTCACTGTCTTGGCTCAATATAATTAAATACAATAGGTTATTATATTGACCTTTAATCAATTGTGCTTATATTAAATATGTTACCTGTTCTAGAACAAGACAAAAACAGCGGAAATCTGAGCTGCAACGCTTAAAAAAGTTCGCTTTATCTGCTGCGAGCGCGTCGATGTCTTTTGTACTAGAGCTTTTTTAAATGTAATTTTAGATACAAAATTAACGTTTGTAACTTTATTTTTACGCTTACAAATGTTTCAATTAACTTTCCATTACATTTGGAATATATTTCTTAGAAATTATAATCATTTCGATTTCGTTTCACCCGAAAAAATGTGACCGAGTTTTTTAGAAAGACTTATTACGTTTTCTATTAATAAGAATTCAATTATAAAGTACACTTTCGGAACTATTGTTAGATATTTATGCAACACCGAGTTAAGTGGAGTATAACCAGTATAGCAACAAAAACCACACGAAATCGTGTTCAAGAATTTGATTCACACTTTGACATTATGAACTTTAAAAAAAACTTACCTTGACATATTACTAGAGTCGAGCTCAGCAATAACGCGACGAACAAGACAAAACTCCTGAAAGGCATCCTGTTGCAGTTTCCTTCACAATATAACCTGGGCTGCAGCATTTTCACAGCACTATAAATTCATCGATAAAAAAATTTTTTTTTGTTCAAAAAATTTTCACTTCACTGTTTTTATTATATTTTTCGTCACTTGGTTTTCGTAATCAGAGCGCCATGATATGCGCGGGCGCGGTACCGTTGTGATGTGAAAGTGAGGAGCTGTCGGGTCGTCCGCTAGGTGGCGCTGTCGGCGCTAGACTGACGGGCCTGCGCGCACGCACCGCTACCGCCGGTTTCTTCTCTGTTAACTTCTTGCCTCGAGCGGGGCAGAGGTTTGCAACCTTTTTTGTTTGGACCCTTCTGCCGAAAAAAAACTGTTGAAAATCAGCTCTGCTTGCATTTTACCAGATTCAGAAGAAGGAATCAGTCTATTGACCTACTAACAAATCAAAGTAATCTATAACTTAAAGCACTTTTTTTCTTTTTTCAGAACACCATACTTTTGAGCTACAACCACGAAGAGTGTTAATGGAAATTAAATGCCGATCTTCGAAAGGAATTCTTCATCAGCAGCTCAGCAGCCCTCTACGACCCATCACAGCAGGCTAAAACCCTCTTTCTTTCTCTCTTTTGTGCCCAAGACTTGCCAGTCGTAGCTGGCTGGTTAGGAAGTACGGCAGTACTTCCTAACCAGCCAGAAAGCCTAATTATGTCATTGAGCCATATTGCCAACCCAAGATAAGAAGTGCGGCCTTTCTAAGGATTTTTGGCCCCACCCTCGGCTTCGATTCCATCAGGGAACGACCCCACCTGCACTCACCACATCTGGCTCCGCATCACCGCATCTCGAAGTTTCAATTAAAATAAATATCTTAAGGCTGCATGATAATGATAAGTCGGATCCGGTCATTAATACGGACATTAAATGAATTGCAAGCTTGCCACAAGCCTACCCACACCTACAGCGTGCTTCTAATGAGTCTGTTGTGTTTTAAGCTCGTAACGAGGAAGACATGCAGCGTCTGATCGCCGAAATGTACCGCGAACAGTGTGAACTGCGTGTCACGGGACTGTATTAACAACTGATTAATTGTTATTGTGTCAAATAGTTATTTCAAGAAATTTGTTATTTTTATAAAAGCTGTGTATCGTACCCAGTGTGTTTTCATTGCATGAAACCCATCTCTGTCCATATGATATCCGAGTCTAACGGAATAAATCCTGACAATCCGACAGATATATGAACTAAAGTCACAATTCTTTCTTTACTCTATACTTTTAAATATAGAGTGCATTTAAAGTGAAATATTAACCATTCCATTCTACAAAATGTTTTAATTTAATACAATATGTGGTGCGGCAAAAATGTTGTCAACAACTGGGGCCGAACCCACTTCACTTTCAAACTCGGTCGTGTCTCGCGGACGTGGCGCGTAAGTATCACCCAAATGGACACACTACGAGCTTTCCGCACCACAGGTTCCGGGTTCGACTCCCTATTGGTCACTTGTGAACGCCCGTGACTCGTACTTGTGAAAGACTGAAGTGATATTTTTTGAGGTAAGCAACTTTTGGGTTACCAAAAAATCTGAATGAAGTATTAAAAAGTAAATAGTTCACCTTCCATGCATGACGGACAGGAAAAGCATGATTGCGTGTCCTTGGGAGAAAACAGTGCAGAGATAACACGAATATAATCTCATACATAACAAAATATGTATTAGGCTTCAAGGCTTATATATGTAGGTCTTCTTCACTATTCCAAAATACTGCAAAAGGACAGAACCGACGGAAAGGCAGCTCGGAGAGTCAACGAAGAACGATTTAACTGTCTTGGATCCCACGGCAAAATTAATCAGAAAAGAACAGCGTAAGAAAAAACTATGTCTTGGATCTGTAAAGCTTACCCAAAGTAGACGAGCCAATCTTTACAAGCACCAGATTCTTTGTTCGACTCACAGGAACATTATAGGGCTCGTAAAGTAAGAATCTTGGCTGGCTCATAGCTAAACTATAACAGCCGCTCGGATCAATCTTTAGGTTAAGCCGCGCTTGCCTAGGTTGGTATGTGGATGGGTGACCATGACCACCCATTACATACCTAGTTTCCTCCGTGCCTCGGAAAACACGTAAAGCCTTTGGTTTCGGCTGTTATTTGTAGATCTTTGACAGTCGTTACAGGTAGTCAGTGGCCTGAAAGTCTGACAACCAGTCTTATCAAGGGGTATCGTGTTAACCAGTACTAACTGGGTTATGGAGGTCAGATAGGCAGTCGCTCCATGTAAAATACTGGTATTCATCTGCACCCGGTTACACTGTAAGCCGAACCCAACATAATTGGGATATGGCTAGGCAGATGATGATGAGAGTAAGAATCTTGGCAGTAAATTGTTATGCCATGCTTAAGTTTTGATGGGTGTTCACACCTTCGATGTTACTAGAGATTTCCTGATTAAATAGCTTTATACTTTTGATTACGGAAGATGAAAACCTGTTACTAAATACTGCCTGCCATTAACTTTATAGTGAAAGGTTTTCACAATTTACTAGTTGAACCATTAGTCAATATCGTAAATGGACAGCTGGACCTGGATCCAGCGACACGGGGTACATCCTAGTGTGGAGTCCAGGGGTTATGTAAAAATCTAGCGCTTAAGGCTCATTGTTTTATTGTTACTAGCTTTTTAATATTGTACCATGTTATGCGAACTGAATAAAATTTTATTTATTTACTTCCTTACTAATATTATAAATGCGAAAGTAGGTTTGTTTGTTTGTTTGTTAGTATTTCATGCCTGAACCACTGAACCGATCATCCTGAAATTTTGCATATACGTTGTCAGGTGTACAGAAACGGACATAGGGTACCCTTCATCCCAAAAAAGTACTGTTTCCGAGGAAAACAACAATAACATTCTTATGATAATAGATGGCGCCACGTGTCTTTCGAACCATGATTGAATTATATTATTACAATCAGAGTACAACCCGAATTGATTATCAAATTCTAAATTAACGCGAGCGAAGTCGCGGGCAAAAGTTAGTTTATTATAAATGTCACGGTAGATTATTAATTTATGGAACGTGGTATTAGCAGATAGGCCTGCTTTTTCAATTAGTAGTTTGACCTTAGGTTAGGTACAATCTATCAACTTAGCCTATCACTGGTAACTGCTGGACATATAGCAGATGATTCTTAAAGTGTAAGCGCCAGGCTAACCCACAAAATTTAAATTTTCTTAATCAACACACAACCTGGCAGTGACCTGCAAATTTCAAAAAACCTAAGAAAAATTGAATTTCGCGGGCAACTCTGGCGCTTCCACAAGTCATCAAGTCATGTCACAATACTCTAGTCGTCTTTACACTCAGGTTCTAGAAGTTTCAACTTCAACTTTTCAGCCGAAAGACGTCCACTGCTGGACATAGGCCTCCCCCAAAAGGAAGGTTTTGCCATAATTGCCACGCTTGGCAGTTGGGTTGGCGATCGCAGTACGGTTGTTAAAAAAGCACAGAGAACGCTGCTGCCCATTCTCTGGTAAGTTCCTTAGTCGCCTCTTACGACACCCACGGGAAGATATGGGATGGTGCTATTCTTTACGTCCGACACCATTTGGTTTCTAGAAGTTTAAAGTAGAGAATGTGTGCAATTTCGTATGGTTTTTTTATTAGTAATAGCCCGGAGACTGGATTTTGTGATATTTAACACTAGGATCGCCCCTTGTTACAGGTGACTTTGACATGTGTCACCCACCGGCGATTTTATGATGAACGATGTATGTGAATTAAATATGTCTGCGTACTTATAACTTTGTGATATCACTCCTAAAGTCTCAAAAAGACTAAGACTTTTGAGTTAGTGTAGTGTAACCTATTTGTGACTTTATCGCGAGTGTAATATAGTACCTAGCTATTTATATGGACACAAGTACAAAGTGACTTCGCCTTAACAGACGCTAAGTAAACGCAATGGATGTGCTCTTAGATATAATTTTACTTTTAGCAAATTAAGTTAGATTAAAATTGCTTATTAGGCTAGATTGTAATAGAATAAACAAATATTTAAAAAAAAAAACTAATAATGGGTGTAAAATTTTCCTTAACGAAGCAGAAAGGCGCTTGTTCTTCCCGAAATTGCGGTCTGAGCCAGCCTCATCCAGGTTTTTCCTCCGATGGCAACAATGTCTTATGCTCACCTCGCCGCCTCATCTCTGTCTAAACCTTCGAGGACATACAAGGTGTAAACGAACCCTTCACGAAGCCGGCAACCAAGCATTCTGCACATCAAACTATGTAACTCTATGCCAAATTTATTGCTGAGTAAAGACTTTCTTTTTGGGGTGAAAAATCACGTTTTACGGTAGGACTCAATGTAACACACTCAAAACTTTGTGCTGATGAATGCATTGAATAATAATGGGGTGGTAGAGGTATTTAAAACTTGTGAAAAAGTTGAAACTTTGACCCCCAATATCTCTGTAACTAGAAGGTTCCCAGGTACGGTGTTGAACTAAAAAAATATCGCAATAACATAGAAAACAAGTACCTTTCGGCTTCGTTAAAGGTATTTGGGTTTACGCCCATGTATGTATATGTATCCCCATTATCCCCCACACAAAACCCAAGTAATTATCAATTGATTAAGATTTTCGGCTCTTACGTCTTATTTTATAACGCGGATGCTGAACAAATCAACTGGCTCAGAGCAGTTAACCTAGCTTTAAAAATAAATAAATAAAGTTGAGAGTAAACGAACTTTACAAGGCACTTTATTAAACGTACAATTGATCACGCAGTATGATATCCGGATTCCAGGTACATTGAATTTCAGAGAGATATTGTCACCATTCATAGAAGATGCTTTAACCTCAACTTTTTTTTAAATGCAGGGTGTAAGGGACAGCCCTCCACAAACTGATAGGATGAATTCAGTATATCATACTAAGATGACCGGTATGACCATCCTGTCAGTTTGTGGAGGGCTGTCCCTTACACATTGTATTATGTGCTATTTTGCAGCCGTGTACTGTCAGAAATGTCGCAGGATAATCGTAATAATGGAAGAATCCTGATATTAAGGCTTCCTACAGGCCGGGCTTTTGCAAAAATTCTTAGTTACTAAAAATGTATGAAACATAACATAACATCACGGCTATAATCCCGCACGGCTTGGGCAGAGGTGAACCTAATAGTACACCCACATTTCGCCAGTTATGTTTAAGTCCCATGTAATAGGGGCGAGCCTATTACCATCAACCGGGAACAAATCTAAACTCCGTGGCTGCTACTGAGAAATTCCTCATAGAAAAACTTAATAAGTACCACTTTGCTCGACCCCGTAATCGAAGCCAAGACTTCATGCGAATTTATATAAATATTCGATTCTACCAATTATCATGGTCATGTAGTATATCTATGGACTGGAGTTATATATTTTCTGTCCGGCCGCAAAGTTCCGGGTTCAGTTCCTGCGCCATTCTAGATGCTGTAGCTGCGCCCGCGTCGATAAGTGACCGGAAAATGTCAATAAGATTGATGATCAACCGGGCTAGTAACAAGATAGACAGTAAATAAGGTGTGAGGGGACATCGACGGACAAAATGTTACCAAGAATGCAGTACAGTCGCCAGCACATCAAGTTACCACAAACTGTCAAATTTTTCCAAATAATTTTAAACCAAAAAGTCTGACAACCAGTCTTACCAAGGGTTATCGTATTATCCAGTACTAACTGGGTTGTGGAGGTCAAACAGGCAGTCGCTCCATGTAAAATATTGGTATACAGCTGCGTCCGACCACCGGAAAACGACTCTAACATAGTTGGGAAAAGGCTAGGCAGATGGTGATGAATTTTAAACCATAAAATGTTAACGGTTAAGTTCGAAATCATCATCATCTGCCTAACTACGTTAGGTTCGGCTTCCAGTCTAACCGGATGCAGCTGAATACCAGTATTTCTTTATTCTGGTTAAGTTCGAAATCGAATGAGAATGACAGTTTGTAGTAAATTGATGCACTGGCGACTGTACATAAGCTGCGAGCTATGGAATGGATTATGTTTGAAGTCTCTTTGTGTCGTCGAAATCGTGTTTGAAACGAGATAATCCGGCAGAGAACCAAAATTTTCGACATAGCTCACAGCATAAGCAAGCTGCAGTGGCAATGGGCCAGTCATATTACCCGTAAAACCAACGACCGTTGGGGTAGACGTGTTCTTGAGTGGAGACCGCGAATCGACCAGTGTAGGAAGCCCTCAGACTAGGTGTAGCAACGATCTCCTCAAGGTGGCTGGTAACAGCCGATTGAGTAGAGTGCAATTGGAGAGGCCAATGTCCAGCAGTGAATACTGCTGTGTGTGCTGTAGGCTGATGATGATGCATCGCTTCCAATGATACATTTTCAACTAAAAAGGTGAAAGCGCCAGGGTAACCCACGAAATTTAAATTTTCAAAGTCATCAAAGTCAAGTCATCCTCTAAGTAAGTTCATTTAACCCCTCATCATCATCATCATTTCAGCCGAAAAGTCCACTGCTGGACATAGGCCTCCCCCAAGAAGGGGGGTTTTGCCATAATCGCCACGCTTGGCAGCCGGGTTGGCGATCGCAGTATGGTTGTTGTAGAATCAGAGAACGCTGCTGCCCATTCTCTGGTAAGTCCCTTAGTCGCCTCTTACGACACCCACGGGAAGATATTCCCATATCTTCCCGTGGTGCTATTCTTTACGTCCGGAACTCCGGACACCATACAGAACGACCCATTCATTTAACCCCTATTCAATAACTATTTCATGAAAAAGTCATTCATTCAATGGGGTTAAATGAACTTAGAGGGTTTTATTGATGATTTTAATTATGTAATTCTGTAACTACAGACATAATGTGTGTTACCTACTTGCGCGAAACATATTTTCATTAACATACAACCTGACACTGACCTACAAATTGCTAAAAACGTAAGAAAATTTGAATTTCGCGGGCCACCCTGACGCTTTTAACTTAACAGAGCTTAACGATAATTTCAGTTTTATCAAAATAAACATACTCGGCTCTTCAAATGTGAATACAGGTCACCAAGATATGCATATTAGCTCTTTAATCTAATATTTGCGTAATCTAAAAGCCGGAGTCATGATATTATGGTCACGAAATGCTTTGGTATACTTTGAATGAGCACAATCTTTGACCGCATCTTTAAAAGCTCACAGAAAATAAAATAACCACTCTTGCCAGCAATGCCATCTAGGATTTAAACGGCAAGTGTAATCAACTAAGCTGGTACACATCATAGTTACAATAATAACGTATAGATTGCGCTTAAACATGTTACCGGACTGACAGTTTTAAGATTGTGTTACTAGATGGCGCTTCTCTGGAATGCTGTTCTGGCGGAAGCGACATCTAGCATTAAAGTTGTTAAACTCACGGAGCTGATATAGTAGGCGTTGTTATCAACATGTTAAACTTTGCCACATGATAATAGATGGCGCTGTGTGGCGTTTGATCTGGAAGTTTAACTTTTAAGTTTTCAATGAAGTTAGTAGAATAATAAAACGTGAAGGAAATCTTTAAGACTTTTTTGTGATTTCTTTTTTTTTACTTTAGTAATCTATGATGTGCTTTCTTGTCACCAAACAAGAGTGGCGTCACTATTCAATGCGTAAAATCTGATCGGTCATGGCAAATTGCTTCGGGCTCAGATCTTGAAAACCTTACCAATCACGATAATCGGTTGAAATTATTGAGCTGCAGACGATTGGGTTCACACGGTGTTCAACTAATGATGTTCTTTGATGCACTTTCAATGCATGTTACAATAAACCAACGCATTTTTGCATATTTTTGAACCACTTTTTAAATGAAATACTATTCTATTCTATTAGTAGGCAGTTATAGGTACCTAAGTGCTAAATTATCAATCAGACGTTTGCACAGGTATTTTATTTATTTATTTTACTATTTAAGTACACAGTAGACAATACAGGAAAATAACATTATAATGTTTGAGTACATAGGTACCTACTGCTTATTTCTTAAGAAATTTCTGCCAGCAGATCTGTAAAACGAAGGTAGGTATTTAGACAATGTTAGACCAATTAGTATAAACATTTATTGGATTCGAAACAAACCCTCCATCCGTGGACAGGTCGCGGTTTTTATTCAAAATAAGTCAAATGAACAACAAACAAAAATTGTAATCTACCCTTATTTACTCGCAATACCAGCAGGTGTTATTTTTGCACTTAAATGCCCAAATGAAAAAAAAATACAATATCAAATACACTCAAACAATTTATGATCAATCAATCA
This sequence comes from Noctua fimbriata, assembly GCA_905163415.1. Lineage (NCBI taxonomy): Eukaryota > Metazoa > Arthropoda > Insecta > Lepidoptera > Noctuidae > Noctua > Noctua fimbriata. Next base: position 5,061,284 of record LR990946.1, read on the forward strand.
TTCTTTTCACACAGCACGCGCGATTTAAATAATCAAAAAAACATAAAATAAGACACAACTGGCCATCTATAAACCATAAAACGAAGAAATTCACGTGCAGCATTGAATAATGCCCATTTTAAATAACGAATGATGGCCCAAGACTGGTTTTGCGTGGCGGGCAATTATTCAGTCAAAATTCACTCATTGATCGGTGGGACGGTGGCAGAATGCTTGCGTGTCTTTGCCTCCCGAGAATATCTTACCATAAATATGGAGGCTGACGATTTCGCGCGAATCGAGAGCGTCGAGAATTATGGAGCTGTTAAAGACGTTATTTTTTAAAGAATACTTATTAAATTCGCATGGTGTGTTTTAAATTAGATGTGTGACTGTCTCTTACCTAGTTAATTTAAACGATTCGATAATTAAATGTAATAAATATGCGTTGTCTTGTCAATGTGTCGTAAAATACACCTGTGCTGTGTGTAATGTCCTTATGTCAAATTGTTGCGTTGATAAAACTGCACTTAGCTAAACGTTGCTTTTACGGAGTTGTCAAAGCTATCTAAATATTTTCACTAAAGAAACTTTATTACTCTTGCTTGGGCTAATCGGCAAAGGCAGCTGATGCATTCAGCCTACTTTTTAAGACAGTATAATCATGCATGAAGGCATTTATGGGTGTAAGTACACAGATGAGTCATACGACTGATTCTTTTTTAAACGCGATACTACGCCTCCACAGTCCACATACTGGCTCTAAGGTTCGAAAAAATGCATTTTCTTCGATCCACAAACTGGACTCGTAACGGTTTTATGTTCGATATTCAAATTCAGGAAAAGGTCCCATATTCCTGCAGTCATAAAAAAGGACTATGGACATTAAACGTCACACACGGTGATTTAATTTCTTTTTCTGAACCGGCGATTTCACCCAATCTTAAGGAGCTCAAGCTTAAAAGTAATTAAAGTACCTATTAAATTGGTCATTATTTTTAATGGCGCTATGAGCAGTCAGATAACACAATCAGATTGCCTCGCAGCATATAACAAGCGTGTGAAGCTCCTAGTTTCGCTAAAAGATCATAAGTAGTACCCATTTTCACTAATACACATTAAGTCACATCTAAATAAACGCCTCTTAAAATGTTGAAATGTCAACACTCGAAGCAGAGCCTAGCGTTAAATCTCTAAAAACGCTCTCTTACTTAAGCATTATTTTCAGTGTTCGCCTAGAGTAAGTGAAACTTAAATAATCTCAGCTTACTACCATAATCAGTAGCCACGAGTACATACAACTGTCAACAAATTCTTCAGCAACAGTTAATACTATTGTTACTTACTAGTATCGTAACGAGTCGTCACGTGGTTGCTGCGACTTGCGACAGATCGTAATCGGCGGTAATGCGACCCGCTGCCGACGGCGACGTTCTAATGAAATCATTGTCGAGTTACGCCCGAAGGCTCTCTGCATGCGTAGCAACTTAGCGACTTGTCGTAGCGGTTTTATTCCAAAGGTGTTTTGTGAATAAAGGTTTTTTTAAGGATTGTTCAATGGCTACTATATACTTTAGCATTTTTATTTTTTAACTAGTTTTTGCCCGTAGCTTCACTCGCGTGAAGTTCAGCAACGTCCTAACGCGGTAAAAAACATGGCCTAAGTTCCTAACCCAGGTATCCGTAGTCTATTATAGTCTTTAGACATTTTGTTTTGGAACTTATTGATATCGGAAATCAAACTAATAGATTATAAAGAGGTAAAATTTGTTTGTAAGTTTTTATGTAGGTGGTAATCTGCGGAACTACTGATCCGATTCCGTTAAATCTTTCACTAAAATTCTTTCTCGAACGGAGAGCTACATTATCCCCGAGTGTTATAGGCTACATTTAAAACGTTCCTGTGGGTTAATTTACGTTGATAACGGGAGCGAAACCGCAAGCATTTTCAGAACATAATACAGCCTACTTACAAACACTAAAATAACGTAGGTATACAAAGTGGAGCAGGACGATTAACATTCCTTCAAACCACGTAAAGAATGTCATGTTCTTTACCCGTATACAAAAAATCTATCAAATCCAATGAATACTTTAGCCACAGGAAATTATTTTTCATTTTGTTATTTTACAACATGATGTAGATCTGAGTCCGTAATAATAGGTAAACATTGTAAGGTCAAGAACCTGTGCAAAACGTACGATTCTATTCTCTACGTCTCAATATGCTTGAAAGACAGAGACAGGTGTCATACGATCCACTCTGACGCGCCCCGCCCAGTCACACAAAACACTACAATTAGAAAGAAAAAGCGTTATTACTTACGCAAATTATGCATTAGTGGTGCATAGACCATTGCGTATGTGTGTGTGAGCGGAATATTTTGGCAAAAAGTCTCGGACTCGGTAACTATGTCAGTCAGTGCATAGCGGCGCCCTTTGAGGAGAGCACACGCCTAATTTTTTTATCACGAGACGAGCCGCGCGCGCATTTTCGTGATTTTATGAAAAATTTGATTGATTTTGTGATTAGAGACGATTTTTGATAGTTGGATTAGTGCGTAGGTTAGTGTGACTTATTGTTAAGTGTTAGTGTAATAATAGTTAGTTAATTAAGCATTTAATAGTTAGCTAATTTCGTCATTTAGGTTAGGTTTGTAGTGTTTGTACTTTAATTATGCCTCAAATGAGGTACCCAGCTGCCGAGTACACCGACATGGTACATAAGTAAGGAGAATGTAACCAAAATGCAGCTTTACCATTGCATACATATCGGGAGAGAAATGGTGACACATGAACGTTTGATGGTGTAAATCCTGATTGTGATATGATATTATGTGATTAATTATTCAATCAGTGATCTTTTAACAAACAACGTGCAACATAGTGAGTTTATGCAGCTGATTTGTTGTTCTCCGACTAAAATACCTACCTTTGACCACCTCTCGCCATCGCCCGAAGCGCCCCTCAACCGGTCAGTGACTTTTCGTAGAAAAAGCGTGTTTGCTTTTTATGCAGTTGATTCTCCTATTTATTTTGTTTGAAAATTGCAATTTTTAAATTTTCCATATAAACTAATTTTAGTGTTTTAAAATGTTTAGATGGACTAGTACTGTGCTCGTTTTAATTTAATGTCCCTGTGGTTATAGATCCACATTGTATGTATTATCTTCCGCTATCGATCTATTGATTGAAATAATTAGAAAACTAGTTTGGCAAGTAAATATTTTTGTTGTAACTTAATATTACTTACTAACTTACTAGTTTTTGCCACTTTATATGTCCATGACCGTGACATCAAATAAAAACGAAATATCTGAACATGGTAGCCAAGCTACTTCTTCCGTTGACAGGATATTGGAAACTATAATGGATGAATCTTGAGACGTTCCATAGTCCTTTATAATGAGGCTGTCTATCTTTCACCTTTTTTTTGACTACTTAATTCATTAGTTTTAAGAAATATCTGTTAGTAAATTAGGTTCTGTTCTAATCTACGAAATATACTAGAAGAAAAAGGAAGATTTTGTACTTATAAGTAGGGTCGCATAAGTCCGGAATGCGAGGGAACTCTAAAGAGTCCGGAATTTCCGATGCTGAAAATACAGTCTATAGTAAAATAAAATTATTTTTAAGAAAAATAAAATACGAACCAAGTCAGCACTATCACTTGTAAGTAACTACCTACATAATTATAATATTAGTAGCTTTCAGGATTTATATTTTGAGCAACAATGCTTTGAAATCAATCTTTCTATATTATTGATGTATTAATTTGCAAATAAAATTGCAGTATAAAGTTATACAGCGCATCATCATCATCGTCATAATTTCAGCCGAAAGACGTCCACTGCTGGACATAGAACTCCCCCAAGTGTCGCCACATTGACCGGTCTCGCGCGACTCGCATCCAGCGGATCCCCGCAACCTTCACCAGGCCATCGGTCCACGTAATGGGAGGCCTTCCAACGCAACGTCTTCCGGTTCGCTATCGCCACTCCAAAACTTTTCTTATACAGCACAATATTCATCGAATGTCCGTAATTTTCTCCAGTTCACTCGAGTTTTGTATACATCTGGAAAACCTACTTATAAGTGACAAGACAGGAATTTTCCATCAACTAAACAGAGTAACTATTACGCTATTGTACAAAATTTCCTGCTTCTATTCTTCTTTCATACTGCTTTCTTCTTCTTTATGAGGGAGTTAGGGTGTGCGTTATCAGTGAAGGAATGAATATACAGGGTGTAAACAGACCCTTCACATAGCCGTCAACCAAGCATTCTGTACATAAAACTAAGTAACTTTACGCAAAAATTGCTGGGAATCGACTTTTTTTTTTGGGGTGAAAAATCACGTTTTACGGTAGGACTCGATGGAAAGCACTCAAAGCATTGTGCTGATGGATGGATTGAACAGTACAGGGGTCGTGGAGGTGTGTAAAGTAAAAATCTTACATTAAAAACATGTATTTAAAAAAAACTTGTTAAAAAGTTGGAACTTTGACCCCCAATATCTCCGTAACTAGTTACGGAGTATGGTTCCCAGGTATGGTCTAGAACAAAAATATGATCGCAAAGAGAACAAGTGCCTTTCGGTTATGTTTAGGGTGTATTTACACCCTTTATTTACAACCAATGAAAGAAAATACAATCTATGCCGACCTTATTGAAGAAAAGAAATTTAAATAGCACCTAAAATCTACAACCGAAATACCAATACAGTCTCCTCGTTTGCAGCGAGCCTAAAAGGGACCTATTGTGACACCTACGTGTTTGGGTGGAAACTTATGACGTTTGACATTAGGTACCGCTGGATTCGATTTATAGCCAGCCTGGTTCGCATTTACTGCGCGAATTTTAGGTATATTCTCTTAACTGGCCATTCCTGTTATGTGATGACCACTCCCTCTTTTCTGGGGTCTAGAGGAATACCTAGCAACTGCAACTTCTCTCTTACTGTAGTGAATGTGATGTGGTAGAAGATGTTTACCACATATTGATGGAGTGTGTCCGGAACGAAGCCCTCAGAAATTTTATAAAATCGAAATTAATTTGAGTCCTTCCCTTTGTCGAGGGAGGTCAGACTGCTGCAGGCTCACTCAAATGAGCATTAAAAATAGAATAGCTTAAGTGAATCTACTGTGTGATTGTGTTTTGAAATATGTGTTGGATTTTGTAATTTGTATTACAGGGGCGACATCTTCAAATTGAACAAGCCCCTTTAAATAAATAGAAAAAAAAACTTCTCTTTTAAAGTTACTGCAGCATCATCATCATCATCATCATCATTTCAGCCGAAAGACGTCCACTGCTGGACATAGGCCTCCCCCAAGTGTCGCCACATTGACTGCAGCGTCAAACAAAGCAGCTTCGCAACGACGCGCGACGGTCCGCAACAACACAAGGATTTGTGTAATTTTTAAACTTCTATGTAAGTTTATGTATCTCTGGGCGTAGATGGCGGCATTGCCGCTTGCTGCAGTTTTTATAGAGTTAAGTAAGAATCTGACTACTACTGCGTCACTACTGGTTTATGTGTAAGTACCAGTAGCGAAGGGTAAATTTTTGTAAGAGGTAAGCCGGAGTACATTATCTTTAGTGTGATTATATTATTTTTCTATAGAATAATGACTGTGCCATTTTTGAAAGGGAAGCCGGTAGGAATCGAGTTGTATGGACCCTTCGCCACTGGTAAGTGGGTAGGTACAAGCATCATCTACCTAGCCTTTTCCCAACTATGCTGGGGTCAGCTTCCGGCCTAACCGGATGCAGCTGAATACTAGTATTTTACATGGAGCGACTACCTATCTGCCCTCCACAAACCAGATGGTACTGGGGAACACGATACCCCTTAGTGGGTTGTCAGACTTTCGGACCACTGATTACTTAACGACTGTTAAAGATCTACACTTGACAGTCGGAACCAACGGCTTTCCGAGGTACGGAGGAAACTCAGTATGGAATGGGTAGTCACTCATCCACGGACCAACCAAGGCAAGCGCGGCTTAACCTGAAGATTGACCCAACCTGGTGTTATTATTGAGCCACGAGCTAGCTAGGTAGGTACCAGTAGTGAAGGGTCAATTTATGTAAGAGGTAAGCTGGAGTACATATCTTTAATGTGATTATATTATTTGTCTATAGAATACTGACTGTGCAATTTTTCAAAGGGAAGCCGGTAGGAATCCAGTTCTATGGAACCTTCGCCACTAGTAGGTACACTACTTACACAGAAACCAGTGACGCTGCGGTCTGCCTCGGGTGGCCTCGGGCAACACGATTGGGGCGGGTTTGCAGCAGCTATTGACATTCTGTCCTGAATTGTACCCTAACTCTGTACTTTGCAACGAACTTTTCTACCATCAGTAACTTTGTGATACTGGAAGCGACCCCAACATAGTTGGGAAAAGGGCAGGCAGATGAAGATGACACAGAATACAACATTAGTTTTAGTATATGCGAAACCTGATACACGTGTCTAGTATTTTTATGTAAAGAATCTATGTACAAAATTCCAAAACTGTATCATGAAAAATCACAAAGTTATAAGCTTGTTCTGTTACCTAGTTGTCCGCACAAAATCGTGGTCACCACGCAGCGCGCGCCTCCAGCGTCGTCTTGAGCTCATTAATAATAATAATTTTGCAGTAGGTACCTAAATTATTGCGATAGGTACTTAAAGTCGCTTGGTGTCAACCTTTTAACTTTTTTAAATATTTTTGGGAAAAAATATAACATGGTTTAAAAATTATTGGAATCGATTCAGTTACTTATTCTGTATATTCAGGTTTCGCATATACTAAAAATAATGTTGTATAAAAGAAAAGTAGTTCGGACGGAACTTGTCCAGTTCGTCTCTCCATTTCCTTCGTGGCCTGCCGCGACCCTGCCTCACAGTGTCAGGGCACCAGTTTCCTGCTATTTTGGTCCAGTTGGTCGGGCATGCGGCAGACATGACCTGCCCAGTCCCATTTGAGTTGGGCAGCCTTTAGAGCCACGTCAGCTATATTTGTTTTGGAGCGATTAACAAATCTGACATAAACGATGGTTATAAACATAACAACATAACATCACGCCTGTAATCTTCGAAGGGTTAGGTAGAGCTGTACCTACCTAATAGTAAAACCACATTTCGCCAGTTATGTTTTAAGTCCCATGTAATAGGGGGCGAGCCTATTGCAATCAACCGGGCACAAATCTAGACCTCGTGGCTGCTACTGAGAAATTCCTGATGGAAAATACCAGTGAATCGAACCCAGGACCTCACGCTCAGCAGTCGTGATTACGACCACTACACCTACGAGGCAGATTAATGTAAAATATTGATATTCAGCTGTAACCTGTTAGACTGGAAGCCGATCCCAATATGGTTGGGAAAAGGCTAGGCAGATGATAAGAGCTCATCATTAGAAATTACGTTCAATTAAATAAAAGATACTTGCCCTTATAGGTACTCACATAACCTACGTACAATTCAACGTGCTTATTATTGAGACATAATTAGTCCAACTAATTCTTTAATTACTTATAACCGCATCCATCCGCGACGGTTCGTTCACGACGTGACGTTTGTTGGCATTGTTGGATAAGTTTCGATTCCCTGGTCAAACAGACAGAAAGAGGTGGGGCTTTCATAGCAGGTGTTTAGAAAATTGTTGGTTTTTTTTTAGAGCAGCCATGGCCCAGTGTTGGCGGCTCTTACGAGCAGTAAGTCGTGGGTTCGAACCCAGGCAGGCGTATTACTCCGTGAAGGCAACCGGCATGTATTAGAACCAAAAATTCGAAGACATGTGACATCTACCAACCCGCACTGGGCCGGCGTGGTGGATTACCTATAGCCCATTCCCTCTCATAGAGAAGAGGCCGTGTGTCCCAGCAGTGGGAATATTATAGGCTGATTATGCTTATGTTTATTTTTGGGATAATGGATTTTTTCATCAGGAATTTGTCTTTCCACGAGTCTGGATTTGTGCTTGCCCCCCTATTAATTAACATAACCAGCACATTGTGAGGGCATTATACCTACCTGAGTACAACTCTGCCTAACCCCTCGGAGATTACAGGCGTGATGTTACGTGTTAGAAAATTTCCCAGCCGTTCCCAAGCATGATAGATACCTATTTTATATAATTAGCGCCACAGTTCTTCGTTTCTGATAATTATTAAGTTTTTCTCTTTAGTAACTAAATTACTTATCTACATAACATAAAATCACGCCTATAACCCCCGAAGGGTTAGGCAGAGGTGTACCTAATAGGTACACGCACATTTAGAGTTAACCACTTATGTTTAAGTCCCATGTAATAGGGAGCGACCCTATTGCCATCAACCGGGCACAAATCCAGACTCTGTGGCTGCTACTGAGAAATTCTTGATGGAAAAACCCAATACCTAACACTTCCCGACCCGGGAATCGGCTTACATACCTACTTACTTAAAATATACTATGCCTACTTAGGTAGGTACTAAAACTTTATTAAGATGCACGGTCTATCAATACAGCCAACGACAAGCATTGAAAACCGTCCTCGACCCACCTAATCGGCTAATAGAGCAGCCTTTTCGTGTGTCGAAGACGCCAAAATGGCAGTAAAAAGGTGACACTTCTTACGTCCAAAAGTATCCGGTCCTAAATAAAATACCTACCGACCCGTTCACGACAAACCTACACCACACGAAAGGATAATGTAGGTATCGAAAACAGTAGGCATCAACCGTCCCACGCATACCAATATACCTACACAAACATACTACTAGTACTTTGCAACACATACAAAATCTCCAAACTAAAACACGCTAAAACTAAACGCACACCATTCATAGTAACCATTCACAACGCGGAGCCCGCCAAAACTAGCAGTGTTGCCAAAATAACAAGCCGAATCACACAAAACAAACTATCAACATTAGCGATCATTATAATTTTATTTAGCCTCTGGCGAAACTGAGGCGTAAGGATTCGAGATGAGAAAAAAATGAACCCCTTCCGCAAAGAATTTAGGAGTGCCCGCGACCGGGACCGAATACGACTTGCTCGTTATAAATTTTGTGTAAGATAACAATGCGTACGTGTGGGTGTGTGGTACAGTCGCTGACGAGTATAGTTACGGCACGCAATAACGCTAACAAGCGTGCGATCGAGAGCGAAATAGCGCTGTATAGCGGCGTCCCGCTCCCCCCGCCGGCAACATGGCGCGCTGACTCGGGCGCAGGCTCGAATCGTATCGCCTGCCCACTCAAGGTTCGCTGACTGCCGTTCTTTTGTTTTTAATGTTGCCATGTGGGAATTTCTCCCCAGACTCGTGTAGTTTCGTACTTATTATTTTTTAAGAAAATTGTCTTCGTCTGTGTTGAGTGGGTAATTGTTTATTTTTAAATGGTGTATTATAAAGTGTTGAGATAGTACAGTTAGTTGTATTGTTAAGAAGATAGTCTTAGCATGTTCCAATGCTTCTTATGCGAATAAAATTACGGATAAATAAATACATATAATTAGACTTAAAATCTCATTCTAAGATTTTTTTTTTAACATTTCCATAAAAACCAATATTATTCAGTGCTTTATAACCTGAGTACAAAATAAAACTTTCTTCCAAATAGGTAGACATCTTTTGATGAATTTAAAACTGCGCCAGTTCCAAATAAATGTTTAAAAATGGCCTACTTTTACCATGTTCTTTTATCCGAAATGAATAATTAGTTTCGTAACCAACTTAGTATTTCTAGATCTCAATAACGAAGAAACCTTCCGTATTTCTTATACCTACTTATAAATTTTTCAAAAACTTATCCCCATAAAATAAAAATATGTGGAGAGTGTTGTAAGTATTTCGGGAACCCTGGACCGCAGACGAAAACAGCGTCAAGCCGAGGACCTGCTCAAACCGAACGTCTGCATACCGATCGTTGGTTTTTTATAAGCGCGCGTCGGTGCACGCCTTGGCCCACTGTGTGAGTGGGAGTGCGCCAGTGTGCGTGGCGGCTCGTTCTCGCGCGCGCCGCGCTCCATTGTTGTGTGCAGTATACTCGCGACTCTCGGCCGGCCGCGGACCGTATCACGCGCTCGCCGACAACTACTAAAACTGCCGGCGATAAACAAAATAATGACCAGTGTACCACATTACGTGCATCGCGAGTGCAACAAGCGACAACAGTGTGTGATAACAAGTATGTAACGTGCGTGTTGTGTCAAACGGTGTGCGTTTTTCGACGTGTTTTGGAGTTTGAAGGCGCGTGGACAGCGCAATGCACGTCGTGTTTAGGTATGTGCCGACCGATTAATTATGGCCCATCAGTGAGGGGTCGCTGGCCTGCAATTTCGCCACTGAGATCGTTTAGTGTATTTTTATAATCGGTGACAGATTTCGCGACGGTACGGTGCGACCACGGCGGGTGGCGGGTCGTGCTATTTACACGTCTCTGTTTTCGTTTACATATACAGAACTGGCTGGCGTCAACGTTTTCTAGTCACATCCGTCGTTTCTTGTGGTGTTTTATGTGCATTTGGCGCCGTCGGTGTGTTATCAGTTGTCGGGAAGTGTGTCGAGTAATTTATAACGTAATTAATACGTTATCGGTGACGGTGAACCGATGTAGCCGCGTGAAATGTGAACTTTGCATCCATTTGAGACCGTTCTGAACTGGACACATGCCATGCTGCTTACACGCTTTTCAAAACTCGCGTTTGACGGTCGTAAACGTAACTTACTGCATCGCACCAGCCATTGGTTGAATATGCAAATGCCTGTGTCATAAAAAAGGCAATAAAAACACAGTTGATAAAGTACGATGCCCATCTAATCACCTCTAGTTGTTGAAGATAAAAATGTTACACAAATAAACTTAGAATTCACTGGTTTTTATCTCTATAGAGTTACATTCACGTTTATTTACGTGAAGAATAAACAAAAGAAAAAAATACTTCTGTATAGGCCTTCAAGAAAGACGGTACGCCAATGATACCAACCTAATGAAACCCTTTAGCTATTGTTAGGGTAAATGTAACAGTAGTCGTCCACCGTACCTTTTAAAATATACAGTCTTCATTGGAACGCTCACAATAAAGGTTAAGAAATATAAAGTTTTAAGAATAAGAAAAAAATATTATAATATCTTTAGAATCACACAATTCCTGCCTATCTATTATTCCATTCACTAATTTCGTAAATTAATCAACTTCATTTTCAGAATACCTATTCTTAAAAATAAGCACATGAATTCAAATTGAAGGTTTTATCTTTAATCGAAGTAATTATTTAACAAGACACATTTAAATTAAGTAAATAGTTACTAGAAATTGTAAAAATACCTCTTACTTATGTCGTTACAAAAAGTAGTTGCTCTAAGCGACAAGTTAGTAAAGCTTGTTAACTATAATACATTTCACCCTTTAGTAAATGGCATGATATACCTACCTACGATAAACTTGCTTATACAGAAACTATTAATTAACTTCACTATGTCCGGCGGAATTATTGAAATGTTCATTGCAGTACTAAAATGACAACTCGTGAGCAACAAAGTTGATAATTGTAATGCCATTTATTTTTTATGATCAGCGGGACCCCAATAAATAACAAAATAGCCCTACAGATGTACGCAAACGCACCTGCTTAATGAAAAACTTGGGATGTCCTTAATAAAAATATAGTTTATTGTAACGAAATTATACACATTACGACGTTATTAAGTTTTTGGATTAAGGCTTAATGGACTCTACTCTGTGCCTTGCTTTACTTCCTCACAAATGTCTAAAACCGATATTTTCAAAGACATCACTGTCCTAAGAACTTTATAGTTTAATCTTAATCAATCTTAAACTGGTTTTCGAGGGTCCAAAAGTATTTTACACAAAATCCTTGTCTCATTCAGACGAAATCTTCGATGCTCCAACCATTTCTCAGCGCGGTGACCGCGCGTTGCGAGCAAAAAAGAATATTATTTATAACCCCTTTATTCTTTTTAAAGAAAAAATATATTTCAATATTTTTTTCCTTTTTTATGGCGCGCAGTTAAACGCGACAACTCTGGGTTACGAGCGACCAGTTCGAAAACCGAATTTTGTTACTTTTTTTGAGTTTTAAAAGCTTTTTTATGCATTTTCATCGTTGGTGCTGTGCTAGTTAATATTTCCAATATAAGAACAAAATACATATAATTTTGTGACGACCCTTGATAACTTAATTATTTTTAAAAGAACGTTGTTGTTTATTCAGTATAGTAACGTAAAGCAGACTGTCGCGCCGGTGTTCTTAAAGTTCTGCGCGGGAAAGAGATCTAAACACTGATTCTCAGAAGCGAACAATCGTCTTATTTTGGTCGTTATCTCAAATGAATTATTCATATAATCGCATTTCCTACGCTCGACGAGTATTATTGGATCTAATTATTTTTATTTGTTGTTACATTCAGAATGTCCATTTTGTCGCTATAAAATCTTTGATTTAGTAGTTAATAGTTTATTTAACGACTGATAAATAATTATAGGTAGTATAGTAGTAGTAGTAGTAATTAAATGATCAAATTGAGTATTTGATTTAGTATTCACTTGTCAGATCATGATCATGTTAGTAAACTTAATTTTGAAAGATGAAATTGGAAATCATAGATCCAAATATCAACAGTGCAGAAGAAAATGTTTTTTTAAACGTTACTATCAAAGTCCGGTTTTCATAAAAATAACTAGTACCATTTCGGGTTTTCCTCAATGGAATATAAAAAAGAAACTTTATATTTTATAACAAAAGCCAGTCGCATTTACAGAGACAGCTATTAAACGCGTGCGGCTTGCTATGAGAACCTGCGCGAGAGTTGAGAATGTTAATGCGCTCGTGTTGTTCGTTGGGCACACGCGGAATACTGAATGCGTTTACAAATATACTGTGCAACTAATATAACCCACCATAAAATAAATTTTTCAATGACGTTTGCAGCAATTCTAATAATCATGACCGAGACGTGTCCACAGTTTTAAACGCAAGTTCCTCGAAGCCATGGTTTGGACAAGTTATGATCTAAATGAAATGTATAAGGAATTTACGATAATAGCAATGTTCTAAAATACCTCTGAGCCTCCAGCAGTCCTAAAAGACTTTTGAATGATTTTTACTTGCTATGATATTTGTAGCTAGTTACATTTAACTGAAATCTTTGTAACTTGTAAACTTGTTTTCAACCGCACCGAGACACACTGCAAAGAAATACAAACTATCTTAGAAATCATTAAAACTAAAGTACATGTTATGCTCTTGTAGTTTTGACCTATGACCGAAAACATGTTTTTTCACCCTACAAAAAACCGCCAACCTCCTAGTTGTACCAACCTCACGCACTTAGTTACCTACAAAACGTTTACGACCTATAAGCGCGGGTCTTCTACATTTCCATTCTTCGGAATTCAAATCGTCGCGTTCGGATAGTTTGTCATTGGAATTCAAATTGATTTCGATCTGTCATCGAGTGAGATTTCATGGTAGGCTGTTAATCTCGCTTTATGATTACCATACGGACCACGTATTCGTTCTTTGTCACTCTGCCCGTAGGTTAGGCCATGTAATGCCTCTCTAAGTATATAGGTACTGATTGCAGTCTCTATTCATAGTGAAAATTCATTTGCATGTATTGTAATACCATGTTTTAAAGTTGAATCGACTTTCGCACCTAACTACTGTGACTGTTTCTGGAGCCAAAGTCAACACAAAAATTTGCTACCAAATTGTCAAGCGCGCGTAAATCTGTGATTGGTTGAAAGAATTATTAACAGCCAATCGCGTTACTTGATTTCAATTAAATTTAGCGCGTTGATAATTTTCCTTCTAGAAACCGGGAGTAAAAAGTAAATCACAGGATAAATTGTAAAGATAGTTTGTTTTTATCATAATTCCTGCTTTAATGACTGCAATTAAGGAAGAAAAAGGCAATAAAAATAAAGCATACATGCGATATCAAGCGTGGAGATATAAATTCTGTCTCCCGACGCCCGTAATGAGCGTTTCCTAGAACCAACAGATTCTACGATACGTCCAAAAAAAGCGACGCAAAAAACTAAAAATAAAAATGCATTCCGAAAATTGACTGTTAGTTCTTATTTCAATGATTCAAAGTTCAAATTAGTTTAAAATTGTTTTTGAAGACTTATTAAATAAAGTTGTAATGACGAAAGTCCGCGCCAAATTTTTTTTGTCAAGGGCGAACCTGTATCCTTTGAGCTTTCTAATATTTAGGTAGAGATTTAAATTTAAAAACAAGTCACCAACACGATACACAAAGTACCTAAGCACTCAATACTTGATTTTGATCAAACCTTATCTAAAGAAGTAGGAATTATGTGTAAAATCCGTTACAAAGCCGGGTAAATTATTTTTTAATCCTTCGGTAATCTAAAAATAGTAACAACTTATCTGAAATTATTTCCTTTCGTACTTGTTGTAGTACTGAGGTAGTTTACATGTAAATAAAATTGTAAGAAGTGAGTATGTAGATATGTCGTGTAACAACAGTTGATAATCCTACTTGTGTCGATAATAATAGGTTTTGGAGAAAAATGCAAACAAACAGGTTAACAAAATAACCACGCGTATGATGAACATGGGTGACAATTCTGATTACAATACAATATTTTTTTAAGGACATTATAACAGCATAGAAAAATTAAGTCCTTTCAATGGGTGAAGTATGGCATTAGTAAGTGCTGCACTTACAAATAATAATTAAGTGAGTACAAAAAAAAACAATTTTCGTCAAGTTTTTTAGTCTTAAAATCCTATGATAGCCAGTTAATTTGCAGACTGTCTCCCAGTTAAAACAAACGAGATTCTATACGGACAACTATAGGTATTTCCACTTTTTATGCCATGAATGCTAAGTACAGTGCCAGATGGAACCACCTATTATTTAGGACTAAGACACACAACACATTCTGCAAGATACACCCAGGACAGGAGACGAACGTAAAAAAAAACAAAACGGAAATAATTAACATTCATTTGTAGAAGTACGAACGAACGTTTTCGCAAAAGTTACTTTATCAATAGTTAAGATCGGACTAGTTGATTAAATAAAAGATAGATCAACTATGCGGACTTTGATAGGGGAAAACCCGATGACCATTTAACAAATAACGTGTTGCAATTTTTTTGTTATTGCTACTAGGATCTAGTAATTTGAAGATGATCAAATCCGCCCATAGTATAATGGGTATAGCATAATGAAGCCTATAATGTTCCCACTGCTAGGAGTACTGGGACACACGGTCTCCTCTCTATGAGAGAGAATGAGCTATAATCCACCAAGCCCAGTGCGGGTTGGTAGATGTCACCGAATGATGTCTTCGAATTTTTGGTTCTAGGACATGCCGGTTTCCTCACGATGTTTTCCTTCGCCGTTTTTGAGAACAGTGGGCCAGCGGTGGCCCACTGGTGGCTCTCAATAATGGGTATGCTTTGATTAATTTATGAAAATACGCTGGGTAACATTTTTTTCAAGATTTTTCATAGTTTTCGTCTTGATAACTTGGAAAGTTGTAACCTTTTAAATTTAGATCATCTAAGGCTTAGATGATCTAAATCTGAAACTTTACCCATTTCACAAGTTCTTTTAATTCTCTGAATGTATTTTGTAAAATATGACTTTCTATCAAAAACTTAGGTAGCTTTTCAACTTTAGCCTATTTCAAAGCCTTTTTTCGCACCGATTACATGTGGCACCGCTTACGTTCGGCAGAAACCGGACCTCTCACTCACACATTTTTTGCCGCCAATTACACGTGTTCATTTAAATACCTACAACTTTCAATGTCAACACACTGAATTAATTTTGTAGTTCAAACGAGTTTTTGTCTCACTCTTTCCTATACATTGAATGAGATGGAAATAGAAAGTTAGCGTAGGTATTTAATTGTTTTTTTTTACTATTCTTATGTATGTAAAACTAACATGATACAATATGATGACAGGTCAAAAGCTTCTTGAACGGATGCATGCAGGTTTCAAATCCGGTCGCATCATATTTTTCACAAGAATTCAAACTTAGAATGCGCATTTGACATAATTGGAATGTTTTAAAAATAGAAGTTAACTTTTTTATTGCATGACGTGTATTCATTTTTAAACGGCTTACCCATACCGGAATGTTTAGAGAAAAAAAGTTAGGATTATAAAATGGCCAGTCATGTTTGTTTAGTTAAAACATTAGCTACACCTATCTTTTCCATAAAATTAATAATCTCACAAACCACACGCAAACTTTTTTCAACTTTTCAACAAGTATTGGCGAAGTTTTGTCCTGCCAAAGAAAAAAGTTCCTTTTGACTTACCAATTACTTAGGCGCAGTCAACCCTCTGAATTCCGACGCATTATATTCTCGTACAAGTACAATAATAATCGTTTTTCCCAACAAGCTCACGCACATCTCCTTTTCAAACCGGTTCTATAACCAACAAATCTACCATATAAAATTAAACCTTAACTTTATCCCCAAAAGGATCATTTCACAAAATCCTGCTCTTGAAACTTATCTCCGAAAAATACTGTTTGGACTGTATGTCCATTGACTTTTTGGGTTCTTTTGAGTTATCTTTTTACGGTATTAATGGATGTGTCAAAATGCAAGGAGTGTACCGTTTTAGATAAGGCCGTATCAAAATGTGTAATTACATGTAATTATAGCGGTAAGCGGTGAGAAATAAAACACGGATTATCTTTGCCTTTTAAGTTTTTAGTAAAAATCCGTGATACCACCGCATAATCAGCGGCGTCAGAAAATAATTTCTAATAATCTATTCAGCTATGGGCGAAGTATTATGGAGAAACGCGGTATTGGCTGAAGAAAAACCCTGGGTTGAGAAACATTTACGAATAGACCTGAGTTACGAGTACTGCTGAGCTGTTCCGCCTCGCAAAGAACAAGGAGAAATATTCGGAGTTGATCACCAACCTTCAGTAATTAAAGAGGCAAAAGAAGAAGAATATACCCAGCTATACAAAGTACATAACAATACACCAGATCATCATCATCTGCCTAGCCTTTTCCCAACTATGTCAGGGTCGGCTTCCAGTCTAACCGGATGCAGGTGAATACCAGTATTTTACATGGAGCGACTGCCTATCTGACCTCCACAACCCAGTTAGTACTGGGTAATACGATAACCCTTGGTAAGACTGGTTGTACTACTACTCATAACAATACACCAGATAAATTATTTAATTACAAAACGATTCATCAAACAAAACAAAAACGAAACTACATGAGCATGGCCGCGGGCGAATTTCTGTTTAGCGTTTTTACGACAGCCAATTTTAAGAGTCGTGTTCTTTGGACCGAAAAGGGTATAATAAAAGTGTTTTACATTCGGTCGGGTTACCCCTGGGTGTCTGCGAGGGTCCAGGCCTGAAGAGCTTGGTAATTGGCTACCGCTACTGGGTTTAATAGGCCGCTAACAAATGTGGTGTGAATTGGCGGGGAAGGAGAATTCTGGACCGATTTGGGGATTGTGATTAGCTTTTTTGTTTAAATGTGTTGGTTGAGGAACTCGTGGCTAAATAATAAATGCCGCTGGGCTTGCCTAGGTTGATCCGTGGATCTTTGACCAACCATCACATACCGAGTTTCTTTCATACCTCGGAAAGCACGTTAAGTCGTTTGTCCCGGCTGTCAAATGTAGATCTTTGACAGTCGTTACAGTGGCCCAAATGTCTGACAGCTGCGTCCGGTTAGACTGGAAGCCGACCCCAACATAGTTGGGAATAGGCTAGGCAGATGATGATGATGGTTTGGTTGGTTTCCATGGGGTGGAAACCGCGTATCGTTAAGCGTAGCGTGTGATGCCCCCCAGCTATATGGCTGTGTCAGACTGGATGCTGTGATGCAGAAGGCGCAGGCCAGGGTGTTATGCCAAACTTGGGAGAGGCCTATGTTCAGCTGACGACTGCGATAGGCTTAGAGGCTAATTCTAAAATTATGAAGTAAAATACTGGAGAAACCTGAAGACGAGTGTCGTTACGATATGGATTCTTTCTTACCGGAGAACACGAACCAGATTGGACTGGAAGAATATGGGAAATACCTTTGGCCAGTAGTTGGTTTACAAAAAAAAAAAGAGACATCTGATAGTTTTTCTTGCTAGAGAAAAAAAAAAGTTAACCGTCCAATGCTATGCAATTATTACAAGAGTTCTTGTTTCAAAAATTGGTCAACACGGTCGTCATTAAATGTTGCAATGTATTAAATGATAATTCCACTTACATTTATGTAGTGAGGGCACTAAAGCGACCAAACAAGGCTTCATTCAAGGCAAGTCCTACCTGCTTATGACTTAACGGACTACAAGGACGGAACAAAAAAAGTGAAAATGGCACCCATTGTTTCTTGGGACACCATTAAATTTTATACGTTATTATTTATTGCCCTTTGTTCTAATGTTTAGTTTTTGTTTATAGAAAAAATATTTTTGACTATGAATCAGTTTAAAAATAAACTGGGGCTCACCATTTCTATTTTAGTGTTTAAATATTTTTTTAGTTATTGTAGGGTTAAAATACAAAATTCGTTTACCAAATGTGTTGTTTTTTACTCACACTGATGTTATTTTATTCCCAGTTACAATATTCAACGTATTCATGCTACGCAATTTGAAGCTGAAAGTTTCGTATTAATTGGATCAGCCTTTTTTTTCCGTGATTTACTTACTTATAACGAACAGTAAGCGATTATTTTTGGATACTGTTTTTATTTATGCACTTCAGACTACTCTGAAATTAGAAATTCGTATTATTTTGACACAATCAGTTTAATTAACGATCTAAGTTCTAAATTAATCTTTGATGGCACTCATTATTTATCATTATCATTTCCTTTATTTATATTTTTACAAATCACTACATTTTTTAATATTACTTAGAAAAAAACAATATAATAAACATTTAATAATATAAAAAAAATTGTCGCCGACCGGTATCGGGAACAGGGTCCAAGCTACCGGTTATCATTTATTGTTAATTTCTCAATGTAATAATAGTAAAAACTTATGAGTCATTAAGTTATTTTTACTAAAATAATAACACTTGCAGCGTTTACAGGGTTATTTAAGTACATACATACTAAAAAGTGTAGTTGTTATTATTTAATTACCTTAAGCTGTAATTGCAATTAAAAAGCTAATTATTAAAGCTAAGGATTAGGACCTGAGTACTTAATTGCTTCTAGAATATTAACTTTTCACATAAAACAATGTATTTTTCTAATAATGACTGTATCTTAACTACTTACCTACTAAAAAAGAACAAAGCAGGGGTGAATTCTCCATTAAAACCAAACGTGAACAACACCATATGTAAACCGCGTTCAAGAGCCCTCGGGCATGTTAACACAGAGCTCTTGAACGCCGCTTAGATGTGTTAATCACGATCAGTTTCATTAATGAAAGTAGCCGCTTATTTAAAATAAAATCGTCAACAAGTTTTCTTTAAATAATTTTTCAACTATGGTCTGTTAAACACGTAGGTATTATGATTAGTAAAAAAAAAAAAAGTCTATGGGCAAACGTACTTCGGACTCTGACGGCCCGAGTCCACCAATGGCGATGGCAGGTTAAGCCGATGTAGGCGGTAGCGCTACTGGAGGTATGTGTCGGAAAAGTGTAGGTATATTTATTTACTTAAAAAACCGATCGGCAGGTTTGAATGGGAAAATGGAAATGTTTATTTCCATTTTCTTTAACTTAGAGAATTGTATTGATGTTTTAATAATACATACGTGAATCATATTTAGTACAACAAACAACTTGACACTGACCTGCAAATTGCAAAAAAACGAAAAAAGAAAAAGAAATTTTGAATTTCGCGGGCTACCCTGGCGCTTCCTCCGCAATGATAGTTTTTTCGAGATTGATTTTAAAATATTTAAACGCAAGCTTTTTAATCTGTTTTGCTGTGATTTATAAACGTGGGATGGCTAGATTTTCACTTGGAATATTTTTTTGAGAATTTATCCAGTCTACGGTTTACATTTGAATAATAAAAGCATTTTTATCAGAGTTTAAATTATGCATGGTCAACAAATAAAGCCAAAGTTACACGATCTCGTTATTTATAATAACACAATTATGAGAATACAACTAAAATTAGTTCTGAACGCAATATTAGAACTAACACAGTTAGGTACTCTTTCAAGCAGCATGGCAGGTGTTTGTAGGGTTACCATTTCGAAATATGAAAAGTCAGCCATTTGCAAAAAGGTCCGAATATTTTACTCTATAATCTTTCTTCTTTCATTAAATTTTGTTTTGAGGCATCGCCTGGTCGCTGGCCGGGCAAAGTTGTCGAACGGACTAAAAATCCCGGACAATTAGTTCGCACGGATGGCAACCCTAGTTGTGTGCCGTACCGTGACGACCACAACGCGTATGCCTAATTAAATAATCGCTATAGTAAACCTACACTTAGGTATGTAAATAAAAATGTACGACCGGTTCGACTTCGCACTACGGAATTATTTAAAACATGACTTTTATGCATGTAGTTAAGATTTTTCTACACGAGTGTACCTGCGCGTTGAAAGTGGGGATGCTATCTTTTTTGTTACACTGTGGTTTTATGAATTTGACTACTCTGTGGTTTAAAAAAGTATTGGATGACAGTAGCTTGACAGCTTTTACGACATAAAATTATCGTGATCATTGATCCATGAAGTATTTAATTAAAGTAAAGAAAGAATGACTTTGAAAAAAATCTATAGTCGAGTTATTACAGTAGTCATTGCAGAAATTACTAGCTTTTAATAACAAAATGTTTTGCTTCTTGTAATACATAGTTTTTTACTATCGTCGCCGTCACACACCGTGATTAATTCGAGTTACTTTACTAATAACTTGTGTAGATTTTTATGACTACCCGGTGTATATCAAATATCACTTTTTATTGCGCACTGACAGAATCAAAGATAACATTTCCTGTAGTTTTATGATTTTATTTAATGAAAAGTTCAAAGGAATTATTTCGGTTCCCACCGCTTCTTTATGTAATAAGTGCGTTAGTAGTCTGAACATGGATGTCCACCGCATGGAAAATTCTCAGAGTGTCCAGCGATGATTCTTCAAGTCAGCCATCTTCTATTCACTGCCCACTATTTTTTAATAATCGTTTGTACGTGACCCATCGTTGTAACTTGAAACTGCCACATGCTACCGTATTCATTTGAAATTAGGGCTGCATACGACCATTTTAAACTGACATCTGTGAAAGAACGCATCCGTAAAGAATAGGGGTCAAACCAAAATGGCGCCGAGGCAGAGACAAGGGGCAAAGAATGTGACGAATTTGTAACGCGATACTAAACGCATGCCTGTGTCAATGCTTTCTTTAAAAAAAAACACGTGTTCTTCGGTCCGCCGGTTTATTTTAAATTTAGAGTTTTGATTAGCATACGATGTTATCTTGAGGATTTATTTTTGTTTAAGGAATTATGGATTACATTAAAAGTTTTTGAGTGATATTTACAAATTATAAATACTGTAGTAATTTACATTTTATTATACCACAATATTAAAAATTACGTTTTATTTTATGCATTGTTTCATAATGTAGGCGTTTCACAGCTTCCATTGAAAAATACGGTCATCTACATAAAATAGTCTCCGACTAATTGAATGTATGAAAGACATATGAATGCGATTAGTCGTACAATTACTCAACAAATCGCAAGATCGCATCTGCGGGCGTGTGCGTCTCTGCGACTCATTAATTTGTTGTCTGACGTATTAGTGACAAACGCACTAAGAATAAACCTGCATGTTTTAAGAGTATTAGTAATACTTTGCAGACGAAATATTTAAAATTGTATCTGTGCTAATATTAGACGATTTGTAAGCAAACTTCAAACTTTGACGAAATTCCAAAATAGATCTTTGAAATTAGCTTTATTATGAATGGTACGCTAAATAACGAAAAGTTGGTCTAAATAAAAGTAACTTGTAAAAATATTAACCAAAATTTTTCGTGAATTTTGAAGTTACAAGTAATACATAGAAAAAGGTACGACTTCATATTTCGACTTGGATATTTTCTTTTACAACCAGTACCATAGACATAGTAATTCTTCTAAAGCACTTATACAAACTTCCAACACAGCTAAACAGAACTTTTCAACACTCCACCTCGAAAGTAATCACAATAATTTCAAAAGAAATATTCATAAACACTTCTCAGTTTCAATGCTTGAACACAATGTTAGTATGCGTTGCAATATTAGCATATTAACTACTAAGAAACACGTCTTGGACTTATGCAGTTGGCCATAGAGTAGATAGAAAACCAGAGACCAATATTCGATACAAATACAAACATTAAGCCTCTGATCCTGGCTGTCATTTGTAGATCTTTGACAGTCGTTACGGGCTGTCAGAAGTCTGTCATGGGCTATATCTATCTATTATTAACCTATAGCTGGGTTCAGCTGCATCTTATTACACTGAAAGTCAATAAGATAGCTCACCTAACCTAACCTAGTTGCAAGAAGGCTAGGCAGATGATGATTGAAAACCCAATGCCGTTATTGGCGAAATGGTCAATTACATTCTTATTTTGAAAATATACAGTGTACTTTTATTTAGGTTCGTGTGTGTGAAAACAGGCATTAGAGTGCACGTGTTTGGGCCACAAAGACCCGAAAAAGAAGCATAATAATGTAAAGTTTGGCCTCTGTAGTTTACTTACTCATGTGGTAAAGTTTTCTTACATTTAAAACAGTGTAAGCACATATTAAAAAGTTGTAAGGCAGGGTAGTTTTGAGTTCTTTGATCTTGTTAGGATAAGCTTATTTATTGTGCGATAAAGTGTTTGGCATGCTAATGTTTGTTATCTGATGATTTTAACACACTTGATACTTTTAATAAGTCTGCATCATCAACTGCCTAGCCCCAACTATGTTGGGGTCGCCTTCCAGTCTAACCGGATGCAGCTGAATGCCAGTATTTTATATGGAGCGATTGTCTATCTGACATCCACAACCCAGTTAGTACCTACTGGGTAATACGATACCCCTTGGTAAGACTTGCAGGCCACTGACTTCCTGTAACGACTGTCAAAGATCTACAAATGTCAGCCAGGACCTACAGCTTGTAAGTCTGGACGTGACACATTGTAAATTAGGTTTTTAAACTATGTCTTTGAAAAAGTCAAGCATGATGCACAAGTCAATACATCCATATCGGAATTGTTATAATACTTCTGTCATGGCGTAATATATGTTTTTTAATATTCCCAATCTTTTTTTTTTTTTTTTCAAAAGTCCTATCTCGATTTCTAGTCAGAAGAAACTTGGCATAAAATAATTATTGACATAAAATAAGTTCATATTCATATAAAAACAAGTATTTCATTCTCCATACAACAAAAACTAATTTAGAGATTAATAATAATTACTACCTAGTAATAATTTTACTTTTATGACGTGTGCTTATGTACAAGTACATACAACAACTGGCACATAAATGAGTATAAAACCACCCAATTGTAACCGAACCAGTTTTTTTTGATGTCATTAAATTGTGGGATTTTACGACTTGAGAACTTATTATTTTATTATAATAAAACGTCATGTATTCGATTATATTTTTTAAAGAAGTTTTTCCGTAATTAGTTCTTCCATTATTTTATCATTTAGTGTTGTTTACACGTCTGCTTATGCAATTAGCGCTAGATGTAATTAAGACACTATTCTGACTAAAGATTTATTATTCGGACGTTTGTCGTCTTTAAATGTTTGACGGACAAAAATTACGTTTCAATTTTTTATGCTGTCTTATTTTTGCCGGTAATGAAAATCTTTACCTCGGAAAGCACGTTAAGCCGTTGGTCCCGGCTGTCATTTGTAGATCTTTGGCAGTCGTTACAGGTAGTCAGTGGCCCGAAAGTCTGACAACCAGTCTTACTAAGGGGTTTAGTATTACCCAGTACTAACTGGGATGTGGAGGTCAGATAGGCAGTCGCTCCATGTTATCTGCATCCGGTTAGACCGGAGCCGACCCCAACATTGTTGGGAAAAGGCTACGCGGTTGATGATGTTGTCTTCAACTGATTAGCAGACAAAAATCACGTTCCAATTTTTGATCCTAGGATGTCAAATGGTGATTTTTCTATCTCAAGAATATGTACAGGTTCCGACGACCTTCAAAAGATGGCTGGGTTAGATTGGATGAGGATGACCGAGAAAAGGCTGTTGTGGGGCAGTTTGGGAAAGGCCTAAGGCCTATGTATAGATAGGCTGAGTTCAGAATGATGGGTAATTTATCATCCGTGGTCATCCTATAACTTATTTTACCCTACTATACCCAACATCCGAGACATCACACAAAAGCCTTGACAATAAAAAAACACTTAGCAAAAAACATAAGAACACATGATTTTACATGCTTTCAAAAAATACTAACAGAAAATCCAGCCGCACCTCGACAGCAAGATGGTTTCACATAGCGAAATCGTAAAGTGCGTCATAAAAACGATACCTAAACAGGATCCCATTACAAAAACCGAGTTGCCATTCTCAGTTTAACTGTTCAGTCAGTTTACTGCCAAAGTTATATCCTATTTGCTGACAGACTTTTGTTGGAATTACATTTGTAATGCTTTATCGCCGTGCTATTTATATTTCTTAATATTCTTTGGCTGTTGTTAATTCTTATTGGAATAGGTTTGAGGTTTTCGGGGGTTAAATTTTACTTCTAGATAAGTATTTGTTGAAGAAATTTAGCAATTGAAACTATCGAAATGCCATCAAAAATTCACAGCACAGCCCTAAAAAGCGTTAGCCACACCACGAACTTGGTTTGTTCAAGTTCATTTACAATATTGAATCGTAATACATGCATGTAAAGCGCAAATTTCACTATGTGTGGCCGGCTGGCGCTTTAACTCATAAAAATAAAAATACGAGTACAAAAGAAAATAAAAACAAAAAAGAACAACTGGCGACCAAGATCAAAACTTTTTGAATTCAGAACATTGCACATCTGTTTCACTTCATGACATCATCACCAACAAACTTGAAAATGGAAGCCTGAACAATTCCTTCGTTGAAAGCTAAAGGATTTTATATGGCCCAAGAAAGTATGAATTGAAATGTTGTACGCAAGCAGTTACATTGTTTTACGCACACAAATAAAGATTGTCAACAATAAGAACCCAGCAATGGTGGCCAAGTGGCCCCGACTTAGAAATTTTATTGTACGTCGAATGAGGCGCAATCCTTTATGCAATTTATTTCATCAACACTGCTCTCAATACGGTGAAGGAAAACGTCCTAGAAACAAAAATATCTGATTTCGCGTGGTAGCTTACAGCCCGATAAGCGTGAGGAGGCCTGTGTCACAGCTGTGGGTAACACACAAAATGAATTTGCATGACCTAAGAAAGTATGTACGGTATTAAAATATTTCCTTACGCATTGTTGTACACACACATAAAAGATTGTCAACAATCAGAACACATCTACATAAGCCATAATGTTTGCATTGTGTACCGCTGTAGTGCCGTGCTAATGAATGCGAGTCCAATGACGATTATCGAACCGAGCGATACCGACCCGAGAATCGATTAGAATCGCTACGGAATATATGAATTTTTCATAAAGTATCGAGTAATTGGTCAAAAGTAAAACATGTTTGTGTAATGTATTAGTGACGGTAGATTGATTGGTTAGCAAAAAAGGTTTTATTTAACTTGCGAACATTTCCTTGGGTGAATAAATCAATAATATTTCCGACAGACTGACTTGAAATGAAACTTAAAATTAAAAGAATGCTTCTTAAAACTTATTTAAAATTGTTTTTTTTTTATAATTTGAGGACTCTTTTGGCAACATTTACTTACAGTAAAGATGGGTTTACAAATAATAGTAAACTCATAGAAATCTTGAATTTAAAGCAAAACTATTACAAAACCCATACGTTTCTTAGAGCTCTGTTTAAATAATACAGCCTCAGTGTTGCACTTCCTTTAAGTATTTTGAGTGTATTAAGTTTTTTGCTCATTAACACGGTCAGGACACTCAGGACATAATGACTTGTTATGTTAGTCACCGTTTTATTTGTCTATGAATAGAGTAGTTTTTTTTTTCTTGACTTACACATCCAGATAATGTGTTAGCTCATAGGATTAAAATTAAATTAAATATTTCGATCGTAATAGAGATAAATGTAAGCCAACAAAAATGAAATAGAAATATGTTCGATATATGTTAAATATTTATTTATTATTTATTTACCACTAATTATAGCAACATTACAGACCAAGTCCAATACGATGCTACAACATAAAATAAAACAATATAAATAGTAAAATTACATTAAAAAGAAATATAATAACAAAAATATAATATAATATTTAATATATTTAACAAAAATCGAACATATTTCAACAAATGAAACATTGATTATGATTACTCCTTTCTCAGCGAATTAACTTTTTCATTCCAAGATTTAATTTCTAAAAACCGTTCTTCATGATTTAATTAATCATGATCTTTCTTCGGATAAGAAAATACCTGTTTTGAGCACACTAAAAATTCCATCAAATTTGAACTCTATCACCCTTGAAATAAGTCATGCGGACTATTTGATTAGTTCTGCGTTCGGCATTGATAAAGTAAATTGAATAATGACGAAACTACTAGAAAAACTAGTCATTACGTGTGTAAACATAATTCGTTTAGTACTCGTATTCGAAATGATTATGCTGCAAAAAATCAAGATCCTTTACGTTAAGCAATTACTTATATTTCGCCACTTTTTGAGTTGCAAGTTGGCAACTAAGTCCCTTTCTGTGTGTGTGTGCTATCGTAAATAACTTAGACAAAAATGCCAATTTTAATCGCAAAAAACGATTCATATACTATTAAAAAAAAACATAATATTTTTTTTTTTTTTTTTTTTAAGTTGTTTTATTCATTCATTAAGGCAGGTCTTTGGGTTGTTATACGGGTTTGAACCATCAAAAATAAAGGTAAAATATCTTCGAGAACAATATGTAGTTAACAAAGATCACAGTTATAAAAATTACAATAACAAAAACGTCACCAAAGACACAGCGAAACGATAACAATTAAGAAACATTAAAAACAAAAATATTTAAATAGTTTATTTAATTTACTTATCAGAGCACTAATTAATTAATCGGGTTGCCAAGAGACAAAGATAACTTATCATAATTAGCGTTAAAAAAACATTTAAGTGTCTAAAAATGTCTTTGAAGCTGTTCCAAAGATAAAATAGAAAAATCACTAAAATATTTTTGACAGCTCGACCTTTAACCATCCTAAATGTAGTACAATTAAAATTTTCAGATCAAATACTGCACAGTTGACGTTTTATCATCATCTTCTAGTGCCCTTGTCCCAATTTACTTGGGATTCTATCTTCTGTGGGTCTTCAGCTCATTAGTCAGCCCCTTTCCAGCCATATCATCTTTCACACAGTTCTTTGGTCTTTCCCTACTCTTACTGTAGCTTTACATAATCATTCTTGCTCTTGCCTGCCAGCATGTCTTCGTCTGCCCTATGAGTCCTCATCTCAGCAGGCACCTCCTTTCCAGCCATACCATCTTTCACTCAGTCCATCCATCGTTTCTTTAGTCTTCTCCTACGCTAAAAGATTTAGCTCGTAAAATGTAGTAGCATTAAAATTCTACGATGAAATGTAGAGAATTTGAATTGAATTGAATGATAAGTAGTTTTTGCTTATTTGATCTGAAATCCTAAGATGTTCTGAATAGATTTGACTAAACTTTCTAGCATACCACGGAATCAGGAAACCAACGAAACACGGCAAAATGGGAATTATGAGGGAATCCGCAAGCAAAAATCTGTCAGTGATATTTTTAAATCGCCATACATCTTAGTCACACGGAGATCGCTCATATTTTTCCGGTTATTTTTATCTTCCACTCCTCATGTGTAGCTAATTGTGGAATATAAATGATACAGTTCATTAATATGTTTTTAATAAACCACACATCTGTTGCCTGCTATAGTTTATAGTCTTTTTAATATTGCGTAAGTTTTTTTCGATCTTGGTTTTCACATGAATTAATCGTACTAAGGTCGATATTTACCAATGTAATTGAACGTGATCAGCAGATTTAAACTGCGTTCAAGACCTGTCAGTGCTAATTTTCCATAGCAATGATTTTCAGTCTCATTGATGAATTTCGCCCTTAGTTATTTCTATGTATGGTTCAGAGTATGTCGGAGTGTAGCCACCTATCTTAGGTCTATCTTTGGAGTTATTGCAGTTCTAGATTTGAAAAAATATAGTAATATCACGATAACATGAAATCTGCCATTATCTTTGCGAATGTCATGTGGAGCGATAAAAAAAATGGGTTCAGGTACTTACTGATAAAATAAAAATAAACAATACGGTATTTTTTAAATAATATTGTACTGATGCAATATTCATAGGTACTACAAAAGTGATCACAATAACATAATATTTATGTAATTAATGAGGTTAAATCATTAAGATGTGTTGGCAGACGAACAGCCAGATAGATGACATAGGTGACAGAAGACCGAGGGTAAGACCTGGTTGAGAAACGAGCAGACCAGGGAAGAATACCTCAAATAAGAGAAGGCCTCTACTCAGCAGAGGGTGGAACAAGACTGCCAATTTGTGATGACAATGATAAATCTACAATTTTTACTACAATAGTATGTCTCCTAACCTGACGTTTGAAAGTGGCTTACAGAAAAATTGAAGGGAAGTCGTCTGTCTTGGTATGGATGGGGGGGTTAAAACGCATGTGACGCTGGATATGAATGTTGATGGATGGAGAGGGAGAGGAAGGCCAAATAAGATTGATGGATAGTGTGAGGAATGATATGAACGAGAAAGAAAATGATGTCGTGACGTCTGACGGAAGAATGGAAGAAGAAAACTTGTTGCGTCAACCCCAAGTAGAATGGGACAATGGCAGGAATTTGATGATGATGAGTATGTCTCCTAACTGTGCGAGCCTGAGGTGATAAAAGATTTTAACTACAAGAAGTGGAAGAGAGAGAGAAATACATATTTCAACATGTTTTCGTCAGTGTGAACGCACAATAAAATATTTCCTTACTTTGTAGGTATTTATCAATGAAGGTATATTCATCTGTCACAAACAGGACAAAAATAACATAAATTATAAGTTTACAATGTAATTAAATTAGATCAGCCAATAGATAAAATTGCCGTGACCTTCGGGTCAATAAACTGTTCAATATACGCATCTTATCTAACGTTCTTCTCATGTTAAATTAATCTTAGGTTTATTGAGCGTAATTAACTAATTTTTATTAAGCTTTGTTTCAATTTTCGTGGAAATCATGTAGCAGTTACCAATCATTTTCATAGACACTGAAAAAGACTGATCATGGCAGCACATCCAACCAAATATTACTGTTAGCAATATCCCACTTCTGATCAAAGGCCTCTCCCCAAGACTTCCAGTTCTTTCAATCAAAATCCAGGGCTAATATGGACGACTGGTCGCTGTTTTAGTCCAGCTCGTCTTGCCATCTTCGACGAGGTCTGCCGCGACGCCTTCTGGCTGTGTCTGGGCTCCACAGATAGAACACTATCGAAAAATGTATTCGAAATTCGAAACTGCTATGTTCTGCTCTAATTTCTGACTATGACTTCCAGTTCTTTCGATCCAGAGCTAATGAGGGCCGCAAGTGGTCGGTGGTTTTGCCCAGCTCGTCCCGCCATCTCCTGCGAGGTCTGCCGCGACGGCTTCTGGCTGTGTTCGGGTTCCACAAACTGCCAGAATCACCAGAGAGATTAATTAACCAGTAACTATTAAGTTAGCTACCTCGAGGTTTAAATGATTTTCCTGTAGAACATAATATTTTGTTTATACAAACCTCACAACTTAGTAGCTAGCTATATAATAACTGCAAAAGAACAGTGGACCACCATTGGAAAAAGTGTTCGAAATTCAAAACCGTCAAATTCGAAAAAAGAACTATCTTGGTCTGCTCCAATTCCTCTGTTATTATAATCATAAACAAATAAAGTACTTCGTAGAGCTGTCATCGTATTCTTGCGAGTCATATTATACGATATATTCTTTCTATTTGGTCTGTAACCCTATCCGTATATTGTCATGCATAGCTCAGGCGAGGCGTGTCCGCCGCCATTATTCATAACGCTTCACACCTTACATACCTGACAAATGCGACCGCATAGGAACGCAAGCGCATTGTCATTACTGCATCCTGGTTTCAATGATTTTGATTATAACTTTGCGAAATTATATATAAAAATAAGGAATTAGTATATTAGAGGAAATTTGAAAGTTGCGCCAGTTACAGAAAAGTTGAATGGGAATCAACTGTCTTGGTGTGGATTTGTGATGAGGAAGGACGAGTCGCATTTGACTAAAAGATCATGATCATGAAAGACCATGGATCCTATACATGACTGGCGAAAACCGAATATACTATAGTTACACTTTTAAACCATTTGGAGTTTACAAGCTTGATGTTATATTTTCAATGAACAGAAAACACCTATGTTATAACAACTATGTTTACAATTCAGCCTTATAAATCGCTTGATAGACAATAGCCGCCATTTTTATGTGAGACTAGACTTAATACCCACGTTTGAGTCAGTCACGTTAGAGATAACCTATCAGGTCAAAAGATCGTGTAAATAACTATAGGCTAGCTACACTACACGTTACTTCTGTCTGAGTACGGAAAGACATTTCATCTGAAACAATCACTCATCATCATCTTCCTGGCATTGTCCCATGTTACTAGGGGTCGGCGTAACACATTTTTTCTTCCATTCTCTCCTATCAAGCATCACGTTATGATTTACTCCTTTTTCTTTCATATCATTCCTAACACAATCCATCCATAGTTTCAATGATCATGGTCGTGAAATGTTACATAATATTAGGATTGCCGTTATGCTTCCCAATTATTGTAATTTCCTAATTCCTGGTGTGTTCAGTTTGGCTTTCGTTTAGTGGCTACTGCCTGTATCTATCTAATAAAAAGAGCCTTGTCTAGGTTCAATCTGATGTAAGTTTCCTTCCCGAAGTGTGAAGTGTGAAAGGAAGAGAAAAAATTGATCCTGAAACCTTGTAGACTTTTGTCGACTGAAGAATAATTCAAATCAATTTTTTACATTTTTATAATCGCCTTGACGATAGAAATCTTTCTACAATCTGGCATTTTGTCTATTCTCCCGTCGACAAAAAACGTTTCCACGGTGGTCATGTTACGCGTCCTGGTATTCCATTTTAAATTTCTGGTGGGAAATTCTGATATTTTTGAGTATCTTTAAGTATGCATCCTTTCTACTACTCCTATTCGAAGCTTGATGAAGATGAGAAGTAGCAACGGCATTAAAAGACTATTTGTCCAGCCAATAGAACATAAATCCCATTGTCAGCCTATAAGTTCTTTTAACCAACCCCAAATTTGAACTACCGATAAAGCTCGTTACTGCTACCCTGTCAGACGTCACTAAAACCGCTAACAGCAAACTGGTAGCTGTATGCACAGCAATCCCTTTGCCTAGTAGCCTTTGAGGAACGGCAGGATTGACAGACGGGTCAATTTCGCCACTTCAGCCCCATAAACGTGTTATAAACCTTTCAATAATTGATAACAATCAACATTCCTGTTTATTAGGAGTCTGCGCACTTCTTCAATCACATGTTTTTTTTGTCAGGCATCATCTTATTCACCATCTTTCTTGCTATTTTATTTTTACACCATCCGTCCATACTCACCAGTAAGAGGGGGGGGGGGGGTAGTCAAGGGGTATCTTATACCCAGCACTTACTGGGTTGTGGGGGTCAGATAGGTAGTCGATCCATGTCAAGTACTGGTTCTCAGGTGCATCCGGTTGTACTGGAAGCCGACCCCAGTGCCCAACAGAGTTGGGAAAAGGCTAGGCAGTTGATGATGACCATCCGTCCAGCCTTCTTTTGGTCTTTCACTATTCATAAAACCAACTATATAGTAATATTGATACAAAAAGGTACTAGTGCAGTAGCTGAAGAAATAGTAATCAGATTATTAAAACAGCGTCAATGAATACGTCTTGCATATCACTGAGAGTCTTTATCTCTATAGTGCTTCGGGTGACAGATCTCAGCGATAAGCGTGAGTCTATCTATGTGTGGCCGGTTTTGGGTTTCATCTCGATGGGTCTCTTGAACGCAATGAATGTCGTAATAAGTTTTGCGGCATAAATTGGAAATATTTTCCGATAGACGGATGGCCGATGGGGCCGAAAAGTTCTTGAGTGGCGACCGCGAACCGGAAGACGTTGCGTTGGAAGGCCTCCCACTAGGTGGACCAATGACCTGGCAAAGCTTGCAGGGATCCGCTGGATGCGAGACGCACGGGACCGGTCAATGTGGCTACACTTGGGGGAGGCCTATGTCCAGCAGTGGACGTCTTTCGGCTGAAGTGATGATGATGATGAATTTCCGATTTGTCTTGAGAGAACCCTTCGATATTAATTAATACTACCCACAAAGCTGGTTTTATAGGAGGACTTGGGATTGTCATCGTGGTGTAAGGATTAGCCAATCAGCGTGGGGACTCACTGACTGCCCAGCGCCCGCTCACCTCTATAGTCGTTATTTCAGTAGTCACCTTTTGTTAGTAGTATTCTGAAGAAATAAAGGAGAATAATGTGTCCATTTTTGATGTACATATTAAGTTTAAAGGCTGTTAAAATGCTCTTAACGAAGCCGGAAGGCACTTGTTCTCCCAGTCATTGCGATATTTTTTTTGTACTGGATCATAGCTGGGAACCTACTAGTTACGGCGATACTGGAGGTCAAAGTTTCAAATTTTTCACAAGATTTTTATTTTAAATATTAATTTCTAAGATAATAACTTTACTTAATGACCTCCATGACCCGTTTACTATTAAAAGCATCCATCAGCACAATGTTTTGAGTGTGTTACATTGAGTTTTACCGTTAAACATGATTTTTCACCCCAAAATATAATTCGTTTCCCAGTAATAATTTTTGTGTAGGATTACTTAGTTTGATGTACATAATTCTTGGTTGACGGCTTCGTGAAGGGTCTATTTACACTCTGTATAAACGCCTTTTTCCCGTAAGGTAAGCAGAAACTACAGAAGCCAACTGTCTTACTACAGTCCTTCCATACTTCTTTTGCCTTGTCCACGCTCATACAACATTATTTTTAGTAAATGCGAAACCTGAATATACTTTGTTCAGAATAAGTAACTGAACCGATTCCAATAATTTTTAAACCATGTTATATTTTCCCAAAAATATTTAAAAAAGTTAAAAGTTGGACACCGAGCGACTTTCAGTACTTATCGCAATAATTTAGGTACAGAACAAGCTTATAACTTTGAGATTTTTCATGATACAGTTTTGAAATTTTGTACATAGATTCTTTACATAAAAATACTACACACGTGTATCAGGTATGCGAAGGCATATACTAAAACTAATGTTGTATATACGTACCTGACCTTGGGTAAACCTGGGTGATCTATTTCTCAGAAATACCAGGAACCTTTTAAACAACGGACGTTATTTTATGTGTATTTAAATATATACATTCCTGGTACTAGCCGTGCTAGTTAGGGTGATTTATATTATAATCACGAACGTGACTGACGGATCGCACTGATAATATCACGTAGGTACTTCCGAGGTCACCTGTTGAGTATATTATGTATTAAATACTGCTCTATATGTGTATTACTTTATATCTTCAGATATAAAAGTGATAAAGGGATTTATAACTAATCAAATCTTGTCACTTTAGTCTGTGCAGACATAATTATTATATTGAGTGTTATTTTATTAGGTCTGATATTTGTTTGGACTCCTTCGTCAAGAACTAGCAAAACAGGGCTTGTCCATTATACAGTAGTATTCATTTACAATTTAGAGGAATTGAATTTGAAATTATTTTACCTTAATATGCAATACTTCGTCATGACGGCAAATACTTCAAATGTCATGTCTCCAATTATCATGTGTCAATCTTAGTCTGACACATGGTCATTGGTTACCAGGCTATTGGTTAGGTACGTGGTTGGCTATCCTTAGTTAAGTGTCTTGCCCCCGTAGCATGACCACCACAAGGATTTCTTTGAAGGAAGAATCGACCAAATGACACATTGTGTCGACACAATGACAGATTTCTTTGCACTATCTGTCATTTTGTCGATTCTTCCGTCAAAGAAATCCTTGTCTACGGCGGTCATGCTACGGGGGCAGGTTTATTTTGAAAGAAAACCTCAAGTCTATGCAAAATTATGTTGAGTTGCCTACAGCTATCATTATCATACACTTAAGTTTTACCTGGCCATGGTAAAATATACATATAAAACAATATATTTAAGTGAATTGTTCCTTACTCAATATTTTCCGAGAGTTTTCTTAGCGTCACTTGGCTCACAGCCAAGAGTGCTTGTTGACGAGCACTTGACAAGGAGCTTGACCCAAAAGATGTGTCACACGGCGATACAGCCACAATTCTTGCCAACCTATCGCTTGTCCTGCCAAAAACAATATCAACCTTAAGTAGATACAATTAAGAGAAGATAAACTGTACTATAGATGTGGGTTTTTCAGCTGGTCTACTCCTAATTAGTGCCTTACTGTTTCTAAATTGTATGGCATCATAATTCAACCCAGACCTTGATTACGAACCCAAGACCACGCTTAAGCTATTCAAATTTCACTAATGATGCCTTTTCTTCTTTACAGATGCAATCCAACACAAAATATA